>OX638204.1:7500-2870372 GCA_951805265.1 Schizotus pectinicornis | reverse complement strand
GCTGTAGCATAGACTTAGCATACGAAAATGTGGTGATGGTAGTGCCAGGTTGAAACGAAACTAGTGAACAATGCTCATAGAAAAGGCTTGGGACTTGCCCAAAGTTCCCCTTTGATGCGAGATGATGCCACGCTCTCAACGACGGTTTGAGGGATCTTTGTCGCGCTGGGGCCCGATTTAGGGCTTGGGGCAAGTCGGCCATCGATCAACTGGGAGGATTGATGGCTGGTGTTGTGTGGCAAACAATTTAGGCTAAATTCGTCCGCTTCGTCCGTTATCGAGTAGCTATGTCGGTATGTCGCTGCTACGTGTCAGTTTGTTGCGAGTGTATCGAGTTTGAAATAAAATAGTGGAAAGGAAATGAAAATTCTCAGCGAGTCTAATCGAGCTAAGACTAAAAGAGGCAACAATTTAATTATTTCGCAATTTTATCCAGACAGGAATTATGCGAGGGAACGTCGAGCACGCCCGAAAAGTAATAGAAACGTCTTTGCAGCATCGTCGACAGCATTGTATTCATTCCGAAAGCAGCGGAGTCGTCAACATATTTTATATTTTCGGCGCATTATGCCGGGAGCCCCGACCCGAAAGCTCTTCTATTATTAGAAAAAGTGATTTGGTGATGGCCCCGTTCTTTGGCGAACCCGAGGTTCCCTCCTTGCACCTCTCGAGTGAGAGCGAAATTTCGAGGCAAACCGTTAAGCTGAAAAGTGCAAACTGTAACAAATGGTAAGGTGCTGTAAAGTAGCAAACTTAGCCTCATTCCAAGCACGCCTGAGCTTATTGCGGAAGCCCAAAGCTCACAGAATAATCCTTCGCCTTCCCTAATCTCCCACTAAACCCGTCGGAACGACAAAAACACCTTTCAATTCGGCCCGTCCAAATTGAAAGACACTTTTAGGACAAAACAAAAAACCAACTCAACATAACCAGCCGGCCATCGAGACGTCTTGGCGGCTCGATGACCGGATTTGCGATGAAAATGGACTCTGTTCACAATGCGTGAAAGCATGAGCGTGGCTAAGATGCCTAAGCTCGCTTACTTACATAAACTTCCTCCCATTGGCTGACGTAGCGGACCAAACGGGATAATCGCAACAGGCGCACCAAAGACAACAGCTTGGCCAGACGCAGGATGCGGAGGGCACGGCCGGCGTGCAGGATCTGGAAACTGTCGCCGTAATCCTGGAACAGAAGGTTTGAAAGTCTCCGGTAATCGCAAGGAACTACAACGGCCAACAGATCTACAAGAAACAACCAACTGGGCACATGCCTCTAGGACCTCACCTGGACCTAAATCTAGGCATCACCGCAGAGGAAATACATTTAACAATCACTGCACAACATCCGCCGAAAGTGTAGGGCTACCACAACGATTCGTCTCAGCAAGGAAGGGCGGAACCGAGACCAACTCTTTGTGCAACATAATTTCTCGTGCATTCATTTGTCTAGCTTGAGCAAAATAAGCAACCCCAAGTGGCACGATACCTAGCGTGCTGCAAGAAGTTTGCTCTGTTGACCAAAGTCCAAGGTTGTTCACCTTGGTAGCTTAAGAGCTTTAAGATTCAATAGTAGATTTGTCAGGTAATATTTACACAGGGCTACTAACTGCTGTAGTAACATGCGTCTAGGATAAGGGTATTACGTTTATGTTCACGTGACTATAACTATTGGTTCTTGATATAAACTTTATATACTCAGTTTTGGTCTCAGGATCTCACCGTACGTCGAATGTGCTTTCAGTAACACTAGCTCTATAAGAGTATGGGTTTCAATCTTATGTGTTCAAATTGTTGTTGAATCAACACTTTTATAAAAGAAAAATATTTCTAAAGCTTTCTCCTTTTCAGTTCCGCCCCAGCTTGCGGTCGGTATGCAACCAGTGATACCCTGTCTTGAACTCCACTTACTTGGTTGAATATAAGAAATATATAATCTAGAGGGATGGACGAGATGAGGTCGAGGAAAAACCACGTCCTTAAGTAATGCTTGGCGATCAGTTTGGGGTCGAGTATGACCTGTTCGGCGTTGTCCTGCTGCATGATTCCTGCAACATCCCCATTAACCATCGACTATTCCGCGACTCGTCTACTGACCTGTTCTGAAGTTGACCACGATGTCTATCAGAAAAATGGTGTCGGAGAGGCAATTGAAGGCGATCCAGCGGGTGCTCAAGTCGTCGTTGAAGAAGCTTATGGCCACTGGCAGGATGATCAGGTTGGCAACGAGCAACAATAACATGCACAAGTCCCAGTAGAACCTGCAAAGCGACAAAAACGAATTTAGTTTTCGTTTGATAACAACGAGACTTGAAAAGATGAAACGTACCGACAAAGCCGACATAATGAAATTGGGACCGCGCGACTACAACGGTTTTACATAAGAATCGAAAACTTAACTCGGCCGTTTGCATTAGCCCAAGTTTCATAATTAACCGACAGGGCGGACAATTGTTGTTTTCTTTTGGTGTATTACAACGGATTTCGGCCATATGGTGAATTATGATTAGGTGATGCAGAAGTAGCGGCGAGGACGCGGAGTTTTGCGATTAACTCTGCAGTAATGTTGATGCCATAAATTATTGAAGCTTAATTACGAAGATGGTGATTAAAATTACGTGCCGTAACGTTGAGGGTTATGGGAGGAAAGCAACGCGATTCGCTAGTTACTGCGAAAATGCATTAAAACTGCACTGAGAAGTAATAAAGTAAGTTACGCAGTAAAACTCCGTTCAAAATTGAAACAAAGAACTGAAGTAGGTACCCAACAAGGTTATGGTCGCCAGTTCTGATGACCGGATAAATATAAAACAAATTGCTTTTTTCTTGTATTTGTATTTTTTTAACTTTTTCTTTCTATTTATTAAGAGTTATCCTTTCCGATATTTTTTTACATTGTTTTTCATTTACTGATGGCACCAAGAAAAGTTGTATACCTAGGTGATGAACTACAGTGGATCGCATAGCATAAAACAATGCATAAGAAAAAAGTTAAGAAAATTCACAAACTGAAAGGATAACAAATGGGCATTGCTGTCGGTGGGTAAAGGGCATCAAAATTGTTGATAAAACCTTTACATTGGAAAAGTTGAGCTTTCCTAGTAGTAAAAATTACTCATACATAATATCATAAGAGCAAGGGATTTATTCTGAATAAATAGAAAAGTTCGCACGAAAACGCGTTGCCTAGCAGCAAAAATCACGAGCGCCACAGGACGTTGGGCCGGCTTAAAAATCCGAGAGCGAAGCTCGAGGATTTTTAGGCCCTATGTCCGGCAGCGGGAGTGGTTTTTGCGACGGCGACGCGTTTGAGTGCTAACCTTGAACATTTATTCTGAAGAAATCTCTTGCTCAAATGATATTCGACAGATTAATACATAAATGAAAAATTCACAACATCATCGATTTTGCTTGAAAAAAAGCTACTAGAGTTTATTCGGAATAAAAAGCTAGTAGCTATTTATTCCGAATAAAATGCTACTAGCTTTCTTTTTTCAAGAAAAGGCTACGTGATTGGTTGAAAAATAGAATTGGTGAAAAAAGTATGAATGTATTAATCATAATTAACACCCTTCATATAAAACTTCTCAAAGTTGATTAGTGACAATCTAATAATGGTAGTTTATTGCACATTTTATGGATATTGTGGAGTATTTCCCTTTGTACCGCACAGTAGATAGCAGGAGAGTACCATATGTTTGTCTGCTTACCATAAACTTTGCATTGATAAAATTCATATTAAAAATATCGAACATGTGTGTTGATAACAAATTTCCTCTAGTGACACTCCACTCTTAATAGAATAAAAAATAGACAACTCTCGGTTTCTTTTGGTAGTTCGCCAAAGATTTCGCTAGAACAACAAATTTACTATTGCGGTGGCACGCGGACTGTCTTCCTTTTAGGTCCATTACCACACTCTTAACAATTGTAAACGTAACGCGACTGCTGATTATTAGATAACACCAAAGCTATTTGCATTAGTATCAAGTGCCTGCAGCATTGGTAATCTTCAAATTGTTATCAGGTAAACAAACAGGTTCGTGTCAATATCCCGAAACATATTTCCGGCTTCGCTATTTTTACTTTTTATCCCGCCGACCATCTATATAAGCAACGGAGGGGTCCCCAATTTAGTCAATTCGGTGGCAACCGTCGTAGTTGAAGCACGTCGCCATGACTTACGATCTCAAGGGCAAAATCGCTTTGGTCACCGGGGGAGCCGCCGGAATCGGTCTGTCCTACGCCAAAGAACTCTTGCGGAATGGAGTTCAGGTGAGTTTTTGATATTAGTAAATGTTTATTTTTAATAACAGTTGTTGTGGTATATATTAGGCCGTTACACTGGCTGATGTTAACGACGAAAAGGGAGCGGAAGCCGTTAAAGGGATCACCAGCGAATTTGGACCCAATAGGGCGGTGTTCATCCACACGGACGTCACCAAGGGGGACCAACTGGAGGGTGAGTGCGACCTCTAAACGACCTCTTTGAAAAAGAGCAAAAACTATTTCCTGTAGAAATAGATAATAGTTTTTAGCTACAGTAACCAACGATTCAACTTTTTGGAAAGTACAAGGTGTCAAAAAAAAATTCCTCAACAATCTTGCTTTTGAAAAATATGATTGATGTAGAGATTGAGATTTTATTTTTATTAAACAAATAAACTTTTCTCGGTTCTACTTGAAATTTGCATAATTATGGATTTCAATAGTTCTTGGTTTAAAAATGGAGCCGGCAAGTTCACGGCTACCGAACGCTTATAATAACCCCGTTAATTTATTTGCTCATTCCAGCGGCGTTCGTGAACGCGCTGACCACATGGAAAGGTCTCGACATTGTCATCAACAACGCGGGCATCATGAACGACGCCCAATGGGAGCTCGAAATCGCGATCAACGTCGTAAGTGCTCGTTATTTAATAGACGACTTCTTAATTGCTAATTTGGCGAAATTCCAGAACCACGTGGTCAAAGGAAGCTTGCTGGCCATTCAGTATTTGGGCAAGAACAACGGAGGTAAAGGGGGGGTCGTCGTCAACATCGCCTCCATTCTGGGCCTCCAGAAACTTGCCGGATGTCCCATCTACACGGGCACCAAACATTTCGTTGTGGGCTTCACCCGGTCCATGGGGACGCCTCTCTATCATGACTTGACCGGAATCAGGTTCTTGACCATGTGTCCCGGTGTTACCGACACGCCGCTCATTTCGGAAGCGGGACGTTTCGCCCTGCAAGACATGGGGGATGGAGTTTCCAAAGAGCTAGTCGCGGGACTCGGAGCTTTGCCGCCACAACCGTAAGGTTGTTGTTTCTCTAAATTTGTTTTGTTGATTTCTTTTTTGTTGCAGAACCACCAATGTTGCTGTAGGGATGGTGCATATTATCACTCATGGACCAAATGGAAGCGTTTGGGTGTCTGAGGGCAACCAACCCGTCTACGAGATGAGCTTCCCTGACCGACAGTCTCTTCGTTTGGTTTAATTTTATCGTCTCTCTACTGTTTCTGTGTTCAAACTGTAGCGACGATTTCTCAAAAATCCAATAAATGTAATCTACGTTTTGCTATAAAAAGAACACGGTGGCTTGATTTGGCACGCTATATTCTGTGGTCTCGAGGGCAAAAATAGAGGTTCTCGTGTTTTTCTATTATTCAATCGGCAATGTAAGCATGGCGCGAATGCAAACTGAACTTTGAACTAGACGTAACTAATGCAACGGCTACAATTTAACATTTTTGCCGGTTTGTTTTCACGCTGACTTGCACTTTTATGAATTTTTTAACAGCTTCCAAACTCACCGGCTTGAACTTTGCAAGTCGAATGGGATCACTATTGAAATTTTTATGGCTGGTGGCGGTGCAGGTCATGAAAATTGGACTGGTTTTCGGACGCATTAAATCACGAATAGGGGTGGAATTCATGAAGCGGACGTTAAATTGTAGCCCGTGTTAAACCTACATATTACCCGATCAGGGGCGGATCAAGCGGGCCGAGAGCTGGACAGCTTAACAATCAAAGAGCTTTTTTATTACGCAACCATTAAACGGATCGACGGATGCAAAGGAAGAAACAAAATAAGCGCCGTCACCACCCAGACTACCCCTTAACCGGACGCAAGAAAATCAACGTTTTATTATGGTTATTATTAATTTAATAGTTCAATTCCATAGAGACCTGGCAGTAACAGCCCGACCAAAATTTGGTAATCTTGTCAAAATGTCACAAGCCATCATGAGGAGAGCTCTGCCCAAATTTCGAACCTTAATTCCACCCCCTTCAAGTTTCTCCGCCCCAAAAGCGTAAGTTATTCGAATTAAATAGTAACTAATCCAATATTTCAGGCCGTTGGCAGACTGTACGGGGAAGTGCGGCGGCAAGGTGGCCCTAATAATTGGCCCCTCGTCCGGGGTTGCTTTTGTCTGCGCCAACACTCTCCTGGAATCTGGAGCAAAAGTAAACAAAACGAACCAACTCGAAATTGCTTGTATCGCGTTTAATTGAAGGGCGTAATGTTGGGGGACGTCGACAAGGAACAAGGCGAGAAATCAATCTGGAAACTAGCCCGGAATTTCGGCGATAAAGCAGCGTTCACGCCAACAGAATTTACTGAAAAGGAACAATTACAAAGTAACATTAACTTCCCCCAATTCACCAAACTCACGAGTCATTGTTTTAAGAATTGTTTGGAGCCGTTGTTGAAAAATTTGGTCAATTAGACATAGTGATCAACAATATCGCGGATGGAGAGAAGAAAGAACAAATTGACCTCAATTTGGTAATTTAAAAAACTGCGAAATTTCGACTAACTCACCCTCTTTTAGGGGGTGATGATGGGAAATATTCTGGCGTTCGACTACATGGGCGTCCACAAAGGGGGCAGAGGCGGCGTCGTTGTCAACGTCGGATGCTACACTCATCTACCAAACAGTGCGGCAATTTCCTGGTCGGCCAAACACTTCTTCGTCGGTGTATCGCAACTTTTGGGCGAAAAGCACTACGAGAATCTAACCGGCGTCAAAATTCTAACAATTTGCCACAACACTTCCCACCGCAAAGGGTGGTTTCTCTCCTCCCTAAATTCGCGTCTAAAATTTTGGTTTCAGAACCAGAAATTTCGCAGCAAGTCTCCTAGTGACGTTGCAAACTTGCGAAAACGGCAGCGTTTGGTTGTCGAAAGATGACAAATGTTCCAGGATTAACCTCCAACCGACCTCCTCCCCCCAACCCTGTATTTCCCCAAAATAAATGACGTTATCCAATCATCAATCGCCAAATGACACTGTTTCCAATTATTGTCAAAATTCGTAGCGTAACGTGTCATAATTCCGGAACAATGATCGCTTTGCGAAGGTTTCAAAGCGTCGTCGGCTTCTGTAGACCTCCATTCGGCTTCAGGTAATCCTTGTGGCGTCGCGACGCCCCTCCCACATTTTTCGCTTTTAGCGGACGACATCAATCGTCGCGTCCTAAGTTAGAAAAATTTACGGTTGCGACTAAAAAAAAGGAAGAAGTCTTCTTTGCTGACGCCACCGACAACGGGATCAGGAATAAAGTGGCTTTGGTGACTGGCGGAGCGGAAGGGATAGGGTTGAGGTGCGTGAGGGAGTTGTTGAAATGTGGAGCGAAGGTGAGTTTTGGGGAAAGTTTGAGGTGAGAAACTGACCGGTTTTAAGGCCGTAATGATTGCAGATGGCGACGAGAAAAAAGGGTACGAGAGGGTGTGCGAAATTTCCGAGGATTTCGGCAAGAAGAAGGTGGCGTTCATCCGGATTAACCAGGCAGATTGCCAACTTTTAACGAGTTAAGGGTGTGTTCTTGTCGGAGGGTCGAAACTGAACGCGGGTTGTGTTGCAGACGCGTTCCGGAACACGATGATGTTCTACAAAGGTCTGGACATTGTTATTAACGCAATTAGATTCAAGGAGAGGAAGAGTTGGGAGGACCAAGTTGATGAGAACATTGTAAGAATCTCAATTTGATTATTCACAAGTAAAAAAAATAATAATATTATTAGCGAAAGCTAAAGACTTGGCCAAACTCTCCTAGTGTCACTTCCTTTCCAGAAGGGGATAATTTTGGCCACCCAGCTGAGTTCCAAGTGCATGGGCCAAAACTCGGGCGGCAGAGGCGGGACGCTGGTCAACATCACTTCCTCGTTCAACGAGAGCACCCAGTCGAGCCCGGTATTTTGCGGCGTCCAGGACTTTATCGTGGGGTTCGACCGCTCGATAGCCGGAGAGCTGTACGACACCTCCAAAATCAAGGTGTTGACGATCTGTCAGGCGACGTTAGTAAAAACCGATAACAGTCAGGGGCCGCGAAAGAAACGTTTCTAACTTGCAGATTGGAGAGCATCGGCTGCGACCTGACGACGGTGATAGCGAAGGGTAAAAACGGGTGCGTCTGGATGCCCCATTGATCCCGTCCACCTCAACACTGTACACAGTCGAATAAACGTCATTTGCACAGGACGAAATAATTAAATCCTCATTGCCCGTTGTCGCTAATTAACTTAACCGAGTGATTGTCGGGGTGTGCTTGTGGCGGTTGTCCACACCGCACTCGCTCGACCGCCCCCGGATTAATAACAGCGAACTAATTGGCGATGGGAACCTGCAACGTCACCCTTGCCCCCTCAATAATTAATCGGTCGGTTTTGGGCCGCCACCCGACCCGGCGGGCGTTTTTCTTTTTTATTTATCACCCTCGAGCACCTGGCCGAGTTCCACAGTTTTTCACCGGTCAACAAAGCGAAATAATCATCCCGGAAGAATCCACACTCGGAACTTCCGGGGCGTAGAGATTTGATGGGGCGGGTTTTCCGGGAGTAACGATGCACTTGCGGGGGTTGTTACAGCTCCCGATGCTGATTTATCGTCCGGGAAACGGTGGATCTTGCAGGCGTAAGTCGTGACACGGTAACGGGCTAATTTATTTCGTTCGTTGGAATCGTTGGAGGTCTTGTGACGTCGGGAAGCATCTGATAGGGATTAGACGGGCCAACTTTCGGGACGACGCTACCCAAAAAATGTTCTCGTGGTTTCAGCGCGACGATGTTAATTGAAATCGAGGCGATAGGGGACTAACAAAGGAGGGTTGATGGGGCCACTCGAGTCGCTTCAACAGGGGAATTAGAAGCGCTGCCTTCAGCTTGGATGAGAAATAACGGTGTCGTAAGACACAATAAGCTAGCAAGCTAAGCCTAAAGTTTTTAAATAGGACATGGGCAAGATTGTAGTGAAATAACTAATTTGAATATCAATTTTTTTGCTCTTAAAATGCTTAAGTTACTGTATATTTGGTTGCCTACACATTCTTAATTTTAATCTTAAATATTTTATTGTCGGATTGGGAGCCTGAATTGAAATTTAACGTCAGTGGTATATGTAAAGTTTGTCCCATTTTACATATTGTTGGACATCTAAATCTGTTGATACTCAAGCCGGGCCTGAATTGTGATGTAGGTCGACAGCTTTATTACGGTCCCTTTAAGGACCATACAGAGGTCTCTAAAGTTAAAAATGCAACACCGGTAGCTTACTCATTTGTCATTTTGCCGACAATAAATAGGCGACAATAAAAAGGCGAATGAAGGTAGAGGTAATTAAATATGTTCTATTGCAGAGTAAATAGAAGATGTATATTGGGTTGCCTGCACATCTCGAAAAAATTTATTCCAACAGGATCCGAGCAATAATATTCTGTACCAAGAACTTAGCATACACCTTAAAAGTGTAGCATATTCTGCGGGTTTCCAAATTTGCTTAAAGTGGGGTTTTGTCCTAAAATAAGCTAAAAGTAGGTTGCATATCGAATGAGAAAAATTCTAGAATTAAGGTTGAATTCTGGCGAAATTGACTGTAATGGGGTTCTCAAAATTGATTAATGACGGTTTTTAGTAGCTCTTAGTCCTAAATTAGTCAAAATTACGTTTTAAAGAGATAAGCTAAAAGTAAGGTTATGTAAAAAAAGTTGGCCCAAAATTAAGGAATAATTAAAAACTAATTGCGGGGTATAGGAAAAGCTGCCCCTTTGTTGTCTGATAAAGCTATTAATGCTTAAAATTAATTTTATTAAAATTTTAATTGAAAAATTAGCACCAACCCAGCGCGACAAAAACCACCAAAGATTTAGTAGCAATTTTAACCATCACTTCTAGCAATCGTAAATTAGTAGCTAAAGCAGGTCACTAATTATACAGTTAGCAGCCGGAATTTCGTTCTAAAATTGTTAATAGTATTAGTTATTAACAAAACTTTTGTCAGAATTGGGAGTTTTTCGTGTCGCGTGGTTGGCTATTCTGCTCATTAGTACTAGATTTCAACGCGCAAGGGTGCAGATCGGTCCCGGTTTAAAATTCGAAATTTCCCGCAAATCGTGTGCAAATGTTGGTGTAATTACGATTTAAACCTCCTCGTACGTAAGCAAAGTGTTTGTGAGTGAAATCCGTGCCGGTTTCACAAAATCCGGACCTTTTTATCACGCTTTGAAATTGCAATATTTCGATTGTCTTTTGTTTTGAGGTGTGGCCGCCATCACCTACTTGATTTTGTCAGCCAGGGTAATTGTTTGTTTGACAACTTTTTCAACTTGTTGCTGTGTTGACCCATCACCTCGACCGCGAGTTTTCGAAATCACCCCATCAACCCCATATTCACGATAACATCTTCAAACCAGACCAGGCGAAAAGTCAAAGCTAGCACTACGAAGGAGTAAGGAGTAACTTAATTCCTACTCTAAGAAGTTACTATCCCACTTGATTTATTCAGAAGTTGGCTGGAACGGACCGTCAAATCGGCTCTCCCTTCTTCAGTAATCAAATCCCCGTTTGATTTCCGGTTCCGGAGCTAAGGATTCGCCGATATTCACGTAAGGATCACGTGGCGAGTCCTTGAACACGTTACCTTTATGCCGTCCCTCTTCCAAACGCTAATCAGGATTGCGGCAGTGGAGGAGGAATGAATTTTCATGGATTCAGTTTCAGCAGCTCGGGACTGGATCGATCGGGATACCGGCCAAGTTATGTTGTCTTGGTGTTGTTTTACATGTCAAGTGCGGCCGTGAACTTGGGCCCTTTGATCCGGGACGGGAAAATCGACGGAAGTTGGCGGTAATGCATTACGCTGATTAGAGTCCGTTGAAAGGATCGGGGATGTGTATATAGGGTTGCCTACTTTCGACCTACAAAAATCTAATTTTCATGCCTGTGATTACGGAGAGATTTGAATGAATTTAGCTGTCGTACGCTTTAACTATTTTAGTCTTTTGAAAGGGTTTGAAGCTCTTCTCTTCCAGCCACCGTTACCCACTTTACTGCTGGTCTAAAGTGGTACTCAAAGTTAAAGAAATAGCGATAAATTAATTATAAGAGTGGAAGCTCGCATTGCGGCCTAAATAAAAGTTGAATAGAAAAATCTTGGAGGAAACGCTTTCCTAACTTGAGATTAATAGTACCTCATAACACAATAGTAGAGGGTTGGTGGTTGACGGTTGCGAAATTTGCCATGGACCATCGAGATCGTTGCAGAGGTCGCGGGTGTGGAAGAAAAGAAATGAACGGCGAAGAAGTTGAGGAACGATAATGAAGAGGTTACCTATCGCAATTGCCGTACACGCCTCAGTTTATTGAGCAAATCTGGTAAATTAACGAAGCCGTAATTGTCGCCATGCGATTCCCAAAGCGCTAATTACCCGGGGTGTGTCTGTTGTAATGGAATCACGAGTGCGATCACTTGACTGAGTTGAGACGTTATTAAGCGTAGTTCAGAGGTTAATCTGACGTTATTGCCATGTTTTCATGCACTTTCATCCGAGTTCCCATCTTAATTACCGTTTTTTTCCAACACACCGAAGAGGTAATGGCGCGGAAGCACACAATCCGCCGACCGACATCCAGTCGGGGATTTGTAGATTCCCGTTATAGACACAGAGCCGATGCAAGTCCCGAATATCCCGTTCCCGGCTCTTCGCCAGCCAACCGGGGGATCTCCAGAGATTTCGCCTGATGCAGAATTCATGGTGAGCTATCGATTCTTCGCCAGGAATTACCTGGAATCTATAGCGTCCCTCCAACAAAACAGCTGGAGGGAAACGTTATTAGTGCAGCGATCGATGATGCATCGAATTGTTTTAATTCGGCAGCGAACGGAGCCCGGAGGGATCAACAATTTTATCTCTTCGTCAGCGCATATGGAGCGTGGAGATCCCGTGGGAATAAAGTTTGAGGATGTTTAACATATTCAGTTCGCTGAGACTTCCTTCTCGTCTCCCACCGCATTCCGGCGACAGTATCATAATTAATTACAGCCGGGCTGGAAGTATCTCTGGAACCGCAACGAAGCCGCATCTCTGGTGTTTGTCAATACCAACGCAATTGATTTCAAATTGTCACAATGGAACCAGGCAACAAAGGGGTGCAACGCTGGTTGCGTACCGATATTAATGCAGCCTGAAGCCCCAGGTTGTCAAACCGATGAAAACATTATTGATATTAATACTGCCTGGAGCCCCAGGCCCCGGTTGTCAAACCGATAGACTGGCGAAAATATAGAGAGAACATTTTGGTGAAGATGAAAACTGGTCCAAAGGTTCCTTTCTCGGTCAATGGACCTGGATTGGAGGTCGGACTCCGCGAAAATGACGCCATCCGTGTTTTTCCGCACTATGCATTGTTGCACCAAGGTCGCTGACGGATCCAATCAAAATTTTAATCGTCAATTGCACAAAACTACTCGTGGGCGTTTTACGACATTCCACAATGCACATTCGGATTAATTTTCTTCCAGCGGCTCCAGTGACGACGGCGGAAGTGACCGCCACCCCGTATTAAAAAACGATCATGTCGGTTAATTGACGAAGGTCAAACCTCTGGGTCAAACGGACCGACATTGACCTTTGGGAATTTCGGCGAAACGATCGCGTTTCAGATGTCAATTAGCAGGGTTGTATATTGCTGCGGAATTGCGGATGTGCTCTGGGGGAAAGTGAGGGTTGGTTGGATGAATGCAGAACGAATGCAACCCGGATATCAACCGCATTTTATTGCGGGCGGGCGGGATGCGCGCTCTTTATTTTATTGACGTGATGTATGCCGGGTTTGACATGTCGGGTTGAACTGTGCCATATCGACATATCCGAAGGATGTTAAAACCGAAATTGGACGATCAGCCGTGAAAGTCCCGGGTACACTTTACAGCATTAGCGCAATTTCTGGATTAAGGAAACTTCGGCTGCGGAACGTAATTGTGGAGCTCTAGGGCACGGAATTTTCTGAACATAAAGTTGGGAGAGAAGCTAACGAAGTAACTGAACTCCCTTGCTGCCACTATATAGAACTACCTTAAACTCGTTTCCAAATCGTGCATCGCCAGATTTCTTACCATCGCTGCCATCCAGGAATAATTAAGAGACCGAGCAACAGTCCATGCAACAGTGATGGGTCCAACACCACCAAAAAGAGCTATGACTATGTTCTCCACTGGTGAGGTGATTTTATATTTTACTCTCTAAGAACTAAACAGTTAGCAACGTGGAATAAATCAAATCTGTGCTTTCCACCAGAAGAGTTTTTAGATCAATCATCAGCAGCTTCGATTGCCAACTCCTAAATAAGGTGCTTGGTGGTATTTTAGGAGAAATATTTTTGTGGACTCTTATCTGGACGTTCGAGGTAATTCGGGGCTCATTAATCATCCCCGCGTGCTCGAAACGCTACCCTTAATTGACGACCGTAATATATCAATGCGCGACTATCTTAAAACCGGCAAAAAGCCCGCTGCTAGGTACATGCTGGTAATTAGGTGTAATGCCAACGGATCATTAAATTTAATAGAAAGCTTAATTGCGGTCATCAAAACACTCGACGTAATCCGGATTTGTCAAAAAAACCAATTTCGTCACGTCACGTTTTATTCTTTGTCGAGATAACCTCTAAAAAAAAAAACACTTTTTGCAAACACGTTTGACTTTTTTAGCAAATAGCGTGTCGAGAGAAAAAAAGACGTTGACGTCACACGTTGAAAATGCCCGCAGGTAATTTTTTAAAATTTTACTATTTTTCTAGCTGTCGAGTTTGTGGGGTAATTTCGCTTTAATTACGCTTGCACGGCTTCATCAAACCCTGTAGATTGCAGTTTGGCGGTGGTTCGCCCACATTTCCCGTTTGCCGGCCAAATTCGGGCGATAATTTATGAAATTGAGAAACGCGATCGAATCCCACGCTCTGGTCATTTACACACAAAGCTGCGAGGCTTTTCATTCATAAAATTGGTAATTTCGACCCGAAAGAAGGTCGAAACTCTTGACCTCTTTGGCGGCAATGTCACAGATCCGACGAAAATGTCGCTTTCGATATGACGGAAAAGATGCAATTTGTTTGATTTTTTCTTACAAAGTTACCGGCAGTTGTTGCGATTTTTTTCAGGAAGTGCCACGTTCGAATTGAACGAAAAAACGGGGACGGAGACCTAATCAATTGTTGATTCGTTTCGCCTTGAACCATTTTTTGGACTTCCCCTCAAGTTAGCGGCCTCGAAAAAACGAATCGGCGCGGGCACGAAAAACAAGACACATCAAAAGAACCAACAAAAATTGAGCTTCAATCAGAAAGTCCTTTAATTGAACCATCGTAGAGGTTGCCAATTTACACTCGACCTCCGTTTTAGTCTATTGCAAACAATGTGCACTTCAATGCTCTGTCCACCACCCGCCGGGACGAAGAAAATAAAAAAAATAGAGCAAGAAAGAAAAAAGATAAAAAAATGTGTCAGATGGTTTGTTTCAATATTTTTTTTATAGTTAGGTAAATCAAAAATACTTTACTGATTTTATTTCACCACAAATCGCAATAACGACAGTAGAAATCAAAAATATTTTGAACATTTTATTAAGTAGTTTCGTTAATTGTTAGTTGCTATAATTTTTCTGAATTAGACACTTTGATTGCTATATGATTGCCTCTTGGAAAACGATCTTTGCGGGGAATTATTGACCCCTATCGCAATCCTGGAACGAGACCTTGCTCTACTATTGTCATACAAGTATAAAACTTTCTTTCTGATACACTTTCATTTACGTAGCAATTTCCAGTTATTTAAAGTTTAATAATTCAGATGATGCGAAAGAGTTCGATCGGCCGTCGCCATCATATCTAAGTGTAAGTGCCTCAACCATCTGACCCTATCCGACTAAAAGAAATCCAATTTAGATTAAATTCAGCGGCCCTCCAACAACAAAACTGCCACTTCCGCTGTTTCTCCCGACCAATTTTCGCGAGCTTTTCAATTTTTCACACATTCATTTCCCTTTATTTCAAGCCCGAAAGAAAATCGCACCCAATAAAAATTCTCCATCTTCTCCATTTTCCGACAGAAGTGAGAAAGAAGCTCCTGTTTGTTCGGTAGCGCGACAACCCCTTTTAATAAAAACATTAACATTTTCGCCAGCTACCCCCTTCTAACCGGAAACGACCTAGTCAAAGGTTAATTTCCGGGATCTTGTCCGCCAGTAACTTCCTTTCGTTACCTTCGCCGTCAAGCCAATTAGTGTCTCTAGCACGAACCCTTCATTTCCAACCCCTCTCGAGACCAATTACACGACGATGCACAAAACTGCAATGGCGGATCAATTTCGACAAAAAGTGGATTCAATCTCCCGCGGGAAATCTCGCCGGTTGATTGGACCAAGTTCACGGATGGAATGTTGACTGATGGTAATTTCAACGTTATGGTAATTAATGATCGAGTTGTTTAATTATTGTGGGCGGCTGGTGTGCAATATGTGACGTCATCGTTGGACCTTGACTTTGGCCTGTAATTATGTACAGATGCAATTTCGATTGTTCCACCCATTTCCGACCGGTGAAACTATTTGGATGGGGTGCAGCGTTGGGTTGATAATACCTTATTCATTTCAACGTGGTCGAGTTTGCGTGATTTTATTCTTTACAAGAGAGTTTATTGTTATTGTTGGGCGATATCGACTGAATATGTCACGGAACCTGATTTATCGCCACTCGTTTGCTCACTATTTACAGGATATTGTAGGCCATTGGACTCGAAATTCTTTGCTTTATCATCGCAGGAAATGGACACCTCGACGATATGTCTGCATGCCACGATCCCTTATCAAATTTGGAATTTTTTTGGCCGACCCGCTTCCACCAAAAGTTCATTAAAGCATGGGAGTAGTCAGAAGGTCTTCTAAGATGCCAATTTAGCCAAAATTTTTATCTCTCAGTACTTTTACCATTGTTACAGAGCTAAACGCGAGAAAATAATTAAAGAAGGGGTGCTTGAATAAACTATTGTTTTTACGTTTATGCAAGATGTAAATGGTAAAATTTCGAGTGGTGGAACTTCTCTCACCAACCCCTTTTTTTGGGCACCTACTTGACCCTTGATTTTGACCCGTTCGCCGGACATAAATGGACTTGTTGATTTTTTTGCTTTTCATGGTTCGCGCTTTATGGTTCATCCAGTGCACGTAATTATCGCCAATTAGGCAGCGCTGACGGAAACCGGCCACATCCAATAAATTAGCCATTGAAACGGACAAAAGCGAGATAATTAATATAAGTCGAGGATAAAACTCCCATTTTCCCATGATTGCATTCAACAACAATAATAGCGGTTCGGCACGGATTTAGCACGATATTCGCGCATTGATTAGTATTAATGGTTCAGCTACATCGCGCAGAAATTTACAGGGACAATCACAATCATTTCTATATTTAGTTGCAGCATGAAATTCGACGGATAGTAATCGAAAACAATTAAAAACGACAGCAGTTGTAATTGGAAATTTGCCAAATATTTAGACCTCCCGCCAAATTTGTTTGATTTTCCCCGAAAATTCCTCACTGGACTACCGATGACGTGCAAACATTTGCAGGATTGTCGGCAAACATTACAATTCCGTCCAGAGCTGTTCATTAACGCAATTAATTCAATTTCTCATCATCACCATCGGAACAATGCGAACTCTCAACTCGACAATTAACGAGCCACCCTTAACGTTACGACCAAATCGGAAAAATCGCTTTGGCTTTGGAACCGGTCGAAGAAATTTATGTGGCCGTGTTGTGGAGGCGATCGATTGGTAACGCGGAAAAAATAGCGTGAATCTGATAAATCCCGGCAAGGTCGCGCAGTTAATAGACTCTCCACCGTCGGATTTAGGAGACAGTCGGTGATTATGGGCGGGCAATAAATAAGGCGAGTGTCGCTCCACTCAAGACGAATTGGATAATAGAGGCGGAAAGAAAGGCGAAACAATTAGAAGAGTCGTCTTTTATCGACGGAAAAGACCCCGATGCCGGGTCAGACGGGTAACCCGGCGACCCGTCTCTGGAGATTTGCTAACGGGGCAGTAAATTTGGCGCCAGGTGAAGGAATGCGACCGTATAAGGAATTTGCGGAGTAGCTACTTCCGGCGATTACGGCAAGTAGCTTGAAGTAGAGTAATGTTATGGATCAAGGCTGGTGTTGGGTTGGTTAGTCATTGGCCAGGTGCTCTTGAATCGATCTATCGCATTTGCATGATGGCCGAAAGATTATGCGGAAAAACAGTTTTAGTTCGCGGGAACCACGCGAACGGCCACCTGTTTGCCACATTTCGCAGTTGTCGAGAACGAACTGGAAATTTTGTGTTCGTTTCTTTCCTTCGTCATTGTATGGCAAACCAGTGCTTCAAAAATTTCAATAAGTTAAAATCAAAACACAGAATATATGAGTGGTATATTAGTGGTCCGGCTCCATGGTGGAACAATGGTCAAACAATAGTGTTAACAGCATAACATCAATAAACAAGCAACGATTTTCAGGGGTATTGTTCGAGAAGCTCGGCTAATAGAAATTTCCAGCACTTATTTGTTGTTCAAGAAAACCTTAACTAATAGACAAAGGCGTGTAGGATTATTGTAAATACCTCCATCAATTTCTTTTTTCAAAATAATAACAACAGGTTGAATTAAACTATTTTTTTATCTAATTTTATTTCATCGGGCCGACTTGTGGTATTTGAGCCATACATTGAGAAACGTAGCAGATGTTACTAAAAATAATAAGTACCAAGTAGCAAAAAAGTAGCGTATTATGCTTATCGTTAGGAATTTGTTCGTGCTCTTGGCTGACGTACGCGACATTTATAAAAATATATAAAGTGAATAATCTTTAGCCATTGCCCATTAATAATGATGTTTTGTTTTCTTATATGAATTCCAATTTCTTGATTTAAAATGTTCAAGAATTAGGCCTTAAAATCGATGACCAAAATTTCAATACTTTCGTTTTCTTCCTACCCTAATCGATAGAAATTTGAAGAACCTACATATTTCCAAAATCTGTATTTTCAAACTCTTGTAACTTTTGAATAGATAAAGTTATGTTGAATCAAATTAATCGCTGTTTCAACCGTTATTCAGTAGCTGCAACTATGAGAGGCCTAAAGCTTAAATTAAAAAAAATATATATATTTTAAATTTTGAGTAAAACTTTGGTCAATATATTCAGAATTCTATTTGTCTTAAAAAAATTACGATCAAATTATTTTATAATATGTTAAATTGGCTAACGATCACATACAATTCATGTATACGTTTATACGAGATATGATGCAGTGATTTTCAAACTTGATTACTCATTATTTGTTTTATTGCTTATCTGATCATACCATTGCATAATGCATATGCATAATGAAAAGTGAAGTTAAAAAATGGAAATTTAATGCAAATTGAAATCAAATTAAAACAAATTAAATTGCTAAATATTGCATATAAATAATTTTATAAAAAAATGCTATTTTTCTGAGAAAATATTTAGACGCATTAAGTACTTCAAGTTCATTTTACTAGTCAGATATTGTTCTAGAAATAGTTAAAATTTTATTGTCCCAATATACAATGTTGCATTAATCACTTTTTTAAGTGAAAGTCCAGCTGGTCGGTCGCATTTTAATCACAGCGTCTGCAGGCAGTTTTCTCATTTGAATATCTAATGCAAATATTAATTAGAAATAAATTCCTTCCTTAATATTAAATACCCATCATTAATTCCAATTGTCTTTTTAGATATGATGCTTTAAAACTGCGAAAATGACAAAAAATCCTAAAAGAGAGGTTATGTTTTCCAACAAAGCAGCGATTTCAATAATTACGAAATCGATTGCGTCGCCGTTATCGCTCAAACGTCGATTAGTCGTCCGTGATTGATCGTGTCGGCAACAAGAAATCAAAATCGACTTACCGGAAGCTGGAGCAGGGATGTATGACCCAGTGGCCGGCGGCCTTCTGTCGTATCCGTTCCTTCATCAGCGCCTTCTTCGATCCGAAGAGCTTCATGGCCAGCTTGTTGTCTGTGGGCTGGAAGAGAGCCTGCAGTTGGTTCTTGATAAAGCTCTGTTTGCCGGCCTCGGCCGAACCGAGGGGTGTCGGTCCCGGTTCTTCTTTGGGAGTGCCATAGAGGGAGACGTCGTCCACCCCGAAGTGGACCTTGCCGCTGCCCTTGTAATTCATGTCGTTGGAGAGGTAGTCCGCGATGAGCAGCGTCTCGTCATCGAGTGCGGTCACCAGGGAGTCGGTGCACGTGTTGGTGTTCTCGATGCTGATCTTGATGGAGTCATCCTTGGCCAAGCGGCGCGGCGGCGGCGAACGGATCTCTTCTTCGGACTGAGCCGCGGCCACCCGGCCGTTCGCTAGCCGTAAACTGGGCACGCGCCGAGCTCCACCACGTCTTTCTCCGCCGTCCCCGCCGCCGTCCCTGCAACAGACACGACGACATCAGCACGTGCTGCTGCCGGACCGGAAGGCCTCGCCAGAGGCTCCGCCGTCGGCAGCACCAACCAACCAGTAATTTGCCAAGGGTCTTCAGCCCGACCTGACCCCGCAATATGTTAATCCGATGATTAAGCAAACAGTGGTGGACATGCAAGAAGCAAATTTTTGGCTACATTATGATTTGGCCTGCTGCGCACCCCCACTATTCGGCAACAAAATGGGGGACTAAACCGTGCTGCAGCTCGGTCAAATCGCTCCAAGTTTGATACTGAGGTGACATTAGCGAGTTTAGTTCGGATTTTTTTGAAGAGGCGACGTTACGGTTTTGCAATTTAGGGCATGTCCGGTCCTGCGCGTTCGTGCTACGAAATTGCCCGTCGGCCAACGCGACTCCGTACACGACAATTAACATTACATCACCGCAAGCACTAAAAGTAAATAGTGAGTGTAATTGTCGAGAATGTCAGTTTCTATGGAAGGAATTAGCAAAGCGTATGTCTGGTTCCAGAGACGGACTACTTTACGGAACCAGTTTGATGTATACCTTGGGAATACCCGTGCAACTTTCCAAAATCTCATCAGTTGGGCACATGGTGTTATCCTAATGAGGCATCACTACGGACTTAAGACTGATGGTCATGTCAACGTTACGATAACAAGCAAAAGATGTGTAAAATATGTTTAATTTACCGTTTGTGGTGTTTGTTATGGGTAGATAAGCACAAAAGTTACAAATATCTGGAGTTATAAGGCTCCAGTT
The DNA here is from genome assembly GCA_951805265.1 of Schizotus pectinicornis. Taxonomy (NCBI): domain Eukaryota; kingdom Metazoa; phylum Arthropoda; class Insecta; order Coleoptera; family Pyrochroidae; genus Schizotus; species Schizotus pectinicornis. The sequence goes on along the minus strand of OX638204.1, from coordinate 2,849,843 downwards.
GCAACCCCCTAATGGGCCGTTAATGACACATTTACGTTCTTCTAATACCAGCAATTAACTGTTATTTCTGATAATTTTTCAAAGATTAGCAAAGAATGTATACATAAGAATTATTTTTACCCTTGCCCATGTCCATTCTTTGCCTATACCGCTCTCAATTGACGGTTAAAATTATTGTTAAATTAACAAGAACGCGCAGTAAAAATTGAGCTACCTGTCTCAAAGTTAATATGAGGTTTGGAAAAAAATCCTGTCGGTCATTCATAAAAAAGGCTTCATACTTTTGATGCAAATACATTTTTTTGCAATCTTCATCATAGTAAAGTCGTTCTTTTAGCGCCCTTTTTAACAGTACCTCTAACGCGCGGGTGTAGGATAGCAGACTCTTGATGGTAATTGCTCATTGGTTGTGTCAGGCAAATTCTGGGATTGCGCAATCAAATGTCCGAATTATCCGTAAAAATTCGTCAATAACATCGCTAATTGTCCGTGGCTGACGGTCGTTTCCGTAATCCGTCACTGTTTTGCGTGATTTGTCCCGATAAACCGAAAAAATAAATTCGGCGACGGTCTCGGGTCATGTCGCCCCGAAAATGCCGGCTGATTAATATTGTAATTAAGTCATGTGAGCCATTAGGATGACTGTGTCGTTGACATTTAACACAAAATCATGTGTCTAATTGCGCCCTAATTTAAATACGTTGTCAACAAAGCGTTTAACAGAATTATTAGAATGCGACAATTAACATAACGAGTAATCGAGAAAGTTCCCAGCTGATCGTAAACATTGCCGTTACGACCACTTAGCCATAATCAAATTTTGATTTGTAAGCAGCAATTAGGCATTTTTTGGTTCTGATCCTTGGTTGGGAAAATTCGAATTTTTGAGACTGACTAGGGCTGTTAAAAATTGCTGGTCACCTGGTAAAAATTTTTTTTCAAAATTCGGCAGTTTTGGGAAAATATCCAAATGGTCGGCTTCTGGATTTTGGGGGGCCACTTTCACTGTTGTTTGTTTTGTTGATAACGCGGCGTCACTGCGACCGATTCAGATCACTGGCACAGCACTGGAAGCAGACTGGCCGTATCGCGGCCAGAGTCACTCATATAAAGATTCCTTTCGATAAATTGAATCTGGAAATTTGTCACAGTCTCGAACATGATAATTTCAACCTTACGCGGTGAACCTCAGATATCCGTGAGTTTCCGTTCGCACTGCCGCGTTCACTTTCTACACGGTGACCCCCTCAGTGTGTTTACTTTTTTTTTTCTGTAATCCGCCACCGCTCTTTATCCATCTTTTTATCGCCGACTAATCCTAATAAAAAAACAACATGTGGCGAGCCATTACCTCGAGTGGCAAAAATTGATTCTTTGTCATCCTCACAGTTGCGTCATTAAGGGTTGGTGCGTAGGCGCGTTTCGCTAATAACTCGCGTGGCAATGTGTGGAAAGAAAAAGTCGCGGTTTGGTGTTATTAGGAAGTGTTAAAGCGTGAAATCGAGTTAACCCTAACCTTCGGTCAAAAAGTTCCATGTAATTTTTGTCGGTTTGGTTGTTTACGAATTATGAGTCCAGGGTGGGACCGTGACATTAAAAAAAGGGGGGCAATTACGTGGTGAAAACCCCAAATAATACTCGACAGTGACACAGTTTTTTTGAAGAGTTGCATAATCAGAATTTGGCGCCGCTGGTCTGGAGCTGAACTGAATTATTGACAAATTTTGTTTTATCTGCAATTCAGATAAAAAAATTATCATAATAAAGCGGGGCGTAGTAAAACTTCAACATACATAAGTTTGAGCTTCCGGTTCATTTTGGGAAGATGGGCCCTATAATGGAAATTACCGCAAAGAGGGGGAAAGAAATTACTAGAATAACTATGCAATAATAGGATGTTAAAGTTAGAACAGATACAAAATTCAGAAGTATAGTTAAAAAATCGATGACTTTTTCCTAAAGAGACTAATTGGGTCTTTTCAGGTCACTTGGAATTAGTTTAAAACGAAGCTTATTCAAAACTTAGAAGAATTTTTTGACTTTTTATAAATTTTCCTTCTGACACCTATGGGTACAAGGGCCAGATTATATACATAAACTTTCCTCTGTTTTGTTTCTTATTCGTGGATCAAAGCTGACAGTTGCGTATTAAGTTGTCTCAGAAATGGATAATAATTTTAAAGTGTTCTCAAATTTTTAGAACGTTGTGGAAGTTTACGCTTAAAAATATATTTAGGCCAGTCGCAGAGATTAGAAATGGCCTTAGCCTTGGGGCAGAAGTGATTTTAATATATGCTGTTGAGGTCAAGACCTGCTTGATAACACATCAAAGTTTCTATCCCGAGGGGAAAAAGCGTGAGCCGCCAACTTGAATAAAAGATGAAAGAGACTGTTTTTTTTCCAAAATAACACCTCAACCGTTAATACTACCAAAAAAAATTCTAAATATAACTAGCAGAAGACAACTTTCTCTATATTTTTTGTACAATCATTTTTGTTGTAAGTCCAGCAAGTAACGAGTTATAGCGGCCAGATTGAAACAAAAACAGCAAACAAATGGTGGAGGAGCCTTATATAAATTCATAAAAAATTCACAAGTAAAGTTAGGAGACATCCGAATTTTTCCTAAATAGACAATGAGTCCAGGCCACTAAGAACTTTTTCAATACAAAGCTTTGTTCTTAGAATCTTAGATTTTTTTATGGCCGCTTATCCATAAAAATCTGAGATAGTCTATCAATGACTCAGATTTTCTTTAACGCTAAAATTGAGCCCCTTAATCTTGTCAACAACGCGTTAATCCAATTGCTGTCACTTTTTGAACGAATTTTCGCTGTCGGTATAAAAATTCCGAATTACGCGCTCATCTCTAACGCCATTACCCTCTCCGCCATCCCTCAACACTTTCTGGCCGTCATATTTAAATGATCCGATAAAAATTTCCCCATTTCCTCGCATCCACCGGCAATTTCACCGGTCGGTCCGGCGGTCCGCGAATTGATCGGGACGTGGAAGAGGGCCGTGACGTCACGGGCCGCATCCTCCGGGAACCTTCTGAATGATAGATGTCCCCACCTGTGTGCGCGCTGCCGGTTCGCATAACGACGTTGTATCATCCCCATGTTGGATTAAATTGTGTCTGCACGAGGCGAGGAGTAATGGGCTGACGGTAAATCATCTTAAAAACCGAGTTTCCCGACCGGCCGATTGCCGGCCAAGGGGGCCGGGAAATTGATGGCCCCAGGGCCGGACCCGGCTGCAGCTTCCAGATACCCGCTAACAAGAGCACCTTCGAGAAGAAGGGGGCGCAGCAGGGGATCTTGGTTGCGAGTTGAGGGGGCGCAAAGCGTTACCCAGGACGATTTTCAGGAAATTTGGGGGGAGGAAATCCCACGAGAGACGAAATTGTTGAGCAGCTATTAAAAAGCTCCAAAAACTTTTTAAATTTTTAATGGTGTTTCAACTCCTAATAACGTTCCTAATAAAATTTATTAGCCAAATAAATTTTATTGGAAACTTTATTAGGAGCTGGAAAGACCTGCCCTTTAGTTTTCATATTGCCTGATGGCTGCCGCAACTTTCCGAACATAGTTTTTCTTTCACATGGTTTTCGAAATTTTTAAAGAAGTCTGATGGGGCGAGATCCGGTGAATTCAAAAGGGAAAGGTTTCGGAGTCAACTAATTTTTTTCTTCTAGGTGGCGGCAAGGCTGGCGCTTGAGCCTCCGCTTCCTCGCCGCGGATAAATGATTGATTCGTGTTCGATTTCCGGGAGGACCGCGGTTAATTGCTGGCGGTCCTCCGGGTGTTTGCCTCGATTCCGATTTTGCGACGCAAGCTGGAAGTCGACGCTGAGCGAAGTTGTGTAAATCGGGGGGCAAAAATTGAAAATTGTGGCTTTGCATCCTGGCGCCGTTCGCGTTATTGTCGCGCCTTGATGCCCTCATCCGTCAATTCCGCCAGCAGCAACACATATTTATTTAAAGGAAATGGGGAAAGCGTCGTCGTCGATTTAGAATTTTGTTCGAGCCCCGCTGAAACATTTATAAAGAGCGACTTCCCAGATTCGCGCTCGACGTCGTCCCAAATCGAAATAAATAAAGCGCAAAATTCGGTTGGCATTGTCTCGAAAAAGAGGACTGATTAATTGGCCGCAGCCGAGGAAGTCGTTATGTAACCGTGACCGAGATTCGGAGCGTCGGTCGACCTTGCTTTTGGAGACCTTGCAGGGCTGCTGCAACTGAGCAGGCTTTTTGCAGGACGTTGACATTGACTTAAATCATCTCCAAGGCGGAGGAGGGAATTCGACGGATCATCCACGGTCAAATGCAGTCACGGTCGTTGCCTCAATAAATTGTTACGGGTGAGTTGGCGTTATGGGGAAGAAATATTTTTTTTTTAGCGTCGACAGGCGACGGAAAGTTTGGAAGGAATTCGCAAGTTTGCCACCTCTGCAAACCTGAAACTTTGGTCCATGTCAGGTTAATTAATGTTTGTTTGAGTTTACATGCGAGTGGTTTTCGTTGCGCCAACGCGCCTCAATTTGTGCGTTATGATCGATATTTGGGTCGAGCTTCTGGAATTCGATTTAGGGTTACATAATAAAGCGGATTCAAAGATCAGGCACGTCAATGATAGATGCATAATACAAAAGACCAAACAGCAACATAGAGCAAGGAGATAACGATTTGAGCCCCGCACATTTCAAAATCCCTTCGTTCCCCAACTAAAATCTTAAGAAAATACGTTAAGTACCTACTATTTGAAAAAAGGTGGAGTATCTTTTCACGTTACCGTCTTTATTTAAAAAAAAATTATTATTAAGGCCACTTTGTCGTTTTTAAAGAATAATTTCGAAAAGTTTTTCCTTTATTTAAATGGGCTAATAAATAACGGAATCACGGTTTGGGGCGTTTTCAGGGAACAGCCTGTATACTGTGGCAGTGTTGAAAATACAAATAAAATTTCTTCGAAATTGAAGTTTTAATAAAACGCCATCTCCACCTTTTTACAATTATTTCAAAGATTACGTAACTATTTTGATTCCAGAGCCGGGCTCCTTCTGCTGAACCGCCTCGAAAGCTCGCGAATTTGCAGGAAATCCAACCGAGTGCATGCTGAAAATTCCAGATGGAGCCGTGTTCCGTGCAGTTGACGCGATCAATATCCCTCCATACCTCAGCTTTCACCGGCCAGATCGCGCTACCGCCAAAATACCAACGAGCTTCCACTACCCGTAACAACTATTTCAAAACTAATCTGAATGGGTAAAACAAAAAAAAAAAAAAATGCGGCAGCCGAAAACACCAGACGGAGTTTCCCAGGTTCAAAATTTCTCGTGAATAATTGACCTGGCCATGCACTTCCGTTTCGCCCCATTAACTATTTAGGGGCAATGTTCCGGGATTAGCACCAACTCGCAGTTTTTCTTCACAGACATCGGGATAGTTGGCGATTACGAATGCGCAACCGGAGCCGGGGATTTTCCGGGAACGGCACAATTTTCCCGAATTATAACCGGGTCTTCGGTAATTGTTTCTGGAAGCAGATTTCAGCCCGAGCGAGCATAAAAAAAATTTCCCAGAATTTTCCAATCACGATTTTACTGACACCAAAAAATAAAACTTGTATCTCGTTAAGATGACGATTCAATTTTTTTTACATGGTTGCAGTGGCAATTTGGGAGTGTCGCAATTAGGGGTTTAGGTTGGGTGTGTTGTTAATTCGGGGTTTCGCCCGTCATTATTGTTATTCCCGAGTCCCGAGGGCGCTGAAAATAGGAGCGCCGAGGCAGGTCGGGGAATAAAGCCGCTTGCCTGTTTTCGTCGTGTCCGGGCGTGTTTTCGGCATTTTCGCGCCGCGACGGCGTCCAATAACCGCCCTCTCTTGTTTACAACCCCTATACCTGTGCTCTTTGATTTTTGCCGTGCCGGTACGTGGCATCGGGAATTCGGCCGGAAGCCGTCCCGTTTGACAATCTCTTTATTCGCCATTGTTTCCTTCGGGACCGTTTCATCGAATTCACTTTAGGCCGCCCCCACATCGATCACTTTTACCGCCACCGTATCAACTCCAAGTCTAAGTATCGGCCACATTAGAGCGATTGTCGCTTTGAATCCATCAGAGTGACGTAAATCGGACAGAAATAGCCCTCGCGTTTCGATCGCGCCAATTCGATCGGGAACGACCTTTGCGAGCCGGGAATAAGGTCGCGACCTCACCGGGGTAGTTACGAAAAGTTTAGGGTTTTGGAGGGCGAGTCGACGGGCACGCGACTTAATTAGGCGGGTTTCATCAAATTATCATGTCGCATTGCGTACGTGGGCAATTTTTTTTTATTATTTTAGGACGATTCCCCACATTTTACTTGCTTTAATCGGGGGTGGAATTTAATTTTGCGGCGTCGACGGGAAAACGGCGGCGGGACAGGGCAGTACTCGACCTCGCAGGATCGATTCCGATTTTATGTTCGGACATATTCACGGACAGATTCACTGTCGGCTATCATTGATTAAGGTAGCTTCACAAGATCCACCCAGCCTGCTCCAACAGAGCGTCCACATCCTCCTGGTCCAGTCTCAAAACTGCACAAAGTTTTTTGCAACATAAGGTGATTAATGAAATAAATTAAAGTAATTACAATAATGAAGGGGTAGTTTGAAGATTTTGACTAACTTTTCTAAATTTTTTTTTCGGATGCTTGACTGAATAGTAGAAGCCGAAGAAGCAAAAAAATTTGTAATTTTGGCACTGTGGGATTAAACAGTTGAAGCTTCCACCTGACTTCCGATGACCGGTATAATCGTTTCTCGTTGGCTATTTTCAGCGATTTATGGAATTCGATTATGCTCTGCGGGCGCGTCGGGATCCAAATTCGCGCTACAACTCCCCCGCTACACCAGAAGTTCCCAAACGGGGTTGAAAAATGCGGGTTATCGTCCCTGTCGTGTCGTCGGCGTACAATTCCTGTCCCGCCGGCGTTAATGTACTTCTTAACTTGACTTTTCCAAAACGAATGTGCCTCATTTCCGGTCGTCTCCTTCCGCTCTCTAGTTTTATGACGTCCGCAACGTTTATCTCAACCGGTGCGGGTCCAGAGTTATCATGATTTATCGCGTAATTTAATTGTTCACCCCTCCGCCCTTGAAAAGTCAACCCCACGATGGTAGTTTGCGATCGCAGTTACATTGTTTGTTCATCGTTTTGGTCTCGGGAGGCGAACGGTTTAGAGCGCGCTCGAGGCATCCCCGATCCCCAGCCGCCCACGCGCAACGCCGGAATGAATGGTCCCATTCTGGCGCGTTATGGGAGAGACACTTCCGAAACCTGGACGTTATGACACCGACGCCCGTCAGAATTCCTGGACTTGAACCACCCTTTCAGAACCGGACGATTCATATTTAAAGAGGGAGAGACTTGACATCTGTTGGTTGAACAAAAATTCGGAATTGCTAACTGTAGTGTGAGCCTGCATTATGGCAGATACTCAATTGAGGGTTCTCGATGAAAGACTCAAAAAAGCACTAAACAATCAATCTTCCGAAGCGCTCCTGGTTAGACGTTAGAAAGTTGAAGGCAACACTGTGGTGACCTCCAACGTCTTCAATAAATGGTGAGGTTATCGAAGAAATTTAGAAAGAAAACTCGGATGTGGCCCATCATTGGAAGAAATTATGGAAGAGAGTGCAGGTCTTGGACAAACTTTTTTGTTTACGTTTTGCAGTCCTGGAAACTTTATGAGGTCCTCAGGTGCTGGCGCCGAGCAATTGCCACTTCCTTCCATAATTCCCAACTAATGGAGCTTTCCGCAATCACGACAACCACCTGTGTCGCTCGTCGGCCATATTTCCTCGAAATAAAAACGGAGATGGCAATCTTAATGTTTAATAACTCTTGCTCTTCATCGTTCTTTGGGTTGTTTTGTGGCTGTTAACGCGTCGTGAAGGCGTCGCAAATCTCGCCCTTCAATCCCCTAAAACAATCCAAAATTTTTCCGTCATTCATTGCAACTTCTCCAATGGAGGGTGCTTGAGGGTAAGCGCGTCGCGTCTCGAATGACGGCGAGGCTGCATTCAGGTGATGTTCCGGTGGTCGCAATTAGCCACGTATGAGCACCGCGACGGCGGCGTCTCACAAACGCCCATTCAAACTTAGTAATTAGTTATGTCGGCAAAAACGGACGCGCTTCGTTAAAATGTAAGCATTTCGCACGAGTGCCACTTGACTCTTCTATTCGGCATCATTTTTAATTAGTTGTGAATTTTTCATGGCGGTTTTTGCGCCTGTCAGGACATAACGCCGTTCTTGCTCTTCGAGATAAATGAATTGCAATGAAAAGAAGCGGGAAGCGACGCAAAAAATTAAGGAATGGCGAAATTGGTCCTTCGAGCCGGATAATTCCGTTTTACCTTTTATTAAAAATTAGCAGAATCTTGGTGAACTAGAAGTATCTAGTACCTAGTTGAATATTAAAGTTAGATTATTGGGCTGGGTAAGGATTTGAAGCCACAAAGCACAAAAGATTAGGAAACTCAATAACATAAAGCACTGGTCGAATTAACGATTTCTTTTGACTAATTTCATGAATTGCAGCGGAAGATAAAATCTGTTGCCGACATTTCAGCTTTCTTCCGGAACGAAACTAAATTAAGCATTGACTTGAAAGCGAGTTGGTGAATGAAAATTATTTTAATTTAATTAGCTACCAAAGCTTCAGTTCAATCGCAGTTGGGAGTAGTTTGGTTCTACTACAAAAACCCAAATTGCCTGGAAATGAACTAATTGTTGCCTAGATCGTTATCTACGTTTTTCGGTGAAACGATATTTTTCAGGTACACCAAGGGGTGATGAATTGCGTGGGTGAGTTTTTGCCATCATCACTCATCACCCCGTGACAAATGATTAGACACCTCCATTAAAGCCGAAGATCGCGATTTACCTTTTCTGCGTCTTGGACACGACCGTTTCGTTGCCATTAATGCCCTGGACGTAGTGGAGGAGATCGAAGGGCTTATTAAAGTTGAAAAAATTGAAAATAACTTAATGATTAAACGTTAGTTGTGAGAGCGACTTAATAACGGAAGTTGATTTTTCCAAAATTTCGATTTTATGTTAATTTTCTGATATGCAAAGCCACCCCTGCAGCTGCTTCTTGGTGGACGAAGTCGAGGGTGAAAAGACCCTAGATGACTATAGGGCTTTTCAGTCTTAGTGGCACGTTCAGCATCCGTTATCCCCTAAATTTTGGGTATCGAGCCGTTTCGTGAACAGGATTTTTCGCGGAAAGCCGCCCACGCGCTGCACCGTACGAAGGAGTCCAGGGGCGGGCTGCCGTATTGATTGGGCCCACCCACGTTCCCAGAAACGGCCACCGGATGCTGTGCCCCTTTTGCATTACGTCGCCGGCGACTTCACCGCCGTTGAAGCGGAGAATTATGAAACGACGTCGTTTAAACTTCATTGACGTCGTTTCGGCCAACCGTTCATATTTAATTGGCGCTAAATGAACATTGTAGCTCAAAGCTTTAGTTGGAAACTACGTCACCTGAATCGATGCGACTAGAAAAAATCAAGCACGCGAAACGGAAACTAGTTTAATTAGAAAATATGGACAAAGAAAATTACCATAAAGAACATGACGCAATAAAAATATTAGAAGCGAAACAAATTTAGCCTCAAACATTTGGTTAAGAAATTACTGAGGACCCAAGTGGCCCTAAAGAGTTTAGTTTAGCGTTACGCCCAGTAACATTGTAACTTATGATTCAGGGCCTTTTTTCGTAAGGCCATTGAGGGTTTCTCGCCAAGAATTTGTTTGTTGCTACCCCAGTTTGCAATGTTTATTTGCACCCTTCCTTTCCTTTGTTAAAATTCCAGAAGAACTTTGTTTAGTTAGTTTCAACTCGCCGTTGCATCATTTTTAATTGAAACTTTATATCGAAACTTTACCGCCCGCTTCCGGCTCTTTCTCCCTTCCTTCCACCATCAGATCTCGCTATAAAATAGTGAAATTGGCGCCCAGCCAATTCTTGTCCAATAAACCTCTTTTAGCGCCGGTATTGCCGTACGAAAATTGAAATTGATAAAAGCCATTACCCCGTCCCTTTGCGCCCTGCAATTTCCAAGTTGTCTCATCGTCTGACTGCTGAAAGCGCCATCAATTCCTGCAACGTCCATAAATCATCCCGTACCAACAACAAACAGCCAGATGCAATGTGTGCAAATCAATCTGTGTAACGATGGGAAAGTGAAGACGCAAACATCCCGTACCAGCAGCGTCGCTGGCGGCGTCGAGGCGGAGTGCATATCGATCCGACGGAGGTCACCTTAGCTACGTCACTCCATTCACCACCTGGTCCGGTTATCTTTCGAGATGTTTTGTTAAGCTCGTTGCAGTTGGTGCATTCGCCAAATTGCACTCTTGTTTAGGTGGCATTAAGCCCAAAACGACCCGACTGGAAGGAGCGCGAAGATAATCGGATGAGAACAAAGGGGATGTTGCTGGAACGGGGTAATAATGGAAAACAAGGGAAATCATCGCTGTTTTAGCTGCAAGTCATGCTGGGCTTCCGGGGTTTGATAGCAGCCTGAAGTTGGGTGTTGAACAACGAACAGCAGATGCAGATTGAGATGTGTTAGAACAAGGATTAGGCACTTTGAGCGAGCTATTAAGGATTTAGGGTCCATTCGAATCCGGCTATTGTGCACCTCTCATGCGAGAGGTTTTGTTAGTTTCATTTTTAATTTGAGTGCAACTAAGTGCCAGTGCAAAACTATTTTTTAAATTTTTAAAATTTTGTAACTTTTGAATCGACTAAAGTATTTTGAATGGCATTTAAAAAATTACGCCTGATGCTGATCCTTCTCCAAAACGTGAGTCCGATTGATTTTCTCAACAACAATATTGCTTCACGTGGACCATTTCTTGTGCCGTTTTGACCGATAATGTGGTTTGAGGGGCGCCCTTACCCCTGGTTCCGTGCCAGTTAAGCCTGTCGTACAATTTTCCTTCAATTTCGCCGCTGATATCATTCAATTATCCAAAGTGCAATTCATTCTTCTAAAATTAGGCGCTTAACGGATAAGTAGCGTTTCCTGCGACACATCAACTTCACTGTCGAGGCCGTTTGACATTTTTCCAACTTTTTTCTTTTCTCCAATTAAAACCGCACAAAAACCCGCCCAGCTCGTGTAATTGAACTCGTCCGGGGGATGGTAAATTTGGCAGAACTAGCGTCTGGTCGGTCGTTTCGCGCAACAGCAGCTCGCTTCTACATACATTCAAGAATTAGCGCAGCCACCCCTGACTTAATTTCCAGGGCAACTGCAGGTAACTAAATTGGAGGTCGCTGTAATTGCTGTTGTTGAACTAATAACCGTTGCAGCATGCAGCTGGAGCCGGACGGGAACTGGTTCTTTGTGAACATTAATCGATACATTACGAGAAGTAGAAAATTGGACTTTTTAGTCTCATTTTGTTAGGTATTGGTTGGAATTGTGGCATCCGGAAAGTAACTTTGAAATGCAGCCCGACCGGAGATTGCGATATGATCCGATTATGACGTTTCAAATTATGTTAGATGGGGATTCACGGTTTTTGAATGTTGGGGGTGCGAAAAGAAATGTTGCGTAATTAAATTTAACAATGAGCTTCATTAAATCCGGTATATTTTAGTGGTTGTCAAGGTGCTTGTTACTCACCTGTTACGGGATGTGGTTGGTGCATCGAATCTAAATAGTGTTGACGTTATGGCCGTAAGCAGAGGACGCGGCGGGTTTATTGGTAGTAGAAGACTGAACTGCGAGTGATCTGTCTAAACTTTTACACGCTTCTATAAAATTACTTTGTCGACGGGAATTACTCAATTTTCTTTGACATAAGTCGAATTCTTAACGTTTTCCGCAAATTTCGCCTTAACGTCCGCTATCGTCGTTTATTAAATTAGCGCTCTTTCCGGTATAAACTAAATTTAAACCGATATTTCCTCCATTGCTAATTTTGAGGCAATATAAAGCCAAAAGCCGTTAAATACTGTACACTGATGCTGTCAAGCCAAAAAGAGCAAAAATCTTGTAATAATTTGAACAATGCCGTATTTACTTAATTATTTGCAATTATGACTCATTCTACATTCTAAAATGTACGAAGGGCTTCTTGGGTTAATAGTTAACATTTTCGATTTTGGTCTACTTTGACGAAAATTTTGAAGTCTTCAAATCGTCATATCTTAAAAAGTAAGACTTGCACATGAAAACTACTGCCAGATTCGTGTTAAGCGGTCCAAAATCTACAAGAATATGTTGTAAAATCGATGTCAAAAATTTCAATATTTTCGACTTTTTTTTTCTACCCCAATCGATAGAAATTTGAAAAAATCTTAAAATCGACATCGTTGCTACGAGGGCCTAGAAGTTGACGTTCTCTTGTGTAATCGGCCTCTCTGAAATCAAATCTGAACTCAATTTGACTCTAAAACCGGTAGATTTCTTGTAAATTTCCAAAAACCACCAATATCAATTTTTTTCTAATTTTCAAATGCTTGTACCTTTTAAACGGAGACAATTATGTTGTGTTAAAATACATCAAATTTATCCGAATTTGAGAAGCTATCGAATGGCGTAAGAATGGAAACTCTACGCCGTTTAATAAGACAGTTGATATTTGCGATTTTGTCGATTTTGATAAAAATTTTGAATCAAAGTCTTCGAATCGTCATAACTCAAAAAGTACGACTTGTACAAAAAAACTACGGATATATTTGTGTTCAGAAGTTCAAAATCTACAAGAATAAGTCATAAAATTGATGTAAAAAATTTAAATATTTTTGACTTATTTTTCAATTTTCAAACTTTTGTAACTTTTGAACGGACAGACTTATATCAAATCTAGAAACATCGAATTTCTCCGTTTCACAAAGGCTATCGAATGCTATATGAACGAAAATCCTAAGTCTAATAATAAAAAAAAATGAAATTTGCAATTAGGTCGATTTTGACAAAAGTTTTGAATTGAAACATTCAAATGATCATATCTTAAAAAGTACGACTTGTACAGAGAAACTACGGCCAGATTCGTGTTAAGCGGTTCAAAATCTACAAGAAAAAGTCATAAAATCGATGTAAAAAATTTCAATATTTTCGACTTTTTTTTTCTACCCCAATCGATAGAAATTCAAAAAATTCCTAAAATCGACATCGTTGCTACGAGGGCCTAGAAGTTGACGTTTTCTCGTGTAATCAATTTCTCTGAAATCAAATCTGAACTCAATTTGACTCTAGAACCGATAGATTTCTTGTAAATTTCCAAAAACCACCAAAATCTATTTTTTTCTAGTTTTCAAATGCTTGTAGCTTTTGAATGGAGACACTTATATCGTGTCGAGATACATCAAATTTATCCGTATTTCAGAGACTATTGAATGGTGCGAGAATGGAAAATCTACGTCTTATAATAAGAAAGTTGAGATTTGCGATTTTGGTCGATTTTGATGAAAATTTTGAATCAAAGTCTTCAAATCGTCATAACTCAAAAAGTAAGACTTGTACAAAGAAACTACGGCCAAATTCGTGTTCAGCGGTCCAAAATCTACAAGAATAAGTCATGAAATCAATGTAAAAAATTTCAATATTTTCGACTTTTTTTTTCTACCCCAATCGATAGAAATTCGAAAAAATCGTAAAATCGACATTGTTGCTACCAGGGCCTGGAAGTTCACGTTTTCTTGTGTAATCGACCTCTCTGAAATCAAATCTGAACTCAATTTAACTCTAGAACCGATAGATTTCTTGTAAATTTCCAAAAACCACTAAAGTCTAATTTTTTCCAATTTTCAAATGCGTATAGCTTTTGAACGGAGACACTTATATCATGTCGAGATACATCAAATTTATCCCTATTTCAGAGGCTATCGAATGGCGTAGGAATGAAAACACTACGCCTTATAATAAGATAGTTGATAGTTGCGATTTTGGTCGATTTTGATGAAAATTTTGAATTAATTTTTGAAATTGTCACATTTTAAAAATTACAAAGCGGCCCAAATTGTTTCTTTCTACCTCCATCGATAGAAACTCAAAAAATTTTCAAAATCTTTATCGCTTATTTTTCTTGTTTTTGGTGCATTTTTTCGCAAGTTGGTGAAGAAGTTCTTTAATCATACATAATATCATAAGAGCAAGGAATTTATTCTAAATAAATGGAAAGGTTCGCACGAAAACGCGTTGCCTAGTAGCAAAAATCACGAGCGCCACAGGACGTTGAGCCGGCTTAAAAATCCGAGAGCGAAGCTCGAGGATTTTTAGGCCCTACGTCCGGCGGCGCGAGTAGTTTTTGCAACGGCGACGCGTTTGAGTGCTAACCTTGAACATTTATTCTGAAGAAATCTCTTGCTCGAATGATACTCGACAGATTAATACATGAATGAAAAATTCACAACATTATCGATTTTGTTGGAAAAAAAGCTACTAGAGTTTATTCGGAATAAAGAGCTAGTAGCTATTTATTCCGAACAAAATGCTACTAGCTTTCTTTTTTCAAGAAAAGGCTACGTGATTGGTTGAAAAATGGAAAATGAGGCAATCCTATTGGTCAAAAAAGTATGAATCATATCAAATTTCTTGATGGGCAAGACAAATCACTTCCTACTAATTAGATGAGTCTAAAATGACTGTCAATATTTTTGATTGAATATTGTATAACTAAATTAATTATCAGGTTCACAATAGACCAAATCTTTCATTGTTCGCTAAACGTGTCCATAGTGTTGTAGAATTTTTACGCCGCCAGCATAAACTGTTCAGTGATTCGCGACACGTCGAATAAATGGATCAGGGTGGAAATAGTCACAAGTCATTCACGCTGCGCTTTTGAAATGTCATTAACGTGAAAAAGCCCAGCCTGCCAAAATTCAATGGAGCAATATTGAATTTACATCACACATAAATTGAAACGCAAACATAGAAAAATTCGCCAATAGATTAGAATCATCCCTTCTGCCAGTGCCGAAACTCCGAGTGGATTTTGCGAAATTGCTCCTGCGAAATCCGGTAAACCCACCGCGCGGCTTGAGCAGAAACCCGCTGCTCTATTGGCTCCGAATTTTTGCGATCTCGCTGATTCCCCATGCAAATTCCGTCATGTGTTACAGAGTCGGCCTGAATCAATAGCGCCCCTAGAAACCGCCGAAATTGTGCACCTCGTCGGTACATTTTTTTCCTTTCCTCTGACATTCTTCCACATTAACAATAACTGCGACGGCACTCCGGGACTCAACCAACCGGCCCTAATCGCTCCCATTTCGCCACAAACGACACTCGTTTAAATTTTTACGGAAACCGACGCAGTTATCGGTACGACAGTCCCGAAGCACTCCGAAACACGACCGCAACTCAATAATTCAAACCGCACAAACACTATTTTCATCTAATATTCATCGATGTCAACAAGTTATTTCTGGTGGCGGTCCGGGAGTAATTAGGGGCTGTAAGTGACCGCTGTTATCGATCTAGATTAATTTAAAATTAAAGGAACGCGCGTCACGCACAAAACCACCATCAATGCTTCAATGATAAAAAAAAACGTTTTCTTTATATTATATAAAAATACAAAATAGTGGTCAGAGTGGCGCGGTAAAGTTCTTCAGCGGGATTTACGCGCGACCTACCCTTATGGTATCGATTGTCGGAAGCGGGTCTAGCCGCTGTTGTGGAATCGATGTAATGGCTTTGTTGAAGATTATTGCTGCCGTATGGTGGATCGAAATTGTTCCAGGTAATGCTCATTTAAAATTTATTGGTAGCTTAAAGTTAAGAGATAAAAGAATAATTGTGAGTACCTAATTAACAGTAGGGGATGTTATTATTTAGCGAAATCCAGGGCGCTTTCTGGTCCGTAATTGTGGGGTGGGGTGGCGCCAATTAAAAGTTTCACAACGTTCCTAACAAAGAAACGTGTTAATGGATGTCCTGTGATTATGTAAATGTATTTAAAAAGTTTTGGAATAATTTGCGAACCGAATTCGGGCGTTGTAGCTAATAGGCAACCGACTGCAGGACGACGAAAGGGGATTCGAGGAAAGTAAGAGTGTTCTGTAAAATGTAATCCGTCGAATCATAAAAATTTATGGTCCATCTGAATAATTGGAAGTAGCTAGGTGGCTAAAATATTCCAGGTGTGGTTCTATTTGGTCCACAAAATGCGTGTAAGTTCAGAAGCAAGACAAATTTAGCTAAGCTTTCTCTCAATCTTGTCAAGCTTCTTCTAATTTTTATTTCGTGGTGTAGACTCTTTCAAAAACTTTTTTAAAACTAGACTCTGACTAAAGAATAATTATATGATTACCTACTTGTTTATTTTTTTTATGGTTTAATTTTTCGCCCATTATTTATTTTATTTCAATATTTATTATTATTCGAAGAATATTAAAGATTTAGCGCTACAGCTAATATCTAGTTGGCTAACTATCGAAAAGTATTTTTATTAAAATTTGCAAGAGGGGTTTCTGAAATAGAATATTTTGCGTAGCTACTATTATAAATAGCAATTTAAAGTTTTTTTAAATTTTTTTTCAAAAATTGATAGGGTTTCTTTTGCAAAGCCTACAAGAGACTTGCATAATTTCGAAAAGTGATAGGCTTAATGAGGAATAACGTCCTTAGCAAACTTAGGAGACTACAACTATAGCTACAGTTCCGTTGAGAGGAACCGGGGCTAAGCTCCCATGCTACAGAATACTTCTAGCCCCAAACTAAAGCGTCAACTACCCCCAACTGATAAATTCAACGAGGGAGCATTAGGAGAGAAGAAACGACACTCAATCCCTAGGTGCTCAGGTGCTCTAGTGCCAAAGGTGAGTGTCGCCAGAAAACCTCCGGCGACCACGCGTCGCCATCAGAAAACCGCCGGCGACCACGTGTCGCCCGCCAAAAGCAACACTAATCAAGCCAGAAAAGTACTCAGAAGAATCAGAAGGACAGGGATCGCCCACTGAAGAAGAAGCGTAAGCGTGCACGGATTGTAGCTTGTAGGTGTGTATTTTTTAAGATTTTGAAGGGTTGAAGAGATGGTACATACGAATCCGTGTCGGTGTGGTTGTCGCAGGGTTGCGAGCCGGTACGCCTCAACCGCCAGATGGCGTGGCGAGCCGCCACGAGGCGAGCTAAACCGTAGCGCGCCACTGTGAGATCAAGCCGGAGCCGGTCTTCGCCTCCACTGCACTGACTACGGGGCGAAAGCATACGCCGTGACAAGGGGAGGGTGCGCACGCGCCCCCTCCGGAAAACCCCCGCCGTGTTTACCTTGAAAGCTCAGAATAAGCGAGTAATAAGGCGATCGACACGTTTGCGGAGGAAACTGAATTACGGCCACGGATTCACAGATGCGCAGCCTCTGGACGGTTGCCGAAGAGCTTAAAGGGGTCGAAAGACCGGGATGATACACAGATCAAACGCTAATGGGACGGATCGGGCAGGTTGGTCGGCTGTTAAACCGTCGTTATGGCCCAAAGTTTACGTGGACAGTTATAGTTTAGAGCCAGCTGAGGTTATTGAAACAATGTACGTGACTGGGCCGGGTAATATTTAGGGGTCGTTGCTCTCTCCTCGAAATTCGGACGTTGCGGAAATAGAGTTTTTAAAAAAATTTCAGTCTCCAGTCTTGCAACTATGTCATTAGTAGAAGTTTAAGGAAAACTAATAAAAAATTACAACTAAGGTCAAGGAAAATGTTTCGTAGCTTTGTAATTCTTCGTAAACCCAACACACCTTTTTAAAAAAATGGTTATCCAATGATAATTACTAATAACTACGTGTTTGGGGCAGATTACGTAACGACCGCTTCACTAGAGGAGGGGTAGGGTGGAAGCCCGGGCGCACTTTAAATTTGGCGCCGTTACAATTGCTCTTCCAATCATGTTCGTCTTAATCGATAGGGCGAGAAGAGATGATCTTAACTTTCTTTTTCGACTCTTAATTGTTCAAAGTGTAGAGGGTGGCGTAGCTAATGAAGAAAAGTGGGGGAAATGGCGATTCTGCAAAATCTCCCGTTCTGCATAAGAAAATCGAGGAAGCTTCCGCCATGTTGCGGTTTGTTCGCTGATTTAAAACTCACCCCTATTTTGTGCTGGCAGATGTGTGGCACCTTCGTCCATTCTGGTTCGTCCGAAGAGTGTTTCCGATTATTATTGAATGTCTCGGTTCAGCGACCTTCTTTCTTTCTTATCGATTCAATCAGACCAGCGACTTCCGGTTCTATCAATTATCAACCGTTGGGAGTCTGGCAGGGTTAACCACCCCCTCGCAGCGCTCCCTTATCAATGATTTACCCGAACTATCGGCGTGACGGATCGAGCTTCAATACGCTAGCAGCAATTTGAGGAACGTTTCGTCGCTCCTCCGAATTATGATCGAACTGCGGGGATGGAGGAATTTTTTTTTTGAGGGTTGTCGTGCGATCGGTGCGACGGTTTCTGGGCGTGAAAAGGTCAATTCTGCATTTAACCCGTGAGTGGTGGGCTTTTGTTCTGACTGTTTTATGACGACGACGACGTCGTGCCGAACAAACAACGGCGACGCCGTAAAGGACGTCGCTTTTTGCGACGGCGGAGACAAAACAAAGCCATCTGTTGCAAAGACGCCGATGGTGCTCGGAGATGAATGAACGACGGGTTGGCGAGAAAAACACCGGCGGAGTTCTCTTCCCGGAACGGATCGTATTCCGGGGAAATTCGACGCCCCCGGCCGATTCGGTTGCGGGGATCAGCCAGTTCGGGGAATGCTGCCATAATCGCCGGGACCAGCCCCACACCAGGCGATCGGCGGGCGTTTCACCCAGCAAACGCCCAGAATTTGGCTAGCTGCGCCAAGAACCAAAAACCTAAACTGCTGAGACCCAATTTCGGTTCTTCGGCAGCATCTTTTGACTGGCTATTTGTCGTTAAAATTTAGTTTTTTTGCCTTTGACCCAGTCCGGCTCTGTCGGCCGGTGGCAATGTCATAGCCGGAGAAAGTCGATAACTCCGCCATCTAACGTCGTTAGGGAAGGTTGCGTCGGCGTGGGCTCCGGATTATCGCGCCCATCGCTCCGGCCCATAACACCCACATGCACTGTAGCACGCTCCCGACTCCGGCAGTGACCTAGGGGTCGTAAATCCGTGGTTAGTTCGCGAGACGTAGGTGTAAGTGGCACTAAAGCGACGATGAAATCCGCCGTCGGAGGCGGCGAGACAACTCGATATGTTCTGTTGAACTTGCCAAATGTAGAAGCGATAATCGGGTTCTCAGATTGATACAGGGTGGCTGGACGTGGCCGAATGCAGGGAATTGTTACGGAAGTCCGGAACCAGAATCGCTCCAGCAGGAGCATTAACGACCATGAGATACCGGGTCGAAGAGGGCCCGTGGAGACCGCCGCCGGAGAACCTTTCAATTTGGAGAAGAGTCGACTGGAGACCACCGGAACGACATAAACAGATTAAATCTCACCTGGAGCCATCGACGTACCAGCAGCTCTAACCGAGTCTGTGAAGTTAACGGGGCGTAATTAATCCAATTTAGCCTAACTTGAACCGACTCCAACTCAATTGACCAACTCCGGTAACTGCAATAAATTCCAGATACGACGACAATTCTACTTACCACAAAGAAGAGCAAAAATCTTAGTTTTAGTATTTGACTTAGATACAGTCAATTCTAGCAATCTTCGACTTTGTGCAAGTATCTAGAGTCTTCTGTACCTCGTCGCTCTAGTACTTGAGTGATCCATAGCCGTTTTCGTGCTGCGCGATATTCGACCGCGCAAGTTTGATCTACAGCGTTACCACCGAACTGCACATTTGGTCTGTGTTGATGTGATCCATAGCTTTTAGCGGAGGGTTTGGTCCATCGCTACGGTTAGTTTTTACGCCAAGGCAGTTACAAAGCCAGTCGGTCTAATACGCTACCCTCTATTAAATGACCTAAATGGCAAGTCCATATTGTTAAGATTTTATTTATTTCTCTTAAAACTAAAACATAATATAATACATTACATGTTACATTCTTGAAACATTTTGTATCAATATGGAAGTACGTGCTGTATTAATTATTCAATAATTTGGACATTTTAGTTGTTCATTTTAAACATTCCCACTCTCGGTAATTAATTGTTTCTAATCATTATGACGATTGATTTCGATTTCGATACAACACTGAAATATTGCTGTATTGTTTCAATAATAGGCACAGTATTTAAAAATAAAAACATTCATGTGTCGACCACGTGTTGGAATTTAAGTAAAATATTCAAGTAATATGATAGAATCCAATCATTACTCGTAATAATAAGTGGTATAATAAATGTGGAATTTATTTTATCTACTTGCAAAATGTTAAACTTTTTCTGAATTTATTACAATATAGTCTACAAAAGTCAGACAACATAAACGAAAGTAGATATCTTATTACATCAAGCTACAAAATAGATGCATGAGTAGGTTTTATATTCGCAAAGTTTTGGTAAACGGTGTGCGGATTTATTATAGTACAATTGAATAAACAAATTCAGACATCCTTTTTAATGGGTAAGTCCATTCTAAGTGTTTCTACATAAAACCACCTCTTCACATTGCTGAACTAGCTGAAGGTACAACTGAATAAAATGGCACCTGTTATAGCAAAATATACTAAAAGAAACATTATCTATTTGATAAAATAGAACTTTTGCAAAAACGCGGTATTTAGGCCAGGTCGTTCCGTAATTGCCACAAAACTAGCGGGCCGTCGGCTAGAACCGGACAAGCAAGCAACATCTGGCACTTTGAAGAGGTGACCGATTCCCATTTACACCCTCATAAACTATAATAAACCTTTCAAATGAACGAGGGTTTTAGTGATTTTTTTATTATGTGCATGTTGCATAAGAAAATGAACGCGCAAACAAATTTCGTTAACTTTCCTGGATAAAGTATTAAGAGCTTTGTCTTTTTCAAAATTAAGAAAAGCAGTGCTTATTTGAGATCTAGATTGACGCAAATAATTTAGTAAAAGCATGAATAGCCAGCCATAGCTGAATTTGACCACGTGCAACTCGATTAAAGCGATTTTTTGACGAAGTTGATTGTTGAATTTGAAAACTTATTTGGATGGGCACGGTCACGGTCACTATTTAATAAATGACTTAATCTGGTGGAACTTCATAGGTTCTAAACATTTTTTATAGCACATTATTGACGTGCCTACATAAATAACGCAAAAAAATCTTAAAGACATTAGCCGCATGACATTTTTGATAAAAGATTGGTTTTTAGTTTCTTTCCGCTGCTAGATTATACATATTATATACTTTTAAGAACAATTAAGTTAGTGATCAGCAGTAGCATAATTTTGCATGTTTATTATAATAATCTGTAAATAGTGGGTGTAATAAAATTAATCCGTGTCACGTTTACTGAATATTTTTTATTTTAATTATCCTTACTAGGTATATCTACCAATCTATTATGTACTTTGATAACATTTTAATATTAGATATGTAGGCAGTTATAGTCGTTCATTTTTATAAACAATAATTTACTACAATCACCAAATTTTGATTTTGTAATATTTTCCGGATCTATAACATTCTACAAGTAAATATAAAATACAATTTTTACTATATTTTAATAAATATTATTACATAAGGAATGATTGCGTTCCAGCATATTAAATTTAAAAACGTAGCCGAATTTATGGATAATTCAAATTTTATACGAGGTTGCGATTATTGTTAAAATGATAAAAACAAAATGTCAGTGTTGTATCAACAACTCTTGATGGTAAGGAAAACTTCTTACTTAAGTCCGGAATAGTAGAATAAAACAAATAAAATGTACGGTTTGTGGTAAACTCAGTAATATAACACTATTAAACTAAAATAATTTATATTACACAGAAACACCATCATCAAATCTTCAGAAGAAGGACCCGATCTTTAGCTCATTTAGAAGTAAGAGAATTGCGTAGCAGATAGGAGACTGACTTTTTAAACACGTACATGTATGTTTTTATTTTCAAATACTGTGACTATTATTGAAACAATAAAGCAATATTTTAGTGTTGTATCGAAATCGAAATTAATCGTCATATAATTAGAAACAATTAATTACAGAGACAAGGAATGTTAGGATTGAACAACTAAAATGTGCAAATTATTGATTAATTAATGTAGCGCGTACCTACACATTCAAACAAAATGGTTCAAAGCTTCAATATATTATATTATGTTTTAGTTTTAAATGAAATACATAAAATCTTAACAATAAGAAGGCGCCATTTAGGTCATGAAAGAGGGTAGAGTATTAGACCGACTGGCTTTCTAACTGAACTGCCTTGGCGTAAAAACCAACCATGGCGATGGATCAAACTGCCGCTAAAAGCTATGGATCACATCAACACGGACCAAACGTGCAGTTCAGTGGTAACGCGGTAGATCAAACTTGCGCGGTCGAATATCGCGCAGCACGAAAACGGCTATGGATCACTCAAGTACTAGAGCGACGACCTACTAAACTTGCATGTATAAGTCAAACTCTGCAGCATGTATGTACCGTCAAATAATAGCAAGATGCATGACGATAATTAATGATACTTTAACTTTTAGACCGAGCATCTATGGAAGGGTTGGTGACTCTATCGAGTTCTTTGATTATTCGCGTGCAGACAGAAGAGGCGCGTTAAAACCTGTCTTCTTATTGAACTAATAAATTAGGAAAAGAAGCGACTTCGGGGGCGGCCGCGACTTGATAGATTGCCGGTTATTATCCGCGGCCAGGTGGCCCGGTTGCTTCATTAAAACCGCGATGCGGCCGAGGGACGGCGTCTGACCGCCCCCGCGCCGTCACTTGGCGGATAACATCTGGAAGAGCGGCGTAGGTGTTGCCAACAAAAGAAGTGTGTCGCGGCGAGAGGGCCGATCAATACCCCAGGAGGCCGTCGTACGCGCCCAACAGACGAAATATCCGCCACCCCCAGCCTCCGTATCGACACCTCGCCGGACTTTGGCGACGATTCAGGCCGTCACGTGCCGGCGAGATTTCCAAGATTACAAAGAGCGACCAGTGATGGAATTGTTGAGATGGCGGCTGCGTGATCGGCGATGGTATCGAGGGTTGGAGGGTTTTTAGATTGTCATGTTTAATGCAATTACAAAAGCTATTAATTCCTGAAAAGCCGCACTGGGTTCGGTTTTGTGCTCTAAGCTTCTTTATTGTGGAAGCTTTGAAAGGGTTGCTCTATTGTTGGTTTTACAAAATGCCAACTGTATTTAAAGTAACAATAAATTTAACTGTTCGGGGCGGAAATGATGATGATGGTGGCCGTTTCGAGAGTTTTTTGGTGGGGGTCACGACGCCGACGACGGCCAGCCTTGAACCAGCCTCGAGGGTTAATAATTACGAATGGGAAATGTCTAGATTGTTGTCTTGATAAGGGACCTTTACCCGTGCTTCTGGACATGACCTGAGGTGCGCCCAAAGCGGCGGAATAATAAACAGTTTTCAACTTTACACGGACAAGTTCCCACCCCTGGTGTCCAAGAGTCATCGAGAATTTATGGGCTCTGCTGGCCAAAACACCAATGTGCAATCATGCGATCCCCCGTGTCACATGGTATTCGATCAGCTAAACAATGTTTTATTATTTAAAAAAAATTACCAGGGCAGTTCAATAATTAAGGCGACAGCGTCGCGAGGAACTCAATTGTGGAAGTGAAGTGAGCAAAGGTCACCTGTCAATTCGGTCTAAAGTTCGGCTTTGACAGACGCGTTTTGAAGGAAATTCGTCCTCGGTCCTGTCGAGACTTTAGTTATTGGAAAATTTTTGATTCGATGCCGCGTTATTACGCAAACTTGCAGCAGGTCAACTTTGCAGCTGAGCCGAGTTTCAGGAACGTTGACGAAAAACCTAACCCGCGTCAGTTTTTCTCCATAATCCCGTATTGTTTCCCTAATGGCCCAGCGTGATCCCGCACTTCCTTAAAAACCTCCAAGATGGCGCCGAAAAAACCCGGGCCGTTCACCTCTCGACCGGACGATCTCGGAAATGAAATAAGTATCGATAATCTTCCGGCTTTTCGAAGGGGCTGAAAAAAATCCGGGATCTTCTCCACTTTCCGGCCTCTCTTACCCCCTTTAAAGTTGCCCGACGAACTTCTGACGGTGTTCCCGATTGAATCAGCGAAGTTGCGAACTTGTCGGGACTCGTCGGATCGGAAGGTGTCTGGGGCGAATTTAATTTCCTCATAGGTGCCTACTTACACGAGATTGCTGTGACCATGGTGAGGGGGTGAATGAGGAGGAGGTGGATGACAGGGTCCTTGATGCTGCGCGATAATCTCCGTCAAACTGACCCGGTTTGACACGGGATTGCGCTCGATATGCGTGTTTTGCAGATTAGGCCCTGAGATCCTTTTCGTGTTGTCCGCCTTAGAGGTCGGGTAGTTTTTACCGAAGCGAACTAATTACCTAATCTAACTGGCGGCGAATCCGGATCGAGCAGCGCCAATTAATCCATACATACAGGGTTGGCCGTTAAGTTTGACTGTTGAGTTTAGCGCTATAAACGACTCCGTGCAGACAAATGGTGGATGCGCCGGGTGAACTCGGCAGCATTTTAAGGAATAACATTGATGTGTAAATTTAAACTGGGTGTGCTGATTAAATAATTATTTTCCTACTAAATACAAAATTATTGTAGATTGAAAAGACCTCCAATGAAAAGAATGGTTACCGAAGCGTTTGAAAAGTTTCCATTATTGAACTTAAAAAAATTCTGGAGGTTTGAGATAAAAAAGTAAACCCCCTAAAACGCGATTACTTTAATTATTAAGCGCAAACAAATTTTAATTGGAAAATTAAAAAAAATTAAAAAAAAAGAGCAAACGGGACGCATTACGTCGCCGACGTAGAGTCAAAGACCTGTTAACACCCCTAAAGTGAAACATTTCGCGAATTACCAAAAGAAGCCAATATTGCGCGTCTTGACGACGAACAAGTTGTGCCATTTTGGGCAACCCTTGACCTACGCGTCTAGCTGGTCGAAAATCTAGACAGGAAGGGTGGCTAGGTGGCAACTTACTTAACGTGCAAAGGCGCCGTTTCTGAAACAGACAACGACATCATCATTATCGTGATCCCGGTCCTTTTAAGCAGCTAATGACGGGATTATTGAAACTGGTCCTTCGTCTGGAAAAAGCTCCAGGCTATCGCGTAACGACACAACATAAAAGCGCGACGAGCATTTCTCACACAAACAGCCGAAAAATTCTTCTTATTGGATTTGTAACTTATCCTTTGAGTATATAAATGCGTCCTCATTTCGCCCCGGACACATTCAGCCGAGATAAGGGAAGGAAATTTAAGGCGGCTCCCCGACCAAAAACTCCAAAACCGAATTAAAATAATCATCGCGAAATTTCGGGCAACATGACAAATCGGCTGGGGGGTCGCAATGGGGGTGCGGGTCTAATGGCGATGACGCAATGAAGGAAAGCACCTGGACGTGCCGGGAAAAATCGTCGAGTTGGCGTTTGGTAGAATTAAGCAGTCGGGGAATAATTACGGTCTATCCTTTGTTTTATTAGGGACACTGCTGCATTGTTTGAAGGAGGCGCAAATATTTTAATTGCTTCATAATTGGATTTTTTCTTGTTACTCGACGTAATTCATATGGTTTGAAAATGGAAGTGGGGATAACGAAGAGGTTGAATTAAACAGAACTTCACGTGGAAATGCGAGAGGACCTCAATAGGCGCGAAATTTAATAAGCGGAACAATTTCTATCTGAATATATTACAAATCTCTGAATTTATCGCCCATCTTGCTTCTTGTCAAGAAGGTAAGTCGCTAAATGAGACGGTAATAGAAGCTCTAATGGCGTCTGATAATAAGACGCTATCAGCTGGATGCAATCTCTTTTCATGTTTTAATTAGTTTTCTTCTGGCAAATTCTGTTGGCGAGAAAACATTCGTCCACTCCCAAACCATTGGGGGGCGATTTAGAAAAGATCCCAAAATTTAAACCAACTATGTAATAGTCTTAAGAGGATCGTAACTAAATCAAGTAGTCGCTATGAATGCTGCCGTCACTTGTCAACTCTGTCCAATCCGATCACTTGGATCAACACCAGCGCCTGCGTTGTTGCTGGACTATTACAGTCCACGCTGAATAAGAAAATGACAGAGTCCCACTTGGCTCAGGTCTCCAAGTAGAATTTTTGAGCCCCATGAAAGTTGTTGGATAACTCGTTGAATTCACGCAAGAATCGACCCGCTATTTTTGTCCCTCTTCCTTTGAGAGATGCCCCACTCTTCGATTCCGTGCCCCACTGCCCTAGCGCAGGCTTACCAACTATCGTTGCAGGGCCGGATCGAAGTCACTTTTAAGTGGCACCACTATCGTGCAACCTTGACCCGCGCATCTGCATAAATCAAGCAAAAAAAAACTGATACTTTACACCTCGTCCCACTTAGATACGATCAAGCCGCCCTCATTCACTCCGTCGTCGACCCGATTCAATTCCTCAAACGATTCCAGAAATCGAAACCGGCCGTCCTCGCAGTGCCACTACAAAAACCACCCTCTTCCCTTCTTTCCATCTCCCCCGAACCGTTCCTTTCACCCTTCTTTCTATCCCTTCTAACCCGTCGAATTTTCGCCGTAATTACCTCGAGGAGCTCCTGAAATAGTAAACGTAAAAGTTCAAGGGGAGAAACTGAAGACGCCGCACTATTTTTAACCGGAATGGCACGACGAGGATCGATGCTGTTCGTTCCGGTTTGAATTAATTTTCGGTTAAATAATAAAAGTTATTTGGCAACAATGGGAAAGGTCATCTTTCATCGGAAGGGGTGAGGGGTGTTTTTGCGGACAAAGTGTCGTTCACAGGCGAGGTCGGGATAGTGTTGCGGTCGAGTTTCCGGTCGGTTGCAACGTTGCAGCGATAGAGGGCAGTCAAATTGATGAGCTAGACATTATCTGGGGGGTTTTTGTGAGTGATAAGGCTTTGTGCTTTTGAAAGCTGCCGATTGCGGGTGACGCGCACGGCAGAGCCGGACCGCACGACAGGGGTCCCCAGAGGGGTCCCGAACGTGCCGAAAAACCTCCGGCGCTGATCCAGAACTATCAGCCGAGAATCGGGTTCAGCTAACATTTTCGTATGTAGGGCACACGCCAGCTTTCACGCACCTTGTGCTATGAAGGACACACGCCATCCTCCTTCTGATACCCCACTTTAACTTCACTTTGATTTATTTTTACAGATTTTAAAACTTATTTAACCCGACCCTCAAAAGTTTTTTAAAAATACACATTATTCCGTATAATTTTTTTCATTGCAAGAATTCTTCATATTCTATTGTCTTCAGCTACAATTCTCATCTTCTGCTTCTTTGAATAAAAAATAAAATAAACAATACATTCTTCGCAGTTTCATCAACCGACCCGTTTTGAAAATATCAAAAATGTCCATCCTTCAAATTAGTCATATTGCCAATATTGACAAGTGCAGTGACTAATTTGAAGAGCAAACACTTTTAACAATTTCAAAATATTCTGTTTGATGGAACTGAACTAGTTAAACATTGCAGGTCGAGCGGAAGCGAATTTTCGCAAACTTCAATTACAGCTGCTGAACAATTAAATTCTCGGTAATTTTGCAATAGTCGTTTTTTGTTTTTTTTTTTCTGCGTGCTTGTCATCAGGATGTTGCCGAGCTGCGGTTGGGTCGGCCGCCGAAATTTTTATATTTTCGAGGATGTTATCGCGGTGCTTTTTTATTTATCGAATAGTCCGGAATTGATTTCTTTATTTATGTCGTCGATGCCATCCCCGTTATTGCCCATAAATTCTTCCAAATTGAGGAACGACCTAATACAGTCCAGCCGTTGTTAACTGCGGCCTGAAACGTCACGGCCACTCGTCGCGGTCTACATATCACTCGTCAGGAATCCGGCCCTGCGACACCGAAAAATTTAACATTACGAAAGAAAAAAGCGTACCATGCGACCAAACTAAAACGATATCCAAAAGAAGAATGAAGAAAAAGAAAAGAGCAATAGTTGAAGTGAATGCAAAAAAAGCTTGAAAAAATTAGTAAAAACACTAGAAATTTGGTAACAATATCTAACTACTTAGTTGAAATGTAGATAAAAATTGTTAATGTAACGATGCAAAAATTGTCCATGTTAAACAACAACAGTGATCAAGTGTGTGGCAAATATTATTGATAATAGTAAAAATTGAAAAGTTATAAACATGCGCAAAGCGCGTACCGTCCATTTCTCCTCGATATCGATTCGTTCTTTCGCTACGTCCTGGATGTCCTGAGTCCTCGCCTGTACCAACAGCATTTTTTAATACACAGTCAACACATGTGCGCCGAGTAAGTCCTGGCCTGGTTGATGCAGGACCGACTCGGGCTGCAGACAGACGTAAAAATTGAAACTGATTGACACGTGGCTGTCCCCGGGTCGGGAGCTAATTTAATTTTTCTTGATGGCGACGTCCGTGTTGATTATCGGACGAATTAATACGGTTTATGGGTCATAAATTTAACGGCGATAAATTATATAGACGGATCCGGCACCGAGAGTAAAGAGCTGGCGTTGCGCTTCAACATTTCAACTGTTGAGAGAGGTCCCGGATTAATTTTGTTATTAAATCGCGCTAGTTCATGGGTGGACGGAAATAAGGCGTCAGCAGTGTTGTCGGCAAAAGAGGAAACTACTGAAATTCGGTATTTAACTAAGGTTTCATGGCCGTTGAATCTCTGGCTGGAGGTTTGATAATAATTTATGTTTGGAAGCGCGGGGCTACAAATGGCGGAGGCGCCGGGGGAGCCGTATTCTAAGTGGCCTACTAAAACCCAATAGCTTCAACCGACTTTTGCTCCTTAACACAAATCATTCGATATTTTAACAAGAAATCCTTCGGCTTTAAAACTAATTTAACACGAGCTGATACTTTCATTCGGCTGAAACATTTAAGTTTGGACTAAGCTTCCTTAGTTTCTACAAACATTTGCTACGTTATAGTTAATCTAGTTTTGTTATTAGTTTAGTTAACTGTGCAAATAATAATTAGTCGGGCCAATGTTGCAAATTTAAACTGCAATACAGAATTTATTCCTCAAACCAAAGCTCCTGACAGTCACTGAAATATGCAGCTATTGTTGGTTGGAGAAATTAACGTCAGGTCTGCCAGCGTCAAATGTAAGTAACTAAGTTAGCCTAGATACAATTTCTATTTCAAGTCCAAGAATGATATTGTCTGCCCAACACGTGCATTTTTCCTTAACGTCTAAATTTTAGTTGCAGAAAACATTTTGGCATGGGTTGACATGGTTAGCTAATACGAATCATTAATTTATGCTTGAGGGTAGATTTATCGGATATAATTACCTACATTGCATTGATTGATTGTAATAAAAGAAGAATATTTTTCTTAACGATGCTGACTTAAGGTGGCGAAGGAGACATTTTGCCAAATTTTGCTCGACTTTATACCACTGTAGTATAAAAACTTATGGCGTTAGAAAAATACATTTTATTAAATATTATAAAGGAATCTTTCAGTTACATACTACCGTATAATTGAAGTATGCACCTCAATTAACAAAGTGGTAATAGTTAATTTAGAATACGTCTGCAGCAATCTTTTGATCGTTATATCGCGGTTACAACCAAAGATTTTGAGGACTTGATCATTTCCTTGTATACAAAAAATTGTAATCTAAAAAATAACGAGCTCAAAATCCGGCTAAAGTTTGAAATTTTGATTTTATGATTAATTAATCAACGTTGCCATTATTTTTATCTATGCGGTTATATGTTAATAGCTAGATTTTAAAGCGCTATTAACAAAAGTTGAAGAAATTTTAAGAAAAGTTAATTAGTCTACTGTCTATCTTAATCGACAACCTACGGTCCTATGCTTGCCATGTTAAATTTAGTTCGGTGTAGAGCCACCACGTGGCGCTTCAAAGTTTGAGCTGTCACGGACCTGTCACCGTCGATCAGGGGTGCACTTGCGGTCAGTTTTATGATCCCTTATCTGTTACTTTGCAATTGTACCATAAATAAACTGAAATGATGGGGAACGAAAGCAACCACGACAAACATAATAGTTTATTTTCGTTGTCCGGCGGTTACGGTGGTAATGAAGAAAACAAAATCGGCATGGAGATTCTTTGATAAATAGATTATTTTCCTCAAACTCATTGTACCCAATAAAATAACATTTCACTGCATTAGTGATCCTCAATTGCCCCTGAACTTGAAAGTAATAATTGTGTGTTTTTTTAAGGGTTAGTTGGTCACATTCCTAAGAAAGACAAAAACTACGTCTTTTTGAAACAACAGCTTTTCTCATGGTTAGTTGGAGTTGGTCTGTACCAAAAATGGAAACGTCTTTATTATTCAATAATGTTTCCGTCATCTAATATTCCTAAGAAACAATTGCAGCAACATTCAACCAATCCTTTCTTCTAAAGACTTGAACAGAAAATTAATAAAACTACGAAAATCAAAGTGAATGTAATGCGACTCTTTGTTGATTGTCTTACTCAAAACTGACATTAAATGTCATCTAACCAGTATTAAAATCAAAATGAGGTATCTCAATGAGGTGGAAATTGCACGCGGTGTTGCTCTAATTGAAAATGGAACTTCCATTCGGCAAGTTGCAAGAGATGTTGGTGTGAGCCCATCGGGCATCCAGCGATTGTGGAATCGCTATAGGACATAGGTCTCTATAAAGAACGCCGCGGACACGGTTGTAAGAGAAGACGTTCCACGGAGCTCTTGCTCCTGAAACATGCGCATTATGGGTGATTGTTTACAATGTCCACGTCTTGGTTTTTGAGATGTAGATGTGCTAAGGCAAAGAAAATAAGAGTAAAAATAGAAGTGGTTTGCACAAAAAAAGATTGATTTCCGTAATATATAAATGTTAAGGAATGCTTTGCTGTAATTGGCTTTTTGAAAATCCAGAAGTGGGTAAAGTAAACAATGACCGCATTATGTAAAACGTAAAACTTCTTTTAGTGGTAATTTCTAATCGTGCTTTTAAAAAAAAATTACAGGGCCCAGAGCTGACCTTGTACAAAACTTTTTCGCGTGCCTCTAAAAAAATGGAAAAAAATCCTTGTCCTGAGCCAAGAACCGAACCTACGACCTCGACCGTCCACTTTCAGCCACTATCCCATGCGGCTACCTTACCAGCAACCCTCGAGTGCTCTATCTTTGAAGTCTTTTG
Organism: Schizotus pectinicornis; assembly: GCA_951805265.1. NCBI lineage: Eukaryota > Metazoa > Arthropoda > Insecta > Coleoptera > Pyrochroidae > Schizotus > Schizotus pectinicornis. The sequence goes on along the minus strand of OX638204.1, from coordinate 2,818,581 downwards.
TCTCCATGCGCGAAGTACATAATGCGCATCTTTCAGGAGCAATAACTCGGTGAACGTCTGTCTGTAGACGTAAATTTCGAAAACCAACTCGCCGACAACCTCGTCACAGGCCTCGTGGCAGTTACCAGATGGCCTGTATTGTGATAAGAGAACCTTTTCACGGAAGGTAGTCGACCAAAGTTTATTGCCGATTAGGACCCAGTAAATCTTCTTTTCCATGGGGTTGTGTCATAAATTATTTTGGGCCAAGAAACAGCGCCATCTGTAGAGTCAGAAACACAACTTGAAGGGTACATCGTCGCGTTAATATTTCTGGTCACCCCCTTACCACGTCTTTAAAACTTGATTAGGTACTTTAGGGATCTTTTTGCTGTTTCTAAGATATATTAACGCATAAAAATCGACAATAACAGTCTAGCTAGAGTGACTGTTTGTTCGAGTGTAAGACAGTTTTTGTGGAATCACGCAAAAACACTCTTATCGAATAGCGATATTCGGTTGAAGAGTCGTTTATCATCTTATCAGCGTTTCTTGTTAAGCAACGACAAAAAATCTTCGTAATTGTGTTTAATGTTCTAAGAGTCAAGGTTGTAGCTAACATTTTGAACGCAAAATCGGGCTCTGCAGTTACTTTTTTATTTTTCGGACTTCTACCCCAAAATTGGATTACAGATATCTGTAATGCAACAATCGAGACACTTCTAGCACGTCCAAATTTCTGACCTGGGCATATAAAAGAAACAATAATATGTTGAAAAAAGCATATTGCTTACAAACGATTATTACCTTTAAATTTGGTTCTCTTTGCTTGGAGAGGAGTCGACTTAATTTATAGATTTTTCGGGACAATTTAATAAAATATTATTATTGCTTGAGTGAATAGCTAATTGACTGATTAAGAAAATGCTTCAATAACCATGAGCATCTTTAATTACCATGCGCTTGACAGCGCAATAAGTCCCAATCTCCGGCCGAATCGAAATCTGTAGCGCAGCTTCTCGCCAGATTCGTAATCAGCAGGTCTGAGATTAACAAAAGGTGGAGAATTCTGGACACGATTACTGGGTTTTTGAAGGAATCAAATTAAATCTTGATTACCCTCCCAAGTTAATCCATTCGTTCAGTGCAGTAACCCCCAGGGGTGACTCTAAGTAGCTGACTCTTAGGGGCAACCCTTAAAAAATATTTTTTTGTTTCTACTTCTCTCGAGCCTAGTTTTCACTTTTCGATTTTTTCAAAATTGCAATATATCAGACCACGTATCTGAAGGTAAAATTGCTACAAATTACTAAACTAAAAACAACTGCAATTTACGCTAAAAAACTTCAAAGCACTTTAAATTATCTAATCCATAACATTTAATTTCTAACATTGTTGGCTCTTAGAATCCACTCGCTGAAAGCAAATTTGCCACCCTTACTGCTCCTCTTTATTTGAGGTTTTTGCAACCACAATTCGAACTAGCAACGTTCCAATTTTGCGTGCAAGATGTGTAAACTAGGCCGCCGTTGTTACTCTAATCTCAGTTTTTTAACAAAAAACGAAGCAGTGATGCTACAATGCAACGAGAAAACAATGGCAACGTGCGATTTTCGTCGAATCAAACCATGCTCACATGCGTCCCGTCGCTAGGGAGCTTTTGGTCCGTTTTTAAGCCCCGCCACTTGCTCCCATAATGTCGCCTTTAAAACTTTTTGTTTGCGGTTTCCGTCGAAAACAGCCCCCGTTTCCGTTTCCTCTCCTCCTAGTCTTCCGATTACAGTAAAAATTAGGCGATCCAGCGCGCAAACAGACCGGAGGAATGATTGGAATAATTCCTCCATCACCGTCGGATGAGACAACGTACCAATTCCGGCCGTTATAGGGCACGCGCTAACGTGATTTCGCGGTTTTTATTAGCTCTTCCCCGACAACCCCATCAAAAAAGATCGCAATTTTATGAGTGACAAGAAATTAGAACAGTTACGACAGACGATAATAACAGAGAAAGCGAAAGCTGGAAAAAAAATTTGTGCTCGCACCTGTGGAAAGAAGCAGACAAGGCGACCAACGAGACCGAAAATTGGGGAGGTTCCTCCCCGGATTTCGGTCTGGTTGATCGCAACGCAACATTTAACATCGATCCATACCTCCATATGACCGACTGTTCCGCTGACCTAGCCTTTGTGATAAGCAAAGTTTTCTCTCCGTTTCTGCAGGTACAAGAGAAAAAGAAATTAGTAGTAACAGCAGTTAGAGAAAGGGGTGGTGGAGAGTGCGGAAGCGAAAGCGCGGAAATTCGGAAAGATGATGGGCAACAGTCAAGAACGCGAGGGCGCCGGAAACTTTCCCAATTAGGCTAACACCTACGTAGTCGGTTAATCCGTTTAAAAGTTGGCTGCGACCCATTTCCGGTGTCCGCTTCTTTTGCGGAAAGTCGAGGGCTCAAAACTGTTGTTGTCCAACTGCGAGCGACTCGTAATGATTGCATGAATGTTACGTGTTTGGGGTAATTGCGGGGGTCGTTTGTCATCTTTAGCGGGGCGGTCGAGTGATGTTGACAGCCGGAAAAGGGCGCATTCCTGACAACAACAGGGAGTCCTCGACGGACTCCGAACCGGGAATTATTAAATGAATTTTTGGGTTCTTGGACAGGCTTCGGTCTGGGTTTTTCTAGGACCTGACGGATGACGCGCAGTATTTTATTTAGAGTGAAAGGGTAACGGATGGCGGTAATTAACTAGAATTATGGACAACTCTTCGCCGCCACTTTGCAATAAATCCGGATTTTGCAGGTCGTGATGGGGCAATTTATAAAAATTATTCGACGCAAAGTCCGCCAATGGAAAATTAACACCGAATTGCTGTTGTCACGGCTAATGCGGCATGTCGTAGCGCAATTATTTGACGCTATAAAAAAAAACTAAACTGGTGGTGGGTGGCTGGTGATATTTTAAATTTAGGAGATTTAAGAACATCTCATTACCATAATCTGAAACTATCGATGAATGGAAATTGTTCAATGCAAATTTTGATCCGATCAAAACAATAACGCTAATACGGTTGCAGATTACAAAGAATCGATACGGGGTTCACAAAGATGAGGAAATTTTCCTCTAGATTGTCCTAAATTGGCAAGACGCGCTCCTGCCTGCATTTCGCCTCTATACGAAACCTCGAGCTCGCAAATTTAACGATGCCTTGACTTAGCAATCAAAAGATTAAGTCGTTTGAAAATCAGTAAAAGTAGCTTTAAGAAAATGGAATTAGATTCGGCATCTAACTTTTCACTTTGTTCAGCGTCGTTGTTGTTTCGGTCGTTACATCGCAATCTTCTTGAGATTTTTTTCTAAAATTTTTAAAAGCACTGTTCTGGAATCGTCAAACTGATAAGAGATCAAGACGCTCGTTTTAGTGAATCATGAGCGCTAACAACTGTTCCTTGGCTGTAATTGCGGAGCAATTGTTGGTTCCACCCTCTTCGGGGATGTTTAGTTAGCTGCCGCTAAATCTGGTCGCAATTTGCGGTGATCCCGGCGCACCTTGATGAGCGTCAGCGTATTGACAGCGCCGTCTCAATTCAATCTTCTCGCAATCCGTGCCCAGTAGTAACTGCTGTTGTTCAACTGACTTTAGCGAAAAAACTCTTTGAGCTTGGTGACATATTAGGTGCAAAAATTAAATTTACGGGCACGTCGGCAAATCCATTAATTTAACCAGAATTGCTCATAACGCCACTAACTAATCAAATTCGAAAGGACTTGGTGCTGGCGCTCGACAAGGACCACCCCTTCTATATGTTTAGGGGTCGTTCTCGAATTTACAGCAATATCCTGCGACATAATTGGAAACACAATGGCGCTTTCGCGGTTTCAAACCTCGAGAACGGCGTTTCAACGATAATAACGTGGGGGTGATTTGTCGGCGGAACTATTACGATTTGGGGTGACTTTCTGTTTAATGATTCCGCGACGACAATTGGAATCAAACCGACTGCATAATTTGGAGGACGTCAAAGCCGAGCCGGATTACGCCCCAAGAAGCGGGGTTGGAAAAATGTTAGCCCATTTTCTCGTTCACAAACCCCCTTCTTCTTGTGCTTGCCAAAGTTGTCGTTTCATTACTCTATTAGTATTTTTCTTCTATTCTCATCCGTTCTACTTCCCTCTGGTTCACTCCATTTGCATCATTAAAATTATTAAATTTTTCTCTCATAACTCTTTGGAGGCCCATTTGTGCTATTGGAATGACTGTCGAAGTAAATCCTTGTAGGTCATTGTGTTGTTTTCTTGAGAACCTTACCCATCTTCTTCCACCTATGCGTTCTTATGCTCACTTATTGGCTTAACGTCATTTTAACTACTCTTATACTTTTATTTTGGTTTCCTTTCCTCGTATTTTTCATCTTCCCTTTTCTTCTCAGTTCTCAACCAATTTTAATTTTGTAATTTTTCGCGGTTGAAGGCTGGAAGAATTTTGCTAATGAGCGTCCCGTATGCGGTCACTGCAGTCCTGGCGAAATGTACATTAATGCAGGGCAACTTCCTTGCACTCTCCAACTAATTAGCGACTCCCCCGAGTCCCGCTTTAAATACGCGATTAATTAGTTATTAATTTTCTCCACGGATTACTGTTGCCATCAATCACGCGACCCTCTACAGTCTACCTGAAACTAATTGCTTTACCTCATCCCCGAAAAGCCCTTATTGGAATTAGACCCCAATTCCTTGCTAATTTTCCCATTGTTCGTCAGCCAATAATTGCGGATTGCGTCCGGATTTTTGTTTGACAAAACTGGGAGTGGGTGGACGTAATCTTGGACGCTGGGGGCGGCGGAAGGATCGGCAAACAGATCGGCCGCGATTAAACCGTTCGAGGTTACTCCGATACAGCTTTGTTTGCTTTTGACGCTCATTACTGTCGAGGGGTGAAGACGCAGCGGTCTATCCCGGTCCTGGCAGAAGCCGAACTTTTCGCGCTTAATTTGCACCGGGATGAAGGCGGGAAGAATCGTAGAGGACTTTTCGGGGCGGACGGAAATTTAATTTCGAACCCGGCCGACCACACAAGCCGGCAAAAGAAGTTTCCCAAAAGCTAAAGGAGGACTTGCGTAATTTACCACTTTGGGCCCAACAGCGAGAAAAGGAATATTAAAGATATTACAGGTTCCTCGCAGACCTTCAACTACCACTGGTTTCATGTCGATCCTTCAGGACTTTAGTTGAATCTAAATCCACCCTTTCTTAATTTTAATAGCAATTCATTCTTGTTATAATATTATTATTTGTTTGTAATACAAATAAAATAACAAATAAAAAAAATGATAAAAGTCAGAAAATTCTTCCAGCTCCTTCCACGATCTCAGTTGTTGGTTGTTAGTAGAACGAAGATACGAAAAAGCTGAAAATCTTTTGAAATATGTAGAAGGAGGCATTATGGTGGTTGAGTTGCTCGAAGATCGGCTTGAGCTTTTGACGCTAGCGTCTTGAGTGGCCGTAGGAAAATTTAGGTCCAGAAGATTGGTTGCAGCCCTTCCTGGGGAGTTATGTTAACATTGATTTTATTTCGAAGGACCCTCAAGTTTTAAGCCTTCTTTGCTCTTTCTATAGTCGAGATCCTTTCTTATTGCCTGAATCCCGGCCGAGTCTCATTGTTGGTGGCGTGCTTGCGCCGGGCTGGATATTTCGAGGAAGACGAGTTCGGCTGGTAAATTGCCTCTCCTTGAAAGGGTTGTCTCGCAAATAGAGCGTTCTTTAATACAGTTGCCATAATACGAAGCTCGTTACTCGCATAAAGCACCGACACCTCCGGCGGCGTCAGCTGATCTCGTTAGTAATAGCGCTGTAAATCAATAGGCGAAATGGTGGATGCGCCGGGATTAGCGGAATTAGTCGGCGTTAAAACGGCGCCGTTTTTTTCCCAACATCCAAGGTAGTTCGGTAATGAAGACTCGATTAAAGGCTTCCGCCGCCCCCGAGGCCATAAATCAGGCCGTTCGCTCGCCCATCGGCTCATAAAACCCGATACAGCTCCAATTAAGCGTCAGAAATCCGCCGGAAAAATTAAAATTAATCCAATTTTTTCCGCGTTAGACCGCGACCCCCAATAAAAATTGCCGCAACACGAGAAGACACTGATGGCCAGGTTCAATTATGGCGCTCCTCGCTGTTGTCCCGCGCCGAGGATGGGCAACTGACTGGCTTTTATTAATGAACGCGAAGGGCGAGGGTCGATATTCGAGAGCTTGTGTTATTGTGGGTTTTTGTGGACGTCGTTAAATTGCTTTTATGGTCCATGATATGGCCATTTGTCATAGGCGGACGCCCGGCCGGGCCGAAAAATTACTTGCACCAGTTTGACCGTGGCCGAATAGGTGCGCGAGGGCCGATAACTAAACGGAACTTATTCGACGATAAATAAGCTACGAAGTAGCGCCATCGCCAAAAAACGAGAGCAACCTGCTCGTACGGGAAAAAGACGGAGTTTTATTAGTTGGAACGCGCGTTCTGCCCCAGTTACGACGTTGAATTGCAGCATTGGAAATGAACCAATTATCAAACAAACACCCCGATACCGAAGCGGGCGGGTCGTAAAGAAATCGTAAAAAAATGGTTCGGAGCTAGGCGCCATCAGTTGAATGCTTGCGCCCAAGAACGCATAAAGTGAGGGAATTTGTCATATTTTGGCCAGAAACATCCGCATTGAAGAACAATGATAAAAAATTTCTTATTATGCCACATTTTTTCCTTAACAGCATCTCGGTCTCCTAACTTCCCATCCAAAAGCCAGAAACTGCAAATAAAGAAAATTTCAAGATGGTGGTCCCTTGATGGTGATGGTGATGGTCCTTCTTCTAGGTAGCGGTTGCAATATGTCTCTTATGGTTGGTCAACATTCTGGAGGCTCTTTAGACTTAATTTGATCTCTTCCGCTGCTCTGATTCTATTTTCTCTTTTTTCATTTGTCTCTTCTACCCAGCTGTTCATTTTTTTTTTTAAACTGGCGACCCCCAAGACTCTCCTACGTCTTTGGTCTACAAATTTGTTGCCTTTCAATATTGAGAGAACAATTGGGAAGCAATTTAGGAAAGTGGCCCCAAAACCGGGTTACCTTTGTAAATTCGGAATAATGAATCAAATTGCAGCGAGGCCCGCAACCCTTGAGTTGAGAAGTTGAATAAATGTTTGTTTACCCCCGCACGTTCGGAACCATATATTTCAATTCCCCGATTTATCGCGTTCTTTCTATTTATCAAATTTAATTCGCGTCTAGCGATTCCGATTTTCCTTTTGTTGCGTTTCCTCCCTGTATCGCCTCGTCTCTTCATCCATCACCTCGTCTAAATAATTATGGAGAGCTTCGGCCGATTAATCCGTCCCGCTTTAATATCGCAACTGCGCGCAATTTTTTGTCAGAATCCGTCCGTGTATTTTCGAGCCGTCGAATTAATTGGCACGATGATGAAGCCGTGTTTTCGGCACGGCCCGTCCCTGAACGAGGGCGCCCCTCGCCGATTATGTTGATGTCGGGGTGAACGTTGTGCTTCCGATTCCACAGATGATTGATGCGCTCCTGCCCCGATGACGTCAGCACTGATCGATGCTCCTTGCGATCAAGGCCTCGACGACCCCGTATCGGAAAAACTCTTAATTGGGCACCTTCCCCATAGAGCCGAACTGACGCGTTCATGCGAGTCGTTGGAAAAATAATTGTCGTTGGAGCTATAGAATGAAATTGTTGGCGGGATCGGCCGAAGAGTCGTTGCGGTAATTAACGCACCGCCGGGTGCAAACGAAGGGGGTTGACTAATAACTCAAGTTGTAATTAATCCGGCGGTTTAATAAGAAAATTCGTGATTTGCCCGAATTAGGTGGAGTGTGTGGGCAAAAACCGGCCCGGGAATTAACAACCTAATTTACGGCACCCTCCCGGCTTCGCCCAACTGATACCAGATATCCGGGGGGTACGTTGCTGTTAATAACGTTCCGATTACCTGGATGACTTTTTTGCCCGGTTCTAGAGCTAATTGTGGCGCCGAAAGTTTGAAGTCGAAGGTTGTGACCCGGTCTAATGGAAATGTAATTCATTATTATTAGCCAGCTACATAATCATCATAATAGGGGTGAAAATTGTATTACTTAAATAATATATCAAGTGTGTTGGTGGCGCAGTGCGAGCATCCACGATTCCCATGTGTCAGTTGTTACATCACCACTTCCCTTAACGATGACACGTCAATGGTGCTCAAGATTGGTAAATAGGCCTCTAAAGAAAATTGTAAATATTTTAATTATCAACAATAGTTGCTTGAACTACTTACATATATTATTTTGACTAGTTATTCTCTTGAGGACAATTTAGTTGTGAATCTTCATTTATTGTAAGTTTTTGAAACCTGTGGCATCAAATGATAATTTTAATCATAAAGTTTCTTCAACCCCTAGTTGCCAGAAACTCCCCGGGGCTTCTTTCTCTATAGAAGTGATAAGTAATAACTTTCTGCAATCCAATCTAAAATTTCTCGGCGTTGGCCTCAGGTTCGTGTTTCCAGGAGGAAATCAAGAATGCACTTTGTTAAATCAGCATGGGTCCAAAATCGTCCCTCTCGCTGTGAAACTTCTTCACCCAAATTCTAACCTCGAATCCTTCAAAACTCCTCCATAAAAGTTCATTATTGGGCCGTTCCCCTGTCGATGACCGGCCTGGGGCGGCGGTCTGACCGCGACCTCGCTCCTTCTCGTCGTCGTGAGCTAGGTGTGTGTCGGCCTTAGATTGCGCACTACTTCTCGACGACGAAGGCGAGGCGGCTTCCCAACCCTCCAGTAACCGGACGCCGATGAATAACCATAGACTTGATATATTGGGTGGTGTAAGGCGACGCCTCAAATTGGGCCCCAATTGCCTCGCAAAGGGCTCCGACAAACTGGGTCGCGGCGGGCTAGATCAATAGGCCGCATCCTCCGGATTTTACATACGCCACAACTTCGGCCTTCTGGCCCGGTGCGGGAATCCCGCCAGGGGCGGACCAAGACAAGACCAATTTCGGTAAAAGACACCATCTTCGACAGAAACGTAATGCGAGAGGTCCTGCGTGAAACCTTCCCCAACTGTCAAAACGTGGACGTGGCAGAAACAGTTTTATCAACTTCAACAAAATATTTGTTAAAATTGTATAATTGCATAGCCATAGACAGTCAATTTTCATCACTTTGCTTCTTTATGGTTATCAACATATAAATATTTATAGATCTAGTACAATCGTAAATATTTTCTGCAACATTCCAAGAGCTGTTGCAGAGTTGCCTACAATCCTACAAAAAAAATTTCGCGAACACCCTATATTTTCTGATTCTTTTCCGTATCCGGTTGGCTACAGTTTTACGTTCGGCAGGCTGTCTCGGTGTCCGATGGCGGGGTCGTAAAGCGACGGGGTTGAGATGACGTCGGGCTTGGATGACGGCGTCGCCGTGCTTTAATAAATAACAAGGTGCCGCCCCGCGTTGCACAGCCACCGCGGCGAGTCAGGTGTCAAACATCTTAATTCGTCTCGTGCTCCATTGCGTCCATTATTCGCGCTCAATGCCCCGACTCGGGTTGTTAACTCCAAGAATTCCTTTCTGTTGGAGGTGTGTATACCGTATTAGGGAATTCATATTGGGGTTGGTTAGAACGTTCCTCGCCAACTAGACGGGTGCTATGGCGGCAAGCGATTTTACACGTGATTAAGCTGACGGGTTTAATGAAGACGACAATCGGTATAGGGGTGGCGTAAACAACGCGTGATTTTTGCACCGATTACGAACGCGATCGGTGACACGTAAACACCCCGATTGACAGCAGACGCAACGCACGATTAGGTTTAGGAAATGAAAGAAAAAAAATTATCCAACAAACCGTCTCGTCTTTTGCTACTATTCTTTGCGTGAAAAATAAAATAAAATGACGAAAAATAAAGAATTTTGCAATACCCAGGTCTGAACTAAATCTCAACTGCAGCAGCAGAATTGAGTCTCGTGGAAAAGTTGCCGGATTTGCACTAAATCTGAACAACTGCAAAAAAAAAACTGACCTTCTATAGAACTCCTTTGTTTCAGTTGTTGAGCGCCGCGGATCTTCAGACCTGCCTCTTCTGTAATTCGTCTGTTTAGGGGATTAAGCGGGAACAGCGGGCACTGTCCGAATTCTAGCGCTTTCCCGGGTCGTTTATCACAGGGACGGCTTAGGTAAGGCAAAAATCGCAGCCGCCCCCGACCACAACACGATTCTAATTGGCACCGTTTAAGCCCCCGGAAAAATCCCCGCCACCCCATTTTCAACCCGCATCGCCGTTTCGATGATGGCATTTTGATGTCGCCAATCGACGTCGGTTTATCGCAACGCCAAAAACAAAAACCCCCTCTTCATCAACCCTTTCGTCAAAACCAAGTGAACAAACAACCCCCGGCCGTTTAATCGTTTCATTTTATTGCGGACGATTATTCTCATGCCCGTTGCAGCTCATTGATAGCATTTGCTATCTGCGTGTGTTGCAGAAGGTTTCGGCTGCAAAAATCCCTTGGGCGATAGTTGCATAGTTTCCTGCAGTTTAGTGCATGTGCACTGTTCACAGATAACGTCGGTACGCTCGGGTATCAACGGAAGTTGGGGCGGTCGCTTCCGGGGTTGTGCCAAAGCTCTGCTTGAAGAGGGAAAAGCATGGCGGCCAACCACAACGGACATTGTTATTGTGGTTAAAAATTTTGTTAAAACTTTGTCAACTCCAATGAAAGCACTAGACCTCTCAACTATCGAAAATTCAAAACGCGTAACTTACAGAGTTTAGCGAAGCTGTATTGTTGGTTGCCCACTAACGCGTTAATTTATTTCGTTGTTGTAAAATTCTCACTTTACAGTTTCGAGTTGTGGCGAACAAATTTCTTCGGGAGATTTAGGCAAAACGAAACTTTTTCTTTGTCAATAATATTGTTCTTGTTTTAGGCGCGGGCGTCGAGAGTGGAATTGTGTGGTCGTGCCGACGGAGTAATTTGGTCGTTAACGCAATTGTGCGGTCTAATAACTTAGCCCCCAGGTTGAGATTACGAGGTCAAATCTATATGGGCGATGCTACCTCATGTCCAATTTGTCCACCAGTTAATAGCGAGTGCGGCTGGATCTGATTGTCGGCGTCAAGAAGCACAATGTGCTTTCAATGGAGGGAGACCCATCTCGAGGGTGTTCTATTAACGCGTGGCTCCTGTTCAGACAATGCCAGTTCGATCATTCTTTATGTAATTGAAGAGACAAATTATTAGCAAAGGAAGGCAGGCAGGAAGGTGACTTGGGGAGGAGATTCCGATCAAAGTTGAAATTTCGCCGCCTAACTTATTGGATTTATTGACGTTAGGAGCTTTGTTCTAGTTTTGCTAGAAGCGAAATTGAGCCCAAGTAGTTTTGTAACTATAAGGAAAATGATGGAGCTAAATCCGCTTTTCAAGAAATGAAAAACAATTGAAGTTCTATTCCAAATAAGTTACTGCCATACCGAGACTCCAACAGCTGGATGTCTAGGTGATCCGTCAAGTGCTGTCCTTCATAGAGTGTCAAAATTTTAAATCTACCTTCTCGAGTAAGTCTACCAAGAAGATAGGGACACCTATCATTAGAATTTTGTTTAGTTTGTCTTTTTCTTGAAAAAATATTGCAAAACCAAAAATCAAAAATTTATAAAAAAAATTACAAAAAAATTTTGAGGAAATATTTTTTTCTCCTAGTAGATCATAATTAGCTTTTTATAGACAACTAAAAACTATGTTAGGCCGATTCCGAAATTATGAATTTTTTTATAGCGCAAAGCAAAGTTTGAGGGGCAAAAATAAATTTGCGATTCGCCCGGCGCCTCCACCATTTTCGATCTATTCACAATTTCAACTTCATCTTGAATTGTTAACTTCTCCTTTTAAACGCCACTTTAGCCACCCCTCTTTGATCTTGGTGCTGACTCACCTTGTACGTAACGCTGGTGCCGTCGTCCTTCCATTTAATAAAATATTAAGTGCACTTGGCGTAATCGTCGCTCTAACCACGTTCAGTGCCACATGCAGCTTCAAGATAAGTGTTACATAGAAAACTTATCGTAGCTCGCGCAGTCGTGTCTTTGAATCTTTTCGTACCGTTTATTATAACGTGTTAGAATGAACCTTTTGCTTACTTTTCTGAATAAACAACGGCTTCATTAATTAATTAACAAAGAGCCGGATTTAGGACAGTTCTGTTAGCTGAACAACTGGATGGCTAATCACCTTGCAAATTTCAACGGTAAAGATGGTGCGTTTTGTCAATATTTCTAATTAGCGCCGTTGGAACTTTCGGGGTAATTTGCTTACATTGTGCAGCTCTCCGAAGTAATGTAACTGCGATTACATAGGAGGCGAGATACGTGATATTGCGGTAATTACAGCACTCCACAAACTAGGTACATCATTTCAATAGAGGTGCTGAAAGCTTTTATAATTTGCCAGTTGCTTGGTTCGAATCGTCACAAAGTTAGAGCAAGAGTTGTCCAATAACCCACCTCCAAAACAGACACTACCTTATCTCGTTTCACCCTTACATCAATTTAATTATTATCCATGTTTCATCTAAATTCCGTGATTTCGTGCCGCCACAATATCAAAGCTCCCACGTCAGAAATATGCAAAATCACCCCCTCAAACACGCAGTTAACACTAAATTCGGCACTAAATTCCCTGCCTAAATCTAACGAGTTTCTAACATGTCACCAGACCGCCACGGCGTAAAAAAAGATAATCAAGAAATTTTTGGGTGGACAACGCCGAAAATTTGGTCCGATCAAATTTTGGGAAAGTTCCGTGCCAGGGACTGGCAAAATCCGGGTGACGAGCGACATTGTTGCCACCGCTCCGGTGTCCGAAATAGGTTAATGTTATTCTTATCGATGGAATCGATTGACTGCGAGATTTGTGCCGTCTTAACACGCAATAAAAACAGCCCCAGCTGTCAGGAAGAGAGGGTTGGGTTCAAGGAGTTGGTGACGGAAGTCGCGATTGATTATCATTATTGGCCCCAAGTCGAGGGGTTGGTCGCGAAGAAGTAGGTATTTTTCGAAATTTTCTTCGCGGCAGTCGGCTGGGGTGCGTTGAATAAATCCGAGGGTGGACTGGCGTGCGTGGTAATTTCGCTAATTTTCCCGGTCGTAAAACCGCGGAGGACACGGGAATCGCGTGTAGGATTCCTGGATCGATTCGCCGGCGATCTCGGGATGACGGGACCGCTCTCACGGGATGTTACATAACAACGGGGATGCTAGCGACGAGCGGCAACTTACTGGTTGTGGAAGTGCTGCACGTATCCCCCGGGTCCTGACACCCGGCGATGGAGGCTCCTGACAGACATAGGTCTGAGCTGACTAGCATCGCCCCGCGGTCACCGCTGGCTCACTCCCGTACATTACGCGGGGGTTCCTCGTGCGACCCCGTTGCGCCGCTGACTGCCGGCCTCGAGGACGCCGTGCGACGCCCGCGCATGCTCCTCGTCTGCACGATCATGTGTTAAAACTATTCTATACGTCTTCATTTAGAAAGGCACGACAGACGAACACCTCGACGGGGGCGGGCGACGTCGCCAATTTTGACGAAGGGGTCAAGGAACACCTGGCGAGGCCCCCGGACCTCCGGAGGCAGGGCGAGCCTGCCTCAGGAGGACGAGGAATTTGGCTCGATTTTGAATCTTAGTAAAACCACAATTGTCTGTCAACTGAAGTTTTGACTCGGATTCGATTATTGAAGAGATAAATGTGAAAGCTGCACGGAACTCGTCTCTGAAGAAAACTTCAGGCGAGACGAAAAGTCTTAATAACTAACAACTCCGAAATAAAGTTTTTACCAGAATCCTATTTATTAAAGTATAATTAAGAGAGTGCCTTATAAGCTGGAAGTAGAGGATGTAGTTCGGAACTCAAGTTGGCTTTATAGAGAAAAGCATGTATTAATGTTAAGACTGTTAAGCTACAGATTACGAAAATTTTAAACGTTCTATTTCTCTATCTAGAAGATTCGCTATCTTCCATTTATCTCGCTCGATCATTAGTGGCAAAGGATGCCAAAGGCTTCAGGACCGTGTTCGAAATCATCTGATCAGACACTTTGCGACTTCTCAGAGCTCCAATTTTGAAAGGGTTCTTGAGACCAAAGAGATTTCTGATGTGAAGATCAGGCAACCTCAGGGCATGTGGAGGACTACTAAATTTTTCTAAAGAAATAAAATCTACTCTATCTAGGGCGGATAGGGATAGGGCGGAGATAAAAAAAAATACAGGGTAAAACCGTAAGTTACACAAATTTACGATGATCCAAGTTTGAAATCGAACATCTAAAGTAATTATTTTTCATGTTACAGTATGGCCAATGTATCAAGCGCTCGTCCATTTTGGAAACACGCATTCATAACCTCACTTACTTTATCATCGGTGATGCGGCGGTAAATTTGAATTTCTTATTTTAAATTTAGAGCGTTTAGTGATAAACTGTTCAAAAGTTACAGTAATTGTTACTAATATGTTCTCTCTACTTCTAAATCATCCAATTTTTGTTCAAAGCCATTCTTGATCATAATCATATTATCATTACTTTTCAATTTTTTTTAACAGAGGCACATTGGGCAATTGTCCCTTGTCTTGCGCACTAGTTGAGGGGATGAAATGGAAAGGCAGCTAATTGGTAATGTTACCTTTATTTACATTCGATAAAATCTGTACAACAACAAACTGAAACGGGTCCAGCAAAGACGGCCATAAATGTTTGATTAGAAAAGTTGAAACTGGGTTAGGCCAGCACGTAACTCAATCCGACTTAATTCTATGTAATTTGATGGAATCCACGTCCGAAATTGACTGATAAATAAATAATCATCGCATAGTGGGCAAAAACGTGAAACCGTCGAATCCAAAGGTAAAATTGGCACACATCCAACATTTGGCACAAAAATTACAAAAATTCAACATCGAATTGCCCCCTCGGCGCTTTCATTAATGTCGACACAACGAACCAGTTTGACACAACCTCCACTAAGTTCGGTAAAAAACAAAATTAGAAAATCTTAGAAAAATACATTCAGTTCACATTTATGACGGCAATAATAATTGAATAGGTACTCGTCTAAGTTACTACATTAGTCTAGTAGACATAAGATTAACTAAAAGCTTGCGACTAGTTAGTACTCCAGGGTGATGCTTTGGTTTTGATTAGATACGATAATTAAAGGCCTCTTCAACAAAGTATCGATACTAAACGCAGTAAGTTGCTATTGATTACAGGGTTCATCCGCAAATTTCAAAGATGGCGCCAGCACGAGCGCCATTTCCAACCCCATTGAGAAATTGACTCCGGCAGCGATCGCTGTCCAACCCTACATGATGACGCACACGGAAAACGGACAACAAGCAAACTTCTTGTAGACGGTCTGCGGCGGGACGAGATGCAGGTCCTCCTCCTCCTCGTCGTCCCCCGATATGCTCATTTCCTCTATGCTGAAGGTATCGGTCAGCTCCTGGTGCACGCGCGACTCCTTGCGCGACAGCGGAAAGAAATTCACTATGTCCTCCTCGCTAAAAAGAAAAGAAAAAAGTGAGATACCTAATTCAACTTCTGTAAGAATTGTTGCAGCCTAATCTTCAACTAATAAATTTGACATAACGAAGCAAATTGAAACTATACTCTTTAATTATTGTTTCAATCCCCTAAATTTTGCAATAATTTGAAAAAGCCTCGCTAAATAAATAGAGGAAAAGTAAGGAAAATTGGCGGAGGCGCCGGGTGAATCCGGACCTGTCGTCCGTGTCCCACTGGACGAGGGGCTGATGGTCCCGCGCTCCGGGGATAGGCAGTCTCTGTATGGGGATGAGTCCTGGCGTGGCGTGGTACTCCTGATGCAACCTCCTGGCGTGCTCTATTCTCGCTTCAAGTTTCCTCTGTAATTGGCGCGAAGTGGGCAGGGACCGGGGGGGCGACCTGCTGCTACCCGCGCTCGAAGAATCGCTACCCTGTAACGGCGCCACTGATGACATTTGAATGCCGCGACATTTAAGCCGGATCCGCTGGAGCAAAGCTAAAGGGGCTCACCGGTGGCTTCGAGGAGGGGTCCCCGTGGTGGTCTCCGCTGTCGATGCCGCTGTCTTCCATCGCAACGCTCACCTTTTAACACTTCAATACGTTAGGGTGAATTTTTCAATCACATGTTGGTTGGACGCAAGAGCTGTCCAAGTCGAAATTCACTGAACTCTCGGGGTCCTGGGGGAGTTTTGGGAAAATTTTGGCAATTCCCGTCAACTGATGGGCGGGAGAAGTCGCGCTAATAGCACAACACTGATAACACCGGCGCCATGATGCGGATTGGGGGATTCGGGAAAATCAATAGAACGGTTCGGAGCCAGGCTAAAGTTTTTGCGGAAACTGTATTTTCAGGACTTTGACGAATTTAGCTTTTCTAAATATCGAAAAGCGAATTGGCAACAATCAACCCTTTTCGCTAAGGAGTATTTTGGAGAATTTTGGGGTGGTTGCTATGGTAACGCTTAAATAAGATTAGGTCAGTGTCACACCAAAATGCCTCCGACAGCTACACAAAAGAAGTCTCTTCCCAAACCTTTGGTAACGTTAACTCGAATTTTGAAAATCTTATGTTGCTGGTTTGATTATAGAAGAGGCCCGGAAGGCCTAGTCAAAATCGCTTGGACGACGTAGATGATCTAGAAGAATGGAAGAAGTCCAGACAGCTGTTAAAGCCCAAAGACCAGCTCGAGCTCTCGGAGGCGGTATGAACTTTCCTCTTAACACCCCAGCAACCTCCCCAACCTTCAATAAGACATCCTGTCCAATCTAAAATTTCAAAATTTCACTTGACACGTTGTTAATTTGAAGTGAAGAAGTTTTGATTTGGCTTTAGGAGCTGAAAGACGTAATTGCGAGACAACTTACCACCAACAACCCCCAACTCCCCGATAGCCTAATTGAGTTTAACTATGCCACCGGCGAGTTCAAGCCCATCCCCACGTCCTCCGCTATGGTGGTCGTTTTCGAAGCTCAAGGCACCCAACTTTTGAAAGATACCGAGGAGGCTCGTCAACAATACATCGAACAAGGCCTCGATCGTAAGCGAGTTAATTCCTTTTCAGTCACAACCAACCCCAAATTTTAGCTGCCGAGTTGTTGGATTTCGAATCGCAAAAGCAGGAAGAGATCGACCAACCCCTAACCGAAGAAGCGCCAACGATCGAGGAATCGGTCGAAAAAAAACCAGAGGATGAAGAAGAAAAACCTGAAGAAGCCGAGTCGGAGAAGGCCGACCCCGAAGGGGATGAAGGCGAAGGTGAAGGGGAGGGTGAAACTGAAAGTAGAAGTGGGGCCCCAGCCGCTAAAGGAAAAAGGAGGAAGTTGACCAATCAGTTCAATTTTTGCGAAAGAGCCGCCTTGACTTACAACAATCCAACTAGGGTGAGTTTAGGGGTTGAGAAAAAATAATATGCTAAATTTTCGAAAAAGACTCAAGAAACTCAAACAATTCCGCCGCCGATGGCGACGTTCGCCGCTAACGTTCTTCAATGGGTCATTTACGACGGGTATCTGCAAGATTTTGAACAACAGCAATTGGAGAAGGAACTCGAGAGGGAGAGAAAGGAAAAGGAGAAGGCGCCAGTTGCACGTCTTCAACTTCCAGCGAAGAAAGTTTCGGGAAAATTACAATTGAGTGAAGCGGTTCAAGGGAGGATCCTGGAATGCTGGAAAGTTCTAGAACGAATGGTTAACCAGAACACTTACGATGATATTGCAAAAGGTACCATTTGGATGTTGACGATGATTAATTCTGGCTAAACTGGAATTAGATTATAGGTACTGGGAGGATCCTTCTGACGAGTTTCGGGAGGACGAAGGTACCTGTTTGCCTCTATGGAAGTTTCTATATGACAAAACAAGGAAAAATACGGTCACCGACATCGAATGGAATCCTTACTATTACGACATGTTTGCGGTGTGCTTCGGATTCTGTAAGACTTTAATATTTTTATTTTCTTTTAATTTTCAAATTTAAGTGGATTTCATGAAACCTATCAATGAGGGCGCAGTTTGTCTCTTCACCCTTAAAAACCCCTCGTTTCCGGATTACATTTGCATGACGGAATCGGGGGTGATGTGCGTCGACACCCACCGCAAATTTCCTTATATGGTAGTCGTGGGTCTTTACGATGGTAGCGTTCAAGTTTTCAACGTTCAAGCCACCTGCAAAGAACCGGCTTTCAGAAGCAACAACGTTGCCAACAAACACCGAGGGACAGTTTGGGAAGTTAAATGGGCTCCTGACCTGCCTGATGGAGAACTCAATTTTTTCTCAGTAGCTGCTGACGGTAAAATCAACAATTGGGTCTTGATGCAAAACGAATTGGCCGTAACCACCATCATCACTCTGTACTTGCTACAGGACGAAGTGCCAGGTCCTGACGGGACCAAACTAAAGGTTAAAGGTACGGGGTTGATTGCGTTAATTTGAGCAATCATTTGGGTGTTCGAAGGTTGTGCCACTTGTGTGAAGTTTCACCCTAAACAACCTTTGGTTTACATGGTGGGCACGGAGGAAGGAAACATTTACAAATGCAGCACCGCCTACAGTTCCATGTTTCTGCTGATTTACGAGGCGCACCACTTGCCCGTTTACAGAATCGACTTCAATATGTACAACACGGACATCTTCATTTCGTGCAGCGCTGACTGGAGGATCAAAATTTGGGAAGACATGAGATTGTGAGTATTGATTTTTGTTGAGGTATTAACAAAACTTTTAAGAGAACCTCTGTTTGCCTTCGATTTGGGGGCTTGCGTGGGCGACGTCAAGTGGGCCCCCTATTCCTCCACGGTTTTTGCTGCCGTCACCACTGAAGGAAAAGTGTACGTTTTTGACTTAAACGTCAACAAGTACAAACCGATTTGCGTCCAAGCGATAGTTTCCAGAAGAACCAGTAAATGCACGAGACTGGCCTTCAACACTAAGTTACCCATCATCGTCATTGGAGACGACAAGTGAGTTAAGTCACCAGTAATTTTAGGACCAACGGAGGGTGCTAAGTGACAAACCAATCGAAGTTCAGAAGTGGGCAAAACTTTGGGATAGCTAATTTCACATTGATTCTGTTCTGATTATAATAGCGTTGAGTTCGTAATTCCCCTATATGTTGCAGAGGATCGATCTCCACTTTGAAATTATCCCCTAACTTGAGGATACCTTGCAAGGCGCCCAAAAAGCAGCAGCACCTGGACCAGTGGACCTTGCAATGCATGAAGCTCGAAAAACTGCTATCATTGGTTAGGGAACCTTTGACTCTCACGCGACCGGAGGACAACGCCGGTTCTGTAGATTCTTGAATCTGTTGGTAGTTTTAAAGATTTATTAACATTGAATAGATTTCTACATTGTACAACAAGAATTCAACAAAACGAGATTTGGCACTGAAAATAAATTCCATACAACTTGAGCAACCTAGCTAACTTCACTAACTAGTGTGGACTTAACAAATGTAGTTAGAAAAATATCGAAACCATCAACTGAACACTGTACAATACAGGAAACGGATCGCGGGGTCCTACGGTATACAGTAATATATCACAAAATAGTTACGGGAATGGAAGTCTACCAGGGTCGGGGTACTGAGGAGTTTCGATAGCACCCTTCCCAAACTTAATCTCTAAGAAATCCCTAATATTGTTAGGACTTGGAACTTGTCGCCCTACAAACTCTATACTGGACATGGGGTGGAGAAAGTTATCGGGAAACTCCATGTTCCTGTGGCTAGTGTACCAAGAGTCCTTGGTCATAGTCCCGTTTCTAGAATAGAACGGAAACAAGTTGACGTGGATCTTATTGATTTTGCTGTAGTAAACCCGGTAGAAGTTTCCCTCAGTCGCCCTCTCCCAAAGAAAACCTTTAGCGTCAACAACGGGCTTATCTTTAGCTTTCTTCAACCAAGGACTTCTGGTCAGGTCATCGCGGTTGAAACCAACATCGACATCGTGGTCCCAAGGAAGAATATCGCCGCTTCTCATGGCTCCCAGGAGACTCCCAGCTTCTAACCAATGTCGAATTCCCGCCTCTTCCAAATGGCTGAAGACGTGTTTCGCTGTTTTTCGCAAATTCGAAAGGCAGCAAGGCGGAGTCCATTTACCTTCAAACAAGTAAGCAGGCATCGAGTTGATAACGGGACCAAAACAGCGAAGAGTGTCCCGATTACAACCATACCACTCAGTCGATCCAGTTTCTCTAACAATTTGTTTCAATTGGAAAATTTCGTATAGAAGCTTCAAGCGATCGGACTCGACTTGCTTGCGTTTCCATTGAGCATGGTGGGACCTAAGCAGAGGTTTGCCGTCTTGGAACGACAACCCCTTCAAAATTTTAACCTAAAATCGATTGTCAGCAGTGAAGAAGTTACAATCACAATGACAGTACCTTAATGTAGAGAGCTGCGGTTTGGACGTACAAAGAGTGGGGGAAGGGTAACAGGAACGCACTTGGCAACTTCTTCAAAAGTTCAGTTTCCACTAACAGCAAATGTTTAGAGGCTACGGCGTCGCAAACTGTTCCTTTGATCGAACTGTACTTCAACGTCCACTCTCGGACGTTAATGTTGACTCTAAGACACTCCAACTTGGTTGTGAAAGGCGCAACAACCACGCCATCAGGTTGTTTCGCTAGCTCATTAACCATCGACTGGAGACCTTGTCTCGAAGATATCCTAGCGGAATCAGGTACGAAGAGCACATATTTTGTCTTGACTTGAACTAGAGGGTTCCGTTCGTTAAAACCTACTTTCAGTTTAGGAGCTAAATTAACGCCTTTCACGTTCCTCAACGAACTGTTGCCTAAATTGAGAATCTCTAGAGGCGGATAGGGAAGAGTGTCGTACAACACCAACACTTGGATGTTTGGAAAGACATTGATGAAGGATTGAACGGTTGACGAAACGTCGTTGTCGGTCGGTTCAAAATCGCGGATTATCACCGTCACCAGTTTGCTCACGTGTTTCGTGGGTGATTTCGTTGGAGGTTTGACTGTGGGCACTGTGATCGACTTGAAGCCGTGGAAAGCGACGAAGAGACGTAAACTGTAATAAATCACCACGACGTTGGCAAAAACGACGATAAAGGCGACCACACGCGAAAACTTAATACGCATAATCGGGTGGGGAATGTTTAAACAATTAACGTCGGCGTTCGTCCATGCCCTGCACAACGAGCTACCGATGACAGAGGTGACCTTGATACGTCAAACAAGCAGGGTTGCAAATTGGGGGAGAAATAAGTTAAAATTAATTAAGGAATAGGAATTGTCGGTCATAGACCATTAATTTCTGATTTTGTTTAACTTTAATTTAGGCTACTTGGGAGATGGTTAAGGGATATTCAGGGTTGGAAGTCTCAACCTAAGTATTGATTTTTGCTACCAACCTTTGGAGGGTAAAATATTAGAAACGACAAACAGCGTAAGCTTGTTGAGTTTGTCGTCTCTGGTAGAGATTAGTTTAACTTTTGAGGCCGTCGGAGGAGGATGAAACTTGTTTGGGAAAACAGTGGAAAACGTAGATATGCCGCTCGAGTAACGGATTGGTCATTCAATAAAATTAGAATTTTTGTGAGGCAGTCACCGGTTAGTGAGTCTTCAGATGTTGAGTTGGACCCGAAGGGTGGGTTGGTAATAAGACTGGGTCTATTTAAGTTTCTTTTATTTCTATTCAAAGAATACATTGTGTTGTCTAAAGTCAATATCATTAAATGGATATAATACATTTTGCCCAGAATATTGTATAATATACATAGAAGGTCACGTGATAACGGAACGAATAAAAAACCTCTTAAGCATAGTTACGTAGGTACTTCTTAGAAGTAAAATGAGGGAGCAATTTCCTATACACGAAACGGGCGTGGTGGGTAAATGTTCTGGACAAACTGTCGCTTATTAATATGGTACGACTGCGAAAGGCTCATTATTTTATAATTACAAGTGTCGTTCGCAGCGCTCACTTCTCATTTAAATCTATATCTTTAGAATTATAACCGGTTTCCAGTATCTCTAAGACATATTGACGAAATGACTTAAATAATTTGTTGTCAGACAATCGTTAAGTATTAAATATCTCATTTTGTAATCGAATATGGAATGTTTAACTATATAACTGTTTGCATGACGTAACGATGTTTATATAATATGCTAAAGGCTTTCTTAGGCAAACATCCAGACGAATCAGACTGGAATCAGTACGAACTGCAGACATACAATTTGCAAATATACTTAACGCTAACTAGAGCTAGATTTAGTCTATTCAATATAATTATGTTGTAATATTTAAAAAATTGGCTGCAGCCTTACAAGATATAATACAAAATGCTCGCACAGCTATTGCAGGAATCTGCAGTACGGGCTGGGCACGTCCCATGGGAGGAAGCAATTATTGATAATTAGAATCCACTTTACAACGTTCTTTCTCGTCGAAAAACAACTGAATTTCGTAAAAAATCGCCCAAACCTAAGTCTAACTCTATAAAATTTCAGAGTGCCAAATTTGCGCAATATTCAATGTTCAACTTGACTAGGTAGCTATCGTTAATAAAATTCTATCTACAACTTTATACAGATTTGGGAAATACGGATGCTGAATTATACACCTTATCGGAATTACTTTATCATATATAATAAGTATATAAAAAACAAAGATTTTATTGCAATTTTCCGTCGTCGTTTTGATATTAAAATAATTGCTTCGGTACCTATTAAAAATCGAAAAATATTTACAGATCCCAACAAAAAATTGCAACGTCTCTCTCCCTACGACAACATATTTCCTCATCTATCTCAATCACAAGATTTGATACGATCGCACACATATTTGTGTCGTCTCAACAAATTGACTGAGTATGTTCGGAACGAAAGCGGGGACGGGGCCGCGCAGGCGCGTCGGTGGCGGCGCGCGCGGCACCTAACGAAACCAACCAAACCAATTGGTGTTTTACTTACTAACTCGTCTAATGTACAATACGAAACTTGAGCAACGATAAAAATAAATTAAAATCATCTCGGGACTATCATAAAAAAAAATAATAATAAAAACAACGGGCAACGCCGGCCGTCTCGAGAAGTATGCAGAGGCGGTCGGCAGCCGTACGTAAGCTTAGGAAGTTTGTACTGTAACGAAGGCCGGAAGCCCAACCGATACGCCGACATTTTTGGCACGTGGCGTCACGTGTCTGTTGTGGAGCTAGACAAAGGACAGGAAAACTCGCGTCCCCGAAACTCAACTTGCACCAAAATCTTACAACTAACTTCACTTTATAAATTTGGAATTTTTTGCACTTTAAGGCCGGCGTCTTAGGTACTAAGACCACCAAACAACTTTAGTAGGGGTGACATGGTAGGCACCTAAGTCAGGTTCTCGGTTGACAATTTGGTGAAGGTTGTTTGAGGGACGTGAATGCTCAAATTGTTGCTCGCGCTGAAAGTTACAAGGTCAGATAGTGAACCAAATTAAAGTGAACGCTACGTGAAGCGCGCCCGGATTCAAGTCAAGCCATTATAAAAAGCGCTAGTAACGTTGTTTTGTAATTTTCAATGACTTAGTGAATGTATATTATATATAACTAAACTAGCAACGATACGCTTTCATCAACAGCAATCTTTGAACGGTGTTTGTTTCTATTGTCTGCCACAACTTAGCGTTTCAGATTCAAACTTGCTTCAGCAGCTGACATTCAGCGCGTATGGATTGTGAGAAGAGTATAAAAATATTGTGGGGGGCGTGTCGGGGTTGGGCGGCCGCACCGATGCAATGTAATTAAAATATCAGCATCACTGCCTAAACTTGGACACGGAGTATTTATAATTCAGTCTTATGTACATTACTAATGCCGATAATAATGTTAAAATAGCCACTAAAACGGAAACGAACCGCAAGAAAGGTGTGCCCGCTTCGCCTCACCGGAATGAGTTTGGGAAGGTTAGGTATAACGCGACAAAGCGGGAGCGCGCCTGGTATATAAAATATGGAGATATACGATAACAAAGATACAGATGGAACAACATTATAGCTAAAGAATATACAATCTAATCACAATGTTGCTAAATCATAACAATCTATCTCTTATACGGACATTCTTATCTAACACATCCATAAGAAGCACTTATTAATCATGAAAATACTTAAACGAGTCTATCGTCATGTCTAAGACACTGCCCTAGATCTACACTAGCGCACCCTCTAATTTTGAATTTTTACATCCGTTTCCCAGTAACTAGTCGCTACATCCTTAAGACATCAGAAAGTCACTTCATCTCTTCTTCACTTCCTCCTCAATTATTCACGACGGCATCCAACACGGCGCGGAAATTTTTTATTAAGTCATTTTTCGTTTGAAACGCGCGTAAAATATTCATGGCCGTTCAACAGCGGCGCCCGTAGCTTGTGATCTGCAACTAGTCGAAATTAACGTTTTTTTGTCATTTCCTCGGGCGTTGGATGTGGTCGTAGCGGGCGTCTAGGCCCTGTATATGTAAGAGGCAGTGCGGGGGGGCGTCGGCGACGGCGATGAGGAGGGCGGCGAAGGGGAACTGGATGATCCGCTGCTCGTGGGCAGCGCGCTGTGTCCCGATCGCGGAGGACGCGGCCTTCCCAAACTTCGAGCGCCCACTCCGCCCTCCTCACTGTTTTCTCAGAGGTACACCTTCTTGACGCTGCGAGTCGTTGCAAACCCGTCACCTCGTCTGTAATTGTCCCCCTAAAACCCACAACAGTATTGCAAAATTATGGCCTCGAACGCGAACTGCTGACCTGGTGGGAACGGAGGGTGCCGAAGTTGTCGCGGCCCCGGTACGTGTCCCGGCTGTTGTATCCGGTGTCGGTCTGGAACTGGAAGAGGGTTTCGGCGTTGTTCTGGTGGGGCCCCTTGCGGAGCGTGTTCTTTGGCGAGTGCAGTTTGGGAGGTGGTTGCGGAACCAAAACGGGCTCCGCGTACGTCACCTCCTCCTGAGGCAGCAGCTTCGGCTCCGCTTGTATCCTGAAAAGCGGCATAGAACTGAATAAGAGCGTTATTTTACGCACCCAAACCATCGAAGCAGTACCTGTTCATGTTCTGCCGCTGCTCGAAGTACTCGTACTCCGTGTCGGGGTACGGCAAGTTGTCGTCCTCGTCCTTGTGGCACTTTCTGCCGCACAAGTAGCCGGCGATGAAGCCCACCACCAGTGCGGACACGGCCCCCGCCACCACCGCCATAATCAACGTTTCCACCGAGTACTGGGCTGGAAGCGTGTCGGCAGCTGACACAGCAGGGTCTACAAAAACAACAAATGTTAGACCAAAATGTTTCATTTTCTTAACGTTGGTAATAATGATTCTTTCTACCGACTTACCGCTGCTTTCGTAGGTCTTGTCTTGAATGATGTTGATGACTTGCCCGTCCGGCTGGTCCTTACTGGGCAAGTGATCCTGATTGAACTTTGGTTGACTAGAACTGAGGCCTCCCACCGACCCAGCGTCCTTCCCGCTCAATTTCGGGGGAGGACACGCCGTATGTTGTCCAGTGGCGACGCTCTGGAAGAAGTAAGTTTCTTCGCCCCAACGGCTGGAACCGTGAGACCTGCATTTCCCTTGCACCTTGTCCCAGGCGCAATACGGGTCTTGCAACGCCACGCATTCACTGTAATTAAAAAAAAAGTTGAGAAGCTGAAAAAGAGACGCATTGCGACGCCTTCATTACCTGCAACTTGAAATTTTGTTACTGTCGCAGCGATGGAGACGCAATGACTGAACTTCGCCGTCGGCAATGACGATGAGACGACCCTCCTGGCGGCCCGTCCTGACCACCTTAATGCCTCTCACCGCCACGTGGACCGGGAAAACTTGAATCTCTTCCACCACCACGGGACGGACCCCATGGCGGGTGTCGGCGGAGAGGGCGTTAACGGCTTTAATGATCTTGCCGTTGTCTAGGAAAGGTCAGATAATTTAACTCCATTTCTCTGCAAATTCTTTGGATCGAAAATAGGCAACGAGAAAGGTAAGAAAACAAATTGCGCCAAAAAATTGGAAATTTCGTGAAACTGCATGAACTGTTTGGAAACGCAGGAAAACTGAAGGGCAATAGTTTTAAGTGCAAATGTAGCGCTTCTCAAACGGCGGCCATTTCCTAGTTATTTAACAATCGTGCAGACACCGTTGTTATTTATTAATCGCCACGCTCAAAGACCCGCTCGTTAGCATAACAGTGGTAGGAACAATTTGCCGTTTGGTTGCCGGAAACCCCGAACAAAAGACAAAGTTTCTGCTCAGCCGGTATGTGATGTTCGTTCAACGTTAGCAAACACTTCATAAAGCAAACTGGAAAGTTTATTTAGCAATTTATTTTGACAATCCTCATGTTCCCCATATTCGCTATTCCAAAACCGTTAATCACCTGTTCCGATAAAAAGGACATCGTAAGTTTTCCCACCCGGCACCTTCACTTGCGGATCGACCGCAATTTGGGTGAAGCGATAACTGAAAAAGGACCAAAAATTAGCGAAAATCAATTTCGACGTTGTCGGGAGAGCTCACTGGAAAATCGTCCTGATCACAATAGGTTGTCCGAAGAACGACGGCACGCTCTCGTCCATTAACGAGTGCGTTTTGATAAAGTTGAGCGTGAGATCCGGAAGAGTCCTGCTGTCGTTGTGGCATTGTCCCGGTCGGGGATCCGGCACTTTCGAGCTCTGCACCGGCAACCAGTTGGAATTGATCGCGGATTGCTCCTTGAAGTTGCCCTCGAACGTGTCAGTGATGTCTTGGAGGCTGAATGCGCAAACGGCACTTCCCGAAATGCTGTTTGGCGGCGTCGTGAAAGTGCCGTAGATTAACTGCGCCGAAACGTCTCCGTATTGGCCTTCGATCAGTTCGGTGGACGATTCTGCAACGATATACAAGAAAACGTCAAAAGGGGCCGCGACCTGACGGTGTCGTAAAGGGACTTCCGTCGTTTCAACTTCTTAAAGAGATTCCGCTCCCGAGTTTTATTTTGTTCGTATTAAAGCAATCCTTTCGGTTTATGGCCAGTTTATTCTTGTGCATACTAAGCGGGCAAATTGCTGCGGAGTTGTTTGCGTGATTTTCTGAATTATGGAAGTGTATATAAAGTTTGCAAACGCCCAAATATAAAACGGTTTTTATTAAAAAGTCGGGACGCGAACTGGCGCAAAGTTGGGGAGGCCGCCCGACCACCGATCGTTAGTATCACAACGAACACGAGCCATTTTTTATTCCGCCCCCAAATGGTAACCTGGATCGGATACTACAGTTCAGCAACTAACGCAAACTGCCCCAAACTAAGTGGCGACACAAAAAATATCCACGGCGGGTTGCGACAATTGAGTAACGACGTACTTTTATGAAAACAAGATGCGCTTATGCCAACTTCGATGAGAAAATCAATTATTAGACATACTGTAATAGAAGGTTGCAGGTGTGAGAAGTAAGGTTAGGGGTTACAAAAACATTACATTGAAACTTTTGCGGGGAGGCTAGTGAAGAGTTAGTTCTCCAACTCCCAGAGATACCCTTCAGTAGTGGGATCCTGGAAAAAGCGATTGCGACCGAGTCGCTTCTAAGCAACCGAAAACGGTTGCTTTGGATAGATATCAGCCGAGTCACAATAGATTTGCATCGGTTAAACAGAGAGTTCCGAGAGGCTATCGCATTTTTTGGTGTGCCGAAGGTGCATCCCTATGAATGGCATTGGTAGATGACGGCTTAGGGGCTGGATTTTCAAATATTTTCAGGTACAAGTGGAAGGGTTATAGCCTCCGGCACCCAAGTTTATCTGTTCTTGGTAGAAACCGTTTCTACAACTCCAAAGGTGCTGCTTTAAAAGCGATTCTTCGGATATTGCATATTTATCGTTATTTGGAGATTAACAAGGGGTTTTTAAATAATCTTTATCTTGTTGTTCATAATATGTACCAATATTATTACTTTTGTAGGTAAAAAATAACAATTTTCATTTCCGAAACCACTTTTAAATGATCTCTAGATTATTTGAATTTCTTCTTCAAAACGTGCTTGCAAATTTTACAAAATCTTAATCTCGACAAACATTTTAATTATTTCCTTGAATAAACGTTATATCCCAGTCAACTTGGACATTTGTAATTACATTCAGAAAAAATATCTGTAAACAAAAGTCCTAGATACAATCCTACCATAAAGTATGTTTCTATACCAAAATAATATCCTCCACAAATTTTGTTACATTATAATAATTTGTTGGATTCATAATATACAGTAGCTTATATTCTAACTCTGTCAGATTGAAACGCAAGTTTGAATCCATACGCATATCTCAATTTTTGTATACAGAGTGTCCCGGAATAACTGTTTCAAACTTGAGAGGCGGATATAAAATCAAAAAATTAAACGGCTTTTCTTAATAAACATGTTCTCGAAAACGGTTGATAACGGAGGAAGAGTTCTTGAAAATTGTCGTAACTCTTGACTCTTATGATCAATTTTTCCGAATGTTTGCACATGTACTACTGAATTAAGTTATCATGTATCGTTGGTATCCATTTTGATGAAAATCGCACGACACCGAAAAGTAGCCAATAGAAAAATAGAATTCGATGTCGTTTCTATGACAATGTAAAAATTTCCTGAAAATTTCTTTTTCCGGAAATTTTATTCTTATGCATGTTCCACTCGGACTAATTAATACGTTTTAGAAATGCATTCGAAAAAATTTCCGGAAATAATCAATGCACTAGGAATATTATAAGTGACAATTGTTTAGTGTATGAAAGTACACGAGGTTTACGTTCACGATACTTAGGTTAGGTAGTTTGAAAACTTTTCACCTTAACAAATTGCTGAAAAATGATTGGTTTCGCATTTTTGAAAAGATCCTCCTCTAAACCCCTTTCCTCCAAAGCGACCGAAATCGTAAAGATAGCGACTCGATCGCAATCGCTTTTTCCAGAATCCCACTACAGGTATCAAGGATATCTCATGGACCACTGCTGTGAGAGGAGATGTATGTACCAGTATACCTAGCCTCTCACCGAACCAATAGCTTCTTCGTGATTGGAGTCTCGTGTAGACAAAGTAGTGGTGTCGGGCTCTAGAGTATTTAGGTCGGTGCCGATCAACTTTTGAGAACGCGCTGGTGGCAATGCATGTGCAATTATCCTGTTGCTGGTGCGGAGGTCGGCTAATGGGAGAGGCGGCGTCCGCCGTGGCCCATTCCCGTCGATAAATTCGTCTGAATACGTTCATGCAGACAGACAACTCGATTCCGCCGCTAACGAGATTAACATGGCAAACACATTATCCGGGTTTAATTTAAAATGCTCCTTACGTGCAAACCGCCGGCGGCGTATCTTTTACAATCCGTCTAACTCACTTAGCGACTAGTCCGGATAACTTAATCACAACTTCAGTTGCAGCCGACTTCCCGAAAACTTCCGGCCGGATTGCAACCGGAATTATTGCCTCGCCCACATGCCCGCGACAAGAAGAAAAAACCCGACAAAGCAAAAAAAGAAAAAAAAATTATGTCCTTGATACGAGGGATTTCCGTCCGGTTGTTGGCCGCGGCGAGTTCCCTCCTTGACGCCCCATCCATAACGTCTAATGCGTTATTAATGCGTCCGAATATAAATATTGCACTCACGTATCTCGTTGAAGTAGAAGGGAAACTCCCCAGTGACGGAGCAGTTTAGTCTGGATTTGAGGAACGAGGTCCAGCGGTTCCTGAAACGGTGCGGTCCGCCCCTATCGTTCTTGCAGACGCGGGCCACCCGAGAATAGACGGCCTGCAAAACGCATGAATAAAGAACGAAAACGGAAAGGCGAGTGATGGTGTTTACCTTGCCGCAATTGATGTACTCGACGGCCGTTTCTCGGAAGAAGAAATAGACGAAATCGCCTTGGGTCATCGAACTCACGAAATCGGGCGCTAAAAGGAAACAGTGACGGATCAAGGGGAGGGCGACGCGAAAACAACTCACCGTTGAGGCTCATGGAGTCGTACTGCTCGGTCTGCAGCGGCTCCCGGTAGATGATGGGGTCCATGCCGCTGAAGTCGGCCACGGTGCCCGTGTAAAGGTCGCCATCTGGAACACAATGAAATGAAGACAATTGGTCTTCTGAATATCTCAATTCAGAAGTGATCACTTCTGAGTACAAAAAGAAAAATCCCAAGCACGTTTCTCTACGAAGTAAAGGTCGGGTCAATTTGGTAATCTAATCCTGCCGCTCAATTAGATCAAGAATCAGCCGTTCTACTGTTAAATCTTGCAGAGTATTTAGAACAGAACAACCGAAACTATCAGTGTTTGGAATCAATGAGGCGCGCGTACGCCGTTTGGTGTAAAGAAGTCACCGCAATTTGCCTTATTTTGGCCGTTTTTCCTTAACGAAATTTGCTTGCAAGTACAGTAGCGGTCTCAAAGGCACGGGGCTGCATCAACCCTTGCGTTATTAAGTCCGCACTTACACCGACGCTTCTCTCCTCCGCCTGACAATAATACCCCGATAATATCCGTTCGCCCCGCCTCTGAATAATGCATCCTTTAATTTGTCGGTCCATGTCTGAGTGCACCTTTGTATTAACAACGCTACTTTGTATTCCGCTAGTTATCTGGCAGTGATTGCGGTCCCTTTAAAAATTCATTCAATTAAAGACGGGCGACGCTGATGTACGCGTCGTCGATCCCGAAACCGACGTTCCTTACCTACCCCCGGAATTCGTCTGCATTTCAATCAGCGTTTTCACACTTTCCCCCTTTGTGGCGGCCGGTATTCTGTTGCACATCCAAACATGCATATAACGTCTTCATTATTCGCGCTCGTTATTCCTACGGCGTCGGCGTTCCGGCGCTCTTTGAAGTCCTTCGCGTGCGGACGTGACGGCAACCGGAGGCCCTAACTGAATTAATGCGAACGGGCTGGGACACCCGCCCAAAACAATCCCATCGATCTCACCTGCGCCGCCGATAAAATTCGCCACATACAGATGAGGCAACTGCTAACTACCCTTATCCACTGAACCTACAAAAATCTCCATCCCTCACCACTTCTTCCATTGTAGGGCCGGTACCGACCTCGAGTCCCGGTGAGTTTCTTCCACAACGAACACCACGTGAAAGTTGAACTCTCGCCACTTTTCTTGATCTAATCAATCAACCCCGGGGGCTGCCATTTAAAAACTGAAAAACATTAGAAACGCCCCGTCCTCCGATTCAATTACTTTGGTTTCGAATCGTCGTTATTAATGGATTGGTGGCGCCGTAAAGAACCGAACCGAAGTCTCTTCACCCCCCGCCCCCGTCGAAACGAATTAGCCTCATACATTGCGTCATGATGATGATGCCAATGCCGGTGCACGTAACCGAATTAATACCTATATACGTGCATTTCTGCGGCCCATCCATCGGCTGATTAAAACTATTCATCAGGAGTGTTGCAGTGTCGCATTTCCGTTCGGCATCGTCAATTTCCGCCCCGAACTGCGAGCGGGGCGGTCGAAAACTCCCGATTAATTTCATCGTCCGCCACCACTGATTATGCGGTGTGCCCCGTTCCCACACCCCCCCGACTAATCGCTTTATCTAATAAAGACGTTGGTTGGATTAATGAAAACGGACAAACACTCGGATGGAAGATGTCCAGAGTGGCGTTAGAACCTCAACGAAAAATGACGTCGTCTTCATCTCGTGGCCAATTAATCAAGTGGAAAAGGACTTACCCACGTAGATGGCGGTGGAGTTGTGATGGGGGTCGTAAGGACACACGGCTTGTCCGGCCTTCTCCTTCTCCATCGTGTAGTTGCCGGTGAGGATGTTGTATTCGCGACAAACCGGCTTGAAGGCGTTGGTGCCGCACAGCAATAACCGGCCTGTCGCAGTCTTGGCCATTATCCTGATGTAGTTTTGGCAGTTCTCCTGTAACCAAAAACGAATTTTAAGTGAATGAGGCGATAAATTCCGAAGTTTCAAATTTATCGCCGCCGTTCCGCCAAGTTATTGGGAACAACCGCCAAGAAACCGAACCATCATCCATTGCGAGCCAAAGCGCTACAGTGAGTGTTGACGTACTTTCAATCAAGCCTCGTCCGGACTCCACACTTTAAAGTTGTAACAAATTCTTCGCTGCCAGTAAAAACCTCCACTAGCAACGACTTAGTTCGGTCAATAACTTTCTGAACCGAGTTGAACAGTGGTTGAGGATCGAGCAACGTCCCTGATAGCTCGTCATTGTCTGATGGAGTTGCGCCCCCGGCGCGACCCTCAATAGTGCATCGTTAGAGGAATTAAAGGCGCATTGAAGCCGAGTTGCTATCATGCACAATCGTGTCTACAACAATTACCAGATCTGCTTGGGGTATCGGCTGATTGCCTCGCCGACCCGCTACTGTCATTACCTTAATCGCCCCAACACGGACACAACGCGCATAAAGCGCGGCACTTTACCGAAAATTGAACATCTACACAAAAAAATGGTTGAAAATTTTTCATAGAAGTAAAAGTTGGAAGAAACGTCGGTCCAACCAAAGAATGTTGGGTAATGAGAGACAAGCCAAAATTCATATTCATGAAGTAGTTAAGTTTACATCGATAAGTAAGAAGTACACGACGTAACTGTTGAGACGTGCACGGAGGAAAAATGCAGAAAAGTTGCTTTAAAATTGGCTCGTAACGAGAAATTTGTTGGGTCTGGCGGGAACGACGTAATAGCGATTGACTTGCAACCTCGAAGATGTATCAGAAGTGGGATTGGAGTTGCAATTTCCTACTTCTTTGTCTGCGTTCGTTGGGCGTGCCGTTGTTTAAACGCGAGGGATCTAGGGGAGAACGCAATTAAGAACCGACCTAACTATTGCAACAGACCATAGAAGTTGGTAAAGTGGAAGGAAGAAGGCAAGCCAAAGAACTCTGTTCGTCACAACGCCTTCGATATGCACCAGAAACTTTTTAATAAGTTCTTAAAAGTTTCCAACGGACATGATGCAGAAACATACGATATCTGGGTCGTCTGGAGCGAGGGTTGCTGTTTCGCCATAAACGTCACATTGGACGTGTTGTCCGAATCTAGTAGAAGTCGACGGTTTTTTAGGTGCAGCCATTAACTTAATGAATACCTGGCAGTAATTACGTAATTGGGTGGCGCTGTAACATAATACGGGGGAAAGTTAATGATTATGTTAAGGGCGAATCGGGCCGGTACCGAGGCGTTCCATTAAAAAGTGAAATCTGCATGAAATTAGAGTTTTTAATGCAATTTCGGGGGAGTAATTTTCATTAATTATAATATTCGTAATTTCCATAAGCCGCCGCTGCCGCCGCCGCCGAGTAAAAAGGCGCCCGCATAAAAACAAAGATAAGCGCATCACAGGCGGCCTTATCTGTCGACGGAGTTAAACTTTGTTGGAAACTCGTTTCTTGGTAATTTCCCAACATACCAAAACTATATTTTCCCGAGTGTTCAACGGCCTAAGCGAAATTTGCATACAGAATACGGCCCGAGATCGATAACCGTGCGGAATGGAGGAGTGGGCGGCGGGGTGCGGGCGCCGCCAACCTAACGTCTCACTTACTTGTTTATCCACCGTAAAACATAAGTTAAGTGAGCGGCTGATAGTGTAACATAACCTAATGATCACTAATTACGCCGAAACCGGCGGCGGTGATCGTTATACACCGCGTCGCGAAATTACTTCGCCCTTAATCCCAGCCATTCGCCGGAATTGAAGATTATCTCCGGAGCACAGCCGCCTCCGACGAACGATACACCGATTTTTAACGGCCGTTCTCAACTTTATCGCGACGCCGACAATCCGTCACCGCACCACGCCGCCCCAAAAAACGAAAATTTCACCGCCGCCTCCACCCAACCCTGTCCCCAGCCGAAAAGATAAGGCACAGCGAGGCGGAAACGGACGAAGAATCTAGCCGCCTATTGCCCGCGATCGACGATATGCTTTTGATAAGTCGAGTGTACCTTAATGGCCAGATTGGGCGATACCCGCCGGCCTGATGACTGAACGCATCAACCCCGGAAACCGCCCTTCCGGACCCGCTCGATACCGCGATCGAAGAGACGACCCCCACAAGCTGCTACGCCACTGAACCGATGTCACATCGTTATTATCGAGATAATAAGCCAGAAATCGAAGGCGAACGGAGAGGATGTCGTCGAGATCCGGGGAAAAGGGGTCACCACCTTTATTCGTCTTTAGCGGGGTAAAAGTTCGGCAATTGTAGTTGCGCCTTTCACAGCAACAAATAAATCAGTCTCACATATTGCACGAGTCACCAACGCGACGCCTGCCAATTTCAAAGACTCCTGCCTGAGAGATGATCCAACTTACCTGATGTTTGAAAAGATGAGTTGATGCATCAAATTGTGCAACCCTTTTTTGATGCGCCTCCTCGAAGTGGGCCAAACTAAAACTTTATTTAGAGCATCGCTGTATCGCTGTGCGAAAATTGCAGATGACTTTGGCAAACTTTGGCAATGTTGAAAGCGTCACAGTGGACAGTCGGTATCGTTTCATCGAAACATCGTCGAGTTGGCGCTCGTTTTAATTAAGGTTTGGAAACAAGATGGCGTTTTGCATGGCACCAGAGGTCGTTACCGATAAGATCAAAGAGTGTCGAATTTTCCCAAACCGTCCTGAAAAATGTGTCGGTAGCTGGCATCAACGCCTTGAAGGGGCACACTTATCAGATTGTGTTCCATGCTTGTTATTCCCTTTTTGCCTCTCCACTTTCTTACATCCATTTAGGTATTGATTCCTCCCGCATCCTCCCTTATCCGGTCGTGGATCTGCCGCCGTTTCATTACTAGGTATGTACCATAGCAGGCTCTCTCTTCGTGTAGATGGGATAATTTATTTACTGCTCCACCGTCTGATGCTAACAAATTAGACGAAAACCTGAATTTAATTCGCGCCAACGTTACGCCATCAGGAACAATCTTAAGCGAAGTTTTTTAATCCGCTTTGATTAATTACGTTTCGTCACGGGCCGGGTAACGCTTTAGGGATGAATTATGACGTCGCTTTTGCAAGTGCAAGGGAGATAATAAATGTACCGACACGATTACCGGGAGGAGAGACGTCGTCGTCGCGGCCATGCGGACTTGTCTATATCCTTTAGATGTCTTCATGCGGCTTCGCACAAAAGAACCGCTTCCAAGAGAAAATGACGCCATTATTTAGAATCTTCCCAGTTGAAAGGAGCGAAAAAACTCGTCGCTCTATTGAATTCCGTCCTCCCCCCCGCCGTTCGCAATGATTTTTCTTATTTGACAGACCTCGTGTTTTATCACCGTTGTACAGCGTGGTGGACGAAGAGAGACGAATTATTCGAGGACAATTAAGCCGGGTTTTCGGGGATGATTACGGCGCGACGTACCGGAGAATAGTTGGCGGTCATTAAGACCTCCTCAAGTCGGGTTTCGTTGATTAAAAAAGAACGGACAAAGAAACGGGAGAAAAATGGAACGGGAGCCGGAAGAAAGGGGATGGCCGTTGTAAATGTTACAAAGCGGGAGAGTGGGATCGATACGCTCCCTGATGTGTGTGGTCGTATCTGCGCCGCTCCCGACCACCGGTGCCACCAATTCCGACGGCGGCCTCCAAGCAGACGCGGAATTGACCACTGAACGCGGACCATCCGAGTCTCCGTAAGATCAAAGAAAAAAAGTCGCGGGTTTCTCCAATCGTAAAACGGAACGTGTTGCACCATTAAGATGAAGCAAAATTCGCTTCCTGCAGACATTTGGAACGCAGAACTAATAACTATCGACTTAAACGTCCTTAGCTGCTTTTATAGACGCAAAAGACCACAGAAGTTCAACAATAAATGCTCAGTATTCTAACCTTTGACAAAGGCCAGTTACAAAACATTGAAAATAACGTATAAATAACATTTTCAGTCATCACAAAGAGGGAGAACCCTACTTATAAAAAATCCTAATGCTCCAAAGAAGCGTATGGGGGATTTGCGGTAGTTGCACCAAGAAATGGAGGAAGGAGACGAGATCAATTTTGGGGTTGGTTTTGGTGCCGTGCCCAAATGGATCGGTCCATCCTCGGGAGATTTTCTTATGCAATCCGCGGCCGTTTCGATTGCGCCTTTCTTTCGGCCGTCAAATTTATCGCCCTTACTCGGCTCGTCACAAAGCCAAGTGCTTGGGCTGCTTCGCGGGCGCCCTTCCGCCGTATCGCGTCAATCTCGGCCCCCCCATTAAGTTTTTGCCCCCTCGTCCTATCTCCACCATTGTGTCTCGTCCTGATTTAGCGTCTCTCTTGGTGTACGCTCCGCTTTTTGCATCGGCTCCTCCGTCGTTTCCTTCTCTTCTTATCTCCGCCGACATCTCTCCTCCGCACTAATTGCTTTCTGGCCCTGTCGGGCTAAATAATCAGCTCCGTGTAGCCATTAGCGCGATTCTCTATAAATTAGCCGGGGTATCGACTCTGGGGTTTGTTATTGTGTGCGGCGCCATCTTAGTTTCTCGCCGGCTAGATTGAAACGTTGATGCCACGTCCGGACCGTTATTCTCGACCTCTTCGTTTCGATTCGGATTTTATGGGGTTTTGTCGGCAGGGATGATGAGCCGCTGGTGTCGGCACAATAAAAATATGTTTTATAGCGACCGGTCTCCGTGTTGGCCGACATGAATTACTAACCCGCACTCGCCCTGCTGAATTAGCTCGACCTGATAAAATATTTACAGACAATAACCTCATATCGTGTTTCATTATGTTTGGATGAAGCCATTAGTGCCTCATGAAAAATTCAGCAGGGCCGATGGCCCACGCGTTTTGGGCCGCGGCCCCAGCTTGCCCGGAATCGAGCTAGGGCCAGCAACTAGAACGGCGTCCTCGGGGAGGCCACCCGCCGGTCCAGAGAAATAGCACGGAAAACAATAATCTTCGATTCTGGCCCACGGGACGCCCCTCAAATCCTGCAATTTGTCGGTAAACACCGGACAACCCAGCCAAATTACATACACAGTTAGATGGCATCTTGGGCAAAAGGGGTGAAACTAAAACAGCGCCACCTGTGAGGCGGTAGCGCAATTGAAAAACTAGCCGTTAAATCTCAACACAACATTGGACACGCTTTGTATTCCTTTAGCGTCACGCATCAATCAGGCAACAAATTAAAACCTAACTAAACTGTCATTCCAGCGTTCAGAAGACCGGATCAATAGGACTTAACTACTCTAAAAATTGATGACACTTTCCCATGTGTGACTGCGGATATTTGCGCCGTTTTTTCTTTTTTTTGGTTTATTTTTTGGAGTTACCCTAATTACCCCACATCCGCAATCCTGCCGCCAATTTTTCGTTAACCATCCGAGACGCGGGCGGGTGGCGGTCACCGATCATCGTTAGCAAACGAGAGGTCCCATCGGGCCGTCACGTTTTACTCTAATATACGACCAGGTCCGAAGGGAACGACGTTCAATTAGACCGCACAGTTGTCTCTTGTTTTACGAGCACCATTCGACAAGCCGTTAACGAAACTGCACCAACCACAACGGTATAAGTGCTGATTATGGGGATAATTAATTAGTCGCCTCATTGACGGTGCCATTCTGCCAACTTTAATCCGGACAAGCGGCCACTCGAGGGCGGCGCTCCGCGAGCTCCTCGAGACCGGAAGAAAGACACTCGAGGGCCACTGGATTCCCGTTTTATGAGTTTTCAACCAACAGACGCTCGCACCGAACTATTGTAGACATCCCAGAAACGGCCAGAAACTTTTCAAATTGTATCGTGTGGACAAAACGTTCAAGACCATAGGTTAAGAAGAATTGAGATCATCAGACGACACTGGTCCTTATTCAACGGCCTTCGGTCACTTTTCTAAACGCGAATCTAGAATTTAAGTTTTTGTTTGACCATCTGGTTCATGTCTGGACTAATGTCGGTAAAACAGATTTCATCAGCTGGCACTACTAACTACCAACATAAAAGTTACTAAAAAAAGTCACTAGAAACAAACATTTGACCAAATTCAGATGCCGTCCTTACCTCGTCCTTGCCCTTCATGACGCACATCTTGGCGTCGACCTCGTTGGAGAACCACGTCAGCCTCTGCTGCTCGCCCATGTCCGTCAGGCTCAGGTTGTAAACGAGATTCCTGCAACAAAAAGGACCATCATGTATCCTGCCAACACTTAATTCCGGTTGTAATTGATCGAGTTTTCACTGGTCGCAATCCGGACAACGAGCTACTTTGATCGAGGGTCCGGCGACCTCGTTGTCGATGCCGGTCGGCGAGATTGAATTTTCGTCCGTTTCCGGGAAAAATAAATAATTTCCCCCGGTCGACTTTCCGCCGGTTAAGTAC
The DNA here is from genome assembly GCA_951805265.1 of Schizotus pectinicornis. Classification (NCBI taxonomy): domain Eukaryota; kingdom Metazoa; phylum Arthropoda; class Insecta; order Coleoptera; family Pyrochroidae; genus Schizotus; species Schizotus pectinicornis. The sequence goes on along the minus strand of OX638204.1, from coordinate 2,780,186 downwards.
GCAATAAAACTCTTTTCATCTGCAGTTTGTCAAGTCGCTCATCAAAAGGTTCAGCGGCGTTGTCATAAATTTCTTTGAAAATATTTTATCTCTTTCGGTTTAAACGACAAACAACCGACTCCGGGCGAATGGATGTTTTATATTTATATCCGGAAAACACTGTTGGTTTTCCGGGACAAAGTTGGATGTGGCAGAAAAAAATTCGGTCGTGATGATGACGATTTTTTTGAATTATTTTTTTATTCGTCGTGTTCCTTTGTTTGATCGGACAAGTCGTGATGCAATTTGTCGCGTATTGTGTTGCAGTAGGTCTCGTCTGCAATACGTCGGGATTTAGCAAAGCGCAAATAATCAACGTGAAGCCAACGTTTATAGCCGCTACAATAAGTTTAACGGCGCAATTTGTTAGAGAACGTTTTAGACGCCTTGCGACCGGAGCGCCTCTATGCAAGTGGATTACGCGGCGATTGAGCAAACTAAATCGCAGCAGCAAAAAAACTACACATCCGGACAAGACGGCATTAACACATAAAACATAATATGGTCGCGACCTTATTTCCATATAAAGAGTCGATCCGGGATTTATGATTTCCCATCGTCGAAGAATCTCATCGTTATTACCGATTCAACAGCTCCGGACTGGAATTTTTCAACATCACGAGAAGCACTGCAACGAGGTCTCGTCTGTACAGCTATTCGCAACAAAAACTGTCAAAATAATTGCGGCACGTATTTTCAATAACAAGTGAAGAGAGAGGATGGCGGCGTTAAAAGTCCGCCGGTTCCGGGATCCTCTCCGTAATCATGTTTATTTAACGAGGTGCATTACCATAAAGATTACAATCGCCGGAAAAACGTCTGTGCAACAACGGAAAATCGATGGAACGCGTGATTGGAAAATGCAAACAAGCAGGAAGTCCGTCGACATCCCCTTCACCAGTTGCACAACCCCGAGCAGACGTTTCGCTATTATCGAAGGCATAACTGGACTCTTCTTCATCTAGCCCTTCTTTTGACCAGGTCTTTCGTTATCGTTTCTACTTCATATTACCTTGATTTGTTTCGTTCCGTAGGTTCAACTTAATTCTTCTCATCCCAATGGAATCATTGAAGCGACAACAAATTATGCAAAAGTATCTTTCCAATCAACGGGACTAGTTCTAGTGGACGACTTGAAACTGGACACACGTCCAGCCTCTCTCTTTGATGTATCTCTACCCTAGCTCCGGGTTGTAGCCGGGTGAAGGAGGCAAATACTATGACCAGGAGCGAGGCGCGTCGCCGCCTCTCGGTCTAATAGGATCGTTTAAATTGTTTGCTGATAAACTCTGAACGGTTCGCGGTATCGTGCCACAGGTCTGTGAAAAATCGCTATTAAAGTCCTTAAGCCTGCCGACGATGCGCTCCTGTTGCTGACGTGTAATTTTCTTATCGACCTGATCGGATCTGTCTTGACAGGCGGCGGCCCCCACCTGGGGCCCGCAATTATCGGATTGCATCCGATCTTCCCTTAATGGCCACCATCCAGATAATCTCACCTGGCTAATGGCGACGTCAACTATAACTCGTCTTATTCGCTCTCCGCCCGGTGTTGGTGGAAACTTTCCAGATTTACGGAGAGTTTTTGTCTCTTCCCGCCGGCTTATGAAAATTAAAAACGAAACGTTCCCGTAATTACTACTCCAACTTTCTGTCTTCATTTAACTTTTTGAATTACGTTCGATGCGTTGTTGGTAATTTAATTAAACGTTAGAAAGAAGACAAAACTAATAACTTGTTGAAAACGGCTCTTTTCCCTTAAATTTTTTCAATTCCTCCGAAATTAATTAAGATTTGTTCGTTTTTTCTAGATCGCAACACGACGACGAGGTGTTTTAATTAGCTCCATCATCAGCATCAGGAAATTTCCGACGGTTCGCCGATCGTAAAAAGACGTTCGAGAGGTCGCGCTTTAGACGGGTCGTTATTGGTATCGGACGAGACCAGGGTGCAATGTAGGGCCGTTCCTGCATACATTGTCCCTTGAATTGCCGGATTATTCCTGAGAACGCCCGCCGTCAGTGGTGCCATCATAAACCGACGACGGCATATTTCGCTGCTGCTGTTGCCCAGGGAGACCATCAAGCGAAACCAAGCCCAATTTTATCGCTCCTCGGTCGCAGATGCCAATAAAAAGATTTAGCCGGCGTCGGCGGGTACACCTTTTTCGCGTCCGATCGACTTTTTGTCCCCGAGACATTTGCCCCGACGCGACGGACCCCCCATCAGCAGCGCCACCCCGCCCACACAAGAAACGACCCCGAGGATGACCCGGCAACTTTCCAATCGGGCGCCGCAACAAAAATTACGTGGCGCCATTCGCCATAATTGCCAATTGCCCAACGAGGTTAACTATATACATACACAGATAGTGGTTGGACGAAACAACAATCTGGATCCCAATTCCAAGTGTCGCTATCAAAAACGGCGAGTATCTAGCAGGAATTTCGGCAGTGGGTGGTTGCGTTAGCTTTTGGGGTAATACGTGGATTCAGCTCTATGACGTGTCCTCGTCGAATTAAGATTGAATGTAGATACCACGAGTCTCATTAATTTCATTACAAGGAAGTGGGTTCATCAAAGTGTTGGGGGGAGCAGGGGGAGAAACCGAGATCCAGTAACCTAGTTAAGGCGGGGTTGCTGGTAGCGCAATTACGGGGAAACTGTAAAAACTGGCAAAAAATTGCCCCATAATCCAACAATGCAAGATTTATAGCGTTGAAGGCAAAATTCGGGGTGAAGACTAAGTTCTAGAATACCAACGTTGCAAAATTATTTACGATGCTACACATCTCAGATCTCAATTATTACAATGATAATGGTCATGTAGCGCATCCAAATCCTTGGTAATGCAACAAAACTTGTCGCCGCTCTAGAGATTTTGCAGTCCCTCCATTAACGTCCCCATGCAGCAAGATTTGAAACAAAACTGCACTTCCCTTGACTGATTCAATTTGAAACGTCCCGGAGAGAAGTGCTCCATTCGAATTAGTTCCATCGTTCCGGCAGCCGACGCTTCGCTATTTTGCACTGCGCATCAACAGAAAAAGACGCACATAATGAGTCTAGTAAAGTCGTAAAACTTGGGCAAGTGGTGGCGTCGCAATTACCAGATTTGGACCCAATTGATCCAATGTATCGACTGGAGAGGGCGACAACGTAACGTCGAATGCAGTTTACTACAATCACTATAAACAAGTCAATAATCCCGGTGCACTCTGACAAATTATATTGTCGGAGAGACGTACGGAATCCGCAACGAAGCTCGCCCAAACATACGCCGTCGCCGTGAGACCTGAAGCAAATTCAACCCAGTTGAGCCCGATTGATTTCCCTTCCATCAAATTCTCTTGTGAACTCGTTCTTGTCATTATTACGTTTGGTTTGGAGCTGCGGATCTAAGCGAAATAAAGCAACTAATTAGATGCCGCATTTCCAACGAGCAGTCTTATTGTTTCCGCGGTTTCAGCCCGAAATAAGTATGGCTTTGTATCGCACAAGGGAAGTTGACGAGTTGTTACGTCAATGCAGCCAAAGTGTACACAGGGTAGCGACAAAGTATAAAGTGGATACCAAACAGGAACTCCTCATCCCAATCACGGGTAGAGGAAGTTGGCTACAATTTTCTATACTAACAAAGTACGAAAGTCTCCACAACAAGCACCATAATCCTAAATTAAATACAAGATAGGTGTAGGTTGTATCTAACATCAGATCATACGTCACTTAACACATACAACATGACTTTTCCAAAATTTTCAAAATCATATATTATAGTTCTTCATAACCGTCCAATTTTTAATGATTCAGTTAAGTTAAGTGTACAAAAACTGGGGTCTGAATTGTGCGACCCCTAAAAGTAAACGCTCAAGTTCCAGCTATCAATGAATTCTTGCCGATTCCAACGACCGCGACTTGATCTGACGTTTTCCAGCGAAAAACTCGTCTAGTGTTTCAGCGCACATAGATAGTTCTTGGTACAGTTGAGGTGCTTCAAACGATCGAGCCTCCCCTTCGGTTGAGCGCGCGTGGCTTCATTCTCAAAGTGCTTCGCCCCTTGTCGGCGTCATCACCGCAATCGTCCCATATGCGGCCCCTTTGGGGCCCATCGGGCCGCCGTTAAAAGGCCGCCGCTTGATCGTCCAGCTCGCGTTGCCATTAACAAACATGGGGCGGGGTTCGGTGCCGTAAATAAGGGCGCACGAGGTGCCCGAGTGCGTGACAAACAGCCATTGTCCGCGGCGAATAACTCCACTTGGGGGGGTAGCTCGAGGACACGACACGACGTTCCCCTCGTCCTTAGCGAAGACGATCGCCCGCCCGCCCGCGTTTCTGGTGGTTGTTTGCGGACGCGGATGAAGGGTCGCGCTCGCTCCGTCTCTCCGCACTTTCCGGCAGCATCGGCGATGCCATCGCGAAATTTGGGCAATTACGTCGCAACGCGATTTTGTTTTTAATAAGAAGAGCCATTTTGGCCTCTCCCGGGCGTAATTATTGCGCAATTTGCCGGAGAGCCTCGTTAAAAATGTTCGTTAATGCCGGATGGAGCTCATCGGACGTGCTGGAAGCGTCGGTCGTTAGGGAATTTATTTGTTTCACGGCAAAAATCATAATTGAGAAACAGATCAAGGGGGCGTTAGTGGGGGGGTTAATAAACAGGGGTCGGGATCGAATCGGTCGTCGGTTTTAAAAATCGAACCTGCTGCGTAAAACGCTGGTTTAAACCTATTACTTGCGCCGGATTACCAGGGCATTGCCGTCTCTAAAGCGGTTAAACCGATGTTATTAGAACAAGCGGAGCGGAACATATTTTTTATTGATAATAGCGAACAACGTATTTATCCGCAATGGAACAATTTATCGGACGGAAATTGCGACGGGCTGAGGGCGGACTCGCCCCCTTGATCTCGAAACGTACCCCGGCGCGCCAAGTTCACGTTGCTGTTAATTCTTCGGGTAATCGCGGAAATAATGGAATTCATAATTTTCGCCGGGAGTCAGCCAAGAAGAAAGATCCTTTGTGTTTTCGACCTTTTTAACCGACATAATGGGGGCGCTGCTACTGGACTCGGCTTTTCATGGGCCCTCCGAGACCCCGGAGTCGGGTCACGCTCTGATTGTAGTTTTCTTTTCTAAAACCTTAACAAGCCCAGTGTCTCGCTGGAAGCTCCAATCATGCCCGAAGTGCAGCCGGCTTGAAATGCCGAATCGTCCGCAGAACAACCAGTAACGAGGGCGCACACAACAATGGCGGAAATCTCCAACATGGCCACTTTCGATTTTCCCAAACGCACACACAAAAGGCCCCGCATCCCCAGCAGCCAAGAGGCTGGTCCAGGGCAACTGTCACAACATCGCGAAGCTTGGCAACCACAAACTAGTTATTCGCGGACTGGTCCTGGTTCCTGGTCGAGAAATCCCTATCTATATCTACTGACTTCAACAGAAATTTGTCGCGTGCAGGGGTGTTGGATGCGAAAGTTTTCTTCTGGTTGGCGTCCAAATTCGGGAAGGGAGCTTAGAAATTTTCGAATTTTCTTTCAAGTCGAGAGACCGATTTAAAACGGCGGAAACAAAGAAAGTTCCGGAAAATGCCAGGCAAATCACTCGAGACTTGTTCTCATGCACCGGGACGATATACGTAAATGTCACCGCGGGGACGACGTCGCGCGTAAAAATTGATAAATCTCCGGAATTCCGGACCAATTAAGGGCCGAGCCGTCTGGAATTTGGCACGTGCGCCAAAGTTGGCGCGGTCTTATCGCGCCAATAAATAGAGTGGGCGACGTTATTAAACGGCAACAGGGCACGATACGGGACCGTACCAAATAACCTGTCAAGTATTTATGGAATCGACCCCCTTTTGTGGAGGCACGAAAAATGCAAATAAAACATCGCGATCGGGCTCATCGAGCCCTTATCGCGGACCGAGTAAAGCGCGAGTCAAGAGCCAGAACGACGATGATGGCTCCCGGGCCCTTATCTTTATTGACGTCATAAAAATATGTACATGTGTGAGCGCTTTTTTATGGACGGCCACGGAACGAGCGCCCCTTCACCCTAATTACACACGCCCCTCACTCAAAACTTGTAATTCATCATTTTTGATAACGGCGAATTTTGTTTCTTCTTTTTCGGCCTTCGGTCCCAACTTCCGGACTCAAATTTATCTTGCCCGAGCCAACGCAAACTTTCAGCCGGTTCATGGAAAATAATTGCCTTGTGATGTTTATTTTTCATTAGGGACAGACGGAAATATTTGCCACAGCCGTTTTTTGTAGCCGCAATAAGAGTAATTAGAAGCGAGTACATTGCGAGATTAGCTGGCACGACCATTACCAACCGCAGACCCCACAAAAGCGGTGCTTCATCAAGACACCTCCCTCAATTATCTACTCAATGACAGGTGACTGCTCCACTCACCCCTTATCTCCCCACTCAGACACGAAAACAATAATGTTCTAGCCAATTCTTGTTGCTATTGCAGCACAACCGTTGCATCGTTGCAAGCAAGTGAAGATCAGCGAAGAAAATTATGGAAATTGCATTCTTTGCGGCTTAAAAATTTTTGTAAGACTCTTTAAGTCTCCGAATAGACTTGGTCTATCACTATCACTAGAAGTGCCTACTGCGTAACGAGTCGTTGATAGTGGTCTTGGTCTGGTCCATCGGTACCTGCAGGAACTCCGGGCTCTTATCCATTCATGAACACGGCACTTTGGGGTCCCGTTTCCGGCTAATGCCGTCATCAGCGCTCAGCTTTATGGAAACTAATTGCGCTGCGTTGTACATTTTTTGTGAAATCTGACGCAAACGCTTGGCAAGGGCGTTTTTTCCGCTGCGAATTCGGGCAGTTATCCGAGTCCGGTGTTCTTCAGTTACTTAGTGACCGTGTAATCCGACATTATGTGGACTAATCCCGCATGTAACGCATTCGAGCCGGACCGATAACCGGAGCCCCGCTCATTTCACACACGACCGGCTCCGGACTCGCCACCCGGACTTGTCTGCTCCGATAAACAGGGTTGTGATTGGATAAATCATTGTACTATTGGTTCCGCAAACATGGCAGCTACCAGAGGAAAAAAACTCCACCGTCGCCGGCCAGGACCGGATCCGAGGTGATTACCGGCGAAACTTGAATAGCGCGAAGAAAAATGCATTTTTGTTCTTAACCCAAACAAAGCACATCACTTTCCGAGTTTACTTTTAGATTGGTTTCGGATCGAGACGCGGGGCGCGCAACTTGCTCGCCCTATATTTCGTTTTTAAGCCGCCGTCGGGTTTTTATTTATTTTGCGGGCTTCTCCAATCTTCGCGGCAACTCTGGATATTGACTTGGGTTGAAACTTTGCCGCCGTTCACTCACATGAACTCGCCTAATAAATCACCCGACGCAGTTTCTGATGAAGTTCGTGGCGAAACGTCGCCTAATCCCCGACGCGATTCGCGCCGCCGATTTCGAAACTAATTAGGCCGGGGGCGGGACGGACGCGAAGGTATCAAAAGGGCCGAGCGTAAACAAAAACAGAGTCGAGGTGGTTCCGAAACAGGGTGTGCAGTTGTGCGGACACAATGCCAGACACATTATTACACGTCCCTTGGCAAATTCGGAGAAGCCGGCAATAATTGTTCATTGTTCTAATTAGGTTCTCAAGTGTCGGGAGGTAATACGGCGAGTCGTGCTCAATTCCGAATTAACCGGCGTCCATTTAATGCCGCCGCCACTGTATCGATCCCCGGATTTTTCCAACAAAGAGACAAAGGAACGCTGACGGCAGCGTGATGCAAAGCACATCTGCAACACGTCTGGTTACTTTTTGCCGCTTTGTCCTAAGCATATCCAGGCGACGAGACGATACAGGAGTCGGGAAACGGAGACGTGCCCGGAACAAAGTTGGAAGCGGGCCGCTGAATTTCCACTGTCGAAGACAGTTCTTATCAACAATTGCGCATCGCGACCCTCGACTGCAGAAGATCGTATGCGGATAGCAGCGGGAAGCCTAATTGTCTGGATGGAGTTCGATCCGGAGAACGGAACCTTATCGCCCTACGACACGCTGCCCAAAAACCCGACGGCGGGAGCATTAAAATCCTTAACAGCTACATTACATGGATACTTGTTGGGTTGGTGCAACCTGAATTTCAGTGACCAACGCACAGATCTTAGTCCTGTTCGAACAGGTGCAGGCCGTCTCGAAATTCTCGCAGGTGCAGCGCAACGCAATGACTCCCGCTAGAAGGTGTGAAGCACGTGCACCTCAAACCTGGTCGCGGGGTCGAGATTCTCGCAGGTGTCCCAGGCTGACCTCGCAACCTCAAGATTGGTTGTTGCGCCAATTACGCGTCGAAATAATCGCGTTAAAAGCGGGATGCATTTACCTCACTACCTGATTGACGGTCAGGCGGGGGGCGCGGGCGAACGGCCGTAAAATCTGTTTGTTTCATGACGCCGTTCCAAATTAAACGAAACGAAATGCAATAAAGCTCATCTGGCATCACGGTCTCATCAAGAACCAGCTAGCGAAACATCCCGACAATATATTTATTTAATTTTTATCGCTCCCGGTGCAATTCGCGTTTTACGGCGGCGCGCGGTCTCGCAGGGACTGGATATCGCATTACGGCCAGACAATTTAGATAATGAACATTTCTGACTCATTTACATCGGGAGCGACCGAGGCGGGAGCGGGGCACACTTTATGCCCCACAGGAATATCTGTTCTGCATCAAACTTTACGTTATTAAAAGCGAGCACTTTGTTTGGGCGCGATCATAATTGCTTTCTAGTACACCGATCGTTAACTGCAAAAACTCCCAACACAACTTCATGGACGTTGCTTGGAGCGAGGAGGGCGTCCGGTCCACCCCTAGCCTCCGCCAACGCCATACATGTTGGAGAGGCCGGCAAAAACTTGATCGATGCTCGGCAAGATTTATTGCAAAACTGACAAAACAAAACTTTTCGGAAGTCGAGACAACAACCAAATCCACAAGACCCAAGAGCCACGCTCATTACGCCACTCCGGGCTGTTGTAATTTGTAATAAAATCTTATTGGAAGATGATGAGAATAAGGTGTAGAGGCGCCCTAGCTGATGGTTTGAGTCTGAACTGGTGCATTGTGAGTGGCTGCCGTGCGTGGCAATCTGCGATGCGGTTAGGCAGACAATACCGCTGCCTCCGAGGCAATTTCGGCGGTGAGGCGGCCCAAGGCCGCCATATCTATTGCTCCAGTTAATCAAGTCGAATATTGCAGCCGAATCCTGGCTTTCTGTCGCCGTTGCAATTTCGCTTGTTGGCTCAGCAACCCCGTCCAGAGCCATGCATCAACACTTATCGTTCCCCCAAATAAATAACACCTCCCACCCTCCCCACTTTCATTATCTTGTAAAAATAGCTCGCCACTAGTAGCAAATTAAACGTAATAAACGAGCCGCAGAGAAACGTCGGATCAGGACCGGACTGGCCGGCCGGCTGTCGGTCGCCGACGTTTCGTATATAACCAACCCAGCAGCCAATTTACCGATACAATGGCGAAAGCGGGCCGCGGGATGGGTGGGAAATCAATTAAATTCCTGTGGTCCGCAAGTGGGCGGCGATGGCGGCGGGGTAGTAACTAGATTTAATAAATCCGTACGGGCGCCTGCGATAACGTCGGATCGCATGCCACATACTGCTTTGTGCCGCCCAGGAGACGGCATTGTGACGGCCTCATCAATATCCTGCCGGAATTGTTATTGCGGACGCGAACGTCCCCCCCCCCCCCCCGCATCCATTGTGGCCAGCTGATCGTTAGTTTTAATGAAACGGCCGGCCGAAACTCGGACGGGACGGCGTTATTAATTTCGAAACATGCCGACCACCGCCGTTAATCCGAACCTGAACGCGGGCCGGGCGGGGCGCACGCAAATCAACCCCGGCCCCCCTTTAAACTCCAAAGGGGTCTCAATTGGAACCTCAACGTACATTCGTTGGATTTTCCTTATCGAAAAACAGCAGAAAACTTTTCTGCAAATTTCTGAGAAACTAAGGCCTGCGTTGGCTGACCCGAAGGTTGCCTGTGGCAGGACGTATGGGTAAAATTGTCCGTCGCGACGCGTCAGTGGCGGTTAACGACGCCGTGAGAAATTGGTTGCGGCACGAATTAAAACGCCCGTAATAATTCGAGTGGTCGTCCAGACCGGACCGTGGCGTTTTTATCGCGACATCTGCGATGTTTATCCAGGCGATAACTCCTTGTCGACCGTTTTATTATTAGGCGTATCCACCATCACCAAATAACTCCAATAAGACGTCGCACCACTTCCGATGCAAATTCCTTTCGATCCCCCGATAGTTTCTTTGCCGTAACCGCAGCATCACGAGAGTTACGCGATCAGACTCGTAAATTCGGCGCAATGCCGCTGAATTAATTCAATCGAATCATGCGACGAACGCTTTAATTGAACCGGTCGAAAAAGCGACGAGCAGCACCATATTCGACGACGTCGATGTTGCGATTTTTCACAATGTTGCCTTTATCGAACGTTACGCATTAATTGCGGGTGGCTAACAGCCAGTTTATCACGTCGTTAGGAGGCGGTTACGAGCGCGTTTAAAAATTTATTAAAAACGTATTACCATACAGCCGTTCAGGAACGTGCAACGGCCGTTTGTTCTATGTCGACGTTACGAGAGGGTGCGTCCTTATCGGACGTAATTGCATTTCCGGAAACTTTGATGCTGGAAATGGATTCGTGTCGCCGTTTCCGGTTCGTCGGGCGCATTTTTGACGTTTGTTTGTCTTTAATTGGAAGACAGAGACCGAGAGTAGCCGAGGAACCGATAAAAAATGGAGAAGTCGGTCAGATCTCTCAGCGCCAAGAAGCGAAACGTCAATTCCGACCAATTCATATAAGATAAGAGGACCGACGATGCCTTTGAGACAGTAGCTCAATACACAAAGGAGTTGGCGTATGCATAGAATGATAGGACCAACGTATTGCGCCGCAGAGAGAACAGAAGTCGAACCTCTTCTCGACAGAACGTTTGTCTAGGAAACCGCCTTTACATCGCTTTACGTCATTACTAAACACAAACATTAAAAAAAAATCATTACAATCAGTTAAGAATTGTGGTTTCCAGAAAAAAGCCTTGCATAAAAAGAAATTTTAAAAGACACCTATGTGAGAAGCGATCAACCAACATGGCAGGCGCAGACATGAGAAGCGATGAACGAGGCAAACGCTTGATTTCTGCAGGAATGAATAGTCACAGGCTAAAGCTCCATACAGTTATCGTGGTGGAGTCAAGTGAAAAGACGAAGAGGGACGACGTTGTTGGGTTGGACGGAGCGGCAGGAAATAATTACTTATTGTTTATTAAAGGGCCGGCGATGATATTCTAGAGATGAGGTGAGGGTCGCGCCGTCAGTTTCCGTGCCGGAGATCCCCGGTTCAACCCCCACCTTGGATCTCGCAGCGAATGTGGATCGTCAAGTTTTTGGAATTTGTCTGCGTGGCGGCGATTTCTGGCTGAAAGTTGCTGAAAAATGAATCGCCTACGAGGCAGACCGACTGGCACAATTAATATGATAAGCCGACCGGCCACATCAAAAGCCAAGGGAAATACACATAGACGTATCCGGTGCGCATCTGGGAAACATAATGCCAGCCCAGAGCCGACCGTCCGCAAATACAAAAGCTTTGTGCTTGGCGTAACGTACGGACGCTTTGAGGATTTCTTTATAGACCGAAAAGGCCGTTTTAAATCCTATTTGAATACTTACACCGTAAATTTACATTCGCTACGTTTATTTCTAAAGATAACGAATTAACGGAGCGGGGGCGGCGAACAGCCGCAAGGGTCCGGAATAACGCATAATCGGCCACAGCACAGACGGTACAGATGAAACCTGACTAGCAACAAGAGTGCAGGCCCTTCAGCGAGTTACCCACAGTTGCAGTTATGATTATAACGCTTTTGGCGAGTTAGTACACGACGAGCTCTCTTGAACTTCAGAAACGAGGCTTGAGGGCTAAAATTTGCGGCAGAGGTTTAATTTTCCCAATGGTAGATTACCAAAGAACGCAGTGAGTTTCGTTACTTTTGCATCCGCCGAGTCATTTTGAAAAAAGAAGTATTGGGGTCAACTCTGCCACGAAATCGCTATTGAAGATATGTAGTTGTAAATTGATGCCAGTTCCTGTCGGATTCTCATCTTCCAACATTTTATCTTTTGCGTAAAATCGTTCTTTTGGCAAATTTAGGACAAAACAACACGTAGCTGCGTCTTCGCTTTATTGAAAAGCCCGGCAGCTGGCTTTTATCGAGAACGTTCCAAAACGCCGTATCAGCCGCTTGGTCTCCGGCTTGAAAAGCTCCATCCCGGCGAGCTGCACTTGCAAAGGCGCCCTTTGAAGTATTGCCTGAATACAAGGGTTAATTATAAAGTAAGATTCGCGAGGAGTCGTGATAGTTGTGAAAAGTTCCGTTATTAGAGCTCGCGTGCATGCGCCGACTCTCTTTCTTGCAAATTTGACGGATGCAATGCAATTTCTCACTTCACTACATATCACTTCATCCCACCTTGAGAGATTTAAGAGAGTTTTCCACCGGCAAAATAGCTCGTAAATAATTTCTGCTTTAGTAAGCAAAGGATGCCCGGCCCTAAACGTGCTGGCGTCCGATGCGACACGGTTCCACCTCCCCCGGGAAGACTTTGTTCCCGTCTCCCGTGCTCTCCCGACTTTAATAATAATATCAATATATCTAGTAGTGAAATTCGGATTTTATACGGTAGGCGGAATCGGCGGACCCTGCAGCGTCACGTAATTTCCCGTTCAGTTTCAACCCTTTCGCTGTCGCCCCCGGAATAAAAACCTGGCTTTTCATTGTGTCGCCCCCGGTCGATACTGCCGCAATAAATAAATTCATCTTGTTATCAAAGCTCGCATAACTTTTATCTCGCGCGTGAAATTGCGGCGACTTTTAATGACCGCCCCGGCGGATCGTCCCCGATTTTACTGTTATTGCAGGTTGGTTGGTCGGTCGGTCGTTCTGCGGACTGAAATGTTGCGCACTTTAAAATATCCGCGCTACGACGAAATTAAGTTGAATCGGCGGCGGGATAATGGGGTTGCTTGAGGCAGGCAACCGGCTCGGGGGCAGCAGGAAATAGAATCGCTTCGTTAAAATCCGAGGTGCAGGGAGTTCGAGTGCATCTCGGAGGGCGGACGGGGTGCGGATCATTAAATGTTCACGTTCGGTTTCGACGGAACAACGCCGTCTCCGATCCGGATCTCATTAGGTCCCGCCAAATGACTTTCAATTAATACACTACGGAATATGGCGCGACGCTCCGGTGCCCGAATAATCGCACATTGTCAGCGTCGCACGCGCAACTGATCCCTCAAAGGGGCACTTCGCGTATGAAGCCGGGAGCGGCCCCCGGCCTTTCCCCGGCGGGCCAGGGCCGGACTGACAAAAAAAATCATAAATTCTGAACCAAATTTTGTATTGAAATGATTCCTTGCGGCCTGCCATTGTCCCTTCAAGAAAAAATATCCGAATTTAACATCTGGATTTTTTATGAATTTTTATATTATGCACTACCTGTCGATTTAAAAAATGTTGCACAATTCTACAAAAATTTCTTACGCAAACCATGTGATATTTGCCTCATTAAGATCGCCAACATTGTTGTCCTTGCGCCTTGAAAAAATCCCGAAACGTATAAAGAAGTGGAAACGTGGCAGCGCCCGCTACGTGTCCTCGTACTTACCACGGACGTTTTTAGCACCCTTGTTCGAGGTGTTGTTAAATAACGTGACGGCGGGCGCTAAAACTAAAGTTTCCGCTATCACGGCGCTTCTTAGGGCCGCAGACAGGTGTTAAACGAGCTCCGACTCGGAACAAAAACCAAGAATTCCGGTGGCGGTGAAATATTCCGGTTTCAATGCGAAGAGCGAAGATAAGTTGGCAAGTTCGTGGTGGTGCTGCTTCCGACTCAACCAATGGCGTAATACTAGCGCGCTGCCGGATCCTGCGGGGTATAACTATTGAGAACTTATGGAAATAGGTATTTGCAAATTAATCCCCTCCAGGGATATCATCATACAGCTCCTATATTCGATAATGTTTGTTTCTGACAGTTATACGACATGATGTAACTAATTAAACCACCCCAATTCCGACAGTCCCCCGTATGCAGCAGGGCCCAATTAGGCGATGACCTGCCCGCGTCAATTCGACGTCGAGGCCTAATTAAACTGGGGGCGGTGGCGGCGACGTCCACCGCGGCGGCGAGTTCTCTTGATTTCACTTCGATAATATCGGGGGGCTGACGGGGAAATTTTTAATTGCCGCCCCTAATGCCGGCGGGCAACGTGGCGGCGAAATTAGAATTTGTAGCCGGGGCCGTAAAAATTAAGATAAAGTGGCGGCGCGGGGTCGACGCAATTACTTGAGGTATCCTACATAATTACTGTTTTATTACCGGAGTGATTATTATTTGTACCGGTGTAGCATTTCGGAATTTGGCCGGGACGGTTTTATTAAGATTTAATGAGGCGAGCGGGTTTCGCAGACCCTTATATAGCGAAATGATTCCAGGGGCGGCTCCAAATTGCTTAACAACTGCAAAAAGCTCTCCACGTAGCAGTGGCGTGCCGGTTCCGATTCCATCCGAAAATCGCCATTAAACCCCCGTCGGACGCGCGTTATCGTTCTAAATCATTTTCGTGCCGCGTAAAACCTGAAATGTAATTTTTTGCGGAAGGGATGCTCCCCGTGCAGGCCTGCGCCACATGGCGTTGTCCGAATGATATTTTTGCCGGCCAGTTTTTGCTGATATTTCTGAGTTTGAACAGACTGATATATTGCCCCCTAGCACGGCCACATAGCGACATTGAGATAGATTCATGCGATGCGATATACGACCACCGGGCAAAAACCGACGCCTCACGAATTTATGTGGGGTCTTTTCGCAAAAATGAAAACCGCTAAAACGCCACATTATATAAATAGGACAACGGAAAACCCTCAAACCGCCATCATCGTCACAATTAATAAAGGAAGCAATTAAAAAGTCCATTTGCTACGAAGCGACAATCGCAGGAGCCCTGGTAACGCGACGCTGATGTCGCTGCAACGGCGCGGCGTCGCGACGCTACGTGGAATATTAGGACTAATTATCATCACGAACCCGCATCTTCACTTAAATTAAATTTATCTCAATTATTCCGCGCTTGGTTTACTCTCCGGCAGCAACTTTCGCACACAATTGCCGCCACCGAGTATTATTTATTTGGCATGGAGGTAGCTGCATTCCCGTCACGTTCGGCACTAATATACGAATCCAGAAATATTAATGGAGCGTCGCAATTATTTCACTGGCGATTGAACGATTACGGGCAATGTGCAATAAATTCCGCATTTATTTCCCTGCTGCTGCCGTGTGCGCGTATGAACCGGAGGACGAATGCCGTCGGCATTCTAATGATTCATCGAACGGCCGAAGAGCCATTGTGACAATTAGCGCGGAGGTGCACGGAAAAATTGCGCACTTTCCGACGTTTTTCCGGACGATTTCACGCGATAAGGCACTCGGGGCGGGAAAACGGCGACACTCAAAATTCCATTCAAAGAATTGCCGCCTAATTCGCCTTCCCTGCCACCCAAATTGCCACTCCCTCCATAAATGATTCTAATTTAGTAACTAAAATTTTAGCAAAGACGTTTCCAATAGAGGGAGCTCATAAAAATTGTGCAAAAAATTAATTTTGTCTAAATAGCTAATTCAAAGATGGTCTTCTTAAAAAGCCTTACAAAAGAAAGAAACATCAGGCACTTGAGCAAGACCCGATAGTGACACAAAGTTGGCAAAAGGCATTTTCTCTTAATTTTCATTGCCTCGATGGTCGAAAGAGGCATAAAAAACCTAAAAGAAGATGTTTCTACTTCTAGATCGGACTCATAAATTTATAACTTTTTAAGGTATAGATTTGAAGAGCTCTGATGAAGAAAAAATGGTTTCTCTCGCGTAACTTCGCCCTTTGATAGCCATCCTCAATTTTCCATAGTTTTGCCAAATTTCGACCCATTTCATAAAGCATAGCCTGGTCGTCGTGGAATTGCCTGACAGCTTTGGGAAGAAAATAATTGTGACAAAATGGGTCGTCCCGCGGATGCCGGTAAGACCGGAGGTTGCTGTCGTAATGAGGTGTCGGTGGGGCCGGTCCCACCACTTTTTCCGTCTCCCCGGCGAGTCGTAGGTATGCAATTAACAGCTTTTGAAGCACACCCGGAATTTTCCGGGAATCCATAGAAACTTCCGGACGAAACTGCCAGCAATTACACACTAGACGTTCCCGACTTAATTTCGAATTTTAGATATGCATCGTTATGCGGGTGCAATACCGAATAATGGACGGAACGTTCCCGAATGTGCAATCCTCGAGATGACCCTCTCGCCAATCCCGAATAACATCGCCGACGCCCTCCAAGTAATTGTCGACGAAAAATGAAACTACACCGAGCGAATGCATAAAGGCAGAAGTTTGATTTTGCAGGGCGATTCAGCGCTAGTTTTGGCTTTTTGATTTGGCACGTCATAACTGTTTTAAAACCGAAAATGTAATTGGGAAAGTTGGCAACGGCCGCTGTTGGTTGCATCAAAAACCCGGTCGTGTATTCGGCCAACTAATAACGTTTCGATTACGGAAAACTTCGCGGCCATCAAGTATTTAAAAGGTTTTTGTTGGCGGCAGCCGCTGTGCTGTCTTGAAACTTTTTACAAATGAACGCGACGTGTCAAGCTGGCTGACGAGAAAAATCCCTTTGTCCCACCCCCGCCTCGGCTCGTTTCCCTAATCGGTCTTAAAGTGTATGGATGACCCGAAAGGGAGATTAATTAAATTTTCAGCAGCGAACGCGAGGAACACCTGAAAAGTGGCCCGTTTACGACACGACGCTTTTTCAGGGTCGCTCCGCCTAATTGACCAATTAAAAAAATTACATCTTACCCGTGCAGGGACCGTTTGCATAATTTAATTCGCCCCTAAATACCCTACTAACGTCCCGAACAATACCGGAACCGACCTCCCGCGAGTTACCTAGGCGACGACGGTTTTTTTTAACCGGACGAGTGCTAACGCGCCGTCAACGCCCGATGGCTTCGACGTCCAGGCGTGAAGTCGTTATTTGTTTTATTGCGCGTTTTACGTAACATTTGGTCGGGTCCATGCGCGATTTGCCACGCCGAAACGGCTCCATCACTCTAAAACCGCCCGGAAACGACTCAAAAACGATCCAATGCATGGAAACGCGGTTAGGGGCGAAGCACCATCCGCCACCATCCCCGGGACGCTAGTTGTCCGAAATTACACTATGTTGCATCCTAGTAGACCATCCGCAGGAATGTAACCTTTGGGCTAAAGATGATACATCATGACCATATTTAACTACCTCAAGTAGATTCTTGGATGCCGATTCAAAGCGGTTGCTGGTGCCTAACATTCTTGGCGTAGCACTCTTCGAGATCATATTTGATCTGACAGTGCTTAACTGAAGAGTTAATATCGTATTTCCAAACACCATTGGCAAAATTCTGTTACTTTTGATGATGATTAAAGGCGGTGCATAAGTTCGCGGCCTGAATTCTGGTCCCTGAAGAGCGCCCGCTTCTATCTGGGTCAACTTTGGCCCAGTCCCTTGATTCGCAGGAGCCCTCCCGTGTGCTCATACGCGTACGAATATTAATGCTTAGGTGGATTACACTGCGTTATGGCCTCCCCGAGTGCCGGCCTAAATCTTCGTTCCGCTCCTTAATGTGCCGAGATAACAAGACGCCGCCACCGCTTCCAACCCCCCTCCGACCATCATAAAACCGGCACAGCACGCGAATGTGTTTTTGGTAATTGCGATAATTCACACATATCCCGCCGAGTTACATCTACTCTCCATAAAACCCAACCCGTGTCGGCGGTCGTATTTTCCTTTAGAAACTTAACAATGGACGCCGTCGCCCCCACAAGAAGTTTCAGGTGGTCGCGATAATGAGTCTGCACCTCGGCTCAGACAAGTAACGCGTCACTCTCGCCGAAATTCGCATAATAAGTCGCTATTGTTGTTGGAACAAAGCCGGGAGGAGCGGTCGTGGCATCGGAGTGACAAGATCTATCTCGAATCAAACAATGTTTCCATCTCTGCTGAAATCAGACGGTGGCGTAGGCCCTTACAAGTCGACGTGGGTGCTCGTTTTTGGTGGGCGAAGCCGGGGTGCGCCCATCCTTCAGCTCAACCAGCTATTTCAGCGTTTAGCCACACACGCACCTTCGACACCTCGATAACTGAATTCATTGTGCGTCACTCACCAATACACATCCCCAACCAATAAGGTTGACATTTCGAAGAGAAAATCTAAATTGAGGTTACGTGATATTGAACGCGCGCTTACGAATGTACGCACCTTTATTAAGCATTTAAGAAATCAAAACCTGAGGGTGCGTAACGCACGTCGAGTGATGTCACAGCCCTCGTTTAATTTAATCCGGGATTAGGCACCTCGAAAAAGCTGAGACAGGTCCGCAATCAAATATTGAGGAAATCTCGCGGAATTTTCGCCAAATCTTTAATGAGACTTCCACCGAAAATTGACGCCTCGTAACTGTCTGCCACCATGAGACCGGATCGTCCCATCCAAGTTATGAAAATTAAATAACTACATTTGGCAAAAAAAAAAAACGGAAAATGTTCAGATTTTGACATCCCGACGCGTCTTCGGACGATGGAAAATGTATGAACGGCGGATAGCCGGCAACAAATCGAAATGATATTTTACTGATGTCGAAGCTGTCCGATGTTGAAACCAATAAAATGTCCGACGCTGTTTTCGGAGCCTCTTCCACATAAACAGATATCGAAGGATAAAAGCAATTTTTTGCCTCCGTTCCCCTAATCAAATTAATATCGATAACGGAATTAAGCCGGGGCCCCCGATTTCGTCGAGGACAAACCAACCGAAAGCCCTGCGCGTGCGGAGCTCGGCCAAATTAATTTGTTTTTATTTCCCGGGACGTTCGGCTCGATATCGTATTACTATGTGAAGGGAAATTATTTAAGGGACGCTCCATTATTGTCATTTATTATTGTCATTATTGTCAGTTTTAGCAAACCCCTTCTTTTATCTAGAGATGTCAGATCTCGTAACATCGCAAGCATTTGACCGAATCTGGCACAAATAATACTGAAGTTGTAACTTCGACCTCTATAGACACAGAGGGCGCGACAACACTTGAAACTTCCCTCCAACAAAAGCGCCATAACGATCAACAACAATTTGAAAGCTCCAACATTGTTCATGTTTTGTTTCAAATCCGTGCGAGCACGACGAATCAACTTTGCATCACATTGCACAAAGCCCTTTCGTTGGTTAGCTTTTGAAAATACGCGCTTTGACAGGTGAATTCCTTTGACGGCAACCATTAGCACTTCGTTAAAATTTATACAAGTCAATAGACGCGTTGGCGGCTGTTTGAAACTTTGATCCCGAAAGCCGATTCGGTACTCGGCAATACTCAAAAATTAAGAAACATGGAGTTGAGGTTGGTTACGCCGCCGCTGTCACCGTCGCCTATTTGGGACCTCGCCGGTGTAAATCCGGAAGAGAGTAATTTGAATATTTCCAGGATAAAGCCGGCTAACAAGCCAATTCATCCGATCGCACCATCTCCTTGACTAAGATATTGTCACATCAGTTAAACCGTTTACGAAGACGCTACACAGTCTGAATAACTTTACACACGTTCGTCACAATCATCCACGACCGGCAACAACTCACCCTTAATCAACCCGGTTCGAAAATTGTCGCGTTCGTTGTTACAGTTTTCAATCTGTCAAAATAGCCAATATAAAGTTGGTACATCAGCGATAAAGCGCCGCCATGTAACGTTAAGAGGTCTCGCATCAGTCGACGGGACAGTAAAAGCTTTCCGATAAATTCCAGTCGTGTGGTCAAAGTCATTAAGAACAAACATCAAAGTGGCACGAGACCATCAAGGAACAATATCCGGGGGGCGGCGATGCAGACGCCGCCGCCATCATGTTTCCACTTACCTTCCACCGACGAGCAACGAGTCCCCGTCTCGAAACACCAAACGGAAGTAGTCGGTGTGGGTGTCGTTCCCCGTGAAGTGGTGCACGTCGTCTTCCGCTCCTGTGGACAACAAAACATTCATGAGCTTCCTAGGACCGGAATCGCAACTAGAGCAGAAAGTGAGCGAAAACCAGCCGGGCACAGAGAGCCGCTGTGCGGAAGCTCGCCGACCATCCCAACCCTCAGGACCCGACCTTCGAAATCGAAAGTGTTGGGGCGAGTGGCCCTCTGACCCCCGTTACGCCACGCCACTGTGCAGTGTTGCCCTATATTTTAAGCCCTATCGGTACCGTGGTGTCCAGTGAATAATTTGCGTAATAGCGGCGGTAATGAATTGACGTGGATGCCGTTGGGCTTGTACAATGCTCCGCTCAAAATTACGAATAACACCGTCCCGTTTGGTGCTCATTAAAATTCGTCAATTTCCTCCCGGTCTGGGGGTTTTGTAGGATAGAGCGGACAAAAGGGGCCAATTTCTGCAGTGTGGAACGGAATCGGGGCCGTTTTCCGAAGCGTCTGGCCGAAGGGCAATTTATTACGTTAAAGCCTCCCGGTTCCGGGGATTCGGTAATCAAATCCGGGGGCCGCTCGCGTATAGAGTGCGCCTCCCCGCCGCCGGGGAGAAAGTGTAGTTGTCGCTTCCCGGCCTGTTATTTGTCACAATGATTGAAGCAGCTTTCCGGGATATACATGTCCTCAGAGCTATTGCGGCAATTAATCACTCGGGCAATTTCATTTCAGGTTGACGCCACTTTGCGCTCTCCATTCCGGGGGGCCGGTCGTGTCGTCGAGCGTGCCTTTTTGCACCTACACATAATATAGGCGTTTCTTGATGCGTCGTGCACCGACGATTTTAATTAATCGAAACGAGGTTGGCGGCGCCAGCGGCATCGGAGTGAATAAAATTTATCTCGACCCCGGACCCTGATGACTTTGTCGTTTATGGGGACGTGCAATCTCGGCATAACGACGTAATCAGCTGCCATAAATTTCTCGTAAACCATCTCTGTACTTTTTACTTTTAAGAGGGCGTAATAAAACGAATTTAGTGGCGCCCGCCGCGACGCTTGACGTATGGCCCAGAAGCGGAGGTCTTCGCCAACCAAGACCAAGCATTCGGAAAATCGCCATGGTACCCGAAGCCAACTCCCCGCGGTGGCTGTTTGGTCCGGAAGTAAGCGCGACGAAGCCTAACGCGATTACTCGAATGGCCTTTGGATAGTATAATGCACTTGCCATCTCTCGCACATGATTCGATCAGTCCACTTGCTTGCACTTCGAATTATGCAACGTCCCAAGCACCTTTTGAAACGCGACCCGTTCTATAGCAAAATGCACCGAGCACCTTATCTGCAACAATGTCGCCTTGGACAGAGTGCTGTCACTAACTTCTGGCAGCCAAAGGGGACAAAGATTCGCCTATACATACGCCTACACATATAATGCAAGAAAGTTCAACTATCTACCGGCAATACGTAAAGTGTTACAAAGTGCTTCACAGATGGCGCAATGAACTATAGTGTGCAAAGCTTCCAACTGCCTCCTTTCTCATCCAGCAGATTCGACTAGTTTTGGTTCAGAGATACAAGCGTATGCCTTTCGGCTTCAATAATCCTCCAACCATTTGGCGTTTTTTTAAAATGACGTCCAAAATCGATCCTTGCGTTGCTGTTTAAGCATCAGGCGGTCCCGAAATTCGGACGGTGTGGCATATCAGGGTAGAGAATCCGTAAATTCCGGTCAACCCTTAGCGCGGGTTACTAGCACTGAGGCATTACCACACATATTCAAGATGCAATCTCGGCTCCATGTCCGACAAGTCCTCTTATTGCTATTGCCACAGCATTGATGCGGTCGTATCAGCCGCAATCCTCCATCGGGCTTTTTACAATCCCGGATCGCAATCGGATATTTGAAATTTCTCAATATGCTGCTCCATCATCGACCGAGCCATTCGAATAGCAATAACCGCTCTTACAATATTTATGTGCCAACACCCATCTCAAACTTTAGTCGAGAGTAGCTGCCAACGAGAAGGGAGAAAAAAAAAACAACAAAAAAATGGCACGTTTGGCACAGAACCACTGTTTCCGAGAGCAAACTTCAGATTGATCGACTCGTGAGCGCTCCAATTCGCTATTAATATTTGCTTCTCATTAGTTAATTAACGAGAAACAAATACGGCTTTAACGTCAAAGCGTCGTACACATTCCCCCCTAACAACAGCAGAACGCGTCCGGATGGTTAAATCGCGAGGTATCCAGGCGTTCCCACGAAAATCCTAGTTACGTGAATTTAATTGCGCTCGGTTTTGTTTCCAGCCAGCTTAATATTTATCCAATCATGAAGAATGAAACGTTTGCCGGTGATTTATTGCAAAATTCTCATTTGTCCGCTGCCGCCGCATCACCCTTCCACAAACGGCGCGCCTACTTATCCCAAAACCGAGTTCAGCATCGGCAATTGCACAACTTTTCGAGAAAACTTGATCAAAACTTATGACTTGTCATGAAGAAAGATGAAGCGAGAAGACAAAGTCGCAGATTTTTGAACTGGGCTCCGACTGATATTGAGTATACACGAAATGAGGGAGGCAATTTTCCTTTCAATTTGTGACTGAACCGAGTTGGATCACAGATCGCAACTCTTCACGGGGCACGCCGGTGCTGGTACAGTTCGCCTCATCAACGGGAATTCGGGAACATCAGTCATATTTTATCCCTGCCGGCAATTTGTTCCGAGTGTTAAATTCCATTTGCATGTTTTGAGTAGAACGTCAATAGTATCAGATGACATCCATTACAGGGAGCGCCTGTCGCAGCTCACTCTGCATATAAATCAATTCCGGGCTATTTAGTGACATTGCATGTAATTTGCACGGCCATCGCCCCCGAACCCGAAGAGTTCGCCCGACGAAATTAATCGCGAAATTTTAATAACGCCGTCACCCACATCCGCATATCGCTAATTAAACCGAACAAACCGCCGGATATTTCACGAAACCGCTGCTCCGGGTGGCACTGGGGTGTGCCAGTTCCAAAAATGTCGCGCTGTCGCCAATATCTCACGGTTTTCCCTCGATTCAGCATGGCCGGTCGATCCCTCCATCCCCCATCTCCGTCCACATCATTCCATTTTCGTACGGATCAACTAAACTCCTCATACTGTGAAAAACCCACCGAGTTAGCAAGATTCGGCTTTTTAGCTCCGGGCAACTCAATAGTTTCCGGGGGCGGCTGCAAACACAGGTGATTAACGACCGGGGGATGACGCGCCCGCCCGATAACAATCCGGGCCACCTGTCCGAAACATCCAGAAGAACGGGACCTCCACCATGGACCAACATTCGGCTCCGGGCGACCTCCGCACCCCGAAACTTCGACAAACGCCATGTAGTCGGATCACGTGCCCTCCGGGGGAGGATTACCAACCCTTTCGGTTCTGAAAATCTTGCTTCCATCCCGCACAAGAAGAATTCGCCACGACACTATTAGGCATTCCCTTGAGCTATCAACGATGCGTTGCATTTCTTTTCCTTGATAAAGTAAAATGGACGAGCTACAAGAGAAATTGGTGGTGGTGATTGTTGAAATGAGGAGTAAAGACAA
This sequence comes from Schizotus pectinicornis, assembly GCA_951805265.1. Lineage (NCBI taxonomy): Eukaryota > Metazoa > Arthropoda > Insecta > Coleoptera > Pyrochroidae > Schizotus > Schizotus pectinicornis. The sequence goes on along the minus strand of OX638204.1, from coordinate 2,756,403 downwards.
GATTCAGAATTGCCAATGTTGCAGTTTTTTGTGGTACAGCGGCAACAGCAACTATCGAGTCGATACGCTATCACTGCAATAAATTAAATTACCGACCCAATTCCACTGCATCAAGTGGTAAAGCCACTAAAACACGCTCTACGCGCTATATTCATGTGTTTAATGCTCCAACCCGTAACTCACCATTAAGCTGTGGAACAAACAGTATTAACTATTCCGTTTTTTATGGACTGGCGCGGCCTGAAACTGCTATCTAAATGAATTTGGCGTTAATTATTAGCGTAATCACGGGGGTCGTCGCGTGTTAATCACGCCATTTATCACCCGGAAAATGATCCAGCTGGCTCTACGCAAATATTGGAAACTTGCCCTAATTGCTAGTGGCACGAAATTTATTCCACAACATTCTGCCTGCACGTCCAATTAGCCACGCAAAAATTCGGACAAAATTGTCTAGTTTACCTCCCCGTGCGACAACTTACGAACGTCAGCCTTTAACGACAAAACTCTATTTTTCTCTATTCTCTATTTTTGTTAGGTAGCAGGAGTAGGTATCTATCGTCTCGTTTTCAGCCGGTTGCAACAAGAGCGTGCACTTGTGAATGGCCGGAGTAAATGTGGGTTTTGTGTGTCAATTGGGTTGCAATGCCATTAGCTGCGAGTAGCTGGGGGTTTAAATTTCAAACCATTGTTGCTTCTACCACCGCCTATTCATTACAGTTAATGTAGTTGAGCGGGGCTGACGAACGGGGGTTTTGTGCGGCCGACAGCACGCCGATGCACCAGACTAAACGAATTACGTCAAGCGCACGTTTTTATTGTGCAGCCACTGATTTCGGGAACAGTTTCCAAAACAAACCCCATCCCCATGGAGGAGTGCCGACCCGCAAAAAACCACTGCCCAGCCAACTGTTTTCGAAGCCATTTAGATCCAGTTCAAATTTTTACCACCAATCCTGCAATTTCCTGATTGGAACAAAAATTCCTAAAGTCGTCATGGTGCTGCCACGCCTTGGTCTGGTTCAACTTGAACGATATTTGTTGACGAGTCACCACAACGACCGCGATTTTATACCAACAACAATTCGGGCTTACGAGATTACGGGTAACTTTTCAGAACAATCCCACTTCTGAGGGATTAAGAGTTCGGTCGCTGGTTCGTTAGTTATAAAACCTGATTTCCTGTCGAGGCCACTCCGATCCGGTACCGCTTAATATTTTTACTGCCTTGTTCGGGATTTCCTCCCCGTTTTACGATGCAGCCGACGTTGTCGCGGCGCCGTTCTCCTTTTGTTTTCGTTATTTTTTTTAAGCTCCTTGCGTCGTCCGCTCCCACGACGCGCCGAAATGATAAATGTGCCGTTTGCGATTTTTTACAAATAGATACCCAACACAAACAATAGGCACGCGCCCTCCGAGACCGCGAGGTGGATTTTATGGAGGGCGGCGAAGATACCAACCTAATGGCAACGACACGCGAAAACCATTAGTGATGTCGTCATGGTAACGTTATACGTTCTAAGAGGACGTCAGTATTTTTATTATTATTTTATTACGTCACATGATGCTTCTTACATCAAGTCGGCGTTATGAGCCCGCTGAACACAATAAGGGCGAATTTAGGACCGGTTAGATTTACGCCCTCTGAAATCGCACCGCACGTAGACAAACTGCAACAAATGGGGCCATCCGTAACCCCCGGGGTTAGCTCCTTATTTTTTATTACCCCCCGGCGCCGTCACCTCCTTCCCTCCATCTTTCTCCCTCGAAATGTCCGATGTTTGTTGATTAACGAAAATTTGGGTCCGCGACGTCGAAAATTTTTAAATTTACATCATCCCCCACCCCCCGCCCATCATGTTAATTCTGTACCGGAAGCTTTTACGCGGAGCAAATTGGGTGGCAATTGGATTGTTCTCCAAACCCAATTATTTCGTGCATTAGCCGAGCCGCCACTGCGTCCGTTCAAGTTAAAAATTAATCGTGTTTCCCTGCGCCGCCCCGCATCTTCGGGGGACGGAACAAGCACGCGACAAATGAGCGTCGTCAGCGATTGAAGACAATTTCGTGAATAATTCCAGGAGTAATTTGAATCTTGTCTGGTGAAGACACGCGAGGTGCAAGCACGCGCCTCCGACCGACATGACAGGGGGGGCGGCTGTCGGCCGCGATTCACCGATCTTTCGCCCTTTCACGCAAAAATTAATTAATGAAGGGCCGTTTCGGAGGACACGCCGCCAAATCGGAACCTTAGCGCCTGCAACACGGTAAAAACGCTGGAGGAAGAAAAGCACCTGGAGGAGGCCCCAGTATTCAGGACGTTCCACAGCTTCGCTGCAGCCTGCTTTGACTGCCCTGGCCTGTGAATATAAGGAAATTTTAGCAATCTGGAACGATTTTGCCAAGTTGCCATTTTTAGTTTTTACCAGGGGAAGATTAAATTTTTTCAGCGGAGCGGATCGAGTGTCGAAATTCGGCGTAGGCGTCGCTCCCGGCCTCCCCCGACAGCCTTAATAATGATCCGTTAACCCGGACATTCATCACGCGCCAAACCGCGACCAATTATTCAGAAGGATGACTGCCAAGCGCCTCTAGACTTTCGGATTTATGGCGTCGGATGGCGTCGATTTTCCGTCGTTTCTGCGGAAAGAAAAGCCGGGGCAATTGTTTGTTTTTTGATCGATAGCGGGTGCCGGAGGCGCGTGGAAAAAAACACATTGAAATCGGATTATATAGTATTGCTCGAGTGTTACTATAATAGATTGATTGCCTGTCAGCTCTTCGCGCAAGATTGATGCGACGAAAGTGAAGTCGACACGAGGAAAAAAGCGCATTAAAATACTTCTAGTTTGGCCAACTATAATGGCGGGAAGCGGAGGAGAGATGTTCAATCGCAATAAATCGTCGAAGGATCGCATGCGAAACAGAATAGTGGCTGCAAGTATTTCCGTGCAGACGGAAATGAACGGGAATATGAGGCTTCCGCGTCCCCGAATCCCGTACCAACTTGTGCAAAAATGGGCGAGTTATACGCTACCTGGGCACGGGAACGGGGAATCGAGCTCGAAAGAGGGCGCTCCTTCCCAGACAAAATTTTCAATAAGAAAAAAACCTCTGACCCCCACTTCTCGTTCTCTAGGTATACGAAGTCAAAACTGAGAACCAATTTATAGACATATAGATACTATAATATTCTTGTTTCTTAAATGTTATTCAAAACGTCGAGTAGCACCTCCTTAACCAAACCACTGCCTGGCATCCTCGGAGACCACAGCAATTTTTAAGAGCTTCTCTCTGTAGGCAAACCGCACACTTACAAAATCTCTTGCTAAAAATTTCGAGATTCGAGGTGGTCGTCTTTTGGGCAAAATCGCGCCTGTCACGCACCCTGCAGAGTTTCGCATCTTGAACGATGGAACCCCCGAATCTCCCCTTTCGGATTTAGGTGCGCGCCCCGTCGGGATGGCGGGCGATCGTCCGATTAGACCGAAATTAATGCCCGTCGGATTACACTTTTAAAACACTTATTAAAGTCGGTGGAGATATCGGCGTTGTCGTCGTCGTTTATCCGAATTTGTCTTCATTCGCACAATGCCGTCCCCAAATTGAATCTTAAAACTTTTGCATTATCAAGATTTATGTCATCTCTGCCGTTAAGTGAAGCTATTTTGCCGAAGCAGCGAGGGCGAGCCTTGAGAAATGCCGGTTATATCTCATCCGGGTCTCTCGCTAAACGCCCAACAACTGCAGACATTGACGGCGAATCTGTTTGAAATTTCTCTCGTCGCCATATTTTTTTTGTTCTCCTTTTTCTAGCAAGGGGTTGCGGCGGTGCGCTTCTTCGAATCACGTGACGGGGAGGGCGTCAGGACGTCTTGCCGGGTCGGACGAGGGTCGACGGTCCGGAATCTACCCGGAACGTGCCGTTTTGTTTCCTAGGCCGCAATTAGTAACGGCATCAGCAAGAATTCAAATGAAGACTGGCTCTGGACTCCGACACCCAACACCCGAACAGAGTTGAGGAGGCAAGACGTCCTACAATAATTTAGATTTCGCAACTCCGAAGACCCGACCGACGAATCAAATGTTGAATCACCTTGTCGACGACATAACGAAGAGGGAACCTTTAAAACTTAAAAATAGCTGCGGCGACAACAATGACGACATGGCCGGAGAAGGAAATGGGGCGATACATCAAAATAATGAAATAACTCTCTAATCCAGTGTAACAGGTCGATTGTTTTGATAATGAGGCGATATTTCAAAAGAGAATATTCCTCGCCCCACCCACCATTTCGATTCAATCAGTTGGAAAGTTCCGAATGGTAATTCGAAAAAATTTGATTGTTTTCACCCCTGGAGAAATCGATTTGTGCGTGCTGAAGCGTTTCCCGTAATCTGTGCGCTGGGTGGCGAAGGAGGAGGAAGGGGGGGCGTCATCCATCACTCAAGAAAGACCGGGTTGTCGGCACGCCGAAGAACACAGACTTCTTATTAAAGTTTCCACTATTCATCCCATGTTATGGAAATACGTTGGGTTGTCTGCGGAAATGAGGAGATTAGGTTCAGTTTGTTAGTAGTGCACAGAGATATGCAACGTGCAGCCGCTGCCTTATCAGCGCCTGCCAGCCACTTGCATTTGCATCGCTCCAATTTCCTCCAATGAAACATGTTTTACGAGGAGAGACAAGAAGAAGACGTTCCAGGCCGGCTTTACTCTGCGATATTTCACGCGACCTTATTTCGAAAATTCTCCTCGATGACAGCTCAAAGGGTAACTTCCCGGATAACTTGACGAATTCGCGGCAAGATGCACAGTCGATTTAGCCGACTGCATTTGAACGTTTCTTGGGGGGCTGTAATTAAACGAGAATTGAACTGGATGCGGTCGCGAGGGGAACTGCTGCAGTTGCCGGCGCCATCAGGAACGTAAAAGACAAACAAGAACCGGGACGGGGATATTGTACGTCATGCATGCCGAGTACGTGAGCCAACTTTTAATGAGAAATATCAGAGCTTATGTTGCAGATTCGTAGGTGGAGGATAATTAGAGGCGGGCGGCGTTGATGCGGACTCAGCACACCGACCCGACGCAATATCGCAGCCCCATTTTCCATAATATGGCGAAAAGGTGGCGGATTCCGGCAATGCTAGCCGGCCACCCCTGATTAAACTTGTACAGTCGCCGTCATTGAAGAAGCCCAGGGTGAAGCAAAATTCATTCTAACTTACGTTGCATTTGCAACCAGGCTAAACCACAAGGTACAGTTTGTTTGAGAACCGCACAGGTGAACTAAGATTAGTCGAAATAGAGCGGCACATTTCAGTTTTAAATTATAAACAGCTTCAAGCACACCGTAAGTTGGAATGAATTTCACTTCACCCTGGGCTTCTTCAATGACGGCGACTGTACATGTCGCCCGCATCAGTTAGGATGAAGCAGGCAAAATCCGAGCATCACCCTGCAAGATGCGCGCGTCTCTCACGTGGTTACTCTAGAGGTAGCCGGGTAGTTACTTGAATTGCAATAATTCTAACATTAAACAAGTTGTACGACAAAGAAAAACTAAAATTTGTTTCCACCAACAAATTGACCAGGCGGACTTCAGCATTTACCATCCCTGAAAGTTGGTTGGTAAATAACCTACGGCCCATGATGGTAAGAAAAGGAATTCTGCCGATAATACCGCAGAAAAATGCAGGGTCCGGTCCTGCAGCGGCGTGATTTACACCGCCGCTCTCTGCACGTTATTTACACCGAACTTATCTAGGCTCTAGTCTAGGGCGTTGTTCATTGTCACGCATACAGCACGAAGGTGTGCTACAACAAAACCGCAAAAACATTAACTTGCATTAATTAACCCCCTAGTTGCCGCCTAGTCGACAAGTTGCCCCAACTCGTCAAGAAAGTCAACTTCTTTCTCCTCCACGCCACCGCAGTCCACTCGATGGCTCATGTCGCAAGGGTTGTCGTGCATTTTTCATGGGACCCTTTCCCGGACCGTAATCAATCATGCGTCCTGCATCCCCTTGACGCTCACCTAATTAATAACTCAGACCTCGTGACCACAGATTTGCCTAATGCACCTTCTACTTCTTGTACACCGTTGCGGTTACATCCGATTAAATTCCGAAAGTTGGTGTAGTTTTCTTCTTTTCGTTTTTTTTCGGGACGCAGCATCATAGATGGCGTGGGGCAAGAAGTGTGGCAAATCGGATTGAAAGTTGAAAACATCAAGCGTTGTCTATTTCGAAAGCCGAACAAGACTTGGCACTTCGGTGCAACTAAGTTGAACGTACTGCAGAACCCACACACGCTCCTCGCACTCCACAGACAATTTCCTCGGCACGGCCAATTGGCGGCGTCTCGTCAATCGATTACCGAAGGGAGGAAAGGCAAAACCCACCCCCCGGCCCGACAGCCCCCTCGGCCGCCGGACTTTGAGCTGTTTTACGAAATTACTTGGGGGATACTTCGGAACGTCGGGTTATTATTGGCTATCTGGGAGATTTAAACCGGTTGAGGCGCGATTAACGGAACAAAATTAACGCGGGTCGAGCAGGGAGGAGAGGGTGGTTCGGGGACGTCGTGACGCTCGTCGGGGTTGATGAAAGGAACTTATCGGTTATGGCGACGCTTGCCTCGCGCCAAGAGCCAATTCAACTAACCTAGTTTAATATAATCCTTGCCGGAGCGATAAAGACTCCCGAGGATATGGCAGATAAGCCGGAGTACATCTACTCGTAGAAATTTCCGTTCGCCACACAATGCGGAGCGACCCTCAAAACGAAAAATGGAACGACGGTGCTATGTGGCGGCTGCTGTCAGACGACGATATTCATGGACCGCTGGAAATTTGTCGAGGAGAGGTCCTGGTTTTACGTTGTTTTCGCTCCGATCCAGAAGTTATGTTACGGCCTTTCTACGAACCTTATTTGAATTATCCAGAACTGTTCCAGCGATCACTCGACTTTACTATCGAACATTGATTATTTTGGAACGGAGCCAGTGGCCAGGTTCGGTTCTGCGTCAACAATGCTGCCTGATTATTCCGCAGTTCGGGCACCCTACCAACTTTCCAAACAAAGAGCATACTTCTGAACTTCACGCACCCCGCCTCTTTGCTGAAACGAAACCAAATTCCACTTCGAAAAATACTAATTCTTTCTCTCCACGCCCCACCTTGTCTTTGAAGATCACTGCTAGATAAATTAGCCGGAGCGAATTCACCAGCATTGTAATCTCCTGAAAAAGTCGAAAGATGAAGGGTGTGAAGACATGGTCGAGCTTCGGAAGAACAAGGCATGGATTCTGTATAAAGACAAGACGCCACCGACTGGTTAACCGACAATAGCATCCCAGTGCTCGAGCTTTTCATATTCGCAGGATTTACCTTCATGTAACTTCTACATCTTCGAAAAGCAGACGGCGGTCTAAATGGGTTTTGACGAGCTCCATAGAAGCAGAAGAAGAAGAATCCTGGTGACGTGGCTTAGCGGTCGCTGGAAACTAACTATGACTCTGTGAGGATTCCATTGATTCCAAGAGTTCTAGATTTGTTCCAATAGAAGCTTTTGGCCTCCGCCATTTTGTGTCGACTTCCGGGAGCGTTCCTCTTTAATTCGGTCGCGGTTCGCCCGCTTAATTCTCTAACGATTTTTAATATCCCCTCGCTCGTCGCCCCCCAAAATAAATTGCAATCTCTTCGCCGGCCGCCGTCCCAATCGCCGTTTTCGTCTTCAATTTCCTCCGGCCCTTCGTCGCTCCACCCCCGTCTCTTGGCTCGGTCCCCAACTTTGCTAATGAGCAGTTTATCGCTCGTGCCTGATGCCGGTTACTAGTAATTACCCGAATTTGTACTGTTGCCGTTGTGCCGCGTGCGCGCCCCAGAATTAACTCCCGGCTAACCGACGACTTCGCCCTCGCCCGCGCCGCCATCACCTACTTTGATTAAAGTTCGCTCCTTTTGTATGGTAATGTTTGCCCTCGCCGACGACGCAGTCATTTCAACCGGAAATCGCGACGGATTACTCGAGTCTCGAGACCAAAGGGGTAATTATGCAGTTGTTTTTCTTCTGTTTTTTTTTCCCTCCCCCGGATGGGTGATGGTGGGAAAGTTTATGATTGTCTTGATGGGGTAGTTAACGACGCGAACCGGCCGCATTATCGTTACGGCGACGCTTCTTAATGAATACTGCAAGGATTTGTCGCGGCATCCTTGATGGCTCTTCGATGTGGTGTTGGTGAAATATGGCGGCGCTATGAGTGAAACATTATCACATTAAGTCCTGGCGCTGTACCGAAACGAGTTTTGATTAATAACGGTGCAGACGCTAAGAAGACACCTCTTGTTTTGTTGCTATTAATATCTGCCAGTGCCCTGGCGCTAAACCAATTATGAGAATCAGCGCAAATGCGCGCGAATGATAAATCTTTAATACACAATCGCCCCGCTTTGAATATACAGCGTCGCGACGCCGGCAATAACATGCGATAGTCATTACTCATCATAACGTCGTGAGTCGCGATTTTCGGCCGGTGACGGCAGCCAGTCATCGTGGCGAAGAGCTAGGAGACGGTTTTTTTTTTTGTCGGGGTGTAATTACGGCTTTTAACCGAAACGAGTAATTTCGCTCCTTGATCTCCCCCGAGTGCTTTCGAGCGTCAATTTGTCTACTTTGAAATAATATTTTCATTGCGAGCGGATCTCGAGAATTGGCTAAATTGTGTCGGCGCGACAAATTGAATGCCTCGACGATGCCTAACGATATTACCTACTACAGACTTAATTATTCGACAAATACCGAGAGAGAAAGACGAGGGCGGCCGAGAGGCGGACGCCCTCTGTTTACAACAATCCTGAAAATTCACTGACACAAATTCGGAAGAATCCCGAGAAATTAATGGGGAGTTCCCGGCTCACCTAAATAAGGAGCGTCGCTCAACAATAGCCGGGCTGGATTAACGAGCCCGGCTCCCGTGGGGATTGGGACGCGCCATTTTTCATGCAAATGGGTTAAGCTGCCAGCGATCCTGCAACGCGCCGCGCCATTGAACCGCCGGTAATCCAAACCAGGACCTGGCCGCCAAAGGCCGACCCAGACACCCACATCTTATTAGCAAAAAAATATTCATAAACAAAAAGACTCAAAACTACTCGTCAATCCTTATAAAAATTAAGAATGAGGAACTGAAAGGAAGTGCGATTATCCAACTTCAATGGTCATCGTGAGCCTGCAAAGTGCAACGATACTTTCAGAACAAATACGGGTTCGGAACGTTGTTCTGCGGCCCCGGCGAAAATTTTGGCCGTGGTGTAGAGAGCTTGGTTGGGGTCGTGAAGGAGCGGCGCCCGATCCGATAAGCCCCCCCGATCCCGCGACGGAACTGGAATTAATTCCCGCATAACGAATACGAAACTTTTTACAAATTCCGGTCGGGAGGGTCGTTTCCGTGCCCCGTACCCTACGCAGTCGATGTTCCGTTGTTCGTATCGCCGCATCAGCGACATTGTTTAATACGAGTCCTGGCGGTGACAGTCGTCGCCGGAACGTCTGGAATGACAGCGTCGCGACGCCGGCCTCGCGTGCACCCAACAACAACGGGCCTGTTCGAGCATCGCTCCGTCGGAATATCTAAAATGGAAAACTTTCCCAACTCCGCCGATTTATCTTGATGAATATTTTATTCGTTCGGAATTGAACCAGTGACGCAGCCATCGCCCTTTGCACCTAACAACTCCGACAATGTGCCCGACGACGTCTTTTATTGAAGAACATAATTCATAAAATGTTATCTGTATTCATGACGTTAATTAAAACGTCGCTTCTTGTTATCGCGCCGGCGGGTCGTCCGACAACTTTTATTATTTCACTGCGGGCATCCGAGCTGGCGTTACTGCCGGATTTGGATGGCAACTCGCGAATTATTGTCGCTTTCAATTACGGAATTGCCCCTAAAGGACGCGCCGCAACTGCCGCTCCAGGCAAACAAACTGGAAAAAAAGAACTTACGTTTCAAAACATACGTAGAGTTTCAATTTTTGGGTTACGGCTCAACCTTGGCTCCTCTCGGTGACTTTCGCGACCGGAATGGTGATTGCGAGCCACGCGTTGTCGTAATCACGGCGGCTGTTTTCGACCCCCGGGGGGCGGCTGGTAACGCATCCCGCCGGGTCGATGCGGTTTGATGTGACGCACGTCCGCTTCCTTTTGTTTCAGTTCGTTTTTTCTGTTGATTGCGTTTCGGGGCGTCTTCTACGGGCACGCTGCCGCCACCAACGCCGTCGCCTTTCGGCATTACCGTAAACGAATGTTGAACTTGATGGAATAGTGTTACGTAAGTTAGTCACACTTCTTCAAATTGAATTTGTAACTTGACAGAAGCAGCAGACTGGAAAGCCGACCTAGATCTACGACACGTCCGACAACCAAACAAACCTAATCAGACCCATTTCTCATTGTTAGCCCGCCCTTCTTAAAAGAATCAGACCGTGGAGCCTGATTTTTCCTCCGGCGTCCAGATACTTTTTCGTCGCCGCCATCGATAACATCGCGCAACTCGACGCACCAATAAAACTATATTAAACAACAATAACAACAATTCGAAAAGGAACTCTCCATGGGAACGGCGGCGCGGGATATCTGCTGTTTACTCAAGCTCTTGCAAAAATATTATTACAGGCAGACTCGAAATAACAAAGCCAAATGCGTAGCGGGGGAGACTGATGCAACAACGCCCCCGAACACGCACGTTTCAAACCGGGCCCTGTCGTCATTATTGGACCGAAAGCAAGCTTTAATACCGCGACTTTTCATTATTTCGCCTTTTTATTAGCAAGTCCTACTTCCGACTTTCGAATCTCGGTTTTATTAAAAAAGTTTCGGGTAAAATTTGAAATTTGCAAAGCCCTGATGTTCGGCAACAGATGATGGTCTAATTCGACAATGGGAATGAATCGATAATGGGCGACCCGGTCCACTTAAAATTCGAGAGTCGGCGGGCGCCGCCGCCGGTGACCTCGCGGCAACGGTCGGCACGATCCAGACGTCTCGTCCTGCATTTCCAGGAAAAATTGTTTACGGCGCAGATGTTCCGGAATTAAGGCCAGATTAACCGGGTACTTTATATGCGCGTTGTAAAAACTGCAATCTCGAATGCCAGCAACTTGCACCATACCGCCGGGAAGTCCCGGGAAAACCGTTGAAGGTGCGAGAAGGTATTAAAGTCAAAAAGCGCGAATAAAGCTGTTCGCCTAGTTCACACCATTTCGATTCCTCTAGCTGCAACCTAGCCTCTCTTGGAGACAAGCAAATTATAAAATAAGGGATCGGATAAGTACAAGTCTTCGTCGGATAAGGCGATCATCGGATAATGCAAAATGCGGACGTAAAAAAAAACTTTCCGACTTTCTTTTTGGTTCATAAGAATTGGGACATTAGGCCAAAGATTATTATCTCTATAAAAATTTTCAGTTCGTCTCGAGAAAAATTGAACGAGCAGTGAAAGCTTGTATCAGTTTGTGTGAAATTCTTCAAGTCAAAAACCAACTATGACTATAGTTTATCCAATTCATGCAGGATCATCCCCCAACGTACCCTAGATTAATCGTAATTTTGTTCTGTAATAATTGCTCTATTGCTGTATGAGACGCTTTATTAAAATTATTCTATAACTACGTTCAATTACGCAACTGCACTTGACCACACTTGAAGGCCGGAAGAGTTACGTAAACTCTTCAAACTTCCCGATTCTCTTAAATTCATTAGCTGAAGCCTCACAGAGATAAATCAGTACCTAGGAGATGTAGTCTGCCTGCTCGTTTATTAAACGGAACCGTGTCACGACTTTTTCTCTTGCTAAAGTTTTACTGAAATCAGTAAAAAGAAGTACGACAATATCTTGTTTGCCATCAATAAGTAATTCATCAGTTCGGATAACTCGTGCCATTAAAGAACTAACCGTACTCCAACTGCTTCAAAATAATTTATCACAACATGCATCAATTCCCCTTTGCCGCATTTCCAGTCTTCTTCGACAGCTTACCCAACTTTATGTTTTTCTCCATAACAAATTGATTAATGCCATAACAGTCACTTTACCAGTCTTTTTCTTGTATTAAAAGTATCGGGAATTGATATCTAAAATGTCTCTCAAAACAACGTTAAGAAAATCAGGCGCCCTTTTCACCTGCAAGCTTCTTATTAATTTAGCACAAGAAGAGAGCGTCAATCACTCGGTTATGAATTTGCTCCTGACATTTTCACGACAACCAAAGTTTCTAATGATATAATTAAACGTCTCGTAAAACTTTTAACTCCACTTAATTCTTTATAAGAGGCTATTACGGTTTCCTATTGGGGAGCTACTTAATCGCAGCAAGATGCTATTTTGATGCGCTTGATTTTAGGAGTAATGAATACAAAGATAAAAAAGAAGCAAAGATTAAAAAAACGCACCTAATTTTTCTAGCGGTTTATATTACTTTAACTAGTAAGCTTTCATATTTTAAAACAAAACTTTTATATAGATCTGGTAAAGCCTCATTACCTAAATGTCCGTCATGTATCTAAAATTGCACGACACCCATTACTAGTCCTATTACGATCGAATATCGTCGTCAATGCAACACAAATACGTAGATATAAAGATATCGACCATAATAAGTTTCTCGAGCGCATCGTGCTGGCGACGTTATGGAAATCGTTCCATCGAGACCGGGACCTTATTAAGATAACAACAGCAATCACGCACATGTAACTTTGGAGCTTTTAATGCAGATACCTTGTCCGCTTCCGTTTTAAAACGCGCACCCTGAAATTACCACGCAGAATTTTAATTCGGCCGCGAAACCCGCAATTTCGCCCTCCCCCGAAAAATGCTTTGATAACGAAGACAATCGGGTTTCGGGGGCGTTCTGTTTTTGTTTAAATTTCTTATTTGCATATCTCGCTTCCGTTTATTTCTCTTTAATTTCCGCCGATGTGATTGCGTACAGAGGCGTATATTTTTTTTCTCCCCGCCACGACATGTTTTTTCGGCGTCTCACACGCCATCCATTTGAATATCGACCGGGCGGAGGGGGGAACGGGGAGACGACCGCAATTAATCTCCTTAATTAGTTTTTTCCCGGTCGAGCGACTTGCAAAGTCGGCAAGGATTGATCGTTTTCCCTCTGTCACCCACCAACAACAATACCGTTCCTGACGACGACGACGCCAGGTCTTTGAAGAAATTTCTCTCTTACAAAGAGGTAAAACGACGAGACACATCCGCCATGTATATGCACGGGGCGCTCCGCGATAAAGCCGCCGTGTTATCCAAAGTGGATGTTTTATAGTCCAATTGCCATAATGCTAATAGCGTTTGAGCGAATTTATTTACTTTAAACCCCGTTACTGGAACTGGATATATTTACGGCGACTGGAGGCAAAATTGGATTAGGCGGGTTCCAACGCCATCTAGTCTTGCAATATGCAATATTTCAGCCGCCTAAGACCGCTCTTCTCCCTCTCTTCATAAAATACTGTACGTTCATGCAGCGGCGTTACACTGGTTTAGGGAGGCGAAACAAGACGAGGGTCCCGAGGGAGAAACATGCACCGTGCATCAATTCGGAAATGGAACCTCGCTCTGGCGATACATCAAACCGGTAATCGCCAAAAATGTCACCGTTTAATGTTATTGGAATACAATCAATTGACGCGCTCGCAGCGAACAAGTAACGCACTGCCATGCGCTGTTCGGGGCACCAGGGATCAATCCAAGCATCTCTTGCATACTCTTGTTCTTCGGTGCCAAAAGAAGATAGAAGCCACTAGTCAAATTGAGAGGTGCTGTTCGCTGTTTTCAAAGCTGGTGGAGCGGCGGTCAAAAATCTGCATGCGGCGCGTTATTAATTGGCCACCTGTCGGCGCGACGCCCGCCGTCCATATCGTTCACGACGCAGCACTTGATAAGTCGCAAACGTCGACGACGTGAGGCGCCCTAATGCCGTGTAAAATAACTGCTCCTTTACGCAAACAGCGCGTTTTTACGGGCGAAGCCCTGTTTTCATTACTACGTCGTCTCGTCCCACCGGGGAGGGTGGCGGGGTGAATTAAGCCGACCTAACCGGCGAGTGGGTCTGACGAAACGTAACGAAAAGAAACCCAAAGAAACTTGCTGCTTCGCTCTCCTCCCGTCTCGTCCCGGCCTCTTATTTAATTTGGACACGAAAAAAGCGAATTAGTGCATTCGTAAAGTTTGTTTCCGGAGTTGGTAAGTGTATGCAGATTAGAAGTTATGCAAATAGCGACCGTATTCCGCACCAGAGGGCGCGATAAGACCCCAACTGTTATTATGATAGATGGCGCGGCGGGACTTGATAACTGTTATCCGGCCATTGCCGCAAAATTGTGAGGCACCTGCGCTAATTACCCAGGACAACTCGACCGATCACTGCTCCTTACCTGAAACAAAAACAACAAAATTAATCAAAACAGTTGAGGCAACCTGGCAGAAAGTAGAGCGATGGCGGCAAGTAAGTTAATATTAGTAATGCGAGGCGACGAAAGGGACTCTCCGGTTTTAGTGGGGAGCACCTACGCCCCTCCTGTTAATTAGGACATTCGCAATCAGTGGGTATTAGGACACTCCCTTCATTATCTTCCAAGGGTATTAATTTGTCTCCTATTCACCTTCACGAGCTCGCACTAATGTAATGCAAGGCTTACAATTATTTCCGTTTGCAAGTCACGTGATGTGGCAAATTAAACACAAAGGGAGCTTAACGCCTGTTTACGCAGCGGCGCTGTTTTTGGCGGAAATTGCGACCGGCGTCGACGAAAAACTAGCCAGAACCGACGGCGCATCCACCATTTGCAACCGTCAAGACTCGCGGCCGCCAAGCTGCAACTAACTTCAAATTCGCATCGAAGAAGAAGCGCGACTTGCCTAAAACCCCCAACAAAAATTGAAATTATAAGTATAGCGCCCAAAAAGTAATAAACTAAAGAGTTTTAGATTGATCAACTTTTGATTGCCATCACTTTATTGGTTGCCAGAGCGCGGAGGTAACAATTCGGATCCAAATAGTTGTTTCTTCCCAAACTCATCGTTTCGAGTTCTCATGGCGCATTCCTTATTTGCGACTGTCAAAACTTAACTCAACAAGTGCTGCTAAAAAAGAAAACGGCGGCAACAAATAGAGATTAAAAGTAAAACTCATTATTGTGCATTGCTTATTTTGTATGTATACATTTTTTTTATTCTTTTCATTCTTCATCATATTTATTGTGTTTTATTGTGTTTTTTCAGTTAATATGGTTATAGTTATTAAATTTGTTATGTTACTTATTATTTTTATATTATTTTAATTGTCGAGAGGTTAAGTTGAATAGCTTTGCTAGACTTCGCCCCTTTTAGCCTGTATGGAATTTCTTTGGGCTAATAAAGACCATTTATTATTATTACTATTATTATTAGATTTAGAAATAGAGTCGACGACCCGGCGATGCGCTTCTATGCGCCACACCAGCAAATTCTCTTATCCCATTGCTAATATGACATTGTTACAATAAATGGTATCCGAGTCCATAAACTATTCGATTGTCGCCGGGTATTATTAAAATACGCCCTCCGGTCGGGCAAACAACCCCCTGTCGTGATCCGATCGCGATTCACGATGCCCCCGTGATTTTGCATAAATGCATTACGTCCCGCCGGCCCTCTCCCATTACCAATAATTAGAACGCTCCATTGTTCCCGTTTCACTCCCTCGATTTACCTGTCGCCTCTTCCGTCGCGCGATGCACCCCGTTGCACCCGTTCGCCAGTCGACCGTATGATTAAATCGTATCCGTCGAAGCTGTCTCGTTAATCCGCGCCGGGGAGTTCGGGTGGCTTTTCGGACAAGGCACCGTGTCCGTCGTGTTGCAGCCCGGCAGGTCGACGACCTCCGAGGATCTCGTCTCCGTCGTCGTTGATTAATCGGTAGTTTATCGTCGGCGCATAATTTATCGGAAGGAAGACACGGGGTGCAGTCAGTTCGCTAACGGGTCGGGAGAGCTTAGCGTTGGTAATTAACGGCACTAGGGCTCGTAGAGACGTTAAACGGCGAAAACAAGCACGAGGATAGGTGAGAATTTGAATAATGCCAGAGGGGCTTCTAGAAAACTCGAATCGCTCCTCTCAACGAACTCGAGAACACTTAAAATCGTAGGAAGAGGTTCGAGAGTGTGGCCGGGGCGGAAAGAGAATGGGGAGAATTCGGCTTCGAGGGCGACATCGGTGTCTTACGTCAAGGAAACATTCGGCACTCCGGGCACAATCGAGATTAATTAGAATGTGGCCCGAAAAAATCTAACCTGCCACTCCTCCGGTCCATGAGCACCGGTCGATTGGTGTCAAAGTCGCGCGCTTAGACCAAAGTCTCCAGTCGCCCGGCGCATCCACCATTTGCTGATTCTGGTCCTCTCGGTGCAGAAAAGCGCCAAGTCCAAGATGCCGGGCCGAGATAAAGAGGAGAGCGCGTCGTTAATTTGAAAAACTTGGAATTAGAAAAGCCGGCGAGCAAAGTATAAATTGGAGGTTTAGGGTGTATAAAGTAGATGTCGAAAGGTTTTATTCGGGCTCGTTTTTCTGCATTCGCGCGGGAAATGTCGGTGATTTGTCGTGGCGCCCGGCCGGATGGGGAGCAAGTTTCCCCCACACCTGCAAAGTTAGGTTGTGTCGCGATATTTCATCCCCCCGACATTAAAAATGATTAAGATTCACGCTCACGTTTTCCGTTACATATTGACACGGAACACCCCCCTGGGGAACGGCAGGGCGAGTTCTTCTGTAACCAGAAGCCTCGCTCTCGAATAAAAGAGAGTATAGATAAATGGGGGTGGCGTCGCGCCACCTATATATCGCCACCGAAAACGTACGTCAGCCACATAAGTCACATTATCTGAGGCCGACTCCTGGGGCCGAATTCCACGCAACAAATAACGCCTCGGCCCCGTTTGCCTTTCGCGTCACGGAACAATATCATTATAGATATCAAATGCTAATATTCTCCGTGGAAATATTGACGTTGTCGTCGATTACGTATTCGGACTGCATCGAAACGGGCAATCAATTTGGGGCGTCAATCAAGGTGACTCGTCGGTGGCGGTGGCGGCGGCGGGAGAGAGAAGGGAATGTGAACGTGCACGCACCACCGACCGGACGAATCCTTCACATTCTAGCGGGGCGCCGCGGGACTCGCTCAATTTCCCAATCGGGGCACAATGCACGGAATCAAATTAGAATAGAAAGGCTCGTCGCCGAATAAAGAAGCGAGAAATGCCGGGGAAATCTGCAGATAATTGTCAGTCGTTATGTCGAAACGGCCCGTCATCGATCTCTGGTCGAGGATCTCCAATATCGGCGAAGAATCTCGACTCAATCGGGCACGTTCAAGGAGAAGCTCTTAATTTGCCGGGAACACGCCAGATTCCCGGGGCAGGTACGCCGGGAAAAACTGCATCCAGATTCCGGCCGCCCCGTTCGCAACCAATTTACACGTTGACAACCTGGACGCGTCTATCGAAAATTTCAATTAAAAACGCGAATGTTGGGAGGCGACCTCACAATTTATTGGTGTGTTTGCGATAAATTTTCAAACCCAAACAGCGGCCAAAGGCGACGGCTTTTCAGGCGAGCGCGGCAATAGCCAATACCCAACGTTAACCTTTCAACTGAAAGGCAATAACGCCGTCAATGAGGGACTTTCACGCAATGAGCTTGTTAGCAGACCAAAAAAAAAAAAAATATACGATCTTCAGAACCCACAATTCTGTGGTTTTAAAAATTTAAGCTAAGAGAAAATAGAAATTTAAAACCACGGTGCCCTTTGCGAACTGCGATCGACTCCATCTCAAATCGACGTCCTGCACCCCGAATGACGATCGCCTCTAATCGATTACTGTCCCAACATTATTCTTGTGGTCGGGTTTAATAAACTTTCTTACGGCTCAGGTGGAGTTTTTGGGCGCGTAATGGAGATTCGAACTTGTCGAACTTCCGACTTGTTAACCTTCTCCCAAATCCGCGCTTTTTGCGACGAAATTGCGCTCTCTGTGTCTATTCGCGTCAAGTCTCAAGTGTAACCGCAATCAAGCAAGTCGATCGAACTATCGACCCGCCACTTTTTGTCCGTCAACAAGAAACCCGCCCCTCGTTTCGCTTCCAACAGCAGCAAAAGCCCATAGAATCTAATTCCGCCCCTATAAATATCCAGTCGCAATGCACATAAATCTACGTATTGGATCCGAGGCGTTTTCACTGAGGCCTTGAATGGATTAGATTTATATACATTTACATTCTCGGGCCGATGTAGTGGTGCTGACCTGGCCAACTGCTTTAAGAGCCTCCACCATAAATCCACTCGGGAGCGAAGTCGAGGAGGTTTTCTTCTCTTCCTTCACGTAGCTACTTACATTATTTTTCTTTTATTGCCGCGCACACACACGTTTCCGACATGAATTAATTAGCATCTGGCGATTAATCAAATCGGACGGACGGGAAATCGTTAGTTCGAACCGCACACTGCCGGGTTCCGGTGGGAAATTGGCGGATGCGACGCCAAGACGCGACGTTATTTAGAGTCTTAATGAAGTCAGTGCGACGTTTAAATTCGGAGTAATATGGCGAGGAGCCCGGTCTTCGTGAATATTCAAAGGGGTGATTAAGGCTGACGAAAACGCCAAGGAGTCTATCACGATTGCATTAGCGCGGGACGGCGCGCTCTCGGCGGCGGTCCGCGATGGCCAATCAAAGCGGGGGAGGCAACAATTTCGAGAGCTTAATGGGGAAAACGCATCAGTCGATGATGTTGGTGATGTTGGGAGAAAATCGAAAGTGTTTACTCATGGTGCCGACCCACCAACCGTATTGAAGCGATAGAAGCGAGAACGTCTGTCGCCAAAACTGGCTGCGTAGGACGGTACCGGCGATCGTAATCGGGCGTCATTTCAAAAAGCAAAAGAGTGAAAAATCTAAACTTTCAATCCATCATTAGTTGGCTGTTCCGTCCGGTCTCACAAATTCAAACTAAAATGACTGTAATTCTTGACGTAACTTTGACGAATCAGAGGAAATTTTGGTGAAAATTGCGATCCCATCTGACCGCACTCAACAGTTCCTAATTTATTTCGGTGTTTATTTTTTTTAAAACGCTGTCGAATAAATCAAAGATTAAACGAAATCTGACAGCCGGCGGCTACGATTGTGGTGATAAAGACGTTATAATGAATTCGGCCGTAACGTCAAAGTACCGGTTGTCACGTCAGACATTATAAACTAGTATTTTCCCCCTAATGACCGCAACCATTGAAACACGCAGCCACCCTCACGACTACTCGTCCAGTCTTATTATTAAAGCAATTCCGCTATAACCGACCTGTGTATTTAGATTCGAAACGATTGGATGGAAGGAGTGTAATTGGGGGTTTAGAGTGTGGCAAATAGGTGGTTATCATGGTTGAGAGGTGACGAATTGAAAAATTGAAATTCTAACGACCACAAGTCATGATATCCGAAGAAGACCATTAGGAAATTAAAAAAAAAAAAAAAAAACTGTAGATGATGAGTTAGGTTAGGGTGTCAACCATCACAATTTGAATAAGAAGGAGCGTGATGCTGTGGCATATCACAACCGTCCTCTTCGGTCGAGAGTTGAGGAAAAAATTTAATTCCGGCCCCGCACGTACCGCAAGGACTGTTTATGACGTGGAAAATATGTAACGTCCCCCAATTTTTAATTGAAATTTTATTTACCGTCGCGCCAAAAAAATTCAGATGCCCGGCCGGAATTGTTGGTGAACAGTTGAATTTCGGGGGGACGAGGAGGGTGTGTAGATAGCGTATCCCCCAGATGTCGCTTCCGATGGACGTTTAATTACGAGTCATAATAAATTTTGCATACATTAGCGCGTCCGCTGCCCCGTTGTTGCGCCCGGAAACTATTGAAATTGATGTGGCACCCTTTCATGGCGTGTCCACCCTCGTTATTAGCCCCGAAGCCATCTTGGATTTGCTAAATCAATTAATAACCCCCGGCATCAGCTGGAAAGGGTGATTAAAATTTTATTTAGATCAGCGCATCGAGGGGGAGGTACGTGTGTGGTGGAAATCGCGAAACAATCGCGCGATTTCTTTTATCTAACGGGTTATTCAACAGACTAACTGGGCTAACGAGTGCATTAAAACTCTCATTTGTGGAGCATCAGCATGCACTCAACTTGACATGGTTGAATATTCATACTATGGTAATCGAGGGGTATCGGTGATGGGAGCCACGGTGAAGATATCGAGTTCCCTAGTCTGACAGTTTCCCAACCCTTCGTCGCTCGTCGGCGCGATTGATTATTTAACAGACGTAAATAATTCAAAACGATTTCGTCGAGCCAAAGTGGCGCTGCATGGTCGCCAGCGTAATAACTGTTATTGCACGGCACCGGGTAATTTTCGACGCAAATCCGAAATGGATAATTATTATAACATATTAGCGGGCAATTAGCCCGGCATGAAGAATGGAACCGGCCGGACGGTTAACGGCGACCTGAAATTGAACGCGTAATTTGCGACCCACAGCAATTTTCCCACTGACGGTTCGGAAAATGCGATGAGATATGGACGCTAATTACGAAACTAATGGCGGCATCCATTCCCATTAAAAACGACGACAAACTTACCGCCGCACTAAGAAATTAACGTCCAGGAGACACTTTACGACCGGGCCCCGCTAAAAACGCACAATCTTGACACAACATACATTTTCTAAGATGTAGATCCAGAAGCTAGATCTTTGTCAGTCAACAAATTGTAGTTTGATACTAACAACTCATGCACTCAATGATGTAGATTAAACAACTCCGTCAAAAAGTATAGATCTAAAAGAACCAACTCTTCGGTTTCTCTATAATCAAGCAACCGTCGTTAGACATTTCTGGGGACTCACCAACAAATCTAGGTCTAATAGCTCCCATTCTAGAAGTATCAAGAAACCGATCAAGATGAACACATAGTCAACATGGGAAAGAAACCACTAGTAGTAAGATGACCAGCCATCCCTCAAAAGCGTGTACCTATAGCTAACTTGGAAACGTTGAATCGTTCCCGGCGCACCAAGAAATCATCCAGACAAAGTTGTGTTAAATGGCCAAATAAAGTCAACGCCGGATAACTTCTAATTAAGGTCAACCCCTAATCTATGTACGAAATCGGAAAATGCGGCAGCGCCCCGGGCCCTGCGGGTCCTTTGATGTGGTTGCGCGGATGGTGGGGGGCCTCGCCATAGATTTGAATCCAAGCCAGCTGCATATGTTTCCCGCTCAACCTCGGGAAAACGAAAAATGAACTCTCATACATTTCGGTTTCAATTTTGCGAGTAGTATGAGGAAAACGGCGCTCGCGTCGTCGCCGCTGCCGCCAAAGCCAAGGCAATTTATTTAATTCAAATGGCATATTACTTCAGCAAAGTAATTACTCCCCCGCCGGAGTTGGCAAGGAAGGAGGAGGCGGGCGGTGCTCCTCCACCACCCACCCTCACTCCCCATCTTTCCAGTCAAACATAGATCAGCAAGGCACTAGTTTGATATTGCGCAAAGTCGACAAATTAGTGTCGTCTATTCTAGCTTCTTCTCCAAACGGTTTAATTAGAATAACAAAACGAAGCGTCTCCTGATAAGTTTCTCGGGTTGCAGTATGGCGGGTCGTGCGGTCGGAGGGGGCAATTGCCAGCACAGACAGTCTGCAGCTGCAACGAATTTAAGCAGTTTTGAACGGCATAAAGTGACGTTAGCGTCGGACTTTAATCCGCCGTAGGTATTTAATTTCGGGCGCAATTGGGAGAAAACCGCCGCAACGAGACTAAGTAACCGGAAGGGGGTGGGAATAAAAGTAAACGATTGCGGGATGCAGTTAGCAGGAATTCCCGGGAGAAACTCCTGCAACTATTATTACTTGATTATCAAATTGACTCAAAAGCCACAATTGAGGAAAAAAGGGCTCGTCCTGGTCTGCAAGATAATTTCTCGAGAATAGATGATAGTCCCAAGGAGGCAGATTCGGTGAATACATCAATTTTTGGGGCATCAAACCTGCAGATTTTTGAACTGAAGCATTAAAACAAAATTGAAGCAAGGTTGAATTGACTATTATTGTTATAGAGCATTGCCAGAACCCTCTATGGTTGCCCCTTCTCCAGACGCGATCACTGACCCACTTTTAAAACTCCGGAGAGGTCTCTGCTGCGGAGGATCACTTTGTGCTCCCCGTGCAGAAATTTGCCTTTCAAACTTTCGCTTTCCCGGTCTTGTCCGTTAACTGATAAAATTACTTAAAATTTCCGCCGTTCTCGAGGTCTTTGTGCGAGTTCGTGCCGGTCTCGAGTTTCGGCGGTCTGAATCCGGGCCTTGTTGATCGGCCCGTAAATAATTAAGGGGCTCCGGGGTCGCGTAAGACTGACGTCGTCGTTCCACGTTGCAGCTGGAATGAATAAGAAGCCGGTCGGAAATCTACATTGATACAATTAATTACATCCTCTGTTGAATTGTCCACGACAATAGACACGATAACAATCGATGTTGAGGGCATTGTTTGGAGTGTAAGGCCCGATACAAATTGCTTCGTTTGTTGTATAAATCGCCCTGACAGGTGCCGGTGCTCGAATTGGAAACGGCGGCGGCGTCTCGACGCTATCCACCGCCTCACCCCGTCGCCCGACCTCCGCTCTCGGTAATTTACGATCGTGATGCACCGAAAAAATGCAACTGACTCTCCGGTGAATTATTAGCGATCCGGTGTCAGCTGTTTTCGGGCGAGTCCGCGTTCCGCGTTGGGTTGTTGTCGGTGATTCGGTTAATTAATTATGGGAGCTAATTAAGTTTTTGACGGGCCATCGCGATTTAATTGGAAACGTCAAATTTTCGCTGCGATAGCCCCATTAAAAATCTTCATCGTCATCACGGCCCCGGGATCGAGTTCGAAAATTATAAATTGCGTGTCATTAAACGATAACAAATTAGCCTTTACAGGCGAGTTTTATCCCATATTTGCATTGCCATTATTCCAATATTAGCATAATGAGGCTTATCTTCGGCCGCGTCGTCACTCAAACAAATCGGGAGGGAGGGGGCGCAAAAATGACCGTACCATCCCCCTGCTTGCGCCCTATTAATATTCATGACCCCGAGCCGTAATGCTAATTATGTCGACAATACCTGTTAATTACGCGTTGCCGTTAAAGTACGTTCGATCAATGTCAATTTCCGGATGGCCGTTATGCAACACACGTTATTCGGAAATTAACAAAAGTCGTTCAACGTCGGCTCCGAACAATGGATATTGCCTTTCCGTCCCCCCGTCCCCGACTCGCGCGCTCCGCCCCCGCTTTAGGTGTGTATAAAGTCACGGGATTCGTCCCGGAATCGTTCCGGTTTCCGGGCAAGACGCGCAACTTTTATATTATTAAGCAGTTTAACAATGGATTCAATTTGGAAAGTTCTGTTCTCGAGGCGCGTAATAAAAAGGCGCCGAAACGGCCCTTGATTGTCGGTGGGGCGTCTTCATTTTGAAACTTTAACACGCACCGAGGTGTAGGGGCGAGAACACTCGCAAATGCCTCGTTAATTAGGCCGACCCCGGCACATCAACCCCCAATTTCAATCCAATACATTCAAAAGACTTTAAACTTTGTGTGGTTCCTTTCTTTGAAATTTTTTAAAATCAAAATCTTCATTAGATCTTTTCAATTTTTGATCCCCGATTCAGGTCCATCGGTCAATTTTAGAATTTGTTCATTTTGAACAAGAGAGTCTTCTGAGATCAGGATCGGCATTTTTGTACCATGACGTTGGTGGGTGAATCTCAGTTGTCGGGTTGAGAGATGAAAGTGGCCAATTTCACTTCAGTCCGGAAACGCGCAATCCAATAATTGAAGCGGCTACAGGTGCCCATCCCGAGTGTCCGGAGAAGCTTTTGGGCATCGCCCCCGTCCGGTCCCTTTATCGATTAACAATATGAGACGCGAACCGAACGGCAAACACTCTACGACAAAGACGGGGGTAAATATTTACGCGACCATCTCATATGTAGGCCCATAAAACGCTTGTTTTATCCGGGCACGGTTCAAACAAATCGTAAAATCCAAATTTGATACGAAACACAAATTCAGACGTCTCTAAGCAAACACAATCATCTTACAAGCCGTGTATAATAGATGAAACATGGCGGGCAGTCTTCAGGAGGGGCCGAACCCACCTGAGGGGCAGGTAACATACGCGCCCTTGCACTCCCGGAATTATTCACCGAATTCCGCCCGTTAATAATTAACGCGAGTATTTCGGCCCGAGCCCAATCAATCCCCGGAGTTGCAGAATTACCCACATCCTCCCCCGCCTCGTCGAATCGTCGGAATTGTTTTCCCGGAAAAGATCTGGAAAGTTGTTGTTGTGCGGTTGTCGGGTCGTAAAAACACGACGAAAAAGGGGGCCAAATTTATGAAATTAATAAGGGCAGTTTTATCTAATCCGAGAGGCCGGGCATTAGCGAAATTAAATTGCCTCCCCTAATTTATCGATAGAATAACGCGTTGTATTTGAACACATGGCGCTTCAAAAGAGAGGGGGGGCCGAGAGCGTAATGCATATTTTTGGGGAAGGGACGCTCCGGAACTCCATTAGTGCAGGAACGGCGCCCGGAGCCGAAACCATCTGCACGCCGATCAGGAGTCGCGACTTCCAAAGTTCGAGGCGGCCTCCTGGAACGCCCCAAAAGCGAAAAGTATTGATGCCGAACTTGGAATTGCGTTTGGAGGTAACGAGATCGAGCGAGAGGCGGCCGAAATTTTAAACGAAATCCAGGACGCGGAGTGTAAGGTGACAACGTCATTATTGGTGTCGACAACTGGCGCTAATTTACCACTCATTACCTCCCCGTAATCTTTCTCGCAACTATTGCGTCTAGCTACAGCAATCATTTTCAATCTTTTGTCTTTCGCTTCCATGAAAAATTATATATTTTCACTTGAATGAAGGTGTGGGTGCCCAAAGAGATAGTGCGGGGTGAAAATAGTGTTAATGGCGCAAGAGATTACTAATTAGCCGGCGACATGTATTTAGGGCACCTAACGTGAATGTGTCAATTCTGCACGCCGAGCAACAGCTGTTAAGTGCCGCTGCAGGAAAGACTTTACATAATAAAGCGTTTTTGGGTCTCCTCTGCGTCTCCGCTGTAAGCGAGTTCTGCTGTATTGTGGAACTATGTTAAGGGTAGTTTCCGCACCTCCCCGGGGTGCGGCCGAATCAATTATTAAAGGTTATACGAATGATGTAAAGTTTGTCCGGCGCTTTGTGTCGACGTTCCGTGCCCGCGGACGACAAGTCAAGGGATTACCGTTCTCACAACGACCCCAATTACTCGGGGTGCAATCGCTGCACCAAACTACTTAACGGAACTCGATCGAACGAAAGCCCGGTTCTCGACCAAATATTGGCTCTGCGGACGGCCGCATTAGAAAATAAACATCGCTGTAAATGGAAACATTCCTTACATAAAAATCGAACCCGGGGTAAACATCGAAGCCGCCGCCGCCGCCGTCTTCAAAATCACGATTGCGAGCACGCATCGGGTTGGGAGAGGAGCGAGTTCATGTGCGGTCTTGGGTAAATACACGTTCTGTATGATAAGGCGCCGTGTTTATGGCATTATAGACACGTCCCAATTGTGTTTTCATTCCATTAGCAACGCTTCAAGGAGCACTCGCGCATCAATACCCGCCTCCGACAGACAATCGGCAACGAAAATAACAGACGCCCCAGCAACCGAGAGGGTGAACGAGCCAGCCGCCAACACACCCGTCCGCCCCCAGTGCGGTCCTGGAAAAAAATTACCGAAATTAACCCCCCGCAGGAATTGTCATCGATAAAATGTAGAGAAAGTCGATTTACGACG
The DNA here is from genome assembly GCA_951805265.1 of Schizotus pectinicornis. NCBI lineage: Eukaryota > Metazoa > Arthropoda > Insecta > Coleoptera > Pyrochroidae > Schizotus > Schizotus pectinicornis. Next base: position 2,730,440 of record OX638204.1, on the reverse strand, counting down.
TCGTAACGGGGGGCGCGTCATTAAATTGCAGTAGGCCTTGAATGGGAAACGATGTAACGCGACGTCGTAAAACTTGTACCTTCCGGGGGCACTCGCCTTTAAATCCGATTGTAAAAAAAGGAAAATCGCGGGGGGCGGGTGGCGGCGCGAAAAAAACAAGCCACTAAAATGTCGGGAGTGGAGTCAGCAGCACGTTCTTGCAGATATTTGGCGATTATCGCCCTAGCAACGGCAGGAATCGAGTCGAAAAGAATACTTTTGGAAAGATGTGGCGGCAGACAATTTCGGCAAAAGAATGAATGATGATGGCCAAACTAGATAAGATGTATCCAAAAGAGGTCAGGTCAAGTGATGCTTGGTAGAAGATGCAGTCACCACCCAAGCTCGTGTAACATAGAAGACAAAAAATTAAAGTACCTACTGCAATCTGTATTCTGCGTTTCAAGCACTCATTCGTATTCAGCAAACATCGAAGAGAGGTTAGATTGGTTAATCTCAAAATTAACGCCTCCACTTTCTAAGAGGAGGGTTAATCAGATCCCCCTTAATGATGATCTCAGGTGGCTACTCCAAAGACTTTCTTCGCGTGCAAGAAAGATTCCGAGGAGTAAATGGTGTCGAATTCTTCGAAATCTAGGTACATACGCCCTACGTCGAGGTGCGGGCGAAGAGAAGGAGGTTGATGTGTTCGCGTCGAGACGTCTTCCTGCCGAAACTTGTCGGGAGCGGCGCTTTATTAGGTAAAAGATCGAGGTCTGCATCAGCCACTCTCCCAGTTTTAGCGCATTCAATCATACTGCGGAAATTAAATCTTATATTTAAAATGAAATCTCGCCGGCACTAAAGCGGAGATTTTATTTCCTCAATTTAAAATATTCGCCAACTTTAACGAACTACTTCACTATTTAATTACTTTAATGGACATCGATCCGGGCGGCTAACCCCCCGAACGACCGACCGACCGCCGTCCCCTCTAAGAACACGAAAAATGCCTCACCACAAAGACCCGGATCAATCCCTCCCGCTTCGGCGGACCTCACAGTCGGTATTGCAGCACCAGCTCAGCAACGTCAGTTTCTCAAATGAAGCCGACCACCGAACTGTCAGGATCCGTAACACGTACATCACACGCCCCAACGAACTCCTGATAGTTCCCTATCTAGGGAAACAAAACCCGTGTTCGCTCCTGCGATATTCCCGTTAAACAGATTGTGCTGGACCAATGAGCGAACGTTCACGACCAGCTTCAGACGTCACGACGCGTTATCAAAGCCGGATCGGCGGGTTTTTGAGCGGAAACGTCGACAACCGTTTCCTTTGCAGGATGAGAGGAGTCGCACTCGCCACCGCTATTTGATTTGTTTATCCAGAAGGCTCAATGCGTTCTTCGCGTCAGCACTCGGCATCGCCGGTAATCTCTTAAACCCGGACTCGGAAGCACTCGAATTCGAGGAATCGACGACACTTTGGGGGCGCTCCAATTCTAGTAGCAACTAAATTTTGGGTGGGCGAAATGTTGCGTCCAGTAACTCAACCGTTATGGTCGTCATATCGGAATTGATTCAGAGTCCTCCCCACATTAACCACTGTCGTCGCCGATCATTATCATTGATTAAAACAATTGAGGCCTGGCAGGCGCCATTAAGTTAACACAGGTCGTCGGCTGGCATGCGTTTTAATTAATTTTATGCGCCATTATGCATCGCTTAACCGACATTACCCCTTAATAGTGATAGATACTGTTGAACAACAACGGACACCTCCGTCCATATTGTACATCTACTAATGTATTTATGGCTTTGGAGCGCAATTACAGATATAAATTCTCGCTGCAGAAACGGCGTTAACCCAGATCAGTGGCGGCGATCGATTCCGGGACGAATCCGCGAGAACCTGGCCGCGATGCGATTAGTCTACATAAACACGGCTGCCGGATTACTTCCGGTCCATCTGATTCCCGAGTCCCGATTTCGGGACGCCACGATTTATTTCATTACTTTCGGTTTTCTCGAATTGAGGCCCCGAAATTCGGGAAATTACTTTTGCGCGCCGCGTAAATCCGTTTAATTCCAGTGGCGCCCGCTTTCTGCATATAAATCGATGGCTACTAAGTAAACCCCGTGTTATTGTTCAAAAGCCCGAAACCAATAAGGCGTCGCTTAAAGTTTTACGGGGTTGTTTTGGGAGCCGCCCAGAACTGCCACGGCCGCTTTACTACCAACGTATTCTTGACGACAATCTGCAAAGGGGGGAAACGGAGGAGATTGCAACGGATAAGTTAATTAAGTAGGGACTATTTCGGAATAATTATGCAGGGGCGTCCCTAATAAATTCCCCATTTTTCCCCGTTTAATCCGCGGCAACCCAATTGTTTCCAAGACGTACGGTCCCTCTTTACTTCCCGGATAATTAGCAGTAATTCCGTAAACTAGCAGATGCATAAAGTGGAGGCGAACGCGGAGGGATTATTCGTTATACTCTGCATATACGGCGACAGGGCATTTTCTCTAGAGTTCCATAAATAAGTGCGAGCTGCCTCATTTTTACTCGAGAGTTAAAGAATGTGGCAGCATTGGGAGAGTAACGTTTGCGCTAGTTGGACTTGACTAGTTAGAATGACATAAATAAAGAGACGCCGCTTGAACGTCGCAGCGTCACGTAAATAAGCAAAACAGAAGTCACGGCCGCTGCAGCCATTGAATTTCCTTGCAAAAATCTAACCATGGCACCGAGGTGTAAGAATAAGCAGCGGCACCAGCCAGAGCGCCCGACAGATGATGGACGCCAGTAAATTCAGACGCCCATCTCTGTCAGGTAAGTTCAACAATTTCCAGGATTTTATTCGCAACTGACGGGCATTCGCCATTCGTGTTCTGTCCTCCCGTGACACAGTTTTTCCCTATCACGTAACCTCTGCTCTCATTCCATTGCAACCATTGTTGCACCGTTCCGTACCTGGAAACACTATTCTATGAGAAACAACAAAAGTTACCCGGAATGGGCTCTAAAATGGTCTAAATTAAAAAACTACAAAGGCAAATGAGACCACAAAAGCAAAGAAATTGAGGAATGCAGATTTGCCGAAATTTAGGATGAGTTGAAGTGAAGACTCAACTCGTTGACCAATCATTGAACTCGATATCGAACGCGACTGTAAAAAAATTAAACGAAAGAACAAAGCCAACTGAGCTCTTCAAAGAGTCTGACTGGATCCAGTTGGCCTGGCAGTCGCCAATTATGTCGCAGTTTGCAGAACCGGCGCCGATGATTTGATATTACTCTTGTATTGTGTAAGTGTGCATAATTAATGGCAATTTAGTATTGTTCGGTACGGCGAGACAAGAACAATGCAGCAGCACCAGGAATATGGTCGTTCAATATATTAGGCTGCAGGATGTAGCGGCCGTGAACGTTAGGCACCTGCCTGAAGTTCCCGTTTAATTGCCCCCGATCTATATTGGGAACGGCACCCCGTTTTTATGGCGCTTTATACGGAGCGCGGGGCAGAAACTGTAATTAGCACGATCTGGAAAGTAACCTTCCCGTTTTTGCCTCCTCCTCCGCCCTCCAACGATATTGTTGACAGCAGGAAAACCATCAAGGATGGCTAATGGAAAATTTAATTTCCACCAATAAGTCTCGCTCTACATCACCCAAGAAGTTTCGAAACAATAAGTTTCAAAAAAATTGTTAACTGTATGGTTTAGATGGCTTCGTTCTGCTGTTATGTACTTTAAGCTGAAACTATTTTTAATGAAGCAATGATGAGAAACTTCAAAGAGTATTTTCGAGTATTGTAGCGGACCCGAGATCTTTAAAGATAGCGAAAAATTACACTCAAAATGAATATGTAACGAGTTTTGCGATAAACGTGGTTACTTAGGCACTTTAGAGTCGAATATAAATAGCGAACTGGCAAGAAATGGCTAAAATGTTAAAAAATGACGTCGAAGGGCGCCGACCATAACCCTTACGCAAAGTGAATAAGAAAATTCCAATTGGATCATTCTTTCTGAAAGAAATCTTGGGTGTTATGTGAGCTCGCCCTCGCCCCTCGCCACAAACACGAAAACTTCCACAAGAGACATTTCCGTAAATATTTGCTTGGTCTCGTCCTTAAATTGTTAATCGATACGGAAAACGGCCATCGTCGTCTTCTGCGGAACCCCTCTGCAACATTTTTGCAACTATCCTCCACAATGCAGTCGCTTCGATCCGAGACCCCCCGGGGACCCCCCATTAAATTAACTATTTTCGTCTATTGACGGGCTGCGGAGCGTGGCCGGGTCCCTTTTCCCGTTTCCCGGTCCCGATGCAAGTCTCGTCTCAATCCGGGCGGAGGTTTTCAATTTGTGAGTCGGATTTATCGCGGATCGGCTTTATGGACCAGTTCGAAATGCTAATGCCATTAGCATGTAGCGGTGCCGTGCCACGCAGATTGATCGTTCCCTTTCCCTTCCCGACTTCACTCACGACTCCAGAATTGTCATAATTCTCCCGGAAGTCCTGATTAAAAGAGCAAAACGTCCGAATAAATCTGGGCGAATTGGACGAGCCGGTTATTTACTGTGCGCCGTGCCGCACCGATTGGGACCAATCGGTGCTTACGGCATCGATCCTGCGGGCGAAAGGCGATAAAAGAAGGATCCAAGTCCACTTGGAGGTAACACATTCGCGATATATCTTTATAAGTCGCCGGAGCTGGCGCATAAAAAATCCGCAACGGGAACAGGTGGGCATTAGGAGGGACGCCGCCGGCGGAAGGCAAGGCCGAGTGCGACAACGAGCACGTGGCCGGAAGAAAAAAAATGACAAATTTAAGGAAAGCCATCTTAGGTAATGAACCAATAGAATCAAATTTCATAGCTCCTCCGTACTCCAAGCTCCAAGCACCTCATGCGACTGCTGTTTGGAAGTTTCAATAAGAGTTAGTTTCATTGTTGCCGAGAAAATCTGGGTGGCGGCGGGCGAGTCCTGTCCTGTGCTCGGCCCGGCCTAATAATTGACCGCGTCCTCAGCATCTTTCTCCGATTTATTGGTGTCGGTGCGGGGCGCGGGGGAGAGCCGTTGACCCTTCGGCCATTTGAATACATTTGCATGGAAAGCTGCTGCTGGTGGCGCGGTGATTCAGCACCAGCTCGGTCGTGAACACGTCGTCAAATCAAAAAAAACAAATTACGTCCGGGTCCGGACACATTCGGTCCAGAAGGTGCACCGGGGGTCCGCCATTACAATTAATAATTGCCGCGGCCCGAGCCGGAATTGCAGCTTTCCTCGGACGTGCACCATTTGAATGGAACAGGTTAACGCGGCAGGTCTTAACGACCCCAGGTGCAAAAGGGTTCTGGGGCAAATCCAACCCGGAGGCTAGATAGGATTTTCGTTCAAAATCGACACACTTTGCAAGCACCTGAAACAATGGAATAAGAAGGGATAGAGGCTGACAATAGACAAAGAATGTAGTAGGAAAGAAGCGTCTCCAGAGGGAGCACAACAAAATGCTCACAAAAATCGTGATGTTGATACTTTTTCTTTCTTTTTTATTTGCGCAACTGACTGACGTGTCTTGCAAATACGGCGGCGGCATTGATCGGGGAGGTTCGGGGTCGCGGCCCGGATTCGGGGGCGCGACAAAAACAATTTCTTGGCGAGATTAATATCATCGCTCTACTTAGTCTAATATCGAGGAGTCGAACAATTCGGGGGGGCGATATGGTTGCTATCTAAAAGTCAAATCGGCGGTTATACATCAGCCGAGTCTGTCACAGCCCCGCAATATCAACCCCCGTTGACAAACCGCGATGGCGGTTTCTCCTGCTATCGCGTCCAGAAAAACTCCCCGATCTGCGATGGGGTTGTCGTTGCTGTTCCAGATAAATTAGCGGGAATAAAAACCGGTCGTGATGATGATGGTGACATATTTCGGCGAATTCACTCCATTTGCTACATGTCAAGCGCACGGCGACACCACCAGAAAGAGTCGTGGGTTGTGCACAACGGCCGAAATGGCGCTCGCGCCGCTATTTACGCAAAATGGATAATTATTCATCGTTCCAAATAAATGGACGGAATGAAAAACGCGAAACGGAATAAAGGGAGCACCGGTCGCATTCAACGGTCAAAACGAATCGAATTTAAAGCAAACAATGGCGGAATTATTGTTTTCGCTGCTACCGGTGCATGTACAGATGTATGTTGTTTGTTTGTGAACAACTAGGAGTGTGTACCTACAACCGTCAAAAAAAAAAACTAATTTGGAGCGGCCGCCGAAGACGACGACCTCGTTGGCGTGGAATAAAATTGTCGGCAGCATAGTTCGCCGCCGTCCGTTTATGTGCGATTACCCGGAAACGGAAGCGAGCGGGAATGGCAACAACTGATTTATTTCCTGGAATGGGTATGCAAAGTCGAGTCATAAGGAAATGCACATTTTTAGTTTGCGCTCGTTCCACTTCGGCCGAGAATCTCCACACAATCGCCAGGCAACTCCTGACAAGTCCCATGCCTACGAAGGAATAAAAACAACAAATTCACAAGTTTCGACCAAAATTGATTGTAGGTTCGAACTACAATCTACCTACAGAACCTACAAAAGTTAGACCCATTTCGGATTGGTGCGAGCGTTTTCCCCCCCAAAAAAAACCCGCGACAATGACATATTTTCGTCGTTACTTCCGAAGTGTTTAGAAGTCGGAAGTCCAATATTTGTTCCCGTGGCAATCTTGTATCGCCTCATGAATGCAAATCGGCTGCTCCCCGGTAATCCCGCTATCGCTCCGAACACACATCTTAACACGTTTAGCTCAGAAAATCCCGATCCGGCGACAGTCTTCATTAGATATACGTCCCAAGCCATCCTCCGTGCCCATGAAATACAGCCGCTATGTGAGCGGATTACCATAAGAGACGACGACGAGAAGAGGACGGTGGTGGTTCTTCTCCCCGCCATTTTCGGTCCCAACAACGATCATTGCTCGATACCGAACTCCCCGATAACGAACCCGTAGCAGCAATTACGCGCCACTTGCAAGACTGCTAACGAGCCCGGAGGAATCCGAATTAACGACGGCCATCCCCGCAAAAATCGACCACTGGAGCGTTGACATTCATCCGTATTTATGGACGTGTAATGGATGCGGGGTGATGTTCAATTTGATGGGGGAGGGGCGCAGGCGCGGGGGAGCCCCAAGATATGCCTATTTGGCGACCAAAGCCCGTATGAAATCAATTTGCAAGTCGCGTGTACCGACACTCGACCATTATTGTCGGCAATTCTGCCCCGGATTGATCGGCGACAAAAGAGCAGGACCGTACTCAACAGCAACCCCGCACGCCCCAAACGACTAGAATTCACCATTTTTCACTCATTAGAAGAAATAAATAATATCTTAAATGATGCCCAAAATGAAAGAAATCAGAGACCCGCTTGTGTGCACCGCGCCTTGGATTCTGCACCACGACCCATTATCGTTGAGTACTCCGGGGGGGGGCATGCGATTCGAAAGAAATTCGTCCCGTGTTTGCCCGACCGAAATTAAACTGGTGGCGGAATTATTCTGTTTGTTAATAATTCGGGCACGGCGCTGAGAGGGCAAAAAACCGAGCGATAAGGCCCCGCCGCCACAGTGTGCGGGTCTTGAACAAATGCCGTTCGTTCCCTACGTAATTAAAATTAAATCACCTTGTCGCAGGCGGCTCGACAAACACACGAACGTTAAAATGTACAACAATGACCGCAAACACTAAAGTATGGAAACGCAATTAAATCCCGGCAAACTCACGAACAATCTGCGGTGAGAACTTGCACAACTGTCGCAGGGAGCAGGAAGAGCTAGCCCGCACTAACGAAAATAATGCCGATCAGTTGAGGGATGCAGACGGGACCGGGTTCGCCACACCTTGCCACCCGTCCGAGAATCGACCTATTTTCGACTGACCGAAGACGATGCTGTCTTCGAGATCTTCAACTAAAAAATTAAAACCTACCGCAAGAGATCAGCTCTCTCGAGCATCTTTAATTATTGACTTGAGAAAAGAAGGAACCGTTGAGTTCTTCCAGAGTGGAGGAGCTAGATTCAGTAGCGTCACTCTATAAAAGAAAAATAGAGCAGATTTGAAATTCATCCTTTCTACGATCAAATAGCAACAGTGGTTAAGACTTCCTTCTGGTCTGGCGAAATTCCTAAACGTGAAGCCAAAAAAACCGAGTTACGTCGTCGGCTCTCGGGGTTGCTGCCACCAAAGGAGGTGGTGTTGCATTAAGGCGGCGGCACCGCCAATTTCGCATAATGCACGCTCCACTCCCGACGGGCGATATCAATCGAACGCTCCCTTAATGCAGCGTCAGCGTTAAGTCGCTTGACAAGATGATTTATGTCGCCTGCTCTGCGGGTTGCCGATAATGCAACAAAACTACGGAGCGATATGTACCCCTCGTCAGGATTAAGGGGGGGAGTTGGCGCGTTATTTCGAAGCAAAAGCCGCGCTTTCGGGCGCAATCAACGCCCTTAAGCCCCCTTTCCAAGGGCCTGTTTATTACGCCGACTATTGTGGCTTAACGCCGCCACAGAAGACGTCACGTTTAATATTCTTCCAGCGGCTGCGAAAGCGACAGCGATATTTGATTGGGAAAGAAAGCCCGAGGTTAAGGCTGGGAACAGAGCAAACAAACATCGCCGACGGCAACTTCAAAGCAAGCACCCCGCACCATCGTCATAATATGTCACTCGGCGTTCCAGTATCGGAATTGATACTCGGTCAAGGGTCGATTCGCTACGTCATGAATATTTTAGGTCAACTCTATGTAAATAAAAATTTTAATCTCGCTCCTTAACCCCCCCGACGTTATTTTGCCGGCTTATTTAAATCCATTCGGAAAAGCCCCGAACACACATCCGTTCACGCACGCTACTGCCGATATCGTGCACGACCCGAAAATATTCAAAGCCGATTAGGGGCGACGAATCAAGCGGGGGGGTGCTCGGTCACTTGATATTCCGCCGATGTCCGCACTTAACGACGGAATTAAACATCCCCCAAGAATCGCTATGGTGTGCATTGGGCGAATCTCGCGGGGGCGATGCAGTTGATTTAATTACCGGCATCGGAGACGGGGTGCGAATTACAAGCTGCACACAATGGCCGTCGCCGTTGCATAATGAAATTGCGACACATGCAGTCGGCATATCCGCCGGCTGGTGCATGGAGTATCGATGCAAGCCGCAACGCCGTTACCCGGATTTTGTATATATCTCAATCTTGTTGACAGATGTGTTCTAATAATGTCGGCCAGTTTCAATATATCAGAAGCACGAAACGGCCATATTTTTCCCGCTGACGCAATGCAAACGCGCACCCCCCCTTTGATATGTCGCCCGTGTTGCAGCAAAATATTCCAATGGCATCAATACTCGGGGGGCCGCCTCACCGCCACCTATTTCGGGATTCGGAACGGCTTCCAGCAGCCCCAATGCACTTCGCAGGCGGAGCCAGAGAAAGGGCATCACTGAGCCAAACACGTGTTCGACCGAAATTTCAGGCTCTTCACCCCGTTTCAGCCACCAACAGAATCTTCTACGATTTACCAACATTTCTAGATATGTTTTTTTAGTAATGATCAACGGTCATGTTATGAGTTACGATTTAATTTAGTAATGCCGTAACGCTATTTAATTAAAAAATATTGATGATTAGACTACAACAATTTTTTTCGTCCTTAAATGAGAGTAACCCAAGCCGGTGACCTCTCTTGCTGTCAACTAGTCGGCAACGGCCATTGCGCATTTCCAGGTTTCTGGTCGGTCCGTTTTAAAATGTCCCAAATTGTCCAATTTCGCCCGATTTGGAACTTCGTGTCGCAGCCGTCATCATCGACCCTGCATTATTCCGTTCGGTCCCGTTATAATTCCTGCGACATTCATAATGCAGTGGCGCACCCTTCGCCGCAGGTCCCCGAGGCCTAGTAGGAGCATCCCGCAATAAATTGCAGGCGGCCGTGCAACGTCCACCATCATGACAGATTAGTACATCATCAATCATCCCTTGCAACACGATAACAAGCCTGCCGCGCCATAATCTAATTGAAATATTAGTACGTCGAACGTTGCTGCTGTTGCTGCCGCCGCCGCTGCAGAGAGTATATTTGCGGTGGCGAAAAGCCCTGCCGGAAAACGTCCCGAAGTTTATAACGCGCACCTATCCCCCGGAAATACCTACGTCTCCGGGATTAGGGATCTGCGCCTATACCGCGACCCAACTATACCCCAAACAATTAACATAAAACTTACATTAGTCCGAATTCACGAGAGTTAGGGCGGCGGTAGTGTAAGCGGAAGATTATCAGGCCGGGATTGTACGCAATTACGTATGAGTCATGTTATTAGCCCGATTCACCCCCGGATTGAATCGCGTCTAAATTTTATACGAGCTCGCCACCCCGCCCCGAAATCGCGTAATACAAATAAGGAGTATAAGCCGCAATGAATAGTTATGAGAGAACCGTTGCAATTGCGCCGAAATTTCCATTAGTCCCCCCCTGGCGATGTTGACAAAATTCCCAACTACCCCGATTAATTTCAATTTTTAATTCAATTCTCGAGTAAATGCGAAAACCTTGTTCGGCGCCCTAAACAAATTGCGGCCGAGATCGCGGTTACAGTCTCCAATTTGTCCGGCGGACGCCACTGAAGTTGCCAAGCCAACTGAAACCCGAAATTATTTCGCAAAGTGTCGGAGAGTAAAATGTGGCTGTTAGTTATTGATGGTTTAATTGCTGCATTATTTGAACAAAGGGAATTTATGCGGAAACAAATTATTAAACTCGCCAAACTAATAATTTATATAACGTCGGCTTCCGAGCATGTGTTGTTTTCGCTTTAGTTGTTATTTGTACACGTTGTACCTGCCGACACAGGTACCTGGTGAATATTCAACTCGAAACTTATCCGCCCCGTCGACATTTAATCAATTCTAAAATGCCGGATTACCATAAAATATGCGGAATAAAATTGGAAAAATTACGCAACGTTTTGGCGAGCTTGCCAACATTCGAAATGCAAGGAGGTACTAAACTTTTCCAGAAAAATGACCTATCGCCACATCATCTAGCAATCGAATATAGGGGGGGTGGAGTGCTAGGGATGGTAAAGACCATCAATAACGTCATAGAGTTTATATCAATTATCATTCTTATCTTTCTTAATTGTTCCTAAGAAAAACTTCAAACCACAAGAAGAAAGCGAAAAAAATTTTGGCAAGGAAAATAAAATCCATAGATTTGCCTCTCTGTTCTGAATTTGCATTCTCCTTTCGAAAGGAGATGTGGAAAGCTGTGAATGGTAAATTTGCCTAAAGTGCTGTGATTTGACGATGCGATAATTTTTGAAGATGTTTTGTGCCGACGTCCTCTTCGAGAGCGTTCGGTTAAAAATTGGCTAAAAACGGGGAAGGCCCGAACGCCGAAAGCGATTTATGGGACCGAAACGCAAACTAAGTGACTTTGAAACTACACAAATCGTCAATCCACCGGAATAGTTTTCAAACCGCTCGAGGACTCCAATATTGATTGTCGTGGCAAGTCTGGTGGATGCGCCGAGTGCTTTTTAACCGCGCTCCCGTTCTTTTTCCTCAAACCGCCACAGCTAACTACCTAAACCACCCCTGTACCGGTCCTGTCCGTTTACGAAAAAAAAGACACCACCGGTCCGGAATACAGATTCTACTACACCGCCGTAGCCCTAAACGTCCGTCGATCCGGATCCGTTTACCCTTCGCCCGATTGGCCGTCCCAAAAACTCAATAAAACACAATTCAGCCAAGTTTCAACAAAAAAGAACTCGATTTACAAAATAACAAATCCTCTCACGCCGCTTCCAAACTTCTATCGATTTATACATGTTGGCAGCGAGAGGAGCCGGAAAAACTACGACGTCCCGAACGTAGTGGCATCGGGGCGACTGAATCATTTTCGGGAAGAGAGAGAGAGGAGCGTTTCCATGCAATTACCTGCCGGATCGATCAGTTGAAGAAACGGCGGTCGCTTGCTTACCTGGAACGAAAAAAAATAACATTAGACACTTAGACCCAATCACTTAACGTCTGTTAGTTAATTAAACTGAACGTAATGGCTGTTGGAAACAGGGGCGGATTTGCATAGAGAACGCGACGGGGGTGGGTTCACGGGGATTGATTACCTCGGGGCCGGGGTGTCTCCGCCAAATTGGCGCGATGATTGATTTTTTAGTTACCTACACGTCGGGGACGTAATCCGTGTTTTTGCGACGTTTCAATTGGAAGGGAATTAGGGCATGTGGGGATATTCATTTATTCGCCTGGATGGAACAAAAACACAGCCAGTTGGGTGGTGCAGGTTTCAGGTTGAGTGAGTAAGGAAGCAAGTAAGTAATTTAGTTCGTGCCTCACGGGCTCGAAATGATTGCGTTACGTTCTCCTTAATTATCTACATTTCATAAAACTTAATTAAATCTTCTCCGCTCTTCCTCTTCCACCGGCCTATTTTCACCTCAGCCCTCTCCGCTTTCTTCGTATTCTTCACATTCGAAGCAGTAATTAACGACATCCCCCAGGTCCGTTTTCGAGTTTGTAACATGACTCGCCTGCCCTGCATGAAACTGCTTGAGTGTTTTCATAAAGTGTCTAGAAAATTTTGTGCAACCCCGAAGAAGTAACTAAAAACTGAAGAATATGCAACTATTTTGGCCGTGGCCTGAAACACATGCGGCTCACTACCCACTTTAGCAGTTATTACCGATCATCTTATTGAATGCAGTGTGTAGTTGGAAATTGCGCCTCGATCTTAGTTTGCAAATTCGCTGTTTGGAGAATGCATGTTTTTTTGGAAACGTCTCGCTTGAATGGCAGAAAGCGCACTTCGGCCCCGCTTCCAGCTGGATCCTTCATTAAAAATCGACTTATGCAAGAACTCATACAAAGGACTCGTGCGATGCAATAAGACAACCTAGTTGAGCCTCCGTTGTGTAAGCCCCATTATGTCAGAAATTGCCCGATGACGTAACCGTTTCATCCTCTCGTCTGCCCGTCTCCGTCCTCCAATTATCTCACTTAAATTATTTGTCTGGAATTTTTCGCCGTGACGATAACCGAATTTCGCTATGAAACCGATTCACAAATACAATTAACCCCCGAATTGGATCAATTAACGCAATTAAGTAGTACCGGCGCCAGGTCTTGGACCGGGTAATTCGATTTCGAACCGTTGAATTTCGAATTACGCAATTATCATTCATTTGGGCCATTAGTCTGGGGATTTGCGATCCGTTGTTTGGGAGTCTATCGGGGAAGACATTCATGCGGCCGCCGGGGTCGGGGCCTTGGCGGCGAGCCAGGGCCGTGATCCTATCAACTGTACAGAAATAAGTGCACCTAGACATCCGACAAATTTATTGCGGCACCGAGTATTAGCCGGCTTTGTTCCGGACCGATAACGACAGTTCAAAAGCCGAATTATCATCGCACACACAGATATATTGTGGCCTTAGATGTTTGTTCCTGAACACACGGAATTAATTAATCCATTTGACGTCAAAGACAACAACGTTGCCGTAGAGGCAACTGCGGATTAGATAAGAGGCGACGGGGAATGGGATCGACACCGACCGGGAGCCGGGGGGCCAAAACTGCCACTAATTACATGACGACAATAATTTAAAAAAAAAAAAAATGGCAAAGATCCTAATTGCCGCGATAACCAACGGAGGGTGTCCTAATTTGCGGTCGGACTGATGTATGTCGAAATAAACAAGTTCGGGTTCGAACAACAAAGCTAACGAACAGATTAGGGCCAATAAATAAACCATCCGGCCGCACATTACATTATCCATCCAATTGCATTAATATTTGCCTCTGCACACAATTACCCGGTAATCGAACCCGGCGCCCCGCCCCGTCGCACCGCCACAGCCACCACTGAAACATGCCGGCCTTTTGACCACCGGAATTGTCAAAAACCGCTGCGACAACAATTAATACAATTGGACGGCGACGCACAAATGGCGGAGGCGCCGGGAGAATCGCAACTAATTCCCGCAATCGCTCCAGGCGACGACGGTTAGTCAACAAATTTGCTCTTAATAATAATTAGTGTTATAATTTGAATTTCGTTAAAAACTTACAAAGCGCAGAAAACTGTTAATCCGCATGCTGAACTTTTCTAGACCTTTAATATTTAGAGTGTCGCATACTGCAGTTAACTCCTCGAAGTCGCCTTGTTATGAGCAGAAAAAGCGGCCGCATCCCAACAAATTGTTATTCAAATCCCCCTTTTACCTATTCCAGCTCGGTCAGAATCTCTAGTTTTCAGGAAGAAAAACAAGTTGGCTGCGTTCCGTTTCCGGTGTGATCTCCGCTGTTTACTACGCCCACCTTTCAGGTTTCAGGAACTGTAAACCAATTTGCAGCAAATTCGATTCCGCGCCGCCAACTAGCGCTAACAAGCCGAAGCCGTCTTTTTATCATCCCGATCCATATCGCCGCCGTTTCCCTTCTCGCCATTTCGCCGCCGAAAACAATCAAAATTACCACAAAACGAAAAACATCGTCGCCAAGACGTAATTTTAACGATACGCTAATGGACCGTGTTGATGCCGTCGTCGCGCCGGCCGTAAAAGCGAAATTATTCCTGGCAAGTCCCGAATTAGCCCGCGATTTTTTCTTCGCTTATGCGCTCAGAAGCGGCGAGCACCACCTATCGATCGGACAAAGGCAAGTGAAACTTACAACGTGATAGAGGAAAACGAACACAGTGAACAAATAGGGATCAATGCCCCCCGAAGATGCGTGGAAAGAGGGAATGAATAAGTAGAGGACGCGTAAAGTAGACCAGGATGGCTCCTGGAAACCTATACAGTTACCACTCGAAGAGCTTACGACCCTCTTGTAATTCCGGGAAAGCGCCATTTTTAGGCCGGTGTCACCCCCGTCAATTCGAATTTTTTAAGTACCCACCTCGATGTCCACCCTTATTTCGATTAGGTACAGACGATTATTTTCGAACGACACCCGCAGTTCCCGTTAACGTTTTGGGTCGGCGCTAAGGAATTTCCATTTTTTCGACAGCAATTTGACGCTTTAACCATCTACACCTCGCAGCAGGAGTCCCGACTCCTGCGGGGAAAAAAAGTAATATTTAATTAGGGAAACCCCGCCCGCCACGACAACACGAAACAAATAAAAAAACCGGAATAAATTCACGTCGAACTAACAAACGACCAAATATTTCTCCACTGCTTAATTAATAGCGATAATTAAAATTCCGACAAAATCCAGGACGAAAAGAAATAATTAAGTATCAACATTTACAGAAAACGCGCTGGATCTGATTACCGGCGGAATTGAAAGCGGAAAGGGGCCGACGGAAATGGGGCCTGGGGGAGCCTCCTTTTTCCGGCCACCGAAGCAAAAAAAAAACGGGCTCGTTCAAAAATGGACCTCGACAGAATGTTAAGTTATCAATATTTATGGGACTCGTTCGAAACAGGCCTGTTGGGAACAATCCGGGGACAATTCGTCCGAGGGGGGCGGAACAGCTCCTGGAAAAAAAGCACCGCACCGCTGATGATCGTCGTTAAATTTTCATTAACGCTGTTTACCGGGCTCGGGCTAATAAAGCAGGGATTTCGAGGCTTCCCGAGAAACCGCGCAATATTCGCATAATAATAAAAATAATAAAACCATTACGCACCCACGCATTAGTCCATCAACCCGAAGCCCGAAAAGCCGGAATTTGAAACTTAAAAAAAGAACTGCCGAGCAACAACGAGAACGACCCCTCTTCCATCAACTTTGAAGTCGACATCTTGAATTATTAACAGTTAAGTGGCATCAAAAGATTTGAGCGACGTCGCATCGCCCGAAACTGCTCACTTACCGACCAACTATTTCTATATAAATAAATAACGAAAAAAATTGAAAGGGGGCCCCCGATTGTTTCATCCTCTTTGTGACGCTGTTTGAGACGACCAAACAAAGTCTGAAAGTATTCGAAACTCGGTCCGATCAATTTGTAACGTTAATCGGATCGCATTTCGAGCGTAAACAAGACCTGCAAACCAGAATAGATACTCATTCGCCCAAATGTTTGTTCTTGTCGTGATAACACCCGGAAAATTCGCAAATAAAAATGAAACTCGTCCCGGAAACGCAAGGCGCAGCCGGTTTCAAGGCCGCCGCCGCAAAATCCTCGATACCAAAACTCGTGCACTTGGATCATTTCCCGGAGGGTGAGCGAACACGGTCACGCGAAAAACGATCGACTGCTTTAAACCGGACATTTTCTGTTTCGAGGAACAAAAGTTCGTTCTGTTGGCATCAAGGGTGAAGCGAACTCAATCGGAGAGGTGGAGAATCGATGGGGTTCGCGTCGAAAAGGTTACATGTTGATTGGGGATGTTAAGGAATAAAAGTGTATGGAAATGTTCTCGGTGATAAAAAGGTCTGGGGAATTCTGCGAGGAAAAGACAAATATTAACTTAACAGCCCTGTATCTCTAATGGTTTACGAGTACCGATGATGACCCGTAAAATAGCTATAACTCTATATCCTTAAGGCTGAGCCGAACGCCGCAGGAATGAGGAGCTTCAGGTTAGGCTAGTCAAGTGGATTTCTGGGCGATAAAAAATTCATTAGTTACCTGGAGTTTTCAAACAGTTTTTTTAAGAAGCTTTAGAGAATTCTACAAAATGTATAAAGTCGACAAATGGTGAAAGAGCCATAAATTTATAACAAATTTGAAACCATCCAAAAAGTAGTTTTTAGAGATTGATCATTCGGTTCTTGGAACCTGAGAAACAGTTTTTCGGTGATTCTTCTATAGAAAATGGTTTCTGTTTGAACAATACGCGGCTTGAATCCTTTCAATTTTTTTCATGAAGTGCAAACATGGAAAATACCGACCGCATTATTCAACCAAAGTTGATGTGTTTTCATTGTCGAAAAAAGTTGTGGCCGCGTCTAGACCTCTTTTTCGCCCGCTAACGCGCGGAAAATGCCCGCCGTCAATACGCAGCATTCCTTTTCGAATCAATCTTGTTAACGAGACGCAAAATGGCGGAGGTGCCGTGGCATAATTTTTTCGGGATCACTCAAACAATTCTGCAACGCCAGATCTGGTTTTGATCGTCGAAATCGTCAAAACTTGTGCAATTGCTGAGTAGACCGCGCGGCAATGCGGAAGACTCGGAAATGGCATGAGTGTTCTGCTAAAGTTTCTGAATGCGGCTGTACGAGCCACTCCCCGATGCCGGCACTAAATAACAATGTTTGAACTATTCCCGTTAACAAAGACAAAGCAACCGATGGCGTGACTGGCAACGTGTAAAGAGCGTAAGAGAACCATGTGTCAGCCCGGTGACATTTAATACGTATAACGCACGCAACTTTTACGGGGGCTGTTGAGGTAATCACCCTCATTAAGCGGGAAAAGCGCCCGCTCCTCTCGAGACTGGTGATTTTTCTATTATCGTAATGCGATTATTATAGTTTTCGGCGAACACGGACGCGATTCGAGACGAGGTTTCGGGCCGAGATAAGGGTGCGAGTGGGCCGTAAAGAAATTCTAGCAAATTGCGTAATAAACGTTGTGCGTGTATAACTTTATCTCGCGTTCAAATGCCGAATTAAGACGGCAACCCGGGGCTTCGCCGCTTACATGAAGCGGAATTATTATTCCTGCAGAACGCACAGAAAATAAACCGGCATTTCCCCAAGGCTGAACGTAAAACGAGCATTAGCCCGAATATTGCTAGAATTTCTCTATGCATATTTAAAGCGCATTTATGCCTTAATGGAGAATCAGATGTTTCCGTCGTTACATCGCGCGATCTTCCGGTGGAAATTGGAAATTCCACCTTCCGCGACTTTACGCCGGGCTTTATCAACGAAATAACAACGCGGGTGATTTAATAACGGTCGCCGGATCGGACTGTGGAACCGTAAATCTGCGGAAGAAAAAAAAACTATGAGAACTGCGAACGGGAATAACGAGAATCACCTCGATACAACGCCATCAAATCCAGATCAAATCGGGCACGTGCACGTAACGATATGTCGTTGTCGCCGGATCTGACCGAACTTATGAAGCTGGAGGCATAAAGCAAAGCCGACGGTCCTCGTAAAACAAAGCGGCTAACGGCCCGGCGGCGGCTGGATGATGGGCGACCCCACATCCGCCCATGACGACGCCGTAAAGCGGACTTAGTGCAGGTGCCCGGCACCCCATAAACCGGATGTGCGGATCGCAAAATCGCGGCCGACCGCACCACTCGTCAATGCCGCAATCTCAATTAACAGCCAACAAAAACACCTGTCGCCGGAGAAAGAAGACTGAGAGACCCCCTAAAGGCGGAGACGTGAGGCTGCAGGTTCATCAACCCCTTGAAAAAGAGCAAACGAAACTAAAGCGGGAAAACAATGATCAAATGGGGTTCTAGGTCGGTGCCGGCCAGCGGCTTTGGCCGCCGTGGTGATGGGGTCCGCTCTCGAGCTTATGACGCCGCCGCCGGTAGGTATGCGTTTATAATATCGTCCGTTATTGCCTGCCCCAAATTAGAATTTCCGTCGAGTTCCGTTGCCCCGCGTGAAATAATAATAATCCGGCCGTAAATTTGACCAAAACACGTCGGAATTTTACAATTATTCCCGCCGCTCGCCAACGGAAATTTTTAATCAAGCCAGCCGCCGCCAAATTCCAAAACAACCCGTTTACTTGTACCACCCCGGCATAACAACGTCGGCGTCGTGAAAAATTAATTCGACTTCGAAATTGAATCTGGCGCGCGCAAACCGCATTTACGCTCCATCATCATCGGAGACGGTGGCGTAGCGTCGCGACGCCGTCCTCCGCGGGGAAATAACGCCGCGTCCTGCAGAAGCATCGAAATTGGGACCGTCGGGAATCGGGAGTGAATCCGGAGTAATTGACAACGTACCGTTCCGGTCGGTCTCGATAAGGAAAAGGTGAGGAGAGCAACGGCGAACGGGACGCCGGAAAAACCGCAGCGGAAACGAAACTAATTAGAGGGACGCAACAACGGCAAAGGGACGGAGACGAATGTTTCACAATCAGCGTAACTCGATTTCAGGTTAATTTAATTCGGGGCCCGAGTCACCGCGGCAATTTATTGTTTATGAAGCGCTAATTGAATCAGTGGGACGTTTAGTGGGGTCGCTGGAGACAATCGGCGTTTCTTTCAATGACGACATCGAGGCGCCAACAAGTCTCGCCATTGTTCGATAATGAACACAATTTTCGCCAGGCACCAATACAGTTCCTAAATAAATGAACATGCAAATTTGAAAGTGAGTCGTTCAAAACCCCAACCTCTGCATCTGAAAATCTTGTTGGAGCTTCAACTAAAAAAAAAGTGAAGCGGGGCCGCCGAGAACCGATGACGAGGCTCCTTGCTCCTTGCCTCCACCTGAGTGCTTGTGGTGATTTTCGGCAAAATGCCCTCGAATGGGGTCTAGACCGAAGGTGTTGCCGTTTTAATGAGGTGTCGAGACGCGCGGCGCCGTAATTGCGTTAAAGTTTCTAGATCCTCGCCCGTCACAAAGAGAGACGATCTCGCCGACGTCTTTACGACCAGCTCGCTGGACGAAAACAGCCCTCGATCAGTTCTCGCGGTCCAGTTCAGTTCGACCCAGCGGAGGCGGCGATCTTATTGAAATGTGAGCACGCCTCATCGGACATCGGGAGAATGGAAATTATGCGTAGAATCCTTATAAGAAAATATAAATTGCCGAGGCAGACAGGAGTGGACCGTTTCGGTATACATTACGGCGAGGGGTGTAATAAACGACCGGTACGAGACCGAGCTGCGGACCACTTTTATTAAAATTCTTGTCCACTGCGAACATCGGAAGAGTGCTGATGTGACAACGGCTGCTCGTAAAAACGAAGGAAACATCCCCATCTCGCGGACGATTGAAATTGCGATTTCTCAAAAATCAAACGGAGCAGAAATCGAAACAATCGTCCTGGAATAATTATTACCGAGCTTCCCGGGCTCCGATCCGGCAGGCTTCGGTCCTGCGTGACGGGGCGACGATTTGTTATTTAATTCGGGGCCCCGAGAGAAGGAAGGAGAGGGCGGCGAAGACCGTTATTAAAACGTCATCAGGGCGAACGGCGCGATTTAGATGCAGATTTACGGTAAAATGCACGGGGTAGTTGGGGCGGCCCTAAATTGCCGACACATTTCCCATCAAACTATCACGCCGAAGACCTGCGCCAGATCCGCCTTCCGGTTCACCCTCAAAAATGAAACGTTCAAAATCACTTGACTGAGAAACCGTTCAGGTTGCTTGAAGTACTGGAGGTGAGTCGCTACCTTGTGGGCGCTATCGTTACCAGTTGCGCGGTAATAACCACAAATCTGGAGATATGCTCTGCTCGCTTAATTACGATAGAATCTCTTGCCTGGCGATCGAAGGACCTTGTGGTTCGGTGCGATTCCGCGGCACTTGCCGCAATACCGTAATGTAATTGGGCCATAATGTCACATTGGTCGTTACTGGAGTCAATGAATTAATAACGCCCATTAAGTCATGTGCGAGGGCCCTTCTGCTGCGGCATTACGGCTAATGCCCTCCTATGAGCTGTGTCCAGGTGTTGGTAAATGGCCCGACGTCACGTGAGCCCGCGTGCCATCGTCGAGTAAGTCATCTAGTAGCGCGACGCCAGGACTGGCTTGATCGTTCCGGAATATGACACCTGCACCCTCCCGGAAAGACGACAACCACCCACCCAACATCCCCCGTAACTGCTTTAAACGTCACGCCATTCCCCCGGAAAAAAAACAACAATCCAGAAATATCTCGGCGTATACAGCGAGGACACGACCGAATTATCCCAGAGAATAAGCCGTAAAGCGCTTTGCGAGAAGCAAAGAGGAACTGACTAGATGTGTGTTGAGAAGAAAGAAAAAAGGCATAAATGCCATGTTTGTTTGCGTTGTGCGGGAGGAATCGGGCGTTTCCATGTCCGGGGCCATAAATCTTATCGGTGGCGCATAACGAACGCAATAATAATCAAAGAATGATTAGCGAGGGTGGGCTGCAATCGACGGGGGGGGGGGGGGGCGACAAATAAACATTATTAATTGGAACAAGTGATCGAACTGCAATATGTGTGCTGATTTAACGGAAACCGCGTGCACTCTGCCCGGGGATGTTTTGAATTTAAATGAGCGAATTCCGGATGTGCGGCCATAACAACCGGGAGGCCTCATCGACCGCAAGAAATTTCAAACAAGCGTCCCTCAATTAAACAACTCTAACCTTCATTGAGCAAATTCGTTACAGCATCGCTGGAATACTCAAGTGCTCCCCATTCAGCGTCGGTTTCAATACTTAATTGTTGCGTTGTAGGCCAAAGTTTCGCAGCTGTCGAGTTAGCACTAGGTACTCCTGTACCTTTCAAAAAGTTCTGCAACAACTATGTAGATCCTAAAGCGACAACAAATTCGATTCAATGGAGGTCTAAAAATAAAGTTCGATTTTCACTCAACATCCTGAATCAAATTCTTACTTTTTTCCTTATAGTCTTAATTGTATTTCCGAATGGAAGCCTCGTGACGCACACACCAATTGAAATTCCTACTTTACATCTGGAGATTGGATCCACGAAGAATGTTTTTTTTTTTGTTGACGCATTATTAAAGTGCCTAATAGAGAAGTTGACAAGGCGGGGAAGTTGACACGAGTCAAAATGGTCATGAATATTAAAATAACGGGACCTTAATATATTATGTATGTATAAAATTTCAATGTTTGATCAGGGCTCTCGGGGGGGTCTCGCAGTCTTTGAGAGTTCGATGCGCACCCTTAGGCCCCCGTTGACACGACAAACAACGGTTCCCACACTCTTGCTGCCGTGCGACCGACAATAGACGCATTTAGCCAGGATTGTTGTTGTTTTTCAACGAACCAACAACTTGACGCGGAAGAGGGAGCAACAGACCGATTCCTAATTAATTTCGGATTAAAACACATCGGGGTTGAGGTGAGGCCAAATCTGGCCCCGGGGTATAATCAGACACCCCTAAATATTGCGCTGCGCGTATTACTCTTATTAAAGCGCCAAAGCCGACCTCAAACTGATTTTGATTATTGCTGAAAAATTGAATTAGTACATATGTAGCTACCAATACCAAATTTGCTGATAGGATAACAGCAAATTTATTACAAAATTATGAAACTTTAATTAAGTTGCTAATTATTAGAAACGAAACTTGTAGGCAATGGTTGATTTGGAGTCGCGTCGTAAGTAGTCGCCACGGTGTTCCGTATATCTCATGCGAAGAAGAGTAGAGAAACCGCATGTTGTGGCGACTCCACCTCGACTTGTGTTCAGGACAGGGTAATTTGATTAAATCACCTGAAGCCCGGCTGGTTGGCCAACGCAGCGCCGGCTGCGGGCCGATCTTGAAGACTCGTCAGTGGCAGAGGCGCCGGGGGGCGAACGCAAATCATAACCAAAGATCGTTTCGGCGTTTAATTCGTGTTGTTTTTGAAGTTGCCAAGTCGAGTGAAATCGTCGAGTGGAATTTCCATCGTACCGAAACGTATTGTTGGCCGAATCAAACTCGCATTAGCCAAATGGCTTTCATTAATAAACACTCGCAAATTATTGAACTATTTGAGAGTTGAGTTGTTGCGGAGCTGTTCTGGCCGAAATACGTTAATTAAAAAGGTTCATTACATTAAATCCGCATTGTTTTCGGATTGGAAGCGCCGAAATATAATGAAATCCCCCCATCTCCTCGTCCGTCGATAACCGCGGGCCCCAAAAACGAATTAATAAGAGCGCGAGTTCGGAAGGGCAGTAAATTTCCAGAGTACTCTCTCGATGTGATGTCAGATGTTTTGAAGTATCGGTCTTTCCGGTTGGCTTCCGCGTCCCGACTGAAATTTTCATTGATAAATACGATGCGATCGGGAACGAATCTTCGCCATATCTTATTTTCAGGAGTCCTTTGTGGCCCCGGTCCGCAGTAATCAGGACAAAAGTCAAGCGATTTATCAGGAAAAGTCCGGCGATATTTCTTCGTTCACTTTTTTTCTCAGTTTCATTACGAGGATTCAAACTTTGGCGATTACGACGGCAATCAATAGAGACGGGCGAGCGGCACGGAGCCAGGGGGACGGGGAGGTCGACGACAATTAATAACGAGCGAGTAATAATTAAAGGTCCCAATTAAAATATTCATAAAGTTTGCGGTAATAGCTGTCAGGCGAAGTTCCAGTCGCGGCTCGGCTGATGTACAAAGCTCCGGATGAAACTTCATAATTTCTCCTGGAACTATGAAATTAATGATTTTCGCACTTTAATCTCGCCGACGCCGCGCCGCCCGCACCCGAAGACCGGGCCCAACGGAGCAGCCACCGCCAAAAATGGCCCGTCTCGATCGCTGGCCCGCAGCAAATAATGTCAAATGCAAGATATAGGAGATTACGACGTCGTCACCGCGACACAAGCGACTTGTGGTTAGTTATGTTGTTGGTAGACATGGGTAGGTGAACTAAAAGTTGCATAAAAGCATCGCCGATTCCATCGAGGTTCACTGAAATCTTGCAGTTTGTCACTTCCACTATGATCATCACTAATTCCTAGATTCACTTCTTCACTAGTTCTGCTTTGTGTCCTTCACATTTGATTCTAAACGCCTCAAATATCTCTACTTCTTCCAGGAATCAGTCGGCACTATAATCTCTACATTCACTTCTTCACCAATTCAGCTGCTGCCTTCACACTTCACCCCAGACGCCTCTAATCTCTTCTAATCGTTGGAGGATCAGTCGGCACTAATCCTGAGATTCACTTCACTAGTTCTGGGCCCCTGGCACTTGATTTCAAGCGAAAGTGCGAAAGTCTTGCGAGGATCAGTGAAAGTGTTGACGCGGATCTGCAACGGTTGTCATTTTTTTTTTTTTTGGGTCGGATATTGATCTCTCCGGTGGGCGGCGTCCCCGGAAACGGCGTTATCTATGCGAAAGATAAGTTTGATGTCGTCTCGAACGTCGCCCGAGGCGAAATATTTAAGGCCCATAAGATTTTATCGAAGTCAGGGGACATAAAAAATAAGAAGAACTCGTCGTAAATTTCTTACATCTTACAAAGTTTATAAAATAGACAGGCAGATTTATGGGCGACGCGTTTTCTAGCGTACAAAGAGCACGAAATTCATCCAGCCAAACAAATCGGGTCCAACCAACCCCCCCAACAAAAAGCTCGATGGCGTGATGATGGTTCAAGTTGAAAGGACGAGAAGTAATTGTTCTTTCGCCAATAAATAAAAAGGTTTAAACGAAGATGGGGTGCTAATGGAGAATGGATTGTGGTGAAAATTCGGAGATTACATACAAAACAACAGCTTCTCGTGACGGCGCGCGGTAAGTTGGAAACTTTGTAAAAATGGGTTGAATTTATCAATATTTGTTTGGAATCGGCAGTTTCCGCTGCTGTTCCGGTCGAAAAGTAAATAATAATTTCCGATTTGTTGCTTTCCACCCAACTTTTCTATTAATAACTCTTCGGGGGGTTGTGGAATAGGCGACGTAATTTCCCGCCCGCTGATTGTTGCTGCGGAATTGTTGAATAAACAATAACGGCCCCAGCCCATGCAGGTGGGTAATAAGGTCGGGATTCTGTCAATATTTGAAAGATGGCGCGGCCGAGATTGCGGTTGTGTATCGAGAGCGGAGGGGTTTCGGATGCTGCCGGCGGGGGTATTTATTTGATTTATATCCCATCCAGACTGCGGAAGACATGATTCATACGTGGTCGGAAAATGAGATGTTACTTATTCTGCAGTACATAATACCTTCCAAGAGCATTTACGTGTTTCACCCTTAGTCGGGAAGACGTTTCAAAGCCCGAGTGCCACGAGGAGTTCCATTAGCGCAGGTAAACACGGGCTCTCGCGTGTCGAGATCAAGTTCAATACAGGCACCTGGCTATAACCCGGGGTGGCAATTCCCCCGGCCCCGGGATCGCGCAGACAGTCGCAAAATTAACAAAACTCGCTCGACGGCCGGTCAACCGCCCCCACCCGAAAATCCAAACCCATTTTTCAGAAGCAATGAGAGGTTACCTGATCATTATTGTCCATCGTTTCCTCGATCTAAAACTTGAGGTTTCGAGTCCTGGCAACAATTTTGATTCTGTATACGTAATGTCCTGGCTGTCCGCGTGCATCAGTGGAGTTTCCGACTGTACGGGCTTGGAAAAGTCGTCGAACCAGCAACTCTTTTCGCTAATGTTGAATTTTGTTGTTGTATCGACAACATCCTGTGGCGGCCCTGCACGGCCATGCGAAAATACCGGCTTTGTTCGTCGTCGAATTCTCAATTTCTGCCAGTACCAATATTTACCCCCGACCACCCTTGACGATTCCGTCATGCGACATTACCGAATTGAATCCACGTGTGCACCGACGTCCCAGTGGAACGACCGAAAAAGTACCTATATGCAATAGCATGTCGACGTTGCATACGTCAACAATTTCCATCATGTCGCCTGATGGAAACATTTTTCGAAAATATCGAACAAACACAGTTGGTGCACACGCTAAATGCTCGAGAGAGTGTTGCCAACAGAAATAGACTATACGACAAATATTTACCCAGTTACGATGTATAATAAACACAAATGAACCCGAAACATTGCTCCTAAATAATAAATGAAGCGTCCCAAGTTCCGCGAAACGTTATTGTTGCTATAAGGGGAGCGTGGGTAATAATTTCGGGTCGCGATTACACACCCCCGGTTGAGACTTGGGAATCGCGTTACAAGTGTATGTACCTAGGAAGAGAGATAGGTAGACGTCGAGGATGACACCGCTGCGATCCGTTTCGTTGTGTAAGTAAATATATGTTAATGCAAATGCGCCGCTGCATTTCATATTTAAATTCCGTGTCTGGTACGCGGGTTAAATGAGGGACGAACCCTCATTTTATCAAAGAGATTACTGGATCCTGGTCTTAACAACCCGCATAATTCGTCTCGGGACCGCATCCAACACGCTCGCCGATGCATAAATCAAAACAACACCGTCTCCAGAACGAGTCGCCCGCATAACCACTCTTAAGGGCCGGAATCAACTCTTTTCCACCCCCGGCCCAATCGATATGTGCGACGCCGCCAACCAGGTAGCGCTCTCGCGATTATTTTATTAATTCGCCCCGGCATTGCGGGTGTATTTGCGGTCGGGACGTGATATTAAATTTTGAAATTGGGGGCCGTGTTTGGATAGGTTCGGGGGAAAACAAGACGAAGTAACAGAAAGCCGCCGTCGAAGCTCGGATAGTGAAGGCTGCGGCGGAATAACCAAACGCCGAAACGCGCCGCCCCTATATGAAGACGCTGTCAAAGCCGAACGGATGCATCTGCAAACATTGAAATCTCAGATTCGACGGGCGTCTCGGATGAAAAAGCGACCGACGCCGTCGCCCGCAGAAAACAATATTTCAACGGATCCGCGTAATCGGAATGCATACACTCGACCGTAAATCAAAGGGGCCGGGACGGGAAGAGACAGAAGACCTGGACACGGCGAGGAGCGCCAACCGCGGGGTTGGAGCCCCGAAAAAAGGTCCTCTACGCGGTCCGCATTCGCCCGGAGCCCTATTAATTCGTTCCAAAGTTCAAATTTGAAAACATCCTCGAAGTCTGAAAAATAAAGTTTCATTCTAGTGCTGATGCTCTTTACTGAAGCCGGAAAGTGGGTCGGGTGTTAACGGCTTCTCCCCAAAAAAATCTTGAAACATTAATGAAACTAACTTGTTCCGGTATTAGTTTTGGGCGCATCCAATTACGGTTTTTTTTTTTTGTCGTCGGTAGTTTGCGGGACCATTTGTTGCCGCCTTGTAACTGAAACTTGGCGAGTTCCAGGGGGAATTACGACGTAAGATTTTACGACAAGAGCTCACGGTTATTAAGTCTTGCACCCTCGAGGTGTATGTGCAAATTTCCTTTGCACCGACAGGCAGATAAATATGGCATTAATGCACGTCGTGTTAATTTTGTCGGCGTTGTCGCAAATTACGCAGATTAGAACGACGTCTCCCAGCATTTTCTCTATTGTGCGGGAAGTTTCATTAATTATCCCGTTGTTTGGGACATTTTACGACGTTGTTCGGAAGGGCACATGCGAGGGCGGACCGGCGGATAACTTTACAAGGAAACCTCCATTTGTCATAATAAGTGCGTTTTAATCTTTCCATTGTTTTTTTCCTCTACAATTTTAATGCGCACTTTGATGGAGTTCGGCCATTAGCCAAGAGTTATTATCGCGTGGGAAACGCAGTGCACTCGAGTGAGATTTCACTTAATTTTTGAATAGTTGCAGGGCGGTTACTTTTACGTTGCGAACAAATCGGACAGAACAGCCAGCCAATGCAGAAATGGCGGAGGCGCCGGGTGAACTACCCGTTATTGTTGCTCTCAAGT
Source organism: Schizotus pectinicornis (assembly GCA_951805265.1). Classification (NCBI taxonomy): domain Eukaryota; kingdom Metazoa; phylum Arthropoda; class Insecta; order Coleoptera; family Pyrochroidae; genus Schizotus; species Schizotus pectinicornis. The sequence goes on along the minus strand of OX638204.1, from coordinate 2,702,956 downwards.
CTAATCCGGCGACTTGATACTAAAAACTCAAAAACTCTTAAGAGTCTAAAAAGTAGCTGACAATTCTAAATGTCACATCTCATTTACCCTGACTATCAGCTGCAAATGATAAAATTTTTCCCAGATGATGGTTTATAATAAAATAAATCTTCCTGAGATCAAATCTGCAGTCAATGTGACTGTATAACTGACAAATTTGCTAAATTTTTAACAAAATTTCAGTCAAAACGTTAAATGCTCAGACTCAAAGACTACAGTAACAATATCAATGTAATTACAACTACAATTAAGACGGCATCCACCTAGGCAGTGTAGCCAGCTTGCATCACGCCTTCTTGCCTCCGTTTTCAGTTTTTGTTGATGGCTCAGTTCCAAGGATGCTTACATCTTCATTACAGGACCCCTGTCAAACTTTGTTAATAAAGGGGAAGTGTTAATTATTCTTATAATCCCCAAGTAAATTTCAAATCATCCCCCTAGTTAATTTTGGTTAAATTTGATTTTATAGGGTAGCTTCATTGACGCACTTTCTGTAATCAGTGACCAGCGATCATCGCTGATGTGAATCACTTCCTCCGAAGTTGCCTCTTCCTCATCCCCGTCTCTTGTTTGTTCTCCGTCTTCTCTCACAGATCCGCGATAAGAAGATCGCAACGTAACTTCTCGCGGCTTGATTCTCGATTGTGCCCCTTCGTCCTATGATGGGCGGCTGATGGTAGATGGTGGTGGCGGAGTTCGGCTTCCTGCAACTCTCCATAAAGTTGCTAGTCAATACCTCATTCGAGAGCCTTCGAAGGCCGTAAAGTTTCCGGAGGTTCGTAATTCTAGACGAGCTCTAAATCTAGGCCGTGTGTTGGTTTAACTGGATAAGTTTTACGGTCGGGGGGTCACGTCGCCGCTGGAGCACCTGCAGCTCCGTCTCGTCGACACGACAGGTGATTAACGCGGACTTCCCGTCGCGGCTCAACTGCAATTGCACCATCATTCCCCCGATACACGGCCGGTTCGTTACTCCTAACCCCGCCAAGGCCGGGCTAATTATAGAGGACCGGCGGACAAAAGTCACAACTTCCTGAGGCGGCAAGGAGTGTCGCTGGAATCGATGAGATGCATTCATTGCGGTCGCCGTCGATGCGTCGGCGTCATCGATCAAAAGAGTGTCAGTAGCGATTCGGACGATTTATCATCGGGCTGATGGAGCGGCCGTCTCGTTTTTATCGTCCCAAATGAGTGCATTGAACGCGGCAAAAACCCGATGCGAGGCATGATTAATACGATATCTCGTAGTGATAGTTTCGGCGCCCCTTGAAAAATTGTCTTGTTCTTGCACAAGACGGCTTTAGTGAGGGAAATAATGGAAAGTTTATGTTGCGCCTTGGGTGATTGTTGCCCCGGTGATCGATAAGCGCCGTTTCTTGCGTCTATACCGATAAATCGCCGGAGAGCCCGCCCCCGGCCGGCAACTTGCATAACTCGCCGGGTGCGAAATGGCGGAGGCGCCGGGCGAACCGCCGGATGCACCGCACAAATTTTTTTCTTTGACCCCGCTCTTCACACATTTATGAGACACGAATTCATTACGGCCGCAAGTGGTCGCGTGAAACTTTTCCTGGACGGCCGCGGCGAAACTTTTTTTCTTCCCCTGGCGAATTTTGATTGATCGAGGTGGAAGCGCTGCTGCCGGCACAATCGGCGAACCATTACGCTCATTAATAATTTGCACACCCTTTCAGTCTGGCGCTATTACGCTAATTAAATTAGTTATTCCACGTCGTCCTAACTGAGTTTGCTCATTCGTGAACAGATCGACGTTGTTGATATTGCTTCAAAGCAAACAGTTTTGTCCGGACGGCTCGTCGAGGAATTTCCATCACTCCGGTTGGCGCGGCCACCTTGTCTCCTCGTTCCGTTCGTTTCGGCCCTCGCGATTAAAATTCGGGAAGGAAAAAAAAATTAAACGGTTCGCGATTCATTAACTTTGGCGCATTTTGGCGCAATCGGGCCCTTCCGCCCGGAGAAATTAAACAATGTTTTATTAATGACGGCCATCGATCCGCAGCCGATGAGAAGCCGACGACGACTCCGGCCCCGAATCCCGTTTCCTCCTAATCAGTCGAAGGCCCAAAATAGACGGTTGACGGGGCACTTACGGAAAATTGGCAACTCCAAATTCACGCCGAGAAAAGTTTTCCCTACACCTTTCTCCACCTGAGAACACAACATAAGAAAAAAAACTCCAAGACTCTCTACGTATCTATAATCACTTATGCCTTCTTATGAATATATGGAAGAACTTCTTTTAAACTCAAGAAGCGAATATAATTGGTGACAGAGACAGATTGAATGAATTAATCCCAAAACTAAACGTAAAAAATTTTAATGTTTTTTTTTTCGTAGCTGCTTCTTATCAACAAGCCTGAGACAACCCATCGTTCCCTCAAACAAACAGCAAAAAGCCAAGAAAGGGTGGAGAGACGACAATACAACGATTGATTGTAAAACCATTCAAATTTGAGCTATACCAGCACAGTCAAATTTTGATAAAGAGCCAAACAGCGAGCTAAGGGTTCGTTAGGAATAAACAGTGGGACTCGATGCTGGCGGCAATGGTCGTTTGAAAAGCTCGCGCCGGTTGCTTGTGTAATTGAAAATTTATGAAGCGTGAATTGAATCACCGTCAAATCGTACCGGCTCGACCACTAAAAAATTGATTTAGGCCCCCCGAAATGAAGGCGGCAGATTTAATAACAACAACATTAGAGGACGATCCAATTAAGATCATTTGTTCGCCGGTGCTCGCTATTCAGTTTCTGGAAGATGGATTTAATTGAATTAAATTAGGGAAAAAGCGATTTTTCCACCAAACAACCCCGCCAATTGCGTTGCTGGCGCTTTAATTGCCCGTTGCAGTAGCGCCAATTGCTTTTGATGAAAATCAGTCAGTTGCGTCACCCGTACAGTTGAAATTCATGACGTTACACACCTGGATCGGCAGTAAAAAGCGCATCCGAAACCGGCCGAAATGTGCGGGGGACACGATGGCAATAAAGTACTGTAACAGCACGTATACAGCAGTCAGTGTGGCCAACCGACGAGGACCGAACTGTGTCGAGGAATGGAGGGTGGCAGAAGTGGGGTGTGGATCAATACACCAAGAGGCCTACCCGGGTTATATGATACTTTTAATAGGATTAACGAAATTACGGAGCATCCACAGAGAAAACGTTTAATTCGCACAACCGGTGACGTAATCGAGTCGGCGCTTTTTTTTTAACCCCCGGCCCAACAACCACGTGATCCGCGAGATCCTTCGTCGCGGAATTCGAAGAATCAGAAGTGCGATTTCAGAACTCACACGCCATCTCTCTCCCGTGTTCAGATGGAGGAAATATGTAATTCGACGGTAAATCGAAAATTGCAGGTAATAAAAGTCGCTTTTTTATCGGGACAATTGAAAGGGGCGGCAGCCATTAAATGCAAATGCCCGAACCAACTGTTGCGGCGCACTCAGGTGCAACGCGTTATTGGCCGCAAACCGCAAGAAATTGCGGACGGCTCTTGTTTACGGGACGTCCCTCGCAGCAATAACGGCTTTATTGCCGGGAGGCGGCCAAAAATGGAATCTACATCGATATGAGACTCGAATCTGGCATCCAAATCGCCGCGGCTCACCCCGACCACTTCACCATCACCGTCGGCATTGCCACAATCATTGTCTCATTAAACCAATATACCTTGAACTGCATGCAGCTAGTATCGGACATAAGTATGCGGTTTGCTGTAGTTATGATCAATTAAATTTATAATCAGGGACGGCTTTGCAATTTCGAACAATTGTCGCAGCAGCATTGCCGCCCCAAACTCTCTGTTTAACCGATAGAAATGCAAGTCGAGTCGATCGAGATTGAAGAGAAGTGATCAAAACGCTTTGTCGGAGATCCCAGTACTCTGGTTCTTAATTTTTTTAAAACCCAAAGTAGTCTCCGTGGCAGGAAAAAAACGAGTACTGAGAGAAAAATGAAATTCCCCGCAGCTCTGGTCTCCTCGAAAATTTTGTCCAAGTGAACATTTTCGAGTTGGCAAAACTTGCCGAACACCTAATTAATAACTTCGGCGGCTCAACTTCGTTTTCGTTCCGTGAGGTTGGCAACACTTCAAACTGGCAACACCTGGTGCCCTGATCGATGCTAACGACGCGATCTTTACCGGCACAACTGCGACGTGAAAAGGTCAAGATTAATCACGGAACGATTTTCTTTTTTTTTTCCTCTTTTTCAACTCTCAAAGGTTGTTCAAGACGCAGCGCGTTGATAACGGCGACAGCCAGCCGCAGTCGACAACGACTCCGTGGCGCAACGGTAGCGCGTCTGACTCCAGATCAGAAGGTTGCGTGTTCAAATCACGTCGGGGTCACAACAACTTTTTTTCCATATTTTTAACCCTACCGTTGCTATTTTTACACCCCGATCTTTACTGTCGGGCTATTTCGGGGTTATCAATTTTTTTTCGTTGCGGTTTTCCGCTAGTTTTGTTGCCCGCTACTCGGCAAGTCTAATTCGGGAAACGTCACCGAACGCTGTTCGATGTTTCTATATCACTGTGGAACTATTAAACACGGAGCTATTCCGACGTAACATGACGCCAATTAGTCAAAATGTCGCAAGTAATATCGACTTACTCGAGTTCAGGATGTGTCGTACAAGAGGCGACGTGTCATTTGGAATTCAGATCTGAACTGCGTGCTAACAAGCCGACAGCGTCGCCAATCCCATCAATTTTTAGTTAGTTTTCAAGACATACCCTCCGAAGGGGCGCAATTCTGGAGAACATCGAAGAGATCACGACAATTCCTTAATATTTCCCTTCAAACTGGCGATTCCTACATCGACTGTTCAGATTGTTGGAGATCGTCCCTGTCTAACGATAAGTTCGCGAAGACAGGACATCGTTGCCAAAATTAATGAAAGCTCTACTACTCGATGGCGGTTAAAAAATTTTGGGTTTTTAACTTAAACATCAAAAAGTTACAGGCGCCATTTCTAATGACTCAGAACGAATTACCTGATGCCGATTTAGGTTGACAACACTGCAAGCTACTTCTGGCCGTTTTCGGCGTGGCATTGGCATGTTGCAGTCCCTGATATGGTCACTTGAAATTGAATAACACAACGTCGGCCTTAACAACAAATTTTTAAAATTCACGACACCCTTGACAAACGCGACAAAGTGAGCCAGCTAACTACATAATATTACGACTTCACCACGTAATTTTTTAAAAATTAATTTGTCGTCGACAAAGACCGATTCTCTCGGCAATCCCGGCACGTCGGTGTAGTTCACTTGAATAATAAAACAAATTCATTATAACTAGAACGAGACCACCTCTTTGGCTCTTTTGTTAATTTAGCGCAAGGAGACGAAACGAAGATGAAACGACGATGATAGTTTCGTCCTGAGATCAAGCACAAAGGATATTTGGGTCAAACCGTCGAGCGGGCTCTGTGTCGTTCTCGACAAGTTAATTCAAACGTTCCTCGGGAAGATCAGCGAACCGAGCGACCGCAAGTTAAACCGCCATTAACAGCGCAGGTGGATACGACAGAAAATTTTAATCAACGAGATCGCCACAGTGTTTCAAGAACCATCCCTCTAGAATAAAACAATGAATGACTTATGAGAGGAAAAATCTTAATTAAGGCTATAACGGGGCGGTAAACTTAAGAAAAATTGACTTCCACTTGGTCACGTTTAGACATCTGATGACAGGGGGCGGCAAAGGATTGACAAGCACCTACCACTCAGTCCATTGAAATGCCAATTCTAAGATCAAACGTATATCTAGTAGGTATTTAAGTAATGCTTCTAGTCATTACTACCCTAATTCGTCTAGTCCGTTGAAAATCGCAGGGTGCGAAAAACCCTATTGACACGTTATATTCGGAACTACCTATATTTCAAGTTGTTCGGCAACAGCTTATCTTAGCTGAACCTGATTCGATAGGGCAGAAGCCTGTTCGGCGCGGCGGCTAAATCCGGGCGGGCCGCCCCTGGCGCCCGGTGCCCCTTTAATAATCCACTTTCGCAAGTTTAAGAAGGGTTAAGTCCGGTAATGCAAGGTGCCACTTAGTTTTGAAGTGGGGATGGATATGGCTAAGCTGTCCACCCCAGAACCAATTGAGGGTAATTCCGGTCTCTTGATTGCGAATATGTGCTTAATGTAATAGCGGCACGAAGAGAAGCCCCCCCAACAATGTTATAGCGTTACGTACTTAACAGAATTAAACCTGTTGTTGTAATGTCTTTATCGATAATCGGCTATGAAGACTGATCGAGCGGGACACGCGTGTTGCCAGCCTACTCGACGTAATTAACACCTACAACCCCGATTAATAATTGGCGAATTTCGAAAAGGGAACCGGGGGTGGAAGGGGGGTCTGGGGGTGAAAAGCCGCAACATTTTTAACCTACGCTCCCCTGTGGCGCGTCATAAATCCGCAACGTCTCTGCCATACCGCGCCGCAAGAGGAATAATTTATCGGTCGAGTTTTAAAAATGTACCTACGTCTGACGTTGCCGAATTTATTTTGACGTTTCGCTACGACCACGCACGTACAGAGGGCTGCGACATACGTTGGCGGCATACCGCGATTCCTCCGGGCCGTAAATCAACTTCTCTTCGTGCCGGCTGCGGGCGCGGTTTGAATCAAAAATTAAATTTCGGACGCTAATCTAACGCCAGAAACGACATGCGGTCCGTTTTAATGCGGCACCGGACGATAACTGAACGGAGACCAGCCGTACCCCGTGGTCTCTTCCTCTTTCACATTCAACGTTGACGCGCGTAGAGTTTCAATTTCGCAAGTCGCATCAACTTTTAAACTCCCGAAGGCAGCATCGTCCTAACGTAAACTTTTCTGCCGTATCCAGACTTGGATTAAATTAGATTCTAGTTGACCGTCCAAAATGACCCGCCGCGAAATGCCGACGGCCCTGGCGGAGGGTCATGGCGCTGGAGGGGAGGCGCGCCAGTGGCGGCGCCACTCTTGTAACTATGCTGTTTTTTATTTTCCAATTAATCACGAGGGTTGTTAGATCGGATCTGATTTCTCGCCCGCCGTCGCGATTACATCTACTTCGCAGACGAGGTTAAGTGGGTGTTTTTTGTTCTTCTTATGGCGCGAGCGCGCGTATAAAAATATAGAATTAGCATTTCTTTCGCGCCGGCGGTATCGTGACTTACATGAATATGCACTATATGCCCCTCGTCGCATTTGCATACGTTCCGCGTTTTCGAACTTGCTGCATTACGACGCCGGTACAGAGAAGTGTCCAGTGTCGTGCCGCACAGTATCGGCCTGTTTTACCGGGGGCGATTTGCATAAAATGCAGTCGCAGAAGGGGGAGTGGAGAGACGTTTAAATTTCAACGCCCCGATAAAATCTGATCCCTTTTGATTTTAGCATTATGCGGAATTTATGGAGCGGCCGACAACTTTCGATAAGTTTGCCTAGTTATTCCTTTATTCCTCACAATAAAGGTTTAAATATGCTGCTGGAAGTTTAAATTGAAAATCGACTTGTATGCCGACGCCGGCCGCAAACACCGCACAATTCTTGGCAAGGGGGGGGCGAACAGAAGAGGCGCGATAACAAACAGTTTGTCTCGAATTTGGGGAGAGGCGCGGAGGGAAACAACGACGGCTTCGAAACCACGTTGGTCTCTTGGTAATTTCAAAACGCAACGAAGCGAAAGAATCAGATGAACAAACGTGAAACGAGTAATTATTGGCACTGAAGAACTAAACATGCCGCCCACCAAATTTCATTACTGAAGCATAGTGTGCGATCCGTCAAAATATTGAAGTATTGACTGATAGTGAGCTGTCGTGCATCGCACCAGTCACTTCGTCAGCTAAAAGGGGAATTAGCGGACTTCCGTGAATACGTTCAATTAAAACTTTGAGGCACAAGCGTCAATATTGAATAGTTTAATTGATAAAAAAACAGCAAATCGCTTATGCTGTCACGAAATGGCAAAAATAACCAGCGTCAAAACACAATATTCCATAAAGCTTTCAGCAAAAAGTCCTGCACGAAGCACGGTATACAACTTAATTCAGTGACGTCATCAGCGGCATGTGTCCGAATGTTGTAGATTAATTTTGTTCTTTTCTTAGAAAACATTAACGAAATTTCTCGGTGGGGGTTTATCAGAAGTGGGATGAGAACAAAAAGTTACGCGGAACGATTGGGACCGCCGCCGTCGACACCGAACGCAATAAGTTAATTATGGAAATTTAGTACGACTGTCAACTGTGTTTTTTACGAGGCGTCCACAAAGGAATTGCGTCCTCAGGTGGGACGAATTTACCGGTTGATTTATAGTAAATTGTTTTTAATGCCGGTTTATGGGTGAGGACGCGACTATAATGACAGAAGGTGGCGAGATGGTCGCAATAAAGGTGGGACCACCATGACAATGGGCCATGGTAATTATTGCTAATTGGAGTATCGTGCACACGTCCACCACCCACCAAATGGTTACGATTTGGGAAGTTCGTGCTTATACTTGTTTTTTTCTTCTTCATCATGTTCAGTAGTTCCGCAAAAATAGAATTCTGAAGATTAAATAAACTTTTAAACCTCAATATAATTTTATGGAAAAGTTCGGGCTTAGAATCTATGGTCGCTGTAAGTTAAAGTTCTTGGAATTAATATCAGTTAAGTTGAGAGGTTGACGTAAATAGAAGCTGGAGATTCAGTACAACAACAAGAAGACTTAACGAGCGATGTCGTGATAGTTTAGATCAGTTTCAGCAGTTTGGTAAAGTGAAAAAATTTGTTTTGACTTACCTAGTTGGACGTACATCTTGGGTCTCACGTTCTCCTGCCAAGCCGCAAGACACGCGGACATCACGCACGCGGCCGCGACGAACAGGCTCTTCTTCATAATTGAACGTCGTCGCTACCACCAAAACATGTCAACAAACCCAAAACACTCAAAAACACGAATCAACAATATATAGTTCTCATCACAGCCCGATAACACTATTTACAGCGAAGCACAACGACACATCTGTCTTGTCGATTTTCTTTTCTTTCTTCTCAATTGTGATTATTTAAAAAAAAGACAGAACTTCGGAACGGCGCGCTGCAACGCAGCCCGTGTAGACGCTCGACGTCGACTGGAGAAGCTCCGTCGCGACGCCGGTGCCAGCTGACTCCCCCACCGCTACCACTGCGACAGTAGCGCCGGCAACCTGCAACGGACACATACACAATTAGACGCGGTGCACGGACCGTGAGGAATTAATTCGCGAGGGATGCAAATTGGGGTAGTTGCTTTAATTAACCGCCACCAGGAGCCCGCGCTCTCCGGAGGACGCAAAAACTACCAAGTTATCCCGACAGGCGAAACGTGGGACGGCCAGAATTTACGGCAAAAAAATTGATGTTGTAACAGTCCAAAACGATAAAAACTAGATTCGAGAGTTTGAGAAAAAGATAAGTTTTTCAAAGATTATCCAATCGATGGTTAAATCATTACCATTTACTAAAAAGAACCACCACAACGCTCTCTTTTGTCGTTCCCAAAAAAGCGAAATCAGGAGCGGTTGATGACCTTCCAAGAGGGTAGTTGAGAGTAGTGTTTTGACTGTTTCTTGTTTTTAATTGAACGTAAAATGTGAATGGCCTTAACCTGCTTGGTCTGGAAGAGATCTACACTCTTACCAAGTGACGCTCAAGGCGCTACGCGACCCTCCAAGAGGTTTCATGAAAGGGATCGCTGCAAGGCTCCGCTTTGAGTCCTTCTTTGTTTGGCGCCGCGGCGAAATTAACAGCGGCGTGATTAGTCGGGTACTGGTGGCGGCTAAGCCGGTGGCGGCAACGTAAACTCTTAATCTGTATTTATGTCGGTCAGGGTCCGAGTTCAAGTTGATAGCGGGACACTGCTCGACCCGGTTTGCGGCATCAAGCAGCGGCTTCCTCTACCCAATGGTCGACGATTTGAAGAAACGTTTTTCTATCCTTATAAAGATAAATTCCCTAATCGGATTACCTGCCCGGCAATATCACGTCCACCGGAATCGATGGACGTCCATACATAATGCAGCGCATTAAAATACGTGACTGCGACACTAATTCGGACGATGCAGGTAGGAAGGGTCTGAATTTTCGATTTTTTTCAAATCCCGAAGGGGCGAGGTTTCGGTTCGGACGGCAAAAGAAAATTGCGGATAACAATTCGGAGCCATCAGCGAAAAACGCCTTTGTTTTTTTGTCTTTTTCCCAAGTGTTGCGATAACTTCGCCGTAAAAGACTTCAAAGGTCAAGGGGTAAGGCTATAAATAAATAATTGCGAGGCTCGCAGGTTTGAGGTCGAGGAAACTTTCGAACTGTCCGCTCTGAGTGATTCGAAGCGACGCTACTTGAAAATACAGCGTGTCCCGACAATAGACGGAAACCGCTGGATGATGAAGAATTTTCAATGTCAACCAAAATTTTGGTCGAAAGTTCCAAAGCCGTGAGTCAAAAAATCTCTTCGAATTGGTGCTGACTCATTACTTGTCTCTAGAATATTTCCTAATGAACATTGCCAAATAGCATGACTGAATATGGTCTCATAGTTCTGAGGTCTTAGAGCTAACTTCACTGCCAACGCATCTGAAGGGCGTGCCTGCCCTTTAGGAGCCCCTTTAGAGATCAGTGGTGAGGTAATCCCCATGGATTCCCTTTATTTGAAGAACTTTGTACTCTGGCAGCAACAGTCCCTAATCGCCCACATAAATACCGTTGACCTTGCGTTACTAACATTGTCAATAAGTCATAGGAAAACAACAGGTATGTTTGCCTTTATTAAATAACGCGTGACAAAGATGTGTACCAACACACAACGCAGGGTGGAGGTGGATTTATGAAAATAACCCTAAATCGCTTCGTTTCAGGTAAATTGCCCCTTAACACCCCATGTCTCGTCTGGATTATTCGCTGAAGCATTAACCTTCAAGGAGAGAGCTATTGCTGTTGATGTTTATTGAATAATTAAATGGCATAAATAACACGGCAATTAAGCAATGTCGCGCACAACCGTTATTTACGATGTCCCGCGTCTGCAATGGCGCACGTCTAAATTAAAAAAAAAAAAGCGCGCTCCATGTATTGTACAATGTACACTCAATGATTTTTCTCTAATTTAAAGCAATTGAGGTCGATTGTTCGCGTTTTTCCGGTCCGTCGTTATCCTCATCCACCGTGAGCATATCTGGAGCATTTGTGATTCGGCCTGATTTATCGCCGTGCTTAGTTTCTGTTTTCTCTTCCACGACTCCCCGAGTTTTTCTCGGCGGCTCGTTCGCACTTCTCCTCCTGCTTCTTCTCCCCCGTTTCTCGTGTAAACAAAATGTGACGCGGTCTTAACTGAAGCGGATGTGACGTACTTTTATGGGGTGTGTTCGTTTGGACGGCACTCATTATTCATTCATAACGCAAAGAGACGCCCCAACTGAAAATTGATTCGCTTCGGACCGATATTATATTATTGCTGCAATGGATTGTTGGCAAAATCACGTTCTTTTTGCGATGCATCCGAAGGAAGGGGGTGGGTGGGGCACCCTCTGATATGGTAAGTTCGGCATCAGGAGCGCGGCAGCGGAAACGGGGGGTGGGATCTAATATAAAACTCACTGTTTGTTCTAGGCCCGGGCGGAATTGTTGCTAGAACTGGCGAGAGGGTGCTGTTTGCAGTCGGGGCTCGTTTCAAATTTCGAGGAGCCAAGAAACGACCCGTGGAAACAAAATCAGAACCAGGAGCTCCACGTGCGAGGGTGGAATATTGACTTCGGTTTACAATTGCAACAGTGACCCTATTTCTCCCACCACCGTTGAGGCTCCGCACAAGAAGCTCGGCAACGAAAAAGTCAGAAGACTCATAAGTGGAGGGTATCAACTTTCCACTAAACGGATATTTATAGCTAAATCCCTTTGAGAAAGCCTGAAATATATATATATGTAGCAGCAACCCTGTGTTTCAAAAAAAAATCCGTAAAATACGAGGGTGAAGTTTTCAAATTCCCCTGGTAACTTCTAAGAATCTTACAAGTCACTATAAAATTTTGAAAGTTTTTACAAAATTCTTAAAATCAACAGAACTTATTGAGGGAAACTTGTTATTTTTTTAAAGATTTTAAGAACAGTAATAAAGAAAATTATAAACTTTTGGCCGTCACATTTATTAAGTAAATAAAAGATCCAATGTATAATTGAAGAGATACTAAATAAAACTATTGACTGCACATTGTTCTCAGCCGGTTTAATGACATTATCAACTTTCCATCGTATTTCTTCCATCTTCAGAAAGTGACTTCGGTTCATACTTGAAGGAAACTTTTCGAGATAAAGAACGCTTCCAACTTCATGTAACTAGAGGGACTTTCAATAACACTCATCTACGTGTTTGCGACTAGGTTTTAGTGCTGCGAAGAACTCTTCCATAAGTATCCATTTATCAAGGAGTTCTTCTAAGCCCTTCATTAGATAAATGTAACAGTGCGAGGAAACGTTCAATGTTTAATTAAATCAATAATAGTTTCCCGGTGATTTGTTGGAAGACACGAAATATGGTGGAGGCGCCGCGTAAAAATCATCAAAATCTGCAAAATGTCAGCCGGTTCAAAAGTGATGATATATGTACCTACACCAGAGGGACTGAATCAATAATTGCCGCTGCATTCCTATTTTTGAAGACCGGAGTTTGGTGGCGCCCAAAATTAGTCCTTAACAACTTCCGCATAGCGGCAATTGGGCCGGGAATTGCGGAAAGTTCTGTTATCTGCGCGCCAACTTCGCCTGTCAAATGTTGAGACCGGCCCTAAGATTCGGCGGTCGGGTAGGGGTGGGTTTGCATCGAGGAGGCGATGTGCAATGATTGATGGGCATCGGGTCGATGCGGGCCCGGGGATCCGCTGATAAAACGCCGGAGATAAGGACGGCATCATCACCCAGTCTCTTTGCATTACCCTCAACCCCATATTTATGCATCGGCCGGGTAAATAATTACGTGGAAAAAGCGTCGGAATCGACGAAAAATTGTTAGTATGCGAAAGGGGGGGCGACTCGCAATTCCGGCAACCTCACTTCCCGATACGCCATTAACTACCAAGAAATAAAGCCGTGTTCGAATGAAATAATAATAAAGTTGTTGAAGGACGGACGCTCGGATGAATATTGGATTAAGTTCCATAGAATTTCACGAGGCCATTAGGTATTTCGCTTGAAACTCGATCATTTCGTATTTTCATTGGGGAATTTGTTGTTTGTATCAAACGCGTTCGGGAAATGCAGCGTCGTCGTTTCCCCGGAATTCTCTCGACGCGTGCATCACTTTTTCTATAGGTGGGAACGAGCGGAAAAAGGAAGAGTAATTGACGAAAATTGCGTGACTAATTTCCAACCGGAGAATTTGCTTTTGGATAGATAAAGCTTTGTGCTCTAATGAGGAGCAGCCTTATTTGTTGTATGAAAGAAATTGTTCAAGTCAAGCGTGCGTGCGGCCGTCGACGCCTTTGTCCGGCGGCAAGGGCCCCCCCATCCCTATCTTCATCAGATTCAAGCTCATCGAAGAAGAAACACAAATCTGGCCGTTTATAAAGTTCCACGCAAACCTATCGAATCGATAAGCACGCCGGTTTAGATCAGAAACCTACCGAACGTGCCGCTTCGCTACAGAATTTCCCTTGCCGCTTTGCCAATTTGGGCCACCAACTATCACCAGAAGCGTCGTTTTTATTTTTTGCGAAACGCAATCTGCTTGGTTTCCACAGCACTCCATTGAAACTCTTACGATGAAGTTGATTACACAATATAATATTATCAAGAAGAATTTAATTGCATAATATAATTACGAAGAAACTATTTACATAACATGAAATGACTCTGACTGTCGTGTCAGAAGTGCGGCACTACTCGTTCCTGAGACTCCTGTCGCCCATTACTCTCCACACTTCTTCATTCCTGGTGCAGACCAATTGGTTTCTTTTTGGCTCCGCACCGCACCACGTACCGGCTGCACAATTTCATACAATTTCGAATATCGTGTACTTCTGGGGTTCTTGGAAACGATCCACTCTACCATTCGAGTATCTCCAAACTTTCCCGGCTGTATTGCGATAGCAGTCCTAACTAGTACGCGATACAAATGTTTAGACTGTTTTAGCAACGTTCGAGCAACTTCTTTTATTCAGTCTAGAAACCTGATTCCATTTCCACTTCTTGTTGTTTCATTTATACCTATCGGCCTGTTCATACTTCCACGCATCTTCTACAGTTCATCTTACATCAAGTCGTATAAATATTATGCTTATAATAAATATATAAATAATAAATATATCCTAGATCTCACCTAATCTCTAGATCTAATGTAACATATACTACTTATATTAATTGATTGTCCTACCACTCTTCGGCGCTGATACGCAATGCGTTGCTCACTCTTCCCTTGCCGGTTCTGCGTCCTCCCTCTTTTCTCTTCATATGATGCCGATTCAGTAGACAATGTGTATTTTCGTCCAAGTGTCCAAAGATCCCTCGTAAGCGTCGTTTCGGCCCTTGTTGCTTTGAGGTGCCATGCGGAAAGTCTGTGGATTTGCGATTCGGCTCGCCCCGCAAAACTGCCAGGTAAAAACTTAACCCGTGTAATGACCGTGATCAAAGACCCAGGTCGGAAGAGTAAACGGCGTGCTTCTGGGATTCCGTGCAACCGGAGGCCATTGAAAGTCGGCAACAAAGTCCAAACATTTTGATGGAGGCGCTGAAAGGCTTCCGAACGTTACCGGCTGCATCAAAGCCGGGCTTTCCAGTCAGGAACTGCATATTTAATGGGCGCACTCGTTCGGAACGCTCTTCCGACCAGATTTAATTAATTTCCAGCGCCCAAGAAGAAGCAATATGGAAGAGAACACTGTTGGTTGCATGTTCGGCCGCGAGTATTTAAAATGCAGCCGACATACAGGTGGGGAAGTTTTGACGCAAGATTTATGGGCGTGCGGGTGAAGTTTCTTTCCCAACTGCCGGAGTAAATTAAAAACCTATTGAATTCCTTTGTGGCCGGGCAGAATTTCACTCAGGTCAGGTTCGAGCTAGAAATTGTTTTCGCAATGATTCATTTTAGTTTGTTGGTTCGGCGTTATTGGATTTTCCGGAGCGACTTCTCGGCTTGTCGCGTCGATAACTGATCATGATGGCCGGTAATTAGTCATTAGTTTTATGACGCAGGGCTGATTCGATTACGGGAAAGTCCCCCTCCAGTCAGAGGTCGACATCCACTTTTTTTTTTTTGTTAAAATCCACCCAGTTGCCCTCGGTTCTCTCTTCTGATTCTTCCACTTTAAATATGCAAACGGAAGAGGGTTTATTTCGTTGCCTTGTGTTTATTTTATTGCAGAAAAATAACAAGATATGACAGAGTTTTCATCAACATCCAGTTCTCGCGTGGACGGGTTTTATTAGTATGATGCAAACGTCGGCTTTTCGGCCTATTCGGTTGCCGACCCCCATTCGTTTAATATTTACAGTCTATTCCGGTCGTGGAGCTGCCAGGACAGTATTTCACCCGAATCCCCTACAACAAAACAACCGAACGGCCTCTCCCCCAGCTTCCTTCTATCCCAAACTCATCACGAGAGTCATTCCAAGTGACCGTCGGTCACCGACACCATATCCGTGGACTTCTTGACAAAAACAACGAAATCAACTTCAAGTCGAGTCGCCTCTAGGAGAACACCCCATCCAACCGTTCAATCAGGAGCAAAGTTGAATCCTCGATAGCAAATTATCTTCTCATTTCTTTAATTTAAACGTCTGTGGAATAAAATGATTATAACATAAATCAAGGAAGTATTTTTGTCACCATTTCACTTCTCTTCTTACTGCCAATACGTATGAAGGGTCTCGAGTTCACTTCTTCAAAGACATATGACACCCCGGTATTTTTGAACCAAAGTTTAGACTATCCTCAATGTAGCTGGCCGGCACAAACCTATACTTTGACTTTGCCTTCAATCGTGGTATAGTGACCCACAAATGAACCTTGGAGTACCTTCAATCAATCCTTGGTGATTCCGACGTGTTGTAGTTTTGTAGCTATAAAGTAAATACCTACGTACTTGTAATCAAAGAGGTACCTGCATTGGACTCGCACTGCGGGCAGTTGGCTTTTGGGCCCGGAGGCCTGCCCTGCGAAGGCACGCAGCGCGTAAAATGCACACCCTCTGATGCCGGACCACTGCTATTGATCTGGACTCCAACAGCCATTCAGGGAGCCGTCCGTAGTTACATTGCGGCTTTTCTCTCTCTTTCTCGTGCGGTGCATCCGTTTTTGCATGCGTCGCGACGTCGGAGAAAGTAAAATTTTCGTCGTCGTTATACCGGCATCGGGAATAATTTAGCACGTGCCGGCTATTGTCCGAAAGCGGTCCCGTCGTCAAATATTCACGAAGTCCCCGTCATCGTTGCTGTTGGTCTTTTCGGAACTTTATCGAAAAGAGGCCTAAATAATTCGACGATTTATGCGTTCGCCTATTGATATCGCAGCTCACTAGGATGGATTAAAAGACGCTCTTGTTTATGGGCCGGTTTACGACGGAACGCGATTTTAAGTGTGGCGTTAAATACGCGTCGACACCGCATCTAAAACCCGGTTTTAACAGTTTTAAAATTAATTCCCTGATTCATTGGAGAATTATTCTTAAAGACCCAAAAAACGGGCCACTTGCTTCTTCGTTCCTTTGTTACACATCTGGACGGAGAGTGTGAACTCTCGTAAATGTAGGCCAATGCCGCCGTTGCTTCCTTCAGATGAGTTTTAATTAAAATAACCAGACGACTGGCATCAAACGACTCCAATTAAAATGTGAGAACAACTCAAATTTTCATTTAAGCTGGTGAAACAAGATGTTTCCAAAAAGATGTTAATACCACATCGTCAAGATTAGCCCGCCTTAGTAGTATTGTTGGGGCGTTTTTTTGCATTTTCCAACGTCTTGGTATTATAAGCGTGTGAAACGTCTAATTTGAAGTCCTCAATGAGCATTAGGCATACCCTTCATTATATTGTTAAAAACTTTCAAATTGGAATGCCGCTCAGGTAAGAAACTGGTGGCACCGATTAATAAAACTCGCAACAGGACGTTGGGGGTCTTGATGCCATGCTCTCCATTCACAGAAGCCTTATTGTTCCTCCTATTCAAAGTTTTAAACTTCGGAACTGGGGGTGGTCGAGTTATACTTGGCTCCTCAGCTGCTCCTCCAGCCAGGAGCCTCTCCAGCATCAATCATCGTTCTCTAGAAAGCATACGTAAAGGTTTACAAAAATATATTCAATCAAGCCGTTCCCTCCACAAGGATACGGTTTAATGTAACCTGCTACTTCAACCAGAATTATTGATTTGTATCTCCTTTTGTACGACAAATAAACAGAACATCTACAATATCCTCCATTCCCTTAGCAGTTCTGGAGTTTGAAGAGTTGGCTCATCATCTAAATTAATCGATCCTGCCGAATTGACCCTCCTTTCAGCGAATGAAACAGAATTTAGCTGATGCGTCAGTTGGGACAATTGGCTTTGATAAATACGGTGATACAGCATCGCCAGTCATTCCTGCTACAGTTGAGGTATCGAAGGGGTGTATTCTTCATCGGCCACGTGCCCCAACACATGATGAACACGTGCCAGCTGCGTGTTCCTTCCTTAATCAGCCTTATACAGTATCGCTGTTAATTAACTGCGGACAGTCGGAGCGACATCGTGGGTTCGTCTCCGCTCAGCTTCTTTCATTCATCCCAACATCCGTTAATATCCAAGCAGCAGAGTTGAATGACTCGCCGCCGCAAGTATTTATGGAAACACACCAGCCGTCGAGTGGATTGTGTAATTGCTTCGAGTGTTCCGGCTCGTTAAAGAGTGTCGAAGCAATTAAAACGCAGGCCTGACCTGAATTAGGGCGATCGTGACCTTTGTTACTGTCGAATTTAGTCCGGTCTATTCATAGTTTCCCCAATGGATGGAGAAAACGTTTTTGGGCCTACGAACACCGACGTGGAGTTTTGGGGGCAAATATCGATTTCGGACCCTCACCTGTTTCCACGCCGGTATGTACCATCAATCACCCCCCAAACGAGATTTAATCTGTTGTATGATAATTGCGCGACCTTCAGCCCGCTGGGCAAGGCAAACGGCGCCAATGATTTATCGTGAAAATTAACGATTTGAAAGGAAGAGAGGCTCCGTTGGCGAAACGAAGGGAGACCCCCGTCGTGGACGGTGACTAGAAGATTTTTCAAGACGGTCCCTAATTATTTTTATCGCGACCGCATCTTAACGGACTCGAATTCCGCGTCAATCATCCGGAAGAGGGCGCTTCAATTATCTGAATCGTGACCCCAATCTGACGACGTCGAGTCGTCTCTATGGCGCGCTCTCCCCGGCCGCGTTGCATAACCCAACTTTTCAACGTGCTACTGAACAATTAATGCCTTCGACAAGGTTTCTTTCTTCTCTTCAAAGTCTCGTCTTTCTGAGTCCCTCAATTTCTTTCCGGGATTCAGAATTCTGCCCAAAATACGCGAAAAATGAGATATTCGACCTCTTGAGTGAACATTTCGTCCACTCACCCTTCCACATCTCGGATAATTAAAAATATCCTAGAACGATAACAATTTTGGTCCACGTTGAATTTTAGAATCTAGAAGGCGTTTTGCAATGGTTTAACTTAGTAAAAAAATATTTTGTAAGATACGTAACAGGTGGAAGGAGAGAAGAGGAAGAACAAGCTCAGGAGGTCGATCCGATGAGCCCTGTGCTACGAAGGGTTGGCGCCCTAGTTTCACATGCCCTATTATACAACCCCTGTTTTGAATGTGTGGCACCGTTCTTTTTTCGAATTCGTGCCTTGTTGTTTTTCGAGTCCATAATCCCACTTCTGAACGTGCGACGTTGGGATTAATTCGGAGGTGGTGGCGGTGGCGGCGCCATCGCACCTTTCAGGGGTTAATGCGCGCCGTCCCTCGCTAATGATAAGGCACCCCATTTCGGCCATCCGCGCATAATCTTATCGCGATTTCGTTCCCGTTTTCGTTAATACAATTTTGGCGTGCTGCACTTTATTCTGGATCTGATGGCCGCGACGATACACGCCGCCGCCATATTCCCCTGCCTTAAAGAATGACTCACAGATTTTACCGGATTCCCTATCGATTCGGGCGACAACTTTCAGCATATTACCATCCTTCCTTTCCCGAAGACAATTCAATGAGATTCTGGCACGTTGTTGCCGGCTCTGCCGCGTGCAATGGCCACCAATTTAATTTTTATGAACGCCCCGCGACTCGGATACAAACAACACCATTTCGTCGGACCTATATGAACGATGAACTTCAATGACCCCCCTTCCTAATTTCGTGAATGCCAGTCGATATGATGATGTTTTATTAAATCCTAGAGTCGCGGTCATCTACCAGGAAAATTTAATATATGTCCTCTCTGTGTGCGTTTAATGTTGAACGTCCACAAGAGAGACATTGCGATGTTATGGTCGAGAGACGGCGGCGAACAATGCAGTCGATTTGAACTTTGCGAATGGCTGTTTTGTCGGTGGTAGCATTTCAAACAGACCCTGATTGCGTTCAAATTAGTCTCGCAACTCCAGATACCCAATTTCGTAAACCGTAATGGACCAAGGAGGCGACCATAGAAAGTTCAACAACGACCGAATTCCTAACTAATTTCAGATTAACTCGTGTCGTTAATATCGGAGGATATCCGAAACTAACGCGCGATTCTTAACTGACCCGACACTAATTTCACGAAACAGAGGGTGGTACGTGAATTGTGTCAACCGCACGACCACTTGGCCCCAATCAACCTGTGGCCAAACTCCAAGAAACTACGGCCAGCAATGTGTGGCGTCATTGACAACGTCCTAACCGCACAGATAGTGTTACGCGGCGGATGAAACCGCAAAGCCACGGATTAAAGCCGTAAACCTGTGTGAAACTTATAAAACTGCGATTTGATCGTCGGAAGATAAACTGGATAAGCCAAAGCGGCGCTTCAATCGCTCTTTTATGATGCAGCCTATAATATTAGTGTGCAATAGCAAGGATTTTTACTAGCTGTTCAATAAGTTAAAAACAGAATTTAGTACCCTTTAAAACCGCCATTAAGAGAAACCCTAATCTAGTACACCAAAATGAGATTCGTTTCGTCTCAAATTTAACAGCTTCCATGAGCAAGATTAAAAGTCAAAAGTACTACCGCTTTTCTTTTACTCACCAGATTTGGTGCCCTGCGACTATTCCCAAATCCCCTAACGCACGTCACATTAAAACAATAAGCATACCTGATGTATGCACACAAGCAGGGCACTGAACTGTCCCTGATTCATCGCCTTGCTTGGGTGGAGTCTGGAGCACCTGAAGACTCTAATTTCAATTTCAAGCTGCGGAGGTACTCACAGTTTTTTTTCTGTTCGGTTGCGCCGAAAGGAAGTGATTTACTGATTTCATAAAAAGCGAACGTAGGTGCAGCAAAAGGAAATAGTTACACGTTGACTCAATTTCAACAACTTATTTCCTGCGACCACAGTATTGATATGATGTAATAAGACGTTGTTCTCAAAAACCATAAGACGTATTTTTTTATGGTAAAACAGCGTTTTATGGCAGTTTCATAAGTGACTGAGATGCAGACGGGAATCTAGAAAGTCTTGATTTCCAACGCTCCTATTGTCGCAGCTCTTGAGAAACGCACCAACACGCGGCCAACTCGATGAAACGACGCACTTGTGTGTATTTACAATTTTTCCATTCAGCAGTGATTTACAGTTACAACCGACGCCTCCGCGAGGTGCTTGAACGCCCCCGGGGGAGCCATATCGCCCACGATCCCAATCATTTAAATCGACTTAGGACAGACCACTCGTTAACTTCTTGCGAGCCCACCAACCACCAGTCACTCCCCTTCTGCACTTCGCAGCAACTTGGCAAACATAACAGCTTCGCGAGTTCTTCGCCAATTACTAACGGAAGAGTGTGGAAGGGAGGCAACCGCGTTAAATTTTTCCAATATCTCTCATCAACCGTCAGCTGTTACAATGGAGACGATTTTCATATTGCTACTGCAATCGGGTCATTCACCGGTTTCGCGTCCCTTCGACTTTTCTTTTCGCAAATAGCTCGAATGGGAAAACGGTAGCAATAGTCGAGTGGTCCATTAAAAATGATAAAAATGGAAAAATATTTAAACAAAATATTGAAGAGTTGCAGAAGAACCGTTCAGTTGGTCCTGAGCGGAATAACAGCTTGGATCTCGGAAGCGGCGCGTGTATTTTCAAGATGTATTCTATGGAGCGGCCAACAGGTAAAACCGTAAAACAAACATTAGCGTCGATAATCCGCTGGGATCAGGTCGAAGCCAGCTGTTATGCGGTAGCCGGTCGGTCGACGAAAGAATTTTCAACCCCCGTGCACCTGGTCCACCCTTAATAGCGCCGTTTCCCATTCACCATATAGAACTTCCATAAAAACAAATTTAAAAGATGAAAGCCACCAGCAACGTTCCCTCCACGCCAAAGGGATGTGAATTAAAAGGCAACGTTGCCGCTGCCGTACTATGGCCCTGATGAGCCATACCGGCGCCATATCGATCGTCCCACAATAATCCCCCAGTCCATGCATTTTTCATTTTGATAAACAGAATCGCACAAACCCCCGCAAATCATCCAGGACCGTGCACACAGAACCGGCTAGTATCGAGAAGAGGGAAGGAACGTAGTCTACGTTTTAATAACTTGTGCCATCGTCTGGAAATCACAAACTACTATGGCAAAATTCCTACAGCATTGTGTGTGTGAGTATACCTAGCTGCATTCTACCCTACAAACTACAATAGACAAGCGAACTGGCGAGGCAATTTGTTAAAACCCGCCATCAGTTATTACGTGAAAAAACTGCGACGGAGGAGATGAGTATCTCTAGATTAAATCGTTTACACTTAAACAGATAGAGAAAAGAGAGCAAACAATTCATTGAGTGAAGGTCGAATACCACGGCGTTCGTAAGGTAGGTGATAAGGCGCGCCAAGCTGTCTGCTTGATGGAATACCGAATAGTTCTCGGAGCTCCATTCAAAATTGAATGGAAGCCGGTCAGATAGGCGAATTCGGTTTCGCTGGGCATTTCAGACCGGTCGCAGGGCAAGGAGGCACCTACCGGCTGTCTCCAAGGGCCAACAAGACAAATACCTACAGCAGGAGTCCAAAGAAAGAAGAGACAAAGGAAAACATTATTATTGTAAAACGCAAGTAGGTAATTAATTATGGGGAATATAGGTATAATTGCACTTTCCAAAAAAGTTTCTAACTTGGTGCCAATAAACTTTAAAATAGCAAAATCACACTTTGCATTAGGTAAAGTGTAACTTGAAGCTTACCCACTACAAAATGATAAAATCGCACTTTGAATTAGGTACACTTAAGCTTTAACTCTACCCCCTATAAAATGAGAGAATGGCACTTTGCACTGAGCACAATTAAACTTTAAGCCTAACCACCATAAAATGACAAGATTCTACTTTGATTGGGAACATTTTATTAGTAAAGTACAAACGGGGAAATATATTATTGCACTTTGGAAAATTATACCAACTTTGTGCCAATAAACTAAGCTTTAACTCTACCCCCTATAAAATGAGAGAATGGCACTTTGCACTACTAGCGGTTAGATACCGCCGCCGGTCTACGGCCATTCCCGCTGATGGAATATAGCGTCACTGTGGTTAAAGTGCCGTTAATGCGCGCGCAACGCGCAAGTGGTGTCATCACAGGAGACGAGACTGTACAAAGATCGAACACGCTTCGACTAGCGAGGTCGACAGAGCCGTGGAAAACAGGTTGCGCACCAATGGATAGCCTTCGGGTTCAAATACTCGTTCAAACAATACTTTTTCTTGGGGAAAAGAAGTTCTACGTAATGTCAGTTCAGGGCCCTGTAATTTTTTTTTAAAAGCACGATTAAAAATTACTACTTGAAAAGAACTTTTCTAATCTATTTCCTTGCCCTAACACACTGAAGTGCCGTCATATGGATTAACGGCACTTTAACAGGCGCCGTTTGACGGTACTTTAACGCCAGCGATATAGCGTTGGTTGGATACTTTTTTGGGAAAAAGAAGTTCTACGTAAGGTCAGTTCAGGGGCCTGTATTTTTTTTTAAAGCACGATTAAAAATTACTACTTGAAAAGAACTTTTCTAATCTTTTTCCTTGTATCATTTTATAGTGGGTAAGCTTCAAGTTACACTTTACCTAATGCAGAGTGTGATTTTGCCATTTTATAGTTTATTGGCACAAAGTTAGAAGAATTTTCCAAAGTGCAATAATATATTTTTAACGTTATTTTGGTTTATTTTAAAGTGTAAAAAATTCTAACCCGTTTATATTTACGTTTCAAAGTGACATGTATCGGTTTTTCGTGCAAACCGTATTTAAAGAGCGTGTTAAAATACTTTAAAGTGCATTCTCTTTCTTCAAAGTGGAAGACTATTACTCTAAGTTATTGCAATTATTTTCATGTTGTAACAGATTTTATACTGAGCTAACGCTATTTTTTCAAAGTGCGTTTTCTTTATCAAAAGTGACATATATTATTTTTCTGTGTTTTACCTTTTATAAAAGTTTGAAATAGTTTTTTAATGCTCATTCACTTCTTTTTAACGTTATTTTGGTCTATTTTGAAGTGCGAAAAATTCCAACCCATTAATTATTAACAAAAACCTCGACAAAAACCGAAATCGTATAATTCTGACAAGTGACAAGCTGTCAAAACTTTTAAACACCTGCCAAAATTCGCAACCTACTAGATTCGTACGAAATGTTACCTAATAATTATCGAACAGGAAATTCACTGTTCTCGAGTCTAAAGAGGCGATAATTATTGCTTAACTTTTTGGGACAGAGCCAATCGTCCAAATGACCAGTTACTCGATCCAAACGTCAGTTTCGTTGCTTCTAATAAAAAATAAGTCTTCATCAATTTTTCAAAGCCTTCTTTGCTTGAATATAAAGAAATTTATAGAGAAAGTGCAGTTAAGTCAGGCGAAACGATCATGAACCGCCCCTATATCTAACTTCAACCGTATAATCTCATCGTAACAAAATCAATCAGAAGCAACTATCAATCACGGCCAATTACTGTTAAAGTTCGAAATAAAGAGTCTTAACTCACCCATAATTGCTGGTTTCTTTCAATCAACTACGAGCCATTTTAGATTTCGTTATACACACACAAGAATGACAGCGAACAAAAGTTTACCTCTGTCAAAAAGTCGCAGCCGCCTAGACTCGAAAACGAAAGTGGTTGCGCCCGACTCGAGTGCCTCTACAATTACGAGTATTTGAGACTTACCTCGACCTCAATTGAGACTGCGAATCAAAAATGTACCAACAATTACTTGTTACCCCGCTTTTGGTAACTTTATTATTATGGTCAAATAATTTTTAATCAAATGGCCATTTCGATTGTCAACTATTGACTGTTAAAATTAGCAACCTACTTGATTCAGGCGAAATTTTACTTTCCTGGCCAATTTTGATGCAATTTCACGCGTAATCGAGTCAAGAGAAGAAATTGCGAGTGTGCCGCGGAATAACCGCAAAATGCACGATTGGCCTCCAGCTGAACGGGTGTTGGAGGTTTTTACAAAAACACCGGCAGTTACGGGGAGAATATGTTGGGTTTCCAGCATTATTCGGTTTCTTGGTGAGAAGCGAGAATTGAAAGGAAGAGTGAAAGTCGTGGAGTCCGGCGCAATTTACATTCAAACACCGTGCAGTCAGTGAAATAATTTTAGATGGGGGTTTCCTGTGGCACCGGACCCGAATGCATGAACCAACTGCACTTTGTATGCACGATAACATTTTCTAACTAAGTATCTGTCATTCTTGTTTGATCGTTTGTTTACCGGCCCCAATTCAAACGGATTAGAGTGAAAACAAAACAACGCGTCACCGCCACCGCTGTTTGTTGGCAATTCGAAAACGTTGATTAATTGCCGAAAATTAATTACCTTAACGGTCAGGTCAGCGGCATATCCCATTAAAAATACTGCACCATCCCCCGACGAGTCGACAATAGGGTCGGGCGACAGAGACGCGGGGGCACTTCGCGAACACAACAGCAACCTGTTAACAACACAATGCACACACAAATGTCGCCTCGTTTCAAATTGGCAGCGGTTTCTTTTATCAAATATAAACACAAATACTAATACATAACAAGCATATTGACAACAGCGAACGCGCCTGCCCAACACGGCTGTTCTGTCCTGCGTGTAGGTCGAAACTGAATAGATTTTACCGGCCGCTCGCGTCAGCGCCATCTGCCGATAGAAAAGGATAAGCTAATTGGGGACTCTCAAGTCCACGTGCGATTTGGCGGAGGAGCCGCAACAGCAGCTTTGAAACTCGATCAGAAATTTCTGAATGTAGACCAAAGAACGCTTTGAGGTGTTTAAGTGCATGAAGGCCAAAAGGCAGTTTTAATTTGAAATTAGAACTCTGCTAATTTCTAACAGCATAAGTACAGCTTCTTGCTGTTCTGATTCATTAGTAGAGCCAACGACCAGGTCTGCGATTTTTTTCGATATATTAAAGTTGATATCGATATATCGAATAACGATTTGGAAAGTTACTAATTTCGATATTTTGACATATCGAGATTTTGACAACATGTAAATCTTTATTTTTAATAAATGGTGTCAACATATTTTCTAATAACCGGGTTATATACCATTTCCTACCAAGTAAATTCGGGTGCCTATATGTATAACAATATTAAAAGTTTCTATTTAAAGATACATATATTGACATATCGAAATATCGAGAAATTTTAAATATCGATATTCAATATTTCGCAGGTCTACCAACGACCATATTACCATTGCCTTTAGTCTCTGAGAGACCATAATAATATGCAATTTAAAAGCGGAAGCGTCTTAATTTTTGTAGTTACCAGCTCTGAATGCTACCACTTTAGAAACCTTTTAAATTTGAAGCAATTTCGAGAAATTACAGAAACACGAGCCCCAGTTAAAAGAAGAAAACATAAAGTAACAAGAAAAAACGGGGGCAAATAATCATGCAACATTCAACAAGACAAATTACTTTGTTGGAGAAAAAAGGAGATTTTACCTGCCTCTCAAAAATTTTACTACCTATTATCTAATACCAATTATCAATCAAATAATTGACAAGCAACTTTATTACGTATCAAAATATAAAATTACAATCATTTATCGATAACATTTTCTTAAAGGAACAATAGTTATTAAAAATATATCAAATTCTAACGTGAGCGTAAAATGGCACAAACAAAATAACCAACTCTTACATGCTAAAGGAATAGGTAAGCTTATGTCGCACTTGTTGCCGATTTCTGTTTCTTAGGTTGAGCTTTATTTTTGAATCCAATTGCTGAAACCAAAAAAAAATTGAGAAAATAAATTCGACATTTAGAAGACGTCTTACAATGGACGTGGCACAATTCAATATCAGCTCCAACATCTGATAAGTAATTGAGCCACAATTTTTGCTTAATGGACAACGTGTCCCTTTCTCCTTTCACCTCCACGAACTTGCTCTGAAAAGAAAAAACTTCATTAGTCAACAAGTCAAAATAATAATAAAATAATTAAAGATTTCTCAAGCCAACTTTCCCACCTTTTCAGTTGCTACGTCCCATATTAGTAGGTCCGGAAATCCGCTGCGATGTTCTCGAAAATTGATGACAAGTCGCTCAAAAATTCGAGACAAAACCTGTCGTCCAATACATTTAACAATCCCCTCCAACTGATCAGGAGACTCAAACACCTTATCTATTTTGCAAAGAGACTCTTCGTGAGAATGAGCATTCCAGTTGTCAGTCAACACGGTCCCCAATTTTTCCATTGACCAATCAGCACCAATTTCTTGCAGTCTTTTCTTGATAACAGTTTCTCGATTGGCGTAGAAAGCCGTGTACATGTCAAGAGGAAACGTTTGTGCTTCGGATACAAACGCTCCTGGCACGTAAGTATCGTAAATAACGTCCCAGAACAGAAGACAGAAGAGAGCGCAGACGGCAGAACCCTCGTAGTGTTCAGCGTTTGAGTATCCGTTTCCGAGGTAGTGCTGAATAGCGGCCTGCTCAACGCTCAAGTAAGTTCGGGCGCCACTGGCGTCGACCTGGACGTACCGCGCCTTTCCGCCACTCATTCCCTCATTGCTAAAAATCGCCAAATCAATTTGTTAATGCTCGTCAATACAACAACGCGCGATACTGTGGTAAGGTTTGGCTAGTTTTTAGCGGATGACGTCACCACTTACAACATGTATTGTAAAAAATGCGGAAGCTCAATCTAATTTTTTCAAGTCCAGCCTTTCCTAACCACGGTTCATCTGAATTGGTCAAAATTATTCAATAGACCATTCAAAGCGCATGCGCAAATCGGGGAGGGCAACAACTATATTTACAAATCACTAGTAGGGAGGAAAAGTGCGAATTATTAAATAATATAGCATAATATGGTCTATTGAAGACTTAATTTTTTTCATTTACTTCATGGCGCGCCGGTCTATGGTGATGGAGGGCCAAAGACGGTCGCATCTTGCCGGGGACAATGCTGCTATTTGGTCGTGGAACAGCTGCGCCACTTTGAACGTTTTCTTATTG
Organism: Schizotus pectinicornis; assembly: GCA_951805265.1. NCBI lineage: Eukaryota > Metazoa > Arthropoda > Insecta > Coleoptera > Pyrochroidae > Schizotus > Schizotus pectinicornis. Next base: position 2,675,199 of record OX638204.1, on the reverse strand, counting down.
AGTATGCGCCCTCTCTTGGCGAGATCGTGCAATTGAACTTCGGTGAGCTTGTCTCTGTCGTTCTCGAGAGCGTTGATGACGGTTTTTGCGGCCTGAAAGGCGCCAAATAACATCGATAATTTTGCTAGTTCATCCTCAACTTACCAACTCGTATTCTTTCAGGTACGTCGTTTGGATGTGAGCCAACTGGACGTACCAATCACCGTGTTTATGAGGCAAATATGGCAACGAGAGCAAATACTCCAGCCAGTTCTTTACGTACAAGTGTTGGGTGGTGAGTAAATATTTGCAACCGATCGAGAGACAACGAATGTACTTAGAAATGGCAGTTAAGTGTTGAAGATAAGGCAAGCGCGAGCCTTCTTTGCGACTAGAATTTCAAAACAAAACAAAGTTAGAAAAAAATCGAGAAATAAAAAAACAAGTCGGGAGTCAAAATTAGATTTTTTTCTTGATATTCAGGCACAAAAAAATGTCCACCACCATCCCCCCAGTTGATGACCTACCCTTGCTGGACGAGCTCTTGAAGCGTGGAGAAGACGTCCTTGCAGATCACGATGGCACTTTCAGTCTTCTTGTTTTCAATAACTTTCTCCAACTCGTTGCAACACATCACAGCATTGGCATACCTGCAGATATACGAAATTTAAGCATATAGAAGATACAGCGCATGCGCACTGCGTGCGGGCAACTTGTTGCTACTGACCTGGAAAACTCTTCTTCAGTGTAAAACACCAGAGTGTCGTCCACTTGATAGGCGGGAAATACGAGATTTAAGAACCCAACGCTATTGAAATAAGCGTCAGGAGTAACAAAATTAGGATTGGCAAAAGTGTTTACTAAGTGCAACTTGAAAAGGGCATCCTGCAGCGCCGTCGACAATTTGATGCAAAATCCGAGCTTTTCATGCACTCGGTCTTTGAGAATCTGCTCCATGGTTTTGGGGTAGGTCAAGGTGCTTTGGGTATTGCAAGTATTCAACAATTTCGCGATGTAATCCTCCTTTTTGGTTGGTGCTGGTCCCGAAATTTTCAATTTTTTATATATGTCTTTCACGTCTTTCGTTTCCAAAACATTTAAGAGCATAAAGGCACTTTCGGACATGTAATCGGTATCGACGAACCGGTTACGTTTCAAAATATCGTACATTTCCATCACTTCTTTGTCGGTTAATTTCAAACGAATTTTTTCCGTGTAACGGAAGACGTTGTACCAAATACACTTCCACCCGAATAATTTTATACAAGTGTACTGGTGATCTTTCTTCATTTTGAAGAATACTTCCAACATCTCTCTATCATTCTTTGCCAACACGCCCTTCAAGTGTTTCTTTATTTGAAGCTTCTCCCAATGGTTTTGGAAAATCGTTAAGTTGTAATAGTTGGGCTTCTTCGTTTCATTTTTAGCAACGCTCTCTTCCGTCTCTTTTCTCGGTCTTCCCGCCGGCCTCTTGAAGGGTTTAGCTACTGATGATGGTGACACGATGTGGTACAAACTATTGATTCTCCTCTCAGAGGTAGTAACACTATTTTTAGAAAGTTTGATCTTAGACACAGTTTGGGAGTTGACAGCCCCGTTGGAGGTAATTTTAGGATCACCAATGGCTTCTACGTCCTGGTTCTGGATCTTTTTGGGGCGTCCTCGGGGTCTTTTAGGTGGTGCCTTAATTATTGGGGCGGATTCGTCCGAATCGCTGCTTGACTCCAGATAAGTCCTGCGGCTAACTACGCTCTTGCTGAAATCGTATCCGCTTTTACCTGAAGCAGGTGTAGACGCGCTGCTGGTAGAAGCACTAAAAATTAAAGAAAACAACTGAAGGGTTTATTTAACAATGTTCAAATCTTGTAAGTAAAAACTACCGCCAGATCCGTGTTAATTGGTCAAATCTTACAAGAATAAGTCATAAAGTCGATGTGAAAAGTTTCGATTTTTTCGTTTTTTTCCTACCCCAACTAACAGACATTTGAAAAAATCCCAAAATCGTCATCTTTGCTACAAGAGGCTGGACATTGACGTTCTCTTGTGTAATCGACCTTTTTGAATTCAGATCTGAACTCAATTTGGCCCTAAAATCCATAGATTTCTAGAAAACAAACCACAAGAGTTCCATTTCTTCCAATTTTCAAAGGCTTGCAACTTACACTTATATCGTGTCGAGATACATCAAATTTATCCGTATTTCAGAGGCAATCGAATAGTGTATAAAAGAAAAGTCTAATAACAAAGAAGTTGAAATTTGCAATTTAGGTCGATTTTGACGAAAATTGAAACATTCAAATTGTCATATCTTAAAAAGTACGATCTGCACATGGAAACTACGGCCTGATTCGTGTTAAGCGGTTCAAAATCTACCAGATCAAGTCATAAAATTGACGTAAAAAATTTCAATATTTTTGACCTTCATTTTCTAGCCCAATCAATACACATTCGAAAAAATTCTAAAATTGACACGTTTATTAAAAGACTGGAAATTGATGTTTTCTTATATAATCGACCTTTCTGAGCTCAAGTTCGTTATCAATTCGACGCTAGAAGAGATAGATTTTTTATAAGATTAGAAAAAGCACAAATTAAGCTTTTTTCAACATCAAAGTTTTGTAACTTTTGAACGGAGCGACTTATATTAAATCCAGATACATCAAATTTCTCCGTTTCACAAATGCCATCGAATGCTGTGTGAACGAAAATTGTAAGTCTAATAATAAAGAAGTTGAAATTTGCAAATTAGGTCGATTTTAACGAAAACTTTAAATTGAAACATTCGAATGGTCATATCTAAAAAAGTACGACTTGTACAGGAAAACTACGGCCAGATTCGTGTTAAGCGAATCAAAATCTACCAGATTAAGTCATAAAATCGATGTAAAAAATTTCAATATTTTCGAGTTTTTTTTTCTACCCCAATCGATGGAAATTCGAAAAATTTCTAAAATCGACATCGTTGCACCGAAAGGCTAGAAATGGGCGTTTTCTTATGTAATCGGCTTTCCTGAATTCAAATCCGTAATAAATTAGACGCTAAAATAAATGGATTTCTTATAAAATTAGAAAAACCACAAACTTTTGATTTTTTTCAATTGTCCAACTCTTGTAACTTTTGAACGGATAGACTTATATCAAATCCAGATACATCAAATTTCGCCGTTTCACAAAGGCTATCAAATGCTATATGAATGAAAATCGTAAGTCTAATAATAAAAAAGTTAAAATTTGCAATTTAGGTCGATTTTGACGAAAATTTTGAATTAAAACATTGAAATGGTCATATCTTAAAAAGTACGACTTGTGCAGGGAAACTACGGCCAGATTCGTGTTAAGCAGTTCGAAATCTACCAGATTAAGTCATAAAATCGATGTAAAAAATTTCAATATTTTCAACTTTTGTTTTCAACCCCAATCGATAGAAATTCGAAAAATTCCTAAAATCGACATCGTTGCTACAAGGGCCTGGAAGTAAACGTTTTCTTGTGTAATCGACCTCTCTGAAATCAAATCTAAACTCAATTTGACTCTAGAATTGATAGATTTCTTGTAAATTCCGAAAAACCACTAAAGTCTATTTTTTCCAATTTTTAAATGTTTGTAGCTTTTGAACGGAGACACTTATATCGTGTCAAGATACATCAAATTTACCAGTATTTCAGAGGCTATCAAATGGCGTAAGAATGGAAACCCTACGCATTATAATAAGAAAGTTAATATTTGTGATTTTGATGAAAATTTTGAATCAAAGTCTTCAAATCGTCATAACTCAGAAAGTACGACTCGTACAAAGAAACTACCGCCAGATTCGTGTTAAGCGGTCCAAAATCTACAAGAATAAAGTCATAAAATCAATGTCAAAAAATTACGATTTTTTCGATTTTTTTCCCACCCCAATTGACAAAAATTTGAAAAAATCCCAAAATCGTCATCTATGCTACAAGAGGCTGGACATTGACGTTTTCTTGTGTAATCGACCCTCTTGAATTCAGATCTGAACTTAATTTGGCCCTAAATTCCATAGATTTCTAGTAAATTTCCACAAACCACAAGAGTCCCATTTCTTCCAATTTTCAAAAGCTTGTAACTTTTGAATGGAGAAATCAAGAGACATCAAGTTGGTTAGTGTTTCAGTAGCAAGTATGAAAAACCTGACACTTTAAATATTTAAATTAAAAATTTCTATTTTGGGCAAAATTTTGATAAAAAATGTTTATCTCAAAATTAAAGCCCTACAATCAAAAACTAAGGTTCGATTTGTACCAACAGACCAGAATCTACAAGAATATGTCACAAAATCGCTAACAAAAAAAAAAAAAATTGCAGCTTTTTTTCTTGAATCAATTAAAATTTGTTCAAAATTGTTGGAGTTTTTCCTCGTGCAATGTGAATAATGTATTATTATGTGTCGACATTCCTGACTCAAAATCTTAACTAAACTGCAACATTTCACTCATAAATAAATCATTATTTACAAATTAGCAAAATCTCTATTTTTCTAAAAACTGAGTGACATGTATTCAGGTATCCACAATCAAATTAGTTAAACTGACTTTATACAAGTGGCCGTTATCCAAGTAACTCACCAGCAAAAGACCGTGGACACCGAATGACGACTGGGGACTCTTTCTGGCGTGTCTGAAGATGTTTTATTGGAGGAATCATCTAGCAGCGGTGTCCCCAATTGAGTAGAGCTCATCTGTGGAGTTCCAAAAACCAAACTATTGTCTCGTGCAGCGTCTTTTAAAAAGGGGATTACTGGCATCGGCTTCCAGTGGATTTCCTGAAGTTTCTCTGGGGTGTAGTCCTTTACTTTCGGCTTATTTACCAAAATTGTAGTAGTGGGTTTCTTCATAGGGCTGGAAATGGTTTTATCGCTACTAATCGTAGTACCTGGGTTCGTTATGGCAGTAGTAACGTCGTCATCTTCGTCTTCAGAGAAAATTTGCACAAACAACTTCCTCTTTTGGGGGCGACTCACCACGGCCATCCCTACCTCAGGTTTAATACCAAAGTTTGATGTTTGTACACCCGCTACCGCTTGGATCCTCTTCCTCTCCCTTCTGGGTTTACGTTTGATTTTTGTAGGTTCGCAACACGGGGAGGGGCAGCGTCCCGATAAGCTCTTGAAGTAACTGCTGATTGTTGTTTGCGATAACCGGACACCCTTGAGATTAAAATCACTGATAGTAGTGTTCATTTTCTTAAATAATGAAACGCAGGCATTAACCGCATCATATCACAGTTAAACAATTTTTGGCGCCATTCGACGAGACAGCAACAATTCGGTTTGTGCTGTCAAAAAGAAAAAAAAATAAGGCTGTCAAAATCTCAGACCACGTTCCAAATATCGTTGTGTTGGTCTTATCCTTGTCATACTCATGAATTGGAAGGATGGGAAAAAGATAGGGTAGAAAAAATTTTAGTTTTGAAACGCAGTCGCACTTCTTGCCAAATTTTGACATAACCTCAAAATTTCTACATAACCTAGAAATTTTACATTTGTAGCGGAACTTTCGCAAGAATAAATGGCTGCACACGCCGCTTCAATTGTGTTGGGCCGCTGCGTCCCCTGTTTGAAGCAAAGTACATCGAAATTCAAAGTAAAGAAGTTAGAACTGGACACTAATCTCTACATGGTACTCCTCGAATAGGCCCTACCCCAAACTGATCGTTGTGTTTGCAGTATTTTCCCAAAGACGAATTTATTTACGCCCATGACCCTCAAAAATTATGCAAAACTGGCGACATCGTTCTAATTGAGCAACTTCCCAAAAAAATGACAAGGTTAGTCACCCATTCCGTTCAGAAGGTAGTGTATCCTATGGGGGACGTTACGGACCCCATTACTGGCAAAAAAGTGATTGCTGGAAAATATCGCGATTACATAGATGCTGTCAATAAAGTTTATGGCGAGCACCCTACAGCCTTTAAGTATGAAGAAGCGCCTCCAAGAGGTTGGCAGGAAGATAAGAAAGATTTCACCCATGCAACCACCTATATTAAGTACCACGATTCTGGAGAAGAGGATCCTTATGCTGTCTGAGCCACAGTATTGCCAGGGTGCAGAGTAGTGATGAAAGCAACATTTTCAACAGTCTTTTATTTGAAAACTTTCAATGTACATTATTGATCGAATTGTTACATAATGCTATGTAAATTTAGCGCAATAAAAAATAACATGAGACAAAACTATCTTAATTGAGGTAACAAACCTTCACAATTATGTCGAATTGCTACTTTAATACTGTAATTATTCTGAAATCAAATCCAATAAAATAATCTACAATTCAGTTATTTGACAAGAATTCGCGTTCAAGAGCCGCTCCCATCATGTTCCACTCCCCGTCGTCCGCTTCATCCGGGGGCTCCACGCTACCTTCACTGTCTTGTGATGACTGTTCAAGATCTAGTTCAGTATCTACCGGTTCGCCTCTTCGAAATTTTGCACTGGGTAACTCGTCGTCTTCCGTTGCGCTGTTGCTGAGATCAGTGGCAAGATTGGGTTCTGCCAGTTTGCGTTTGTAACCCTTGGGACAAGCCCCCGTCATCGAATCTTCACTACTGCTGCTCGCCTCGTTCGGTTCCACGTCCGCCACGGTCTGCTCGGGCGGCGCCCCGTCCTCGCTCGAGTCGCTCTCGTCGTCCAAAATGTCCTCCACCTGCAAAAAATAATTGCCATTCAATAAATAGTTTAAGAGTTACAATTTGATAATAATTTTTTTAAACTCGTAATTCAGTAAACTTTATTTTTTCCCTAACGTTTTTTGGTCTTATCGCGACCTTCCTCGGATGATAAATTTTCGGAAACAAATTTGAAGCTAGCTAAAGACTACTATTAGTATTTACACCGTTAGTTGGCAATGCCGTAACTGTAACTTTACAACAGCGGGCGGCAAAAAGCCAGGCGGGCTGTAAAGTGGACAAAAATCCCGCGCTTTCTTATCGTTCCGGACCGATGTCGCCAAATTTAATCTGATTACCTCCTTGTCCATGTCGGCGATGTCGTCGCTGGAGAACGACATCAGCGGGTTGATGGTGTCCATGAACCTGCCGCTGGGCGTGCGCTTGCGCATCGCCGGCGTGTAGTTGTCGGGGTAGTTGGTGATGTGTTCGGGACTGCTGCAGTGCGGGGGCGGATGCCGGTTTTTTGACCCTTTGCTGTTGAGAGGGAAAATTTTCTCGCTGACGTGCTCCCACCGTTCAGCGCAAGACCACAGCCAATCGGGCGTGACAATTTTCAAGTTTTTCCTTCGTCTCCCCGCATTGACCTTTGCAGTGCCCGGTCGAACCGCCACCAGATGCGTCGAGTCGTCATCGAGATCTTGAGTGACTTCCGCACCCAAACTTCTCGCTATCTGATAGGCCTTCGACTGTTCTAGTTTAATGTGGGTGGGGACCAAGCCGCTGAAAACTAACTTGCTGCCTTTCAATATGCGACTGCGGACGGAAGGGATGACTTTCTTCAAATCCGGGACTTCTCCCGACTCCAACTTGTCGTAGCTTTCGTAAAAAGTCACATGGATGCGCTTCAAAATATCCTCCAAGTAGAGGAGATAATCGTCCGTATCCTCAATTTCGATCAAATTCTCTTCTTCGCTTTCTTTACTAGCTTCCTTTCCTTCGCTTTTGCCGTCTACAGGACTTTCTTCAACTTCTTCCTTCTCAACGTTATTTCCATTCTCGTTGCTCCTTTCCTCACAATTATCGCCGTTTGTCTCTGCTACTTCCTCACTGGTTTCGTTACTGTTGTTAATCTTCTTAACAACCTCATTTTTCTCGTCATCTTCACATTTCTTGTCAACGTCATTCTTCTCGTTATCTTCACTATTCATCTCATCTTCATTCTTCTTCTCAACGTCATCAATTTTGTCGGTTCCGTTACTCTCGTTCTTTTCCTCTTCACTTTTGCTCTCAACGTTATCACTTTTGACTGGCTCTTCACTGGTTCCATTATTATCTTCACTGGTGTCGGGGCCGTTTTCTGAAATTTCGTGGTTTTCTTCACTGGTCTTATCGTTGTTGTTGTTGATTGTTTCCTTTTTCTTGACTTTTTCTTTGAATTTTGTGAGATCCACCCCGGATCCCGCCCTATCGTCGTTCTCGTGCTTGTCCAATCCCGGGGGCGCGTTAATGTCGCCAGTATGCTGGAAAAAATGATAAGGTTTCACGTGGATCAAGTTAGAAGCGTTTGACCAAACGTCCTCTCTGTCATCAATGATGCACACCATGTTGTCGCCGCACGGAAATAGGGCTCTGTGAACAAAACAGATCCGACATAACCTCACATTACGCGCAAGGAAAATAAAGTTGTAAATTGTAATTTAAACTATCAGTAAAAGGTACTGGTAATATCAGACAATAGATTTCCCCCCCTTTAAACCTTAAATCTGCTGATCATTAGTTTTCACAGTTGTAAACTTCACGAGTCGCCCCTGTAAAAATTTGACAAGAGCTGAACAAGCCAACTTCAAGTTACACTGATTTGAAGTGAAGTTAGCCAGGCTACTGGAAATTTTTGAAATTTCTTACTTCAAGTTGGCTTTTTTGCTGGTGGGGTCGAAGCACTCGTCCCTCGAGAGGATCCTGTTGGAGAAAAACTTCTGCTCCCCGTCCAGAAACGCGGCAATCATGTGCGCGTAGTTCCTGGCGCCAAAAGTGCAAATGTGCAGTTCAAAGTATGGGTTCATTTTGTCCAGGAACTCGTGGGTTCCGGGACGCAGCCTCGTGTGATACCAGGGTGAATTGGGGCCGTACAACTGGAAATGGTAGACGTCTTTGATGTTGGGTGGAATATTATCGTTGGTGGTGTGAATCAGTGTTTGGTCCAAATCCACCAACAAGACCAGTTTTCTGTCTTTGATCAACCGATCGGAGTCGGCTTTGCCGAGTTTTTGCGCCAGCTACAATTTTTTTAGTTAACTTAATTCGGAGCAATTTCGGCGAAAATACCTCTTCGCTGACTTTCAAGTCGGGTATGGCGTGCACCATGGGGACAGACGCCGTTGTGGTCACGTCGCTTTTCCGCAGATCCGTTCCACATTCCGCGCACATGTCGTTCATGATTGTTGGGTGGCTGCATTCTTTCAATTCGCACAGTAACTCGCTGAAAATTTCAATTGTAATTTCGCGCCTTTTTTCGAATCGGTTGCTTACCCTGGCTTGACAATGGCGCCTTCCTGCGCTACGATCTTATGAATTGTTCCGGCCTGTGTTAGCTTTAACTTGCGTTGTTCCGGTTTGGCGACCCCTTCAAAATCGTACAGGAGGACAATGCGACCAATCGACACGGTGTTGCCTTCGCTCACTTTCCATTTTAAAATTTTTATAGGTTTTGTTTGTTGCTGTGATATGCACTTCGTGTTTTCCGCCATCTTGACGGAAGCGCTTCGATCAGAGGCAACGCGATCCGATTGGCTAATCGACGCGCATCTACGCGGGACAAGAATTCAATCTCGAAAAGGAATTTTCCGACTTTTCCAACGCTTTTCACGCGGAAACGGCCCACAATCGCAACAACGAAAAATCGAAGTTTCCCCCAAATGTCACGTCGGCTCGCCGGTAAAGTTGCTCATAAATATTCCACATAATTTACAAAAAAAATTTTGTTTTTGTAACTAATCGTAAATTTTTCCCTCTTTTCGCATTATCTATTTGAGTGATAAGAATTAAAAACTTTTTTGAACCGTTTTGAGATTTTGCAGACGTCAAAGGTCAAAAGAATAATAAATTGTTCAAGTGTAGTGCCAATCTGTCAATGATACGAGGCGCGATCAAATGTATGTCAAATAATATAGTTTTTGTTATAGCTGTTGACGCTGCACCCAACTTGGACCACGAGGCAAGGGTAGGGGTGGGAAATCTACCTGTAACAAACCTCCCCCGCCTTGGTCGCATGCTTTGTGAATCATTATAGAAGTAGCTCTCTGATAGAGACGACGTCATCTTAAGAAAATAAAGACCTACGCATTGGTGACACTTCTATTTTCAAATCCAACACATACCATACAGTCCACTATTCTCGACCTAAACATTGGTCCTTCGAGCCGGATTTACTAAAAATTTATCAAATCACGTCGAAATACAATCGCGAGCGCATAATTAAGTGCCACAGTGAACTAGCGGAGAGTCCACCAGCCAGCCCATCAGCGGAGCATCAAGGCAGGGTCAAGCGACATACATCTCCCAACCAAGGAACCCGAGGAACTAAAAGGTCAGTGTCTCGATTCCTTTTCTTTATCGTATATCCCTATTTCCATAAGTGTTGGAAAGCGGATACTTAGCATTTTTTGAGATGGCGGAAACGGAAGCCCTCAAGAAATTAGTTAGTAAGCGCGGTTACATCAAAGGCAAGCTTACGAAGATAAAAACATTTGTAGACACCTTTGACAAGAAAGATGATTTGGAACAATTGCAAGTACGTAAAACGGCGCTAGAAAAGGTTTTTATTGAGTTTGATGATATTCAATTTGAAATCAGGGAAGTCAGTCCTCCGGAGGACACAAGTGTAGACACCGAATCTGTAGCATTTGAAACCATATATTATGATGTATTGGTAAAAATTAAAAATATAGTTAAAGGGCGTTTACCTGCAGTAACTCCGAGACGCGTGTCCAGCCCGACTGGGACTGAATCTGATAATCCTCAAGATCAAGTTCATCAAGTTGTCCAAAATATCTTACCAAAAATTAAGTTGCCTACATTCGACGGGGCATATTCAGAATACTTGTCGTTTTTCGATAATTTCGATAATTTAGTCAACAAGAATCAAAATCTGAACGACTGCCAAAAGCTCAATTTCTTGCGTTCGTGCCTTACAGGCGAAGCGCTTCGGGCCATCGAGGCCTTATCTGTTTCGAGCGCTAATTACTCAACGGCTTTATCAATTTTAGAAAAACGCTTTAAAAAAGAGCGATTAATTATTCAGGATCACATTAACGCTATTCTTTCGGCACCGAATATTATTAAAAATTCGGAGTCATCATTGCGTCAATTGCTTGACACAATAACCATCAATTTGGAAGCTCTCAAGGTCTTAAAGGTTCCGGTAGATTCTTGGGATTACATCGTGATAACCATAATCAATAGTAAGTTAGATTATGGTGCCAAAAAGGAGTGGGAAGCTAAATTGGATAATTCAAACATGCCCACGTTAGCGGAATTTAAAGACTTTTTGGAGAAAAGATGCCAGTTTTTAGCTTCCGTAAGTAATATGTATAAACCTAACCTAAAACAGTTACCTGTAAATAAATTTTCCTCAAGCAAGCCGACGTTGAATGCTTACCATTCAACGAAGGGCAATGTGAGGTGCTACCTATGCAAAGGTGAGCACCCAATCTATCAATGTGCAGAACTCTTAAATTTATCAGTTAATGATCGTAGCACTCAAGTTAAAAGGCTGAAACTATGCTTGAACTGTCTGAATGGTAATCATTTAACGACAAACTGCAAATCTAAATATTCTTGCCGAGAATGCAAGGAAAGGCATCATAGTCTGTTACATCAAACTCAATTAAATGCCCAAGTGGATAGAGAGGTTTCACTCAATGCTATAGATACTGTGAACAGCCATTCATTTGCACCAAACAAATCAGTTTTTCTTTCCACGGCTATAGTATTAATCAAAAATAGTAACAATCGATTTATTGAATGTAGAGCTCTTTTGGATGCTGGTTCTCAATCCAACTTCTTATCTGAAACCATGGTTAAGAAATTAAATGTCAAATTAGAGAAAACCAAGTTAACGGTAGGAGGAATCAATCAAACCGTTTCAACAATAACTAGGGCTGCTAAAATTACCATGAAATCTCGTTTGGAACCTTCTTTTATGGCTGATCTTAATTGCTACGTAGTTCCGAAAGTTACGGATTCTTTACCAAACGACTTAGTTGACGGGACAACCATTTTTACTCCACCTAATGTTAAGTTAGCGGATCCGTACTTCTTGGAGCGTAGGCCGGTAGATCTCCTTATTGGAGCCGAGTTATTTTGGAAATTGCTAGAGAGCGGTAAAATTTCACAGAACGGACAACATCCTCACTTTCAACAAACGAAATTGGGATGGGTTGTCGGCGGTGCAATAAACGTGAATAGGCCTAACAAATCTGATCATAAACCATCCTGCAATTTTACAACCGTAGAGAATAGTTCCTTAGAAGACCAGATAGCACGCTTTTGGGTTATAGAGGAAATGCCTCATAAAATTAACTTATCTACCGATGAGTTGACGTGCGAAACTCATTTTAAACAAAATTTCAAACGCGATCCGGAAGGACGCTTCATTGTCAAGCTTCCATTCAAAACTAGTACCATAAATTTAGGTACATCCTTTGAACAAGCGAGTAAAAGGTTTAACTCGCTTGAAAGAAGACTCAAGTGTAATATGTCTCTGCGTCATTCCTACAATGAATTTATGAACGATTATATTAAGCTGGACCACATGGAGTTGGTACCGTCAAATGAAGTTAGCAATTGCGAATCCTTCTATTTCCCGCATCACCCGGTAGTTAAGGAATCGTCAACAACCACTAAATTAAGAGTCGTTTTTGACGGCTCTAGCAAATCTTCTAACGGACTCAGTCTTAACGACAATTTACTTCCCGGTCCAAATCTACAACAAGATATCTTTTTAATTCTAGTGCAATTTCGCACCTTTCAGTATGTTTTAAGTGCGGACATTGAAAAAATGTACCGCCAGATCAAAATCAATGATCAAGACATTGATTACCAGCGGATTCTTTGGAGGGAAAACGTTAACCTTCCCTTAAAGATATACCGATTAACAAGATTACCATACGGCATAACTTCAGCTCCCTATTTGGCTATGCGCTGTTTAAAACAATTATCCATTGAAAACGAAAACAGATTTCCTCTTGCTAGCGCGACCATTGATCAATGTTTTTATATGGATGATCTACTATGTGGACAAAATAATATTAAAGACGCGCTAGTTTTACGCGACCAACTAATAAATATTTTAGAACAGGGACAGTTTAAATTACGGAAATGGGCGTCCAACGACCCGCGGCTTGTGCCGGTGGTAAACACGGAACCAACGGGCTCGGTCGTCATAAATTTCGACAAAGGAGATGTCAAGACCCTTGGTCTTACCTGGAATTGCAAAGACGATATTTTGAAGTACGCCACCGGAAGTTTACCTGTCGAAAACAAACATAGTAAACGGTCAATACTATCTACAATCGCACAAATCTTTGACCCTTTGGGCTTAATCACTCCCTTAATTGTAAGAGCTAAATTAGTAATGCAACAACTTTGGTCGTTAAATTTAACGTGGGATCATCCGGTACCTAAGGTTCTAGCGGATGAGTGGAATCGATTTTTGAGAGAACTAGCTTCTTTGAACTCATTAAGCATTTTGCGTAAGGTTATCCCTCAAATGCCAGTATCCCTTATCGAAATTCACGGGTTTGCTGATGCCTCCATGAAGGCATATGGAGCGGCGATTTATCTGAGAACGCGAAATAATCAAGGAGAACTCTCAATTAATTTATTGTGCGCAAAAAGTCGAGTCGCACCCTTAAAAACAATATCGCTGCCTAGGTTAGAACTGTGTGCAGCTCAGCTGTTGGCACGTCTTATAAAGAAAACCGTGCCCGCTTTAAATTTAGATGTACATAAACAATATCTGTGGTCAGACTCCAGCATCGTTTTGTCCTGGCTGGCCTCACCTCCAACTACTTGGCAGGTTTTTGTTGCTAACCGTGTCGCGGAAATACAAGAATTAACCTCAGTACAAGATTGGCATCATATTCGCACTAACCAGAATCCAGCAGATGTGATAACGCGAGGCATGTATCCCGACGCGCTAATCAATTCCGAGTTGTGGTGGCATGGTCCTCAATTTTTGTTAAAGGAACCATCTGAATGGCCACTAATCGTACAAGACAAAATTTCTACTGATAAATCGGATACTCCCGAAAAGCGGAAAACCGTATTAATAATTATCACAAAACACGAATTGCCCGTATTTTCTAAATTTTCATCATTCCGAAAGTTAAAACGGGTAATAGCTTATTGTTTACGGTTCATCACTAACTGTCAAAAATCCCAAAAATCTGGCGGACCTTTAACGTCTTTAGAATTAATTAAGGCTCATGACATAATTATCTCTCATATTCAAAAACAAAACTTTTTCGAAGAAATTTTAACTCTTTCTAAAGATAAATTAATCAATCGTTGCAGCAAAATCAGACCATTAGATCCGTTTATTGACCAGAATGATCACCTTTTAAGAGTGGGGGGTCGGATAAGACAAGGAATTTTAACACACGATCAAAAGCATCAAATTCTTTTACCGTCAAACCATTATGTAACGCGACTAATCATCAAACAATACCATGAAGAGCATTTACATGCAGGTCCTCAGTTAACGCTTGCGGCACTAAGGCAAAAATATTGGCCCGTTGCAGCTTCTAGCGTGATACGCAAGATTATTTATAATTGTGTCAAGTGTTTTAAGGCTCGTCCCAGACCCGTTGTTCAAAAAATGGGCAACTTACCCAAAGTTAGATTGGAGCCGGCAAGACCCTTCATAAATGTGGGTTTAGATTATGCGGGACCAATACTTATCAAGCAGGGCAATAAACGGAGTAAACTGCAAGTAAAGGCTTATATTGCGTTGTTTATATGTATGGCGACAAAGGCTATACATTTGGAGCTTGTGGGGGATCTGACTTCCGAATCCTTTTTGAATGCTTTGAAACGATTTATGTCAAGGCGCGGTAAAGTCTTAAACATTTTTTCTGACAACGGCACTAATTTTGTGGGGGGGAAAAACGAATTGGAAGCCATGAACAATTTCATAAAATCAGCGGAATTTTCAGATAAGGTTGTTCAAAATTTAACATCTGAAAATATAACTTGGCACTTTATTCCGCCAAGAAGCCCGCATATGGGTGGTCTTTGGGAATCGGGGGTTAAACTTGTTAAACGACATCTTCGGAAGGTGTTAGGTACTGCCTCCATCACTTATGAGGAAATGTATACCCTCCTAACACGAATAGAAGCTTGTCTTAATTCCCGCCCTCTTATTCCAATTTCTAATCACCCTTCTGATTTCGAGGCACTCACCCCGGGCCATTTCCTGATTGGAGAGTCGCTAACCGCTCCCATAGAAGCCAATCTCCAGGATGTGCCATACAACCGACTCTCCCGATGGCAGCGGATCGAGCAGCTGCGACAACATTTCTGGTCTCGTTGGACAAAGGAGTACGTTAGCTCCCTGCAAAAGGCTAATAAATGGCTAACTACCCCGAACCAAAAAGTGGAGATAGGAACCATGGTCATCTTGGTCGATGATACCACACCGCCTCTGCTGTGGCACTTGGGTCGTATCATAGCAACGCATCCCGGCAGTGACAACCGCATACGAGTGGTTACTGTAAAGACTGCGCAAGGAACCTTCAAACGGCCTATCGTGAAGGTGTGTCCGTTGCCTTCAAGTGAATTATAGACAATTCGGACAAATTAAATATTAGCTTAAGGGTTAGATTAGCTTTGTTTTATTTTATGTAAGTCAGTTAGGTTAGATTTAGCTTAATTTTTTTTCTTTTTATAATTAGGTTAAGTTTGTTGTGTCGCTTCTTTCTCATTTGTACATGCTTTCAGTTTTAATTTGATTTTGTCACTACACTCCAACGGGGGCGGCATGTTGACGCTGCACCCAACTTGGACCACGAGGCAAGGGTAGGGGTGGGAAATCTACCTGTAACAAACCTCCCCCGCCTTGGTCGCATGCTTTGTGAATCATTATAGAAGTAGCTCTCTGATAGAGACGACGTCATCTTAAGAAAATAAAGACCTACGCATTGGTGACACTTCTATTTTCAAATCCAACACATACCATACAGTCCACTATTCTCGACCTAAACAATAGCACAGAACAATATCTGCAAAAATTTGGTACTTTTTAATTATAATATGTCCACGATATGGCATTTGTAGTTTTCAATTATGTAAGTTACCTGTGTAGTTTTAGTTGCTGTAGAAAATTTTATAACCGAATACGAAGCCAAAAAACAATTATAACTAAGTTTCAATTAATGAACTGACATTGCCGTTAATTTTGAGATACGTGAATGTCGCTTGCCGATTTAATTTACAAAAGTTCTGTTGACCTAACCCGCGATAATATCTATATTTAAAATTTAAGATAATAATTGCTTCCTTATCTTCAGCATTAGCTATAATTTTCTCATCGAAACTACAAAGATTTTATATGAAAGCTTTTGTTCGTTTTTGCTAAGCCAAAACTATGCAGTGTGTAGATAATTGTAAATTTTCTTTTTTTACATTAACGGGTCAATTTCAACTGACCTTGCGCCGGTTTGGGAGCAAAATATGGATAAAAAATTTAAGCTGCGTCGCTGCTTATCGTTACGGGTTTTCAAATTGGCAGTTGAAATTGAGCGCAACTGAATTGCGCTGCTCCACCCATTTACGCCAGGCGTAAATCGAGTTGAAATTGATCCATAAGTCGTTTATTTTAGAAAATTCGCGTTTTAGCTAAGCAAACATGACACTTTCCTCCTAAGCTCCGCCCCCGCTCTGAAGAAGAAATGACAGAGTAAAAGATGGAATCACAGTACAACTTATATTTGATTATATTTGAAGCTTACATAAAAAATTACGTCTTACATTACAAATTTATTTACTCCAATGAGAGTTACACTACATATTTCTGTAATAAAATAGGTAACCAAACACACCAGAACACGCCTTTTGTTAATAGATCATAAACCTGTAGACAGCGTTACGCTCTAAATAAAACTATAACAACAAAGATCACCTGTTCAAAAGAAGAAGAGAAGAGACAACGCGACCTGTAAACATCCTACACGACACGCTTAAAATAATCACAATATAACTTTATTACATAAATTAGCGTCGACCAATATCGTGAATGTATCAAAATAAAGCGATTTCGTTAGGGGGCAAATTGGGGTTTGAGTGCGGAATTGCTGAACTGGAAGATATCAGGATCATTAATTTATGTAACAAATCTGGTGCAGTCACTTTCTTAATTTTTAATATGGGCCTCGACCATATACATATCGAAACCCACAAGAGATTAAAGTACTTAACAGCAACTAGAACCCTGCGACCCGCCCGCGCCCCCGGCTCCTGGCAGAGAGGGATTTGTGGGGGAGTGCTGAGGCCCTATCTTGATGCCGTTAGCCTGTAACACAACAAATACGGGGATATTATTGATTTTACTGTAAATGTCGGCAGTTGCGGTAACCAGAGCGGAACTTACCTCGTTATTTATATCGAAAACGCCCTCTTGGATCTTCTCGTAAATCTCTTTGGCGGTGTTAATGAAGGCCTCCTCGACATTAGCAGCGGTTTTCGCGGATGTTTCCATAAAGACTAGACCGTGTTCTCGGGCGAACGCCTCGCCTTCTTCCTTCTTAACCTCCCTCCGGCTCTCGAGATCGCTAGAAAATCATCTTTACTCATTGAAGCGGACTTTTGGGGGCGAAACGTACCTCTTGTTGCCGATCAGCATTATCACCATATTCGAGTTGGAATGTTGGCGGGCGTCGTCAAGCCATGTCGTTAGATGGTTGAAGGTTTCCCTTCGGGTGATGTCGTAGACTAAAAGGGCCCCGGCGGCGCCCCGATAATACGAACGGGTGATTGAACGGAACGCCTCCTGGCCGGCCGTGTCCCAAATTTGTAACTTGATTTGTTTACCGTCGATCGTTATCATTCGAGCTCCGAACTCCACGCCAATAGTCAGATCGTGCACTGGCTGAAATCTCTTGTCGGTGAACTGGAGTAGCAGACATGACTTTCCCACACCTGTAATGGAAAAGTCATTGTTTACCTAGCGATAACGCATTGATTTATTGACCAGGCGGACAACGACGTAGGAGATGGCGAAGATTCTGGCGTTGTTAACGACAGTAACAGAAAGTTGGGGCAGTCGTTGCGAAATTTATTATTGATACGCAAAATCACGAGGGAGCTGGGGGGCGACTGCAGATTTTTCTTAAATGTGGCCGGAAATCGACTCACCTGTGTCTCCTATTATAATATACTTAAACAAATACGCGTAAGACATCTTCAAGACGAAAAACTATAAATAAAGGCTATTGTTTCGCAGGTAGCACCTGAATTATCAACTTCGTAAAAGAATGACAGGACAGCTGTCTAACCAAATGCAAAATGACGTTCAAGGGGTGCGCACGTGTTTCTGCGCAGACCATGGCCGCCCCCGCTTTCGTCAATAAACAAAAATAAAATGAAAAAAACCAATTTGAAATTATAATAATTACCACGTAATTACGTTTGTCAATTACCCGATTAGCGTCGAATTTGGCTTTCAAAATATACTTTTTATGTCAGCTTGCAAGCGATTACTATTTTTCAGCTATTTATAACTTTATTTCTGAAGCTTCTTCTTGTCTTATTTTATTTTCTTCATATTTTGGATTGCTCTCAACAAAAACTTAAGATAAATTATAATGATTGGTTGGATTTTAAATAACCGTAACTTTTGAACGGAGAGACTTTGTCCTAAATATCTTAAATAACTTAATTTACACTTTTAGTGCTTTTGTCTACGTTTGGTCGTTTGGTTGGCAGTTGGTAGAGGTGCGTTAGATTACGTCACCGATACATACGTCACACGTCATTAACGTCATTATCTTTAGTCCGGTGTATTGTGGGTTGTCTAAGTTTGGTCAAATTAAATTACCATCGTCATGGTATTCTAATTTTTCTGCTCAATTTTTGAAAGAAACCTCCAAGAATGTGGTTGGAAGAAGCCGAGGAATTATTCAAGGGATACCTCCCTTACTACGTCTTGATAGTTCTGCCAATTTTCATCATAATTTCGCCAGCGAATCCGGTCTCGGCCTCTCACGAATTTCCAGTTTATCGCATGCAACATTTCGACTTACACGGCATTGCTCACGGTAACTACCCTTAATCGCCTTTAAAACTTTTAAACCCTCTCGACCTAATTCGGGCGACTTTTCGTAAAGTGAGGTTATGTTGCAGGTTCGCGGAGCGCCGCGGTCAATTTGGAAGCCCGATCGCTGACAGGATGGAGCACTTCCCGTCATTGCGTCATCGTCCAACTTCAAAACTTAACAATCGACCATTTCCGGAGTGTTCGGGCAAAAGCTGGAGCCCTGCTTGTCGTTCTACCGGCCGACCTCTCACAAATGAGTTTTGATGAAAAACAGCACTTGTTGCATTTGGAGCACGCCATGTTAGCGCAGGAAGTGGCAATTCCGGTGTATTTTACGACTTGGACGCCGGATTTGGAAACTATCGTTAATGAGGTTTCTGATAACCTGGCCACCAATGATTTGACCAAATCAGCTGCTGAAGCCATGTTCAGTTCGATAGCGGCGAACGGGTACCAATTTGTGGTCTCGCCCGGCACCGCCAACGTTAAGCAGGACATTAAGGTGGCCACGATCCAAGGGCATCTCCCTGGATACAGCCAAGATGGCAAGGTTCCAACCATCGGCGTTGTGGCCCATTATGACAGCTTTGGAGTCGCTCCCGTAAGTTAAAAAGAAAAAGGGAACAATATTTTTTTATTATAATTTTTAATTTTGTTTTGTAAACATTGGGAATTTTAATTCTTGGCTACATAGGGAGGGAATATAGTGAAGACTCAGTTTTATGATGGTTCTTAACATATTTTACTAGATACTATGCTCTGCCGCAATTTCACCTGGCAGCAGCAACCGTCTAGCTACAGGGTACAAAACGTTGTCACATCTATCAAATATTAAAACTTTGCCAATATGCGGTCTAATTAATAATTTCCCGAAACTTGGCGTCACAAGTGACAGAAAATGAAACAGTAATAGTTATGAGCATATCTAAGAAAAAAGGCGCTTCTCGAAGGTTGATTAAAGGTAATTCAGGGTTAGCGGCGTGTCGAGATTTGATGTAGAACCCTTGGCAACGGATCAAAAAAAATTTATGTTGATATTTTGGCTTGCACCAACGTGAATTAAACTTCATCATTTATCAATTAAGATGATAAGGCGTTGATAAACGACTAATGACTTATTTACGTTCCTACTAGCGAAAATATTGATAATGGTTCTGTTGATCCGTTGCTAAGGGTTCTACGTCAAGTCTCGACACACCGCTGACAATGAATTAACTTTAATCGTCGTTCAAGAAATCGGGCTATGATTTACGTTTGAAGTTGACTGTGTGAAGTTGACAATTTTTTTGTGGCAATATTGGGACCAAGAACGGCATTTTTCAGGACTTGTCGTTTGGGGCCGACTCGAACGGCTCCGGGGTCGTGATCCTCCTCGAACTGGTCCGCCTGTTCTCCACTCTCTACTCGGATCCGAAAACGCGCGGCAAATACAACATCGTGTTCCTCCTGACTGGCGGAGGCAAGATCAATTACCAGGGTAGTAAAAAATGGTTGGAGGACCAACTCGACGCCTTAGACGGCTCCATTATCCAGGACGCCTCGTTCGTCATGTGCCTCGATACTTTGGCCGCGGCCGACTCCATCTACATGCACGTGTCGAAACCGCCCAAAGACGGCTCTCCAGCTTCGCTTTTTTTCAAAGAACTCAAAATAGCCGCCGACCGCTACCCCGTGTCGACTGTCGATGGGGTTCATAAAAAAATCAATTTGGCCGACGATATTTTATCGTGGGAACACGAACGGTACAGCATTAGAAGACTTCCGGCTTTCACCCTGTCAACTTTGAAAGGGCACCGGGAATTGGTGCGAGGAACAATTTTAGATACTCGGAAAAATCTGGACGAAGAGCGGCTGGTTCATAACACGAAACTGATCGCGGAAGCTCTGGCCAGTTTTGTTTATAACGCGTCACTTGGAGATATTTTCGGGGGCAGTTTAGTAAGTTTTTTTTGGGGGATGGAAAGATAATTTTCTAAACATTTTTTTTAGGAAGTTGACATAAATTACGTTGAAGCTTGGATGGACTACTTAACCACGCAACCACGATCTCCCCAGTTACTGTGTAACAAAGATAACGCTCTAGTCAGTTTCTTGAAAGATAACTTTAACAAGTACTTGAGAGATATCAAGTTGTCCTACTCCATCCCCGATAAGCGGGATCCCGACTTTCTGTTCTATGACGTCACTAGGGGCACGGTCAATGTTTATAGGTAATAAAAAAATAATAATTTTTGTTTCTACTAACAATTTTTTGCAGCGTAAAACCGGCGGTTTTCGATCTCGTTCTAACTCTCGCAATAATAGTGTACCTGGGGGCTGTGTATTTCGCTATTCAGAAATTCCCGGGCCTCTACTCGAGGGCTTGTTCTCTCACCGCGAACAAATCCAAGCAGAATTAAGTTGCCAAAAAGTGTTGATAATTTTTTAGTATTCTATCATTTACGTATTTGAAGAGACAATCTAGATTTACGTTCAATTGTTGTGTTTGACACGTTTTCAATAAATTACAGATTAATTGATGCGTTCTTATTGCTAAGTACACCCCTGGAATTGAGCTTGTGTGATTGGTCGAGTATTATGGGACCATGTGCTATGACGTAATGCGGCCTCGAAACATAACCTCAATTTGTTTATGGGCTCGAAGTTCATTTCAATCATTTTTTAATGTTCGAGTCGGTTTTCACCATTAAATTGGCAGCGAAATGGCGAAGAAAAACATTTTTAACTACGAAACTTTGGTTCACGCTGTCGCCGGGGCCACGGTAAGAACTAAAAAGCCAAATGGGCCCCCAAAATTTGTTTTTTTTTTTAACTGTTTTAGGGCAGCATTGTAGCGATGTCTGTAATGTACCCTCTAGACAATGTCAAATTCCGGATGCAACGTAAGTTTCGACCTTTCACTTTCTCTTTTTACCCTTAAAATAATTTTAGTGGAAGATGATTCCTTGCGAGGAAAAACGGCAACAGAAGTGCTGTTTTACGTTTTGAAAAAGGAAGGATTGTGAGTAGTTGTCCCTCGTTTTGATTCACCTAATAACAATTTTCCAGAGAAGGACTTTACCGCGGCATAAAACCAGCCCTCACTTCCCTTGGAGTTTCCAACTTCATCTACTTCTACACATTCCACGGTCTCAAGTCTCTACAGATCAAAAGTTGCGGCAACCAAGCCCAAACGGATTTAGTTTTAAGCATAATAGCCGGAGTTGTCAATGTGCTAACAACAAACCCCCTTTGGGTCGTTAATAGCCGCCTCAAAATCTCCCATGAACTATTTTATTCCGGTTTAATTGACGGAATCGTCCACATAGCGAACACTGAAGGTATTCGAGCGTTATGGTCAAGTATCGGACCGTCGCTGCTATTAGTATCAAACCCTGCGATTAACTTTACCTTGTATGAAGCTCTCAAGCGACGCGTTCCCGCTAAGAGCGCTTTGGCTTTTTTTTTAATGGGGGCCGCGTCAAAAGCTATCGCCACTTTTGCGACGTACCCGTTGCAAGTAGCGCAAACTCGTCAGCGGTACAGCCGAGATGCCAGAATGAACACTGCTGCCCTCTTGCTGAGTATCATCAAAAGGAATGGAGTGGGAGCGGTTTATCAGGGATTGGAAGCGAAATTGTTGCAAACAATTTTGTCGGGAGCTCTGATGTTCATGACTTATGAGAAAATTGCTCAATTTGTGTTTGCTTTGATGTTGGGCCGGCAACAGAAGTTGCAGCAGAGTTAGACCGCGTTTTGTCAACAAAAACTGTGATAACGTAACAATTTGCCGCGTTGCTAGCCAATAGGGTTCTGGGTCTAGTCATAAAGGGAAGGTTTCCTATCTTCAGTTGGATGTTGTCGGTTTTTACACAAGAATTGTAATAAAATGATATTTCACGCAACTCTCTTTAAGTTTCACCGGCTCTTTAGTCCAAATATGTCTGTGTTAAGACACCCACGCAAGCCCGCGAGATTCAAATATATGAATAAATTAGTACTAATTTCACTGTTAGGTTGGTAGCGCTAGCTACTTTGTAACTAAAAGTAGACGGAGCTAACTTTTCGCCACGCATGCGGAGCAGTGATTTATGCCTTGATGCAATCGGTGTATTTCCACATTCTAGAACAATAACTATATTACTGATGGCTTTCAACTTTTTCGTGGAAGCAATTAAGATTAAATTGACATTTTTTTAACTGAGAAAAGTTTCAGTTCACCTCAAAGAGATGGAGGATAGTACAGAACGTAGATGTGCGATGAAGAGGATAGCAAAGAGATCGTCAGGGCGAGAGGAAACTTTGAAAACTTTACTTAAAAATATATTTCTTGATCTGGCACTCATAATAATTAATGGGTTGTTCACATAACTACGCAGCACTGAGAAAATACCTTTTTGAGTTGAGGCTAGATCTAAAACTTTTTTTTGAAATACCTTATACATTGTCATTTTAGTTAAGAGATAAAGAATTCGTATTAATTGCTCTGATAAATAGAAGTTATATCTACAGTACTGACAACTGTTTATAGGAACTTAAAACAATTGGCAATTTCCCCCAAATGAATTTATCAAAAAACCTGCGTTGACTCTTCTCAGTTACGCTCTTAATGAAGTAAACTCTAAGGATATTCTAAAGTTACTAAATATCACATGTAAAACTACTAATTGTTAAATACCCTACAATTATTCTATGTAAGTACTTAGAAATAGTACTGATACTGGAATGTTTAAAACTGCGTTTTTGAGAATCGCGCCCTTGTCAACTGTTTCAGTTCGTGTTATAAACGACTGGCACGTTCTCCCGGATCCAGGTGATGTACTTCTTGATGTTGGTGTAAACGCTCGGAACTCCCGCCGCTCCGCATTGGTCCGACCCAAAGGAGAGTATCCCGACCTAAAATTTCCCATTAAACCGCAACTTATTGCATAATTACTGCCGAACCTGGTAATGAGTATCTCCGTGTCTAACAAGAAGAGGAGCTCCCCCAAACCCGCTACAGGCATCGTTGCCAGCCTCTCCTCCAGCGCACACTTGATCCTCCGACACCGGAAGTGTCTTCCCGTAAACGTTGCTGCACAACTGAATGCTGACTATGGGAAGTTGTAAGGCTTGTTGATGCGCTTGCGGTTCTACCGAAAAAAGTTTTGATTCGAGCAGAGATCGAAAGGGAAAAAGTTACCTCTTTGATTGGCGGTTCTGCCCCATCCAACCAGAAGTCCATTGTTGTTCGTGACTGACCACGATTCCGGTAGACAAATCGGTTGCGCGGTCACTAAACAAAATCGGTTTTGTTATTGCGAAAAAGTGAAGCGTGACGGGAAGATTCCCACATTATCGACGCCAATTACGGCGTGGAGAGAGTTAATGGTCCTCCGGATCTAATGCTTTTAGATTTTGAAACAATTTAACGTCAACAATAGATAATTGAGCGGTGGTACATAATTTTGACGCATCCTTTTGGTTTCACTTTTTTTAAGGGTAATTTCAATACTTTCGTTCCTCAACTGACTACTTAACAAAGGAACATGATTTTGACATGACCTTAATCGTTTGGTGTTGGACCATGAACTACTACTCTTAATTGAGGGTTGAGGTGTTGCTCAGTCTTATACCTACCTGTGTAGTTGATGGGCGTCCTGAGGACCAGGAGAGCGATGTTGTGGCGGAAGGTTTGTTTCTGGAAGCCTGGATGGACGATGACGTGACTCAGGGCGATGTCTTGGACCGGGAGGCCGCAGAACTCTTCGCCGCAGTCGATGTCGCTGTTCGAATTCCATTCGCCGACCCGGACCGAGAACCTAACAAAATTTTAGCTCAATGGATCGCGTAAAAAAATCCGACAATAATTAATTGGCAGTTCATTAAACTTTTGACGACTTCTGCTTACAGTTTGAAGTTCTCAGCTTTGGCGAGAGCGCAGTGGGCCGCCGTCAAAATGATCCTGCTGCTGATTATTGAGCCGGTACAAGGATACTTGACCTCTCCAGTCGCCACATCTGAAATTTCTCAATTACTCAACTTCTTCCTTCAACTCACCTAAAACTCACTTCTGAACCCAATTCTTGCCACCCACGGATATGCCCCTATGCCGTCATAATTAGTTTCCCCTTGGATCTGGGATACTCCGCACCTTTGCCCGTCCACCATTTTTCCGGTGTTGATGCTGCTCTTCTGGTCGATTTTCAAAGGGCAACACACCAACCCCGACCCCTGATATCCGCAACCCAAGGAACCAATCCTGAAATTATCCGGGAATAATTTCGTCGTTATTGTTGTTGACAAACTAACCTGTCACTGGTGACGCATTCGTTGGTCAGAATCGTTGCTAAATAGGGACAATCTCCGATTGGAACGCATTCCGAGTTCAAGGGACAGAACGTGGCCCTCTTCTTCAAAGAACTGACGCCGTTGGGCCTCCACGACGAAACCTGAGCCTCCCCTGTCAGACCGAAACTCGTATTTACCCCAGAAATTTATGTCGACAATTAATGGAGGCAGTTATTAGAAAATTTTGTTGGTTCACGCAGTTGTTTTTCTTGCGGGTTCGTTGGTTATTGAATTGTTTTGCTACTACCGCAGAAGTGACGTAATAATACGAAGAGTGTTTTCCAATGAGCCGCTTTGGTCATCGATAATTCGAGGTAATTTTTTGATGATAACTTTTCGCTTGATAGAAAATGGGATGTCACGTCAAGCCATCGGTCCAAATCGCGGTACGTCCAAATTAATTTGCCGGACTCGTACACAGGAAGTCCGTTTCTGCCAAGAAATCTCGGGACGTCAGAAGGTCGTTGCCATAAATCACGTTCCGAAACCGGCTAATTCAACTTGCTTATGATACTTATTAATAACTGGTGTATCAGATTGGTATGATAACATGAATTAACGCACGGTTAGGTGCGGCCTTCAGAATTGCGGATTCGCAAAAAAGTGATAACAATATCGAGATCTATGTCAGAACGTCAAGGGCGAGCGAAATTTTTTAAAATAGTTTTTTTGGAAAAAAGTTTGGATGCTGGAAAAAATCTTTAGGTCAATGGTTATTGTCGGTTGTTGGTCGATTTCGCCATGATCGCCGGTGATGCGGTTCAGTGGGTTCTTGAATACGTGGTCTTGCTTCATGGATTTTTGTTTTTTTGTTGGGTGTGTAATTTGGTCAAACTTTGAGATTCTTAATTACTTTTGTGTTCGAGAAGTCATAAATTATTAAATAAACGGTTAATCTTTTCTGTTTCGTTGCACGGGAAATTATCTATTTGTTTGAATAATGAGCTTTGTCTTAATTGTTTCGGTAGCCTTGTGAAATACCTAATCGGATGAAATGCAAATGAGACTTGATAAGAGGGCGGCCCTGGCGATGTGCCTAATTTTGGGAAAATATATAATTGTTGCGCAACCACTAGCCACCAAAGACTATGCGGTTCTTAACCTTTGTCTGCTCAGTCAAGTCAACTGAGCTATGGAGTTATCAAATTTTCAACATGTGTCCCAAAATCTATTCAACGGTGTCGTTATTGAGTTTTGTCCGAGATAAAATGATTGAAGCATTATTTGATTTATCAGTAAAAATAATATTGAAGCAAATTATCTACTGAAGCCTTTTTTCATCTCTTTTCTTTCTTGCTGTATTTTCATAATTTGTATGAGCACAGTAACTAACTTTTCGAGGGTCACCTAAGGCAATCTTTTGACTAACAATTTTTGTTTGAATATTGTTTAAGAGAATTTGGTGATTGAATGAACGTAACAAAATTTTATTTAAAAATAAATATTTCACGACGAAGATAGAAATAAAAATATTTTTTATTTTGAGATCTAAGCCTTTTATGTCGAACTCGGCAATAAAAGTATAATTAATTCGTAGTTATAAAAAAGCGTGGAATATTACGTTCTTGGAATTTGTTTAACAAGATAGGTACCTACGTAATTGCTACCTGCTTCATAAAAGTGACGAGAAAATGGCTTTCAATCGGTTCTAGTTTTACTAGTTTTACGAAAATTACCTTCGCGTCACTCAACAACAGTCTTTAGACTACAAAACTGCGCAAAACAAACATTAATTAAATTATTATAAAATTATTTGTTCTTCGCTGCACTATTCACAAATTGAGGTTTTGTAAAAAATTTTGGTAGTTGTCTACAATTAGACCAGCAATTTTTTAAAAATAATACACTTGGGCACAACAGTAGTGATAATTGGACTCACCTACAATAGCCACGATGCAATTTAGTAAAAGTGTTACAGCACACACACGCTCCGCCATATTCGCTTCGCACCTGACCATTGTTGGGGCTGACAGCACAATAATGTGAAACCCGAATAAAATCAGCAATAGTATTTGAGCGATTTATTATGACCTTCTACAAAAAAATCATCATACATGCGTAACACGACATGTCCGGCTAGTGCCCCCCACCCTCCTCAAGTTATTGCATTGGTCACTGGAAAACGCCACAAAGTAAAAATTTTTGGAGAATTTTTTGAATAGTACCTAACTCTTTTGTTGCAGATTTTTTGACCTCTAGCAATTCTGGCTAATAACCATTTTCTTTTGAATCCTTAATGAATACAATAAATTTTTCATCAAAGCCCCGACTTCCATAATGAAGAGCAATTCGATTAATTTATGTAAATGGTTTGTAAATACGAGCAAAGAAATAAATAGCGTCGCATAAAACGCACGCAATTGCCTTTACGACCACATTGCGACCATGTTCTACACCACCATTCTCGCCAACTTAATCATTAACCACTACTACACTCATTCCAGGTGTTTGTTAATTTTCACCGACGAAACCGGCGATTTTGGTTATTTCGGCCCGATTCCAGCAGTCAAAATTAGAACGTCCAACAACTCCATACAGTCTGACGTAATTTTCAACTATTACGGCTGCCAGGGCGTGATTATACAAGTTAAGAAACCTCAAGAAGTCCTATCGGAACTTGAGCACCAAATCCGGTCCAGCATCGAAAGGTTCAACGAGCGACGTTATTTGATTTTACCAACCGAAAATGGTTCAATTAAGAACCTCTTCAACTCCAAGGAACTCGATTACATCAGCGATTTCTTGGTAGTAACACTTGACAACACCCACCAATCAGTGAGGGACGGTTTCAAAATTGAGAATGATCCCCAAACTTTTCTGCTCAAAACTCACAAGTACGTGGGGAGAAGCGATAATAACGATCCAGTTTTGGTTGACAAATGGTTCAGTGGTAACCAAAGCTTTCTGCTTGGAACTGACTTGTTTCCCGACAAAATCAGCGACCAACAAGGCCGGAAGTTGCGAATGGCCACCTTCAC
The DNA here is from genome assembly GCA_951805265.1 of Schizotus pectinicornis. Lineage (NCBI taxonomy): Eukaryota > Metazoa > Arthropoda > Insecta > Coleoptera > Pyrochroidae > Schizotus > Schizotus pectinicornis. Next base: position 2,646,990 of record OX638204.1, on the reverse strand, counting down.
TTATGAACCCTACAGCGTAGTGGGTAGGTTCGATTTTTTGAATTTTCCGAAATTAATTTAAGCTTTAGGGGAAACTCTTCATGGATCCGAGTTGGCCACTGCGGTCCATTACGCCCTGAAGCACAACATGACTCCGATTCCCATCGTTAACGAGAAGGACTATTGGGGGGACATTTTCGGCAACTGGACCGGGAACGGACTCCTGGGCAATTTGGTCGACGACAACGCAGATATAGGGTTTGGTACAAAAAAGTTGCCAATCAATACTAGCGATAATTATTGATCTCTTGATTTTCTTAATTATCCAGTTGGCTAATTAAAGTTAATTTTAGCTGCGTTGTACACTTGGGAGTTTTGCTACCATTACCTCGACTTATCTAAACCTTTGGTCAGAACTGGGATAACTTGCTTAGTGCCCGCTCCTAAGTAACTGAGTTTCTTTTTCGGAAAAAATAGCTGAAGGCAAAAATTTTAGGTTGGCAGCGGGCTGGCTGACACCCCTCCTCTCCTACACGACCCAACTCTGGATAGGTGTTAGCATAACTTTTCTTCTAAGCACCCTCGCTCTCTCCTTATTTCTCTACTTCTACAACACCAACGAGGTTATGAGGAAAATGTAAAGTTTTGTTCCCTAAGAGTAACTACCCTAATAACCTTATTTTTTTCAAATTTAGCGATGCTGGGAGGAAATCTACCTACGTGAATTTCCTCGGTTTGGCAATTGTTAAGGTTTTCAAGCCCTTCATCCTTCAATCTTTGACCCAGACGGAGATACCCAAGGAAGTTAACAGCAAATTCGTCATGTTGTTGGTGATGGTACTTGGTTTGTTCTTGACCAGCACCTACAGCAGCGGGTTCGCGAGCGTGATGACGATCCCGAGGTACGAACATGCTATCGACACGGTCGAGCAGTTCGCCAGAAGTGGGCTCAGTTGGGGCGCCACTCAAGATGCCTGGATCATGTCGATTCAAAACGCTGAAGAGGTTGGTATAGACGTGCCCATTGAAAATTTTGAAAAAAATGTAAATGTAGACGTTATCACGTTTGTTTTAATTATTCACGTATGTCCCGAAATAATTGTTGATTATTATCCAATTTTTTGGTCTGGCAGCCAGACTACGTGGAAATCGTCAATAAATTCACTCCAACGTCCGAAGAGAATCTCCAGGCGCACTCAAAAACCGGGAAGTTTGCCTTCTCGATCGAACGACTTCCTTTTGGTAAAACTCTTTTATACCGGAAACTTTTATTTGGTTTTGTAGAAAACTTTGCCATAGGCACTTATCTTCAAGAGGATGTCATCGACGATTTCCACTTGATGCAAGAAGACCTGTACTGGGAGCAATGTGTGATAATGACCAAAAAGAGTTCGATACTTCTCCCGTCCATTGACATTTTCGTTTTGCGGGTATTCCAAGCGGGATTAATATCGAGATGGCAAAATAAAGTATACGATTCAAGTTAATAAAGTTTTTAATGTTACGAAATAGTTTTAGGCCGTCACCCTCTACATGGATCCTAAAGTTCAGAAAGCTGTCAAGTATTACAAACATCGCCACTTGGAACATGGCGTCGTGAAAATTAAGTGGCACCACGTCCAGGGAGCTTTTGCTGTTTTGACTATAGGATATTGCGTCAGTTTGGTCTTCTTGCTGTTGGAAGTGACAGCTCACAGGAATCGCCATCAAAAGCTGCTGGAAGCGCTAAAAAATAAGCGACTGGTGTTGAAAATTATTGACGTTAGAGAGACCCCCAAGTTTGACTACTGCAATTAGAGAGCAATTGTCTAAACTCGCTTTTGTTCGGATTTTTCCAAGCGCAATCAAAGGTTAAAGTATCAATTTTTTTTATTATCGGAGGTAGAAAAATTAACTATTTATTATAATTTGCTGGTAAGGTGTGATTTACAAAAGAAATGTATTAAACTGACATGTAATTATTAGTTCGACAATGGTTCGACGTAATAACAAGGCGTTGGAAAAGCAAAAAAGTCGATCAATAAGTGTTGTAAGTGTTGTAAGTGTTCTTCTAATAACTTTGTTACCGAATTTGTTTTTTAGTTTTAGAATTAAATTAGAAAAACCACTAACTTTCGATTTCTTGAAATTTTCAAACTTTTGTAACTTTTGAACGGACGGACTTATATAGATCCAGATACATCAAATTTCTCCGTTTCACAAAAGCTATCGAATATATTAGGTCGATTTTGACGAAAATTTTGAATTGAAACATTCAAATGGTCACATCCTAAAAAGTACGACTTGTACAAGAAAACTTTGGCCAGATTTGTGTTAAGCGGTTCAAAATCTACCAAATGAAGTCATAAAATAAATGTAAAAAATTTCAATATTTTCGACTTTTTTTTTTCAACCCCAATCGATAGAAATTTGAAATTTTTTTAAAATCGACATCGTTGCACCCAAAAGCTAGAAATGGGCGTTCTCTTATGTAATCGGTCTTCCTGAACTCAAATCCGTAATCAATTCGACGCTAGAATAAATAGATTTCTTATAAAATTAGAAAAACCACTAAGTTTCGATTTCTTCCAATATTCAAACTCTTGTAACTTTTGACCGGACAGATTTACATCAAATCCAAATACATTAAATTTCTCCGTTTCACAAATGGTATCGAATGATATATAAACGAAAATTATAAGTTTAATAATAAAGAAGTTGAAATTTGCAATTTAGGTCGATTTTGACGAAAATTTTGAATTGAAATATTCGAATCGTCATATCTTAAAAAGTACGACATGTACAGGGAAACTACAGCCAGGTTAAGCGGTTCAAAACCCAACAGATCAAGTCATAAAATTGACGTAAAAAATTTCAATATTTTTGACCTTCGTTTTCTAGCCCAATCAATACACATTCGAAAAATTTCTAAAATTGACACGTTTATTAAAAGACTGGAAATTGATGCTTTCTTATATAATCGACCTTTCTGAGCTCAAGTTCGTTATCAATTCGACGCTAGAATAGATAGATTTTTTATAAAATTAGAAGAAGCACAAATTAAGCTTTTTTCAACAATCAAACTTTTGTAACTTTTGAACGGAGCGATTTGTATTAAATCCAGATACATCAAATTTCTTCGCTTCACAAATGCCATCGAATGCTATGTGAACGAAAATTGTAAGTCTAATAATAAAAAAGTTGAAATTGGCAAATTAGGTTGATTTTAACGAAAACTTTAAATTGGAACATTCGAATGGTCATATCTAAAAAAGTACGACTTGTACAGGAAAACTACGGCCAGATTCGTGTTAAGCGGTTCAAAATCTACCAGATCAAGTCATAAAATCGATGTAAAAAATTTCAATATTTTCGACTTTTTTTTTCTACCCCAATCGATAGAAATTTGAAATTTTTTTTAAATCGACATCGTTGCACCCAAAAGCTAGAAATGGGCGTTTTCTTATGTAATCGGCCTTCCTGAACTCAAATCCGTAATCAATTGGACGCTAGAATAAATAGATTTCTTATAAAATTAGAAAAACCACTAAGTTTCGATTTCTTTCAATATTCAAACTCTTGTAACTTTTGACCGGACAGATTTACATCAAATCCAAATACATTAAATTTCTCCGTTTCACAAATGGTATCGAATGCTATATAAACGAAAATTACAAGTTTAATAATAAAGAAGTTGAAATTTGCAATTTAGGTCGATTTTGACGAAAATTTTGAATTGAAATATTCGAATCGTCATATCTTAAAAAGTACGACATGTACAGGAAAACTACGGCCAGATTTGTGTTAAACGGTTCAAAATCTACCAGATCAAGTCATAAAATTGACGTAACAAATTTCAATATTTTTGACCTTCATTTTCTAGCCCAATCAATACACATTCGAAAAATTTCTAAAATTGACACGTTTATTAAAAGCCTGGAAATTGATGTTTTCTTATATGATCGACCTTCCCGAGCTCAAGTTCGTTATCAATTCGACGCTAGAATAGATAGATTTTTTATAAGATTAGAAAAAGCACAAATTAAGCTTTTTTCAACATTCAAACTTTTGTAACTATTGAACGGAGCGACTTATATTAAATCCAGATACATCAAATTTCTCCGTTTCACAAATGCCATCGAATGCCATGTAAACGAAAATTGTAAGTGTAATAATAAAGAAGTTGAAATTTGCAAATTAGGTCGATTTTAACGAAAACTTTAAATTGAAACATTCGAATGGTCATATCTAAAAAAGTACGACTTGTACAGGAAAACTACGGCCAGATTTGTGTTAAGCGGTTCAAGATCTACCAGATTAAGTCATAAAGTCGATGTAAGAAATTTCAATATTTTCGACTTTTTTTTCTACCCCAATTGATAGAAATTTGAAAATTTTTTAAAATGGACATCGTTGCACCCAAAGGCTAGAAATGGGCGTTCTCTTATGTAATCGGCCTTCCTGAACTCAAATCCGTAATCAATTCGACGCTAGAATAAATAGATTTCTTATAAAATTAGAAAAACCACTAAGTTTCGATTTCTTTCAATATTCAAACTCTTGTAACTTTTGACCGGACAGACTTACATCAAATCCAAATACATTAAATTTCTTCGTTTTACAAATGGTATCGAATGCTATATGAACGAAAATTATAAGTTTAATAATAAAGTAGTTGAAATTTGCAATTTAGGTCGATTTTGACGAAAATTTTGAATTGAAACATTCGAATCGTCATATCTTAAAAAGTACGACATGTACAGGAAAGCTACAACCAGATTCGTGTTAAGCGGTTCAAAATCTACCAGATCAAGTCATAAAATTGACGTAAAAAATTTCAATATTTTTGACCTTTATTTTCTAGCCCAATCAATACACATTCGAAAAATTTCTAATATTGACACGTTTATTAAAAGACTGGAAATTGATGTTTTCTTATATAATCGACCTTCCCGAGCTCAAGTTCGTTATCAATTCGACGCTACAATAGATAGATTTTTCATAAGATTAGAAAAAGCACAAATTAAGCTTTTTTTCAACAATCAAACTTTTGTAACGTTTGAACGGAGCGACTTATATTAAATCCAGATACATCAAATTTCTCCGTTTTACAAATGCCATCGAATGCTATGTGAACGAAAATTGTAAGTCTAATAATAAAGAAGTTGAAATTTGCAAATTAGGTCGATTTTAACAAAAACTTTAAATTGAAACATTCGAATGGTTATATCTAAAAAAGTACGACTTGTACAGGAAAACTACGGCCAGATTCGTGTTAAGCGGTTCGAAATCTACCAGATGAAAACATAAAATCGATGTAAAGAATTTCAATATTTTTGACTTTTTTTTTCTACCCCAATCGATAGAAATTCGAAAAATTTCTAAAATCAACATCGTTGCACCCAAAGGCTGGAAATGGGCGTTTCCTTATGTAATCGGCCTTTCTGAACTCAAATCCCAGTTTAGTTCGACGCAAGAATAAATGGATTTCTTGTAAAATTAGAGCGACCACTAACTTTTGATTTTTTGAAATTTTCAAGCTCTTGTAACTTTTGAACGGACAGACTATCGAATACTATATGAACGAAAATTGTAAATCTAATTATTGGGGTAAAGTGAAAGCGCATCATTATGTGCATTTAGTAATGTACTTTTCATGTAAACACTTGCACGCGCTCTAACTTAATTTATGTTAGGTCACAATAGCTGTCAACAGCACTAAAAGAATCTTTAACATAACTTTATATTTAACTCCTGCAGGTTAATTTTTGCAAATTAAGTTAGGTATCTCAGTTATGCCGTCCGTAAAATTTCAATACCAACAAAACTTGTTTTTACCCGGCGCATCCACCATTTGTATGATGCATCATTCAGCTGCGTTCCCTAGTTTTGATAATTAACTGTATAAATACTTAAAACGACCGAGAATTGACAGAATCACTATTTACTGTTGGTTTTAATAAATTATTGATGCGGAATGGTGAAGTAATGATGGATGTGCACGATATGGTCAGGTGATGATCGGTAATCAAACATCGGTTATGAAGTTGCGGTTGGAACAATGACAATTCACCTTTGATCTCTCAGTAAATGAATGATTGAACAAGATGTTGCTGCAGTAATGTAGTTTTCCGTGGATCAACAACAATCTCAATTATTAAAGCTTTTGCTTCCATAATTTTTTAATCAAAGCTCCAACTACTGAACAAGTTAAGGTAAATGTGTCAATAGAATTACTTATTGCAACTGTCTCTAAATTTCAATTAAGCTAAGTAATCTTTAACGCTGACTTTCCGCTTGAACTAACACTTGAGGCTTCAAACACCTTTCGGCAAGAAAACACAATGTGGCTAAAACATGGCCGAGCAAAAACATTGCGAAAGCTCCTTCAACATGTGCTAATTTTAATTTGATGGTATCGTGGTCCGCGTTGTTGTGGGAGTTATAAGAGAGAATTCTCTGCGAAGAAGCGTCCATATGCAAAGCAACAACCTAAAAATCAGAAATTAAAGCTGTTTCCAAACTTCAACCAAATCACCTCTGATTCCCAATAAGCTTCTAATCCAGCTTGGGCAATTCTTAAAATTAAATTATTGAGCTTTGGCAGCAGCACTGAATGCTTTCTGAGCATGAATATGCAATATTCCCAATAAAGATCCTCCTGTAGCTGCCTAAAATTTTCAATTACATCTCGCTTGACATACTCGGGAAGCGAAAAGTAGCCGTTAGTTAAGCGTTCCATAATGAAACCAAAGTTGTTAGTGTGCGATTTTTTATTTAATCCTTCTATGGTTATCACCTTAAAAGTTTTCAAAATTGTTCGGTATTTTGCCTAAAATCCCTCAAAATTATTTCAGGTAAAGAAGGAAGCGTTGAGGACCTCCTGGAAATCTTTCATGGAATATAACCAAACATCAGTGGTTCCTCCCCAGGCGATGCCGCTACTTGCCAAATCTTGAACAGTTTTAATTTCGTTCTTGTACCTAAAATTTTTAAATTACAATTTGTTTTTCTCTTTTTAAGTTACACCTAGGAATAGTCATAACGCTGGCAAGACCGCTGCTGTATAGACTCGAAACTAGTAAAACTTGAAGCAGTATTATTCCTGTCAAGTACCTGATGATTTTCCGTTCATGAAAACTCTGGAGCGACTGGAGCAGGTAGATTCTCAATATTGTTGTCACGGAGAAATCAAGACTTTCAACCCACGACTCCGCCATTTTCTGCTCGCTTGGATCAATTGACGATATTAGAGTTAATGCTGAAACACTGAGAACCACCGTGATTGTCAAAACTGCCCAGATTTTCGGGGAGAACGACAAAACTGGAGTCAGTAGCCCGTCCGCTAACCTGAAATTTCAAATTGTAACGCAACGTCGAGGGATGTTAAATTTCAAAACTAACACCGGTGCCGGCACTAGACATGTGACTCCCGCTCTTATTATTGGGGCGGAATAGTCGAAATAGTAGTAAAGTTCAACCCACTGGTACAGAGCCGCTGAAAGGACTTCAGCTACAATCCGGAATTTGACGCAATTGGCTCAGAGGTAAAACTAATATTACGAACTTATCCCCGATTGAGTATCATAATTTTTTGCAGTCCCGTTAAAATCTTACCGAATCCAACGTCGGCTTCGTCAGCGGCGAGGGCCCCAAAAAGTCCAACTCCGGTCCAATTTTCGTAAACTTCCCCCCACTGGCCGTTGATGACGGGGTAAGACGCGTTCATGTGATGTAGTTTGGCGAGTTCTTGCACAAATCTCATTTCAACACCGTCATAAACCTTGCCAGGGGGATCTGGAGAACAACGTTACAAATGGCGGAGGCGCCGGGTAAATTTGCAATTTTACCGAAAACAGCAAACGGCATATACATAAAAGTTCCAATCTTAAGCTCGCGTCCCTTCTGATCGCCAAGTTTGTCCGGAAATAGGTTGTTTTCCAGCAGGAAACTCCGATTGCCCGAAAACCACCTGTCCAAAACCCCGAACCCTTTCCCGTTGTACGAGTGAGTGGTTAAGTTGTAAATTTCGTGGGGTTCTTCAAAATTTTCGCGTTTATTTCCAGATTTTTCCCCAACTATTACCAGAACGTCAGCCACGAAATTCAGCTCCGGCAAGTTGAAGAAATTCGTAAAATTCTCGTTGCAGGGTCCCTCGATTATGACGTACTTCCTCTTGTTGAACTTTTCGTCGGTTTTGGTTAATCTGATTAATTTTTCGAATTCCCTAAAAATTAATTGAGGCTTTCGGTGGCTGATTATAATGTCTTGACAGCCATAATGGCGAAAAATTTTGTCGCCATCCAACTTATCGTCGGTCATCCGCAAATGGACTACCGGTTTTTCGGACCGATACTGTATCTTGCTCACGTTATCCGTCAACACAAGGATGCAATACGAGTTAAAATACCGATTTATTATTAGTTCGAGCAAAGTATTTATGTGGATCAAGTTCATGACGGAATGATGGACTCAGTACGAGTTACGAGTACGTTACCATGTTATAAAACTTATCGGGTGTTGATCAACTTTTGAAATGGAGCAGCTTTGATGTTCCAGCTTTCATTATTATTAAATAATCGATATGACCAAGTGCTTGCACGACCATTTGCTGCAATTTTGGTGCAATTTATGTCAATTTGACCCTTTGTAATGCAACTCCTATCAATTTTATTGAACCAAGCGAGAAGTTCACAGTTTTATTGTAAATTGGCTTATTAGTAACATGAAGCAAAAAATTGTTATTCTTGTCCACCCACTATAAAGCGCTACAAGAAAGTAGTTTTTTTTTGTAACTTTCTAGCGTTTATTGCCTTCTGAGACCCAATCAACAGTTCCTAATGGATCTTTTATTAAGGATTGTTCTTAACCTAAAACTAAAGACCTAGTTAACATTTTTCCTGCTCAAAATTGCTAAATATCAATAACAAAATAGCAATTGTCTATTTGAATTGTTTCTGTGCAATGATGCGGTCTGATCTAACCTCAAAGAAGAAAGAACGAGGTGGCGCCACCTGTGGGTTAGCGGAAGAGACTCTGGAAGGGCGCTCCCTCTTATCGTTTTGGTGGAATAAAACTCTGGATAATTCGAATGTTGTTTTATTCTTGGTATAACCTGGTAAATTTCAATAATACCTACCTACTAAATACAATATTGTGAACAACCACCGAATGAGAGATGCATCAAGAACGTTGCAGGATATTTACAGTATCTGTATGTATACATGATGAAACGTATCACATGATCGACGAAATTAAGGCTATTATTATTAGTTTTATGCAATAATTAGTCGCTAATCGGCTAGAACTGTACCAGTAAGAGCTACAATGCAGGTCCAGATCAGTGTTGCTGTACATATGTACAGATTTTAAGGGTAGTTAAACAGCGCTAGTTAGTTACGATTGTTTAAGTGTGATTTTATTTGAGCTCGCTCGCTTTATTATCAAATGTTTTAAGTCCAATTGCATTGGTTTCTCGTTTATAAAAACTATTATTGGCAACAATTTACCTAAATTTTAACAGCCGCTGTACAATAAACTGGAAAAACGAAAAGTATTTACAATGTCTTCAATAATCTCACTATACGTTGGGTCGAATTTGCGGAAACATCTCCGTGTTTTAAGAAAATAGAAGAAAATTATTGCTAGTTATCTATTGTGCTTCAAGTCACAGTGTGCGTCTAGTTTAAGGGAAACGATGGAAAAATAGACAGTCATTGGACCCATGTCTGTACAACTAAGCTACCGTAAGTCCTTTCCCTGTAGTATGTACACAAGAGGGATGAAATCGGTTTCAGGTTTCAGGAATTTCAGAATTGGGTACGCCATGGCTTCGAGAAACACCACTTTCGTGAAATTAGGCTTCTCGAATGTACATCTAAATCACTATAGCAATAATGTTAAAACCCTACTATAATACAGGAGATAACTACGGTACTCTAAAATTTTTGGTCATTTTAAAATCTAAACCGCTACGAGTCACGACCAGAACGCCATTGACTAGATGTGATGAAATTTCGAAAACACACGATTAATTGAGATATGTAAGTAGTCCGCCTCCGGTCGCTTTATACTTAATACTGATTGTTGTTTGGTACAATTTATAGGCTGTAGGGGGATTTCCTGTTCATTTCTCTTGCGTCATTCCAGCTCGACAATCTTAACAGACAACGACAAACATCAATCGTAAATTTTTCAAAATTTGGCACTTGCATCACTAACATCCTCGGGGATGTGTTATTGTTATTCACTGGTGCGAAATGGAAGCGATTTCGGGGAGATCGGGGGGCCACTCGACGCGTTACGGCTGCAGGAAATCGTTAAAGGTGTACTACTCGACGTCGTTGCGAAGCCCCGCCTTGAACTCGGGGGGCACCTGCTTCAGGAAGCAGTCGTCGAAGAATTGGCCCATGCTGCGGTAGAGGTGCTTCTTCACGCCGCCCAGCCCGTGGCTCTCGTCCGGGTACACCTGCAACTCCCAACTTTCAACCCCCTAAAATCTGATCAGGTAAAGTAACAAGTTCAATTCAATAAACTTTAAAATTGAGGAAATTTTCAGTATTTGGAGGGTATTTTGGATGATTTGGGCTCACCTGCTGGCGGAAGAGGGTGCCGGCCTCCGAGAGGGCCTTCACTAGGGCCATGGACTGTTGCAGATGGACGTTGTCGTCGGCCGAACCGTGCACCAAATAGAACATCTTGTCTTTGAGTTGATCCGCCTTCTTGCTCACGTCCGCTTCGTCGTACCCTTTGTAGTTGTCGGTCACGTTCGGCAAGCCCATGTAGCGTTCCGTGTACGCCGAGTCTGGAACGGAGAAAACAAGCGTAAAGCGCGGCGTTGCGACGCTTTTTCTCGCCTGACGTTGCGACGCCGCTTCCGACGTTTCAATCAAATTTGCGCCGAGAGAACTTCCGTACACGTCACGGCTATCAAAGCGATGCTGAGACAATTGTGGGAGAGAAAGCGTCTCAATTTCGCTCGCTTTCGGGAATTTCCATTAATAGCTTTTCCGCAAAACTCTCCACTTTGTTAAGATGTCGATGAAAATTCAAAATAATTTTCAAGTAAATTTTCCAAAAACTTCCAAAAGTTTGAGAAAATTACTGCTTAATGAAACAAAGATGGGTCGTACCGTAAAGCTTCCAGTTGGTGACGGGCGCCACGGCGATGGCACATTGGAACACGCTTTTGGGACTGGCCAACGCCAGCGCCGCCACGAAGCCCCCGTAACTCCAGCCCCAAACGGCCACCCTTCGCTTGTCGATGAAGTGGAGCGTGTCTCTCAAATACCTGCAACCGAAACGATTACCCACGTCAATCGTGGTGTTTTTCCGGGCGTTAAAAGCGAGATAGCTTCCGTTGTTTGGGTTTAACAAGGCGGGAGGTTTCACGAAAACACTGCAATGCGTCGCTCGTCTCGCAGATTTAATCTACGTTATTAGGTTGGAAAAGGATGGAATCGGGAGCAGATGTGACTTTTTGTGTTTCAAATAATAAATTTTTAAGTCGAAACGTTATGCCGTCTAAAGACGGGGGATGAAATGAAATTGAGAGGGTTCAGCGCAAATTCCGGCGATTATTTTTGTATAACTGACTAGTCAACGCTTCGAGTCGTTGGGAAGTTTCCAGGAAAAAGATGAGGGTTGGAGCACCTACCCAATTTAGAAAATTAACGCAACTTTGTGGCTTTAAGGCTCTCTATCAACTGGAGCTATGGTGACGTCCGAAATAAAAACAGCAAGTAAGTGGTGGGTTTAAAATAAAGTTTTCTGTTTTGAGTTGCACAAAAATAATTAAAACGCCACATTAATGACTCACTTAAATTATTAAGTCGACTAAATTGATATAAACCACCACTAATGGTTCAAGTAGTGCTCCGGACCGCGTTGGTAAATAGCATCCAACCCTCATGATCAAATTTCCAGCCGGAACTCCCGTTCCGAAAGTCCCTCTCGGCTTGAGAAATCTCAAAAAAACATCCCATTTAACTTTTCCTATTAACGGCAATCTCGTGAAATCATTCCCAATCTGATCGGACCCCCTTTTCCATAAATTCCCCTAAATCGTTCCTCCAATTTAACTATTTCGCCAACTTCTCGGTCTGAACAGGTCGGCAATGACGACCAGAAACCGGAAACTCACTCTGTAACTTCCAACTGATCGGCGACTTCGACCGAGCCCAGTTTGTAATAAACTTTGTGCAACAACTGATGTCCTTGACCCCCCGAACCGCGTCCATCGATTTGGGCGATGATGAAGTCCTTGTGGCCCGTTAGATAGGTGTTCCAATCGATGCGCCATCTCTCGGTCACCAACTGACTTCCAGGCCCGCCATAAACCTGAACCACGAGAGGGTACCTGGAGAATTGATTATTAACAACAATTTTTGGAAAATTTAATTACGAATTAATTGTTGTTGAAATCGGGAACGAACCTGGTGATTTCGTCTTCGCGCAATCCAGGGGGGAGGTGGAGCCGGACGTGGGCCTGATAGCCGCCGGAGATTTGGACCGGAAACGTTTTGATTTGAGGCATCGCCATTTTGTCGACGATTTCCCTTAAATGAGTGTTGTTCTGGAGTTGTAGCAGGAGTTTGGGTTTGGGCATTGAGGTTTTGTAGAGGGAGCTGGTCGGTATTCCCGGCCCTAGGCACTCCAGCACGAAGTAAGTCGAGGAAGGACTAAACACCGCCGAATGGTAAAGACATGACGGTTCCGTCGAAGCAGCTTTCGGTTTCTTCTTTTTCCGTCGCGGCATTGGGGTGGTGATTGGGGAGGTTTCTTCGTCCTCCTCCCAGTATTTCGTTTTGAGGAGGTAGATGTCTTCGTCGATGGAAAAGTATGGAGGGGGAGTTGGTGCGGGTTCCGGAACGCAAGTGAGGCAAACTGGTGGAGGTAAAGTGGCGCCGGTTCGGGGAGGTACTGACGTCACCCGGTACAAGTGTTGCTGTCCCGGTTTATTCTCGGGAATCCCCAGAAAATATCTGCGAAAAAAACAAAACTATTTTTCTATTTATAACCCCAGAAATGTTTTTGGTGGAAAGTTTTAAGTAGAAATTCTTGTTAAAATGCTGACCCAGACTTGTTGAATTCGGCCCGGCATCAATATTTCACGCCTATCCCGATGTCGCGTCTGCAGGTCGCCGCTATTCCGGACTAAATTTACGTGTTCCCTGAATATGTCGGGGGCGGAATGAATAATTGAGGTAAAAAGGGTCGATGGGAAAAATGTCGAAGGATCAACGAGATTCGGACTTACATGACGTCGTTGGAGTGGTCCCAAGTAAGGATGCGTGTCACTTCGTATTTGCCGTGTGTGAGGGGGATGATGCGTCTTTTCGGGATGTTGACGGAAACCGCGTGGCGAAAATAACCGGCGGGGCCGTCCCTCACGGGCGCCACTGTGATGTAGTTGGAGCTGTCAGTGCCGAAGACGGGACTGTCGCCCATATCGACCCAACCGTGGCCGTCGCTGCTGATCCTTTGAGTCTGCAAAAATTTGTTAAAAAAAAAACTCCCGCAGGACTTGCCGTGACCAGGATTCGAACCTGGGTTACCACGGCCACAACGTGGGGTCCTAACCACTAGACGATCACGGCTATGGGAGATTGGAGAAACTTTGTTGGAGTCAAAGAAATAAAATGTCTTCACGCTCTGATAATCCTCCGGTTAACTCTATTTTTGTCGATATGAAGTCTGCGGCGCGCGTTTTTCAAAGTTATTGAGCAACCGGGTCAAGTTTGCGTAAATAATGGAAAAAACAGTTGAAAAAAGTTGAATAAAAACTAATGTGATTGCATTGAATCGCATGTTTGAATTGAGGAGCGCTCGTGCATGTTTACCTTTTGATCAAATATGGATTTTAAGAGAAAGAAAAAATCATCAAACAAACATCGCTTTGTATCCCAGAAACAAGTTTTGCACCCTCGCGGTTCTTGTAAAAATTGAATTGAAGTTTCAATAAAATTTTGTTAAACGACGCCAAAAATGAGCTTCATGTTTCTGGGCGCGCTTGTTTTTTTCTTCACGTGGACGTGATTTCTGTGGGCGATCTAAGGTAGCAAAACCGTCTCTCCCGGCGCCTCCGCCATTTTTCGCGTCATTCTGAAGCGAGCTTTCACATAATACCAACAAAAACTCTTCCAACTCCCGCATCCGCGTCTCTTCAACCCCTAAACTTTGCCTATAAACTCCGTCAACATAAAACGGGCGTTTTTCAAAGAACTTTGCTTTCAAGCCGACACTACGCTAATTAAAAGCAACTATTCCTCACTCACCTCTCTGCAGTCCCACTTGGGAGTTGTGCATATGGTGATCAGGGAGAGGTTCTGCGGCCTGTTCAACCACACTATGGAGATTTCGGTCATGCTGATCCACGAAACTGCAGTGAAGTAGTAATCCCTGCGACAGCAAATGCGCACTCATGAATAAATTACCGATAAAGTTGCGGTTGGGAGAACAAACAATGTTGCGCGTTAATAAATTACGAAGATGAAATTGTTAATTGGGTGGACGACCGAAATAATTGACCGTTTTCGAGGGCAGTTTTGCCTCGGGCAAGTGTTGATTTAAGGGAAAATAGTGATTTGGAGGCGGTCGTGTCGTGGTTAAATATTTGGCAAGGATTTGGAACTAACTTCTTACGATAGGGTTCGAAACAAGTTTCTTATCGGAATTCGCAAAGCTGAGGGGTTATTTGTGTGTGTATAGAGCGTGAGATTCTCTTTGTGTGTCTTTGATTCTGGAGGGTGGGCACCGGCGCCACTAAACGGTCCGCTGCATTGCACATGGTGACCGACGACTTTCAAAGACGTCACTTATCAAGCTGCTCGATGCGCAGAGGGTTGCAAGTCAACTTCGTGCCACTATACGAGGGTAGATTGAAAACTTTGCAGCCAAACAAAAGTAAAGGTTCTTAAAAAAAATTCTGTTTTGAATAAACAGATAGTTTAACGAAGCTCTAATAAGAGTTGCTGTCCTCGGAGTAGCGACGTTGTGACCGGCCCTCGTATATCGCGGAGGAGTCAAAAATCCGGCGGGGAACGGGCAGAGGTCGTGAAATTAGCGGGTTGTCGCCAGTTCTGAATCCAATTTGCCATTCGGGATAATCCGGGACCTCGCGCGCTGTTGTTCCGTGAAGTGCTCTGGTTCCAGAAATTTTCCATTTGCTCCTGAGATTAATGAGACGACTTGCCGGAATCGTGCAAGTGAATTTGTCCCGCAATTTGAATCGCAACGTCGCCTTTATGTCCCCGGCCCCTATCCGATCCGTTGCAGATCTTTTTCCGTAATTAATCAACCCTTATCTGGAACTTTGTTAAATCATTCGTAACCGACTCGGAGTCGGTTCGCCGGACAAACTCTTCGCCGTTTCGTCACGAAAATAAATCAAAAACTTGGCCGAGATAAGTCACAATTATTAATGTCGGCGCGTCGCTTCTTGCTCGGACAGAAAGAAGTTGATCAACGCGGATTTTTTTTAATAATTACAAGGCTGAGAAAATTGTTTCATCTGGCGAAAAACCGAGAAAATTTCAAACAACTTTTATGGTTGCAGGAGGTTGACGGGCAATATGTGGGACAGGAAATGGAAAAGTTCAGCAAATTTTGGATGCAGTTCAGCTCCGTCTTGCACAGCTGCCCGTTTCACCCGTAATTTAATGTCTTTCCCAGATCTTCCACGCTATCAATTTCTCTGTTTAACAATCAACAATTTGGAATGTATTTTAGCTTCCTGAAGTCAATTGAGACATACAATCAAACTTACGAGGGTTAATTAAAAATTTTGCTGCTCAACATATGCATTACGCTTATAAAGTTTTGCCATGGAAATAGGTATTACGGCATAATTATATAAATTGAGCTATTACATTAAATACGTTTGTTGACGTAAGATTTTTTGAGATTGGTAAAATCTGCTCCTTGAGCTGCAGTTAACAACGGGAACAAATATAATGTACACCAAATTAAACGATACATCCCTTGCACTGTCCACCAGAAAATTTAATGAGCATCAAAAAATTTAAATGAAACCCAAATTATTATACATCAGAAAATGAGAACATCACTACTAAAATAACTATGCTGCGTATTGTTTTACCATTGCTTACATTTTAAATTCTGTTTGTCTATCAATTTTACTAAATGTTCACCAAATTTCGAACACTCAAGTTACGCGTCCGTGCTGTACATAATGAATATTCGCGCTATCCATTTATATTTAGTGTTTCTCAAAAAAACTATTTGTGCGTTAAATAATTATTCTATTACTCCAAAAATAAAATATGCTCGCGCATCTTTCCTTGCCGCTTGCGCTTCCAGACAAGAGGCACGCGAAAAAAGTTTTGTACAAAATAATCAGTTCAGAGCCCTATAATTTTTTTTAAAGCACGATTAGAAATTACCACTAAAAGAAGTTTTACGTTTTACATAATGCAAGCCAATTACAGCAAAGCATTTATATATTAAGGAAATCAATATCTTTTTTTGTGAAAACTGCTTCTATTTTTACTCTTACTTTCCTTGCCCTAGCACATCTACATCTATAATTTTGCATAAAATTATTTACCATTTGCACAACATTTTATTGCTTGTGTATTTTTGATCAACAAATAGTATTTTTAACTGCTAAATAATATAAGACACTGTCGAAAATTAAATATCTGGATATTATGTTAGAATTAAATGCGGAATAAAATTTGGTGAACATTTAGTACTTATGGTCAACAAAAGTTATTTTGGCGAACAAAATATATAAGAGGCCAGCATTTTGTCAATATTTGGTTGTCGCTTTAAGATTATGTATTTTCTTAGTTTTGGTGAGCATTTAGTATTTTTGGGAAATAAAAGTATTTTTTTGTATGAAAATATTGGATAAATTTGGTAGACTGTTAAATACGACCCGTTAATAACTAAGTGCGAATTTTTGTGAACAAACGGTAATTCCAGCGCCGTAAGAGTTTGTGACGGCAATAACATTGGAATGCGAAACGACACTTCCGAGATTCCACTTCGCAGATTACATCAAAGAATAGAGCAAACAGCACTAGCGTCAACACGACGATGTGACAACAAGTAGTATTGTTGGTCCGTCGTAAAACCCGTCGATTTCATGAAAATAGCCCCCGGCCTGGAAACACGTCCAACATGTAACGTGAAGAGCCTCGAACCGGGATCAATACCGCCACAACTCGACTAATTATTCAATTTCTCTAATAACGCCACAAAACACAATCATCGCCGTCAGTCCAGCGGTACTTACGTGTTGGCCAGGGCCAATGGCGGAATGACGGTTTTGACCTTAATGTTGGAGGTGTCGGCGAGATCGGCGACGGTCAGGGTGACTTTGGGATTCCTGGTTCCCGGCTTCGGATACCTCAAAGATCGAATATCGGGATAGAGACGACCCTCGCCCGCCGATCCGTACCAAGGAAACCGCAACTCCTCCACCAAACTGTCGTTGAACGAGGCGAAAATCAGAAGGAGGCCGTCGCTGGACATCCACAGAGCGCTGTTGGTTCCGAGGATTTCTTCTGCAATTCACGTCGACGGTAATTGGGGGTAGGTATTGAAACGGCACCAAATTACCTTCGTAGAGCCAGTCCGGAACTCCGTGACTGACCACTCCTGGAATGGCGGTGTTGGTTATCCTGTAGCCGGTGTGCGAAGTGGGACTTTTCCTGTAGTAAATGTCGTAATCCTGGACCATGATGAGACCGTGACCGCGGGGAGCCCATTCGGCTAGGAGGAGATAGGGGTGCTCTTCGGTTTCCGGCATGGGACGCAGAGGAAAGTCGTTGCTGAAATTGCGGGACGGTCGTTGCGGGCTTTCGGGAATTTTCGAATTTCACTCACCCTGTTTGGATGTCGTAAATTGTATACTGGGCGAGGTAGGAGTGTCGGAACAGCTTCTGGATGTTCTGGGCCAAAAGGATGTAACGCTGGTCGGGCGACAGCTGAAATCTAGCGGGGTTCAGCCGAAGCTGAAAAAGTTGTCACTAAATAAGGGGCCTCTCAAGTTGATTTTGACGTTTCTGCAATCTACCATCTTTATCAAAAAAATTTCAAAATTTTGTCTTTTTTTCTAAATAAAAAAATTAAAAATTGCCATTCTTTTCAAAAAATGTACAAAATTTGTCTTTTTCAAAATCAAAAAAATTGAAGGTGGTCTTGACGTGTTAGATCTTCCCAAAAAAATTTGTTAGATCCACCCAAAAAAATTGTTGTTTATTTCTTTTAAATTTAAAGCGCTTTTCTATATTGCTTTAAAAGAAGGTCACGATGTGGCGTCGGAAACACCAAAAACGCCATATTGGCCCAAATTCACTTGAGCTGCTAGTCGGAGGTTCGGACCTGGCTCAATTTCAGAACACGGTCTTCGGGTGCTTAAACATTTGCGGTGCGGATCGATTGGGCCATTTGAATGCGAGCACCGTGCCAAGGCTGACGAAAACAGAGTCGCGTTGCCTCTAATTAATATCCATGTGCTTCCGCGTTCTCCCGACCATCCAGGGGATCCCGGCCTGGATGTGCACAACGTTTTAAGAGGGTCCCGACTGGCGGGATTATGCAAATTCGAGTTGGCTAACGAGGATTCGTGCTGTCGGCCAGTTTCCGGTCGATTTCCACAAATTTGTCAGTGGCCTACTGTGAATTATTCCCTAATTTGCCCGGCCGCACGATCACCTGTCAGTGTTCCTGAGGAACACCATCGAATGACTTACGAAGGTTTGGTTTGACATCAGGGTGCGCACCGACTGGTTGGACGCGTGCATAATGCTTATTCCGCCCCATTGGTCCTTGTACACCAGCTCCTCGTCTGCAACAAAAAAGTCACATATACAGGGCGTTTCTGAAATTAATTAATTAATCCGTTCGTTAAATTTTTTTTTACAACTTCTCAATTTGCTTAATTAATAACCAGTAGAGTTAATGGCGTTTTAGTGTTGAACAGAAAAAAGTACTTTTTGTCCTGAAACCTGTTTAAAAATCAGCAGCAAAGTTCCACGGAATGGGGTTCTGCTCGGTAGATTTGGCCCCTTGCGATTTTCGATGTGATTTCGTAGCGCATTTGTTCAACGTGAATTTACAGTGGTAATAAAGCGGCGGTGGCTGAACCGTGGAAGTTAATAGTTGGCCGTACATATTGCGGCCCATTGTCTGACAAATGAAACTGAATTAGGGACGCGAAAACGGCCACTTTTACCGTTAAGGCCTGATTCGGCTCCGTGACCTTTTGCCAATTTACAAAGACAAATTACGGCGATAAATAATCGTCCTGCGGACCGACTTTGCGCAAAGTGCGGACGGGGCCTCGGGATCGCTGATGGTCGGTTCAGTCATTTAGGAAAAAAGAAAGGGGATCAATGGGGGCTCATCCAATAATACCCGAGCGATCCGGAAACTTCTCTTAAGCGTAATTTATATTTTGCCAAACAATTTCGTGCCCGAGTCGGGCTAATCCGAGTTCGGCGTCTCTTTGCTGTAATGGATTTCGGTCATTATTCGGAATTCGGACGCACTTAAAATTTCAGAAGGTCCATAAATTCGCGCCGAAGCCAGCCGGGTTTTACTGCCGCCATGAAAAACGGCCAAAAAGACAAAAATAGCTCGCCCGCCGCTACGTCGATATTCTCCAGACTTTTCGACAGCGATTTGTTGCTGAAAATTTCCTGCTGCGAAGCAATTAAAGTCGCAATAATTTGCCCAATCCGGCGATCTTCCCGGGGATGTTAAAAAAAAATTAAAAATGGTCTCCTGCCGTGACCAGGATTCGAACCTGGGTTACCACGGCCACAACGTGGGGTCCTAACCACTAGACGATCACGGCTACGGAGACGACGTTCGAGTCTTAACGGTCTTGGGAAAGTGACGAACAAATGCTCCAGTTCGCGGACATTAAATTAACAGGTTGCGGTCGTAAATCTCGAGAATTGCTGGTTCTCTACCTTAAGAATCTGTTAATGTCCGGAAACTGGAGCACTTCTTCGTCACTTTCTCAACGTTGTAAAATCACGGATGTAGTCGCTATAGCCGTGATCGTCTAGTGGTTAGGACCCCACGTTGTGGCCGTGGTAACCCAGGTTCGAATCCTGGTCACGGCAGCCGCGAGATCCACCTTTTTGTTCCCCAACCAATTGCGCCAAAAAAAATTTTATTTTAAAGTAGGTACTTTCCTGCAAGAAGTCACAATCTAAAATTGTGCTAAAAAGGTGGCAACATTAAGATTTCTTGAAGATGTAGTTGAGGAAATTTATATAACATGGCTCATCTTATTATTACTCAATAATCTAAATTATCTCAAGATTGCGTTCAAAGCCAAAAAAAAAAACATCTTGAAGGTTGTAACAGCTACAGCAACTTAGGAACTGACTGGATTTATAGGTGATTTGAAAGCTCAATTACTGTGGAGACTGGCCCTGGCAACCGACACAAACTGCACTCGATTTTGTTGTTACATATTTCTTCCGTAAAAAAATGTAAATACTTTTTTGTGTAATTTAGCGATAAGGATTTACGGTTATATAAAGTTGGTTAGTTCAGTCTTGACGTTATGACAGCATATAGCGAATTAAGGATTATTATTACGTATTTGTGCATCTTTAGTATCCTACAGTACCACACTTACCATCGACAGAACTTGCAAGGATGTTGCCAGGACGAAGACGCATTTGGAGAATTGTGTCTTTCTCAGTGCCAGGGAGCCGAAACATTAGAAAAAATCAAAAGACCAGATACTTAATTGAAGATAAAATTAGAAAGACAAAATTAGCGTTTGTACTGAGAATTTTGGAGGACGAGATCCACATCAATGGTCTTCAGCTGTCAACTCGTCCACCCCAGAAAGGTGAGCTGCGTCTTCTTTTAAGAAATTTGATAACATATTTAATTATTGAAATTAGATCAGAGTGAAAGTTTGAGGTGTTGAATACAATTAATTGCAACAAGTAGAAAGTATCTCAAGCAGCCGTGATCGTGGTAGTGGTTAGGACCCCACGTTGTGGCCGTGGTAACCCAGGTTCGAATCCTGGTCACGGCAACCTCGAGAAAACCCTTTTTTCCGTTTATCCAACCCCCCGCCATTTTTTTAATGTCTCCTTTTTTAATTTTAATTTTGAAAGACTACGAAAGGATCGGCGCGATGGGCAATCAGCAGTTGTCAATGGCGATAGGTAGAGGTCGACAACCTGATAAATGATTGTAACGCAATTTTCTAAATTGGCAGCTGGATAACGTATTTTTATAATTCTAGAGGCAAGTCGTTACAAATTGTTAACTCCATCCAGTCCTTGGAGAAATAATGAATTAGGTGTTATCCAGGCGACGAACTTCAACTCCCTAATTTAATTACTTACGCTAACTCGCAACTTTATCCAATCGCCTTCATTAACTTTGCAAAAAGCTCGATCGATCATGAATCTGCGAGGAAATTGCGCTAAACTTCCGGTTCGATGGGGAAAACGGCGGTCGAGAACCGGAAAATTTCGCTACAATGTTCTTCCACAAAAATGTATTTGTTCTGTAGAAAGGGGGAATTAAAGTAAAATATATTTTTTATTCGCAATCATATAGGTAATATGTCCATTCCTAACCTCATCATTTCTGTCAATCCATTCCTGACCTTACTTTCCCTCCCTAGGTTAAGAATGGGCACATTATTAAACTGCTGTGAGTGCTGTGAGTATGAAAATCGCTCGGTAGATGGCGCAGAGTAAAATTTTAGAAATTAATTTTGGTTTATTTGCCAAAAATGAATGATTGCGAATAAAATAGTATACAAACCTCGGTGGAAACATTTTCCACCTAGGTATGTAATCTAGGTACTATTTTTTCCCTGCTTAAGGATTGTTGACTTATCGATAGACAGGTGGACACACAATAACCCTATTCTGGGAACGCGAGTGAAACTCCCAGACAATAACTTTTCCGATTGTTAATCGCTAAAAGAATACAATGCGGACTTTCCTGCGGGATTATTACGTGATCAAGTCAGTAATTCTATTATCGATTCAGACTGCGGAAAACGGTTGTTTTTCTGTAAAATTACAGGCCGATTGTGAGTTGTAGGTTGTTGTTGGAAATTTTCCAATTTTCCAATAAACCATAAATGCTTAAGCGCTTATCATTCTCTATAGATCAGACACGCAAAGGTATCGATTTCGAAAAAAGCGATGCCCGCGGAAGAGCGAATCGACGCATTAGCATAGAAAAGCCGGAAAATTGCTCGGAAAACTGCAGCCGGCCCTGGGGAAAAATCGCATTAACTCGGCCACCTGAAGGGATTTATTGCACTTGTGCATTTCCTCCGACGTAAGCAAATGCGCACTTTGGTAGTTTTCCAGATAACGTTGGGGTGATTTATGGGTTTGTTGTCTACTCGCGGACTCGGCCGCGGTATTTATGGGAATGTTTATGAAATTTGTCAATTATTTGCAATAAAGAAGCAACTTTCCTCCCAGGACGAAGAATTCTTGAGACGTATCGAGTCCCGAGAGGTAATTGAAAATCTACAAGCATTCAAAGCGGAGCGGAGCGCTCACCGAAAAAGTTTCGAAATAATATTGGTGGCGGTCACCTGCAGGTGCCATCCTCCATCGTCATATTGCCGATGTATCGATTTTAGTTTAGCCCGTCTCCGGGGTCCTTTCAGTCCCCAATCAATGATTCAGGACTTTGTTCAAGATCCGTTGCACGGACCGAAATCGTTCGAGTACTGACCTGAGATCCACGTTCCGTTGAACCTGAGCGGCTGGAAGTCGTGGTTGAGTATGTCCTGGAGCTTGAAACGCGCTCCCTTCACACGCGGCCCTTCATCCGGCGGCGTCAACAACACAACCGACGTCACGATCAACGCCAGCACCACCACGATAACGAGAAGTGCTATGAGGATGCCCCGCCAATTCCTCTGGGTCGCGTTGCTTGACACGAGCTCCTGAAACAATTGCATACTCTTGATACCGTCTAACGAATGGGGAAGAAATGGAGACGTTAGGGGATGAAGAGTTGAAATCGAGGTGGGTTGGTTTCGCAAAGAGGGTAGGCCGTTATCGCTGCTGATTCGTCTTTAGAGCGTTATGTTTCCTGTTGCCGACTGTTTCATGGGAAAGTTGGCAGCGTCGATCCTTCGGGCTGATAGAACGGTGTCGTATATCATCCCGGCGGCTAGGGAGAGTTACGGACGTTGTTTCAAGTATAAAATTCGGTTTATTAATCGCACCTACCGGGCAGGAGAGCGGAAGCGATGGAGCGGTTAAACGTCATCGAAGGCGTTGTCAACTTGGAGCCAGGACCGGAATTCCGCCCTTCGAGGAGCCTCGCTAATTGCAGCGGTCCAGACCCATTATTTTTATTTGGGTCGTATTTAACAGTCTACCAAATTTAGCCAATATTTTCATACAAAAAAATACTTTCATTTCCCAAAAATACTAAATGCTCACCAAAATTAAGAAAGTACATAATCTTAAAGCGACAACCAAATATTGACATAATACTGGCATCTTATATATTTTGTTCGCCAAAATAACTTTTGTTGACCATAAGTACTAAATGTTCACCAAATTTTATTCCGCATTTAATTCTAACATAATACCCAGATATTTAATTTTTGATAGTGTCTTATATTATTTAGCAGTTAAAAATACTATTTGTTGATCAAAAATACAGAAGCAATAAAATGTTGTGCAAATGGTAAATAATTTTATGCAAAATTATAGATGTAGATGTGCTAGGGCAAGGAAAATAAGAGTAAAAATAGAAGTGGTTTGCACAAAAAAAGATATTGATTTCCTTAATATATAAATGCTTTGCTGTAATTGGCTTGCATTATGTAAAACTTAAAACTTCTTTTAGTGGTAATTTCTAATCGTGCTTTAAAAAAAATTATAGGGCTGTGAACTGATTTTGTACAAAACTTTTTTCGCGTGCCTCTTGTCTGGAAGCGCAAGCGGCAAGGAAAGATGCGCGAGCATAGTTTATTTTTGGAGTAATAGAATAATTATTTAACGCACAAATAGTTTTTTTGAGAAACACTAAATATAAATGGATAGTGCGAATATTCATTATGTACAGCACGGACGCGTAACTTGAGCGTTCTAAATTTGGAGAACATTTAGTAAAATTGGTAGACAAAATTTAAAATGTAAGCAATGGTAAAACAATACGCAGCATGGTTATTTTAGTGGTGATGTTCTCATTTTCTGATGTATAATAATTTGGGTTTCATTTAGATTTTTTGATGCTCATTAAATTTTCTGGTGGACAGCGCAAGGGGTGTACATTATATTTGTTCCCTTTTTATTTCCCTAGAAAAGACACTAGTTCTGAGACTACCACAATTTAATCTCCCGATTATCTCTGGGTCGTGTCCGAGGACGACCGCAACTGTCCTCGACGTCCGGCGACCTCGATCAAAATGTGAAGACAAATTGTAGAATTCTCTAGAAAGTATCTCGAACAGCCGTGATCGTCTAGTGGTTAGGACCCCACGTTGTGGCCGTGGTAACCCAGGTTCGAATCCTGGTCACGGCATCGGCCTCGAGAGCTTTTTTGTGCCTCAATCGACCCCCGCAACCCCTCTTCCATTTACCCTTGCGATATGACCTGGAAAATTTCTTAATCCAATTTTTCCAAGAGATCCGAAGTAACCGAACTCGAGCAGCAATTACCGTTTCTCGACAATAACCGTAAGGATAATTGGCCCGAAATCGCCGCTTACTCCATTATTCCCTTTCAGGACACGGGTTGGAGGCGCGACGATTTATTTTAACCGTCGTCGCAAGGAGAGACCTGAAGAAACTTGGTGATGGCGGCTTCTGAGCTGAAGCGTAATTAATTTGGTGATTTTGGTAAAAAGTGGGTAATTTTGGGATCAACGGGCGTGAGTTCGAATGAAATTTGGGGCTAATATCGTGATTAGCAAAATGGGTTCTTTGTCGAGCAATTCTATGCCTAAGCGGTCACATCAATGTCTAACTGTGAGGTTTATTGTTATAAATGGTTGGAAATGTCGGTTGGTGATGCCGTCAGTTGTTAGTATGCGGGATATTCGATCAATAATTACTCAGGTAAAACGCTATTGTTAGTGGCTGCTCATTTATTACGAAATTAAAGCGCCAAACAATTCTACATTTGATCCGCACCGGCAGTTTGCTTGTAACAGAAAAATTATTTAAAAAGAGGGTAAATTTTCCAAGCTTTTTATACATATATCTACAAATTTTGTAACGTGTCTTAGTTGCAGATTTTTACATTTTTCTCCACCTGTCCGGCTTTTATTGGCTCCTTTCTGCCCACGGTCGTAAAATCTCTTACGACCTACCGCCAACTGCTAAATATTTACTGCTCGTAAGACCGACTGTACATTAAACAATTTGATTGGGAGGGTCGTAAAATCTGAAATGACGCGTGTCATTCAACTGTTAGAACAGTCGTAAAATATGGAAAAAATCTTCTTTCAAATCCAGTAACAAAAATCCGGAAGCGTTAGAAAACAGGAAACCGCGACAAATTACGCCATAAAAAAAAATTACAGAACTTGTGTACCAACTGATGATGCAACTGCATTGGCACTGCCGTTGCAATTAGTGCGTCATTGAAGAATCGAAATTCGATAACTCGTCAGCGACGCGTGAATTTCGGAGATAAATCTGTTGACGATAAACCAAAACATTTGAGGTTTTGCCGCTGGATGACCCCGTGATGCATAAACCCGGCAATAAACCCTCGACGTCGCCGGATTTATCATTCGAACGTAACGCCATCAGCATTACAGACTTCAAGTGTCTCGTAACGTGTGTGTTAAGTCGCAATTACGTCGAGATAGTTGCTGTCACCGAACAATAAAGCTTTCCTGCGAGATTGAGTTTGTAATTACCCGCAGGAGGGGGTCTAAATAAATTATTTAGATAGCATAACGATTAGCGCTAAAGGGGTTGATGGCGGAAATGTTTAGGGTTCGGCGCAACTTTTGCGTCACCGAATATTCGGATTGTGGCTGGACGACGGAATCCGGGAATTACGATTGTTGCAAATTCTTGCGGCGGACGTGATTTCCGTTCTGTCAGCCAACTGGGTTACGAAAAGTTATTCAAGTCCGGAGGCAGGCAGCTTCGGCAGCAGCAACTACTTAATCTCACGAGGACACATCAAAGCCAACAGCAACCACACGTCGCAGGGTTGTTAGCGATCGGTGCCAGAAAAGCTCCCCATCGAAGGTCTCGATTTTATTATCCTCACGTTTTGGGGGCATCAAATTTATCCTGCAGGTCAAATTCGCGACGAACATTTTTATTTCGCAACTACTGCTTTATTTTTTGATATCACCTTTTTTAAATCAAATCCCACGGAATTTATTCCGGATTTGATTTGGTTCTTTCTATGAATCGGACAGATTGCGACTGGAAGTGAGGGCCGATTCCGGGTAATTTAGGGCGCTGTCGATGGCTCTCCGTATTCGAGGTCGACAGCGTCGTTCTTGGGGCTCGAAGATGTCCGTGCGACAGACGGCCGTCGCAGGATAACCAATTTAGGGCCTTATTCCGTGCGCCGCGGCGAGACTGGAACGCCCGAAAGCTTTGTCAATGTCAGGACACGCGATCAGGTTACATGAAGCCCTAAGCGCCGCTTGATTTATTCAGTGCTTGAAAAGGTCGGCGGGCATTAAGGGAAAAATATCGAGCCGTTGATAGGACCCTCCTGAATAAATCACCCCCGCCACCCGTGGCGAAATCTCCTTTCCTTCATCACTTCCGACACGAAAAACCGACGAACAAGCAATTCGATTGTGCAAACGTCGTTTGAGGCAAGGAAACCAAATCGGGCTCATCACCAGCAGAAGTAGCCCCAGAAAACGCCAGATTTCACGCAACCCTCCCAGATTAATTGTTTGGGTGCCACAAAAAGCTGCAACTCAAAAAACTCCCTGCAGGTTATGCAACCAATTAAACACAAATAACTTAAGCGGAAGTTTATGTCTTGTGTAATTACCTGCCACAACGCACAGTAAAGTTCAAAAATGAGCCAAAATTGTTTGCAAACTAAATAAAAGTTTTACGAATCTTATAAAAACTTAAAATTCAAAAATTTCTCTAACTGTTGCGGCTCGTCACTGACGCTGAATTTGTATCTTTGGCCCGGCGCCAGGTTGCGTTGTTAACTCCGGGGGTGTAACAAGTTTCGTGTCGATGATGCCGCAACGGCTTGATCAATCAAGCAAATTTCGAGCCGTAAACGTTGAACAGACAATAGGGTCGGGAATGAGGTCGCGTAACCGGCAGTAATTCCCACTTTCGCCCGCCCCAAATTTCCAGACTTGCTGCAAGAGACTTCACCTAATTTATGTGTCAAAAGGGGGATTAAGACGTTAGGTCGGGGTACGCAGACACGGATCGAGGGGCGGCTTCGAGAATTAATCCGTTCCTTCTCATTCAATCGACGCGGTCGAGGAAAGGGGACGGGAAAAATTCCGGACGCCGCAAGGAGGCAGGGAGTCGCGGCGAGGTCCGGGAGTTGGGCAAGCCGACTCCGGGGACTGATTAATGGTATTGTACAAGCGTGCGGGGTTTGCCAACAAAGTGAATGGTCCTTGGCCGTTTTGACGGATTTGAGAAGCGACAAGTGATTTGCGGAGCTAGCGCAAATTTCGGCCAAGAGCTTTTCAACCCTGGAGAGAACCGAATGGAGAAAAAAAGTTACAAAATTGGGCAACATTAAGTGGAGAAAGACACCAACTAAACGGAAAGAAAAAACCTAAAATCGAGAAAGCCTTAAGGTTACAGGTACAATTTTTTAACCCCAATATAATTTTATAAGTACGTATCTGACAAGTAGAAGTTAGTTATAATGATGTGATTTTGTGTTTTTATTTATAGAGCGTGTTCTTTGAGGACGGGCGACGAGAGGCTCTTGGGATGCGTCCGGACCGCGAATTCGGGAAAGCCGCGTTTCCATGTCAAAGCGATCCGCCTAATTGGCAGCCGGGATAACCTCCAGGTATCCAGCGCTATCGATCCACCCGACACAGGTCTCATTTACTTAGCCCAAACCCGATCCCGATCAAACCGGAAATAAAGTAGCGATTTACTGATTGACGACACATATTTTCAGGCCTGAACCTCTCCCGGGGGAATCTCAATAGACCTTCCCCCGAATCCGTTCAGTATTCCGCTCCGCTTTTCGCTTTCAATAAAATAATCCGCACGTGCTCGTCGAAGGACCTGCCACCCGAATTACTTTTGAGAACCGCGTTGTCCTGAAATTTTCTTCGGCTAATCCTTTCGACTGAAACGCAATAACGTCGCTAACGACAACGGAACGAACGTCGGTAATCCGGAACTGGAATCCTGAAAGGCTGAAAGGCGTCCCGATATCATTGTAAATCGTTTAAGGCGATTCCAGGTTTTATTGGTCAACTGTTGCGCGACACAATGGCAAGTGGAAAAGTGCCGGACGACAACCGGCGACACGTCCATAACTTAATTGGGCGATAATTCCGGGCCGGAAAAAGGAAACGGGTTGCTTTGGCCAACTAAATAGGTCGCGAACTTTTGACATTTTAATTAAAAAAAAAGCTCGCGCCGAAACCGCGAGGCGGGTCAAGATTTTCAGCGAAACAACCCCTAAAACTAATTACGGCAACCTTCCGAATTAAATCCCCAATTAAGTTGAATTTTGTAATATTAATTGCCCAAAGAAAATCTCACCATCAGATCGTAATTCGCTTCCGAACGAGCTTTTCTCCAATTGCAAGCTTTTCTCCGTCTTCCAAAAATCGGTCGCCGGTCTTGTTTTTTCCAATCGCCGCCACTTAGTCGACGGCTTATAAAACTCGTAAAGTTCCTGATTGGTTCGGCATTGAAGCCGTTCTGGCAGCCGGTCAAACGTTTAAAATGAAAGCTCTTACATCGGATTTGCATAAAAGCGTCGGACAAAAAAAAAAGAAACGCATTGTTCTTGAAAAACTTTAACTAAGCCTTTGGGAAATTTTCCCCAATTTCCAAATTAATTCCTTTATCTTCCGAGGTTTCTCGATAATTCTTTAAGCATTACTCCGGGATAATGGAGGTCGCCCTCAAGTGGAGCGTAGGCGGGTGGAAGGGGGGGACCGATCCAAGGAATTAAGATTTCCGTCATCGGAAATAACGTAATGAGAGGAGCTTTCATGAACTTTCGGGCTCGTAACGGCTTTACTAATTTTTTAAGTAAGTTTAGAAAGCTCCCAAGACCTCTGTGGGCTAATTAAGCTTCCCGTATTTATAGGCTTTCTAAGCAAAGGCGGAAGGCTCTAATTCGCAAAAACAAATAAAATTAAGAGTGATCGAAGATTTTTTTGCAACTCATCTGAGTTGACGGGAAATTTGGACAGGATCGCCCTCTTCAATAAATCCACCCCTGTCACAATATTGCCGGCATGTGCTGACGAAACTATTTTAGCGTTTCGAGCTTTGACGTAATTCAATATTAGCTTCATGCCGTCAAATATCCGGCAGCGACTCCTGCTGACCCGCAATCCGTTGCTGAATCTTCCCTTTTTATAACCAGACGCCGTCCGAAGCGTTCTCACTTTCTTCGCCAATAAAACCGTTTCGTTCTGCTTCGTTAAGATGAGCGCGAAGTTTTCAGGTTCGCAGCGCTGAAACGTTTTCGCCAAGTTGGATGGTGGAAAGCGGCTCCGAGCACTTGACAATTGCTGGCGATTTACATGCGGATTGTTTTGTTTGGCTTTCAGAAAAAAATTATTCCAAGCGCGTCGTCCATACACATTCATGAATTTTTCAGCACGCAATTATTGTGCCGAGGTATTTATTCATGGGGTTCGCTGAATTTGAACGGTGGGCCTCGAAGGCAAGGAATACCATTTTAAAAAAGTAACTTCAGTTTTCTGGAAATACGTTATGCATAGCTATTTGTAAATCGGATTAGAAATTGTCTTCTTCTTCTGGTCAATTCTGAAGAGTCAACTCATGCAAATTGCTGAAAAGTTCTCAAAGCTTCACTTTTTGGATTAAATTTTTTTTTAGTTTTATCTTCTCCAATTTGTCTTCTCAGCAATCATCTCTCCCTCGGGATTACGTCATTAATTTTCAAATTTTTAATTTCACTGTTGGGACCTTACCATCCCCTAATTCTTCCTACAGTAACTTCGGCACTAATCTGAAGAACAGTTAGTTATTGGGGCAGCTAGGCTCGAAGCTGGAATTCGTGTCAAACAATCTGGATAAGAAAACATCTGTAGGCAAGTAAATTTTTGCAGATAAGTCCAGTAATAGCTCCAGTTGATCAGTTCCAAATCCCCAAATCCCCTTTCTTGCGGCTCGTGGAACCAAGACACGCGCCATTGTAACGTCCTCCATATTGTTATTTACTTGTTTTTCCCGCCGCATCATATTCCTGGTTTATCCCTCTAACAATGCGTCCCGGATTTCGTGCCCGAATTATTTTCGAAATCCCCCAACAATGCTTGATTAATGAACCGTCTTTCGCTCCGGAACAGGTGGCGTTACTCATGGCACTGTCAATGCATCAATACTGCCCCCATCTCCTCCCCAATAAACCGTGATTAATAGCCCAGATAAAGTTTTTAATCCCGCAGCCTCCCTTTTTTCCAATTACCTAATTTCCACGATATGTCCAATTTAATCGGGCAGCAGGCCGTCCCGAAACTGGGTTTAACCCCGTTCCGGGAGCTCGAGAATATCGATTGGGGAAAAGTGGGTGAGTGAAACCGAACGTAATCAGAGGATTATGAGGTAAAAATTGTTCGTTGGCATTTTAAGCGATAACTTTTCGCATCACAAAGGTCGCAGCTAAACGTTGCAGAGAAAGCTATTGATTTCCGTTTTCGCGAATAAAATATGAGATTAGAGGCACGGGCGATATTTATTTGGGGGGGCGGTAAGGGATGATCCAGATTAATCGCGCCAGGAAGATAAATGGGAATAAGAGCGGAAACGCATCCGGTGGCGGGACAGCTCACGAATCTCCGCTATTGCATCCTGCCACCGAATCAATTTAACGCTTTTCGAAACCTCTTCAGCCCCTTCAAAAAATAATTTTTTTTTATTTAAATTTAGGTCCTAGATATTTGAGGCAAGAAGTTAAATGGGACAAGGGGTGAAGCTGCGCTACGACGTACCTCGTCGTCGAAATTCTCGTGCTCTGCCATGTCCGGAGCCTATGGTTTCCGCTGCAGGACCGGACTTATCTGAGCCGGCGGCAGTTCGAGGTAAGCCCCAATAAAGCGTCCTGCATGTTGATAACCAAGTTAGAGTATCGCCAACGGCCCTCCCTTAGGCCTCCACCTTCACTTGTCCGAATTCATTTCACGCTTGTCTTCTTTACGGCCTCTCTGCGTTTTACGGGCCGGTTCGAAAATGCCACAGGCGTCATATATTAGGGGTAGATGGAGTGCTGGTGTTCTGCAACAAAATAAATTTATTATCGAAAGGGTAGATAAAAGCCGATCTACAATAGCGATTCGAGAAGTTTCTCCTGAATTTTTCACTTGCTGATATTTAAAATTTTACGGACAGCTTTCGCAGTTGATTGGCGGTTCTCTTATAGGGTTCGCAAAATGTTTCGTTTAACGTTGTTGGATGTTACGAGCAGCAGTTACCTTTAGTGCTCTTAAAATGAAGGCAGCCGTCTGGTTTTTAACTCGTACAGAATTTAATTAGTTTCAAGAAATGTTTCGGTCGAGTCGCAACGATATGTTCAAGCACCAAGACTGTTTAATGGTTTCTATTATTTGAAGTTTTTGTCCGAAATTGCGACTTCTGCTTTACTTTGAAGCTTAACGATATTTTCGCAATTTGAATAATTTTGGTCCGAAATCCCGAACTTATTGTCAGTGAGGGTGGAAGCACAATTGATATTTTGCCACCCACAGAAATTTGCATCGTTTGAAGAATTTAATTTCAACGACAAAATTAATAAAATCTCTCCATGCAAAAATATTTTTCGAGAGGATTTAGGCGAGGAGCTTTCCACCCGCCAAAGTCCCGGATTCTCCTCTGTATCGTGTCATATCTCCCACTATTTTGGCTGGATGTTCAAATGCGAGGCGGGGAAACCGAAGAGAGTCTAGAGAATTACCCGGTGATGACGCTAATCTATGGTAATTTATCTAGGAGGGAAATTGGTCCTGCTGTGCATTCGTAATTTTTAGGTCAGCCAACAAGTTAAGAGCCGGTATGCTTCTTTTGCTAAACAGGACAGTAATTAAATATAAAGAGGTAAGTATTGGCACGAATCGAATTTGAGTCGAACTTTTATGCGAGCCCCACTTAGAGGTCATTGGCAAATAGCTGTAACAATTTTATAATTAACTGATTTTAAGGGTGGGTTGATTGTATTCCAGCTGAGCGTTCGATGGCAAATTAGGTCAAGAGTCGACACCTTTATTATTTTCGTTCTTTAATTAAATTAAAGAAGGGTTGCAATTTTAAATAAAGTTTCTTTCTTATCTGATGTAACTTATGGTATATTTTTATTTTACACACAGATTTTGGGTCTGAATTCAAAGAGGTTGTTGAGAGTTCCATTTAAGGATTTGAAGGAGTTGTTAAAGGAAGTTGGCAGGAATTTACATTATTGCCAAAAACTTCTCTTTTGTTGCTTCAATCTATTTCGGGACAATCTTCAGAATCGGCGCATCAAATTAAGTGAAGCTGCGGTCGTCTCCGACAAGTATCTATCAAATTTTCCCTTGGCACTCAACTACCTTTCTGAGGAAAACTTCGAACCGTTCCCAAAAATTGCCCCAACGTCTGGCTCTCGTTGAAATCAATAGCCCATTGTCCCGTCCAGAACAACAATTCCAGATTTGTTTGTCGTCGTCGGCTCGCCAGCCCTATTATTTTAGTTTATTATGTTTGCCTTGTTGGGCTCACTTCATTAACCATTCACAACTCTTCGAGCTTATTACAAGCGAAAATTACAAAAACTCCGTTTTTAAGAACTCGATAAAAAGACCTACAACAACCCTAAATTGTCCCAAAACAAAGACAATGATTTTTATTGTCCAACCAATTTTTTTTGTTAATAATTTTTTTTCTAAATTTTTGTCGGTTAATGGCGGAACTGGACTCACCTGTTTTGGTGTGGTTGAGACCGCCAATTTTTTTTTGTCGTAATTCGGCCCACTGCTATTTGGAACAGTGAATGTGGCTGCGAGAGGGACGTCGCGACGCGTGTCTCCTTATCGACGACGCTGCCAGAACTGGCCGTAGCCCGGGTAAGACGAGCGCGTGCGCATTTCCGCATTGTTTATTATTTCATTTCTTCCACATGTGCAATAAACCTGGACGACGGAAAGGGCGCCGGGAACGGGAAGAGTAAGTCTTTCTGGAACTGAGATCGGGACTGCATTCTCTTCACTCGACGTCTTTTGTGATTGAGAGACGCAAAAACGCGGTTGCGATACGGGACCGCAGAGGATGCTCTAGTTAAAGGACCCCGGGGACGCCGCAAAGAGATTTCGTGACATAATATTATTTTCAAAGATGGTCACTACAATATTAGCACCAGCTTAACTTCTAATATTACCACTATTGCTACTTGAGGGGTTGAAGGAGGTCTTCTGCTTTTTACACTGAAGACCCCCTTTAACCCTTAAATATCCTGATGTTGAATTCGGAAACTACGAGTCATTGCTGAATACTCAATGTTGACAACTTTATATGTTGCAGACTTCTCGAACTGGAAATCTGAGCAAAATTTATTGCGTAGAAAGTTACGACTTCGCCATCTGATGCAATTATTAATAATATGCAGCTGCACTGCAGTCGTTATTAAGCACCAAGTAAACTGTGGTTGCACATATGCAATTAGGTTGAAACTCTCAAAGGCTTGCCTTGGCTTAATACACAATATTAGCTGGTTTTGCTCAATTTCCAGCATTTTGATCCAAAAGCTCCATTTGTAAGCAAAAACAAGAGCTTAATTAGTTTCTTCCGCTTCAGAAGCGCGACTGCTGGCACCCTATTAAGCACAACCAGTCAGTGGGTGTTTGCTTGAATTCCTCGAATTCTCTTCTGGACCTTTCCGTGCTCTCCTTAATCAAATACTAATGTTTGTTAGTTATTTATTTGTTAAATAATTGAAAAAAGTCGTGGTTCTGGAACTGATAGTACCTACTTAGGGACGCATCGTTTTCGGTTGAGGGGAAGCTGTCCGGGACGCTTTAATTAAACTGTTAAACTATCTGAAACTCATGACATTGACGTGGCAATGTGAACGAAAGTGAATCATGTCTAACGAGAATTCGCCTGTTGATGGCGGCGTTGGCAGTAGTCGATCAGCGATGCGGAAAACGCAATTTGCTCTAAGTCGTGTGTTTGGCGTGAATATTTTATCATAATAATCGCAAAGGAAGCTTCTATAGCGAAATTTTATTTTCCTAAGTGAATGGAGACGATCTAGAAGGACTTTGCTAGGCACTTGAAGCATCCGGAAATGTTCTTTGCAGTTTGCGGACGACGTTTTCCATTGGCTCTGATGCTTAGGAAAATCCAGCTTTATCCCGTTTTCTCGCCTCCCATTCCGATTAGCAGTCAGCAAAAAGTTAACTAAAATAAGGAAATATCAGGAAAATTGGAGTTTGTGGATTTGCCAATTTCTCTTATTGTAAGGAGTTCTTGCCGCCATGAAATTTTTAATTAGGAACAAAATTACCCATACTAAAGATGAGTTAGATACAGCTCTTCTTGAGAAACTTTTTAAACAATACCTGTGCTACCCTCTAACTCCAATTATTGCGAGAGATTCTTATGATTCCTGCTTTACCCACCTAGCCCAACTCCCAACCAAACCCCCGATTATTGATATGACTAGTCTTATAGACCGGTACCTACCTATGATGACAAATAAATAAATATTGAAAGACCAGACTCTTGACATTCTCAAGCTCTCGGACTGTACAGTACGTACAGGAAATTTTGAGAAACCGGCACAGTGATGTAGTTTAACATGGCTTTGTCTTTAGAAAGAGGTGTTGAAAGCATTAATTCCTAAGTAAGTGTCAGTGATAGATCGTGGAGCTCTACGTCTGTACAAAGAAGTGCATAACACTTTATTATGACACTTAAATAACAAATACATAATATTTAAAAAGCTTCCGATAAAAAATAATATATTAAAGTGCTATTTCTGGCAACTCTGGGGCTGCTATTGGGACGGTATAGTAATCTGGGTGATCTTGTTGTTGATGTACACTGTTAACTGGCAGGAGGGCTTCCCGGGGCACGTAAATCTCAAGTCCACGTCCACCTTCATTTTCTCATTCTGATGCTCCTCAGTGGCCCCTGCCACCGGTAATCTTCCTATAGGTCGCTTCAACTGAAAACTGTCAATGATGAGTTTTGCAATAATGTTCTCCAAAGCGAAGTTTCTGCTGGCCGTGACCACCTCTTTGCATTTGGGGCACCGATAGTACTGATTTTTGCAAGTGCCGCACATGCTGTGGCCAATCTCGCAAATAAAGATCTCCTTGTCCATGACTTGATTACAAAACGGACAATTACAGTAGTCAGCAATATTAGTGTCTTGGTGATCTGCTGAAAATAGAATCTAATTTCGGTAATTTCAGAATTATCGTTTTGTTACCTTTTGCTTCGCTCCCGCCAGCAGCAAACATTATTGTTGCAAATAAAACAAACAAACTGACTTGGAATGACTGGAGTCGGGTTATCAATAAAGTTTTTGCGAGCTTTTTGTCGAGTTTTTTATTTTCTAGATACCAACACGGCTTGGTACTAAAATTTGCACTCTTTAAATGTTACTTACTAATATTTAATGAAATTAGCTAAAATTTATTATATGTAATGTGTGAAACAAAGTAAGGCCGATCAAACGTCTTCGTAATCTTTGAATTTCGTGTTGGTGAAGTCGTCGGAACTTTTCCTTTTTTGTGACGTCCTCGCTCTGGCCTTGTCGCGTTCAGGTCCCAAATTGATGGAAGTCGGGCTAAAAACTCTCGTTTCGTGTTCCTGTAACGTTAAAGAGCCACTATCAGTCACTAAAAGTAACGACCTAATTTGGAATCTCAACTGAAGTCTGCACTAATTTATTTCTTCAAACTCCCAAAGTGCCAATTTCCTCTTTCCATTTTTACAACAAAAATTTTGACAAACGGTACCAAAAATGATCAGCAAATAGCACACGCTGATGCTTCTGACGGCACCCCTAAGTTGCACAATTTTCAACCAGTTTTGAAAAGCTGAAACGCAATACTACCTGTGGGGCATGGTAGTACATCATGTGATGTTGCACCGCGGTCCAAATCTTGTTCTCCACCAAAAGCTTCTTAACTGCCTCGATATCCGGAGACATAAAGCGGTCCTGATCCCAAGGCCTACCAAAGAGTCGAAGTGAAGCAACTAAATTTCTGGTTGTTGAGAACAAAACTTACCTAACGACGTTTCGAACAGCGACGTAAACTTCTTCTAGCGGAACCGTAGTTTTGAGCGGTCTCAAAAATTCAATAGCTTGACAAGCGGCCAAAAGCTCAATGGCGATTACGTTCTCCACGTTCTCAATCACCTGAAGAGCCTTCCTGGCCGAAAAACAACCCATGGAAACGTGGTCCTCTTGCCCGGCGCTGGTACTCAAACTGTCTACGGACGACGGATGG
Source organism: Schizotus pectinicornis (assembly GCA_951805265.1). NCBI lineage: Eukaryota > Metazoa > Arthropoda > Insecta > Coleoptera > Pyrochroidae > Schizotus > Schizotus pectinicornis. Next base: position 2,610,407 of record OX638204.1, on the reverse strand, counting down.
CAAATGACTTTGTTTTCGGACACTATTGACAACAACGAGTCACTTAGCAGGAGGGCCTCAAAATTTTGAGGCAAATTTCAAATAATTTCTTTCTAGTATAGGCAATCCGCCTTGCAACTTAACGCAAGTTTGGTGTAATGGTGGTTGTCTAGTTCACAGGCAAGACTAGAACTTTCAGACTTTTTGCACGTTAAGCCTTATGCAAGTACTCCAAATTGAGCTAACATGCTCCAGTATCGTCAATTATTGAGACTAATAGTATACCTACCTAAAGCTGCTGCCGTGCAATGGGCTAACATGAACCCGGAATTGATGCCACCGTCAGTCACCAAATACGCTGGCAATCCACTGAGCGCTAAAACATTTTGTTAACATAAATACAAATTTCTCTATAGTCTCAATACCAGGATTGATCAAGCGTTCAGTGCGGCGTTCACTCATTGACGCCAACTCATGGACGGCGATGGCGAGAAAATCCAAGGCTTTGGCCGGATACTCCCCATGGAAATTTCCGGCAGCAATAATTTCGCCGCGATCAGCAAACACAATCTAAAACAACAAAACTGCAAGAAACCTTCCAAGTATTATCAATCACCAACCGGATTATCCGTAACGCTGTTCATTTCTTTAGTGATAATCCCTTGAACAAACTCGATAGTATCATGAACGATCCCGTGTACTTGCGGACAACATCTCAGCGTATAGGAATCTTGAATCTTGTTGCAAAACCTGTGGCTTTCTGATTTTGACAATAAACCTTTGCGCTTCCAATCAAAACTCACCGGCAATTTCGGACGGGTACGTTTCCGAATGCAGCAAGGCTCTAAGACGTTGCGCCACAGCGATCTGACCTTTGTGGGGCCTCACGAGATGCACGTCCGAATCAAAAGCTCGCGATGTACCTTTGAGGACCTCCAGAGTTAGGGCGGCGACAACGTCGGCTTGTTTTGCGATGTGAAGCGCCCTCTCCACGGCTTCGGCCCCGATGCTGGTGATGAGAGGGGTGCCGTTGATCAGAGCAACGCCCTCTTTGGGGCCCAGTTTCAGGGGCGGCAAACCGTTGATTTTCAGCACCTAAAAACCGGTAAAGTTCAGTTCAGCCACCTGACACCAATCAACGAAATCTAACCCATTTCTGTGACGATGTAACGCAGAGATTTTCAATTTGTTACCAATTTTCAACTTGGAAAAAAGTGAGGTTAGGGATTGCAGCGGCAAGTTAGGGGCACGCAAGATTTAAAACTAATATCGCTTATCACGTAAAATTAGATTAGTACTGAGGCAGCTTATTAAGTTTCAAGTGACAATCTGTGGATAAGACACAAGCAATCAATTTATTGCGGTTGAAAAGTTAGGTTAGCAGCTGTCACCTGTCAAAGTGCTGTCAAATTGACACAATCAATACAGGGGTTAGTTAGATGCCGCTACAGGGTGCAGGCAAAAGTTTTTGAATTGTTAGAAATTACCAAAAATTTAAAAAATATCAGTGGATTTTGTTACTTAAAACTTTATATTTTTACAATCTTATTTTTTATTAATATGTTTTTTGGCTCAATATCCAATTTTATTCGTTTAGTCTTACTTTCTTGGCGTCCGTCCAGCCGGTCCGGGGGCTCCACATCTTGCCCTCGCCGATCAGTCCTAGTGAGAGGTGGGCCAAAGGGGCTAAGTCGCCACTGGCCCCCACCGACCCTTGTTCCGGCACCCACGACAGACACGAAGCTGCAACAACTCCCATCCAACTCACTTCTTTAAAATGATAATAAAATACCGTTAAAGGCATCAACGAGGCTCTGGAGGGTGTTGAGAGAGATTCCGCTGTACCCTTTCGCCAACACATTGATCCTGAGGGCCAGCAACATGCGCGTCTTGGAGGGGCTCAGGGGATTGCCTACACCCGCAGCGTGAGACCGTATTATGTTATACTGGAGATGCCTAAAATTCAAATCGTCACGTTAAGATTTCTCAATTAGAAACTCACTCGAGTTTGTCTGCGGGGATGTTAACTCCCGAGAAACTTCCTATGCCTGTGGTTATCCCGTAAATGGGACGGGGATCCTCCAGGAAAGTTTCCACTAACGCCCGAGATTTAAGGACGTTATTTATCGCCTCTTTGGACAGCTGCAACGATTGCGTTAGAAAATTTGCAGTAAATTGCAGCAGGACTTGCCTTTATTTTAAACTCGCCTCTTCCCAAGTTAAGTAACAACTCGGTGGTCATGCGGGAACCATCTATGAACACGTACTGAAACGAAGAATGCGGCTTACATGGGTTTCAACAAAATCTAAAGACACTTACATTGTCAGCTGGCAAGAAGTTGTTAGGGCTAAAAAGTTTTCGTTAAGGTCAATAATAAAAAGATTTTTTTACTGTATTAATTAAGCCCTGAAGTGAACGGAACAACAAGAAATTAATAATTGGTTGAAATTTTTGGTTTAAGTTAGGCAACCAAATATACACAAACAGTTATGCAACCTTTGAAACAACGAGTATTTAAAGGATACATGGGTTCCAGGACGTGCTTGAGCTCGTCCGGTATGATTCCAACGTTGACTTGCTTATCTGTCGTCAAAACTGTAAGACACTTAATTGTTTACCGAATTCGACGCTAATGACTTGGCGTTTTCTCATCATTTAATTGCTTCCTTTATTTCGCGTTAATTATTTTAATTACCTATGTTGACAAAATCGTCGTTGTCGAGCACGTCGCTGATTAAGTCGTCGGGATCCAACAAGGCGCCGCCTCGCGTCTTCCTCACCTCCTGGATAACGTTAATGATGTCATTGGGACCGATCTTGATCCCTTGCATCAACTTTTGGTATTTCCTCCAAGCCTCCTCGCCCAACCACCGTATAGTGTTGGCTCCTGCAACTCCCAAAAATCACAAGTCCAATATTTGTCTCTACGTAAGACTTAGGAAATTTGTGTTTGTTTTGGGGTTTTCGTTGGGTTAGTGCGCTAAAGGCGATTAGATACTTGCCATCTCTGCAGGGGATTTGAAGCCACTCCTCTTTGACCCGGGCCGAGACTTTCATCGCGGCGGCAACATTTACTGGTATGGTCTCGCAAGACATATCTGCCCTAATTCACCTGTTTTGTGGGACGCTCAAAGCCCCAATAATTTACGATGTGGGTAAATAGAGCCGGCTGCTGCTACGAAATTTCTGTGTAATTATCTCGTATTTATCTCGTTATTGTTATTGTTGCTCACTGGAAGGCAAATTGCAAAAAGATTATTTAGAATCTTCTTTTGAACGTTTATCAAAAACTCAATGGTTTGGCGACAAAAAATTTAATAACATTAACAAAAACTTCCTAACTTTTTTTGGACTTGAGTTATCGAAATTTACGTTATTCAGGGTTATCGTGATGGCGTGGCAAAATAATCAAGAAATTTCAAACCGAGACATATTATACAACATCAGTAATCTCTTTAGTTCGAGGACACGTTATTTAACTGCCATTGAATTTCTTGTAGAGAGTCACCAATGACTTCCAAAGTTGAAATTTTAAGTGCCAAATATTTAGATGTGTAAAAAAGACAAAGTATTTCTTTAATGTGGATTGATCAGGTCATAGTGTTCAATTTAGAGAATAAATCTTGGTTTACACAATATTTTTGGAGATTTTTTGATCTCTATATGCTTTCTAGAACTACCTAAATCTCTTTATTATATTTGTGTCAACGCAAGAAGATGGATAAGTGCAAAAGTCTAGAGGCGTCATACCCACAACAGTCGCTGAAGTCACTTTAGACAATTGTAGTAAATAGAGGTAGCAAGTTGCGTTAAAAACATTTTTTTTAGAGCCTATCATCTTTGTAGCTATCAGTGGTTGCGTCACTGACTCGTGGAAACTAACCCAAGGCCACGGAAGTACCGAAACTTGCAGGAACGAAATGTTTAATTTTCCAACAGGTGACTCGAAATGTTCAAACGAATTACAAATCGGCAGCAAAACAACAGCATTAAGATAAGACGTCACGGTGTTAAACAAATGTTTAATTAACATTAACAGTAACCTTGCAAAATCACAATTGCTAAGAGTAAATCAAATTATTCTAGAACACAAGACAAAGCAGGAGAACCCCCAAAACTAAATTGGACCAGTTTCGAACAGCCCCAGCACTCAATCCAGCCTCAGTCACCAGCTCCTTGGAGAAAGTATCGAATTGAATTGCGGTATCGTTGGAGGATCTAGCCAGCGCGTAGAGGCGATTTTCGCAAATTAAGGGACTTCCCAAATTGAAAACAGTAACGTTACTTTTCGTTATCGCAACGTAATCGTTAGGTTCAGTTTGCAAAGTAACGTTTTCCCCAACGAAACTGCCATTGATTAAAGTTACGTAGGTGCAGTTCTTGCCGGGATTCGTTGAAACTTCAACGAAATTCTCAGTGGAGTCCTTCAACCTCAACTCGACGATGTTGGGAGCGATATACTGACGATATCCGGAAACCTCCAAATTCGAGGCGTGAATTCTGAATTTGCCATAATCGATGTCGTTGAAGTTCTCGTAGAGTTTGCCGTGAATCACCGCGGTGTCGCTACCGGTCGCTACGGCAATCGCGGGAACTTCGTGGAAATTGCTCAGGATCTCTTGAAGAATATTTCTGAAAGTTTCCACTTGATAAACGTTGGCCGGTTGGATGTTGAGGGCGGTCCAAAAACGCAACAATTGTCGCTGCTTCATTCCAACTTCGTTTAAGTACGACATGAAGTAGGTTTTGTTCAACTTCACTATTTCAGTTGCGATAATATCGCGGGCAACTTCGAAAACTTCATCTTGAGTCCTCCCGCTAACGTTTAGAGCGTTCTGGATGTTCTCTTGAGTGTAGGAGCCGTTTCGCAAAATATCGAAAACATCGTCGGAGTTGAGACCTAAAGCTTCGAAGAACTGGCCGGTGTTGACGTTCAAATTTCGGATCGTGTCCCTCAAAATCGGTCCTTTGACGTCGACATTTTTCGTTAGAGCGTCGTAGAAGTTGGTGAAGGAAACGCCGGCGAACCTCAAAGTTTCCTCGAGAGTATCCACCGTAAAAACTTGCGATAACGTTAAATTGTAATAGCTCAACAATTGGATTGTTTCGTTCAAATTGTAATTTTTTAATCCGGACAGTTCGATGATGTCGGCAACTGGGATGCGAGTTTCGGTTGAGTTGACCATGTCGACGATGATTTCGGACAATTTTTCTTGTCGAAGATAAAATTTTAATTCCACCACGTACTCGTGGGGTCTTATTAGCGACGTTTCGTTAAAACTTTGTCCAGTAGCCACCAAAATTAAGGGAGCTAACGCCAAAAAGACTCGAATAAACGACATTTTTGCTAAAACTTCGACAGTTATCAATTGAGTCATTGCTAATTTTGGGACTTACCTGAAACTTTGATGCGTCTCGTCTCGAATTCTTGGGGTAATGACAATGGATTTGCGTCTCGAGATTGCGGGTTAAATTTATTGTTTTATGTTGAACAAACATTTAGTTAGGCAGATATCTAGTTCTACTGCGCTACGTAAGTGGTATTTTTAACTCCGTGGAAAACTGTCGGCTGCATTAGGACCAAGTGTCACATTTGCCTAATGACTTCATCTGCCCTGTTTGATCTCGATGTAGAGTGCTAAACAGGAAGAGGGCTTCGTCAATAATTCAGGCCCAGATTTGCACCAAAAACAAAATAATTTTATTCCAAAGCCCCCTCTGAAATTTTTAACGGCTTGCTCTCTACCTTCACCAACTCGAATTGTCGATGGAAGGCATGGGGAAGAGGACCAAAACGTCAAAAATGCGATCCGCAACAATTCTCGAGTCCCCTCCATCCAGATGGTTAAAATTGCAGCAGCAATTTTGCGCTTGCCACACAAATCAGCAGTTGAGTTGCCAAACATCTCTGAAATGAACCTATTGACTTTTCTCGCCATCTTTGCACTTCACATCGTCGTCCAGGTGCGTATTGAAATCTTTGAATCATCCAAGTGATTCTCAAAATAGGTTGAAGCGCTAGATGCAGCAACATCGCAACTTGTCAAGTTAACCGAGGCACGTTGTTTCGTTGCCACTGGTGCTGATCCTGACACTGTCAATAAATTCAAGAGGGGCCAAGACGATCCCAGCCAAAGTTTGAAAGAATTTTTGTTTTGTTTTTGGAGAATTATTGGCGTGGTGACCAATGATGGAGATTTCCGAATTGAAGTTATGCGGAAGGTTCTCAATAGACAGTTCTCGGCGGAAGTGATCGAACAGGTGGTGGAGCACTGTGCAGAGAAGAAGGCAAACCGTCTACAAACGGCGTATGAATTCACAAAGTGCAGTTACAAGTACAAGCCGGACGATATGGATTTAGAGAAAGTGTAGTAGAATGCCAACAATGAACCAAAAATCTTTCATAAATTATAAGAATAAAAAAATAGAAGCAGAATCTAATTTTTTTTAATTAACTTGAGTTCAATGATATTAAAACCCGAAACTTGTAATTTGCTGGAATTTCGGTGCTGAACATTTTTTTTTTGCTGTAGAATTATTTTGGAGAGGAATTAGAGGATCTGGCGCAGTGTCCTTTCGTTCTGCCCCTCCGTCCTTTCGCGCAATACTCTGCCACTCAATAAAGAGACTATTACTTCTCCCATTCCATTCCATCACTCACCCGAATGCGACCGTAATAACAAGCAACAAATGGTGCTTTAAAACAAGGCGATTAAAAACGAAACAAGCGCCCATTTAAGCTATCAACACAAACATTTGCCAAGACCGTTAACGATACGCACACATTTGTTGACATTAATTGTAAAATTCCAACAACACTATCAACATTTTACGACAATCGGCTGCAGTTGAACTGATTTCTCCTAATCCGAACAAAAATAGTTTCCCGTTTCTTGTCGCTTAAACACAGCTTCAAATTGAGCAAAATCAAAGTTTAAGAATTATTCCAAAAATTTTCTCGTTGTGGGCAGGTAAGATTTTTTTTAAATAAAAAATTGAACTTCTTTTGCTAAAACTGTTTACCTCGAAATTACCCCCGGCGGCGGCCTGGTTTTAGTTATTGAAAAAGTTTTTGGATGGTTTTGTTTGGGTTTTTTTTTTTGTTTGAACTGTCTTTGGTTGTTTCTGTTGCTGTGGCTATTGACAGTAGTTGGTTGAAAAGGGAGAGTATTGAGTTGGTTGCAGGCAGTCCGCGCAACAGTTATCGACTTGTCCTGGGGAAGGACATGAATAGAGACCTTACTCCTTGCGGGGGATGAGACCGCATTCGTCGGACGCTGGGTCAAGGCTGCCAGGTTTTCGGCTAGGCTCCACTTTATTAGTTTGCCATATTTTCGGGATCGACGAGCTAAGCCGGAGCCGGCAGCAAGGTAAACACCAATAAATTCGGGGATGTTTGCTTGGGGGATGTACAAAAAGGTGTTTACTTCCGGCGACGTCAGAACAAGGATGCTGGATAGAGCTTAGTTGTTATTGCGGAAATAGAAGCGGAAAAAAATTACAGCTGCTGACAAATCTATTCTTTTATCCCAAGACGAGTTTTTAACTTGGCGAAGCTTCGTTGACAGTTCGCCAAAGTCACCACAAATAATTTTGCTCTTAATGTCCCAGATTTCACATTTTCTGCAACTTTTTAGTAATTTGTTAAAGACATGCAATGTCGATAATATTAAATAAATGACCCACAAATGTCTGATCAAAAACTTTTGTCTCTACTTCTTCCCTTAAAGTCTTGAAATTTGTTTCAACCCTGAATATTCAAGAATTTCCAGATGAGATAACAAAGAATGTAGTCACTAAGTTACTGATGCAATTTATTCGCTGCACTGTACCTCGGAGAAACTGATTTTAATGTCATCTCAAGCAGTGGCGGTTTGTATGTAAGAGCTGCGGAGCTGCAGAACACATACCGAAATGATCAAAAAAATAAAAATTGAGATTTGAACCATAAAGGGTTTAGCATCTTTGTGCATAATTAGAACGGTAGAGGAGAACGGAATTGTAAATTAATACACTGCAACTTATATTGGCCCCGTTACTATACTACCGTCAATAGCTCTCGATTACTGCAAACTTTAGTTGCCTCGAATGTGTTCACAGCGAGCAATTTCGGCTAAGAAGTGATTTCATTGGTTGGCCGCTCACGTGGTGCTTATGGCACTATAACACAAATTTGTGGCTGCAACAGAAGCAGCGCAATCATTACAAAGCTTGGGTACTTTATTACCAAAACAAATCGGACCTAAACAACCATGACTCTTGAAGAACTAATGCGTTCCATCCAACTTCCAATTTCATCTCACGTGTCGTGTGGCTATAACAATATATAGTTTTTGCTAGAAAATAAATTTTTGCGTTTGTACGCGAAGACAAAATAAATGTTAAAGCATTTGGAAAACCCACTCCTGATTTACAAATAAAAGTGGCAGCTTCTAGCCGACGGAAGGGTTATAATCGACAATTTAATAACTTCCACCGTGAGTCAAATTATACCAGAAATATATAGTAAGTTTTAATTATAAATTCTCAAGTCCTTCCATGAACTAAAATGCAGAACACACTAAACTGCAGCTTACGCGCCGCCACTGATCTCAAGACTGGCGTGAAAGAGATAATACGTAACTTCCTTTGAAATGATCAAACTTTAAGTTTTTATTACCAAAAAAGTTTGGACTAAAAAATCGACCTTGCTTTCAAGATTGCGTTAGCAAGTCTTTATTTACATATTAACAATAAATTTTTGGCAGCGTCATAAAAGTTACCGAAGCGTTAGATTTTTAATTACATTTTCGGGTATTTTTCTCAAATTATTAAACATTCTAAATGTTAAGTACCTACCAATGCCAACTAATCCCAATTAACCCAACACTCTTACCGTTAGTTGATTCAATTCCTTAACCCTTAACTCATTAGAAAACAATTTGCTCTTAACAACTTTTATTTAAGGTTTAAAATAATTATTTATGTAAGATAATCAGTGAATTCGGTTTTATTATCTAAAGTCAAAAAGTCGTACGGTGGGGGTAGCAGCATCAGCGACGCTATCTTTTCACATTTATTGGTTACATTAAAATACTAATTACGTTGTTTTTTTTGTAAATCTTTGGTATAAAAGGAGCATTTGTCACACACATCTCACAAGCGAACAGCCATCATGAAGTTCTTCATTGTCTTGTCAATTAGTGTCTTGGTCCTCGTGCAGGTATAAAAACTGTTTTACAAAAATATTTTTTTCACCTTTTTTTCATTTTTAAGGCTTTGGAGGTGCCAAAGGAGAGAAAGGAGGAGATCTTGAAAATATGGAAGGATTGCCAAGAACAGTCGAAAGTTCCCACTGATCTGCGATTAAAAGCGCACCAATTAATTATTGAAGACGACGAAACGGTCAAGGATTACATCTATTGTACTGCGAACAAACTGAAAATAGTTAGCGACAAAAATGAACTTATGACAAAAGAAGAGCTTTTGAAGAACTTCTCTGACATTGTTGAGATAGAAAAAATTAATAAAGTCGCCGACTTGTGTTTAAAGAAAAAGGACAATCCCAGGGAAACGGCCTACTTCTTCACCAAATGCTCGTTTCAGTTCAGACCACTTGACAATCTTCCTACGCCAACCAAATAATTGTCTATTTTTTGTTAAGGTGTCACATTAAAAAATTACAAGTAAATAGAATTTCTTTTGACAAAAAATTTGAACTAAAAAATTGACCTTGTTTTTAAGATTACGTTATATCAAGTCTTTATTTATATAATAACAATGGATTTCAGTTAGGATCATAAAAGTTACCAAAGGGTTACACTTTTAAAAATTTTTAGAAATTTTCAGCACCAATGCCGACTAATCTCAATGGGCACAAAACCCTTATGATTGCCGATTCAATTCAACTCTTTAGAAGAAGACTTGCATTTAGTGACTTTTTTTCAAGGATCCTAATTAACATTAAAAAAATCATTTATTGCTAACATTCAAATGCAAATTTCGTTTTTATAAATTTTTGGTATAAAAGGAGGAACATTTGTTATTCGTAATTCACAATCAAACAACCATCATGAAGTTATTCATTGTTTTATCGATTAGTGCCTTGGTTCTCGTGCAGGTATAAAAACTGTTATACAATAGCATTCGTTCTATCAATTTTGTATTTTCAAGACTTTGGAAGTGTCAAAGAAAAGAAAGGACGAGATCCTGAAAATATGGGGGGATTGCAAAGAACAGTCAAAAATTCCCACTGCACTGCGATTAAAAGTGCACCAATTAATTATTGAAGACGACAAAACGGTCAAGGATTACATCTTACATCTATTGTATCGCGGACAAACTAAAATTAGTTAGCGACAAAAATAAACTTTTGCTGAGAAAAGAGTATGTGAAAAATTTTTCTGATGTTATCGAAACAGAAAAAATTAACAAAATTGCCGACGCGTGTTACGAGAAGAAAGATACTCCGAGAGAAACTGCCTTCTTCTTCACCAAATGCGCGTTCTAGTTCAGACCACTCGACAATCTTCCTACGCCAATCGAATAATTGTCTTTTTTTTTGTTAAGGTGTCACATTAAAAAATTACAAATAAACAGAATTTTTTTTTAGTTTTTAGTACCAAAAAATTTGAACTAAAAAATCGACCTTGCTTCCAAGATTGCATTAACAAGTCTTCGTTTATATATTTTAGTTAGCGTCATAAATGTTGCCAAAGCGTTAAACTTTTAATTAGTGTTTGTGTATTGATCTTAAGTTTTTAAAAATTTTAGAAATGTTAAGCACCAACGCCGAGTAATCTCAATGGCCGCAAAACCTCTACGGTTATAGTGGGATTCAATTTCTTAACTCGTTATAAGAAGACCTGCTTTTAATGACTCGTCTTCAAGGATTCGAATTAACATTAAAATAATCATTTGTTGCTTACATTTAAATGCAAATTTGGTGTTTATAAAGTTTTGGTATAAAAGGAGGCGCATTTGCCATTTGCAATTCACAAGCAAGTAACCATCATGAAGTTCTTCATCGTTTTGTTGATCAGTGCCTTGGTCCTCGTGCAGGTATAAAAACTCTTATACAAAAGCATTCGTTTTATCAATTTTTTTATTTGCAAGGCTTTGGTTGTGCCGAACGAGAAGAAGGAACAGATCCTGAAAGTTTGGAATACTTGCAGCGAACAGTCAAAAATTTCCACTGAGCAACGATTAAAAGTGCACAAAGCAGTTATTGAAGACGACGAAACAGTCAAGGATTACCTCTATTGTGTCATGGAGAAACTGAAATTAATTACCGACAAAAATGAATTTTTGCCCAGAGAAGAATTTGTAAAAAATTTCTCTGATATTTTAGGAGAAGAAAAAATTAAGAAAATTGTCGACGCGTGTTACAAGAAGAAGAATACTCCGAAAGAAACCGCCTTCTTCTTCACCAAATGCGCCTTCCAGTTCAATCCACTCGAAAATCTTCCTGCACAAGGCCAATAACTTTCTTTTTTGTTAACGTGTCCGTCTCATATTCAATCAACTAAATAAATTTTTTTCAAAGTTATGCTGTTATTTTTAGAAGTTTTGCATTTATAACACTTTATTTCCTATTCTTTTGTTCCTATTTATTGTCATTAATTTTCTTAACTTATATTAGCCCACATTATTTTCAAATCAATGTCTTTTCTTTGTAACATACGTGTTAGATATGACCCAAAGCAATAATTACTCGTCAGTTATATCTTCTTGGAACAACAGCACTTAGTTTTCAAATCACCTACAATATCTATTGTCTAAGTAATAATCGCTACGTTGGTTTGTTAACATTTTTTCAATTAACGCGTAACACGCAAATGACCGTGACCCTCACGTCAACTTAAGACAATTTTTAAAATTTTAACAACGTGAATCTGAAACACTTGTTAATATTTTGCTAAAGAGAGCTAATAGATGCAAATCTATTGAGTCAAGTTTCAATTTGGTTGTGTTCATGTTGCGACCAGTACCACAGCTTCCCTGTTGATTAGTTTCAAAACTGCAGCTAATTCCCAACGCATCTGCTATATAAAGACGTGATACTATCACCTCTTCAACAGTAGCAAGTGTCGTCCACAATGAAGTACTTCGCTCTATTTCTCATCGCTGCTCTTTGCGTCGTCGTCCAGGTACGTCCAAAAATTCTTCAAGTTCCTCCCATAACGTTTCTGTCAAAAGTCTAGGGAATTGAGCGACGCGACAGCGCAAGGAATCAAAATCGTCCAAAGAATCTGCACGGACCGCACCGGCGCCGACATCGAAACCATCAAAAAATTCCGGAAAGGAGGATCCGAAGACACTCCAAAATTGAGGGAATATCTTTTGTGTTTCCTGAAAACTTCCGGCGTGATGAACGATTCCGGTGATTTCTTCATCGACGTTCTAGAGGAAGCGTTGACGGCCAGATTGGGGAAGGAAGTGGCGAAGAAAGTTTTGGAGGAGTGTGCGGTGAAGAAGACGACGCCTTTGGAAACGGCTTACGAGTATTCCAAATGTAACTACAAGTACAGGCCGGAAGGTTACTCAACTTTGGAATAAGGGGCCCGAAGAGAATTTTCTTTTGTAACGCAAAATAAATGAGTTTAGAGAGTGAATTGCGTTTTTTTGTCAGATTAAATGTAAATACGACAACCAGTTCGCTTGCGGTGTTAATGCTTAATGAAGTGGTTTGAATGGTCGGAATCTCGTTTGGGGGCTCGTGACTTGAATGCCAGCGGTTGTCAAACTTTCTTCGTCAACACGTTAAAATTGAATGAGTCACCGGTTTCGAAGATGTAGCATTTAGATAAATTAAATTTTTTAATTTAAAAAAATGTTTTTCTCAAAAAATTATACCAAAAAATCACCTTTCCACTACATGATCAATAACCATGCCACAGATTAGGGAAAAGAGTGAAACTAAATTCTTGCAAGGTGTTAAAATTTAAATAAAAGAAATGAGCTCCCTACATACTCTTTTGAGTTATCTTTAAAAAAAGGGGGGCTCTTTTCATTAATATTATTTTCAGTTAAATTCTGTTAAATTTATTTTTCTGGTGCGTCACTTATTGGCAAGCTCTGGTTGTGTCAAACCGGTTGTTATCTCTGATTAATTATCACCTTTCTTCAACTAATTTCATTGCACAAACAAAGTAACCTTAATTCAAGAACGCAAAAAAGACAAATGCAACATATTAATGAAAATATTTACTATCTAAAATTTTTCCAGGTTTTTTTTATTTGAAAAATTGATTTTTATTTAATAATTAACATAATTCCTTCCAACAAAGTAAACGGAACTAAGGTATAAACCAGTAACAATCAACTATTTCCCCGAATCTAGACTTATATAGCAGCTTGATTTTTAAATATTCATTAAAACCAGATCATGCATCGTTCTTCGGCGCCAAAATGTTACCGTCAGGGTTAAAATCCAGAAGCGGACTTGAGAAATTTCAACCAACTCGACGTGCAAACCCGAAGATTTCCGCAAAAAAGAGCAATCACACAAAGTTTCAGAAAGCAATTGTAATTCTAATTTAAAAACGACATTGTAACAGGCAATTTTCGAGAAAAAACCTGGCAGAAATTGCCCATAAAATTGCTAGTCCCACCCTGCATTGACGACAATCTTTTTTTTACTACTTGCAATAATGATATTCATTTCATGAACTATAAAAGTCGCTCAACGGTTTCTCGCCGTTAGTAATCACTTATCGTGCAAAATGAAGTACTGCATCCTCCTTGTGGTCGTCGCACTTTGGGCCGGAGCTCAGGTACAGTCAATTTTTCTAATTAAAAATTTTATTTTTGTCTTCAATTTAAATTTTCATTTTTGTGACTGCAATTATATTAAATTTTCGTTGTAGTCAAAGGAGCTAACCGAAGAGCAAAGAGCGGGCATTAAGGCCGTCGAAACAACTTGCGTCGAGAAATCCAAGGTGGATGCCGAAAAGATCAAAAAGTTTCGTCAGGGTACCCCCGACGAGACCGATCCCAAACTGAAAGAGTACATGTTGTGCTTCTTCAGAACCGCCGGAGGCATCGACGAAGCTGGCGAGTTCCAGAAGGAATTGATCGAAAAAAGCTTAACTGAGAGGTTAGGCGAGGAAGGAGCAAAAAAAGTGCTGGCGGAATGTTTGGTGAAGAAGGCGACTCCTCAAGAAACCGCCTTCGAGTACGCCAAATGCACCTACAAACACAGGCCAGGCGGGTACTCCAACATAGAATAGACTTGGTACTCAAAATTGAGAAAATAAATTTTTAGTTTGGAAATTTCTTTCTTTTTACTTCTCTTAATTTTATGTTTTTGCGGTCAAAGCTCAAAAGAATTACGGCAATAACAACTGAACTTATAATTCGGAGAAGTGCCCTTGCCGGTACTTGACGGAGCACTTCATGTAGTTAAACGCCGTCTCCTCTTCGGTACCCATCTTCTCCAAACACTCGTTCAAGATCTTGTTTGCTTTTTCCTTGCCCACCATGTCGATTAGTCCTTTGCTCAACACGTCACTTTGAAGATTTCCATCACCATCAAACGCATCGACCATTTTGAGGAAACAATAGAAGTATTCCTTGAGATTCTTGTCATTGGCTACGTGACCGTCTTGACGTAACTTCTTCATTATAGCCGCGTCAACTCTCGATGTCTCTTCACATTGCATCTTAAGCGATTTGACCGCGTCTTTCTCCCATTCGGTCATGGCCTGTAATTGCAGAATTAATTAAATCGAAAAGGCTAATTACGTAAATTACCTGAATGTTGACTGATAACGCCAATAGAACCAAAGCAACGAGCTGATTCATTGTTCTGTTTGGTTGGAGAAATAATGAGGTGTGAGCGCTGCTATTTCTTATTATATAAGATCTGAGTAATTATTTATTATTGACAGAGGGTGTAATTATTATTAATTTTTGGTGGCGGTAATAGTTGGTTGTAAAGGAATTTAGAAACGTTTTGATATTATCCGATATTAAAATGAAATTTGTAGTCGTTACCACCAATTTGCTCGCTATCATTAGTTTCAAATTTAACGGTATCTGTTTCGAGGCCACAGATATGGAATGCCACTTAGATTTTTAAACTGTTATTACATTATCTCCGAAGATAATTCACGAAGGTAAAAATAATAATTTGGTTATTATTCATTTGTTATTATAAATGAGTGATACTCGCTTAAAGTAGGTACGCTTTTAGCCACCCCATTAAATATTTGCCTGATTCAAACCCTTGAGAATTTTTTCTGTGGATACATACAAGAAGTAGCAAATTTTGGCCAATAATTATTACCAAGAGTTTTAAGTGAAACATCCCATTTATAATATTGAACAATTTATAACATCTTCAAAATTTTGGAGACAAAATTTATAGACCTACAGACAATTAATATAAAGAAACAATAATTTGATATAATTTAATTTGATGTAGTTTTCAATAACCAAAGTACCTGACTCACTGGGCGGAAATGCAGCCATGAAGAGTCACAGCTGTATCCTCTGGAGTTGCCTTCTTTCCCATACAACTCTTCAACGTTTCCATAATTTTGGCCGCCTTCTTCTCATCGCCGCTGCATTCAAGAACGTCGTGTTTGATGACGTGTGTCAACACGTTTCCTTGCTCATCCATGTAACCCAATTTTCTAAACTTGCAAAGGGTGAAGGCTCTAAATTTGGGATTGGTTTCGAGATCAAGTTTGGTTTGCTGTTTGTTCATGTCATCAGTGCTGACCTTCTCAATTTCATAACACTCTTTGGCCGCCATGTTGTACTTGTCCTCGACGGCATTCTCGGCCTGTTGAAGAATCCATAAAGATGCGGCAGGAACAAGCGAATAAGGAATCGTACCTGAATAGCCGAGAGCAGCAGAAGAACCGGAAGAAGAAACCAATCGGAACACGCAAACATTTAATTGTATTGTTAAAACGTTATTGGCACTAAAACCTTGTTGACGTGCCGGAGTAAACAAGAACCTTATCTTTGGATATAACCTTCTTCTTGTTTTTTGTTCGTTCGAATGACCTCGGCGTGATAGTGTTTGGTGGGTATCACTCAATCTTCTCAAGGCCTTCAACACCCAAATTTTTGTTCTGTAAAAGTGGTGGTGCGAAGAACGCATTCTCACATTTTCCACCTAACGACACAAAATAAAAGAAAAAAGTGTCCCACAAGGAAAGCTTGTTAGGCCTCTTCTATACTAACGGATGTTTAAATTTGGCACTATTATTTAACTTTTTATAACTACTTCCAGGAATTAATTTTGGTACTTGATTTAAAGTCTTAAAATTTTTTTTTTTGCAAAAACAATTTTTTTTTTAAATTTAAATACGTAAGTAAAACAAATTCAACAAAAGTGTGAATAAAAACTATTTATTAACAAAAGAAATTTAAAATCTATTGTCGATGGCATGAAGTGTCAATGTCGTCTTCATCCAACTGCAAACAGGGACAGTCATAGCTGATGGTTATGGCCGTTTCTTCGGGAGTCGCCTGATCGTGAGCGCACTGGTCGAGAAATTTCTTGCTGACTTTCCAATCGACGCCATTTTCGAACAGGAAAAATTTAAGAGACCCCTGTTGCAGTTTACCTTCTTCATTGATGAATCCCATTTTTTTGCTTTCGCAGAGCACAAATTCCGAAAGTTTTGCATCGTTCTTGATGCTCGTACGATTCATATTATAGATAAAATCCATGTCGATGTCGTAATTAAGATTTAAAGCATCCAAGCAGGCTCTGCGAGCTTTCCTGTGTTTCTCGGTGAGGTGTACATGGCCTTCCTGTTAAGAATCAATTACCATTTACGGCCCATTATGTTTATAGCATGGTCTTACCGTAACAATTATTAATAATGCTGCCAACAGAATGAGACTTACGTATTTCATATTACTCGACGAACGACAAAATGTTGTAAAATTGTTGTAATCAATAGTTGCGCCAACTGATTTATCTAAGCGACCTCATAACCCAATTGCGACTTGATAGATTTGGCATAAAAAGTATAATTCTAGAAGAATTATAAAGAAAAGCTTCTCTATAAAATTACTCCAGTGACCTCAGTGACCATAAGACATTTTTATGAAAAAAAAAACAATTAAACATAAATGCAGTTATATCATAACAGATAACAAGCAAATTGGACTTGAGAATGATATAAAATTTTTGACCTTCACAGCAATTTCTTCAGAACTTATTCTTCTTTATGGTGACGTGGAAAATATTCAATATTTTATATTGAATTAGATACCTACATACAGTTTAGAGATATTACCGAAGAAAATGTGACTATTATGTAATTTGGTAACGGAGCTGTACCGCAGTGTCAAGAGTTGGACCTTATTTTGTGTTCGTTTTTAGTAATAATTTTTTTGCGTCGTTTAAATTACCTAATAATTTTAATTAATTGCACAAATCCTTGAAGACGTTTTTATTGCACTTAATCACCGTAATAACAGCGATTTTCATTGGACAGATATCTTTACTTTGTTGCAGAAAATTTGATAATTAATGATGCAAGAGTTAAAAAACTGTCAATAAGCGCACAGGGCCGGGGGCCAAAATTTAAAAGAATTTTCAAACTTCTTTGCAGAAAAACAAAACCATTCTACAATTTTACAGCAGAACCGTCCTATTTTACCCAATTTGATTCTGAAGTTTTAAGAACGATATCTTTGGTTATAGATTCTACCGTGGCTCTAAACATTTGAACCGGACCTGCAGCACCTCGCTATCAATTTTTAATTAACGCAAATTGATTACAGGAGTATCGCATGTGTTGTTTAAAAACTGTTATGTAATCCTTACGTGCTGATTTCAATTTCAACGATTATGTAGGTATAAAAGAAGCAAGAAGCGAATCATCTGCAGACTTCGATCAGCTAACGACCAGTGTTCAAAAACCTCAAAAATCTCAACCATGAAGTGCTTGGCCCTCCTCCTATTGGTCACCTTGGTGGCCGCCACTCTGGTAAGTTTCTTTCACTTCACAAATAATGCAAAGAAATGCAGAAATTTAGCTATTGGTTCGTTTTACTTTCTTCAAGTAAAAGAAATTAAGAAGATTGCAAAAATTCCATTGTAAAAGACTTAAAAACCTGCATCTTTCATTATTTAGCAAGAAACTACGTACATACTTTATTAGAAGCTATGATTAAGAAAATATTGTTTTCTCATTTATTTTTTTTCAATTGTTGGCTCTTAGCCAAGTGGTGTCTTTTTTTAATTGTTGCCATTCCAGGCCATCGAGATGACCCCCGAAATGATCCAAAACGTCAAATCGATGCGAAAACACTGCATGGAGCACACCCACGTGGACCACGAGTTGGTGAAGAAGTTCGCCCACGGCGATTTCGAAGAAGACGAGAAACTAAAGCTGTACATGCTTTGTTTCTTTAAAAAAGCCGGAGTGATGAATGAAGCTGGGGACTTCCTAAAGGACGAGATCAAAACCAAAACCACCACAATGTTCGGCGAGGACACTTCGGCCAAAATTATGGAGCACTGCATCCACAAGGAAGGCGTGCCCATGGAAACGGCCTTCAAGTACGCCAAGTGCACCCACCAGTACTGGCCCACCAACTATCCCAAAGCTTAAACCGATTTACAAGACGCGATAATTTGGCGATGCTGTAGAAATAAAGTAGTTAACAGAATAAATAGAGTTTTTTTAGTTTACCCAAATTTTTTAGGAAGAGAATAGGGCCGCTAAAACGCCACTGCGGCACTTCCAAGTACTTTAGAGTTTTTAGAATTTTTAAAAATATTTTTGGTAAAATTTTATTACTTAAACTTCAGCAAGTGCCAATTTGAGAAGTGGAAAGTCAGGTAAGTTGGGAGATCCTACTGGCGGAGTTACAAAAGCCATCTTTTTTCATTTTCCCAAAACAATTTGAACTCTGTAGGGTTGGGGTGGTGGTTCAACTGAGACAATTGGTAATGATTACGTATTTATTTAAGTTTCATTGGTCAACTAAAACAACAATTTCCTGGAAGCAAATGGACGTGGCGCTTAGATGGATTTGGGGTAGTCGGCGGGCCAGAACTTGTGGGAGCACTTGGCGTACGACCAGGCGGTGTTCTTGGGCGAGTCCTTCTTTTCCAGGCATTCGGCGACGATTTTGTCGGAGGTTTCTTGTCCGAACATGGCAGTGGTCTTGGTCTTGATGGATTCCTTGTTGAAGTCGCCTCCGTCGGTGATGACGCCGGTCTTCTTGAAGAAGCACAAGATGTAATCCTTCAATTTGTCGTTTTCATCATCGGAGCCTTCGGCGAACTTCTTCAACACGGAGGTCTCGACCTTGGTTTCGTCGATGCAGTGTTTCCTGGTGTCCTTGATGAACTGCTTTTGTTCGTCGGTCAAGGCGCTGACCTGCACATTTCAAAAATTAGAACAAGCCTGCAGGCCCAATTCGTAAGTCAAAAAAAGATTAGGAATTCAAAATTAAAAAGAATAAATATTTTTTAACTTTAATGACAAGTTGGAATGGTCAAAAGAAAAAAAATTTAATAATTTTTGGGTAACGTCAGTAGAAGTGATAGGGGTGGAATGGTTGAAAAAAATTTTGGCTGGTTTACCTGAACGAGAGCCAAAGCGGCGACAGCGAGAAGAATGAAGATTTTCATTGTTGTATTGTGTTGGCAACTGGATGAAGCTACTGATGACTCCAAAAATTGTCTCTTCTTATATACTAAATCTGAGATTACGTTGCTCAGTGACAATCGCTATTGATGTTGGTTGAAAAAAATCCATTACTTACATCACGGCGCAGAGGTGGATTAAAAATATTTTGAAGTCACTTCCTGATTCGAAACAACTAAAAGTTGGACCTTTGGCTGCAAAAATTGAAGCAATGCACCTCACGATTTTAGATTCTATTTTGATTAGCTTGGCGAAACGAATGGAAAATGTTGGTAAATTTAGGGGTCTTGCAGGTCCGGTCCTGGCACTATTTTCGGGGTCAGCGTTACGTGGTCATTGTCGACAAATATTTTTAATCTAAATTATATAACTTTACTGGAATTATCCCAATAATCGTAATAACAAACAAACCGATAACTCGTTTATCTAAAAATTGTTACCAATATGTATTTATGTAGCATTTTAATTAGTTTTGATAATGATATCTTCGTTAGTGACAAAATTTAGAATAGATCGGATGACAAAACTCGGACCTTAACCTACACGTCCCAGCTCGTAACGTAATTAATATTGGGCAAAAACTGAACAAGGTTTTATTATTGCAAAAATGTTTCAAATTTTTTTTAAATAGTGCCCTACGCTAAAATTTTTGTTAAAGGGCTTTGTGCAATTTTAAAAATTTTTAATTGATAGATGAGATTTCAATTCACCCTTATGCAGAAAATTCTTGTTTTTCTATAATTACAATAAAATGTTAAGAGGACATCATAAAAGAGTAAATGAAGAAAATAGTTTTTCAAAGGGGTACTTTGGAAATTATAACATAAGTTTTAGAGGAACCTCTACCTGAAACTAAGCATTAATAATTTCTCTTCATAATACCCCAATTAACAAAAACTTTTATTATGTGCGATGGACGTTAAGATTTTAGTTGAGGTAACTTCATAAAACGTTTTGTGTTCGAAAATGTAAAAAGTGTCTGCTTCGATATTGCAGGCCATTCTTTGGCTTCCCTTCTATTTTTATCTCAAAACTTACAAAATCAATTACATCAACTTGTGCGACTTGATCAAATTTTAAACTTTCACCCGGTTCAGCGCGCGCCTTCGGGTCCCGGATCGAACCCCCAATTTCCATATAAACAATTGCATCGCAGGCACTTCCGTGCCTTTTCCCTAGCGCCAATCGCGCAATTACCCGAAGAAAACACAAAAGGCCAAGTCCTTATCGCTGATTTAAACCGGAATCGAACACACCTTCTCGGGCTAGCGTCGCGCAGCCGCCGGCGTCGGGACGCCGTTCGGGACCCTGCCGACGTTCGCTAAGCTCAGTACGTCATCCCATTTCAATTGTGTCACGTCGCCGGGATAAAAGGCTTACGAAATTCATGTAAGTTTTATGTAAATGCATGACGGAAAAATACTTCCGGACGTAGCGACCTTGAAAGCTGCATTTGATTAAAGGAAAAAAAATTAAAAGAACACGGGAAAGAACACGGGAAGAAATTGCGGCTTTTTCAGAAACTAGTTGCCGCCGTTCCTGAAACTTGCGCTTCGGCAAGTTCGTGAAAGTTGGACGACGTCGTTCTGATTTAACGCCGCAACCGCAGATTTTTAATAAATCGAGATTTGAAATTCTAAAGCGTCGAATTTCAGTATTCAGTTATGCGCGGTTCCCTGAAATTGGTATAATTCCGCCCAGGTGCGTCGCGAATTACTGAAATTTTCAGGTGGTTTTCCAGACCGTCCTTGATGACATTTGGGTGGAACCCGCATTTCCGTTTCAAACGGAATTCCTGCAACATTTGAAACAGGATTGTTAACTGTTTCGAAATTGCGGTCAAAATATTGGCAAAACTTCCTCAATCTCGATCGATTTCGGGTAATGAGCCAATGAAGCAATTTTCAGCAGTTTCCGTCTGGGGAATGGCCAATCGTGAGTTCTGATTAAAGCCAGGGGGCGAATTGAAGTTTTTTCTTAAAGCAGCGAAAAGTTTGGCGTCATCATTAATTCAAAGCGCACTTCGAGCTTGTGATGGAAATGAAAGCATCCTGAAAATTTTACTGAAACTCGTTAAACAATCTTGATTTGACTGCAAATTCGAACACAATTTCCAACACAATTAGGTCAATTAGCGCTTTAGAATCTTTTATGCAATTAAATCGACTTGTGTAGGATTGATAAAAGTTGGCGAGAAATAATGTAAATGTGTTAATTTTAAATCTGGTAGATTTTAAAATAAAATATCAGTGTAGGTATACGATCTTGCAATTTATTTAGGATCTGCTCTTACTTTAACGGGCAGAAACAAAGAGATTTAGCTCACATAATTTTAACATCAAGAAAAATCATAATATTTACATGGCGGGGTACTTTTCAAAGAGAGGAGTAATATAGTACTACAGTGGGTTGAATTTACCTACTTACGTAGGTATAATATTTAAATTAGTTAACAATTTTTGAAACATTCAAATCGTTATATTTTAAAAATTAAGCCTTAGAGTTAAAAACAATTGCCAGATTCGTGTTTATGAGTCCGAAATCTACCAGAAAAGGTCATAAAACCGATGCAATAAATGTCAATATTTTCGACTTTTTTTCAACCCTAATCGATATAGGTTCGAAAAATTACTAAAATTGTCATTGTTGCAGCTAATGCCTGGAAATGACGTTTTCTTAGAGTTTAAGTTACGTTGTGTTGACACAAAGTTAAATGACCAACATTGTTCAATTATCCAGCTGATGTTAGTAATTAGACTTATGGCAATGAATAGCTTTCGCCCTACGCCACAATTATTGCGATCACATTCAAGTGTGGCAATAATTATTGCTCGGAAGACTGATGAAGTGGTTAGTTGAAGTCGCTATTAATTTCGCTCAAAATGTCAAGAGGTTAAATCGCGAAATCCCAGCTGGGAGACTCAAACACATGTGCCTCTGGGTATAACAGTTAACGTTTATCAAACAGACAACCAGCCACTAGCTCGAGTTTCCGGTAAACACACGCACTTCCGCCAACACCACCAAAACAAATAACTAGATTTGGTTAGCAGAATTTACCGCAATCTACCCCTAAAACAAAAAGCAACTCCTGGGAACCAAATTAAAAGATTGAGTGAAACTTATTTGAGGACCGTCACTTTAACAAATAGCCGGAGGGGCAAGAAAATCGTTATTCAATGAAACATGGCAATTTCGTTTTTGTCAACCCCCGACGCGGCAAAACTAATATGAAACGGGTCGCTCCATTTCCGACCCCACGTACAAAATTCGTGCATTACCTCCTGAATTATTTATTGTTCCAATATCGAAACTCGCTGCTATTTACTTTCGTCGAGAAAAATCGAATATTTCCAAGTCATCATTAACCTGTTGCGGCAGTGGCGTCCTCAATTAGTGCCTTCTTAAAAACGCCCAAATCTGGAAGGACGTTGAGTAATGACAGTGGCGTGTCGTGGAAATTCAAGAAACTACATTTCTCATCGAAACGGGGTCGAGAAGCTAGAGGGTAGATTACGAGTGAAAACGAAGCGCACTTTATCAGCAGCTGAAAGAGCAACTTGCTGCATTGCCGAACCAGTTTTGCTGAACAGAAGCCCGGGGGTTGTTGAATTGCGAAATTAGACGTTATGTTGTTGGATCAGTCACTGCTCCGTTCAGAACCTGAGGCGGTGCTACGCAATTATGGCGGAACTGCCAATTACTCAACGATTGGACTAATTTATTAATTAATCACGCCACTTGAAGTGTCCAGTCCAGGTTTTACGCTTCATGTGGAGCTTCAAATAAAGCAAAAGTTTTGTCTAATATAAAAAAATTCTACTAAAATTTCTTTTCCCTTGAGTTTGAAGTTTTCGACATTTGTCTCGGTTCTCTAGAGATCTAGAGGCCAAAGCTTCACAGCGTCGCCCGTAGTCACGTATTCTTCGAGTGACGACAATGTTTTCAGCGCTTTTGAGTGGAAACATGAATATTAAACATGGAATTACTAAATCCCCACGTCAATGGCAGCCGGTAAACATTAATGAGGGATCAGATTTTGATCGATGTTTTACGAGCCCATCTCGCGTTACAACCCCAAACGCACAGAACAACCCAACAAGCAACCAACGAAAGCTTGGTGGAAACATTATTTGTTGAGGTTTTTGACCCAACAAAATTGTTTCGCATAAATTCCTAGCTGTGTTGCTTCTCCCGGGAATGTTATTAGAGCCGCACCTATTTGTTTTCTGCTGTGGCTATCAATCATTCGTGGCGACATGGAAACATGGCCGACTGGCAAGTGGGGAAGACCCCGAATTTTGTGAAATTTTTGGCAGAATCGGCTCCATTAATTTCGTTATTCGGACGGGTTCGTTAAGGTAGCGCTTCTGCTACCTTGCTGGAGGGGCGCTTGGGGCGTAATCTATCAAAAACTTATTTCATTAAAATCGACTTAGTCAGCGCAGGCGGAAAATGACGATTTATTATTAGAATGTTGGGATTTTTAATAATTTGGATGCAGATAAATTGTTTCAAAGTTTTCTTTTTGAATTTCGAAACTGTTCCAATCTTTAATCGCCTTCATAAAGTTCGGAATATTTGAAGCACATTTGTAGCTAAATTACGTTTTAACTTCGCCTGCTTGAAGCTATTGCTATTGTTTTGCAAAATTGTTATTATTTTGTAAATTTTTGTTTTTGAGGAGCTTTATCTAGGAAATGATATGATTATTCGTATGCATTAAAAAGTTTCATTGTTGTTGAACGACCACCAGATGTTGCTGGAAGTCAAGTTAATAATAGATTTAATAAGAGCCAGATTTACAATGTTGCTATTCTGGAGACTGTATTCTGAAGCACTTCGGTCATAAAAATGTTCATTTTGCTGAAATAATAAATTATTAAATTCCAAGTTTTTCTTCCTTGTTTTAGTTCCCTTTTCTAAACAAAGATCTTTACTTTTGCAGTCAGAATTCTTAAATTAGTATTCTTATTATTGATCATAACTTCCTGACGAGCAGTTATTTCTATTCTCTAAAAATTCTCAATTAGATTGTTTTGCTAGCTCCCACGCCTCGACTTTACCTTTGATCAGACTTCCGCTTTCATGTTCCTCTCCAGATCTAAACGTTGCCATGTTAAAAGAAAACAACCAAGCAAAGACCCCAGGACCGCGTTAGTTCAGGACGCCTGCTTTACGAGCCACCACCACGAAGATGATAAAACGCCGATGCATCTAAACTTTTACGATCTCCTCGTGTCTACTAAAAAGTCGTTCTTGTTGACTTAATTTTTCCTTTCACGCCACAAGATCGATGAAGCACTTATTCGCTGGTTACAACGCCGGAATTAGGCCGTCACTAGATTAAGCCATCATTATTGGTTGTTGCCTTGCCGCACTAATTCGTCTATTGTCCGAGCCGCACAACCCCCGTTAACTATGGTGTGCGACCTGGTGCTCGATCCGGCCAACCGGCCCCAAGTCAACTGGAATAATTAGAAGTTGGGTAAAAAATTTAGGTTTTCAAACTATCTGGAGCTAAATTACCCCAATTTTGTTCAATTATTAACTTTGTTGCTTTAGGATGAAGCTAGTTAATTTAGTTGGAGAGTTGCCCAATTTACCACCCCTGGCGAAGTACAGCTAGTTGCTGGAAACCAGAAAATTATCCTTTTGGACTTTAAGCTTTATTTCACCTGTAGTTACTTGAGACATAAGGGTGGCAAAGCGAAGGATCTAGGAACTAGGCAAACACGTTAAACAACCACCAAATTGTTGGAGAAAAGTGATCATAATTTATTTGAAACTTTTTTTCTTCACCTCCAAGTTTGTAGTAATTGTTTCCGACAGGAGATGCTAGAAAGCTCGTGGCAGTAATTTTGGCAAAGTTCTGAAAATGCGGCTGAATGTTCCTTAATAGGTTTGTGTAGACGCAAGCAACTTTCTTAATCGCCCCATTCATAACGTTGGCAACTTTAGCGTTTAGCGAAATTTTCGTAATCGAACCAGCGAACCGGTCAACACCGGCACCTATCAAATTGTTAGCGAGAACTCGGGATCATTAATTCCTGCAAGTAACTTCTGAAATTTAGGCAACCCAAAATACGTCACTACCGTTGGACGCTTGACAAGTTCGATACTCCATCAAACAACTCCATCCAAAATTACTGTCGCGTTAAAGATCAATAATTGTTGGTCAGTTTATTGCCGGAGTTTAAGTACCGAAACGAGGTACCTGAAACTCGCATCAAAGTTTCGGGGCAACTCCGGGAACGAGCTGGAATTTTATAGTCGGCCGGAGATAACGCGATGGGGGGTCCGACCATTGGAAACGCAGCACCGTCCTGTTTACGGAACTAGGTGAACAGTAAAAATTCGGCTTCCACGGGACACACCTTACTTTATTACTGCGGATTTTCGGGGTCGATAAAGGAGCTCTTTTCCAGCTTCTGGAACTGCAGCAACCTTCTCGAAAAAAGTGCAAGTGGACCTGGCCGGCGAAATAATTTATTTAAATTATTGTTTATCCCGGGGATTGGTGATGGTTATGGATTTGCGATTTGCAAAATTGTTTGTAAACCAAGGGGAGAGAGGTAGTGACGATGTAAACTGAACCCACGGACTTGTTTACTTTACTTGTTCATTCAGGAGGACCCTTTGCAAACAATCCCCGGTTTTAATAACAAAATTTTCGCATTTTGGAGGTAAATATTCGTTATTGCAAACAAGCACGTTGCAAGCACAATAATTAAAGACGTGAAAATTTTAAAAATAATCGAACAAAATTTCTTAAGAAACTACTTCGGTGTTACCGTAAAGTTTCAATCCGCTCTCGTAAACTTTTCTCTCTAAATTCATTGAGATGCTTATTCCAGACGTTGACAGGATTATAGATTCTTTAGATTCGTTGATGTAACAGAGTTGAAACCGAAGCAACACTTTGAGTCATTACTAATTTACATCTAACCTGCTCGGAAATAACAATAGTTTTGTTTGCGTTACGGATAACAATAATTACGAATTGTAGTGTCAATCTAGATTCACGCTTGATAGAGTGTACCATTACGTTATTGTTATTACAAAGTTTTCTCTTGAGAATGCCGCGTAAACGTCCAACATTTGTTCCAAAGATAATATCGCTTGAAAATTTTATTTTTTTATTTCTTATTAGATCCGTCTTCTAAAATCGCCCTTGACTCGTGCGTAATTGAGTAAAAACGTCAACCCGACAGATTTCATCCATCTTCCGGTGCCGTGTTCGTAATTACTAAATCAATGTTTCCAAATCGATTCATCCATAGACAACTAAGTTTAGTTCTAGAAACAATTATTGATTTATCTCAGAAATTAAGTCTCAATAATTGCAATTAGTGGCCTTGACATAGAGTAATCACGCGGTTGTAAAGTAGGTACTTGCAGCCGCAAGATTATAACTGCAACAATGTAGTTTTTTTTTTAATTTCAATCAATGTGTGTTATTAGTAAATGTTGTTGCTATTGACTGTTTCGTTTTTTCCCATTTGCCGAGATAGCGCGTGAAGATACGTGAATGCGAAATCCCCAATTTAATATATGTGACTTGTTTAGGAGATAACGTTCCGGACCGCCACACTTTCCCCCTGATTTACTGTTATTGAATATCGATTCGAAACAAGATGCATTGCGCCGAATTATTCGCATCTTTACCGGAATTACACACCAACTCCTCCATCAATAGCAACCAACAGATTAGATTGCGATCAAACTTTTCTTGTGCAGCCAACTCTCACGTTTCTCTTCAATTCCGGTTGGAACCGGCCTATTTCGGTGTCTTAGCGGTTAAACAAATGACTGGGAATTTCGTTCCAACTTTCCCAATTTCGAGTAGCAGATGTCGGGAAGACAGGACGAGGGCTGTCGATAACACAAGTCGGGAATAATGACGGCGCGTATTTCAGGACCGGCGCCAATTAGGACAAGGAGCGGAAGAATTAGAACCAGGAAGACGAAGAGGATCCAGGTCCAGATAACCAATTATCGGTGCAAGTTGGCCAGAAGAAGTTACTGGCACCTCTAAATAATATTAAGCGTCGGTTGCGATAACGCAATCGTTGGAAAAATTTTACTGAAAAAGCTTTTTCCAAAGTCGATAACTGCCGTTTCGTTGGTTTTGCTCCGGTGTCTCGATTTAGGCCTTCAATCTTGAATCACTTTGCTGATAAATAAGATGTGACAGTGACCCACCGCCGTCCCCGGTATCGACCGCCACATTTCAATGTCCAAGCCATAACTTATTTACAAATCCGGAAAAACGGCGCATTTTCCCAGTGCCATCAGTTTTCGTCGGCAACCCGAAGAAGAGCCGGCCATCGATCCCCCAAATCGGCAACTATTATTAACACGTTGCAAAAAATTTCGGTTTTCATGGCGCAACAGCGAGAATGGAAAAATCCCCACTTTATTGACGCCATAAATTTCGAGCTTTTCGTTT
Organism: Schizotus pectinicornis; assembly: GCA_951805265.1. Taxonomy (NCBI): domain Eukaryota; kingdom Metazoa; phylum Arthropoda; class Insecta; order Coleoptera; family Pyrochroidae; genus Schizotus; species Schizotus pectinicornis. The sequence goes on along the minus strand of OX638204.1, from coordinate 2,582,365 downwards.
AGTCTAAATCGGTAAATTTTTGAAAAAATTTGGTCTTTTTTCGCTTCATGGAATCGTGGAAACTTCCAGATAATTTGGAGACTTTTGTTGCAAACGGGCGGTTTCAATTGCTCCAATTTAGTTTCGAGTGGGTGCAACGGTAATTTCCGGAACAAAGGGGCCCGGCAGTTTCGATACGGGCCTGGTTCTAATGGAATCGGGATTGAATCCGGCACCTCCTTAGCCTACTCTATTATGTGCTTTGTTATTAAGAAAGCAGCCATCGCCATAAAGAGCAGCCAATTTAATTCCGTCAAAGAGAATTCCTAATTCTTCCGAGTCCTGTGATCTGCCTAATCCGAGGAAGCTTTAATCTCGACATGATTTTCGAATCCCCAGTCTTAGCTAGAAGCTACAAAAATATCTACTAAGAGCCATGACTCACACGAGAAATTCGATTCTGTTTGAAAGTTTCTTTCGTTTCCGGTGCTCGAAGCGTTTCGAAAAAACATAACCACAACAATTTTTACATCATGTAAATTGAATTTTTAGGTCGATTAATTTTCATCACTTTTTATTTATTAAAAAAATTCTATATCGAAAGTTTCCGTCATTAGACGCCATCAATCATTCACCACCTGATTCGCAGCGTCAAACATCATTCGTCTCTAAACACTCTACATGATGAATTAGCCACTCCAACAATTATTGTTTCGGTTCAGATTCGATGTCGGATAGAAGCGCTCCAATAGCAAACTTTTTCGAGTTACCGCCCTTTTTGACGCGAATTAAACATTTAAGTCGCGAGTCTGAAAAGTGCCAGTTTCTTCTCTTCTTTTTGGTAATAATCCCGACAAGAAGTGGGAGTTTGTTGGATTTATCGCCGTGCAGAATTGTTGGTGTGGGCTGAAGAGACAGCATGAATTCAAAGTTGCTCCTCTGGATTATGATACACAAACTTTGCTCGAATCAATATTGTCTTAAAACGTTGAAGATACCAGGATGTCCCGTGACAAGCGTCCAGTGGGCGGAATAAGCTATTATTAAACTGTCTACGGTTTTACATTGAATATAATTTTACGACAAAGTCATATTTACCCAATTTTCAAAATTTGCGAGTTTCAAAAAGTTCTAAAAGACTCTTTTTGAGTTTTTTTTTATAACCCCACTTTGCGACATATCGCTGGAATGGCCTTAAAACGTGCCGTATAACAATTTCAAAAATATGGTTCTTTATCTTTGAAAAGATCGTAAAAAAATTATTTACAGGTGTGGAGACCGGCCCTGACACCCGGCACAAACGTCATTCGATAATGTTGCTACGTATTTTTTCCGTAAAAAAATGTGAACACTTTTTTGTATAATTTAGCGATATGGATTTACGAATAGTTAGTTCGATCTCGGCGCATAGTGAATAAAGGATTATTATTACGTCTTGTGCATCTTTAATAACCTAGAGCAATGATTCTCAACCGGTGTGTCGCGACACACTGGTGTGTCGCGACACACTGGTGTGTCGTGGAAGGTCCTTAAGTGTGTCGCGTCGTTAGTAGTAACTTTTATAAAAGAAAAACAAAAAAAATTGCTGGCTTCCCCAATTTTTAAATTTAAAACATTTTATTTTACTTTGCATATTGCGTCTTCATTCGAATTGTATAAGGTGTCGCCGTTGATAAAAGGTTGAGAACTACTGCCGTAATCAATTCGACGCTAGAATAAATAGATTTCTTATAAAATTAGAAAAACCACTAACTTTTGATTTCTTGCAATATTCAAACTCTTGTAAGTTTTGACCGGACAGACTTACATCAAATCGAAATACATTAAATTTCTCCATTTCACAAATGCTATCGAATGCTATATGAACGAAAATTATAAGTTTAATAATAAAGAAGTTGAAATTTGCAATTTAGGTCGATTTTGACGAAAATTTTGAATTAAAACATTCGAATCGTCATACCTTAAAAAGTACGACATGTACAGGAAAACTACTGCCAGATTCGTGTTAAGCGGTTCAAAATCTACCAGATCAAGTCATAAAATTGACGTAAAAAATTTCAATATTTTTGACCTTCATTTTCAAGCCCAATCAATACACATTCGAAAAATTTCTAAAATTGACACGTTTATTAAAAGACTGGAAATTGATGTTTTCTTATATAATCGACCTTCCTCACCTCAAGTTCGTAATTAATTCGACGCTGGAATAGATAGATTTTTTATAAAATTAGAAAAAGCACAAATTAAGCTTTTTTCAACAATCAAACTTTTGTAACTTTTGAACGGAGCGACTTATATTAAATCCAGATACACCAAATTTCTCCGTTTCACAAATGCCATCAAATGCTATGTAAACGAAAATTGTAAGTCTAATAATAAAAAAGTTGAAATTTGCAAATTAAGTCGATTTTAACGAAAACTTTAAATTGAAACATTCGAATGGTCATATCTAAAAAAGTACGACTTGTACAGGAAAACTACGGCCAGATTCGTGTTAAGCGGTTCAAGATCTACCAGATTAAGTCATAAAATCGATGTAAAAAATTTTATTATTTTCGACTTTTTTTTTCTACCCCAATCGATAGAAATTTGAATTTTTTTTTAAATCGACATCGTTGCACCCAAAGGCTAAAAATACGCGTTTTCTTATGTAATCGGCCTTCTTGAACTCAAATCCGTAATCAATTCGACGCTAGAATAAATAGATTTCTTATAAAATAAGAAAAACCACTAAGTTTTGATTTCTTCCAATATTCAAACTCTTGTAACTTTTGACCGGACAGACTTACATCAAATCCAAATACATTAAATTTCTCCGTTTCACAAATGGTATCGAATGCTATATGAACGAAAATTATAAGTCTAATAATAAAGAAGTTGAAATTTGCAATTTAGGTCGATTTTGACGAAAATTTTGAATTGAAACATTCGAATCGTCATACCTTAAAAAGTACGACATGTACAGGGAAACTACAGCCAGATTCGTGTTAAGCGGTTCAAAATCTACCAGATCAAGTCATAAAATTGACGTAAAAAATTTCAATATTTTTGACCTTCATTTTCTAGCCCAATCAATACACATTCGAAAAATTTCTAAAATTGACAGGTTTATTAAAAGACTGGAAAATGATGTTTTCTTATCTAATCGACCTTCCTCATCTCAAGTTCGTAATTAATTCGACGCTGGAATAGATAGATTTTTTATAAAATTAGAAAAAGCACAAATTAAGCTTTTTTCAACAATCAAACTTTTGTAACTTTTGAACGGAGCGACTTGTATTAAATCCAGATACATCAAATTTCTCCGTTTCACAAATGCCATCGAATGCAATGTGAACGAAAATTGTAAGTCTAATAATAAAAAAGTTGAATTTTGCAAATTAGGTCGATTTTGACGAAAATTTTGAATTGAAACATTTGAACGGTTATATCTTAAAAAGTACAACTTGTACAAGGAAACTACGGTCAGATTTGTGTTAAGCGGTTCGAGATCTATAAGATTAAGTCATAAAATCGATATAAAAAATTTCAATATTTTCGACTTTTTTTTTCTACCCCAGCCGATGGAAATTTGAAAAATTCCTAAAATCGACATCGTTGCACCTAAAGGCTGGAAACTAAGCGTTTACTTATGTAATCGGCTTTTCTGAATTCAAGTCCGTAATCAATTCGACGCTAGAATAAATAGATTTCTTATAAAATTAGAAAAACCACTAAGTTTCAATTTCTTATAATATTTAAACTCTTGTAACTTTTGAACAGAGCGACTTGTATTAAATCCAGATACATAAAATTTCTCCGTTTCACAAATGCCATCGAATGCTATGTGAACGAAAATTGTAAGTCTCATAATAAAGAAGTTAAAATTTGCAATTTAGGTCGATTTTGACAAAAATTTTGAATTGAAACATTCGAACGGTCATATCTTAAAAAGTACGACTTGTACAGGGAAACTACGGTCAGATTCGTGTTAAGCGGTTCGAAATCTACCAGATTAAGTCATAAAATCGATGTAAAAAATTTCAATATTTTCGATTTTTTTTTTCTACCCCAATCGATAGAAAATCGAAAAATTCCTAAAATCGACATCGTTGCACCTAAAGACTGGAAATAAGCGTTTTCTTATGTAATCGGCTTTCTTGAATTCAAATCCGTAATACCTAGAGTACCACAACAGGAACCATAGAATTTTCCGTGTTTTCAATATTAAGGTGAATATAAATTTATTTAGATTCTTCAAAATCTTGGTAGAGATTGCGCAAACTAGACACTTTTTGTTTATCAAATCACCGTATTTAAAACAAATAACACTCTTGTTGCTAAGTTATGTTAATGCAGCAGCTGACGACATTTGGGTCTGAGATAAACTTGGCGTGAATGTGGCAAACATTTTAAATTTCCTCTTCCTTTGTTTTGCACGTAACTCCCATCTATTGTTTTCCTTAATGACAGTTCCCAAAAAACTGCACTTGTTTGTTAAAGTTTTGAAACTAGGAACGGAGATGCACATAAAATACGTTATTAAAACTTTATGCTCCTGCTGAGTGCATTTTAACATAGCAATTCTAATCTAGTTGATACAACAATAAGCTTTAGGAAGTACTGTAGAAGATCTGTAATAAAATTATTTATATACCCTCCTTAACCTACCCTCTACTGACTGCTGGTAAAAAAATGCAGCCACCACCAATTTCATTCGATTAGTTTTTAAGCTGCTCGATACCCTCTTCGGGCGAATTCCGCATTTCCCGTCGGTCCCGCGACTTAAGCGAGGATTATCGCCCAAATTTGGCAATAAACGAAAATCAGGTCAGGCTCCAATCTTAAGCTGGGGATTTAATATCAATTAAGTACCGAATTCCATCTTCTCACCCTCTAAAATTTCGCAATTGAGCTTTACGCCAACGACCGGCCATCTGTGGAATTCTCCTCCGACTTGCCTTTCTGTCAAACACAACTTTTTGGTACAAATATAAATTTTGCGAGTCGGGCTTTATTATTGTTCGGGCACAATGGGAAAAGTGTAAAACCGGCGGTTTGATTTATAATTCGCTTTTTCCGCTCGTGTTTTGTTCAGTTAATTATCCGTTTTGTTTTGATTTTTTACGCTCTTTCGACGTAGAACGGCACTGCAGTGCATCAATTATGTAACGACCTGCAGAACTTAATCAATGACGAAACTGACAATTATTGCTCGAATTTCATAGCATTTAGCTGTTTTTAATTAACTTTCGGCGAAACGGCGCTTCGACTTGAATTCAGATCCTCAACCGCAATGAAAACAATTCGGGCCGGGCAAGCGAGGACTAAATTCTAATTAATTGTATTAGCGAGTTCGTGTTGTGAATGGTGATTTTTGTTGCAGAGAACCAGCGAGGACATCGTTATCGAAAGGGTGAGTTTCGTGTTGCAGATGCCTAAAAAATTAAGGCTTTAGTTTATTAGGGCGCCAAGGCAGGGGCTTGACACCTTAAATAATTTAGGAATCAAGTGTTTCGCCGGAAGGGCGTTGGCGCTTGTTGTCGTTATTTATTGCGCAACGGGATTCACTTTGCGACCGATCCTTGAACTTGATATTTTTCGAAGCTGCACCCTCCCAATTAGCCGAAGTACAAGAAAAAACGAATTACCCAAATGTTGAAAATTTACTTTTATCCAAGGCTCACCATCCCTTAAGTTATAACGAGACTAATGTAGATCTTTCGTGCCCCCAATGTTTCAGAACTCAGAATATTTAAATTTGTTTAGGTAATTAACTAATTACGCGATGATTGAAAATTACGTGGGCTAACACAGCACAAGTTTATTATTATTAGTTTCTTTAAATTAAGTTTAAACATAAGCCCTCTCAAGTAATAAAATTTCTTACCCTGTTCGCTAAGATCCCAAGTTTATGGGCTACAACTGTTTTGCAGTTGTGGTTATTTGAGACGGTTTATGAGCTGCGGAAATAGGTGGAGGTCTCAAGGGGATAATTCTGGTGAATTGGAATGATGGGGTGTGAAATCGAAATTAGATCGAAACGTCTTCAACGAACGAACAAGCTTTGGCTAAACTACAACTATTTATGTTATTTATTTTATCTTTATTCATCTTTTTTGAAAATTTCTTTCATTAAAAAGAAAATTAGTTTCTAGGCTCCCACCTTTTTAGCGAAATACTCTTGTGAGTGTGGCCTGGAGGCAAATTTTCCGATTTCCCCCTCATTTCGCTAAATGGAGATGTCTTTTGTGTAATCGGTTGTGATTGTCGAATCGAGCCGGTTATCAGTGTTAAGCGGTTGTTATTGGGACGTAATCTTCCTTCCTCATATTGCGCTAATTCCGGCGTTAATGCTGCGAGTTTGCTAATCTCGACTGTAAACTTGGTAATTGCGTCGGGGATGATTTATTTAATTTCCAGTATTCTGAATGACAAATACATTTTCGACAATAATTAAATTCGCATTTGTTGTCTACATTTGATTCGTGATTCTGCTGGTTATCTAATGTTAACGTAGTCCTCGGGGGTGCTTAACGGCACGCCGGGTTCTCCATTCTAATTGAGTCGTATTGTACTGGAGATAATTGTAGTTTTTAGGGCGGATTTCCAGCTAGACTAATAAATTTCAACGTTTTATTCTCCTACAATTTATGGCAGTCTGGCAACTTTTCCGCAATTTTCCGGCCCGCTCTTGTACTAGATGCTAATTACTCTATTACTGTAACACCATAGAACTTTCAACAAATCGAAGAGGGTGACCTATTAGCGATTTTCTCAATGTGGCTCATGTCTATTAAGTGAAACAATCAACTCAAAAAAATAGAAGTAGAAAAAAGTAGTTTTCTAAATAGGAATCGATTTTGTCTTAGAAGTTCTGATCAAGCAACAAAGAAGAAGTAATGAGGTTTAAGTAACTGAATAACTTTGGGAATAGAAGAGTGAGTTAGGAGGGTGAAAACTTTCAACTTTTAACAGAATTGGCTCTACTCGCCTACTGACTGTTTAGTAAGAACGTGTCCGTTTCCTGCGGGGGTTGCCCAAATTTTTAATCCTTTGTCAAACCAATTTTGCATTACGTCTTTAAGAAAAAATTTACACTCTTGAACGTTTAACAAATATAGAAACAAAATTTCCAAAAGATCAAGCAATTCCAGGAAAAAAAGAGTTTTTAATTCTCTAATAAAATTAGTATAATCAGTTCGTAACTGACGTAAAAAACTACTTCTACGCTAAATAATATTCAAAAAGGCGATTATTTGGTAAAAAAATTTAAAGTGCTAAGTTTTCAGGAGTTTGGAACGGTAGCAGGAAAGCAATTTGTAGGGATAAAAACGCGACGTCCTTCCACTAAGTGACGCAAATCACGGTCGGCTAACATTAACATAAAACTGTCTGCAATAAAAGACGAAACATCCCCTTTACCGATGTTTTTCCTAATCGGCTACGAGCCGTTTCATCTCGCGATTTCATCGTCGCAAAGTCGTTACCAACAGCAACGCCACCCACTAACTATCACGTCAACCAGCAGTAGTCAATAATGACCCACGCTCAAAATCGCATCTAATTTATTACAGAAATTACGTCCGCCAAGAAAACACTAAGTAATTGATAACAAAAGAGAATTGTTACAGTCCGAAGCTGATGTGGTTGGGGGTGGTTTCCCAGTAGCACTTGTACAGGAGGAAGGCGGTCTCGTCGGGGTTGGCTCCCTTTTGGTTAATGCAATTCTTGAAAACTTTGGCGGCGTCTTCTTGACTCACGTCTTTGGGCATTTTGGCTTTCATGACGTTTTGGTCGATATCGCCGTTGTCCTTCAAAAATCCCACCAATTTGAAGACACAACCGAAGTACTTTTTCAGATTGGGATCTTGGGGAAAAACTCCCCTTTTGGCGTTTGCCAAAACTTCGGACGTAACTCCGGATGACGTCACGCAATTGTTGTGGTACTCGGCTAGCTTCATTTTTTGTTCGTCTGTTATCGAGGCGCTCTAAAAACGATTAGATGATTATTTTGTTTTGGTTAGAAAAAAATTACCAAAGCTCCCGCGACCAGGAAAGCTGCGACTAGTAAAATTTTCATGTTGGTAGTGTGACGGAGTTCTGATTAAAACTGTTTGTGGAAATAGTTCCGGGCTATATAAATGTGGACAAATAAAACCGCCAAATTGGGCAAATTGCACCAGATTGCAATTTTAGATGGTTCACGCCAAGGTTTTGTTGGCGTTACGATGCCTAAGCACGTACAGCTAATTACTATCATTGTCGGCCGAAAGGAAATGTCCAGTTGATTCGCAAAATTAAATCCTCTCAATTTAGATAGCAGCAGCCAAAGCTTGAATTATTCGCTCAATTAAATTTTCGGTATAATGGAATTCTGGGTCGCAATCGGCGATGTAATTACCGCTTCCTGGGGTTGGCGGACGTAAAATTGTGCATTATCATCATGACCCTGCAAAAATGACCATGACAACTACGTTACAAATTCAAGAAAGAAGTCGCAACACCTAACCAGATGGGAGTTCAGTGCTGCCGATTTATTTCGATATTAATAATTGAGTGGCGCAATTCGAGGATTATCAGGTCCTTAGCCCGGCAGTTCTGAAGTATTTACGAAGTGCCCGACTTCTATTTACGGCCTCGATGGCCGTTTAGTGGCTCTCCTCATCATAACTAATAATCCGGTGGTCCTCCAATAAAATTCGAAGTGGTCGTCCAAACGAGATTACGGCCAATTCCCGATCCGGCAAATTTGTTTCTCCCTCGAGTCCGCTCCAGTTCTATGCGGATGCTGGACGAAAAATTCCCGGTCACAAAGAGAATTTTAAATTCGGGAAGCACGTCTTTTGTTTCCTAAAAGAGTTCGTTGCGCCAGAGTGCGGGAAATTGGGGTCCTTTGCCAAGAGGGACGTTGATTATACCTTGAAGGGGATAGTTTTAAACAATTTTTAATTATATTTATTGCAGTTGTAAAAAAATATTTAAATCAAATTTCTTAAGTTAACTCCTCAGTCCGTTCCTGTATTCGTGGGCGCACTTGTTGAAGTGCAGCGCAGTATCCTCGATCCTGTCCTTCTTCTGGGAACAATTTTCGATAATTTTTTCAATGATCAGATCCTCCACGTGTCCACCCCATCTCTTTCTCAATATCTCCAAATGAGGGTTGCCTTCCCCATCTAGCAATCCGATTTTCACGTAAACACATTTGAAGAAGTTTTTTAATTTAGCGTCGTCTTCGTAGATACCATTTCGGATTTTCTCAAGTTGATCTTCGTTCACTTTCGATGACTCGATACAGTGGTTGCGGAGGGCTTCACGGTCACGCTGTTCTTGCTCACTAAGTTCCTGCACCTAAAACAAAGTGTTAATAAGTTTCGGTGTTATGTGTCGAATTGTTACTTCCGCCGCAGCCATTACTGTCATTGTTAAAAACAGAGTAAAGTACTTCATGTTTGCAGTGTTGACTAAATGTAAAGTCGTCCAGATTAACTTATATAGCTGTGACTTGTTGTTGTCAGGACGTTAGGAAATCCCCCACATCAACAGGTCCGGACTACAGGTGGATCCTGTGACGCCAAAATTTGTTTGTTGGTTCGTGATCTTAATCTAGCGTTGAGAGCAATATTCCAAATGATGGCTCTATATGACCGAATCGAAGTTGTGACTATTTTTATTATTATATCAAGCCGCCTCCACCATTATGTAGAATTCTTGGAACATTTTTTTGAAAATCTTAATGACCTGGAAAGAGCTGTTCATTGTCTTTTTAAGAAAAAATCTGTAGGTTTTCCAACCTCACTTCTAATTTTTTTGTGAATTTTTGTATTCGGTGTTTCGAGTTTGCTGATCTTTGGGCCAGTGCGCTTCTGCCTTGCCCTAGAAATGCGATCTGATCTACTTAACCTTTTAACACCACTCTGGGTTGGGTTGCAGGAATCCCCAAACTCTACATAATGATTAGTTCCTCGAAACCGACACGTTTGTCAATAACGACCGAACCTGTTTACTTAACACAAATCAATAACAACAGCGCAGGACCGGCTTTAAAATGTCGCCGCCATTTCCCGGTCGAACTTCCGTCAAAACCCGTTAAATCCAAAATTTCAAGTCCGCTCCTGTCAATTAGTCACATTGAGGTCGGCACGTCTTGCAATAATATTTACATATGCTCCTCCACGACCGGATAAGGGGAATTACTCTTTGAAAGTGTAAAACTGCAATTGTTTTCGCAACTATATAACGACAAACCTCGCGATACCTTGCAACAGTCGTCAAACCCCAAAACCATGAAACACTTTGTTATTTTCTTAGCTCTTGCGGTCTTCGTCGCGGCCAAGGTAACTAAATTTAATATTAATTAATTTTTTACAAAATAATTTCGAAATTAGGACTTGACGCCGGAAGAGAAACACGAACGGGAGGTTCTGAGCAAGAAGTGCGAGGATTCTTCGAAAGTGACCGCTGCTGTTTTGGACAAACTTAAAGAAGGTGTTTACGAAAATGATCAAGCTTTGAAGAAATACCTGTTGTGCATCCAGAGAGACAACGGGTTTCAGGATGAATCTGGCAATATACATCCAGAAATTTTGAAACCCAGATGGGGTGGCCATATTCCTGACGACGTCATCGAGAAGGTTGTCAAGAATTGCGCTGTCAAAAAGGAGACTCCGGAGGAGACCGCCTGGCAGTTCGCCAAGTGCGCCCGAAGTTACACCCACGGCTCCAAGAACTGATAACTTTGTAACTTGTTAAATAGAGATAACCAAATAAGTCAATAGTTGTTGCTTAATTTCTTCTGGAAGTGCTTCTGGTTTACATTTCTGATTACGTTTCACTTCCAATTGCTAACAAAATTTCAATTAATTCACTCTTCTTGGCTTGCGAACTTATTGCTTTCAAGCAGAAGGGGAAGCAATATTATAGTGATCTACTAAATTTCAAACATTATCTAGGCTTCTTTTGCAGCTGGTTTTTAATCATTGACTAACATGATTATTTACACAAAAGCAACAGTTGGACTCTCATTTTAAATGTTTCTCCCAATAAGATAATAAGACGATAACCTTTAGTGTCAATTACCTCGATTGTCACCCATTTCCAAAGATGATTAGTAGAAACCTATTTATAGTAAGGCTAATTATCAAGTTATCTTGTATATTCGTGGAAAAGTTGAAACTTGATTTTTCTCAACGGCTCAAAAGCTTAACCCATTATCGCTAATTCCACTTTTTCCTAAACCATTAGTGAGACGATTACGCAAAAAAGTTTTTTATTCAGATAAGAGAACAACCACTGAAGCTCTTAGGTAATCTATTTCTTGTGGTTGTGGCTGTTGTGGTGGTGGGCGCAAACCGTGTAGTCGAAAGCGCTTTCTTGAGGACTGCTCTTTTGGACCGCGCATTGGGTCAAAAGTTTGCTGACGGCTTCCTCGCCTAACGTTGGCGTTAACTTGGTCTTCATCACTTCCTTCTGAAATTCTCCGGCCTCGTTCATGAAGCCGAGTTTCTTCGTAAAGCAGAAAAGGTACTCCTTGAATTTGGGATCGTTCTCAAAATGGCCGTGTTCTCGCGCCTTCTTCGGTAATTCCTTGTCGACTTTGGACGCTTCCACGCACTCTTTGTGGATAGTTTTTAATTTTTCTTTCTGCTCGTCGGTCAAGGCCTGAAAATTTATTGTTATAGAAGCAATAGTTTGGATTGGGCAAGGAATAGTTTACCGAGGCCACGGCGAGAAACGCCACAATAACAGCGAGTGCCAGCACTTTCATTGTCGGTCAATTCTCGAGACGGTTTACTATGGAAAGAGTGGTGCAGTAATTTCGTCTTATATAGAGTTGCAGAATCGTTGATAAATAAATTGAAGATTTATTGTCGCGTTGAAAGGTTGTTGAGTTGAAAGGTTATTAACCCGGCTTAGCCGTTAATCTTTTCGCTTCTTTTTTCCCAAAGCAAAATAAAAAAACGGGGTTTTGTTGTAGAGTGTGGAGAATGGATTTGTTTCAAATTCAACAAAAGTCAACAGCCTTATCTCTAACTTCAAATAATATGCCATCAAGAAGTCTCAATAGATTTCTAGGTTTCTAGGTACAAGAAGAACCAAAACTTTATTTTTTCTTCACTTTTTCTTTATTTGCCATAGAATCAAAATTGATGGTCAGGTCATCATATTTTACACAGATTCATCTTTCTTCTCAATCCACTTCACTCATATGATCTAGAAGGTTCAAGATATTTTTTATTATATTCCTTCCATTCTAATAATTTTTTTTCAATATTTTTTATTTAACAATTCTTATTTTGTCTTTTTCCAGAATGCTTACATTATTGATATGTACTTCAATAGCTTTTCTTTTTTCATCACTTCTTAACTTTCTCTTAGGGTCCATCCAATTCTTTAATGTTGTACACTTGTAAACTTTTTACCTTTATTCGGCGTTTTAGCATCTACTTAGTCCTTCAAATTCTCTAGGTAACTCTCTTGTTCTATTTGCTATTTTAATTTAAAGGGCCACCTGTCAACGATAATCTTGATCTTCTCCAATTGTTGCTAAGACTTCACGTTTTTCTTCGTTGCAAAATTTTGAAAATGCAACGATTCTTTAAAGCGACTTTTCCAAATTCCTGGATCCTTCTCGAACCTTCTCCTAATCAATCAGCTTCCGCTCTCGGTCTCACAGCCAACCCAGTTAAAGCATGGCCTTATTTATAAAGGTGCTTCCGATAATCGTTATCAATAACAAATACTTTATTGACGTCGTGCATTAGGGCTAAATAGCCGAAACCTCCCAACATCGACCAGACTCCATTGTTCATCGTGGAAACGACCACAATCGTCATGAGGTTCTTGATAGTTTACGTGTTGCTGGGCGTAGTTCAGGTAACTTTTTAAATCGTTTCCAATCTTATTTAACAAAATTGCCTCAGGCCCTGACGGACAGCGAGAGAAAAATCATAGAATCCTACAATCAGGAGTGTGCCAAATTTTCGCACGTGGACCCGCGCTTGATCGAGGACGCTAAGGGCGGAATTTTCAGCGACGACCTCAAACTGAAATCTCACGGTTTTTGTTTTTCGAAAAAACTGGGCTTTCAGGACGATGCCGGCAACGTGAAGATCGAGCGAATTAGGGCGAGATTAGGCGAGAAATTGCCGGAGAGCCAAGTCAGGACCGCCATCAGCAAATGCGTGATCGTCCAGAGGACTCCGGAAGAAACAGCTTTTCACTTCTTGAAATGTCTCCACGAAACCGTGCCGAAAGGCACGGTTTACGTGGCGTAAATTTTGTAGCAATTTTCGAAATAAATCAACAACTAATTAAGTAAATGATGATTGTTTATTTAATCAGTGGCTTCTGGAATAATACTGTTTCGGCCGGGATTTAGGCGAGACTAATGTGGGTAGGGGTGGAGTCATAGTAGCATTTGATGGTGTCGAAGGCGGTTTGACCGGGGGTAGTTTTCTTTACAGCGCACTTTTGGATGAGTTTGTCGGTAGTTGGTTCATCTTTGATTACGCCATTAAGTTTTGTTTTGAGCACTGCCACCTGGATGTCGCCGGCTTCGTTTTGGAAGCCAGCTTTTTTCGAAAAGCAGAAGAGATGCTCCTTGAATTTAGCGTCGTCCACAAACTCTCCTTTGCGAGCCTTCGCTATCAACTCCTGGTCGACGTTGCTGATTTGGGAGCATTCTTGGTGATACTGCTTAATTTTTTCCTTCTGTACATCGGTTAAAGCCTGAGAAAAATCAAATTTGTAAGAAAAATAATTTTCCAAATATTTTTTGATTTAAAAATTGAATTGTATAATTACCTGGACTACAGCAACGATGGCGACAAGTGCGATGCAAACCAATACTTTCATTTTCACAACCTTACTCAATCACTTTAGATCAAATGTTATGGTTGTATTGTTCAGGTGAGGCTTTTATAGTAGGTGTTTGTTAGGAACTCAACAGTCATGGTACGGAGGTTCAAGGTCCGTGATGCAGCATCTTTGGATCTGTTACGGCATAATGTGAGAATTTCCAGGTATTCAATCGGTTACCGCGAATTTCGTGAGCGTAACAATTGGTCCATTTAATTTTGTTGAGAGAGGCGGGATGGGGTCAACTTAAAAGAACCAGTGGAAAATTTTCGATAGCGCTTCCTGCTTCTTTCGCTAGTATTTTTATTATTTTTAGACTAGGATGCATCTTACGTTAGTTGTTTTTCTACCTAGGAGCATTTTTATCGGCAATCCTTGAATTACGCAACCACCCCTGATTACCATTTTATTCTAGTTACATAATTCAAGTCATTGTCATCCTTCAGTTTCATTAAGACTTAATGCTAATGTTAAGCGGTTCGAAATCTATAAAATTGTCATAAAATCGATGTAAAAAATTTCAATAAGTTTCGATTTCTTATAATATTCAAACTCTTGTAACTTTTGAACCCGCAGACTTACATCAAATCCAATTACATCAAATTTCTCCATTTTACGAACGAAAATTGTAAGTCTAATAATAAAGAAGTTGAAATTTGAAATTTAGGTTAATTTTGATAAAAATTTTGAATTGTAACATTCGAACGGTCATATCTTAAAAAGTACGACTTGTACAGGGAAACTACGGTCAGATTCGTGTTAAGCGGTTCAAAATCTATAAGATTAAGTCATAAAATCGATGTAAAAGATTTCAATAATTTCGACTTTTTTTTTCTACCTCAATCTATAGAAATTCGAAAAATTCCTAAAATCGACATCGTTGCACCTAAAGGCTTAAGATAAGCGTTTTCTTATGTATTCGGCATTCCTAAACTCAAATCCGTAATCAATTTAACGCTAGAATAAATAGATTTCTTATAAAATTAAAAAAACCACTGAGTTTCGATTTCTTATAATATTCAAACTCTTGTAACTTTTGAACCCGCAGACTTACATCAAATCCAAATACATTAAATTTTTCCGTTTCACAAATGGTCTCGAATGCTATATGAACGAAAATTATAAGTCTAATAATAAAGAAGTTGAAATTTGAAATTTAGGTTGATTTTGATGAAAATTTTGAATTGTAACATTCGAACGGTCATATCTTAAAAAGTACGACTTGTACAAGGAAACTACGGTCAGATTTGTGTTAAGCGGTTCAAAATCTATAAGATTAAGTCATAAAATCGATGTAAAAGATTTCAATGATTTCGACTTTTTTTTTCTACCTCAATCGATAGAAATTCGAAAAATTTCTAAAATCGACATCGTTGCACCTAAAGGCTTAAAATAAGCGTTTTCTTATGTATTCGGCATTCCTAAACTCAAATCCGTAATCAATTTAACGCTAGAATAAATAGATTTCTTATAAAATTAAAAAAACCACTAAGTTTCGATTATTTATAATATTCAAACTCTTGTAACTTTTGAACCGGCAGACTTACATCAAATCCAAATACATCAAATTTCTCCATTTCACAAATGCTATCGAATGCTATATAAACAAAAATTGTAAGTCTAATAATAAAGAAGTTGAAATTTGCAATTTATGTCGATTTTAACGAAAATTTTCAATTGAAACATTCGAACGGTCATATTTTAAAAAGTACGACTTGTACAGGGAAACTACGGTCAGATTGGTGTTAAATCCGATAACGATAGGATATTAAATTGAGGAATTGATGTAAAAATAATTATCCCAGTTTTTATTAAACATTTAATTTATTTGTAAATAAATAATGTAATAAATAAAGTGTCCAAATCAAATTTTTCGTTAAATTTTTGAAAAACAAATGTTTATGAAAAACCAATCTTCTTAATAACAATTTTGGAGGAAGAAAAGTTCCATAAGCTTCATGGGTTTTTTGTTTTGCAAAACGTGTGCAGTCATTCTCTTCGTAAAAACTTTAATGTTGCTTCCTTTATTTACTTCAAAGGAAGTGAGACAAAGAATTTGGTAATTTTTTTGGTGATTATAAGATTACGTAGGTTTCAAGGTACTGACGTCATGTAAGAAGTTAAATAATTATTATTAATCAAGATAAGAAAAATGCATCTAAACAAGAAATAATTTTGTTTAATCACGCGGAGTGGTTAACCCCAATTCAGTCAGTAAACGTAAAAAGGGGGTCGAAATGGAGATCCTGTGTCAACAACTGCATGACTTTAAAAAAATTCAATCTCATGTAATTGTAAAAAATTGACAATAATAAATGATAAAAAAAATATAATTGTTTAGATTCAAAAAATTTAATGTAATTTTTATGTAAATGTCAATTTTAACAAAGTGCACAATAGAATAAGTGCCTCAGTCATGAGTTATCAAGGCGACGAAATTATTTTCACCGATGAGTATATCATTTCAATATTGACGATACTTTTAGGTTTACAGCCAACTTGTTGTCAACAGCAGAAAGAATTTTGGGAAAAGTCCGGAAACGCCATATTATAGACTTTTACGGTCAATTCCAGGTTGTGGCAGGTGGACTAAAATTAGTCGACCTCGCTGATAATAAATAACTTAGCAAATTTGCGTTCTAATTTCATTTTATTACGGTATTACAACGCAAAAACCTAAACACTAATCAATTAACCAATCAATACACAACCTCGTGGTCCTTGCAGTTTTCGTGGAGACACTTCATGGCGTAATAAGCTGTATCTTCGGACTTTTCCTTCTTCAACACGCACTTGGCGATGAGTTTATCGACCTTTTCTTCGTCCTTGAGTTTCGCCGTCAACTTCTTCTTGATAACGTCGAACTGAATTTCGCCCTTTTCGTCCTGGAAGCCGGCCTTCTTGGAGAAGCAGAAACTGTGAGCCTTCAGTTTTTCGTCTTCTGAGTAGATTCCCTTTTTGAAGTCGTCGATCAACTTTTGGTCAACTTTGGTTTCTTCCAGGCATTCCTTGTTGTATTTTTCAACTTTTTCCTTTTGTTCTTCGGTCAAATGGGCCTGTTGAAAAAATTGTTAAATCGACAAAATTGGGGAGATTTCAAGACAATACCTGGACCCCGACGACGAAAATAATGGCGGCAACTAGTAGGAATTTCATCTCGAACTTGCGTTATTAACTATGATATAGTTACGACTGTGCCTCTCTGCGCACCTCTTCGTCCTTTTATACAAAATAATTTCTCTCAGGTCATGTCCTGTGGGTTTGCTGAGGAGGAAAAAAAACTCGTATTCACCGTTAGAATCTTCTCTTCGCATTGTACGAATGTTAAGTCAGATTAATCAGTTGTCAAGTGAAGTATTTGCCGGTAACTGTACAGCGGAGCGATTGAACTTGAAAAAATTGATGCGACGTTTGGATTTTGGGCAAAAACAGGGCGACTTCCATTTTTTGCGATGACTTCCGCGTCGCTGAATCGAAGAGCTGAGATAAGCCGAACGGGTTTTACGGTTTCCCTGGTTTTAACAAAAGCGTCAAATATGGCGGGATAATTTATGATTTAGGGCTTGGCCAGGCTGAAATATGGATTTCGACGCGATCGCAAAAACAGCGTCTTCCAGGCTTCCTGCAGGCAACAGTTTCAATTAAACAGACCCACAGTTGGGATAAAATAGTTTATGTTGGCATCTTGATTTTTTGATTTTTAGGCAAATTTTGGTGATGTTACAGTTTTTATTGCTTAAAATCCAATAATCGGTATCGTTGCTACAAAAGACTGAAAATTGAATTTTTCTGGTGTAATCCTCCTGCATTTAAATGTACCTAACATTAGAATCGATAAATTTTTCATAAATATCCAAAATCCACAAAATTTTTATTTATTTTATTTTTTTCAAATTCTTGTAACTTTTAAACGGGAACATTTATGTCATCAAGATATATTAACTTTATTGGTATTTCAGAGGCAATCAAATGCTGCAAGAAAGAAAAGCGTATAACGATTATAATAAAAAAAAATTAAATTTTTGATTTTGGTTGTTTTTGACCAAAATTTTGAATCAAAGATATGAAAAGTTTAGCGGCAAGTTACCAACATTCCTTGCTAGATCTGAGCAAGGGATGTTGGTAACTTGCCGCTAAACTTTTCATATCTTTGATTCAAAATTTTGGTCAAAAACAACCAAAATCAAAAATTTAATTTTTTTTTATTATAATCGTTATAGATCGTTATAGAATCGCAGCAGAGGTCAGATCAGGGCAGGTGGTTAGGTTTTTCAAAAACATCCCCGATTAAATAAAAGCACAAATTCTTCATTCCTTAGATCACTTGGCACTTTTCTTCGGATTTGGTTGGTTCCTAAGCCATGTCAGATAGTTTTTGCTTTGAGTCAGCTAAAACAGAGACTTGGGAAAAAATGAGCCTCAAGCCTGTGACCTAGCAAAACGATTCTGATTCCGGATGCAGCCCGTTTCCTGACTATTATTAGCGTAATTGAAAACTTAAATTAATTACAAGTGCAAACAATCAATTTTCCGACCATTACTTTCAAACTACTTGCAATTTTCTTACATTTTATCCACTAAGTTCTTTGACAATGATTAGTAAAACCTGTACTTGGTTTAAAAATTTTTATCAAACGACTCGATTCATTAATCTAACTCGATTTGCATACGTTGTCAATTTCCCATCGCTTCAACCCTCATTATTTTCATTGTTGCCTTCATGTGGGCGTTTAATTAGTCGCGACGTCGTTACCGAACATATTAAATTCACCCATCAGAAAACCGGGCGAGAGTACAAGGTCCGGATCAGGCAACAAGAGCAAATCACGTTAAACCGAACCGAGTTCAAGGTTAATCCGCCAGTTTTCTTCCATCTCTTATAATATGTAAAAAGAAGTTTTAAATTAAAATAATCACGCGACAAAATTAATCGTAACGTAACACAACTCAAACTGCTATTTTACAATTTCACATAAATGTTTACAAATACTTGGAGAACCTCCGCCGAAAGAGGTTTGGGTCAAAGTCTAGGTGACCAACTGAAAAAAACTGAACAAATTCCAATGCTGATTGAGCGGACGGTATTGAAAAAAATGCTTCTTTGTGCCAGCTATTGGCCTTGCACTTTTGTTGCCATGAAGATTTGTATTGATTGTGCTATAATTATCGCTTTGCGGCTTTCATGATTTAATTGTTTACGCGATTTGAAATTAATGGAGGCTTTTTTCAGATTGACTATAGTCCCGGTTTGATTCTCTCCAGTCGTCTAGTTAAGGTAAGTCGAGGTATCCAAAATAGTTATAACCTCTGACTTGCTGAATTACATTCATCTATTTATTGACTGGTCAAGTTAGTCAAGTCCAAACTTCAATAATTATTATTATTATTATTGTCAATTTTTTTTATTAACAAAGCTGCCACTTGGTGAAGTTTAGTTGCAGTTTTGGAGGTGTGAGTCCTTCTTAAATTGACGGTTTTCATGTTGTGAAGAATTTAGAGACGCGCTTGCAAATGTGAGATTGTTGAATCTTGTCGAATAATAATAAAAGTACGAATGACGTTCGGTTTTGACCCGGTTTATTATTTTCTTCGATATTTCAATCACGCTCGAGCTTGAAACGTTTTGTTGAGAGTGCCTTGCAGAATTTTATGATATCGGTGTTGTCTGGAATTTGTGAAAAATTGTTTGTTTAACGCGCGCCTTGTATAGGCGATAATGTCAAAAGCGGTCGTTAAATTGCATAAATTTGTAACAAATTTTTCATGAAGAAAGCAGTTTCTCAGCCTCTTGTTATTAAAAGAGACTTTCCATACTTTACGGCGTTTACCAAAAATGACAAATTGAACCAGTAAAAAATATCTATAACGCCACTAGCCTTTTTGATAACTTGGTTAAATTATTCAAGGTCATTTATCTATTTTGCCCAGTAGCCTTTTTGATAACTTGGTTAAATTATTCAAGGTCACTTATCTATTTTGCAACCTTTTTCATATCGACAAATTTGGCCAAATCTTTTAAAGCAATTGATTAAGATTTTTTAAACAGTCAAGCTTTAGTTTTTGTAAATTCTTTCCTTCCTAACCATTTCTATAAATTTGGGCATAAATGAAAGTCGTAATGAACCAAATCTGGCGAGTAGACATCTTTCTTCCTGTCACAAAACTATTCTTTTTATTCTGCCGAAGTAGTTCGCCGGCGACGGTCAGGCCCAAACTAAGCAACCAACCAAAGTAAAATTTGACATTTAACCTTTTTAGTAGTGGAACCTTCCATTAACAAACAATTTTCGTGAAAATCGCGACCACCTCCAACTGGAAGAAAGTTTCCATCATTTTAACAACGAACATGTCACTCATGCAACAACAACTTATCAACAAAACGATAACAACTGCAGGGCAGAGCGTCGATTTATAACGACCTCCCTTGTTAACTGTCAACCTACAAATCCGGGGTCCAATTGCGAATATTTCATTTTTAGCCGTTCCCGCTCCCTTTCTCGGCATCCTGAAAGAGCTGTGACCGTAACCTGATGCACGTTTCATAATTACTATTCATGAAACCTGCACTTGTTATGCAAAATCCTACGCAAATTTCCCCGAGCCCTGTTATTATACTCAAAAAATGCACGAGGTCTACCTCTTGGCCGCCCCAATTCCATCGAGGTACCAAAAATCAATACCGCCCCTACTGGCTTATCCCAAACCCCTTCACCAGACAATAACCAAGAACTGTTTACGTCCCGGCCGTAACCGCCTCGTGCCTCGCTTGTTTATCGAATATCCAGCGACTAATTCCGGGAGGCATCCCGGAATTGCTTCAGCGACGGCCCGAAAAGGGCGAAACAGGAGGCAATTTTTAAGTCGCCTGATGGAAACGTTTTAATGCTGTTCGAGAAAAATTTGTAACGTTTTTTTTTTGCAGATGTGGATCACAGGTATTTTTTAAAATTGCGATAAATTTATTTAGTCCTTGGGGGGTGGATAGCCTCGCGCCTCGGTGACTCGATATAATGAAAAATATTCGTCTTCACGGTCTCCTACGTTTCCGGGTTTGTTGAAAATTTAATAAATCGCTCCTGGAAATTCCCCTGGTCCTGGATATATATTTCTTAACGCGCAGTCTTGAGACGACCAAATTTGGAACATCATTCAAACGCGGCTGGTGCAAAAAAAATTTTTTTTACTTACTCCAAGAATGTAGGTCCTCGATTTAATTCTTCTGTTAATTGAAACTTAATACTTTTAACTCTTAAAACGAAACAAAGAAAAAACCATTTTTAATTTGTGAATATTGACACACTCCTATGATTTTCGCACTCGACCTTTGGTCCCGTGAGCCACCCTATTGTGTGTTAAGGGTCACATCTCACGCTCGTTATATTTTTTGTTACCACGAATTGTTTAAAAGTGTTATGTGATATGGGTTGCGTCAATTAAAACAAATTAGACGAATGTTCGACCTATTTATTGCTCTACATCACACCTTCCACCTGTCGCAGTTCAGGATCAAGCGAGGCTGAAGTGCATCGGGGTGTTGAAATAGATGCACTTGCCGAATTCGTAGATGGTGTCCTGGGGAGTGTCCTGCGGCACCGCGCACTTCTGCACTAATTCGGTGGTGAACTTCTCGTCCTTCAGCTCGCCGTCCAACTTATCGACCATTTCGGCGATTTGAATTTCGCCACTATCGTTTTGAATCCCTAATAATTTAGCGAAACAAAAGATGTGCTCCTTGAATTTGGGATCGGGCACGAAATCGCCATGACGCGCCCTATCGACGAAAGACGGATCCGCATGACTAACCCCGTAACATTCTTCGTGGCCCTTAATGAGACGCTCGATCTGTTCTTGGGTGAAGCACTAAAACAAAACAAAAATAATTAAATAAATAATAATAAATCAATAATTAAAATAATTAAAAATCAAGCGTCATCGTCGCTTACCTCGGAGCTCGCCACAAAAACTATTATTGCAAAAAAGGATAACATGGTCGTTTTTGCGATTACGGAATGGTGCTCGTCTTTGCATTGCGTCGTTTTATAGAGTTGGAGACCGGAATTGCATAAAGTGCATAAAGGTAAATCCGCGAATCTCGAGAAGGGATAAGTGATGAGTGCACTCACTTGTGAAGTTAATAACGGGGATCGTGGGTAGTTTAATTGCGATTTTAAAAATCCTCCTCTTGAGGTTCGAGGTTGTGAAAAATAACCGCATTTAGCGCAACACAGCAAATCTAGTTGTATTGATTCGTTCCTTAATTAAATTTCCTCCCGCAATCTGGATCGCGGTCTCAAGAAGGCCGTGGCTTCTCCCATTTTCAACATCGGGAATTAATTGGGGAAACAGCAGGAAGCTAATCAAACAACAGATCGTTGTTCCTGTTATTCCATTAGGAACGCCGAAATATCGGAAGCATCAACAAGTGTTCAATTCTGGGGTTCAGTTTGATCTAAAAAGCTCGGGGAGGAGGTTGGGTCGATTCTTCAAATTTAGTTTAATGATGGCGCCTGGATACATTGATGGTGCAAATTGATTTGTTAATTTAATTCTTTCGGCAGCCAACAATACGCTGGTGTTTGTGGAGAAAAGTTGCTGTTGCCGAAACGGTTCTGATAAATTATGTTAGAGGTCCTTAACCGAATTATGGAGGGTCGGAATCGTGTTTGTGCTGCGAAATTTGCGCCACAACAATTACTTCCGGGTCAGCGCCGAAGTTTGGCCGTTTCGAGAAGCACCGAAGTCAGAATCTTTAATTTCTTTAAACACTTGAGCGATGCAGGCGGAAATTTAATTCCACCGATGCAGAATCAAAGAAAAGCGACTTTTGGGTTCCTCGATAAGGAACGGCTCTAACAGATTTTGTGCGGAGCGTCAGAACGACATAATAATCGCCCCGAAAATTACCGTTTTATAAATGTTTCACTCATCCCCGATCCTTGGAGATGAGCCAATAAACCTGCAGCAGTGCTCCCGAGCACTTTCCATCTGGCGCTCGTCGCTTACTCGCCCATTTTCCGGAGAACGACAAGAGGAAATTGGCGGAAGTCCAACCGGAACTTGCATGAATGCTAATCATAACGTGGCCCGTTCCATTAACGGCCTCCTTTTTTTGTGTCCCGGCCGGACCGAAACACAATTAATTTCGGATTACCCGGATTTTGCAATTCTTCCATTCCGACGGCAGTAATTAAGACGGACTGTTTGCGAGGCCACTTTCAATGCAAATTTCGGGAATAAACGGGACAGCTACGGCGCAAAGGGTTGGCAAAAAAGCGGGCGAGGGACGCTACGCCGCATCAACGTTGCAATAAAGTTATGAATGGCGGGTTTCGGCCGAAAATCGATGAGGGGAGAGCACCTGGACCTTCGCCGGAAACCCGGTGCACTATCGGGCACGTTCCGCTGAAACAGTGCTTCACAACCCCGAGATCGCGTGCACCCTTTACAAATTAGCCTCGGTACGTGCTGCCGCAGTTTCCTAATCCGGTGCCACTCAATGGCATTTGCTTAATTGGGTGGGAATCCAGGGCCGGAGAAGCCAAAATTAGGGTCACTTATTTTTCTGCAAAATTATCTTTTTTTACTTCCCTAAATTGTTGAGGATTAGAAATAGATTTTTTTCTCTGGTCTTCGGATTCTCGCCGTTGCCACCGTCGTTGCTTTAGGGCGCCCCAGCTTCAAAACGTCAGTGTCGTGCGTGAAGGATCAAGCTCACAAATCTTGGTCGTGTCCACGGAGTATAATATAAGTTAGGAGGATGCACTCCGCTGCCTGAACAGGGTCTGATTGTGTAGCAACTTGTGCGAGTGAGACGCTATGAGAGAGAAGCTGACTAGAGGCCTGCTTTCCTTAGCAGAACATGCACCGTGGGCACTGATTCACCTGTTATTTCAGCAGTATCTCTCCTTAATTTATTTTTCACGATCAATTATTAATCATAAAATATAAAACTTTTCGACAAAAAGAGAAAAAGAAGAATATATTTTACAAACGGAACGAAAAGAAGTAAAAATTGTTAAACAGCACTACAGGAAACGGGACTTTTATATCCCAATATTATGTCGCTCGTGCAGGGTTGGAGTAATAAATAATAATGTCACAATAATGTGCAAGTTTTTATGTTTCTCATTTTAAAGATTTTATTTTTTTATGGCGGTTTTTATGGCTCAATGAATGGGAAAAATGTTTGAACGATAAAGTAATTGATGCCAACGAATTTTTATCGAAGTCTACTGCAGAAGGTCTCAGGATTACATTATTGTCCACGGTAGAAATTATTGAATGGCTAATATCTAAAGAAGGGTTTAGCTACGTGTTGACAAATAAATTTAATCAAGACCCTCTAGAGGTAAATGTAGTTTTCTTATAAAATTAAATAAAATAATATTTTCTTTTTTAGCAACAATTTTTTGGAACAATTCGACAAGCGGGAGGATGCAATGACCATCATTCCTTTTCTTCATTTATTCAGCTATATCGGATGCTAAGTGTTTATAAGCTGATTAAACCTCCTCGTTTTGCACATTTGAAAACTCTGAAATAGACACTCTGAACTTCGAAAAATTTAACCTTATTTTCAAATCAAAGACTACCAATCACATTCATGATATTGAAGCTAAATTAGAGCAAACATCATCATTATGCAATGAAGAAGATCATGAAGAATTATTAGATCAATTAATCTGCAGTCCAGCAATTTGCAGCAATGATGTTAGCGACGCTGTATTATATTACATAGGAGGGTTTTTGATTAGAAAATTAAGAAAAACCACTACCTGCTCAATTTGCAGGAAAGGTCTAGCAACCGATCAAAGCATTGAAAACATTTCGATTGCCAATCTGACAAATTTAAAAACTCAAGGATTTTTAACTCATCCGACAATCGAAATGTTTTATTTATTTAAAAACGCTGAACAAATTTTTCTAAGTAATATAAAGTCCAAGTTTATGTATGAAGAAACAATTAACGATTGTATTAATACAATTGATTTTAAATTTCCTTGCGACGTACACAAATTAAATATATTCTCACAGGTTCTACATCATTTTGTATTAATAAGAATGAGACAGTATTTTAAAATTGAAGATTCCAAAACAAAGTCAGGTTTCAAAGAAAAAAATAAAATGTCCAAGTTACAATCCAAGTAACTACGCTTCTGTACTATATTATACTTTATGTTATTAATTTTATTTGCTGTCAATAAATAGTAAAAAACATTTAGCCCGCTTTTATTACGTAAAATATGGCATATACATCGTAATGGAGTACGGTCGACTCGCACCCAAGCACGTTTCTCTCTCGCGGTCGACTCTCTCGCACACCTGCTACACAATCACGACCCATTCTGGTCGGACGGAACATAGGGAGTGCATCCTCCTAACTTATATTATACTCCGTGGTCGTGTCTGAAGCATCTCTTGAACACGTCCGTAATTCCTGGCGTTTCCCATTCGTCACAGAGAACCGCAACTGGGTGTAAATCAAAGCTCACTTCTTCAGACATAATTCTGGATTTGATCTAAACGCTCCTGCTCCGACTAACTAGGAAAATTTGCCATAAACTTTTGGGTACTTGGGCAAAAATATTCCACTGCTTGGTGTAGCAGTGTAATATCTGATGCTGGTTTTTGGCCCTGACGGGTAATTACTTGCTCGCATGCCTTTAATAATGAATTACGTTATGTTGTGTTGTTTTAATTGATTTTCGGTTTTATCAATGCGGCATTACGCAAAAATCTTTCGAAATGGTTATGATGTCGAACTGGATGCTGATAACAGTAATGTGTTTACGCTTAAATGCCAATTCGGCTGGCAACAAGATCAAAATGGATGTGGGAATTAGAAACGTTTGTTGTTTTCGAATTGGTTGGTCGGTGGTTGAAATTTAATTTTGAACACGCAAAGCTTTTGTCGACACGCAATCACGGTCCTTAAGAGCTAATTGAAAATTCCAACAAGAAAAGTGAAACGGCGAGGGTTCAGCTTTAATTTCAAGTTTTGCGCAAAAATTCAGCATCAACTGGTTGGAAAAGCAGACTAAAAATTCCACCACGATCACCTTGGTGTGGCAAAAATGCAAGCCGCATCCGACGCCGCCTCACAAGAAGTCTCTGAAGTTTTCTCGTGAATGAATGTCAAGCATCCCAAGGACGCTGCTAAGTCGGTTTGAACTGCAGTAGTGAGCCTTATTAATTATTTTTTGAAGACAAGAGTCTAGGAGTGTTAAACTGTTAAGCTTACAGAGAGGAGAGGCAAAATAAAACCAATTGTTACTTTTATTACTTTTATGTTACTTTATGTTACTGCTTATGCGCCTTGCGCTCTAGGCCTTCATGACTTCTGTGCCGCGCGTGTGTGTGCGCAAGACCGGAGAACGGTTGTTAGCATTCGGTAAAAACCTAAGAAAGGAAACGCATGTGTTTTTTGGTTTTGTGGCTTGTTAGTTTTGCTTTTATCAATAAATAATACAAAAATCTATGGTCCTTCGAACTCAACGAAACCGCAACATAAAATGGTCCTTCGAGCCGGATTGTACCGCCCAGCAACCAGCAACTTCACCGAGAAATTGTTGAAGCCACGAAGCAAGCGTAACCGCCGCCATTACAACAGGGCCGGACCGGGGACGCCAACTCGCCAACAAAATAACCTACACCCACGCAAACAAAAGTGAGTCCTTTCCAGCTTTCATTTAGCAATTTCCCTTAATTTCACGTGCAATTTTCGGAAAACAATAAATATGGCTGAAGACGCGAACGTCAAATTATTGACACGAAAACGGGCCGCTTTAAAAACAAAGCTTACTAACTTCAAAAACTTTCTTGACAAAAACACGCTTGATTCTCAAATCACACCTTCCTCAACATTTTTCTTGCAGGTAGAACAACGTAGTGAAGGTTTTAAACAACTCATAAGCGATTTTAACAAAATTCAAGACGAAATAGACATTACAGTATCGGAGGAGCTCTTTGCACAGCAGGCCAATGAACGAGAGCAATTTGAATCTTTATTTTACGAATTATTAGCAACCACAAGCCAGTTGTTATCGGGAAACCAGGTTCAAATTCCAAATCCGCTTCAAGTTGGTGCAAACGCTCAAAATTCACTATCAGACAGTGCTTCTGAAAGCTTTAGCTCACCTATGCTGCCGCAAAATGCGCAAGCAGCTGTAGAACAAACTACTGTTAAATTACAAGCGTTAAAACTCGAAACTTTCGACGGCAAGCCTGAACATTTCCCCGCCTTTTCTGATGCTTTTAAAAGTCTCATAGAAAACAATAGCAAGCTTGACGACTTATCAAAATTCTTGTACCTTAGGTCGGCACTTTCTGAAGAACCGCTTCGGGTCATCCGATCATTAGAGGTCACCTCCATTAACTATGCTACTGCTTGGTCACTTCTGAAGAAAAGATACCAAAACAAAAAGCTAATGGTTCACAATCACGTCAAAGCCATTGCTGATGCGCCTAAAATTCCAAAAGAGTCTTTTCAATCTCTTCGTCAGCTACTCGATGACCTTCAAACGCATTATCGTTCCTTGAAAAGTTTAGGGCAACCAGTAATGCACTGGGATAGCATGCTCATATACCTAGTAGTTGATAAATTCCCGTATCAAACCAAAAAAGAATGGGAAAATGAGGTTGAAGAAGCAAAGGAAGTTGATCTACCAACTTATAACGATCTCGTCAACTTCTTAGAAAAGCGCTGCAGATTGTTAGAAAAAATGACCAAGCTGCATAATGCTGATTCAGCGTTAAGCAAAAACAAATACGAAGGTAAGTTTTCAAAGTCTCAATCTCATGTTGTGACAAAGTATAACGCGTGCCCTTCTTGCAAAAATGATCACCCTTTATATGCATGTCGCTCGTTCCTGAGCATGCCTGTCGATAAAAGATTGGAGGAGGTAAACAAAATCGGAGTTTGTTCTAACTGTCTGCGAGAAGGTCACAAAAAGTCTAATTGCAGATCTCGACATTGCAAAAAATGTTCCAAATTTCATTCAACCCTCTTGCATAAAGACACCAGCATTTCTGATCAAGCCGAGCGTACTTCTCCTACCCCCTTAACTCTCTCGAACCATACCGTTCATTGCAACGCAGAACAAATTTTGCCAACCGCAAAAATAATTGTAATCTCGGAGGATGGTAAGCAAATTCAATGCACAGCACTACTAGATTCTGGCAGCATGAGATCTTATATGACCTCTCAGTTATGCAAAAGGCTTTCCCTTCCTACCATTCATAGCGACTTTTCAATCGCTGGCATTAATCAAACAAGGTCAAAGATTTCTTTCAGCACTTCTGCCAAGATAAAGTCAATTCATAGCCATTTCGCAGCGGAACTATCATTTCTAATACTTCCAAATATAACCCAAACTCTATCTGCTGCAAACTTCAGCATGAAATCGTTGACCATTCCACCTCGAATCGCTTTAGCCAATGTGGATTTCGCTAAGAGCACGCGAATAGACATATTGTTAGGGGTTGATGTTTTCTGGCAGCTCATAAAGGCTGATCAGCCCTACATTCACGAATATCCATACATCATCAACTCAGAACTCGGTTACTTGATCTCTGGTAGCTTTTCATGTTTAAGGAATCAAACCAATAATGACATAAGCTGTAATCTTTCCGTTTCCACGCTTTCGAAACAAATATCTCGTTTTTGGGAGCAGGAAGTCTGCGAAGATTCAGCACCCATTCTTTCTGAAGAGGAACAACTTTGCGAAGACAATTTCGTTAAGACAACTAAAAGAAATGAAGAGGGCCGCTTCGTAGTCACCATCCCGCTACAAAGCTCTCCTAGCGTCTTAGGCGATTCAAAACAAAGAGCGACTAAGCAATTTCTGTCTCTTGAAAAGAAGCTTTCTTCTAATGCCGCTCTTAAAACAGCCTATTCTGATTTCATTAACGAATACGAATCTCTTGGTCACATGGTCAAGCTTTGTCACGATGCCGATATAGCTTCTTACAGCTATTACATGCCACATTTGCCGGTTATACGCGAGCAGAGTTTGACTACAAAGCTGAGAGTCGTTTTTAATTCTTCAGCTCCCTCTACTTCTGGAGTATCTCTTAACGACATTCAGATGAGCGGCCCCGTAATTCAAGATGATCTTTTCTCTATCGCACTTAGATTCCGCCGTTACAAGTACATTTTGTCCAGCGATTGTTCCAAAATGTATCGTTCCATCATTATCGATCCTGCTCAACGTTCTCTGCAAAGAATTGTATGGAGACCCGACCCTTCGCTTCCGATTGAAGGTTATGAGCTATGTACTGTCACATATGGTCAAAAGGCCTCAAGTTTCCTTGCCATAAGGTGCTTATTCGAGTTAGCTGCTTCTCACGAAAAAACACAGCCGGAAATCTCTAAAATCATACGAAGAGATATGTACTGCGATGATCTGTTGACCAGTATCGATTCCTTTGAGCAAGCTCGATATGTTTGTAAGACAATATCAGAAATTCTTCTATCAGGGGGATTTGTTCTCCGCAAGTGGACGTCGAATGAGCCACAAGTTCTTAATTGTGTCAATGATGGCAACGTATCGCAAATGGTATTAAACTTTCAACAGGATGAAAGCACTAAGACTCTTGGTCTATCATATGCTCCTCATTCTGACCAGCTGTTTTTTAGCATTGGTTTCAAAAAACATGCATCAATTCCTACCAAACGTGAAGTTTTGTCCATTATTAGTCAAATTTTTGATCCCCTCGGTCTTTTAAGTATTTGTACTATTTCTGCAAAAATTTTTATGCAACAGCTATGGTTGGCTCAGCTAAAATGGGATGACCCTCTAACACCTGATCTAAGAATCCAATGGGAAAGTTTCAGCAATGAACTGCCCATCTTAAATGATTTACGAATCTCTCGGCATGCAATGTGCCATCAGCCTTCTAAAATCGAGTTGCATGGATTTTCTGATGCAAGCAGGAAAGCGTACGGCGCCTGTATCTACGCTAGGTCAATAGATAGGCAGGGCAAAATTTCAGTTCATCTTCTCTGTGCTAAAACCAAGGTTGCTCCATTGAAGCACCTAACCATTCCCAAACTCGAATTGTCTGCCGCTGCCATACTTGCAAAACTTCTCAAAAAAGTGAAATCTTCTTTGGACTTGAATGTCGACTCTATATTCTTGTGGACAGACTCCGAAATCGTCCTGGCATGGATCAACTCTGAACCTTACAAGCTAGAGACTTTCGAAGCCAACCGGATCGTTCAAATACACACGATTTCACCACGCGAGCAATGGCGATATGTCCATACCAGCGAAAACCCCGGAGATCTGCTATCACGAGGCGTTAGCCCTCGCAAAGTTGCGAACTTAAAGCTATGGTGGCATGGTCCGGATTTCCTCTTGCTGGACGAGCGCCAATGGCCCAAGCAAAAATCTGTCTTCTGCCACAGATTTCAGGGAACTAAACCCACGACTCAAGCGTGCCTGTCACAAATTCCCATGTCAGGTTTTCCCTTTCAAAGATTTTCCTCTCTTTCAAAAATGGATCGCGTAGCCGCATATATTCGGCGATTTATTCAAAACTGCCGCGTCTCAAAAAATGTCCGCCAAACCAGTCCTCTGACAATTGTCGAATTACACGAATCTCTGCTATTCCTGATTAGGCTTGCTCAGTCAGAAGAATTCTCCACTGATATACAAGATTTGAAGGCTTCTAAAAGTCTAAGCAAATGCAGCAAATTAATTGCTTTAAACCCATATTTTGATGAGACCGAAAAACTACTACGAGTAGGTGGGCGTTTATCGAGATCTGATTTTTCCCACGACAAAAAACATCCCATACTGCTTCCTGGAAAGCATCCTTTAACCAAAGCGCTTTTTCTTAAGGAGCACTCCCGCCTACTGCACGCTGGACCACAATTATTGCTTTCAACCATCAGGGAAACTTACTGGCCTCTTGGTGGCCGGTCCTTAGCCAAAAATATTGTTAGAAGTTGCGTCTCATGTTTTAGGGCAAAGCCTTCTTCTATCAGCAACCTCATGGGAGATCTTCCCGCTGATCGCGTCACTCCTCACTCGCCCTTTACAATTGTAGGTACCGATTATGCCGGTCCGTTCTTAGTGAAAGACCGAAAAGGTCGGGGTGCGAAAGTTTCGAAAGCCTACATTTGCGTTTTTATCTGTTTTGCTACCAAAGCTGCGCATTTGGAATTGGTATCTGATTTAAGCTCAGATTCGTTTCTTTTAGCATTGAGACGATTTGCGTCTCGCCGAGGCATGCCTGCAAAGATCTACTCCGATAATGGAAAAAATTACGTTGGCGCGAACAACAAATTAAAAGAACTTGGTCAATTCCTAATCGATAACAATTTAACAGAATCTTTCAAAAACGAAAAGTTTAATTGGATTTTTTTACCCCCCTATTCCCCTCACATGGGTGGTATTTGGGAATCGTGCGTCAAGTCAGTTAAGAATCATTTGCGACGAGTAACTGGAAATTTAACTTTTACATTTGAGCAGCTTAACACTCTACTTGTACAAATTGAAGCCATTCTAAATTCAAGGCCGCTTTGTCCGCTATCTAGTGATCCTAGCGACCTCACTCCTCTTACTCCCTCACATTTTCTACTGGGTAAAACCTTGACTACGGTTCCGGATCCACGCCTGACACACCTGAGGCCAAATAGGCTCGACACGTATCAGCACATCCAGCTCATTACACAGCATCTGTGGTCAAGATGGTCCAAGGAGTACCTCGCAGAGCTTCAGCGCCGCAATAAGTGGCAGGTTCGCCATCAAAACTTGAAGGAAGGCATGCTGGTCATTTTGAAAGATGACAACCTACCCCCTGCCAAATGGCGCCTCGGACGCATCCTCAAGCTGCATCCAGGAGCTGACAACATCGTTCGAGTCGTCACGCTTCGCACTTCCAGCGGTGACACCCAACGTGCAATAAACAAAATTTGTGTTTTGCCACTCGCGGCCTAGTGCAGTGAGTGATCACCTTTACTGAGTTTTCCAGATTGACTTTTATAGTACTCTTTGGAATTTCAAATTTATTTTATAACTTTACTCTTCCAACGGGGGGAGTATATGTTACTTTTATTACTTTTATGTTACTTTATGTTACTGCTTATGCGCCTTGCGCTCTAGGCCTTCATGACTTCTGTGCCGCGCGTGTGTGTGCGCAAGACCGGAGAACGGTTGTTAGCATTCGGTAAAAACCTAAGAAAGGAAACGCATGTGTTTTTTGGTTTTGTGGCTTGTTAGTTTTGCTTTTATCAATAAATAATACAAAAATCTATGGTCCTTCGAACTCAACGAAACCGCAACACCAATATTTTCCAAATTAGACAATCGAATAATTTTGGGGGGAATAAAGCATCTAAAGAAACAATGGAGATCACACATCAAGTGCGAATTCACTATTGAAAAGACTAAGTGTCAAATAAAATAAATAAATAAAAATTATGAATAAAAGTAAGAGAACCAGTAGTGGGATCCTGGAAAAAGCGATTGCGATCGAGTCGCTATCTTTACGATTTCGGTCGCTTTGGAGGGAAGGGGTTTAGGGGAGGATCTTTTCAAAAATGCAAAACCAATCATTTTTCAGCAATTTGTTAAGGTGAAAAGTTTTCAAACTACCTAACCTAAGTATCGTGAACGTAAACCTCGTGGACTTTAATACACTAAACAATTGTCATTTATAATATTCCTAGTGCATTGATTATTTCCGGAAATTTGTTCGAATGCATTTCTAAAACGTATTAATTAGCCCGAGTGGAACATGCATAAGAATAAAATTTCCGGAAAAAAAAATTTTCAGGAAATTTTTACATTGTCATAGAAACGACATCGAATTCTATTTTTCTATTGGCTACTTTTCGGTGTCGTGCGATTTTCATCAAAATGGATACCAACGATACATGATAACTTAATTCAGTAGTACATGTGCAAACATTCGGAAAAATTGATCATAAGAGTTAAGAGTTACGACAATTTTCAAGAACTCTTCCTCCGTTATCAACCGTTTTCGAGAACATGTTTATTAAGAAAAGCCGTTTAATTTTTTGATTTTATATCCGCCTCTTAAGTTTGTAACAGTTATTCCGGGACACTCTGTATACAAAAATTGAGATATGCATATGGATTCAAACTTGCGTTTCAATCTGACAGAGTTAGAATATAAGCTACTGTATATTATGAATCCAACAAATTATTATAAATGTAACAAAATTTGTGGAGGATATTATTTTGTATAGAAACATACTTTATGGTAGGATTGTACCTAGGACTTTGGTTTACAGATATTTTTTCTGAATGTAATTACAAATGTCCAAGTTGACTGGGATATAACGTTTATTCAAGGAAATAATTAAAATGTTTGTCGAGATTAAGATTTTGTAAAATTTTCAAGCACGTTTTGAAGAAGAAATTTAAATTATCTAGAGATTATTTAAAAGTGGTTTTGACAATAAAAATTGTTATTTTTTACCTACAAAAGTAATAATATTGGTACATATTATGAACAACAAGATAAAGATTATTTAAAAACCCCTTGTTAATCTTCAAATAACGATAAATATGCAATATCCGAAGAATCGTTTTTAAAGCAGCACCTTTGGAGTTGTAGAAACGGTTTCTACCAAAAACAGGTAAACTTGGGTGCCGGAGGCTATAACCCTTCCACTTGTTCCTGAAAATATCTGAAAATCCAGCCCCTAAGCCATCATCTACCAATGCCATTCATAGGGATGCACCTTCAGAACACCAAAAAAGCGATAGCCTCTTGGAACTCTCTGTTTAATCGATGAAAATCCATTGCGACTCGGCTGATATCTATCCAAAGCAACCGGTTTCGGTTGCTTAGAAGCGACTCGGTCGCAATCGCTTTTTCCAGGATCCCACTACAGAGTTTCTATTAAACGACGACAATAATTTACCTTTTTAATTTTTTAAACGAAATAATTTGCACGTTCGGGCCATTAAGTCGGTGCTTGCTATAACTTTCCTTAAAATCCTCCAAAGCTTCTTTTCTTCCGTTCAACTTTTTTTCATACTCTGTGAGTTTAAAAAACGAGTCATATCCCGCGATAACTTTAAACAAAACAGAAGTCGGTCGCAGGGCCGCTTCGGTCCTATCTCAAAGTTGAAATCCCCTAATTGCAAATAAGCGAAATTAATGCGACACGTCGTGTTAAAAAATTTACGTCCCTTAAGAGATAACTCACAAAACCGTTATAAATCTGCCCCGAAAGCAACGAAACAAACAGTAATGGCCGAGGGTTCCATTGAAAAATGCGCCCTTCCAAAATGGAGCTTTCAACGAGTAACGAGGGTTGTAGCACAGGCTCCCTAGTTGAAATGATGCGCGAAATCACCAATAGAGCCCTAGCCTCGTAAATCCCGGAAATCTATTGTTATCAGGTCGAATTCCGGGAATGAGGTATATATCGCTTTCGGGATAACGCAACCGAATAGGTTTCGCCTAGGAGAGCGCTCCTGGCAGGTTAATGTAGGGAGTAATTGCTTGAAATTTTGCGCGTACCCCGAGTTACAACGTACCAATTAAAATTTAGGGGCGTCAGTAACTTTTCCATATATAATTAAGACGGGAGAAGTAAGCACCGACGTGATAACCGGGGCGAAATTAACACGTCGAACAATAACTCTAAATCAACCCCCGTTTGCTTTCAAATACTCAAAGAAACTTGTGGCAACCCCTGTAACAGTTTTATTCTCTTCGAATTTACACATCTGGGACAAATCGCGACGTTTCAACAAAAAACAGCTGATTAAGACCTTCTTGGGTTTTCTGGAGACGTACTCTCGAAGTAGCACTTGTGAACGAGATAGACCGTTTCGCAAGAATCTTTGCCCTTCAAATCCTTGCATTTGTCGATGGCCCGGACGGCTTCCTGGTAATCCTGCTCTTGAGGTACTCTGCTCTTGATGACGTCCACTAGAATCTCGCCTTGATGGTCGACGAATCCGGCTTTTTGATAAAAGCACTTGGCGAAACAGTGCAGTCGAGGGTCATCTACAAAATCACCCTTGTCCGCCCTTTCGACGAGGTCGAGACCGACACCAGTTTCCGAGATGCATTCCTCGCGGTACTGGCGCGCCCTCTGCGCTTCCTCGGCATCCTGGAAGGTCAATTCCGAATTAATAATTGCTAAAAGAAGTACAAGAAAATCAAGGAATGGTTCTATTTACTGAGGAAACAAAAAATTTGAGGGTCAGCTGGAAATTGGGGTTGGCACAATGACGCGACTCGAAGTGTCAAAAGTGCTCGCTGCGCGCTTCAGCTTCCAGTTCAGTGGAGATAATTGTGAAATATGCGACCAAAAATTTGCCTTCACGATAACACAACTTTCCATGTGGCTGTCCTACTTTTGTGCAGACCTTAGCGGGATTTCTCGTGGGGCGCGCTTCTCAGCCAGGACACGGAAGGCCATCTGTTCTGCTGCTCCGTTATCTCGTCTATCTATTATTACATCTCACTGTTATGCGGTCGTGAAGCTCCTCTCATGCACAAAGTGGTTGCAAAAAGGAGCGTTACTTAAATTGAAGGGATGCGGGAGGAAGAATTAACTGGTCTTTTGTTGCCGAATAGTTTTACGACTGAAAATTAGATAAATTAGAAGGTATCGGAGAGAGATTGACGCAACAGCGAGAGGCGTGAAAGCTGCACAAAAACTGCATGTAGCTATAAATTTTTTGTTTTAAGTTATGCACGAAGTGGCGGACGTCGAAGAACTCGAGCGCATAAACTGAATTAATTTGTATTCTATTCACGTCTCTTTGGGCGAGTTCGTGGGGAAATCGCTCAGTTACTGACCACCTCAAGCGACTAACTAACCCGATTACTAATAAATTCAATTACCTGCGCGAGGATGGCCGCGACCATCAGGAACACTACACCGATAACCTTCATGGTCGGATCTGGAATGGGTAAAAACGAATTTCTAAAACATTTATATACTGCATTGACTCTTGGTTTCTAGAGGTCAAGGTAAATGAATCTAGTCGAGTTGTTCTCAATTCCCGCAAAAATTGTTAATTTTCGACAATCTCGGGAGGAGCGACAGGAAGAGCAGATGGCAGTGATTCCGCGACGACGAGGCCCGGGATTTCGTTCTTGCGAGCCTCGACCGGGCTCCCTTGGGAAAAATTAAGGACATGATCGCTTTTGGGGCGTACTGGATGAAGCAACTTAACGTTTGCTCTAAACAAAATTTAGAGCGATGCTCTCAGGAAATTGCGCCAATTATTTAGGATGTCGCCACTTACTCTAATCGTTAAAAAATTGCTAATTTTATTTTCTCAAAACAACAAAACAGTGTCAAATAAGTCGTAAATTTTTTTACGTTGTTTGCATCGGCCAAACGTTGCGAATCGAAAGACCTTTTTCGTGTATGACCGCCGGTTGAGCGACACTTACGACTTTTTAACGGCCGAACTGTGGCGTCGAAAATGGACCAAATTCGTCGCTTTTACCCGAACGACCTTTCAAATTCTTGTCGTTATTTTTATTGATGTTTTCGGAATTTTTGATTACAGACGCGAGGGTGAAAGATGTCGGCTCAAGCGGATCCGATTAGCAGCAAACGGTTCAACTTGGAGAAAGCGACCAACTTTATGAGGCAATATCGCGATCCCGATTCCAGAGAACTTAAAAAACTTTCCGCAAACCAGTTTATGGAAGTGTGGAGTCACTACGATAAAGACGGTAAGTGAGGCCGGTTCGTTGCCATTTTCGACCGCTGCCCGATCACCCGGACCCGCGGGTCCAGGAGAGCGGGCGCAAATGGTGGATGCGCCGGGATAGCCCGACGCAAAATCGCCTATCCTTGCGGAACATTTTCAAGCACATCCTGTATTAAAAAGATTTCGAGTTTTTATCACTATTAGGCACGAGAAATCTGTGAAAGTATTATTCACATTAGTTGTATGTTTCTTCTTCTTCTTTCTTTTATTTTTATTACAATTCACTTACGTAATTAGCAGTTTCTGTTTAAATAGTTTTCGGCTTCTCTACTTTTATTCTCATATTTCTATTGACACCTCTAAATTTCTGTATATATATACAATTCCACAGTCAACAAACTTGATTTGAGGAGTCACAGAAATTCTTTCTCAAATTTAATTTTTGTCGAGATTGGCTCTCGGATATTGGCTGGGAGCTCGACGTGGAGATTTCTCGTCTAATATGCAGCGCGATATATTTGTTGGTGAAAATCAATACCAAAACAGCTCTTTATCTGTTTCTCTCCGCTTTCCAGGTAACGGATACATCGAAGGAACGGAACTCGACGGGTTCTTACGTGAATTCGTTTCAAGCGCCAACGCCACCGACGTCGGACCGGAAGTGAGTGATCCCGATCCGCCACTAATTCCCTTCTACCCCAAAAATTTCCAACCGCCTTGTTATAAATTAAAGGTTTAATTGCAACAAGCACCAAACACTTCTGTAGGGACCCATAAAATTGTAAATTTCACTTTAACGGGCCGCTGAAATGGACTAAGTTTTCAGGCCGTTTCCGACGACATGCTGGTGGAGCTCAAAGCCTGCTTCATGGAGGCCTACGACGATAATCAAGACGGAAAAATCGACATCAGAGAAGTGAGTCGAAAAGCAACAATTTTTTTTTAATCAAAAAATTTCAGCTTGCTCAACTTCTACCGATGGAAGAGAACTTTTTACTCCTCTTCCGCTTCGACAATCCCCTAGAATCCAGCGTGGAGTTCATGAAGGTATCTCGTAAATAAAACCTCAAATATTGATTAATCCCCTATTGCGGTTTCGGTAGATCTGGAGGGAGTACGATACGGACGGTAGCGGCTACATCGAAGCCGACGAGCTCAAGGTAAAAAGACTGACGAAAACGAAAAAACTTTTTTTGCTCTCCAGAATTTTCTCAGGGATCTGCTGAAAGAGGCGAAGAAAATCAACGACGTTTCCGAAGACAAACTGATCGAGTACACGGACACAATGGTGCGTATTTGGTCCTGTGACGTGCTCTATAAATTAAAGACGACGTTTCGCAGCTGCAAGTTTTCGACTCCAACAAAGACGGACGGCTGCAGCTTTCGGAGATGGCAAAGTAAGTTTTCCCATTTTCGAGCCCCAAGTAGCCGCCGCAGACCGACTCGTTCAATTAGGGAGCCAGATGGCGCTCAAAAATACCGCAACCATCACTCAACAGATGGCAGCATTAAAAGCCGTCGAGACGTAGAGTTTTTTTAATCGGGCCGCTAAGATATTAAATCAACAATTTCATAAAGTGAAGAGTTTTGATAGTGAAACTTTGACTCAAACTAATTTCGCTTCTACTGTCAATTTTTAATTCGCGATTTGTTGCGATTGGTTGGATGTACGTCTGTCGTAGCTGGAATTTTGGCCATTTACGACTGTGACCGCTTGTTTCTAGATTGCTCCCGGTGAAAGAGAATTTCCTCTGCAGGCAGGTCTTCAAGGTGAGTGAGGTACCGATCGCTTAATTTCCGATAGTGTCAACCACCCTGTGTGTGACCGACACTTGAGCAGTGGATCTCGTAACCGTGATAATACACTAAAGACAGTTTCATGACACAACTAGTCTGTCTCTATTGCACCGTTTCTCTCTAAATTTCGTTAATGCCGCACTAGCGTAGCCCTAAAAACCATTCGATTAAAGCCGAAACTTTAAAACTCAGATATTGCTCGAGTTAATTAATAATTTAACATATTCTACTAAATAAAACTGATGACATGAACGTGTTGCATGGCTTTGTTTGTCTGTCGTCTTTGTGGCCAAAGGAGGGAATTGAAGTGAGTAACAATCCACGTTAACTGTTAAAGCACTGACTCCGCACTGTTTAGCGTACCGCAATTTTATTGTACGCCGAAAATTGCGGAATTCAGTCACTTTTAATTAGATGTCGCCTGATGGGTGTGTTAGAATAGTTGAGCCCTCATTTCGCACTCTGGCATGCTCCTGTCGCAAATTCTCTTCCTATTATCTTTCTCCTCCAGTCAATACAACAGACATACTTACCCAAAACATACCGAGAGAACAAGCGAAATATCACCGAAATGTTATTGTCGTCGTCGTTTCGTTATTTGTTGTGCACCCATTCCCGTAAAATTTGTTTTTCATTTAACGTAATAGGGCGCCACGAAACTCACCAAAGACGATATCGAAAGAGTCTTCGCTCTCTACGACAGGGTGAGTTCCGAAGCGAAAAGGTCGGGCAGAAGCGAGTCGTAAAATCTGTTACAGGACAATAACGGGACAATAGAAAACGAGGAACTGCGCGGATTCCTCAAGGATCTCTTAGAACTAGTAAAAAAGGTAAAGAATTTGATAAACGCGCCTCTCTTAGGACCCGGGAAACCGAGCGGTTTATTGTTTTCGGAGCCTCAGTGCAAAAAAGTTGCAATTAGCGAGTTATGGAGGGTCCTTTGAAATGTGCACCAATAAAGAGAAGTACTCATTGCAAGTGAAGCGGGATTCAATAATTTTCAAAATTTAGTGCGGCCACCTGTAATACTCCCGCGTTTTGTTGGTTGCGTCCTTTCCAAAATTTATTTAAAACAATCATTATTTTTATCATTTTCATATTAAAATTATAATCAGGAAAACTAAATTAAAATGAAGCGTGACGCTTAAGCAATGGAATAGCGTTTCTTTTGTTGAGTGGCGGTTGTTGGCAGGACTACGACGCCCAGGACCTGTTGGACTTCGAGGAGACTATCTTGCGCGGCGTCGACTACAATCAGGACGGCAAGATCAACAAGAAGGAGCTGACGATGATCCTTCTGGCCATAGCAAAGCACAACCACGAGGAGGAGCCGTCCGCATAAAGGTCGCCGATACAGCGACCCGTTCGAGATGCCAATTTTATCAAGTAGCACAAGTTTCAGGAGTTTACCAAAATCCTAGGTCGAGTTTAATGTTAGAATTATTGTGACACCAAAAATATTGTTGCTGATTTTGTATTATGTAGTAAAGATAGTAAGCCGGAAGGGCGATATTTTGACAAATCGCGGTTCGGTTTCTACAATCATTGATTGCATCGCTGTGATTTACGTAAGACCGACATAAGGCGACGGTTTTGTAAATTTTTATCGCTTGTTGTCGTTTTTTTTGTCTTTATAAAAACACCAAATCCCGAAATCAAGCAGTTTTGTTGTTATCGTCCACGGTTTCTTCTGATGCACAATTCCACATTGCACCGTAACTACATATAAATAGTAACTTTTTAACTCTTGCATGACTTGAACTTAAGCTTCACTCTTCGAAAGTATTATTAACGATAATTGTTAACTTCTAACTAAAATGTTGTTATATTATTAAGGTTCGGACCGCTCTATATCGATTGTGATTAACTCGTTAGTTTGGAGAGCTGGCCTCTGGAGAGTCTATTCTAGCGTTAGAAATAAATTTTAATTTTATATTGGATTATACGACTATAACGTAATTTTTGCTATCACTATATCTCAATCTGTCTAACACTTAATCAAGCTTGAGCTGATACATATTATTCTACTCTTAAAATTCGTCCAGTTTGCATATCTGTGTCCCTCTATGTGCATTATTGTATATAAAACGTATAATTAAGTCATTTTCGAATTACGTCACTGACTTATTTTTTTACATTTATAAATTGAATATAGCAGTAATTAATTGTTCATTTCCATTTGTTTCCTGAGGAGTTGCCAAAATGTAACGTTAGTAACTTGGTCTTGATTAGTTTATTTCTTCATTTTTGGTTCTTGTAATTATTAAAAACGATTTATTGTCCTCTGTATTGTGAAAAATAAATAAATGTTCGTTACTTTGTTGCGGTAAATTGACATTGGCTGTCGTCGCTATTCACAACCGAGCCGTTCCTGAGGGAGGAAGAGGAATTTCCCTATGGAGCTATTCCTGAATGAAAGAAGACCGGTGCTGAATTCTCCAACGAAATAAAGGAGAAAAAGTCGAGATGCACGAGAACTTAAGCGACGCCTGACACTTTATGGCCTCGATTTTTATAACCCGCTACTAACTTGAAGAAGATGAAAGGGAATTAAGAGGGAGGATCCAGAATGAAAATTAAAATTTGCCTCTTAGAAGAGAAAGCTGAATGTTACTGGACAATTTCAATACCTCTTTCTTGAAAACTCAAATTGGTCAAGCCGCTCTGAGCCTTTGTTCCTCCTCCCCAAATCACTCAATGTCCTAAGAATTTGTGGGTTTTTGAAGAAGCCCCTCAACTTCCACCTTGCATAGTTAAAATGGCAGTTAGTTTGCAACACCAATTTATTAATTTTGACATGCACTTTCGGTTATATTCGATTAAAATGTTATTGCATAGCACAGCAGCGGATACTATGATTTTTCTTAACCCGTCACTTAAAATCTAGTCTAACATTAAGCTACAACAATTAACTATCACAACATACAACGTTGTTATTACGGAATTTTTAAAAGCATCAGACTTGGTTAAAATTGGTTAGTTTCGGGCATCTACTTAGTTTCGTTGAGCAGTCGATGTCCGCATTTCGTGCATTTCTCTAAAACGTGACTGCCAACATCAATCGGCACTTGATGATCCACAGACTTGGACCGGGCTTGTCTTTGAAACGGCACCTCCAGCAACTCTGTGGCAATTTCGTTGATTTCTGCAATTTTGCGTTACTCATTACGACTATCGAAGAATTTAGTTACCGTTATCCTCGTTTTCGCTGAAGTCTTCTAACGGTGGTAGATTAGTGGTAGCATTTGGAGTTTCAGTTTCGATACCGTGAAACAAGTCGAGTCTCGAATCTAAAGAGAATTGTTTACCGGACATTAGAATTCCCTTAATTCTCCTACGCATCGCTGGAAAAGGAAAGTTTTATTTCTACTTCGAACGGGGGTTGGCAATTTACCGGGACTGTTTTGGGCGTCCTGACGCAACCGGATGGTCTTGGAAAACTCCGCCAGCACGTCGCTCTGGTCGTAGATGGCGGCGAAGCTTCCATTGACGATTTTGGGCGACATCGGCGAGTTGGCCAAGAGGAGACTAGTGCCGAACTGCTCGTTTCCTTTGGTATCTAGATCAAACAAGGGATCAAGAGTTTTGAATGTTAGTAATTGTGACAGTTATCTGCAGCAGAACTCTAGGAAGATAGGAAATATTATTATTATTACAATTAGTACCAAAAAATTACTTTTATTTAGGAAAATTTATTGTAATCATTAAAAGACACATGCATCAAGAGTATTTTACGTAAACTTTAAATTATAGCATAGAGCCCTTCCACCTTTAGCGATACCAAATAAGCGTTTTCTCTTGACACCAAAATTGAGGCGACAAGGATATACTCTCAAAATATTAAACACAATAGTTTTCTTTTCAAGAAGTTTAAATGATTTCAGAAACAATAGTCACTTAAAGAAGCTCTTCTAGTGCTAGTTGCTAGTTCTTTGGCCAGGCCATTGAAATTACCTCCAAGAGGAACCTTAGCTCTCGCTATTGTGTGTTGTTGGGCCAGAACCTCGCTGGCCACGGTCTTGATCTCCCGCCAATCCTGCACGATGTCGTCAAGAGTGGTCCGTTGTGACGTCACCGTAAACCTGATGACGTACTTGTTTTTTAGAACGGTGGGAACGCAATGTATGTTCCCGCGGGAATTAATGCGTTTGAGGAGGGTTTCCGTGATGAGGTTGTCACCCCTAAGACGGAACACCACCATTCCCAAGTGTCTCTTGGCCGGTATCTCAAATCGGGAGTCGGACTGGACGAGGGCTTCGAATTTTTGAGCTAAACGCACTCCCTGAAAATTTAGTGCTCTAACTTTTGCCAAATTGCCAAAAAAAAAATTACCTCTCTGATGTGCTTTTGTAAACCGGTGATGCCGTAGTTGCGGATCACAAACCAAAGTTTCAAAGCTCTGAACCTTTTGCTGAGAGGGATTTGCCAGTGCTTGAAAAAATTACGTTATCGAGGATAATTAAAAAAAAATTAAAACTTGCTTACCATGAAGTCGATCGCGAGACCTGAAAATTGACAAAATTAATGTTGTTGGAGACTTACATCAACGGAGTTTTGCGTTTACGTCATCACTTTCCGCATCAAGCTACGACAAGCCCTATGCTACAATTTTGTCATCAGTCATGTCATACATAGTCAAACCACGACCTGCTGCCTTTCCTGAGCCATCATAACTAAATCAAGGCCGGCTGTAAACCCTTCATTTCTGTAGGGCTTCGGTCACTGTACTAAAGTACAGTGGCGGAGTTAAACAGCGCGTTTTGTTCATAATCTCTATCCAACGTCAAAATAAATAAAAAATAAATAATTACCTAATAACCCGGATACTATGCAAGAGATAAACACTATCATTAAACTAATTTTTACATAAATACAATGTGTTTTAAATTTTAGACAGTCATCGAGTGTGGCAAACTTAAATATTGACTTCTTCGTTTTTTAATCTTCGACACTTGTAGAAATACTTTTTAAAAGTTTCTCTTGTTGCACTCATACATTTAGAAACAAAACACCCTTCCTAGAAACCCATTGACTTTTTCGTATTAAGAATTGATGCACAACCTTGGCAAAGTTGTACGTAAAGATTGAGGGGTCGTAGATCAATAATTGTATTTTTTTTTACAGATCTCATTTCTTATTCGGCTCAATACCATCATACTAATTTTAGACAGCTTGGCTTGGCATCCTTCCCCAAGCTTCAAGACTTGAAAAGTTTGTTTACCAAAGACTTTTACTAATCTATTACCATTGACCTTGGCCTGTGGCGTAGAGGCCCCCCGTGGCGTGTTTATAAGGCCGGAACCATGTTCTAGGCTTATGAGGCAATAAAAACAATTGTAAAATAATGTTTTTCTTCCATTTAAGGTGTAAATAAATAGTACTGTAAAAATTTAAAATTAAAATCTTATTGTCATTATGGCAAATATTAGTTTTTGGAATCCGTTTTTATTTACAATTAATTCAGTTTTAGTGCTCTTCCTAATGTTGTTAATTCTAATAACAAATATTTGTGGCGTAAGCATAAAATTGTATGCACTTTGGCATCATAAATCATAATTCTTTTATAATTATTATTGTGATATTCTAGAGCTGTGTCCACCCGAATATTACGTATCTGTTTATTATTAAGTGAAAATTTGATAAGAATCGCGTATCAACAAAGAGTTAATCATAAAAAAGTGAGCGTTTTATGTCACTACTACGTAGCGCAGTCCGCTGCGTACATATACAGCGTTATAGGGATTGGTAAATGTACTCGCTTCGGCGGTACATATACTAAAATTGGAACGATACAGAGAAGATTAGCATGGCCCCTGCGCAAGGATGACACGCAAAATCGTGAAGCGTTCCACATTTTTTGAACATAATTAAATTCTTTTTGTTATTATTATTGTTATTATTGGTATAACAAAAATTTAAAATAAGAAACCCGACCATTGTATTTTAGAAACTTTATGGGGGCTATGCTTGTATTATGCCCGCTATCAAGGGTCATAATAAGTACAAAGAAATAATGCT
This sequence comes from Schizotus pectinicornis, assembly GCA_951805265.1. NCBI lineage: Eukaryota > Metazoa > Arthropoda > Insecta > Coleoptera > Pyrochroidae > Schizotus > Schizotus pectinicornis. Next base: position 2,538,065 of record OX638204.1, on the reverse strand, counting down.
AAAAATTAATTTTTAACAATTTTACTTAATTTTCTTACCTGAGTACTCATGTTGCAAGTAAATGGGGTCCACATTGAAGGCGTTGTGTAGCTCCATGCTATTTTTGACCCTGTAAAAGAAATCTGGTCTCAGTACAGTTGTTAGTAAAAAACAATAGACGGTAAAATAAAAAAGTAGACATTGGACAAACTTACCACATGGCGGTGCAGTCAAAATGGGCCATCAACCATTTCGATGGGTTAAAAGCGATGGAGTCGACTTTTTCGATCCCCTTCAGCCAAACCCTGAACTCCGGACAGATAAAGGCGCTGCCCGCATAAGCAGCATCCACATGCAGCCACAAGAACTCGTTATTGCACACTTCCGCGACCTCCTCCAAATTATCGAAAGAACAGGCCCCTGTCGTTCCCAACGTGGCGCAAACCTAGCAGAAAACCAACAATTTTACTCCCTCGAATTATTTTCAATAAATTCAGCCGTCATCGCGGCCACAAACGGAAACGGATAGTATTAATTGCACCCTGTGGGATTTGCCGCAGCCCAGATTGCTTTGCTTTTAAGAAGATTTCCCCAATTAGTTGTTCGCGGATGATGATGCGTTCAATAATCCGGGGTAGCGGAGCGGCAAGACGCCAACTGGGAAAAACGAGAAATGTCGACTTACCCAAAATGGTACGAAGCCGAGTTTGCGGTCCTCCAGGATGGCTTCCAGGAGTTTCGAGCCCCGCATTGACAGATTGTCGTCGCTTTCGATGTACCGGATGTGGACCAGGCCGATCAAAGCCGCCTTCTCCACGCTGGAATGAGCCTGATCGGAGCAATAAGCCACCAGTTTCGAGTTAATTTCGCCGTTCTCCAGGTCGGGATGGAGCTTTTTGGAGGCGTTAATGGCGCGCCACCGACCCGCAAGGAGGCTAATTAGGGTGGACTCGCTAGAAGTAGTCTGCCAAAAAGACAAAATTTTAATGGTATGAAAGCGACAGTAGTTATCAATAATAGAAGAAGAGTAGAAGAGAATTAAAATTAATGTTTGCATAAATAATAATGTCAAAAGAAGAAGCGCAAAATAAGAACACAAATGTTATTAAAGAAATTAATTTAAAACAAATTGAGGTTTTTAAATAAATAAAATAAATAATAAATTTCCAAAATAATAGCGACGATTAATTTATACCTAGTGTCTTTTCATTTGTTTTTCAGCAAAGTCCACTCAGCTGGAAATGATCTCTGATCATTTTATCTTTTGTGGAATTAAGATTTTTTTACAAAATGTTGCTCTAATGACTTTAAAATTTGGAAGTACCAGGATTTTTGCTAGTTGACTAACCTGGATGACTCCACCACCTGTTCCGTTCTTTCTGTGTAGAAATTCTTCCGGCAACCCTATCATTTTTCCTAGCCAGTTCATGACGATCATCTCGAGCTCGGTGCAGACGGGGCTGGAAGCCTAGAATTCGCCAAAAAAGTCCAATTACGGTCTAAATGCTTCGAATTTCTTGATAAAAAGAAATTACCCAAGTGAATCCAATGGAGTTGATGGCGTCGGACAGCATCTCTCCCAGCATGGAGGGGTAGCTGGTGAGCGCCGGGAAATAGGCGTGCATGTGGGGGCTCTGCCAGTGCGTCAGCCCCGGCATAATGACGCCCTCCACGTCTTCGAAGATCTTGGTCCAGGCCTCCCCCTCGACCGGCGCGCTGTCCGGGATTTGCTCCCTTAAAAATCCCGGCTTCTTATCGGGAAACACCCGTCTTTCCCTGATATTCTCGAGATAATCAGCGACGTAGTCCACCAATTCTTTACCTTCAACGAGATTTGCAACAACTGTTTTATACGCGCTGTTAAAGCTTCGCGCGAATCAATTTAAGCTTCCCAATCGCTTTATTGTTTCATAAAAGACAACGGCGTCTTATTGAGGAATATATTTGCGTTAACAGTGACATTTATGGGGAAATATCGGGACGGCGCAATTGAATGTTCGACTCACCCCTCACGCGGTACTCCTTGGCGTCCATCCCTGGAAGAAGTTGAGGTCGAGCAGGAAATTTTGTTGGCCTAATTTGTTATTAACTGGATTTGTGCGGTTCTCGTTTTCGACCGGCGTTAACGTTACTAGGGTTTCAGCTTAGCTTTTTGGAAGTTGCAAGCTCTAGTTCTAATCTGATTTATTAGCACGGATTCGATGACGCCACTTCAACCCTTATTGCAGCTAATTGTCGAAAAATTATTAACGTCACTTTCGAATGCAGAAAACGGATTTGAAATAATTGCCAAAAATTTTTGTTAACAAATTAACAAAAAAAATTTGGAAAAAATTGTTAGAATTCTTGAGTGTTAATTTCTTTCGGAATCTCTTGTTAATTTTGGTGGTTACCTGAAATTCGGAAAGTTGTTCGCGGAGTTGGGGTGCCAAAGTCGGAAAATGTTGGGATCGAGGAACTCGCGTCGCAAAACTGCCACTGTAAATAAACCGAAGCCAAATGCTATCAACAAGTGACAACGTGCTTTATATAAGGCTTCCCGCTTCCTCCACTCCGTTTCGGGAAAATATTATTGGCTTTGTCTCAGCGACAAAACTAAAACGAGTGCAATTGGTGTGAACTCTCCAACTGAGCGTGCAATTTGCGGAACCGCACTAAGTTGGCCGGCTAATTAAATTGGCAGCAAGTCGGGGAAAAATCCCGGAATTGACAAAATTCGCTGGGGTGAGTTCAACCCTGTTTCTGTAATAATTGTTTAGTTTACTGGTTGTTGGACTTTCCAGATTTTTTTTATTTAAGCAACATTTCGAGAACTGCTTGATGTTGGTGTGAAGTCAAGATCCTCCACGTAACGCCAAATTTTTCCTATTTCTCTGAAAAAAAATCCACCCTTTGTTTTAAGGTAATTCATCAATAAAAAATTTTCTTATCACTTTGCATCAATTAATAATAAACCTTAAGGCGTCAAACCTAGTGTCATCAAAGTGTCAACCGTCTAAATGGCGCACTTACGCGTCGTATGCAAAGCCCTAAAGATCAACAAACTGAAAACCGAGTTGGCCAAAGAAAAGGTCAATTCCCTCCAGATCCAGCACGGCGAGGTCCCGAAATTAACGTGCGGCCAAAAATGTCGCCATTGCTGCATCGACTGCCGCCTGAAGCTGAAAAAGTGCTGCAGTCTCCCCAAAAGCTCCCGGTTGGCCCGCTTTTGGTTCAAACTCACCCACGAGGGCAGCTTCGAGCATTTTCTCGTCAAGAGTCTGTTGGGATTTTTGGGCGGCTTCCTGCTAACCTACCTGCTGTTTCTGTTTCTCGTCGTCCAGTTGAGCTTTAAGCTCTCCATAGCCACGTTTATTTGCGTCGCTTTAGGTGCGTTCTTGATGATCGGTCTGGCTTTCAGTCGCAGTATTAGGTAATTGTTGTTCAAACACTTGCATTTAATTACAAGGCAATTACCGCTTTATTGTTCGCGAACAGATGCATTGTTTTCCTGACTCTGCCCCAATTTTTTTCGAGAAGAGGACGGCAAGCGCTGCTGGCGTACGCTTTGATTCTCACCATCACCGGCCCGGCGAAGAACGCCTTGAACAATATGGGAATATTGAGCGAGTCATTGGCGTGCGGACAGGTGGAGATTTTGGAAGTTTCCGATTAAAAGTATTTAACGGAAGGTTGCAGGAGCAACTGAAAGCGGCGGTGAGGCAAATTGTGGATGTTGTCAAGAAACCTTTCTACGCCATCAGAGACGCCATCAAGTCCGTCGTTAAAACTGTCAAAGTTATAGTGAGAAAAATCAAGGAAATTTTGCTGAAGATCAAGAGGTTGATCATGGCACTTTGTGAGTTGATTTACTTTCAATTTCCGCAATCATCACAAAAATTCAGTGGGGGTGATAAAATCTGCGTTTCAATTCTTGGGGAAGATCCTCAACATCTGCAACAAAGAACTGGGCACCCCTTTTCAGCGGTGCTCGCGGGTTTTTGAGAACGCCATAACCGACTGCAACGCAAAATTAGGTCCACTCTTCAACTGGCTGTGCTCCATTACTTATATTGTCAAGTCGGTCTGCTACATAGTCAAAGTCTTCGACTACGTCTGCATGTTGGTGGATTTCGTCAGCGACTCCGTTATAGGGGTGGTAGTCAGAAGTTAGTTCCAACCAAAGAACCCTCAATCAAGCTTCTAAATTCGCCAATTCTAGAAGTCAAAACTTTTGTGCGCCACATTCGAACCATGTTCTACGTCAGGATCAAATTCTCCCACTCCTTCAAATTTCAATCCAATTCCTCCAAGACCTACTCTCAGGTTGCCTTCGGAATTGTCGGGGAAGTTAAGGAGAGAACGCAATTGGTGGCAGCGGTTTTCGATCTGATGAGTCTAGTAACCAGCTTCTTCCTAATTATGATTGTCTTAAAGTAAGTCTATGGTTTAGATATGGTAAGTCTATGATTTAGAACAGCTAAACTTTTGACTCATTTCAGAGCAATTTATTACCGTTACAAGTTCTTGACTAAGGAAAGATTTGACAACAACTACATTACCAAAGACTTCAGGTTGATAGACCTCCAAAGAGCCAAGTTCGGCAAAGAAACAGTTCTGCCCCTCAACCACCGCGAAAGAAAAGTCTACGTTTCGGTACCTCCCCATTTCCGTTCTTCCTCTCCTCTCATTTTTTTTTGTTTTGTAGATCCAATCATGGAGGTTGGTGAAAACTGAGAAGAAGAGACTCGCCAATTCCGCGGTGATACTTTTGACTGCCAGCATCAAAATTGCAGGTCTCATAGCAGCGGATTACTGCCTCTTTTGGATTTTGGACCTGGTCCGGTATTATGGTCGCTTCCAGTCGAAAGTGCCCGCCCCAAATATGCCGACAGTCCGAATTGAGGGCCACGGCCTCTTGGCGGATCTCCTCAAAAGTATCGTAAACGCTTTCAGGCCTTTGGGGATGGAACTCGAAATTGATACAGTTCCCTGCTTACCTGAACCGATTCCACCAAACTACGATAGATACGTCCAAATCGGTACTAACTCAAATCGTCGCGATTTTTACTAACACCAAAAAGTGAGTCTTCTAGTTCTCTGCTGGATCTTGTTGCTGCTAGAACCTTACGGGTTAAGACTGAGGAACCGCATCATGTCTTACTACCACCCTCTAAGAGCTAAGGAAAGATCGGTTTGGCTCTATAACCACGTAATGAGGTCCAGATCATCGTTTCTCAAATTTGCGCGTCGATTGTTGAGACGAAACGTCATGGGGGATAAACAGCTAACAAAAATAACTTGCAAAGAGTTCTTGAGAGCAAAATTGAGGTTCTTGGTCGATTGCCGCAAAAATCTTGCCTAACTTGAGGATAGTTGCAGAATTTGCCGAATTTGTCTCGGGTCTGACCACCAAAATTCGTGTTTGTTGTGCGGAGAAACTTTTAGAAAAGGGGATGACGTTAAAGCTATAAAGTGTCAAACTCCAGATTGTCCCGGAATTTACTGCGAGCAATGCTTCAGCGACATCCAGAATCTATGCACTGCTTGTCTCTCCCCGATTGAATACGGAGACTTCTCCGACATCAGCGAAGAAAAGTGAGTAGTTGTTGAAAGTTTGGTTGTTGACAAAAAAATTGTTTTAGAGGCTCTGACGATGAGGAGGCACCTCGAAAGCGAAAGTTGCGTGAGGGTGTGGTGGAGGAAAACGTAATAAGAGGAGAAATCGAAAAAGTTGAAGATGGAAAAAATGTGGCAAATTTTAAAGAAGAGTCTGGAGGTGTTAGCGATAGTTCTAGTAATCACTCCTATAGTTACCAGTACAAAAAGAGGGAGGAACTTAGTTCTGGTGGCTACACCAATGGTTTTAGAGACATAGAAAAACAAAATATTCCGGATTTTGTCAGTATGGCCACATTCAGAGACATTGAGGAGGAGATTAGAACTACTGGTGCGAAATCAAGAAAAAGTACAAAAAGCGGGAGGGGGTTAGAGGAGACGTTTCAAGAAGAAACGATTTTTATGGAAAATCAAGAAACTACAAAATTTGGGAGAAAGAGAGATATCGATAAAAAATCTAAGGAAGAAATGCTGTTGCTGGAAGATTTTGCTGCGCCAAAATCAGTGCGAAGAGGGTGGAGAAGTGGAAAGTCGGAGGAAGAAATGCCGTTGCTGGAAGATCAGGAATCTCCGAAATTACCGAGAAGAAGAGGAAATAAGAGGAAATTAGGGTCGAGGTCTGAGGAGGAAACGCCTTTGCTGGTAGATCAAGAAACTATGACCGCTTATAAGAGATCAGTTGGAACTTCTGCTCATAAATTTCGATTTTCTTTCTAGGAATAGTGATTAACGTTTTTCTTGTTATTGGGTTTTTTCAATGTACAATAAAGTTATGACAAGTTGAACAGTCATCAGCCTTCCGGGATGTGATGTAAGTAAACAACGATAAAAAACTCCAAATAGCTTCTTCGATGTTATATGTGTGCATCGTAAGCATTGCGTGTATGAATATTTTTCTTATCTTATCTACCTGTGGGGTGTTGGCAAGATTAGTGAGTCTTTCTATGTGAGTTTCTGTCGAAATAGCGTGGCTAACGGTTAAAATGCGGTTTTTGCACATCATAGTGGTCTGTTTGACAAAATGGGTTCTTTCAGTTACAGCACAGGTAAGTTTTGACTTTCATTTTACCTCCTCATTAAAAGCATTGTAAAAGCACGTGCTATAGGTACTCCAAATTTAGGCACGGAAAAGTAGTCAGTTTCGCTTAATGTAAGTCTGCGCTTCTCAGCAATAGTAAAATTGATTTTCCTTGTTTATGAGGAAATTAAATCCAATTTCTTTACTTGTTCCAATTAATTTCCATAAAATCAATATTTGCAATTGCTAGTACCTAACCTAGAGAAACTATCTTCAAAATTGCCCAACTCGCACTTACCTAAGTCTGTTTAGTTTAGATATGACGATCGTTAATTTTATCAACGGCTTTGCCCATTTATTGGAAATCGCTTCTAATTGGCCTTATGTACGAATACTTAAGCCTGATAATTATACAGTACACTCTCGATAAGAATTGGAAGGGGTCAGAAAATTAGTTGTTTATATTAACAAAGTTCGTAATAACCGAATTCGTGGTAGATAGGTATACATAATTATGTCTATCGAAAGTGATAAAACATTTGTGATTACAACATAATACAGTGCATACTTACTATGTATTTAAAAAGAGTTACCTATACTTACACAATGGGGTACTTGCCTTATGTTTGGGAAATATAATATTTAGAAAATGTAGGCGATTTTCTTAGACCCGTATTTTTTTATTTGATTCTAGGGTCAATATTACGACCAAAATTAATTTTTTAATTTTTGGAGTGTGAGATTTGTGACGTAGCCGGCCCCTGCACGGCGTAGTTCTAAAAGAAATCGTATGATGGCGCTTTACTCAGATTCCTTGCGTTCTATTAATAAATCGAATGCCAATCCGCTGTACACATGTCGCGCACTTTGGTTGCAGCGCAGCATAGTAGCCAAAAACAAAAATCCATTCAATAAAGATGTGAGTTTTGGATACGGGGGTCCAATACGTCATCAAAAACAAAAATTGCAAATATTTACAAAAATATGAAATAAAAAAATTTGAAAAAAATATTTTATTCGCACTTTTTTTTTCTTACCTCGAAAAATGAAAGATTGCGAATAAAACAGTATACAAACCTCGGTGGAAATTTCTTTCTGTCTCGAGGATTAGCTCACCTCGGCCCTACGGGCCTCGGTAAGCTATCTTAGCTCTCGACAGAAAGGAAACATTTTCCACCTGGGTGTGTAATCTACTATAATCCTCTTTTAGTTATTTGCATGCACCTAGAGAATAAAAAGTGCACAATTTTTTTTAGACAAGTACTATTAACATATTATTAAATTTATTAATAATCGTACATAATGACGTACTCTTGTCTGAACGACATGATTATGTGTACACAAAATGGATACATAAACTACAAATTTTTTGGCGTTATATAAGAAGGAAATATTACAATTACTAACAAAAATATAATATTAATTTATAGCTGGAAGTATTGGGAGTCTGCGACAGTCAGTAATCTTGAGAATCCAAATTAAACTTTATAAGGTCCCTAAAAAATGTTCCAGGGGAATTAAAAAAAACAGTCTACGACATCATGAACAAATATAAAATAATTAAAAACAACTAGCATTGCGGTGCTGTAAAACTTAATACTATTTAAAATTTTTAGAACACGTACACTGCAGCAGTTCTGGAGCATGCCCCTACGCAGGAGGACACTCCAATGGACACCATTCTGACAAACCTTAACGAATACCGAAGATACACGCAAACAGCCAAAGCAAAGGTAATAAAGGTTAAACTAAAAACTTTTTAAACAACCGCAAATTTTAGGAAGCTGACATCATAGTCTTTCCTGAATACGGATTAACCGGCTTAATTGACAACATAGAAGATTACGCTATCAATCTTGAAAGCATGAGCGCTTCGGACAAAAAGGTACTTTCTCCTAACTAACACCTAAAGAAATTTCAATACTTAAACAGAATTTGAAATAATGCAAAATAATAAAAATGTCAAATTTCAGATAATGGAAGAGATAAAAAATATCGCTTACGAACACAACATTTACTTGGTGATCAACTTCATCGAGAGCGTTCAAGATGGTGGAGGCAACATAGACTACTACAACACGGACATCGTGTACGACAGACGAGGCAACGTCGTAACCAAGTGCAGCAGACTCGAAATTAGCCTGTAACAACATTGTTAAAAATTTCTTTGCAGATACCGCAAAATCAATCTTTTTAACGAACCAAAACTGATTGCTGGTAACGAAACCGTCAAATTCACAACAGATTTCGATGTGACTTTCGGCATTCTCACGTGCTGGGACATCAACGTCCATACGCCGGCTAAGACGATCCTCGAGGATGGCGTCACTGATATCGTGCTTCTTTCGGCTTGGACCTCTTCGATGCCTTTCTATACTTGTGAGTTTCTCTTGTTAATCGGGAAATTTTCGTAATAACAAATTGCAGCTTTGAGCGTGCAACACGGCTACGCTCAAGCCAACGGGATCAATCTTTTGGCGGCCAATTACGACGACCCCAGGAAGAGTCATGGAGGTAGCGGTATCTATTTGGCGGACGGCAGAATAGCCGAAGCCTACATCGCCGGAGACCACAGCAGCAAGCTGATCGTGCAGAAAGTTAAGAAGATTTCGTCCAGGCCCAGCAACGCATGTGTCAAATTTGTAAGTGCTTTAGCGGCCCAAATCGTAAATGTTTTTCGTTACTACCCTTCAAGCACAAATTAGGATGAAAACCTAACAACTTCGTCTCAAACTGTGTTTGAAGGATGTAATTTATTTAGGCGATTTTGCGTTGCCTACATAGAATCGAAGTAACATTGGATTTTTAGAAAGTTTTTAGCGCTCCTGGAGGCCTTATTCCTCAGCCTAACATTACCACCTACATCACCCGCAAAGACTTCTCCCACTCAGACTATTCTTTCAAAAAACTCGACCTCTCCAAGTCGGAAACTTCCGAAACAGTCTGCGATGACGACTTCTGTTGCACCTTCAACATCTCCATCGGTCAAGCAAACACTAACGAAATGTACCAGTAAGTCGACAACGTGTTCTTTTTTCGAACCCTAGATAACGTAACTTTGTAGAATGATGGTCTACAACGGTGGTGCCACCCTCGATGGAGACAGCGGTCATCTCTACATTTGCACCCTGTTGGCGTGCAAAAGCAGCGATTCCAGTAGTTGCGGTGAAAGGATCAATGGCACGACCAGATTCAATCAAATTACTATTGAAGGAGACTTTCCTTACGACAACACTACGTTTTATCAACCGCTTACGCTTACGTACGACTTGGTACCGGTTACGGAAACGTCGTTTTGTGGATCGTCTGGTAACGGCACGACGTTCGATGCGAGATTGGTCACCAGCGGAAGCCAAGATAAGCTCCTGGTGTTTGGTATTTACGGCAAGTCAAGCGATGCAACCGTCAACGTCGCAACAACTTTCCTCACCTTTTTGGCCGTTAGTGTTTTAAAACTTATTTTATAATTTTACTAACAAGAATGAGTTGTGAAAATACAAATTTAGAACTCTTTGGAGGTGTAAAGAGGACTTTTGTACTCAGAACTAAAAACCTTTTAAAAACATCTAAAGCCTACTTCTAATTCCTAACGCTTAAGGAGTAGCCCCCCTTAAATAAAACGATGGGGATAATTTGACTGGGGCAAGCTATGCATTGAAACGTGTAGATAATAGGACAGCTTTTAATGGAGTTGCTTTGCTACACCAAACAGTAGAGGACACCGACTCCTTATGTATTGATACATAGAGATTACAGAAGGTACACAAAAAATATGCACATATCATTAACAAACAACTTAATATCCGCGACAACCGTTAAATGGGGGCCTCAATAAGTTAAGAGTTGTTTGTAGAAACTAAATAATCGCTAAGGCAATATAATAAATATACAGTGGAATAAAGAACGAGTACCTACACAAATCATGTGACGCCAGTCACAAACAATAAAGTCGCTTCAACCGTGATAAATTTTTAAACTGACAATAGATTATAACAAAATACGCTAGCTCTACATCCATAAATAATTATTTCAATATATTTGTTCCTATGGTTAAATACGCTTATGATAAATATAATTTTATAAAAAAGCCAGTTAGCCAGGAAGAGTCGTCATTTGGAACACCCCCGTCGATCACTGCTCTTGCTCGATCACTTGTTCAGCTAAATCGGGCTCTGGTGGCGGCGACGCCCCCCCTTCTTCCTCTTTCCCCTTGAATTCCTGCGCTGGCGGCGCCACTATCGGAATAGCTGCCTTGGGACGTCTCAACGGTGCCGCCCGCTGCACCACCTGGTGGTCGGTGGAGTAGTACGTGATACCAGAAGGAGGTTGATACAATTCCGTCGGCTGTGTCTGCAAAAACTATCCCCTTCACCGCTGCTCTTTCACACACACCTTCCACTCTCTTACACTAATAAGCACCTAAGTATTCGATTTTGCTCAATTTGGAAGAAAACAACTCTTTATTTCAAAATTTCTAAAATAATCAAATTTCTGCTTAGTAACAATAGAATAAATAACCGAAATAATGTTCAATCAAAAGTCCAATAACAATTTTAAAGCTAATAGAAAAAGTTTATTTCTGACACATCTCCAACAGTTCTTCGAAGCCAACACTGCCATAAAAACTTACCACCTGATTGAATGGTTGGTACCCTTGATAACCCTGAGGGAACTGGGGCTGGCTCGGCACGTAATTGATGAGTTGAGGAGCGGGAGGAGGAATAAACGCGGGGGGAGCCACCCCCGGTTGTAGGAACGGTGGGGGGGCTTGGGCAAACGGCGGGGCGAACTGAGGCGGCGCTTGCAGGATGGGGGTGGCGGTCACCGGCACTTGGGGAATGGGAGGAAGAGGCGGCGGCGCTATCTGCGGCACCTGGGGGTTGGACGGATGGTTCTGGTGCATCACTTGACCCTGCTGGTTATAATCTGCAACAAAATCGCAACGTCAACAATCGAATTTTTTTTTTTTTCGCAATTACCGTTTGGATAATAATTCGAGTGTTGGTTGAAAGGTGGGGTGGCGGACTCGGGCAGCGACCTCTGCCGGATTGAGCTGTACCTCTTGGAGCCCTTCTGCTGCTCCGTTTGGAGTCTAGGCGGCACGCTACCTTGCCTTTGTTTGCCGCCCTTGTAGTCCTGCACGCTCAACTTCGCCATGTCCTTCTCCACATCCTCAACGTTGCTGCTTTTGTTGGTAAAGTTTTGACTTTGGATGAAGTCGTCGCCACGTCTCTGGGGCTTAGCCACGATCTTTTGCTCCGTTTTGATGTTCCTTCCCTGACGAGTTTTGGTTGTAAAGCCCCGATAGTCTGAATCTTTAATTTCGCGCTTGGGTTTGGGCACGCGGCCGGAACCGACGCGCGGTTGGTACTTCTGAGAGTCTTGTTGAGGCGGCGAGCGGTGGTCGTGGGGGGCGGAACTCGACGGACTCTTTACGTTGCCGTTGGTCTCGGACTGATATTCGCTCCTGCAAAATTTAAAACTTGAAATAAAAAAGTAGAAACTTTTAATTGTGGCGAAATTTTGAGTGAAATTGCCAAAGTAGAAAAACAACCTTTCGATATACTGCCTGTTGTCTTCCTTCTCTTCGCCGCTCTCCCGCTGCTGCTGCTCCCTGTTATCCCCTGAATTGGAAGCTAGTGGCGGAAACTCTTCATCTGACTGTCTCGCTGGAGGTTTCTTCGTGGTTCTAGGGGGTGGCGGTTTGTTGTATGCGTCCTCATCCTCCCAATTGCGCGTGTATTTGTTAGGACCTCGCCTTAAATTAAAAATTAATTAAAATTAGAGCCGAGTTGGGGAAGACTAGAAAATACCCGTATCTTCTGCGCCTGCGAGCCCTTGGAGGGCCATCTTCGTTCCTAATATCGTAGCCGTAAATTGAAACTAGTTCTGCCCTGGACTTTGGCGCCTGCTCTGAGTCGTTGAAACGGTCATGACTCCATTTTTCCTTTTTATCCTGCCACACTTTTTTCTTTGGATCCTTATCCTTTTCGACTTCAGTCACGTCGACGTTTTCGCTGTAACAAGTGAAGGTGAACCTCCATGGTTGAGTGGCAAACATAACGAGACGGTTCAAGGTCCCATAACAAAATCATAAAGCATGGAAGATTATTAATTTCAATACTCAACAATAAAACAAAAAACCCAATTGTTTAAAAAAAAACAAATTTGGCTACTTACATATCATCAGCTGTTCTGTCGTCGTGTTCATAGAAAGTGCCTCGCTTGGGTATGTACTGTGGATTTTTCTTGTCTTCATCGTCGTCCACTTTTCGCGAAGGGACACTCTCTTGTCCATCCCCCGACTCTCGCTCTAGTCCCACGCTGCCTTCACTCTCAGAAACAGACCTGGACCCACCATCTGACCTCCTTGACCTCACTTTCGACTCATCTTCCTCACTATAACTTCCAGCACTGTCGTACTCGGAATCGTTTGGCGACGTTTTGCTCTCATCAGCCACACTCTTCTTCTGCAAAATCATAATACCGAATAAAGGCTATAGCCTAACCAAAACCACTATTCAGATATGCTCTACTTAGCTGAACTTGTGACCTGGTTTCGTCAAGTGGAGCGGGGGATAGTGGGGAAAATTGTAAACGTTACCTGTTGGAAGCTTTCGGGTTTGGGGGCCTCTTCAATTGCGGTTTCTTCCATTTTTTAAGAACGTAATTCGTCGGGGGGCGGCGGCCGATTAGCGCAATTTCACGCCCAGGAGCGCCACCAAAGGTGATTGCAAAGTGGAATAAGACCAGCTGTATGTTACAGCACTAGTTTTGGGGCTAACGTTAAAAAATCGCGGATTTAGAAGACACGGAGCTACTGCACTTCTTTGAGGTTAGGTTCTGCAACACGCTGTCAAAAATTGTCGAAAACGAAATGAGGTTGGGTCTTCTTGCGCGTTAGGTTGGCAAGCTGACTGAACAAATGCTGTTTTACTGGGTGCCTATATCTTGGGCGCCAATGAACTTTATTTTAAGACTTTGGGTTGCAGATTGCAGAGGACAACCGTAATTTTTTTATTAAACATTTAATTGCAACAAAAGATAATATACAAAAAACATCTTGTTCCTTGAAACTAATTAATTCGGGTTGTACCTCACATTTTGCTCTCTCCTTGATGCATAAGTGACGATCAGGTCAGGTCAGGTCAATGCACCAATGCGCACTCTAAAATTAAAATTATTTACTTTATATCCCTACTTTATCTTGAAAATAAATCGAATTTAGATATAATACTTACCATCTGAAGTTTCGCCAAGACTTTCGCGACGGTGGATTTGGTGGTTTTGAAAGTAATTGTAACAGTATTTCTCACAATTTACTACTCCTTTCCATCTTGTACCGTAGAGGGTGTAGAAGATTATCAGGAACAGAAGAAAGGGAAGTGCTACCATCAAAACCAGTAATAGACCAACTTGCAAGGATGTAAATCGATGCCAACAACTCTAAAATAACATAAATAGAAGACATTGGTATCAATAGCTACCAGACTTACGTGTCCCTTAAGATTCTTGGCCATTGAGCATCGATGTTGTTGTCAGATTTTTAGTGTCAGATTTTTTTCGGCTGCCAGTGTCAGTAGGAGGCGGAAAGCAAAAATGGGCTACAAGGTAAAGAAGAGCTTAAAATTCAAGTTACTTATATGGCCCTTCTCCAGTATTGTTGGTTCGAGCTGTCTTACGTAGAAGCAGGCCTGGTTCTCGTTTTGCTGGTCGCTATCCCGTTCCTCATCACCATGATAATCCTTTACATTATCTACGGTGGCTCCTGTTGGTCCTCATCTATTAGCTGCTACGAAATTTGCTTCGACAGTTCAAGTGCAAGCAAAAGCAACGAAATAGCAGCAAAAGTCAAAATTATTAGTAGCAATAGCAACGAAATTTTAAATAGTCGCAAAAGGCGAAGCGTCTCTTTTCCCTACGTCGGTGCTTTAATGGAACCTTTTCATTCAGATGATGACGAGGAAGTTCTCAAGTGTATAGTAGTGGTTTTGACCCAAAATTTAGTGTTAACAACAAGCACTTGTCTAAACCAGCAATCCCAAGAACGAGCGAGGTTGAGATTCTTCTCTGACCACTGGTCACAAGGCGGGGAAATTAGAAAAATAAAAAAAGTAAGTTTTTTAGAAACTTAAAAAAAAATCTTAAGGATATTTAAGGTGTTGGTGAGTAACGAAGAGGAAACTCTACAAAGTAAACCAGTGGTTTTGCAACTTACGAAAAATATTCTTGCGCAACCTGTGGAGTTAGCAAACGGAGAAGCCATCACCAACACGACTGGACTGACGATTTTAACCTGGAGTAGCGATTTCGGGATTCCGTTACAAAATCGCTTCAAATACAAGAAGTTGAAACGGGAAGAAGTGGAGTTGTTGGCCAGTAGCCAGTGTCCCCAAATTTTTGGCAACGCAATCAGCGACCTGGTTTGCAGAAAGGAGACAAGAGGAAATTGCGAAAGTTTGAACGTCCACTCGCCCCTGTTTCGGGGAGGCAAATTGGTAGCGATCCACGTGGGAACGTATTGTGATTGGAAAGAACACGAAGCGATTTCTTACTATCAAACCATTGACCAACATCTTAATTGGTTGAAAAGGATCAGATTTATTGGGGGTTAAAATAAATTGGCAGAATAAAACTAAATTGTAAGTGTACTTGATTGTTTGTTATTTCTAGTTCCAAATATTCAGTGAAAAAATGGTTTATAATATAAGGGGGTCAAGATAACAATTAAAAAAATTAACGTAGCGAAAAAATAATGAGTCGTGATAACGTTAAAAGGCTACTTTAGTAACAGTTTGTATTGGTTAATACTAACAATATTTATGAAGGATGAAACGGTAGGGCGGGTAAGGATATCGATTTTCCATGGCCCATCTCCAAGGAGACCTCGATACCAACACTGGCCATGTGCGATGGGCTTGTTTAGTAAGCTGGTGTATTTTCTGGGGGTGCGAAAGAAAGAAGTCAACGTTTTGGTGGTAGGCCTCAACAACAGTGGCAAAAGTACCGTCGTCAACCGCTTCAAAAATGAAGAAGAAAGGTCCTCAGAAATCGTCCCAACAGTCGGATTCAGCGTCGAACGGTTCCACAGTAAGTACTATTATCCAACCAAAATCTAGGAAGAGACATCCCGGTTTTGCAGATCAGAATCTGGCTTTCACCGCCTTCGATATGTCAGGTCATGGTCGTTACCGCGATCTTTGGGAGCACTACTACAAAGATTGTCACGGAATTATCTTCGTGGTTGACAGCAGTGACAGACTTCGTCTGGTTGTTGTCAAAGAGGAGCTCGATCTTCTCCTCCAACATCCCGATATTTGCAACAGAAAAATCCCGATTCTCTTCTTTTCCAACAAAATGGACTGCAAGGACGCCTTGAGCAGCGTCAAGATAGCGGCAGGATTGGGACTCGACAAGATTATGGACAAGCCGTGGCACATAGCGGCCAGTAACGCAATAACTGGCGAGGGATTGCAGGAAGGAGTGGAGTGGTTGACTCAACAAATCAGGGAAGTTGTGCTTACCAAGAACTGAGCAACAAAGTAACAACATTAATAACCACAATAATGTAAGAAATTAGGTAGAAATAGAAATAAATTGTTCGCTGTTGGAGTTGTTCAAATCAATAGTTCTTAAGTTCCCATCCAATCCCTTGAGTCTTCATTACCAGTAGTTAATCTTTGCACGAATTCTGTTTCCTTCATCATCGAGTTCTGATTGAAGTGAGTCACGTGTCCAATCTTCGAAGCGGAAACATGAGAAATAATACAATTTTATGAATTATTCCAAGTGACTTTTCTTTTTGTATGGAGCCGGCGGGTTCCGAACAAACGACGGTGGCGGCGGCATATGCACGGCAGCTGTTCCCACGCCATCTGTGACACCAATCCGCGCACACAAAATATATTAAAAACACATTACTGTGGAATAATTAGAGTTCTACGATCGATGCGTAGTCCGGGTCTCTTCCCCGTTAACCAAACTCTTTCAGGATATAGGGCCGCCCCCCCTGACCAAAGCTGTGAGTTATCGGGGCTCTCCGACAATTTCACGAAGAGCTTTGGTTAAAAAACTGGGTGATTAAAATTTTCTGGGGCCTTCGAGCCGGATGAGGTTTCGAAAAATATTCAAATTTCGGTCGGTAATTGTTGTTTTTGTCCCCTCGGCCGCGAGCTTTGTTGGGTGCGATAAAGTTAGCGGATCTCGCCTTTGTACCCCGAGCCCTCGGTAATGGTTTTTGCGGGCAGAGTTCTCCACATCCTTACGAGGAGTGTTGAAGAGGCGCTCTTGGAGCTGGTGGTGACAGGTGAAAAATCACCTCTTTAACACGTGCACAGAACATCTCACCTACCCAAAGCAAACTAAAAATCGACTCACTCCTCGCCCCGAAATCAATACGTTAACAACCCCTCTAATTACGGCGACTTTTTCGAATTTCGCCAAAAAGACTTATAATGCGAGCAGAGGTAATCGCGACTGAATCGATCTTGGTATATTGGTTTTGAGTTGTAATCAAGCGCTCAAAGCTCGCTTGATTAGAATTCGTCTTTCATGAATGGGCGCCATCAGCAGGTGCACGCGGGTTTCCCCGAAACCGGGTCAGGCTACTAGGATTAAAAATCGGCCGCGCTAAAAGTGGAAGGGGGCGAAGGGGTGAGAACGCGTTAAAGCAGAAAAGTGTGCGTTTGAAGGCACCGGTCGCCATATTGGAAAACAAATTGCACGCGCTGCCGCTGACAGCCGCTAGATGTCTCAAAGAGCGGCCTCACAAAGCGTTTCTGTGTCTGACAACTTCAACAAGTTCGAGCTTCGTTTGTTCATAGCAGAAAAACAACTGTTCACCGGATTACGCTCCGGATTGAAAATCCGAAACACATTTCATAGCGGCGTGTGTGGGCTCGAGGGAGGTTCGGTTAGGTAGCTTAGCTAACACACGATTATTGCTATGAGCGATATAGTTTCACAACTTAACTTACAACAGGTGGACTGGTTTTGATGTGTTTTTAAAATTAATTAAAACTTTAAATGGCCAAAGAGGATGCGGCTGATAGACGTGCCCCGTTTGACGTTGGGATAATTAAACAGAACAGACTGTCTCTCCGCCAAATTTCAACCCCTTCACTTCTTGCAGAGCTCATCCGGGAAGGGACTTCAGCAGCTTAGACCCATCTCATCCAGCTGCAACAAAAATCCTTGATATTAGTCACACATATAACGTACAACCACTAACAACCAATGCAATTCATCTGCATCACGTTACAAGGACCATCCATAATGGTGATCGATCCTGCAGTGTTAAGACAGGAGGTTGCTGTTAAATTGATAACTGAAGACTAAGAATCTATCCTCGTATCCTCAGGCTTCCCCATTTTATCTCTCTTTCCATTGATTTGAGCAGGTGATCCAGAATCCTTTCCAAAATATATTTTTTTCCAATATTTGCCTTCAATTAACTATTCTTCAAAAATGTAACAACGCTATGAACGGCTAACTAGCGTTAGTACAACTAGATTTCCTTTCATTATCCCTAAGCGCTCAACTTGGACTGCATGTTGTTAACGGAAGTTGTTGAATGATGGGGTGAAGGGTGGCGGCGATGGCCTCTCCTCGGCGGTATCGCGACCGCTTTTGTAAAAGGCGCCGTGGCGCAAGCGTCCCTAAAGCCCTAAAGGTGGTGCAAAGTCCGCTATTGCATAACGCCGTAGAAGCGCTCGTGCGTGAGCTTGACAGACGCGGCGACGCGCTCTTCGCACAGTCACCTCCGAAGCACGACGCCATCCAGACGCGAGTTCGACGCCGACGTCGCCGCCGCTCGTACGAACGTCAAAAGCACGCCGTGCGTCGCGACGCGACCAAAGCGTAAACAGTAATCGGACCCCCCAAAAAATTGTTTTCTAGTCATGGAGGTGTTAACAGACTGTTGTCAATAATTCGAACATTGTTTGTAAGATAAATAAGAAAAAAACAGAAGCGGATGAGGAAGGTAAGAGTAGATGTCATGTGGTGGTTGTGGCGCCGGAAAGTTCACGTGTTTGTTTATTTTGTTTTTATGGAGGCAGCACCATGTGTTGGTTGTCGTTTATGCGCCATCATCAATTTTCCTTGGTCATAAGTTTCAATGACGGGATGATATTGAAACGTTGTCTACGCGGTAACTCTTTGGCCACCTGGACCTGGCTGTTTCCAGGTTTTCTGGAAGTAAAAAAAAATAACAATAATTCGGCCGGCTGATCAATTATCGTCTTCATTTCATCAAGTGCTAGCCACTAACTATCCAAGGGTTGAAAATAAATTCAACAATAATTTATGATAAGAAGTATATGGTTGAATATTAAATATCTCTCCGCAGCAATAATATTTTTTTGGTAAATATAGACGGTTCCATTTAACTAAATAATTGGTGTCGGGAGCCCTGCCGCTTCTCGAGTTCAATAGAAACATACTGAACCGTCCTTAGGTGCGAAGTTACCTCGACCCGACCGCGGTCTATAATCAAAATTTCCCGTGCCGCCGCCCCCGCCTCTCGCCCCGGAATAAGAAGAAAACGAAGATGAATAATAAATAGTTCCCTTTTCCATCAAGCGGCATTCTCATTGTCCATGCCGGTTGCAGGGGCGGCAGAAGGGGTTGTCGGTGGCGGCGATGATGATTCAGGGGCGCAGCGCAGGTGTGTGTGTGTGTGTGTAACCCTGTCAGGTGTGCGCCCTCGCTGCGTCGAACGTTTCCCCTGTCCCGCACTTCGCCGCCCCCGAGGTCTTTCCACCCCATCGGCCACAGCACACCTGTGTCCCGGCCCACTCCGATTGCCTCCTTGGATATATCTATTTGTCTTTTGATGGATTACTCTGTACATCGCGTTAAAAGGAACCGCAGATTATGGGGGAGGAAAAACAGGAGCGGCGTAATTGATGCTTTCCCGTTTTCTCACGAGGCTTCCGACGAAGCGGAGAAAAATCAGAGGCGGGACGCAATAATCCTGGCTCCACCATCGCGCCCATATGGGAATTAATCGATAGCAGGGCCATATGGGTACCCGGTTGTGGCTGTTGGCACTCGAATACGTTCGTGTTACGGCAAAGCTCGGCGAGCCAATGATCCTGAAAATTTTTAGTTTACGCCGAAACAGCCCTCAAAATTTAGAAAATTTGGAAATTCTAGTTATATTTCAGTAGATCAGAAATACTGCAATTATCAGTTAGTGATACTTTGTACTAACAAGAGAAAAAAAAAACTCTACAGCACATATTAAGAAAGTCATACAGGGCCAAGTCCTTAGCACCACAACTATTTCTTTGATTTTCCCAAAAACTCCTTAAGCGATTTACGTCATGTTTGGAGTGGATCGATAGCTCTTTCTACACACTTATTGAAAAAATATCCAAAACTGACGTAAAATCTACTTAGGAAAAGTAATGAAGACTTTAGAAAATTAATGATCCTAAATTTTAAACTTTTTTTTTCAAAAAATTGTTAGGTAGTTGTGACTGTTGCACGTTACTGTTTGAAAGTATCTCGTCCCAATCCGGGAATTGAGAATAGTGGAAACTGGCCCAGGGCCCAGCTATTTTTCCAGCCTTCCCGCGGACTCTGGGTGCAGGCTCGACGCACGCGGATAAACAATACATAGAGATACAAAACATACCGCCACCATCTGTGCGCAAATACCGGAATCTTTCAGCACTGCCGGTTATTTTTACTGACCAGATAACCAGCTGAATTTTCATAAAACGGTAAGAAAATATAAACGGAACCGGAAAGATGTAATCATTTACACAACAAGGATTTGAGCGTTTCAGTCGCTTTTAGTCCATTTAATAATAACAATACCCCACACAGGTGCTCTTTTCCACATGCGATTACTATGAGCGCCGCCATCAATTATTAGCGCCAAATTCAGGAATTGACTGTCTCCAACTGTCATGATTTCCGTTTATAATCATAGTTTTATTGAAATACAATTACGGACACGCAAGCTATTTCTGTTTTTCGCATACATAATTGATGGTGTAAGTGCACGGTTTTAACGTGAATGCATGAACAATGATCGCGATATTTAACCGACGTATCGATTCGACCCTTAAAACGGAAGAGTCGCGTTATTAGCGGACATTAGTGCCCGAAGGAGCAACGAGCATCTCAAGTCGAGTGGTCAAAGGGCCAATCGGGGGAATCCCGAATTAAATTGATGGCCCAAAAAAGCTCGGGTAAAGGTTGGCTCACATTTGCGTCACAGATCAAAGCCAACCAACCACAAGTCTTCGTATAATCACGTGACTTCAAACAATTAATTGGAACCATCCGTCACAAACCAATAGCGGGACGACTCGTGGCACGTGAACGCCATTTCGACCAATTACAAGCGCGATATTGTGCACGTGGCAGCTATAGTCACGTGACTGACTGTGTAAATGACGCCAATTATAGTGTTGCTCTCGGAGGAATGCGGGAAGCATATTGCTGCCACCCTTAATAACGGGGTTGTTAAAAGTCGGCGATTACCGGTTAACTAGTTATAGTTGTAATTAATTAAGTCCCGTCTTTTATCGTTATGTTCAAGTGATTAAACCCTCGCCGGACATTATGGGCGTGAACGCGTTGAGTGGTCTGTCGAAGAACAGGCACTCGGGCGTTATTAAAATTTTAGAGCCTTGCAGACGGCGTTCCTGTCCTAATTCCCGGAAAAATTAAGAATGGTCCTTTGGGACGTCTTGCCGCCTCTCTATTAAGCGGCAGTTGCGACAGGACGATCGGGGAGTCCGGCAGGAGCGACGACGACAGCAGGACACAGGACGTGGTTGGGGTCTAAAAACGTCCGGGATGTTTGGCAGCATATGGCCCGTCTCAGTTTCGACTCCTATGGCAGGAACAGGCTGCAGAGCACCGCACTTGTGCAAACAGGCGGCCATGGACACGCGGTCTTTCATCAGACGCAGTTGGCCGCGCTTGGAATATACTTATACACATGTGCCGGCAAGGCGTTGAGGAGGCGGGTGGGCTCGACCGCCGCATAATCGGACAAAGCCCCATTTCTCAAGCTGCACCGAAAGAAAACATGAATAAGTAGAGCTCAAAACGATTTCAAAAAGCTTCAAGAGAAGCGGGTAAATAAAAAGCGAACAGCACCTCCCATTCGATAACTGCGACTAACCTTGTTCATGGGGACTGACCAATAAATATGCAGTAGACTATGTTGGTTTTTGGTTTGCAGTGCAGATCAGAAATCTGGACTCCCGAAGAATTGTTGGCACAGCAGTCGTCGAATAGTTTTGACAATCTACATCTTGTTGGTATATAGGTACAGCTTGTTTCAAAAAAAACCTGACGAACTCTCTGTGCTGTCGGCCGATTTCACATTCTCGCTAAACTTATTTCTTCCAAGTCAGTTACCTGAAAGCGTTTAAAGTTTTTCACTACTTGAATTAGATAATAAAGGTGCGTTCACAAAACGGCGGCCAAGTTCTATTGGTGTAGCAAAATTTCCAGAAATTTGTATTTAAAATGAAAATTAACCGCTTGAACTTTTTCGTTGGCATAAAACGCGCAACAATTCCGGCTATCAGGTTGACCAACCCCCATAAATCAAAATCGCCATAAATAGGCGCGCGTGTCCCATAACCCGAACGTTTAGTAGTGATATTAACACGATTTAACGAGTAGAACCCATCGCCGTTCCCCCACCCCGAATTAGCGGCAGGCTCGAAAACCGCCCTATTGTTAAAAATATAATTACCGACGCCGCCACACATGCGGCTCAACGGCATAAATACGTCGCTGGGGACGGTTGCGGTTCTCGGGCGAAAACATGGACGGAGGCGTCGCGGCGCTGAAACGGACACATCGCAGGTGGCCAACACGTCGAATTGAGATATCCTAACCTTAACCGATACTTGGGGAGGAGGGGAAGCGACGGCGCTCTCGCCGACGCTATTTATCTTTCCTTCCCCGTAGCTTGTGCAACGGCGGAGTCTCCTGTGCATTCCTGCAATCGGACACGTGTCGGGAATTGATAAATCGACAAGAGTCCCGGAGGCCCAGCGCAAAGAGGTAGTACCCCCCGGGCTGGGTTGCCAAGGAGGTGGCGGTGGCCATTTCCGAAATTCGATCCTAAAAGAAATTGAAGTAATAATTTTGCTAAGGGGGCAGTTTTGCATAAAGACTCATTGTTACTACAGCCTAACTCAACATTTATCTTGCTGAGAACTGAAATAAAGTCTTTCTGAAGTCCTAATTTAAAGTGTAAAATAAAACACAACTGATTTACGACGCTATGTCGTTATAATTTCGGTATTCTATCGCAATGAGTATTAATTGAGGGGCTGTTAACTACTAGGTGATTAAGAGGTACAGAATTTTGATAATTAACGATATTATATTTAGAATCTAAGCTCAATGTTGGCAATAAAGTGTCATAACAGAAGTCATTCTCTACATCCTTTATTCTTAAAAGAAAATTATTTTCTTTAGAGTAAATGAGGTGCGTTCTGGAAGATGGAGGACCCAAACTCCTGAAAGATAAATTTGGTCAAAACTGAGGGCCTGACTGCACATCTATTGAGGTCTTACTATGGAGGTGACGGATTTCTCGGGGCAATGATTTACCGTAAAGTCGTAACAGTTGGTTGATGTCCCTTAGTAACTAGATATTGTCTTGGAGAACCTCCTGCCTCTGTCGGTGGTCCTAGCAACAACTTGTTAGTGAAGTTCGCTAGTGGTCTAAGAACCGGCAAAGAAACAGGAGCTATAGGCGGATTCGTCCATTGCGTCCAGCATAAATGTGGATCATCCTCCACTAGCAAATGAGAATAAAACTCTATCTCGGGCCAGTGGCGCTGAAAACGCGTCCCTTTCGGAAAAAGTTTCACCACGTCTTCGTAGCGATTGACCTTAATCGTTTGTGAGGCGAAGAGACTGTCGCGGGTTTTCTGAATTTTGCAACAAAGTCTCAAATAAGGCAAGTGCCATCCAGAGAGGTTTACAGTGAGTCCTTCCAAAACTTCAATAGAGTGACCTTGGAAATAGTCGAAAGGAAGGTACATTTGGTTTCCGGCAATGACGTAAGGAACAACGGATTGGTGGCCGATTTCAAGAAAACCGTTTCGATGGTGCGGATCACTACTGACAGACCTCAATCTATAGTAAGTATCACAGAGAAACTTGTAGAATTCAACCACGTCACTCAATTTAACGACAGTTGTTCTCTCACATGTGAAA
Source organism: Schizotus pectinicornis (assembly GCA_951805265.1). NCBI lineage: Eukaryota > Metazoa > Arthropoda > Insecta > Coleoptera > Pyrochroidae > Schizotus > Schizotus pectinicornis. The sequence goes on along the minus strand of OX638204.1, from coordinate 2,514,259 downwards.
GGTACATTGGTGTATGCTTTATCCTCACAATGAACGAAATTAATTTCGTTAAGAAGTTTGCATTCCGCTTCCGAAATAGAATAACTGGTGATCATGGCGCAGGAGGACAAGCTTTTGTGGAGGCGACTTAAATAAGAGTTCAGAATGACCTGGGCAATCTCTGTAGAGCAATATTTTTGGCCATACCGAAAAATGTATGGTATAAATTTCGAGCCAACTTCGGTCCATCCGAAGCGCCCTCTAGTTGACGCATCATCGTACTTCACATTCACAGGCATATAAATGGCGTCACTAATAGCTTCCCGCGAAATTGAGGGGTTTTCTCCCGAATTCATTTTCTTGACCATAAATGTCGCCACTTGTGGCATTAATCATTTTCTTAAAAGTAGAATTCTAGTTCAAACTGGTTCTTGATAACTTCCGATCTAGAGCCACAGCTGTCAACTGAATTTAGGTTATGTTCACGTGACAAACTTTGAAACAAAATGCACTGGACACTGGCTATTAAGTCACTTGTGTGGTTCACTTGTTATATCGAAATTATTGTTCGTTGTCGTTTGATTGAGAAACAAGTACGAAAACTTGCCGGAAATACGTTAAAATACAAACTCGCTACCCCCTTTAGATGCGGTTACAGGTTTCTTTAGTAGTTTATGACCGGGTACGTGTCGCCCTCTGTAGTCCGTTGTAAAAAACTGTTTCCAGTTTTTTGTGAAAGTGTGCAAAAAAATCGAAATAAAAGATGATTACAATTTCTTTTTACGATCAAAGAAAGTTATTGTTGTTTTTAATTCGCCACTGTAATATTTGTGTGGTACAAAATAAAAGTAGTAAGAAGACCCTTTCAGAACATTTTGTTTTTTTAAGCATTTTGTCCTGTTTTTAAGGTATATTTAAAAATTAACATTTTTAAGGAAAACACCCCGATTTTCAATGGTAAACAGAAAAGCAGAAAAAATTGTGAAAACACCCCCGATTTTCAAAGGTAAACTGAAAAGCAGAAAAAATCGTGAAAACACCCCCGTTTTAAAGATATATGTTAAAATTAAGATTTTATAAGTAAGTAGAAACTTTCATATTTAAAAAATTGTGATATTAATGTCTAGTTGCTTTATTAATATTAGACATTAGAATTTTTAATAGAATTACAAAGATCAAAATCCAGTTTAGCACATTCACAATTATCCACGCTGTATTGTACTCGATACTTTAAGGGCGTTCCAATTAACTGCTTGTTATAGTCTTTAACACTAACGTTAACGGGCACAACCTTGAGAATTTCTTCAAAACCTTTTTTTGCTTCCTCATGGGTACAAACTTTTTGTAGGTCTGGTTTGTACTCATAGAGAACTTCCCAGCTGCATGGATGTTCGTGATTCGCAAAACATTTATTAATTGCAACAATCCTCATGTCTTCAGGGCACATACACTCGAAAATGATCTTTGTTTTTGTAATATCCGCAATATATGCGCAGTCCACGCGTAGAGCTAAAAATATTGTTAAATATAGTGACGATTAATAAACTTAACTGCTTTATACTCACTTGTTCGAAGATTGTATCCCTTTAAAGATCTAAATGGTAGCGGTAGGACCTCCATGCCCACAGGGGTTCGTGTGCTAAGAAATGTAACTATATATGTATATAACCTCTAATATCTAACTCCGACTGCTTCGAGAAATAAAAGGCAAATGGCATAATGGCATTTGCCTTTTATTTGCCAAATGCCATGCAAAATGCAAATGACAGCTGACAGCTCACTGGAGAGGAGTCACTGTATTGCCAACTTTAACATAAACAAAAACACTAGACAAATTGCCACTGCAAGCGCAGTAGATTATTGTGTTATCCTTTTGTAAAACTTTCATATTATAGGCATTTTTGTTTCTTTAATATCCAAACGGTATTGTATCAGTTTTCTAAAATAACCCTCTTGTCATAAACAAAACCAAATTCTTTTGTTTCTATTTTATTTAAAAGTTATTTAGTTTTAGAATCTCTGGTAATTCGATTATATTGTGTACTGATTTTTTTGTCTTTGTATTCTAAAATATTATTTATACTATCGGAATTAATCTTTTCGGACGTTTCATAATTTAACGTAAATCCTTTTATTCTACAAACAACTTTACCTGTATTAGTCTTATAACAATAACTTTTTGGGCCTGTTGATATCCAGTCTATTATCCATACGCCTTTACCTAATTCGGCTGTCCAATACTCCTGATGGTCAAACTAATTTTTATACTGTTTTATTACACGAGATTGGACATCATTAGGAGTAGAACATTCTGCTAATAATAAAGCTGTTATGTACGCATATTATAAAGGAGATATCTTTAGTTTAACTCAAGATGATATATGGACCATTCAATATCTGTATGGAATACCTGAACGATTAAAATATGAAATTATCCCAACAACAACTACAACTACTACAGAAAAACCGAAAACAAATTCGACCTACTTACAATTAGTAGAATTATGTGATTTTAACAAAGAAATTGACACATTTCTAATCGCAAACCATCATATGTAAGTATATTTTTTATAAGAAATACGTTTGGTTAGTAAATTTAAAAGATATGACTTATGATAAAGAACCAAAATTAATTACAGATTATTTATACACTGCTCAAAAGAATTAGGGGAACACTTCTTGTTGATTCCATAAATTTTAAAATAGGAACGCCATTAAAGTAAACTTTCGAAATTCTGAAAGATACGCATTTCTTCACGAGAAAGTGGCTTCAGCAACATTCAACAAATCTGTTACTCTAAAGACCTAAATTAAAGACGGAAAAAGCAACAAGAATTAAAATGAATCTGCTAAGATTTCACACATAAAACAATGCTCCATTAGCCCCCATTTTAAAATCAATAACATGTGTGGCCTCCACCAGCAACAATAATCGCCTGGCATCTACGAGACATACCTCTGATTATTCTTTTTAAATCTTCTTGAGGAATTTTCTCCTATTCTTTGATTGTTGCTTCTTTTAGCTGCTGAAGAGTTGGAGGTGCATTGAGACGCCTGCAAATGGTTCTTTCTAGCTTATTCCATACTGGCTCTATTAGCTTTAGGTCAGGACTCATTGCTGGTCATGCCATGGTTTTAATATGCAGGTCTTAAAGAAGTCCATAATAATGCGTGCAGTATAAAGTCTCGCATTATCCTGCATTAAAATGAAATTTGGAACCAAACCATATGCAGCAGGCACAACATGACCTCCTAGCACTATATCGATGCAATTCTGAGCATTTAGATTTCCGCGGATTACCACAAGATCAGCTCTTCCGTTAAGACTGATTCCCCTTCAAACCATAACAAAAACTACCCCAAATTTTTGAACTTTGCATATCGCAGACTGAGAATAGAGTTTGCCTGGACGTCTGTACTCACGTACTCAACCTTCACAACTTGTGAGACGGAACCTTGACTCATCAGTAAAGAGTATAGGTCTGCGATGTCAAAGTTGAAAATTAACGTGTTTACGGACAACATTTAAACGGTATCTTTTGTGCCGCCGGGTCAAGATTGCTTTTTGCACGGGTCTTCTGGACCTGACGTCCAGAAGACTGGCTTCTCTAAATCGGTTTCTTATGGTTTGACCTGAAACTTCCAGTCCGTGAGTCATCCTGAGTGAATTTTTGTTATCTTTTGCTGTTGAGATGCGATTACGCATGGAAGAAAGGACTAAAAATCGGTCTTGATTTGAAGTAGTTTTTCTCATACAACCTTGTCCGAGGCGTTTTTAATAAAGACCAGATGCTCTATAGCAATTCCACAAACTGGAATGATGGATAGGCTCTTCCCAACATCTTCTGCAATTTGCCGAATTGAAGTCCCATTTTCACGCAGAGCAACAGCACATGCAACTTCTACCTCACTGAGATACCTCATTTTGATTCTGATAACTGGTTAAATGACATTTAGTGTTAGTTTTCACTAAGACAATAGACACTTGTTAATTTAATCAATAAAAAGTAGCATCACATTTACTCTGATTTTTGTATTTTTTTTCATTTTTTGTTCAAGTCTTTAGAATAAAGAATTGGTTGAAGGTTACTGAAGTCACTTTCTCACGAAAAGATATGTATCTTACAGAATTTCGAAACTCCATCTTAATGACGCTACTATTTTAAAAGTAATGCCGTCAACAAAAAGTGTTCTCCTAATTCTTTTGAGCAGTGTATTTTCTACCACCAGGTTTTCAAGAAATTTCACACGTTTATCAAAGACCATCCGGCGATGTTTTAATTGTTCTTAATAACTTATACTATTTAATTGACTTACTTGGATTTAACGTTAAAAATGGTCATAATAGACAATCAATAGAAAATTTAGGTATTCCAAAAAGTAAAAGAATTAATGCAATATTCACAAGTTTTTCGGAAAGGACATATATCTTTTACGATAATTTATATATTGAGTTTGATGAATGTTTGTTTAGACCAAGAAAAGGAGGTTTAGTTTCAGAATTATTTCCAGGTATTCCATCAAATATTAACAAAGCTTTTAGGTATAAAAATATATATTTCTTTAAAGATAAAATATATTATGAATATGATGATATGTCAAACAAGTTTATTAAATCAGATCAATTTAATTTATCTCTTTTTGGGTTTAAATGTGGAGTTATTGATCACATTATTGATTTATTGAATCGTTTGAGAAATTAAAAGATTAAAATTTTTTTAAATAAATGGAAAGCAGTATTAACATATCTTTAGATGAAAATGATGTATCTACTCTTTGTTTTAAAGTAAACGGTGAAGAAATTAAATTTGTTATGTATAACAGAAAGTGAGCATATTGAATTGCTACGAAAAATTACTGTTATTTTACTTACAAAAATGCCTCCAGAAGTAGCACATAAACATCTGAATAAATTCTTAAAATTCGTTTAGATTTTGCCTAAAATTATCAATTTGTATTTGCCTTGAAAAATCAAGCTATTTTGCTTGAAAAGTTAACATTTTTAAAAACACCTTAAAAACGGGGGTGTTTTCACGATTTTTTGCGCTTTTCTGTTTAGCCTTGAAAATCAGGGTGTTTTTACTTAAAAAGTAGCTGTGTTCATTAGGGGTCCTATAGCACGCATTCTACCTTAAAAAACGGCAAAATTATTTAAAATGTTAATTTTTAAATATACCTTAAAAACAGGGCAAAACCTTTGAAAAATGTTAATTTTAAAATATACCTTTAAAACGATGGTGTTTTCACGATTTTTTCTGCTTTTCAGTTTACCCTTGAAAATCGGGGTGTTTTCCTTCAAAATGTTAATTTTAAAATATGCCTTAAAATCGGGGTGTTTTCCTTAGAAGTGGGCAGTGTGCATAGGGGCCCTTATACTACTAATAAATACAAATTGACGAAATGGGTTGTCTTGGTTTTTTCTCAGAAAAACCTAGAGTAAGTAATATGATAATAATATTTCGAGTTATCAACTATTCGATCGTTGAAAAACCCTTCGTTCTGTATTCGCTATATTTAGAAATTAAAACTAAACTGGATAAGACCGTAATTCCCGCTTGTCTACTGCTAAGTTTCTCCAATAATTATTCATGACTTGTCTAAGTCTTCCCAATAATGACATACCATTTGCATAATTGATTCAAAAATATCCACCTTCACATTGCCTAGAAATCAAGATGAGGGAACTTTGACATTAAATTAGACATGTTTCAATTTTGTGCCTTTTTGTTTGTCAAGTAGGTACAAACGTTAAGAAAAAAAATTGTAAAAATTAATAACGCTACTAAGAAAATTTTTAAACTAAAATAAAATAAAGATCGCCTCGTCTCTACGTAACTGTCATAGATCTTTTTGACAGAAACTCATTGGGAAGATAAAATTCCTATTGTTAACCGATTCGTACTGCAGCCACAGAGGGCATGAACGATATTGCCATGTGTTTAAAATGCAACTATGCATTTGCGGTATCAAAAATAAATAATTCCCCTCTAAAACAGATGCGGCATATTGCAAAATTTCATCATCGCGGCGCCATTTAATTATTGGCAATTAGAATGTGCGTCACGTTTTTCTAGTTAAAATCGCGCATATAGCACGGTCGACTAGAAAGAGACGGTACGCCGCTGCCGACGGCATTGCCTCCCCCCCCCTCCCCTCCCGCCCCTGCGTGTGATTTTTGTTTTATGACGTCACCGTGTTCGGAATACGGACGGGCCATCTGGCCGTTTAAATTCTAATTATCGCTATTGGTCCGGCGACTTGAAATATACGAATTATAAATTCTCAACGGTTTTTCCTTATTAATACGAGCTTTAGACGGTTTTTGTTTTGGCCGTGTTACAGGGAATGGAGCCGAAGCTCATCAAGGAGGAGAACGGGGACAAAGACGGCGGCGCCGGGTACGGGGACGCGCCCAGGACCAGGTCTAAAGGTAATTGCAAGAACCCTTTCCAAATCAAAAAACTGACCTATTCAACGGACTTGGCCCCTTCAGACCTCCACCTATTTCCAAAATTCACAAACACAACTATTCCATCGATTAAAGCCTTCATGACAGCCAAAAACCGTTAATTGCATTATCCCTTGCAGAGATTTAATCAAAATTCCTTCCGTGTTTAGTTTGCGACTTTCCACTCGCCCTCGTATACTGTTCACAACGTATAGGTACTCTCTCGTTTGTTTTCAATTTTCGCTAGTAGGTGTCGCGCGGTTCAGGATTTCGCACGTGGCAAGGCTTTTAATTTCCTCTGGAAGACTCGAAGAGTTCTTGTTATTGAAACGCCGAAGGGGTTGCGTTGCTGCTTCTATATTTATTTCATTTGCGTCATCCATATTGGATGCCTCCACCTGTGTTTTAGTTGTCGGCTGTTAAAATTTCTGTATACATTTTTAATCCGGACTACGCCTCCCCCGCCCCTAATAGGTATATCCACATCAGTCCTGCAAAATTGCATGCCTGTTATCCCTGTGTACGATCAAACCCGTAATTATCCCGTCCACTTTGGCGTATATTCAATAATTCGAGCATGGTATGTAGGTATAGAGAACAACCTGTTTCAGTCGATATTTTCCTACCGGAATCCTTCCATCTGGTTCCTTTATGCATCCTCGTGGCGGTCGAACTGTATCAGGAGAAATCTCGACCCTATCGGCGGCAACAAAAGGGGGATTGTGGCGTGAAAGGGAGGCCATCGTTTGCGGCATTATGTGTTTTAGAATAATTCTCTGTTTAGCTTCCAATCGATTCCATGTAAAATATATGCCTTATTAATATTTCTTCCTCGGCTAGGCGTTTCATTAGTCACGGCCTTAGTTGGGTGCTTCGTACCGTAGCCGCAGGATTATTACCTCTAAGCGTATTAATCAAAACAGTTGGCAAACGGAAAGGATCTGTAATTTATTTTAGACACAATTTTGTCCTATTTACAAGTCTGGGTTAGGTTGATGTGGAAGCGGCGTTGGATCACAATGCGGGTTTCCCCGCTGCATTCCCTTCTTTACTGACTTACGAGGGTAGTTTCAAAATTTGGCGGCCCAAGACCGAAACTTTGTTTAGTTTTTCAATGTATGTGTCAAACTTCTGCAACTTCTTCGTCCTTGCCGCTATTTCTTGTCGTCATCTGCAAATCGATGTCGGGCCAGGTATAGGTTTTAGCTTCAAAAAACAATGTCTGATGGAGTCAGATCTGGTGAATGAAAAAAATCGAAGGTCTATCGCCAATCGCGAACCCTATCGACAGAAACATAAGATGATAAGGTTTATTAAGAGAAGACGCAACAAAAGTTGTTCAGTTGCTCTTTATCCGCCATTTCTTCTCTCGTTTCCTTCTCTTGAACAACGAGTCGAACTAATAAATGTCGTATCGCCAATTTCTGTGCTGTCCAGTTGCGTTGTTTAATGGTCTTGTAAAAAATTTGGGCCGGTTGGCGGGGAATCGGGGCATGAGCGCGAGATTTTCGTCCAGTCCGGCCCACAATGGCTCGTAACGCATGAATATGACAGCAAACACGAACAAAGCTTCGCGCGCTGAAAGGCATTTCATTGGTCACCTTTGAACTATGATGTGAACACGCATCTGCACATGACCATACGCCATACAGACCACCTAATCCGCTTTCGGCCTCTATACATATACCTACAATTACCTGGCGCGGTCCGAAATGTCGCCACAAAAATCGTTTCTCCAACCCCCGCCGTCGACCACCCCTCAAGGTAGACAGACGAAAACCGAAGTAAACAACAATTAACGTTCTCATTTGTGGAAAAAGACCGCATCATCGCATCACGATCAGAGGGACCTCCATCGCCGCTGCCCCCGATGACGGTACCCGCTTGCTGGCGCGCTTCTTTCGCAGCCCATCATAATACAACAAAAACCAGGACCGAATATAAAACCCGTATGCTCGAAAATAGCGGACCTAATTGCGGATCTTCATACAGTTCGCAAATTTGCAAGAGACCGACCCGCACTGATAACGACGGGGTTTATCAACGGCCCCGTTATTGCCGCCTCGTTATCGCCTTTTTCGGATCCGTCAGGCAGCAGAAATCCCGGAGTTCGACGACGGTCCCGTTTCCCTTCAGACTCACAATTGTCCCATTTCCAAATTTTAGTCCCAATTAATGGAGGCGGCGAGTCGATCAGCCAACGACACGTTCCATGTTTCCTTAAGACCGAGGACACCACCAGGCCACACTGGCACGCTGAAAAATTCCTGCATTAAACATATTATACTCTTGGGCATGTTCCTTATAATGTACTGTCGTTTGCAGCTAAGTTGAACGGTTGAAACGCCTACATTAACTTGACGTTTACCTGTGCATTGGGACGCGCACTCTCTTTTCCTACCGGTCAACTTAACTGCAACACAACGGGCAGTGTGTGCACATCGATTTTACCATAAATGTAGGATTGGGTGCGTTCTAATTAGGTTTATGGACATCCTATGACCACTCATAGCCACTTATTGGTGTAGTATTGACCACGTAGGATCTCTTTGGCGCGTCGCTAGGGCCGCAGTAAGAGAGTTAAGTACAATAGAACGTTGTATGTGTCGATTTCTCGTTGTTAACATCGCATCAAGAGTCCGAGATTGCCGTTTCGTCCCTAATCCGCCGTAATCTCCCCTAATTGCCGCCCCTCCGCCATCCTCCCTATGTGTTGATTGCGGCCCATAAGAAACGGGCGAGGAGCATCAGTGGCGCCCACCGCTGTCGGTAATAGTTGATAACATTAAAAATGTAATAATGAACACGTTGAGGCGGCCATCCATTGGGCACATGTGTCGACCCCGCTGCAAATCCTGAACCGTCAGCTGGTCCGAGATTTTAGGACCTCTCTAGTCGTCGCCTCCTGGCTGCCCCGTTACATCCTGCTGATGCGATATGCACGAAGTCGCCAATAAGATTCGTAGACGAAATAAAAATTTAATTGACTCGGCCCTCGCATAAAAACCTCTCTCGATGGAGGGGTGGTTTTTCGTCGATCGAAACTATATAATGTAGAAATGGCGATGATGGGACGGGTGCAAGAGAGGGGTGGCTTGACGATGACGAGATGTGCGTGATTAGCACATCAATAGGTAATTAATACGGTCAAAAATCACGGGGGTCTGCTGGCGGTGAAAGGTGGCACATGCCAGGAGCAGCACGGATGGGAACGTGCCAATAGCACGCCAGCGCCCTCTAATTCACACCCTCGCCTTTCTTCAGCAAGTGTCAATTACACTGGCCGGAACATATCTCAGACATAATGTCCCGTCCCTGCTGCGGCTGTCTTTTGCCACCTCGCCAGAGGCGGCGCGCCAAATCTCGTCCCGGGAAAAGGGGCAAATTATCGATGACCACCAACACCAGCCGAACCGACGTTGGTCGTGCTTCCAGCAAGGGTTGGCGAAGAATTGGGCAGCAGCGGATCTAGAAATGAATTGGGGTTTTTTGTTGATAAGCTCATCAGGTCTAAATGATCGATCGCGGGCTTTGGAGGGTCGCGCCGCTTTTCCAATTATTTTTGATGCGTCCCCGTCAAAGTTCATCGGACCGGCATTCATTTCATAATTTGTACTTTAATCTGTCGATTGTGTTATCAATAATTGTTTTGCGTTTGACATCCGGAAGCGTCTCCGCACCGGCCGCTTTCATCATCCCTCAATTTCGATTTTAATCGGATATCGGTAGGTACATAAATTACGGCGTAACGTGTTCTCCTTTTGTTGTGCCATGATGCGGCCGACGAGCCAAACCGCCAGTTTTTGGTGTATTTCATGGTAAAATGGCGTGTTTTGTTGCTGGCACCGGTGCCAACGTTGACCGCAATACTTTATGACCGCCTGCATCGGCGATGTAACGCCATCTGGACGGGCCATGTGTGGTCGCGTACTATTTAATAGGGCGCCGCTTAATGACTTGACACCCCGAATTGAAGACGAGCCGTCTCGTTGGGGGACCGCCGCGCAATAACGCGCACTCGGAGAAATGAAACCCCCAAAACGCAAAACCAGCGGCGCCACAATCTCCAGAAGAGCCCTGACAATTTTGAGTGGCCGGTGCCAATTTTAATATTGTCGCCCTGTCCAACGACACGTCAGAGAGCCGCCAAAGGTGGGGTCAGGGTTATAGGGAATTTTTCTAACAACCTACAACGCCATATAAATGTCAAAATATGCCAGCTACAACAAGCGTCGTATTCTATTGATTGTCTCCCTTACTCATAGAGAACGACAAGGTTATCCGAGCTACTCAACGCAGGTTGCGTCAAGCAAAGAGACGCGTATGTTGCAGCTGATAGCGGCAAAGATTTTAAAATTTATATGGCTTTGTGGAGTTGTTAGAAAAGTTCTACTACCTACAGCTTAAGTACCACGTCACTGGCAAGTGATTGCTGACCATGTTTGTTGTTGCTCCGCTCAAAGAAGATGGCGATATGACGGCTGAAACGTGAAATGAAGATCGGTTTAAACTTGACACTTTCAATTATTTTGCAGAAATGCACGCTATACATGGCAATGGCGTTTATTGACTTGTATAATATCGGAATTATTGATGCGCCGAATAAAAATTGCATCGATTCCGCTCAACGTCCGGGGGCCCAATATTAATTAGTAATAAAAGTGGGTGCAGGTGCGTGGTTCTCAGCCCAAGGGGCTTTTGCACGTCACAACTTAGCATAAATATTTCATAGCCTCCCTCGCCTTTATTATACAGTAAAGTTTTTATTTATTTTCTCCAGTTATAATAATAGACCTTCAAAGCAACAACTGGTTAGTGGCCGCGATGCAGGTTCGATTCCTATAATTTTTTTCTTTAAAGCGAACAAAATTGCGTTTTTTCCTCCTGCATCGTCGAATCAGCGGAAATTGCACTGACGCCCCTGCGTATAGCGCGTTATTACCTGTTCCCCTTTATAAATATTAACGTCCGGCGCATCATAGATCACTTTAACTGGCTGTTTATGTTAAGGATTATCCTGCAATTTATAGATATTAGTGCAGCAGTGGCCCCGGCGGGCATAAGACTGTTAATTGGGCACGAACGCACCTGAGTCCCGTCCTGCTTTGTTAACGCTAATATATGACGGTGCCATCGCTTATTCCCCGTTTAAAACTGTACCATGCAGCCGACAAGGCACTTTGCACAAATCGCCACAGATTTCACCGTTTACCCGGCGCATCCAATTAAACGGAATTATAACCCCCGCTACATAAATCCAGATTGCACCGACGCCACCCAGCAGCAGGGCCCTCCAACGGGAAAACTTGAGATAAAAACTGCTAGTCGGGATTTTCAAATTGATGACAGCTCCAGCGAGAGATTTCAATAACGCGGAATCCAGGGGGCGGCAAGATCGGCACCGGCACTATACAGCAACCTCCCCCATTTGGGGATTCCACTGACGTTCTCTTGTGAGACCTCAATCAATCAGAGATAAAAATTACTAAAATAAACAACTTAAACATGGATGGAAATCTAGATAATCTCTATGCTAGGGTTGCGCGTGATGGACGAAGGGGGTGCTGGGCGATGTTGGAGCTATCGATAGTTTATTTTGCGTGCATTGGCCGCCGTAGGGCCGATAATTAATAACAACAACACGTTACTTTCAACAACTGATCGTTCTTTTTTGCGACCCCACCGCCAAGACCGCATCCGCTGCCTCCCCCGAAAATCAATTAAGCCCGTATTGTTTTAATTATCCGCTGGTGCTAATTCAAAAATAACAAAACTGCGAATTTCTGGTGGCGGCGACGGCGTCTTCCCGTAACACCCTTCCACCGCCTCTTCCTCCTTCCGCGCCGCCACCTAATCTCTTCGATCACATAAACCGGCAGTTGTCGCTTTCGTCTCGCCGGCTTGTTTGTGTGAAATATCCGGGGTGTCTTAATAAATGTATAAAAGCAAGTGGGTGGCGGTGGGAACGGAGCGGCCCGGAGCCGGCCGTATCTGAGGATTAGCGGCTAATAGGAGAACGTGCCGAAGCGGATATCCGGGGATTCTGGCAACTCGCACGCCCCCAGCGGCCGTCGAAGCGACAAGTGCACCGGTTCTCACTGCTGCACGCACCCCCCAAAACCCACCCCCGGCGCCCTGTTTACGCACACAACCCCCCGATAAAAAGCATTAATTGTGTTTTTCGGCGAGAGCGGGAGCGGCGCGACCGCACTTTTCGAACGCTGATAAGGGCCGCAGATTGCGCCGTCGTCAAACGTAAGTCACGGGAGCTAATTACGTCAACAGAGCCCCTCACGGGGGGAGGCAAAAAACCAAAAATTTTTCAAAATTATTGAAATTGTGGAATAATAGTAATTACCACCTGGTACCCTTATGGGGCGATCAAGGGACGGTTGTTGATCAGCACGAGTTTGGTGACTTTTGGCGGAGGCGCCGGGCGAATCTGCCGCTTCGAACAGCGTCGAATTCGGCAAACGCCCCCGACCCCCGATCGAGCCCCCTTAATAAAAGCCATTTCCATTCGATTATAACGCACGTTGCCGCCGCCGCCGCCGCCGCCGGATTTGATTGCGTACCTCACGTGTGTATTGGTCGCGGGTTAACCGGGCGAGGTGTCAATACCAGGTACCTGTCGTCCATCGAACGGGAAGCGGAGATGATTGTTTGACCGTATTGGGGCCCCGGAACGCCCCCATTGTGAACACACCACTGGCACTGGGATTAACGAGTCAAGTGCACTCAGACCTCGTCAGGACCATCAGGAATGGAGGGCCAGGTGGAGCACAGTTCCTTTGTCTTCGGGACCGTCATTAAATCACAACTAATGTCTGGTCCGGCACTACAAACTAGCGCCAACCATAAATGTCAAGGGGTTCGGGCCACCCCCGGCATCCAGATCGAACAACCCCATCAGCGGCTAGTGGCGCTCATTATCGCCTCCGATATTGCGACAGCCTTCTTGATCCCAGTTTTCCAGCAAACGCTTCACAGCCCACTCGGCAATAATTAATTTTAGTTTATTTAAATTATTAATTATTAGTTTTCAGGTCGCGGCGGAGCTGCAGAGCGTCGTTAATTGTTTCTGAAAACAAATGTTTTTGGTCGAATTGACGTGATTGATTGATTAAAACTGCCATTTTCATCGTTTGGTACTTGACGCTATAAAATCTAAGGAGTCAAGTTGTTGGGGTCGTAGGGTTGATGGGTGTCGACTCCACTTCTGGATTTGAGTTTCGTAGTATGGGCGTGTGTGTGGGTCCCTGAGTGACTCCGACTAGGAATAATTCCGGCAACCCCGTAAAACAAGCAAAAACTGCTCCCGGAGTCCCGACTCGGCTCCCGGCAGACTATCTATCTGAAGCAAAAGCTCCGTCACGCCGTCCGTGATAGGAAACGTCAAAAGCACGTGCAAGGTTCTAGTGGGGGAAAGTTTGCACGATCGCCCAGATCGGCGGCCGTCCTGCGAGTTCTTTGGGGTTGCAACGATCCATTAGCTGGGCGACTGTTCCCGTGCAACCTGCATATTCTATTCGCTGTTCCCGTGGCGGCGTCATCATGGGAAACCCCGAAGTGGATACGTGAAAACTGTTGTAATGTTTACTGAAATATTCACGAGCGGATTCAGTGGCGTAAACGTTTTTCGAGGCGATACAGCAGGGTGGTCGGGGTAAAAAAATATCGGATTTGTGTATGTGTTATAACGGACAATCCGCGGGCATTGTTTGTGGCATCGCGATCCTGTTTCATGTGTTCCGGTTGCGATTTTCGCATTATGATGTCTCTATGCGTGATTTTGACAGATTAATTATTGCATTTTTGTTCCGTAAATTGAATAAACTGCGACCGGTTTAGGTGCATGCAAACAATGCGCTTTGAATATTTTGCTCGTTGAAGAGCTGATTAAATATTTTTCGACGGGAATTTAACCAACTTCTGCAGCCGTTATCGAAATAATTGGTTCATTACGCCGTCGAGGCGGCCGGAAACCGATTAAGGATTTCACAGACAAATCTAACGAGAACGGGGGTTGTCCAACTTTTATAGACAACTGACAGTGAAATTTACCGAAGAAAAAGATTGCCACGCTTCTAGTCAATTTTTATGAGGAGGCTCAAAATTAAGAATGCCAACAACTTGATGGTGATGACCTGGAGATAAATAAAGAAGAATTCACGGACCACATAAAAGTAAATTTTGGCCCGCAACAAGATAGAAGCTCTGCACCAAGTACCCAAAAAATTTTTCAAAATGATGCCATTACTTTTTGTCTGTTGGTTTCAGCTTTCGAGCTTCACTTACTTCAACGTGGTGGTTGGCCGGGAAAAGATAACGCGAAACAAGCTTGTTACCGATGGAGGGAGAGCCACCCCCGCCCCTTGTTATTCCAGATTAAAACAAATACCGCCGCTTTTCCCACGTCTGTTTTCTTTCGCATTAATTCCCGTATACCGTTAACTTTTCAATCATTCGTATTCGGCGATCCGGCTGCCTCTCTGTTTACTTTGGCCTTTATCCCAACTTCCACCCGTCATACTCGCGGCGGTCCACACGTGTGCTCCGTTGCGGCAGGTTAGTTAGTCGGCAATCCTGGTGCGCCAGCAGGAACGTTTGCGGTACGGCGTGTGCTCCACGACTACCATTCCGCACCCCAACCCCTACGTACTATCTGCAGGATACAGTGGCACAGCTAAGCCCGGTTAACCTGCCCTTGGGACGTGTCTTATCGCCGGCCACCGACCGCCGGACCGCCTCCGTTACTGCACGAGAACCAGCGGCGCCTCGCCTACCAGACCACTCATTCCGTCCCGCCAGGCCCCAAAAATTCTCATCCATATGTTAGACGCACCGAGAGTGGTGACGTCATCCGCTTGGAAACTCTCTTAAGATTCTTCTGTGATTGCTCGGTGTTCCAATTCGGGGCCGTTGCTCGCGTCGGGGGTTGTGCAGCGATTAGCCCGCGGTGCTGGAGGCTTGACGAATTTAAAACAAGAGGAATTCGCAACTCCTCGAGCTCGCGGCGTGTTATATAAGTTTGGATGTGGGGGAAGTTGGCCGGGAGCAGGTACGGCATCGTCGTTACCGCCTCGCTTAACGAACGTCACTGTCGCCGACACCCCCATGACGCCAGTAATCGCGAACTCCTCTCTCGTTACGATACTCGTATCAGCTCTGTGCAGTGTGGACCCTGTCGTACTCCGTCACTTTTTAGGTTATGTCATTACACCGAACATCCGCTCCGAGCCATATCCCCGCAAGCCACTCGCGTTCTGCGGCCCCCGTTTTATATTCGTGCTATTAGGTGGTTGCCGGAATTAGGGGGTAGCGGGCGATAATGCCGGATAAGGCAAACCAGAAGGCCGGGCAATTAGGGTGTTTTGAAAATTAGCGCCAAGACGTTCGCCCGGCGCCTTCGCCAAAATTGACCGTTTGAAACTTCCATCGCACGCTGTTCATTATGGCAACTTCTTATATTTTGAAAGCTGGAAAGTAAATTTAACAGAAATTAAAAAACTAAAAATAATAAAAAATTAAAAATTTCTTTTACGAAAGTGGCTTCCAGTACTCCCTTGGATGATTAAGAAATTATTATTATTAAAAAAAGTTACGATGAAGGGGACAATTTAGCGACTGCTGGAGGAATTATAAGTTGAATGAGAGACCTCGGGGCCTCGTCCGAAACTCGATCGAAGTGGATGGGCGGCGAGGCCCGTCAAATATATTCAGAAAACTTGTTCAATCAAAGGAAAAGGAACATGTCCTTAAGGAACACACACGCGCCTCCTCCTCCGGCCTTCCTCTTTCCCAACTTCCGTGCGGAATAGTGGGAGACCATCTGTCTTTTATATCAAGCCGGCGGCACTTCTTAGGCTCTTTGTTTTCGTAATTAAAACAAAAGTTGACAACAGATGGCGCGCGCCCGCGCCACCGTCGCTAACAGCGACCCGATTGTTTTTTGTGATAGATTGCTTTGTCTGTATTGTGCATAGTTTTGATTGTTTTTCGCTGCTTCTGAAAGGTAAATTTATTAGCGTCACCCGGTTCTGATTTCTATCAGGGACAGGAGGCGGACGCGGGGGGACGACTTTTAGAGGCGCCGGCAAATCCGGGCGAAGGACGCGCATAAACCCGAACTGGGTGACGACACACGCCAGGACTATTGTCCATAAACACGGGACACACTTTATTTATTCGCCGCAAGAAACTTGGACTCCCAGGAATCAACGGGGCCAGCAGAAAAGCTCCGCAAAGTCCAATTATTACGTTTAGTTATTCGAAACACGCGCCCATCTTCAATTTTAGTACCTAAAAAAACAAAAACAAAAATGCAATGCGCCCTCGATTCGCTGTTTGTCGAGTTTTTGTCTTGGCGCGAAATTTGTGATTAATTATGGCTCGGGGGTGGGGTGGGGTCTACCTACATTTGTGGTTGGATTCGATTGTTTCTGCGGCCGCCCCCAAATCGGCGGCGTTCAGTCGCGAGGCTAATTCTAATTCATCACTGCCATCTCGTTAACGGGCACTTAACAACAATGTTCATGTTTCACCAACATGCACTTTGCTCATAACAAGCTTCCCCAACGCCTCCTAATTAGACGTCGACTGTCAAAGATAATGGATGTTGTATCCTTGTGAAAATTATAGCAAATTTATTTTTCAGGCCCCTGCAAGGACCGCTGCAAGACCCCGGATTCTCCGGAAGGCGCCCGCCAAGCCACCGCTCCCTTATCCCCCACGCAATCGTCGCCCCCTCGCCACCCCACCAACGGCACCACGTCACCTGTCAATAACGGTTCGGCGGACAGTTTAACACCACCTCTACCAGCATCCACCGCGCTATCCGTCAATTTAGACATCAATCAACCCCAACAGTACAACCATGGTTATTCGTCCAGCATCACAAGGCCTCTGGTTAAAGTCAAGAGGTTCCTCAGCACGCTGGTGCAATTCGGAAACGACATCGGGGCGGACATAGGGGAGAGGGTTAGAAGTCTCGTATTAAATTTAGTTGTAAGTTCAAGAGCAATCGGGGAAGATTTGGGGAGTAATCGGGAATTTTCAGAGTTCGAATTTAAGTATAGAGGAATTCCATCACTCGCTGCAGGACGTCACCAATTTCCCCTTAAGACCGTTTGTGCTGCCGTTCTTGAGGACGCACCTGCCCCTCCTGCAGAGGGAGGTGCACGCGTTGGCGCGAGCTAACAAACAGGTGAGTCCCGACCTCACTTCTTCCTCTAGCCGCAATGTGATAATGTTTACGCTGTTCGGAAAAAAGTCTTAAATAAGTCTAGGCGGTTTCGGTTTTTTAGGGAGCCGCCCTGTATATGTCGTTTGTTTGCGCTGCGGTGGCGCAATGTTAAGGCACGCCGCCCCTTCGCAGCGTAAATAATATCCGTGAGAGTGTACAGGCCCGAATTGCTTTGCATGTCTTGTGTAAACAGCGTCGGAGGGGCCGTCGAGAGAAATTAAAAATAAATAGAGCAAACCTGGAAGCAAACGTCTTAAACGGCTACATAAAACATGAGCGAGACCAGATCAATATGCAAATTGGCCGTGCCGGCAAAACAAATAAATCAAAGAAACTCAATAATGGATTCAGTACGACGGAATACAAATCAAAAAATAATTGTAAAAGTTGGCGGAGGCGCCGTCGTTCGGACCCCGAATTTTATCGTTTCCGCCACTTGACGTAACACGTGGCTTTTACAATTTCCATTAATTAAACTGCATGGAGAATTTCGATTTTATTGGACTACAGAACGGATACTTATAGTGTGTTTTATGGCGGTAGCGCGCTCGAAGCGCCCCATGAATTTTCTTCGGCCGCGTCGAGACTCCCGAGGGGGGTTTTCCAAAAATCGTTCGGCTAATGGCACGTTTGTGGTCTGTTACAGTCGCCTTTGCAGTACGTCAGATCTCACGACCACGTTATCCTGGACTCGGCACATTCACCCTCTGAACTCTCGGAAATTTTCATGCCCAACGAGACGCCACTGGCCACCGGCATCAAAAGGAGGGCCTCCGATAGGTAAGTCGGTCGCCCAATTTCTACAATAACGCAATAATAAGGCTCATCATAAATTCGACCTTCCTAAATTCACATATGAACTGAATTTGGTCCATGAAAAGCAAAATTTGGCAAATTGTTGCCAATTGATTGAATCATGATAGGAATGCGTTTAAAATTTGGGAAGCGTCCCTCAGTGATGTCATGCATAATCTTCGCCGCCTCCCTGTCGCTGGGAGGGGGACCTTACAGATGTGTCTAATTCTATTTGTCATTCGGAGCTCCTTGAGTAATTTTGTCGAAAGTTCTTGGGCAATTTATGGTCCTTTATATGGCAAGTCGGGTTTTATGCCGTTTCCCGATTAATTCCGGGCGCAAATGGAAAATTTCAATAAGCCAAGAGAAAAGTAAATGAGGGCGGAATCCGATATCCGTCGATAAAACTAGAAAATTTGCCGTCAACCGCCGAATCCTTTGATTCGCTCCGATAAATAACGCATGTAAATGGGAAACATTATTAACAGCAACGAAAGCCTTCGGCGGCGTCGCCGCCGCCACCGGCACCGGTGCGTCCGCTGAAAGAGTGGAAATCCGCCGAGCGATTGATTAACATGACACAAACAAGCAGAAATTAACGTTTTCGTCCTAAAATTTCAAAAGTTCACGTCAGTGCCGTAATTAAAAGGCAAGAGGGCCGTGTAAGTGACGTTGAAAAAGGGGGGCGGCGGTGGCGGCGGGGATCCGGTAAAAAGAGCGCTGTTCCCGCCAGATGGCACCGGCGGCGCAACGTGCGCCTAGCGGCCCGCCAACTGAAAGAAACCATTACTCATTTTAATAAAACGGTCGCATGCAGACTATCGAATATGGCGGATCGACCTGCGATTTCCCGTAAATGCCCTCTCTAATTTCCGGTGACGGGGCAATCGGCGCCGCCCTCGCGCCGCAAACTGCAGCTTGCACCCGATGCCGCCGCGAGAACGACCAAACAGGATTCACACCCCAGAAGGGCAGATCACGAACCACCGCGGACCAAATTTACTCCATCAATTTTAACAATAACCAAAAGAGTTTCCCCACCACTTTTAACATTACCATCAGAGATTTTTGTTTTGATAAGAAACCCCTTCCGAGCCATACAAAAAATCTTTCTTCCAGCATATATGAGAACGGGACGAACGGTCAGCACGCGGACTCTCAAGATTGCCTCCCCCTCAAACGCCCGCTCACCTCTCACAACGCGTTCCTGTTCTCCCATCAGAGCCTCCTGCTGCCCAACATGCCTTCAGGGGTGCCCAATTCCCACTTCTTCGACTACAACCAGCACGGTCATCCTCCCCAACGTCTCGAAGACGCCACCAATCCTCCGACGCGCGTCGACGAAGAATGGAGGAACATCCACGTGATGCTCAACTGTATCCTGTCGATGGTCGAGAAGACCAAGCGAGCGTTGACGATCTTGCAACAGAGGAACAGTCAGGACGTGACCAACGAGTGGTTGCGGAAACAGGACGTCAGCGTCGATCTGAAGAAGGCCGCCAACGAAATCATGTTGCAAGCTGTAAGACAAACGGAAGATAGAGTGGCGGAAGTGAGAAGAAGAGCCGAGGATGCCGTCAACGACGTAAAGAGACAGGCGGTTATCGAATTGCAGAAGGCTGTGACGGCGGCGGAAACAAAAGCTAACGAGTTGGTGGCGGCGGAAAGGGCCAAAATGGAAAAAATACTTGCAGGTAACCCAAATTTTTGTTGCTTCATGTGTGACTCAAGTTAGGAAAGGATTTGACTATTTGCTGGTAAAATTGTGTTAATGTCGGGAGTTTAAGGGATTTTTGTTGGCAGAGGCACGGAAACATTCCGACGAAAATCCAGATACCGTTGACAACAGCTTGTCGCCGCCTGCTTCGTCACAGCCGGCACCTTCGCAGCAAAATGTAAGTGTTTCCGCACGCTGTACAGACATTTTTAATAATTATATCAGACGTGCCATTGAGAAATCGCGTTCAACGTTCCCCAGATCAATAGCAATTTCGTTAAAGAAGGACGTCTTTGTTCTAATGCAAATCGAGTCTCTTTGAAAATCGTCCAATAAAAAGATTTTTACTTACTGATGGGCAATTCTGTATTGTCCTATTGAACGGTGCTTGATGACTCCCTGCATTCTTTTTTCAATATCGACCACCCTCAACGGAAAGCCCTTCAAAGATTCAAAAGGACTGTTAATTGCGCACTCAAAAATACAACTTTTCTTCTCCGTTCTGTTACCTATTTAATTAAAAAATTTTCATCGTAACAGAATTGCTACGTTACTCATCGATGTTCAGTACAAACTAGCAATGTCATAATAGAGTTATAGACGAAGGTGAGTAACCATCCAACTAACAACTTATGTAATTTAAATTATGTAATAATTTAAAACTATTGTTGAGCAGCACGAAGCTGGACAGAAATTTGAAAGTGAGGCAGCTAAGATGAATTTAGCTTCAAAATTCGGAAATTCCAATCTCTTGTCCAGTGATAACCTTGTGCTATCGGACAAGATATTTGGAATGAATTTTGCGTATGAGATGCATTCCTTTATGATTTGTTTTGCGTTTTGGTTTCAGTCCTGCTGGAACTGCGGCAGGAAGGCGCACGAGACCTGTTCGGGGTGCAGCCTGGCCCGCTACTGTGGCCCCTTCTGCCAGCACAAGGACTGGGAGAACCACCACCAGATCTGTTCGAAAGACAAGTCGCGTCCGATGCGAACGGCCACCCCCAGTACGACGGTTCCCGTCACCCACGCCCCCTCGAGCGAGCCGGTCAAATTTAAAAAGTGACACTTGAAGAGGTTGAGGAGGTGTAGGAAATTTTAACCGTTACTCATTAACCCAAGCATGCGACGTTAATCATTACCCATCGTTCCTTCAAAACAGTCAAAAAAAAGCACATGTAGTTCTCTCTATATGTCTCGTTGTACCGCCGGGAGGCGCCACCTCCGCGACAAATGCACCGTACTTTCCCGTCGTTGCGTTTACCGATTAGTTAGGCAATTATCTATCTAGTCACTTTCGGGGCAAGTTTACAAGAAAGCTACAATCAGGCCGGATCTGCCCTAAATTGTATGTATTATAAAAATTAGACTTAGTACTCATGATTGTACATTTCCATGTTATTTAGTGTTTATTATTTGTTTCGTTTATTCTAGACCTATGTACTTTCTCAATATACAATTCACTTATTAGTTCAATTGATAATGTCGGCAAACAGCTTCTCGACCTTGTTGCCGTCCTTGCTATTCTTCCAGTTTTCCTTGTTCCTCTTGTACAAAGGCAAATTAATTTTGCCCGCTATAATTTTACCGTATTCCGTCGTCGACCATGAAGCGTCTTTGTGCACCAGTTCCTCCATAATCGCTAGTTTATTTTTCAAACTAGCCACGTTCCAGATCGCTTCAAAAGACCTGGAACCGTACTTGGAAGACGCCAGCTCCTGGTAAGTTCCCTTAAATTCGAAAAATGATAATCTCTGAAAGCTAGATAGCTCAGTGACTTACTCTCATTTTCCTCAAAAGCTTCTCGCGACTCTTCTCGCCGACAAAAGCGCTTTTGACGTAAGAATCGACAATGTGACTACCCTGGGTGTTGGTGAACAAACTTTTCAAATCTTTAACCTCCATGCTGAGAATGCTGTTGATAATTTTGATGGGTTTGTTGAATTCGAGGATCAATTGCAAGATCAGGGTACCGTGTAAGTTGAGTCTGTCTTTTTGGAGGTCGGTCGTCTGTTTCTGGAGGGTGTCGTAGGTGCAGAACTTGGCCAAACAGGAGACGAAGTGGTTTTGTCGCTCTTCAGGTTGGAAACAGTCCAAGGCATTCATTAAATTCTACAATATAATTATTAGTGCAGAAATTGTACGTTTTTCCGTAAGTCACTTATACAGATATCGCTTACTCTCATACAGCTCAATGGCGACACTGGGATGGGAGCAAGGTAGGTAGCACGGGATTGGAGAATATTTTCAAAGTTCAACAAAAATTTGAAAAACGATAAAAAAAATTGGAGAAAAATATTATCGACGCAAAAAATATGCGCCAAAAAAAATTGTTTAGTTTCGTTTATAACAATTTAAACTGATCCCAGTTTGACTAATAACAGATGCATTACGCATATCAAATATAAATTCATAGTAAAAGCCTCAATTTTTAAGACTTGACAGACTCAAATGTGTTTTGAGATTTTCAGGCGCTCACTCATAGATTATACACATTTTTATTTTGAGAAACAGAGACAGCACAATGCGTTTTTTAATGAGTTAAAAAGAGACAAACCGAGTTGCGCGCTCAGCTTGGTCCGCTGTCCGTCTCATGTTGTTTGTGAGAGAAAGACCTCATCTGGCTCAGCGTGACTGACCAAGTTGCGCACTAAGCACACATATAACTAAATAGGTCTATTATTTCTATGAATTCCGGTGGACTGTATGTGATACAATAGATTTAACCAATTTAAATAAAAAAGAAGAACAACAACCAATTCTCACAAGCATACATAAGCATTCAGGTTCTGGAATACCGTCAAGTTGGCAACTCTTACCTGCACAAAGCTGCCTTGTTTTGTTGCAAACTTCTGGCATCCTTGGCCCAAACTTAAAAGGATCCCAGTATGCCCAGCCTCTATGATCTCTTTGAAACAATCCTGTAGTTCCTCAAAACTTGCCTCAAACTGTAAAAATCAACAATATTAAATTGGGAAAAAAGTAATTACATGAAAATTACCTCAACCTTCTCCCTGCAGTTACTGAGTAACTTCTGGACCGCAAAATTGGTATTTCTGATCACAGCCAGCTTTGCCACTCTACCGACAAAACACTTGGCATATATTTGTGTATACAGTTTGGAGGAAGCAACTTGTAGAGCGGTTTCCAGCAACATTATCAAAGATTTTGACAAGAACACAGCGGGCAATGTTTGATTATCAACAGTTTGGTTAGCATCAGGTGCGAAATTTTCATCAACTAATTTTTTCAGGTACTTTTTCAACAATTTTTTGTCAACTTTTTTCAACGTTACTAACAGAACTTGCAGAAATCCCGACGTAAGTTCCGCAGTACACAGATCGCTAAACTGGGGCCAATGAATAAGTCTTTCACCATAATCCCTAACAATTTCCAAGTACTCAGATGGTAATTCTGTAACAGGAACCTCTTTCTTCACTCCAGAACTTTTGTATTTATCCGCGTGTTTAATTTTTTTTTCTGTAGGTATCTGTGCTAAATTTTCAAGACAAGTTCTGATCACTTGATTGCCATAAGTGTCCCAAATGAAATCTTCGAGATTGTTCAACAGAAACTTGCTGATTTTAATGAGGAAATTTCGGCACTTTTCTTGAGTTTCAGAATTTTCCTTTTTTACCAGCAGCGATCTCCGGGCGGATTCAACGATTAAAGCGTCGAGAACGTGACTGGCGAACCTGTCGCTGCACAAGGGACGCAGGTCTTCACCGAAAGCTTTCAAGTAACGTTCCAGAATTACGTCGTTGGCCAACGGCAATAGCGTGTCGAGCACCCGACAACCGACTTGGTTGCAGCTGACGTTGATTTCTTGTCCTAACGATTGTTCCAGGGCGTTATTGACGAAGGCGCCTGAAATTTGACGTTTGAGGTTATGTATATGAAACAACACGTGGAAAATTTTGTTTTGTGACAGTTATTTTCGGGCAATGGAAGACACTGAGGTCGATCGAAATTGACTTACTTTGAGCATCGGGGTCGTCGAAGCCTTCGCGGTAAGTCTCCAAGATTTTCACTAAATAATGGTAAGTTTCGGGCTCCAGTTGAACACCGCGTCCGAAACAACCCTTCTTCTCGTATTTGCGGGCGTTTCTTAAAACCGACTTCTCCCGTTTGCGTTTGTACTTCTGCGGTTCACGTTCACCCTCATTTTGACCACTGTTTGCTACTCCTGTGTCCATTTTTCAGTATATTGAAATCGACAAAAACTCAACTACTCAACTCAAATCGTGGTTGTTGAAATACAGTACTTTGACATTTGACAACTGCACGCTGCACGTTGCACTCAGTGCTGGCAACCTAAAAACGCACAGTATGCTAAGTAAGTAAAGAGCACTGCTTTATCGACATCATTGAAAAGAAAAACAATGGGAACACTATATGACATTGAAATGGAAGATAATCCTCCAGTATAAAATTTGAGACAAGGATTACAATAATTGCACTGTGGAAAAAATCTCAATATTCAATGATAATGCGGAATGCAACATCGCCATACTGGGCGCAGCGCCATCTAATGATCTTTGAGCCACTTAGCGTTTGAAACAGATTATGACGTCACTAGTCTAGTAGCTAAATTCATGGAACATACAATGTATAGTTATGTAGATTTTAATTATTTTTTTGCAAACATTAGCTTACCAAAAAAGTTTCTTGTCATCTTTCGATTGGCGTAATTACTCAATATGAGTGTGACGTTTTAATAAATTTCTGGGACCACTTGCCTGGCAATCTTAACCATAGTTTCACCGAAAAATTTATTATAATAACATCATAAACAACTTTGTAAATGAATAAAAGACAATACAATAAACAAATTCATGCTGTTCAAGTGCATGCTACCAGTCAAATTTACGACTTACCAGTTAAGTTAAACTGCCTTAACTGGTCTTGTCGGAATTTATAGCTCAAGTGCTTACGCACCTTAAATTGCAGCTTTCTTCATGACACTACCACGCATTTATGTAAATAAGTCCCTGGAATTGGAGGAAATAGTCAGTAATGAGGCTGTTTTTTCTTACAAGTTATAAGTCGGAACAACAATTTTCAGGACCGTGTCCTAGAATTGTTTCCTGGCTTACCAACATTTTCTTCTATAGTATTCAACTCTGCACTGGAATCCCCGACAAAGCATTTCGACCGCGTCGCTTCCAAAGCGACCAAAAAAAGCGATAGTCTCTCGAATGTCTCAGTTTAACCGATAGAAATGCAAGTCGACTCGGTCGGCATTGAAGCTTTTCGTCGCTTTGGAAGCGACGCGGTCGAAACGCTTTGTCGAGGATCCCAGTGCTGGATTCATCATATCATAGGCATGGATGATATGTTTCAAACTACGCCAACACAGGACACAGGAGTTTTAGTTCTTTCGAGGAAGGTCACGACGAGGAGACCAAAACGATAAGAGAAATAATTTTTGCAAGTTATGGAAGGGATACTGTAATTAATATCTCCTACCACAGACTACTAGTGTGATGGATGAGGAAGAAAACATAAAGTGGCAGATGCTGCTAGCTTAACAAACATTGATCAAGAATACACTTCCACATGTGAAGCTTTTGGTAAATAGCAGATAATTTTCAAGGTCCATTTTGGCGTTTTATTTTTGCCGAAATTAATTTTAGAGCAACGTACAAATTAAAATTTAAAAACTTGATTCAGTACTGAGAACTGACAACCCCATAGTAGAAAATTATTAATAATTTTTAGCGTCCTTGGTTGCAGCCTGCTGATATTGGTAATGTTTGATGTTACTGTACCATATCGCACTAATTATCAAATTCGTGCAGCAGGTAATGTTTATGGCGATGACGACAGCACGATGATCTGCAGAATTTCTGCGGTCTGCCTAGCGCGCAAATACTGACTCAGTAAGAGGAATTTATGTAACATGTTCCTATTTCGTGTAACAGATACTTTTTTAAGGTAATTTTTTATAGTGACGCCAGCAGGTACTTTAGGATTTGAAAAAATCGGTTAAGAAAGTTTGTCAACAATTTTGGGCCGAAATGGGGTCAGAGTTATTTTTTTTTTTAAATAAGTGCAAAATTTTCAATTGACAGCTTAATAATAAATACTTAAAATTGCAAGTAGGTACTTGCACAGTAAACAAAACAGGTTATCGAAATAGTTCATCTTCTCATAAACGAATTTTTGAAGGTTGCCAAGAAAAATAAGGAGTATTAATAATAGATGCTCCTAAATGCTCTATTTACTTTGCTACACACTTCCACAAACATATTTACAATAATTAGGTGTTGAACCTAAATAGTAGCGACTGGAAGCTATTGGCATGAACAGTCGAGTTGAATATCGACCAGAGAAAATTTTCTACAACAATAAATTGCTTTTGCCGCTTCCTATTACAGATACTTTACTATTAATGGCGCCCCACTTTCACCCTTTCCGTTAAAAGCCATCCTATTCTTAGTTAATTAGAATTTTTCGCTAGTCAACTGGATTGGCAGTGAAGAGTTTGCTGCACCTTCTTTCAGGCCTTCAGATGTGTAGACAAGGTTACCATAAGTGACGATGGATGAGGTCGGTCCAAAACATAAGAAGGCTTCAAGTCCTAACAAAAAAATAATTTTTGAACCCATAGAGAAGACCCTAACTTAAAAAAAAAAAACAGAATGTCGGCCAAAATCGCCAGTTATCGACCTTTCCTTCCATAGTTGACCCTGATGGGTTCCGGTTGCGCCCTCACCTTATCTAGATCAACAATTTGGCGATTCATTGCGTTCCCTCTTCCCCTCGATTATGAAACCAAATATTGCGTAACATTGTGCTACTGAATGCCGACCGAAGCATGGCCTAAGCCTAAGCCCGAAGCTTATAGGCGTTGGGTTAGGTTGCGGTTTGACACTTATGTTCACGTTATTCATGACACTTAGCAAGGTATGCCGTAGATATGACCATAGCATGAAAATTCCTGCGTTCCATCATAACTTCAACCAGGTAGAAATCACCCGCGACTTATTGCCAGCACCTTAAGGACGATGTTCTGCGTTACATAATTTATGTTGTCATTTGTAATCTCGCATCTATAGCACGTTTTTGGTGCGCGCGCAACTAATCCATTCTTTGCCGGCTCGAACCTCACGGCATGAGTAAAATGTGTGTAAGCAAGTAGTAGTCGGTGATACCAAGTCGGAGGAGCTGTGTTGGTGCTTCAAAGGTTTTTTTTTCAACAATTCAAAAGCGATAGTGAAAAATTGCATACCTAATTGAAAATCCAACAATCGCAACAGCGTTTAAAGGTTACCCTAAAACCAGCGGAGGAATTTTGGAAAACCCCAACTGACACTGACTCACGGTTCAACTTTACTCCGTGATATTAACCCCCACCTGTTTTTTGCAACGAGGTGAGTTTCGGTTTTGTTATTGTTCGATTTATTGATTGCACCCTGTTCACGCGGTGACAGCAGTAGGCGTTTCAGGGAGGCGATTTCAACTCCAATTTAGATTTTTCCAAAAACTTTTCCAACAACCAATAAAACGAAATTTCCTGATCCTGACACTTCGAACGCGTGGGCTTCACCTCCGGGCGTTTCAGGCGTCGCGAAAATTTCACCGGAGCTTTCGCTCGATTGCGTGACTCCTGAAAATGCGTTGTTGTTCGTTCCTGCTGAAAATGTTTTTCGACTCGATTCCTCCACTGATTTGCCACGACGATAATTCTAAAATTGGCAAAGGTGTCACAGGGTCAAGGCACAATCAGGTATCTAAAATAGTTGCAAATTGCAAAATTTTGACCCATTAATGGGGTCCGTCTTCGGGGGAGAAGCTTGCGTAACAGTTCTATTTTTGGGTTGTCGGTGATAAATAATTATTAAAAATTGCAACTTCACCTATTTGAGATAATTCGCTATCACTTAATGCACGACGGATATCGCCACCGTTTTGAGCCCAAGTTACAACATGTTTTGTTAACAAAATAAGCATTGCGGTTGGGAAACTTTTGATGCTTGTCTTATCAGCAGTCGCTTGGACACTTGGGGGTTACTCAAGAGGTCCGTAATGCTCAGTTTGTACACAACTAACACTCATCAGTAGAGTCATACTTTAGCTATTGATTTTCCGATAGATAAAATCACTTATTATTGCGATAATGGAAGTTTGGAGTTGGGCAGTATCTATTGTAGTAAGAAAATTGTTTCGAAATTTTCAACTACATACATTAAGAGGCTTCGAGTACCTTACAATTAAAATTGATAACAATTAGTGAAAACAGTATTGTTTTGGTGTTGTTTCAGTTAATGGCATTGTTACTGTCACGGCACGTGTAAAGCGCAAAAATTAACTATTTTTATAGAGTGTAATTACTGTAATATCAGACATTTGAGTAGCAATGTTTTGATGGTTTTGAAACTGCCGACAGTAAAATACACCTAGGTATAATTAATTTGCAATAATGATTATTGCTTTGGTATCCATGTGGCGAGTAATTAGTGTGCAATCTAAAATCAGCCATCCGTAACGTCCTTCTTTTGTTGTAACTTTACATTTTTGAAGCCGTTGACACTACTTAGTACTTACTTGTCTTGAAAAAACATTTTTTTGCCAACTTGGTTCTTGGAAGCTTTGCTAGTTATTGAAAGCAGATTACTCAACAGCAAGCAAAAAATTGAACGTGCATTGAAAACAAATTACGTGAATTAGAATAATTGCATTTTGTTTCGGGCCATTATCTACTAACCTAAATAACCGCAGTCGTGTCGACCC
Organism: Schizotus pectinicornis; assembly: GCA_951805265.1. NCBI lineage: Eukaryota > Metazoa > Arthropoda > Insecta > Coleoptera > Pyrochroidae > Schizotus > Schizotus pectinicornis. The sequence goes on along the minus strand of OX638204.1, from coordinate 2,485,342 downwards.
CTAGAGTCTAGAGCCTTACCAATTGACGACAGAATCCACCAGTTGCTCTTCTTTCGCCAAATTACGAAATTCTAATTTATTTTTATTTTTGTTTCTTTCCCATTTTCAAAAATTTAAAACCACAGAAGTTTCCGGCTCAATACGTCTTTCTTTGATCCAGTTCTTCTCTTCGGCTCCGGATGGCGACAAAAGGTCTGCGGTGAGAAGTCCGCGGTAATCCTGCGGAAGCCCGCAACGTGCAAGGACACTTCTATCTGTTTGACCAAAATTTGGTTTCCTGAATTTTTGACGGTTCTTTGGCGATTAATCAACTATTTGCGCAAACCGACCAAGGCGAAAGCCGGCGATTGACTTCTTCGATTAAAGGTCGTTTTGCTGGCTCACACCTTGACTGTCACAAGTAGTGTGAAAGGCCATTCACTTTTTCTTCAGCCAAACTAATCATGATGTCAGTACGGTCATTTTTCCATTAATTACAACGTTAATTGGTAATTAAATCGTCTCGCAAGTAATTGCAACATCGGCCGGTTCAACGATACTTTTCTTCAATCGAGCAAAACTCGTCAATTGCGTAACACGAAAGGCGCTAAATTTTTATTCAAATTGATGCGATTTCGGACGGTGGTTGTTAATCTTTTGACTGCCATTTTTTTTATTTTTGAATAAAGTAATTTGGAGACGTCTTTATCGTCATGAACACTTCGTAATAAAACTGGGTGTTCGCGGCATTTCCTAGATAGCCGCCAATCGCGAACAATTATGAATAGTTCTTCAATTTGCATGTCAATTTGTGTGAACTAGAAGTGTTGGTCGGATACACGCAATTGAAGCAACTGCGATAATTCATTGCTTGACGAGTAATTAAAACGCCTTTGATAATGAAATTGTGGCGGTCTTTATCATCACCGTGGCGATTTTATTGATCTTGCCCCCACGTTAAGCGATTGATTATGAAACAAGCAACACAACAAAGTAAAACGAGCTGGCGTGACAATTTGAGAAATTTACAACTTTTGGGATTCCTTTGGGAGAGAATTTAGAACGATTCTTGCATAATTTTGAGTGTCGTTTTTAAAGGTGTGGTCAAGTCGGAAATTTTTGGATTTCCGGCATAAAATGCGTGTTTGTGAAAATTGGCCAACTTCCGAGTCCCAGTGCAGCTTTGGCAAGAAGCCACCACCGCCAGTTTCATTGAAAAACATAAAATATTTTTGTTTGTGCTTTTACCACATTGTTTACGCAATTAACTCGGCCTTCTTATGATCAATTTTTATGCTCGGTTTCCTCTTGAACAGAGATGATGATTTCTTATAATATTCAAACTCTTGTAACTTTTGAACGGGCAGACTTACATCAAATCCAAATACATTAAATTTCTCCGTTTCACAAATGGCATCTAATGCTATATGAACGAAAATTATAAGTCTAATAATAAAGAAGTTGATTTTTGCAATTTAGGTCGATTTTGACGAAAGTTTTGAATTGAAACATTCGAATGATCATATCTTAAAAAGTACGACTTGTACAGTGAAAATACGGTCAGATTCGTGTTAAGCGGTTTGAAATCTATAAGATTAAGTCATAAAATCGATGTAAAAATTTTCAATATTTTCGACTTTTTTTTTCTACCCCAATCGATAGAAATTCGATTTTTTTTTAAAATAGACATCGTTGCACCCAAAGGCTAGAAATGGGCGTTCTCTTATGTAATCGGCCTCCCTGAACTCAAATCCGTAATCAATTCGACGCTAGAATAAATAGATTTCTTATAAAATTAGAAAAACCACTAAGTTTCGATTTCTTCCAATATTCAAACTCTTGTAACTTTTGACCGGACAGACTTACATCAAATCCAAATACATTAAATTTCTCCGTTTCACAAATGGTATCTAATGCTATATGAACGAAAATTATAAGTCTAATAATAAAGAAGTTGAAATTTGCAATTTAGGTCGATTTTGATGAAAATTTTGAATTGAAACATTCGAATCGTCTTATCTTAAAAAGTACGATATGTACAGGGAAACTACAGCCAGATTCGTGTTAAGCGGTTCAAAATCTACCAGATCAAGTCATAAAATTGACGTAAAAAATTTCAATATTTTTGACCTTCATTTTCTAGCCCATTCAATACACATACGAAAAATTTCTAAAATTGACACGTTTATTAAAAGACTGGAAATTGATGTTTTCTTACATAATCGACCTTCCTGAGCTCAAGTTCGTTATCAATTCGACGCTAGAATAGATAGATTTTTTATAAAATTAGAAAAAGCACAAATTAAGCTTTTTTCAACAATCAAACTTTTGTAACTTTTGAACGGAGCGACTTATATTAAATCCAGATACATAAAATTTTTCCGTTTCACAAATGCCATCGAATGCTATGTGAACGAAAATTGTAAGTCTAATAATAAACAAGTTGAAATTTGCAAATTAGGTCGATTTTAACGAAAACTTTAAATTGAAACATTCGAATGGTCATATCTAAAAAAGTACGACTTGTACAGGAAAACTACGGCCAAATTCGTGTTAAGCGGTTCAAGATCTACCAGATTAAGTTATAAAATCGATGTAAAAAATTTCAATATTTTCGACTTTTTTTTTGTATCCCAATCGATAGAAATTTGAAATTTTTTTAAAATCGACATCGTTGCACCCAAAGGCTAGAAATGGGCGTTCTCTTATGTAATCGGCCTTCCTGAACTCAAATCCGTAATCAATTCGACGCTAGAATAAATAGATTTCTTATAAAATTAGAAAAACCACTAAGTTTCGATTTCTTCCAATATTCAAACTCTTGTTACTTTTGACCGGACAGACTTACATCAAATCCAAGTACATCAAATTTCTCCGTTTCACAAATGCCATCGAATGCTATGTGAACGAAAATTATAAGTCTAATAGTAAAGAAGTTGAAATTTGCAATTTAGGTCGATTTTGACGAAAATTTTTAATTGAAACATTCGAACGGTCATATCTTAAAAAGTACGACTTGTACAGGGAAACTACGATCAGATTCGTGTTAAGCGGTTTGAAATCAATAAGATTAAGTCATAAAATTGATGTAAAAATTTCCAATATTTTCGACTTTTTTTTTCTACCCCAATCGATAGAAATTCGAAAAATTCCTTAAATCGACATCGTTGCACCTAAAGGCTGGAAATAAGCGTTTTATTCTGTAATCGGATTTCCTGAATTCAAATCCGTAATCAATTCGACGCTGGAATAAATAGATTTCTTATAAAATTAGAAGAACCACTAAGTTTTGATTTCTTATAATATTCAAACTCTTGTAACTTTTGAACGGGTAGACTTACATCAAATCCAAATGCATCAAATTTCTCCATTTCACAAAAGCTATCGAATGCTATATTAACAAAAATTATAAGTCTAATAATAAAGAAGTTGAAAATTGCAATTTATATCCATTTTGACGAAAATTTTGAATTAAACATTCGAATGTTCATATCTTAAAAAGTACTACTTGTAGGTACAGGGAAACTACGGCCATCATGATGAGATAATTTTTACACATTTACCCTAAACTAAGTGTGAAACTTGGTTTCGGGCATTTTGCCTGGTGCCTGAAACATGAACTCAATTTTCGTTTTCCCATTCGATGTTGTTTCTGTAATTACATAATTACATAAATATTATTCTTATTTTATTTATTCTTTCTTTTTAGTGACCATTGTTGGAAATGATGAGCCCACAACTAAGTTGTAGTTTAATTTGCATGTATGGATAGTGGTAATGACTGTTTCTAATGAAGGCAAAACCTTGACATTTCCTGACAATTTCACCCTCGCAACACAACAAAGGCAATCGTTATTGTGATTATCTGAATGCCATCATACCTAGCCCAAAATTATGACACGCATCGCTGGATCTTTTCGTACGAGTGACATTATGGTCGGATTAAAATTGATAATTCCCAGAAATTATTCATGAGCCAAGAATTATTAATATCTGTCGAACGACATTGAACCGTCAAGACGCGTCTATTGCGACAATAAACTTGAACTTTCCAAGGCCCCTGACGACAATAGGCCCACCAACGTAAGCGGTCAGATGAGGTGTGAGAGAAGAAAAAAATTAGAAAGCAGAAACAACAAACCAAATATGAAAATGTTGTTAGGTGATCACTTGATGAATGATTTTCGTCCAAACAATAAAGTTTCAAAGAGCCAATTCCAGTTGTTTGGCTTTTCAATGGATAAGGCTACATTCCACTCAGTTTAATTTCCGTTAAATAATCGGGGCTTCAATTACTTCCTAGATATCAATCGCAATTGGAAGATATAAAAAGCTGAAAGGAAGGATTGAAGGTTAAGATTTCTAAACTCGATTCTTCAAGTGCCAAACGACATTGAAATTTCTATTTTATGTGCTAAGTTTAATCCGACAATAACAACCTAATGGTGCAAACCACTTTTTTTTTCGAAACGTCTGTTTTTGAAAATTATAATTTTTTGCCGAAACAAATTTTCTAGATATAGTATACAGGTATGAAAATTATCAAAAAAGAGTTTAAGTTCTGAGAAACCGCAAATTGCAAGATGAGTGTGGCCCACCTCTGTAATTTGGATAATTTTGGGGTTCCTCTCAACGCGATGGGTCATCAAGCCCGGTTTCTCTTCCAAAAACTTGATTTACAGTCCACAAATAAAGGAACTATGTGCAGAATTACGTCCTATTTTTAAACAACGTACATTTTTACAGGTTGGCGACCGCTACAATTTCGACTTGCAACTTGTGACGCAAATTTCCTGCAATCGCAGGCACAGCGTAAACAATTTCAAATGTATTAGCATTAGCAACAGGTGCAACTGTTCTCTAAGAACTTGCCATCGTAATTCTAATTTGCTTAAGTCACCAATTAAGTTTCGATCTCTATTTGCGTGAAAGATGATATGACAATTGGTGATCTACGGACAGTTTTGAAATTTTGAAAAATCTTACGAACAGAACTTTTTTGAGTTTCTCTAAAGAACCAAAACCTGTTTGTTGAACTGCTGAGAAGCTGCAAGAATTTCGAACAATCTCTCGTTGGTGAAAATTTCTGTAGCGGTTGCGACATCGCTGTTGCAGTCCAGAGTCAAGGCCTAATTTTAGCGCATTCGCCGCCCTAACATCTGTCTGGTCCGTCAAAAAATCTTGGAAAAACGTCAGTAGGTATCAGCTTTCCCGTGTGTCACCGAACTGCAATGTTTCTCTCTTCTCTCCATAAGTTTATTTGGTCACTGTGTCAGCGGCGATCTGGCCCGTCGCCAAAAGCGTTTTTCCCAAGACTGATAGTCAGGCCCTAACCTTGAAAGCGCATGGAGATGAAACCAAAACTTATTTTTACGACTTTCATCGGATAAATATATCGAGAAATTCAAACAAACCGTGACTAACGCTTCGATAAAAATTACCACCAATTAGTTGTTCATAAATAAAACAAAATACGTGCGGGGGTCTTAACAATTTTTTTTAATTGCTCTATTTGTTGCAGGAAAAGACAATTTAGCGACCATGGTTTCCGGAAATTCCAGCGACGTCATCTACAAGGAAGTGGTTATCATAGGTAAGACCGCCACACGTGTCCCTGACCGCTGTTGAGAACTTGATGGGGAGTACCTAAATTGACAGTTGGGAATTCGAACAATGAGGCAAGGCGCCTGCGAGATCCCAAAAAAGTCGAAAGAATCTATCTTAATCCATCTAAAGGCAGTGTCAAGGCTGCGGATTTTGCGTTTCAATTTCGTCAGATAATGGATAGTTATGTAAGGTCGAGGTCAGTCTAAACTGCGAAAATTTTCCACTGCTAAAGCTCCCAAATCGAGTTAGTTCAATCTGCTTCATTCATTAGTTTCTTTCAAAATTTTCCATTGGCAGTTCCTTTCCTTGTTTCTATTTACTTGTTTTCGGTCCTCTCCTTAGATTCTGCGTGTCACTCTCTTTATCGTTTTTGATTAGATAGCCCTTTTTATTGGACATTGGCGCCGGAGAGACATCCAAACGTTATTTACGTGATCCAGATGTTATCACCCAAAGTGCCATAATTATCGTTGATTCAGTTTTGTAGTCACCGAGGATTCAACATGGTACATCAAAGTGACCCTAGCGGTGTACTTAGAAATTGCTGTTGCGGGTGGCAGAATCTTCAAATCTAACTAAAATATTAAACAGTCTACACATCAATGGAATTTGGAGACAAGATCAAACTCTGACAGACAAGTGCTAAAAGTGGTCAACTCAAAAAACTAACACCTTCAAAATTTCCATTGATTTTATGCCTCCTTTTTTTAAAAAAATATTGAAAAAAACGATTTCTTGACGTCCCAATCAGCATTATTCTGTTTACTATTCAACCTTCGTAACCGCCATAAAAACTAGATGGGTAAAATAATTAAAGAAATAACATTGGAATTTTCCATAAAATCCAATAATCAGTGCAGCTCCACTGACGAAATCCATTGACGAGTATCGTTATCATCGTGGTCTTGTTTTGAATCGTTAATGACATAACGTAATTGCAGGAAACGGCCCCAGCGGCATTGCCCTCTCCTACATGCTATCCGGAAATCTGCCTTACTTGACTTCAGACTCCCACCCCGACGAAATGCTGTCGGCCAGACTTAACCCAGCAGTAGGACAGTGCTTGGTTAAGCAAGATTTGCGCCATCTAGCGGCCGGATTAGAAGGCAGATCGACCAATCCTGTGTCGCTCCTGCTGGACTCCCTGCAGCACCCGTGCGCGGATATCGGGCTGGAGATGGAGCCCCTCATCGAATTCCGCAGATTGGGAATGGCGGTAAGTCTTAAGACTGTTAAAGGAAGCTTTGGTCTAATTCTCGATTTCCAGATTGACCACGTGGTTTTGGGGAAGGGTCCTCCGGGCGGTTCCTGGCACCAAATGGACCCGTACGTCCTGACGCTGTCGCTCGGCAGTTGGATGGCTCTTCCCGGCCTACCTTTCCATTCCCGTGATTCCGGGGAGAAACGCGCCTTCGCCTGCAACGTCGCCAACTACTACGTTCAGTACGTGAAAGAAATGGAGTTGTCGGCCAACTTCGTAAATAACGCTGCCGTTACTGCTGTAAAACCTGTAGAGAACGAAAAAAGACGAGTTAATTTCAGCGCAACCATCGAAATTGACCCCGTTGAAAGATTGACCAACAATCCCGAAACGGTCCAGAGATTCAAGGATCCCGCCATGGAAGTGGAGACGAGTTCCGAACACAAATGCATGCTATCGAACGCCTTCAATTACGTTTTGTCCAGAGGCAACCGCAGAGGAAAGGGAAGATGCTGTAAGAGACCTCGGGAACACGCGCTTTGTCGGGACCAAAGTCCCACGCGTAAAATTCGGGATGTTGGCACCCAAACCCGAAGTGATAGGACCAGATCTATTAGTCTTAGCTGTGATTCTGTACTTAGTGATAGTTTAAATAGTGTAAGGATGAGTCGGAGTATGGACTTGAGCTCTGCACGGGTGCCTTTCAGAATCAACTACTGTGATCCTGATAAGAAAGGAAATTGGGTTGTGGAAACGCACAACGTTGAATCTGGCGAAACCACGACCTACTCTTGTAAATATTTAGTGATGGCCAACGGTGCCAGCGATTTGCCTAACAGACTCGATTTTGCTAGGGGTCGAAAGGACCCGGAATGGCTGTTCCACGATTTGAGAACTCTAGAGTTTCATTTGGACCAGCACATGAAGGGCAGGAACGGAGAAGACGTGGATCCCGTGCTGATCGTTGGGGCGGGACTCAGCGCCGCCGACGCCGTCGTTGCGACGCGCGGCAGGAACGTCCCGGTCCTCCACGTCTTCAGAAACAAGTCGGCAGACCTCAACAAGCAACTGCCGGAAAACATGTACCCAGAATACCACAAAGTGAGTAAAAATAGAAAGCGATTTTATCAAGTGGCGTTTGGCGCCATCTATCGTAATAGAATCGAAACATTCACAATATGAACAAAACCTCCTGTCTCAAGCAAACCTTAATGATAGTTTAAAGAATTACGAGCAATATTAAATACTTTAAATTGTTAAACTATTTTGCTTTTAGAACTGTTGGACTTAATGTTGCTGTTGCAGGTGCACCAGATGATGCAGGACGGCGGCTCGACCTACCCCTTCTACTCGGCCTACCCCGAGTACAGTCTCACCAGCGTCGACGAGGCTTCTCGTCAAGTGACTCTAACTTCAAAAACAGGCGACGACCTGAAATTCCACGTGTCTTTCGTGGCCGTCTTGATCGGTGCACGACCCGATCTAACGTTTCTACCTCGCGGATCAAATTTGGGGGTGAGAAAAGACTTACCTGTCGACTGTAAGACCAACACGTTGGACATTAATAAGGTGACCCACCAAGTGGAGGGTTATCCGAATTTGTTCGCTGTAGGACCTTTGGCTGGGGATAATTTTGTCAGGTTTATACCGGGAGGCGCTTTAGCGGTGGTCTCCGAGCTTTACAGGAGGAACAATTATGTCGGATATGTTTAATTTTCAAATATTATCTGTGTTACTATTACTAAAAACTACAAGCGACTGTGAATGGAAATTATTATTAGAGTACTCGCTTTATACAGTACCGATTTTCCTACAAAATAGTGTATTTATTAATATAGAGAGTTTTAAGGCGCAAAACACCTGTTTTATAGATATTTTATATGCTAATGTTGAAGCTTCACTTTTTGAATGGCTGCAGTTTCATTCCAATGAGTTATTATAATCGTAAAAGTTAAGTTACGGCACTGGCAACTGACGGTGTTTTTATGTATATATTTTAAATTTTTATTCGTTAAATAGTACAGTAACGATTTTGGTTACTGCTTCTTTGTTGGTAATTTTTAACTATGTGGGATGAGTCTGCGAAATAAGACACTTCAGCATCTGACCAAAATTGAATCAATCTCAAGTTCAACTTTGTAATAACTAAAGTTTTTCAGTGGTTATTGAAGAACTTCTCTCACAAAGATAGAGATTTAGATTTCGTTCTGCATCTAATTGCTGACAATAGCTTCTTCAAGAAAATCCAATTTGGTTTTACAAGTTTTGGAAACCAAGCAAACTACCTCTTAATTGAGATGTTTGGGTGTTTTGTCTACTAGACTCATCCCTTAGTTTAATTTTAAGAGATTTAAGGCTATGTACCTAAGAGTTGCAATATTCTGCCACTCGATGATTTTGGGCCCTTGTACAGAGGCTGATGAGGTATTTAAATGCTGACGATTGTGCTACTTAATTAAGAATATAACTTAGAGAGCAATTGTGTCGCACTATTGTACACCAAACTGTTGTTGCGTTGATAACAGATGTTTATTTTTTTATTTGGAAACTGTTTAACAATAAAGCCCCTTTTACATAATTTCACGTTGTTTCAGTGACTTGAAGGAAAATAAATTGGTTTGGTTAACGCACATTTCCTGAACCTGTCGCTTCTAATCTGTTTGTCAACCTCTTTCCGTTGACTCAAATATCTATCTGGGTATATTATTGATTGCGTTCCATTTCCCGTTTCCGCTCGCGTTCCAAAGCGACTTGTATCCAAGTGAAGGGACATTGTTTTATAACTATTTTCAGAGATTCAACACAAAAACTTGTCGACCCTTGCTGGGCAATTCATTAATTATTATTTATTAAGCCAGCAGAACTATTAACTGGAAAGAATAATTGTTATGTAATAAGATTAAGTTAGCTCAAATTATACGGGTCAGTATCCTTGGTCGGATACTATTAATAATGAAACAATTTGTCACCTGTTCACCCACATACATTTTTATTCAGCACCTTTCTGGAATTTTAACTATGGTTAATGCCGGTATGGAAGAGTCAGCGACTAAAAACTAGTTGTAGTGTAATAACAAAAGTAGTGAAGTTTCCTTGACATGTTGAGGGAAGCTTTACTATGACGCCACGTAATTTTTGGAGACCGCTCTTCTCGTCGACCCCCCTGGACGCTATAGATATAAATTCGCTCACGTTTCTAATCGTGTTAGGCAGTTGGCAGCAAAACGGCTTCCATCAGGTCGCAATAAGTATTCCCCTGGGTTGCAGGTCTAATTACAACGAGATATGATTCCCAGTAGGTGCGCTTCATTAACCTTCTTGTGTAGTTTCCCGAATTTTCTCATCTCAAAATTAAAGAACTATGTACTGCCCAATACCAAGCAAAACTTTGAAACGGCAAATCTGCATTTTAACCCAATTTGAAGATACGACCTTAATTTCATTCACTACTGCCACAAATCTTGAAGTTGAGATAACAACAACACGCAACTTTAATTTGTTGGAGTTGCGACAAATTTTGTTAAACAACGAGGTGGAGCAGATGCAAAACAATTCGCAATGGAAATTTCTTTAGAATCCTAACCGGTGCCGTAAATTCGCTTTTTGAGCAATTTTGAAGCGATTTCAAGGGGATGGCACAAACGGTCGGGGATTAGGAAAAATCGATTGCGCCTGGATGGAGACACAAACATGGAATTAGGGACGCTCAGGAATTTAATAAGGAAAATGTGGAGAGGAAGTTGCTCCAATTATGCTTCTTGTAGATAATTTCCTTCTGTCCGACTACTTGTTGTGGTGGTCCAGAAGCCTGGGTTGCTGTTTTATTTATGTAGTCGGCCTTTGTGAAGGTTGTGGGGCGTCATCTCGGCCCGTTACCGTATATGGCATCTGAAAGTGTTTTCGATCTTATGTGGGTTGGTCGACATATGGTCAAGACGACGCATATGGTGCTGTCTCATTACAAACCGAACATTGCAGCTCTTACGGTGGTTATGACGACACAGCGGTTGTCGGCCGCCATGCAAATCAATTCGATTAATTTGTTGCGAATCACTGAACGCAGATAGCGCACATAGTTTTCGGTTTATGGACTATGAAATTGGCGGCCTAACTGTTCCAGAGCGGGTCAGAGCCACGGTGGCCAAGAAGCGGATACACTTCTTCCAACCGGTCGCATATACTCTCTCATCTCGAAGATTTACAACGCAGGTGGTGGTCCTTGAGAAATCTGAATACCTCACGAAATTTTGGAGTTTCTGCCAATTCCGTTTTGGTAACGAGAAATCCAAAGCTTGTAAAGAGACAATGAAATCAGGAAATTATCAACAATTTTTTGTGGACCCACTTCTTCACCCTGATGTAATCTTTTATTTAGTGGTCTCCAAAAGCGGGACAAAGAGATGCCGCAAACTTGTCCTGATGTCGATGGGTGTTTTGTTTTTGGCAACTTGCTTGGAGGTGGAAGACCTCTTCGCCGGCCTTGTCTTTTCTATTATCAGCTAAATTAATTATTGGCGGATTGATCAATAGACTTCTCGAACTAGTCACCCACGGCGGTACCGAGTGGTGCCGGCAATCCCTTGCATTTTCGACGATAGAGACAATCCTATTTCGGGGTTGGGTTTTTAACCCCGCGACCTCCAATTTCCGTCACGGTAACACGCACGACAACCCGACCCGCATATTATTCCAGCTTAATTTATGATGGAGGTATTAAGTTGGGGCATGTCTCGATACGTGAGTTCCTGCGGGATCACCGTGACAAGAAACTGGCCCGAATTTGGGCGCTGTACCTAAGCCAAAAAAAGATGATGGGATCAAAAAAAAATTTGACGGTTCCAAGTTTAATTCTTGGTTTCGCTAGTTTGTACTACCATCAAGCTTCCACCTAACATCCTAACATAGGAGATACAGTGCACTCTCGATAAACGGACTCTTGGAGCTGAAACTTGCCACTACACATGTTAATATTGATAATTAATATAGAATCGATACTTATTTGAATAACAAATTGTTCTAATTCTGGAAATGCGGGTTCCGCAAAATTTGAGTGTCGTTGGCTGGCCGTGGACCAATAAAATCTCGCATTAGCCAGCGTGGCAGAGTAATAAAAAATCACCATAACCGATCGTCTTTTTTTTTTATTAAACGCATATAAGTCTCGCGATCGAGTGGGTCGCGACAGGATACACCTACTGTGATTCCGTTCGATTAGACGACAAGGTTACGAATGGGAAACGATCCAGGGTCGTAGTATTTGAACCGTACGTGGGGTAATTATTGGTTGTTAAAGTCTAAACTGAAATGGAAACACTGATGTCATTTTACGAGCGACATTTTATTTAATAATAGCGCGACGTTATCAGGTTGAGAAGGAGGGAGATTTCAACATACACTTCTTCTGAGTCCAACCCCAAGAGACATCCCCAAAACGTACTATAGTCTATAGTGACACTCGAAGAAACTATTACGATGATGCCAATAGTGAGTGCAGATTGTGGATTTAATTCCAAAAGTGGAGGACCATATTTCTGCAATTTCTTTTACAGTGACTTCTGGCACTCTGTAAAATTGACCGTTTTGCTTCTGGATCTGGATGAGACGTGGAAAGAATTCTGCTCACGTGTTTGAGGATTTGTTCAATTCCGGTCATGCTTTGAAGTGGGCAGGAGTACTCGTAGCGTCTTCTGGCGCATTGAAATTGCGTAATGGTTCCCGTTAATGAACCCGGCGTCCATTGCGATGATTACAGTTAACTTCTCTACCCCGTATCAATTATTAACGTTAAAGCAATTAAATGTTTTTCTCGTCTTCTTAATGAGATAATTTGGTTAAGACGTTCATGGTGGCGTCACCCACAAAATTACGGTTGTTAACGTTATAAATAAACAATAAAATAATTGTTGTTATGGGTGCACCGACGTATCTAGAATGTTAATTGGAGGATTTACGGCGGACTTTTTTCTACTTCCAAGTAAATGCAGTCAGTTGGATAAATCGGTCGATAAATTTTTGACGGTAAAAACAATTTAATCGTGGATTTTCTGGAGAAATTCCTTAAAATCGGACCAAACGAGACATGACTATCGATTCTGAACTAGCGCGGTTGCGGCCATCATTTCGGGTGGCCACCCACACATTTCATTTTTACCACCCCTTCGGTTCTTCGCACCACCGGCATTTAAATGTCTACACAATTTACCAATAATTATTAATATTTTTACAATTAAATTATGTCAAAACTATATGTGGTTTTGCTTACCTGCATCGTGGTGAAAAATGCCCGAAATCGGGAGCAAGGCCTTAATAAGCGAGTTGGCGCGTGCTGCCATAAATGGTAAAAGGAAGATGGATACCTACGCACATGTGACGAACACAATGATTGGAAACGTGAAGAATGCCAAATTTGTTTCTCTAGCAACATTACGTGGCCGTCGCAATTGTTGTGGTAATTTAACAATTGAAAAAACAAAAATAGCAAATTACGCAACGTGCACTTAGTCCAAATTCAAACCAGCATCGTCGTCCCGATTTGGAACATCCCCAGGCAGTTTCCGGCCGTTTCGTGAAGAACAAGAATACAAAAAAAAACCTCAAGGAGTCGGTCGTCGCACGAGCCGGCAGCTGTTCCATTCATAGAAACGATTGGGTAATAGCAAGGAGCCAGATAACGATAAGTAAAACGACGCTTTTCCTGGAAAAAGTTACTAACGCCATAAGGGGTGTCATTCAAAAAAAAAGTACCAACTGGATATGGCTGGTATAGCTAAGGGCCCCGGTAAGGACTCGACTTAATTCTATTAAGTTAATCATCCCTTGATTTACGATTTACGCCCTCAGTAAAACCGTTGAGTATCCTGACCTCCACCCTCACCCTCTGCCTTTCTCAAATATCAAAAACTAGAGCGCTATAGATCTTACTTGTCCTTGTTTATATAAAACTTACGTATAGTATCGTGCTTATAGTAAAAAGTATTGACTAAGCAATGGCTAAATTATGGATTCATTGAAAAAATTGGCCTGCCTCTTGCAGATGAGCGAGATGCCTCTTTCGATTTTATTTTTTATGGTTACTTTTTAATGACCATAAACGGTTAACTTTCGCGGCGCCTCGACGGGCGCTCCCCGGTCCGGTTCGAAAGGCCCCCGTGTGGTGGAGACGATTCTTTCCGTATATTGACCGTATTGCGGCGACATGCAACGTGGATCTTCGCGCGACCCTCCCCGGTGACGTCACGCTGACTCATTCTCCGGTTGGCAAGTAGGCCGTCGGAGGATAGTCGCATAGATAGACACAAAACGGCAATGAAATTGTTTTGATTAAAAAATTTACCACCGATCACGCAACGTAATGACAGGCAAGAGAACCACCAATTGTTGTGCATGTGTCGTACAATTGGAAAGGACGTGGGTTAATAGAATTTAATTGAATTAAGAGAGAGTAGAGAACGAATTTAAAGAAACTTGTTTTGGTGCCGGTCTAAAACACCTACAGTTTTCAGGAAAAAAAATGTCGTGTCTTGGAAGCAAAAACTACCTAGAATCAAGCCGGTTTTTACTAATGCTCCATATAAAACTATGGTGGGGGTGGGTGGTGGAGTATTTTTATTTTCAATACAATAGAAGTAGGATGTAAAATGATACTTCTGGACCAGGACATTTGACGTCTTCAAAAAGCAAGGTAGAACCCTAAAAATTTAGCTGTTCTCAGTGTTCTCCCAAAAGTAAACCACCGAAAAAGGCCTAAAACCCTTCAAAAAGCATTAACTTTTATGCACCCCAAAAGTACCAAATATCTGTAGACCACCATGTCCTGGTTCAGAAATAACATTTTACATCCTACTAATAGAAGCAGTGACGTCACGTATTCAACAAATTTCCTTCTACTAGTTACAGCATTTAAAAGCTTTTAGATTTTTTTGTTAATAAAAAAATTTAGGTCAGCTTAGGGGTGAATACAAACAACGGGAAACCCTGGAAGTCATTATTTTTCATTGAGCTGACTGAGTCATAAAGAAGGTGTTGCGACCTGCAAATTATCTACGGTTTTTGGTTAATATTGTACTAGCACGCAAGACACGAGGATATGAAACTTGAAAGAAGATGAACGGTTCCTAGAGAAATGTGGAGAAGCAAGTGAAAAGAAGGGTGGATGATAATGGGAGGAGATGCCATCACAATTTCATTATTTTTAAGGGTGGGTGGTCTCCTGGTCAATGAGTTTAATACAGTTCAGAAAACCACTGCGTTATCTTTGTCGCTTTTAACAATAACTGTTACAAAATAATAATTTGTCTTTTTTACTGTCGAAGTAGTAGTCGTAAAGATTAATTAAATAGCCAATTAGCACAGTCATGACCATTATCTAATTTAACTACTTCTAAACACCAAAGACCCAAGAGGTCACTGTCAGAAAAAAGGAAGTCGTATAATCATAATAACAAATGAAGAATTTTCCCACAATCTCATCCTGAACTATATTTACTACATACTACAACTATAGTACCACAACATAAATAGTGAGTAAATCTTCTTGAACTTTCATTGGTTTGAAGGACAGAAATTTCGAGTACCTAAGTAACGTAACCTCCTCCCTGTCAAAATTTGAGGACTGTATAACGAGGTTTATGACAAGTACCTGCTAGTACATTTTGGTTGGTGGGCGTCTAGTTGGCATGAATTATTGCCATTACAAGCCCACACCCCCTAATAAGTAAGAGCAATAAGTCTTGTTAGAAGCCACCAATAGGCCGTTAAGGTACTATCAGTAAGTAATTTTGGAGCCAGCGACAATCGAGGTTAGTCGAAGCTGCTGTAAACTCGTCCTCTGCAAATTTTGTTGGCTTACAATCGATAAGGGTGGAGTCGGGGCAGTGGCAAAATTTCCGCAGTTTCAAGAAAAAATTTACAATAATCGACCAGCAATAACAATTAATTGATAAGATTAAGTTCCGCTTAAAAGATAAATTTGTTTTACGTAAGAATAAAATCTCTAAGTGATCTGAAGTCAAAAAAAAAAAATCATAACTTTTTTAACGTCTCTTCGTAAATAACTAAATTAAATTAACTTCTTTCTTTAAAAAATAATTTTTTCAAGACTTTCCACGAAAAGTACAGCCTGTTTCATTTTTCTGCAAAATAATGAAAGAAGTTTTTTTTATGTGCTGTCAAGATCTTGTTTATTGCAGTTTGATTCCATAATTATTGTTTCTTTTAACTCATTTATTGCCATCTTTCTAAGACCAACATTCCTAAAAATACTTTTCACTTTTAAGTAAAAAATATAAAAATGTACCTCCTTATCACAAAAATTCCAAGAAATGGCTAATTTCAATTATCTTGTCAGTTATCTGATAAAACGAGTTCAAACAAAACTGCATTTTATTTTATTCGTTCGTATTTTTTTTAGCACACCGCAATAATTATTATCTCCCCAGGTATTAACAGACAGTCAGGGTCTAATCTGCAGTTTATCCTTGCATGGTAGGATAGGAATGGCACCCACTTGACTACTTGCCACCCACATTCGTTAATGTTTTTTTAATGTAAAAATCCCTGTGACAATGCTGCATTTTCGATTTCGTGACGAGCCCGATGGCGATAGATCACGATCAAAACAAAAATTGGGTAACGCAATTGCATAATCCAATGTTTTGGTCGAAGGTGGTAAGAGCCCGACCATATGTGCCGCCAACCACGGGTACCAACTCCCTCATTTGATTGAATCCGAGTAATGGTCTGGTCTTCCGCTATCTGATGGATTCGTCACAACCACCAAACACAACTCCAAATATGAATCATGCACCCACGAAAATCTATTATTTTATTATTTGTTGCTGGACGACCATCATGCGCGGATCGGCCAGTGGCGTGCCAAATATAATAAACCAATTAATTGATTACAAGAAAGCCTGTGTAGAGTTTTAAAAAGCTCGTACCTCTATTTCTACCCCGGGAGAGGATAATACCGATCAAAAACAGGCGTTGATAAATTCATAGCTTACTGTAGAAATTTGAAATTTAGGAAAATTTAGGATCAAAAACAAGTGTTGATAAATTTATAGCCTACACTAGAAATTTGAAATTTAGGAAAATTTAAGATCAAAAACAAGTGTTGATAAATTCATAGCCTACTCTAGAAATTTGAAATTTAGAAAAATTTAGGATTAAAAACAAGTGTTGATAAATTTATAGCCTACTCTAGAAATTTGAAATTTAAGAATTTGAAAATCAATACATACGAAGCCATCGATTCATACTATTATTTAATAAATTCGCAACATAATGTAAGTTAATCATAACCACAATGCCGGAAGTTAGCAAATAGCTCTAAAAAAGAACTTTTTATGGAAGATAAATAGGTAATAAAAAAAATGTATTAAAAAAATAAATTTGTGATAAAGTTATGTAAATATGTTGTGTTATAGTACGTAGTTCGGTCATTGTTTACTTTACCCACTCTTCGATTTTCAAAAAACTAATTACCCCAACGCATTCGTCACCATGTATACATTACGAAAATCAATATCTTTTTTTGTGCAAACCACTTTTATTTTTACTCATTTTCCTTGCCCTAGCACTCCTTTTTTTTTGTATAAATTTTGCATAAAATTATTTATCATTTGAACAACATTTCATTGCTCAAAATGGCATTATAATGATGTTTTACGATGGTTTCAAAAAAAAAAAACAGCACAAAAAGCGAAAAGTGGACATTGTAAACAATTACCCGTAGTTCTACGTAGTATAGTACGTAGTTCTATAATATCTTATATCATAATATAAGCAATATTTTTGATTTTTTTGCTTTACCAAAAGTCAATAATAATTTTGTTTGTTACTGTTCTACAAGTTTGTAAAAGCTTCCGTATGGAACAGGTACTTTGCACCCTATAAATGGATTACTGTCATTACTGTCAAGCTCAAGAAGCAGAATTACTGCCCTACCATAAACAACTTAGGACCGGTCAGAATGACAGTACAGGTAAAGCCCCGGTTAAAAGCCTATTACTTAAACGACTCCTTGGGGTTTCTTAACAATGGACACTTCACAAAACGAAATAACTCGAAATCTTTTCGTTACGTCATATGTGCCCATATGTGCCGCCACTGGATCAATGCAACAACGCCCTAAATTCAAATCCCCGTACGGTTACCCATCGCCTCTAGTAACTTCCACGCGGTGTTGTTGGCAAGAGAGACGGAGGTGGGGACGCTATAAATACCAAACCGCCCGGCCGCCATTGCATTTCAGATTAGCGCAACGTTCAAAGCGTTTCGTGTTTTCTACAAACAAATCGAACTAGTTATTTCATATTTTTTATAACAAAAACCACCACAACATGAGGGAAATCGTGCACATCCAAGCCGGCCAATGCGGCAACCAGATTGGAGCCAAAGTGAGTACCGCCACCTTCTTAATTAATTATCAATTAATTAATTATAATCGGCCATCTTGATACGTCCGACCCGGCCTGCTCGATTTTCGGGAATTTGTCGCGAAAACGCGAGATTTGCCCCGAAATCGGGGTGGAAGCTGCACGATTTGTCCGTTATATCGAGCAGGCCGGCCGGTAAATATTGATCGACCTGAAAACATCGCCTCGGGCGCCGCTACCTCGAATTGAAATAACCGTTTTTTGCGACCAATGCCCCCTGAAACTGAAGAAATTGGCCGCTTTACACCCTTGTGGGTCGTTTGCCCTTCATTTTATTGCGATTGTCAATTTTCCACGTATCAATTGACGCTTGATATTGATACGTGGAAAATTAATTAAAAATGCCGTTACGAATAGTGGAAAACCGGCAACTTCAACTCGTGAATAATCGATTATTTCACCTGATTGTCGGTCCAAACTCCCGAATTAGCCGCATTTTTGTCGATTTATCGCCAGTTTTCGATTCGAGACGCGACATTTTCCGGATGGCTAATAGCTAAAACCGTTAAAAAAGGCGGTTACGAACGTACCCTCTACCGGTGCCGGTAGTCGCATGTGTGTACAGGCCGTCAAGAAATTTTACATTATTTATGAATTTTAATCCGCAATTAGTTCAGGGTTTTATGACTGTGGCGGCTTCTCGACCGTAAAACCGAGTTCATCGGCCTCTCTACGTGTCTTTTGAAATGCATCTCGCGATTTGCGTTAGATCATCGCCTAAAGTAGGCGGCGTGAAAGTAGCAACATCAGGTTGATTTTTTGAAAATCGTTCATTCCTTTCACGCCGATAACTCGTTCGGAATAAATTTGGAAGAAAAATTTTCTTCGGGGTACTAAAATTTCATTGCTAACGGGCGACGTGTCGGTGGATCTGCCGAGTTTTTTTGAAAATTTTGAGGCTTTTCGGGGAAGTTGTCGCCATGTGGATGTGGTTTGTTAACGCTGTTACGTAAGCTCGGTGCAATGCCTAAATATAGCTGTGACCTGAGTCATAAATCGCCAATTAACATAACGAGAGACACACTTTAGTGATTTTTAACCTTGTACGGCGTACCTGTTCGCATTTTCTCCGGTACGCGGAGGTGTGTTCGTGGAAAGTCTTGCGTCACTCGATTCATTCAGATCTCGGGCTCGTACTCACTATTGAACATGCAACTTCTTCGTCGCGTTTCCATGGAAATTTGCAGAATTTGTTGGGGAAGTATCGATCTGGGTGTCTGGGTCGTTGGCTTCGGGCCGCCACGAGGACTAGAGTGGGGTAATGGGCCGCCGGGGGAGTGCGGTTGGCCACCGTCATCCCTTCGATTATCAATTAGCTATTTAAACAGTTGCCCCATTGGGAGTCCGAAAATGTAGGTTCACAACTAATTATTCATCTACTTCTGCCTCACTTTACATATGGGGACTCGTGGAGCCATTTCCTTTAATTTTACCAGCCTCAACGTTAAACAATTTTCACCGCATTGCTTATAATTTTGGAGGGAAATAATTGTTTCCTAATGTCTGAAGGGTCGTCGACTGGTAGCTGTACGTGCCTCTTTTGTTACAGTTCTGGGAGATCATCTCCGACGAACACGGCATCGACCCCACCGGCGCCTACCACGGCGACTCCGACCTCCAACTCGAGAGAATCAACGTATATTACAATGAAGCTTCAGGAGGCAAATACGTACCCCGTGCCATCTTGGTCGATTTGGAGCCCGGTACCATGGATTCGGTCCGCTCGGGCCCATTCGGACAGATCTTCCGGCCGGACAATTTCGTTTTCGGTCAATCCGGAGCCGGAAACAACTGGGCTAAAGGCCACTACACAGAAGGCGCCGAACTCGTCGACTCGGTTCTCGATGTCGTCCGCAAAGAAGCCGAATCTTGCGATTGTCTGCAAGGATTCCAGTTGACACATTCTCTAGGAGGCGGTACCGGATCCGGAATGGGTACATTGTTGATTTCCAAAATCAGAGAAGAGTACCCCGATAGGATAATGAATACTTACTCAGTAGTCCCCTCGCCTAAGGTATCAGATACTGTGGTGGAACCTTACAACGCTACCCTCTCAGTCCATCAATTAGTAGAAAACACTGACGAAACATACTGCATTGATAACGAAGCTCTCTACGACATTTGCTTTAGAACGTTGAAACTTACCACCCCAACTTACGGCGACTTGAACCATCTGGTATCGTTGACGATGTCCGGAGTAACGACTTGTTTGAGGTTCCCCGGTCAATTGAACGCTGACTTGAGAAAATTGGCTGTCAACATGGTACCGTTCCCTCGTCTACATTTCTTCATGCCTGGATTCGCCCCATTGACGTCTCGCGGCAGCCAGCAATACAGGGCGTTGACCGTTCCTGAACTCACACAACAAATGTTCGACGCTAAGAACATGATGGCGGCCTGCGATCCCAGACACGGCCGTTACTTGACAGTAGCCGCCGTTTTCCGGGGAAGGATGTCGATGAAAGAGGTCGACGAACAAATGCTTAACATCCAAAACAAAAACAGCAGCTACTTCGTCGAATGGATCCCCAATAATGTTAAGACGGCCGTGTGCGACATCCCTCCAAGAGGTTTGAAAATGTCCGCGACCTTCATCGGCAACTCCACCGCAATCCAAGAACTCTTCAAGCGAATTTCCGAACAATTCACCGCTATGTTCCGTCGTAAAGCTTTCTTGCATTGGTACACCGGCGAAGGCATGGACGAGATGGAATTCACTGAAGCCGAATCTAACATGAACGACTTGGTCTCTGAATACCAACAGTACCAAGAAGCGACCGCCGACGAAGACGCCGAATTCGACGAGGAGCAGGAAGCCGAAGTTGACGAGAACTAAAACCGCCAACGACGCTTGATCTGAAATCGCTTTATTGAAAATAAATTTCTTTGTATTACTCCTGTTTTTTGTACATTCCCGTTTTCTTAAATTCGAATACATTACTACTTAACTTATTCAAGACTGACTTTTTGTTGCTTTTTATCCGTTGTTCTATAACATGTTTTTGCATCTTTTGTTTAGAAAGAAATAGGCATTAAAACGTTCTGCCGTTACTTACGCAACCCTGGAATTTTATTGACCCGGACACCCTTCCCAATTGAACGAAACTCTGCTCTTTGGCCCAAAATTTAAATAATTGACGCTACGTTTGTTGAAAATCTCAATTTGATTAATGAACTGGTTTCCTGAGAGAAAAGAGCCACTGCATTAATATTTATGATAGTTTCTATTGTTTGCTGCTACACTGGGACTTTACAAGAGACAATAAAAGAGAAAATGCGTATAAGCTCTGCGGAGAAGTTGACCTGGAATTTTCTATTCACGAGACCTCTTCTGGCATAATTGAAAGAATATGAATTCCCAGTAAATCAGTTTCGCTTTTTATTCGTTCGTTGCAGCAAATCAAATTCGTTCAACCGGTGCATCTACTTCAACCACACATCTCATCAAGTTTTTATAATTTCCTGGAAATAGCCTCACCTTCAATTACTTTGAATTCCATTCTCATTGATAGCTACAGGAAATTAGAGAGGCGCTTGGCAGCAACAAGGCTGCCAAATATTGACCCACTTAAACAAAGATGGACAAAATTTTTAAAGCCCAAGGACTGAATGTACCAACACGTTTAATTTGCCCTACTGTTGAACGGTAACCAATAAAGCAGGAAGAATGAGCCAAGATTGAAGAACTTGTACTCCTGATTTCTCTTTGATGGCTACGGCAATTGGAGGAGACGCAGCACCCAGCAACAACTTCCATTCGCATTTTCCAAAAACCCATATAATGCAGCATTGAGCTTTGTCCTTCGACGCCTCCGTTGTTTGTGTTTGTCAAATGCTAATTATTGTATTGATTCGATATTCTTGGCACCTGAAGCGCCGTGCAAGCTGACTAAAGAATCCTGCTGGTCGTAAGTGTGACTCATCCCCCTTTCGCAGACAGGAAATATCGATTGGAAATGTTCTTGACCGGAACAACGCACTACCAGGCCTTATCAGGAGGGTTTTTTTATTTTCGTACCTCAATAATCTGATCGGCGGAATAATGTATTCCATCAGATTGGTGGATTAGGGAGAAACCTAAAGCACGTCAGCGGATGTGCAAAAAACTGATTATGCAAGCAAGGGGTGAAGCGATTCGACTCAGCAGAGTTCAAGGTTAATTGAGATCAAGAAAATTGAGTCTTTCACGACGAAAATCCATAACTAAGGAATGTCTGGATGTTTCGAATTATTTTTAGACCGAGCAAGTAATGTGTAATGTTGTTTATTCCTAACTAAAAGTAAATCCCCAAATTATTTTTAGGCATTCCGCAACGAAGGGAAAATTTTTAACGAAAAAATCTACTTAAAGACTAGACGACTGATGCACTGCGCCACTTGGCACATGTCTTGCGTTTTAAGGTTTCGAGTCAAATCACCAACGCGGAAGCTCTAAAAACTAACAAACTTATTGGTGTAAGCCGCTTGAGTGAACATGTTGTCTCGTCACATCCGCAGGGCGTGTGGCAAGACAAGACGACTATACTTAGGAATTGGAGACAATTCCTCAATGAATTACCGCATAACTGCGATAACCTCTTTGCTGCCGTTCTTGTTGAATACAAGGTGTGGCTGCACTCTGCAGTGTTCGTATCGACCAATGCATTGCATGAGCCTGGAGCATTCATCAAATTTGACGAGCCGTTGTCAACTTTGATGGGTAATTTCGATAATCACGCAGTGATATAATACTTCATCATCGGTAATAAACTCAACGTAACATCGTTCCTAACTGGGTACACTAATTATTGTTAGCATTAGCAACTTGATTAGTGGTCGAGTCTGCAGGGTCACTTTACGTTTATCTTTTCTTTTTATTATTATGTCATCTGTAAGTATAGGAAATGAGTTATGGAACCAGATTATGCTAGAAACTTCATCTGTAGTACAAAATAAGGTTTAATTGAATTAGCAATTTTGCAAGTCAATGTGTGTTTTGTTTTAAATTGTTAATTATTATTTGTTTATGCATCAAAATGCACCACTCTCTGTTTTAAAGGTACACTTCTATTGTTATTTTCTGGGAAAAAATTGAAAGACTAGAATTCATCAAATTTGAGCTGGGTGCAAGATTTGAGGATTTTTACAGAAAAGCGTTGTGCTTGAAAACGCTTTTTATTATTTAACATAATTATTATCATTGTTTATACATCTATTTATAAATAATGTTATTATTATTGATTTCTAAATTGCATCCAGAGCTGTAGCTGCCATCTCCTGGCGCAAAGTTTAACTGTGATCACCAGTGCAGTGTTCTAACTTGCCTATTTTTCTACTGCAGCAAGTATAATTGCATTTCTAGCATATGCAGACACTATTCCATAATTAGTCACCTACTCAGACTTTCAACTCATTATTTTTAACATATTTCTAAAATAAGAAAGTCACTGAAATAAGAAAGCTCATTTTGTATAAAATTACAGATGTAAATATAGCGTTGCCTATCCACCAAGAAAATTTTGAGCTTTCAGTTTTTTCTAAATTATTTCTTGCTGCCAATGTCTTAACTTGCAACTATTGTGATTATTAATAATTGATAATAATTTTTTGATATTTGATGGTATCAAGGAACATTATTTTCTTATTTGGCTGGGTGCCAGGAAGAATTCTATGGATGTTAAATTGACTTATTGTGGTTAAAAATTTATTACTAATAATAGAAGAGAAAGGAGGGTTTTAATGATTATCAGGCACGTGTAACAGGTGACGTGGAGGATGCCCGCGACTTAGTATTAGAGTTTAATTGACTAATTAGAGGTCGATTTTGATGAAAATTTGAATTGAATCATTCGAATCGTCTTATCTTAAAAAGTACGACATGTACAGGGAAACTACAGCCAGATTCGTGTTAAGCGGTTCAAAATCTACCAGATCAAATCATAAAATTGACGTAAAAAATTTCAATATTTTTGACCTTCATTTTCTAGCCCAATCAATACACATTCGAAAATTTTCTAAAATTGACACGTTTATTAAAAGACTGGAAATTGATGTTTTTTTATATAATTGACCTTCCTGAGCTTAAGTTCGTTATCAATTCGACGCTAGAATAGATAGATTTTTCATAAAATTAGAAGAAGCACAAATTAAGCTTTTTTCAACAATCAAACTTTTGTAACTCTTGAACGGAGCGAATTATATTAAATCCAGATACATCAAATTTCTCCGTTTCACAAATGCCATCGAATGCTATGTGAACGAAAATTGTAAGTCTAATAATAAAGAAGTTGAATTTTGCAAATTAGGTCGATTTTAAAAAAAACTTTAAATTGAAACATTCGAATGGTCATATCTAAAAAAGTACGACTTGTACAGAAAAACTACGGCCAGATTCGTGTTAAGCGGTTCAAGATCTACCAGATTCAGACATAAAATCGATGTAAAAAATTTCAATATTTTCGACTTTTTTTTTCTACCCCAATCGATAGAAATTTGAAAATTTTTTAAAATCGACATCGTTGCACCCAAAGGCTACAAATTGGCGTTCTCTTATATAATCGGCCTTCCTGAACTCAAATCCGTAATCAATTCGACGCTAGAATAAATAGATTTCTTATAAAATTAGAAAAACCACTAAGTTTCGATTTCTTCCAATATTCAAACTCTTGTAACTTTTGACCGGACAGACTTACATCAAATTCAAATACATTAAATTTCTGCGTTTCACAAATGGTATCCAATGCTATATGAACGAAAATTATAAGTCTAATAGTAAAGAAGTTGAAATTTGCAATTTACGTCGATTTTGACGAAAATTTTGAATTAAAACATTCGAATCGTCATACCTTAAAAAGTACGACATGTACAGGAAAACTACTGCCAGATTCGTGTTAAGCGGTTCAAAATCTACCAGATCAAGTCATAAAATTGACGTAAAAAATTTCAATATTTTTGACCTTTATTTTCTAGCCCAATCAATACACATTCGAAAAATTTCTAAAATTGACACGTTTATTAAAAGACTGGAAATTGATGTTTTCTTATATAATCGACCTTCCTGAGCTCAAGTACGTTATCAATTCGACGCTAGAATAGATAGATTTTTAATAAAATTAGAAAAAGCCAAATTAAGCTTTTTTTAACAATTAAGCTTTTGTAACTTTTGAACGGAGCGACTTATATTAAATCCAGATACATCAAATTTCTCCGTTTCACAAATGCCATCGAATGCTATGTGAACGAAAATTGTAAGTCTAATAATAAAAAAGTTGAAATTTGCAAATTAGGTCGATTTTAACGAAAACTTTAAATTGGAACATTCGAATGGTCATATCTAAAAAAGTACGACTTGTACAAGAAAACTACGGCCAGATTCGTGTTAAGCGGTTCAAGATCTACCAGATTCAGTCATAAAATCGATGTAAAAAATTTCAATATTTTCGACTTGTTTTTTTCTACCCCAATCGATAGAAATTTGAATTTTTTTTAAAATCGACATCGTTGCACCCGAAAGCTAGAAATGGGCGTTCTCTTACGTAATCGGCCTTCCTGAACTCAAATCCGTAATCAATTCGACGCTAGAATAAATAGATTTCTTATAAAATTAGAAAAACCTTTAAGTTTCGATTCCTTCCAATATTCAAACTCTTGTAACTTTTGACCGGACAGACTTACATCAAATTCAAATACATTAAATTTCTCCGTTTTACAAATGGTATCTAATGCTATATGAACGAAAATTATAAGTCTAATAATAAAGAAGTTGAAATTTGCAATTTACGTCGATTTTGACGAAAATTTTGAATTGAAACATTCGAATCGTCATACCTTAAAAAGTACGACATGTACAGGAAAACTACTGCCAGATTAGTGTTAAGCGGTTCAAAATCTACCAGATCAAGTCATAAAATTGACGTAAAAAATTTCAATATTTTTGACCTTTATTTTCTAGCCCAATCAATACACATTCAAAAAATTTCTAAAATTGACACGTTTATTAAAAGACTGGAAATTGATGTTTTCTTATATAATCGACTTTCCTGAGCTCAAGTACGTTATCAATTCGACGCTAGAATAGATAGATTTTTTATAATATTAGAAAAAGCACAAATTAAGCTTTTTTCAACAATCAAACTTTTGTAACTTCTGAACGGAGCGACTTATATTAAATCCAGATACATCAAATTTTTCCGTTTCACAAATGCCATCGAATGCTATGTAAACGAAAATTGTAAGTCTAATAATAAAAAAGTTGAAATTTGCAAATTAGGTCGATTTTAACGAAAACTTTAAATTGGAACATTCGAATGGTCATATCTAAAAAAGTACGACTTGTACAAGAAAACTACGGCCAGATTTGTGTTAAGCGGTTTAAGATCTACCAGATTAAGTCATAAAATCGATGTAAAAAATTTCAATATTTTCGACTTTTTTTTTCTACCCCAATCGATAGAAATTTGAAATTTTTTTAAAATCGACACCGTTTCACCCGAAAGCTAGAAATGGGCGTTCTCTTACGTAATCGGCCTTCCTGAACTCAAATCCGTAATCAATTCGACGCTAGAATAATTAGATTTCTTATAAAATTAGAAAAACCACTAAGTTTCGATTTCTTCCAATATTCAAACTCTTGTAACTTTTGACCGGACAGACTTACATCAAATCCAAATACATTAAATTTCTCCGTTTCACAAATGGTATCTAATGCTATATAAACGAAAATTATTAGTCTAATAATAAAAAAGTTGAAATTTGCAATTTACGTCGATTTTGACGAAAATTTTGAATTGAAACATTCAAATCGTCATACCTTAAAAAGTACGACATGTACAGGGAAACTACGGCCAGATTCGTGTTAAGCGGTTCAAAATCTACCAGATCAAGTCATAAAATTGACGGAAAAAAATTTCAATATTTTTGACCTTCATTTTCTAGTCCAATCAATACACATTCGAAAAATTTCTAAAATTGACACGTTTATTAAAAGACTGGAAATTGATGTTTTCTTATATAATTGACCTTCCTGAGCTCAAGTACGTTATCAATTCGACGCTAGAATAGATAGATTTTTAATAAAATTAGAAAAAGCCAAATTAAGCTTTTTTTAACAATTAAGCTTTTGTAACTTTTGAACGGAGCGGCTTATATTAAATCCAAATACATCAAATTTCTCCGTTTCACAAATGCCATCGAATGCTATGTGAACGAAAATTGTAAGTCTAATAATAAAAAAGTTGAAATTTGCAAATTAGGTCGATTTTAACAAAAACTTTAAATTGGAACATTCGAATGGTCATATCTAAAAAAGTACGACTTGTACAGGTAAACTACGGCCAGATTTGTGTTAAGCGGTTCTAGATCTACCAGATTAAGTCATAAAATCAATGAAAAAAATTTCAATATTTTCGACTTTTTTTTTCTACCCCAATCGATAGAAATTTGAAAATTTTTTAAAATCGACATCGTTGCACCCAAAGGCTACAAATGGGCGTTCTCTTATATAATCGGCCATCCTGAACTCAAATCCGTAATCAATTCGACGCTAGAATAAATAGATTTCTTACAAAATTAGAAAAACCACCAAGTTTCGATTTCTTCCAATATTCAAACTCTTGTAACTTTTGACCGGACAGACTTACATCAAATCCAAATACATTAAATTTCTCCGTTTCACAAATGGCATCTAATGCTATATGAACGAAAATTATAAGTCTAATAATAAAGAAGTTGAAATTTGCAATTTAGGTCGATTTTGACGAAAATTTTGAATTAAAATATTCGAATCGTCACACCTTAAAAAGTACGACATGTACAGGAAAACTACTGCCAGATTCGTGTTAAGCGGTTCAAAATCTACCAGATCAAGTCATAAAATTGACGTAAAAAATTTCAATATTTTTGACCTTTATTTTCTGCCCAATCAATACACATTCGAAAAATTTCTAAAATTGACACGTTTATTAAAAGACTGGAAATTGATGTTTTCTTATATAATCGACCTTCCTGAGCTCAAGTTCATTATCAATTCGACGCTAGAATAGATAGATTTTTTATAAAATTAGAAGAAGCACAAATTAAGCTTTTTTCAACAATCAAACTTTTGTAACTTTTGAACGGAGCGACTTATATTAAATCCAGATACATCAAATTTCTCCGTTTCACAAATGCCATCGAATGCTATGTGAACGAAAATTGTAAGTCTAATAATAAAAAAGTTGAAATTTGCTATAACATAACACAACATTATAATACTTTAGGGTATTTAGTGCGGAAAATTTGTCATAATTGTTGTGCATGACTTGTCCATCGCTCTAGACACGAAAGTTTTCTGAATTTCAAAGTGAAGATATCCCGATTTAATTTTGTTAATCTTTATTTCATCTCATGCCATTGCTTAGGGCCGTTGCATAAAGCCTATTCAGAAAAACATGTTGTTATTTACAACTAAAATTTTGAGCTAAGTCAAAATGTTAAATGCTAAAAATTTTGGATTTCTTATTTCCAAACTTTTGTAGTCTTTCAGATGTTTTATGGTTCTATCAGCAAATTTTGAGATTGGAAACTCATTGGAATTGGTTAAGTAAGTCATGGCGTGAATAGACATTTGAGTTATCAACTAATTTATCAAATTATTTTAAGTTCAACGGGTACCGCCTCAAGTACATACATAACAAAATGTGTGATAAGTGATACTGTATCAATTAATCCAATTTCAAAAAGTGATTACTAATATTTGTGAATCATGACACAGTTATTATACCGGGTGGACCATCACTTGTGGTCGAATTTTTCCCGCCCAAACGATAAAAGATTTGAATTTGAAAAGTAGGTCTTAATGATTCGATCATATCCACGGAAGCTCAAATTCAAATGAATATTTTAAATTGTCGTTAATGTCTGTAATTTCTATGATTTCGTACAGTTTGTTTCTTTAGAAAAGCAACTTAGATGCAAAATTTCTATCTATATCTACACTATATATATCTACTGTTAATTTTCTGGGCAATAAAAATTTTCTTGAACAGTTTAGTTCATGCCCGGAGGAAACGCTTAATTCCAAACAACTTGAAGGTGTTGTTTGGATTGTCTTACATCTCTTCGCTACCAGGAGTCGTCTGTTTATTTTCGTAAATGTAACCTGCGTCTCGCCGTGTCGAAACATTTTACAGCTTTTCAAGTGTGTTTCTTAAATTAAGTCGAAATTCCCCAACGTTGACTAATTTAATAGAATAAAAGTTCTTCAGACAGTCACCACCTAGAAACAACAGTTTCCATGCATCGAGAATCCCTGCCAGTCGATCAATTTCAATTAATAATGGATTAATGTTGGGAACGTTGAGTGGCTAATTTGACAGCCAGCACGAGCCTAAGTTTGACAGCTGGTGCACATTTAAAATTAGAATATAAATCACGGGGACTTCCGGTGTTGTCGTTTTTCATTTGTATTTGTTATTATTAGTCGTCAGATTTCTTCGACGATATGAAGGGTCTCGGTCCCGTTCTATAATTTGTGTTTGTTTCTTTATTACCCCACTAATCGATGTTTCCTTAAGCGAGCACTTGCTTAAGATCACTCAAGCCAGGTATGCTAATGCCCCACCTAATCTAAACTATTTTTTACATTTTTTATTATCTCAAGACCACTCACGCTTCGACAGTAAAAATTTGAAATTTTTTCTAATTTTGAATATAAAATTTAGTTACAATTTTCTTTAAAGTTATAATTTATAAATTAGAAAAAAAAAGATTTTCCAAGATCTTTTTTTTTGTCTTCCAAACTATTTATGGCCGAGGCCGCGACTGGTATTCCTAAATCATGTTAATTTTGCAAGTTTTACCAAAACCGCTGCTGGCCTCTCGACTATTAACAATTTTAAGTCTATTTTTCGGGCATACGCGTATTTAGAGCAGACAGTCTGAATAATGGCCATAGTTGGTTAAATATCTGTAACGTGATAGGGAGAGGGGGGCGTCGTGAAGCCCCAAGCCGGGCGCTCATGTCATGGAGCGGAATCGCCGCCAGAAATCCAGTCACAGTCACAGTAGTCTTCAGCAGTTGTCCGGGAGCACCAATCGTCACCATGAGGGAAATCGTACATCTTCAAGCCGGCCAGTGCGGAAACCAAGTCGGAGCCAAGGTTAGTGCACTGATTACACAACAATAGCAACAATGTATTACAATTAATTTTTTGTTATCGACAATTTTCGAGCGCAAACAACTCTGGTCGGATATTAATTTTTTTCCTTAAATGGATTTAGTTTAGAGGCGATAAGCGTAATTTCGTATTGTTTCTTATTCTAAAAATAACAATTGCTTTATCGGTGGCTTATCATAATTTGCGAACAGCAGAGGCATTTTCATTTCAATTGGGCGTTTTCTAAACTTTGGTCCTTAAATTTTACAATTTTTTAAAACTTTGGTCCTCAAGTTTTACAATTTTTTAAAATTTTTGCTAGACGTCGGTTATCGCGATTTCATTTATATTTAGTTAAAAAGTGCTTCTAAAACGCTTTTCAAGGAATCCAAACTCGATAACATTGCTATGAACGGTTGTGGAGAAAAACCCCAAGTTAGTTAGGGTGCTAACGACTTGGCACCATATGACTTTTTTGTTATCCGTCGCAGGACAAAGCGGTTTTCACCACCGACTTCGTAATTTTTACGTCAGTAAATGAGGACCCAGTTCTTTCCAAAATTCTATTATCTTCAAAGATTTTTCTCTTAAAAATCAATGTTTTACATTATTATTGTTTCCGATCAGGTGAACTCTCATGGGTATATTGAGTAAGGTCGTTGACGTGCAAAAGGGTAAATTGTGCGTGTATGTTCCGCAAATTAATATCGCCACCACATGAATAACAGACGACGATAAGTCTATGTTTGTATTGGCTGCTGCAAGCCGACTTTTTCTTGCAATTACACATTGCATCGGCCACATGCACAGTCGCGAACAATTTCATCGACCAAGAAGCGGTGAACTTTTTCGAACACGAAATCGTGCCTGTCGAAGCACACAGAAACAAGTTAATTGCCGGTTCCAATTTCCACGAGAATGTGCGCGATAATGGAGCACTCGTAGCATTTCCGACTCAATTATCGCCCAGGACCGCTCTAAACACCCATATCGATATCAAAGGGAGACAAACTTAAATTTCTCCAACACTCTAATTACCATCTGGAAGAATGAAGGTCCCGAAAATAGAGAGTTCAACGCACAGACGCCGACCAAAATAGACTGTCCATCCAGAATTTTTGGCGATAATTTATTTTATAAGAATGCACCGGTCGAGAATGATTCAAGGGTTTCTCCGCTATCGCTAAATGCCTTGTAAGATAAATTTAGACATCTCTCGAATGCACTTCGTCTCCTCGAATATTTGGAATTGCCCTCTAAGTGTTTAAAATAGGCCGGTGGTGTACAGGCGGTATTTATCTGTCTCGTGTCTATTTCCGCTGGCGTAAAAAACGTCGCGTCTTCAAACAAGAAATTGGTCGGTCTTGGTGATGGTCGGCCTTTCAACTTGACTGATCATTCAGTTTGGGCAGCTCGGGTCAAGTTGTGGCTTGAGTTACGGTCCAGTGGATCGGAACTCGAACGGGAATCAATCAACAAAACTATTGTCGATCAATCCGTATCAGACGATCCATGTTCGAACCATGTTTGCATTAATGACACCCTCCCTCATCATAACAATTCCGATGTCACCTCTGTATTTAGATAGTCGAGAAGAGAACGTCGCTCTTATCGCTTAAAGATGAAGAACTGGATCAAACCTGAATAATAACCGCTGCTTCGATGAACGTAGGAAAAAAAGTTGAAATTGGCAGAAAGAGTTGAATAATTTATTACATATTTGGTCAAGGTCCTTTTCGGGGAATAATTATCTAGAGTCAGCCGAGTAAATAATTGCTGCAGCAATAAAATGTGACGAATGTTCGTGATAAGGAACAGTGAGAAATTTGGAAACAATGAATTTGAGTCACGATTCAGTTTAGAAGAGGTTAACAGTGACTAAGTCGACTGATTGTTACTTAGTCAAGAAAATTACATGTCGGGGCGAAGCCTGTAATTAACCTTCAATATAAGGGTTTTTTATAAAACTAGAACCATTGTATAGAACGATGGAAGAGGTCTTTGCGTCATTTGGCTAGAATTTGAAAACAATAGCAGTCGTGGAAAGACAAATCTGGTGATCAGGATCGATGCATCCTGCATTTTGAGAATTTCAACATTTGTAACTTACGTTTTATTTTTAGACATTTTTTATTACATATTCTAGCTAAGTCTATTTTGTCTAGTCTCGAGCAAATCGTTCAGTGATTGTGCTGTCGGCTTAGATATCAATTTCCTGGAAATGTTGATATCATTTTACTTCCTTTGGTATTTCTTGTTCCAGAATCTTACACATCTAAGAATATGAATAACTTTTACCTAAGTCAGCCACCCCACCATAATTCTTATCGTTTTCTGATTAAACGTTGTCATAACATACATACTGGAGCGGGTTTGTAATTTAAAATACCTACAATGCGATAATTCATATTCAATACTCTATTACTGAGGAATATTGCACGCCATAATTAAAGGAATCATAGATACATAATTATTAATAGCTTGTTTGGTTGTAGAGGTACTAAGCCAGAAATCTTCTCGTCATCGAGGGGCTTGTAACGGGTTGCGTTAATTTTTCCCAAGTTAAATTGACCGTTTTTGACGGTGCGTCATTCCGGTAATGGTGCGGATCACCATTACCGGAATGACCGTTGTGGCTGAAAATAAGCGAGTTAAAAACTGCGGTTTGAGCAACTTCGATAATATGAGAGCGGTTAATTAGAGGATGAAAATACAACTTCGGACTGTCTCTTTGGTTAAAAGAACGAAAGTTGCTAAAAATAATGCGGTAATGGCGCAAGTTGATGAACGTCTCCGGTTGCTTGCTCATTAATTGAAACGGTAAAAGGCCGAGTTTCTAGCAAAAGTCTCACTTGACTAACTGCAAATGTTTCCTTTTTTGCAGTTTTGGGAAGTGATTTCCGAAGAGCACGGCATTGACCCCAGCGGTACCTACATGGGCGAGAGCGATCTGCAATTGGAGCGGATTAACGTTTATTACAACGAGGCAAGCGGTGAGTTGATTTTTTCGCACAATTAACCAATAACCTTTCCGAACGGCTAATTGGCCAATTTCCTTTTTTCGGGGAGAAGAACCAAATTTTAGTGGCGCCGCTAAGTGACAATCGTCGAAGTAATTGTGGCGAGTTTAGTAACCCGACGGCGGCTCAGTTCCTAGTGATTCATGACTTAATTTAAGTACTTTTATTGCGGGTCTTTTAAGTCGTCTTTGGACTTCCTCTAAATTAATTCCGAAGCAAGTGGTGCATTGGAATTTTCAATTAAGACGCTCGATGAATTATGGATTTACAATGCAAAATTTTCGGGACTAATAACCGCGATGTTTTTGGTTCGGTTTCCAATTATAGATACAAACAAGGCAAAAAAACAAATGGATTTAATTAAGTAAGTAGAGCGGAATCTAGAAAAAACACGCAAGAACTGCATTGATAGTGGCAATAAAAGTGCCGAGCATCTGTTTCGCGACAATGCCACTTTCTAAATGCTAAGAAGAATGATGGCAGAAAAAAATTGTGCAAACAGAGCAAATTGCCTTTTGCGGCTTCGCGAATCGTTTAATTTGAATAGTTAACAAGGCTCGACGAAATAGGATTACAACGTAACTATAACTAGAAACCCAAAGGAGATTTGACATAACTAGTTCTCTTATGGCAGCCAATTTGAGTGCCAATGTCAACCCAAATGGTGATGAAGGTGAAAAGCACCCGACCAATCCACCCAATCACTCACTGAACTGTTATTTCTTTGCTATGGGCCTTACCCCTTCTCATTGCCTCAACAAATACTAGCTCTATCATCCAACACTTTCTCAACCCTCTTCTTTTCTTTCAGTTGCTTCGCGCAGCAATGGGGGCAAGTACGTGCCCAGGGCCATTCTGCTGGACTTGGAGCCGGGCACCATGGACGCCGTCCGCTCCGGCGTCTACGGCCGCCTCTTCCGTCCCGACAACTTCGTCTTCGGGCAGTCGGGCGCCGGCAACAACTGGGCGAAAGGTCACTACACGGAGGGCGCTGAACTGGTCGACGCAGTTCTGGACGTGGTGCGAAAGGAAGCCGAAAACTGCGACTGCCTCCAAGGCTTCCAACTCACTCACTCTCTAGGTGGAGGCACCGGTTCTGGGATGGGAACTTTGCTGATTTCCAAAATCCGGGAGGAATATCCCGATAGAATAATGAACACGTATTCGGTGATGCCAAGTCCTAAAGTCTCCGATACTGTCGTTGAACCCTACAACGCCACCCTCTCTGTCCATCAATTGGTCGAGAATACTGACGAGACCTACTGCATCGACAACGAGGCTCTTTACGATATTTGCTTCAGGACTTTGAAAGTTCCCAATCCTAGTTACGGCGATTTGAACCATTTGGTTTCGTTGACGATGTCTGGAGTTACAACTTGTTTGAGGTTCCCGGGTCAGTTGAATGCCGATTTGAGGAAATTGGCGGTCAATATGGTGCCTTTTCCCCGATTACACTTCTTTATGCCCGGCTTCGCGCCATTAACGTCACGGGGTAGCCAGCAATATAGAGCCCTAACTGTTCCTGAACTCACCCAACAAATGTTCGACGCTAAGAACATGATGGCGGCTTGCGATCCCAGACACGGCCGTTACTTGACGGTGGCCGCTGTTTTTCGAGGAAGAATGTCAATGAAAGAAGTCGACGAGCAAATGTTGGCGGTCCAAAACAAGAACAGTAGTTATTTCGTCGAATGGATCCCCAATAATGTCAAAACAGCGGTTTGCGATATTCCTCCAGTAGGTTTGAAAATGTCTTCGACCTTCATCGGTAACACTACGGCTATCCAGGAGTTGTTCAAGAGAATTTCGGAACAATTCGCAGCCATGTTCCGTCGCAAGGCCTTTTTGCATTGGTACACAGGTGAAGGTATGGACGAAATGGAGTTTACTGAAGCCGAGTCCAACATGAATGATTTGGTGTCTGAATATCAGCAATATCAAGAAGCCACTGCCGACGAGGAATACGAAGCTGAAGAGGAAGTTGCTGCCGACGATTTTAATTGTTAATCGAGTAATTGCCGGAACTTGCGGAATTTGCGAAACCCGCAAGAGTGTCGTTAACTAGTCTGTAGAATCGATGGAAAATTTAGGTGTTAATTTCTTATTTATTTAGTTTAGGGTGAAGGAATTTTTTAATTGTCTTTTCGAGGAGCTGGCGAGGTCGTCGAGAAAATAGTTTTTAAATTGCTGCGCGGGTTTTGGCGTCGAGAAAATAGTTTTTAAATTGCTGCGCGGGTTTTGGGGATGCCGCTGCTTCCGGCCTGGTTCTAGATGCTAGATTTCATACTTTTATAAATATTTTGTTTTCATATTAAGTATTAGGTATTTATTGCAAAATCTAGATTAAAGACTGAATTTTCTACTTGGGAACCATTTTCAGAGCTGACCATCTAACCATAAATAAAAAGTAAAAAGTATTTAACTTGTTCATTTATTTGGTAGGGTAGAAACACCATTTATATCAACTGTACCATTTGTGCCCATTTCAGTTGAGCAAGTCATTTAATAACGTTGCAGTTGAACAGTCAGACCACTTTTTTACTGCATTAAATTTTGAATTTCCTTCTTCCTACTATCACATAACAACGTCTCTTGTCTCTTGAAGGGTAAATAAAATGACCAAATTAGGAAAAATTTATCACAAATGGTGAATTACCCATCTTTCTAATTCAAATTTTTTTTGAAAGTGTTATAAAGTTTTAGAAGTTTCTAATTAAATCTACTCTGAATTTTGAAACTTTAATTACCTTATTTTATTTTTAATTATTATTAACAGTTTTGTTATCTTGAAAACAAAGTTCATGACAAAGCTGACACCCCCATTTCACCCCTGATCAGGTTACGCCTATCTTCTCAAGTTCCAAAAATCCACACCAGTAATGGTGGCGCTGCAAGCTACAGAAACAAGAATTTGACAGCCCCCATCCTAACCTCTCTTTTAATTAACAACAAATAATGTTTATAATTTGTTTATTATCGGTAAAATACTGGAGAGTGGTGTAGGGTAATAATAACAAATCTGCTTTATTTCAGTTAAAATAAAAATTGTTTCTTTTTATAGTGCCACGTGATCGTCACGGGGGTGCGGCTGAAAATTCGGTGGTAATTACAAATTCATTCCCTTTTATTAATTTTGGAGTTCAATAAAACTAGCAATGAACTCAAACGGTGAGAAAATCCCTTCGATTGTGAAAACAGAACCAGGAGTGGTTGCGGTGCACATCAAGGAAGAATGTGGTAGTTACAGTGAAGATTCAGATGAAGTAGGTGAAGAAGAGCTAGAAGAGGAGTCTGTAGATATTTTCGATGTGCCTGTGAAAGAAGAACAATCTGGCAGTAATTGTGGTGAAAGGGTTGTGTAAGCTTACAATATCAAAAGGAAATTACGTTCTAACTTTATTCTGACAGGAATGATGTTTATGAAGATAGTTCAGAATCAAGAAATGAACTTTCAGCGTTGCAGAAAGCTGTACTCATGGGAACTTGTATGAGTTTCCTCGAATCTTCATCTTCGGATGATGATGATGAAGATATTTTGTTGCTCTGGTTGCTCTGTATGAGTAAAAAGAAGAAGCTTACCAAGAGGCTGAGGCGCAAATAAAATGTGTAACTTTAGTTAAAAGTTTAAGCGTTGTTTTATCTTTGATTGCATGAAAGAAAGTGTATTTTTGTTATGACTGCTATTAACCTAGTAAAACCCAAGTAATTGAAGTCTAGTTTTACCAATAAAACTGTTAAAAATACAATTGTGATTCAGGGAGGCGGGGAAATAATGGGGAGAAAGATTCAGTGTGTTGAACTTTGTAATAAAGATAAGGCTTGGTAATATAGATTATTTTTAATACCTGTGATTTAAGCGCAGAATTAATAGGTATATTTTAATAATTACTCTTGCTTTTTTATTTGTTTTAAATGGAAAGTAAACGTAAAAGTTTCAACACATTTTCCAAACGACAGCATCAAAGGCTTATTGATTGATAAGAAACATTAAGGAATCAACGATAACGTTATCATTATCATCCAGATAATTTTACCAGAATGAAATAAATTATTGTTATCAAGATCTATTTGTTACCAACATGTTATTGCGCCAGACGCCATAAACGTAAGTATTACTAGTTTCAATTTATGAATTTGCTCTACTTTCTGCGCCTTCAGTACGATGGGCGAATTTGACTGCGCCATGTGCAAAGGCCCCTTGGGGATTCCCATAATCCGAGTTCACCCTTTTGGCGACCTATGCTGGGATTGCTACCAAAAATTCGACGAAGTTGTCATCTGGAAAAGCGCTTCAAGGTCTCGTAATCATCAACTAGAAAAGAAAATTAGGGAATTTTTTGTACCATCCGAGAAAATTGTTTCGAAAAATTTCGATGATTACCTCAAAGCGTGTCCTACCCGACCATTTGCGAATCACCACAAAGGCGAAGTTGTGGAAATTAGCGATAACAAGTTTGTTTTCGACTTAGATCTGACGTGTTTCGCGGAATCCTCTGACAATGTTCCAATTCAAAAACTACTAAAGAGCGGCAACAAAAGTGTTTCTTTAAAAATTAAGAGTGACGGGAAGAGTTTGCGTTACGAAATCACGGACTCTACTGGTGTTTGTTATTCGATCAAACATTTGGGAAAGAACGGAGATGTTGAGGTAGAATGTAAAACCTCTAAAGGGGCGACGCAAGAAGAAAACGGAGGAGTTGATATGGGGAATCTGCAACGGTTAGCTGGTGTTTCCCAGCTACTGTTAGTGGAAATTACGAAAAAAAATGCCCAAGTCACCAGCAAAGTTCTGGAGAGCATGGAGTGTCCTATTTGCAACGAAGTGATGAAACCTCCCATATTTTTGTGCAGCAACGGACATAGTTACTGTGGTGTTTGCAAACCTCAATTGCTCAATTGCCCCTATTGTCGTGGAGAGTTGGCGAATACCAGAAATTACGCCCTTGAAGCTCTGGTCGAGGAACTGGATCGCGATAAAGTAAATGGAGAAGATGAAGAGAACACTAAAGGTGTATGCGCAATCATTACTTCCAGCAGATCTTGGTATGGTAATAACACGGATGGTAAAAGTAAAGTTTTTGAGTTATCTGGTTCCAGGTTGTTGGTGTCTTCGTGGCTTGGTAAAATGTGTCGTACTTCTACATAGTCACAACATAAAGTACCTAGTGTAATGAACTTTTATTCTGCTGTTAAATACAATGAAAAAAGTGGAGGTTAATTTTCTAGAAAAGTTGCGGGTCTTCAAAAATTCAAAGACGTTAAAACTGTCATGAGCTTTAATTAAAGACGAATTTGAGTATTCGATTAGAGATTCTCATAAAGTAAAACACAGTCACAAAAAATTGAAAATTACGGTAAATTACATTAATCTTCCTCGAAATTTTCAGTTAAATCTTGAAGGTCTTCATCAAAGACTGAAGGGCATTCTTCATCTTGATCGCACATTGTAGGGTCATTATCCATGTCGATTTCTTCTTCTTGGTGGTGACTATCTTCGCTGCGGTCGCTCGAATAATCCTGGCTTGAACTGGAAGTGAAATAAAATTCCTCTTGGAGTTCAAAATCCATTCTCCACGACGATTCGGAATTTGCTCTTCTCAAGAACTCTACACTTTTCTTTCTTAAGGACTTTCTTCGCCGTTTTGATTGTTTACTTGACCGTGGAACCCTATCTCTGTATACATCTCCAGCGTCTTGGAAATGTGCGTAGCGCTCCTCAACATCCCCATCCCATGTAACCCCATCCCAAGTAAAATTCAAACTCGAGGCTCCTTCTATACTCCCTTGCTGAAGATTTTCTTCCGGACGAAAAGGCGGCAGTGGATAAGGTTCCTGTACACTTGGTGCTGCTTGAAAACTCCTTGGTAGAGCCTCATTATTAAAACTACTATGCTGAATTTCGAGTTCTTCGACTGTGGATGCAGCTTGTTCCTGTTGTTGTTGATTTGCAATTATTAACACATTTCGATCTAAACCGTATTGGAAGAAGGGCGGAAGATCAATTTTCTCGGGGACGGGAGAATCCTTTTTACTTTTAACTGCCTCTGATTCAACAAATACCAAATATTGTGTCAAGCTTTCTAACGCATAGTTTCTTGTTCCGGTGAATGGAGTTCTGCAAAGGGGGCAACCTCTCATTCGAGTAAGACAGGTGCAGCAGAAGCTGTGGCCTACTTGACATAGGTATATCGGGGCGGTCATTAACGTGCGACAAATGGGGCAGTCAAAGCAATTGGTATTAAGAAATAACACTTTCCAGGCCATTGTGCTATTACTTTGAAGCTTGTACAAACAGTTGATGAATGCAAAGGTTCTTGAACTAACCTTATCGTTTTGGCGCACAGCTGATGGTCTTGCTTGGTAGATGTTTGTCGTGACAACCGATGTTATCTTATCGCAACGATTCTTTTTAGATGCATTTCTTGTCGGGTTAAGATTAGATTGTTGTGCATGCGCCCTTTAGCTCCATTTTCAAAATTTTAAATTTTTCGGAATCCAAAGTAGTAGTATATAAAATGTTACTTCTGGACCAGGACAATTGGCGTCTTCAAAAAACAAGGCAGAATCTTACAAATTCAGCTGTTTTCTTGGGAACTTTTGAGGTGGATAAAAATTAATGATTTTTAGAGGTTTTGGGCCCTTTTCGGTTGAGTGCTTTTGGGCAAACAGGTAAATTTGTAAGATTTTGCCTTGTTTTCTAAGACGCCAAATGTCCTGGCCCAGAAGTAACATTTTATATACTACTCAAAGTTAAAATTGCAATTTCGGAAGGAAGTTTCTGAATTAGACAATGTTGACTCAGCAGTCAAGTGACCCTTGTGCGATTTTCGGTGACTGAGATAAATTTTAGCTCCTGATAACAAATTGTTATATCGTCCTTAAACATAGTCCCATTTAAGATAACGTAATCAGAAAATAATCGAACGAGACGTGCCACATTGTCGATTTTCCGCTTTCCATTTGTGCTCCCATCAGTGTTCCCCAGGTTTGGTTCTGCGTTCTCCTCGTTTTAGTCAAAGTGAGTGAAAGCATTTTTCTATTCCGCAGTATTTAATTTAGGTGTTTCAGCATGTCTAGCGAGTTTGATTGTGCCCTCTGCCAAGAGCTTCTGCAAATTCCTGTGATGCAAGTCGACACTTTCGGCAACCTTTGCCCCAGTTGTTTTCAAAAAATTTCAAAAGTTTCCCGATGGGATAGCGTTAGAAACCAGCAACTCGAAGAACGATTGCAAGAAATCACGACTCCCTGCAAATACCAGTGGGCTGGTTGTCGAGAGGAAATTTTGTTCAAGAACTTGCAAAATCACCAAAGCAAATGCAAATTTCGAACAACAAATTGTTTGTATTGTCCTTGGGTGGGTCCCCCTAAAAAGTTTCCGCAACACTTTGAAAAGAACCACGCTGGGGAGGTTCTTGGCGCAACTGACGAAGACAAGTTCATTTTCGAACTAGATTTGCGGTATTTTACTGATCTAGCCGATGTTCCTCCGATTTTGAAATTTTTGAAAACCGGGCTTAAGGGAATTTTCTTCAAAATTGACGGCAATTCCGAGAGTTTGTGTTATACGATTCTGGGATCAAACAACGACCACAGCACCTACTCCATTAAGCACTCGGGAATCAGCGATTCTCTTGAAACCGAATGCAAAACTACTTCTGGTGACATCAACGACAACAACTGGAGTGGTGATGTTCAAGTTGCAAGTTTAGTGAAAATTGCTGGTGATTCTCAAACAATTACTATAGAAGTTTTGGAAAATACCGCGGGGTTTGTTCAGAGAACTTTGGAATGTTTGGACTGTCCTATTTGCAGTGAAATGATGAAGCCGCCCATATACCTCTGCAGTAATGGTCACAGTTATTGTAGTGTTTGCAAGCCTCAGTTGAAGGAGTGCGCCATTTGTCGAGGAGATGTAACAAATGCCAGAAATTACACTTTGGAGACGTTGGCTGAAGAATTTTGTTGTGATTCAATGGAAGATAAAGCTAATGACGAAATTGAAGATAATGAGGTTCTGTGGAGAAGCGAGACAAATGTCGGTGGAACAAATTCGACTGGCCATTGGTCTTGGTATGAATATAGTTTTTTAAGTAGTCTTCTTTGTCTGAAATATAGTGTGCAGAATGATTGAGAATGCTCTAAAGTGTTTGCTTCTAGGTCATGGATCTGTCGCTGTTGCTGCTGCCATGTGCCCTCAGTTGGCACACTTTAGCAGAAGAACGCCTCACTCAATGATAACCATTACTCTCTGGCATGTTTAAATAGCAATAACTCATTTGCTAACTATCTTTTCTGTAAGTTTTATATACTGTATCCAATATTGTTTAAATCCAAAGCAATTAAATTTTTATAGAGTTAAATCGTTTTTCCTAGGGGGACAATGAAAAAGAAACTTGGGCACTTCTGCATGATCCATAAATAATATTTTCTTAATTCCCAGTCTTCATAAGTAATTTGTTTCAATTTTAATGTTCTGAAATAAACTAGGTACCAAAATTTTAGTTACAAAAATAATTCTAAACTAAATAAGATGTAACATAAATTAGTCAATTGAAAAATCTTGACGTTAAAATCGTTAGTTAAAGTATTGAATATTTTAAAAGCACTTGCATAGAAAGGAAACTCGGTTTAAATTTTATATTG
This sequence comes from Schizotus pectinicornis, assembly GCA_951805265.1. Classification (NCBI taxonomy): domain Eukaryota; kingdom Metazoa; phylum Arthropoda; class Insecta; order Coleoptera; family Pyrochroidae; genus Schizotus; species Schizotus pectinicornis. Next base: position 2,443,341 of record OX638204.1, on the reverse strand, counting down.
ACCAATAAATACAAGATCACGTAGGATTACCCTATGGTACGCGTTGCGTTTGATTTTATACACTTGAATAAATTAAGACTAACTATCCCATTACAATTGTTTACTCGAAACGACCCACTCTCAAATCTACTCTGCAAGAAAAAAAAACTGTCCCAAAAGTTCTTACAGTTTTAATAAACAACAAATCAATAACAAAAAGTCACAATACGTACCTACATCAATACTTCAATAAAACTTACAGAATAAATTCATCGATCGCTTCCATAACCTCGACAGTAAAAATTTCGCTCAGACACCAAAGGGCAGTAATGTTAAAATAAAAGCGTGCTATAGGTTAAAAATTTGCAAAGTTAAGAGGAACGTTCCATCACCCCTTGCGGCATTTTGGTAACTTTGCAAATTTCGAACAACCGGGTTTTCGTGGCTGTGAGAATTGATTCCGGTACTGTACACTTCCTAAAATCCACGTCCGGGAATTAGAGCCCGGCCAGGATGACGCGAGGATCCTCCACCGCCTGCTTGATCTTGCGCAGGAAGAACACGGCTTCGCGCCCGTCTATTAATCGGTGGTCGTAAGTCAGAGCAACGTACATCATCGGCCTAATCACCACCTGCAACATCATTCAGACTTAACACATGTGTCCACCTAACATCAAAAATTCGCATCTTTCAGAGTCAACTTGGTCAGTAAAAAGTAGTCAAAACTGTTGGTTAGCATCTTATATACCAATGCCGTAACTATAACTTTACAATCAGCCCGTGGGCGTAAACTTCTATTTTCGACCCGCAGTTGTAAACTACTATTTTCGACCCGCGGGCGTAAACTACTATTTTCGACCCGCGGGCGTAAACTATTATTTTCGGGCCGCAATAAGTAAATAATTATTTTCTTTCTAAAATTACCTGTCCTTTCAGCGCGATGGGTCTTTCGAAAATACCGTGCATCCCCAGGATGGAGGACTGTGGCGGATTGATGATGGGGGTTCCCAAGAGAGAACCGAAAACGCCCCCGTTACTGATGGTGAAAGTACCTCCGTCCATATCCTCAACGGCCAAAGCACCTAAATAGCCATAAAGTTAAAGTCACGTATTGGGGAGAGGGTAGTAAAATAACCTTTCCTGGCCTTCTCGCCCAGGGCGGCGATGGATTGTTCGATTTCGGCGTAATTCATCCGCTCAACGTTCCTGATGACTGGAACGACCAGACCTTTAGGAGTGGCGACAGCAACGGAAATGTCGACGTAATCTCTGTAGATGATCTCCTGACCTTCAATGACAGCGTTGACCACGGGTTGGTCCTGGAGGGCGTAGGCGGCTGCCTTGGCGAAAGCGGACATAAAACCCAGCTTCAGTCCGTACTTCTTCTGGAAAGCGTCAAGGTTGGCCTTTCGGAACTCCATTATGTATCTGAGAAGTTAGTTACCACGTTTGAGTCTCCATATTATGTAGAAAAATATTTACAAAGCTCTTTGGAAGTGTGATGCTTTTACTTACGACATGTCAATTTCGTTGAATGTAGTTAGCATGGCGTTGGTGTTTTGCGCCTGTTTGAGTCTCTCGGCGATCTTGAGTCTCATCCGGTTCATTTTGACTCTCTGTTCGGTGCGGGTTCCCGAAATTTCTTTGGTGGGGTCCTGGGGCGGCACCTTAACTGTGGCGGCTTCGATCGCCTGCGCATGTCTTATGGCGGCCACTGGAATCGAACTTAAGGGGGCGGCGGGCCGGGGCTGTGGCGGCGGAGGAGGGGCGGCGCCAGCGGCGGGCCTGGGAGTGGCTGCAATTCAAAACAACAAATTAACATAAAGTATTCTATTTTGACTTTCACGTCACCCTCATAAAAATTGTTAAAATTTTCCCTATTTACCTGCCGAGGGTGGTGGAGGGGGTGCAGCGGCGGCTGGAGCGGGAGAGGGGGCAGCCGCGGCAGGGGCAGCTGGTTTGGCGGCTGCCGCCGCCGCTTTCGCGGGAGCTTCGCCAGTCACTTTCAATTTGAACAAGTTTTGCCCGGCCTTCACGGTGGCGCCATCTTCAACGAAAAGTTCTTCGATGATGCCGTGAGCAGGGGACGGCACTGGAACCGACGTTTTGTCCGTCTCGATCTCCAGCACCACTTCGTCCTCTGCCACGTGGTCTCCCTTCTTCCTTTCCCACCTGACAAGAAAAAAAATGTTTCCATGTTTTATAAATCACACAGAAGCAGCAAGTGAAGACAATGTTAGTAGATGTTCCCAATTGTAATCTGCAAGAACAAAACTCTATTTTACGAGTAACCGTAAAAACGGCGCTCACAAAGACGTTTTGAGGAAAAGTTATAGATTAGCTGACATTGAAGAGTTAGAGGACCAGTAAAACATTCTGCAAGTATGAGCCAATAAATTAAATTAAAATCGAAAAGTATTTGGCAAACAATTGAAGGTCTCATGCAATAATAATGCAGCAGAATAACGACACTGAGCAGTGAAAGTGGCAAATTAATTATTTTTAGAATCCTAAGCTTATCAGCCACTTGACTTTAGTTCTTGCAAAAATTAATAGCTTTCCTTCCTTATCTGTGCCTAATTACATAATAGTGCAAAATGTAAAAACAAGATAAATGGCAGTTACCCATGTAACAAACCAACTGGAGTTTGTGGATCTTGCCTGTACAAACCTGACATCGCCCTCAGAAACAGAATCCGCAAACGGAGGCACAGTTACGATCTTGCTCTCATCTAAAAGCGCGGTTGACGTCCTAAAGCACCGAACTTCCACGAAACATATAGAAGGGGGCCTGCAACCAAACCAATTAACCTCCCCTTTTTCACTAAGAAAACCAAAAACTTTACCTCGCCAAACTCGAAGTGCCTGCTTTCCAAGTAGCTTTTTGTATCGTCCTCACTCCCTGGTGGTAGCACCGGTGTCTCGATGGCGCCTGCAGCGGAATTTTGAGGTTACTGTTACATAACGTAATGGCTGGACCAAGATCCGGGTTTGTCTTTTAGATAACGGGTCGATTTGGGGTTGAATCGATTACATAATGGGATAATTGACCGGGCTGTGCAGAAGTTATGATTGCTTCGGCTATTTTTGACCCAATTTTGCGAAAGACACTCACCTCTGTTACGCTCTTTTCTAGGTAATTAACGACGGACCTCAGCACTGACCGGGGGAGGTTCCGGGACGTTATCGTGAGCATACCCGCCATGGTATTCGAATTGGACTCGGAAGGGCCCTATTTGCAAAATTTAGGACAACCCCGTGTCATGTGCTGCCACGGCTCAGTCGATCTCTTCGAAATGTCGCTCAAATAGCTGTCAGCTGTCAAAGCGGGAAAGCAATTTTCAGTGAACGCTCCCATTCCACGACGTCACGCAATTCAAATCGGCGAACAAATCGAAATATAACATCTTTGCGGTGATAAAAAGGAGACAATAACGATAAATGTACGGCAAAAGTACAATAAAACTGAACAAATAAAATAAAAATTTAATTTTGTTTAAAATTGACTGATAAAACAATTGAAGTCAAAAGTCAAAGCTGTCATACTGTCATTAAGCAAAGTTTGTCGAAAAGCGAAATGAAGAGCTAAGCCTAATATCGACTATTTGCGCTAATTAGAAATTGGAAAGAGTTACATCCCGAGTTGTCTCTGTAATTTGTGATTTGGGGTTTTGATATGAACCTGAAATTCTTAATTATTTGGCGGAGAGTGCTGTGGAATTGAAATTAATTACGACCCAATAGAATTCAAGCACAGAAAACAAAACACGATCGCTATTGGCGTCTGTTGTGCGGGTCTAAATGGCGTCGAATTTCTAAACTTTTGGAAAATTTGAAGAAAAACTACAACAAACAGCGTTAGTTTGCGTTATTTAACTATTAGTGCAAGAGATTTAGTGCGGGAGTAATGTGCTGATTTAGAATTCTGGATGCTGTTGGCCACACGCTTTAAAAATCGTAAGTACTCGGTAATTACCGACATTACAGTTTTTGAAATAATTTCGTGTTTTTGCGTGATGAGGTCAAATTAGTTGTAAAGTTATAGTAGATTTTAAGTTCAAATCATTCTATGAAAGTTTTAGCGGAAAAGATGCGAACTTATTGAATATTAGATAAAGCTAGGTCAGATACCGACATTACAGTTTTTGAAAAAGTTATCGACCCTTTTTGCACAATTCAAATCGGCGAACACATCGAAATATATCATCTTTACGCTGATAAAAAGGAGACAATAACAATAAATGTAAAATTGGAAAGGGTCACAATCCCGAGTTGTTTCTGAAATTTGGGATTTGGAGTTTTGATATGAACCTGAAATTCTTAATTATTTGGCAGAGAGTGCTGTGGAATTGAAATCGATTACGAGCCAATAGAATTCAAGCACTGAAAACAAAACACGATCGCTATTGGCGTCTGTTGTGCGGGTCTAAATGGCGTCGAAATACGAAACTTTTGGAAAATTTGAAGAAAAACTACAACAAACAGCGTTAGTTTGCGTTATTTAACTATTAGTGCAAGAGATTAAGTGCGGAAGTGATGTGCTGATGTAGAATTCTGGATGCTGTTGCCTACTAGCTTCAAAAATCGTAAGTACTCGGTAATTACCGACATTACAGTTTTTCAAATAATTTCGTGTTTTTGCGTGATGAGGTCAAAATAGTTGTAAAGTTATTGTAGATTTTAAGTTCAAATCATTCTGTGGAAGTTTTAGCGGAAATGATGCAAACTTATTGAATATTAGATGTATCTAGGTCAGATACCGACATTACAGTTTTTGAAAGAATTAGCGACCCTTTTGCGTTATTGTGTGCAAATTGTTATAGTTATTTTATACAAGGAACAGTTTACTGTGGATCTTACATATTTCTCATGCTCATAGCTTATAAAGTTACTCTAATAATAATTGATATCTTAATACTGTTCTATTGCCTTCATTAATTAATAGACAGCAAGAGTGCTGTGACTGATTTTTTACCTAATAGCGGACAAATGAGACTCAAATGTTGAAAACAAAAGATAGGTAGTTGCTTGATAAGTTTTGTTGCAAATGGGGTTGCTGGATAATTTGTACTTATGTACAATGAAAATTAATAAATATCTCCATTTGCATCAATTTTCCATAAATCCGCTTTTAGTGACATGTCGTAATCATCAATATTGTTTTTAAAAAATGTTTCGGTCAAAACTCATTTATTTGACGTATGTGACGTCATCAAATTTAAAGTTTTATTGTTGACTGCTGACAGGGATATAATTTTAACAAAAAGGGATGTTCGGTGGTGATGCCTTTTCCCTCTTCTAACATTTCTTAAACTCAGCAATTAAGAAAAAGCTACCTAGTAAATGTTAGATTTTTTTTCTGATTTAATTAAAATTGTTCTTATAATTTCTTAATTTTGACACATCGAAGTTAATATTATCTCATTATGACTTTGTATTAAACTTAAATTTCTGATATAAGCCTAAAATGCCAGCTGCAGCTACCACTACCAGACCAGGCTGTTGCGAAAGCGCCTAACTTTGGTAGCGGTAACGTTCTCTCGATAACCAGAAGTAACCACAATGTCACCGTTTGTCTATGGATTGCGCCCCATTTAAAATGGCTGGCGGGGCTGGGAATTATCAAAGAATTGTGAAACTTCTCGAAAAATGGCCGGTGGACGAAACTAAATTAGGAAGGTAATTACCGTTTTAGCCTCCAGGCCAAATGTGCTCGTAAATCACGTTATTAGTCCCAAAGTTACGAAATTTAATTGTTTACGTAACCTCACTTTTAGAGACTTGGGCCAATTTTTACGAGAAACGGTCACCAGAGCCCATTTGGAAAAAGATTTCGAGAAAAGTCAACAGTTCTGGGACACCCAATACTTGGCGTTACAACGTCTAGTTAACAACGAACACAAGAAGAAGTATCCAAGAAGTCTCGCTTCTACAGCGTCAGGACTCAACGCGGAAGAGTGCAAACTCGCCCTATCCAACGAATTTTTAGAGGAGCTCAAAGAGGACGAAAAATCCTTTTTTAGTAGATACTTCTCGCCGAAACCGAGCAAAAATGAATAGGATTTTTACAAGAAAATTTTGCCTCAACCCTCCTCATACTCCAGTTATGGTCCACGAGGTGTTAAAGTTTCTAAAACCGGAACCGAAACAAACAATTTTAGACATGACTTTTGGTTCGGGCGGACACAGCAGGAGAATTCTTGAATGCGCCCCTGACATCAAATTGTTAGCCCTCGACCGTGACCCAGTCGCCCACAATTACATCACTGAACTCTCCAAAGACTTTCCGGGACAAGTTGTACCTTTGCTTGGACGTTTCTCGGAACTACCTTCACTCCTGAAAGCGCACAATGTGACTCAGAGGTCAATTGACGCGATTTTGTTTGATTTTGGTTGTTCTTCCATGCAATTTGATACTGCTAATAGAGGTTTTTCGGTGTCCAAAAACGGACCTTTAGATATGAGGATGGATGGTGATCGCTTCCCCGAAAACCCGACTGCAGCTGACGTTTTAGCTAGAGCTACAGAAGATGATATTTATCGAATTATCAAATTCTATGGAGAAGAGAAGCGGGCGCGGAAAATTGCTAGAAGTATTGTTGAAGCCCGTTATCTATTCAAAAAATTAACCACAACTGAAGAACTCGCCGATTTGGTTGACTCGGTTTTGACTGAAGAAATCAGGACTGACATGTTACAAAGACCCTCGCATAATGCCACAAAAACTTTTCAAGCTTTGAGAATTTTTGTTAACAACGAGTTGAACGAAATTAATTACGCTTTGCTATTGGCTCATCGATATTTGAAATTAGGAGGGAGAGTAGTGACGATTACGTTTCACTCATTGGAGGACACTATTGTTAAAAGGCATTTGTTAGGGAATTTGATAGCAAACACCGCGAATCCGTTACCGCTGAAGTATAGCAGTCATTCTTTAGACATTAAGGGGGATGTTGTTAAGGATGTAATGGAATCAAATTGGGTTAGCTTGACTAAACATGTATTGGTACCAAAGTATGAGGAAGTTGAGGAAAATCCAAGGAGTAGGTCGGCCAAATTGAGAGCGGCTGTGAGGATTCAATAGAAAATATGTAGATAATTCTTAAATAAACTCGTAAATTACCAAAGTTTTATTTATTTACACATTCAATAGGGTTTATTAATGTCAACTGTTCTTCCTAAAAATAGCGATTACTTTTAACTAATTTTGTGGTTTAATAAATTCTTCAAATTTTGGATATTTAATTTTCCGCCCACTAATCAGCTTAATTCTGTCTCAGTAAATCATTAATAGTTTCATATAACTGATATAATGGATCTTTGGGGTTTTAAGCAGTCCGTGAAATATGCCTCGTTTCCGCTGCCAATCTCTTTGAAGTGAAGACGTTGCCCCGACCCCCAAGAACACGCCTCGACACATCTAAGGAAACCAAACGTACTGTAACAGATTGCCTTTCATTTTCCCTTTCTGACGGGCATCAAGCGCACTCCTTGCCTTGGGAACAACTTGCCAACCACCAGACCAACCTTTGGCCGCGTCTTCATCATCTAATTTCTCTCCCGAGTTATGGAAGTTCGGACACATAAGAGACGGACAAGACCCTCCAGGACATCTTTGTATCGTAATTGAATCAGACCTAAATCAATTACGCGGCAAATAGCCGCTTTGCGTTAGGTCCTCCACTATTCGTGAAAGGGTGACGTCGACTGGCGATTTCTGAGAAAGAAAAACATCCATCAGTTTTTGTCATAATGTGAATGTCGGACGGGGCACAGGGAGAATTTATTATGATAACGTTGCATTGCCGCATGATCGGGTTCAGCCCTGGAAACGCCTGGAACTGAACAAGTTATCGGCCGACTTCAACTTGTAGCTGAAGTTCTGAGACCTGAAAACTATCCATATCGGGTGTTGGCATCGTTACTAGTAGCTGGCTCGGTCGTTTGCGTTGGTCGTTGAACAGGAACGACGACCGAACTTTGGATTGGATGAAGTTCGATAGGATCTCTTGGCTCCGGGAGTTGCAAACTTGCTAACTCTGCTTCTGCTCCAAGAAAAATGCTCCTCTGGTAATTTACTTGGCCGGTCGACGGTAACGGAGCCTGCAAAAGAGGGGTGGGGGTCAGAAAATTGGCATGGAACGCCCAATGGCGAGAACGCGTTTCAAAAAAGACCAAATGAGAAACGAGGATTTCAACTTGAAATGAAGGATTGTTTCTTAAGAAATTATCTTGTAACTTTGAAGACTTTTGGTGTGTTATTAAAATTATATGAAATTTAATTAAGTATGTAGTTATCTATTTATACAGGGCTTTCCCTAAAAAGCAGTTTAAGCCCCAACTTCGTTATTTATTATGCGATTTGAATAAATAATTTTTTTTTGGAAATTGTTCTTTAAACATACAAAGTAGCTTTATTGTGTGTTTTTTTTTTAAATAGTTTAATGTCAAAGGAGGTTCAACTTCTTTAGTAATAGTAACGTATTTTTTTAATACATTGTTTAATGTATGTTTAATGCCTAAAAGCTTGAGAACAAAACATTTGTTTTCCATGGCACATTTGAAAATTTTACAATCACTCCAACGTAATTTTGACAAAAATTTTAATTAGGTATGTTGTTGAATAAACACAAAATTTATTTTTTAGGCAATATTGCATTCAGAAAAAATACTTTATCAAACCAATATTATTACTGACTATTTCCAAATCACCGGCTCTGGCACCCGGTGACTTCACTCGATAATGTTGTTACGTATTACTTCCGTAAGAATGTAGACACTTTTTTTCTAATTTAGCAATAAGGATTTACGGTTACCTATAAAATTTAGTTTGTTCGACCGCGATGCTTGCGCACAGCACATTACAAATAAAAGATTATCATTACGTACTTGAGCATCTTTGCTCTATTGTTGCAGGAATAAATAACTTGCAATGTAGTAAGAGTGCTGTGTAGTGAAGTGACTTAGACGATTGCGGCAGGGGTTGCCACTAAAGGTAAAATATTTATTTATTAATTTTAAGTTTTATCATCCAATTTATTTCATAGAATTGAGGATTGAAACTAACTTGTCAAATGTTGATTTCAGTAAGTCCCAACTAGAATGGCGAAGGAAAAGGATGGATGGTAAGCATAACATCTTTTACTTCTGCAATCGATTGAAGATTTGCGGTGAGTCGAGGCTGTCCTGAAAAAAGTGTGCAATACTTTACCATGCGGTTTCTACGATAGAAAACACAAAAAATGAGTCGATAAACTTAAGGCGAAAATTTTTTCCTAAGGGAGCTACAGACCCCTAAAGGTGGATCGCTGTGAATGTTTTTTTTTTAATATCTCCAAAACCGTCAGTGGTAAGATAATGAGATTTTTGGACAACCATTAGTTATTTTGTGCGTAACCAGTTGAGATAGAAATTATTTGAAAACTAAAACCAGGGGTGTCCCAGACGGAGGGATCTGTCCAATTTCTAGTTTTTGATTGTAAAATACTGAATTTCTAAGTATTCCACATAATAAAGGTACCTACTCTTGTTCAGTACCGAAAGGATGCACCGTTTTTAAATAAAATTGATTTCAATGTTCAATGTACAAATTGCGAATTAGAATAAATTTTTAATTAATAGTGCGCCATGAACAACGTTATGTCGATTTCATCTTATGTCAGTTCAATAAACAAGATTGTATTTTTCAGTTTTGGCATTAAAGTTTCCAAAAGTTCTAATAGTTAATTTAATTTATAATATATAATATAATTTTTTTAAGTAAAAACGATTCAAAGACATCTCACAGATGTTTCCTAACTAGTTGTTCAATCATTATTAAACCTTCTTTTCCTTTTCTGAACATTGTCCTTCGAACCTTTTAAGATCCAGTGCTGTAGACAAAGCCACAAAATTTGGGATGTGAGGCTGCATCCCAGTAGCACTAAAATACCCATTTCAGTACCACTTGCTTAAGCCTACAAACTTGGAACCTGAGGCTGCGTTTTGGTGGTATATCCTATACCTACCTACTCATTACCAGTACCACTTCTGCAAATGCCATTATTTGAACAAAAAAAATTACTACATCCAGTTTACATTCCGTGATTGAGACAATGTATGGGCTACATATTTAGATTTTATGGCGAGCACTTCCATTGATAAGATTGATGAAACTTTTCATCCATTCAATCAGCTTCGTGTATCTTTTCTGGGAACGCGAAACGCGGTGAAAAATGAGACTTTTTGGTCCTCTCTTAAACGTTGTATGAACATACAAAGTTACAAAATAGTATCTAGATGCATGGAAAAAGTTAATCTCTTCAAGAAAAATTTACAAATTTCTTAATTTTGTAGTTTTACTTTTTTATGAATTTTTATATTCAGTTCGTCACCGTCCTTCAGCATTTGTCGACTTGCCGTAAATTTGCTCAAACATTTCTCAGAAAAACTACTTAAAAAAACATAGTCAGCCTAGTCAACGTGGCTTGGGCATATCTCTATTTAAGAATTTGGGTAAATAAGTAACAAACCTTTGAGTTATCATGCAGAAATTGTAAAGTTGGTCCAAGGAAAGAAAGGTAATTATAAAAGGTAAAGTTTACCAGCAATACGTTTGGCCAAAATTTGCTTCTTGACCTATTCGTTTTGTTAGTTGAAAAAGAGTCCTGGACGGCTCGAATCCGGCCCTGTCCGCTCTGGAACAAGGCGCGCAATAAAACTTTGCATCATCGAACCGAGGACGGAACGTCGTGAGGAAATGGGGGGCCGGAGTTGGTGGCGAGCGGCGGCTCCGGCGGCGGTGCACGTGATTATGACTGTAGCTAATCCAAGTTGAAATCTCTTGCAAACCGATTCAAACAGTCATGTCGAGGACGGCCATGAATAAATTAGGCCGTAACGGGCGGGGTGCCCCTCGAGTCTTGTGGATTACCGGGGTCCTTGCCGGATCCTTGGGGAACACTTCCCGGCCGCGTCTTACAACCCGCCAGCTATCTGCCGGTAATTGCCTGCCGGCCTCTCTCCCGAATACACTATAAAACTAACTGCCTCTAGGATGCTTTGTGGACTTGGGAAAGGACAAAGATATGCCCAGATGGTATCGCCCACTATATGCTCTCCGGTTATTGTCGTTGAGCTGATTATTCGGGACTGTTAAGCGGCCGCTTTCATGGTCCTTGACGGCGACCATTAAAACGACGCCGGAATAAACAAGACGGCGGGGTCCGGATGATGGCCTGCTTTATAGGAGCGCCGCCGCCATCAACACTTGTCGTTAGCTTACAGCGAAAAGTTAATTTTTCGATATGAATCAAACAGAAAACGGTCAGAAGCGATAGGGAACTTACCGTAATGTTAACTAACAATATTGTGGAGGATTATTAACGAGGTTGGTGCGTTGTTAACCTTCCGACCTTAGATAGGTATTGCTTGAGGCCAGGTTTATTGCGTAAGTAACTACCCCAGTTTACGTAAAGGTTGGATGATTAGGGGTCTCTTCGACACATAATCTTATACATCATCAAAAATAAAGATTAGGTAACTTGGTGCGTAACAATTTATTTTAGTCACTTTCTTCAAGTGTGCAAAAACGGACAGATAAAACAAGTAGGTACTGATAGAAAAATTGTTTAATTAATTTTGGAGTCTATTTTAAAATATTTTTTTTAATATTTCCTAAATAAACCAAATTCAACATTTCTATAGACAATATTTTTAGACAATGGAGGTGTTTCTAAAGTCATTACTATTTGTATTACAGGAGTAGGCAGTAGTAAACTCAAAATTACAATATATTATTTTTCAACTTCGAGAAGTTAGAATTTTTTTAATTACAGTTAATCAATTTGCGGTGCAAATTTGAATCTGTATCTATTCTACGGATTTGCTGTCATAGATGACAAGAAAAGTTCTCGGTAATTTTTTTTATGTGCTTTCTTATTGCTCTTTCTAAGTAGGTATAAACCGAATTGTGATTAATTTAATTTTGCGTTATTAAATGCCAATTTTGGGGAGAAAAAAACTAATTTTTCTTGCATTTGTTGAACGTACTTACGATAGCTCTAGAATGCAATAACTTCAATGTCATTGGAGATACAATGTGTCGAAATACGAACAAAACATCGTCATCTAATAAAAGTCTGGAGATCTTGTGAAATATCGTTGTTTTACTTGAGAATCCTTCAGATCTCAAGCGAACTTCGCTTCTATGGTCAAGACCATTGAGGCTACAATAAAACGCTCATATTCTTTATCTAGGGTAATATTTCCAATACATAAACCCCTTTCTTTGGCATCGCGGCTTAGCTGAGGGGAAGGAACAAGGGGGAAGCGTCGGCCCCTTTCACCCCATCGCCATTGCTTCTCCTGAAATTTCGCGTCTCCAAGACTAAAAACGTTAAAAATGTCGAATTTTCGAGTTACAAACAGTTTTAGGTTGGGTCCCTACCGACTGTAATGAGAAGAAACTGGTAGCTGCAGTAGCGCAATAACTGGTTAGGGCAGGACGAATTAGCGGCGACATCCTGACCTATTCGAAATTTTCATTTGAAAGGATTCGTGGTCCAGCAGCTGCTGCGATTAGTTTTGTTCGCATGTTGCACGAAAACGATCGAATGTAGTTGAAAGTTGTTTTATTCAACATGTGCGACTTTCAAATTTTTGGGGCTAAAGAGAGTGAAGCGCCGTATAGAGCGACGTGGGTGATTTTGATTTTACGGTGCGATTTGCGCAATCAAGCTGGTATTATTATCGCAGGAGCTTTGGACGTTGCCTGCCCAAGTGCCTTGTAAAAACAACCCCAGGGGTCTGAGACGGCTTCAAATTTGCACGTAAGAACCCTGCGGTGGGGCTTTACTTGCTTTATGTACAAATTAGTAACTAAACGGGAAGCTTACTCGAGCTTACGTAGTTGGCAAGTTTCAACTCCAAGTAAGACTCCAAAGGTATAGGGAGCTTCGGCAAACAACGCTTTATTGCCGCCACAGGTTTACGGCAACACTTTAAAAGAAAAAGTAGTTTTATTGTTAAAAAATTTGTTGCAGCAACTCCGAAATTTATTGATTCAATAGTCTCATCTCCGAAGTATGTTTGGAAACTCGAGCGTCCTGACAGGAATTTCAGATCTTATGTTGATTATAGTTTGTGGTCGTCTCAATATTCATAACATTCAGAAGGGAGCTCTTATAATTGCGGATAGTTGGCAAGTTGTTGGCCCTTTCACGGAGGGTCCGCCATATTGCTTGGCCGGCATTTTTATACGATGCTGAGACCCCGAAATTGCTATCGATGATGTTAGCTACCCTCTATTGCGCGGTTTCGAGAGGGCGAGCCACAAAGGAAACAGGAGCATTTAGAGGGTGGGTTCGGCGGGTTAGAACACGACTTGGATGTTTTGCGTTTCCTATTTTTCTGGTCGCTTCCAACAATGTTGGCGACTGCAGAACTGGGAATGGGTTCGATAAAAAACGGGATGCGGGCGAATTGTGGTTGTTCGTGCCAAGTTTGTTGTGATTCTAAGATGAATTCAGCAGCCGCGGTCTCGAATCTGCAATATTAATCTTCCAAATTGCGTTTTAGTTGTCGAGAGGACGGTATTTGTCTTGATTAAAAGACGTGATTTATCGTAGGATGCAAGAGCAGCCATACAGGGCACACTTGCATTGTTACTGCATATAGGAGCTCAGCTGAGCACTCGTAAATTACCCACTAATAAACAACAACTTAAGAGCATTTTTTCTGAAGAGATATGTTACAATAAGAGTCTTGGACATTAATCAGTGACTAATATCGTTTTGAAGTCACAAAATAAATTATGACCGCTAAATTGGATTCAATTAAAATAATCACGTAGGCATTCATAACATAGGTATCTTAACCACAATATATTTTATTTTGTTGCTCAGAATTAGTGCAAACAGTACATTGGTTCTTAAAAATTATTTTTGGTTTTTAATGATGCATAACATTTTCGATATATAATATATTAGTTTTATAGAATTGCAAGTTATCTTGTCTCTTACTATTTTGTAGGTAAATTTTTCTTTCCTAATTGTCCTACAAATGGCGGAGGCGCCGGGAGAATTCCAGTAAGAGCGTTCGCATAACTTTTATCATAACCAGCAATTAACTCTTGAGATATTTAATTTAATATTTTATTTAAATGAATTAATAGAGTTGTTGATAGTTTTGAGAACCTCTGAAGAAAGAAAACACCAAAGAAATCTGCGCAAGTAACTTACTTGCCTCAAATTCTTTCAGTTTTTTATTTGATGGGAATTTTACTAAACGATTTTACGTTGGGGGTAGTGCTTGCTGGCGAGTTCCTTGAAAGTTGGGTAAAAGAATCGGCCGAAGCGTTCTGGGCCTTCCTCCTTGAGGCAGTACATGAAAACCTTCGCTTAACAAGATTATTGTATCTGTGTTGAGCAGTAATTAAATTAACTTCCCGCGTCCCGCCTCCGCCGCCATCGCCCGTCCGCCACCCCCCGACGTCTTCCCTTCATTGCACGCGTCAGCGGCACTCTCGCTTTGACAACCGCCAGCTTACGTTGACGTCTTGTCGTAACCAAAATCGGGGTGCTTTTGATGTGAGACCGTCGATAAGAATTTAATGTAATTTTGAGGAAAATCCGAAGAAATTCTCTTCCACTCGTCGCACCCTTTCAACGTTAATAACTCTGCGTAAATCTTTCAAGTGTTTAGATTGCTTATACACTGACCCTCACGTCTGGTTATTAACAGATGAATCATATGCTTAAGGGGTTGTTTGAGAACCGTAATCAGTGGGAATGAGCAGTAAGATAAACGGCGCCCTTCATAATCATGGGGGTGCAATAAGGAGAGGGTTAGATAAGATGCCGGAGATGAGGAGGCGAACTCGCTTCTCAAAGGGCGCTGTTTCGACAGAGGGGCGGGTATTGATCGAGGTTATAATTGAGAATGTGATGGCAGAATATTGCTATTAAATTTTTCTTAGCTATTAAGTATACTTTGAAGGATGATTACAATGTTCATTTATTTAAAATAATTGGGAAATTTTGTTTAATGTATACAATTCTGTGTAAACGAAATGGGGTTGTTTTCGCGAATCGACTGGATGGAGATGGCGGTAGCTGTTGGCGTCGCATTTCGACGACGTCGTGGCGCCTTAAAATAAGAAAACGTGATTTATGTTGGATTCTCGACGTTATAGGCGGAAATAACGCAGTTATTTGATTTATGTAAGGGGTTCGTTTAGGTTTAGTTAACGTTCGAGGGGGATTTTTTCACTAGACTTGTCTCCGAAGCGATCGGAATATGGAGTAGCGAGGATGTTGTTTTGCGAATGGAATCATTGAATAATTCAATCGTTCAGAAACTGATGCAGAGGCAAAAATAAAGAACTGTGGTACACAAAATCGTATTTCATCTTTTGTTTGATTTCCATACAAAATCTATATAAAAAATATACTAGCGCTATCCTTGAAAATAATAGGCAGAAATAATATAAGAACTCGACTTTATAAGAAAGATATACATTAGTAGATACTATCTGCCCCAAAACGAAATTAACTTACAGGTGTAAGTAGACGTTTCTTTATAATAAGTGAGAATGATAATTCATGTGGTTGTAGTCATGGAGATATTAGTTACTTCAGTTAGTGGCTACGTATAATATGATTGAGAAAACAAATAATTCGAATGATGTATATAATTAAGAAAATTATTAAACATTAAAAATAAAGAAGTCAAGTCAAAATGTTGATAGATTAAAAAAATAAGTCAATAGTACTTGTCTTCTATAAAATAACTTTTGATGCTTTTTGAAAAACTTAATATAGGATAACCCGCATTTAATGGTATGTAGGTCTCTATAACCGGTTGTAACCTATTTTAACAGTTCTATAGAAATGTAATTATTGATGTATCTTACCTTCTAATAAATAATCTAATAGTAACCACATCAGTTTAAATGTATTGGCGTATTGGGTATAGTTTGGGCACCGTCAAATCACCAGGTTTTCAATTTACTAAATAACGATTTGAAAAAGTTATTCTTTCCGTTTATTCTTCGAGGGTTTATCGTTTGCTAATTAAAATATCAGACATGTTAGCTTCTGCAACAACCCACGTTGAAAAGGTCTCTTTATTGATCTTTTACTTGCAAATGGCCTCCAGTTTTCCTACACTAGATGTCACAGTCATACCGAAGCGCGTCTGAATTACGACAAAAATACAATTTTTTGCAAGGATGTTAACTTTTTAAAGAGAATACGAACACAAAAAATGTTTATCTAAACTTATGGTATTATATTGCTAGTTACATGGTAGGTATTTGTCTGTATGGGAACGCAAAATATTTTAGTGAATAAGCAAAAATAAATTGAGGCTATCTATCCATTAAAATATTTAAGTTGATTCAATTATCAAACAGCTTTAGTCAATAATCATCAATTTTAAGTTATTTTATTATCATTTAAGTGCAAGATGATAGGTATATAATTTAACTTTAATTTTTCTTTGCCTCAGGAAATATTATATTGAAAAAGTTACTTACCAGTACATTATTGATATTCTGCATTTTGATATTATTATTTTCTAAAAGCTTTGTAATAATATCTAATAAGTTTTGAATTTTCGATACATCGTCGTTTTAGTTCTCTAACCGCATGCATTTTCGCTGATAGCTTATCGCCATCTGTGAAAGCTCCCTACAATCACCCGTCGCTATAAATCTGCTTTACCATTACAACATTATAACGATAGCTCAGATAATAACAACCGCAAACTTTCATTATTGCACCATCGAGACACCGTCCAGCCGATAAAGCGACCAAAAACCAACTGACTAAATTCGGGGTTCCCAGCATCCCAATGACGACGCTTTCATCCCGTAACGGCTTTTCAGGAACCAGTTTTTCGTGATGCTTTATCAATTCGCGTTCGAAGAACGAGTGGACAGTGGTCAGTCAGCAACTGGTCCAGAAAAAAATACGAATGCAGTTTCCGAAAGCACATCTGCCGGATTTGTCTCGCGGTACCACCTGAAAAACTGGTTGTGGGGTGGCGATGGGAAGAGATCGGGGACCACGGCTGGAGCAAGTTTGCATGTTAGAGTCGTTTTCTTAAATTCCTTGTAATTTTAAATCAATTTAACTGTAGAATTCATAGATTTTTAAAATCTTTAAACTTATGCTGGTTTTTGCTAAATTTCAAAGACCTCTAACTTTTGAAAGAAAAAACTTACGTTGAATCAAGATGCATCAAATTAAAAAGTGTTTCAGTGACTTCTTAAAGCTACAAGTATGAGAACTTACAAAATTGAACCAGAAAGTGGACAATTTCTTGAAATATGCAAATATTAAATGTCAAATTTGGCATATTTTGGAAGTTACGGCTTGGCCCAAAATTACCAGATTCGTGTTAAACACTTCAAAATGTACAAGGATAAGTTATAAAATCGATATCAAAATTTTCGATATTTTAAATTTTTTTTTCTACTCAATTTTTTCTAATCGATAGAAATTTGAAAAAATCGCAAAATCGGCACCGTTGCTAACAAACGGTTGGAAATTGTCATTCTCTTATGTAATCGCCCCAAATGAATTCAAATCTCAACTTAATTTAGACTTAGATCTATAACTTTTTTTAAAATTTTCAAAAACCACTAAAGTCCTTTTTTCAAATTTTTAAATTCTTGTAAGTTTTGAATGGAGACAATTAGGTATCGCATCAAGGTACATCAAATTTATCCATATTTTATGCTATCGAATGGTGCAAGATTGAAAAGCCTAAGGCTTACAACAACAAAAAAAGTTGAAAATTTTAATGTTGATTTTGATGAAATTTTGAACTAAATCTTTCAAATCGTTATATCTTAAAAAGTACGACTGACATATAAAAACTATGGCCAGATTTGTGTTAAGTGTTCCGAAATTTAGCAGAACTCATAAAATCGATGTAAAAACTTTCAATGTTTTCCATTTTTTCAACTGGTCGATAAAAAATTGTAAAAATTTTAAAATCATTTTTTTTTCAGATTTTACCTAAATACTACTTTATGATGCAATTGATCTTCCTGAGTTCAAATCTAAAGTCAATTTGACTGTAAACTTGAAAATAGAGCCACTTTTCAGTATCATTGATCACCGTGAGCATACATCTCCACAAAATTAGGATCGAGTCATAGTTTATGCATTATTTAGCAAGATTTTTGCAAACCCTTGGATCCTTGTTATGCAAGTTATGTACCAAACTAAATATAATAGTGGTCAACTTCACCGAGGCATATCTGGAAGTTGGGGGCGCCACCGTTCATAATACATCCAGATAAGCAAACAAGTAGGCCGATATAACGTTAATATCGCCCGCGAAGTTATGTTTGCCGCTGCTAGCCGTTATATTGCGGCGCTTTGTGAATATTAAACTCGCCAACGGGCCGCTTCACACCCGCCAAGAGCCACATCATGGACACATAGCAACAATTCAACCCCATCACCGCAAAACATATCTACCTAATCCTCTTTAATGACAAAAATTTCTCAAGTACCTTACAGACTTCTTTGTTAATGACAAAATTATGCAATTATCAAAAGAAACATCTGAAAAGTTAAAATTCTCTGAATGTGGTTAAAGACTGTTAAAGGGCGGTTTAGCGGTTTCCTCGTTTCGGGGGGATTACGGTGTGAAACTGGGTTTTGGAACATGGGGTGGTCGGCGGCGGCGGGTGTGAACCGGACTTGGAGTAATGCAAGCCGGGACTACTACGGTGGCCTCTTCTGTAGCGAAATCCCTTGCGATTATCATCAAAGGAGGCCATGTTAGGGGCGGAGCTATCCAGGAACAACCCTCGGTTTCCCCTCCGGCTCCCCTTAAGAGTTTTTGAAACTCTTGCGGTAGCTGGCGCTGCGGGGCGGAGAAAAAACGAATAACGACCGGCAGTTTTATAATTTTTAGTTACGCTACCGCGTGCCAGATGGCAGGGTCGACGGTTGAAAAACGAAAAAAGACCGGTGTGAGAGCACGTGTCGCTTCGACCACGCTATGCGCTCCGCAAGACAATCCACATCAAATTTTTGAAAGCTAACAAAAATGGTTTTTAGAATATATTATTGTAAAAAGCAAGACTTTTTTTGTTTTTTCTCCCTTTTTAGCAATAGGTACACGTTATGATATGAGCTATACCTACACACGGGTGTTTTTCAAATTTTTAGAAAACTAATTTAAACTTATTAACTTAAATACTATAATATATGTATTTGTGATCTTTAGTCATCACGACACGACTGCGCTAAGAAGAGACGAGGTAAAAGATTAAAAAGATTTTTGAAAAAATGGGCGAAGCATAACTAATTAAAAATATTAGTTGAAGTGGGTGCTACAGAAACGCTCAGTCCCAATAGCGTGGCCGTTCATTTCTATTCAACATTTATTATTCTAGTTTTAATAATTTTACATGGAAATATTGCCGCCATTTATTAGATTATACATAATAGTAAAGGCACACTTGAAGTGAAAACAAATTGTTTTGTGAAACAAAATGCGTATTGTTATCACTGGACTGGTTCGCGTTTTGGCTGCGGCTCCTGAAATTCAGCAGGAATTACAGCAAAGCTTTGAACGCACGCTGAAACTATGCTGGTAGCGCCCTGACGGATAATCTCCGTACAGCCGTTCTAATAGTATCCACTATTGGTGCGCTGTTCTCATTGTTTTCAATACATAAATTCCGCACCGAATCCGCTTTCCACTCTGTGCGTGTTGTTTTATGAATATCTATATCTGCCTCCGCATATTAATTGCTAATTATAATTACGCACGACGTGTACATATTTAATCTATTGACGGAATTTTGATTCGAACGTTTTCCGAAATTTTCGGTAAATGGCGATATCCTTACCGAGATCCTTGGAGAGGGTTAGAAGTGATCCTTGAGGCTCCTGGCGCCAGTATTGATCGGATCCGTCTTCATAGCACCCCGTCCTCTCCCCTACCGTCAGCCCCGGCTGCTTAATTCCAACCCCTTCGCCTCATTACACTCTTAGGTACGTCCAGCGATTTCCGCCCTTATCGTATCTGATAATGTTCCACCATCGCCCTCAGGATCCCATTGTATTTATGGGTCATCATGCGAACATCGCTGCATGCATCTGAGCGTGTTTACGAGGAGAGCTTCCATGGCAACATTTGTTGTAATTGGATTCCTAAGGAAATATTGTCGCGTCTCGTCTCGACCTAAATACAGGGCGGACCAAAATTCCGCTAACGCCAAATTAGATCTAGCAATGAGTTCTGTTTATGTGACAAAATATTTCTAAGCATTTATAAGCATTTCCTAAAAAATTACATGCGCAGTTTGTGATTTTTGACAGAATCTATAAAAACGCACCCTTCAGGTGTTTATTTCTTCTAAGTTTATTTTGAAGCTTTTACCATAGTAGACATTTCCATGGGTGGTAAACTTGAGGCGCCCGTATCCGGGAAATGCTATTTTAAAACTGTAGGTATAAGATAATGCGAGATCGATCAATCATTACTTGAGAGTTTATAGATTTTCTTTCTAAGCATTCCAATTTCTTCTTAACAAATTTTATTATGAGACCAGGAGTAACTTGAACGGTAGAGCTTTTGTAATAGCTACAAGTTCGTTGGTTGTGGAAAATATCGACTTGAGGGTCGGTAGTTGCTTAAACCCTATTTCCGGAGTCGTGTCCCGGCCACGTAAGTTTATAGTTTTTAGCGTTTACGTCTCTATTATCTTAATAGCCACGGCAACGCCAACTTGGCGAGCCGTTCTTCTGGTTGGGAACGGGAGAATACAAAAGCCATGGTCGGGCGAGTGGTCGCCTTTGTGTCGCGCTCGGGTCATTAGCTGCGCGTTAGCTTGGAACTGACGATGACCATTCTTATACACTTCACTTGTCCCATCCCGCATTCTCCGACTGTTGTTATTACGCGACAAATGTTGCATCTGAGCTATTGCAATTAATTCAACAACATTAAGAACTGAGCGAACACGGCAATTGAACGTTACATATTCTGGACCTGAAAGCCATCGCCGGATTTCATCAATCTATGAAGCACACATGGGGCTTTTAATAATGCTAATTGCGAATTCTCAAAGCATACGGCTGGAGAAGTTAGAGAGATGTTTGAATACGCTAAATCAATATCTAGTTACATGTTCCAATAGGTGGTAATTATTTACGCTGGAGCAGATGCTGCGTTTGACAGTTGCGAAATTTCTATACACTCAGACCCAAACTCCATAGTTTACAATCATGGTTTGAGTTGATGGGGATTTCTGAATTTTGGCGTGACTGACCTCGAACTAATAATTTGAGAAAAGATGGTCGGTAACTGGTCAAAATTGTTGTTAGAGCTAATGGAACACTTGATTAGTTTAGTCGCTTTGACGAGAAAGTTTGAATTATGCACGGCATGCAACGTTCCATTACGTAATGCGGCGTGTAAACAGACACAATTACCACTAAAGGTTATTAAATAAAAAAATCTTAAAGAATAAAGGACAACCAACAAACTATTTTTTCTTAACTTCCTAGAAAGTTGCCTTTTGATTACCTAGAGGATTACCTTCAATTGAGAGTTTGAAAAATGTGGCGTAAAAAATCGCAGTGATGAGCTTTGAAAATCAGTCTTTCTACAGTTTTGTCTTTCTTTTTGATGATTTTAAGAGTAATTGATTAGTTATCTTCAATGTGGCTATTTGTGGGACGTGGAAAACGATTACCTCTCCTTTTAATATTCTACATGTAACGGCCATCACTTAGAGTTGCTCTTGATTATTTTGGCAGTTAAGGTATGCAGGTGCTTTATTTAGTCATTCATGTTGGCATCACATGCAATTTAGGAGAAGTTAGCTACGTCTAGCTAGATGATACATCTTTTTCTCGCTATGTTATATTAGAAGACTACTAAACTAGCGAACAAGCCTCTTAGGATTTTAATTACATCATTTTGTTTATATATATTATATTTTTTTTTATTGCATTATTTCGAAGCACTTAAGTGTCTTTTTCATTTAGGCTTATTCATTAGAATTGGTACGAAAGTTTGAAATGCATCAGTTGATTGGTATCGACCTAACCAGCACGCTACTTCAGGTCCCCGATTCTCGATTTTGCTTAAAACAGCAGTTATTCCAGAACTTTTGTCGCGACAATGCGATAATATGCCTAGAAGTTGGCGGTACTTTTGGCGGAGGCGCCGGGCGAACGGCTCCATTCCCCCATTTGCGACCGCGATTTTGAACCGTTGTGGGGCCATTCGTCCAATGGCGGTTGACCTCTGACGGTTCTTTCCTTTCGCGTTTCCTGTCTTATGTTTGTCGGGCTGCCGGATCGGTCCCCGTTCCGGTAAATTAAAGCGGAGAAGTTGTACACAAGTTGTCTGTAGGAAGGAGTGCAGCCAGCAGCGGTGGCTGGGCGGTCCTTCGTTCCTGTGATCATCCAGGAGTGTTTCCACTCTGTCGCCTCCGCTCACATGAACGCGTCCTCAGGAACTCCAGCTAGTCGGGAGTCGGCGAAGGCCTAAGCTGATTACATACTTTGTGCAGCCACTCTCGCATGGTCGGTCTCTTTAGCGATACCATTGCCGCACATCGGCCTCATCACTCGTCGGCGGCATACCACCACGTCGGCTTCCTCCATCATTCACCCTCACAACATCTACAGATGATATCTTTCATAAGGAACATCTACAATCGATACAATTATCGCCGTCGCGTCCGGCCCGGAGACAAATTGCGACCGAATGGTGGCGGCGAGCCGCGTTCCTGGGCCAGAATTAATTATTTAATCAACCGAAATCACTCCTCCTTCCTAATTCTCTTTGTGGAGGGAGTCCGGCACCCACTTGGGGACGACAGGGCATATGGAGCAAGAGAATTTTTAGATCGAAACGCCGCAGGGAAAGTGACCCAGGGCGTATTTTTAGAAACTAACTAACCGCCGGCTATCCCGGCGATAATGAAACTTATTAACGAATAACAGTTTTGCGACTCGATTTATTAGAAAACTATCTTTTTAGCAATGAGACGTTCCGGAGTTATTTGGAAGATTTTGGTTATGTCTTTAATAGGAAGGTCTTGCGAGGGTAGTTTGGATGGAAATTTGCGTCTGCGGCGGACAAAGCCCCAAACGAGGGGTTTGGTTACGAGGGCAAGTTGTGGGTTCTCTATTCCATCGTCAATAGACGCGGAATAGAAGTGGATTATTTGTGCTTTCTATAAATACCCATCTAGATGTTTATTTGTGTCATGAATATTAATTACTCCCCCGAAATTAAACAGTGAAGAGTAGGTACCGGCCGCAATTATGTAAAACCTGACGTAACCATGTTATCTTAGAATATTAATGGAGGCGGCGTCCACCCCTAAAGTTCCTCCTAGCCCACATCCAACTATAAATATCGATCAACTCTGGAAGGTAGTTTAATGTTATGGTAAAGTTGAAACGGCCAATACTCGAGTCCTGTGTCAAAATAATTTACGAGCCCGGCCGGATTTTTGTTAGTTTGAGGTTAGGTTACACATAGCAACTAATATCCTGCCTGTTCCGGGTGACTAATGATTTCGGTGTTTTGTCTTGCCTCCCCCGTTGCGCCGCCGGAGCCCTCGGATTTAAGTTCAAAACGAAAACGTCTTTTTACGATCTGAGAAGGTTTTCTTGTGCATCGATCGTGCGGCAAAGTAGTTTCATTGGTCTGAAGGCGGAGTCCCACCCCACCATAATTTTCATCCCTCCGTCGTGCACCCCCGAGTAAGTTGCCGACCTTCCCCTTAATATTTTATTCATATACATATTGGGGGATTTTTGCGTTTTTATCGCGTGCTCGGTGCGACGTAAAAGCACGTGCTTTCAGGAGCTTTTCCGACGTGCGCGCATATTTTAGTTCGGTCGGCGGCGGGGGCGCGGGAAAACAGCTGGAAAACCCTGAAAACTTCCACACTACCAAAGCTTTGCGCATTGAGGAAGGCGCCCGACACAATGCACACCTCAATTACAATTCGATTCTCACAAAGACCTCACCGCAGCCTTCCTTTCATTTAAACTCTTGACTAATATGACGTATTTGAAAATCAGAGCCAACAAATGGTGTCGTCAAGAAACCTTAAAGCTCAAAGTACTTCAGAGAATAAACAATAGTAGCTAAGGAATTATTTTAACATTTTTATTAGCACTAATTTGGAAATGACAAATTTTTGACACCATTGGGAGGAAAATTAAATATAGGGGCGTCAATTGTCATTACTAAAAATAACGTAAAATCTGAAAGAAATACAGAAATACAAATCTATGAACAATGATGCTAAATTTTGTAAGACTGTTAAGGTGATGGAGGGTGAACTTAAGAATTTTTTTGTCTTTATCCTGACAAAAACCTAAAAAGACATTTTTTCCATCACCTTTTTTTCTTTATTCTTCTAGAACTCTGGTAGTCTGCTCATCATCAAAAACGAATTCAGCTAATTGGTGGCAAATTGGTGCTTAGCCGCCTTTCAGCGGTAGCAAAAGTTACGCCAACAAACACCTAAATAAATAGTTCAAACTAAAGCTAATAATGCCAAAAAGGATAGGTGGCATTAGGTTCTGGCTTTAAAGTGTCACAAATGGATTTCACAGACACTAAGTAGCTGTACGCCATTCAGCTACATCAGTTGCGGTAAATAGGGCTTAACATCATCCTCGAAAACGAACCTGCCATAACGACACCTGCTTAATGAAATTCGCCGTTGCGACAGGGCAAAACGGCCCTAATGGTCGGTGGATAGCGTCGAAAATCGCTCGATTTTCCAAGTCTCTTCATTGGATTCTTCACTTGGATTCTTACGGTGAGCCTCTGCAGAGTATCGACTCAAGAGCCAAGGAAGGGGCGTCAGCAGGAAAGGAGGGAGAACGTCCTGCAAGGATGAGGACAAGGACGGAGACTCCTGAGAGCCAGAGGGGCATGAGTAACCAAGATGGCGGCCATCCGGGCGCGGTCCCTTGGTATCGGCTTACCGCTCGCAATAAGATTTGCCGGTACAGTTCTGGTCATTAATATACATGAGTTGAGCCGATGCTACACGGCCAAGAGCACATCGACGAGGTTTCGGCCAGATTACGAAGGGGCAGATGCTTAACAAGGCGTCGTCAATAATAATGAACGGACAAAGCCCGAATTGTGGAGAATTTACCAACGGAACCGTCAAGAGGGTCAAGTAACCAGTAGAAACTGAACTTTTTTCTGAAAAAGGAAAGACGAGAATTGTTCGTCTAATTGAGTTTAAAGTTGATGAAACGCGTTGTCCTCTTTGGACAAGCCCGGCGAGGAGACGTGCAAATGAGGTAGAAGGCAGCAAGGTGAACGTAATAGTGGCAGAATAGTGGAGATGAGTAATGAATATATTGGAACATAAAGGCTTAATTTCACAGGAGGGTTATTGTGTAATAAAGCATTGTTCTCCGGAGAAACGGATTACAATATTCCAACCTGTCTATGAACCCCACTGGCGCTTTCTTGCCGCCATCCTGCATGATGATGGTCGGTTAAACCGTCGACCCCAACATCATAGCCGACAACGACGTAAACGTCAATAACATCACCGGACTCTATGGAAGGTTTCATCAATTCCGGGAAAATCCTGAAGATTCTCCGGGTTTCCGGGTTTAATTTCCCGGAGCGGCACTTGGAGTCATTTAGCGCTTTCATAACTCAACGCCAGCGTTATGTAAGCATTTGAAGTCGTGGCTTCGCCCCTGGTGTTGAACAAGAGTTGCTCCTCTCCGGTTATTAATGAAGGTTGCAAACTCCTTTAATTAATTTCATACTATTATCCCTCGCATATTAATCAATACTGGACGGTGGCCTGGCCGCTGTCTCAAGTTTTGCCCCGGCTGACATCGCGCCGGCACTTCTTCATAAATAAACCCTTCGCAGAGACGCCAGCGGCGCCCCTTCCGGAGGGCGAAAATTTTATCTTAACGGAAATATTGCCATAACCTCAAAGTATTTGTTTTTACTGCACTTCTTGCTACAGGTATCACCTTAATACGTAAGTAGATCTAAATAAATGTCTGAATTACTTTTAAAAGACGGCGCTTGATTATGATTACGGTTGCATAATTTTTAAAATCTTTAGAAAAACAATCAAAACGTGACGTTACCCAATAATAATTTTGAAAACCAAAACCATATTTAATTTGATGCACGAAATTTATTCGTTTGTTTCTTCGTGCCGCCACTGGCCGGCCCCGCCAACGCCTGATGCTGGAATCGAATTACTGAACGTATTTAACTTTGGACGGTCGCGGTTTTAAGTAAGACCGAGGCTTAAGAGATTCCGGTTAAATATTTGATTTTGGCTGTTTGGTGATGCCGGCGACGTTGATGATGTTTTTTCTTCAACGGATTCTGGCCGGTCAGTTTTCCCACTGGACCAGTCATTTCGAGTTTGGGGTTACAGGTGAGAGGTCACTTCTTCATTATTTACTCTTGGATTTCTTGAAGGGTTTCAACTTTCACGGCGGAAAGGGTGCATATTGATGAGCGGCAAGATAGCGCTACTCGCTGCGGTTCAGCAGCATCTCACCGGTTATTTCAGGTTTGTTGTTATCGGAGGGTTCCTTGCATGGCGAAGATGCTTTTCGTTAATCCACCACGATATTGCTAAACACAGAAGTTGTCAAAATCGTTATCACAATTTTCTGGATAATTAAAATTATATTTGTTTAGATAATCATTTCAAAATCATAGTTACTTCTTTTTCGCTCAATAACCGCTATCTTGTGGCAATTTGTCCCTTTGTAAGTCGATGAATCCGAGATTTCAGTTGCCGGATTGAATTATTTATAACTGGGGAACTAGACAGTTTAAATTTCGTTCCTGCAATGATTCTTGAATAACTGTACATAATACTTTAGAATAACTGCGAAAATGTTGTTGTCCGCAGTTTCTTTTATACTTAGTTGCACTATTTCCTCACCACTAAAACAGCAATTTTCTCCACGTCGTGTTTCCGGATAGACCGATAAGTTGTAGGACGTCCGCGTTGGGTCGTAGCCTCCGCCACACCGTATTTCAAGTGATTTTCCCAAAGCTTTTCCCCGTATTACTCATTTATGAAGCACCATCTGTCTCGTTTGCACTTGCCACCGTCACCTCGCGCCGTCCTCCTTCAAACGTTTATTTCCAATGTAAATTTCGTTAAGTTAGTAATGTCCCGTCCTTATCGCCACCGCCGTAACCGGGTAATTTTGTCTCTGCACCATATTTCACGTGCGAGTTATTTTGATTAGTTATTCAGTGTGTGTTCAGGGTAATACGTATGTGTCGGCAGAGGCTACACAAATTCCGTGCATATAAGCGAGTCCACCAATTGAGACTGTTTACACCGGTGTTCATTAAGTTGCGTGGTCATAAACTTTAAGATTAGCGGCATGCACGGTTAACGGAAATTAATTCACGTCGTCAGTTAAAAAATTTTAGGAAGGAGAGGGGGTTGCCCGAGGAGATAGAAGTTATTGTTGAAGGAGGAAGAGTGTTCAATTTTGAGTTCGGTCCAATTTCGGGGGTAATAGAAATGTTTTCCGTTCGATCATTACGGTTCTATTAGTCGCTAACTGAGTTGAAGTGCAATTGGGAAACTACCGCAAACTCTTGGATAATTGGGAAGGAAATCACACGAAAATCACCTCTAAGACATCTTGTTATCTGTTGGAGTTCGATTAGACCGCAATAATTGGATCGTTCGGGCTAGAGTTTTGGTAATTGGAGCTCAGATCGCGTTAAAAAATGCCAGTAAATGTTGTTGAGTTTGAGTTTCCATCGCAACAGCATTCAATTAATTTAACGGCCGCCTCGGGAGGCGAGTATAGATAATAGTGAACCAATAGGGCAAAACTATAAGGTTATGGTCGAGATCAAAACTGTGTTTCGAATATACATACATATTCAAATTCCCAAATGAGCGAGAGCGTTCTCCGTCTGAATATATTTGCGCCGTGGCTGTTATCTCCCAGCCCTTACAGCGAGGATTCCTAGATGAACCGCCTTTGATATTGTAATTCCCTAATACTAACTTCATAATTTATATCCTGTTTTGTGCAAGGATATACGTTTCTTATGGCCGACAATATATTGCAATTAGAGTAATTGTTACAAACGGGACCCGATAATGTTCGGGTTTGGTCGCTGCCGATGAGGCTGCAACGTGCCCGCAGGACGCGAAGGGAAATTAATTGATTAAAACTTCCTTGGGGAGATGACCAGGAGAAGCTTCGATTAGGAACGGTCACGATGCACAAGCAGGATTGTCCGACAATAAGAACGTCGATAACGCTTACAAGGAAAACTTTCCAAACTCTAAACATATTTGGTCTTTATTTGCAGACAAGATGCGAGGACTGCTTAAAAATTAAGTTAAGAAAAGAAGTTCTCCGTTTTAAATTTTTGTGATCAAGGCGTTCTCCTTGACAACTTTATTTTCTGTTTACTGAGTGCCTTGGTGGCTACCCACTATTTAAGTCTTTTGATTTCACCAGAGTTTCATCTATTTAAAAAGTACCTACTTCTATTAAACCATAAATAACCAAAGCGTCATTCTCAAAAAATTTGACTGCTTGCTTAAAGCCGTCTTAGGTTATTATAAACGCTTCAAAATTTCCAGGGATATTTAAACTAAAATTTTTATCATCACTAACGTGCATTCGGCGGTATTACAAAGGTAATAATAACGAAAATTCAAAATTTTTGTTATAAATTTTTAAGTTATTATTATTAGAATTATGATTTTAGTCGCCGGAGGTTTTCTCCCGTTAAAGAAAATTGCTTCAAGGCCGCTAGGATTGTCGTATGGGGTTGGTGGGGTTGGGTTGCGAGCGGGCGTAAATCAGGGGCGAACGTGAAGAGTTGGCCGGCTAATTAGATCTGATTAAGGGCCGGTCGTTCCGTGGATGGCGTCGTTTTTGTGAATCGACGTCTAACCCTTTTTGCGTCGTGCCGAGCCCGGTAATGTCTTGCGTTAGCGCCATTACCGCCGCCTTATAGTCCCCGTACCCTTACTTTATAAGGCAAAACACGGGACCCGCTTGTAAAACAAAGACACGACGCGGTCCGGTCCGTTGTATAATTTAAGCAAACGACCCCCGATAAGGGCTACGTGTGTAAACTATAGCTAATCTAACTCAATAAACTTTATAGTGGCAGGAATGGAGCCCGAGATAACGACAAGGTCGCTAATCCAGGTTACTAACTCCGCTCTAACGACATCTATGAGTAGTGCGATTACCACCTACCACCTTAATAATAACCCCGCGTCACGTGAATGGCGGCGGTCCAGTTTGAAAGGGTGGGACGCGATATGGCGGGTGGAGAGACGAAAAACGACACTTGAGCCGGTTACGACTTGAGTTATTTGTTGTCGTTTGTTTGGATGGCTTGTATATCCGGGCCTTCATAAATGCTATAGCGGTTGCGGGGATAATGGACCTCGTTATGATAAAGTCCTAAAGTGTTTATTTCGGGCGATTTTTACACGGTCAGAGATGCATTTGAGCGCATTAAGCGAAGATAACCCTATTATCCCGAAAATACTGCACGGTCAAAAAAATCAGTTACGTAATAAATTGACCAAAAAACAACTTTGTCTGACCTCTGAAAATACGATTTGCCACCCCCATCCTCCAAGAAATTTTGTAAAATATTAACAAATTAAATCACAAAATGGATCTTTTGCCTTTAGACTTATGATGGATAGGTGTTTCCAACAACAAAGACGCGAATACCGCGTTTAATTCTTTTTATAAATAATTTTCAAAATATATTCCAGACATTCTGCAAATTCTAAAAAGCCATTCTGTTATGCAACTTCTCTCAAAAATTATGTAAAAATTAACACATAATTTAACAAAATGGGTACGTTTTGTTACAACTTACTCTTTTCAGGTACCTATAGCTATTTTATTTGAGAGGCTTTAATTTTGAAAATTACTAAAGCTATCAAGTGGATTTTAATTAATTGTTTTCGAAACTACCTATACAATTGAAAATACGTAGAAACTTGTCGAATGTGACAAAGAAAACTTTTATTTTTTCCAGAAAGCTATTTCTCTCTTCCGAGCAGTTTGCTGTTCGGAATTTCATTAACTCACTGGTTAATTTCGAAGTAGTCCGGCAATTTAATAAAATATCCAATGGGCCATAAATTAGCATAGTGCGGCTGTAAAATTGCAAGAGGCCGTTAATACAATAAACGCCATTACTTTCTAACCCCTGTACTAATAACGTAAAATATCTCGAATTATGAATCTTAACTCCATTTCATTTGGAGATAGTTAATTTGTACCCAAGGCACTTTGCAGCTTTGAACAGCGGGTGCGACGAAGACACCGACTGTTTTGTTCCGTGGGGTGTGCACATTTTATTGTCCTGGAAGCAAGGGAGTGTATGGGTATAATCCTAGAATGCATTTGCATATATTTAATTACAATTGTAATGGACAGGGGTATACCCATACACGCCAACTAAGATCACGCTCTTGCTCTTACCCGTGCGCCATCTTAATATGAAATCAATAACTGGAGAGTCGAGCTTTTCTCGAGCTTCTCGCATTGATGATGATGCAACAACCAAAATTTATATTGACCGAGCTTTGCAATATCATGGAGATTTTGGCGAGAAAGTTGTGTGAAGAAGTGGCGTAGAGTTTTATCACTGTATTAGTAGAGAGCTGCTTCTGGGACGTTGTTTGCAATAACAAAGACAAAGTGGTTTAATTCCGTGTAGAGTTATGGGTTCTTGTATAAATGAAATCAGGAAATGAATTCTCTTGGACAAACGCGGGTTCGTCTGTAGTGATACTTCCTCTCCTTTCAGCCTGTTATTTATCGGTCGCTTTCCGCTCGTCCTTTCCTTTACTCCGGTCGCTTTTCCACAGTTGTCTACGTGGCCTTTTATCTCGAAACTATTGTTACTAAATCTTGTGCGGCATAATCTCGCCAAATTACCGCAATTATTGCGTATTTGTTAATAGATACGGGCGTTGTTGCCAGATTAGTCCGGGTGCAGTCCACAAAGGACCCAAGCCGAAGGCAAAAGCCGTGCATTAATGACGTAGGCAATCTGCTGCATTTGTATCAAAAAATAATTATAATTAATTTGACATTATCATTTAAATTTTACATTTGTACGATAAAATTGTAAGGTAACTAATAATTCAAAAATTATAGAAAGAAAAGCATTCGGGTAAGAAAGCACAAATAATTAATAATTAAAAATCTTGCATACATAAAGAAGTTCGGATAGAAAAACGAAAAAAGCAGAATAAATTTCTAGACAATTAAAATATCTAAACTAAAGAATGAGATTCGTCTTAATTCGAAATTTGTCAAAGAAGGTAAATGTCGTTTTATTGGACAATTTCCAGTTGAAGGCACTAAAAAATCCGGGCAGAATGAATAGAAAACTTTAAACCGAATTCCATTTGTTTTTTCTGGTCGACTTCTGGTAAAGACGGCAAATTGTTTTTCAGCGAACATAAAGGACGTTTTTGCGCCGCTCTGTGCGCGTCCGGAAGGCGCCGAGACAATATTAGCAGAAAATTTATCTCTCGCCCTATGAGTGGCCGATGATTGAATTAAAAGTTATATCCGAGCCTGAATACTCGAATCAACACCGAATTAACGCGAGTTTGTTAATTCGATAACACACGACGAAAAGTCGCTTTCCATTTTCCCCAAGTGCTTTATTTCCCGTTGAGGTTTTTACCTAATTGCACTGATTCGACACCTCTTGATTGCGCCAATTCTGAACACTAATTCAACTAGCCTTTATCTAGCGTCAGTTTTTACACAACGAACCTTGTATTTTAGCAGCATCACGCTATAGTAAGATGGTTGCCGCATTCGGAGGGGTGGCGAGGGTGTTATGGCTGACATGGATAAGGGCGGCTCCTGATCTGTATTGATCCCGGCCCCAGGATGTAAGAAGCAACCCTTACATCACCCCTTAACCCTGCATCCCTTGCTGCCAACCCGACGCTCCATGGCTGTCGACTTGGGAATTGCGCCTCGTAATTGAACCGACGTGTTGTACTTGGAAATCGTTAAATTTCAACGATTGCAATTCCTAATTTTCTTAATTGGTCATCAGAGTGTCGCAATTCCATAATTTATTCATAAAACATAAGGCGATTCGGTGAATTTCGATAAGTTCTTGTGGACGATCAATTCGAGTTATTTGCTGAAATTTGTCCCTGTCATAGGGTGAAACTCTTCGATTAACCAAATTGAAACACGGGATGGTTAACTCAGCTGTGCTTATGATGTCCTAAATAAATAATACAGTCTTCAGTTTCCGGCCTAATATTTTAAACGGCGCTTGTAACGAAGACTGTGGCGTCTTCATCGCCTAATCCTAAGTATACACAAGCTAAATCGGAATTAAGTTGTTTTTAAAATTATTTAAAATATTGGGGTGCTTGACCCCTGAAAAGCCGAAACAAAAAAATTTCTAATAGATGTTTTCAAAAATTATAAACTGCACTACTGCACTACTGGCGACATTGAAACAGAAATATTTTGGACAAAGTAAAACTAGAAATTATTGTAATAATACTTTATGAGTAAAAGACAACAAAAAAGAAACTAATAAAATGGTAATAATAAACAAAATGAATGGAATTTCTACCGCGTTTTGAAAACTATTTTGTTTTCTTGAACTGTGTTAAAAGCAGCAACTTTAGATGATTCTTGCACACATTTTTATGACCCATTCTAAAACTACAATCACTGAAATAAAATTCCTTTTTGATTTTCCCAGATCTAAGAAGTTTTATTTTGAAAAATCTTTAGAAAAACATATTTACTGGATTTCCCTCGAATTCTTGTAGAAACTAATATTTTAAAAATTGCAGTTTTGCAAGTTTAATAATTTTTTCTACATTTGCGGCAATAATATAATACATTTTGTTAAAACCAAACCCACACTTTAAATCTATACGCAAATTAATACTTAATTGAAAAAGAGTCTGATATAACTAGCAGAAGGTCCAAATTCGTATAGCATTATTTTTTCTTTACCTTATTGCCGCTTGAAACTGGTGCTATGTTGATAGAATTAACCTTTGAAACTTGCACTTTTATACTCTAATCTCCGCTCACTAAAATCACAGTCATAATTCTGGTTAATAACTCGGATTAAACTACTTTTTGTATTACAGCGCGAGTCGTGGTGAAGATGTAAAACGTACTCCGATCGTCCCGTAACTGAATCTGGTTCTTTCTCTAAAAATCCTGGATGCTTTGACTGGTAACCCGATCCCGTTTACGCAATTTCATATGCAAATTAAGCTCTTATAATTCTAATTTCTTGATGTTACTCGCACGGCAGTCTTCTTACACCGTGCAAGGGGTCGCGTCGAGATAAAAGTAACAGGTTAAAGGTGGCAGGTTTGGTCAGTTGATCCAGTCTGGATGCTGGTCCCCCGTGGGAAATCAAGACGCCGGCCGCCTTGTTCGCTGCTGCCACTTTTATTATTTCGTTCATTGCGTCGAGTCAACAAACTTTTTTTTTTGTTTTGTTCAAAATTAAATTAAATTATTTAGTATCGATTGTGCTGTTGCCATGGTAATGCTTAGAGACATGTGGACGGTAATAAATCCAGAGCAGGAGCTTTGTAAGATTCCGACCGGAATACACGGAGGGATAGAGACGAGACATCACGAGAGTTCTACCATTAACAACTAGAAACCTCAACTATGTCGTTACTTAACAAGAATAAAGCCCAAAATGGTTGTGAGGTGCAGCGGACCGTTATGTTCTTTATCGCGTAATCTACATACAGGACCTTTGCTCGGAACATTACTGAACTTAAATGCCATGTTCTCCTAGGAGCAATTTACGTAAAACTCTATGCTCTGTGCTGGCCCGCAGCTGCCGTAAAACATAATAGAAATTCCGGATTAACCGCGCAAAAATCAGCCAATCCAACCATATTCATTTTGGAAGAAAATTGACCCAACCAAAATCAAATTTTGAACTAAAATCTGTCATTATTTTGTTCTTGTGCAACTTTATAAATTTTGCCGTTTTAAATAATTTTTGGAAATTTTTATAAATTACATTTTCAAAATATCTAAAAATTCTAAATAATAATTTGTAGCAAAAAAACTGTTGTAGGTAGCTACACAAATTAATTTGATTTTCCGAGATTTGGTAATTATTCAAATTTATGCAAAATATTTTTATAATTTGAGCATAAAAGTTACAATATGGCAGGGCGTCCTTGGTAACCCTCCCAATGATGGGCAGTTCAGTGAATTAGAAGTTACCGCAAAGCAAAATTTTCGCTAAAACTGCAGATTGGAGCTTTTCCTTTAACGTTGGGGTCACACCTGCTCCCTTTACGTGGCATTGCACGTGCGAGCTGGCCCTAGATGCGATTACGCAGAATTTCTCTAGGGCACTGGTCGGTGGAACGAAAAATACTTGACAAGGGAGTTCGGAAGTGGGCGTTCTGAACAGAACTGAACAATAGAGAAACTAGGAAAAGCGGGTGAATCAACTTCTCTGGCGTAGTAAATAGCGCTTATATAACTAGAGGAACTACTATTTTACTAACAATTGGGTAGTAGAAACAAACATTGAAACTTTAATTGCTCGCTTCCCTCACAAAATCGATAACAAGTATTATTGCGGGACATAATACTGGAAAATTTATCGGAATGATGTTTGCAACTACAGTATCCAAGAAATTTATTGTATTGTTGGACTTGATATTATTTGAAAATTTGATACGGGTCTTTGTGCTTGTGGGCGAAACCATTTTGATTTACAAGGGTTAATAGTTGTTATTTTTTAGTGGTCAATTTTTATTTACCAAATTATTTCACGGAGTTTCAGAACTAGGTATATAGGTACCTAATTATGTAGGTATTTTTACTTATAACATTATAGTAATTTGCCTCTCAAATAAAGAGTTTTAGGATAAAAAGAAACTAAAGTGGAAGCTAACAGATATTTGCATACAATTTATTTAAAACTTTACTTTTTACAGTCATTCAAACTAATTTAATTGATCCAATTCTGGCCAGTTTTTGTACCTGACCTCGTCTCCCCGATTTCCGTAGATACCTAGTTTGGAAATTTAGATTTGTGGATTAAAAAGTTAAATTAATAAGCGTCCCAACGGCCCTCGGTGCTAAAAGGAAAGGCGAATTTGTGCAATAATACGAATAAAACTCGTACATAAAACTGCAGCCGGTTCAATAAAATAGAAAAGAAGCGTGACGGAATTTAAAAATAATACCCACCTAATTTAATTAAAGTGGCAAAGCAATTTGGAGATGCAGCGAATGAGCCTTTTAACTCCAACTCTAAATTACGCCAGATCTCCAGGGGCGCTAACCTTAATTTAATTAATTCGCGCAAAAATTGTACACAAAAAACTTTTCTCTCTGTTGTCTTTATTTTATTTCAGCATACGCTTAGATAACTCTACACAATTATATGCCAACAGTTAATTTAATTGACCAACAGAAACTTTAGGTCTCCTCCTTTCAAGAATTTTCACATTTTAATCATAATACATACTGGAGAAAATTAACAGAATAGCTACTGAATTAAATAAGCATTTAGATGCAGAGCTTTCGGTGGTCGAGTCCAGCGCCATCTTTTTGATAATAGCTCCACTATAAGTGTGAGCTTTCGGACTTTTACAGCACAGCGTATGCGGAGACCGCTGTAAAGCTGCTACATTGGGTTCCTTCTCTCACTCTCTCTAAGCACGTTGAGGTGGAAAAATTGTCTTTTAATTGCTTGAAGCCAAACAGCCCCCGTGTTAGGGTTAAAAGGGGTTGGAAAAAACTACACTGTTATTAAAAATTCACGTTTTTATTTTCATATTTTTCTTTTTAAACACAATAAAGATTATTTAATATTATTGATCGCCGTGATGGTCTCCTGATACAAGTTGGGGTGGAGTAGTGCGGCACCTGTAACAATAGAATAAATATTTAATAAAATTTATAACGTTAGCTGGTACTTTATTAATAGCAATTACATAAGTTATTTTAAGTTTTTATATTAATTTGTAACTACCTAAAGATTACCGAAATCTTTATAACAAAAACTGTTTACACAGTGACAACAATGCCAGTTCATAAAGATCTTTGAAATGTAAAATTGCTTTTAAACACATGCAAGAAATTCACCTACATGTAGTAGGTCCCTAGGGATATACACGAAAGCGTGCGTTGCGCGTGCTATAACTGGTTTCCCCTATAATAATTGTGAACTTTAGCCGAGACCTATCCTGTTGTTATTACGACCGGAAAGATGTACATTTTAGAGAATTATGTTAATTCAAAAAATTTCAACCAAGCGTAAAGTTTGTGGTAAAGTGACCAATGCTTATGTATTGGTGTGTCGTCATTAAAGTATAAAAAAATTAATAGATGCCTAACAAAAAAAAAGAATAGGTATTATTTCGAATTTGAGACTAATCAAATTTTCCTCCGATATAGATCCATTAGCGCTTAATGCATTAAGGCATTATGTTAAAGATAAAACGTAAGCTAATCCTGAGATGTTGTTAATTTGATATTTTTGTAAATTAAAAATGCTTCCGGTGCTTTTATCAATATTCTATAAAGAGAAGGGATGATGCCACTCGCAAGTATGGGATTGATTACTGATTACACTAATAACGGAATTAATGGTCTCATCGAATATACGCTCTAATGAAGTTATAGGTAATTCTTGAAAAAAGTAATTGAATAAGTTCATTTATTTTCGTCATCAGATCAGCTGGTAGTAAAGAAAGGCTTTTGCTTTTTTTGTAATAAAAGCTCAGCAAAGTGTAAAACTCGTAAGATTAATTATCTGATTTTGTTAAAATGGTATCTAATATTTTGGAAAAAAACTAACTCTGATGCAAAATATTTTTTAATTAATTTGCCTATCGATCAACTTCTTGAATGTAAAAACTGAATAAAGAACATTTATTTTAAGAGATTCGCTAATTGTTTACAGAATCGGTCGGTAGGTGGGTCCTACATACTTGGGAAAAAAGTTTTTCTCTGATTCTAATTTTTTCTTTCTTAATTTTAGAGCATTACAAGCATTGTGAACTTTGACTTAACTCTACAACATCATATTGCCTGGCTTTATAGGTAGCCCATTTAAGTAATTATTTTGTTTTATTTCTCAAATTATCTTCCTGTTGGTGCTAGATGTTAAGCTTTTAGGGCTAACCAAAAATTATTCAAAATTGAGCCAGAGCAATAGGTACTTAAGTAGGTATATAACAGAAACTTCTCATATTATGTTTTCTAAGTAACAAAAGACAGCAAAATTTGTTTTCTAATTACACCTTATATCGACAGTTTTGAATTTTCAACAAACTTGCAATTATTAAAAAGAATAGTAATAGAACGGTCTCCTGTTACTTGAAGAATTCTGAAAGCATCATTTTTATGATCACGTAATGGAAGATAAAGAATTTTTGTTAAACCAAAACTACTGTTTGATACGGATAGTAGGCATTTTTTTAACTGCGGTGGTGTAAATTCGACGAAAGTTAAAAATGGTCAAAAATTTGCACCAGTTTTTTGAAATAATATGGTATCTATTCTGACTGCGTCAATTTTTGTAACAAGCAGTGCAAAAGGCAAAAATCTTTATAGGTATTTATCCTACTTACTTATCATAAAACGCAATGTTGGTCACTTGCCAGACGTATTTCTCATTTACTTTTCCATAAAAAATCTTGTTCAATGATTGATATAAAATTTTCCATCGTGTTCGAGTAGCTTTGGGCGTAATGGAAACACTCATGTTGTGTTTCCTAAACTGTCCATAATTTTTCTCGCTGTGTTGTTGAAGCGCTATGCATATTCCTTCAGTCCATTATGGAAATGGGATGAGACGCTGCATCAACTTTACGAATTAGAATATCGACATCGTGTCGTGGTAAATTAATTCATAAATATGGATGATCTCCAAGGGAGATTTTCGATAAAAACGAACGAAAATCTCCACCGTCCACCCATTTTTTCTTTGCGATGATTGTCACCAGTTCTGTTGTTGTTAAAACGACGCGTTTCTTTGTTGCTGAATCCTAAAAGAGACGAAAAATATGTAAATTTTTGGGACTAGAAACGTGGTAGGTAATTAGATTTTCGAGGGTTAGCGTTGTTTTTTTCTCATTGTTTATTCCGCAAAATTCGATAAAAACTCGATAAATCTTCGTCTTTTCGTGGCGTGTGACGTTGTGTTGCGACGAGAAAAAGCGCTACTGGCAAAATTAAAACTTACGTAATCTATACGCATGAAGGCGCCCTTTAACTTACACCATTACAGAAAACAAAACGTATGCAAATTTAAAATAAGACCTAAAATAGCATAAAAGCAAGTTAATTATACAAGAGAATAGCTTTCACTGTGCGCGCCCGTTCGTCGACAACCGTCCGTAAGCTCCTGACGGATAGGGGAGCTTTTTGTGCGCGCCGAGCTCCCCTTTATAGGGGCAAAGTTTTTAGAGCGCCCGCACAACTTTTGTGGCTTGGGCCCATTCGCAAACTCCACCCACTGTTTTTAACGGCAGGACGGCCATTTTCACTTTGCATAAGTTATTCTGTTCATGGACCACACCCCGGCATTTTCCAACTTTGCTCCGGCCTCACTAATTCTCCAAACTTTGTATCTAATTTACACAAATTCTCCAAATTGAATTAGTTATTACACCGAAAAATTTCATTACAATGGGCGACGGGAGACACCGCCCTCTGCGCCACTGAATTTTTCCGGAAAATTCCAGCAGGAACGTCAACGAATCGGCAGCACGGTTTGGTGAAATTTGAAAGATTTTTTTTATTTTAACGTCGGAAAGCTGAAAAGAATCGGCGGAATCAAATGCGATATGGGGTCATTATGAGCGTGAGGTTTGCAAAGAATTGCAGGTTTGGGAAGGGCAGGAAAAAATCAATCCGCGGAAGGGACGCACTGGGCATGCTCCAGTGCTTCAAAATCATGCTGGTACTTTAACACTGCCGAATTTTTATTATGTGATTGTTGTATTTTTTTATAACGTCATACGCTTTTGTTGTTAAACAGTGAATTTTGCAAGTAGATCTTTTGGAAGTATCAACCGAAAGATAACAACATCTAGAAACAAACTAGAAGAATAGTTGACTGTTCTTCAGAATTTGTATCTCCTGGATCAAACAGTAGAGATCGTTTTCATAAATAAGTAAAGAATAAAATATTTCAGTAAATCAAAAAAATTAAAGTTGTTTAAAGACCATATACCTATTAGGACTATGATTTATTACAGGTTTGAGTAAAAAAGGCAGAAAGCAGAAATCTATATCGGTGAGATCAAAAGTATCAAGCAGTGCTTATTGTGGCAGTAAGTTGCATGAAATAAAAAGCTATATTACTTAAGTTAATAATTAATTACTTTTAAATTTTCAAAATTATTTTCAGTGGTAAAGTGGAGTTTAGAAAATTGAAACTTGTTGCGTAAAATACTTCTGTATAAAGACCTACTTCAATGACTTTTTTCAAATACATATGTTAAAGTATTCTTTGTCTGTTAATTAATTTTTATTAACAATTGTCCAAATTGTAGAATGTATATCTAAAATTAGTAATGGTTCAAATAAGACGAAGACGAGAAGAGCCATAACAGCTTAGGGCAGAGGGAACAAATATTTTCTCAATATTAGGTATATAGTCTTTATGATTTTTTAAGGGCAGTTTTGACTTGCGCACTATTCAATTTGTTTTTAAGCAATATGGCGTTAAATTCACATTCCGCAGAATTCAACTGTCAAAATGTTCATGCTTCATTCTACATTTTATATAATGTCAGATACACATGTGAAATATTTGAAGCCAAATGTATTATAAATTATAATATGTAGGGGCTGCAAAAATATTGTAAAATTTTCAGAGAGCAAGAAAGTGCATTTATAACAAATAATTAGTTAATGGGTCAACAATGCTAACTAATACTAGTGAAATATTTGGAAACTTTTGCGATGTTCTTTCTAGAAAAGAACTGCATTTTATTCTTATCAGGAATATGCAGTTAATTTAATTCACGTAAAATTTATTACCACAGTTAAGTGCAACGACAAAAAAAAATGTCCAGGGTTTTCTGTAGCGGGAAAATGCCATATTTTATCAACGATTCTTAGAGTTTAATCTCGGTTGAAGAACGATTGAAGATGGGCTGTTGGAATGGGATCGCAAACCGTGGAAGGATACCCGGAAGAAAAAACGAAAGCCGGATTTTTTTCATGAAAGCACTGTATAGGGCGGAGGACGCGGCGCGTCCCTCCCGGATTCTTGCCCGCTAATATTTGCGAATTAGAGGCCGAAACGCAGCCCTCAGCAATTAACCCGAACCTTAAGTAAAATCGATAGTCATCGAGCAAGTAATTAACGCAGGTATTCGGCCTATATGCAATCGCGTCAACAACAACCACACACCCATCGAACACGGACAAATACGTTACCGGAAGCGGCGTCGGAAGCTTTCTCGAGGGCGTCGTCGCGTCTAAGAGACGTCGGTACAACCATCACCTCTAATACTGTCACTCTTTATGCACTCCCACGGGGCACTAGATCGGAGCGTGGACATATCGGTGCGGTTCAAACAACATTGGAAGAATCAATCGCAACATTTGTAAACAGGGTTGTCACGTATCCCCCTCCTCCTGTTTGTAACGTCCACGTCCCATTTGGTTATTGGCTCATTGCTATCATTGATTGAGTATTATTATTTTGGAATGCGCGTTTTTAAAACTCTGAACAAACACGTGGATGAGGAGGTGTGCGGAGCGAATGACGTGTCGATGTTGTTTTTTGCTATTTTTTTTTTTTGAGAGAGGGAGGACGAAATGTTCGGTTGTTTATTTTTGTTTTGCTGGCTGCAGGAAAAAATCGGACAAAGCCGACTGCGACGACGATGATGGGGCGGTTTCGGTGCACAGGGATTTCAAACGGCGATGCGAAGCTTGTTTATACAGTATATGATTTTGTTGTTGTAATTATCGAAGGTTAATTAATTCATTCGGTTTTTCAATATTGCAAAACAAACAAGAGAGGT
Source organism: Schizotus pectinicornis (assembly GCA_951805265.1). Lineage (NCBI taxonomy): Eukaryota > Metazoa > Arthropoda > Insecta > Coleoptera > Pyrochroidae > Schizotus > Schizotus pectinicornis. The sequence continues at coordinate 2,402,288 of OX638204.1, read as the reverse complement.
TGCAGTACCTACCTACCTGTCTGTTCCTAATGGTCATAGCATTTTGACTCGATAATTTAAACAAAATTATCAATTTTATTCTACAGGTGGCTCTGAACTTCATGCCTTGTAGTTCGACTGCATGTTTCCTCTGATTACACTGTTGTCAAGTGTTGGAAAACTAATAAAATTTGAAGAAATCTTTAAAAAATATTTTCTTGATGCTGAGAATTATTGTCAATTTGGGAGTTTCTAAGAATTATTATTAATTTAAATTATATAGGCCCTTTCTATTATTAGCCTCGCAAACGTGTGGTTTATAAAAAAAAACACTAAAACAAGTAATTTTTAACAATAAATCCGTATCCATAAATGCGTTGTTTTGGCTATTAAGAGATAATTGTTTTGGCACATCAAATTTATTTTTTATACAATCGTGTCGAAATAGTACCATTTCGAATGTCATTTTCATGTTGAAATGACTTGTTTTTTTTTCACTATACTGTCACTTTTTCGCACTAGATGCAAAATGTAAAATTAACAGACAAACACCTCAATTATCAATGAAATGTTGATTCTATTATGTCGCATTTCCTAGGAAACAAAAAATTGTGCAACTAAATTATGCAGTAAGTATGTGCAATTTTATTCTTTCTTTTTACATTTTTAACAATTTTGGCGACGATTGTATAAAAAATCTTGTATGTAGTACGTTGCAAAATTCGTGTCTTTCGCACGCGACGTGTTACCAAACTCGTTTCGCTCGTTTGGTAATATTCACGTCTTGGTGCGAAAAACACTTTCATTTTGCAACTTACTATATAAATAGCTATACAACTATACATATTATGCATGACCTGTCAAACCCTACTTTTTGACATAACAATAATTTTTTTCCGTTTTTTTCTGAAAGAGACTTTAACTCTTAATATAGATAACAATGATACCACTTTATTGCATTTTTTTGGTAAATGCTTCTTTTAGTAATTATACTTATTAATTTTAAGCAAATGTAAGTAACGCCAAACATATTAAACCTTCTCTCTTGGCAAAAACGGAAGAAAATTCACTAAACGCCAATAAGTGACTGTCAGCACGTATTACGCTAGTTTTGCGTTATTGTTGACAAATTCTTTTTCAAATTATTTTTGTTACACGACGCCGAAGCTTTGCTGCCTTCTGCAATAATAATTATAATAAAGTCCCTCCTAAATCGTGGCTTAATCTCCATTCCCAGCATCCGAAAAATAAAGCGGGATAACTCGTTTACGATCTTTAATTAAGGCCGAAATCCCGGTTCGAACATAAAAACCTGCAGATTGGAAGAATTATCGGCGATGGGTTTAAGCAAAAACCGGTTATCTTTTGATCACGAGAGCTTTACCGGTATCGGGACGTTTTTCAGGACGGACCAACGTCGCCGAGGCGGAAATTTACCGACTTTCCCGTAAGCCAACCGGGATTAATAACAGAATCAACCTTATTAATGGCTAATGTCTTTGAAAAGATTACCAAGATGGATCTAACGGTGCCGTTGGGTTTAAGCTGAAGGAATCCGGAGATTTTCAGGCAAATTGCTAGCTTAATCTGGATTTTTCAGTTACGGCTTCAACATATGGTTGATCAAAAAATAAATTCCGCGACTCTCTTGAACACGTGAAAACTAAGAAGGGAAGCTGCAGGTTCTCCCGGCGCCTCCGCCATTTGTAACATTAGGTTAAGAGGACTTTGGTTGGTTTTGCGTTAATTAACGTTACGGATAGTTAACGGATAGTTAACGCTAAATAGTTGGTTTTATTAAAAATATTCTTAGGTTAGCTAGTTAGCTACTTTGTCGTTATTTTAGTAATATAGATACCGAAAAACTTGATTAGGGCTTTTAAGAAATTCGGCTTTTTTAATGCAACTGACGGGTGCTTCGCTACAGATCTAGTCTTGGACATTCCCCCAATTATTCTGAAATAAATTCTTGTCTGCTAGATGCACCCCGACCTCATCCCCGACGCGCCCGAGCCTGGTCACCACTGACAGTAATCCAGGTGGATCGGAGCTATCGGATTGTGTGATTTGTATCGCGGAATGCCTACAAATGAAACGATATGTTCGGAAAAAATATTATATGGGCGAATCGGTCTGTAAAGCGCAGCTATTTAAAAATAAATTTGCCAGTAAATCGCGGTTATAACGTAGGTCAGGTCGCGAATGTAGTTGCGTTAGGCTTTAGGTGGGATTAGAATGACAGGATTTTTTTTTGCTGGCAACAATGAACCTGTGGCGATATGAGTGTGTTATGTATAGGTATATGTGAAACATCGCGAAACCCCGTGCGGAATGGCATTACTTTTTATTTATTCAAAACTAAAATGCAGCGCTGTGCGTTTTGAACAATAGACGATCGATGGGTGCTTGCGCATTGATTTTAGTTTTGATTGTTTGCAGGGGAAATTTATTAATTTAGACGGGAAATTTATGAGGCGCCGCTGGAAAATATTAATAAACGCACGAACAAAACCATCAGTTGGAGTTGGAATTAGAGACGCCTCAATCTATAGGCGTTTCATTTTGTGCACATAAATGATGATATTTATCATTTAATTAGTAAATCTAATCTCCCAAAACAATTACTCATCTTTTCCATGACACTTATATAAATGATCTCTAGGTTATTAAATTAATTATTATACTTACAACTTGATTTGTTAAAGATTTTTTAAAACACTGTTTATAAACAAAAATAGAAAAAATATAGATATTAGGTATGTTTTGGAAACAAATTGATTCTATAATGTTAAGAAGTTATCTAACAAAAAATAAAACTTTAAACGTAGAATGATTTCTCTTTTAAAAAGAAGCATTTTAACGCATACTCTACAAGTAATATTTGGTTGTCGGTTGTGAAAAATGCCGGGTCAATTGTTGTGTTTTTGGCGGCCTCTTTGTTTGTCAATTGCGATTTTTTGTTGATCCGTTGCAATTTTCTTGCCGGCTTACCGGGTTCCGGCGTAACGAGCGGCAATTTTTCGGGATCGGTCCGGCCATACTTTTTAAAGCCCCGTAAACGTGGTTTTGAGTTTGTTTAAACAGCGGGCAGGGTATTAAATTACTCTCATATTTTTTCCAGTGTCCTAAGCAGGAGCATTTAAAGTGGCCGGCTGGTGCCCCGACGCGTTCCTGCAAAAGAGACGGAAAGTAAAAAGTGATGCAGAGTGCACGCGTGGGCGTGTCGCTGAAAACTTTCTATTGGCTGAAAACGGCGAAAAAATTCCTGTTACTCCCTCCGGAGAGCCGTGCAGGAACAGGATGACGAGAGCAAACATTATTTTTGGATGCCATAAATTTGCGGACTAGAATAAATATTTTCGGAAGAGTAAAATGTTAAGGACTTTTCATTATGCCGCTGAATATAAAGTTTTAAGGCTATTATGCTCAGACCTATTAGCATAAAGGAATATTTCAGTTAATTGGTCTGGACTTTCGGCACAGCCGGGTTGGAAATTTCAGGAAATGCCCTGGAATTATAGCGGGTTTATGCAAAAGAGCGCCATTTTTGCTTGACATTACTTGCGAGGGGATGAATTATACAACAAAGAAGCACGCTCGCCAGGCTAATTCTCAACAGACGGGACCCGCATCACTTTTTTTTGTTTTTTTTGTTTTTTTTTAATTATTCTAGGTCACTATATCGATTTCCCACATTTCCTAATTACGGATTTGATCGCAAAGCAACGGGGTTTTCTCAAATTGGATCTGGTTGAGTATTAATTAAAGACTACAATGGACCAATTTATCTCGGGTGAATGTGAAGTAGTTAGGAGTTTCCAATTTCGCGAGGGATAATGAATTTTGAGCCAGAATGAGCCAATTGGTCACTGTCAATGCCCCGAAGATACATTAACAGCGTCTATAGACCAAGTTAATAGCCTACTCTCACCCATCACGAACTCTTCTTTCATAATAATTTTAATCAACATTTTTGTTTTCGCAAATTAAATTAATTTCGTCGCCTTTGCGTTATACCCCGGGAAATATTGACCCCGTTTCAGGAGCGTTTCCTATACATATTTAATGGACGCCCCCCATACTTTCTGGTTCGCATTGAACTTTTTAATGTATTCCGCTCTTGCTCCATGTTAGTTGGTCTGCATGGCATCTCCCTCGCATAATTTGCATCGCCCTGTATCTCTGCGAGGTGCGGCCGGGAGAAGGATGAGAAGTGGGAGGGATGGTGGTCAGATCTCCCCCTTGCGAGGGTGGTTTGAACAACCCCCGGATGGTCTTTAGTGTGAGGTCCAAGGGGGCTGTGATGGATGACCTCGGGGCTTCGGGAGTTCACAGAGAACTAAGCCGGGTTTCCAGCAAAAAATTTCATTTAAAACTTTACTTGTAATACTTAAGGCATGGCTCCTTTGAGATCGGGACGCTGATGATATCCATTTGGAAGAACAGGGGACGCGCACTCCAAGTTTCAGGCGAATTTAATGGAAAAAAGGATTTAATTAAAATTTCGCCAACAAAACACAGAAGCTTTGAGAAAAACACGCTTGGAACGTTAGCGTGACATTTTTTTCGGATAATAACAACAAATTCAAATTTTCCTGCAAACCGCGATTTTATTATTCAAGGAGCCCACTGAAAATTTTTACTGAAATATCGTCGATTAACCGACAGCTCTGAGCCTTACAAAGAAAATATCGGTTTAAGCTTTTCGGTTCCCGGGATGTAGCCATATACCTACCTAAAGTATGAAAGTTAAAAAAAATATGCAAACAATAATTTTCAAATTTTTTAAGCAACCAACAATTTACCACGGTGTAACAAGCGATGAATATGTTTATATCGTTATGATAATTTTTTCTATTCATAAGGATTTATAAGTTTAATACTTAAATCTTTTATCTATAATTTTACAACGTTTATATTAAGTAAGTATCTATAATAAAACAACGGAAAAAGCTTTACTTTAAAACCATGCCATTATCGGTGTGACTATACTGTTTCAAGTAAAACACCACTAAGTTCTAAGATTTTATAACAGAGGCACAAAATGATCACTGTAATTTTTGTGACAAAATAGATTTATAGTCCCTTTCACTAGATCTAAGGTTAAAAATTATTAATCATTTAAATGAATATTGGAACTTATTTACCTACTGGTAATATCTATATACCTCTACCTAATGTTGAATTTATCTAATATGTCACAAACTTGCCTACCGATTACTTAATACAGTAAACAATAACACAGATTACATATTTCGATAATTTTAATTTTATAAAACGCTTATGGCAATGATACTTATGAAACCAGTTGTAATGTTATAGCGTTCAACTTGTGTTCTAATTTATCTCGATTAGATATTGCAAAAGCGATAACCTTTTTTTTTGATAGTTATTCTAATGAACCGAAGATAACTTTATTAATAGGTAAGCATTTTATAACACTTAGCATTAATTATTAATGTTGTAATAATGGGAGTAAACTGGGAGTAAACTGTTATTGCTTAATTTTGTTGGATTCTTGGATTGAAGCAGTTTTCGATAGGTGCTACTATAATTTTCACTTTTGTCTTTTAGTCTTTTATCTTTTTCATCGTTTATGCTATATCCATCAGGTTGGGATAGCTCATCTATACAAAAGCCGGCGAACGCCATGACCAAAGAGCATTAACTGGAATTGGAAACATTTTCCTAATTTGAGACCAAAAGTTCTTTTGAATAGATGCCTTGGTGGTACTTATCAGTTTCTGACATAATCGTCGGATAGCAAAATTGCTGTTTGAAAAAACTGATTTATAGTTTTGCAAATAAGGCGTTTTTTCTTTTCGAGCGTGTTGGTCGTGCATATTTACATCTAGATAGATTAAAAATGAAATAAAATAGTTTTTAATAGAAAAATTAACTACCTACGTCAATTATATGTTTTAGAGACACGATGTTAAAACGCGGAAATTGTGATAAATCCCATATTTAAATCTTGATAGTATAGCGGGTGCTTGGTGGTTATAGGTACCACCCGAAACAAACCTGTTATTATTCGTAATTTAGCTCCACAGCTTATAAAGGTTTTAATAATTTCTTTTCAAGAGCATTGGAAATTAGAAATTCTCCGCGTAAATTAATTGGCTGCGCTTTCCTCTTTGATGGATAATCATTTCAATTACTGCCGTAATTACGTATTGACGCCAAACGAATGAAACGTTCATTGTTGAAACATCACGAGAGCTTGACGGTGAAAAATTTGAATTTTTCGGTTCCGTCGGCCGGGCGAAATGGCGTCGGGACGCTCTCGGCGTATCGCCGTCGGAAAATGAGCGCATCGAAAAAAGCGTCGCATCGTTTCACACGAGAATAAAAATAATAAAAAACATTTTAGAGAAAATAAAAGCGGGTTCAGACGCGTTACCGATACACACCGTATAATGAAAACAAAATATAAAAATAATCACGCGCGGGAAAATCCGTCAGATGGTTGTATTTGAGTGTGTGAGTGGTGTATTTTTATTTTTAATTGAACCGTTGAACTGCAGAGTGAAAGTGTGTCGTTGGGAAAAATTGCAAAAGCGGGAAAAAGTAGGACTCGATTAAAATTTATTGGAATTAAATTATTACATTTAATTCTGAATGGTAAATACTCGCCCGTCATTGATAATGGAACAAATAATGTAAACATTTTGTAGCGGATGGTGTTGGAGGCTGTCGATGTGTAAAAATGAAAGTTGCGGTTATCGATTCGGTGTTGAAAACGGATTTTTATTTTTGGTTGCAGATGGGTCAATGAGGGAACCGGAAATAGCCACTATCAAACGTAGTGTTTACTCGTACAAGCGGTGATTATTGCAAGGGTTATCTATGTGAATAAAAAGGCCACGTTTGCAAAATCTGAAGTTATAAAACTTAACAAGAAAAGAAGCTTCTCTAGATTTTTCTAAAGCAAATTCTTTGAAATTGCTGAAGTTAAAAAAACAATAATAAAAAAAAATCAAATATGTAATCCATGCAAAAGAACCATTATTATTGTTCTGAAAATCCAACAAGCATGGATAATTTTTATCAATAATTAAAATATTTCTTGAAAGTAGGTAGGTAGAGCTTGGAGAATATGTTTTGTCGTATCGGACGTTATTGCGGGCCGCACGGCTAGATTGGGCGACTGTCGTGTTGCTTATATTGAACCCTTGAAGAGAGGCAGACTCAAGCAAATAATTTCGGGCTAGCTTCCCTCCAAGAGTTCAAAATAAGTCAACAGAGCGATCCGTACAGTAGCCCAATCTAGTCGTGCGGCTCGCAATGACGTCCGATACGACAAAACATATTCTCCAAGCTGTACCTAGATTGACCTTGGCATAAAAAATGAAAAAACATTAAATAGGTAAGGTATATTTTTTAAGTTATCTTAACATTTTGGAGATATCAGTAGATAACTAGGGTATACCTATCTACATACATATTTTAATTTTCATTATATTTCAAGAATCACCATTGACTAATTTTGTTTTAGCAAAATTTCAGAAGCAACTATTTTTAGAGGCAGAACAATCTTGGAAAAATATTATTCACTGGTTTTTCATTTAAAATAAATTTTGGAACTTTACTTTTTTGGTAACTTTAATAATTATTAACTCACTCTTTACAGGTATATTTTTTGGATCCTGTGGCAGTACCTAATCATTGAGTTTATTTATTCTATTCAAATAAAGGAAGTGAAGAAAGGATCAAGATGGTTGTTATAGCTTACGTGTGTAAAATTGACAGTTACCTATCTGAATGTTTTGTACAATCCATATCTTCAGATGTAGAATAATTTACGGTATAATATACAGTATGTCTAATTGAATTTGTTATCTAGTGGGTTCTGAAAAAAAACGAGTCATCTCTGAGCGATCGACAAAGGCTTCATATTAGTTGAATTGGGAATGATCGATGACGTTTGCTGCGCTTATAATCTAAGTCGACGATGTCAGTTATGACTTTTATGAAAACAAAAGGGGCTTATGTCAACTTTGTTGAAAAATTCAGTTAGATATACTGTAGTTGCATACTTTTTGTATAATGAGAGTGAGTTTCTACAAAGAAAGTAGGTAATTCAAAAGATTATCTACCACAATGGGTCTGTAGTTTGGCAAAGTTGTTGCAACACAACAATATCGCTGAATTTTCAGATTTACCAAAACGCAATATTAATTCTAGGAAGACAAAATATCACACCAGCAAAACATACGCATACATATAATGGAATTCATTTAGGTAGATAGCGATCGTATGACTCACAAATATTTGGAGCATTGTTTAGTAGAATTGCTTGAACATGTGACAGTTTCAACTGCAACCGGCTCATAAATTCAGGCTTCCAGAGCACATCAGAGTATGACCACACTGAAACAAGTGATAAGTAGGTAAGTATAATGAAAGCATCAGACACAACCAGAGCGTCATGCATCAATTTTGACCTTCCTTAGACTAACAATAACAATTCTTCAAACATCAATACTTAGTACAGTTGGAGATATGGTGTAGAGAAGTAATTGAAGTAGGTAATTCCAATATAATCTAATATTAATATCTAATATCTAATCTAATATTTATAGGTCTCACTGTTCTACGTAGACGCATTTTCTTTTTAAGTATCTACTCTTCTGTATTAATTCAAAATATTAACTTGGTGATACGTTTTCCTTTTAACCAATTAAAGCCAATTTCAAATGGTACAAAAAGCTTCTTTCTGAAAATTAAAATTTTACTTCTTAATATTTTAAATTCCTCAAAGTCTAAATATTTATTTCAGGAATAGTTTCAGGTGACACCATGTTCGCTTTTCATCCGAGTAGAACAAAGAATTTTCACCAAATCATCAACTTGGTCTGTTGTTATAGGTACCTATGTAGATATTATTAGTGGTAGATTTTTGTTTCCTTTCTGGTATTGTGAGTAAAGTGCTTAACAGTGATAAGAATACGTTTGGTATATAATTGTGTTTTGTCTGCATGGCGATATAAAATTAAATTTCTGGTTTCTTCGGGGCATCGCATTAAATGGAAGAATGGGTGTCGGTCTGGGTGTTGTTTCCTGCTCGTTTTTAATGAGGTCGCCATTAGTCCGCTTCTATACGCAAACACGAGCTTAATTCAGAATTAAATATAAGCTAATGCAACGAGTCTCATAAATATGAAATAAAACTTTTTAAATGCGACAAAGTGCGCTGCATAAATCCAAATTACGACGAGATAAGGCCGGTTTCTGCACGTCCCGGCCGGTTCTCTCTGGAAAAACTTTAATTTTGCCCGGCCCTTGTAAAATATTGCTTTAATCTCCGGGAAATGTGAAAAATAACGCGTCGCCTCCTCGCCTTAGCTGAATTTAAATTACTTGTGTAATCCGTGAAAGGCGAATAAAAACGACCGGAGCCCCGGTTCGGGTCATATTGCTTCTAACTTTTTAATGCCCGGAACGTTTCCCGAGTCCCGGAATGTTTGAGATACAAATAAAGCCCTGTTTTATTCCTTAGTTTGAATGGGAACCGGGGTCCTGGAGCGAAATTAAAAACGTCCTGCTAGGAATGGCCGCTAAAGCAAGAATTTTATTGCCCCGCAACGCTAGCAAAAAATATGGAAATCAAGATTAAGCTCTGAAATATTGCCGGAGGAGGTTTTGTTGCAGCGCTGCAACCAGATCCTTGGAAACGGAAAACCGGAAACTTTTTGCAGCTCCTGGTGAAATTTATTTGACACGCGACGTTGAGCTTCAGCTCCAAACTACCAACCAACATTAATAATTTCTATTCCTTTTCTTCAATTTTTAAGCAGTTATGTTAAAAAATTAAACCTCCATTTGAAATTCTCGCTTAAAAATATTAATAAACATGTAGCGAGACGTGGAAAAGAAAGAAAAAAACCGAAAGCTCTCACTGGTGATTCAACTTATTTCCGATTGATATCGATGTTTCGTGATGTCGAGAGAGCATCACTCCGGATGCACTCGACAAACCTGCAAATAAGACCAGACAAAGAGCCTGGAATCCTCCAGGAAGCGGACTATGCCGGCGGCACGCCGCAAAAGCTCTCCCTTCGGCCGGCTCAATCCTGTTTTCCTCCCGAACCGTGGAAAAATCAGTCAAAACTACATTTCAGGCAGCCATTGGAACCCCGATGTATTTTTAAAGCCGGGATCTGGAGAGCTTTTTAAGCTCTCCCCACTCGAAAAAAGCAAAGTGGAAGCACCGCCCCTCCAGCTCGGCCATTGGCTGGAAAAAGTTCGCCGCACAGGCATATCATTAAGAAGACTTGGAAATTTTGCGCACTCGAATTCGGGCATAAATCAGAGGGGGTGTGGGGTGAAAGCTCCGCGGTTGAGCCCGCGAGGGCAGGACGAACGTCATTAATAGTGAACGATGATGATGAGGCGGCTCAGATATCGGTCTTGGAAGTTGGGAGGATCGTTGGAAATGCTTCACTTTGCTCCATCCAGGGTGGATTTATTGATGACACAATGCGGCTACATGTGTCATTCGGTGAACGGTTTCATTGTCAAGATGAAGTGCTACTCCACTTACAAGGGCATTTCTCTTTTTAATCACCTCTTCAACCCTGAATGATTGCCGATCGCTTCTATCCGTTTATCTGATTTACGCCCAATTCATGCAAAAAACTGGAGCAATTCCACGATACTCGGACATAGGAGCTTTCCGCCCCACTTTCCCTTTTACGCCCGCAAGCACAACGATCGCCCGGCAAGCTGTTTTTTATCGCAGCAACTAGGGAACTCAAAAATGGCCAACTGGGGCACAATGAAAAACTATCAGGTAATTTTTGTCAATATTTGCATACTTTCCAAGTTCAGGATTTGCACAGGAAATTTTATACTATGACAAAGCAATAGCTCAAAGATTGCGGCAGAGAGTTTGATATTACATAATATAAGATCAACGAGCTATAAGTTAGGTTTTGTCAAGAAAGATAATATTATGTCCTCGGTAATGAAAATGTGGGCCAGAACTAAAACCAAATAATGGCAAAGAAGGCAGTTGGTGAATTATTTATTGATCGACAACCAGGCTGCTCGGTTCATCATCAATAAAAAAATCCTGTATATATTTGGAGCGGTTCACATTTAAAGCATGTTTAACATCCATGAACAAAGTGAATAATTAATTAAAAGCATCAAACTCACGTCCTCAATATTATATCGTTCTCATCATTTTTTAATCCATAACATAAATTCAAGCACCTTTTTTAGCAGCAACTGGTGGGCACAATCATCTAATTGTCCTTTATGTTTATTTTCGTTCCATACACATGGCGAAACCAACAAATATCATGAATTTTACAGGTACTTTTGAGGGCCATATCGAGGTACTTAATATTTTATTATTGTTACATTTATTTCGTAAATTTATATAGAGCTTACCTGTTGTCCCAAAGCAATTATGCCTATATTATACCTATACTTTTATGTGTTTTGGAACACACCAAGTTATTACTCACAAAAAATATCTCTTGATATATGTATACTTAGGTATGGCTGTAAAATTTGCAGAATCCAATGTGCCCAAAATTTTCTATGATTGTTATAACCATTTAAAAAAATTAATTTAACAATTAATTCCATTTCTTTTAGTTTGAAGCCATATCATATGACGTCACAATGTTCAGATAGTTTAAACCGGTATGTCTTCTATGTGCTAAAAGTCAGAGTTATAAGGTCTTAATTATAGTAATTATCTTATATATTATAACTGGGTAATACAAATTTAAAAGAATTGTTTCACAAGAATTCTAAAAAGGCTTTAGGTTGAAGCAGAATTTCTGTGAAAGATGAATGAATTGTGTCTGTGGTTTTTGACATGGAAATAGAAGGTAGATCTATGTAAAAAGCATAGATATAATATATTTATCTAAAAGTTTCTTTTACTAAGTAGGTAGGTATATCGAAGTTGGGTTGATCGGGGTCATTGGCCCCACAAAAACCATTCAACTTTATTATCTCCACTCCTACCTAATTCTAGCTCACTTTTCGGTCGTTTTGCAAAATACGTCACAAATTTTCCCGTTTTACCCTCGCTTTTTCACTAAGTAAGCGCAAAAAATCGGACTGCCGCAACAGGCATGATTCATTTCGATAACTTTTAGCACTTTTAATTATGTCCCGCCATTGCGCTGCATTTGACATTTTTCCAAATACATAGGAACTTGTGAAATAATTTGCTAGCCTCTTCCTACTGCATTGAAATGCTGGCAGCGTGGCGAGAAGCGAGATGGATGCTGGCGTCACCATCTCTGTCACGTTTGGTCGGCGCACTTTGTTAAAGAGTGCCATTATTTATTGCCGTAAGCCGAACAATGCAAAAAATATGTCCAGTGCCCTGCCGGAGGCGAAATGCAATTCTGTATGTGCAATGCAATATATCGCGTGGAATTTATGTAAGTTGAAACCTTAGTCGCCGACTCTGCTACCCACCAAAACGATTTTAAATTATGACAATTTTTGTAAGCAACTTAAAACGTTTCCTCCAAATAAATATTTTTACAGGGCCGTGTTTTAGAGAAAGGTGCAGAATGCAGAATTCTAACTGAGCTACTATAAAATTACAAAAGATGATTGATGTGACTTTTGTAAAAATAGGTGTATACACATTTTCTTTTCTTAGATGTTAGTGTAGTATTACGCAAAATATCGAACGTAATGAAGTAAAATATTGCTTGTCTCTGTCACTGAGAATCTGATTAAAACACAGCGTATATAATGCCATCAGCGTCAAAAGCTTTGTGGTCAAACCTTACGGTTCTTCACCGGCATTAAGTCTATCCTTCGTTTGTAAAACTGCTCTTCTCTAAAGCTTCCACCAAAACAGGTATCTTGTTAGTAGCAAATAGCGCGGTGAGGTTCCCGCTGCTAAAACAAATCCCCTTTTTCGTGGACCTCCTGCAAATAAATCAGGGATTTGTTTAAGTCGGAATAAAGTTAAAATCGCGCTTTGAAAACAAGATGGCCGAGCACACATCCGCACTCAAACCACCCTCGTCAACGTGTCCGTGTGTGCGTGCAGGTACGTCCTCGTTTCCGGGGATAGGTTGCTTTGAGTTTCCAGCTTCTAATTAGAGAGGCCGGCGGTCGCTTTTAAACTGGGCTCTGTTTAAACAACAGTTTATTTGACATAAGAAACCCGAAAACGTCATCAGCCGACCTCTCGTCCGCTGGTGCGCATTAGTTTGTTAGATTTATGCTCTGGCGGGTTTAATTAATTTTTAGTAAAACAATTAATTATTGCCATCAAGGAAGGAAATTAAATCGGGTTAGCATTTAATAAACTCACGTGCCATATTAATTCACGTACCTGATTCGTCTACAATGCATTCTGACAATATTAATTAGATAATTTGTGGTTTTTAGCTTTTCATGTTTGCTGTCGTCGTCTCTGCAAGCTCGCGAAGAGATAGCGAGTTATATTGTTGATGCCTATAATAGACAAAATCGTGTCGACACTATAAAGGTTTTGTGAACTATATACGCTTAAATTATTTTCAATGCTTCCATCTAGATAGGGTCGTTGTTTAGAAAATATTATAGAAGCATTAGACGTGGACGTGACGGTTCGTCTCCTAGTCCCCTATTGGTATCTCTGCCTCACTCCCGTTTGCTAGAATTCACTATCTAATATCTTTTTACACAATGAAAGTTATTATTATTAGATAGAAACAATACTCTTCTGATTTCGCTTCAATTATTTTATAGTCAGATAGTTATTCTTTTAAATTCGTTGATGATTACCTGCTGGTTCAGCTGGTTGTCAGACGTGACGTTGAGAAGGCGAGATATTATCAGTCGATGTAAATAAAGCGGTTTATTAGTTGCCATTACGATTCAATAAATAAATCAATTAAACAGTTAACAATGGCAGGATATATGCGTGAAACATGGCATGATCCAATTAAATTGCTTTTACTGGTCGACGAACGACGTAGGAGAAACTTCCGAAATTAGTTTCTAATCATTAATCAATGGCGTTTATTTAATGTTGAAGGTTCTCTCTTATTTGCTTCGGCTCATTATTTCTAGCGAACAAATTAGCGAAATTGGTCAAGCGAATTTCACACTCATTTAACTCAAATTACTTGTCAAAGGTGAACATATTGGTATCAAGCTCCAGAAATAAGTGTAGAATCTCATTATGTAATGATTTGTCACATTATATGCAATACCTAAAAATGACAATTTGGTATTGAACAATAATTATTATTGTTTATTGCAAAATAATTGTTTGCACCAAAAATTAGTATTGTTTTAATAGAAAGAAGACAACAAAGTCCAGGAAATTTTGAAACAAAATCTATTGAGGCAATCTTTCTATTAATAGATAGATATAATCGGAAACTTTGCAACGTCTACTTTCCTCTAACTTTCTTTCGTTATTTAATTGTCTTTATTTATATAATTCACTGTCAGTCAAATAACGTAAAAAGGCCAGACACGAGTTCTCATTCAAAGTCCTTGGTTGCACAAGTTATACGTAGTATATAGGTATGTGTTACGTGCTTTAGGTGAAATGAAGAGAATACTCCCAGGTTACATAGGTAGTTCTATTAAGTACTTTATAATCTTATTTTCAATTCATTTTCTCAAGTTTTGCTGGTAGTGTTCATCTAAAAATTGCAATTAAATGTCTTTTTGCACAATGGATGACTCATTTCAGCGGTCTATTATATTTTCCTATTTTCCGAAAGGATTTAGTAATAATAATGCAACTAAATTGATCTTACCCTGGGTACCCTAAAAGTCCAAAATGAAGTTAGTCTTTTTCCATAAACACCCCGAAAAGAGGTATGAAGCAATGAAATTTTGTTTATTAGCACTTTTTTTCTCTTGGTTTCTCTTGGAGCCCATTTTTAACCTCGAAAAATGAAAGATTGCGAATAAAACAGTATACAAGCCTCAGTGGAAATTTCTTTCTGTCTCGAGCATTAGCTCACTTCGGCCCTACGGGCCTCGGTAAGCTATCTTAGCTCTCGACAGAAAGGAAACATTTTTCACCTAGGTGTGTAATCTACTATTGTATAAATTTATGTTTCTCATAAAAAGCTATTCGAACAGATTTCAATTATTTTTCCAGTTTTGGTTTGGATCAAAAGTAACATTTTTTTTATTAAAAAAAAAGATACATATTTTTCAAGCGTCTCTTGAAGACAGTTAAGAAAGTTGCCAGAATCGTGTTAAACAGACCAAAATAACTACATAATAAAATTGATGTCAAAAATTTTTCAATTACCCAATTTTTTTATCTCAATCGATAAAAATTCAAAAAAATTCCAAAATTATTATCGTTTGTCCGCGATGAAATCAACCTTTTATGCTACCTATATTCGACTTTTCTAATTTTAAATTTGACCTCAACTTTGTCTTAGTAGTATCGATATATTATTATTTCTTATAAAGCCCAGAAAACTGCAAAATAAAATTTTTTCGAATTTTTAAATGCTTGTAACTTTTAAAATTATAAAATTATATAGTTATACAGTTTATTCCAAAATTTGATAAGTTACTCGGATTTTTTTTTGTAAATACCTATATCTAAATCTCTTTATTTACCTTCCAGTTCTTTGACTCTTTTATACGTCTTTATACTTAGATATCTGTTAACTTTTCCAAATAATTTTTTGTAAGACAGCTTAATAATTTTTATGAAATATTTGATTAACAAAACCTAAATTATTATTAACCATTCATTAGATAGAAGTTAGATGACAAAGAAGGCTTCACAATAGGTACATTTCTTTGTTTTTCGCTGACGCTCTTGCCTATAACCCCTGCCAAAAATCAAACTTACCTTTTTATGCTCGGTACTCGATTAATATAAACATGAACCGATCGACAAAAATAATCTTTGTATTTTTCCATTTTTCCGGCCTTTGCAAAATTGTTTACCTAATTTTGTTATTGAAAACCGCCCAATTTGTGCGTATCAACTATTTTTTCCATCTCTAAAAAACTCATCATCCCCGGGTTCATATTAACCAAACATTAATTAACAAAACAGCCAAATCAGCAAAGCGCCCTCTCGCCGAACGTTCCTGCAGAACTAGTGCGGCCACCATCCGCTGGATGTCGCTAGGAAGTTGCACTATTAAGCTCCCGAAAGCTCTCCCGCCTGTGCTGCAGCCAAAGCTCTCTAAAGGATCAAGCGTCAAAGCATCGGGATTGCGACCAGAAATTAGTTTCTCGCCCGGCCATTTATTTATTTGTTTATTTACTTATTTATTTGCAGGTCATAGCCGGGCACGAGTCTAATTTAAGCGGGATAAGGAATCGGGGTTAAGCAAAACACTTGTAAGCAGCATCGATAGTTTATTAGCAATTTAGCTGAAATTTAAGCGGCAAATTCATTAATAAGCTTTCAAATTCTACAAATGCACCACTAACTAACGAGCACTAACGAAATAGTCGGAACCGCTATTGGACAAAAGCTCAGTTAACTAACAGTTATGTTAAATGTCAGTAGGGTTGACGTAATATGCGGTCAAGTTGATTAGTTAACGAGTTTTTGTTCGCAAGCTTGATTATCTAAGATTTTTCTACCACATGTTCATAATACACCAAATTACTCGAGTTAATGGTTCTTCTACTACTAAGGCAATACTTCTCAATTCTACTTCTGCAAACTAATAGCGGGGAAGAAGAAAAAGTTGTTTTTTTGATTCATAAGTGTTCTGGGTTTTCCTGAAAAAGCCCGTTTTTGATTTTTTGAGGATTTTTTCAAGTCTAAGTCTAAGATGATGGCGAATATTGAGTCCATCTTAGATTTGGCTTGGGGTCCAAGGCAAGTCTGGTGATATCGGAAAATTGGGGGCGCATGCGTTATCAAAGTTTCTCTAACGATCCGCGCATACTGGAGGGCGCCACTGCGCAAGATTTCAAGAAAAATGCACTCTGTCGCATCAGTACAGTCGCGCAATAAGTTTCGCTTTTCTTAATACCACGTAATCCCCATTAACGTCGTAATTTCCCCGATGGCAGTGGAAATTCTTAACGGCGCGCCCCCTAGATTCATTAACATACAAAAAAATAATAAAACCCCTTTCATCAAGATAATTACTTAGGACGGTCCCGAGACTTTACGGTCATGGGGCGTTTATGAATTTTTATTCCCTCCTTTCATATGCAATTCAACTGTTTTTTATTATGTACCGAAAGAATTGTCTTTTCATACATTTTTCATTATGTCCAAGTTATTTATGTTGCTGGTTTTTACTTTCGGGACTGAAATTTATTAAAATTTCACGAATTCTTGCGCCGTTATTAAACAACGAGGCGCCCTATGGAAATTCCGAGTCACGCCGGAAAAATGGAAAGGGGATAATGACGTGACTCGTTTCCGCTTTCAGACAAAAAATTTGAAAGTGGGTAGAATAAGATATTTCAACAATAGTTTAAAAAGATTTGTTGCAATTTTTAATTTTCTTTTTTACTGACGAATTTTTTTTGTAAACAATGTGTTAAAGTATCTATATTGTAAAATTACATCTTGCATAAGAACTAAGGTCAGAATCGTGTTGAATGGCTCAAAATCTACAAAAATCAGTCATAAAATACATTGAAATCAACGTTTTATTATGTATTTGACCTACGTGATTTTACTTTCAAACTTAATTTGCCAATGCAATTTGTATAATGAATTTCAGAATTTTGAGTACTTATTTTTTTCTTACCTCAATCGATAAAAATTGCATATTGTTACTCTATACATATTGTTGAGTACACTTTACTAAAATGCATATAGCACCAATAATGTTAAAGAAAGCAACATTAGCTTTATGCGAGGCTCTTTGTAAGCCAAGTGAGGTCCGTAGGAACATACGATTCATTGCTCTCTTTGATCACATTTTTTTTTAATTATTATATAATTATAATATATTATAATAATAATTTTGCCTAATGTTAAAACTGTATGTTAATATTTAAATAAAAAATTTCGGGGAGCTTGATTTGCTTTCTACGCCGATAAATCTGTACAAATCTAATTACGCCCCTAACCATAAATAACGTCACGAGTCCGTCAGGAATAATTAAAATGAATGTATTTCTTAAGCGTTGACCCAGAGTGTACCGCAGGAGAGTCGTGCCATCGGAAGGGGTGGCAATAAGTTGAGATGGAGACTGTACACCTCTATGTATATGAACTTTGGAGCGGGACCGTTTCAACCCCTTGCCAGAGGGTACGCGGGGCGCTCCCTGGAACTTGTAAATGCAAACTAAGCACAAGGAGGGGGGCAATGGCCACTAATGATCAGGAGGGTGCACGAAATTCACCCTTATCGGCCTCAGATAAGATAGATTGCGGGCTCGGTGACAAATTTACAATTTGGGATTTGATCCGGGATCAGGGGCGCCCACCCCTAATTTTTCTTGAAACCGCCAGCGCCGTCTCGGAGTTTTGCCGACAATCGCGCCGTATTAACGAAGTTAACAAAATAACCGAAACAACGAACCTGTAAAAATAAACATCGCGATTATAAAAGAGTCCCAATTATCTGTAATTGTTTGTAGTAGGCTTTCGGGCAACAATGGCGATTGTCTTCGAGCAACAAAGGATCGCAGATATCCTTGAATAATTAATTACTTCCATTTTTCAGAGCTCAATACTCTCTTCCATACCCGTACAGCACACGTCCAGAGGTTCGTGTTTATTCGTACATTTATTGTACGTGGTGGTAGTTACTTTTGATGGTATTCGGGGGCTTTGCAGGAGAAAAGGAGAGGCTGGTTATACTAGTTTCCGGGAGCGTGCAGCAATTTTACCGGATAACTCGGTACTATTGCCTGTGTGAGAATTACACCGAAATTCATTCAACATCGCTTGACTCGGCACGAGCGCGTCTGAAAAATTCCACTTTCTTTTCACTTGACGTCGAGTTTGCCATCAACAGGAAAAATATTTGGCCAAAGCCAGAGCGCTTTCGGGGGAAAACGAAAAAAGTGTTTACCTGTTGGTTCTGAGCGATTACGCCGCAACAAGATTTCACAATTACGAAAGCACGACCGCGTAAATAAAAACACGAGTGATGGGCAACAACGAAAACCGATGGCGAAAGCTCGAATGGACGCCAGCTTTAGCGGCGTAATCGAAATCTGAAATGGCTTTGCGAAAAAATTGAAATTTGCCAACAAATCCTTGGAAAATTAAAAGTCACCGCCTCAATATTCATGAAACAAAGTAGTTGCGGAAAATCTCCACTAGAATTTGTTTAAACAAACACAAGATGTTTTTCAGATAACTTCAGTACTTTTTATTTCAAATTGTTGTTACTATGTCTTTTATGTTATACTTATTTATCTTATAGAAACTACAAAACGATTCTTTTGACGTGCTGCAAAATTATTTTAACTGCAACTTTCATGGGAGCTTACAAATTTAATTTCCACATTCAGACTGTTGCTGCATACCGTCGAACTTTAATAATCATCATCCGTTTTTTTGTTATTTGAAAAACGGTCGTTTAAAGCGGGCATTTAAAAACGCGCAAATATCACCTCGACCCGTCTTCTCCCTTTAAAATGACTGAACGGGTGCTCTTCCGAACGCCTGCAGGAATGGCGGGTGTTATCCTGCGGAGCTTTCGGGCGTTCGGTAGGGTCAAGTCAGTGCGAACGCGATAGAGTAGGGTGTCGGAGGTATCGGGCAGGGACTAAGACCGCAACCCACCCTTGTCCTTTCCTCGACCGCCCTTAGAGCATGCCACCCCCACCTGCCACCCTCTCAGCTCGTGATCAATACAGCTAGCCAGCTCCTGCAAGATTTTTAGCTTAGCTTGGCCGGGATCTACCACTACAAGCAAAACCACTCCTTAATGCGTCCTGAAGGAGTCGCGCAAATTTCGACTCTACACCCGCTTCGCATACGGCGCATCTCTTTGTTCCAGAGACCCGAGAAACTCTTTTCGGGGAAAGTTTGGGATGAAAAAGATGCGGTGTGCAGCTTTGTTTGGAAAGTTTGGAGCGTAAAAAGTTTGTGTTGGAGGGGATTTCTGGAGTGTGGCGCAATTTCTGAATCAATACCAGCCAAATTGTTATTGAAATGGCGATGAGGAATAAAAACTTGAACTTTCGGTGTTTTAATTAAAAACGGATGATTCTTGACGTTTTTTCTGATGGCTGAAGCGGAATTGGGTGGTGGAAGTTGGGGTGAAAGCGACGTTTGAGGCGCAAAAACCTCGTATCTATATCAGTGGTATCAGTGAGGTCGTCGGTACGGCCCAACGAGCACCGCAGCTTTAAAAAGCCGGCCACTTTTACACCTCTCACCATTTTTCACATGCGCGTAGACCCGACGAAACAGCTTGCAATACGTTTTAAAAAGCGATATCATCTTTAAGCCATTTAACACGTTCAAATGCTAAATATTGCGTGTTAGGGACGCCGACAAGAATTATTTCACGGCCCTGCCGGTTATTCGCTCAGTAAATATTTTTGTTGGCGTGAATTTTGCAATTACACTTAAAATCCGCGGTCTACAACAACAAACAGGACTGGCAAAAAATTGCTTTATATAAAGTACCTGCCTTTAGTGCGTGAGACTCGTAACGTCAGGTCGGAAAATAAAACGCCAAGTAATTGTTGAACAATTTCATCTACAAGTACGTAATATAGTGGACGAAAGCGAGATCGATTTCAAAGAGTAAAAAAGGCGGAACTGGCTGATTTGCAGTTAATGAAAACTACGCCGTTTAATTTTGACACGCGAAGTTTTTTTAATGCTCGCGAGGTGGAACCAAAAATGAATAGAGTTTTTTAAAGTTAATAATTATTTAATTTGCAGTGGTTTCTATAAGTTTAGTATGATCTCAGATCGAGAATAATTTTCACGATATTCTCCCGGCGCCTCCGCCATTTTTGACTATCACACAGCAACTACAATCTACGTATCTAAATGTTTTTTAAACATTTTGTTGCAAAGAGTCATTGGGTTATTTCACTTGCTTGAGTTGTTTTTATGTAAATGTTTATATTTCTTTCCGCTCGTGCGGTTATAATAGAGGAGCAACATTTTCTTTCATTGGTCGTAAAGAGTAGACAAACTCTCCGTCCTAATTTATGTGACGTCGTTGATTAAACCGGACGAACATTCTCTCCACGTTCCGTATAATAAAACCGATAACATACGATATTAGCAGGGGCCGTTTCGGTGTAAGCTTCTAGCTCGAGAAGGGGTTGATAGCACAGCAACTGCGGCCTCCTAATCTATTATGTACACGTTTAGCTTAGCCTATCCGGAAACTAGAAACTCCAAGTAATACAATACGGCAGCACCGCAATATTCTAATAACGTCGGCACACACACGGTCGGTTCCCGGAACCGTACAAAGTTAGCAATTTATAGTTGGCACAGGGTGGGTGCACACCCGGAACGAGGACGCCTTTAGAGTTATTACCATAGAGCTTAATAGCACCTGAAATTAATCGACGACATTATTTCAGAGCTTTGCGCCTGAAACTCGTTTTAATTATTAAAATTTGACAATTTAGTGTAGAGCGATGTTTAAGGTTTTCGGAGTAGCAAGTCCGCTTTTCAATATTGACGAGGTCCGTCTGCAAAAGCGATTAAATAATTCGCTTCCTCAATAATGTAGTCTGGATGACTGCAGTGATGCAGCCCACCTGGTCCTCTTTCCCCGTGCATCATGCACGTTGCACTCGCAAAAGTCCATGCACGACCCCGCATATGCATGCATTTTCGTCGACATGCACGCCACCACCGATGCTGATGTCCCGTGTTAATATTCACCCGGCCTATTTCATATTTAAAAATTAAATGAAACCACCGGCTGGAAAAGGCGAGGCCATTTGTTTAGTTTATGGCCGCGCCAGTATCAAAATAGTCGGCCGGAATTTAGTGACGCGATGATTAATTGTCGGGGAGGTTTTCCCAGAAAATTCCGTAATCTATTTTTGCGCGCAATTTTGCGATATGGCCGGGATTGAAATTATTGAGAGGCCGTCGTTAATAAAAGCTCTGGGTAATGCAGGGAATTTCAGGCCTCCGCGGAAAACTGATGGATAGTTTTACAGGTTTCCGCAGATGAGTCTAATTAATAAAATACGCCGCCATCGAGAACAATACGGATATTCGATATTTGGCGAGAGCCGTCAAATTTCCAAGGTAATTGGGACAATGTTACACCCATAATATCAAAAGTTGCGTAAATTTTATAATAAAAGTTTTCTCAAGTCTCGAAATAACATTCTGTGCTATATTTTATACTCATGCAAGTTGTTGTAATCAAGCTTTTTTTCATTGTGTGCTAGCGTCACGTGACTCTGGCACCCCATTAATTTTCTTGAAAACCCCTTTATGGTTCGTGGCGTTCTTTTTGATAGTGCACGTTGGTGCAAAATGGGTGCGGGAATTGCGGTGCCAGAGTCACGGACCCCAATTTGGCCTTAGCGCCGCTTTTATCGACATAACGTTCGAGTTGCAATAATTTTTTGCTCGGGTTGAATCCGAGCTGCAATTGCGCGTATAGAGTGGACGAGCCGCGACGCCGGCGTCTTTATCGCGCATTAATAAATGTTAATGAGGATTTTCCCTTAATTTTTCCGACGTGTCGGCGTCAAGAGTCCGCCCCGGAGCGTCGGTAGGGTGAATCACAATTCGTTAGAGAGGCGAGTCTTTGACGTCGCCGTTGTGAAAGAGGTTAATCAAAATCGAACAAGTCACCTCATTAGAGAAAAGCCCGGTCCTTTAATTAGACACCCTAATCTCAACGTTCATGTAAAGTTATTGTGGAATAGTTGAATTTACGTTACGCACATTAATTTACGTCAAAGTACACATATTTTTCAGTGACGCTGGCTTTGAGAGATAGTTTTTATATGCGGGCACGGCTCTCGCCCCCGATCAAATTTGTCGGTTAGGTCTATTTGAAGAGAAAAATGCACGTGGAAGAGGGACGGTGGCGA
The DNA here is from genome assembly GCA_951805265.1 of Schizotus pectinicornis. Classification (NCBI taxonomy): domain Eukaryota; kingdom Metazoa; phylum Arthropoda; class Insecta; order Coleoptera; family Pyrochroidae; genus Schizotus; species Schizotus pectinicornis. Next base: position 2,379,368 of record OX638204.1, on the reverse strand, counting down.
GCGAAACTGCTCCTTGTGAAGTTTCAGCAAACCTCGTAATTTTTCAGCGACACGTCGACTCTAAAAACACGGCGATAGAGGCGAGTTTTCAGGGGTAGGGACACGCGACCGAAGCCTTAGTGATTTTACAGTTGGGTTTTGGATTCTGGAGCCATTTTGCTCCGCCAGGATCGATTCAGGATAGGGAGGGTCTGAATTCCGCGCATGGCGTTTTATCTCTTTTTGTCTTGGTATTACCGTCTCACTTCTGCTCCCGGACTTACTTCCCGCCGACGCCGCCACCGGTGGGTCCTTTAATAATACGCGCCACTCTGCAAACCGACGCCTCCTGCGAGCTCGATACCGCGGACGCCGCCGCTCCCGGCATGTCGACTCTTGACCGCAAACATAACCGAACGCCAAGTGTCTCCAGAATCTCGCCCCATTCCTTCTTTCCCCAAAAAAACTTCACCGAAAACTATATTCTAACCCGGAAAATATTACGAAAATAATTAACGGTGCCAAACTCAAAAGAGCTCGACTTAGGAACTTTTGTCGTATGAGAATTTCAATTTGAGACCTCTCGACATTTTCTTTGCTGCCTTTGATTAACTGGATAATTTTTTTTAACTTCAAAGCTCATTCTTCTAAGAAAGGAGATTTTATTTCGATGCTGGCAGTAGAGTTACCTTTCTTTCCCACTTCAATTACAAATGAACTGTTACACTAATGAAATTGGACCAGTCGATATACTTACAACAATGATATTGACGCTAGTTTCGAAGTTTTTGCAGACAAAAAAACCTATTTTTTAAAGTAGCTGAAGGTGAAGGTCAAAAATATTTAAAGCATAAAAAATCCGTGCTGAGCTCGTCGTTGAATTTATAGTTTTTCTGGGCGCTGGAATCCAATTTGCAAAAATGATATTAAGCCCCTTTGCGGTATTTTTTGGGCGCTTTGAGCCGCTGCCACGGTGGAGCTTTGTCAAAATTGGATGTGCAGCGAGCTTAACGTGAGGCAGGTGCGTGAGGAATTAGTGAGTGTTCCCTCCCCCGCGGCCTAAGTAACGTGTGTATTAAAATAGTTTGAGTTAATTAAAAAGCACTTAGCCTTTTTGCGAACGGAGCCAAAGCAAGAGCAATTAAATTGTCCTGGTCGTCTGAGAGCGCACGTGCAAAGTTAACAGAATTAATTTTCTTAATTCGCGAATTCCCAAACAAAAACATTTATTTGTATGCCACATAAACGGGACTAAAAACTCAAGTATTTTTGCATAAACACGACAAATTCAGTGAATTTGCATATACTGTAATAAAACCGTGCCGCCACGACGACAAGGACGGCGTCTTCACGTTGGTTACGGCCGAAGACAAGGACGAACGGCCGAAATTTCGTCCTGTGCCCTCATAATCCCCTCAGTTAGACGAGGAGGGAATTGGGAAAAAACATGTGTCAGACGAGGGAACATGCATGGTCCATGCAGTCTAAAGCCGGAGGGATGAGTAACAGAGACGGAAGGATTAGGGAATTTGCATAAAAACGACGCCCGGAGAGAGAGAGGGATGCTGGAGATGACGGTTTAGGGGGGTGGGGATTAGACAAGTGCAGGCGCAAGAGAGAGAATTTTGCATTAATGACCGACAAACAGAGGGGGGGTGTGAGGAGGGTTATACACGGAACGAATTTTGGAGTTGCACGTCGACCAGCGAGACCGTCACCTATGAACTCCGGCCAGCTTTTCACTACTTCAACTTGAAAGCTCCCAGTTATATCATAAATGATGCGGTTTCAATCGTGTTATGAGACTTTTTTGGCGATTCCGCTCGCGCCCTTCAATCGCAGACTCAAAGGGACCCAATAAAAGCTCCATTTCGTTCAAGCTTCCACCGCAAACGACTTTCAACGCGCCAATTACAGTTACAGGTGCACAAATTGCTGGGCTCTCGGCAAAAATAAAATCAGAACAGTTGCTGTCGATATACACTTTTACAGCTCAAAACCTTTGACCTAACTTAATGTTTTTAGCTCTTTTTTTATTCAACTGACGCAAACCTTGTTATAGACGATACCTTAATTAGAATCGAGTCAATTATTTTGCAGAAAATTATACAAGAGATTCAACATAATTTCCTACATGGAAACAAATAGAAAAAACAACTACCAAGGAGATTCTTTTATTTTTTTCCACTAACTTTTTATTCTACATATTCGATTGTTGGAACGCACAGGCACAGTTTCATAATACATAATATAAGATTGGTCGTTTTGAATCGCGTAAACGTCATTCTGGAAATCTTTGATTGAAATAGTGTGCCGAGAGGCAGTGTCGTTTTTGGGATCGTCCTTTTTATTGGCGGGGCTCTATTTATAATCCCCTTGTCTATTCCGGGCTCGTCCTGGCGGCGGTTCTTTGAACCCGCGGCAGGACGATTGTGCAATATGTGGCGATTGTCCGCGACCTCTCATTCACAAATTATTAATCGAACCGACCTTGACATTTTTTCGTCGCGGATCGGGGCATCGCACTCAAACCTTTTTTCCCTTCGGACACGCCGCGCAGGATTGCACCCTCCATGCCGGCAGGAATCTGTAGCGCGGTAATGTTCCATAAACTTCAGGATTATCAGTTTTATGCGTTTCGTTCCGTTAAAAAAAGCCCCAAAAATTTGTCCAGGTAAGTGTTAACGTACCAATAATGTTTTCCACTGCCAACCGCCCAAAAATATATGATTTATGTACATCGAGGTTGCTTAAACAAAAAGCCCGGCCGACAACAACGACGAAAAAAAAATTGCGATGATGTCCGTCATGTGCACGAGGGGGTGGTGGAGGCGTCGTTGTGTTGGTTGGGTGTTGGGGTATTGCGTGTGGTGAAGGATTTTGAAAGGCGATATGGACGTATCGGGCAATTTTTTTATGGACCGTTTAGTGCCCGTGTTTGCGTTTACAAGTCGGCGCGATAAAATTTTAATAAACACAAGCGGACGGAAAAAGCGGTTTTTCTGCGGGACGGGGGCATAAAGAATTTTTATTAGACAACAACGGGGACAATTCCGCTTTATGGGGCCCCCAAATAAAATTAGATGATCGCGCTGCGCAAACAATTAAGCTGAAACCTAATGGGGCGATGTTTGAGCTGGAAGAAATGGGCACTAATGTTATCGTCAAATATTACGCAGCTTTAGGGTCCTAATTTGCTAGGGCGCCCAATTGAGGCCATCATCCTGAACTTCAACGAACAACAACCGAAGAACAATTTCCGACCCAAAATTACAACACCCTTCCATAAACCTTATAAAAACACAACCGATTATAAATTTCGAACGGCACCTGTTTGCCGGTGAGCGAGTCGGATCTTGCTTGTCGTAACGCAGTAAGGTATACCTATATCTCGCGTTCGTGAAAAATAATAAAAAAATAAATAGAAAAGCTTTAGTAGGTCTCTTTGCCTCAAAAATTGTTGGCGTTCAGTTTCATTGACGTGCAAAAATATTAAAATTTTAATTAATTATTTTTTACTGCATGAGAGTCCCTTACAATTCATTCGTAAAGTATTTTTTATAAATTATTTTGCTATTGCTATTTGTTGGAAATGTTGCAAATAATAAAATTTGCACGTGCATTAATAACTATGGCAAATTCTTAGAGATTATGACATTCATCAACCGTTTCTTAATTACTGGCGAATTACGCATTGTGCAGATTCATAATTTAGATGATTTTTGTGCAAAAACTTGTCTTGTGGTTTTTAATTTTTACTAATTATTGATAACGGCGCTCTCGCCGTTTGCTGCCGATTTCGCGGCTCCCTTATCTTTGGTATTCTGCTCGTCCCTTTAATGCTCCAATTTATTCGATAAGACCCGGAATTAGGTTCCGTTTTAAGCGTGCGACGCCCCCGCGTTATCATCTTTTTCTCCATTATCCCCCTTGCTGCCCCATTAGCTTCAGAAGCCATCAAAAATATCGTCAGACTGCATCAGACAAAACGGTCCCGGCAAGATTAACATTATTAAAGTCAATTTCTATGTAGTTCACGCGTCGTCGGTCCCAAAAGGCGAACATCGAGCCGGCACTCTAACAAAATGGACGCCGCATCGTGACCGTCGCGACGTCGGATAAGGCACAACCGACGCTGATCAATAATGAACATGTCCGACTTCAGCATCGCACTCGGATAGTTTATTCAAACAGACGAGAAACATCAGCAATTATAGATTGGTACACACATAGTTGCTTGCTTGCTCTCAAATTGATGGTTTCGATTGATTGATTATCAATTAATTCTACCAATCACGTCCAAATCTACTTATGATAACATGCAAATATACTTAGAACTACTTACAACAAGATCATTGCTTACTTGCCTTATAATAACAACCATAATAATCCAATATTTTAGTTAAAAGAGAAAAACACAAAATTTAAGAAAAAGAATTACTATCGCGTCGAGATTTGGATGTAACGCGGCGCCGTTCGATTTGATACTAAATTAATGGAACAATTTTTGGAAGAAACCTCAGCACTTTATTTGAACCGGTTCGTCTTGTCTTCTGCAAGCGTCTTTGTCTGGACCCCAGCTCGAATCGATGCAACTTAGCTCTCCATCCTTTTCAGAGCTGTAAGGTGATGGTCATCTCGATGGGGAAGTGTGTTTAGGGTAGCCTCTGGATCCACCGTGTGAATTCGTAACAGGTTGATTTTTATGCACATTTATATGTAGATCGTTGCCGTTTAATATTCCAGAAATAAAAAGAGACCTGAATTAAGATCGGAATTAATGATGAGAAAAGGGGTGAAACGACGTCGCGAAGGGTTAAACTGAATTTTGTTATTTGTGAATAATTCAGAAGAACGACGGTGTATATTTGGAGGCTTAATCCGGGAACAGAAAAAGGTAACCACGGTATTGGAGATGGATACCTGTATGTACCAATTCTAATACAAAGATTGTGCATAGACAGGAAGATATTAAAACTATTCCTTGAAATGCAATTAAACGAGTTCAGTTCTAAATATGCCGCGTCTTTTGCCCCCGACACGTCAGGCAGAGGCAGTATTAAAATATAAAAGGTACATCAAAAGGCATTACACATGAACGAAGTATTCCATAATTACTGTTTACTCAACAAAATTTGATGTTTGTTAATAAATAATTATATTTACCGACCAATATCGAGTCCTCCATTATTCCGTATTTGAGGCCGCGCACCCGATCGCTTTTATCCGTCCATCCGTGGTGCGGGCAAGGGTCTTACAACACCCCAGCCCTGCATTATTTATGGATTCAATTTTCTCTCGTTCTCATCAAGTACAACAGCTCGGAATTTGCAAAGTTTTAATTATCAGCACTGAGATATCGCCCTTTTCCTTCAGCCCTCTCTGTTTTACTTGCAGGTCCGGACGATGGGGGTGTGATGGCGCAATTTGGACGTGGGCACGTCGGCGAGAAGAAAACGAGGGTCGGAATTACCCCGGCGGTTTGGCGGAGAAGAATCCTGCTGGAATTGGTGAGCAAGGTACCGTGAATCCTCAGATGTTTTATTCAAATTAAATTCAAATGTGTTTATGTGATGTGTTTGGGTAACTTGGGTCGGCATTGCGGCAACTGGAGGAATGTTTAATGGGACTTGTAGACCATACACAACGTTATCTGCAGCGTTGCCATAATATCACCCTTAGAGTTGTTTCAAGTTTCTCGAAAAAAAAGACTAAATGTTAACAGAAAGCCATTGAGCTTCATGGCCTGAATCTGCAATTAAACCAACCTAACTTATCAAAATTTTAAATTCGTCTTGTTTCGACAGTTGTTAGTTTTTGGATGCGAGGGTGCGAGCGTCAAGGTGCTCGATTGCCGCAAACGCACATCACGTAAAAGTCGATACGACCTCTTGGTGGCGGCGCTACTATTGGCGGAATCTGCCTTCACGTGACCTGTACACGCGTTACTTACGTCCACCGTTGCCGTAGCCGTAAGTTTAGCCTTTTCCACCTCTTCTCCCTCGCTCTCTTTATTATCGTTCGGGAGCCACCTGCGATGCGTTTTTTAATTAAGTTATGAGTTTTTGCGGCTCATTGCGGAAGGTCGGGTTTCGGTTCCGCTTTATTTTCTCTTGGTTTTTCCGGTGGCGGCGCGACCTGTTATTCCACGTGTTATTTTATTAAGCCGAGTTTACCTTGGACGGTAAATTAATTAGTCGTCTGGTGGAGGCGCACTTGTGCCATCAAGTCATGTAATGAAACGATTATTTCGCCGGGTACGTGGTGTAATTGAATTTAGCGAAAATGGAAGGATAATTGGGGAATAGAGCCTTTTGGAGAGGTTGAAATGAGCCGGTTTAAGGATGAGTGGGGTAGTTTTTTTTTGTCATGTGGGACACTCTTGATGGGCGGCTTGCCTGGTTCGCGTGCCGCGGGCTGTTACCTGTTGACTTGATGGGGCAGGACGGTGGTGGTGTGCATACAAGGCACACATACAGAGAGTGGGACGCAACACAACATTATAACAAGCCGATCAGGGTTATGGATTAACCCTGAACTAATTACCGCCTGATCATACATCTCGAACTCACCTCCGACCTCCGACCCATTGTCGTTCGCACGCTTCTAGGACCATCACTGCTCCTTACCATCAACAACCATCAAAGAAAAGTTCCTTCCACCCCTAATTCTTTATGTGATAATTCAATTTTTGGTACATAAATTTCTTTCTTCTAACACCGCCTTAAAGATTTAAAGGGTGCGTTGTTTTTTGAAATTATTTTATTTTATTGTCATTTTAAAAAAAGTATCTCTTAGAACCTTATTGTGAGTTGTCAGTTTCTAGAGGTATGTAGGTACAACGTAACTCGGAGGCCTGATTGGGAACAATTCAGTGCTGATGGGCGCCTCGATGTGTTGACTGAGTGCTATGGCGGCGTTGTTTTGTGTTTGAAGTTACAATGTTGGTGTCGTAAGGCGATAGGTTTGCTCTAGCTGTCGTTGCAATAATTCTATCGTCCCGTCATAAATAGAACTGACTACATTCCACTTAACCTATAATCGAGACAAATCAATGCCAATAGACCACTAATAACACGAAACAATCGCCGTTCGGAGGCTTATCTCATCACCAGATCGCGTTGGGCGCACACGTCCCGTCCGCCTCGAAAAAACAAAGCACGTCATCGGTACAGCGAGAACTTCGTAAACAGGAAAAAAATCACTTTCACTTAATTCCGCAGGATATCTGGTCGATGTATCGAAAAAAAAAAATTAAACTAACAAAGCCGGAGTTGTTTTAAGTTGTTTTCGGAACGGATTCGAACGTAATTGAAAGAGGGCGTCTGTATGAAATAATCCAATTACGGATTCTTTTAGATTTTATTATCGCAGTTTACACTGGATTTTTAATGGCGTTTTAGAATACCGGATTACTTTTTTTTAGGCCGGAAATTAATTCTGCTCGGGAGAACGTTGGGGAAGGATTATTTTTCATGGTCCTTTCTGACAATCAACTTTTCGTGATTAATTTGACGTTTGTCCTATTCGAACATGTGTAAAAATTCACTGGTTAAAAATTCAACTCTAAGCCGGAGCGCGAGCCGCAACCGGACAGCTAACGACGGGGATTTTTAAAGAAATTCTGATAAATTCGTCCTGCCACCAGTCCCACTTTGTCATTATTCATGAACACCATTTCCTGTTTTCCAACTTCGACATCAAATATCTTCAATTTACACAAAATCGCTCCCGTTCTTCCTTTTGTGTCAGCAAGATCCTCTCAAAGATTTCTTTAGAAATTAATACAGATTGGGTAAGCCACCTTCAATTTTTGGACTTTCAAACAACATTACACAAACTTTGAGAAATGTTTTTTTAGTTCATTAAAACTCTTTCTTATTGTTATTAATGAAACTATTGTTTAAATGCCTTGAAAGTCTTAAAGACCGCTTGATTTGGTGTAATCATAGCAAAATAGTTTATAATTTCCACTTGTCACGAGCATGGGGATGGGATACAAAGAGAGTCAAAACGAATAATTGTAACTCATCAGTTAGTTGCTGAAATATTTCCGTTCTAATCTGCAACCGCAGCAATTTCGAGGGCGAGTAACTATTCGCAATTAAATCCGCCTCTCGCACTTTTATCTTGAATATATTCCAGTTGCGTTGGCGTAAAACCTCCTCCCCCAACCTGGTGGAAAGCTGAAAACTAATAACTAGATATGGCCATCGAAGTTCCGTGCTCGGTGGCTTTGCTGCTGCTAGCTGCTGCCGCCGCCACCGCTGCTGGTGCCATTACTCTACAAAACAACAACTCGATGAAGCACAAACAGCTCTAGTCAAACTAAAGTTTCCGTGATATAAAACAGTAATGAAGCATGTATCGCTTCTGTATGGAAGGCTAATGCTACTGGAATCCTTGGAGAGATAATTAAAGTCTGTCGCCAGCTAACGAAGCTAAACACACACATTCATCACTCCGCCGCCCCCGTCTCTGCCTCTCGGACTGGCGGGACGCCGCCCCACCCGCACTCCGCCCCTATAATTATGTACAGTGTGTTTGTTCCTCGAGATTAGATCAGACTAGATACCGATCAATTTTGTAGGCGACCGCCCAGAAGTGTCTATAGTGACCAAAGTTTTTTTTTTCGCCCTCTCAAGAACGTTACCAAAAAAATTGATCGATTAGATAAAGTTGGCAAAATTTTCCTAAAAGATTGGCGCTAACGCTTGACGTCGCAGTTGTTAAAAGTGTCTCCACGTCTCCACGTATGCGGAGTCGCAGGAGCAGGTTTTGGTGTCGATGTCGCCGAACTTTTTCGGCGATGAGTTTTGATTGGTGGTCGATGGCGCCTCATTAACCTTAAAATCAAATGTTTGGAGAAAAATCATCGACTATAAAGCGGCATTTACGTGATGGCGTTTCATTCATTAATTCACTTTTCCCCATTTACATCAATTTAGTATCCATAATTAAAGTATCGTAACAATATTTGTCGCGTGATTTAGTGCTCTCCGATAATAAAAATTGCACGCGCGCCATTGTCGCTTTCGCTCGGGGTTTTTTCAACGGTCGCTCTCGCCCGTTCGAAAGTATCAATGTCAACTCATCAATGGGTCGTTACATTCGTCCAAACTCTTCCAAATCGTCCGCGAATTAAGTCGATAATTGTCATCGGGGGTTAACCCAAAGTAGCGGATATGGGTCGGGAGCGTTTAATAAAAATTTTATGGCTGAACGCGAAATAAGTCACGTTTATTGACTTTTCGGCTTTGTCCGACCTCAAACGGTTTTTTGAGTATCAACGTTCGTTCCAAGAAGCTGGATATTTTCATTAAACCGTTGCCATGCGGGAAATGCAATTTTGAAAACTAACGGCACGTTAATAATGAAAAATAATGGTGCATCAGTCTCGGGTGTGTATATCATTAAATTTGATGGAAGGCTAGCTAAACGTCGGACGGGAGGAAAAAGGGATGAGAGAGGAACGGGTGGTAAATATTTGGTCCTTTTGTCGCTTGTGGGCATTAATCTTTGTCTTTGAAGATACGTCACGTTACAGTGCACCATGCAACCGCTCTACATGGCCGCTACAAATAAAATTACTGCACTTAATTGCCTCGCTGTGACTGGTCCGGTGCAAAAACCCGGATTCGTCAAGTAGACGGACGCACAAAGGGTGCGCATCCAAAAGCTGATTACGAAATTAACGACATTGGCAAAGAAGAAGCGCTAACGAGGAGGTTACCCCAACAAAATCAGAAATCGCGCCCGATTATAACAATCAACGCGGATACAGGTCCAAAAGTGAAGCAGTCCAGAGTCCTGTATTGTATAGGTAGTAAAAATCCTCAAGACAAAAGTACTGATCAGGAGTTTACTTACATTTGAGATCATAATTTTTATATATTTTTATCAGAAGTCTAAATAAAACGAGGAAACTAGCATGAAAACTAAAATTGGAACATACAACAGAGCCAGAGCTAGGTTAATTAGGATCTTGTCCTGGTGCTTCAATAGCACGCTCCAGTGCGATACCCTTTGAACCCGGAGAGTCCCGTGTAAGAAAACCAGTTTTGACATGAGAGCAATTTACTTGTCCTAACGTCAAGTGCAAAAGGTCAAAGGCTTCATCCGGTTACGGGACCCCTCCAGAAATCAAAACGTGTGCCGTCGACATCCCCGCCACGTGTAAGGGGCAGAAGGGCGGGATTCCATGGCGGGACCCCTTCACGTCACCTGCCACAGCTTTTACGCGATATTGAATTACCGAATCCGGGAAAGCTTCCTTTTATAACAAACTACCTAACCGTTCCGCATCACCTTAAAAGTCCGTCACAAGGTCGATGGTTGAGCATGCACGAAAGGGCTTTCAGAGCATCCTGATATTTTAGGGGCGACTGCGTCCGTTTTTAACGTCTCGAGTTTGTCGAAGCGCTGTATTTGAATATCAAACAAACCCTATCTAAGCCAAATAATTATTAATGGAAGCAAGTGGTCATCATCAAGTGGTTTCTCACGATCGCCACCCTTCTGTAACGTTCGTCTTGAACAGGTTTGGTCAGTCAAGAAGGACGCAGCATATCGGAGGACCGTGGGATTTGGACGGCTGATACTACCAAAGTGCTAGCACACTTCGGCCCCTCAACATGTCATTTGTCGGGTTGCCAAAGCTCGCTTCCGGAACGAACACGTGTCTAAATTCGACAGAAATATCGATCACCCATTTACGCAATTTAAAAAATTAATTTTATCATTTTCTTTCATGCAACTAAACATTAGGATGGTTGGATTGCATATTGTCGAGCCGCAAGCTTGTGAACGTAACTCGGTTTCAAATGGGCAAAAAATCGGTTCCTTATCTTTTGCAAAGAACTGTACCTACTGTAGTTGCGCAATAGCTACTCGCAACGGCAGATTCAGGGTTCGCAACTTATATTTTGTGAGGGTCTTGATTAGAAAAAAATGACAAGTGCGGGCTGGTGATGTCGCTAATGGTGGTGGCCTCCGATGGTGTTTTCCCGGCGTGCCCAAAATTAAACAAGCCATAAAAAGGGCTTTTGACGGAACATCCCGAAATATCGTAATACGCGGCCATTAATTAAAAACGTCGTTTGGCAGCAATTAGCTAGATGAAACCCTCAAAGCAGCAGCGACTCTTCAGCCGGACTGCATTTGACATCCAAGAGTGCCGCGGATCGCTGTGATTAATGAGCGGGACAATTGCCCATCGCCAACAACCACCCCCTCTTGCCCGCTTGATGCCGGACCGGGAGAGTTAAGAAGAAGGGTTGAATTTGTGTGTGTATACGTATGAATAGAGCTTCGCTCCGACTCATTACCGACATTTTATATTTTGTAAATATAGCAGAAAGCTCTAAGTGAACGTCATACAAGGGTTTGTTTGAACGGCTGATAAATAGATCGTTGGATTTTTATTAATTGCCAATACTTAAAAGGTTCCAAGAACAGTGGTTGTCATGACTAATGAAAGATTATTAGGGACAGTTACTATTTGAAGAAGTCCATCTAGTTGATAGAGCAAATATTTGAAGCCAACTGTAAAAACGAAAATCGGTCATTAAACCCTATGACAACAAGTAAACAGTTTTTTGCTTACTAATCGTAATGCCATTGTCTCGCGAAGAAAACTGAACGGCATTACTTACGTAAAATAACAGCTATTTGTTATTATAACTTGCCAAATGGGGTTTTTGTTTGATTTTGCATTGAGTCACTTAGGAAAGTAGTAAAAATGCATGCTTGATGCTGCTCCGCCAATTTCAAGCGGAAGGGGTCGTATAGAAGCCAAGCAACATTGTGCGAAATTATTTAATTAGCGTATAGACGAAGCAAATTAAAGAAAAACACCAGCATCTAATTCCGCCGGGTCCACTAGGACAATAGAACATCGCCGGTGCCATTACTGGGGTCCATTCGGCGCTCGAAAGCGAACGGGCGCCATGGAAGAGAGAATATGGCTTCAACAAATAGATCGCAAGTTAGATTAAACGCAGAATTCTGCTCGATAAAGCCGGCCGTCCCCCCTTGTCACCCCCGCCTCACCTCCCCCAGCTCACCCTTAGGAGCGCTAATATTCCCCTGCCATGGCCGCTAACATTTGCACGAAATGAGAACTCGAGATGAGTTCGATTAAAACAATGGAGGTGCCGCCGCCCCCTCGGTCGTGCCACCTACCTAATACTAGTTCACTTCGGTTGAAACACGACTAGGACGCGAATGTTTGGACGTAACGTTGCGGAGATGTGGTCGTTTGGGGGCGGCCGACCGGAAAGAATCGGGGCCATTCCGACGATGAATGAAAATAGCGAGATCGGGAGAGGACAGATTAGGCGAGCGAATGAGTGATTACTTTCGATTCGCAGATCGCGACTCGATAACTGACGGACGACGGACGACTGTTGCTAGTTCTATCGGGTGTGCCGCAAGGGACGACCGCCAGATCGATCTTATGCATCACTTTTTCAGGGAGGATAAAAGCAAACGATACGTTCGAATCCAATTTCGATTTCTCGGACTTGTTTTATGTCACTACTATAAATGTTGTCATGTTCGATTCAATATGTGCTTGCATGGCAATGAATTGTGTGATCTGCTCTTCCCGTGAAACCAGTACGGACGCCGTTTTCGACGACCGTCAGGTGACCTGGGGTGCACACCAAGGCGGTGCACTTTAGTGCGAAAACCAAATGCCCTTGTGGAAGCCCTTTGATCACATCTTTTATATTTCTTTTAAAATTTCAAGCCTAAGATATAGGTAGTCAACGTGTGTAAGGAACAGACATTTTTTGATAATATGAAAATACATTATGATTATTGATAGAAAATAGAGACAGGAAACATTCTTTTGATCATCAAATATTGCTGCAACATGATACAGTGTGTGTAGATTATTTGTATGAACAAAATTTTGAAGATTTATTTTCAGTAAAATTATTAATCAGATTTGGGGCACTATTCGTTCAGCCAATAACCTTTCATAGCATTTCTATGTCACTACAGCAAATGCTTTCAAGTTAGATACAATAACCGCTCAAAGAGTTAAATTTCTGGTGGCCCGCCCTTCCCAACTGTGCTGGTAAAATTTTCTGTTTGGTTTCTGTACGTTTCGTCTTAGTCTCCTGTTAAGTCAGGTTAATCTGTTTGTTTGTTGGGAAGCTCTTTGGCCACTTTTTATATATTTTTTTGTTGCCCTGATTAATTCGATATTGGCCGCTGGCTTAGAACGTTGCAAAAGTACGCAAATCCGTCTCTTCAATCCCATGTGACTCTAGTAGGCTCCGTATTGCTTATTAATTTTTGCCGTGCCTAAGGAATAAAATCGGAAGCAACAATTTTTCATTTATTTCTAATTAACAAAGTATTCAAAATACTGTTGAAAGGTTTAGGAATTTTGAAACGCTAGATAACCCGGATTTTCTCCATTATAAAAATTAATGTCGATTAACGAAACTAAAAACCCAAAGCTCGTTTGGTTAGCAAAATTTTGCAAATCCGTCTCACGATTTTGTTATTGCGTGCAGATTCGTGGTTTTGTTGCAAAAAATTGCGTGCGGTTTGTTGAAAAAAGAGTGAGCGGCTTCCGTTTGGTCTGCGTGAAAGCTCTCTCCCGACCAGTGAACGGGAGACGAGGCGATGGTCAGCGGTTAGTTCCTGCATATTATGCATGAAGCTTAGTGGCGCTGTGTGCCGAGCTTTGCCGCCGTCATTTGTCTCCGTCCAGCCATAGTTGTGAGGGCAGTAGTTTCCGCTACTATTTCATAGAGGGCGGCAACGGAGCGCAGATTATAAGCTCAGCGGTAGCACCGATCCTGCCAGTCTTGCCCGGCATATGGATATTATTCAAAGCTCGCTTGATTTATGGCTGCCACTTTTAGTTTTCAGTCGGTGCACAGGCCACCGACGACGACCAGTCGATATCGCTTTCCGAAAAATTCAGTTTTGATGAGCCAACTTTATCTGGAGTGACGAGTTTTTGCCATATTTTACCAAAAAAACTTACTGTTTTTTTTTTTTTTTTAAATCTACAATCTGTAGGTACTGTTGGTTTCTTGTAAGATAATTAATTGAGTTATACTCGCTTTCTCGAGCTCCAATCCAATTATATTTGCGTTTGTGTTGCGGATGCCGAATCTGAATCCGGGCGCCAAAACCGCCTTGATGCGGCTCTTCTGCAACTTATCTTTGTTTGCTGGCAGGTGTTTTATTAGCAGGCCGTTATCACTTGCCAGTATTAAGGCGTACGTGGGCAACACGCTCCTATCTAGAGCAAATATTTTCCGGCCATATGGTCGGATCGCACCGTTATCTTAAATTCCGTGTTTTCCCTTCAGCACGAGCCCTCATCATGATGTGTGCAACGACCCAGTTACATATAAGATTTTTCCGGAACGCCCACGCGAAAATCCGTGTCGGTTCGGGGGTGGTCCCATCAATCTCCCTAACCGGCCCTGCTCGCCGCTCATTTCTTTGTAATTTTCCTAAAAGGCCCTGCATTAATTTTAAAACGCCGGACGTTTTAATCCTGCAAAGGACGACGTCCATTCGGACGACAGGAGGAAACGGATTTTAAGAGCTTTTTATGCGTCCGTATTTCTTCCTTTTGTTGCAGGCTCTATAGGTGTTTCGGAAACGGATTAATGGCCCTTAAATAAAATCGGTGCGTCGACATGGACCTGTAAGACATACGTAATGGAATGTGGAACGATACAGGGGGCGAAAGCTGGCAGGAGATAAAAGTCTATTCAAAAATATTACAGGTTCGAACTTATGCAATCATATTATAACAGGCCGAATGACTTCAACTACTAATCAGCCATCACTCATACTAAATTTTGAATGAGTGACACTTAAATAAATAAAGGCGGAAGTTTGTTAGAGCAAGCGACGGTTTCAGCTTCAGAGTGAAATACTCATCTTGTGTAAAGAAAATACGGTCGCTTTTATCGCACCAAGGATATCGGCGTATTCTGGAAACAATTTTTTATAGTGGCTTCGGTTAGAATAAAAAACGAATTAACGTCGTTATTGTCGCCAATAAAATGTAAAAGTTGAGTGGTGTGTTGATCTTATGCCCCGGTTTATGTCTTAGAGTAACGATGCTGCAGGGGTGGCCAGGCTCTCGCGCCCTCCAGACGCACCAATTAATCGCCGGAATAACCCCAAATTCGTCAACGATCAAGCTGATTCTATTGCGATGATTATACTCGAGTTTTCCGTGGTGTTTTAGGGGCGTTGCACAGGTGCAGTTCCGTGTATACCCCTGTTTCGGGGTTGGGGTTAAATGCAAAACTCAATTTTGCAGGGAGGAATGTGAAGGTGGCATTCTTAAAGCACATTGTAAAGATTTTATGTTTATGTTTATGCCAACATCACATAAAAGCGCCTAAACAAAACATCTCAGGTTTATGTAGCGGCAATCAAATTTTGATTGTGTCGGTCAAACGGCTTTGGTCGAATCGCATTAATACGGACACTTCGGCAAATCGGAAGGTAAATTATGACAGCGATAACAGAAAGCAATCTGCAAGAAGACACGACGGGGTTCAAAGACATTTTATTAGCGAGGTCAAAATGTGCTCCCATTCAGAAAAAGAATTGACACATGATTACCCAACATTTTTATTAAAGGTGGATAGTTGCCATTAGGCAAAAGTCTCGATTGGTCAATGAACGAAGTAAGCCGGGCGCTTAATTATAACTTTTCTAAGTATGGAACAAACAGCTTTGGCCCGGCCAATTTTGAGGATTTAAACCTCCTTGCCGGCATTTTTCCATCGCCCGCTGCAACACTTAAATACTTTTTAATTAAACCCCTGAGCGCGCCGAGACTTAACAATTCAACCCTTTCGTCGTAGCGATGACGGGACTACTTGTAATTTTAATCCTTTCCCATTTCTTCGAGACAAACAGACGTAAAGACGCTTAACGAAGAATTAAAGACGAAACGCCATTGAAACGAGTTGTTATTTGGTCTTTCCGGGTTAATTATGGACGTTATTAACCCTTCCGACGTTGAGCTGATGTGCACACGCATCAAGAGCGTTCATAGCGATCATACAGGAAGGTTGTAAAATTTTTTGCTTGTCGACAAAAGATTTTTGATACAGTCAAGACATCCTTTTCGATTAATGTCGACATTATTGTTAACATTGCAGATCATGTTAAGGATAATCAATTATGTGGAGAAAAAAAATTGCTTTTTTCTTACTTCTGAATACATAAAGATTAGTAACGGAAAAGTCTATCTCACTACAGGTTGGTTTCTTGATAAAACTATTTAATCAAGTTACTTTAATCGGTACATGAGCAGCCCGAAGTTTCTAGGGAAAAACAGTTTATAGGTACTACACAAATGGGTAAAAATGGTTAATGGAAGTAAGCGTAAATACCTTAGAAGCTGCTATGGCTACTTTTTCTTTTAGAGAATTCAGAAATTTTGATGTTTTTTTTATCAATTTCATTATTATTGAATTGTTATATTATAGAATATATTTTGTTTTTATTCCCTTAACTCTTAACATGTACTGAACGCACTATTTATTTAACCCCAATGACGCTGCTGAATATGTGGTTGCATAAGAGTGTTTAGGAACTAGTTTTTATTTCTAGCTATCTGGATAGAAATAATCATGGCCTCTTTAAGAAATTTTTTTTTTTAATCTAAATTTTACTTGTCAATGCTTTAAGAATTATGATAACTTTTACCTGGCACCTCCACCATTTGTCGACTGACTTCCTATTTTTGTCTCGTAGATTTTGTTCAAAATTTATTGGGAAAGCTGTCTAGAGATTTAAAATAGGCAAAATTAATATTTAGATGCCCTCCAAAAAAAGGTACTTGATCAATCCAACCTAACGTTGCTCTGTAGAAAATAATCCTAGCGCTGTCAATGCTACTTATGCTACATTCATAATTGAGTGATGATGTTCGATTTCAACCCAAATTCGCGGCTATAGTTGGTGAACTTGAAAGGGCCCTCGCGCCCTGCTGAACAGTTTTTGTAATATCTGATCCGTAAATACCGTTCCGTTAATCCCCCCAATTTCAAACGTATCAATTACAGATCATGGGCGCCATTTTACTTGAGGCAAAATCGCTTCTTTTTTCAATTAACCTGATGTTGATTCCGATTTTTCAAGTATATTAATCGAACCCGCATCGGATATTGGGGCGATCACCCGCAATTCTACGGTTATTTAATTTGTCTGTCGAACAGAACAAGGGCCAAAATCACTTTTCACCCTTATTTATTAGCCGAAATCAATGTTGAGGTAAATCAGGGATACGAATAAACAAAAAATATCCTGACGTTTATGGGCCATCTAATTCAGTGTGAATTCGCCACACATCCCTACAGAAAAAAACACCCGATTCCAACACGTCATCCCGCTCGCTCGCCCGGCGTTAGAGCGGCGTCGCGGCGCTCTCCGACGTCCTCTTCGTTTTTTATTGACAATACATTTGTCAATTCATACGAGGATATGTTGACAAGGCATTTCTATACACCGCTGAACCTGCTGTGGGAGAGGGGTTAAATCAGTTTTGTCAATTCTCAATCGCCGAGTTTTTTTTCCAGTTAATGACAGTAATGTGTTTGTGTACCGAATCCGCGAATAAAAATCCTTTCGCGTCACTTGTTGCTTACATTACTTCAATTAAAAACGAACAATTTTTCGTTCTTTCTGAATCAATACGCACGAAATCAATTCGATCGCCCTGGACCGTAACGGTAGAGTTGGCGGTGAACCCACACCCACCCCTCCTTCCACCACACGCAAAACTCGACATCTGACGGTTGTTAGTTGACGATTCCTGATTTTATCCCTATGAGCAACAGACGTTCTCAGGATCTGGAACAATTTTTCAGAAGTACGTAGGATGATAGAAGAATGAAGGCCTCTTTGTACTTCGTACCAAATGCCGCTGCATGTTCCTTCTGTTCCTAGCCTAGTTTGCGGTCTCCTCACCCCCTCAAGACCTACATTAATATTCTTAATTTTCGCCCAAACAAAACGGAGATGGGCTTGCACATGCATGTAAATTGTAAAGCGATATGTGTTAAGTAGATAGCGTCGTGCTAGGTACGCGATAACTTCACAAAAGGGGAAAATTTGCTTGTGCTATCTAATGAAGATCGTGGAATTCGCACCACCGGCGCCGTTTTCTAACGACCCATTCGCAATTCGTGCATTACCCACCATGACCACCTTACAACGATAACATCGAGTTTTTCGGCGTCAGCCCGGGTCCCAATCATCATCCCCTTAAATCCGTCAATTATACCGGGAAAACGACATTGTCTATGCAAATGAAAGCGAAGACGTTTTCCCTGTCGGGTTTTGATTCCCCGAGGTGCTCCCGTTGTCGCAGTGGGTCAGCCGTTCACCGGAAATACCGTTCCAAGACTATCAGCTCGTAATTATTGCAGGAGCAGTAACTGTAATTGCGAATTGGACACGGGAGCCGGCTAATATCCACAACTCCGACTGTATTAAGAAGATTTAGATAAGGAGTTAAACGCGGGACCCAAGACCGGGTCTTATCTCAAGTGGACAAACTTGCACAACTGCCGTTTATTCCCCCACGACCCCAATGTGCACCCTGCAACTGCAATTATTAGGACGGCGGCATAAAACGTCATTCTACATAAATAGCTTCTTGAGGTGAAAGCAGTCTTTGGGCGTTAAATTCCTGATTAATTGTTCCCTTCGATTAGGGCTTAATTTGTTAACGCAATGCCGCCTTGACGTTTGAGGCCGGCTCCTTGTCGCCCACTGTCCACCGCCCTCGATAATTAAGCCGGTCCGTTGCATAATTAATCTCAATTTTAAGACAAATTGTTCGCTGGAAGGACGAAAATCTCGTCCGCGCCACTCGATTATTAACGACGCCAAAGCTCGCCGGGAGTTCTGGAGGACAAGAAAAGTCCATCGGAAGAAACTGTGCAGGGTAATATCGATGATCTTAGGCGAGACGGCCGATTCGGTAAATGGTCCGTTCAAGGTCGGAGGATAATCGATTAGGTGGTTGTGGGGAAGCGTTTGTTTTAGAGACGCTCGGTTGACCATCGCTTCGGGAACTTTTAACGGAACGTCCGAGGGCGACAATAGAGTCCTGCAAGTGGAATTAAGTATAAATTTTCTCCCCTATCTAATGTCTTCCAACCCCTTTGTCCACATAAATTGCTTGCTTAGTTCGTCTACCCCCGATTCACAATCACGAATTTGCATATTTTATAAGGACGCCAAATGACCGTTTGCATCTTGTTATCGAGGATTTTTGCCGCGCATCACTAAATTTCCCGCTTTCAAGAGGTAAATTTGTGGAATAGGGAAATTACGAAATATTAAAAAAATTACCCCGCAATGAAAAGGGATTATTAATTTCTTTATTTTGTCATTTCTTAAGATTTTTGTGTTGAAGCTTTCATTTCAATAATTCGTCAAATTTCACTTTACATCTCACGACCATCATGTCGTTATCAATGACGATAAGACCAATGCTGTTGAAAGAACGCAGTGGGGCAGTCCAGCGGGATCTCTACTTCTTCATATGTAAGAAACCAATCCGTACTAAATGTGAACGTTGGACTGCTCTTTTTTATATTTCTTCAGTTAAGTTTTAAGTGGGTATGATATAATCATTCATCTCTTGTCAGTTACTGATTACTTTTGGCGACGTCATTGTGTCGCACAGCGCAATTACCATTATTCTGATCGAAGATTTGCCCCCAGTCCATGTCCGGTCTTGCGAACGCAATTAGTAAAATGTAATTGGGGTCTTGTCGGTCGTTGCAGCCAATCTAAGAAACGCCTCTGATGCCGGACAATCCTTCTTGATGCATTTGCATTGATTTAACGTTAGGTGATGGGATTAAGTGACGCTAATTCCAGCCAGTTGCATACATTACCATAGTCGTGTAGCTCCGTCGAGGATCGCTACACACATCCAATGTCCGTCTGGTGATCCATCCACTATCCATGTCAGCCGGAGTCCGCATTTGTCAGCGGCCCCACTTATTGCGTATTTAGTCCGACGGACTTGGCGTCCAGCGGAGCTTTAATTGCTGCGACCCGTAAATCTAACGGATTACCTACACTTTGATTACATTTTAAATAAAAAAAATAAAATAAGCGCCATGGCGGAGATGTCAGGCGGTAAGTCGATCAGTTTTATCAACCTAATCATCCGATCCAGTTTAAATTGGAAGCGCTTTTTGCGAGAGTTTAAGCTTTCGGGAAAGTTGGTCCGTTCCATTTTCATCAAATATTACTCCAGATTAGTTTTTCGGTTGCTTGAAAAATGGAAAGCTTCTTCCATTATTACAATTCAATTTTGGAATTTTGAGCTATTTTGAACGCACCTAAATATATTGCTTTCTACTTCTTTTGCCTTTTAATAGTTAATTGCTTTGGTTTTTCATTAGTTAGCAGTCTCTTTCTGGGCTTTTAGATGCGATTATAGTTTAACTCGGTTCTACCTTAGCGGCGAGGGCGGTCACAATCATGTCAATTTAATGGTTTTTCGGAACACGGGCAGTGGCCGAAAGCATCATATTTTACTATTAACCACATGTTGCTTATCGGCACAATATCCAAGCAAAACATCGTCGTCGACAAGCATTAGTTTTCATTAGGGCCGTCTCGTAGACAAACAGTAATTAAGGCCGAAACAAAAACAACGCAGGTGGGTGGACAACAGTACAATTTACACAAGACAACGAAAATATAATGGGGACGTAGGGGTGAATTATGAATCTTGTGGCGTTCTTGTCACGCGGACGAGGTGATTGTGGTCTGCAGAGACGACCAGGAGGGCACGACACTGTCGGGGTAGCACGCGAACATAAGCGTGACCGACCTCCGTGACTGTTGAGCTATTTCAGTAAAATTACGTCGCGCCCTCCTAATTCTGCACTGAAAACTGAAACGCCAAAAATATTCGGCGACGCAAAAACTCAGTAGAACGGTTATAGAATAAATGGAGTTACAGGTAACGCTAACGCAACAGGCTACCTATGCTTGAACTTATCCTAATCTCATCAAGTAGGTACTACAGAAGTTTTTGTAAGTGTTTGATAATAGAAATAAAATTCCACAAGAGATTAATATGGAGCTAGCAAGCCAAAATTTTCAAGCTTATGGTTTTGGTTTTATTGAAATATTTCTAGTGTAAAAACACTTTCTATATTATGATTATTATTTTGCTCTGATGTAGTCCTTTGAGCAATAATTTTCCATTGATGCGGTGATGCTATCTCTCCTAGGAGAGGGTCATTGCGAAGACACTGGTCGTAACTTAGCGCCCCCTATTGTCTCTGGAAAGTGTCTAAGATTCGTATCTCGGTGGCATCAAATGACTGACTCATCTGCATATCCCTTTGGTTAATTAAAACAACGTACCTACCTTACATATTCCCGGCCTTCTGAGGCCGTTCCGCTTAATTAAGCAACTACGGGGATGCGAATTCGAATTAAAAATGACAACCCGTCAAGACCGAAACCGCTTTTATCGCGCCGGATACGGAAATAATTGGTAAAAATTTCGCGCCGTTTTCATTGTCTAGCCGGCGTCAGGTTAATATTATTTCGTCTATTGTCAGAATGGGCATCACATGTCGGTTTTCAGCACTACCCTGTCACAAATACGGCAATTATAACGATAATACAATAGGGAATCTTTCAGGCGGTTCAAAAAGTTGATTCGAGTTTTAATTGAGGTACTGCAAAGTTAAATTTTTTCCCTCCTCCAGAAACTCTATCGAATCATATTTTATTTAAGGGGCAAATTGCGTGGGAAACGGAAACGTGTAATTGCCGCTGAAATATTAAGGACGCGAAATCTCTTAACGACATCTTTATCGAACCTACGATACGATAATATGAAAAATTCGAGCTACGGTCAAGTTGGCAGTAAGAAAAGGGGAAGCCGACCGAGCCCGGAGCCGAATTCTGACCGGCCGTGAATAGGAGTGATTAGAGCAAGTCCCGGAACAACTTTAGTGTACACAGCCAGCAAGTTGGCAGCCCTTGTTATTGGAACTAATAACTGCCGCGAGCCACGGTGTTTGCATGGGGTGACCACTCCCGAAATTATCGGAAACTTACAGGAAAAACGGCGAGGGAAATCCCGATACAAAGTTACCCGACCCTTATTCTTGATAAGGCGAACGCGCGGGATTTTTGGTCGCTAATTCGAGCAGCGCCGCAACTTTTGATAGGTAGAGGAATTCTCGAAGGATCACGCGTCGCTCTGATTAGTGCGGGTAACTAATTTTAACTCCTCTTTGGATGACGCTGTACTTTTCATCGCAAGTGATGGAAGTAGTTTGTTTTGAAATGAAAAAACTTTCGCCACAGTAAATTTTGTAAAAGTCATTAAATTGAAAAATGTAATTGCTATTTTACCTTTTTGAAGTCAAAACTGTAACTATCCATACAGAACTTGTTTCTCATTTTTTGTTAACAAATTCATTTTTTTACCGACGTGGGTACCTATATAAAACCTCTACATGGAATTTGGCTCTCCTTAGTTGCTTTGAAGCAAAATTTGGAAACTTTATTAAATTACTTGGCAAGCGCCAAAAAAATATGCATAAATTATATTTAATTAACGCGAGATAATTTACACCCTTTGTATATTTTGCAGCTAATTAGCCTAATGTAGGTAGCAATTGGTAGAATTGTTTTTGAAGATAAAAGAGAATAATTTAAGAATATTGCATGAGCCCCATAATTCCACGTACGGGCGCCGGTTCTAAATGAAAATTAATCGCCGGTGGAGGAGGAAAGCGACCGTTAATTAAGAGAGCGAAGACAGGACGCGTTATTATAATCATGCCACACGTATCCTCGCCAATTGTTACTTCATTTCGACTTCACAAGAAATTACCAAAAACATAACTCACTAATTGTCGGACTCTTTGTGGTATTTTTGTTTGCCGCTCCGCAAATGGAGGATAATTTCGCGGAAGCGGCTAATCGAGTTGTTTGAATTTTTAAATCCAAGTCGGGCATTTCGAAAAATTACCAGTAATTAACTCGAATTTTTGGAGATGGAAAGCAATTTTTGGGGAAATTATCAATAATTGCGGACACGGCCAGTATTGGGGTTTTGTCTCCGGGGAATCACCCGGAACTCACCTATTAAGTATTCAGTTATCAGATAACGGCGCTCTACTGTTCAAAGGGACGGAACTGGAGTCTATTGTTGCGATAACATCACGAAACGGATTCTTATCCAAATTCCTGATATTACTACCAAGGGAAGGGGTTGTTGCTAGAAAAATTTATAACGCCCTCTATGAGCGATGCTATCACGGCGACCTGGCATGTATTATACATTAAGACAAGGTTTTGTTTGGCTGTAATGTCGCTTTTAATGTCGGATAATATTAAAAATGGCTCTCTAAATAATAAATCTATGCGTGCGGGGTTCGCGTGGGATTCCTACTTAGATTTTCGTTGCGATAACTAATGATTGTCTTACGTTTCGAGCGGTTATTGTCGATATTTCGAAACCACCCGCATGGCGCCCGGTAATCGATGCTAATAGAAGCTTCCTTTTCCAAAATTAGGAACGTTGACAGGACGATAAAACCGCGAAGGGTACAAATTAAGAAAGTTTAACAGTCGTAAAATTTCTAGACCCGTCACGCACCTGTTGCATGGTCATCAAATTCGAGTGTCTTAGGAACGTTCGCAATTAAGCGAAGACAAATGGCAGTTTTGTTTTTTCTTTTTGGAAGGGTAGAAAAAAATAACCTTAATTATTGACCCTGCTGTCATTTCTGGCTTGATTAAAAATTCATGCGCCTTGAGGCCTGCTATCATATCACTTTCTGCGCAATTATTTGTCCTACGCATACTTTACGTACGTTATTATTCGAGGATTTATCATTTCGAAAATCTCACATGTCAGGGTTTGACGCCAAAGAAACGACACGCACAACGTGATTGTCTTTGTATCTGGATTATAACGTTTACAGGTCGACCGCCGATGTAAACGGTTTGGGAAATGTGTCAATAACGACGGGGTAATCGATAGGGGTTGATAATTCATTTTTATGCGATACGCGCGGAGATTACGCCAATATTTCTTTTTCTTTTGTTCTGTCAACAAGAGAGTATCAGTGTTAAATTGAGGGATTCCAGCTTTGGCAATTATTGTTGCTCTTATTTTAATTCACCTACCATGAATAACCGGATATTTCATTTACTTTTTCTCTTTGACCCAATTATATTGAGCAGAAATAACAAATTCTCCACTATTTTGGCTTGGGCAATATCAGCACTAACTTTATCTATGTGCACTAGTTTTCCTTTACTTCACTTTAATCCAAGAATTATTTGAAAAATTCTTTTGATGTTTCTTTTTAAAGAAAGATATCTCGAAGCTTTAAGAAAAACCCATCTGGATTACTTATACCAATTATTTTTGTCAAGTGAGAGAACCAGAAATTTTGTTTAGGGCATTGCATCATCAATGTGAGGTTTTTGAAGGGGGTGTGCTCTTTTGCCTAAGTTGTAAAGTTTTCAACCCACAGGTTTGACATTCAAGAGGCGACATGTCCTTGTCTTATCTTTTTTGAAACTATGCCTTTTCCTCTGTAAGTTCGTTTCAGAAAGCGTATAATGGCATCAGTTTGGTTGGCACTCTTTTTTCCCGGTGAGCTGTTAAAATATTTGCTTGGAGCAAGGGAATTTCTTGGTTATTACACTGTCTGCCCCACCCATATCGAAAATGAAATGAGGTGAATTCATTAAAAGGCCGCAGTTAGTTTACTTTGTATCACGCTAAGGGACCCACGCCCGCCTGGAGAGAGCTACCGCTCCTAAAGACATCTCTCGGGAGCCGCACCTCATCTACCTACCGTCACCGGACTAATTTACTTACGTCCTCACTATCAGCCGCCCCCATCAAACCGCCTCCCTTCCAACATTATAAAAGTTATTTACGACGCTCGCCGCGTCGCGACGTCCATTAAGTCCACTTTTTATTCTACAAATTAGAGAAGATGAAGCACGTGCTAGCGTTACGCCAGGACGATCCGGCATCCGTTCCGTCACGCGTCGGTTAGGACAACCCTTCGCAAACGTCTTAAGACACGGCGGGTCATTAACGGGCGAGAACGCCAAACATATGCCACTAACAAAGTCTTTCTTTACGACGTCTCGTTAATCTTTGGTTCTCTACAAAAAAAGATTCTTTTAACCGTAAAACTTAATCAAAACTTGGATGTAGTGAAAAGACAAAAAAACAAGTAGTTACTTAACCGTCAGTGGAAACTTTTGATTTTAAGGTTTGACTGGATAATAATAGAGATCCGCATGTCGGTCCTTGCGGTACTTATTTCTTGAAATAACTACAAGAAGAATTCCAAACTGTCCCTTTTTATGTGGAATTGATAGATCCGTCCCTGTGCAAGCAAGTGGTCTTATGCCCGGCACGGTATGTCTCCAGCAGACCATAAGGGCACGCGTCGCTATCGTAATCGCTGAAGGAGAACATCTCAACGGTCTCGTGTCTTACGTTATACGCAATTCACATAAGGCCCCTTCTAGCCTCGGAGTCATATGGCGATTTAAAATTAGCCGTTAAAAAGTGGGGGTTGATTTCCTGAGATGAAGTCGAAGAAAGGCCCAACAGTTCCTCGCTGGCGGTTTTGAGTCAATGTCGTAAGTTCATACTTTGGATAGTGCAAAAGGACGTTGGTGCAAATATTTTGTTTATAGTTTTTGAAATAATTGATTGTGATATTTAGTTTTTGAAATTTGTTAATGGCTTGAAGAGTTTTCCCATAAGGGTAAGTGTTATTTTGCAGTTGAATAGCGTTACTGATGCGCCAACACGTTCCAAATTTTGTATGCACGCTGACTTTGATCATCCTAGCAATATTGTACGCCAGCATTAAATTTGTGAATTTTACAAAAAGGCCTGACGTTGCAACACAAACCTCCAGGGGATGGCGTGATTATTAACAATTTGTGCAATATGGCGACGAAAAGCAAAAAGTGCAATTTTAAGAATTTCCTGGCAAATAATTCTGAAAAGAAATGTGATAATACCTAATAATAATAATAATTACCATACTCTATATCACGATCACTTGTCCACTATCAATAATGATAAAGCAATACCGATAACGCCTGCTGTCGGGCAGCCTGTGACTTCGGAGAAAATTGAGTCTTGCGGGATAGATAAGGTTGTACATATAGTTAGATCGTAGGTATAAGTGTACAGCTAGTTATAGAGTTGCGCTACTGGCTGTGATGCTGTTGGCTTTAACTTAGGTAAGTTAGTTATAGTTAACTTAGTGTAGCATCGGCTTAGGGTCCGAGCTCAGAACAGAGATAACGATCGTACTAACTCCCGCGCTCCTGAAGAACCTTTGGCTGCCCACTTTTTTAATTTCTGTCGACTGAGTTTTTTTTTTGACCAAGACTTTTTAATTCTATATATTTGTTCAAAAACATTTCTAAATCGAGTGTACGTTTTGCACGATTGTTGTGAACAAGAAGATGAAATATTTCACATATTGTTACAATGTTTATTTGTGGACATAGAACAACATGAGAGAGGAAGTAGAGGGTTATGACTTATGACAACGACATGAGATAGATGGCGTACTGTTCCTTGCTTTGGTTAGAGGTAAAACAACTCGCTTTTTGGTCTACCGCACACTACTGTTATAAAGGCAGGATGATCACAATCTGCTGGTAATAGACAAATTTTTATATTTGACACTTGTTCCTCTGCCCTACTTTTTTCACTCTATTTTTTTTTTTACTATTCTCTTGCTGATACTAATTTGACCTATAACTGTTCGGGAAATTGTATGAAGGCAAGAATTAACAAAATGCTTTTCTGTGTTCCTAATTTTTCTAATTGGCCCCACTGATATCGGTAATTCAAGCTTTTTTCCTAATTAAAAATCTATAAACTATATGCGTGTTAAGAAGTCACGTGAGACTAGAAAACAAATTTGACCATTTTAGTGGCAGTTTTGGCTTTTTTGTCGCCTTGGATCACTGGTCAATATCTGCGAATTCGCTTGGACGCCTCTCGTATTTCTTCCTTGACCACCGAACGCTATTAGTGCCGTCGGGCTGTCAAGTGTCCGCCACATGGTCGCACAATTAATCGGATTTATCGTCTCAAGAATGGTCCATCCAATTACCGACTCGACTAGGGAGGATTTTTCTCCGCGTCTCCCATGCACACGTCGGTCGAACAGCATCAATATGCATCGGTGGTCCGGTTAACTGGCGCATATGTTAACTGAGACACCATATTGATTTCCGCCAATAGGCGACACCAACAACAGGTGTCCAGAGTTTTGTGCAGAGTTAAAAAATAAAAAAGTGCAACTTTTTGCCGCAGTTGCCGCTTTTTCAATGGCAATGACACCGATTAATACATTTTACGGTTTTACATTGTGTTCATTGAGCGGTGGAAAAATCGTAACTTTTTTATTAATTATGCACAAATATACTCGCGTTGCACTCCTATGTTCAATATTGATTTTGCACGTGCCGCTAGGACCGCTTATTTATTTTATTTGCGATCTCTGGTTAAACGGTTTTTTCGCAAACACAACAATAATACTGTATGGACAAGCAATCTATTGGCAATTAATTAGTGGTGAATCCGGCTAGCGCCACTGATTGTCTATCATTTTGCTACCGGGAAAACATTTTTCGTCCTTATTTATTGATTGCGTCCAAATGTCAGATCTCTAATACATAACTTACTACACCTACACAATGTTTATCAATGGACCAAAATCTTGAACCTACCACCTATATTTATTTTCATAACAATTTAAAACTTTTATTGTACAGAATGAAAAGTCGCCACAGTGTTCCCGTAAACCAAGCGCGTTTTCTAGAATTTCTTCATGTTTCCAAATTTGATTCTACTCTTGGTACAACAAGATAGTAGTAACCACTGTTATGAGTGGTGACCGTTAGGACCACAGTACCACCTGGTAGGTGCTCTTAGTCTTTACATACATTTCTATTGCATCTCGTATAAAATATTTTTTCAATTCATATTGATTGCAGCAGGTCTGCAAAACGAAATAACAAAGAATTGCAAACCCTGGAAGTAGTAATCGCCCGGATTGGTAATTTGGACTTTGCCTGGCGCGATTTAGAAAATTCTAAAATTCCAAATCCGCGTCGCCCCGACTGTGGGATTCTCCTGCAGTCTCGTACGCCGCTCGGTCGCTTGTTGCCGTCGCCGCGCTCTTGAGGGGGCGCCACCGGTCGGCATCCTTGGCGTCGCGACGCTGCTCATGCGTCCCCCCACTCCTTGATAATGCCTGATAGTGTGCTAGAAGACGGGCATTCATTGCTATGTATCCCAAGTGTCATGATTCCTATATTAAGTGTACGCGCCTTTTTAAACTTTAAGAACAAACAGCAAGGTAAGATATTAAAAATAATTTCACAACTACACACCAACACCCCTTAACAATTGAACAACAGGTAAACCACCACACGACACTTGCTATTTCCTTATTAAACACACCGCGGCAAGTGAAAGTGAAACGCGCACCGGCAATAATAAATAAGCGAGAGAGTGCAAATAAAACTGCGGGAAAATTAAAAATTTATTGTTGAAACAGTGGTAAATTAATAATAATTGCGATAAATCACAACTCACGGTTTTGGCTAATTAAAAATAAAAGACGAGTGATAAATATGTGTTGAAAATTTTGAAATCTGCCTAATTGCCCAAATGAAGCGTAGTAGATAGAAGTGCGGTGAATTCGATTGTAGCGGTTGCAAGTGGAAGTTAATGAAGATGCAGGGCAGGATAACGCCAGCACTTGACGGTTTGATTGAATTTTTGCACGAAATTTTTCTAATGTTCTAAATCGGTCTATATCAATTAAAAACGGGTTTGATTCAGGTCTTGATTTCGATCAGATTTTAATTTGTGTAGAAAATGTTGAAGGCTTGATTTAAATTTATCGAACCATATACTTCAGGGCTTTATCGAACGCCGGTTTTGCGTATCGCCGGACTTGATTGTGGTGGATAGGTCAGATCCGGAAACAATGAGAGAGAAAAAAAAAAAAGTCGGGTCAGAAGAATGAATTGCCGCGTTCACCTATGATTGGAAAAAATAGGTATAATTTGTTTCTGTTTTAGCGGTGGGTTCAAAATTCTCATTTCTCGTTTTGCGCTCGTTTCCGGTGCGGCGTTAATAAACAATGAAACCGAGAGTCCTTCTTTAAAAATCTTGGCGGCTACTTAAAAATATCACTTAATTAGGTCTTCCCCTCCGGAGGCGTGGCGTGCGTCGTGGCGGGGGGGTGGAGGCGTCAGACGTCGCGGCGCGCGTCGCTCCCCTGCGACGTCTTGTGTCAGTCGTCGGCAGGCCTCCTGCAACGGCGCCGTCTTTCCCCAAAGGAGCGCCTTAAACCCATGTCTTAGCTAGACGCCTTCACTCCTTCGGTATCCTTCGTGGCGTAAGGACACGCTCAGAGGTCCTGCGCAGGATAACCAACAACTTTGCCGACGCTCAACTCTATTCGGACTCTAACTCCGGGACTCGACTTACTACTGCTGCGATACTTGTGTGTGATTCTGACGCGGCCTTCTTCCGGCGAGTGTCTCTTAGTTTGTTACGTGGATTCCTGAAACTTCACAATGGACTTTAATATTCAGTGACGTCTTTCATTATGGATTACTTTATATAGTTTTCAGGTAAAGCATGCATGCTTGTCTCAGTAATAAAGTGGTGCGGTTTTCGAAATTTTTTCCATTCAATTACTGCGGTCACGCGTTAATCAAAACGGAAAGCTCCGGGCCGGCAGGAATTCCGCCAAGTTCATCCGAGCTTCGAAAGCTCTCGCAGTTGCAAACACCGGCCGGCCCTCGAAACTTACCGCTAACTCGCTCCCGTTTCAACGCAATAATTTTACTCAGTTTTCTAAAGCATCACTTCCTACTCCTTCAAAGCTTCGAAATGTTTAGCAACAATCTTGGCCAACACTAACTTATTTTAAATTAATTTTAACAGATCAAGAGTTATCCTAAGTGGTTCAGTTTTTAAATTTTGCCGGTATCAAGAATCTAAACTAAAAAATTCTTGAACTTTTTACAAAAATTTATAATCCTGCAAAAAATTATCTAAAATACTCTAACTTCAACGAAAAGTTTTAAATAAACCGTTGTTGTAAGGCGGATGATTTCAAAATTTTACTCACCTCAGATTCTGGTCTTCTTTGCCCGAGTCTTGATGTTGGACTGGCCGATTTGTCCGTCGCGTCCGTATAAAAACGGCTCTAATACCCGTACAAAGCTCGAACAATACGTGCCCTTATTCGAAAGAACTAGACTCGAAAATCCACGTTACGCAAGGGGTAGACTCCCTTTTATTTCCTGTCTATTGTGTAAGAAAACCTGTTTACGTTTGGCGCGTTCGGTGGTTAAAAAACTGCAGTTGTGACATCACCGAACCCAATAAACTCAGGACAAAAATTATTAGCAAAAACTTTGTATTAAGATAAAAAAAAATTAACAGTTTTTACTCTTGCATGTTGTCTGTTTTTTATTATTCGCTAACTACGGTTTTTTACTGTGAAGTCATTCGAAAGTAATGT
The DNA here is from genome assembly GCA_951805265.1 of Schizotus pectinicornis. Taxonomy (NCBI): domain Eukaryota; kingdom Metazoa; phylum Arthropoda; class Insecta; order Coleoptera; family Pyrochroidae; genus Schizotus; species Schizotus pectinicornis. The sequence goes on along the minus strand of OX638204.1, from coordinate 2,348,763 downwards.
CATGAAGAGCTGCTGTTTTCTTCTCTCGTCCCATTAATCCCGGACGTTGGTCATTGCATTTCCTGTCGCGTACAATTTTCTTCCATTCGGCTAGAAATAACAAATTGAACGTTAACAAACATTATTTATATCAATAAATAATTGTTCAATAATGTCAGCGATTTAACGTTATTGCTAAAACAGGCTAATATTTGTTTTAAAAGAAAGTACGGATGAGGAGAATCAAATTAGTATCTTATAGGAAGACTTTGGCAAATTAGATAAAGTTCAATATTGCTCTTTAGAGAAACATTTGTTAAGATTAAGCAAATACTTACGGGGTCGCAAAATTTAAAAAAAATGCATAATCTCCAAAACTTATCTGTTGTCGTTATTTAAATGCTTTGTGTATCGACAGTCCAGTTAATTGTTACAAAATTGATTCAAGCAAACAATTAATCAGTTAAACTTATAGATTACATATTTAAATATGTAATAGGTAGCGATTATAGTTTACCTAAGCAAATTATTATTTTTGAACATTTTTTTTGTGTCTCTTGAGCAGACGACCCCTTATCCAAGCTTCCAGTCTTAACAAAGCTAAAGCCAAATGCCGAATTCAGTTCCTTTATCTCAACATGAGGGGAAGACTTGCGCTACACTGGCGCTTGCGCACAAGTCAGGGCTATAAACTGTGTCCAAAAATTATGGAACGGACCAGTAGAATGTCAAAAAGTTTTTAATAGTGCAGCAAAAAAATTTAACAATTTAGAATTTTGAAAAAAATAGTATTGTGATCGGCGTGTTCGATAAAGTTTCGTAAGTCAAAATTTTCTTTATGCATCTGGCGTATAGAAAATCTTCGGAGAGCTCGCGGTGCCGCAACTAGCTTGTTGAGGTTTTTGTAACTTTGACCGTGTATTTATTAATCATGAAAAATATAAATGCTCCGTGATGGATTTGGTCGATATCCATCCGCCGAAACCTAATTAATTAGCAATGTTTGTGGAAAAATTGGGTTTACCGAAACCAACATCGCGTCCCCTCACTGTTTACTAAGCAAAAATCCCCTTTCTCCTCACCTCGATTCCTGCTAAACGTCCGGGCGGGGGGTGGCAGTGGAGGATAATAACGCCGAAAATCGGTTCTGATTACGTGTTTGTCCTCGCCGATAAAAATTTAACCGAGCTATCCACCAATTTCCGGCTTAATTATTAAATATAATATCTGTTTCAATTACATTGATATTCACACATATTTGACACTGACCTACCCCGTGTGTAGTGTACTACAATAATATGAGTGGTGGTAAACAGTCAATATAAAATGTAACAGTGATGAGTCAATTGAAGGGGGGAGGCCGATGGAGCCGAGACGGCAACACGTTATACAGGCGCGAGGAAGTAGAGTCTACTCATAAAACTTGACGAGGGCGCACCAAAAGAATATCAATTTTGATTTTTAATTTATTTTAAAGGCGAATCTCGTCGGTAATAAATAATACAGGTAAGATCATTATTGATTTAAGCTGATTTGAATCAAGTTTTATCCAAAAATTTATGTATTTATTAATATTTATTTTTGATAGTAATAAATTAGATGTTGAACTGTAATTGTGCTTAGCAATTATAATATGAATTAAATTTTCCTGAATTAGAAATTTTTTAAGTTCTATAAGTCTCATTTTTAAGGAAACTATTTCTTGAAAATGTATTTCTTTTTTGATCAATTCGGATAACGGATCCGACCTGAATCTCGAAACTGAAAAAAATGCTACCGATGAAAGAATGATTTCAGTGAATGGGATGTTTGCTTAACCCGACGCGCCACCCATATTATGTATTTAGTGAAATCCGGTTTGGGGTTAATTACCGGTCCGGCTAATTCCCGGCCAGCCAAAAAATTAATAAATCACGAGCTCCCGTCGATGAAAAATGGCGAAGTTTCAAACGCACATCAAATAAATTCCGCCGTTGTCATGTGCAATGTTCCGAAAGTCCAAACTACCGAAAGCGTTGTTTTTTAATTAAAAATTGATTTCACATCAGTACAAGCCGTCGACACCACCGCCACCACCCCCTCAAATCTTAATTTTCACTAAACATCTAACAACAAATCTAAATCGCACCTTCCGATCCCGCATCGCATTCACGTTTATGGTTCGGAAAGCTAGTTGGGGCGATATCAATCGACAGTGAGCATCAATGACGCCCCCACCCTATGTACATAATTTGGTCACTAGTTTACACATTATGGTTAATTGCGGTCGGCCACACGATTGTTCATTAAATGTTACGGTCGATGCACGTGGCCACCACGTGGAGAACCCTGCAACTGTTGTAATCTTGGTTGCCTACCATTATTGGTAGTCGCTTTCGGGGTTCGAATTGGAAAAACTTGGGGTTGGCGTGTATGAATTTCTCACGTGGAATTGCTTGCAATTACCGGTGGACATATCCGGAACGGAAATAGCCACCACCCACCCTTAAATACGCAAGCGCACGCAACGCTTTCGCCACTTACCGTTTAGACTTATCAAACCACTAATTGCTAATGCACATGTTGGATTTGTAACTATGTCGCGGGGGTTGCAATTAAACGTTTTAACGACTCAAAATTTGCGGACTTAAATCAAAGATGAGTGCGCTCCTGAACCTGAACCGATGCCGCATCAGTAGCGTGCCCGGATTTAATTTTGATATTCCGTTTACACGCTTCAAAGCTGAAAATGAGCATCGCATTTATTAAACATAAAAGTGGTCTCTCTTCCCCCCGTCGTTTTTCACCAACGAACCAAAGTTGCGCACTATTGTAATAATATCATTTCATCCCTTCAAAGGTACACGTCGAAAAAGCTGGCTGGAGTCGGGCGGCGTGCGGAAACGCGTTGCGAATTCCCAATAAATTAATTGACTATTGCCGGCCGTTCTGAAAGTAGAAATGTGCAATACTTATATAATCATTATACGGATTTCTATGACAGAATCGCAATTTTCTAGGGTAATTGCCGACGTTTCGAAAGAGGCGCATAAAACCCAGACTATAATTAGCCCGTGCACCTTTAAACACGTCAGAAATCTAAAGAGGTTAATTCGGTATTGATTAAACGAAATTAGAAATTTAAATTCGCATGCGGGTCGGGTCTTGTTTGGGAAGAAAAAACTCGAATCGGTTCCGTCATTAACACTACTTAGAGGCCATCTGGCTCAAGTAATTTGACTCATTGATAATAAGAAACACTATCCAAGGGGTGGACGCGATAACGACGCCCCTCAGTTCCGTCACTTACTGTTTCTAATCTCTATCGTTTTTTTTTTCTTTCAGACTAAGTAAATGGAATCAAACTTACCAATACCGACCCTCCCTTGCAAATAAAGGTAAGTCGTTTGTCTTGTTCGTAGACTAATTTGGGGCGAGCTTTGTGCGAATTTCCTATAAAGCGTTTCAAAAGCAAAAAGCCGCGAGATCGTCTCTAAAGAATGAGAGGGATTAAATCCTTGGTTGTCCTCTGTTTCGCGAGCTTTCAAATTATATTTCCGACTCGCTGATAAATATTGCTGGTGCATGCAACAGTGTTCTTCTTCAACCACGTAGGACGGCCGAAATGATTAGAATAATCGGCAAGAAATTTACGCCCGCTTTGTCGATGATAACTGTGCCATCATAAAGGAAACGGAAAAAGTTATCTTGGCGATTGTTTTAATTGGGGATTTTTCCATTTATCGATTGCTGTATCTTGTTTCTTGAATTCCCAGCCGTTTTCAGCGTTCGACGGCAATCGAACTAATTTCATTAATTGCAATATCACGGCACCTGATGATCAAGACCACGTGTCGGAGGCTAATTGATCGCCGGTTAAGCACTAAATCACGAATTATTATTTAAGGACGAATCAACAAGCCCAAACTGGTTCGCCGTATATCGTTGCAATACAGGACCAGAGGCAACAATCAGGGGTTGGTTCTCCGTAAATTTTTAGGTGGCGCGTTGATTTTCAAAAATCATTTTATCACCAATTTTCTCAATAATGCTGATTCTTTCAACTTATTTGAAGCTCAATCCTGAGGCACATCTATAGCAGCAAGCTTTTTTCTTGTTGGCACTTTCGAATCTTCATAAATACTAAGGAACCAGCTTTGTTAATTTTCTTGAAGTTAGCGTCTGAAAATCGTCATTAGCGATTATCTAAGTGTGTCAATATTCCCTCCCTGAGAACAAGCATAAAGTACCTAGATATTGTGGTCATTAGTCAGCCACAGTCGATTATTGCTCGATATCTTGCAGGACAATCTAGATTGTCGGGTGTTCATTCTTACAAAGTTATCCAATTCCACCTGTTCCATTGGTGGCTCGTCTTCCGTGACACAAGGCGTGGCCCAGCTATAAAGATGTAAGATAACTCCTTAATGTCAGTTCTTTGCCGTAATGACGTGTCCGTCCGTCAAATCGATACGGCTTGTTTGTATCATCCTTGCCCGAAAAACTCCTCGCCCGATCAAATGACCAATCCCGTCCGGATTTCTCCGGATTCCTCTCTTCCGACACCTTGGCGTTTCCGGTGAGATTTCATTGGCTCTAGCTAACTTCTGGTGGGAGCGACGAATCCGGCTTCTTTTGCCGAAACCTGTCATTAAAACCGGGAAAAAGCCGACGGATTATAGATGATAATTAGTAGATGGGAGCAGCGGCAGGCGTGACGGTAAGGTTATGGACCTGTTGACCATCTAGTATGAATCCTGTGCCATTATGAGACTTGATAACAATCGATGTTACCATAGCACTTTTTCTATAGAAAATCACTCGTTGCTAATGAATGCTGCGACCGAATGTAGCTTCAGTCGCGTCACGGCCATCGGTTTTATAATCGGGGATTTATCTCGAAACGGTCGGCTTTTCCGGTAGCACCTGAAAAGAATGAAAAAATGACGCATTAGCTTCGGGATTGCAGATTTGATATTGTTGCTAACTAGGACGTCGGTCGGGTCGGATCGGATCGGATCAAATTAGAATCTGAGGTAAGAGATGTAAATTTCCTGTTGGCCGGACAGGAAACACGCTAGGATGGAGACATTATTGTCGCAGGATATTGTAAGTAGGACTTGAAAAAAAAACTGTTGTTCGTACTCATATAGAGGACAAAGCAAGAAATTGCGAATTAAACAAACAGGAAAGAGATAAGAACAATGAATTATGGCTCGCGTGGTGGTTCCCCGTGGCCTCAAAATTGTTCGCGATTCCTCAGGAATTTCGGCCTTTTTGGCATTAAAGTTGATTCAATGCCCATAAATATGTACTACATAGCCATGCCCAACAAGTTATTATGCTTTACACTAACTTTTACAGAATAGGTACTTCATTATCTGTGAAAGTCTTGAGAAAGTGAAAATCTGAAAGATATTGTATTTAGTGCAACATTTATCATTAGAGTGTTGCATACGTTGATGATTGATTACTGTTATTATTATTAGCATTCTTATCATTTATCTTTTCATTGTGCTCTTCCTTGCCCACAATAGCCACACAGCGACATTTGATAGTACTGCGTCTCATTGCGTCTTTCGGTTTAGAGATAAGACGTGATGGTCAAGGAAGCCAACCAAACACTAATCTATTTACAAAGAAGCCGAAAATCGCACAAAGCAACCGTTTGACCGCACAAAACCGATGTGTTTATAAAAACGTAATTCGATAGTGTGTACCATTTGCCAGTCCAGATTGCGTACGTTCCTATTATTGTAGTTTCAAGATAGCAGCAGATGCGGTGTAGGATGTCTTTTGATGGGTGTCAATACTACAGAGACCGAAAGAAACTGATCGAGTTCCTGGTAGCTATCGATCAAATTCGGGCACGTTGATAGTCTTAATTCTATTATATCAAACAATGATGGTAGGTTTAAGATGTTTTTGCAGAAACACAATCGAGGCAATTGACAGTTTATTATGTCACGCCACAATCTTGCGAGCTCAGAGGGAGGATTGACGTAGGTGGGCTTTGTTGGGGTGAAAGCCGGTGACCGATTAGGGCGCATTAAAAATGTAATGAATAGATAAGAAGGAGCATCGAAAATAGAGCACCTTGTCCCTCGTCGATAATAGGAACCGACCTTTGGCTCCGCTACCTGCGACATCACTCCCCATTCTTGTCAAAGCATCATTATTAAATTTTGCCATATTTACATCTTTTGAACCGACGAAAACAAGAACATTCAGATTTGAATTAAGAAAATAAAAATGATAAGAAAAGCATAGAGGTAAAGAAAAAAATAATAACATTTAATAGGTGAAATATTGGTACCTAATATTAGCAAAAAAATTTTCAGAACATAAAATACAGTGAAAAGAAAGAACATAGTTAATTAAGAGAAAAAAAAATAAGGTTCCTGTTCGAATGCTACGTCATCGCCCGCTCCAATTTACCTAGTGCAATGTGTGACGATAAGAAGTTGTCATATGCGTGTGCATTGGGCATATGCCACGATGCATAAGACCATCGCGCAGACATCTGGTACGGAACGCGGATCGCCCTTGTTTGTAGACCGTGGCATCGGCCAGGTGGTAATTTCTTTCAAGGGGAGGGTTACCTAGCAGATGTGTTTTACCCCTTACGTTACCCTTGCCAGTTTTGCCAATACGCCGACTTCTTATCGGTCGCCCGGACAATAAGACAACGCCACAAATTGCCTGTTCATCGGCCAGCTTTAGGTGGCACGGTTCATTAATATGAACACATCTAGGAAGTTGTTCAACCTTTAACTTGAACTAGATTAATCCCGTTTTGACGAGAACTATTATTCTATTACCTACGAAAAAATTAATCCCGGATTCCGGAGAAAGACCAAAGAATTTAATCAGCGTCGAAAAGTCACACGCCCTTATTCTCCTAGGGTCCTCAGAAACGTAAACATAGTCTTTCAACCTTGCACAGGTGTGTCGCTTGTGCGAGTTCAGATAAACATAAAAGACAGCCAACTTGAAGGGAAGAGTCTCTCATTCATGGCCGCAAGAAAACTTGTCTGGGCCGCTCTACCAAGTGTTTGTAAAGATTGCGGGACAGGTGAACCGAATACGTCGTGACGTCTTAGATGACGTCACGTCGATCCACCTGCGGATTAATTCTCGGTCCGGTCACCGCCGAGGTTAATTAAACTCGATTAAAAGACTTTCGAAACTCCTTGATTAATTCGGGCGAATAGCCGCGAATTGAACAATCCTAAAGTTATAAAGTAATTTATCTCGGAACTCGGACTTGCATCGTTTAATTACAAGAACTCCCTTTCCAATTAATTCCGGAAAAGTCCGGGGATTTTTCTCGGGAAACTTGAAGGCAAGTAGTGTCGCAAACTTTATCAATATCGGGTCTATAGCACTCCTGCAAAGTTGGAGAGAGTAGCCTTTGTGATGATCTGGGGAGGAATCTGGTCTATTGTGCATTACTTCCTAAATGATCCTAGAGAAACTTGATGCAGTTACAATAGACGAGATTAATCGACTGGTTCCAGACTAAACTATCTTAATAAATCTTGGGCTGTTGTCGTTAACGAGGCAATTTTCCAAAAAATTACGAGTGCCGTTGGCATACACGCTTCTTGTCGGGGTGACAGAACCGCCCTTGTGAGCATATCTCGGCAAAGCCCTGAACTACTGGAGAGCTCGTCGACGATAATAGCCACAAGTAGCTCACACATACTTTGTCCTTTTTGATGTCGAATGTGTAGTTTTCTGCAATATTTATCTTGTTCGCTGGAAGCCATTGTCGACTAATATTGACAGAAATAATGGCGGTTTTCGCCGCGGCTCCTTCCAAATCAAGGGGGCACGCGTCGATTTCCGGCCGCATAGGTGGATATGGTAGCTGGATTTAAGGATATCCGCTGGCTATACGGTCCAAGAGGCATTGGATAGCCAGGATTTACGGTGTAGAAGTCATCGCGAGATGCTATTAATATGCCCATAATTATTTTGGTCACCGTGTTATCCAACTTCCTCGTAAACAAAGTTAATTATATTTTTAACGTAATGCTTTCAAAAAAACGCGCTTTTCTGAACTCACCGAGATAAAATGTAAATACGCAAAATGCAGCAATTTGCCATTGATGACGACGTTTAGCCTATAACATAATTCTTTTTCCTGACGAGACGATCAGTGGCCTCAGTTAAACACATAAAGCTACCTATCGTTGACGTAAATCTGAAGTTGTCGTTTTGGCGTGCTTAATTCGCCCGCAAAATCTCAGTTGCGGCGGCCGTTTTTTGCAAGTCGGCGACCGCGGTCCGCCGCCCCAAAATCGGTCTCCTTTTCGTTATAAATTATTTACAGTGGGGAGTAGCGTCGGCCGACAGTTCGGTCTGACGTATGTCGTCCAGAATCGCAAACCCTTTCACGGTTCCTGCATAATTCAACGCGTGCTACCAAAAATTTTGACGGGCCCGCTTAATAACCTCCCCTTTCGCGCTCGCCACTGTCGACTGATGGTGAATGTTTAATCGGGAAATTGGGGTAAAACTCAACTCCTAAGATTTCGTCAAGGAAATCTGAATAAGTCAGAGACCAACTGTTGCTCTAGCGCCACGGGTGGGATAGGGTTTCTTGTAAGAAAGTCCCCTCTAAGGAGGCGCGCAACAGGTGGACACTTGCACGATTTCTTAAGATGCTTAACCGCCCCGAAAACCGACTCGATTAGGGGTAATAGCCGCCATTAGATGCGCGGTTAAGGCGTTTAAGGGCCCTAGCACAAATGGAATAAAGATCTTTCCCGTTCCCTTGGGCTACAGTTTTCTTCGAGCCCATGTACAATTCTTATCTTAACAGCTATTAACTTGTGTTGATCATTTCTTGTATTTCAGTCAACTTTCAGTCACTTTGATCTTTATTTTTACTATTGGCCTGCATTTTCATTAAAGTTGGCATTCATCAGTTCAGCTTCATTCTCAGGACCTTGCGGTACCCAACAACTGGTGTTGCTAAATGACCCCGACGCGGGCACCCCTTACCTCCTCATGATTGGCATAGAAGAAATAATAGTGCACGCGACTGACACGTGACGAGATTTTAATCGTTGTGGTTTAATTAGAAACTTCACGACTAGTTAAATTGTTGATTAACTATACTATCGTTAAATTAGCTAAAACTAGATTGGATTTGTCCCTTTCTTAATCCCGCTGATCCTCTCGACTCTGGATCCGTCCTGAATCTGGAGGGTCACCGTTGGGCCGATTTCGCCGGGACGAAGGGGTTGCAGCGCGGTAATTAAGTCGCACCTGTCGCGGGGCGCCGTAAGGAACAACAACGGAAGTAGCTCGGCGGAAACGCGGTGCTTGGCGGAAGTGGGTAAGTAGCGAGCACAATGAGCGGTTCCGGTGGCGTGTATCCATAATGCACGGCTAGGTCCTATCATTGCACGATACTCCTGCGAGACATGGGAAAACACCTAAACACCTTCGGTATCATGCAAGGCGTCGATCCCTATCACCTCCTCCATTAATAATTGATTTTATTTCGTGACGATTTCTCTTGGTAATTTTTTTTAAAAAAGCGTGACTTAATTTGACCGACGACAGAAGTGGAAATAAATAAAGCGTGTTAAAAATTCATGCACTAACCGCTTTAGTGTTGCTGTAATTGCGATAATAACGCAGAAAATTGCTCAAAAGCCAACACATTAGCCGCCACGATAAGCGTCGCGTGAAGGGAGCTCCGCAACCAATGATTCCCTATGCAGGCGACCACCGAGCGACCATTAACCGCAACCAGAGCCTTCATTGTCAAAGATGTAAAACTTTTCAAAAAATAGCCCAACCACTAATATAGGTATACCTACCTATGTACCATAGTGTCTATGTACAAAGAAGTGGAGAATTTAAAAAAATGGAAAGCAACCAATATTATGTAGATCGAATTATCTGTAAAAATACCTAATCTAAGAACAGCCCAGAATTTTTGTTATATTTTTAGCGATAATTTTTTTGCTGTCTTCTATTGTTTACCTCTAAAAATCCGGAAGGAAGCCGAGATTCGTCTAATTGCCGTAATGAATACTGAGACATGAATCACTGCGACCCCCGGAGCGTATCCCGCACTTCCGTCCTCGAAATCCGGTCGGATCGTAAGGAATCAGACCGGGAACGCGCAACCGTGACGTCACCGGACGTCGTACAGCCTTGAGACCGTTTTCTTACATAACACTCTCGTGACGTCACGGCAAACGCACCGACTTGAGACGCACCGTCGCTCCCCGGTGTATATGACGTAACGACCAACCGGCAGATGGTCGCGTCGGTCATTTGCATGACAAAGGGCATTAAGATTACGGCCCGGTGTACTATTATTATTGTCGAGATCGTAGTGAACTCCGACAAGGGGGCCGACTTTCTTTTGTTAAAGGAGGGTCAAAAAACGGGGCCCGTGCCTGACACGCGCTTGCTAGATTGTATTTAGTCTGGAGAGAAGTGCAGATAAAAGTGTAAACCCAAACCAGGGGCGGCGGCACGGCAAACGCAATTCACAACAATAATAACGCGCAAGGAAACAGTTGCACCGCCGAAAAGTTGCGTCGTGGTCGCAGCGACGTAACGACTGTTGGTCCCACTGTCGTTTCGACAATGGTAAATTAGCACCGTTTCAACAGATATGTGATTCAACGTAAAAGTGTGTTCAACTAATGTCGTTACGACAATCTTTTGACATACGATTCGACATCACGTATAGGTTACAGACAGTGTTTACCCTGCACAATGCAAAATGCGTGGCCAATTACTTTCTGCTTCTTTAATTAGTTTCCTCTGAACTTAGAAAAAATTATAATGCTTCAGCAATTGATTGTAACGCTTGGGGTTAATTTTGATATATTTCGCGGTTGGGGGGCCACGCACGTCTATGGCGCGATGACGAGGCAGCTGCATCACACCGAGCCCTTCTCTCTCCCACAGCCAGCTGACTTATTCTCCAGTCTGCATAACAAAGACGGCACCCTTCAAATAAATAGAAACTGCACAACCTACCCTTCTTCCCCTTATTACTTCAATTTTTTCGCCCCTCTTCGCCCGGTTACTTGTTTAGCTCGTGCTGGCTGACTGGATTTCATTACCGACGAGCGTCTGGGTCCAAGGGTGGTTCTCGATTTTGTCGGGGGTTTCTGGGTTAGGGGTTAGGGAGCTTTATCTGAACCAGCACTAGGTCACTGGTGCCGCACAATCGGTCGGTGTGCGATTTCACGAATTTGGCTCGTGTGCAGGACCATAATGGACCCGCAGATTTAAAAATGTCTAAACAGTCTCAATGGAATTGGTTAATTGCTCGTGTTTCGGGAGACGATGCTATTTTGGACTTACGTAAAGAATTTGCTTCAGAATCAGCAATTACAAATTTGGTTTCATAGGAAAAATTTAAATTTAGATTGTTGAAGGCAAACAAAAATTTGAAGAAAAATGTTAAAATCTAGGAATATTTTCATGCGAAGGCTAAATAGCGGAAACCTTCACTTTTTCAAATGAATATTTGATGTTAATGTTTTAAATAAAATAAATTAACCGGCACTCGGGGTTGTTAAAATGATAATAAATCGCCCCTAAAATAAAAACGCCATCGACCGGACCTGTTGATCGCCGAAATTAATTAAAATAAAACCTAATTCGACCCCCGAGTCCATTCAAATAAAAATTACGCACACACCCATCCGCATGCATATTAAAATCGCATTCATTACGATCCGAATAGCGTGTGTGTGTGTGTGTGTGGTGGTGGTGGTGGTGGTCGCGATTATTCGCCCTGCCACCCCACAAGATCGTCGGTTTCTTTACAGTGACGTCATTTCGGTATCGTCACATTAATTCCGGAAACAGCTGGTGCTTTTGAACCCTTTGCCGGGTCAAAGACCTGCTCCTTTGTACGTCTCAAGAAGGACCCGGGAGCAGGTAAGATGAAGGTTGTTGCATTTTGATGGTGTTTACAAGACGGATAACGCATCTGCTTAACGAAACACCTTGATTTTGCATCTGCAAATAAGTCGCTTTGTTGGGAAGGGTTTCTACCCTTTGCCAAAAGGGAAAGAAATAATTTTGGTTTGTTATCCGACATTTGTTCCTTTCTTTGGGACCATCGCTCGTTTTGAGAGAACTGATGGAAATCGCGTGTTTGTCGTTTCGAGAGACTTCAGCCGGTATGGAACGGCAACTGCCTGTCATATGTCTAAGAATAATTAGGGGCAGTCGTTAGGGTGGATTAAATACGGCAATCATCTTTATTGCCTGCTTTACGAATGTGGGCTTTCGCTGGGTGGACGCAGAACCATATGGTCAACATTTCGGTAGTGGCGTAAATAATTAACTAACGGCGAAATTCTTCTGATGCGATCATGCCTATCACGGATCTCAATCGTCTTTACTGATTTTGTCGATAATAATTTGTCAGTGCTCCTGCAAAAAAGTATGCAAAAAATAAATAAAGACAAATTTGACAACTGTTACCTATCTGCAGTTGCACAAAGTTAAATTACCGTGGTTACAACAAACTACCTGTAGACGGAGACCGTACTCGAACAGTTCGTAGTGACTGTTTTAGTAAGAAAAGGCATTTGTTGAATTGTTTGTTGCTCCTCTATTTGCTGATTCTTCATAAATACCGACGTTACTGTAGTTTGTGTCGGTGCAGTTAGTTCATCTGATAGCTAGCTGTGGGTAGTTTTGGTCTAGCCGGGTCGATTTTTCGGCCCGACCCCGATAATGAAGCGTTTTGGCATTGTTTTCCGTCCGTAATTGTGTTTGATGTGCGGCATTATCGTCGGAATCCGTTTCAATTTTGTGATTTGCAAGTCCCGTCCGGCTCCGTTGTCGGGTCCGGTCGAGTGCGGGTCCCGCCGCCCCCCGGCCAAATGAAAAATAAACATGCCGCCCCCTTTCAAAAACACCTCGTCGCGCATAAATCAAGCCGGTTGGTCCGGGGTTTTTTTTGTTTTCCGGTCGGATTACCGTCGATTAGGAGGAGACGGGACGCGTTTTTCGCGGCCGATGGTGCAAATTAGCCCCTCTGTGTATGTGAAGATTGCGCATGTGCCACAACGGCCGGATTTAAAGCAGCGGCAATGAGGGAATCAAAGAGCGTACTTTTGAAACGATGACCGCTCGTTCGATCGATGTTTTATAAAGCGAAGCTGTGGCCACACCCAGGGCTAATTGAATGATGCCTGCACCAGACTTGCATGGAATCTCGTTTGCCGGAATGCGTGCAGTTTTTCGGGGTTGCCGCGCCGCGACGGTGATGGTCAATACGGCGCCGCGACATCCATCAGCGAGCCTGTCAAAATCTGGGACCAATATGTGCGACGTCACCGCGCTCATACAGCAGGAACACGTTATCTCGACATCTGAAACACGACGGCACACGCAATCAAAGCAAAAATTTATCCACGATTGCCATAGAAATTAGATCATCAATTATTAGTTTCAGCTTTTTGGAGCAAATCTAGTATAATCCGCTGAGAAGAGAAGCTTACGATCACAATAAATTTATCGTGAAGTGTTCTAAAATTTATATTATTCTCAATAATACCTAATAGTGCACACTCACCATCAGCAATCAGCGGCCGCCATTAGAAATTTTTGACCCTTATTGGTAAAGGAACAATAATGTCACAAACGAGGGTCCGAAGATCTTGATATTCGAATCAGTTACTTCAAAAAATATGTTGCAAACGAAATTTAGTTTAAATGCTCAATATCCGTTGTAGTGATCATATTGATGATGCGACTCGTTCGTCGGTGAAAAACTGGCGAGTGAACCCTTCGACCTTTTATTAATCTGCTGTCGCGAGGGGTCCTCTTGGCTCATGTGGACGCTGGCAGGTGTCGTGTAATGCCCGTCGCGACGCCGCCGGCGGCTCGTATCTGGAGCCAAGACAAGTGGCTGGTCTAGGGCAAAGGGGAAGTGAAGGAAGCAAAGACTGCAGCGAGGAGTGCATCGAGTAAGTAAGCAACGGAAGGCTCGGCTGCTTCCCTAACCTGCCTCACACCACGTCGTACGACCACCACGAGGTTTCAGTTTGTATTGATCTCGGTTACTTCCCTTCCGTGTGCCGGTGAGAATCAATGGTCTTGGTCTCAAGTCGTCATCAGCTCCCCACTTTTCTCCCCGCATCTTCGCCTATCCCGTCATAAACGCAAATACGTATTCTCAAAAAATAAAAGCGAAAGAAGGTGGCGGCTACAGAAGGGAATTACGGGGGTGGCACATATCAATACCATTAGGGCCCCCACGAGTGCTTTATTGTGCGAGTAAAGTCTTTGATAAGAATCCCGCAGCATCTTTTTAAAAAACAGCGATGAATGCGAAAGTAGAGAGTCTCGTTGCAAATACATCTTTGCATCGCGTAGTTAAGACTGCGAGGCAAGGGTTGTGAGTGGTCTTGGGGGTGGCGGATGGAAGGGTGGACCATCTCAAGTGGAAAATGCGATTTCTTCTGGCACGGCTTCGGCGCACGGCGACGTGCAAATGACTGGGCGACTGTTAATGCTGATGCATTTAGCGTCTTGTGAGGTTTTTAATCACATCTGGAATTATCCGCGGAGGCGAAATGAATGCCACAAGAGCGCTAACAAGATGTAAAAGCATACAATGACTCTATCGAGGACGTGACAACGTCGATAAATAACCGCGAAACAGTTTCCTCAAGAATTGAAAACGCAGGCTCCCTCCAAGGATCATTTTTATTTTGCCGACGAGACCTCCTAAAATTGCGTCGTAGGTACGCAACAGACCGTCTAATTAAATTTGTGATGTAAATCCAGAAATTCGACAGGACTGGTGGTGAGTTGAATCCTGCGATTCTCCGCGCGATCGCAAATCTGAAGTTGCATGTTGGTACTCGAACCGTAAGTGGCAAAATAGTTAATAACCCGACAATCGATAACTTAAGAGCCCGTAATCAGTACGGTGTAAGCAAATATCGTCCTTTTCCTAGCCTCCCCAGTCTCTCGGCTTTGTTCAGATCGCTAGAAAGACAAAGCCGGCAGGTTATTAGCCAAGGATGCGCCGCAAATGAAAGGATTTAACCGGAAACGCGGCCGTCAGCAGGCGATTAAGATTATTAAAAAATTTCCTAGACGTCTTAAATAACGAGTTTAACCAAATCGATAACATGGCGCTTTATACCTACATCATCATACGGAGGAGAGCCACCGTGAAAAAGAGCTACTAAACTTTTTTCCGGGTTGAGTGAATATGCTGACCCTTGGCTTGTTTTATTTAGTAGAGAGAAAAAAAACGCACAGCAGCGAATGCTCTTTCCGCCGCCAGCCATACATCCTGTCAGTGTAATCAACGTGCAGGACGAAAATTAGTTTTGATCCTTGAATGTTTCGAGGGGGGCGATCGATTACGATTGGCACAGATGTCTCAAGACCCACCCCAAGAAGTGAAAGTCACTGGATGCTAATCAAAGAAAACAATTCAGGGTGATTCGGCGCCTTTGGTAATGCTTTTGGGCCATCAAGCATTAAGGACGTTTCCGGTCCCGGAAATATCTGAAAAAAAAAACTGTCTTGATAGATCCCCCTTTTAGAATTTTACCTGTCTACTTGAAATTAAGTTCCTTTTCATATCTCTGATAAAGAGAAGTTGGGAAAAGACACGTCGTTCTGGTGTGTCAAAATAGTGAAAATTTCAAGTTTAGCATTCCAATCTACTTCACCTTGTTCAAGATTTTTTAATAGAAGATACATGAAACATTATACTAAGACACCACAAAACAACACCTGGTCTTTAGGCATATGTAAGCGGACCAGAAATATGAATAGTTATTATTGATCCAATGCATAATCCGGCAAATGCTCAATCCTCAATTCGTTTGTTTTCAAGAGTATTGTAAAACTCATATTGGGCTATTGATTAAACGATATAGAATTCTACCATTTATATGAAATTCCTACAAAATAGGCATAGTTCTCTCATACAAGTACCTATCTGATTTATTTCCAATGCAAAATAAATAAAGTATCTAAATAATGATTTATTATCCAGTATACCTACCCAATAGGTAATTTTGAAATTCTATATCAATATTCCTTGATCCACAAATAAAGCAAAAATTTTGGACAGATTCTATTCTAAGGTGCAACTAGTATTTAAACTGGATCTAGTCTGTTGAGGCATTCCTTGTTGCATCCATTAAACTTGATAAAAGCAAAAAGCCAAATCCGCCGTTAATATGCAAATAACCAGGGTCGGCCAACACAATTATCCATCTGATAGCACTAAACGCACTCTCTAATACGTTTGTTTAAACGAAGCGCTGAAAAAAAACTGTTTTATTAACGATTTTATCACAATTATGTCCCTATAAAGAGCGGCAGCATGCACCCATAAACCGACATTATTGCAGAACTAAAACGCCTCATCGCAACCACGCTCACGTTCCCTATTTATTTTCCTTTTGGTCACAAAGACTTTATTTCGAGGGCCCGAAATTTTCGAATTTAAACATCACGCCTACCACCTGGGTTTCGAGAAGATCGCCGTAAAACTGCGCTCTTTATTTGCGGCTCCTCAAGATCAGCCCACCTGTCCGAAATTTGCAGAGAATAACGAATATACAAGAGGTTTGAAAAGTTACATGGTTGCTCTACACTTCCGGTCCTTTGAGGAAGAAATTAGGTACCTTAATTTGCCACTTAAGGAGGAAACGAACACCGGGTCTACGTCAAGCTGATTTAGTGGTTTACTTTGTTAATTCACTGATTCTCTATTATAAACGCGGCTAGTCTTCGAAGGACTAGATTTATGGCTAGAGACACATTTGTTGACAAATTGACCGGTTGCTCGACTTGACGCCGAATAGGTGTCTCCTTGACCGTTCGCGTTCTATTGACAAACGAAATAAAGGTACCTATTTACCTATTTATACAAAAGTACGATTAGGACGTTTCGTTTTTCTATTAAAAGTTCTGCTTATGCGTTCCCAGAACAATGTTCCTGCGGCCGTCACTTAACGAAATGATCTAATAACGACCTAGTTAACGTGATGACTTCGCGTCACACATTCACACTTGTCGTTAACTGTTTACATCCGTCCGGAGCGTTGAAGAAAACGGAAGAAGCATTTAAGTTTATATGTGAGTTATTACGCGCGGATCCAGTTTCGGACGCAAATTTTCCTAAAACCGCCGAATTAATTAATAAATTACGACTAATAATAATTGTCGACGGTGAGTCGGCAAAACAAATTAAACGTTTAACGAGACGACGGCGCTTCTTTCCGGTTTAATAAATAGTCGGCTATACCTACTAATGCTGCAAATCACTGTCCTATTTAAAGACCAGCAAATCATACGTTGGAACCAGGGGCAGTAAGGAAAATTACAGCAGTAGGTACTTGACGTCTGATAATGTTAAGTGAATTGCGGTTAGGGCAAATTGCAGGTTGTGAGGGTAGCGATTTGGTTTTTTCGTCGCTTTATTCATTTAAGGCGACGAAACCCGTCATTTCTGGCACGGAATAACGTGTAATCTTGTGGTTTTTGTGCCCGAACAAGGAAGTTGGAGGTGGGGGACGCCTTGACTTAATTTTTTATTAGCCACGTGGGCAGATCGAAACGTCAGCGATGATTATGGATTTGTTCATTAAATGTCATAAATTGCACGATTATTGAAGCACTGAATTTAACAAGGGTGCAGAATTTATTGCGAAATACGGTAGTTATATAGCCAATTTAAGTGCAACTATAATGGGAAATTATACAGAATTTTGCAAGTTGAGTCCAGATAAATAGATAGGTTACATTTTTTTTATTCTTTTTGAAATATGTAGGAATTCCGGTCTTGACTAAGCTGCGTTCACTTTTGCTGAGTCCAGAATTCAGCAAAAACATATTTTTGACAGTAGGATAAACAGCTCTCTCATCAGTGTAATTAGATTGCCATTGAATTTAGAAGTCTTAGAAGGAAATGACCGAAACCTGTCTACATTACTATTTTACAATAGTAGACTACGTCTCTCAACGAGAGAATAGATTACAGATCAGGATTCAGTGCTTGAGCACTGAGTTCTTATACAGCACCATCAGAAATGGTGCTCTCGCTCCCTTTCTACGGAGTCGACTCGAGTTGATGGGCCAATTATCGCAAAACGGTTGATTGCCGTGGATTTTTTCCAGTCGCAGTCAATTAGAAACAAATATATCAATGTCGTACGAAGAGGAAAAAATCCCGAGGCAAAACAGTAATCGGCTTAATGCCGGTGAATTAAACAAATCAATACTCGCGGCTCACTTCTTCACTTGTGTATATCATAAACTTATTACTTACCAGCATTTGTGTGTCGAGCAATTTATTACCATATCGTTCGAAAAGTGGATTGCGTAGTTTTAAGCGAGTTACCAATGTCGCAGCCACTTTCCAAGTCAAACACTTGCCCAATTTACCTCCTCCGAGAATCCCCCTTGACACCTCCCCCCGGACAATGTCTCTATTGTTCGAATTCATAAAACCGGGATCACCTTAACGATAAAATTCCCGGTGTCGGCGGCAAACGTAAATCCGAAATTGCCACCAAGCCATAACCGCAAGGAATATAATAAACATGAAAATGTTTAAAGCATTTCTTTTTAAAAGTCATTCGGTTCCCCACGAGCTAGATTATAAAACCGGCTAATAAAAAAGACACCTCGATACAATAAAAAAGATCGCTTCTCAGATATATGACGTGCTTGACATTTGTTCCTCTTTACAACGCCTCGTATAAACTAGATGAAATCGGCCAAAGTTGCGCCATTATGGCGAAAGAGTCGTTACTTATTCATCGTAAGTGTCGGAGGGGGCACCCCTCCTCGTTCTTCGCATCACTCGAGAAAACGCTTCCGACCGCTAATCCGCGAATTAAAGCTGGCGGCATATTGGCAATCACTTTTGCGCGCAAATACAGCCGTTGTCGTAGCACAAGGAAAATTCGAAACGAACGCAGGACCAAATTTTCTTTTTGACCATTTGAAGCATCAAGGGCAATAGTTTTTTTGCAGAATGGCTCGCTTTCGATATTTTGCTTTGATGCGGGCGCCCCATATTTCCTTTTCTTCTCAATGCCAAGTAATTTATGGCGATAACTTCTTATCCACGTCCTGTTCGCTGAATCACGGCCGCGTTTCCGCGTAAATCTCTTGTCATTCCAAAAATACTCCTGACGACGTCCGAGATGAGCGTGGAGGCTCGCCTTGAAAGGCACATCCATGCTCTCCAAATTGGTCTAATTGCCGGCCAAAATAATCATTTAATATCCTGCCCGTGTCCGTATGAGAAAGGAACAAATCTAAGTACACAAACCCTTGCTGAGAAAGCGGGCCGTAAAGGAAGTGCATATTAATGAGGAAACAAGGGAGCGATGACGAAGACGGAGCGTTACCGCCGCCGCGACAAGACAATTACCGAAGGGGTACTGCTAATTGATAGTTAAAAACGTGACGTAGGAAAAAAAACTAAGTGATATCGGTTGAGTCAATGTCGTGTGATGGCTAGTGGGGAACGTGGCAAACTTATCAAAAATGAAAGCCGGTTATTCAGTCACGGGATCAATCTTGAAACTGATGAGTCTAATTATACATTTGTTCTGATGCGGTCAGCTGACCACTTTCCTTGTAGCGGTTTTTGTGGTAACCCCCCAAAAAAATTTATCAGATAAAGAAGGGCAAATAAACAGAAGTGTTTAGAGGAGCGATTAACAATAGTGCGTTGACAAGGAAGTGAATTGATCAAGCAACTTCCAGTCGGGAGCCTGATCGCCGTGAGATATCCAAGTTCCCGGCCTCTTAACCACCATGTCTCCTAGAGAACCGTCGGGGATAAGGTTTCCTTCCTTCCGTACCTCTGCGGCACGTTCATCGCACTCCATTATAATCCCATTTACATATCTTCGTCCAGTTTGAATTATTGAGACAGAGGAATTGTGATTTTCACAAAAAAAACTACATCTAGCTAGTTGTATAAACGATGAGTTAATCATTCGAACTGTGCACGGTAACGTAAATATTTAATGCGAAATTATTAACTTCTGTCTCGTTTTGCAACGAGGTTTAGATTAGCCTCGTGATATAGTGTTGGTTAGAATTTTCAATTTCGCCTGACTCTCGTTGAGCATAATTTAATTTTTGCCGGATTGCCCCTTTTACTGTTTATTTTAGTGTTTGTGATGTATTATTGAAATTTTGCTTTTAATTTAATTTAACGGAATTGTTGATGCTACAGGTCAATCCTATTAATGTCGAAAGTTTGGAAAAAAATGTGAAACATTAGTTAGCTGTCTGTTATATTACCAGAATAGGTATACCTATAACTTTACAGCAGCCACCTATAAAAAAACAGGATATTTATTTACCTGCGTTATAAAGAACTCAATTACTAGCTATGAAATAGACGGGAAAAAATTATTGCTTTCTATAACGTAAGTTGAAATTAGTAGCGTTGAATGATCACTATATTCACCCGGCGCCTCCGCCATTTTTGCAGCAAGAGCTTGCGTTGCATTATTGGTATGGTAGAGTTTTAAACCCAATTTACAAGTGATACAAGTTAATGAAATCAAAGCAGTCAATAGTCAAATCATGTTGACATTTAGCTACAAACCTGTAACTTTCAGAAGTTATTGCGAATTGACGTAAATCCATATAAAGCAATAAGACGACCCATCATAAGTAGATGGGACTTTTAAAGACTAATTTAATACTGTGTAGGACAGCTCTAAATTATAAAAATGACGCAAATTTTTATTTCTGAAACGCTAACAAAAGAAGATGTCACTTTTGCTTGAACATAATTGGGATATGTGTAGCTGTTTGGTGGTGGCAAAATGGCAAAAAAGTAGTTCGAAAATTGTATTTTTTTGTTTGCTTGTAGAGATGCAAATATACCCGGTAAGGTCCAGCGGCAGCAGCTTTTAATTAACAAAGTTTAGCAACTTGTAGGGCATTGTTGATTTTTCTTTCAATTACCCCTTCCGATTCGTTTAATACAAAAATGATTCGGGGCGGTTTTTCCAAAATCATTGACACACGCAAACCATGCAGTCGTATTAAAACCGCGTCGCCCCACCAGCGGATTAATAGAAACCATCAGAAATTGCGAGTCGTTCCAGCATGTTTCATTAATTTAGAACACGGCCGGGATTAATTAAGAAAGGCGCAACGAGACCGTGAAGTACCTGCATAGGTATATCCGTATTCTTACAAATAAATGCGCGATGCCGGGATCGGGGCGAGTTTCCCCCTGCTGACGCATCATCTTAGAGGGTAAAAACAAAAGGCCAGACTGCTCAAGTGCGTGTGCTCCCATTCATCCCGACTTGCTTATTAATATTTTAAAGCGAGGTGCTTCACCGAAATGTTCGCTGCAATAGTAACGAACCGATTATTTCCTCATCACCTGCTGTCTCGAAAAAATCGTGCAAATAAGACGTCCGCGTTAACAATGCGGGAATTTTAAATTAGTCATGTCCTTATTAGAGCGATGGCACCCATAGAGCACCACCTGATGTGTCTTATTCATTAAGAGTATATCACCGGTGGGAACAATTCCCTTGATGGGTGCTCATTTCGCGTGACCGACCGGAAATATTCATACATACACCCGCGATACTGTGACGTCAACGCCGGAAGTTCATCTTACTCGGCCATATGCCACCTTATTGTTTACATATTTTAATTCGACTTTTCGCCCTCGCCACCGCACACCTGCCATTTTTTTTCTCTAAATTGATGCCTCAAAACTAAAAACGTCAGTTGGAATTATTAGACGCATGTAGGTTTCTAAGGCGTCGTTATCAGCGCTGCCAGAGTTCCAGAAAAGCCATTATCTTAAGTAGCAGTTGTGTTAACAGGAAACTGAATTCGAGTTATAATTCGATAAGACAACCTCCTTAATTTGAACGTGTTCACCATGACAAATAACCCTGTAAATTGGCGACGTTTCAAACCGCTTTCGGGACGTTTTTTGATTTTCCTGTCACGCTCTCGACACGCGGAGGAACGCTGAAAAAGCTTCGAAATTTCGTTTAAATTGTCTTAACTTCCGACGGTGTTTCCGGAGTGTGAAAAAATCAGTGTGTAAGTAGGGCGGTGTCGGTGCTCGTTATTGTCGGCATAGCCGGAGATGGGCCCGATGATTGACCACTTTCCGGTTCCGCTTTTTCTGCCATTGTCGGAACGCGTCGCACTTAACCGATTCGGCACCAAGAAAAATCACATTCATTAGCCAATCGGAACTCGGAGTCGGCTCCATCATTTCAACGCCAAAACTTTTTACTTTTTTTCACCCCGGCTGACCGTTCAGTGACTGGTCCAATGCGTGAATCTAGTCCCCATAATGTGATGAACAGAAATTTGGCGTCATCTCGCGTTTTTTGTTAATGTGGTTATCAGATTTTAATGAAGATGACCGGCAATAACGCAAATTTTCGCCCTGACCGCCTAAATATGTATCGAGCTTTCGTTGATGCGAAAAACGGGAGTAGGAGACAAGTAAAAAATAATGGCAGCTCCTGATAGTGCAATTATGTACCTACATGTAAACTATTTCGAGATAAGGTCGTAATTTAGTCTGATAAGACAACGAATCCGCGACAGATGGTGAAATATTGTGAGAATTTCCAGTAAAGTACACTCCAAGGGCCATATGGCACCACCACCGCCTATACGTCCTCGACGGTAAAGACGGGACAACAGATAACAATGGAGCGGCACGGCAGGGGTGCCCCCGCCGCCAAAACGAATCTACGAAAGCTAATGGTTTTACAAGTATAAAGTGTTAAACATTGTTAGATAAATGAAGTGCAAAAATTGGTCGAGCTTTAAGCTTTGACTCGACCCGAAACGAAAGGCTCACGTCCACGTATTTACCTTGGCGGATTTCGTTTGATGTCGGCTATTTTAAGGAATGAAAAAAATGAAGTAGATTTTCTGCCTTTACAACTTCGGGACAGAATCGGGTTCGGATGCTCCGCTCCCAGCGTCATCGGAAAAAATTGGTCGCCGTTATCGAACACCGAATAGAAAATATTGTATAGGAAAAATAAAATCGTCAAAAATTTAGGTATCTCCAAGAAAAATTTAAATCGAAAGGAATTTGTTATGTGCTAACTATAGTTGAAGTTTTTCCAAATTATAGTAAAACTGTTTCTAATGAGCTTATTTCTCCGGCACTGTGTGATGGTAGTATTTATAGTGAAATGTATGAAAGGACCAACTTGAGCGGCTCAGGACCGGTGCGACTCGTGCGAGCCGGTCTTGCGCCCCCATCAACAGTTGTTCGCGTCCGCAGGTGGTCGTTGTGCCCCTCTGGTGTCCCAAATCGGGCGTCGTAACCCAGCACCCATGACGCCGTCCAGCGTACTGACTTGGTCGTGTTCTGTTGCAGGTATTGACATGGGCGACTATTCTTAAGGTGGGGAGGAACAGTTCTGGAGGGGGGCACAGAACAACCAATAACGCTGGAACTTATGATGTCATCGGAGGAGGAGACTGAGTTCGGTTTGTACACAGATAAGCTGCAGCTCCTGAAGAAAACCAAAAGAACTAGACAGCGCGTAGACGCCGGCGAACCACGTAACTCGTACTCGTCGATCCCGAATTTCAGTTCGCGTCCGACGTTCTTAGGTGGCGGTAGTAATTTATACGGCGCGATTTTTACTCAACAGCAACAGTTCGGGCTGTTCGGGCCGGGGTTCGCACCTTCTGCGAAGATGCTGAACGAGCTGCTTGGCAGGCAGAAAGTGGACGGCGGAGACGGCGAAGAGTCCAAGTTCGACTCCGTCATCAGGTGCGACGGGAGCCCACCTTCGGGTGAACAATTGGCCCATCACATGCTCAGGGACATCCTGCAAGGCCGCAAACACGAGCTTCTGGCTCTGGAGCACGACATGCGCAACGGCCAGGACCACATCAACAACAACAACAACGAACCGAAGGCGCCGGACCACGCGGACGCCGAAGTCGCCGCCGCCGCCATGAAAGAGTGCCTCGCCGAAGCGGGCGTCGGCGACCGTCAACAAGCCGAACTCATGGAGGAGGCTCTCAACGGCATGGAAACCGAATCGCTGCCCTCCCCCAAAGTAGAGCCTTCGAGTCCCGCCAAACCGGAGGACGCGAAAAAGGCGCGAGTCGAAAACATCGTGTCGGGAATGAGGTCGAGTCCGGCGCCACCGCAAGTCAACGGCTGCAAAAAACGAAAACTCTACCAACCCCAGCAGCACGACAGCAATGCGGAACGGTACATTGACGACGAAGACGAGGAAACGACGGCGGAGCCGCTGAGGCAAAAACGCGTCGAGAAGAACCTTCTCAAATCGCAACTCAGGACAATGCAGGAACAATTAGCGGAAATGCAACAGAAATACATGCAGTTATGCACGAGAGTAGAACAAGGATCGGAAGAGAGTCAAGAAATCGAAGAAATTCCCAGTGACAGCGAGACCAGTAAAAGGTCACCGTCGCCCTCTCCGATCAGCACGAGCACGCCATCCAACCCCCCAGCACCAACGCTAGCCCAGCAGGTGAGTCGAATTTACATTAACCACATACGTTTTGTCCACCTCTTTCGTATAAGTACATAAAAATGTTCACTGTAAATACTAGCCAAAATGTTAGCAACATCGTACATACGAACAAATTCCTTTTTCGATAAATATCTAGTTGTTATAAAATCTTGCAACGCCCCTGACTTCCAAATTAAGTAATTAAGCCGAGCTTTAAGGTAAATTTTAATCCCTGATGCAAATCTGCATTTACCTCGCTTTTCAAGTAGGTCAACATCTTAATTTCTGAATATTTAAGGATCAAAATCGTAACCGAGTGAAGAAGTAGCGCTAAAGGAAGTTGCTATTTAAATATTTAATAAGGATAACACTGATGTCCATAGACAGGGGAGGAGGCGGCGGCACTCGTTGGGGTCTTTTGCTTAATTATTTAAAGTTTAAATTGCAATAAATTACTTCTATAAAGTAGGTGTTCGCTTTATCTAATGTTTCTCTTGATGATGTAAATTTTATTTAGTATTGGTCTCATAACATTTTTTTTAACAATTATCCAACCAAGATAGTCATTTACGCAATTCAAGTTTACTCAACAATAATGAACGTAGAATATCGGCAATTTGACAGAACCTGCGGCGGGCTTAAATGCGGGCTCCTTAGCGATGAACTTTTAGCTGGTCGCCTGTTTATAGTCTCGCCCTAAAAACCACATTTTGTTTAACCTAACAGTAATCGTCATCACCTGTCCCGGTATTGAGAGTTTGTTCCTTATTTTCAGGTGAGCAAATTGAAAATTAGCCCGCCTGGTCCCCCCTTCCACAACGGCATGCTGCACGACCACCAACAACACATGAGCAGCGCCGCCGCTATGTACCTGGGCGTAAGCCAAAAATTCCTGATGGAACAGGAAGCCCGTCTAGCCAAAGAGGCCGCCGTCGCCGCGATGAACAGCGAATCGGCCCATCAGCACGCCCATCAACCACCAGCTCATCCCTCATCGCATCACCATCAACAAAAATCTGAGAACATCGCCGATCGACTACACATAATGAGAAACATGACACCGACAGGTACGGACCTGGAAGGCCTCGCCGACGTTCTCAAAACCGAAATTACGTCCTCTCTTTCGAATCTCATCGACTCGATATTGTCGAGGTTTCTCCATCAGAGGAGGTGCAAACAAACGGAGGCGGCCAACGCCGCCGAACAACTCAACAAAGACTTGATGATGGCCTCGCAACTACTGGACAGGAAATCGCCCAGGACCAAGGTGGCGGAACGACCCCAAGCGCCGCCCCCGCCGCACAACAACCAAATGGTGAGTTTTCTTGAGAATTTCTTTCATCCCCTCGTTTTTCTTTTCTTTGGTGTGACGTTTTGTTGTTGATGTGATTTCCGCTCCTGTTTTTCCCGGCGTTTTCTTTTTGTCGTTGACCTGACCTCTTCCTCGTTTTCCTCCCGTTTTACCCAGACATAGTTGTTTGGCGCTATGTCATCGCCTCTTGTTGCCTGTATGGTAGGTGAATGGAACGAACGGTTGTCCCTCCATGATGCCCGTTCACATGAACAACATGCAGAAACCCAGCGACCTCCACATAAGGCCTCCGATGTTCCAGCCCCCTAAGCCCCCGGGTATAAGTCAGGCGCCCCTTTTCGGCATGAACCATCCGTTTTGCGTGGCTAAACAGGAGAACCCAGAACAAAGTGAAGCGTTAAGTTTGGTGGTGGCGCCCAAGAAGAAGAGGCACAAGGTGACGGACACGAGGATAACGCCGAGAACCGTCAGCAGGATCTTGGGTCAGGACGGCATGGGCATGTCGCCGGCTTCCATGGAGCCAAATTCGTGCCCTTCACCGCGACCACCCCCATATCACCAGCCGCCGCCGATGTTGCCCGTTTCCCTGCCGACCTCGGTGGCGATACCCAACCCCGGCTTGCACGAATCTCAGGTCTTCTCGCCCTACAGCCCCTTCTTTCATGGACCAAGCCACGGACACCACATGGCGATGCAGGTAACTTATCGTATCTATAAATGTCCGGCGGATCGTTGGCGTCACACGTCGAAGAAGATGGGCAATATTTTGATCGCGACTGTTTTCAGGCATCGTCATCTCCACCTCGCATGCACAAAATCGAGAGAGAGTCGCCCCCTATCCATCATCCTCCGACGCTCCTGCACCCTGCCCTTTTGGCCGCGGCCCAACACGGGGGCTCCCCGGACTACGGTCAGTTGAGGGCATCCGGAGGCATGAATATGGATAACGGCGATAGGAATTCCGACTGCAACTCAGGGGACATCTCTTACGATGGAATGCAGCCTACTATATCCTTTTTATGCAAAGATTTTAGTAAAAATCTTAGTAACCACCATGTACGTATTATTTCGAATCAATGAAACTTGAATCCTCAATTGTTGCGGGTCTTCTTCGGAGGCCCGTGGAGACTTGATCGAGTCAAGTATACGAGGGATTAAATTGTACCTATACATATATAAGAATCCCTATAATTTAATCCATTTTGCGACGGTATCGAATCAAAACTGATGTTGGCTGGAATTCCTTATAAAAGAACAAAGTAACTATAACGGTGGTGGAATGATGGCTATTATTAACGCCGCCTCGGGTTAGGTCATCCTTCAATTTTTAATGGCTGTCTTATGAGAATATCGTGCCATGTGACATGTGGCGGTAAGAAAAAGAATAAGTTATAACTGCAATTGGTAGTTTGCTGCAGTCGGCATCAATTATTCCTGCTGAGATATCTCAATTTCTTTTTTTGAGGAAACAGCACAGTTTTGAATTATCGATGGGAATGAATTGAATTGTGGGGACTCGCGCTCCTGAATTATTCAACGTAGTACATGACGGCGATTTCTATCTAGAGCCTTTCCTTAACTCCCGAGCACTCGTCAACACTGACACCGATGCACCTCAGGAAAGCGAAGTTGATGTTCTTCTGGGTTCGGTATCCGAGCTCGGCGGTCCTGAAAATGTACTTCCCCGACATCAAGTTCAACAAGAACAACACTGCCCAGCTGGTCAAGTGGTTCTCGAATTTCAGGTGAGTCCGATGGCCGCGCGCCCACTTTTTTTTTTTTTTTTGTCCTCCCCCGCCGCATTGGGGAAGGTTAGGGTAATCAGGAGTTTGCCTCAATAGGGGAGATGCACGCATTACAAAAACTTTTCCGGCAGTTTTGATTTAAAAGCAGCAACGAAACGAATACACGGCAACTAGCAAATGAAACGGCCGGGCTTTGTTTGTGAACCGCTATACGTGCATGTGAGCTCGGGGGCGAAAAGAGCATAGCCCAGCGTCAAGCAGCCAGCGGTACCAAACCGGAAATTGCAATGAAACTCGACTTACGTTCAAATTTGCTTCGCCAAACTTTTGCCATTCTTGAACTCCGGTAATTTTAAATGATGGCAATGTGCATTGCCAGAAGGGTTGAAGGATTCGTTGGTTGTCGACTGTATTTTTGTAATTATGAAATTTTTGTTTGAGGAGGTCTAATTTCGGTTAGCTGTGGTCGTGAAGAATAAGGAGGGAAAATGGGTGGGTCCGAAATTGGTCGAGTGACCGGAAATGGGTTTAATAGGGTCAGGTCCGGGAGGGGTCCGTTTTTCACGCCCGTTCCGCTCCCGTCTTACCGCGTAATTATATCGCAAATTAATTATCTTAATTGGTAATTATTATTGATTGCACTGATTGATCCTTAATTACCGCTGCACCACTACACCATCGGCAGCAGCTCTGTCGGTCTTATCTGATGATGGCCGCGGTAAATCTCGCAACAACCTGGATGTAGTTTCTAAAACTCCATTAAGTAATTAAAAGCAAGTCGTAATTAATAAATAAATTGTTTGGAGGACCGTTGTGTATGACTTACATGTCCGGGACCGGGGGAGTAAAAATTAATGTAAGGCCCTAATGACTAATTTCGCCGCATACACCCTACGTCAAAGCTAATGAGATTGAGGAAGACGGAAAATCCGGTCCCCGAATGCAAAGAAAAACGCTCTACCCCTACTAATTAGTCTCAAGACCTTAATTAAGTTATTTTTAATTGAGCAGCACGTTGACGCTGTGGGGAATTTTATATTTAAGGTTGCTTGCCTACTCTCCAGTGCAGTTACAAAGACAAAAATGTGCGGCGGCTAATTAGAAAAAACGTTAATTATGGATTGTGCATTTTTCTTGGATTTTTCGTCGTCGGTTGTGATGTTTGTTTGCTCGCGCGCAATTAGACGGGGGACAACAAAAGGGTTTTATCGATTGCGGAGTAAAACTTCTATGATCTGATAAAAATATCAGAACGCAAGGCATTTTCATATTCTTTTATTACCAAATTGGGTAGATTAAAGCGTGCGATATTGGATACCTTATCTTATCACTTGAGGCCCATCTGTTTAAACAGACAACAATAACTTACTCCTGGCTTAGCTTTTGTCGAGCTTTTGTCAGGCACACAACGATATCGCGTTCGTAAATAATTACTTAATGTTGATGAATAATAATTGCACTTACAGCAAAGACAATTTTTTTACTGGACCAATTTGCTAATTTTCGTTACGAAGAACATTGAAAATTTTAAAAGGCTTGAGTGGATCTAAATTTCTTAAAATTCTTTAAATCTATGAATTTATGAGTAAAATTTTTGCCAAAACACCGAACTTCGTTTTGGGGTTAAAAATTCCCGTTGGCAACGGTCCGGACAACTTTTTCAAAAAGCTTTTGATTGGGAAAGAGACAAATTGCCAAATTTCCCACAGCACTAAAATTCCCATATTCATGTTTTTCGGCAACCCGTCATTATAAGGGAGCCAAAACCTGCGATTGTCAATGAAAACATTGGTATTTCTTCTCGTAACGGTTTTATGCACTCGATTTGAACATCTGCCTCGAAGCTCACCTATGCCAGTATTGTTCAAACACCAAACCATGTGCGCGCCGTTTTATCCCTAACCAGGGCTGTCCAAACTCATCGCTCAACCAACAATTAATTCAATTTCCCCCAATTAAAGCCGCACTTTTTTTATTAGGTATCATTGGTTATATTTAAACAAGTAGCAATTGCATATTGACAATTTCCTGCGGTTAGGTAACAATAAAGATAACATGGTTATCGTTGTTAGCGAAGCAAATACCGTTGGATCAACAAAATGAAATTTTCTTGAAAAAAGTGTTAAAATGTACACCCCTGTTTCTTAAAGACGCGTGCCTTATTCTTAAGACGTTGTGTGAACATCTTGGGGTCCGCCGGTGTACCTACGGGAATCGACTTGGGGAGGGTGAATCAAAAGGCAGCTGTTGGGGCTTTTGTTAACCGTAACGTCTTTTGGCTCCAAGAAACCGTTGCGTGTGACTTACCCTATGGGAAAATAAATCCTTGCAAGATTTCGTACGACAATTAGGGGGTCTTTAACCATCGACAAAAACCGGCTCGGGTCGATCATACCTGCATGTCTTGAACAAGCAGCAGGTGATTTTTGTATCGTTCTTTGGAATTGGAAACGAACGAAATGCGGGTTTGAACCCGCTGAACCGGTCGAAGAGAGATTTTAGAAATTCACCCAATTGGCGAAATCTACATTTAATCGAAAGCAACAGTTGTTGGCGTTAATAATATAACACGGCTAATACAACCATATTAATTATGTATGCCCAATTGCCCTATAATTGGCGTTTGGATTCAATGACATGACACTGCCATGTTTGGGCAATATTAATACCGTTTAACCACCACAAACATTTCTATCATGAGCAAGTGGTTAATAGATAGTTATGAACCCTGATGCTCAACACGCCGTCTGTAGAAAAGTAAAGAAGAATATTTAAAAAAAATGGTAGAAATCGTGTCGATTATAATGCGATTGATGCAAACAGTGGGATTAGTTGTATAATTGCCACTTTGGCCATCGATCTACTGGCAATTATGTGTGACAGCCCTGGAAATGAACAACTTGGTGAGTGCCATGCAGAGTTCTAAGCTGTTTCGGTGGAAAATGCTGTGCACTTGATGGGGGTGGTAAAAAGGATAATTAATAAGCAAGCTCGTTAATTTTTATGGTGTCGCCTTCGGATAATCTCGCCTCCTTCATTATTAGTTTTTAACGGCGATATTCCAATTAAAACGCTAGAAATTCGTCTTTGTTCCGCATTTTCGGCCACCACACCTTTTCAGCAAATATCAACCAGACGCACAACCTTCCTTTATTGGAGCTTTGCGAACAAGATTCTTTCCTGTTGAATGCACAAGACCAATAATTAGGGTGGCTTCTGGAGAATCATCTATTCAATTTTCTCCTCACTGTATTTAGATTTATTAACTTTTATTATAAGCCAATTTGTAATTTTGTGGCTAGTTATGTTGTTGGTGGTTAGATAATTCTTACGTCACTGATAACGGTGATGCAGGAACGGAACAACAAAGAACAGTTTTGCTGTAAGCACAGTGGTGATCGAATCAATTCGGATGTGAAAGCAAAAAGGATTGATATTATTAAGATTTTTCGTTGCGTAAAAGAGAAATATGCAAAAGTTGACAATCTTCATTTCGGCATACACCTAGAAAATTTCCCGCGACTCCATTGAAACATAAAGTTTTGTTTGTATACCAATCTTTTCGGAACAACTGGTCGCCTCAACTACAGTTCCAGTATTTTAATTAGAATTGACTAATTAACGTGTGCAAACTTGGCTTGGGAGTCGTGGAATCGAGTTACGAACGATGCTGATTGCGTCGTTGTTCTCGTGATGCTCTTTAGAAAAACCGTACTTGTCGCTGAAAAAGTTTTTTTGTTCCAGGGAGTTCTACTACATTCAAATGGAGAAATACGCAAGACAGGCGGTGTCGGAAGGCGTGAAGAACGCCGACGACCTGCACGTGGGTGGCGATTCCGAGCTTTACCGCGTGCTGAACTTGCACTACAACAGAAACAATCACATCGAGGTATGGGGACCTCAGGTTCGTGACCTTTTACCGGGACATCTTCTATATAACCCCCATCAATCCTGCGTCGAAATTCCTTTTGATTTCGCTTCTTATTATTATTATTACAGATGTTCCGGCAATGTCACGTATCTTTAATTTTGGCTGTTATTTGTCATCCCCTCTAACGCTTTTCGTTTTTCCACGAGACCAGAATTTGACTCGAAATTGGAATTGCAGGTTCCTTCAAATTTCCGGTTTGTGGTCGAGCAGACGCTCCGGGAGTTCTTCAAGGCGATCCAGGAAGGGCGAGACGCCGAACAATCCTGGAAAAAGTCGATTTACAAAATAATTTCGAGGCTCGACGATCCGGTCCCGGAATATTTCAAATCCCCCAATTTCCTGGAACAGTTGGAGTGACCGGTTAGCCGGACCGGCGGTATCGGGTGGTAAATCGGCCCATCTTGATACCGTTAACGTTAACACCAGAGAGAATCGGTGACACGTGACAAAACTGTCAACAGTTTCGTTGTTTTGCGAGAACGAGCTTGGAGGACGCCTCTGAAACCATCTTCGAAACTTGTTCCGGACATTGTTAAATAGTTGTGTTTAGTTGACAGAGATAAAGACAATTTTAACGCCTCAGGCTTTATGTTCGTTCAGACGAACAGTGAATCAATCAATTTTCCAGTGATTACCTGAATATTTACCGGATAGAATTTTATGACGTCAAGTCTTGAGTTTCCTTTTCGAACCAGCAGTCAGCAAGGTCAAAATCTGCATTATTCTGACGACGCCACTGTAAACTGCCCTTTTTTAACCGACCCCACCCTTTACCCCATCAATTTTCCCCAAATGTAAATAATGAGACTTGTACATATAGTATTTATCCATTTTTTTTTATTTATATTGTTATTATTCCTTACCAAAGTTTTATTTCACTAGTCTCACATAAAACCATTCCTTTTTGAATGGTTTTATGTATTTACCAGCAGGGTCCGTGGCGCATCTCGAGAGATGATAAATTTGGTTCTTCGGGATGCGGCACAGACGTGATCGTTTCAATTACACTTGTGGCTCGTATTGAAAATACGAGCGCTTCAAGCCTAATTGCGACGACTTTCCTCACTCAGTATTAAGTAGGTATGCCTTAGTTTTATTATTTTGTACATTCCTCTTTTTTGTATTATTTATTATTTCGGACTAGTTGCTATTTTTGTTTTGTTAGCATACCTGCCTAATATAATTTTCCTAGTTTTAGTTTTCACTTGCACAACCAAATAGTGTAGGGTCTACACAGTGTGAGGCAACTAGTCATCAATAAATCGTATTACTTTTATTGTTTTTTGTTTTGAGACAGTTTACAGTGTGATTTCGGGAACAAATCGCAAATTGTACATAAATTTCGAGCTCACGGTTTCCTTCACAAATCCCGCAATAGTTAAGTCACAAAAAAATATGGAGGTCCCGAGGGCTTTAACTTAGCCTTAATGAGGCTACGAGTTCGTGATTTCGCTGTTCCTAAAGTCCTGATTCAATACTGCCGAAATTGAAAGACTGCCATTCATTTAAGGTTGATTTCGCACTTTGGTTGCATTAAAACTTTCAGTTGCGTTTCAAAATTAATCGTTTGGATGTTAATGTTTTGATTTACGTTTTGAGTTCGTTCTCGGGACCTAATCGGTACGTTACAAAAATCCACAAAAAAAAACAAACTAAAACTAGATTAATCTATAGTTATTTATTAAGATTTAAAGAAGTATATAACGTTGTCGACTGTAAAGTACCCAATAATACTGACGGTTTGCAAACAAGCAAACGCCCGGCTCTTCAAATCCAAACAGTTTTTTCTTTCGATTCGTTTGACTATGAGAAATCGAAATGATGCCGCAAGTACGTACAGCGGCGGGTTTGTCGAGCGAAAATGCAGATGGCACTCACGCTTCTTCTGGTCGCTGCTGTACCTACTGGTCGGTTCGTTCCGACTTTCCGACGTGTTTATAAATAATATTGCGCTTCTCTCCGGTACAAAAGGTAGGGATGTTTCTGGTAGTTTTGCACATCAATGGGTGTTAATTTGAAAAGACGTAAAAATAGCGAGCTTGGGTATCCTCAAGTACAAAAGTTTGTAAACCGTTGGCGTGTGACAAAGGGATAAAATGAAGAGACCTAAGTGCTTTAATTTAAAATTGTTGTTTAGAGCAAATCCTGCAGATTTTACTTGGCGATGGTCTGGCACTAATTGCGGGCAAGAGACCCTCTTAGGCTGCAATAAAACGGGTGCGCGCGCGCGGGGTTCTTGTTCGCGATTAGGTCGGCCCGTGAACTTGATAAAGACCTCAAAAAGTTACTGTTGGTTTTAACAATTCAATCAACTTTAACTTTTTACAATAATAATAAAAAAAACTGATGATGAATAAAAAAATCAATTCGCGAGAAGCCGTGCAGGAGTCGGCTGTCCGAATTGTTGAAGACAAATCCAACAGATGAATTCAGAAAAGGCCTGAACAAGGTCCCGGAGGAATTACATTGCTTTCTGGATGAGACTGTCTGAGTAATTTTTGAGGTCGCTCCGAGCCCTCAAGGGCGGTAGTGTAGTGTCCCTTCCTTAGGTAGGACCCCAACATGGTTAAGTTTTTCGCAACTTTTGGCCGTTTTGAGGATATATTTTTTTTTTGACTCGTTTTGAGCTTTGGTTCCATATGCACACACATTCGGATGACATCTTGGCACGGGGGGCTACCCCGCGGAGGCCACGGTATGCGTGTGGAGGTCGTTCTTCTTCGCTTTCGTTACAGGATTCTGCTTTACAGTTAAACACTGTTCGGAAAAAACGTTTAGGTCACCGGTTCAAAAATGATACATGAAAATATCACGAAAAAAGTACAAGCTTAATTTAAGCACCTCTGCGCCTTAAAATTAAAATTCGAAGCAAAAAATTGATATGAGTGTGTATAACCAAAATCTGCCTTATTCTATTTTCTTATGACGAAAATCTCCTACCGTTATAGCGCTATTGATTTGCTAGTGTGTATCGTTCTTCATCACCTAACACTGACGATTTTTAACCGTTTCCATTAAAAATTAATTATCAACTAATCTAGTCCAATATGTAATACATAGAATTTTGTGTGGGTTGTAGTATACATGTACAATTGTTGGTAAAAAGCCGGGTGTCTCCGTTCACTTTTCGCCCCCTCGTTGCGTTCAACTAAACGTTTTCGTTGCGTTACCGTTATCTTCATTCGTTGTGTTACAGATCGTAATACTTGTATGTATGTAGTCGCATCATAACGTAACTATATAGGTATGAAATAATACATATACTTAAATAATAATAAAGTTAGTCGTCGAGTCTGATTTGTCCGCGAAGTCCGCGTCGCGCACCCGACGCCCCGCCACCTCATTAACCACAACTTGTAGCTTCAGGGGTGGAGGCGTCGCGACGCCGGACCCCCTTTAACGACTACCAAAACTACACACCACCACCACCACTGATTTCGTTCGAAACCGAACCGAATGCATCGGTTCGGTTCAGCAAACGTCGTTTTTTTGCGGCAGAGCCGGTCCCCTGGAGCGTTCTCAATCTGAAATAGTCACGAAAAAGCCACACTGTAACTGAAGCAATAGCAAATGAAGGCAACCAACCAAAAGAACGCAGTCGACAAAATTTTTCTAAACCGGCAACTTACTTACATACATTCAAAAATTTCACTGGGCCAATTCGTCCGTCAAAAAAGTGCCTTCAAAGTTGTTTTTACGAAAAAATTACAAATTAAGGGCCCTAAATAGACATGAACGCCCAACCAAAACGTTCCCGGAGACTCGCTCTGCCGACTGTACTTATGCTCGGTTCGCGCCAGAGACACTCGGTCGCATAAACATAAGATTATTTCATAAATATTATATTGTTATGCTAAGGTGGCCGAAACGAGGTACTCTCTCGCCCAGGCTATACTATTTGTGGTATATAGTAACTTTGATGATTAGAAGTAGATAATAACATACAGATTCAATGGTTTCAGTTACCCGTGTTACACAGATTACGTTAGCTGTTATTGTTATTTGTTAAGGCCGACGCAGCCGTAACGCCCTCCGTTAACCCAACACTACTTACTTACCTACTATACATGTAGGTATGTAAAAGGAAACTATACTAACAATGTAAATACACAAAACAATTTCGGTATGACCGTTTCGACGATTCAAAATTACCGGTTGCTTGCTGATGAACATTTCGGAATTGCCGGATAGTTTCCGAAAAATCGCGTGCAATATAATATAATTACGGAACGCGGTCCGGCTGCGTTCGCCATCCCTATATTAAGTTTAATTTCATGTCACCAGATGACTCTTCGGTCTTCCTTGTTAAAACTCGACAACGACTATGACAATCGTCATAAGCTACGCCACTGATATGTCAAAGTTTGGCATCTAAATTTCTGGAAATGCGGCCGACCCATCGGCCGCATAGATAATACAAATCGAACTTTTCACTAATTTGGCAATCGTTCACAAATCATTTTCGGTTCAAATTGGCCCCTCTGCGCGAGAGGCAAAACTCGGTGTTTATATAAAAAGTGGCAGGTTGTCGAGATGGGTCACAGTCACTGGTGTTGAAGCGCCACGAGGCTCCGAACTACAAGTATAATTATTATTATAAGGTTAGGCATTGCGTCGATAGAGAATCGAATAAGATTGTATATTTAGTACAAAAATGTGAAAAAATCGAGATAGCTCAAAATTTAATTTCCCGCCCCCATCGTCGGCCCGCTGCCGCGTCGTTTATATGTGTAAAAATTTAAGAGTATTTTTATATTTATATTGGTGTAAATCAAAATTTGGTATTGACAAAATTATTGTAGAAATTTTAGGTTGAGAAAATTTAATAAAATTAAGATTTAGGAATTTTTAAATAAATTTGTATATATAAAATTTATATATGATATATAGAGGGACGGCGCCGGGGATGGGGGCCGTGTCGGTATATGCGTTTGCATGGGGACGTGGCGACGTATACTATACTATATACGTACAAAGTACTCATAGTGTGCGATGATAGCACTTTCCTACGTTGCTTTTCTTTATTTAGCGTGTGCCGTATCCATGTTACATTAGACAATTTTACTATTTGGTGTACAGCAATTTTTTCGGCGCCCTCAAGGCCAACAACCACAGAGGCCGTCGAGATGTTGTGACTGTGTTTTCATTGAGCAGTATAATAAATATATACATTTATTTGGAATCGCGACTACTCTTTTATTTCATCATGACTCCCCCTGCCCAATCATCTATCCTAAACTCCTTCTTTGTCGTCACTTTTTCAATAAAACATTGAAGGACCATAAGCGCTTATTTTATTTAGCAAATCAAAGTTTCTTTCATACAAGACTTTCAAAGATAAAATTGACAGTATGTTTAACGACGGCTAGATGCAAAATTGGTGCTAATCTTTAAAACATTTAACGCCAATACACCAAAACCGACATAAATACGCATTTGTTTTCTTCTTTGGTGCTTCGACTTCGATAGATATGCAAAACTAAACATGTCACTGAAAAGCAGGTCACTTTTAAATTGGGGCAGAATTTGGCAATATTTTTCAAAAACTGCAGTGAAAAGAAAACTAACGTAAAATTTTCCGAAACATTTGAAAAACTGTAAACTGTAAAGATTCCTAGGTCACATTGTCACTTTAAAATGCAGGAATCAATTATTAAGAAGCCAGCAGCAGAGGCAACTTCAGCTATTGTACGTTAGGTGGCGCTTCAAACTCAATAAGGAAATAACTCTGATATTCTAGCAACCACCCAATTTAGTACCATTACTATTTACATACATATTACATGATATTATTGATATTACATATGTAAATTTAAAATAGGTACTTATAGTTAAAAACCGTTCCGATTCTAAAATAATATTTAGCAATTTTTTTCTTCTTTTCCGTTAAATGCGTTATTAGGACATAGTGATAAGGAGTAACCACAAATTTCCAAACTATGCGTTAATGTAAATAAACAATTAAAATTAGTTATAATTTTACAAAAAGTACGATCCCCAGAACATTGTTTTTTGTAAATTTGAAAATGATGAGTTTTAAACACCATAATTAATGTATAGTTGGATATAGAACGTTTTGGTCAAGTTTGCAATAATACAACCAAGAACCAAAATGCATTTAGGTAAGTACACGAATAGATAACAATGATGACATTCAGTTGTCAGTGTAATAATAATTATTTTAATTACTAGGTATACGACATAAAAACTGGCACTTTGTAAACTTTCATTTAAGTGTTATAGATAATTTGTAAGAAACGCCAAGTCACATCATAGTTATACTTCGTATTTGATAATAAATGCTACTTTAATTATTGGGCAAGTTCTTCAAAGTAATAATAGTTTTCACCTTATTTAATAATTTAATCGTTTCAATTTAGACACATAAATTGTTCAAATTTTAATAAAGTCTCCGATGAAGACATTATTTTTTGAGAAATCACATTTTTACTAACCCTTGTCGAACAATTCTTTACTGCCATTCCAAGTGACAGAAATAAAAAAAAATGTCTAAGTTTACTGCTGAAAGCAATTTAGTTAATCACTAAAAAAGTAATATAATTTTAAAAATACCGATTGGTTGCGCTGCCAATGTCCATAGATAATATAATCTTCTAATCAGAACTATCAAAACAACATTAAATGATAAATTTTTTGCTCGGCAACTTTGCTGTCCAGAGTTGCTAAAGTTATCATTAAATCGAGCGGTAGCTCGGAATAAATATTTTAAACTTTCAGGAGTTCTCACCTTCAGCAAATTCCTCGCATGTGGTCGTTACAAGCAACATATTTATGCGATATATAAATTTTGCACTAGCACGCACAACACCAAGGAACCCGGCAATTCGTTTAAAAGTGCAATTAGGGAAAATTATGCAGAATACTGTATCAAGTACATATTTCTTCTTCTTCCTGCGTTTAATAACAGTAATGACAAGACGGTAATTGGGGGGATGGAAGAATGCTCCACATCGGACGATAAAAATAATTAAAAATTTTGTCTTTTATTGCTAAAAATTTTAAAATTTCCCTATAAACCCTATAGGTACATGTATACTGTCTGCTGGTATAATGAGTTGATATTGCAAAAATCAGTGACCCAGTCGTAGTTTATGAAATAATTTTTTTTATAAAAAGGATAAAGAAAATTTTACACGATGAGCTTTATACGATTATACGAAATACTCCTTTCCCATCTCGTCGCTATTATTCCATCCCAGCTTCACGTGCCTTTCTGTCGGTTTCTGCTCCTGGAATTCCTGCTGGCCTGCTACGAGCAGTATCTGGAAATGTTGTTCTCGTGTTTATGCCTTATTCTGGAAACGAATGCACTAATCCAAATTAAATTTTTCTGTACATAATAATCGAGATGTTTTTCAGACCCCCGACCCGAGTTATGACAGCGATTGAGTATTTAATTTCGTATTTACTCGTTTCCTGAATCTCTTCGAGTTGATGTTTGCCTGGTCGTCCTGCCCCTCACTGCTGCTGCGGTGTGGCGGATCAGTCGAAGGACGAACGCGCAAACCCTGCGATTTTTGTTCAAATTTCATTCGAAT
The DNA here is from genome assembly GCA_951805265.1 of Schizotus pectinicornis. Lineage (NCBI taxonomy): Eukaryota > Metazoa > Arthropoda > Insecta > Coleoptera > Pyrochroidae > Schizotus > Schizotus pectinicornis. Next base: position 2,309,737 of record OX638204.1, on the reverse strand, counting down.
GCAAACAATCCAGATACCTGAACAGTTGAAGCTCAGCTGAGTGAAAATTTGCTAGAAAAATTTTCGGGCGCTTTGGACGATGGAAGATCAAGAGAAATTGTTTTTCTTAACGAAAAGCTAATAAAATAATATAATAAGTATATTAGCAACGTTATAACAGAAAAAAAGTGCGAAACAAATCTTGGCTTTGCATCCAGAAAAGTTAATTATGCGGTGGAATTAAAAAATATCATAGCTCCAGCGGATTTTTAAAATTGTTCAGAGACAAATATGACAAATTTGACCCGATTATTCCCTGCATTATTCTATACTCTTGAGATTTTCATTTATCTATTTTTATTCAACTCTTTATCTTATAATTTGTGCTACAGTGCAGTAGCAAAAGTGGGGCTCGCACAGTTCATATAACTTCATAATAAGGTTGTGTTATAGATAGGTATATTAACAGTCTATTTATACCACGCTTAAATTAAAACAACAAAAGAGGGAGATTCATCTTATATTGCACCACATGCTTTGGTTTCCTAAACTACACATAACTGGCTATAATATGTATCTAATACTTCTGTTTTAAATGTTATTAATTTTATTGATTCAATAATGTTTCAAACAATTATAAAGTAGGTTAAACATAATCCGCGCAATTTTATTATTGTACGTATAGCTGTAATAAAACCAAATTTATTGCTTGAGTTGAAGAATTAGAACCAAACTAATTATGCACTTCATCCGTCATAAAATTTCCATTTTTTATTTATTTTATTTATTAGCAAATATTTTAAGCGCTTTGATAAAGAGAAATGCGAGATGAAATATTAACGTCATGTCATCATATGCAAAGTTTGCCAAAGACGAAAAGTAGCTAAATAATAATTTCAAAAAATTCGAAACAAATTGCAACGTATAATGGCAAAAAATTTCGAGAAATTTGGAGGCATATTCATAAGAAGCAATAAAGCTAGCCTCTAGGTTTCAAAAAAATGACAGACCTAATTCACTTCATCAAACTGCACCAATGTTAAAGAGAATTTAATCTGAGGTCTGATCCCGTTACTTGACTCGCACAAAAAGTTTTAGATAGGTATAAAATTTCTGATCGCGCGACTTGCCTATAATGCCTACCTACATGCTTTGCACCTTTGCTACCTACATGTTTTGCACCTCCATGCAGATCATAAAAAAACGCCGTAGTGACGTCGTAATCTTTTATTTTTCCCAGAAGTTAAAAAAAGTTTTACGTTTCCTGATGATCAAAGCCCTTCCCTTATTCCCTTTAGTTCTCAACAGTTAACCACGAATCGTCCCAACCAAAGGTGGAAGTTATAAATTAAAAATCATTGAATATAGGCGTGAAACTAGTCATAAAGATTAAGTAAGCAGAACTAATTACAAGAAGGAATCCAAAATTACAACATTGTATATTGCACGGCAAGTATCTAATACAGATGCGAGATGAAAAAATATATAGGGGTGGCTTCCTATCCTTATTTCTAAATTATGGAGGACAGGTGTAAAAAAGGCTTAAAATCGGAAGGAGATATGTACTCCATTACCATAATAAATTACGATATAATATATTATAAGAAGTTACCATTATAATGCGTGGTAATGGTAACCGACATATGGGCTACAAATGTAAAAAAATGTAATTAAAATTTAGGTTAAACGGTTAACTTCTTGGACCCGTATTTAATGAACAGCTCTTTTTCCAGATACTGGAATTGGCAAGATTGGTTATCGCTGCGAGAGGTGAAGGCGATAATGAAATTGATCCAAAGTTCTGCAACTTGTTTGCTTATATTATATTCACAAATTTGCAAAGGCAAAGTAACAATTTGTTTTCAGAAAATTCTTCATCCGTAATTACCAGCCATCACAGCGCAATAATTATCTTATTTCATATTTCATAATGATCGTTATTTGCGACAATTTTTAAAGTTGAAGTTGACTAATAAACTTCTCGATGAGATTAGGCAACAATGTGGTTAGTCCTGCAGGACCGTTCCTGCTGCCGTCAAAACAATTTCCATAAAAGCAGTTTGGTTTGTTTCGTGCTTTTTAAAAAGTGGACGTGCATGAGTTAAAGAAAACAAATCGATAGCCTGCTCTGAGAGAAAAGGTCAAGTTTGAAATGCTTGACAGCCGCCTGCCACTTTAACCAATTATGGCTGAACTTTTTGAGATTGGCACAATGTAAATTTCTCAACATGAGACGAGAAGCCAACATAAAATTATTGTAATTAAGCCACGTAAAATTAAATCATGCAACCCAGTAAATGATTCCAGCGTGTAGTAGCCAAAGTTCCCACTAAATCCTGAACAATGGTTCCTACGTTTCGAAAAAAAACTTTAAAACCAATTTTAGGGTATAGGAAACCTCCACCATGAGCAGTAAATGTTAAAGAGCGTGCTGCAAAGTATTTTTGAAGAAAAGTCCTAAAGAACGTTGACGTTTTGAATTCGGTGCTTTAACACACACTTTCTAACAAGATGGGCATTACACGTCTTAATGTTTTATGGAAAATTTCGTTCCGGTGAAAACTCGTAGCTAGTAGCTACCTTGCCTGCTGGCAAAATTTAATTTCATGGTACATGGTTTCATGACAGTGGTCTAGAGGGTGATACGCAAAATGAAACATGCGTATAACAGTAGTGAATGTAGTACCTCCCCCTCGGGCCGCCCAGTCTTCCGCAGCCTTTATCGATGCCATTAGGTAGGTACTTACTAAACAAGTAGAAAGTATGGAGGGAGCTGATGGTATTTTAGAACGCTAGTTCTTCGGCTGATTCCATCTTTCTAATTTGGTTTTATATTGACTTGTAATTTCTGTCCTAGAATCAAATTATTGCATTAAAATAGGTACCTACATCCTACTATTTAATGAAGATAATAAAATGGCAATAGAGTGTCATGCTGAATAAGAAATAACAAAGACCTGTAATTATAAAACACATGAACGAATTAAATGACTTCTAGATGCACTTAAGTTCAACAATTTCATAGCCGCTAATTATGAGTGATGAAGGAAGTAGGAAAAAAAGTAATTAAGAAAATCAGGAAAAGCACTTCTAGTGTCTATGGTGATTACATTCTTGTTTTCCTGAAAAAATGGACCATCACACAGGGAGCATCGACGCAAGTAACGGTTTCAAGACACCGCTTTAAGGATATTAAAAAAATAGGACTCCCACAACGATTATAAAACAGAAGGTGGGAAGCATGTGACTTCAACTTCTTCTTTGTTGAAGAGAGACCCAAGAGTGGTTATGTATAAAATAGGAGAGCAAGTCAGAGCGTCAGAGTAAAAATATTTCTGTCATAAATTGACGTAGTCATATCTATAGGCATATCTTTATAATTAAGTATGTATTCAGTATTACAAGAGCCTAGTATTTTTATTTTTTTAAGATAACATCACATAAATGTTTGTGGCTAGTTCATAGAGCGAGCAATAACAAACCAATGTGGTGCCGAACTCTTAAGCGATCCCCGTACCTAAACGGGTATAAATATTTTAGTATTTTCAGGTCAAGTTTCGTTCTACATTCTATAAATATTTAAAGACTAATAATCATTATCTGACAGTACTTAATGGACATGATCGATGGCATGTTGAAAGTCGCTTAAATAAATAAGATACCGCAAAACAATGCAAAGGTATCTCTCCTGCAATTATCTAGACGTTAAGTCACGAAAATCTCCGAATGAGCGCCTAAGATCCTATGTGACCTTGCACTCATTTACATATCTTCCTATTATAGAGGAGGCGCCGTTCCGTTGCAATCTTCACAAATACAAGCCCATAAATAATTGATTGGAATGATTGGAATAGAAACTTACACAACGTAAGTAATAGAAAGTGGTTGTTGCTGTCAGAACGTTAGTTGAAAGAATGAACGAAGAATTTTTTAGGAGGCGGGCGACAAATGGCGAAGGCGCCGGGTGAATAAGTAACGATGCATTTGATGCAGCATTGAAACACGCTGACGAAAGTGTTATTTTTAACACTTTATTTTGAACGTGACCATGACCTACGGTTGTCCGAGGTTTGAGCGCCAATCCTTAATCAGTTACAAAGATAGTCAGATTCGTATGGCAACAATGTTGCCGTGATCGAAGCCGATAAAAAAACTGATTATACTTTCATAGATAGGTGAACCAGACTGACGTGAATATTTTTGAATTTGGCAGCGGACTTGTCTAGGTTAGGTTTTTTGCGCATCTGGGGCAAGCTTGCCTTAATTAAAGATGTAATACGTCATCAGAGCGCAGTTTATCGCGAAATTATGAGGCAGGTCACATATTAAATTCCGAAAATTTAATATCTAAATAAGACAATATAGGATTTAGTGCCGTCGAACTAGACTGCAACACGGCCGTAACACCGGTCATAAACAACAATGCAGGGGAATATAACAAATAGAACACAGTATCATATCATAAACGGCTAATATAACCGGCATGGCATTCGCCAAATTGCAACAAAACTACTCGGCAATACCTGCCATCAAAACTCACTTCCCGAAGTTATTACCGCATAAAACACAGCTCTAAACTGCACTCCGCACATGCATTTCCCCCACTATGGTCCAAGTCGTAAATGATATAGCCCCCTGCCCCCCGGCCGCCGATGCAACTCACTTCACTTGGCCGTTGCAAGACTGACAGTTGATTTCGCGAGTGCAGTCGAGTTCGGTGCATTGGAGGTGTACGCATGTAAAGCGGCCCTTAATTCGAGAACCTGTTGCGCTCTCATCTTCCCGACTTTGCCGCACGCCGTCCCCCGGGAGTGAGTGCAGTGTGTGCGTTCGGATGGATTAAAGTGCAAGAAAAAAAAAATGTCCGACAGCCAAGAGTACGATTCGAAAATGGAAGTGAACGCGTCGAGCACGTCGACCAGCCCCAGGACACCGCCGAACTGCGCCCGCTGCCGCAATCACCGCATGAAAATCGCCCTGAAAGGCCACAAACGGTACTGCAAGTACCGCACTTGCAAGTGCGAAAAGTGCAGGTTGACGTCGGAAAGACAGAGAGTGATGGCGATGCAAACGGCGTTGAGAAGGGCTCAAGCTCAGGATGAGGCGATGATGAGGAATGGGGTGCCGGTGGTGGATTCGCCTCAAGTGTCGCAGGTGCCGCAGAAGAGTCCTTCGCCGATTCAGACGAGCTTGGATTGCGACTCGTCGGCCTCGTCACAGTGTTCGAATCCTCCTCCTCCTCCACCTCCCGTTGTCAGGAAGATGACACCAGTTCTTGCTGTACCTTCTTCGACTTCGGTCAACATTGGTACTATCGGTGAGTGAATAATTGATTTCCCGGATGTTATTGAGATGGGAATCTGGATAGACACGGATAGCAGTGACGTAACCTAGCACACGTGCTGGTGCACTTTTACGTTACAAAATATACGAATGGAACAGCCAGCGGTTCGCAACAGTTGACTTATGCACGCGACGCGAAGCGAAGTTACAAACTGATAACCGATGATAACATTTCAACTCTTTACCGGTGCGATAAATTTTCGATTTGTACTTGCGCTACTAATTTTCCGTTCCGCGAAGGTCATCCGTCGAAGTGATGTTATACAAAAAATCAAAAGTTGATGAAAGATATTTTTTTTCAAATTTTTTTCTTCCTATATCCAACAATTGAGATCAAATTTTAGATTTATTACTAAGGGAAGATTTAATTGGGCATGTCATCGTCTGCTTTCAGCACTTTGTCAAACTGGTAAAGAGCGGGAAATTTTGTTATTTTGTTCACGGCCAGCAATCGTCGAAGTCGCTTTCTAAGCTGCATTTTTGTTTCCTTATAAACGAACGCCTTCTATCAGCAAAGCAACCATTAAAGAAAATTAACTCCGTAGAAAGTAGCATTAGGTATATATAATAGCTTTTACCTGTCACATGCATCATCATATTTTTTAAATTCTTATTTACATTTAGTTTTTTTCCCAGTTCCAGGTATTGTTTTCAATCTTTTCTTTGATAATTTTATAGGTCTAACATAATTTTTTCATAATCATTGTATTTTAACATTCGATTTCTCCATAAGCAATTTTCCTATATATTGTATTGCAAATTGTAACGCGATACTAAAGTTAATCTCATCAATAAAAATATAACAATATAACTATCTACCTTATAATTAAGAAACATTTAGTGGGTGTTTGTCAAGTGTATTCGTTAAAAAGATAAGTAGCTGTGGGCAAAATTTACTGTTCTCATCAGGAATGAAATTAAAAAAAAATATTATATCACTCTCACGGTTCTAAAAACTGTAGTAAAACATTCGAAGAGCGATGGCGAGAATCCGTGCGTAGGGAGTCACACATTCACTAATTTGCAAAGCTGATAAAGAAAAATCAAAAAGTTCCGACATTGAATCTATTACTGCTTGACTAGTTTGTACCACTTCTAATTGAAGCGGCAACATCTATAATTGCATCAACAGAAGCTAGTTTCCTTCTAATAACTCTACAGTAAGCGACGACAACTGTTTAATACAAATAATAAAAGGTCACTGACGCCAGTTAATCTAAATACCTGAGATGTTTTTTCGAAAAAGTTTCTTCTCCTGGCAAGTAGAGATTCAAGATGCAAGCCGTTATTCTAAATTTGCATCTTGTTCGCTTACGAAATAATTAAAGGTGACACGTCACTTACTTCACCTTATTTTTAACTTCAAAATGTATCACGTCAGTTCTTATCGTGAAAGAGCCGACGTGATGTCAGTTCATGTATATGCGAAACAGTCGAGAGTCAGATATCTCGTGACAGAGTGATGGCGGATGCGCTTTACCATTTTCGCTCAACTTCTTCACGATAATAACAGTAATTTACCTGCCACTTTACAACATTCGTATTTTCGTTATTGCAGAAACTAATTGCTTAAGTGGTTAATGAGAACAAAGTCGTGAAAAATGCAATTTTTACTTCTCAATTTTCCAACTTTTTCTTTTTTATACGGGCAAACAAAAACAATTTGGTTATACTTCACAAACTTTGTGGTTATTTTGTGCGGGTTTCGTGCGTAAAAAATATTAAGCTACCGACTAAGTGCCGCCGTTATTTGGCGGCGCCCTTGTTATTTGCAGGCCGCTTTAGGCGGCAATTTACGAAATTAGAAGCAGATATATCTATTAGTCTTCTCTTCATTGCAGCAGTTTCTTGAACTCGATGCACTGAACCAAAAAGAAGTTTTTTAATTATTTTTGTCACGTTCACAACATACCGGCAAGGTGTTTGTTAACTGGCATGAGATTCGGAACAAATAAAGTGCAACATTAGTTTTTGTTGATGCCAGTGCCTGAAAGTTTGAAAATTGGTTTTCAAAACCCAAAAATTTTGATGAATTTGCGAATTCAACCCTCACAAATAGACTTAAAATCATATAAATTTGCAACTATAGTCTATTGCGTTAAGTATCTACAATCTTTCGCGATATGGGTGTAAAGTTGTTGATTTTAATCAATAATTGAATAAGCAATAAATGTTTCGATTTTATATTAACTAAGAATTTAATCCGCTTACCTGGTCGGAGTTGCAAGTTAGTTACAGCCGTCAGAACAATAGACATATAATGTTCCAACACTTCTCTGAACCGTTAATAATTCCAGAAGCTCACACGGCGCAAATTAATGACAGTTTTTGTTCTTGTTTGCACCTGGAAAGAACCACTCCGGTTTTTCTGCTATTAGCAAAATCAATTTCAGGCCGAATTAATCAACGCCATCTCCCTTACAAGGTCTGCTTACCCAACTTTGTTTTCATGGAGTATTTGGCCGTCATGCAAGTGGGCTGACGCATGTAAGTGTTCAGATGATTTTAATCGTCGTTGATGCACATTTTTTCTCTTTTCTTGTATGGAAGTGACTTTTTTCGCGTTTGCAACCTGTCGGTTCAGACTGTCCATACCTACATATCAACCGAGAAATGGTCTCATTTCAGTTCTGTTGCATTTCTCTTGGATACCTCACTTGTAAAACTGGGCATCTAATTTACGTATGTGTGTTAAAATTCTGGTAAAAACTAACTTTTTAACTTTTGTCAAAGCCAGTGTCGCAAAAATAGATTAGTGCACCTTTGTGTAGTCAAATAAAAATTCATCCCGAATCAAAACTTGATATACCTAATTGGACAATTTGGACCTCATTTCTCTTATGGCAATTAAAGCGTTTGGCTCAGACATTTGTGACATTCTGTAATAATAATGCATACTACTGCTGTCTTTCGTCAACACCACTTGTTATGTCTATGGATCGTATCGGATGCTGTCACCAAAACAAACCTGGTAAATACACCGAGACTCCTTTTGTGAGTACCGCCAAAACTCGATTGCTTAAGAAGTTGAGGGTAATTTGCTTGCAATATTTAGCATCGCCGTGTTGATCTTAGCGCGCTGTAATCTCACTCACAGAGGTCAACAGTCAGATGTCAATTGCACAAGGTCTATCTTGTTAGAGTAGTAACATTCATATAGGATTAGTGCAGTTATAGTAGAAAAGCTAAAATCATCGGTTTTCGGTTTCATATTGAGCACGGTTGGTGATTGTAGCGAGACTGCAGTTATATGGTGGAAGCTTTCTAGTTTTTTGCACTCTTGTTACTAAAATTCTTGCAAGCGCAATCAGAGACCCCCGTCTCTTCTCATTCATCGTGAATACGATCGAACATCAGATTTTTAACAGAAGTGACCAATTTAAAAAACGAGAAATGCATTTATTCCTTTTAATGATAGCAGCAGCGGCAGTTAGGTACAACCAAAAAGAGACAAAAAAGCTTCTTTAAGATAAAAAGGTAAAACACGAATTTCTTTTTATTAAAAACTCAGAAGCGAGTACAGGATTTTTGCTTAGATTTCTCTATTTCACCAGTAGAAAAAATGTAAATTGACAGGTTAGAGTAAAGAAGCGAGTTTCTTGAAGAGACAAAAACTCCATGGGAAATGCAATGAATCAAAAGAATGTCGTCTACACTCTTTATGAATAATGTATTCTAAATTGGTTGATTCAATTCCATGAAGATTTATTAACTGGTCTTTTAAAACGGCGGTTTTGCTTCCTTGCACGGACTTTTTCACACTGCAACATTGTAAGCCCCAAATTGGTCGTAATGAAGGGCCATCGTTTAAGTGGAGCGTTTCACGAAGACCTGATCCAACTTTGAAAAGCCGTAAATAAAAAAAAAACTAGCTATGTTGTTCGGCGAAACTGGCCAGACAAGCGTAATTACAAAAAGTCAGGGACGTGCTACGTTGATTTTTTAATTTTTTTAACCTATTTTTAATAGTATGTCGGGTTTAATCGTTTCAACATGAGCAAATTAACCATCTAACCTTCTTACTGAATTAGAATCAAAATTTATCAATTCACCTTTGAGCAATTTGGGATTATGCTTACAGAAGCTATTGTACTTATCCAGAAAGGGTCCTACTATTTACTAAGGTTTCTTGTAATAGGTAGGTATACGAATTTGGAAATAATAGGACCACAAAAAACTACTTTATCTTGAAAATTATAAGTAAAACCATAATAATATTAAAGTGATGTCGTTAACCTGCCATTAATTTTGCATATCAGTTCAGCCTCTACAGTGCTCTAGACTAACATCCCACATTTGATCCTTGGCTTGAATGAAAAAGTTTTGCATGTGATTTTATAAGCGCCTCAGATATCGTGATTTAAGACAAATTCAACGTAAAGTCTTTTTGTGGCTACTACAGGTTTGTTCCAAAGGCATAAAGATTCGAAACGATTAGATATTCAGTAAGTGAATCACTCAAATGAATGCCGTTTTTGTTTATTTTTAAATGCCTAATAAGCACTTTTGCGACGGGTTAAATTATCAACAAATTAAAAGCTGATCGCCAGGAGGTTAACTTCAGAAAAACTGCGGTCAATGAACGATAAGTCAATCAAACATCTTACAGCTCTTAATTTGGTGCAAATAAGAGGCGATGATGAGTGAATAGTGAAACAGCAGCGCGCTTGAATGCTTTACTCCAAATTGTTATTATCCGCTGATGGATGAAGTTAATAATAAACAAACATATTAACGTTAGTTAGTTGTTTATGGTGCTGATTATTTGTAAATGGAAATGAAACGTATTCAGAAATTCTTCATGTAACTTCCTATTTTAGTTTCTTTACTAATGGGCATAACGCACTTTTAAGTGCCTAGATTTTTTGTAATTAATCAAAGTCATCATGTGTTTGTTCTGAGGCATTTATAAAGCTTACATTTGCTCCTATCTATCCTACGATCAGGAGAAGTTGTCATCGAGCTCAAACAATTTATGTTGCCAGAATAATTTACAACAGTCGACAATATTGGCAATGATCCAAGTTTTAATTGGGCTCGCAAAATTGAGCATCTTTAACATAAAAGCAAGAATAACAAGTATGGCCGTAATTATCGGCAAAGTCGTTTAAGTTTTCAACGATAATGTAGATGTACCTGCGAATTCAATCTCTGAGGAACGCGGTAGCATTTTTGATCAAGTCATTGAACCGTCTTTTACAATTTTGACATTATACTGGCAGATTTGCCGAGGTGACTGTACAAGAGGTTCAGTGTTTTATCATTTATCGAGAAGTACAACCGTTGTATATTACGTAGATATTACTAGGATTGCATGATTATAATATTACATAACATAGCGCCTCAATTTGCTACAATATTTATTGGTTGTCTGTGGAAAAGTGATGCAATAACTCAGAGAAAAACTAAGTCTGGCAAGGTAAGAAAACAATAATAATTATTGTCCTTGCCATAATGTTATGTGGCAAAGGGTCGGTAAAAATGCAGCTACCTTATCTAATCTAACCAGGTGAACAAATTTCTCGTTGCGCAATAATTACGCGTGATTGTTTTCCTCACTTAAGAAACGTTGCGGTTTGCCAAAAATCGTCTAACGACTCACCAGTTTGAGACGCACTGATAAACACCAATCCATATGACGCGATGCCACACAGTTGGAATTGCATCCCGAAGGCTTGGACGACTGATTCTATAGGTACACACAATAATTTATAACTTTAATGTTCCTACATACTTGCAAAAGCATTCCAACCTGAAACCTGTCGACGTTTGCGAAGTGACATTTTTGCAAAGGCGAGGTCGCACCTTGACCAGGATTAACTTAAACCTGCCCCCGCGCTCCCAAACTCAACTCAATGAACGAAACAACTCGAGGCGAACGATCGCGACAACAGCTTCTTTTCACCATTGCATTTTAACGTCACGCAAGATCGCGGGAACTGCATCGCAAATAAATTGCAGTTCAGGGCGCCACGTAATTTAATAATCGCCGTCTAATCACCCTCCTTGTTATGCTCGTATGCTACTAATAGTCCATCATTAGCATAACTAAATTCAATCGATAATCTTGATGATTGAAATCTACTTTAAAACATTGCTGCGGAAAAATTTAAATTGTAGACCCATCCATTCGTATATTAATGTGACAATATACAGTTACGCATTCAATTTGTATTTTAATAACATTGTCGGTGGTGAACCGGTTTTGAGCGTGTAACGTGTTAATCCGGAATTGTCCTGCAACAATATTGCGGCAGATTTATCTAATTATGAACGAATCGAAGTTGACATCGGCAAGTTCCACGTGCAGCAAACCGGTAACGGAATCGAGAGACCAGCCAGAGCAAACTAATAGCAGACAGAAATTATCGCGCGTGGTTTTGATTGCAGTGAAAGCGATCGAGTAGAGGAAACGTGCGAGTTCTAGTTGAGTTGAGTAACAAGTTCAAGGATGCATTTATTTCCAACAACATTCGTGTCTTCCTTGTTGAAGCGCAAGCAACAACCTTGAACAATTAGCGATCTTGCAACTAAAGTCATATCTTCATTTGCTTTGTCCATAATCACCGAGATTACCAGAATTGGTTTAAGTAATTAAATTGTTGCAGATAAATGTGGTTAGTGTAAATTTCGAAAGATAAACAACTATTCCAGTCAACCTCGCGACGACAAGGCGCTACGGCTTTTACCTAACATTCTTGCGGTTGCTTGCAAGTTTTGCATTTTCATTGGGAAGCCAGCATCACACTTCGCGTGCCTTGGGCTCGTCGAAGTTCGTCCAGACTTTCGCGTCACCTTTATCAACAAGAAACGGGAAAGCATTAAGGCTGGCGGACTTCTAGACTTCCCCTTCTTAGAGGAAGAAGAAATCAGGAGGGCTCCTATGAACAGGCTACTGGGCTTCATCAGAAGCACAGGCATGCTCTAAAGGGCTCCCCAGAGGGGTGCACACAGGGGTGCACACAATGGGCCTATCTGGCCTCAGTGTGCGGCTCGGCGTTCAGCCGGGCCCCCCAGGGGAAAAAAAAAAGGCTGGCGGAAGGAGTTGAGTAGTTCCGCCCAGATTTTAAATTAGTTACATCACCAAAAATATACAAAATTAGCGTCACAATGTCACATGGACGGCAGCCTAACGAACATTTGAAACCGAAAACAAAACTTTATAGCCCATTAACACCTAAATCGGGCGTTATAGCAACATTTTCAAGTTTGGTAAACTCCTGGGAATTCCATCATAACACAAAAACTGTTGCAGGTAACCAATTTCCAAGGATAGAAACTTGTTGCCAAATAAATTGCAAATAATTTAACGGCGGCCAAATATAAATAATCGCTTTATTTTAGATGTGCGATCAAACGCAATTTGATCAATTTGCAACACCTGGGTATAAATTATTACAAATTAAATTGAAAAAAATGGAATAACTTATTATTCTCTCATGTTTTTACTTTGTAACCGTACTAGTGTTGAAGTTCTATGTTGAAAATTAACGCCGTTGTGTCGGAATTACGAAGCCGTGTTTTCGCCTATTTTTCGCCTTCTTCCGCCAGCCTTAAGCCCACATCCCACGACGCGAGGCTCGATGAAATACGAGCAAAGCTCAGGCTTCTGCTTTCCCCCTTGTTGTTGGCTAATGTAGACGAGTCAAAGGAACACACGTTGTGGGAATACGCATTCACATGCCAAGCCTTGTAACGAGCCAAATCTGGGCAAGCTTGTACATACGAGTCTTGAATCTAAGTCTTGAAAATCGGGCAGACTGATCTTGCATATTAAATCGATACAGATACCTAGTTCAAGTAAATCATAACAAATGCTCAAAATGCAACTACCTATCCTAAAAGGAGTTTAATTTTACGAAAACTTTTGTCACATCAACCTTTTCTTCTAATCCAATCACATAATGTCCTAAAGCAGAGCCCAAAATTACCCACCCCGTAAGTAAACGGGTGAACCTGAAAAATTTCTTTGTCTACGGTTTAGATCTGCACATTTATGACTAATCTGGGATTGACAAGGACGAACATTAATCAAGACTCGCGGAAGCAACTGCGCGTGTAACTCACTAAAACTAAACTCTTTCACAAGTTGGCGTAAATGTAATGTTAAATGAGACGATATATCAATGAGAAGTTCGGCAACCGCCGAGAAGAAGTAGCAAATAAGCAACTACGTCTCCATTATATGTGACTGTATTTATACGCTCGGCACAAAATAGCCCTGGCACCTGCCGTTGGTCTTCAGTATATGTATAATTCAGCTACTAACAGACCAATTATTACTTTAAGTACAACTCTTATAAAAACCATAATCACACCAACGATAATTGCACTAGTAATAAACGTTTGCGTGGACGGTATCGTTTGAACTTTTGTCAATCCTACCACAAAAGCTCGGGCTGTGCACGAAGATGTGCTTTTTGTGCTTATTGGACTCGGTAACACGCGAAATTTACGAGCAGAAATTAATACATGTTATGTATATTATTATGTAGTAGTAGGTACCTGTAAGTTTAGTTGTCGCGATTTTTTTGCGTCAAATTTTGATCGCGGACCTACCCATAGCATTTATGAATTAGAGGCACCGCACAGTGAAATTTGTCTAAATTTTAAATTTTTTTCCGGACCACACGTTGTGCAAAGTTTGATTAAAAACAAGTTTACCGGTGATCTGACAACAGAAGTGGGACTGCAATTTACGATCTTTCCTTGAGCGCCGCAGAAGTGGGATAAACACCATGTGCAGATACCTGATTTGAATTCTAAATGATGTGGAAGCAGTAGTTGCGTGTCTCCTTTATTATGTTATAAAGTGATGGTCTGTATCATAAATAATCTTCATGGTTGACGTATCAGGATTTTTAATTCCGAGGCAAATTGCAATGATTTGCTTCACATCGTACATAAGTTTAGTAACAAACAATGTGAAACCAGTCGCGCTTCTCGTCAAATTACGGCTAATTAACAAAGGGGTGCAGTTTGGCTATTACCTTCATTAATTAAAGAAAACGGAAAAACAGCGAACAGATTGCACGGAATTACAAACTGCCAACATGTTATTATATTTTAGTAGCGGTATTATTAGTACAATTACACACTAAATACGGTTCTGCCTAACAAAAACAGTGACAGTATGACAAGCGGCAGTGTAATCGTAGGGGACAAGAAATCAAAAAAAAAAATTAGAGAACTTAATTAACTTCTATGTAGGCTAAAAGGGAACAAACGCTGACATACTTTTCAGGTTTGCCTGCTGGAAATCGAAACCAAGACCTTTCCCCATACCCTTTTACCCCTTTTACGACTAATACTTCAAGTGTTTTAAGCTTTAAATAAACAACTCGGACGTGACTTTGTGTCGAAATTTGTCGACCGGCATGACTAATCGATGCCGACGAAGTAATAGAGTTTTCTTGGAAACGGCGCAATTGATCCTTTCCAAGGAACAGTAATGTAGCGTAGGTAAGTACCAAGTGCCGGCGTCGCACAACCCTTATTGCTACTTGATCCTTGCATTATTAACCAGTTTCACACAGGAATTTACCCAGAAGGCGCCCATTATTTCGTCGACACGAATTGGGACGAATAAAAAAAAAAACAGCGATTTAAAACCACCAGCGGTGATTTTGTGTTAAATTTACGGCTTTCTCTCGATATTCTTCTCATTAGCACAAGACAAAACGTATCAGACTTCAAGTCAAGTTTGCAGAGTTCATAAACGGCTGTATCAATAATGCATGTGACGAGAAACGCAGGCTACAATATTATTGATGGCTTGGCATCAGAGTTGCACTAATAGTATTTGCTCCAACTTTTTGTACTTCTTGTTGTCAAGTACCTTACATGTTACAAATGTCTTTACAATTGCCTTGTTAAAGAGTTGTTACCTAGAGGCCGACTAATCTGGGGCGATTAAGTATGCATGATTACTGTCATCACGATCTCGGTCTTTTCAGGTATACAGTCATTAATCAAGCAGTAACTTGCCGAAGAAGGTAAGTATAATAATTATTACTTTATTTTTATCCAAGAGGTTCGCTGATCCGCTGCTAAATGTTATTTTTCACGTTTATCAGCGTGAGATTGTTTACAATGGTCCGTTGATATTATTGTTACACAGTAGTTGGACAGACGAGACGACTCTGTCTCGAGGTTAGGTTCATGGAAAGATAATAGTTATTCACCACCAGATCAAATTCTGTGGCCCAAGATTTTTACTAGTAAAGTTAAGGTAGTCATTTCAACTGTCTCCCCAAACTTTATTTTGAGGGTGCAGGTATTCCGATGAGGTTCCAGCTCTTCTGCAGTCTTGCCACACCAGTGTTCATGTGATTAATGCTACGTTTATGTAGCACAACTAACTCTAATTAGTTGGTTGGTGTTATTTATCAAAAAAATAAGGACAAGTTCTGGTAACTCTTTTTGTTTGCTGTGCTTTCTATGTCTATCAGCTGTCAAGTAGTCCTGATTTGTGACCGGTGCACCTGCTCTTCAGATAAATTGGTTGAAAAGGGGACACCGGGATAAACAGGATATAATAGTCCTGGCGTGCGATGGTGATCGGCGGCAAAGGACAATACAGGATATGGAGAGTCGTCAATGACACAACTGGCGTGTGATACGCAACACTGATGGGCTGATTACAGTCAGCGCCTCCGATAACGTGTTCCTCAAACCGCAACTATCCACTCGTCTATAGTATTGTGATGGTAAAGAAAGTAATTGTCAATCACTATTATTGACAATTTTCCATTTCATTCAACAACTTTTCTTTGGTGACAACTAACATTAACTGAGGTTTTGATTAACATAGCCGTCAATTAAACTCAATTTGCGGGTTTGATAATTTAAACCCCGCGAGCTGACCCAGTCACACAACAATAAGAATTACAAATTACGTTTGATTGGCGGCTACGTTAATGAAAATAATAGAAAACCGCCAGTCAGACAGTGAACTGCAAAGAGACAACGCTTGGTGAGTGGCGCTACGCTTTAGCGTAGATGTTGAATTCGGCGAAAATCGTTTAGCGTCGAATTCTTTGTACTCGTTGCCAAGTGTTGTAAATGTTGTAGACATTGTTACGCAATTGCATTCAGTGAGGCTTACAGTGATGCAGCAGGCAGCACATGTCATCATGAACTGCTCTCCACTTGGGAAATTTTAAATTGTCGCTGGTGGCGACGTATTATTTACGCCTCGCCGACGAAAAGGGTTTTAAAATATCGAAATGTAGTTGTGGTTCACTGTTGAAATTAAGTCGTAAGTCGTGATGTCGTGCAAAAATATCGCATGTTGCAGATTAAATATAGAATGTTTCAACTTCCCGCAAGGTACCTACTCGAGGAATAATGCAACACGAGTTGAGGCGTGCAAATAGAAGAAATGTAACTGGGCGTCGAGATTATCGCAAAATTAAACCTTTGTGCTCATTTCTGCAAAGAAGGGTGATGGCTAGAATACGGAAATTGGGGTGCGTTACCCTATAAATAGAGAGGAGTCGCCTTATAGTACTTCGAAATTAATGTAGTGATTAACCTATCAGCATTTCATCGTTTTAATTGACAATTCACAGACAAAACAAAAAAGTGTTTGGTTACAGGCATGACCTACGCAAACGTTGACTATAAAATGTTTTATCTTCATCGGGTTAATAATTCTCGTAATGTTCTTATAATGACTCCTGGAGCACTCAGGAAGAGTTTTTTGAACTTCACACTTGTCTGCGATCTAATTCGCATAAAGATACGCTTGTCTGTTTAGACTTCACTGACATCAGATACTTTCTTAAAACATGATGTTCAGAGTGTGCAATGGAGTCAAAACAACTCAGGAATCTGATGAGAAACATCTACATTACTGAAGTATGGAGTAATTAACCGAATTTACTATGTCACAGATTGAAGTAATTTCCGAGCAAATATAATGCCGTGTTTCATTTAACTTTGATAAGATGCCAGTAGAAAAAGCTGTTTTTATCAAAGATTTTTGAAACTTTTTCATATGTTTTAAGTAATAGAAATAATGGCTACCACTATCACCCATAAATTGCAAGACGATTTTTATGATAACGACCGAGCTAGAAGTCTTCCGCTCGGCTCTTCGTGCCGTTAAAGCTTAATCGTCCATGTACTGCCCCCGAATCTTTCTGCTCGACACCCATAAAACCGCGTATGTTTCCAACTAACGACATTCAAAAAATCGGCGGACCCTTTGATCCATAAAACCACCGCGCGTAGTTAGCCCCATCGCCACCCAGGACAAGAGCCCGTTAAAAACAAGAAGCCTGTTGTTGTTTCCCATTATTACGTTTTATTATTCCTGTCTTTTACGACACATGCGATCTTATGATCAGAGGGGGGAGGGAAGGAAGTCGTCGGTTTTCTTCAGCAAACCATGAAAGATATTAACGATCATAACTCGCAGTTTCGAACTAGTAATTCCCGATTCATATGCGACAACTTTTATGGGGCGCATTTTTTTTTTCAATGTTTTTAGTTCCCGTGACGTCATTTTACGATGCGACTGCTTAGGGTGGGAAACGGTCGTAAATTCGACGGGGTGGACGAGAAATCGGGCCGCCGCTGAAGTTTACACCCCAGACATACTACTTAGGTGCAATTACGAAGTTCGAGGGACGGCAATGAAACCGGCGGTAATAATTACGGACATCGGATATGCTAAAAATTAAATTATCAGGTGTGGTCCGTAATAATTGACGTCTTTCTTTAAAAACACCGTCTTTACATTCATCTTCCCCTACTGTTTCAGATTATTTATTGCATCACAGCTGCTCAAGAAAATTTTCGCACTCGATAAAAAATAAAGAGTGCACATTTATATTAAAAATTGTTTGTAGGTGCTGTAGCTATAGATTATCTCAGTAGATAACAAATTTTTGTCACCATGAAGGGTTTTCTGCCTACTATAGTTAACAAAACCAGAAGCATGCAAGTTTAGATGCAAGATGCAAGCTTAGTTTTATAAAGCTGTAAAAAATGGTCCTGTTTCATTTATTATCATGTGCTTATGACATCTTCAGTTTATTGAAGCTGTTATATTTGCGATATAAAGTTGTATTAATATAACTAACTATACCAGTATCATTATGTGGTTGAACTTTGTAAAGCCGCGTAGGAAGATAAATATAAAAATACATACACGGTTGCTTGGTTCGTACAATAAAAAATTGCTTCGCAAGGGTGATAATATGTATGTAAGTATGTACATATGTTATGTACATACTTTGAAATCGCGGCACTTTGAAAAATATTATGACTGTTTGAATGTATTGAATAGAAATAAAACGAAAAAGCTGCTAACTCAAGAACTTTTGCAACCTTCAATGTTCTTCAGTTAATGGAGAAATGGGATTCAAATGATAGTAATCGACAAGACAATAAAAAATAAAGTTTTTGGGCAACCATGCGTCAAATTATTGAGAATTCATAACTCATTCTCTTTTCAATACCAGTTGCCTTGCGGTTATACGGATGAAACTTGCTTAAATCGAAAGAACCAAACATGATCGAGCTTAATTTAAGTTTGCATAAATAATTTAGACAGTCGTAAGAAGCTTTGCAGACCTAATATAAAGAATTATTAAATTCACCATCTGTCCACTATTACTTTTTTTAGTAATAAAGTTATCAATTGAAATTGTAGTATGTGTAATATAGGTATAGCCACATAATTGGTATTTTCAATAATATCGAATTAGGTAATTGTGACTAATCCGCATGGAACATAAGTAACAGATTCTAGGTAACGGGTAAGAAGCTTTATATGCAGAATGTTGCGGTTTTTTTAGCTTGTCAATTACGCTAATTCTAATTACTTATGCATGTCAGTTGTCAGCCTCCTTGGTTCCATACATTAGGGTTTTACGTTTTTTAGAAGGCTTTAAAAAATGTGAATCATAGGTGGTATAGGTAGCTTGACTAGGTATCAAACTTAAAATCTTGCTTTAGAAAACAATACGTCAAATATGTGTGTGAGATAAGTATTCGGTCACCGGCGAGCAACGAGACCAATTTTTTAGTTGGAAGGGTGCTTCTTCCTGCGTATCCAACCTTGTGGCGAACGGGGCCATGAACCAAAAAGATCGCCTGTTCGGTGCCATGGTGAGCTGGAAAGCTTGCAGGAATATTTGTTACACGAAACGAACTAATTCGTGTAACATTTCAACAAGCTGTTTGAAGTTGTCAGATTAGCGCGTTTGTGCACTTTCAAGCATACCTACAACTACTAAATGAACTACGTTTTTGAAGTTTTGTTAAAATATTGACCGTGTGCAGGTTTAACGGTTCGTGGTATTTCCAATTAGGTGATAAAAAGAAAGTTATTGGGTTCTGCTATTCAATCTTGCTTATTTGTGCAGCTTGATATAATAGCTGTACCTATAGCACAGCATCCTATAGCCCGCTTTTCTCCTATAGCATGCAACGTTCCAAAATCGATGCTGCTAACCTCGCTTCTTAACCTGCCTCAACTGCTTTTAGGTGTAGATAGTAGATGACGTAAAAACAGCTACGAGGTAGGTCAAAGTCGTAATTCCTAATTTTAATTTCGTCTTCCCTTAGTTTTATTACACCTTCCTTGCCTTTGGCGGAATCCATCGAAGGACTCGCACTCGGTAGTAGCTAGTCGTGGAATAGTCTGGCTGGCAATATAACTTGGCCATTACGATGCGTTCTACTAGATCGACTTTTATGCATTTTTTACGACTGATGGAAAGCTTTAGAGTCGGGCGGCAGTCTCATCGCTAAGAAATCGGCTTTATCAAAATAGATTGAACGCGCCACAGCCCCCAACCCGCGTTTATCCATTGTAACTAGCAAAAAGCGTAATTCAGAAATTGAAGAAATTATTGTTTTGTTACGAAACACAAGTCTGCGTTTGAGGCGGCCGTCTCCAATTTTGCAATCAAGGTCGGTGTTATCTTCAAATTGGCTTTTTAATTGTAAAAACTCGTTATCTTGAGTTAAGGATACATTATGGCACAAAGTGTTATTGTGATCAAACTTAAACAACGGCAGTTGAAACTTTGAACTTTTGACATGACCGCGATATTGGTAGAAATAAACATGCATAGATCGTCTTGATTAATAAATTAACGTTAGTGCCATCAGGGATAATTTATGCCTCAATAACTTGAAGGGTAGCGAGATTGAAAATAATTACTACAATTGCAGACTGGTCATTTTTTATTTTGATATGGTAGAAAATTATCTGCGGTTTGGCCACTGCAATATGATGGATGTTATTACATGGTTATTACAGGATGAGAAGCGTACCGTTGGAGCTTGAGGCACAAATGATGGTTCAACGGCCTCATTTTGTATTTAGGGTTAATTTGTCGAAAAATTGGTTGATCACCTCAACTTTTTTGTTTTGCTAATACTTACACAAAAGAAACCGATACCATTACGTTGTTTATGATGTTTGAAATATTAAACGAGCGATTGCTGCCTGTTTATCCATAGTAAAGTGCATGATTAACAATATTCCTATGGTTTACCTTCGGTATAAATTTTAACTTTATCATCATTCTACAGCAATAATAATTTACTAAACGATTATTAATTATATTCTGCAAATTCATTATTCTTATCGAACAATAATCTAATTTTTCTTTTTATTATTTTTATCGTCATCATTTAAAGAAAATTATTTAGCATGTTCAATTTCTAGTGCTATTAGTTAACGCTTTATCAAATACGAGGATTAGCTTTTATAACAAAAAAACGACATCAGAACTGAAAGAAGCAATATTAGACCAGTGTCGATGGTTGATGGTTTGATAAGACGTCTTTTTGGGGCAGAAACATGCATGATTTCTTAGAATATTCTAATTCCTTGAGCTTTTGGTTTAGTAAAAAATACGACAGAGTTCCTCGCCAATCTTTGAACTAATCACCTGAGATTTTGTCATGTCGATAAATTAGGCACCGTGCAGCGTGCACCCATTCGACTTATTTCAAAGGCTAAAATGGTGCAACAAAATAGATAATTTACTGTTTTGCACACAAATTCAACGTTTTAAGGACGCACACAAATTTAACGAGTCCTCTCGCACAAACTTACGACTAGCAAGTGTCCTCGAATAACACTTGTTAACGACGACATTAATTTGGTACAATTCCCGGTGGTTTCACCTGCTGAGCTTTGCGTTTTTTCAAAAATCCTACTATGTATGATGCATTGTAAATAAATATGTTTTTGTTTGAAAACGAGGTGAAAGAGGTTTAAGAGATTAGTTATCGTTAAAAGCATTTTAAAAAGTCGGCGACTTTGGCAAAATAAGATTTAAGGAAGTGATGACGAGAATCCGACTTTAATATCCAGATACTGTCGTTTCCAATTCAGCAACTGAATGAAGTCACATGGAATCGATTAGCGCGAGTGGTTTAAAGAAGTAAAAAAACGATAATGTAGTCATTCGAATTAAAAATGTCTCTGACTGAGCAGGTTGTCAAATATTAATTGCTTCAGAGAAGTCTCCTTAATGCGGTTGCTTTACTCCCAAACATTGTATTATAATATGAGAAGTTGTTTGGTTAGGTATGCTAAAATCTGAACTCGCTTCGGTGCCAGTGCTAATTGCAGATACAGACCCTCTCGACCAACAATGATTCTTTCTTTCCTTTTACAAGACGAGACGATGGGTCTTTTACGTAAATGACATATAGTTTAGGGAAGAATATAATGGGCTTGCAAAGACAATCTAGTATGGTAACATAATCCAATTCATGGAGTGGCTCTGAAGGCCAATTGAAAAGAGTTGGTTGTCGCCGGTTCAGTTGCTAAACCACTAGAGACTTCTTTGGCTAGCTATCCCTTAGTAATTGAACGAGGTTCAGTTGAGCCGGAAGTTAAGTCGATTTATGCTGGGAAGAGTGATCCAATGGTATAGTCGGAAAAAAAATATTTTGCTGGATGCAGTTTCTCCCTGGAATGTGGTATAGTTACTGCGTGTAAGCGTGCAAAAATTAAAATAGTTGTTGAGCTTTTTGTCAACCTAGCGACTCGACCTACCTCACTACTGCATCAGCGAGTTGGTTATGTAGTTCGTTAATCCGCCCACTTTTTCTTCTGGTTCGTTAATTTTTTGGTCGGTTTTATTATAGACTCGCTCGTAAAAAGATCGTGTTGTTGTGGCATCCATGGCACTAATCGGTCCCGTGCAAAAATTCCAAGTGAGTAAAGTAAAAGCATCCGTCTGGCGTCTGGTAGCCCCAAGGAGTAGAACGGGCAATCCTCCTACGCACGTGTTTCGCGCTGCCACCACAAATGATTCGGTTTTCGTCCCGCGAAATAATGGAATGCGGTTGGGTACAGTTACGAACAATTGTGGTGTTTATCGCCACTTCATAATACGGACAAATGCCCGGTTTTAATTTATTCATTCGCACACTCAAGTCGCTATTGCGAATAAAGTATAATAATTATTACGACCGGCCACGATTCTTGGAGCCGGTAATGGTTTGTTTTGGATTATTGATACTAATTTGTATGTTGCACGTTTACAGTCTTGCAGATGATGATGTAATTGAATGTTAATCGTTGGCAACGGGGTTAATAGTTGGTGTCGTAAAACTCAAGTTGCCATCGTCGCAGTGCAATTGTGAGCAAACAACTTTGCTGGTGCCTTGCATAGTTCTTCTAATTTTAATTAGCCATAACCACGTGGTCATAACCGACCAACGCAAAACCCTCCCGCGGTCGTGTCTGAAGAGCTTTCAGCTAATAAAGTTTCGTTTACACCAGGTAGGAGAATATCGATACAATTTTTTGGGAACCCTTGTAGTGTCCAGTATTTCTGTTGATATTTTCCGCACTTGTGCAGTTGATGTTATTTGTAGAGTGTTTTTTTTTTGTCGTGTTTATATGT
Source organism: Schizotus pectinicornis (assembly GCA_951805265.1). Classification (NCBI taxonomy): domain Eukaryota; kingdom Metazoa; phylum Arthropoda; class Insecta; order Coleoptera; family Pyrochroidae; genus Schizotus; species Schizotus pectinicornis. The sequence goes on along the minus strand of OX638204.1, from coordinate 2,286,524 downwards.
GAAACTTTCCGGAAAAAATAAGCCTGTTCGTGACTTTTTACATCGCGCTCCTGGATGTCTTTCAATCACGACAGGCGACCAATATAACTTTGTTTTCAAAACTCTACCCTCAGTACGTGAGCGCGTATAATTTTTGTGGTAATCAACACAGTTGTTAATATTTCTATAATTAACGCAGGTACGTTACCAGCATGTGTTTGTTAACCTGACGAGTTCACCGCACGTGAAACCGATGAACAATGCCATTCTTAATACCCATAGCCGTCGACAATTTTTTAACTATTGTGGCTTCATTAAAAACGGATAAGAAATAACGTCGCAAAACCGGACTATGCCGTGTTTAAAGAAATTTTGACGCACCTACTGCAGGTTCTGTATATAACCAGTTTGGTAACTCAACACTCTGATACCGATTTTAAAATAAAAATTGTCTCAAATATTGCGCATAACAATTGCTACTAAAACACATAATTTGCAAGTTTCATGTTTACTATAGCGTTAGGATCCTCTGACTAGCTCGGGGAGCAACAGCAAAAAATCTTGCTTTTTATTGTTGGAGAGGAAGGTTCACATTGATATTGGTTTCTCAAAGAACGGACTCTCTGGCTTGCCCCTTTATCGTCAATAGTTCTGACTCGTGTTGGGGGATGTCTTGACCCACTTCTTTGCCGTACCTAGCCTTTGACTTCTTTTCTCAACGTTACGGTTAAAAATTTACTTTATCTGCAGATCGCACATATAAACCGCGAGCATTTTCTTGAAAATTATTACGTTATATCTATCTACCTTAAAGTTATGGAGAGCTAAAAACGCAGTAAAATCAAATATGCAACGCCACCATACCAAACGTTTCTCGTCTGCTCCCGTCGCTAAATCGTAAAGCCCAGAAATTGAATTTTTCCTTCTCGGTAAAGAATTCGGCACAACGTGAGTTCTCGGGACCGTCAACCAAATGAAGGTGGGATAAATAAATAAATAAATAACGAGCGGGGATGACGACGCGTCGCGAGTTTGAGCCTGATGGAGGAGCCGTGTGGAAGCATCAGCGAGCGAATGCACCTTGCGTTTTATGGCACGGAAAACAAAAGGTGATATTAAACGTGCAAGTCTTAAAACAAGAAACTTATCTTCAGTTTATGTGCGAAATTATGTCTCCTCTATCTTTGAAACAGATTTATCCCACTTCGACGCCGACGCTAACGACGCTTTGTTTTCGCATTAACAACGCCAAATTACTATGCATCAATAAGATAAGACAAGGGCGGTGTTATCTGATGGTAGTTTCCTACTGTTTTTACAAAGTTGCCCATTGTGTAAAATTATCGATTTCATTTGTGTCTGACGACGGATGATGTTTAGCTTGTTTTTATTGAGAATTTTATGATTACGACCCAAGGATTACCTACTCAGCCTAATCTGGTTCTTTTCACGGGCAACTGATGACAGCCGATCCGGATTTTGTGACCGCCATCGATAAATACCTACTAGTAATAGTAGTACCTACGTATAGGCATGGCGTAGAAATCTTGACAAGTAGAGAGTTATTCTTAGGATTACATAAAAAATGAGGAGCGTACAAATATCTATTAAAACCCAAAGAATACAGTTACAAGAAAATAAAGATTCGAGTAATTTTTACTAACAAGAAAATTCCAGTTCTCAGAAAAACATGAAAATCCGCGGTGAAAACTATCACTCAAAACGTGGAGCTTCACCAGAAATATTCTGAAAAACAGAACCAAAGAAACTATAGCCCTACTTAAAAAAACCTCCTGAACAGAACATAGACCACATTTTGAAGATCTTTGCAGGGCTTAAAATTTGAAATAGTCCAAGAATGGCCCTAAACTTTGCAGGCAGTAAGCCACCTCGCCACCATTCAGCCGCAGAGCCCCCACCTCCACCGCCTCCATCTCCCGGCCGTAACAACTAAGTAATCACAGTTTTAGTTAGTTGAAGCCCGTACGACCAACTTAACGACGGTGCCGTTAAAATTTTGCAATCGCAACTACCCGCCGAACGTAAAACTTGCGTTTCCCCATATACTTTATTCGAGCCCGGGCGACGTTACTTCCGATCCGAAGTGAGAGAGCGTCCGGACGGACTTCTGCACCAGCTAGCTAGCTGCAGAGCTAGCTGCTTGCTACCCGCCGAGGTTTGCTTGCACACGAGTCGTAAAGATATATTGCCTTTTAATGGTTTCTATTTCCACCTGAACTGGCGGCGCGGATATCGGGCATTCCGGATTATCCAGCACTATGTTCGGCAGGCTAACGTCATCCCTACGACGGGGGGCTGATAGGTTCTTGGAGGAAGAGGTGACGTCAAACGCATATCAGGAAGTTGAATTAAGAGTCGCGCGGTTTACTGCTGAAGTTGCGGACGTTCAGAAAGAGCTTTAGAATGTGGCAATGTTGTAATTGTATTTTGCCAAGTGCAGAATGATGAGAGCCTTGACGATGCATATGGCTGAGGAATGCCATAATTATTGTTTCGAGACTTGGCCAGGTTAAAATTTGGCCGACTTCTCCAGAAGAATACATCAGACAAAAATATAAAAGACATTGATGAATATGGTGGGTAATGGTTATGATGGTTAATCGGAAGAATGCATTGGGGAAATTTTCAACGGAAATGCTGCAAGCCGCTTGACCGTTTGGTCTAGATCCAGATGTTCTTTCACAAGGAAACAATAATCCTTTTAATTAATAAAATTTTCATGGGGATTTTATGGCATTCTGCGTGGATTAACGTGCGAAAAGACTTTTAGTGCGAGACGGTGATGGTTATGGCTGTTCGCCTGTGGCATATTGAGAGAACGCCGGCTGCCCACTTGGAAATTCCAATCACGCTAATATTGAAATGGCACTTCTCCAAAGAACTGCAAACAACAAAGTTATATAAATTTTATTGCTAAACGTCCGAGTTTTACTGATTGACGAAGTCGAAGGAATCGAATTACACATATTTGTTGTCCGAATCGTCGTCGACTTTACGATTTGTCGGCGGCAATTTCATTTCGGCGCCTTTCCAACAGCGACGACGTTTTCATTTCAGGTGAGCATTGAAGAAGGTGTTTATTTAAAATTTAAATAATCGAAATGAAGAAAAAAATTCATTATCTAACCTATTTATGTTCAAACTGTCGGAATACTAATTTACGGAATAGTGGCAGATTGTGAAATTGCCTACTTCGTGTAATGAGCTAATATATGTATTGTCTTATGCCATGGTCTTATACAACTACCTAATAATAGGTAGATAAATGAATAAGCATTCTCTGTTGATTTTGCGTAATGGGTACAGGAAACAAAAGTTTGTTTACTAGATAACGTACCTAACATAGGTATTTGTTCGGTCCTGCACGACTATTATTAACTAACCACAGATTAAGTAAACTCGCCTCGTTCTAATTCAAACATTTCAGAGAGTTCATCCACTTTTTGCTCACCCTGCTAGTCAATTGCTGCAACTTATAAAAAAGGTGTAGGGGATCGTTCAAACTTTCGTAATGGCTTCTGTGAATAATAATACTTTTCATTAAACGGGTATGAAAATGGCGTTGCATTATCCTTTTATAATTGCGGAATTACCGTAATTGTCTGAGGATTAGCGACGAAGCGTGCCCCCACCTCCTCCGTAACACCTCCTTCTTTTACCTCCTGTTCCGCTAACAAGTAGAATTCGTGAACAGGAGGGGAACGAGAAAGCAGACGGCAATTAATCACTTCCTTCTATCTGTCGGGACATGTGTTTGATAACGACGGCCATACCCAATAGAAATTTAGATAGCGGTTAAAGGTGGAGCGAATATGACTCCGCCATTTCTATTGGATGGCAGCATTATAGAAACACGGTGTGCGTGTGCCAGGCGAAAAAACGTGCTCCGGTGCTCCTTCCATAATATCTCTTCGACAACGTGGCCGAGGCCACATTGTCGGTTCAGGAAAGTTGCTACTGTAGGAGACGACAACTTGTCCATTTCTTTATTGTTTTCTCGATATTACTTTTATTTCTATTTTTGTCACTATATCATATCACAACAAACTATACCATTATCCATTTTAACAATTAACCATTAGTCCGTAATCATTGTATTTTAGCTATTTTTAATGATCAGCAATTAGTGTTTAATCGATTGATTTTAATTTTATCACCACCGGCATCAAGTTTAATGCTATTAAAAAATGGAGGTATAAATTAGTATATTAAGTTGGTTTTTCAAATGTTATTCAGGAAGATAATAATAACAGAAAATAGGTCGAGCTTCGCTAAAAAATTATGATGGCAAAGTATTACTAAACTAACTGACTTATTAGATGATAGTTTGGTAATTGTTTACAATGTCCACTTTTCGCTTTTTGCGGCGTTTTTTTTGGAAACCATCGTGAAACATCAATATAATGCCATTTTGAGCAATGAAATGTTGTGCAAATGAAAAATAATTTTATGCAAAATCTATAGAAAAATAAGAAAAAAAAAGATGTGCTAGGGCAAGGAAAATAAGAGTAAAAATAAAGTAGTTTGCACAAAAAAAGATATTGATTTTCGTAATGTATACATGGTGACGAATGCGTTGGTGTAATTAGTTTTTTGAAAATCGAAGAGTGGGTAAAGTAAACCATGACCGATAGTTTGTCTCCGAGTTATTAACCCTCACATCAAATATTCTTTTCCCTCGTCAAAAGCGAAAGTTGACCAGAAATGTTAACAATACTTATATGTCTTTGTATTTTACTCCTTCCGCTAGTACAATAACTTCTTTAGACTACATATTATTAGTTAACTGTTAAACGAAACGGCGCGTGTTATGCTAACTCAATAAGGAGCCAACAATTTTTGCTTGACCTCTTTTACTGTTTCAGCACAAAGCACGGATCTTTTAGAGGACTGCCAGAAGCTATTGGAGAGATTCAAGTACCCGTGGGAGATGATGCCGTTGATGTACGCCATCCTGAAGGACGCGAGGGCCGACCTGGAAGAGGCCTCCAGGCGGATCGATGAAGGTCAGTTTCCGTCTTATGCTCCAAACCCCTACTTTTTTCTCATTTGTTGTCATAAAATTAATTGTTACAACTTGCGATAAGGAGGAAAAATGTAAAATCTCTTCCAAATTGTAATAGTTTGGATTTGATTTCTTGTGATTTTGTTATAATTTATAATTAATCCCTTAATCCATTTAGGGAAACGCGTTGTCAACGAATACTCAAGAATGCACAACCTCAACATGTACGACGGCGTGGAACTTCGAAATTCGACCCGTCAGTATGGATGATTAAAAAATTAACTACCACCCAAAATTGTTGATTTCGATTAAACTCCGCTAACAAACAAACAAACTTTTCTTTTTTCATTCCAAATTTTGCTGTAAAGAAATTTTGGGTGTTCTTGCAAAATTCAGTTATAATTTCATTTAGTAATGCATGTTGTTTTTTCTCCTACCACTTCTAGATAGCAAGAACCAAGAAAGAAGAAATTTCAACAATTCCTCCTTCAAGTCCGTCAATCTGCAATTTAAATGCAACGTGTTAATATAATCGTCCGTCAAACGTTTTAGTTGTTGTTTAAAAAATCGTAACCAAACCAAATATTTATTTAATTAAGAAAAAACAAGTATTGAAGAATTGAAGAAGACTTCAACGATCCAGCCTGAAGACCGTCCCATCAGAAGAACTCACGTCACGGACAGTTTATCAATAATGCTGCTAGAATTATTTAGTTTTAGTTCGAAATTGTTGCGTAGTTCGTAAAGTAACATTTCCAAACAATTCAAGTTTTTACACTATTCTCACTTTGCCTGTAATCGCGACAACTGGAGACCTGCAGAGATGCGAACACTCGCCACAGTGTTCACTACTGTAAGAGGTAAGCATCGTCCCTCCTCGAGGAAGAACTTGGACCATTATAGGTATACCCACCCCCCCATGTTAGGTACCTATCATTAAAAGCAGGGCGACGGGAGTGTAGCAAAATTGAGCCATAATTGCTATTTTGACTTGCGGATTCAAAACTTGTCATTTTCACTTTGAGTTGATTTGAGCTTGTTGCGTTGAGGTGGTGAAACATGAAAGAGTTTCCATCAATCAGAGAATTGTGTCATTTTCGAATTTCTTTGCGGCACACGAAAGTGTAATATGTGTTAATCAGCGTCTATGTTTATCGTCGAATGATTTAATAGACAAATGAGGAAATGACTATCTACATCCAGTTCTAATCGTGATTTGCAATACAATTGTTCCCGCCACAATGTGCATTAGTATTTCCATTGTAAGTAGAAACTGCTAATTGAATAAAATCATAAAATGAACCAAAGTGAATCGGCGTGGACCTTATTGCCCATTCATTTATTCAACAGCGATAAGTTTAATCATGTGCTACTTAATTACAGTTGACGACGCATTGAATTAGTTAATTTGCCTCATAGTTTACAGCACTGCTATCGCATGGCCTGCGGCCAAACAGTCTCGCCTGTATATAACTGTACATTTATGGGGGTTTTAACGGGCATTTTCGACTTGCTAAAAAATAATCCTACAAAATTACGTTAACAATTGCCTGATTGTAATTTATGAATCGTAAAATACATCGGCAAAAATTACGATATTGTTTGTTATATTGCCCAACAGCGAAATTAATTTCAGGCTTTATATGTCTGATGCATAATATATCGTTTTCCATTAAAAAAGCGATTAAGAAGGTAAGGAGCCCTTCATACAAAACAAACAACATTAAGTTGAATTTGAAGTTTGTATTTTTTGAAGATTCTTTCAAATGTAAGAATGAAGTTTACAAGTAGATGTGTTGTAAAAAAAAGCTACTTATATGTATGCAGGTAATTTTTTTTGGACGCTGTCCGGATAATTATTGTAGGAGAGACTTCGCCTGGAATTAGTTCGTGGCGTCGTAACTCGACTCAGAAATGTCACATAAAACATTGTGTAACTTTCATGACAATTTTATGGTCGTTCTCGATAACGCCGAAACGGAGATGAGAGACATGAGACATGCCAAGTGCCCGCGAATTTGTACAACGCTTGACCTGACACATTTGACTAGTTTTCCGGCAGCTAATTTGAGGAGCCAACAAAAAGTCAAGGAAATTTGCACCAAACATATTATTTGTGCCATCGCTGGTTGGCAAAGGTGGGAATCGTAAAACTGTCCTACAAAGTTATTACCCAGAAACTAAGTATTTCGGGGGACAATTTGCAGATAATGGTCCGTTTATTTCGAGAAAGGAATCTAACTGAATTTAATCTGCAAATTACGCGAATTTGCGAAATTATGTAGAGTTCAGACATAATTTTACTCAAGTTGCAAGCTTCAATTATTTCGCTATGAAAACATCTCGTAGATACCTACGGGGTAGATCTTATACCTATAAAGAGGTCTAGTTTTTCTTGGAAGTAAGAAACCACATACCTAGTACATATTATTACATATTTAATTAAACGTTTCAACATTAGTAAAATTAATAGGAAATGTACTCATGAATTAATCAATAATAAAGTAGCAAAACAGGTTTTTTCCGCATTGTAACTTGCGAGGTGTTTTTTTCCTGACGCATCTACTTATTGCAATGCTAAGATAAAGTTCTGAATCGTCGTGTACGTCGACGTGCAGGCAGGTGTCTATTCACCACTTGCTAATACAAGAGAAGTTATAAGGTATAGATAGATTCTTTAACGATTTGACAACTTATAACGATTTTTAAATGGGTACCTACAGATTAATTGACTTGGATAAAATAAAGTAATTCAATGGTAATCATGGTTTATTTGTGTTGTTAATGTTGATTTTATACCTTTCAGCACCGCGCCTTATCTATAGATATAGTTGACGTTTTCCCAATCTTTCAACCAAGTATTCTACACTTGTTGAGAACTTATTTCATTGTTGTCAGAAGCGAGCGTGTCTATCAAAATCCAATAACCAACTGACACAGTAGAAATCCATTTCAATTTTGCAACTAAATTGCACCTTGATAAACACCGTCATCGTCACTCTTTAACCGCTGCATATACCGTCACTAAAAATTGATTAAGATTTCGCAATTTTCCGCCAATTAGCGATTAAATTCTCTTTTTAAGCCGGCATATCTTATCGGCCAATAATCCTCTCAACCATACTTGATATTGCAGTTAATCGACTTATTAAATGGCAACACTTTGGTGTTTTTCAAGACGTTCACCCATTAATACGTTATTACCGCATCAATAATTTTGATTAACTCTTGTTTGTTTTCAGTCCAAGGTTTAATTAACTTTATTTGTTGTGCGTATAGATATCGGACGTTAGTTTTTACCGCGACTTTGAAGGTTTTTCTACTGCGTGGTAACGGATAATGCCAGCTAGCCAAGTCCCTGTCAATGTGTGCGAACGTCCTTGCACTTTGTGTGCATGCGTTTGAATTAATTGTAAAGCAATCTTTGCTAGTATGTTACAGGTTCAAGTTCAAGATTGCGGCATTGTTTTTCAACTGAACTATTGACTGTCATAGCGGATACTATATTGCTTTTTTTCATTAGAAAACCATTAGAATTATGTATATATACCTGTTTTATTCTAATTAGTAAGTATACGTTGCGTGCAACTCACGTAAGCATAGGTAGATACTTGAAGTTTAGTTGTCATATTGACAATGTGAACATTTTTATTTATGTAAACGTGGAATGAAACGGTGATGGAAAAATTGCAAGACTTTTTTCACCTAACAGTTAACAGTTGAACATTTGCAACAACTAGGTACTTTTACATAATGCAAATCAAGTCTCTTTAATCAAATAGGATAGGCTTTAAAATGTTTTTAGCTACCATTTGTCTCAACCTTTATTATACCACTTCAGTCATCAATAAAGTTGGATCAATAGTTCGTAGTTTGATAGACATGTTATGATAAGTAGGACTAGATGCCCAATATTTTTTTTCCAATGTCAGCTGAATTGTTACTGGAATCTAACTTGACTCTATAGTATCATTTTAATGTTTTATCCAAGATGCAGTTTGTCTTTGTGAGTATTGTCAAGTGATGAGTGAACTGAATTCATGTCAAGCAACTGTACTGTGAAGCAGTGACACGCGTTCTTATTTTTTCCCGCATAATAAAGTGAAGTAGGTACCAGCATTTCACGTCTTCGAACTGAAAGGCTCAATAGCGACACCATTAGTGTTAAACTCATTAATAGCTTATGTGAACAGTCAGTGAATTTACTGAATGTTGAGATACAGTACCCACTTTTGCTTTCACGTATTAGCATACCAGTCAAAGTTTTTTCTCATTATTGATGAGCCATCTTTACACAATTTTGTTGACGCTCCAGTTGCTGCAGCTGCCTTTCATTTGCTTCCATTTTCCCGAATTTATTTCCAGCCGGTAATTTTTCTGGATGGCCCAATTTTCAGAACTACATTGTCAACGATCAACTTGTCCACGTTCTGTCGTTGTTTAATTCATCCCTGATCCGGTTAGTTGCTTTAATAAACCCTATCGGTCGTCTCACATGCATAAGTCGAGGAATTGATTTTGTCGTTGGGTTTAACGATGAATTTTACGAGCGCATCGTCGACGACGACGACGACGACGTCGTCGTTTTCGCTATACCTATATATACCTGGAGCAGCGGGTCCAGTGGCGTCTCACAGTTTCTGATAGAATGTTTGGTTCGCAGGTCGAGGTGCCGAAATCCTGTTGGATTTCTGTCTCAGGCTCAAAGACAAGTTCCAGTTGTCGTGGAAGATGATTTCGCTAGTGGACGTTATTCTCAAATATGCCAAAGAAGACCAGGACGAGGCGTGGAGGCAGATTGACGAAGGTAAAATGCAAATATGACGATGGATGATGACCGGCGAAAATAAATCACGAACTTCATTAGCAATAAACTTGCGGGTACTTGTGCTTATACGTGATTTATTTTATGTTTACTTTGTGCTTTATCTCGGCATTTATACGCGGCAGTGCCGTTTTATAGCGGACGCTTGAACGCGGGCATCCCGGATTCGGGGCCGCGGCCAGCGGGTTCACGTCAAAAAAGGACCAAGGGACCCATACACTTTCTGGCCACATTCTCTTCTGTAACCTCCCATCAAGCAAACCAATTTGTTCGGGTTTAGTGGCTAATTGAGTAAGCACAGGAGGCGCACCACAATAGTCAGGTCAACTGAATCTAAACCAGTCAGTTCCAGCTTCGTCGTCTTAGACAAGAGAGTGCATCAGCATTGAAACATGATGCCAGACAATATGAATTATTTGTAATATTTTATAGGATGCCTGATTTATGATTACTGATGTCACAAACATTCCTGCAACATCGTAGAAATTGATGGCAAAGTTTTAACTGCAACGTCATATTGCAGACAACAAAACAAATTCATAATATGTACTCGTAAAATATTTGGCAAATCGTTCAAGTCCGGTGACCTTTAAAATCAGACCGACCATCGATTGTTCGGATCTGCCTCGTTGCAGATTGATGCCAACAGCGCCGCGATCCATCTCGACGTCATTCCGGTAACGCAACGTGAAATTGAAACATTTCAGTTTTCATAACTCGGTGCGAAATGAAACGACGACGTAGTCGCGTTAAAAGCGCCACCTGGGTCTTGTTCATTCCACGTAACGACCATACGGTTTCCGCAGGAGTCGGTAAAAACGCATTATATTTAGCAAGTATGAAGCATTCTGGAGTAGAGAAATAGGCTCGTAAATCCAAATCATTGTATCAGTATGAGTGCCGAGCTCTAAATTTACAGAGCTATCGTTCGCACCCGCCGTGAAACACAAAACAAACAAAACTCACTACAGCTTTATAGATTTAACAGTCGCACAATCGGAAATTCATCACACATCTGCCACCAGTCGATCATTTAGCATGCATTGCTCGTAAAACCCAAGATTTAATTACGTAAATTGTGGTTCTTTTTAGATAATTGGCTGATAAAACGCGGCCGGTACACGCAAAACGGCCGCGTATTATCCTTTTACGAGCGCAATTCAGGTTAGAGGAGAGGACCGACGCTAAGGCAACTTCTACCCAGTTAATAATTTTACAGTAGCGGGAGAAATCTGGAACTGTAGAGGGCGCTTCCAGCAATCTGTCACCCTGGCACTGCGTTGGCGCAAAGGCGATCATAGGTATAGCAAGTGTTTAAATAAATGTACAAATTAATAACGAGGCGAGTAGAGTGGATCATTTTCCAGCTATGAACCTGATAGTGTGGCACGGGCCTTACACTCTGCAGTCCTGCATAGTAACCTGTTCGCATTTTTTTTGCTATATCAGCGGTCTCTTAGCGCTTTCCCATTATTTTAATTAATCATGTCGAGTGGTATAACTTTGCAATAAACCTTTAATGGTCTATTAAAGCAATAATTACGAATTAGTACCGTTAATGGCTCTAAAATACCAACAATGCGGTGCACAGTCTTTTCATCTCTTCTCGCGCTATAATAATATTCTAACGCAGAACGTGGAGCAACATCTTTAAAACGTAGTATTTCCATTCGTACCTACTATCGTTTAGGTAACGGTATATCTATGTTCTCAACTTAGAAAAAAAATTGTAAATAAAAGGAAAATATGGAAGAATGCCGATACCTAACAGAAACCAATCCCTTGACTTTTCGGTCTTCTGTAAGAGACAAGTTCATTGTCAAGTGCGAGTCTAGCCGTGAGCCGTCTACTTTTCCTGAGTTCCCCATATTCCAACTCAGTTTTCTTTTTGGAATCTACAAAAATTATTGTTAAGATGAATTAAATTCCATGATTTATTATGGTGTTGAAATTTGTGTTCTAACAATTTACTTTGATGGCAATGTACAGTCGTACTTTTAAAAAGGCGCGAATTTCTCTTCCATCTGCATAAAACAACGCGCTCGCTAATAAAATTCTGGCCGCCGTCGGATGTTGGATAATACATCAATATAGCAAAAGCAGGCATATGCACATACTAAAAATATTACAACCTTTGCATTTATGGTGGTTATAAATTACACTTTAACGATTCTATGCAGTTGTTTCAAAACATTACACCGGGGACCGGCTCTTTGGCACAGCCACTCTTCCACCATCGTCACCATCACCAAACACACCGTTGGCTTGGCATATAAAAATCCCTACAGCACCGTGTTCGCGTACATCGACATATTTGTAAACATCCAACTCAAATAGGACTTTTGTTTGGCGTTTACAAGTGAACGGACGTTTTCGCCACCGTTTCCACCTTCTTGTTGCCAAACAGACCTCCGCTTTAACGGCCACCATAACAGGATTCCATACAGGCCACTCTTCCTTTGCTTACTTTTAAGCTAGAAGGCAAACGATTAAATGTTGCATATCCCCTTTTTCTTAATGGGATTTTTGTAGATATTAGGTTTTGAAAAACTTTGGAGTATTTGTTGTTCGTGCAAATTCAATTGTTTATTGTTGTTGTTACAGCATTCTTGGAAATCCGCGCCTTGGCCGCCGTCGAAGCCGCCAGGTACACCTACCATCACATCCCCTACACGGGTTCGTATCCTTCAGTGACGGCGGCCTTCCATCCGCCCGTATACTTGCCACCCATGTCCATCTACCACCATTCAGCCGCCGCGCTGCTGGGATCGATGCCGCCCAACACGACGTCGCCGTCACATTCACCCCCAACCGCCCCCACGCTCATCAGGCCCAGTAGCCAAACGTGATAAGGTAAGAAAAGACGCGTAGTCACCGCCACCAATATACGAAAGTCGCTACCCTTACAATAATGAAGTTCACGCCAAGAAGCAGCATTTCAGTTGATTCCGCTATGTTAATTAGTATGACACTAAAATGTACTATTCATGGACAGTTGTCGATTGATACAAGGTAAGTGGGGAAATTAATTTTCAATAGCGGTGCCAGATAACAATGTGAGCTTTGCATTATTACTGTTTGCCTTGGAGTCGGATTTTAATAGTGTTTAGAGTCTATAAAAATCAATAATAATTATTGTAGAAAATATATAACACGTATTTTTTATTGTTTTTTGAATTAACAATTAAAAATCATTTTACTACCACTACCTACAACTTGTTACATAAAAATCACAATAGTTATTGCAATTTTTGTCTTATTTTGATGGATAAGTAGAGAAATTGAAAGCAACCAGAAAAAATTTGTTCATTTAAATACTGATTTTCTCTATTTAATTTTCGCATTTTACTTAGCTTTCCGTTAATTAACTATATTTTAATGTCGATATAAAAAAAAATTGAAGTTTTAGAAAACTGTTAATGTTAAGAAGGAAAATTAATAAAACTTTTACGTCAATTCAAACGGCTCCGAGACAACTTGTAATTAAAGATTTTAATTGGCCAATAAACAAAGGTAAACTGTTAACAAGGCTTCTAGAACAAATTAACGAATAAGAGTTGATTATAAAATGATAACAAGAAAGCAGGTGTTTCATCATTGAACCTGTTTTAAGATTACGTGGCAAAATTGTTTAACTCGTCAATTAGCGAAATACATGCAGTTTCCTTTCTGTTGCTTGCGAGCCGCAAAAGATCGACAAGAAGACGGCACCTCGCCCAATAAACTTTGTCCATCAAAACTTTTTTATAAAACGTTTTAACTGCTGTTTAAGGTGTTATAGTAATTAATTACCTATGGGTTAACATTTTATTATTCAATCTTGATAAGGTATCTGCAATTACTCACATTCATTTTACTGCCAAGTTGTATAACTTGGCATGCTTGGCAGCTTGGCAACTGATGTTGCTCCGAAACATTTTTTGAGCACTCTGTACCCATGTGGACATCTATTTACTTTAAGTCACAAAAAATTGTCGTTATTTGTGTCACTCCATAATACATCCCTTTTAAGAGAAATTTATTCTACATGTTTTGCATTTGTGCCAAGTAAGGGATAAAGCCAAATCCCATCATTATGTTATTATAATATTATTTTAATTGCTTTTTATAACGCTTGGAGTTACTGTGCCACAGCGTTATAATATAATTATCAGATAAAAAACCCACACCTCTTTCATTAATATATGCGGGTAATCCAAATAATAATTGTAAAGTCAGTCCTTGGCCACCGATGTAGAAGTATCGATTCTTAATCTTCACGTGGTTCTAAAGATAACTCTATTGAGCTGCTTTTAATAACAAGTTTATCATTTAAGTAGTTGAAGGTTACCTATACAATATTTTTTGAAAAATTAGGGCACTCGATGCGTAAACCGTGTTTTCAAAACCCGACTTGTGGACGCTTGCGGCTCTTGCTGATGGTCTTCCGTCTGGTAAGCGGGGTTGCATCTTGAGCGATGAAAACCGATCAATCACTTGACGGCTCTGGTGATAGTTACAATTTAGCGAACTATATTCGGATTTGGTTTAATTAGCTCGAGCCGGATGCAGAAATAATAAATTTTAACTGACCGAAGGGAATAACTTGGTATAGCCATTCTACGTACCGCAACATTAACCAGACTCGTAAAACGCACTTTATATCCGTTTTATGGCATTTGTAAAATATTGCATTTCAAGTATAATATATGCACTCGGCTGCAGCCGTTCAGACACTCAAATCAGATGCAGTCTTCTGCACGTTTAAATTGCACTAACCGTTTTTAAAGACTATTGTTGGGCGGGCGACTGATGCTTAAAAACCGTCAGTCGTCTTGTGTGGCGGATGATATAAAGAGTAAACGCAGTTTTATAGTCAAATGACGTGAAGAGAACTAAACTATTGCGAGGTTCCTCAAAAAAAGGTTTCAGCTGTTTGGAATTGATCTGTCATCTTCCGCTTCCCTACTTGTTGCGATTTTAACTATTATCTACTTGCCAAAAGTTAAGAAATATTTTTAAAACTGAAATCAGTGCCTTATTTATGATTACATCTCGAAGTGATAAGGGAGGGGTAGATTTGAAGTCTTATGTCGTAAAGAAGGAATCAAATACACACAAGCTGTTTATGACACCTATTGAAAGGTCTCGCCACGAATTCATCCCGTTTCCTATCACTCTTCCACTCTTCCTTACTACCCCACTTCCGGCGAAAGTCTTTAAAACGCACATAAAAGTCGGCGTCGACGTTGCCCCCGATGCCAGACTACCTCAATCCAAACTTGGTAGCGGAGATGCAAATTTAATTTGCACTTCGGGGAATGCGCCGTTCAAATAAACACGTCGTATCGACACTGCAGATCGTCGAGGCTGCTTATAGGTTCAGGGACGTTTTATGAAAAGACTCAAATTTTTAAATAGAAATCAAAATTTTTAAACGCCATTGAAAATATCTAAGTAGGGAGACTACTCCCGTATCAGCCTGTTTTCATTGAGTTTGAAAAGAATAGACGACCTCATTTATTTTTCCTCCTCGTTACCGCAATCTCATCACTCGGAAAATGTTTTGTCGCGTTTAACCGCAATTTTTCCTGTTGACCAAATTTCGATAACCAACTGAGTAAACATAATAATTATTTGTGCTATCGTGCTTTCCGCTTTTACCCTAGTAGTTGTTCTTATCTATTTGTGTTTACTTTGTCGCTTTATAAAGTGGTATAGCCGACGAGACGATACAACTGCAGACATTTACGCAAATTTAATGTTAACTCTTCGGCAAATAAAATGCCCAAAAAATTACCAAGCTAGCCGTGTGGTATGTTAAGAGTATCTATGAGAGAAAACTTGCGTAAACGCTATCAGGTTGAGCTAAGGCCGTAAAACTAATAATATACGTTCGCTGTTGTCTTCTTCAGATTTAGTATCTCGTTAACGGCTTCTCAGGGCCCCGTCATCTATATATTAAGATATTACTTTAATTGCGGCAATTTCGCAATCAAAAAATGTAAATGCTTGCCCCAGGTTAACGTCCCCAACTTTAACAATAAACTGATGTTGGAATTTTCAAAGAGAAATTTGGATGAAATGTTCTCTATTTTATCTAGACTTTGATGGTGGAGTAGAGAGCTTTTCGGTCGATATTACGGGATATAGTTGAGCTCGGCAATAGTACCGAATACCGCCGTAGCGAGCGCTGCTGTTGCCGTTTTATGGCTAGTTTATGTTTTATGACCTCCTATACAGAGATGTATGGAAGTATAAAACTGGAAAATGTTCCCTACATATTAATTTTACTCTTGCATACGTTTGTTATGAAAATTGTTTCACCTATGTTATGTTTTAAAGTGTAATCAAAAATATTTTAAACGTGTCTGACGTTGGTGTACGCGAACTTTACGAGTCTGGAAAATGGCAGTTTTACGCCGGCTGGGAGTACGCAAACGAGCTCGATTCGGTTTTATGTCACTTCGTAATTGGATCACTCCAAGTTCGTGCAATTATATGCACCGCAAAATACGGAAAGGAAAATACAAAAAGTTTAACAACGAACGACAATATTCATGTGTAAAGTTCCATTTCCGATAAAGTACTAAAAATGTCTAAAGCTCTGGCATCACTTACTAAAAGGTAGTGTCTGGCTGGACGCTCTGGTTCAAAATTTATTTCCGTGGCCCAGGTGTTATCAAACTATCTGTAATCCATTTCAATGGTAATATTGACGTTTGTCACTTAAAGATAGCTATGAATATTCAGCAGTGAGGCATCGCACAGTTAATTTTCTAAGCTCATTTTTTCATTCTTTAAAGATTCTTAAAAGTTACAATAAATAAGTTCTATGCTGATCTAATGCCAAATTCATATAAGTAGATACCTATCTATCTACCTTCATAGGTGGGTATAAATGTATAAATAGCAGTTTTCTGGCAAATTGTGAATTGAAATATATTGGCATCTGCTGACGGCTGGCGGGGTTGTCAGTTGATGAGTTCTCAGATAAAAGTAAGACATTTCCAGAAATCTGATTAAAATGCATTTTTAAATTTTACAACCTCCATAAAACTATGAGCTGCGTTATCTGTTTCTAGCCAGCCTGATTTAAATCCCGAAGCAAGTGAATTGTAAATATCTCGGTTGATTTGAGACGAAGTCAATCTTTACGACGTCGTTTTGTTCGAAACTGGATCGATGGACCAGCCGAAATTTTCCCGATAAATTGATTACAGGCACAATTCCTGTTCATGTTCTACCATCAAACTAGATAAAATAAAGACCAGTTTACTATTGCCCTCACCACCCATAATTCTCTGCACTCTGTCAATGTGCTCTGTATAATGGAGTGCTACTCAATGAAGCAACATTAAAACATTAATTCTATTGAAGAAGTCACCACTTCAGGCTGACTTGGTATCAAGAAAACATTTTTAAGAAAACGTATAGATAATGAAAACTTTATGCCATTATTGGCCCCAAGGCAACCAGTGTCTAGTTATCTACTATGGACCTGTTTGGCAAATTATTCGAGAAGAAAAATTATCATCTAACCTTGAAACAAAATTAACACACGTGACAAGATCTTTATTACAAAAAAGTATAAATTATTGATAAAGGTTTTGCGTGTCTTTAAAATTTTCCAAAATCAATCTCTTCAATGGCTAGTGTTCAACACAAGTGTAAGGTGATTTGAGGACAAAAGGACTCTGTTATAGGACACCGTTCACGGCGGCCGTAACATCAAAGGTAATGGAATAGCTGCAAGATTGCACGAAACTGGTCGGGGCAGTGGCAGTTTTGGTCCAATAATCCTGTCAAATAGTGAAACAGGTGAGCCTTTAATTTGACCCAAAACAACTCGAAAATTGATAAACGAGACATCGGCCCCTAATTTCCCTGTTTTACGACCACTCACATATCGAGACCCACCTGAAGTCACATAATTCGGCCTCTGATCTACAGACTCGCGGACGCGCCATAATAATTACCCACCTTTCCGCGAACCTATAGACTTCAACATAATGAATGGAAATTGAGATAAGCTGATTCTCTTTCACAAAAAAAAAACAATCTGCACCATAAAATTAATTCATCGTTTAAGATCCGACACAACAAATTGTCAAGAGTCTCGGCGCGGTTTATCTGACGTTTGTTTTACGGTCGAATAAAAAGCGTTAATAGGGTTTTATTAAGCTTTAAAGTTTCCAAACTGATTAGGTATGTTTTAACTAACTACTAAATTATTGTCCGCGAAACCACTTTTTCCTTCGTTAGAGCGCGCTATTGAGGCATTTTAAGTGGCGCTGCCGGCATATCATGCACAATTTGCTCCTCTTGGCGAGGTCTTTGGGGAAAATGGGCCATTCGCTCGGGAAGAGCGAACGAGAAGTAAAAGGGGCACGGTTCATATGTTTCTGTTGTTAAAACGCTTTCAACATGAATTTAGTTCTAATTTGCTTTCATCATAATTATTACTCAAATGATGTGTAATTACATAATTTTTAACCACACTCATCCATCACCCGTATCGGACCGAAACTGCTGGAATGATAATTTAGTAGCCACCATTGACATATTTTATTTTTATAAGTGGCCAGGGTCCAGGTGTTGGTAGTATAGTCAAGCTCGCTTATATTATGTTCAGGAGTGATTTTTGAATGGTTCTATGAACGTCTTTTATTGTAACACAAAAACAGCACTTAACAGCACTAATTTTTGAATAGGGATCAGTTTTATGGCCGAGCTTTGTATAAAAAGTGTTGTTCCTTACGGGTGGCGGTCGTAATAATTTTATTAGTATCAGGACCCTCTGCTAACAAACAAGTTCTTCCCTCATTAACATACGGGGTGTCGCAAACAACTAAATTCTAGTATCCTTGATCCGTACATCCATAACTCTTAACACATTGATGAAATTAAGTATGACGACAAAAAAAATTGCTGGTCATTTTGCATACGATCTAGCAGACTTTGTCAAGACGGTATTTAGGGGAAGTCTCCCATGTCGAAGCGACTAGGTATGGGGTCACTTGACTTCGTTCAAATTTAACGACGGTACCGAATGCTATTCATTCCGCCGAAAGAAAGTAATAAAGTTGTTGCAACACCTGTTAGAGGGCACCACCCTAACAAATTAATGGCTAATTTGAAAGAGCACCACCAGTTCAGGAAGGTTTTTTGATGTTGATATCCTTCAAATAAACGGCACGGGCATGAAAGATGGTAAATTTTGTTTTAGGGAACAGGCGACTGTGGAAAAGTAATTTACATATCAGAATGTTACAATAGTTGAGAGTACGATTGGTACGAAGGTTTAACAGAGAGAGATTAGGTGAACTGGTGGATCAGTGGTATGAGATTCGCCGGACGGACCCGGAGGTCCCGGATTCAAACTCCGGGGCTGACGGGATCAGGTTCTCGATTTATTTCTGGTTGGTATCAAGAAAAAAAAATATTTTAGAAGATTTCAGGATTTGTTTTTTGATGATCCAATTTGAATCCTATACATAAAAAACCCATTAAACGACTTTTTTAGTCGACTTTTTAACCAGAAAAAAATGTGAATTACCTATATTTATTACGCAATGATTATAACATAGTTACAGCAAATAATGCAGTGCTCCCTTTTGTTTAATGAAGGTTTGGCCTAGAATATATCTCGAAGCATTAAATCACTGAGAATACTGTGCAAACATTATGGTGCTTTATAGCTATAAGCTAGCCAGACTTAATGGGCTAAGTGCACGGGAACCAACATTCGCTGAACTCCCCTAATAGAAGCTGTTCGGCATCTTAATATCCACTTAATTATCTTCGCAAGTTAAATATCGCAATTTTCTTAAGCATACACCTTTCGCCCCGAGCTCACGTTATTAAAGCTCCTGCGAGGTTTTTTTATTATTTAAGTACAAATAATAATTATTACCTGCGCATTGGTCATTCTTTTTGGTATCGAAAAACCCCCATGCATTTGGAGCACGTTTTCAGTTAACAATGGTCATTAAAATGCCGTAAATAAAACTGATATAAACGAAATTATGCATAAATGACAAAATGTAGCCGCCATTTTGTAATAAAAACTGAACATTCACAGGTACACCAACATATTATTTATTCCGCCATACTTTATGAGTCATAAACTTTTTAGTTTGTGGGCAATTATACAAATTAACTATGGCCAACGCGGAGCATAATAAAAATTTAATGGCTTTTTATTAATTAGTACCTGCAAAACATAAATGTGTTCTCAATGTGACGGAAGTACGTTTTCCCTTCTTATCGGAATTGCGTTCAGAACGCGAGCGCCGTGACTCAGCGGCGATGCCACCATTCCGGAAACATTTTTATTTCCCTCCAATCTTTTATTTACTTAAACTTCGAAAACCATCTTACGTCTTCAATTGAGCTGTAAACAGAAAGTGTCTTTTTTTCCTGCAGGATCCAATTACTATCACATTAGTCTCGAGGCTGGAAGTAACTTTGCTTTTATCGGACCTGCTATAATGCAACATTGGCCGTAGGCTCGGGATAACTAGCAGAATTTGGGCTCGATGAACGGAGAACATTTGCTTCGCCTGTGCGTGTCAAAAGTGGAAGATAATTTAACTGGGTAGTTATAGAGTGCAACGTCCGTCACTACGGCAAGAAAATCATTAAGCCTCGGTGCACACGGACGTATTTTCACGTTGCGTTACCGCAACGTCGACGTTGCGGTAACGCAGACAACAGTGCACACACAAGCGTCGTGACAACGCATAATATCTCGGCACGACGCATTTAAAAAATGGATGTCGATCATGAACAACGCGTTTTGTTTGCATACTACGTATAAAAGTTTTATATTTGTAAAAAGAAAAGAAAATATTGGGTACACCCTTATGTAAGTGCTCGTGCATTAAAAGGAGCATTTGCTCGTGATTTTGTAGATCTCAGAAACGACGAGATGAAGTTTTTTAATTACTTCCGCATGAGTCTCAAATCGTTTGATGAAGAGCTCCGGATGTCTCCTCACCTCTTCAATTAATAATTCGGTGTCAATTTCACCCTCCGCCATTTCCACCGCATGCAGTTGTTGTCGCTCGTGTGCACTCAACGATATACGCTAGTGGACTGCTTCGCCGTCCGACGACAAAACAACGCTGCGGTGTAGCAGTCACCGCACGTTGGATTTTCAACGCAGCGTTACCGTCGTGCGGTGAAACGACGTCCGACAACGTCGACGTCCGTGTGAATTGCTCCATTGCAGCCAGTGTATTTGTTGGACGTGCGTATTTTTACGCTGCGGTAACGCAACGTGAAAATACGCCCGTGTGCACCGGCTTTAAGCCTGCAGGAACGGTGTCGTATAGTAAACCGCGTAAATGCCGTGGCAGGATCACCATTTCGGACTCTGGACTGTTTCGTTAAACTGCAGACCTAGTTTATAGTTCTCAACTCAACTTCAACTAACAACAGTCATTTTACGATTGACTTTTTTGGCAAGCGCAGTTTTTATGCGGCGCGGTAGTTAAAATTTTTCACCTTTGTTTTGTTTTCGATCCTTTTATTGTCGGTTCTTTTACAGACTAAGTCTAACCCATATAAACTTTGTAATATATGTGTTTCCTGACTTTTATGTGCTCCTTTCAAAGAGCTTTTTCTGCTGGGTCTTATTTTGATCTTTGGTGTTCCAGACGAAAGCGGCCGTTCGGATTAACCGTTTTACGACCCGATCCCGTGCTTTACTTCTCTAATTCGTTTTTCAGGGAAAACGCCAACGGTCAACACGGCATTAACTTCACAATTTGCCGTTCATCTCGATCGCGATAAAACATTAATGCAGCAAACGGAGATTTTAATGCTGCATCAGGAGAGTTTTTGCTCTCTTCAAATTCCCGAAATTGTTCCGTAATCATCGGCTAGACACTTTGTAGCTGCTTTTACGGATTCTTTTCATCATCAATGAATTTTTAAAGGACTTGGAGTCCCGAATAGTAGCTGAGACGTTCGGCGGGAGATATTTGGAGAGCCGTTTGTGCTTTTCAAGCAAGTCAGGGCATCACATAATACATAAAAGTGACTATAAATACACTTTACAATTTCGTCAAGTACGATATAACTTCACAGCATGAATAAGGTATGGAGTTATAAAAGTGTACGGCTACAGCTTGCTTATTCAACAGAATTTTCTGACAACCCAGTTTTAAGACCGGCCCTGCATTAATGCCGGATAGATACGGACAAACACGTGTGGGTCACCGGTTTTCGAGAGATATGAGTTAGCGCCAAGATGACTTGTGCGAGGATCTTTGAAAATCTATACATCACAAAGAATTACTCTTTCTTTTTGAAATATTGAAGTTCTTCATGGTTGCCTAATCATTGGGTTTTCACCTCGCCACGTTCTTCAAAACTTCTTCATTACATTCAAACTGGAGCTATGATGTCTTTTTTCCAACTTTGAAGACCTAGACCTAGGGAATGGATATTCCTTTCAATTTGACGCGATTTCCTTAATATGTTTGCGGATATTATGATGATTATTGGAAAGGCTTTTTTTTAGTGTATTTAACTGTCATCACTTTTGCTACTCTTCAACTTCACCCAGTGACGATTCTTTCCATAAGTAAATGTGTGCCGTCTGCGAGCAAAATTCAAATGGCGTCTCTTTGAATCTAATTAAGAAGAGCGCCGTGTAAGCGCGTACTCTTGAAGAGGTACCTACTAATTCGTCTTCTATTGTAGTCGCCGACCGGGTGTCAAAATTTTAATTACACTCCGAGATGGGTTTTATTGCAACTCTGAATAACGCGTCATAAATTTTAGTTTCGTTCCTCCGGCCTTTCAGCTCGCTTATAAGTCCTGAAAGATTTTATTCCGACGTCGCCAACTTCGAAATCCATAAAATTCGCCGTCTGGACATAATATGTCGAACACCCCTTCTTCCCTTAGACATTGGATATAGGAAAATTATTATAATAAGTAGTTTGGTGTCCGTGTGTTTGTGCGTTTGTAATTTATGACGCTTTTTTCTCAGCCGCTGTCTCGCAAATCATATAGGAAATTCTTAAAAATCATAAAAGTTTGTCTGGAAATAATTGCCTTGCAGGAAGCATGCAGTCGTTAAATTTTAAGTAGGACGGACGGGGAACATGCGAATTCTGCCGCGGATTCTATTTAAAACACAATGAATTTAAGTACCACTTTACCGCGCGCTTCAAAAGGAATTTAGTTTGTAACGTTGCACTCGTAAATCGAAATATTTAATATCCCCTTTTGAAACGAAACGAAGCCAGTGGTCCCGCGCTCTACATTTTTACAATCACTTTATTTTACAGCCACCCATCGCGTTATTGTTTTATTTATTTTAACCATGCACGCAACCACGTTATTAAAGCAATCATCGCGCCATCTTGTAGATTCTCCTTTCAACGTCGCGCATTATTTTACAAGGATATATTGTGACGGCGCGGCTTTTCGCCGGATAAAATGAGACCTCAGAATAATGGCTTGTAGAATTATTATTAGATAATAAATATATGCACGGCTCGTTCACCATGTACAAAATATGAAGGAAACATGTTCCAACGTCTCATGATTTACGGCATCTCCCCAGCTCCGAGAGTTTTATGGGCCATGATTCGCGGGGTTTTAACACAACAACTTTTAACTGGCATCTAGCGTTCTCGGCTGTAACAAATATGTGTCTGCATATATATCCTCTCTCCCCTTTATATTCTGTGGGAGTATTGCATACCACCGCCATTACAGACCGCCGCCATTTTGTTCGACAAACACGCTCCTTTTCACAGAACGCTTTTCCAGAGTCCGGTGGTCGGTAACTTACGATTCAACTTGACTCGCAACAGTTACGAAACTTTGGAGGTTACATAAATAGTAAATAAATAAAAAAATATCACATCGAAGCTTCAACGAATATTAACGTTGATTTTGCTTAAAAACTTTTGTCAATAGTAAATTTAGAGGCGAAAAGACTTATTGCTGCAGAAACTTTAGTTTTCAGTTTTCGTTATTTTCGAAATCGTGAAAATTTGTTTTTATCCACTACTAATTTCTTGCATTTTTTGGGATGCAATTCAGTTTTGAATTCTATTTTCTGCTTGCCTCTTTGGTTGCACGCTTCCCCCTCGAAACTTTGACGAGGTACCCCG
The DNA here is from genome assembly GCA_951805265.1 of Schizotus pectinicornis. Lineage (NCBI taxonomy): Eukaryota > Metazoa > Arthropoda > Insecta > Coleoptera > Pyrochroidae > Schizotus > Schizotus pectinicornis. The sequence goes on along the minus strand of OX638204.1, from coordinate 2,262,574 downwards.
TATCTTATTACCGCATGTTACCTTGTTACTACATTCACCTTAATTTGTTTGTAACCACTCATTCCAAGCAAATGTTATGATTTGTAAAGCTCTCATTATTACTTTTTAATTTCTCAATTGTAGGGTACAACCGCCATATGGTACGTAGGACGGCAATAATCTGCGAGCTTTGGGGTCTCGTCATATTCTTTACGCAATCACAGAACAACATATTGTCGTTCTTTTCAACTTCCACCATAACAATTATTTGCGCACAGTTTTCTCCGCAATTATTTTGTTTCTTTTTTCTTTTTGTTTCAGATGTGAAGCCGCCTCTTCTAGTGATGTTCGGCCATGGGGGACTGTAGTGAGCAAAATTTTTTCAAGTCGCTAAATGTACATGTAACTAATCGTTTCGAGTCAATCCGTCTCCACAGTCGTGTATTATAGCGTCCCGTTAGCAACAATAAATCTCCATGTAACAATATTTATAGCAATAATTCTGGCGCATTTACATACATTTTACAAGGTGTTGTTAGGTAAAAAAAGATGTTCTTTCGTATATACGTCACTTTACAACGGAATCGTCGTTTTTTCAAAGGAAACGCCGATTTTTTGCAATGCGGCCATTAGCACTTTCACAATAATTCACACCGTGTTTCGAATTGTTACTTTAGATTTTAGCGATATCGTCCAAACTTACTTAAGTGTGGTTTCAGATTTTTGTCGGTGTATTTACTAAAAATTGTACATAGTTTATATATATATATATATTTTTTTGTACAAAGAGAGATGCCGCAATTGTTGTGTACTGTGTTTTAGTTTTTAAGGTTGTGGCCTGTGCTAAGGCCTTGTGATACAATTGACTTAATTATAGCGTTTATAGTGATATTACCTACTGAACTTTCTCAGTTTCATCCGAATTATTATTGTTAGATTAAGCGACGTTGCCCGTTGCCCGTCACTTTGTGAACCACTAAAGCACCGCAAAATAATAGCAAACAGTTTCTAAGAAGCGCTTGCTATTTTGCGGTTTCGTTAATACCTGGCGTCAATGTGTAATTAAGCAGGTTATTTATGACATATGTATTTAATCAATATAATACCATTATATGGTAATAAAATTTAAGTACATTATAAATATAGCTCTAAGCATGTTAACTTCTAAGTGTATAGTTCAATATAGTTATGTTTACTAGTGGCTGCTTTATTTCTCATTTGCATCACCGTTATTAACCTCTTCCTCAGGACAGATGGCTGAAGCGACCTGAAGACCTCTGGGGCCGACGACCGGAAGGGCACCGTCACCCACCTCTTTGCAATTAAAATTTTGTAGTTGAAATTTACCCTTTTTGCTTTAGTTACCAATGAAATTTTGTATCGACTGGGATACAAAGGAAGAAAAGTGGCAGTAAAAAAATGCAAATTTTGTTTCGTTTTCAATTCCACACTTAAAAATTCGTTTTGCTCTCTGCAGGGGATAAATATTTCGGTTTAAGAAAACTGTAGGAAATGAAATTAGTTTTTTCGTTTTAGTATTGGCAATTGAATAGACTTTAAAGCTGTTAGGAATGCTCTCAATGGGATGTATTTTAGTGCACTGTAAATCATAAATTAGTTGCTTTGAATTACAGGTGGTTATGGTAAAACCTATTAAAAAGTCCTTTTAACCTGGTTTGGGAGATTTTCATGTTTCCTGGCCGAGTTTTTCATCAGCAATTTACTCTATGCATGAAATAATTAGTGTTCAATGGGATTTGCGCGGGGGCTCTAAATTTTAATATTATCGCCGTAAAAGGGACATAAACCGGCTCGTTAAAATCCGTAATAAGTTTTTATATGCCGGCTCCGGATACGAACTTTGGCCAATAAAAGCACTGCCGGTGGAATTTATCATTTATAACTTGATCAGTACGTCGACGTGCAATATTTTTACGCGGTTGCTAAAAAAATGTTTTATTGTACGAAAAATAAGAAAAACGAGGCTCTTTCTATTGCTGACATGAAAATACAAGAACTTAAATAATAAAACTTTGCCAATAAAATTGGTTTACGGCCGATAAATTTTCAGTCGTAAAAACCCTTAAATGTAGGTAGGTCTGCGAGTTGATAGCATATCTCGGGCATCAAGGTAAGTATCTTTGCTTGTTTTAATTTAAAGTAGCAACTTTTATGGATTTCATCTAAAAAGTAGCCGATCATCCTTACCAAGCGTTTTCTTTTCACGAATTACGATTAAATTGAAAAATTTTCTTTCCCTCTAGAGCGAGCTAATTGATTTAGCCGTTCTTGCAGCACCACTAGAAATTGTCTTTCCTTCATTCTGCATCCAGTATGACGTAACAACATTTTCAAATCTATTCAGGAAAACTATGCAACTAAGATCAGATTCAATCTGAGTAAAAGCCACAAAGCCAGATAAAGTCAATGTAAAGACAAGGGGTTATCAGGGGGTTATCCGAGGCGTAAAATATCCATCAATCATCTCGAGTGTTCGTGGGTGTTCTACTTACTCACTTGAAAACTAACAAAGCAAAATTTTCACTTCAACTAACGGTTTGTGTCAACTATAAAAAAGTGTTCCGAATTTAAACAAAAAACAACAGAAAAATTGCAAGATAAGGGAACACCATTGATCTATCTGTCAACTATTTGGAATTCACGCATTATTACAACTTGCAAAACGTATTTTAAGGTTCTCACACTTTTTTGCCTACACAAATAAAAACCGTTTCTCAAAGAGAAATGCTTTACAATTTTGAAACAACTTGGACGGGATTTCCTTCATCTAAAATGTTTCCGGTCCGGACGGAACAAGCTTTGCTCCCTTTCATGAGCGCCTGGTCCTTTCACCCAGTCACAGAGGAAAAAGAGGCGAGAGGTAAGTATTAACAATTATAAATTGCACAAACATTCGTCAATCAATAACAACAAAACTTGTGTTTTCCAAAGAATTATTATAATGAAGCATTTTTTAAAACCATTTCTCTTCCTTTAGAAAAAATTATTTAGCAGTTCATTTATATTGCGCTGAAATACAATTGTACAGTAAAAAACAATCTGGAAAAACAGGAAGTAATCTGCAGTTGATAAGAGTTATAATTTTTAAAAAGCTTTGTACTTTAGATCTATTATATAAACATTATGTAATACGTCAATAAACATGTTGCAAACGTCGACATCTGTTGGTAAAATCGCCAATCAGCAGGAATAGCTTGGGAAATATCTTCATATCAGTCAAAAGTCGCTCATTTAAAGATAGCTTCCCCTATTTCGGCAATGTGGTCAAGAATGTAGTCAACGTCCTTTTTGGCTAGTGCTGAATTTTGCGAAACAAAGCGAAAAAAGTTGGGTAACTGTTTTAATGGTTGATAACCCAACATTACAGATCCGTGCTTTACCATTACAGCTTTTATCTGTGGCGCCACCTATAAAATAGAAGCTCAATTACTGGCAAACTCAGGAACGTTGGAGTGTCGACCCCTAGATGATTCTTTGATTAAATAATTTCAGTGATTATTTAAAACTTTTCTTTCTTATAAATCTAGAAACCATATTAGAAACTTTTTCTTAATTTACCACTATGATACAGTTTTATTGAATGAATGTAAGAACGTGTTGAGATTCTGCAAGGGTGGTTGGCAAAATAAATTTTCTGAATTTTCGTCACGTCCATCCCCTTCAGTCATGCGGTAATTTATTCCCGGAGTCGCCATCTTGAATTCAGTCTTACCTTGTGCAACTGAGCAGAGTAATCCAACACGTTGTTCCGTTTCCTTCCTTGCAAGTACCTCGGCAAATACCAAAAGCAAACATTCATATACTGTCGCGACGACACCAACATAAAATCTGATCTATTACGGATTTGCTCCTCGAAATACTCGGCCAACTCCATTAAAGCGTCGATGTGATTGGCAAATCCCGAAGAACCCTAAAAGTTCACAGAAAACATAACTGTCGGTGGCAGTATTTGTCAATGTTACCACTACTTTTAATAAAAAAATATTACTAACACAACACTTTCTTTGCATCACATATTTGTTTCTGTATAATATATTTTTGATCTAATTCTGGATAAAGGGAGCTAATCTTACGATTCTCTAAAATTGATGGTCGAAAAAACGTCATGAATCAGGACGAAACATTCTGATTTGCTTAAAAAGTCGGATGATGTTCATTAGACCACGACCGGACCGAATTCGAGGGGCGGTAGAAAGCAGGCATGAAAAACGTGGGGGTTGGGAAACCGCCGGATAAACGTCTCAATTGGTTTTTGTCAAATTCAGAGGCGGCGCCTGTGGAAGGGCTCAACAGGTTCATTAGCATTCTTTCACAACCTGCATGGAAAGACAGGAGAAAGCCATTCTGACAACTGAAAATTAATGGGTTCTTTCTTAAACATAACGCCTTAACATAAACACTACTTTAGCAGGGAAGTTGAAAAGTCATAAAATCAATGTCAAAGATTAAAAAAGAAAAATACCATAATGAATAGAAATTTTAAATACATATTCCAAAATAATGATAAAAAAATTTTAAATTTAGAAAAATCCCGAAAATTATAAAAAAAAAATGTATTTTCAAAAGCTTGTGATTGCGGCCCAAAATCTAAATGGCTTAAACAATTGATGTCTAAAATTCATTTTTTTTTCTGTCCCAATCTACAAAAAAATCTTCAAAATCCGGAAAACGTTATTGATGATACTCTTTCAAATGTCATGTAAAGAATGTTTTATATTGTAGGCATTCAACCTTCCGGACTACAGTTTTTTAGATAATGCACCATGCAGAGGTATTAATTAGTGATTACCTTAGCTTTCCACATAAGCCAGAATTTGAACACGTCGCATTTGCGGCCGCATTGCAAGTACTTGTCCCCCGGGTCGTATTCCTTGTCGTAGTGCTTGTCTTTCTGGAACAGGTATTCGGCTCCGCTCCCGTGACATTTATGCAAAACGTCCCTGTCCCTGACCAAGAGCAGGGAGCACTGCTGAGGCACGGCCAGCAGCTTATGTGGGTTAATGACCACCGAATCGGCTCTTTCCATTCCATTAAGCTTTGCCCTGTGTTTTTGCGAGAAAATTAAGCCGCCACCCCACGCGGCATCAACGTGCAACCATATGTTGTGCTTTTTGCAAATATCGGCTATTTCAGCAACGGGATCGAAAGCTCCCCTAACCGTAGTGCCTGGAAGGTCATAAGGTCAGTTTTGTTGGTCGATACGATATTATGGGAATAACGCGCACGATTCGTTATTGTACAATAATTACTATCAAAAATAAACAAAACAAATTTCGTCGATAACCCTCTAATTATTCAACTTCGATTCTGACATCATCAGAATTGTTGCTTCAATGCCAACAGTCAGAAATAATTACTTGGGCCGTAACCAAATAACGAGCCCGTCAGAAAGTTTAACTATTTCGATTCGTGTCGAAGCTTCCGAAAGCTCACCCTGAAAATAATTACAGTCCAGCCATGTCTAATTATCGAAAAGTGCTGTTGGCCCGTAAACAAACTGGCTTTTAACGGAAATTTAATTACTGTTTTTGCGCAGCTTTTTTATGTTAGCCAAACTGTTGTTATTTAAAAAACGTTCTTTTATATAACAAGCGCGCACTTTGCCTTTTTTACTCATTTTGTAACTCGAACCAAATTAAGGGCGTGTTAAATTCCAGTTTCAGTCTCGAGTGCCTAGAAACGGTTGTTCCTTCTGAAGAAAGTCATTTGAAATTTGGACGTCATCAGTAATAGGGCTGCAAGTTGATCCCCGTTTTTGAGATATCGAGCTCGCCCACCACTATATTGAAATTCCACCTCCGCGCTGTTACACAATCCTGCTGCGGCAGGGTTGCTTTCAGTATCTTCATAAAGGTTTTACCGCCTATGAAGAGCACAATTCTCCATTTAGTCCCATTTTAATTAAAGTACATTTCAATGTAAATGGAATAATAAAAGCGCGATTAATTCTTTGCATTTTAGTACTGTCAACTATAATGAAGTGCATCCAGGTTTATTTCAATATTGGGTGTCAGAAATATGAAAATGTTCAACCAAATACAGGGTTCGGAAATATATGAAACTACGTTGGAGAAAGTATTTCTAAATCTATTCAAACGAGTTAAAATTATTTTCATACCAACAAACACTTAAATGCCTTTTACCAAACATTCTGCACAACATCAATTTGCCATTCGGGCTATTTATTGGGACACTTAGTTAACGCGTGATCACTGCGCTACGCTCTCTTCAGAAAGACTATAAAACGTTTGGTACATCGACCGGCTAGTTCTTTACCCCCGTAATTACACCAAAACTTAATTAAATGCCGCTGGATTTCTCGATAAATAACGTCAGAAGACTTGGTTGTTTGCGAAACTTAATTGTAACACTAACCCAACGTCGCCACCACAACTAAAGGCACTGCCCCTTCCGTCATTTGATCACGAATCTTCTTTTTCAAATCCTCAACGATCATCTCTCCGACATCATTGGTGTTTACACCTACGACATTATCTTGGCCTATTCCCAGAAAAGACGAAAATTTTTGAACGGAATAATGGCACTCCTCCGAGGCGAAAACAACGAATCTCGGTGATTTCCAAGTTCCTTTTTTCTACAACAATAACGCACAATATTTTTCAGAACGAGATAAGTTATGGAATATTAAGGTAGAAAAATTAATTATTAAGGGATGACTGAAAAAGGGCGCCCATTTGTTTCTCATTATCATACGTTCAACTAAATATTGAAATTTAATGGTTATAAATGGGCCATCAGAGCTGTTTGTGTTGAAATTTGTTAGCTTTTGTTATGCGACAGTCATTAGTCAGTTGTTTTGTCACAACAAAATTAATTATCAATTATTCATTAAAATGTTGATTTTATATAAGTAATAACGAAACTTGAACTGAAAAACTATTTAAAACTTTCTCTTGATGTATAACAAACAATCCAAGTTGGCCTAGAATCATCTTCCGGTTTGTGGCTTATTTTTCAAAAATAATGCCCCTTAGACACTCTTTAATTAAGGTTGATCTTTTATTCAGAATACGTACTTCCTTTCAAAATGGTGGATAGTTGGCCGAATTTACGTGAAACCACAAAGTTCCGGGTAAAGTTTCCCTCCCTAAGCGATTCCGTAGCACGAACATTGTTTCATTGTACGAAAACTACCAACATTATTTTACAAGAAGCTGCCTAATGGCGTTAATGTTACGTCCACTCACAGTTACCTGCGACGTACACCTATCTCTTGCGTAATTACATTGTCAACATTGTGTTTTCGGTTATGGTAATGGCGGATTTGGCCGGGGATCCAGCCAGCTACCTACAATTAGATCTAATTTCGTACCTTAATATCCGGACAATAGTTGAATCGCGCCAAGTTGATGGCCGTGCCATTAGCGGTTGACCCGCCCGGACAAAACATGCCGTCACCCCATTGCGGACCGAGCATTCGACAAACTTCCCTTATGATGTGCGTCTCCATGAGGGTAAAAACGGGAGCGACCTCGTATGTGTAAACGCTGGCGTTGAGGGCGTCGGTCAGCCATTGGCCGGCGAGACCATACGGGTCCAAACTGAGACAAGATAAAACAGAACGCCTCCTAAATTCATTTCCAAGATCTATTCTATAGATAACTATTAATGAGTTAATGGTGAACAGTCATCACTTTGTTGGCTGTAGGTAAAGTGGCATAATGGAGGCCTAAATGTTTGAAGGTAACGTTGTAATGAAATTTGTGATGCTTAAGTTACTAGGTAATTTACACGAACTTAATAGGTAACATTTGTAGAAATATTACTAATACATTTTGCTCTAGAACGTAGATGCAAGAAATTGGAGCTTACCCTGAAAACAGCTGGTTAATGAAATAGGGATGTCCAGTTTTCACGCTGAACTTGATGGTGTTTTTGACCAGGGCCAGCAGTCTTTTCTGTGTGACCCCCGTTTGGCCCAAGGCGAAGTCGAAAGTTTCTTCGAGTTTCTTGGGTGGCTGCCACAAAACCACTTTTTTCTGGTTGTCTGCAAAAATCACGTTTTCAAAAAGAATGTCGACGACTTTTTGTAAAAATTCGCCGTGCTTGTCCCGGTCGGGAACGGGATGAAAGTCGTCGGCCATAATCGAATCCAACGACAAATTGAATTAATAAGGGGAGCTAATTGGGTTTTTATATTGTAGATAAAAGTGCGGGCAGTAATTGGAGCTTCCTAATTACGTTCAAAGTAGGTCGATATATTTTTAATTTCGAATAATTGAGGAAAAAGCTCGACGAATTGGCAACAACCCTCCATAACAGAATTAAAGGCGTTCTTCGTTTCCACATAAAATTAGAATAATATCAATTCTTCATCACTTTAAAAAGATTTATTAGTTATTAATTACTTTGACTCTTCTTGGCCAATTGACAAAAAAATTCGTTTCTGCATTTTAGCTCCAGGAGATAGGTATATTGTTATGAAAAATTATTGAGCGAATAACAATTATCTAGTAAGCACCACGACTTTTATAGTATTACCCAACTCATTTAATCAATTGAAAATTTTATGTAACTATACAATTTTCCTTTAATATCAACATTATCTTATGAAACCACAACAGTAGTTAAGCTCGTACAAAAGTTTCGTGAAGCTTTACGAATGCCTGAAATTGTTTCGTTACGCAATTCGTAATAACAAAGTTTAATAGCTCTTTGATATTCATTAATTAGTACACAGAGACCCTTTTAATAAGGTCATTCTTTAGCGTCAACTAGGGACAAAAATTTTCGTTTAGTCTTACAATTTCATGTTAGTCTAAAAAACAATAGTTGCCCGAACAAATGTCGTGTAACGCCTGAACGCGTTGCCGCTCGGTCTCTTCGTTAGGTGTTGCGGCATGACTTATGACCCGGCACGTCACTCCTGCAACTTGCAGTAAAGTTAGTCATCAGTTTTATTTGTGCCAGAGGGTGAATCCCGTCTAAGAGCTACATTAACAGCACGTCGGATAGGTATAAACCGGGTTTATTGCCGGTGTAGTACGTGGTATTTAGGGAAGAAACTTCACTTACTTCCGCTTGAGTCTGATGTGCTGCTTCTGCGGAATTCACGGAAGGGATTGATTACTTAATTCGCGACTCGGCTGCCGTTTGCGGCGCCTTATTAATAAATTAACCCTCTCGTTATGAATATTCATCAAACTTGTTAACTTATAAGGGCTTTCGATTCAACTCGTAATAAAATTACGGGTGAGATATTGATGCGACGTTAAAGTGCCGGTGAAGTACTTTAATATCGTTAAGGCCTCAATGTGCCGTGTCGTAATGAAGCGACGCGATTCCGGCACCAGCAGAGAAATTCGACGCCGAAGAAGTAACAATCGTTAATAATAGGTCTATACAGGGTGTAACCGAAATAAGTACATTAATTTTAACCAGTGGTAGAACTCATCAAAACAATTTTTTTTTCTATGTACTATTTTTTCGAAATCGAATTTTTTAAAATTATTTTTTATAGGTACAATCCTATCGAAATAGTACCATTTCGAATGTCATTTTCATGTTGAAATGACTTGTTTTTTTTCACTATACTGTCACTTTTTCGCACTAGATACAAAATGTAAAATTAACTGACAAACACTCAAATATCAATGAAATGTTGATTCTGTTATGTCGCATTTCCTAGAAAACAAAAAATTGTGCAACTAGATTATGCAGTAAGTATGTGCAATTTTACATTTTTAACAATTCTGACGACGATTGTATAAAAAATCTTGTATGTACCTAGTACGTTGCAAAATTCGTGTTTTTCGGTTCTCTCGTTAGGTAATATTCACGTCTTGGTGCGAAAAACACTTTCATTTTGCAACTTACTACATAAATAGCTATTTCCCTTCTACAAATTGACGAGCCTCTTATGAAATGCTTCAACAAAGAACAATAATAATACAATTAATTCATAAGGTAATATTGTTGACTAGGTAATGTTGCTTCCAGTGGCGTGTAAGAAAATTGTGTAAGATTTTAAAATAATTTTAACACAAAAACTAAAACGTGTTTCAAAAAAAATTATTAAGAAAAGTTTTTCGTCTTGAAGAGTTCTATTACAAGTTAAAATAAATGTACTTATTTCGGTTACACCCTGTATAGGTGACGAATTGTTTCCTATTTATGGTTTTAAGTATTTACTAGATGCTCTGCGTCAAATAATGCGCCCTTGAGAATTCAGACGCATCTCGAAGAGAATGGATCCTTAATTGACCCTTGAAATCAATTCTGCACACATCCGGGATGGAAATCATGGTGCGTCGGAGGGTTGAAAAATGCGTCGCTCGCACGAATTCAATTTGTCAAGTTTGTTGATTGTATCTGAACAAATCGTCAGGGCGCCAATGTCACGCGAGATAATAAAATAATCGGTATGTCAAGCGTATCGCGACAAATTCACTTATGCCCCTTTTCCCCGGCAATATCGTCATGTATATGTAACGGGGTGGAGGCGGTGGCGGTGAGAGGAAAAGTCCCGGGGGTGTAGCAATCTGTCACGGGAACGAGCCGTCCACTTGGCGCGCTCCCGCAAAATATCCCCGATCCCGGGCGATAATCGTCCGGCAGCCTCTCGTGTCTTCGCCATAAACCATCTAGCCGCAAGTATTGAAATTCTTCCCTTTTGTCATAAAAATTGATGGGACGACACTTGAAAGACGAGCTCTAGAATGGCGCTAAACCGCGCCAACTGCCCGTGTTTTGCTTTATGGACTCCGAATATCGAATTGAACAACGCGAAATCGCGGTTAGCAAAGGTTGCAGTTTCAACTGCAATTTAAATTGAATGCAATTGTCGCTTCGGGCGAAGTATTTGCAACTATCATGTGTGCGGTCTTTCGGCTTGGAGTCGAGTTCGCAAAGAGAAACTCGCTACTACTTTGTAGGGTAAATGAGAAATGCTTTCCTGGTGTTTGTTCGCATTGTTCCCAGACCAGCTTAGATTCTTAAAGGAGAAAAACCACAGGATGTAATAATTACTAATTATGACACAAAATTGCCAAAATTCGATTAATGCTTGTTTCAGCCTTCAGGAGAAATCTACTGTATTGATATTAGTAATGATCTATGCCTTTACGCTTGAATGTAAAAACAGTAACATAAATGGTGGATGCGCCATAATAACAATTTTTAATTAATAACATCTATAGACGACACAGTTAATTGGCGCTCGAAGAATAACTGTACTATGAACGCGAGCTAACTGAAAACTTTCACAGACTTGCATCCTTCAAAGTTGTAAATATGATCAAAAACTCCTAATTGCGCATTTAATTGTAAATCTCTGAAGCACGCTAACAAGATTCTCATGCAATGAAGGAAAATTGCCAAGATTAAATACGCTGCAATCTAGGTACCTTAATCAAGCACGCCGACACTGCTTTCTAAACAGAAGAAGTTTGGATTAAGTGCAGCCAATGCAGTTCGTGTTCCTGCTGAAGAAAATAGAAACTTCTCGCAGCAAAACGTCAATTTCGAGCATTCCTATTACGTTTTGAATCCCCAATTGATTCCGTGATTAACGATCGAGCCTTACCAAACACGAGTCGACGTCGAGATTATTTAAAGAAAATTTCCAGATTAATTATAATTTCTCGCAATTCAAACGGGAATCAGTCGATAAAGTTTTTTGAGCTCGAAATTTTTGTCGCTTTATACGAGCATTTTCCGCCTTTGTCGTCAGTTAGGCGTAAGAACTTATCGCGGAACATCTCGTCGGCGTATAAAGGAACGTGCTGGTGCAACCGTGAATAGTCAGATACACACAAATAGAGCAGCTTTTATCATCGTCTTTATTTGCCCTTTTTCGCCCATCATCGCGAATTTCAAACAAGCCGCCATGCCACCATCGATTGCCATTTTCCCAAATTCAAGTCTCGAACCCCTCTGACCCTCCAAATTACGTTAGGATTCATTTTCGGTGGTCGACTATTTGCGTTCGCTTGCAATTTTTAGGGCGTCGACGACTTATTTGTCTAGAAGTATCGCAACACGCTTTTGAACTTGTCACGGGAACAAAGGAATGTTTTTAATTAGCTCGACGTCTCCGGTGAACCTCCACAGTTGTTTTTTTTCGAGAGCCGAAACAAAACAAGGTTGTTATAATCGTAATTATGAGTTGTGGAAACAATTGGACAAAGTCTCAATTTATGTATTTAATTTCACGGGGGCGACGAGAATATCTCGAAAAAATGGTCCAACAGTCTCTTGTAAGCTTTAGATCCCAGCAGAAATAACAGCATACTGGGATGAATTTAAACTTCGGGATCACCGGGGGGGCTAGTTGTTGGCTGCCAGCAATAGTCTGAGGAGGCAAAATCCGGTAAACGGGGTGGCCGTTCTTGTAAATCTGAGCGATCAAAAAACAACTTATAGTAATCAAAAAGGCCCAGCTAACTATAGGAAGTAACTAAGGCAACCTCAAAGAATATGACGGAATCGATTTCCAGCCTGAGTTCAGTACCGACACGGGATATTAAATAACTTGCGAAAGCGTCTCTCGCGGTTCGACTAAAATAACATAAATAACCGGAAATCCCGGCTTTAAGTCAGTGCCGGCTTTGAATAAATGCCGTCTCAAACATAAGTGCACTTTTTCATTGTTGAAGCTCTTCGCTTCTTGTCCTACTGACGCTTGTCGTCTTCGTCACGTGGAATTTCTTCTCCGCAACTTTGCCTCTCTTCAATTTCCTCTACACAACGACCGCGTCACTGAAAAGGCTTTCAGGTTTTAATAAAAACTTACGCGACCACCTGAAATTTCAAGCTTTAATGCAAATTAATTGCGCGATCGGCCCAATTTTAATTGCAAATTTTGCAACGACATAACTGGCGCCGCTCTTTCGATGTTCTTGTTCACATTTTATAGCAATTGAATTACAAATGACTAGTCGTTAAAACATCGTCGAGAAAGTAATTATCGCGGGTCGGAATGGATCCGGAATTGTTTGTAAGTCATGACTTTTATTTCTTTGACTTTCTTTTGATCATACAAATGAAAAATTTTTTACAAATTTGCAAATTTAGCATTTTTTAAAGTTTCAAAGACATCAATAGATCATAACATGAATGTCAAAAACTTTAATTTTTTTGCCCCTTTTTCAATAAATACCTCAATAGAAAAAGATTCGTCAAAATCCCAAAAATGTGATTGCTCTTCTAGATGTACTTTGTGTACGGTTAATTTTTTTGCATTGGTGTTATTTGGGTCTGGCGTTAATACCAGTTGATTAAACGTGCGTCACATGAAAGAGCAAATAATGTCTACGAATGGCTAATAATATAACAGTAAATAGGTTTATTCAGTAAAATTGCTATACCTACGGTTATAAAACGGAACTGAAACATAACATTTTATATCATCCTGGAAACTAAGTAAAAAGATATCTTATTTACCGTTGGCCCATTTACATTGATGTTCCTGAATAAGTTAGTGGTGGTTGTAACGTTCTCCCTCGCCGTTTAATTTACGTGATTCGCAGCAAAACTGCACGTTACGCCGTGACATAAACAATAATTTGAAACAAGACAATATTCTTAGATTTTCCGTACCATAACTTTCCTTGCAGGATCAGGATTCGGGACCCTAAACGATACATATATGCAGCCGAGGTCGTTGGGCATTTTCGAGAATCGTCGGTTTTTCTCCCGAAATTGCCGCAGAAACTGAGGGCTGCGTCGTGAGTTGTCAGGATAAAGTTATCAACGCCCTTGATTACGGGGCGGCGATCCAGAAAAAAGGCCATTTCGCTATTTGCAAACATGAAAATGTCACGGAAATGTTTACTGATAGAGCGCCCTGTCTGTCTCTCATCTTGACTTGCGGTGTATTCCGGAGAGAAATTGTATGAAGTCGCCAAAATTGTGGATTGTACATTCAGCAACGCTTGGAGCATTTTTTTTAAATTTAATCATGTCCCATAACAGGAATTAAAGTAATTATTCGTGATAATCTACAAATTGGTTAGAAATTTCGCGAGAATAGTTTGCAAATCTCGTTTCTCAGCTCAGCTTTCCGTGAAGTTGGGAGTATGGGTCGGAAGGTTTCGATTTGGTTAGTCGTCTCCGCCGCTCACGTCCAGTTTTGGGGTGTCGCCTCTTCGAAATTGTAGTGCATAATACAAAATGATCTTGAGATGGGCTGTTTTGCATATCAATCCTGACGGTGACCGCAATGAATATTTTACGGCATGTCCTCGAATAAGGACAGCCGAATACGTTTGCTGGTCGGACCCAATCGCATCAGACTTTGTAATTTAACGTGCATTTCTTCGGAATACCGACAAAACACCTTCGCAATGAAATGCGGCAATCGTAATTCGTATGCATAGACCTGTCGAAAAAATTCGATGAAATTTTCATTATTAATTTCGATTTCATTTTGCGATGTTGTTAGCCGGGCACAATCTCAATTTGAACGGAACGAGGCATCGTCGCCCCAATTTCGCTCAAGTCATTTCAACAGCAACTGGTAACTTTATAATTACAATTTTGATTTCGTGGATTCTCTATGAGTGCAGTTCGTCAGTTATTTGTGGAAACGCACTCGACCAGGCCAATAAGAGGCTTTGTGATGATGGCGGGAGTTTACCGGCAATGAAGTTTCAAATGAAAACCGTAACTGCACAATCAATTTTGTTGCTCATTTTAGATAAAAGTAAACTTTGCGAGCGCTTCATGAACCGCCTCTATTTTAATGATTATTGATAATCAACTATTCGCAAAGAAGTTTTAAACTTTGTTTATATTGCCCGGTTCAAAGCACAAGCTTCTCTTTCCATATTAACATTACTACAAGCACGAAACGTTCCAGATAATAAGGCTTGGATATGAGAGCTATCGTAAGTTGTTAAGCGCCAACTACTCGCGTCGTCTATGAATTTTTCCGGGTGGTCCGACAAAAGAGCATAGTTTCAATCGAATCATGTTGTAGGTACAATCCCGGAACTGGCAATGAGGCCTAATACCACTTTTATCGGGAATGAGAGGTCTCAGAATTCTTCGGATGCTAAACTTTGAAAGCGTCGATTTTAACAATTTTTTTCCACCTTGCACACAAGTTAAAATTTATAAAGTACCAATACTTAGAAACCGACCTAAAGAGTCAAATCTTACTTATCCCAGTGTTTAAGATTAATTATGGACAAGTTTTTGTTGCCAAGAGCGAACACCTAACTGGGTGAAATTACATGTAAAGGGCCGAGCAAGAACTGACTTTCTGCCCGAATATCTTAGATTATTAATTAACTTAATCTAGCGGAGCAAGAAATTATTCACCACTAGAACGTAATCCAATACCATATTCAAATATATATTACAGTTAGTGCGTGGGTTACGAGAGAATGCTTACCTTCGGAGTTAACAATTGACCCCGGCGCAAGGCGGCTCATTCAACGAATAATTAGGTCGGCATTACGTCGGTTCATCAATAATTTCAAAATAATCCACCGAAGCCAGACGATAGCTAGCAACCAATAAATTTTCTCCTCATCCTATACGTCAATTTCAACACGGAATAGTTGTTGCCAATTCAGATTTAATTATGAACAAAACTCGAACATTTTCGTCACCGAAAGCAATATCAGAAAACTCGACTTAAGTCTTGGCGTCTTTGATGTTTTCAATCTTAGCCTCTTCCATTAAATCTGACGCAATCATCGAAAACGTGAAATTCTCAGTTTTCAATTCAGATTAGGTACCTACTTGACTGTTTTCGCATGAATTTTTTCTTTGCTTTTCGATCGTGTCGTTTCTACGATTGCGCCCGGCCTAAAATCAAGAGTTAGTTTCATTCGGTGACACGGCAACAACTGAAAAATTACAGAAAATTTTCGAAATCAGGACAATTTCGCCCGAATTCACATTAAAATGTATCGAAAATTTCCGTGACGCCAACGCAAAGTGCTTATTAGGATCGCAATCTTGTCGTCGCAACAGCGTTTTTGCGATAATTAGACGTGACGTGACTGGCGACAATTATCGCGAGTGCCGCGGCTTTGAAAAGTTACGGGGGATTAGAGGAGATGGACAGATTTGGATAGGAGTACCTACTGGCAGACCTGGCAAAATAAAAAGCTGCAGCAATATAACAATTTATAACAAATTTATTATTATTTAATATAGGACCTTCCATGCCTTTTCCTACTTTCTAACAAATATAGTGTTGTAGAGTTTTTCATGGGCCCTTCTTGTCCGCTATTTACCGCGGTAAACCTGATTTGTTTTAAAAATTTGCATGTCAGTCCCTAAATTGATGTTCGTAATTATGGCGCGCGATAAATTTGATATTGCTTTCTTTTTCCCCGTAATAAATGTCGATTAAAACATTTTTACAGCATAACAATTAGATATTCAAAATGAAATTTTTTTTTCGCTTCCTTCTACAACAGTCTGGCCGACATAATCCCTCGCCAACTTTTGATGACTTGACGTTTTTATCTTAAAGCGCTTACCTTCAAGTCCCGACGTTTCACTTATCTCATTTGCATGTCCTCGAGAGTACTTATACTTAAACAAAACGGTCCTGTCGCATCACTTATCTCGCCCCATCCCCCCCGGCGATAACCAGGACTAACGGGATAATTACGCAGTAATTTATTGCGTCATCACGCCGCTCCTTGGGAACGATTTCGAAAAATCCAGCTCGTCGCCAATATGTCAGCGTTCCGACTAAGCTTCGGCTTTTTTTTTCAACGATCCAAATAAAACCCCGTTGATTATAACCGGGATGCCCAGGAGATGATCACGACGTTGGGATCAGGCTCGTTTGTCAAATCCAGCCAAGTTCCTGCCGAGGCCTCTCTCTTCCGTTTCCTGCCAAGATCTAATCCCGGGCCTGTTCTCAGCCTCGTATTAATTATGGCTGCTTAATTTGAGCACTTATTATTCACTCTATTTTCCTCCCCGGGCCAGGTACCGGCGGGCTCTAATATTCATTAAGGAAGTAGTAGGAACGCTTTTAAATCCGTCAACGAATTACCCGGATTATTGACTGCGCCGGATCCGGGACTCCGGGAAGCATAAATAATAAATCGCCCGCACGCCGCGCAATTAACAAACACAATATTCTTAGAGCAACCCGAGACCCTAGCACCTCCAATCTTCTAGATTAACTCAAAAAATTCTGAAATAGTTGCCAGAGCGGCTTAGGGAAAGGTGAAATTACAGGGGGAAGCGCAGACAATATCCGGGAAGGCACCGTTGTAACGGCTGATCCTGTTAGCTACGTTTCTTGGTTGCAAAGGAGTTAGCCACAAAATTCTCTAGGATATTAGAATAGGAAATTTGTGTTTTATGCTACTAGTTGAAAAAGTCTTCAGGGAGGGTTGTTCGTCACCTCGACTAGATTAGGATTCGCTCTAAAATCGTTTCGAAGAGGTTTTCCGAAGAAAATAAAGTAGCGGAAATGTGGGGGATAAACGGAAATTTAATTTAAATTTAAAGTTACAGGTTCTAGCGTAGAAATATCGGCTAAATTTAAAGAAACGTGTCGGGATTTCAACTGAATATTTTCAGTTGAACGTCTAGCCTAGAGCGTTGCATACAAAATCTTGCTGTCAAATAGCAAAATCGATGTCCGCAAACGAAAAAATGGTTCAGAACTGGAAAATAGTTACGTCATCTGCATGAGATTTTTCTCTAGATATTGCGAGAAAAAAGTTAAAAAATACTAGCAGAATGAAGCGGAAGCTCCGTTTCCATTAATTCTACAATTCTAATCAAATTAATCGATTTTCTCAGTTCCGTTCCTTTGTAGGCCTCTTGAAGTTCTCCCGGCTAACGTAAATAAATACTTTATAAGTAAAAGAGTTCATATGCGAAAGTTCTCGCGGAGCTTTATGCTAAAAAAACAGTCGGCGAACTTGCTGTATTAAAGACAATAATACTGCAAGAATGATCCAGAAAAATATGCCAATTGCGAATATTTTCTTAGAGCTCTCACTAAAATTGCCCATCTGCAGAGAACTTTCCCGCCCACCCTCTCTACGCCCCTTCGCAATTATTTACGAAACGGATTCCATTTGGCCGGATTCCAACGAGCAAAAATTCGACTAAAATTTTTAAACGCCGGGAATTTTATTAATTATCCTGAACAAACTCAAAGAAAGTAGTTTAATTTTCATCGTGATTTCGAGCAGCGATGTACATCGTAAAATTTCATTAAAATTATTGCAGTTACAGAATTAGCCGTCAATTGTAAACACAAGAGAAATTGCGTGTATCCGCAATAAAACTTGATCTCTACAAGTTTTGTTTAAAAGCTTCGATGAAGCTACTCAGCTCCACGGTAGAAAATCCAGCGGCGCCTCGTAGTGATTTATTAAAGTAAGTACGCTCCGATAGCGGGTAATTCGGCGCCAGTTGAATGCCGATTGTCGGTGTCAAATGGTGATATTTGAGTTTTGCTAGTATGCAGAACTCGAAATGTCCGTTTAAACTGCAGCAAAACTTCAGATTATCGTTCTCGTGAATTATTCATGACGGTTAATATTTTTTTAACAAGTACAAATGTTGAGAAAGCGATGGCCGGAACGCTAATGGCGAACAATATTAGAGACAGGGGTTGGGTACCTATAATGGCGACATCATTAGTAAAAATTAGCGAGAGCATGGTTAAATTTGCAAATGCGTCTGTCAAGAACTGTTGATTATAAAATGCGGACGTACTAATTGTTAAGTATTCAATATAGCAAAATTTAATTTATCCAAACCATTTCAGAATTCATCTTAACAGTTAAATGACCTATAAATTTAAGATTTTATTGCGGCAGTTATTGCATATTACCCCCCTGTTTTAAATAGGAAAAGGACTAAAGTTATAGCTTTGTTTCAAGACGGTAATTAAAAGTGTTGTACGTAATTAGAATTTTGTTAAGTCGCGGAAAGGATGCTAAAAAACAACTAATTTGGTAATAATTCACAACTTGCCGAGTCACTCGTTCGGTCAAAATCGTTAACTGTGCCGCTTAAAATTAGTATAGCCAAACTGATCTAAGTTTGACGTTATAAAATTAAATGAGGCTTTAGTCAACAAATTCCAGAGCGGGGTGTCATTTAGATTTGTTCTAACATCTGTTGCTGACTTGGGAACTTTCCCGCAATTTAAATTGTTATAGTTTCAGTGCAAATTTCTAACAGCCCCGGGAGAGCTATGACTCTCGTAAAAATTTGTCCTGAAATTGTTAGTTTCAAATTAACTTGTACAGCAAATCTGCTTTTTATACCACCTAACACTTAACCATATTGAATGGCTTGTAAGACCTATTGTACACTAAAATCGTCGAAATTAGTTGCTTCAAGTTTCGCATGCAGTTGGGTCATCAGATGCAAAGCTATCGATCTTCGCCATCATCGTTCGCCAAGTTTTCGCATCCACCATCAGCGCAGACCTTCTTGATATGCGAACTTCTCTCGTCGACTAGATGTCATTATAAACCTGCAGAGTTTTTCAAAGGGCTCTCACACGACCTATTTACCTCGCTGGCAAACGCAAAGCTTTGCTCTACATGTCCGTATAGCTGTCAGAAGAAAGGAAAAAACTGTCGGTCTTTCTCGAGGCTTGAACGTTGTCGCCGCCTTTCTGACAGATAAATATTTATAAGACCGAAGACGTCAGGTTTTGGGCTCGCGTTTGTTCTCCACAATGCATTAAAACCGCCAACGTTTCAATTATGCAACGCGTCGGTTTCTCCGTTCGCAGGCGCCGGATAATTTCCAATTTTGGAAGCGGCAAGAACGACGAATATTTTTCGACGGAAAACCACACGTGTCGCAATCTTCCAAGGGTGATTTAGGGAAAATGCAAGTTGCTAGTTTCACTCTGTCAAGTGTATTGCTATCGATTTCGGGATATTTATGGAGTTTGCAGTGGCGCTCTGCTATAATCCGTTCACGTACAAAAACGCCACGTTCACACACCGGCCGGAGATACAAAACATGCCTCATGTTTACGCTTGGTCTTAACAAACAATTAACGTGAAATCTGGCATGCAAGTTCTGATATAAATACGCACACGAATAGATTAAAAATCTAAGTAAACGTCCAACGCAAAAAAATTAATTTTTATATTTGAAATTGATAGCTTTGTTTTATCTAAAAATAATTGGTTTAATGATTGCGACATTTTAGTCCTCATCAATATAATACAGTTTCAGTACAGTTTGACGTGAGCTCAACTGAATTTAACCTGTCAGCCTGTTTCTATGATCTGTGGTACATCGCAAATATCCTAAAATATCAATTTCTATTTTAACATTCGACATAAAACTCAAACGAGCTCGAGTTTATGATATACCTACTCTATTACTAAAAGTACCAGGTCAATAAATTATTTTTTGATTTTGGTGTCCTGACACCATATTGGAGAATTTTTTGCCAGATGTGATCTTTGTCCGTGCAGCCAAAGTTAATCCAGATTTATAATCGTAAATATAATAACCCTGATGAGGATCCAGCGTGAGCCAAAAGGTATTTTGAAATTCCAATATTATAGACCCCAATGCTCAAATTTGATTTGCGCTCCTTGACTTGGTCGTTCCCAATTTCCTTGACTTCGCCAGCATGCAAGCGAATCAATTTTTTTACTGCCCACATCAACGCGGGGCCCGTTGACAAATAATAAAATTTTCGGGTCCAACTGTCAAAAAGGGCTGGTGGCCGCATCAATAAGTCGCCCTAAAATCGGCCATCGTCGCCCCATTCCGTTTCAGTTCGTTCACCGTTCCGAGGCGCTGCAGTCAATAGCTTCAGCGCCGCTCCGGAGGCGAGATCGTTTCCCTTCAGTTTAACCGGATCGGAAATAAGTCGCAGCAAAAGTTAACCGGAAAATTTGGCACGTCTCAAACTTGAAACAGTTTCAAAACTGCCAGTGAAATTTTTGAATGGTTCCGGCGGGTGCGACCGGAAAATTCCGGTGTTACTCTTAATTAGTCCCTGGTGTTAATTAGCGTTGTGCAAGACGAGCTCCGGGTCCAGTGGTGGTGTTGTGGCTTATAAATCAAATTGTGACATGTGAGATTGATTCGGGCCAAACAAACTGATGAGGGTGA
This sequence comes from Schizotus pectinicornis, assembly GCA_951805265.1. Taxonomy (NCBI): domain Eukaryota; kingdom Metazoa; phylum Arthropoda; class Insecta; order Coleoptera; family Pyrochroidae; genus Schizotus; species Schizotus pectinicornis. Next base: position 2,241,517 of record OX638204.1, on the reverse strand, counting down.
ACACTGGAGTAAAGCTTTTCGCGGTGTAACTTTCATTTTCCGAGCGGTAAGTACGATTCTATTTAATTTTGCCCGCATAACGAGCCCGGTTAATTTGTTTGCGTTCCCTTAATAACGAACCCAATTATCGCCCGGAATTTCCAGGCTAGTTCCCGACTAACCAAACACTCGAAACGCTAAAAAACAAAACGGTTTCGCTTGTATGGCGTGCGGTCGAGACGCTGCAAAATTACTTACCGAGCCCGCGCCATTAAACCCCCAAACCACACATAGGGGTGCTTAATGGCCACCCAAAACTTCATAAGTGGCCGGTTTGACTGAGACGGTGCGTCGAGATTTATTTATTGGCCAGCACAAGTTTAAAAGTGACGGGTCTGCAAGACCTGTTGCCCTATATCTTCGGACGTTAGCACAATTGGCGGAGGCGCCGGGCGAATAGACGCTTGAAAAATTACTGTTTCGATTTAGTGCGGTGTTATTTATGAGCTACAATTTTAGTAAGCAAAAGTTGTGATAACGAAGCGACAGGGCGATTTGTGGGAAACAACAGTTCGAAGCTACGAATTGAAATATGGACATTGGAGTCGAATTAATTTGATGGTCATTTTTCGATAACCGCAAATACTTGGTGGATGGGTTGGTCGCGACCGCTTTAATATTTTAACTAATTGCTACGGCATCAATCGACTAATTTATTTAGAAAAATTATTTGCATGACGTATTTGGTGACGTAATAAGGACACTTTCACAAGTTTTCGCGTTGATAATTTTCGAAATCATTTGATGTTGCTTTGTATTTGTAGCAATTGCCCCGTGAAAATACCCTTCTTTGACCCTATTGTGTCGCTGCCTTTATGCTAGCATAATTAAGAACAACACTGTTTCAGCTAACTTACATTTTTATTTAAATTCCTTGATGTAGCGTTGCCTTGATGCTCTCGACGTTAATTCAACACAAGTGCACCAACTAATGGTCGACGCGACGGCTTTGTTATACACGTTAATTTACTGCCTCGGTTAGTTTCCACAAACAATCTGTCATAATGAAGAAACTTGAACTGAAAATCGTTAGTCTTCGGGCGAATGAAAACCACAATATCATATTCAACCTTTCTTCGATTTCCACGATAAGTCGCTATTCTTGGAACGATTCAACAAAGAATCGCTCGTCTATCTAATAGTAATGGCAATTTTCATTTAAAGCGAGCACAATTACCTGCGTACATCCACAATGGAGGAGCTTTAATCGGTAAAGTGATAGCTTCAAACTCATAAGCTTCAAGGATTATTAAAAAGTTAGTTTAATTGTTATGAGTATCAGGTTCACGCACTTTTCTATGAATAGACGCTAAGGTAACTTATTACATACTGCAAATTAATGTAAAAGTGTCGTATATAAATATAAAAATATTATGCATCAATTTCAACTCGCCGGTTGCTTCGGGTATAGCGGGCAGATCGTAGCAACTCGGTTGTGGTGTATTTCATCTGCCGGCGCAAAGTTATACCGGAGCAACTTTTGCGCCGGAATTTGCCACGACCTTCCTAGGCGATATAGCGGCAGTTTAGCGCGGTGTTAGTGATAAAAATGGCGGCCGTCGATCAGCTGATTGTAGGCATTGCCTTCGATCTTTTCGACGATTCAAGTGATTTCGACGGTGATGACGGTGAAATTAACGTGCATTTCCGACGAAATGTGTTTTAGACCTTGGATATTTCCGAGGCATTACTTTTTCAACGTACAAGATTAAACAGACAGGTGTTCCAGTATGTTTTGAATTTGTTAACCTCAAAATTGGATCAAAACGAACGTAGCAGTACTTCAACCGTCATTATTACCACTCGGTGAGTATTCAATTGATTGTCGGCCCGGATCTGCGCATTTTTAATGTATTTTCCGAGTTTCTAGGGAATAATCACGACGCCTGCATCTGGAATAATTTGGCTGTACGGGCCGCGTTAGCAGAAGGAAATCAAGACTTTCCTGTTGGCTGGTTAATTGGAGATTCGGGGTATCCACAAGAACCGTGGCTGATGACGCCTCTACGTAATCCTACAACTGAGGCCGAGCAGCTCTACAACTCCGTTCACATTTCTACAAGAAATTGTGTAGAACGAACCAACGGAGTACTCAAAAGTTGCTGGCATATTTTGGACAGCACTGACATGAGGTAGACTCCTGGAAAGATTTTGTGATGGCTTGTTATGTTCTACACAACATATGCCTCGACTTCAATTTGGAAGTAGAGGATCTACAAGATCATCCCCTGGCCCATGTTGGTCCCCAACCAGGAGATCTCGGCGCACCCTAAGATAATTATTGTGCCCAATTAATCGAACAACATCTTTCATAGTTTTTAGTGCCCCCCTGTGCTTGTAACATTAATTAATACCCCTTCCCAGTGCTTTGTGACATGATGTATTATTAAATAAAGCTTTCACAATCACAACCTGTTTTTGTCCTATTATTTAAATTTGAGGAAAATTTGGCTTAATTATTTGGGTTAATCATTGTGGAAATGTGATAGCTAGAGAGATAGATTCAAAATAGGTACTGGAAATAGACGAAAATGGCAGGAAATAAATCTATTTTTCGAAGTTCCCGTGCATCCTTTTACACTTTGTTCAAAATCCAACATTTTCTTTTATAAATTCTTCGAAACCCTAGATTTGTACACCATACTTTTTTATTCGTTTGTGCTTCCTATTTTTGCACAAACAATAATAAATTATTAATTGTTGTTGGCATTATTGTTATTTAAAATTAGAAAAGGAATAGGTCTTTGATAGATTTAAATTTATTGCTTAGAAAAGGACTTAAATAAAACAATCAATGCAGAATATTATTACTATTATTCTAATTAGCATTAGGTATATCTGGAGTTCATTTGAGTGTACCTAACACCAACAGTTTGGAATACAATCAAGCAAAAGTTGGAAATTTTCAAAATTATCACGGATTTTCAAATTTTAAAATACAAAAACCACACAATAGTTGTTCATTCACATTCAAAATCATTATGCTTACGTTTTATCCCCCATTTCGACGATTTCAAAAGATGATTTTGAATATTAAAACAACGAAAATCCAAAATCGCGTCAAAATTAAACGAAAGAAACGTCAAGTTGCGTCAAAATGGCGAAAATGCGAAAGCGCGTCAAAATTTAAACAAAAGAACGAAACGTCAAGTTGCGTCGACCTTGCTTCGCTGTGAGTTATACCGATGCAAGTCTGGCGAAGCAGTGACATAAGGACTTGAAATTCGGAATAAGAAACGAAGCAGAGCCGGCGCAACTGACCGTAGCAACGTAACTTTTGCGCCGGTATTTTATTCCGGTCGCAACTCGAGATGAAATTGACACATTAGAATATATATCAGAGGTGAGCAAATTGCGCAGTTCTCGTCCTAACAAAGTAATTTAAACTCTTGTTTAAATTGTGGAACACGCTGCATATCGAAGACCGACCCAAATCCAATAACGCCCTTCCTGCGCCTTTTTCAATAAACTTGTATTTAAACTCCCCTGGCTTAAGGAGAGCTGATTGGTTTTTTATTTAACGCAAAAATTAGTTCGCGAGCCCCCGAATTTTTATCGTCCAACGGGTTAAATTTAGACTTATTTTTATCGCCTGGCAATTAGGAACCAGTCTAAAATGTTTTCCTATCGTAAATACATTCAAAGCAAGAAGGAAACGGACTACTAAACGGCTTCGATAACGCCACAATCTGACCGTAACCCGTGACTGTTTAATTTGGAATTACTGTTGTGGGAGCAATAATGAGGCTACGAGAAAGGTGTGCAGCACGTATTAGTGCCGGTGTTGGTCCGTGCAATTGCTTATTCAAACTGTTCACTTTCCGGATAATTGCCGATTCTTGATCGAAAAGTTGAGCCAAAAAAGCATTAATGTTCAGAGGGGTAAAGGAAGAGCTTTTGGAGTAGTTTCTTTCTAACACCCCAACACGAGATTAAATTTGTGAAGTTTCTTAGTCCAATTCGAGGTTCAATTTTAAGAGAAGCTTAGAAACCATTAAAAGCTTTTACACAGTAGCTTCGTTATCGCATAATTAGATTTTTTCATTGTACTTTTCCTCTAAAATTCAAGTGTTGAACAAATGATAAAACCTGGTTGAAAATTCAATGGAAGTTATGGCGGCGTGAAAAAGATTGACAAGTGTGTTTGAAAAAATAGTGACGTTGTATTTCTTCATAAATTTATTTTATGTTTGCCCTTTGCCACGATATCGCGACGATTAGTTAATAAAATTTAAAAACGCGTTTTCGTGCTTGATAGAAACGGTGGAATTTTGCTCACGAAACAACAATAACTTTATTAGTCCGGGAAAGAGTTAAACTTTGTTCTAAAGTTGGCTATAATTTATTTTTATTACCCAACCAGAGAACGCAAATAGATTTGTGGTAAATTCTTTGCAAAATCACCCCCACAAAATTAATTGCACCCCCAAGCGGCGTGATTTTGCCTAAAACTCCCCTAAAGAAGGTATTCAAATGCGTTGAAAAAATTCTACAGCAACAATGGTCGACTGATGCCGCAATTATTCAGCCTGAAACACGCCGAAAAACTCGTTTTTTTCCGCCTTTGTTAAGTTTTTTGCTAAACAAGTCGCGCTTTACACTTATAACCGAGCGCATCCACCATTTCTGACTTATCTAAAATTAGCAAACGAGCCGCCAATAAAACGTTTTGCGACCCATATAAATTAGCCGGCATTGTAGTACAAATTTACAGCACCATTACCGGTCCATTTACTCTATATATGTGTCGGTTTGAGCTTGCTACATTGGTCTTTTGTAGATATGAAAAAGCACTCAACTGCGAGAATTGTGCTCTCTGATTTTGAATTTCCATCGATAGTGCAGTACGCAATCTATTATTTCGCAAATACCGGTTCCTAAAAAACAAATCGACTCTTTCATAGTGTCTCGAGTGGCGGGGCAGTTCATAAAGTTTAAGGTGTTTGTTAAGCACCCCAATATGTGGTTAAGAGGCTTAAAGCCACCCCTGGAGTAATTTCGCTAGGCTGGAACGGCCGCAAATAGCAGTTTCTGGAGCATCTAAGCCTTAGGCTTCAGTCTGTCTGATCAGTTCACTATTTCTCTACTGCCTAACGTAACAATTTTACAACAACCAAGGACGAAAAACAATAACACTATTAGCACTAAGTAGTTGAAACCAAAAAAAAGTGTTTACAAAGAAGTTTTAAGAATATTATTCAAGAGATGTAATAAGTAACGGTGATTTTTTGTAACTATCGTCAAATGTTGAGTCACAAAAAAGTAATTATGTGCAGCTCGTTACCTATGGAATGATTCTTTGTCGATTTTTTTCACCCAAGTGAAGTCCTCTTGATGGGTGACGGTGCTTGACAAACAATTTGTGATAGTGCAACCCACGATTGGCTATTGTTCTGCAATGTTGGCGAATCACAACCCGGCAACCGTTCGATTAATTAGCGATTATTGTAACCAAGTAGAGAGTTGTTTATTGGTTATTGTCCGTTAAATCACTCGGCCCGAACCAATTTGCATCGAATTGACAGTTCCGCTTTGTTCAAACTAGATTGCCACTAGTGGATGAGAAACCGAGAGTCGTGCTTGCGGAAACGAATATGTTATCATACAACTTACGAGTGTGTAAACAGCACTTAATGCAAGCAGGGTTTATTGTGAGATAAGGTAACTAAGAAGCCTCCGGTGTTGTATATCGCAAAGCATGCTTACGTTATTCGGTAACATACAAACAAGCTACTAGGAAGCAATCAAGAGCTGGCATCACGTGTGCACACGTGAGGTCACGTCATCGAAATGTGACTGAGACTTTGTTCGGCCACCCTTTGAAACTGAAACCGTGCGTTATTGGGGCGAAATATGTTATCAGCTCTTATTTTTAAATTCGTCCTAATATCGACCTTTTTAAAATTTTACAATTGCTTGTTTTTTTCTAATTATTCTAAAACAACTTGGAACACCCACTATAAAAAGAAGCGGTGCTTACAAAGAAAGAAAACTTATTTTCCATCTCTGAACTTTGCTCCATGAGTTTAAAAGTCGTTTCTTGGGCCCAAAGGCTATTGTTGCACAAAAGGATCATGAAAAATACACACGCCAATGTCTGCCTGCTACTTGTTAGTCCAGAAAATCACATAAAAAACGAGGTTGCTGCGTAGAAAACACGATTAATTTTTTATGAACATCTGAATAATTTCTTTCTAAACAACTCTGTGCTTCCATTCCGTTGTTACAAAGCCGCCAACAAATAGTGAAAACACGACTATTTTTTTCTTCTTCTTTAATAGATCATTTGCAATTGATTAAAGCGACCGCACCCGTTCGTTTCAGTTCCAGGCGCCTCTTGAAAAGTTATTCCCAAATTAGGGATTCGCAACTCACAATTTGAACGAAGGCCCTTCTCACACTTCGGTCATGGACCCACAAAAGTTTCATCTAATTTCCTGACACTTTTCCGCTTATTAAGTTACGGGATTAATAAAAGAAGGGTCTTGTTTAGCGCAAGTTCGCGGTCCTTATTTAATATTTACGGCAATTATTTTTGACATTGATTAAACATTTCTCGGTCAAACCACGAGGGGGCTTAGAACGTTGCGTAATTTGTTGTCGTTTGATCGATTGCCGGTTAGCCTGTTGCTTATCGATGCAAAACTGTGAATAATAAATTATAACAACTTCAATCCGTAAACGTCAGTAAAGTTTAAAGCATTATTTCCGGTATAGCTGCAAGTGTCAGCGAAATTTACATGTTAATTAATAGGATTTATATTAAGTCTTTTAATCTTTTTATTAATTTTAATTAAGTTTCAGACGGGCCGAAATTTTGCGTGTCATTTCTAGGTTCACGCAAAGAACAGGTGTGCGAGAGGTCTACGACTTTTCGATTACCAACGAGATATGTGGGTAACGAAAAGGAAAGGTTAAAGCTCGAGGCCTTCCGCAAACCTATCGATTTCGAACAATAATAACAGTAATCGACAAAATTTTCAACTAATCTCTTTACTCGATCAAAGAGTGAAATCCTCCCTATTGAATTATTAGAGACGGTATCAATCACGCGATAACTAGCTGAAACGTGCAATAACTAATCCCGGTTCGCGGCGATGTTTATGGTAAAATAATTGCAATTTCCGCCTGATCGACGTGCTTTGCTGCGTGTTACCGCACAATTTCCAAACATCCACCGGTTCCAGAGCAGTATTCGTTACACAACTTTTCTGGGCAAAGCAACGAATTTTAATTGATTTCTGGTTGGCGGCGTTACCAAAAAAGTTGCTTGCACGATCTTTTGTTCAAAGAACAAATGCTAGTTAACACGCTGGTGTCGAACGTGCCAAACTTCTGCTCTCAGTTAAAAAAACATCACTTATACTTTCAAGTTAAGTTAGCTACCACTGTTCCTCAAAAGCATTCAATTCATCTATCAATGTTGGCGAGTTATTTCTCTAATTCGTCTAATCAGCGTATGTTGCGATTAAAAATCCGTTTAAACTGACGGTGACTGAGGCGAGTTCATTAATTTCGCGTTTCTTCTGAATGTCTCAACCACTCAGCAATTAAGTGGGGCGAGTTCAGTCAATCGTGTTTTTATTCCTAAAGCGCCACTAAAGAATAAAATTTCCTCCCCTTGGTTGTTCTTGCAGTTATTGTTTTTGTCGTGCTCGTTTCAGAAACGATGAATCAAAAGTGTTTTTGTTAGCAGATACTCATCGCTTGCCGGAGCGCGTACAAGAAAAATGAAGGTGTAAAAATCTGCATTCAAAGCAGTTCCCCGGACCTTTCAGTACACTTTTAATTTTCACATCTTCCCCCATATATACTCAGTGCTCAAGAGTTTACCGCCCCCTTCTTTCACTTGAAATCCCTGTACCATCAAGTACATACGCTCTCTCATCCCTTCGCAATATATCTACATTATAGCGCGGTAAGGCATTGTGTATCCGGCACACGGTATGAAGACTGATGGTACCTATATTAACGGCCTTACTTTCGGCGTTAGCTTTGGCCTATTTGTATTCGGCCGACGCCATATCTAACCCATTTAGGGAATGTTGCGAAAATAATGACCCGTATTGATGAAAATATTGCTACAAATGTTTCACTTTTCTCGACTATTGGACGGAAGCTAAAGCAAGTTGCCGAATTTTATCGAGCTGCTCCTTTTCAGGCGTCAAAAGACGTAATCGGAGTGGAAATACTAACGACATCCAGCAGACGCAAGTCAGCTTGTAGAATTAAGAGGCGAACAGTCTCTAGTGCAACTATATAAATTTTCTCAAACCGTCAATTTTCAGTTATTTGAGTCATAATTAGAGAATTTCTTTAATATGTATAAAAAGGCCTTTAAAAATTAAGTCTTTTAAAAAAACCTATTATCTCGGCACCTCCACCAATCTAAATTCTATTTACCAACTGAATGGGAGAAGTTGAAAACTATTTCTTGTGCATTAGGGATCAGCAGATTGTCCGACTTAAGGTTCGTCTAAAAATAGATTCTCCCGGCGCATCCACCATTTCTCATGCTATTGCGCCTCGGGTAGCTTTTTCGGTTTACTCGACAGAGCTTACGTTCCCCAAGTCACCTCCGCTCCCACCCCTACTAACCACTTTTTAATTTCGACGTGCAAGAATTAGCGACAAAAATTGGCCGACCTCCAAACACACCTAGCGGACCACCTGCCACCCTTTCTCGAGGCATCGGCGTAATGTCCCTCAAGGGAAATCATTGTTTGCGGTTGTTTACTTTAATTTCATTTAAAATAGAGTTAGAGCGTGCGTTTCGTGATTCCTGTTTTATTAACGGGGGCGATTGTAAGGGGGCTAATTGAAGGAAATCTTTGGCGATTCTGGAAAAACGCGGCTCGGGCTTGATAAAACCGCATCGAGGTCGTGACCGGCACGTTAAATCTCTTTGTTGTGGGGTCGAAAATGCTACCTAAGTTACTGTAAATCTGTGATAACTTTCCATTTTGTTGATTAAAATTGGGGTTGAACCCCCGATTTCGGACGATTCGGATTGGGTTAACGCCCTAAATCGTTGTTTAGGTGAGATCGCCTCTTCGCGGTGCAGACTTGAATCTAATGCCCCCTTAACGAATGTGCTGCCATAAAACCTGTTTTGTCCCATCTAGCAGTATACGATGGTATAAAACGCCACTCTAACCGCTATTTACGGCCGTTTAAGATTTTCCACAATTTATTAAATCGCTTCGCGAAAAGTATATTATAGAAATGCACGTCTCTTATCTCTTCCGGCAGCCAACGGGTCGCCCAGTTCTGACTGCATCCAATAAACCACTCGATTGCACCGCACCGGACCGCATTTCAGTCCCTGACTTTACATGCAATTCATTAAGTCATCTTTGTCGATTCTGGTCGTCGGCTTTATCTGAAATACAATCACGGCTCTGATTAAATTCGCAACGAGGCAACAGCGGACGGGTCAGCAGTAATTGCATTTTTTGCGCTTAACACAATAAAAAAAGCACAACGTCCTACCGGATTTTACCTCATGATTTGGACAATTGCCGAAATATTTCGACTGATAATTAACATCACACAAACGTGACCAATTTGCAGGAAACATCAAAAATGACTTGATTATCGGCAAGTCTTCGGGGATTTAATTGCGTGAGTCGACAATTTCACTACATGGGTGCACTTAGGCGATATTAAATTCTTGAAAGCAATCATTTAATTATTCAAAATGTAAGTTTTAGCAAACGTAGACTAAAGCGGGTAACATTACTAGGGTAATTGTCAACATTTCCGATTCGAAACGAAACACCGCCGCCGTCGAGATTAACATCCAGAGGCATTGTTAAATTAATTGCTCATGTCAAATTCCATTCGCTTCATTTATTTACAAGATAGAAATGACAATGAGAATTATATCGGCACGTCAAATATTGTGACAGCCGTAAAGCGACTAAGAAGAGGTCTGACGATTTTTATTATTCATTTGGCAATTATTTGAGAACGGAACACGAAGGTATAGCTATATTACCTTCCTATCTGATTTGAAGAGAAACAAGTTGAAAACTGAAAGGAGAGAAATGAATTTAGTCGTGTGTAACGTTGACGTTACCATCCTCTGATTGTTGTTGCACAAAAATTGCTATACAGCTGGAATTGTATTCTTAACGTTGAACAAACAATCTTCTGAGCAGCGGAAGAATTTCTCAATTTCCACGAGAATTAATTCTGAACAACTGAAGAATACGGTCCCTGAACGCTAAGTATAAGCATTTCAGTTATACATATACGAAGGTGGTTCTTCATCATGAATCCACTTTAAATGCAAGCTTATGATTCAAAGTGTCAAGGTTGCCAGAAGTAACAACAAAAACTAAAATGGAATTCTAAAATTTGCGTTAACAGAGTGTTAACTTTGTGATTGGCCCAAGTACTCCTAAACGAAAAGCTCGATCTCTGCTGCGGCCTCCCGGGCCAAATAGGGCAATTAATTTGGGCACCGCTGGCGCGGTGTTAATGAGGGCCGTTTCCGATTATTCTGATGAAAAATCGTCGCCAGATTACAACTTTTAAGAGGTCCTAAATCAAAGTCAGCAAATAAATAAATTTGAGAAGTGCTAATAGACGCACCACTTTGTCTTCGTGATAGGACCGAGGGAGGAGAGAACAATTTTGCAAGAACAGCCAAAGGCCAGACGAGGAAAGAGAGAGCCGACGGTCTTGGCGAATTTTGTCTTTCCATGCAGAAACCCCTATTTTAGATGTGATTACATTTAATACCCCGAGTTCTGCAACCCTCCACAGTATTGATTGTGTTATCTAAACCACTGAGGAAGAAAGTTTATGCGATATAAATTGGGGTGAAATAACTCAGATAAAGTAGTTAGTATACATAATGATGATGCCGGATTAGACCTGAAGTGGTTTACTGGGGACTCGAAGGCACATGGGAATAAGCAGCGATGCATCAGAATTTTCTATTTTCAACAAAAATAAATGTTATAGATTCAACCGAGGCATGAAATTGAACGAATTGAATCATCCAATTAAGCCTCATCATGCAATCAATTCTCACTTTTAATTATCATGTCGCTTTGCATAAAGAATTTTTTGCGCAGAAAAGTTTCTGTTATCGTCAATCAGCGGGCGCGATAACGAACCAAACGTGGTTTTAAAACGCAATAAAGTTTCAATTACAACCGTCACAACTCTTAATTAATCGAGCTTCAAACTCTGGCATCAATTAAACTCGCGTCACTAAAAACTGCAGCAATAATAAATTGTAATTCAATAATTGTTAAATTATTCAAGTCTATTATTTTGGACGCACAGTCATATTTAAATTTCTAGAAAAATATCCCACCCTCATTATGCTTTCGGTTGAAGACTCGTTTCGAAATAACTTTTTTCCCACTTTCTCCGGCACTTCACAAACACATTATGTCCGTCGTGAATATACAGCTACTTACCTACCTACATTCCAAGTTCCTACAAACTTCCCTCGGCTGCTACAATAATGTTTTATGTTATTGTGTGCTTTTAGAGTCTAGTTCATAGACGTGATATCGTTAATAATGACTTCCACATTGTGTACGAATTCTCAACAGTTTGCGAACATGTTACGTTTCCTTCCCTATGTTACCGCGCCGGCGGGTTGAAACATGTTTCATCTTGATATACGCTTATGTTGCGTCACGCGAATACCTACATCAACCTCCGAGTCGAGTCTAATTTCGCAGTGTTTTTCACTCTCTCACAATTAATTATTTAGATTACGAACACGATGCCACAACGTGACGCTACAATTTAGTGGTCCGGTTTCGAATTTCGACTCGCTGTATCGCTTTAATTATTTAGAGGCAATCAAACTACCCATGGATAATTAAATCGTTCCTAATTAGTTCGCCTTGTTTTCGCCATCGCCACTATCGAATTAAAGTTGGAGTAAAAATTTGGCAATTTACCGAGAGCAGGAGGACGATAGTGGTAAAAAAGCTGACGCGGCCTCGTGTGGATGTGGACTAATTAAAAATTTATGCAAGTGCTCTCCGTGTACGGGCGCAATTTAGAAGCGGGAAAGAGGAAAAAACCGAGTTCGTAACAGTCAGGGGCTTATTATTCCCTTCCAGACCGCGTGTGGTTTATTTCACGTGCGGTCGCGGGTTTCCGACTTGAGCCAGGACCGTACGTTGTGTGGGCTATTCCATATTCATGAAAACGACGACCAATTACAATAAAACGGGAGACACCGCCAGACAAATGGGCTTGTTTCTACGTGGAGGTGCACCAATTCTCCCGGCGCCTCCGCCATTTGCGACCGCTAACCGACCAGGTATGCAACAGCTCTTATCGAACAATTCAAATTCAGAGCCAGCAAGAGATATGGCAGGAAGCGGTCAAACGCAAATTAATTCGTTCTCTATTTTAACCGTGGCTCCTTCCTTAGGGAGATTGCCAGCACCGACCTTGTGACCGCCCAATTTCCGTTTCTAGCTCTTCTTTCGTTACAAAACATGCCCAAATTTCGTACAATGTAACAAGGCGTATTCTTCCTCCCCCTCTGTTTCCATTCTATATCTATGATTAGAGAAAGCCTACACGTATAAGGATTTCCATCAAACTTGCTCAGCAAAAGCAATTTTCCGCAGCATGCATACGTGAACCTAATAGAAAAATGTAAACTTGTGGCCGGCTCTTGCTAGCATGAAAAATGTATATAGAGAGAAGCCGCCTCCCAGATACGTTACATTAGAGACTGGCTGAATGGCTAATGTGCAATGTACAAAGGCACTGTTGATACGCGCCGGATAATCCGACAGACGACCGACAGAACTGACTCCGTCTTGACGTACCTTTCAGATAGCAGGAAATCCGCATAATTACCCAAAGGACAACGCTACAACCATCAGCTGAAAACTTCTTTACCTCCACGTCAATTTTAACTAACCTTACTCAAAGTTGAGGCTTAAAGGACCAAATTTTAGTTGCGTAAATATTTGTTTTTTGTGTTGCGGTCTATCAGGCATTCATGACGAAACTCTAGTCGTTACAAACTGCAAAGAGTGATAGAACGACGTGTGGGGCATGTGGTGGATTAAGGACGGGTAATCAGCGAGACGAATTAATTCTAGAGGGTGTACTTTAAACTAATTAAGAGTATCAAAGAACTTGCACGTGCACCACGGAAAACCTTCAGGTGACGGGGTGAAGGCGAAGGGGATGTTTATTAGACATCCGCAAACACCGCGGCGACGAAAGGTGTAAAACGGCAGATAGACGACGGGGTGGTTTAATATGCACGAGTCTTCATAGACCGGCGGGCGACAGTAATTAATAGTTGGGAGGCAAAAAGGACTAGACAAAGTCTAGAATTGCCACACAAGACGCTTTTTGAGAAGTAACGGTTCAAGGGTTGTTGTGGAAATAAACGGGAAGCAGAGAACAAGGATCGAGCTCCACCCATCTCACTTCTGTGCTTAGTTATAGTTGTTATATTAAATATAACTTACAGAAACCAACTACTGTACTCAAAACGGAATGCCTTCAGACGCTGAAAGATAAGTTCTTTATTTAATTTGAGAGCTAAATGCAATTATTTACTATTTATTATCTTTAGAGATGTGCGAGCACTACCGTTCTAAGGTTTTTTTTTTATACTCGCCTTCTGTTACACTTGACTTGTAGCCAATTGAAGCGTTCGTTGTGTTTGCCGTATTAAATGCAACAAACTCCGATTTCAAGCGTCAGTCTTCATAATTATTTACGTTTTGCAAAGCTTCCGCATTTAAAATGCAAAAGATGCACATTGTTGAAAAATTGCCAGAGAGACACAGAACGCCCCAAGTCTGAATGTTGTAAAATATGCAAACATATATCTACTGCATTCGGGAGAAAACGTAAATTTGTCTCTGGAAACTCGACTAATTAACATGTTGAGGATTTTCAAGTAGACATGCAACGGGCTGACAACACCGGCTAGAAAGGCTTATCTAAGTTACCCGGGGAAATGTTGCAAATTACTATTTGCGCATTCATATAAATAAAGTTGCAATTGAAGCAAATGAAAAATAAAAAACGCAATATGGCAGTTATGAAAGAAATTTGTATCAAGTAGGTACATAAATTCCAAGTCTCAATGAAAACTTGTGCTTTACTGGTTTGAATAAAAATTTGAAATGCAACCTTAATTTGCCTTTGGCGAGAGAATAGTAGTGAATAGCAAAGGGTCGCTTATAACAATAATTTTAAAGTCTGAATTTTGAGATAACAAGTCAGTCAGAGTGTGAGACATGTAAGACCACATCTTATGATTTTACTCACTCAGTCTCTACTCTAGATGAAGGTGGATCAAATTCTCGCTGGCTATAATTATGTTGTCTTTAAATTTTTCGTTGGTAAAAGAGGTTGTGAAAAGACAAGAATGTAAGATTTTCCGAAATTTGGAGGAAAGTCTAAAAACCAGAAATAAAAAAAAGATTGGTATTCTAAAAAAAGTAGAGCATGTTTGGAGATGATAAACACCTCGAAACCACAAACACTGGAGAGGCAGTAGTTGTTTGTCTTATGTATAGGAGTCATAAATAATGTCAGCAAAGTTTATGTTAGGGTAGCAAAGTCAGATAGTTGGTAGTTATTATTACAGAAAGTAGGAGAAGACGTCGTGACTCTGATGACACTAATGACGCATCTGCCTAAAAACACTAAAATTCTCGGTGATTCCAGATCACAAATTTTCAATTACCAGGATCATGTATAAAACCCGAAAGTGTTCCGAAATCTGGAAAAGAAACCCTCTAGGATAAAACTAATTCAACTGTATAAAATCAATAACAAAAATTTTCGTGCTCTGTCGAAATTTGGTTGTAAAATTTTATTATTATCAATTATTCTAATTCGAATCGGGATCACACGCGATTTCCATAAGCGGCGGCGATCGGTGCCGAGTTACAAGCTAAAGTGCATCTTTTCCTCTCAATTTCGAATGCACCCCATACAAACAGATGCCGTATTTCAAAAGTAATGGAAGAAGAAGCAATAAAAATCGCCAAGCATGAATTATTTATGCGAAATCCCATTACTATCACTGCAGTTGTTTGCGATGGTGGCGGCACGACGGATCGAAAAAAAAATGCCGGAACTTCATGAATAAATAAATTTGTTGCATTATGAAAGTATTGATTATTGCGTTTGTGTTGATGGCATCTGATATTATTCGTGAGAACAAAAATTGCTCATAGCTACATTGTAGTATAAAGTGTTTATTTCCAATTTTGATTGCATCTGAAAAGACTGAAAATGTTTAATTTGAGTTGATTTATTACACTCATTTAAAAGTGCCATAAATGAAGCCTCAAAATTGCCTGAGAGTCTGGCATTATAAAATGTTTTGATATCCTAACCTATTTTTTCTATAAAGAACCTGCACTTAAGGCAGAGAGGACTGGCTGTGGATTCAATGTTAACCGTTGTCAACAATGTCGCAAGTGGGCCCACGACAAGTGTGCAGGGGCCTCAGAGGAAGATGACAATTTTCTGTATATTAACTGTAATGCCGATAGCGATGAGGCTGAAAATCTGTATTACAAATGAAATTCTAAATAGTAATGTTTGTCAATTATTTTTGTATTACTTACAAAGTTTATATAATGTTTTCAATTATTTTTATATAGTTTAAAGTTCATTACTTTCAATAAAATAGTTATTTTTCCATTTAAGCATGTCAAAATTTTTTTCAATAATGTTGAGCATGGTGGTCCGATGTGCCCCGAGGTATGGGGTACACAGGACCGAGTGCAATAATGCACACTTTTAGTAATAGAATTTGAAAAAAAATAGATTTGACTAAAACTGCCAAGTTCAGTCGATAACCAGATAGTTATTGCTCATCATACCATGAAAGCACTTCATTATCAGTTAAAATAAAAAAGATTCAATTTTTTTTAGCTTAGATGGTCCTCTGTGCCCCACTTTCCCCTATAAGTAATAAAAATTCTGCAACCTCAAGAGCAGATTTAGCAGCATCCTCAGCAGAAGAAGCTAGGAATTGTCGCCGCACCCTCAAAACAAACAAAACAAATTGCCGCCTTCGTCTCGCAAGATAAAGATAACCGAAAGCGACAGCCAAAGCGGGAAAAATCTCGAAAATTTTACATAACCCCCTGCCCCTCCTCGAATTCCTGTCGTTCCTTGAAAGGACGACGTAATTGTAATTTATGTCGTCGTACGGATTTAGGCTGACGCCCTCTCGCACGTTCCGACTTTATTTTTCGGCTAATATTTGCGTTTTTATTGCGGCACTCTCCACTTTTCCGACGAGACACAGCTCCAGGCTTTTACGCCCGCAGGTATTTTCATATTTGATGATGACGAGCCGCAAAAAAGTCGAAGTCGAGTGGCCGGCAGGACAAATATTGACGCCCAATCGATTCGACAATTAACTTATTCGGAGGACGACATGAATAATTCGTCGCGATGCGTCTGGACGCCAAACAAACGAAATGAAACCCGCACCGTGGAACGACCAAAGAACGGCAATTTGTCATCGGTTAGTTACATAATTAATTGGTCTCCCTAGGTGAATGTCGACGGTGACGAGTCTATTTATATCGGCCGCTTTCTTAATTTAGACTGTCTGAAAATGAGCTTTCAAGAAATTAAGAGGCAATTAGCGGCGAAATTTGAAATTTTGCGTGCGCGGCCATCTTTGTTGCCCCGGGGCAAAGGAATCAGTTAGTTGGTTTGAATCTAAAAATACGCAATAAAAGTGTTTGTTTGTCTATACTTATGTTCAAATGATTACAGGCTTATCCCTTTTTTCACAAGGTACATTTTGGATCCTCATCAAAGAAAAATGTATGCATTGTACCAAGTTTGGTGTTCCGTGCGGAGACTGATCGGAAAGGATCACCTTATCGTGATTGAAAATAGTAAAGTCCCCGCGGACTGGCGCTATGTGGTATGAAGCTCAAAGCGCTGGCCCATAGGTGCCCTCGAACAGAGCAATCGACAGTACGTAATTTCATTACGCCTTGTAAAAGCAGTCACGTTATAGCGTCGAGCACGCTCCTATCCAATAATCTCGAGTTCTCCTTGAGATATGAACGCAGCACCGTTGTCTCTTCTTTTTTATCGCAGCTTCCCGACTTGTATAGATAAAAGCTTGCGTTGGAACTTGTTTTACTATTTTTTTCCCGCCGGCAATAACCCAAGTAGCTGTCTGTGGAACTTTTCAAAGTCGCGCTCTCCTCTTTTGTACGAGCCAAATCACAATCACTCATCTGACGTTTCGCTCGCCATCAATTTTCCATCGGGGGAGGGGGCAGATTCGCTAGGAATTTGTATCGCATTTTGCCTACCCCCGCCACCCCCGCACCGCCAACGGCGTCGCTCCCTTTTTCACGAAAATATGAATAATGTAATGTATCGATTTTGTGATTAGCTCCTCCACAGCCAAAAGTGTCATCCGCGTCTATACTATTTGCCTAAACCAATCACGCGTCTTCAATTTTTATCATAGTAGCGACAGGCGTGCATTTTAAACCGCACCTGGAGCTTAATGGGGCTTTCATGACAAAAATTCCGCTTACACCAAGGACGTCGCGGTGACCGGCGCCGCTTTATTAATTCTCCCATTTCTCGCCACATATTTCTCTCCTTTCCAGATAAAAACGTTGGCCGAATCGAATTTATCGCCAAAAAACACCCGGATCGCAACCGAAAACGGAACCGAAAGCGTATGCGCGTCTCCCTCAAATTTCCCGGATTAGGTGACAGGAGGAGTGATCTGTACTGATATAAATTACAACGTTATCTTAAAGACGCAAGAGTGGGTACGTGCGTTTGACGTTCATCGATTTGACGTCGCCACGCTTGTGTAGGTACGAAAAAACTGTTTTCACGTCCGGTCGTGAAAACGATGAAGTGGAGGGCCAGGGAATATTAAAAGTTATCAGTGATGAATATGCAAGGAAAACGCGATAATTCGACGCTGAAAATGGATGGGAATTAGCGATCGGACCGATAACCGCGAAAGGCACTTAACCTCAACTAGCGTTTCCGTTACAATTCCAGGGGAATAACAATTATTGTTGTTGTGGCCATGAAAAGGAAACTCGAGTCGGCGTTTAGGCTCCAAATTAGAATTTTCCGCATCATTTGTTATTCCGCTTTAACGACACCCTTTAACTACAGCGTATATAGTTTCCACAAGTTATTAATGTTAATGTTGCTATTACTTCGGAAGACCCGCGATTACCGTTGTCCAGCTACTTCTACGCTTCCATAGTTTGCACTTTGGATCACAAGAATTGCAATTCACACTCAATCTTTTTCAGTTTACGCTATGTCTTCCATGGTAATAGAGGTATTCATCTATGGAGTTTTGGCGCCTAATAACGTGGGCGGGTTTGAATTGAAACTGAACTAAAATGCAATGCAATTATTGTCTCAAAATAAGCACAATCATGAGCAGACGTTCCTCATTGTCATAATATGACAATGTACTTAAGTATATCACAAAAATTTCGCGAAATTGGAAAAAATTGATATAAATATGTGTCTAGATATATGCCAAATTCTGAAAAACATATTTGACGTTATCTAGTGAAAAATTACCCACGTTTAATAACTGCCACGGAATCCGACACGTAGGTGTGTTCCTTCTAACAAACAGCGTTATTGATGGAGTACACGGAAACGTAAAACTTTCGTGTACGTAACAAACGAGAAAATTATACGTAGGTATATCTATCGCCGCCCCAGCTTAATAGAGCCTTAATTTGTAGCAGAAAAAAATTTGTTGGCCCACCATCATAAATCACTTGCGAACAAGAGGCAGAGGCCACTTTCGCCACGACACCCATCGAATTGAATAAACCATTCCAACGCCCCAAAGTGTTGTTGGTCATCAAGTTTCTAGTTGGATGATTTATGAAAATTGACGTGAGTCTCTTTCTTCGTCCGATTCCGGTCAAGAAGCGTGCTTTCCACTTAATATCAAAACCGATTCATCGGTCTAAAACTCATTTAAAAAATGCAAATGCAATCTGTTTAGCGCAAGTTCGAGATTAAACAAACATTTGCCTACGAAGTTAACTGGCGGTTTTATCAACGACGAATTTCTTTAGGTAAATGCTCTATTTATCTTGAATCGTAATGCAAACGTTAAGACATTCATCGGCCGATAAAAAGAAGTCCGTTCTCTCTAATTGGAACTTTTCGTCTTATTCCCGACGTCTTTTTATTGTCGCAATTGAGATGTTCTTGCAAATTGCAGAGCAAGTTTGAATTTTCTAGCAGCTTTGAAACTCGATATGCTCCGCCCAAATTCACTTTGTTGTTAAGTTTAAATCAAATGACGTCAGGCGTTTCGTAATTGTTTGTTGCCATCAGCTTCAAGAGATCTGAGTCTGTGTTCATGCTTTGCGCAAACAAATTTATATGGGCAGCAAAGCTATTGATGGCGATTATTGATTGATCATTCTAACCACGCGACAATCATTTTTCCATATTATTGCAACATTCAAACGACTTGAAAATTTCTATTAAATGGACTTATTGGAAGCGGGACGTAGTTGCGAGATTTATTTTAAATAAGAGAGAAACTAGCAGACGCGCAAAAAGCGTGAAGACCGCAAAAGAATTATAGGGAAAGCATGTAGCGTTGGAGTGAAAAAACATACACTTTTCCTGGATCGTGACAACATTTAAAATATATTTGAATGCTTTATGACAGTGGTTGCGCACCATTTAAGAACGTTGCTGAGGCTTGCCGGGAAAGGAAATTAAATGTTTTTGGCCTGGTCGAGCTTTGAGCTCGTTTGGGCTTAACTTAAAAAATTCCCGCTACTTGGCAAGTTGATTCTTCTTTATAAACAAATGATACCTGTCATTATTTAACTGAATTTACTATAATTTTTAGAAAGAAATGTAGAATTAGAGTCAAAAGTTAAGAAAGTACAAATTTTTTGGCGGCTAGTTTGGCATCACTATGAATCACCGGAATTGGGCATTTTTGGGTTAAAAAAGACTTGTCGATAATCTTGCCAAAGTTCGACCGTAGAGTCGAAAATGTTACTGGCAATGTTCATTGTGTATTCGCAGGTCACGCCATCTACAGATTATATGCAAACTGAGGCACGTTCCTAAATTATTCGAATCCGTGCAGCTTTAAGGTCACCTGCACATCCGTACTTTAACACTTGATTCACACCGATGCATTTTTCATCCCCCTTCCCCATCCCAAGCCCGGTAATTACACTCGCCGTAAACCGGGCTTAACACGAAAATTTATGCGGGTCGCCAATAATACCCAATCGACAATTTAAAGATTCACGCGACGACGGTTTTCGACGAGGCGAATTAAACCACCCACCACAGAGAGAGCGCCGAATTCCCAATGTGTGGAAAGTTCATTTCCTACGAATGATTAATAGGGTCTAAAAAGCCTTTTAATTTTAACGATGATACTCGCGCTTCGCCTGTTCTAATCAGAGACCCGCCGCGACGTTGTCGTCGAGGGCAAGATTGACGACTTCAGCCCCCTCTCCGCCACCCCGACGCCGCCGCCACGAAATGTTTTTCGATTAAGCATTTCTTAATTCGGCCCGGACCCTAGAGCGATCAATTACAGAAAAAGGGGGCAGCGAGGGAAACAACCGGTCCGGCAAAAAGCACCAAGAGCTTGCGGATTTCATGGGTCACAAGGAAGAATTAACCAGACTTGAGGGATGGTCGAGGCCGAACTCAGGTTGCCAGCGTTGCTTTGTCATTTTAAAATATCCAGGTATGGATGGCATCAATTCCATTTTCGACAGGTTTCTAACAATAGTTTACCTAAAAGCAGTTAATTTTAAAAACAAAAATAGTTTGTTGTGCTTTTGTAAGTTTTCATAACTGGCTGCACTTGGCGTGTCGTCATACTAAACGACCTAATGCGCCGTTGAGCCGTAACGTTGTTTTGCTACTCCAACATTATGATTGAATTACATGCAACTACCAATAATAAATTGGGTAACTTCCCCGAATCGAATTGCCCATTCCTCAAGTAACGACACCAACTCGTTCGATCCAACCCTCGGTAATACGCCCGCAAGTGTTCGATATAGCGGCTGTTCATAACTTTCCACTTAGCCCCGCACTCATATAGAGATGCTGACGGATTTCGCAGGTGACGGTTTTAACGTTTTCGATATTTCAAATCAGAGTGACAGCCAATTCCGACCGATTCTCGGGTAAGTAGTGGCGTGATGTCGGCGAACCCCACCATCCCAAACCCCCCAAACACTGTCACAGTGTTGGAAAACTCGACCTGTGGGGGTTAAAATATCGAGCGTCGGGAACACGCAAAAATACCGGGAAATAACTGGGGGAGGAAAGGGGAAGAAAAAACCGGAGAATAGAGAAACGTTATTAATGACATTCACGTACGAGGTCGAGAGTAACTTCGGAGAGTAACACCGCCGAGATTTTAGCCGTGGCGTAATTGCGTTATAACTCCGGGTCGACGGACGCTCCGGATTAGTTTGAGGATCTCTACGTGAAATCTTTGTTATCTTATGGGTTCAAGGTAATTGATTCGGGCAAGGGATCAAAATACGAAATGCGAGAGGATATCGAATGGTCGTCAATTACGTACGTTGTCGAGTTCTAGCGGGGTGTCACGTCAATGTTGTTTGCGCTATTAACATTAAACGGATATTTTACCGTGCTCAATTACAGCCGACCATTGTTACAAGTCTCGGTTATGGATGTTGTTTGAACCGTTTTTGCACGTCTATTCGCTTGCCGTTGCGATTAATTTAGTTCTGGCATCACTGCAACAAGTTCAAACAACCACCATTTGCCACTGAAATTGAATCACGAGGCGGTTAAAAAACTTTGAATTACGTAACTTCCTATTTCACCGAGCGCCACGTAGTTTCCTTCCACAAAATCTGCTGCAACGTTTTATTACTTTTTTACAGATCCTACTGCTCGTATCTAGCTAACCTCACATTCTAGAACCCGTTTTACGATTGTTCGGATAAATATTTTCTAAATGTTTGCTTCCCCATCTAAACGGGAAAATTTTTATTATTTGCTCCAAGTAGGAAAAATGTTTTTAACAGAAACCTCAAACAAAAAATTATTAATTTATTTATGTGAGAGTGGTTGGATCGAGCTTCGTACAGAAGCACGCCCTGTAGATTCAGGGAAATGTATCGGCTGGAACAATTTCGCCCAAACCGCCGATATTTCTCGAACGTTCGGCACTGCATTAAACATATCGCCCCCGCCCGCCGTATGCAAAAGGGCCTTGAGCCAGGCGCTAGAGGGCTTTCCAAACACATCCGGCGTCGTTAATGCGATAAATGCGTCCATATACGGAGTTATTGTGCGGCGTCGTTCGAAATGCGGAGCTTTCACAGTGATTAACTTGCACCGGCGTGTCGCTTTTAGGGCCCCTTGTATTCTTTACGCCCTATTTTGTATTAAGCGTAGGCAATTTTTTCTAACACGCCTTCTTACCGCCCGCCATATTCTCCCAACCTTAATCTACACCCCCCGAACGCCCCCAGTTTCCACGATATTTTTCACGCATTATTATGTTGTGAAATATTTAAGGAGAGTTACTCAAGCTTATCATATTTTTTCTAGGAGATCCATTACTAATATGAACGGGGATGGAAACTAAATTTTCCTTCGTTTTGTGGTTTTAGGCGTTGCCGACTCTTGAATACTTTGATTTAAGATGATACCGTGACAGTGCGATGCACGTTGCAACTTCAGTTAATCATCTCATTTATATTTACGACGCTCCAGTCGCAAGATGCAGTCGTTTTGGTCTTGTGGGAATTCACGTCGCGGCTCTAGCGTCTGCGTTTTATCCTTGTCTAGAGTTTCTTATTAATTATACAATGTACAGTACGGGCAATATATCATGATTTAACCCTTCCACTGCATAATGGAATGGCTCAGCTAACGCCCACAATCTTCTTTTTTTAGTAAATGAGGTTTGTTCGCGTTAAAAAGCTTTTCAACGTGCCTCTCATGTAATCTATCTTTTATGGTAATCGGGTGGTGTTCGGAGAAAGAAAGACGTAGCTTTAGAAAGGAAAATTAAATTGCTAGAAAAAATAATTTTTCTAATAACAGATTACACCAGCGTCATTTAGGTCAAATGATCACTTTCTTGATATCTTCATTTTTAACGCCCACGATTGTGCACCACACCACTTCCAAGAAATACTATAAAAGCATTCTCTAACATCCAAACTACGATTTAAGTTATTTACATCGTAGGACAAATGGTTTTCCAAAAAATTACATATTTCTAAATTACAAATGGTGAATGCGCCGGGAGAATGAATATTTTAACAATTTGATTGATTAATTTATATTTGACAATAAATTAGCGTACAGTTAAATTATTTATCATTACAGAAGTTTACAAGTCGAATAAAGAATCCAGGGCGAATTAGCGACCATAATATCACCGTTAAGTTTCAAGAAATTCTATTCGGTTCTGCATGTGCAGACGAGAGCTAAAAAAATTAATTTTTTGTACTGCCATTTTATAGCTCAAGACACAAATTTTGTACAAGATTTAATAGTTAAGCACTTGAATTATTGCTAGTACCTAATAAGTAACATTTAGAATTTTTTTCGGATTTATCCAGAAACTTTTTAGTTTCTTACTGTCCAATTTTTCGTCTGAATTATTGGTAATTTCAGTTCAATCTCGCTTTTTCCTTTCTTAGCTTTTGAGGATAACCAATATTGTCGTACCAAATATTGACGGCCCGCCCACGTCTTTACCCTAATGCTCGGATTTATCGTCGAGGTTTCAGGTAAATAGCTTCTTAATACTTGGACACATTGAAATCCTCTCTAGTTGAGACTCAAACCCACGAGTCCCCCGAATTGTGGAATGACCTGTATTAATATTGACTCTTGCCAGACAGGAAAGCGTTTGAATTTTTTGCAAACAAACAGTATCGCTACAACTGTACGTATATTTAATTAGCAAGAAGGGAAATCCACCCCGAAGGTGACTTGCCGACAACGAACCCGTCATCGCCATCAGAACCGGACAAAGAGAACTAAGCCCGGCAAAGTGAATTCATTACGGGTTTCATTCATATTCAGGGCCGTTGTGTTGCCTTATCTGGGGGCCGGGGAAGAATAGTAAAATAGAGATAAGTCTACTAGGAACGGGTTTAAATAACAAGAGCAGAGGGAAAGAGGGAGGACGGGGAAGTCGCGTCTGGATAGAACAAGCCGAGCTTTTGATAATATCCAGAGTAAAATAATTGGAATTTTCTCCTGGAATTGCGAAGCTGCGATTAGAGAGTTATGTGGTTTAAAAGGGATGGCATAATAAGGTAGTTCAAACAATAACGGTATTCCGGTCGTGAAATGGAGGAAATATTGGTAAATCGCCCACTGTGTTGTTGAACCGAAACAAATAATGCTGGAGGGATTATGAACGTTCTGTAAAACGAGGCGGGTTTTGCTTGTTATTGCGAGGTGGCTCAAAAATTAAAGTCGCTACAAAAGCAGGCCTAATGCGGCCTAAGTGAGATAAAGCTCGAGCCGAACGAAGCAAAAATTAAGGTTGCAAGACTTTCCAAACTCAGGTGCAGAAGGCTTATATTTCGCAACATCGTAGTCGTGACTTCGAAAGCAATAGGTGCAGCGCAGCATAATTACAGAACATACTAAGGACTCTGATTTAATTTTCGGAGCTTAGCCAGAAGGAATAAAGAAATGTAACGTAATTTTTTATTTAAATAAATATAGAACAATAAACCTAATCACCAAACAAATTTTCTTTTTTTGAAATAGATTTTCAATTCGCAGTTAGTGTATAATTATGTTATAAAAAGTTAAATAACTTTTACGTCATTGACTACGGTGTTGCAGAAACGGAAATAAGCTATTTAAAATTTTGCACTTAGTTATGTTATTGCTTGCTATCGGTAACTCTTACGTCACTGATAAGGTAACAAATGGATAGTCTTGTTGGGAGTGCGGTAGAGGTTTGACCGAGGGGATTTTTTGTGAATAAATACACTTATTTGAAAATTGTGGAAACCAGTCCGCGGGGAATTGAGACAAACGTTACGGAACCACGATGGCTCCTTTTAACCTTTGAAGCACTATAACATGCAATACAGTCCACTTGCGTAAGACACCTTTGCGGTTTATGCGGAGTTGGCAAGAGTCATGCGATCGACCAAAAAACCGCAACTATTTTCGAATTTAGAACATTAGAGGGCTGCGGCTTGCCTAATGAACGCTAATGAAGGTATTCGGTAACAAATACCGTTCTAGCCGGCGCTCCGAGTCGAATGATCCATAGTCAAGGGGAATTTTTGTAATAAACCGCAGTATTATTCCGACTAATTTCAGCAGATAAATTGCCATAAATGCTTTTGCAAATACCTCTATATACGATGTAACATCCGCGCAGCGCTTCGAGCCATAATAAAATATGAATCAACTCGGGACCTTGCGTATATAAATCGGAGTTTCTCTCCTCCAATATTTCGAAACAATTCCTAATGGCTATTTTCCTCTAGTTTCCGACAGTGTTGTAGAAATTGTTCAGGGACCAGACGGAATCATTGAAAATTGCACAAGGTTGCATGACTTGGATGCCGACCAGGAGCGTCTCGTCTGTTTTTATTGCGTTTCATCGCATAACGTCCTGAGGGATGGCGTTATGGATTTAAAAATAACAAGAGTGTAATTGCTATTCCGGCAACGACGTGCGCTCCTGCTGGCTAAATGTCATTTGGTTCGGAACCCACCGGGCGTTTAAGATTCCGGACTTCTCGCCAGCTAAGAGTCCTGTCAACGAAATTGTGTTTCGAATGAATTACGTTTTGAGGCAAACACCGGGCTCACGCACGATGCCTCGGGAGTAACAAACCGGGATTAGGGCTAATGGTAAAGGAACAAACGGCCACCCACACTGCGAAGTTCCGGCCACGACAGTCTTAAAACATCACAAATTGAGTTGACAGCAAACGGACGCCCCCCGCACATTGCGATCTGGAGCAAACATGAGCGGTGCACCAGCTCCCGATGACATCAAGACATTACCTATTTAGAACGTGTTCAAACCGACGAGTGAAAAGCAGCACGAAAGTTACGTGAAACTTTTGATACTCGGACTTTGCGTCGTTCATGACCAAAGCCTTAGGGAAAGACTTCTGGAACTCAAAGTCCTTTCTGTTGTTCTTTCCTCATTATTAAGGAGCAAAACTAAAACACTTCTAGCAAGTAGTGTTGGCCAAGATATCTATCAAATACGATTGACGGTGGACAAAAATTGCTAATATAGCTTCTATCTAATGACAATTATTACTAACACGGCATCAACAAATGTCTAAATTTATGTAAAACATTAAAAACAACTAACTATAACTCATTGCTTCAAGTTCGTAATCGCAAAAAATCAAATTCCCTGTTCGTTTCATTAAACACAATGGACAAGTTGGGGCTAATTGATAAAAAATCGAAGACAAAAACGCTCCGATTCTCTGTGTTCGCTCTAGCACGAAACGTGGTAATAACGGGTTCGCTATAATAGAGATTATCTTTTTATATTTTATAATTCTTGACAAATTCAGTGGATACAAATAAATTATTGTGTAAAGTTGATGAATTATTCTCGATCGTTATCGACGGTATTGTGGCTCCGCTTTGCCAGACACATCATCGAAATTACATGGCGAAAACGTTTTATTATGCTAGAGCGCGAGCACGCGGAGCCGGACTTTTCAATAATTCACAAAGACGGGCTCGGAATATTTCCAATCGACCAGATAGGGGGATGTTTCAATTATTGTTATTGAAGTAATAGGATCCGTTGATCAACTTCACTCACCGCTGGCGCCCAACTAAAGTGAGGCAACAGATTATATTTACTCATCAGTTGGCAGAACGCTATATTTGAAAAGTTCTATCTAAATTGACCAACACGCTCTTCAGAATAAAACTTTCATCAATTTCTAATTAAAAATTCGAAATGACTGCCTGCCCAAAAGACAAATTAAAAAAATACCATTCCCGACGTCCCACCAAGTAAATAGCTAAGCTTTGATCAAAATTATCTTTGTGCCAAAAAAAGACATTCTGGCATAGAAACTAAAAGCATTGATACCCCTCAAGTCTCTATTTGAAGTAAAGCCTGACTGAATGTAACAGAAAAAAAATATTAGCGCGAGTAACACACGATACCGGAAATTAACTTGCCTATTACGTTCGAGCTACTCGCGTTTTGATTAATTATTGAATTCTAATTTACTTTAAGCGGTACTTGTGTGTAAGTAAGTACAAACCTTGTGGAAATTGAATTTCTAATAAGATCATTCTAATCCATCGTAATTGGTAAATTTGCGCTACAAGAGAGAATAAAAAAAACTGAAGCATGAATCTGTTTTAAAATCTCTTATCGAGAAATTCCAGTAAAATTTCCGTACAGCCTCTAACATGGCTCACTACATATCGCGAATCCCCAAGACGTACGTGCACACGTCTACCGCCGCCAAAGAACGTTTTAGAACGTTTTAATATCCACATCGCGACGTCGAGGAACGATTCCTCGGCGAGGCTATACGTTTTTTTTTTATGTAGACACCTTCCGCATTTTGGTGTCGCGGGGATTGAGGGGTCGACGCGGGACGACGTGGTTGAACGCAAATCCCAAATCAGATCATGACGAGAGTGGATTGCCCTTGGCAGATTGAAGCGACGGCTTAAATTGCCACGAACGCAACCTGCTCGGGGTATATTTAAAAAGTGCCAGTCACAAGTAATAAATCAGTTGCGGAAGGATCCGGCTGAATTCAGAATATGATTAGGGCTGACTTTTTGGGAACGTTAAGGCGAAGCCAAGGAGGAAGCGTCCGGATATGGAATTTGTTTCAATTTGTTTTGTTAAGTGCATCGAGAATCGATAAAAGGTCGCGCATTACTCCCTCGACCTCATCGACGATAGTATCAATTCAAATCGGGGGGAAAAAGCGAGCGTGACGGCTCGTTTGTGTGTGTTTTCAAGATATTAAGCCGTTGATTTCTGTCGTTATGAGTTATTAAACGTTTCCGATCCCTAACTGCCGAACGCGAAGGAGGTGCACGTCAGGTCAATAGTTTTGTTACAATGCGGCTATTTAGTTCTATGGAGAGTATAGTTTTGCAATAGTTACTTCAGCGTCTAGTTCGATCAAGGAAATAATTTATAGGACCGAGAAGCAAAACTGTTCAAGACGTTCGAGTTACTTACCATCGCGTAGGAAAGTAATCCAAATCCACACTGGATCTAGAAATAAAATTAATTAAATTGAAGTCTCAAGATATATCGAAGACGTAAAAGGAGACATTCGTAAGAAAAAGTAAAATTAAATTGCTATCTCTTCGAGAATCGAAAATTTTTTTTACAACTTGGGTTTCTTATAATTTGAACAAGTAAAGTGGGATAACTCGTTGTTATGCTCAATAACAGAATATAGAGTTGTACGTAGCTAGTGCACATAATGCGATAATGTGTTTTATGAAAACCTCATAAAACCATCCCATTGCATGTTTTTCTCCATTTTTAACGACACGTGTGATTAGTTTAACGGTCAGTTATCACGTCAGCAGGCATCGTCTATTCCCGTATTTCATGTATCGGAAGCGGCGCTAGATCGAACCCTCAAGCATCGTCATTCTCATCATTTTTATTTTTCCCGTACACCGTCCATATTTCACGATGTCCCGACGCTTCCCGCTGACAATTCCTCACATCCCTGGCGTACCATTACGGGTCGCAGCGCGCCCATAAAAATATGTTATTAACCTTTGCCGGAAACCACCCGAATTTTGTTGGCGAAAACAAGCAACCGTTCAACTAATGCATTTTCGCCTCCTCCACGACCACCCCATCGAACCTAGTATCGCGATATATACGGGGTGCTCTCCGGGAATTGCTTTTAGGTTAACTGTAGATTTATCGCCGTCCAAATTTCACCGAGAATTTACATGATAACGCGTCCTGATGGTGTATTGGGCAATGGGGGGGTTGGGGCGGCGAAGGGTTGATTTATATGCGACGACCGCGGACTTGTTGTGTTTTTGTTGAAAAACTACGCGTTATAGCGACGCCTTGTTTTTGGATTTTTTTTATTGAAAGCTGCCGCGGCGAGACGTAAATATTGATGAGGAGCGCCGGTTTGCCTTTTATTAGGAGATCGGTCGGCCCGGCGGCGAATCCGGAGGTTAACCGAAGGTGCCACTTTGTAAATACCAAAACCATCCCAATCGATAGCCTTTCGAAATTTTACGGGGTCAAAGAACTCTTATCAACTTTAAAGATTTGGTGAACCAAATTTTTTGTAAATGCAGCTGATTGCTAATTGTTAATCAATATTTTAAACGAGTTACTTTTCAGTATCGAACAGAACACCAAGACAAGTACTTACCACAACCATTTAATTCAATTATCATATATATTTATAGTTACGTGAATTATTTTATGTAACTTTCTATTGTAATAGATTTATGTTAATAAAATTATGCAATCAAATGCAATTACAAAATAAATTTTACCGTTTAGCTCAATTAATTCTAACCGAATTCAAATTTAATAAATAGAATTTGGTTCATACAGAAATAAATCAGTCAGCCACAAAATGGGTTATATTTGTACATAGTAAGTAATTAGTCAATATAATTTTGTAATAAATTAAATTAATCTGTATATTATAAGATAACTGCTTTAAAACCTCACTATTTTGAAATATGCATTTACAATCCGAGAACATAAAGAAATGTTGAAACAAAAAAAAAATTTTCAATTTTCTCGTCTCTCTCGAGTTATTAGGTACAAGCAAAACTAAAGAGCTTTAAATTTTATAGCGACTCCCCAAACTCGATACCAACATAAATCCTGGCTTTAAAAAACTTGGTTATATTTTAGAAACACCCCTTGAATTATCCACGGTAACTGGATGCTCTAATGATAAAATATCTCAAAGCAACCGGATCCGCCGGTGTGTCCGCAAGTAAACAAGAAAAACATTGTACACTTTGATGTTTGTATCCGTATTTAAGGTAGTAGTTATATTGAAAATCCCCTCCATTTGGAAGTAAATACCGACCTTAAAACCGTTCTGTTTCCAAGAAAATATCAAAAGTCGTTAAATTGGCCAAGGGAAGGTTATAAAATCAGCTACTCGGAACGACAAGGAAATAACAACGTACATAATCTAATCTTTGGGACAAGGCAACCTCCCAGTTTATCTCCAGGCAATTAAACCGAATCCGTTAACCTCTATAACCAAATCGAAATATTTTAGGCGAACGACGGAAATACGAGTTCTCCAATTAATTTTGCCCAAAGGGCAAGCAAGATAACATTGGGGGCTTCGGAGCTTATAAAATCTATCCGCACATATAGAAATGGTCATTTTATTAACTGTCGAAGCATAAAAATGGAAAACCAACCAGTAAAGAAATTTACGCGGGCCTTTATTGACCCGCAGAGCTGGCGTCAATGTTTAAGGTCAAACATAAACAGCCCCCGTTTGTTAATTTTATAAACTAATGATTATAATCACGAGTAAAGACAATTCCTTGATAGCTTCACTTTTTTGACCGAAGTACTGAATATTGTAGGTATTTCACCTTCCGCCGGTTAAAGTATAGAAGCTTGTCGCACGTAACGGGAAAAAGTAAAGATGAACAACATGCAATAGTAGGTACTCCGTCAAAACCAAAAATGTTCAATCCATATGTGATGTGTTCAGCTTGCATGTTCATGTCGCATCTTTCTCCCCGGCTAGCTGCACTCAGTCTTTCAGTTTTCAGTGGTGAGCCGGGAGCTCGCATGAGAACAGTACATTAACTAGTTCGACGAAAACTTTGATAGTGGGATATGTGGGCACGATTCGAACCAAAATATTATTAGACCACGTTATCGCGTAATCAACCTGAACGGTTTTCGAAAACGTATATTAATGATCCCAGAAGAAAGCCGCATTAAATAGGATGAGGTTGTGAAAATTGAGATAGTCAAATGAAGTTTTAACCCTACCGGCTTCAATTGCGAGCTTCATGAATATGCATCAACCATTTATAATTAAAATATAAATTAGTTTGGTTGGCCGGAAAAATTGCGGTGTAAACTTAACAGAAGCGCCATCTGGCCGTGTGCTTGACACTAGACAGTGATCGGCGACTAAGTTAGAATTCCGGTTTGCCATGTTCACCTAGAAATTAATCGGATGCTACCGTCTTTTTCTGGAGTCATTTTAAACTTTCAATTCGCATTTTCCATTATCCATGACTTTTTGCAGCAAAGTTTCCTTGATGCACTTTTTCCAACGGGGAAGATTTTACATATTTCAAGTTGCAAAACTATTTGCCCGACTTTGATCTAGCGTTCACATAAACGCAAATGTAACTCACCAAGATACAAATGACCCGAGGAACGTTAAAAAGAAGCAAAAGAATTCACAAGAATAAGTGTTCAACGTTCACAAATTCTTCGATAACGAGCAACGATTTATTTCCCCTTTACATTCTTGTCTATAAAAATTCAGGATGATAGACGACTAACGGTATAAAGTATCGCGTTTCGGCAACCAATCAAACTTGAATCGATGCCGAGGTAAAATCCCCAAAGTGCACAGACTCTTGTCAGAAAATTTCAAAAATTGCGCACGTAAACTTCACATTTCACCAAGTATAATGAAAGCCGAGGGATAAATGCGAGACATAAAAGCGAGTCAAGGGTTGCAGTGCATCCCTTGCAAATATTCAAGGGTTGCTGCAACTCTAAAATCCCAACTACCATCATCATTTATATGACGCAAAGTTATACACAAAGTCGAGACGAAAAACAATAAATCACCCCCTCATCCAGCGTCGCGACGCATATCGAGAATACTGCACCCACCATGTAATTTTGTCACGTTCCGACGCACTTAACGCAGTTAGACACCGGTTAAGTGCGTCGTAATTACGTGACATTAAACTGGTTAAAACCGACGGGATTTGAGACGGTATTTGTACCGACGCTGAGGGGCTGTAAAAATATTTTGCAGTTAATGTCACCGAGATGCAAGTCCATAAATCTCTCTTTGCTTATCAAGGACTCGCGGGACTATTAAAAGCGCAGTTTGTGCTACGCAATAAAAGTATGCCGCGATTTCAGCAGGTCTTTTATGAAGTTGTGAGCTACGACTTCCGGTTCATTTGTACTATTGATGATTTGTTGAGAGATTTTTGTTCATTGGAGTATTAAACTCATTAAAGGCAGCGACATTGTTACAAGATAACCACAACGATTTTACTGAAGTTAGTTTGTGAAAACTCGACAATTAAAGAGATATTGGATTTAAAAATACAAAATTTTACTTTTTGATTACAAAATAGTTCTGTTGTCATTTTCAACTTTCGCTCACCATATACATGCTACATGCTTGATGGGTAGATAGTTGCAAAATTTTAGGTGCCGTTTTCGTGTAGGTTTAAGATTGTAATTTGCATAGAGCAGTTTCGGGTTCTCTTGCCTAGTGCTTTAAAGTACTTGGAAGGAAATGGGTATTTTAAGCGATTTACGCGTCGTTCCCCGCCACCTTGATCTCGATCCGGAATTTGATGTTTTCGTGCTTCCCGGGCAAAATATTGTTATTGAGAGGGTACATTAAGTTATCTGCGGACGACTCCCGAAACTCGCTTCTGAAACGAATTTGTCTCCTTAATGGCACATTTAGGGGATGATCTATTTAATGATAGAGCCTTCAACATTAGCATCGCCGGAGAGCAATTGGCCATAACGTCTCTCGAGTTCCTTTCCGAATTAAAACGAGGAATTGCAATCCGTTTTAAACATTCGTATTTGTAGCAACGAGACCGGTAATAACGTCTAAGCGCGTAATCCCTATCATTATACATATACGATACTATTTGTCGCATGACCCAGTTACCAGTGTTCCTGCGTATTGAACCGCCTTTAGTGACTGACCCTTTGGGCCGTAAATCAAGTCTGGGTCGAAACGTCACTGCCGAATAAAAACTTTTAATTTATTATAAAATCAAAACGGTGATAAATGCGTCGTTTATAATGGGGGCGGGCGTTGATTTGTGATAGTGGCAATTTTGATCAAAGTTAACGTGCATAATGGCGACCGTAATTAAAGCTGCATATGCAAAAGCTTCACGGTTCCATTAATTTCTATTGACACAAAAATGTTATCAACAAACCCTTTTTAATCATAAATCATCCGACTCTCTATTTGCATAGCGGCTCGCCCGAAAATCAGTCGCGTAACGAACCGTCATCTAAATTGTTTCAAAATCAATAGACCTGTCGCTAGGGCGTTATCGAAAATTTAGCGAGGGATTTACGCGATGACGAATTGACTATTGCCACTAAATTTGAGGCCGCAACAAAAAAAGCGACCAACTGGGCGCCACGTAAGTTTGACCATTTTCGGAAAGCGCCGCCGCTTCAACACTACCAAACTCTAGTAAGCGGAGCGTAAAAAAATCTTTTGTTTTGTAATCAATTGGTTGGAGACTTGACGAAGACGGGGCCCACAGAATTCAGATGTCGTTCCAGTTGAAAAGTTGTGCAGCTCCTTTATCACAGTAGGTTATGACAGTAAAAGTTGTTTCACTCCTTAATTACAAAACTCTTGCAACTTGAAAATGGGGCGCCACGTAGATTTGTCGCACTTTTCGAGTTACTGATGGTATCCCCACCAACTTCTGCATATGTTGCGTAGAGAATCTGTTTGGCATTGCCGTCACGATCTCGTCGATATTTCCCTTTCTGCGCGCTATTTTAGCCGTGAATAATCCAGAGAGTTTCGGCCCCGGCCTCCTGGTAAATAAACCGCCCCGCATTAACGAACCATGAATCGACTTTAAAATTTCAAAGTCCGCTGGTTTTATTTATGTTGAAAGTTTTTTTCGTGTCAACAGGATTTCCGACTTTTAAACTTAAACATTTACAACAGATTAGCGAGTGAATTGTTGATCAAGTTCGCACCCTTTCAGGTTCCGACTTAAACATAGAACTCGTCGCATCGATTCCTCTTCACGCTGCTCACCGATCGGGGTCCAGTTAACAATCTGATTACGCGACGACTCCTTTGTTATCCGAAAACATTTCGATTGCACCAGAACATTAAAGGGCTCCACTATCGTGTAGAGGGAAAAGACGTTGATTAGAGCTGGCGTTAATTAATTTCGACTAATCGGAATCGCCTGAAATATTAAGGCGATTAAGGGGATCGAGCGTGGAGAATGGCCCAACTACTCAATTAAGTAGCGAGCCGCAACAGGGAGGCGTTCATAATCGATGGAAATGTTATCGAAACCTCGTTATTGCCGTCGGTAAACACGGTAATTGACCGAAACCGGCCCAATTTCATATGTACCTACCAACCTGTCGAACCAACACTTAACGACAATGAACCATTATTTATATTTTTCTCGGGGGTGTTATCGACCGGTGAAAAGCCACTCGCAATTTCTCGAATGAAGGCGTTCGAGTTGCTCGTGTTTGCTTTAATGTTGCAGTAACAAACATTAATTTCCTCCTCTTGCTCCAGGTATGTTGCTTGTAATCCCTTATCGTCCTCGCCATTAAAAAGTACGTAATAACGATACTAAACGCCACCATTCATAAAGTTCCTCCATTACAGTTGCGTGTCCTCAACACACGTACCTATCCACCATCGCACGTTATTATGCTAAGCTATTTAAACTAATTCCAACAACGATTCCGTATTAAATAAGTAACGCCTTCTACCCTCCAGCAAGTATAAATCGAATGGCGCAATTGTCGAAATTGCGCATTAATATTTAATGAATGAATTTTATTGCTAGCGCTTTCCTCCGCGCCGTGGGTTACTATTGCCATAATTATTGCCTATAAAGTCTTAATTTTATCGTTCAAAATACGTGCTCGAGTACAAATTTTAAGTAATGAATGTTAATGGAAATACGCGAGTTTTTGTTTGATGGAGCGGCGGATTCCTGTCGCGAAATGGCACGCGGACATTCCGTCATTATCGGCGCCATTGTTGACGCGATATGCCGCATTGTGCCCGGAGGAACACTTGGGATTTCCGTGTTCGACAACATGTTGCTGTCTGTCGACCAATTGCCACAGCAGCCAAGACCGCACTTCAAGAGGTGTTCAAGACCAAGCTGAACTTACACCAACACCAAAACATGCAGTAGGTACTTTATAGTCAGATAATCTAGTGTGGTGTTGTGGAAGTGTCTCCATTTATCTCCCAAAACAAGTTTTATGCCATTTAGCTTCTAATTCTTCGTAGAAGGAATCTCACAAATTTTTGTTTCGCATTTAATCCGCATTGAACATTTCACAATAAGCGATTCTCCCGGCGCCTCCGCCATTCCGCACCGCCTGTTAAACTTGGTTCTTGCTCGGTAGCGTTGAATAAAAATTCGACATCAATTTTGTCATTTTTGTCAATTCCTTTGTGTAATAAAACAAGAGTCCTTTGCAACTCTCAGGACTTAATCCCGGCCACAATAAGCCTCGCCTCGTTCGTCATCATTTTCACACTCCAAACTTGAACTAAGCCGTTCGCTACACCCAGTAGCGCGATAATTATTGTAAATTGTGTATAAAGCTCAATTGTTCAGTGGCGAAAGCCGCAACTTTATGTTCATGCAACTGCACGTTAACCTATTTCTCCTCATGCTTCGACAAGTTTGCCTAGCCCGCCGGCAGCAAAAATTTCACTCTTGAATTAAAATGAAATTTTCCCTTTTGCGCTTTACGCTAACATTCAACATTTGAACAAGAATTAAAACAAAGCAACCTTTTCGTTAACTAGTTTATTTTAGATCCTCTCTGCAACGCGAAAATTTTCAATCCATAAAATGATTGCGCGAGAAAGTTTGGGTGTTATCTGTTTCCGGGTACGAGTCGTCTTTCCGGTGTAATTCCGGTTTTAGTGATATGGCAAAGCCGTGTTTGTACGTTTGAAAAAAAGTTGTGCTGTAAAAATATTAGTGTTTCCACCGTTGCCAGTATTAAAACTTTTTATTTTCGTATTGTGCTACTCGTACAAGGAAGCGAAAGAGCCTTACGACTTGGTTGCGAAATCGTCAAAGTTACGTTGTAAAAACTCCGTAACGTCGTTGTTATTATTATTCTTACCTCTGCGTTTCGTTTTTAAGGCCGATCCTTGCGCCAACATGAAAGAACTTGCGTTGCATCATCCAATTACGTTATGAGTAATTTGGCAAAAAAGAATGGTGGGTGTTGTTGCGGTTTAATCGAGTAACTTTGATGCGGACGCTTCGGTTTTTCTCTCGCTTTCCTCAGAAGAAGTTGATTTAACTGCGAGACGACTATGGCAAAAAATTAAATAAGAATCTCGAATGCGCGTCTGGAGTCAATTTTCGATCTTTTTTACATGGCTCCGAGTCTGGAGGACTAAATAGAATTTCCATTCCAGTTCATTACGTCGTTATTGTTTGCTTTGTGAAGTTTGGTCGAAAGTTACGTTATCAAGAGTGGGCCCGAAAAGCCCAATAAACAAGGTTCCATTGTGGGGGAGAAAGGCCGGCACAACGCTGCCAATTCGAGTTTTATTTTCAAATTTTAGAAAACAAAACCATTTTTAATAATTAGCCGTAAATAATTGGTTTTTAATTCCCAAATTTACATAGTATCCTCTTACATAATACAGGTATGTCTGTAGAAACTTTAAAACGCTTTTTGAAATTGCGGTTCTGCATGAACGTTACAAGGGCGGCGAAGAAATATGAGGCGCATTTTCCGTCCCGAACTTCACTTAGGAAATTGTGCTGCATTGAAAATTCCCGACTTTATTGTAATGTTTGAATATGTTCCGATACTGAAAGCATAACACTTCCGTTACGAAAGTTCATCATTTTGGCGAGTTTCCAGCCAATGAATTTGCTGCTGTAAACTTTATGTACACGCAATTTGCTGATTTTGGTAAGAGATTCTACATTTTACGTAGCGGGCCTAAGAAGCCAAAGCTGCCCATTTTTGCTAATTTTTATTTTGTCGCTTAGATTTCCACAAATTTTTGCTTCTACCGTACTTCATAGTTTTGTATAATTGTAAAATAAGTGCATTGAGGCTATCGTTTTCACTACGCCACTGAAATGTGCTATTAGTGTCCCCTTAAATGTAGTTAACTAGGAAAATTTGTACCAGCGAATTGAAATAAGCAGTTTAACCGTCTATGTAAACGCAAACACAACTTATGTGTTCCTGAATGATTGGTATCAAAAGTTTGAATATATTTCGAGCAATGGGTCTGGAAAGGCGATCTAC
This sequence comes from Schizotus pectinicornis, assembly GCA_951805265.1. Lineage (NCBI taxonomy): Eukaryota > Metazoa > Arthropoda > Insecta > Coleoptera > Pyrochroidae > Schizotus > Schizotus pectinicornis. The sequence continues at coordinate 2,204,178 of OX638204.1, read as the reverse complement.
TTGATTCAATTAATTCAAAAGTGACAGAACGAAAGGGCCTCATTAAAACTTGGGTTTTACCCCGTCCGTCTCCAACTTTTAATGCGATCCCTAATTCCGACACCTCTCGTTTCTCTGGAAAACATCTCGACACTTTAATCGAGTTATCACAGATTGGTTGATCGCGTAATTTTGTTATTTCACAGGGACCCCGAGTGATTTGCTCTCAAATCTTCATTATTACTTCCTGTTTTATCGGTAATCGGATTGGGATAACGGGAGATCGATTATTAGGTACGATGAATGTGCGATGACACGTCAATGCGGCGATGAGAAAACCCGCGCACGTACCCCCTTTTTCGGCTACAATGCTTTTTAACTTGTATTATGTGTGTTGATGCGGGTAGGGAAGTATCGCTAATGTGTTTATGTGAGTGGACAAATTTGTTTGTAAACACAACAATGGATTTTTCATTAGTTTGAAGACAATAATAACAGAAGCCAATTCGATAATAATTCAAAGCACACAGCTTTGTTCAAATCTCCTCAACTAAAGTGCTTACTTCAATCCATAAAAATTGGAAATTTTCATCCAACTCAATCAATTAATTTAAAAATATTATTGTTTCTATTTATTCGACATTGCTGATAAATCGTTCCTGATAAACCGCGTCTCTTATTTCCATTTAGAGTAATATTTGCGCCCACCGATGAAATTCAAATTGTTCATAGGTAATTTAGCCAAGAGTAAATTTAATCAGAGAGGAGTAATCTTTTGCAGTTTCCGTAATCGGGCGTATAAATTCGTTAAAATTTGATCGCGCCACCTGCCGCTCCGATTCATAATTTGCAATTCCCCAATTTTTGGGTGTATTAAATGAAAATGAAATTAATTTTGCATCGCGTCCCCTTTCCTCCTCCAGCCTCCTCCTGTTCCCGATACATAACATTGCCGAGATCCCTAAATCCACATTTCATATCGGTTATGTGTCGATAAAGCTGCTCGATGCACGTTTCGAAAAGGCCGGGACCGCGTAAATGATGTAAATTCAAATTGTATTTATTTTCCTTGTCCGATATACAACAAGCTTTGCCGCATGCCACGCCCGTGCTCCGCCTAAATGCGAAATATAAATCAAGACGTAAAACTGCGGGAATTTTAATAGAGGCCGAATTTGCATAGAGGCCCGGAGAAAACGACGCCGAAATCAATTACGTAGCAGCCTCTAATTATTCGCGTCTTGTTGTTATGACGGAAACGGGGGGAGCGAGAGGTGCGTGACTCCAGCCAATTGCCGAAGGAAAACGATATGTTCCTCCGTACTCTTTAACGTCGAAATGATTAATGATCGAAAGAGCAGATCGTTGTTTGCACAGAGTTTACGTGCCAAAATTGGGCGCATCCACCATTTCCGTCGTCTGGGTTCATAAAATTTAAGTTTACGACTTTATAGTTCTCATCTACCAATTCCCAGATGCCAATTTGTTTTAGGTGGTTTACGGAAGTCAGGTTGATATTAGTTGTTGGACTGTTTTGCCATCATCAATTTTCGTCATGTATGTCAGAAGGTTCAAAAATTGACGAAAGCCCAGGCGGCTCGGCGACAAGATAGAGACAATCGTCTTAATGTGCTTAAAATAGTCACCATTACGGTGTGCAGTCGCGAATGATATTGATAAACCATTAATCTTCGTTGAAATACCGGGCGCTATTACAGAACGAAGAAAGACTCTCGTCTAGCTTCGTATCGTTGTTTTACATAAATCAAAGAAACCTGTCTAACTATATGAATTTAATAAATCAAAGCTTTTAACGTTGCTCATAATAGGGGCCAAAGTTATTTGTTTAAGAAAGTAGTTAGAATTGATTTTGACGCCGATTTGACGATGACTGATGAAATGCACGAACAACTCATTTTAATATGAAAATGTTACAAGCTTTCGTTTCGTCAAACAAGGAGTTAACTCTCATAATACATATTGATTAATTAAACTTTTCCTTCATGCACAGAGTGACTTAGGATGGAAATTGCGCTTTTCAACTAGTTTTGAGCCCTTGCAGAAACAGTATAAGACCCATCTTGGGTTATTCGTACCTTTTGGCCGAAAAAATTTTCTTGGTTTGGTCTAACCTTAAGGACATGTTGCTTCTTTGAAACGTGATTAATTCGGCTTCGGTTAATTCCGTGTCACTCTTGTTGATTAATATTGTCGCGGCTAATTTTACTAATACGGTTACGAAGGATGAACAAGCAACGTAAATGGCCATTTTAAGCTGTCTAATCAATATGCCATAGTTTGTTATGGCAAAGTTAGTGTCCTAACGTGCCCTAAAACGCGGCTCCAAAGGGATTAAAATTTGGGCGAGTTCCGTTAACAGTTAGCTAATTAATTTTTGTAAGTATATGTAGGAAAGTGAGCGTTGATCACGTAAATAACTGCGAAAACCCAAAGAAAATAAGCAACAAAAGTGAGATTTTCTTGCAAATTTTGTTTAGAAGTTGCCCTTCAGTGACACCTTCATTTCGTATTCAGCGTATGTTTTCGGATTAAATTTCTGATAAGCCTGCAGATTTACCGGCAGCACTTGACAAGTCTATATAAATAATGTACGGTCCTATCCGTTTTCTCATCTCTTTTTGTGCATTTTGTTGTGCTTCCTCCGAGGTTCGTCCTCGGGATTTACACTTCATCATACCTAAAATCAAGAAATAGATCCGTTTTAGCAGTAATTACGTGTTACTTTCCGATCATTTATCGATTTCTTCAAACTGATCGCTAGGGGATAGCTACCCCAAATCATTAACGATGTACTCACGGGTTACGTCAACTTTTTCCAATTCAATTACATGGCAACGCCGGATTGTGTTTCGCCGGTGAAGATCAAGAGTTTTATAATTTCACATGAAAGTTCACCCAACTTTCTGACGTTATCATCATTGATGAGGCGGCCGTTTTAATTTAATAAGGAAACGTCCCTCGAGCGTTAAGTCGTCTTGAGGGAAGATGAAATGTTTTAAATTTCACCCCGCCTTTTCCAGTTGGGTTTTGTTTTAAAAAGCGCTTTACGACGATCCCAGCTCCGCGAATAAATTTGACAAATAGGATTGACCCATAAATCGAAAAGCTCTTTGCTATGATCCAGAGATTCGATTGAAAGCGAGTAAGGCTCCATATTTTTGATCATGGCGCTCCTCCTATTCTTTGTAAATAGGCATAATGACGGTCTGGTAACGTCAATGTTACCGAAAGAGTTGCATACAGTTTGGTGACATTATTATGTAGACTTGATACTAGTTGTCACGTAATTCAAGCTACTAATCATAATTAATTGTTTTCTTGACCTTCGAATTTGTAAGAAATTTGATTTAGCCTCTCCTCACAAGACAGGATAAATCTCGAGATAAGTGGCTGTTGTAATTGGAAGATAAAGACAAAAATGATTTAATTTAGAGAGAGAAATGAAGGATTTGCTGAAAGCGCCAGGTTCTCTAGCGAGTAAATTGCATCAAAATAGTAAAGTAGCTGCAACGTAATTAAAATCAGTTTAACAAATGAAAAGTTATTTGTTTTGCAACGTCTGCTCTTCGTTGGGCAAAAAACTTCTCTCCAATCCGTTTTTTCGTCGTTATCCATAATTTTTGTTCCAAATTCGTGTTTCGGTGTAAATACCGTTGACACAATGGAAATTACGCGATTGTGAGGCAAAAACGTAATGCGCTTAACCTAAACTAACGCTATTATTTGCGTGTGCAGTTCGAAAACAATAGGCGAAAATCTGTCCTAAATGCGGCAGGAATCTGTAAATCAGACTCATCTATTCACGATACACGATTATAACAAATTACATTTGCGCTGCAATGGCCCAAATGCATCTGCCATCAACCACTGAAACAAGAACGATTGATTGTATGTACCAGCGCACCATCGAACTGGCTCGGCCGCAATCCGAAAGTTCGAACTTTGCACATTCACCTGAACGACCCCTACACGGGAAATTACTTTGCACTTTTCACGTACGATCTACCGGAAAAACAAGTGGAAGTATACCGCGCGCTATTTAATTAATGGTTTCCGGAAAGCGCCAAGAACTTCCAACAGGGAGAGAGGCGACGTTCGACGACCGCAGCTGCGACGATTTTTATGTCGGAGAAGACTCTCGCGATTTTCCTTAAGTGCTGGCTGCCCGCTTAAAACGCCATTTGCATTAAAAACGGGACGCTTTGTGAGAATCGGACGTTTCGATGGGGCTTTTAGGACCGGACAGATCATCGAGAACTGTCTCTCGAGAAACATCGTAAAAAATCGAATATCATAAAAGCGTTATCGCTTTATCAATTCTACTGGGAGACTTTGCAACTAGAAAGCAATTAAATTGGGAAGAGATAGCGAAGATCGTAATTTTTTATTTCCCGAAATTGGGTCAGGCGGGATCGTCCAGACAACCGGACCATGAAACTGGGTTCCACTTTTTATTGTGACCACCATAACATTCGCGAGAAACTGGCTCCTTAAGAAGAATATTTCTCTATAAAATTTTCCTACGTAATTAGCAAGTAATAATTGACTTGAATCAAACTTTTTTACAGTAAAATAGCACGTTTGAATTTACACAAAATATACCGTTCACCCGATTTCAAAGATATCAACAAAAGTACTCCAATCAGTAGGTAAGTTAGAGGCAAATCCGAAAATTGGTCCCCAACTAGGTCCGTCATTTAATATGCAGTAAATTACGGCTTACCTCGTCTAAAAGTTTCCAGCATAATGCACGCCCCGATAAGGATGCAACTTTACGGATTTCAAACTACCGCAAACAAGGTTTACGGCCGGCGCTCCAAGTAATCAAGCAGGGTAATTGCGTTTGAAAGGGAAACACGTAAGGTTTTCTGTAGGATTCCTTTCGTTCTTCGTATCAAAATAACCCACACGTCATGACAAAAAGAAACGTAGCTTTAACTCGTAGTATGCCATAATAGTAATAATGGAAATGTGCAATTTAAAGCGATCTAGGTCGACGTCACAACAAATAACTAATAGTTTGTAATCAGCTGAATTAATTTGCTAACAGGATTGTCTGGCTTATGAAAGCAGGGATTCCGCGATCCGTCGTTCTGATACTCGTAATGGGATTCCCGCCCACACAACTACTGTCCCCATATTTACGTGGACAGCGGCAGGGTGGGCGGAAATTTACCTGGTTTTAATCTAATTATTCTGGAAATACAAAAGTTTTCCTCTACAACTTCAAGGTGAACCATGCAACTGTCTGCTTTGTTAATGGCATCTAATTGAATTACAGAGCTATCAACGTGGGGATGGTCAGTTGTAGTGATTCGAAGCTTGGTTTCAGTTTCACTCAAATTGACTCTTTCATCCACTCGTCTGACTAAAATTTTAATACAAATAGGCAGTATGAATTTTTGATTAGTATTACGATCGAACGGAACGAATCATCGGGTGACCTGTTTGAATAGATTCGTTCATTCATGAGGAACCGATCTTTACTTATAATTCCGTTCAATAATTAATAAATTACCACATCTTTCACGAAAATATTGAATTGTTTGTTTTATTGGCATTTTTAAATTAAGGTAAATTTAAATTTTCGCTCCGCTTGAATCTGAATAAGTAATGCTTTATTTAATTTAACGATGTTGATTTTTCTCTTGAATTTGTGTTCGTTAATTAATAATTTGTTGATGGAAATTGGCCAAAGATATATTTTGTTATACGAGGCTGGAGTTGTGTTTATCTTTAGGGAACTCTGAGAGTTAACACAGACATCAGACAAATCCAATTAGCACCATTGCTAATGGACAACTATCTAATACAAAATCGATCTAAGCCGGGTTAAGTGGAAATGGCACGTAAAGGCGAACTCGCCTCGGCCGCTTTCAAGAACTTTTCTACCTCGCTGAAATCAATTGCGTAAAACAAGTTGTTAAGCTCCTTCTACAACAATGAGTACACCCATAACGAAAATCTGCTCAATTAATTATCGAATTGGCTTCTTCAGCTCCCTCCACATTAGTACGATGAGAAAGCTTGAATTCCATAAAATTTTGTGCTATCAAGTAGTGTCATGAGTGCTTGTGAGAGGTAATGCTCTAATATCAACTAATATCAAATTCTGCATTATTAAAAGCAATTCCAGTGAGACAACATTTATAGGCAATATGATTGTGGCATTGATTATTGCAAGAAGTCACCTTTGCTTCTCTCTTGTTAACGCGGCTCTGCAGATATCATTTCATCTCCTAATTGCCGACTAGGTCAGTATTTTCCTCAACCCCTCTTCCAGATCTGGCGTCTTTCCTGAAGTTCGCCGAGAATTAGCGAAAATTTCAAAGTATAATTTCAAAATGACAAACTTAAAACGGCCCCCAGAGGGCGTTAAAATTGCACAGACAAGAAGTGCTCGCAATTATGTCCCACTCATTTATTATAAATTTAAATTAGGGTTTTCCCCGTGTTTTTTTCCTTTAAGTTTGTGTGTATGAATATTACACACTCTCTCTCGTCCCGGTTCCGCAATAGACTTCGGTGGTGGTGGCATCGCTGCCACCAGACGAACACGCGTACCCCGGCCATCTAGCACTCGGTAAATTATTCATAAAGGAAATGACGTCATAAAAGGCGGAAACGGGGCGTGTTTTCTTCATTACATTTCCTCTACCACCTCGGATTGCGCGATGTGTACTCGCGAAATTACCATTGCGACTTGTTTGCCGAGTAGACAAATTATTTGCGTTATTTACGGCGTCGAGGGCAGCGCTAATTTGGCGTTAAAAACATAACGCGACGCCGACTTGTTATTTATTTAAGATAACGTCGGATTATTTTTTTGTCCACGAGAAGGGACACCTAAAGAGGGGAATTTTAGCCAATTCAATTTTGGGAAAGTGTCAAATCGCTATTTCATAAAATTATTGTTAACAATAATAATTACGAGTTGCTACAAACAAATTTTTTCAATCAAAACTATTTGCATGAAAACTTTATATCACGGATAACCACCAGATTGCTTCATTTTACCGGAAATGTTGTTTACTTTCAATTGTGGATACATTTTAAACAAAATATTGCGATGATCGGAAATGCCACTAAAACGACAGAAGGAAGTAAAATTTATTTATTTGCAAAACATGAAAAGTAATTACTAATGAAATCAAACGTTTTTAAACAAAAGCTCTGTTTTTTTAAAAGGTGTCTACATTATTGCGTAAATTTACGCATTTTTTGACAAAAGTTGCCTTAAATTAAAACTAAGCTAAAACGGTACTTGCCTTTTGAAGGTGGTCATATATTTCACTTTATAATTAAAAAAATGTAAAAGTAAAAGCAGTCAAAAAAAGGTTTGAAAATATTTCATTTTATATGATTTGAAAAAGAATTTCACAATTTATAGACCAAATAAAAAGTAAGACCAAATGGCGACTTGTCGACAGTTTCCATAAGTAATTGAATCGCACCCTCAACAGCACCCTCTTGATGCAAGACGCAAGTACCCACTTGACTGCCATAGTGTTGCAGATATTTAGGATCTACTGCGTTAAGTGACCGCAACTCCTTCGTTGAGTTTCGCGTGCCGAGTTCCCGACGGCCCTTTAAATCTCTCGAGGGATTGTCTCGTTTCCTTGATCCCGGTCCTGAATATCTTGTTGGGTCCCTCTTTCGAAAACAAGGTATTATCGGTGACTGTTCCAAAGCCGCGCTTTGAATTTTTAATAAACATTCAAACCCGCGCCGCATCCTGCGCCCTCTTCCTCCTAGAGCTTAACAAGACATGTAATTTTCTTGCGAGCACGGCGATGCGCTCCCTGTATGTATAGAGTCGTTTGATCCTGAGGTTGCGTTCATAATTTAAAACTAAATTACTTCTGCAAATCTAGATGTATGTATGTAAACAATAGGGAATTGCCGCATCAGAAGCTGGATCAAGATGAAATATTCATTGCGACCGATGTTTGGTCGTCTGCCTCGTTCGCCTCCGGATCCTTTGTACATCGTCAAGCCCAAACTTCGAGCTCAGGACCGTAGCGGCTCAATCGCAAATCTCGCTTAATTGAAATTAATCAGGCAAATAACGCGAAGAGAGAACATTATCTTCAATAGAATCGCCTCGTCGTTACTTCTGGTCATAAATTATAATCAGAGCTCGACTACAGATGTTCTCCCATTGTTACCACCGTGGCGAGCAGAAGAAGCAATGATTTTAATTTGCGGGCGCATTGTCGCAGGAGGCGCTCTCGCCGGTGCAGGAAACAAAAGCTAAATAGATTAATTATTCTTTGGGCGTGACGGTGGCGTATTGTCCCTAGAGCGTTTCATCATAGCCGGTGACGTCTCCAAATGGTTGCGGATTACTCGTGCAACACTGCAACGCAATGTTGAACTGTTTAGTTAACATATTTAACGAATCGTTACGTTCTGAAGCTTGTCCGATTTCATTGTCACTTTTTACGTCACACCAGACATTCAAGACCAAAAACGCTGCCTTTGCTTATTGTTGGCTCCAACGTAATTGAGAAGAAAGGAGGGGCGCGGCAGGAATAAACAAGCTTTAATGAGCTTACTTTACAGTTAAAATTTATACACTTTTAAGCAAAGCTTTGAAATAATATTCTAAAATTTTTTGCGAGTTGCCTCAAAAAGACAGTTTTAATTTAAACATCCTCGATGCGAAATACTTTTTGTGAGACTTTAATACGTTTGACTGAGGTAAAACCCTTCTTTCTACTATTGTAACGTTGATATAACTTCTGTGCCGCACTTTTACCTCAGTAAGCGGATCGACAATTCTTGTTGCAGAGCTTCAAGCGGATACCTAACAGTCAATTTTTAATAATTGAGCAGGATTTTGCGGATGTCTTTGGGACTTTCGGCATTATCTAAAATTAGTTGAATAACATGCCTAAAGCCGATTAGGTGCTCTACGTCAATATTAGCTAATTTTGACAGGCCCCCTTCGGTAATCCTCGAGTCGATGGCCAATAATTAACCTGGCAAAGGGCGAGGTCCCCAGATGCCGCCCCCACCCTTCTGGCCGACAACTTGGCAAAACTGTGATAGATTCGGATTATCATCAAACTTCCAAATTATTACCAAAGTGCCCAACTATTAATGACCGTAGTCCGGAAGCTAAATCAATAAACCGACAATGTGCAACAACCCGATTTTGCCGGCTTTGATGTTAACATAAAGCCCTTTCCGTTCGAGCTCAACTGTTGCCGCTTGCGAGACTTTTTCATAATTAATGACTATACGTCTCCTCTGTTGCAGGTAAGCTGCTTCGATTCCGGATTATTGGCGTAAGTAATTGGTTCCTGTACTGATTTCGTTGTTATTGTCGTGGACTTTGAAGTGGCGACAGATGTTTACAGCAACAACACCAGCCCAAAATCGAGGCAGGATCTTTTGTTGGGGTAATTATCAATTAAGCCCCCCTCTCGACAACAACGTTGGCGTCTATGACCCGCAACTGCGCCGACAAAATAACAAGTTGCACAGATGCTAATCACCCCAAATAATTATTTGTTTGCACGCAATCACAACAATGATGTCCCGGTTTTGTTTAGAAAATGAAAAGTTTAGTTTTGGCGGAGAGCGAATTTTACTAATAAATTATGTCGGCTCATCCCTCTGATGGAGCTGGCTTCGGGATAAAGTTCGCCCGGCTAATTAAGGAGCCGAGATTATGTGCTTCCTTTAAGCGCAGGATTCACGCTGAACTAAATAATGTCGGTGATATTCGACAGAAATTCCGACAATGTCGGAACGGTGCGATCTTTGGGAGTAATTCGGGTTATTAGGTAGTGAGCGACGAAGAGCCGGTAATTGGACGGCATCGGGAAAGGGGGCAATACGCACTTGTCACAATGAGCCCATCCGCATTCCTCCGCAATTTGGAACCAGTTGGCCCAAATTTAAACAAGCCTTACGAGAAGCAAGATTCACCCGGCGCATCCGCCATTTGTACCCGGAGTCGGATTTTGCACATTGACATTCTAACGTTATTTAAAAATTATTTTTTAATTTGGCAATAGCAATGACTGTTACGTTTGCCCTTACGCCTCCACCATTTATGCTCGAAGCGACGTAAGGGTCCGATTTCAACAAATTTGCAACTTTCTTAAAAATTCCTTATTAGATTAGCTTGAACTATTAGAGATCTTTAAAAGCATAGAGATTCTTTTATAATCTTTTACTGTAAGAAATTAGTTGAGGTGGGTCAAGTGCTCTACTTAATTCTAATAACATGAACAGGGCCCTATTAAGCATAAGTAATTGGCGCCCGTGTAGGAGGCCTTTGGGTGGCGCCTTTCTCCCGTTAAAAACCTGCCCGACGAAATATTAGCGACAGCTCCATTGTGGTTGTGCTTTTGTTGTTTTAATTACTGCAACACGGGCTCGTGCCTTATATTACCCCACTTTTTTACAATCCCACATGTCGCCATGGCGCCGCTGAAATTCAGCTTTATGAACAAATTAATCATTCGGTCGTCGCGCCGCTATTATTTACCCAACAACCGCCCTCCAAGAATCCTCAACGTTTCTGTTAATGCGACCGGATCCCGGCTAAATCAAAGTTCCCAATTACGGCATAAAAAACGGGGCCAAAGAAAAAGATAAACACAATTAGAGCGCCGGTTCAGTCCGATCCCACCCTCTGATATCTGGTTTAATCAATGTTCGTGTTAACAATAAAAGGAATTTAATTTGTCGGGCGATGTTTCTGCGAACGATTCCTATGGAGTCGGTCAGCAAAAACTACACCAAGTGGGATTAGATGGAAGGTCGTCGCTGAGATAAAATCGAGACACACGCACCGAAGGTCTTTTCGGATACTCGCTTCCTGTTGTCGACCATGTCGCTCCCGTTTCCTGAAAATGTCCCCGTTACGCGTCCGACGATTGGCCAAAAGGAGCGCACAAAAAATTATTGTTTTCGGATGAAATTAAGCGGAGGAAAGCGGAGGAAACCGCACAATTGCTGCTAAGACCCGAAATGTTCCCGTAACGATTTCGGCCTCCAGCAACGCATCCTCATTCAGGTTTACCGCTGAAGTTTAACTCAATGTAAATTACATATTCACCAAGTGGGGTAAAACATCAACAATCGCTTGACGGTTATTGACAACAACATCATTATCTTTGTTTATTTTATTATACGTTGCTCCTTATACACACTCACACTGTAACTTTACCGTAAGTAAAGCCATAATATTGTTTCCTGGAAATTGTTCTAGAAACCTTAAAATTAAAAACTCAATTGCACCTATACGGATTTTAAGCCCTTTAAACATTAGCATTGAGAACAAATGCCGTATAGAGGTTAATAAATAATGTAAAAACACACATTTTCCATCACTGTAATTTTACTCTACGTGAGGTTGCGCAGTTGATCCTTACTGGAAGGTGAAAGAGTGGTGGAAGATGCATCAGCTTAATTGACAACGCATTGCTCGTAATTTCAAACCACGAACAGTACTTGAGTGTTCGCATTCATGCATCAGAGCAGAATCTAATAATTAACTTAAGAGACTACCCTTAATTAGTGCTCTGAATCTCGTTATACGTAGATTCCGCTTCGTACCATGTTATTGTTCAAAGCTGAGCTGCTAATATCTTTGGAATTTAAGTAAAATATGAAATTACAATTAAATTAATCAAACCATAAATATTCAAATTTTGCCAATGGTGGGGGTGCCGTAATAAACTTCAAGTTTTTAGTCAAGCGATGGATATTCACACTTTGATACGTCTCTGAACGTTATTGATATTATGAATAAGTGCCGGTGACTTTGGTCATTGGTGATAGCACTAAGACTACAAGTTTAGTGAGGCCATGAGTTTTTGGAGGTCAGAACGTTCGGCCTTTTCCTTGTCAACCTGGCTATCGTTGAAAGCTTGAACGGAACCAACAATTCCCATTATTTAACAGCTTAAAATATATGCCTTGAGTTTATCCCGCAGTGCTGTCTGGATCATCCCGCCTCGGTCTCGAGCGATCAATATGGAGCCAATACGGGATCGGAAAGATTTAAAGACAGTCGTTATTCAAATGGATATTTTTCCTTTTCTTGTTTGCTATTTTCAGGTTAGCCCCGTTTTCCAAGTGCCAATAAATTACTATTATTGCCGACTCGGTGTACGGGCACGTAATAAATTCATGAAATATGGAATCATTGGGCGATATTAAATCCAACGTCATGCCAATGTTTGCGACGTTAACCACATGTTAGTGCAATGTTCAAGCAAAAACTTTTTGCAAGTACAACGGAAAGTTAGACTAGTAGAATACTCAAAAGAGAAGTACGGGCTTACAGGCGGAGAAACTAAACAAGCAAAGATTTATTTTCCATAAGTTTGGCATGAAGGTCGTAATTTCGGAGGTGTCAGTGGAAAATGGCGATTTCAACTCGGATTCAACCCATATAAGTTTTCGTAATTTGCAGGAAGACGAAATTACTTGATGTAATCGTTAAGGATTTGAGGACGGGAGGGGGTAAGTAGGAATTTACGACTGCATCCGCTGCACTTGGGGAGGTGACCGGCTGACGTCGGCAAACTTTGCCGCTGGAATCAGCAAACCGCAATCGGACAACCAGCCAAGTAAAATCTTGAAAACCCGAGTCAAAGGCAAAATCGAATCTAGAAGCAAGAGTCGCATTGTAAGAATATTATAAAAAAATCAGTGAATTTTTATAGAAAGGTCAACTTTATTAGGTGACTGTTTGCCCTAATTTTTTGCTCGCCTTTTGAGGAATATTAAAGCTTTTATGGAAAAACTAAATTCTATTACATTTTGTATAGAAGTTTGTGTTTTTTTCGTTCAGATTTCTGTAAGGATTTTAGCATAAACTTTTACACCCTTGCGTAAATCGCAAAGTAACACCTAGAAGAAAGGCTCTAACCGGCAGGCGACTTGACTGTTTTCACTCAACGCTGTGACGAGTTGAGATGCGGAATTTAGACCTTCTTACTGTTCACATTATCATTTCGAGAATTGTACAATGCAGTTACCGTTGTATAAATACCTGCATAACGGCCTTATACAGTTGACGTTATTGCTAGAATAAAAACGACGTTCTCGACGTGCAAAAGTTATAGAATGCTTTATTGTAGTGTAACCGTTCAAGCTTCTGCTATAAACAAGTCTATATTTTATATTTCGAGCTGTTCATATAGCGTCATTTTATTATTTTATCTCTATAATATCTCTTTGTATGCTTCTGCTATACAGCCATACACAGCCTATTTCACGTCCATCCCAGTGGTCAGTGGCGTACCGTAATCTGCGCCCCGTTCAATCTTCATTTCATCGTCATAACACACCAACTTTATTGCCGCTTTACCACAGTTATCGAGAGAACAACAACTTTCTCTGTGTAGTGAGTTGGGCCCATAATAGGTCAAGCCGCAATCAATAGATGAATTTAATTAGCTCGTATCAAATTAGGTATAGCGTTCGTGTTTGTTGGGTAAAGTTTGGTGTGGGTCCCTTGAAGCGGCATCCAGGTCCCCGGCCAATAATCCGAGTTATTGACCGCCATCCCGTGTTTCCCTCCATATTTTTCCCTTTGGCTCGGCCGGCGCCAAACTTTAAATCCCGTACAGAGTTTTTCGATATGGGACAGTGTGTTTTTAACATCGGATAGATTTATACGGGATTTTCGGTAGATCTCCGGTGTCATCCCCGAACATAAAGGATTCGCAGGGCGGTAAGCGCCCTATTATTGATTTCATGCAGGGATCCGGCTATCTTTCCGACAATCAAGGCGGGATTTTATCAATCTTTCAAGCAGTTTCGGAACAGTCATGGAGCGGGATTATGGATGCAAGGACGCGACAAAATCGTGCATAAATCGAAAAAATTGCCTCGGGGAGTGTAGAGATGATCGGCGGTAGGTACCGTCTGCCTCTAAATAACATTCCCCACAAAACACCACAAAAGAATGAGACAAAATATTTGGGCACAGTTTTTAAAATATTGCAAGACTGGGTGCAGAGACCCTCCGGATCTAATTTGGAAAAAATGTAAATTTTACATTTACGTCACTTACGCATATTGCGTCTACAACTTATTAATGGTTAATAACATCTGTGCAAAATTTAGGATATAGGTCGACGATGCAAAAAAAGTAGTAAAAAAATTTCTGCTGACAATAAAAAAGGACATCGCGATCAGCTACAACTATCATAACATTGCGTAACAATGAGTGGAGATGGGTGACGTAAATATCGTGTGATAAATAGCGGCAAAAGCGAAAATTGGTCGCAAATGTCCTTTCATAGTTGGAAACTGGGGCGCTACGCTTCCACAAACGAGTATCGCCCTAGTTACATCGACGAATCTGGATGATGATACTTTTTTGGATGTGGCAATAAAAGCGTCGACGTGTGTGTGTGTGTGTCTGTGTGTATGTGAGGCATCGTTGGGTAAAAAAAGCGGATTTGGAAGCGTTCGTTGTTGGCGTTGACGCATCCGTCAAAAGCGTAATGCCAAAATTGGCAGGGAGTTTTGATTAAAAGACGAACATGTTTCTCGTTGCTTCTTCAAAACGATTTTCTCCGATTTAGCACACAGACTTTTGTTCGCCGCTATCGGCTGTGTGTGTTTTTGAGTTGCGAAACAGTCTTGTAATATACGAAGACAAAAGAAAAGAATGTGCGAGCGCTAAGCCAACTTGGAGCTTTTTAGCCTCCCTCAGTCAGAAAAGGAAATTAAAAGCTATAAAACTATGACGTTCCGCCATGTACCATCTGGAGCAAAAGTTTCGACGGTCCGTACAGCTTGCAACTGTCTGCCAGATTATTGTTGAAATAAACAACTGACGTCAATCAACCATAATTAATAAAGCTCAAAACTGTAAGTAGTTACTTGAGCGATCAAGAGTCATCACCAACTACTAGACGTATCTGGGCCTGACGCCAGTAACTTTATTATCATTAACAGAATGGTTAACCCAAGCAAATAAAATCAAAAATTTGATGGGGGTTAAGTTCCGATTTGAGGGTAAATTTAAATACTTAATGGAAATTCAAGAAAAAGAAAGCTCTCGACATTATGACTTGTGAAGTTCAGTTTCGGACATGCGGCACCTACTTAACGTTAATGCAGTAGGTAGGTAAAATAATTTCGCTAAATTCGGTAATCGTTGCATGAAATTCCCCAGTAATAGCTGGCATCTGCATTATTCCATTACATTGCGCTTCTAAACAATGCAATTACGCAAAATTGCAACCGAATATAATACAAGAGCTTTATGAAATCATTCAGAAGTTGATAGTTATTCATTCTCAATAATCCTCGATATAATAACAAATTTTCCAATTAAAACTAGCAATAAATTGTTTCACTTGAAGCATCGATTATTGAAGCACCATCAATAGAAAGAAGAGATAACAATTATTTTAGTTTTACCATAAGTATTGTAATTATTTAAAATAAATCATTTTTAATATGCTTCACATAAGTTAAAAAAAATCACTTGTTCACAAGAACACTGTGGCGACTTCTCGCACATGCTCTGTATAGGTACTTTTAGGCTTAGACTTGAGATTCACAATTTAGTGAATCGAAAATTAAATTTTTACTTTACGTTACTTTATCATTTTTGAGTTAACTTAAGAAACGACAATGGCCACAACTGAAACTATTTGAGTGAATGTCAGACAAAATTTGTCTTAGCAGGAATTCTGACGGTTGACCTCGGGTAAGGAAAGGGCGTTCTGGAATGAAGACGAATTCAAATTGAAACGTCTCTCAAAAATAACTTTCTGACAAGATAATAAACGTCACCATACAAAGAATAAGAATACTATTTCGGTGCAACTGCCCCTATTATAGGAAATCGAATCAATTCAACGAGCTGGAAAAATTGAAATTTTGGCCTAGTTTGCCAGACTGGTAATTACACGTTCAAACCTAAAACATAAGGATATTACGGGCGAAATGCCGCAGTAACGTTTGCTGATAACTTTTTAACTAGCTTTTATGCTCAATTATGTAGCAAAGCCAGCTTTCAACTCTACTTTGAAATTTTAATAAAGTTTCCAACATATGCGCCCGCTATCAAATGCTAATAATTATTATTAAATGCTAACATTAAACTAGTGTCAGGTTATCGGGATTTTCATCAATTTCGACTCTAAATCCTAAACGAGGGAAAAATAATGAATCAGTTGACTAATTATAGTTTCAAACATTTCCTCGCTTTAACTACCATCTTAACTGGTTGTGGTGGAGATTTATTTATTATGCAGCATAATAATGATTGTCTCTTGTCTGGTGGACAATAGAGAGGCTTCCAACTAAAGCCCCAACTATCGATCGGACCTCGCAATAATCTAAATTCGGTCCATTTGAGCGAAGCATAGATAATCACTCCTGAATTGTGTCCGTATTGCCCTTAAACAGCATCAAGTTAATTACGCGAATCCCAACCTTAATCATGAAACGATATTTCTATCAAGGTGATAACTAAAAATCGGAACGCTTAATTCTTCAAGTAGATAATGTTAACTTTAGAAACTTTTCCGGAGTCTCCCCTGTTTAAACAGGAAAATTTAACAAAATTTATTTCAACTTAATTAATTTATCGCGTTTTTACGGCAGTTGCGCGGAAATTCGTGAATGCTGCGATAACGCGAAAATTAAGAACGAATTAGTAATCCTGGGTCGATAAAAAAGGGAAAAATGGAACAAAACGAACAGACAACACGCAATAAAAAGAGTATTAGCATGAAATCCCTTGTGAAGACTCGCTGGTTATTAAAAAAAACGACATAATATTTTACCAACGAGGATGACAGTCGACTTAAACCTAAACCATCTAATCCTTGCAAAAATAATAACCCCATCATTGCGGTTACAATTCTTCCACCGCAAACTCCCGCGCCTTAATCGACCCGTCAATTGTCTTGCCTAGGGCGTCCAGACCGACAGGTAGGTTAGGGACACGTTAAGCCTGCGTCCCCCATTTAACATTTCTATTTTGATTAGTTGGAAAAACGGGGCACAAATTGCTAGATTTTTGTCTGTTAAACTAGACGCCCCCGCATCCCAACAACTCTTATAAGATGATCATTAGCAGCAATCTGAAATAGATTTTTCTTATAAGTATGTCGTTATTTTTCGGTATGCTATACATGCAACAATTATTATTAACAAGTTAATATGACAGAATTGCTTTCACTATTAAATATTTACTAAAAAAAGAAATTTACAGCCGCATAAAAGATAGATGGGCCGGAAACGAAGCTCTTGCTTCAAAGTGCATAATAATAATATACCTATGTAGGTAAAGTGAGGGCGGTAAATCCGCTCTCGTAATATATCTTGCAAAATGTGACCCGCCTATATTACAAATTCTATTTAAATTAAAACATAAAACCCAACTCTAATTACGCAAAAAATCCCAATTGCTGAAACGTATTGTTTCTCACCCTCGATTTTTTATGAAAAATTTGTCTGAAAACTGCTTGGCTTGGATCCACCCAAATTGAGTTGGAAAACAGATACCTAGTTGCGGCCGGTTATTATAAAAGTTGTGAAGCGCCAAGTTGACGTCTCCGGTTTGACGATGCACAGCCAGCCGGTTGACTCCTTCGAGACAAGAGAGCAGATTTGTTTGTTCCGGTATGCTGTTTGGGCTTATTGCGATTCTTCTCGTCTATATTGTGAATACCTAAAGATTTAGTTCGCAGACTCTCCGTATGTTTCGCACTGTTATAGACGAAGTTCAAATATGGTAATCGGTTGCCTTATCCCTGTGCACGTCTGTTTGTTCGACGAGCGATTTTTCAGGAGCCACCTTGACAATTCCAGTAGGACTCATTCCATTTCTCTCAAAAAACAAGAGACGGAAGAAAACTCCACGTATAAATAGTCTCAAATGCATCATTTGAGAAAGAATTATTACAGCTGATTCAACGAAATTGACGAAAATAAGTCAAGAAATTGCCGTCAAAAATTTCAATAATTTTATACCTATCTTTTAGTTGATAAACCACTTCTGCTTAAACAACACACACAATTATTAGCACTCACGCATAAAAATCTAGAAAACATCAAGTCAAACATATGTAACGATTTAGCAATTGGCTCCGAACCAAATCCGTCAATGTTTTGAAAGTTTTTTTGCCGCGGCTCTTGTCAACACAAACTGATTTCACTTGAATGCCTTACGTATTCTAGTAAAAATGGAATTTTAAGATGATTGGCAAAGAAACAGGAACGTATTCAGGAAAATGTATAAAAAAGGTTTAATTTTTGTTGACAATGACAAATTTACTTTTCAACAGTAATCATAAAAGCATATTCGCATAGAAGTGACTTTGCCAGATCTACTCATTTTGATCGTATAGTTTTCCCAAGTTATAAAAAACTTAAAACAATTGCCAAGAGTTCCACACTTTGATGAAGAAACATCGCACATGGAATAAAAAGCAATCAACTTGAAAGCCTCTTCTCTTTCGTAAACTTCTTTTGAATTCCAATCCATGGATTTTCAATCATATCTTCAGCTGTATTGTACAAAATTATACTTTCAAAAATAATCATTTCTTAAAAAGTATAACTTGCACGAGGAGACTACGGTCGGATTCGTGTTAAGCGGTTCAACATCTACCAGACTAGATCATAAAATTGATGTAGAAAATTTCAATATTTTCGACATTTTTTTCTACCCTAATCGATAGAAATTTGAAAAATTCCTAAAATCGACATCGTTGCACCCAAAGGCTAGAAATGAGCGTTTTCTTATGTAATCGGCCTTCTCGAACTCAAATCCGTAATCAATTCGATGCTAGAGTAAATCGATTTCTTATAGAATTAGAAGAACCATTAAGTTTCGATTTTTTTCAATATTCAAACTCCTGTAACTTTTGACCGGACAGACTTACATCAAATCAAAATACATTAAATTGCCCCGTTTCACAAATGGTATCTAATGCTATATGAAGGAAAAATGTAAGTCTAATAATAAGGAAGTTGAAATTTGCAATTTAGGTCGATTTTGACGAAAATTTTGAATTTATCTTAAAAAGTACGACATGTACAGGGAAACTACTGCCAGATTCGTGTTAAGCGGTTCAAAATCTACCAGATCAAGTAATAAAATTGACGTAAAAAATTTCAATATTTTCGACTTTTATTTTCAAGCCCAATCAGTACACATTCGAAAAATTTCTAAAATTGACACGTTTATTAAAAGACTGGAAGTTGATGTTTTCTTACATAATCGACCTTCCTGATCTCAAGTTCGTTATCAATTCGACGCTAGAATAGATAGATTTTTTATAAAATTAGAAAAAGCACAAATTAAGCTTTTCTCAACAATCAAACTTTTGTAACTTTTAAACGGAGTGACTTATATTAAATCCAGACACATCAAATTTCTCCGTTTCACAAATGCCATCGAATGCTATGTGAACGAAAATTGTAAGTCTAATAATAAAGAAGTTGAAATTTGCAAATTAGGTCGATTTTAACGAAAACTTTAAATTGAAACATTCGAATGGTCATATCTAAAAATGTACGACTTGTACAGGAAAACTACGGCCAGATTCGTGTTAAGCGGTTCAAGATCTACCAGATTACGTCATAAAATCGATGAAAAAAATTTCAATATTCGACTTTTTTTTTCTACCCCAATCGATAGAAATTTGAAATTTTTTTAAAATCGACATCGTTGCACCCAAAGGCTAGAAATAGGCGTTCTCTTATGTAATCGGCCTTCCTGAACTCAAATCCGTAATCAATTCGACGCTAGAATAAATAGATTTCTTATAAAATTAGAAAAACCACTAAGTTTCGATTTCTTCCAATTTTCAAACTCCTGTAACTTTTGACCGGACAGACTTACATCAAATCAAAATACATTAAATTTCTCCCTTTCACAAATGGTATCTAATGCTATATGAACGAAAATTATAAGTCTAATAATAAAAAAGTTAAAATTTGCAATTTAGGTCGATTTTGACGAAAATTTTGAATTAAAACATTCGAATCGTCATACCTTAAAAAGTACGACATGTACACAGAAACTACGGCCAGATTCGTGTTAAGCGGTTCAAAATCTACCAGATCAAGTCATAAAATTGACGTAAAAAATTTCAATATTTTTGACCTTCATTTTCTAGCCCAATCAATACACATTCGAAAAATTTCTAAAATTGACACGTTTATTAAAAGACTGGAAATTGATGTTTTCTTACATAATCGACCTTCCTGATCTCAAGTTCGTTATCAATTCGACGCTAGAATAGATAGATTTTTTATAAAATTAGATAAAGCACAAATTAAGCTTTTCTCAACAATCAAACTTTTGTAACTTTTGAACGGAGCGACTTACATTAAATACAGATACATCAAATTTCTCCGTTTCACAAATGCCATCGAATGCTTTGTGAACGAAAATTGTAAGTCTAATAATAAAGAAGTTGAAGTTTGCAAATTAGGTCGATTTTAACGAAAACTTTAAATTGAAACATTCGAATCGTCATATCTTAAAAAGTACGACTTGTACAGGAAAACTACGGCCAGATTGGTGTTAAGCGGTTCAAGATCTACCAGATTACGTCATAAAATTGATGAAAAAAATTTCAATATTTTCGACTTTTTTTTTCTACCCCAATCGATAGAAATTTGAATTTTTTTTAAAATCGACATCGTTGCACCCAAAGGCTAGAAATGGGTGTTCTCTTATGTAATCGGCCTTCCTGAACTCAAATCCGTAATCAATTCGACGCTAGAATAAATAGATTTCTTATAAAATTAGAAAAACCACTAAGTTTCGATTTCTTCCAATTTTCAAACTCTTGTAACTTTTGACCGGACAAGACTTACATCAAATCCAAATACATTAAATTGCCCCGTTTCACAAATGCTATCGAATGCTATATGAAGGAAAAATGTAAGTCTAATAATAAAGAAGTTGAAATTTGCAATTTAAGTCGATTTTGATGAAAATTTTGAATTGAAATCCTCGAATGGTCATATCTTAAAAAGTACGACATGTACAGGGAAACTACAGCCAGATTCGTGTTAAGCGGTTCAAAATCTACCAGATCAAGTCATAAAATTGACGTAAAAAATTTCAATATTTTCGACTTTTATTTTCTAGCCCAATCAGTACACATTCGAAAAATTTCTAAAATTGACACGTTTATTAAAAGACTGGAAATTGATGTTTTCTTATATAATCGACCTTCCTGAGCTCAAGTTCGTAATCAATTCAACGCTAGAATAGATGGATTTTTTATAAAATTAGAAAAAGCACAAATTAAACTTTTTTCAACAATCAAACTTTTGTAACTTTTGAACGGAGCGACCTATATTAAATCCAGATACATCAAATTTCTCCGTTTCACAAATGCCATCGAATGCTATGTGAACGAAAATTGTAAGTCTAATAATAAAGAAGTTGAAATTTGCAAATTAGGTCGATTTTAACGAAAACTTTAAATTGAAACATTCGAATGGTCATATCTAAAAAAGTACGACTTGTACTGGAAAACTACGGCCAGATTCGTGTTAAGCGGTTCAAGATCTACCAGATTACGTCATAAAATCGATGTAAAAAATTTCAATATTTTCGACTTTTTTTTTACCCCAATCGATAGAAATTTGAAATTTTTTTAAAATCGACATCGTTGCACCCAAAAGCTAGAAATGGGCGTTCTCTTATGTAATCGGCCTTCCTGAACTCAAATCCGTAATCAATTCGACGCTAGAATAAATAGATTTCTTATAAAATTAGAAAAACCACTAAGTTTCGATTTCTTCCAATTTTCAAACTCCTGTAACTTTTGACCGGACAGACTTACATCAAATCAAAATACATTAAATTTCTCCGTTTCACAAATGGTATCTAATGCTATATGAACGAAAATTATAAGTCTAATAATAAAGAAGTTAAAATTTGCAATTTAGGTCGATTTTGACGAAAATTTTGAATTGAAACATTCGAATCGTCATATCTTAAAAAGTACGACATGTACACAGAAACTACGGCCAGATTCGTGTTAAGCGGTTCAAAATCTACCAGATCAAGTCATAAAATTGACGTAAAAAATTTCAATATTTTTGACCTTCATTTTCTACCCCAATCAATAGACATTCTAAAAATTTCTAAATTGACACGTTTATTAAAAAACTGGAAATTGATGTTTTCTTATATAATCGACCTTCCTGAGCTCAAGTTCGTTACCAATTTGACGCTAGAATAGATAGATTTTTTATTAAATTAGAAAGAGCACAAATTAAGCTTTTTTCAACAATCAAACTTTTGTAACTTTTGAACGGAGCGACTTACATTAAATACAGATACATCAAATTTCTCCGTTTCACAAGTGCCATCGAATGCTTTGTGAACGAAAATTGTAAGTCTAAAAATAAAGAAGTTGAAATTTGCAATTTAGGTCGATTTTGACGAAAACTTTAAATTGAAACATTCGAATGGTCATATCTAAAAAAGTACGACTTGTACAGGAAATCTACGGCCAGATTCGTGTTAAGCGGTTCAAAATCTACCAGATTAAGTCATAAAATCGATGTAAAAAATTTCAATAATTTCGACTTTTTTTTTCTGCCCCAATCGATAGAAATTTGAAAATTTTTTAAAATCGACATCGTTGCACCCAAAGGCTAGAAATGGGCGTTCTCTTATGTAATCGGCCTTCCTGAACTCAAATCCGTAATCAATTCGACGCTAGAATAAATAGATTTCTTATAAAATTAGAAAAACCACTAAGTTTCGATTTCTTCCAATTTTCAAACTCCTGTAACTTTTGACCGGACAGACTTACATCAAATCAAAATACATTAAATTTCTCCCTTTCACAAATGGTATCTAATGCTATATGAACGAAAATTATAAGTCTAATAATAAAAAAGTTAAAATTTGCAATTTAGGTCGATTTTGACGAAAATTTTGAATTAAAACATTCGAATCGTCATACCTTAAAAAGTACGACATGTACACAGAAACTACGGCCAGATTCGTGTTAAGCGGTTCAAAATCTACCAGATCAAGTCATAAAATTGACGTAAAAAATTTCAATATATTTGACCTTCATTTTCTAGCCCAATCAATACACATTCGAAAAATTTCTAAAATTGACACGTTTATTAAAAGACTGGAAATTGATGTTTTCTTACATAATCGACCTTCCTGATCTCAAGTTCGTTATCAATTCGACGCTAGAATAGATAGATTTTTTATAAAATTAGATAAAGCACAAATTAAGCTTTTCTCAACAATCAAACTTTTGTAACTTTTGAACGGAGCGACTTACATTAAATACAGATACATCAAATTTCTCCGTTTCACAAATGCCATCGAATGCTTTGTGAACGAAAATTGTAAGTCTAATAATAAAGAAGTTGAAGTTTGCAAATTAGGTCGATTTTAACGAAAACTTTAAATTGAAACATTCGAATCGTCATATCTTAAAAAGTACGACTTGTACAGGAAAACTACGGCCAGATTGGTGTTAAGCGGTTCAAGATCTACCAGATTACGTCATAAAATTGATGAAAAAAATTTCAATATTTTCGACTTTTTTTTTCTACCCCAATCGATAGAAATTTGAATTTTTTTTAAAATCGACATCGTTGCACCCAAAGGCTAGAAATGGGTGTTCTCTTATGTAATCGGCCTTCCTGAACTCAAATCCGTAATCAATTCGACGCTAGAATAAATAGATTTCTTATAAAATTAGAAAAACCACTAAGTTTCGATTTCTTCCAATTTTCAAACTATTGTAACTTTTGACCGGACAAGACTTACATCAAATCCAAATACATTAAATTGCCCCGTTTCACAAATGCTATCGAATGCTATATGAAGGAAAAATGTAAGTCTAATAATAAAGAAGTTGAAATTTGCAATTTAAGTCGATTTTGATGAAAATTTTGAATTGAAATCCTCGAATGGTCATATCTTAAAAAGTACGACATGTACAGGGAAACTACAGCCAGATTCGTGTTAAGCGGTTCAAAATCTACCAGATCAAGTCATAAAATTGACGTAAAAAATTTCAATATTTTCGACTTTTATTTTCTAGCCCAATCAGTACACATTCGAAAAATTTCTAAAATTGACACGTTTATTAAAAGACTGGAAATTGATGTTTTCTTATATAATCGACCTTCCTGAGCTCAAGTTCGTAATCAATTCAACGCTAGAATAGATGGATTTTTTATAAAATTAGAAAAAGCACAAATTAAACTTTTTTCAACAATCAAACTTTTGTAACTTTTGAACGGAGCGACCTATATTAAATCCAGATACATCAAATTTCTCCGTTTCACAAATGCCATCGAATGCTATGTGAACGAAAATTGTAAGTCTAATAATAAAGAAGTTGAAATTTGCAAATTAGGTCGATTTTAACGAAAACTTTAAATTGAAACATTCGAATGGTCATATCTAAAAAAGTACGACTTGTACTGGAAAACTACGGCCAGATTCGTGTTAAGCGGTTCAAGATCTACCAGATTACGTCATAAAATCGATGTAAAAAATTTCAATATTTTCGACTTTTTTTTTTACCCCAATCGATAGAAATTTGAAATTTTTTTAAAATCGACATCGTTGCACCCAAAAGCTAGAAATGGGCGTTCTCTTATGTAATCGGCCTTCCTGAACTCAAATCCGTAATCAATTCGACGCTAGAATAAATAGATTTCTTATAAAATTAGAAAAACCACTAAGTTTCGATTTCTTCCAATTTTCAAACTCCTGTAACTTTTGACCGGACAGACTTACATCAAATCAAAATACATTAAATTTCTCCGTTTCACAAATGGTATCTAATGCTATATGAACGAAAATTATAAGTCTAATAATAAAGAAGTTAAAATTTGCAATTTAGGTCGATTTTGACGAAAATTTTGAATTGAAACATTCGAATCGTCATATCTTAAAAAGTACGACATGTACACAGAAACTACGGCCAGATTCGTGTTAAGCGGTTCAAAATCTACCAGATCAAGTCATAAAATTGACGTAAAAAATTTCAATATTTTTGACCTTCATTTTCTACCCCAATCAATAGACATTCTAAAAATTTCTAAATTGACACGTTTATTAAAAAACTGGAAATTGATGTTTTCTTATATAATCGACCTTCCTGAGCTCAAGTTCGTTACCAATTTGACGCTAGAATAGATAGATTTTTTATTAAATTAGAAAGAGCACAAATTAAGCTTTTTTCAACAATCAAACTTTTGTAACTTTTGAACGGAGCGACTTACATTAAATACAGATACATCAAATTTCTCCGTTTCACAAGTGCCATCGAATGCTTTGTGAACGAAAATTGTAAGTCTAAAAATAAAGAAGTTGAAATTTGCAATTTAGGTCGATTTTGACGAAAACTTTAAATTGAAACATTCGAATGGTCATATCTAAAAAAGTACGACTTGTACAGGAAATCTACGGCCAGATTCGTGTTAAGCGGTTCAAAATCTACCAGATTAAGTCATAAAATCGATGTAAAAAATTTCAATAATTTCGACTTTTTTTTTCTGCCCCAATCGATAGAAATTTGAAAATTTTTTAAAATCGACATCGTTGCACCCAAAGGCTAGAAATGGGCGTTCTCTTATGTAATCGGCCTTCCTGAACTCAAATCCGTAATCAATTCGACGCTAGAATAAATAGATTTCTTATAAAATTAGAAAAACCACTAAGTTTCGATTTCTTCCAATTTTCAAACTCTTGTAACTTTTGACCGGACAGACTTACATTAAATCCAAATACATTAAATTTCTCCGTTTTACAAATGCTATCGAATGCTATATGAACGAAAATTGTAAGTCTAATAATAAAAAAGTTGAAATTTGCAATTTAGGTGGATTTTGACGAAAATTTTGAATTGAAACATTCGAATGGTCAAATCTTAAAAAGTACGATTTGAACAGGAATACTGCGGCCAGATTCGTGTTAAGCGGTTAAAAATCTACCAGATTAAGTCATAAAATCGATGTAAAAAATTTAATTTTTTTTTTACCCCAATCGATAGAAATTTTAGCAATTCCTAAAATCGAAATCGTTGCACCCAAGAGCTACAAATGGGCGTTTTGTAAAGCAAAAGTTTAAGGTTAGCACCTTCTATGTAATCGGTACCTTGTAGCTGTTACTAACTGGAATAATTCCGTCGGCCCAGCTGTTTATTCCGACTGCCAGCAGCTAAATAGTTATCTGGATGGCCACGGGCTACAAAGAAGGACGCTTTGCTTTTTGCCGGCCCTAACCAGCATAAATTCCGCGTCAAAGTTTTGCGCAAATCTGCTTAAAAACTTGGAAACTTCTGTTAAATGCATTATCCTCCTTTTTTTGCACTTCCCATCCTCATTTTATAACCGCCCTAACTGGCGCGTTTCCTATAGACTTCTGCGCCATTTCATCAACAATTCGTTCCGGGACCGATGTTTCAATTTTGCCGACGTATCTGTCCATTCGGCGAATTTTCGAACCCACCATCCTCCAAAAAATGAAGGCTGCCAAGCCAAACCCATTATGCAATCTCACCTGATTAGGATCGAATCTAATTTCCGCCCTATTGAAACTCGACCAGCTAGCAGTGAGAGAGGAGGCAGAATTAGGCAATGTTAATTAGCTCCAGATTATAGCTGGAGACAACTGGAATGATTGAAAGGCGACGTCAGTCAAGCGAGCTGTTACTGATCATTCCTCAGCGCCGTAATTGCCAGTCTATTAAGGTTTGGTCGCTTGGTCAACTAAATCCAAACATAAGGTACGCTACGAGAAGCATGAAGTAAAATTGTTCAACACCAAATATTTGACACCCTCTTTCAGCATCCCCCTTTACAACATCAAATAAACTATGAGAAATTAGGTATAAACTTCTTTGCTTAATACTTTCAATTTATTACGACCAATTTATGTCTTGATGTAAAAAAATTATCTAAACGTCGTAACGTGATTGGTTTCATCCGGGTCGTTGGCTTAATTAAGCCTTTTCGCAAATTTCTGTCGAACAACCCTCTGGTATCAATCTGAAACGGCGCTAACTGAACGATGCCGGTCTGTGGGCGCGTAATTTCGTTAATCTCTCGCATCAAAATTAAAATTACAAAATTGAAAACTGCCCTCGTCGCCATGAATTCCATTCAGAATTACGCGCCTGGTCGAAAATGAAATTCGGCCGTTCCTTAACCGGATTGGGCTGATCCGATGCGAACTTTCGATTTTTGCCAACAACGCAAATTGAAGGCCCTCGTATCGCGTTTATATAATTACAAGGGGTCGTTTCTTGAACTTGCCCAATAACTCATCGATATCTCGGTTTGGATTTGCCGCAGGATAGGTGGGTACCCCTCCTGATCGATAAGTATTGCTATATAAGCCGGAGCTTTGTCTTCTGGGGCAATTATTTATTTTTTTTCGGTCCAGTCCCCGAAAACGTCTCGGTGTTATTGATGCGCCCACCCCCTCAATATATCACTGGATGTCTAGATTTAAATGTGTTTCAGGATGTTGCTGTTGTGCCGCGTTTTCGCTTGCCGCTCCACTTTATTGCCCTCAAGAGCAGACGTGTGGATCGTTAGGTGATCTGCTTTATATATGGCGGTCATCAATCGAGGATGATCTTGAATAAGCAGTTGACACCTAAAACGACCGGCATTTTCAGCGCCAAGAACGCTTTATAGCCAGCACTAATAATCAATGGACACGAACATAATAGGGCGCGTCCTAATTTTAGCCACGAACAAACAGTTTTATTAATTGCCCATCGAATTTTTTATGAACGTTCGGTAACGACTCTCATCAAAAATCAATCATTTTTAACGAGTCCTGGTACTCTTGGCCATAAAATTCAAATCTATCGCTTTCCTGTACTTTCATCTAAAAACGATGCAATAAAAACGTAAATTAATTCAATTTTGACGTTACTTATCGGTTCCTCAACCGAGAACTATTCCAAATTTTCTTCCATCAAGAAGCTACAACTCTCTCACTTCAACATGTTTCTTACCATCTTCGGCCTCGTTTTGTCTCTCTCGGGCAATAATTAAAACGTTTCCTGAATTTCGTCAGTTTTAGAGGGATAAACAGTCAGTTGAACGAAATTGTGTTAATAAATAAATTTCTCCAGCGACTTACCATGTTAGCCGACCTATTTAAACGCGTTTACGACCTCGTCCTAGGAATAAAGCGTGCCATAAAGTGCGCACCACCAACCCGTAGTTTCTCGCTCTACTTAGCCCGAGTCCTATATGAAGGTTGCAGCCCTTTCCTGTGCTGCCGAAAAATACCCAGCAGCAACATTTAACGAAATCTGACACAAACCGAATTTATTGGGGTTACCTCGAAGCGACCCCGCCGAAACAAAGGGAGAGTCGCCAAATAAATTTCTCACATGGAAATTCAACCCGTCGCCCCCATACTGAAACTTCATTACGTTGCTGCTGGTCGAAACGTTTCAGAGCGACAACGCCAGAAAGAGGTTTCATCTCTACGTGATGACACTGCCAACACTGCGGTCACCAAGTACCTGTGAATTTTTCAAGTTGGTAGCGTGATTTGCGGCCGGCCAAATTTCCCACAGGAGCAATTGTTAAACATTCATTAATAGGGGATAATGTAGATACGTGCGAGGAGGCCCCGGTTGGATCGTTGACAAGAACCGTGTGCATCAGCCGCCTTAATTCAATCGGGAACGGCGCTCCGGAACTCCTTACATATGGAAATTACTGAAATCAGCCGGATATTCACGTTTAATAGAGCCGACTCGCACGTCAATTTATTTTGATTGGTGTTGTGTGTGTGCGTGTCGTGTGAGCGAAGGACCGTACAACTTGATCAGCCACTTTTTGAATGTTATTCGAGAGAAAATCATGCCAAAGCCGGGATTTTAAGGATGGCAAATCGGTGGACAAAAATTTAAGACGAACAACAAAGGAGAGGACAACTTCTTAGTTTTTTTCTTTTTTCGAAAATTTGTAACAATAAAAAATAGAAAAAGTAAAGTTGTTCTTTATAACGTCCTGCTCTCTCTTGTAACTTTTTTATTGTTTTTGCTTCCACTTTTTTAGTTTCGGATTTAGTCATCACTTTACATTGTTCTACGAAGCACTTGTAGTTAAACAGGGTAGCGTCAAAAAGTGAGAAAATTCAAGCACCATACAATCAGAAAAAATCAAAAATTATAAAAAAAACTCTTCATCATTTGATAAGTGGAGTATCGATCGAAATTAGGTGGTCAAACTATCAAAGCTACAGCTGGTTTGTCGCAGATCTTTCTACGGCACCATCTAGTCTCGTCGCAAAAGTCGCCAAACGCACTGCTTTTTTCAGATTACCATGACAAAAAGCCTCATCTGTCAGTGAATACAGCGTGGCCGATAAAGCTGTCCTTGGCGCATAAACGACACAAGGTATTATAAAGCTTGGGTCCCTTGACTCCATTTCGGATGTTAGTCCTATCCATCCTGATGTATCTTCATATCGAAATCCCCCGGAATATTTTATCATTCAAATCGAATTTTCCCTGTAAGCTAGCAATATGAAGGGACAGGCGTTTAACTGTAATGTGAAATCAATATTTTTTCGACGACGAAATATGACGGCTCCTGGCGGTTTCAGGATGTTACCTGGTGGATGCTGCGTCGTGATTTAAGAGCTTTCGAAAAACCTAGGAAATAAGGTGATGAGAACTCGTCGCTGGGACAAGTTAAATTAGTGATGGCACGCGCGAGCGGCTGTCAGGTAATTAAAATTGTTGTTCGATACGGAACTTGTGGCAGTTGGTAAGAAGTTGAGATAAACTCCATCTGACTTATTTGGGCCGAGGCAGCTACACAACAATAAATAATGCATGCGTTCTGTAACGCGGCGGGCCAAATTGCCTGAATAAAGTGAATTACGAAACAACGTCTGTAATGGGAGACGTAAAATAACAAGTTTGTGGGTGCCGTAATGAATATTATATATACGCATACTTTTCGCATTAGACATATTGATGAAACTAGATTTACTGTAATGAGTTATCGATTTATTCGTAACAAAACAAAAAATAAATTTAAATTATTCCGCACGAGTGTAGGACAATTGACAAATTCAATTTCAAGTTTCAAGATTACAATTGTGCTGTACCTAGATTTTAAGTTCCAATAACTCTGCCACAGCATCGATTTGTCGTAAGTATTGCCGTCGAAAAAAACTGGATAGCGTGAGGTTAATTCCGATTAGATATGAGAGAGCGATAATTCCCAGTTAACCCCCTACACTCCGGGATTATATGTGTTTATAATGTCTCCTGTAATTAAACTCTACTTACTTGAGTTATGATTTAATAATGGACGGAATTACCACGCGCACTTCCAGCCGGGTCATCATATTAACCACCCAGAGACGGTAGTTCAACTTTTTTGTTGTCTGGAAATATTAGAGAGCTGCGAGCAAATAGTTGAAAGGACGAAGTGAATTCTTTATGAGAAAAATTGTTCTACTTAGTCAGACTCGGACGCTACAATTCAAGGGAAATTTCCCAGAGGACCAATTGGCTGGAGTGGTCTAAAAATGGGACGTTGGTGATTTTGCATTTGCTTCATAATTGAATATTTATCATTCGTAATGAGAAGCATTCGTCTTGTGTCAGAATTCGTGATAATAAATTAATGAGACACGATGTTGGAACAAAAGCCGAGTTGGTGGTAGTTAGCTTGATTCATTTGACATTGTTTACAGAACTGCTAAGGTACATTTCTGAAAGTTTGTTTTAAATTTTATTTCAAGTAGTGAAGTACTTGCTCTATTATATATACATTATTTAATACAACTTAATACCTTCAATGTGCTAGACAATAATTATTTTTTGAACAATACAACGTCATTGTTTAAACAGCCACTCTCGTTTTACAATTGCGAATTAAATTTTTTAAACAATGTAATAATTGGAAGGTACCCAACGATAAAATATTCAGCTTATTTGAGCTTGGAATAAGAGATATAAAAACTTTTGAATTATGTAATCTCTTTGAGCTATTTTGAGTTTATTTAGCTCTCTTGAAGAAGACTAATTAAAATAAAAAAGCACTGTAGATTATCGAATGACATTTGGAAGAACAGTGGTAAGTTGATTTAGGTAATGTTTCATATCTACAATCTTCTATGCCCAATTAAGGTACGTAACAATACAAGACGACACGTTATGTGTCGAATTATGTGACAAAAGCAGGTTTCGTTCCATATTTCTTCCCTTTATAATTTCGCTCTGAACAGATATTCAGATTGGATGTTCGCTCAGTTGGCACATGCATAGCGACACCTATTTTTTTCTTCTTTTCACGCCTTTGGAACCGTTGTCGGAATGCAGAATTACGGTATCGATCAAACGAAGCTCGAGTTCCGACACCCGTAAATTGTCAAAAAAACATTTTTTTTTTCGGCAGTGCGAAGCAATTATTATAAATCTCAATACCGCGCTGCCAGTGCCGTAACCGATATTTCTCTTACCTGACTTTTATAATGGCCACAGGCGATATTTCAGTCGGTCCTAATATGACCCTTATCGAATACATCACCGTTCACCCTCTCCTCTTGGATGGCTGGAAGCATTATATCATTCTCTCTTCCAACTCATATAGCCCCACGGGAGTGAAATATGCTCCAAAAATTGTTGACCTTTCCAGATTTGACCCTATTAATTTTTATTTACGGTCTTGCCTCTGTAATTTATTCGATTCCGTTGTTTTTCGCCGGCGTGTTCGTGTTAGTTTTTGGAGAAAAGTTTCAGTGTTGAAGTTTATTATTAACTATAGCGAGAGAGCGGGGACGATTGTTTGAAAGTCGACCAGATCCTTTGTTGGTGCCTACACACGAATTACTCGTTCTTGAGTGTACATAAAATTTGGTTACGAACAAAGCCGGTTATGAAATTAAATTGTTCCAAGTTGTTCGGATTACATTGTTTTCTAACATCGCGTATCTCGTTCAACTTTCTGACGCGCAGAGTTGATCTAATTAGACGCTCTAACTAAAATCCTCAAAAAGCTGCAAAACTATTGCGTTGATAGAGTGTGATATGGTTATTGATCTGGTGTTTGCATGACTTTTGATGTTTCTGGTCAGGTTCATGGGCACCGGCAGCATATCTTAACAGCACATCTGCAGTAAAACGCCATAATGCTAAGTTGCCGCAGTTTCACCAATAAATTGCCTTCATGTAGCATTTCTTTCTTAATTTGACTATAAGTAGCTCTTTGCAGGCAATTAAGAATTGTTTCAGTTCGAGGAATTTATAATTTTTGTAGCGCCAAACTTAACGCCAACACATGCAAAATTCCTTATCTAAATCTGCCGCCTTAGTAGTTCTGCATCAAATTCTGTGTCGTGAGGTCTCCACAGGGTGTTCAAATAACATGTATGCAGTCGCCACCTGCTGATGTAGATATTAATATTGCAATGCCTTGTGTATCCTCATCATACGAAGCTTCATCACGGGTCGACTGACGGTATTTGCTTGAGCATTCAACCTTCGACTGTTCGAGTCCCGTTCCCTAATTTAGTCTGTTTTCATTTCCACTCCAGGCCGTACACTCCTATGATGTTTGTTATAAGTTTGGCATTGTTGGAAAATACCAATAACGTTCGAGTTCCGGGTAGTTGGTCGAAGCGAAGAGGAGACAGTTTGTGCGAATTCCCTATGCGCGATGTTAACACGATCCTCCAACAACGAGAATGTACACCAACAGTTTTATAATGCGCCACTCCAACTTGTAGGGTTATTGCGTCACGAGAGTGCAGAGTGCATACTGAGAATGCCCGGTTGAATCCGGGAGCTTCCAGCTGAACCGAACAATGAAAGCTTTCGGGATGATACGCTATAACGAAACGAAAATCGCCGCCGAAAGGTACGATGCAACACGTAACACGGACCAGATGGGTGATGGTTAATTTTTTTTAGAAGCAACTGCGACACGCTTGAAAATTGAAATAGAGCCTAGGTAGGTACATACATGTCTCCTGTTGTGCGTCAATATTGCAAATCTTTCAAAGAAATAATTCTCTATAATAACAAAAAGAGAATAGGAAGCGGTCATAAAAATCTAAAGGTAGTTGATTGTTGTCAATGCTTCAGTTCTGGTTGTGGGTCTTCGTAATCAAGGTTTTGACTCCAATCACCGGCATGCAACGCCGATTTGAATCAATTAACCTGTTTCGGTGACCCGGTCAGAAATGGTGGATGCGCCGGGTGAATGCATAGAAGGTTGAGCAAAGAAAATTAGTGCAACTAGTTGAGTAATCGGTGTGCCCCACATAAGAAAATGACAATAATCAAGCGAAATCGCCCACAGCAATGACAAATTAGTAGCAATTTCGCTCCTGGTTACGTAACGCAGTAAAACACAGGACTAGCTAAATGGAACAGAGACATAAACAATTCGTTTTAGTTATGTTGTTTGCGTTTTAGCTCCTGAGGGGAAGTTGCGAAGTGAAACCGGAAATCGCGCTTTCGCTTTCGTCGCGCTACTTTCTCACTTTACTTCAGGGGTAGATATCGGGTCGTCCCGAAATTTGCATGGGTGTCTCCGTGTCTGG
This sequence comes from Schizotus pectinicornis, assembly GCA_951805265.1. Classification (NCBI taxonomy): domain Eukaryota; kingdom Metazoa; phylum Arthropoda; class Insecta; order Coleoptera; family Pyrochroidae; genus Schizotus; species Schizotus pectinicornis. Next base: position 2,170,616 of record OX638204.1, on the reverse strand, counting down.
GACCCTCCCCGGTCTCCGGCCGGTCTGGGAGTTTTGCCGTTCTCGATATATTCGGATAAATAATTTATAAACAAGTTCGGTTTTGCAAGTCCAACTTCCCTCTTAAGAATAATTCGTCGAGTTCGTAACTACTCCGCACTTGAAAAGTTATATCGAAAAGTTGGTTCGGTGTTGATTCCGTTTGAAAATCTCCAGGAAGCGGACGGTAGCGACGTCGATTTCTGGCGTGTTCTCGTCGCGTTTCTCCTCACCCACAATGTCGTGACTTATACATAAAAAGTTGACCTGCGTCGCCCGCTCGTCATTAATAAAGCTTTCTGCGTACCATAAATCATCGAGAAAATTTGCTGGTGGGTCAAAGGGAAAAAGCGGCGTCGACACCGCCGTTTTACTTAATGCACATGTTTATTTCCGAATTGGCGGCGTAACGATCGCGTGGAACCTCCGGCAATTTATTAGTGAAAATGTTGCCTTTCAACGAATTAGTTCAGGTGTTTCGCGAAATCGCACCGGCGGGCGGAGAGAGCGAGTACTGAGGGATTAGCTGCCGGGCCGCAACTCCTACAGTCAACTTCATTACGTTGATAAAACTCCAGCGGCAAACATTAAACAGCGCTTAAATTAATGAGACACGAGCACTATCCATCAACTTTAAGCGCCAAACAAGTAACTTTCACGAGAGGCAGCAGCGAAAACCTTAATTCTCGCCTTGTCCTTCGTCTCGTGTTGTCCTTGAAATTACGCAGAAATTTAAACTCCCTTTTATCCAAGCGCTTAATTCGTAATTGCTGCGCCTTTGTAGTCTACCTCGGCAAATGTGCCACCAACGTAGCAGATATAATGAAAGCTCAACACTATAATCGGTAACTGTTTTGCTTTCATCTACTATTTAAAAAGTCTATTTCAAATTGTCAGTGACTTAGGCAAAATTTATCCGGCGGCTCCACCAACGGTCAATGTAGACATTATGGCGCTTCTTAGATTTGACAAAAAGTTCGACAACTTCAAGTGTATTAGCCCTTACCTTCGTTCAACAGTTGATTGTGAACAAACCACTTTCAATAATGATGGTTCATAACGCAATTAAAGCAGATTCTGACCTTTTTATTGTAAATAGGTACCAGCGATTGTAATCCAAAGCCGCCCCCGGCTCGCTTTTTGTCAGCCATGAAACCAAATCCTTGTACAGCCGGTAATGAACGTGTAATTTTGGCTTAATTACCTAGAAAATGATGTATTTACACGTACGCTATCCCGGCGTCCTTTTAAACCGACTCCCTTTTGGGTCCTCGCCCCAGGAAACGCTCTATCGATTAATTAATTGCGTAATAAGTGCGGATGTTTTGAGTGCGCCTCGACTGGATATTCGCTGCTGCCTCCTCCGCTTTAGGAACTCCGCCGAACAATAACCCGAACCCGTTTCGGCGCCAATAACGCCGTCTCGACGCACCAATTTCCAGGTCGCAGGCATCCGGCTCCGGTTCCTCCACCCGCAGGTTCCGCTTAATGTGTGATTAAGTGACGTTCTCGTGACGTCGCGGTGCCCCCTTGTGTTGGCCGGGGGGCGACGGCGGCGACGGATGCCGTCGCGTGAACTCTTACATTTATCAAATGTTTATTGTTTCCTTTATTCGCGACGTTCGTCCTCGCTTTGATCTTTATCGAAGCCTGGAGTAAATTGGCGGCCGTATCCTTTGAGTACGAATTCATGTCGGGAGCGTGTTTATTGCGGCGTGGGGAAAAGAGTTGGAGAGGCGCCGGAGGGGCGCCGTGCGGCCGACAGCTTCTAATAATAGCGACCATGCACCTCTTCGCTATCTTCAATTGAAACTAGCAACTCTTCCACAACAATAATCTTCTGAAAAAGTTTGACAACTTATCGGCTTGTGCCAGATTTTCTTATAGTAGTCATCAGCTCTCGTTTTTGATTCTTGCAGTAGAAAGTATCCGTTTCTATGACGTTGAATGCTAGCTCACATGCGGTGTGTTGGGCTTGTTAACGCTCTGGCTGGATTATTGTTTCAGTGAGCCCTCAGGTTGAAGGCGCTAAATTCCCGTCTAATTGCCGCCTGTCGCCTCGCCCTCCCGTTGAAACGTCTTGAGTAATGCCCAGATCCCGTTCTCATCAAAGTCGAAGCCGGGAACGTTGTCAGTCTCAAATTATCCATCCTGCCGAGCCTCCCGGCTCTCCCGTTCTAAATCTAAAGTTGACCCCTGACTTAAAGAGGCCTCACCAAGTTAAACAAAGACCTCTCAAACAACTCGCGCACAAAGACTGACTTGGTGGATTTACGCAACGGCCATGTTCGCATGTTCCCTTAATTCACCCACACTGAAAACTTTATGGTCACTTTGCAACTTCGTCACTATCCAGTTTCATTTTCGTAATTACATTGTTTACGTAAATTTAGAAAGAGGAGACGTGGAAGGTGGTGAATAACTGTCTTGAGAATGGTTTGTAGGTTGGTAGGGATTTAGCTACGCGAAAGGTCTTAAACGGCTTTATAATCTAATATTAATGCTGCGTAAACAAGGGTGTATATTTCAGCCTGTTGAGACATTGATCCGAACACAAAAACCTCCATCGTCGTTTATAGCAGCTCAATCAATCAAGACATGACACTTACATTGCTTAAGGTGGAAACTTTCACACCGACCGTTCGGCAAAAGGAAGTGTTACCACCCTCTTCCTTCCATCTTGCAAAATAGCATCCACATACAGGGTAACTTTAATGCATTAGTGACGATCGCTAAGAGAGCAGCAAAACTTGACCAGTTTGAAGGTTTGAAAAACCGCGAGTGGATGGTCAATTTGAAAGATTACTTTTTTACTGTAATAGGGTTGACCAACAGTCACTTGTACAAAAGTTCAAAAATTTCAGATTTTTTTCTTGCTTTAGTCATAAGTGTTTGGAATTTTTATAATAACTTTACGATTTTTGGGGCAGGCATTTTTTAATTCGAATTTTTATTATTGGGCGACTTTAATTTACGACATCCCGACAAATACATTTTTTAATCTCGTTTGTCTCTTTGCAGGATTGCGTCGTCACGTTGGCCCGAGGCAGTAAACGTAAGTTTTATTTACTGCTGATTATTACATCTGAGGACGCATCGACGTAAATCCTTGTGGAGGACCCTAAACACTTTTACGAGTTATTTTGAATATATTAAAGGTTTCAAATTTCCAGGCGGAAGTCATATTATTTACGTGCTCGAATCTTGCAGAAACTATTTGCCGATTTAATGGACCAGACATAAAAAAATTGAGAACTCTTTGGATAAGTTATGGCAATAAACAAGTTTACTTCCGGCGATATGGGCACTCTGAAAAATCAAATTTTGCAGTAAAAACTTGATTAACAACCCTATGATAATGTCGGTATTTACCCCAAATCCTGATCAACTAAAACTAAAGGACAGTTTACGAAAACAAAAATAAGATAAAAAAAATATGAACGTATTGTAAAAAAACTTATTTCATGTTGACGGCAACAATTTTTAAAGAGCGTCCAAGCAAATCGTGCCATCTTGCTAGTTGGAACTAATTCAAAAACTGATGTCGAGTACAAGTTTTCTGTCGCTTTTATATCACTTAAAAACAATAATAGTTGCAGGTTTTTTCAGTGCCTCGTTATTGGAACAACACAATAAAGTTTAATATTATTTGTAAAAACAACAAACAATTCTCCAAATGGTGTTTGTTTTAATAATGAAATTACTTCTTCCTACGTTGAATTTTTGCTGCAACGCACTCGCCTGCGAAACTAATTGTCGAAGTTTCTCGGCGAATCCGTCACTTACTCTTAAGCCTCTTCTCCTACACCCCATTGCCTCCGAAACCCTTGCAGCAACTGCAGGACTCTTTTCGACGGCCCTAATTATTCCTGACATCCGCCGACGCAAATGCGATTAGGGCTTCGGCAGCAGGAAAAAAGTTGAAAGAAAATATTCGTTCCTAATTAAATTCACCTAATTATTCATAACGGAAGCAACTTTTAAAAAAAATAACGAAGGCGAGAGCACACTGCCGTTTCGTTTGCCTGTTTAAATTTTAAATAAAGCTTTCTCAAAGTGCAGCTCGGAATGAAAAAACGGGATAGATCGCCAGAAAGACATGAAACGACGAGAATCATTACTGCGGCCCACTTTACGACTTTAATTAATTTTTTTAACGAGCACTCGTCTTGCAGTCCGATGCCTCATTTCGGGAACAATTAGGATCTAGCATGCCAAGAAGCGTCAGAAACAAGCGAGACGCCAAATGTGCAACAGTGACGCAACCGCCAATTTCACACCTCGCATACCTATAATTAGTAAAAATGCATGACGTCGTCGCTTTTCACCTTAAATTTCAAAGTTCATTAACCATCGCTGTATAAATATTTCTGAAAATTCGGGCCAATAACACGTGTTCAAGCAAGATTCTTCTGAGGTCCTTTCATGTTACAGCACATGAGACTTGTGACTTTATTTGTTAGCAGGGTACAATTCTCAAACGGTTGTTAATTACTAGTCTCCTAGGCGAAATGACGTCTCTTTGGTCTAGAGACGAATGAATAAAGGACTTTGTGACGTCATTGTGTATGCGAAATGAATTCGAATCGCAGTCAGGAAACTTTCGCTGTTAGACAAACAAAGTTGATGGTCCTTCGAAAAGTTTGGGATGTCATCACGGTTGTAACGTTTTTTTCGTTATCTTCCACCTATGTTTTTATTCACTTCTATTTCTTCTATACGACCCCGTTATCGTGGGCGATCGATAGTTTTGATTGCTCACCGCGGTTCTAGACAAAAGTCCGCAAAACTTTTGTTTGCCCCAAGAATTAAAGTTAACCTTTAGATGTTTTCGGTCGTGAAACTGTAAACAGCACTCTAGAATTTATATTATTCTGGTGAAACTCTACACTTGAAAAGTTGTGCAGCCACATAGGTCGGTTTTGACTTTAATATCAAATGACAAGATATTCCCACTCACATTCACAGTGTTGTGGTGCAAAGAGTGATAGAAAGACGAACGAACAATAAACATTAACGAATAATGGAAAAAGCGACCCCGAGTCTCCCCAAAACGCAAGTTTCAAAGAACAATCCAAAACTCGGGGCGAGTCCGCAGATGTTTCGTTTCAACAAAAACGGAAATTTCTATGACAATTAATACGATTTTGTTGGAAGCAATAAAACTTTTTTAATTAAACACATGTTATTTCGAATCCGGGTGCTTTATTGCATTTTGTAGTTGGCAACAAAAAGCTTTGTCAAAAAAAGCAAATAAAACGGAGACGACGCGTGTTTGTTTCGACTTGTTCTTTTTTGTTGTTTGCACTGTAGATTTTCGGACGGTTTTAAACCGTAGCTTGTTCTGGATCCATGTAAGTTTTATAAGCTATTTACGACTCTTTGTGTTTGTGTCGTAATTGGACCTGGCGAGCTTTATTATGATCTATGTCGACGACGGCTCACATACACTCACACAACACAGGGCAGGGGGTGGCGGGACGTTTTGCTTTATTGCGATGTTGTCGGAACGACCGAGCTCGTATAGACTTGTTACAGCATGACGGATCGCGAGCCCACGGCAAATACCGGAAAAAGAACCAGTCCTCTAGATAATGAGGAAACTTTCAGGATATTGTGCCAAAATGTATTCCATGCAGATGAATTCGGTGCCACTCCAAGAACGGAGTAATTAAGGGTTGTTTTCCAATAATTAGAATAGAAGAGTCGACCAATTGAAGGCCAGTCGACCTGTTAGTATTCTTCTACATTGGCCAGTCAGCTCTTATAATAATTTTAAGTTTTTTAAAATTTATTTATTGTATCAAGTCTGCTTGGTGCGTGTTAAGAAATGCCTGATAAGTGCAAGAAAAATTTATGTTTAAGATTCAAAAATTTAAATAGGCTTCTTTTTATTGGCTTCGCCAGCTTAAAGTTAAATATTACTTGATTGTGTATGGTACCGACGCACAAACCTCGTTAATTTATTTGTAGCGAGCGAGAAAACACTTGTATAATGTAAAACGTCCTAAACAGTCTCATCGAATTCGAAATTTAACGTAAATACACGTCGAGGTTTCAATTTGCCGCTAGTTTCAAACACACCTAGTTTGAAGTAAATTAGAGGAAAGTTTGATCGCGTAAAGCGGTTTTATTGTTAAATATTCAGTTGCTAGCTTGATACGAGTTTAAGCGATTAGTACTTGTAAGTACTTTAACTCTCGAATTTACAAGTGCAACCAAATGCATTTCCATTGTTCACATTCAATGAAACCTTCACATAATGAGATTTCTATCTAGTTAATTGTAATTGAAGTTTGAAGGTAAAGAGTGTAAAAACATAATTCACAAATTCGATTTTTCCAAAATTGCTGTAGATAACATTCGAAAATTTCCAACCTTCATCACGTTACCTTATTGATCATGTGATGTAAGGATCAGGGCCTTAACCAATCATTATTATTCAGTGAAAGTAGCAAAACACTAGCGACCTATATTTTATGGAAGCTTTAGCAAAACCCCCTTCATTTCCACTATTCGGGTCAGGTCGTAGGAGTTGGCAAATTTCATTAAATAAACATATACCTCAGTGGTTACATCGCTCTCACGAATCTATGATAATTTAATACATTCAGCTATCTACAAATTCATCAACTTTCCTAACTCGTTTATATCCTGCGCAATAGGATTAATGCAAGTTTCATTATTATTCAGCCATTTCACGTTTTTGTAACTGGAGAAAGAAGCATCAGCCAGTTGTGTTTTATTTCCTCTACAAATGACTTCAAATGACATTAACGAAAACCGTCGGACGTTACGTCATCAGTTAGGGCTCCTCCCGAATTTAAATCCAAAGAATTTCATGAATAGGACATTACAGAAACAATTCCTGGCCAATTAAGCATTAAATTACCATTCCCTGCCGCAATTAGGGCGAGGAAATGCGCAAAATATTTGATTTAATTGGATGGATTATTTTTTTAATGCGAATCCAGCCGTATTTTTACGGGTTCAATTTGCTTATTGCGTCGCAATTAACTTTTGTAGCTTTCTTAATGGATTACGAGCGGCACGTGAAGCCGAAATCGCTCAAGCTCCAGCAGCTTTTGGCCATAACTCAAAATTCTGGCGTTATTGACGGAAGCTTTCGGCGATAAGTGCATTTCCTTGCAGAATGATGGCCAAGACATGAATGTTGCATTACCTTACTGTAGCTGTTTGAGTTGTGAGTTTCGGGTCGTAATCCCGCATGTGAAATATGTGAAATCTGCAAATAAAGATCGTAGTAAATTGACCCCCTGTAAGCCGTGTTAGATATATTTATCTTTTGTCGACGCAGCCATCAGCGCCAACGTCGACCGGCTGCGTTTGTATTGGGGGTAGTAATCGGTTGAGCCCCGAAAATAGAGCGATAGAGCTACTGTAGCCGACCGATTTACCTTCCATCAAAACGACGGCTGGAACTCGAGCTATTCCGGAACTCATCTGGTTTTGAATGAAAGTCCATGTTTCGTAAATAGACCGACCCTGGTATAAGGGGGCGGACGTAAGCACATACGCAAGAGCTTCCTCTCCCTCGAATTCACCGACTTCCGATGGCGACTTCGGATTCATTGCGGAATTTTCGCATTATTAATAACGATTTGCCGGCGGACAGGAAATTGGTATTCGGAAAATTTGAAATTGAAAATTTATCTCGACGCCAGTCCAAGCTCCGGCCGGCGGCGCCCCCGCCTCCGCCACAGTCTTATTGCTCACCATGCCCCAAAAAGCTGTTGGTAATTCCGTCCGACCCCAGAGCTCGAGTCACACCTAAGAAAAATAGAAACAATAACCCGCTATTATAATACCCCTGGCTCTGTAGTTACTTATTCGCAGCTTGTTCCTTCATCTTTAGGATAAATACGTAATTTCTGGCCATTATCTTCACTTTAAGTCAGTTTTGAGGCAAAAAGATTCTCTACGCCCATCATCGCGTTGTTTTTTTGTGAAAGTAGGTCAGGTCAAATTGTGGATATATTGGGATGTTCCTCACCCTGGATTAACATTGGGGGCTCGAGAGTCCCGGCGGGCGTAGGTGCCCGGACAAAACCCGTGATTGTGTTCAACACGACAGTCTTGCTTTTCAATAAATTATATTTCGGTCCATTGTCCGCGTGACATCCGATAATTCATATCCAATACACAACAACAAAAGAAAACAATTGGAGAGTGTCAAATCGGAGTAGAACTTCCATCAGTTATCACTGCAAACATAATCTCGATTCTCGTCCTGCTGTCGAGAGTTGACGTGTCGTGATCAACAACACCCCCGCAAAATTTGATATGGGAGGTCATTAACTGAAAGACGTCCGCGAAATTACGTTTGACTAGAACTAGAGAGGCTAAACAAGTTGAGGTCGTTCCCTCCTGGAATAGGCGTCAAAATTGCGTTACGGTGACGTTGTCGGTTCGTAATGAACCTATTTGTATATTTCGTGTAGGGTTATTAGAAGGAAATTAGACCTTGTGAAGGTATTATCTTTATCCATTACGCGGTCCTTGCGAGCGATGCACGATGGAGACCTGGTGGATTCGGGCTGGGCCATAGGGACACCTCTACCCAATTATCTAGGTGACTTGCCGACACCGCAGATAAACCACTACAGGGCCCGGCCGCCAACAGATAAACCAAGACGTTCTGCAGAGTCGGACCCTCCGCCATCCCCAGAGCCGGCTGCAACATTCGACTTTATTACGTTGAATGCCGCTTGTTAATTCCTCCACCATATCACCTAAGCAATAAATACGAGATGAGGCCCGGTTTAAATTCAACTCGGTATCACTATAGAGGGGAGTTGATATTGGTATCGGATGAGATTCCCATATAAAGCGAGCCCATTACGGAGTCTTTGATCTCGGGCACTATAGAGATGTTCATCACTATGGGAGTGTATATCCTAAAAATAATACAATTTGAATATAAATTACATTAACATATCCGGCACCGACCCCCCAACAAACAAACAGCGTGTGTAGTCCCACGAGCCGGCAATCGACTTTGAACAACACCAGCGCGCACTTACTTTACCGCCCGCCAAAGTCAACCGAGGGTTTGAAAACGCATTAGTTCGTCGGGGGTTGTTTGCATGGAGCCCGAACAAGTTACACGAGAAATCTCGCGGTTGCACCTAATGCCGATAAGTGAATCAGATCGCAAGTTCGTTACTAGGATTTGCATCAACCAGGATCTGCAGCGATTGCACTGATGCTTCTCGAAGCCAAGATGCACTTGATTCCTCAACGTGCTCATTGGCCCATCAAGATAAGCTGCACCGCTTCCAGAAATGCAAATAGGGAGATCCTTAACTAGTCGTTTCGAGAGTAATTAGATGGATTTTTTCTCTCAGAGGGAAACTTATGCTTCAAAGTTGGAAAGGGGTCAAAGTGTAACAGTCCGTTATCGGATGGAAGCTTCTGGGTCAAAGAAATGAGGCCCGCAAGTTTTGCTCACTTCAATCAATTGGATGAAACAGCCATCGAGGTCCAAATTTTGATATCCGCTACTTTTTACCTTTATATCTTGAACTATCATCAGCAATTTGATTATGACCATCTATGCAGCACTCAGCACTCACCACGGCCTTGTCTTGAATCACAAAGAGGAATGCTGCACCAGCTAACAATCTTGTATTCCGGGGCATGGAATAATGTTGTTGCGTTGTCTTCCACTCTGAACTTGCCAGGCCCAATTCCCGACAAGTTGCCGGAATAATGATGCAAACTTAACTGTTTCCCTCTTCCAGATAATAAATCAACTATCCGCATGAAAATATGGCGCGGAAGCGCCAAACTTGAAGACTGCGTGTTGATTTACGAGTATTCCAATTCAATTATCAAAACAGGATCTTCCTGGTAGTTTAGCGTTTGTTTTTCAGTGCGAATTACAGCCATTATTGATGGGGCCGTTTCCGTCCCGACCTTGGCGGAAGCGATGTGTTGTGTTTACGGCCTCTCTGCGAAATATTTCATTATGTAAGAGCGTTGGTGTGTGCCGAACCTCGTCGAACGCACCGTCGAATATTGATTGCCCGCTGAAGAATGATGTTTAACGGCCATAGCTCTCCTTTATTCCGACGTCTGGTGCACGGGAGGATCGTGACGACGACACTCCGGGTTTTTGCTCTGCGAAATTACGAGGTGACGAATTATCTATCGGGTTATTAGGAAGCTTTCGTACGAGGGGTTTTATTAATAACGCGACAGCAACCGGAATCGGGACTCCATCATTCGGACTGATGGGATTTCGCGTTATCGATTGCAGTCGCTTTCTTTCTGCTCCATTGTCCGGAACCCGATGTTCAATTGACGAAACACGTGAGATTTATGGCGACGCTATCGCGATTTGACAGCTCAAAACAAACAGCCTTTTGGTTAAACTGTTTGAACCGAAATGGTGCAACCGCGAATTTTAAGTACCCGGAGCTAGTAAAGTTAGGATCGCCGCCATCAGACCGGTCGTGAATTAGCGTTGACCATATTTCATGGCGGCATAAAACGAGATTTGTCGTTTAATTGGCGTCCGGACGTACTTTGAGGAGGGTTATTCACGAGATAAATTCAAGTTAGGCGGAATTAGCGCGAAATTAGTATGCGCGTTACAGGCGAACAAATTAGCTCGCCAAAAATTGAGCAAAGCTCGTCTTCGTTGCACCTGAATCGAGAGCATTCAACGGTGCACGAGAGAAACTGGAGCGATTCCCGGAATTAATTAAGGATTGTTAGCCGGAAGCGAGCAAAAGCAACTCTCAGTTTAATTAAGGTGCATTCGCAAAAATTACCGGATTCAGACGAAAATCTGCATCCCCGAGTGATGCATGCAGCTGAAATCAGCTCAACTCTCTTCCAATTAAGAAGTTTGTACCCCGCACGATTTCCGGTTGCACAATATCATTTTTAATCTGGGAACGTTTTGCCCAATTCTATAGATTTGGCGGTTTTTGCGCAACTAACTCGAAGCATCTAATTGCCCGCCAACCCAGTTACTTGCGTAAATAGCGAGCTATTTGAATGTTTAATTGAGGCCATTTGCTCGCGTTCGATTCGCCCAAACCGATAGCCAAAGACTCAAAATACGCTCTCCAAACAGACACGTAATTCTATTAGGTATCGTCGATAAAGCTCCACTGATACTTCACAGATTCAAATTGATAGATAATAGGTACCTAACTCAATTAGCTAAAACCACGCTTAACTTAAAAATTTGATGGTCAAGTTCTTGAGTAGGTACCTACGTTCTAGCCCGGATGTTTCTAACAAACTAGTATAATTACGCTAATAAAATCTTGACTTTATGGTTTACAGTATGTAATTTAATTTATATAATATACAATAATGTGGCAATAGGAAGAACTAGTGCTCTTCCCCTTATAATAGTGAAGATTGAAGGAAACCCCAAAATGATGATAAGGATTGTTGCCACCATTAATGCCCAATTTGGAGAGAATGATGTAACGGTAATTACTTTGACCAATCTTTCTGCCGTTTCATGATGAGCCCGCATAAAGGAAACTATCCCCGATTCGTGAATGGCGTGTTGCTAATATTGATCATCGTGCGGTGGATGTTACTAAACTTTTTGTAGCCGCGGCCGCAGATAACATCTGATTAATTGCAATCGTTTAGTGAGTTTCACGGTATAATCAGTTTAATTCAAACGTCACACGGCGAAATTAAGTTTAACAAGACGATCCGTTGCAGCTGGAAGCACCGCCGCCGCGAGAGATGCGATTTACCATTCCAATTACCAAGAGGGCGGGGAGGAAATGGAAGAATTCTGCTTTAAACAACCGTATAAATCCTTAATCGGTAGTAGACGAAACGTCGGAGACAGTTGTAGCTAAAACGGCTTTCCAATCCGGGCGACGGGAGCCTAACCGCGGATAGAATTGTGACTTCAATTCTTATCAAGTCTCATTGTCTCAAAATAGTTGGAAAGAGATTACAAACATCCACCTCGAGGATGCGAGACAAAGAACGAAGCGCCCGCGCTCTCCTTGATTACAACCGAAAGCGGGCGAGGAAAGCTGTTCTATATATTAGAAGTTCTCTGGTGTCTGTTATCTATATAACACACAGCCACTGGCAACGCCTTACATTCTGGAAATATTGATAAAGTCAATTGAAAGCGAGTAATTATTGTGAGGAAGAGTTATGCAACGTTGCTCCAGTTTTGTTTCTAACAAAGGTGTAACAAAATGTTATGTTTGCAATTTCAAGAAAAAGAAAAAACAACGCCCCAGACACTGACAACAAAATCTTGAGTCATTTCTTAAATTATTTCGGCACTGGATGGAGCCGGCTGTCACCTGTCAAATATATTAACGTGCGTCAAGGTATAAAGCGAAACCTAATTGTATATACAATATGTAAATCGCGTGACTGAATTTTTCAACTTGTGGCAGCTTTTACGAAGGAATGTCGGAGGCAGACAAAAATTTCGCGGCTATTCGCCCGGAGCATCACGAAAACTCTTACCCAAGTGACCCGACAGCTTCACCGATGTTTCGACTAAAAATTGATAAATTTCCATTTAGCGCGACGTCTCGCCCACCCCACGATCTTCGAAACTTCGTCGAGTGAAAGGCGTATAATGAAGTAATCTCAAATTCCGCATCTGGTGTTGATTGAAAATAGATTTACGCCCCTCTCGAAGAATGAAACAGGATCTTGGTCTTTATTAATGAGTCCGTTCGGAAGGACGCTTGATGAGAGAGAGCTCAAAATTAAGGCAATAAAACCCGATTTGACGTATATCCGAGTCGAAGAGGGCCCGGATCAAGTCTTTCCAAGTGCAATCAATCTGCGTCCGATCGAGGTGAAGCATGAGGGCACCGGCCCGAAGGCGGGTTAGAGGAAAGGGGGGGCCTGGATGAGGAAGACCGCCTCTGCTTTCGCTGCAGGACCTCAAGCGACCTGCCACTTTGATCCGGGAACAGGATGATTAAAGTGACGTGCAAGTGACAACCGGATCGGCCGAGAAATTAGCAGGGACATCCGGCGGCGGCGACGGGCCTTAGTCAATCCGGGGCGGCGCCGTCGCCGACTCAGAACCTCAACTGGCCCTCGACGCCACACATGCTACAAAAATTAACTCCCAGCAAATTACGTGGATCTTGAATACACAATAACTGCTCGGGAGAGGAATGAATATGATGGTCTTAATTAAGGCCTTTTTGTATTGCCAAATTTTGTGTACTTTTTCTGTCGGATTATTAATGTAATTTGTTTTAAGCTGGGAAGTTGGCCTTCGCACCCTAGTTGTTGGGTTGTCCGTGAATGTGGGGTGGCCGCCCGCTTATCGATAATTCCGTGATCGCGTGTCCGCTGCAACCCCTTCGCCTGCTGAGCCCGGGCCCCCTTTTTCCGAAACCGGCCGGTATTTCGTCGTCGGATCGCCGGTTATCCCTGTAAGCAGGCTGCGGCAAAGCACCGCCGCAATGCCGGGGGGGCTGCGGTGGGTGTTTTGCGCCCGCTGTCCCCGCGTGATCCCCGTCCGGCATCCAGGCGATGCGTTGACCGCCTGCCTTTCTCTCTCCCGCTTCACTCTAAAAAAGAAAAAACGAGAAAGTTCAAAGCAAATTGTTGAGAAAAGCGCAAGCTTCGGCCTTTGGCGAATGCGGATTTGAATGTATTTATGGAAGTATTTACGGGATCGAGGAGGGGGGTGGGTCCCCGCGGACGTGGCGCGACAGCCGCCGCCGACCTGAGAATTGAAATTTTACGCTTTGCGGCACCGAAATTTTTTTTAAAGGCCTTTGCCAGACCGTCCGGTCTAGGGGCGGCCGACAAAGGACAAATTCCCGGACGCCGGAACTTATTTTTAGAAGTAATTATTGAGTTCGCCCTCGAGTCAGCGGCAGGGGAAATCTGTAAGAATTCAGCCAAAATCGAATCAACTCTAAAGGAGCAGCTCCACTTACCGCCACCACAGGGTTCGCCAATGGGTTTTAATTATTTTTTTTTATTTGTGAGGACTAGTACCTAGACGTCAAAGTTCGTAAAAACCTACTTTGTCCAGCTAGAATATTGACGCGCCTTTTTTCTTCACAAGTAAAGTTGAATTATAACAGATTTTTTTGTAGAGACAATTAACTATTTTCTAACTAGGAACTATTTCAACACGAAGTCTGGTTCAACACTTATGATTTTTTTTGCAACTAACTTTCTTTGAAAACATTGCCAGCAATCAGTAATGGTCATAATTTCCCCGATAAAAGAATAACAATTTGTAATTAATTGTTCTTGCATTCATCACTTTGATAATTGCCTATTAGTACATAACATGCAACAAACGTAAACCGCGATGTGGAGCAACTCTAGAAATTCTTGACGCTGAGCGGCTATTAAAATAAAATTACATCATAGATTATAGAAGCACTTGAATGATAAAACTGTTTGCTCTGGCTATTGCTGAAAAAGTTGTGAAACAAAAATGATTATTTTTTTTAGAATGTATAGCACTTTAAACTTATAGATACTCAAAGCATTATGAGTAGCTAAGCCCCTGATGTGTATAGGTTCTCCATTTCGTAATACCGACCCCTCGGTAATGATGTGCCAATAGCAGTAATATTCTTGCAGAATTCACTGTTTGTTGTTAGAATATAGAAATTTAAATTGCCCAATTCTTTTGCCAAATTCGGTCAAAGTTTGCACGTTGCCTTTCATCTCTGGCGGTGAGTTCTGGATGGGTCGATCAATTATTTCCGTGCCGTTTCAATAACTGATTTTGCACCAACCGCTTTATGAATTCAGCTAACATGCGAGCCACATGCCCGATTGGCTTCGTTAGCAAACAAACTTGATTAAATTCTACATTCGATTTAACTTTTTTAAATTGCTTATCCCAGCTCGACGCAGCATTAATAAAGAAACTTCATCAACAGCAAACTGCAAAATAATTCATTACCGTCGAATCTTGCGCGAAATTAAATAAATGTGTTTTGAATGAGGGGAGAGAAATATGAAGTAGGTACCCAGATTAATGATGTTTTGAAAGTGGCCTTAGAACTCGATAAATATCGGAACAGCAGACGGGAAGCCACTTTGAAAGTACTTTAATGCGTTTGTAATTTTAAATTTGCACGCCGAAAATACGAGAGCCGGACTTATAAACACATAACTTTGAGAGTCCGGAGGCGGCGAGAGAGATTCCGGACCCACGAGACCGGCGACTAAAGAGAAAAACCTCTAAATTATTCTTTTCACCCTCTCCCTTCTGCCGAGTTTAGGCGGCGTATTTCTCGCATCAGAATCATCTCCAGTCTTATAATCCCTAATGACTAATTTAGTCTTAATAGATGCAAGTAATTGCATCTTGCCGTGATTTAATCCAAATGCACTGAACAAGAGTTCTACGTCTCTACATGTTCCTATTATAATGTAGAGATTTGAGTGATGGAAACTTCAACTTCTATAATGGCGTCATCCTCAATTCATATGATTAAACATTTTCAAAACTTCGACAGCTTCAAATCAAAGTAGAATCTAAAAACTTGCCTCTAACTTTAAATTGTATAACTTCAGTACATTTCCAGCATAACTATTAATATGATACGATCAATGGAGATCGTAATGAGAAGCTTTAAGTAGTTCCGATGCGAAAGCAAGACGATTGCGAAGCGCCCTGTAATTTCCCCGCTGTCCCTGCCGCCTCCTTTGGATCTCAATATTTAAACTCGACATAGTTAGTTGACAACCTTCTTTGCCAACTTTAAAACTTTGACGAGCTTTGCTCGTTTTTGTGTTCTAAAGGATGAGTCCTCGAAAAAAACTAGTTGCTATTAGCTCCGACGTCGTCCTAAAAATAAGCGACTTGAGGAAGACGACGCAAAATCCAAGATGGTGGAACAAACGTGCCCGGAATTAGTTAACCAACACAACTCTATTTGCATATTGTTATCGGTTTGAAGAATTTTAATGTTGCAAATTTGGGTCATTGCCGTAGTCCCTTCACTGTCGGATATGTACATGTACAAGTTGACTCTTGTTAATTTCCGTCAACGCTAGTTGCACGCACTTCATTTCTCATTGGAAGAGTTTTAAGTCATTTGTGCTATTACCACAATATCAGTTTCTTCATTGTTAAAAACGGAATATCTACGTTTAAGCCAGAATTTTAAGCTCAAACCTTACTAAGTGATCCAATGATGTCCGTTTCAAAACGCGTTCAGTGAAAACTGATTATGTATTTTCTGCGAGACTCTTTTTTCTAATGTTAAACGTAATGGTCAGCTGATACTTGCAAAGAACGGTTTATAACCAAGCTCGCTGGAATTGGGTATTAATCGACATTTATTTACCGGAATTTACATGCAAAACGGCTCATCTGGCGGTTTATTAACAAAACAACCATCAATATAATTGGAAGCGGTGCGGCAGTGATTATTAAAATATTGTTCCGCATCCGTAATTATGGGAGCGAAATTAGGGTTTTGTGGCTTTGCCGATTCGTTAGAATCATATCGTAATTATGATAATAATAAATTCATGCCGGCTCCATTGTCGGGGATGCGAAAATAATGATTACGTACACGGCGCGGGTGTAATTAACCGGGCTGTTTAGCCATTCATAATCGTAAAGCGGAACTGAGGGGGTGGTGTTTTTCCAACTACACACGGCTCATTATCGCCCCGACACGCCATTAGCGAATGTAACACTACTCATTAGTCATTACCTGCGCCACTGAATTATTTCCAAAAAAACCCATATCGCCCACAAGTTGAACACTGTCTATTCAGAACTCGTTCATTACGAACACTTTATTCCCATGATCGATTCGATCCATTTGTTCACTAGGAATTGATTGTAGTAATAAAAACGTCATAAGTGAAGAAGTGAAGTTACAAGTAAGAAGTAACAACCAATGTTGTTTTTAGTCAATAATTATTTATGTAAAAATATCTTTTATTAAAAATTATTAAGAATCTTTGAGTGAGTAATATAAAACGAACAGAATCGCTCGTGGGTCTGACGTTATCAACCGAATCGCCCATGTTACAAGATTATGGTCATACGTTTATGCCTAATGGGGTTTTCCGCGAGCCCAAACACGGGCCCGTAGCCGTAAAAATAATGTCCGATTCTCCGGGACGTGCATTTTCCCTCCCGTCTTATTCGAAAGTTCAATTACCCGAAACTATGACGGCCTTCGGGCAAATACCCTAAGTGGCGCGGGCCACGGGCCGTAAAAACGGCCCTAAAAACCCTTAGGAAGACACGATGCCAAACGTCATTAGAGAGGAAGCGGGCGGTCCGGGTTTGGTTTGTAGCAAGATAAGACCCTGCGACGCGGTGTTTTTGCAGCACTGTGATTACTCGCCTCCTCTATATTGGGCCCTGTTTCTTTGCCTCGAATTCCGACGACGGGCGTGTGTACTTTGAGATAATGGAACCGACCAGCCGGGAAACTAGCTCGTATTAGAAGGAAATTTTATAACAGTTTTGCTGCTGAAATTGTTGCTTATGGGCCCGGAAATGCAGTGTCTTTGAGACCTCCTCATCAAGTCAGCTTGAGAGGACACTTCAGGTGCATCTGAAATTTGTGTCAAGTTTACCACCCAAGTACCAAGTAATAAACCCAGTACACCTTCACCGGCCGGCATCGACTAAACTACAGTACAACAGTGCAGTCTTGTAATACACAAATAAATGTTTTGTCTAGAATCGTGGGATTTGATGTCGTCGTTGAAGATTTATTGGGCAATGTTGATGCAGACCGTGATGGAATCGGTCTTGCACCGAAACCATAGTCACTCGTTAAATGGAGGTTTGTATCTGGATTATCCCCAATACCGTCGCGTTTATTACGTCATTGACGTAATCAACTTCATTATGATGCACGGAGTAATAACTAGATTACCTCGAACATAAATCTGTGATCGGTGAATTTTCAAGTAATTAATCCCAGGCTGCCACAATGGTAATTAAAAGATTAGGGCTTATAAGTAAGGAGCGTAGGATCGGCTTCCCGGAGTGCCAAACTGGTGCTTAATCCGGGCCTCTGTGCATGTATAGTTTAATTACAATATTTTATACCAACTTTGGGGAAAGGTCGCTCGATTAAGATTAAGTTCCTTTGAAGTCTGGGGGAGTTCAATAATGGCCCATTAATGGAGTTGGGGAGTTATTCCTTAAGCTCCTTGTGCGATCTAAGTCAATTAGAACCGACAGTTTAGTAAAAGTAACAAATGTTCAGAATAAGGGGTAATTTTAAGAAGTTAGTAGTTACGAGTTAAACCGGTGATAAATTAAAACCAAATGGAGTTTTCGTACTGCAAATTTTCTAATATTTTTATTCCGGCAAAAAAAGTGAAGCTTAAGTGCTCCAAAAATTGTCAATACGAACCATTCATTAGTGAAGTTTATTTTATCTTAGTTTTCATAGAGTGACCAGTAAAGACTCCGAAGCTTTTAATACTTCGGTAACACTTTTTCAGACATTGTAACTGTCCTCTGGTGTCAGGTATGGGAATGGAGGTCGTTCCATAACTTTAATTTTCGGGTCGGCACAGGGGAGCGATGGAATCTGCGCTGTAGTCAACAACGAAATTGAAACAAACATAAAAGATCACGATCTAAAATGAAAGTTTTTTCAAAATGACTCAAGCGAAATGAAGTGAGGTCTAATAGGCAATTAGACGTCCCGACCCTGCGGCCCCACCATAGCCTCATCCAACTAGACGATCTCTAACCTTCCAGATTATCACGTCCAGGCGGCCGATCTTGCCAACTATCTTATATGACGGAATCCTTTATTAGGGCCGGGATATCGTATACACACGCGCATCATCGTACCCACACGCACGCTCCATATGGGATTCATAACCCCGAAAAGGGCGTCACGTGACGCAATTTGCATTTTACGACGTTATAAACACTAACTCGCATCGGCCCCCACTATATTTTTTCATTTCGCAGTTTTGCGGGACACCGGTTTATTTAATCGACGTGTCGAATGGGAAAGTTGGGTTTATGACGTACTCAAACGACGATTTTTTTGTGCACATCGATGTTTGAGGGGAAAACGAGAAAATTCATGAGGCACGAGAGAGGGTGAAGCAGGAATTAGCCGACGGCCGAAACGTCGATCCTTTTCGTCCCGACACAGATTTGAAGAATGTTCGCCGGTGCGACATCAATAATTTTAGGACGCCCGCGACCCACACGAGAAGCTGCGACCTTTGCCCCGGAATTATCGCCCTTAGGGAGCCCGACCACGAGTCTCACCTAGGAAACCGCAAGAACGCCTGTCAGCTCGGCGCTCGATCCATGTTAAAAATTCCTTTCAGATCATCTTCTGCAGCCGGCAGTTCTTAAAGTTGGGGAGACGCTTGTGGATAAAAATATAGTATACAATTTTTCATTAGCCCGGCAAAGTTGGAGAATCACCCGACAAAATCTACTAAAATTTGAACGAAAGGAAGACTTTAGCCTGGAACTTGCAGATTTTGAGAGAGGGGCAGGGAGAGAGGGCGGGCGTCCTGAACTAGTAGTGTCCTCCGTGAACGATAGAATATAAGTTAAAGCTCTAGAAAATTGTTGAAAACTGTTTTAATAATGCCAAGGCATAAAGGAAATCTTCAGTTATTTACTAAAGAACGTGCCACGAAGGTAATGTTGTTAGCAAAGAGGCGAGTCTGCTAGCGCCCCGTCAACTTGTTTATTTTCTTCGCCTCCAGGAAAGTGCACTCTACAACTTTATCCCAACTCAATTTGGAACAGAGACCGAAATTACATATTTAATTAAAATCATTTCCGTCCCTTTTTAACAAACTTCCACATACACGCATTTCCGGGTCCCAGATCCGGTTATTTCAACGCTAACGGCCCGAAAGGGCTAACGAATTTTTCGACACTTATAAACATTTTAAAGTGCAAAGCGAAATCTCGACCATGCAAATTTCCCTGGGGACGGTGGCGCTGAAGCCGCTATACGTGTTAGTAGAAAATGGACTTTCCAAACTAGAAACAATCGCATGTCGACGCTGCTTAATTATTTATTTCCACGACAGGCCTCCCACGACTTGGGAGAACAAGGAGAAGTGGACGATTACGGGAGAGACACTCGTAATTGAAACTAGCCGTTTTCCTGCGGGAATTTAATTGAATCTGGATGGAATTGTGGCTCTCGAGGTGCTGAAGGGTGCTCGAAACGAAAAACCCGTGAAATATGACCGCAAATCGGAAAATTAGGCCCGAAAACAATTTCCAGTCGCGTTATAACTCGAGATATGGCCGATAAAGCTAATCCAGGCCATAAAGTTGGTATGTAAATTGAGTCGAGTTGGTCCTTAACCCCGACTCTCACACCTTCATAAAAACACTGTGCGACGAGAGTTTTTTAAGGCTGCCATTTCCGGTAAAAATACAAAAGAAAATTATCCGACAGTTCAGGAATTGAGTATGGGACAGCAGGAGCGTTGCGCTTTTTGCGGTTTCATAAGTAGGGAAATTATGAAATGATTACGTCGTAATTCCACAAGTTAAATTGCAATTATCCTGATGGCATCAATTAAACTTTCGTTGATGATATGGAAATAAAGCTGTTATAGAACCCGACGGTAATTTACCCGACACGAGACGAAACGCAGCTCGCAGCGACTAAATTAATTTCGCTCTCTCGTCTCAAAATATCAAAATAATTCGGCCCTCGTTAGTTAAGGGGCCAACGGCCCCTTGGGGACGGTTATTTAAGCTCTCGTCGGCGGTGACACAACACCCCGTCACCACCCGGTTTCTCTTACACGACCTCCCTCCCATCACCCCCCTAACTCAATAGTAAGTGCGGTACTCTCCGTCAACCCCCCCTCCCTCCCATTACACAACTCCCGAAGCAATTAAGCTCGAGTATGACGCCACTTGACACGGGTTCGCGTAATTGTGGCTTGGAATACAGTCTTTCGGGTTAACGACGGATTGTTAGGTGAAACAAATTCGGGGGGCGTTTCCGGGAGGTGACGCGAGAAATCGAATTTTCATCCCCCTGGACTCGGACGAACCGATTAGCCGGTGTGTAATGGAAATGCATGCGCCACCAGTCCCGAATTTAAGTATTAACAACGGCGGAACTCAATTAGGGCCACAAAGTAGGTGGCGGCCGGAAGGTCCAAGGACACCCGGAGGGGCAAATTACGAGAAGCAAGCCCGCGTTCTGGTATTGCGATTTGTGATGTCCCAACAAACTTCAAATGCTACCTGCTGGTTTGAACAATCCAGCTACCTCTTTGACCCGGATCAAGATGCATTCTTGCATAGAAAATAAATTATTGTCCTCGGCAGGGCAATCAAAATTGTCTTTCTGAGTGTTGATCCGACAGCCAAGTTTATTATGTAAAAATTCTAAGGAGATCATTGAGAATCACTTTCCCAACAAGTTGCAATAATTAAACTTACCCAAATCATTAGGAAAATAAAAACTCTCCACCTCCCTGAAACAAATAACAAATACTCAATTATCTTAACTATAAAAAATTGTAAGCTGTAAAAAGATCTTAAAATCATTATTTTCGTTCTCTATTAGCCTGTAGTTATATGAAACTATTAAAATAATAAATTATCTTTATTTAGCACAAGTACCTAAGTGTTAAGAGTTATAGGTGTTTCAGAAACGACGCTGAAACGCGCCTCCGCTAATCCGAGGCGTGTCTTCCCATAATCCGGTTAAATTTTCCCGCGGCCCTCCATGAATCAAAACGGTCCCCTGTACCGCATTCTATCCTTATTGTTTCGAGTAAAGACAGTGTTTTATGATTTGCTTTTATACCGCAGAGAAACGTATCCTGTTCATGAAATTGATCAAACGAAACTAGACAGTTCCAATTCCACTCTTGCGGTAAGAATTCCGGAATAAATCGAGTTCCGGATACACGCAACACGCATCATCGAGAATGTCCCATCAGTAAAACCAACAACACCCGTTTCTTCGGGTCACTTTATTTTTGGGTATGTACGAGTAGACAACGCAATCTCGACCTACAAGAAAGTCGAGCAAGCGCGCCCAAATTATTTTTTTTAAATCCAGATTTTTTTTTAATTATTTCTTCACGTTGACGTTTCCACGGGAAGAAAGTCGAGCAAGCGCGCCCAAAATTTTTTTTTTAAAACTAGATTTTTTCTAAATTATTTCTTCACGTTGACGTTTTCACGTGAAGCTACAAAAGCTCCATTCCGAAAAGATTCAAGGAAACATCATCATTAAACCGCTTGAAAAGGAGTTATCTCGAACAAAAGCCGGCAATAACGTGAAACAATGACAATAGTTAAGCAGCCAGAGAGCTTCCTCTTCTCTAACTTCCGTCTTATATAACAAAATCCCAACAGGTAACTTTGGAAAGTTATGATGAGGGAAAATGCAACGGAGTACGTGCAACAAAGCCAGCGGATGAAGTTTTATTCGATATGGAGGTTCGAGAATTTCTCCGCGATGCCTTATCAGCAAGTTAATTTCTGAGTAAATTCGCTACGAATGTAGTAATGGACTTCTTAAATTCTGTTTCTGTTTAAAGGGGCGTTAATAACCATTTCTGTTCATGATAGTCGTCGGAGTCGCTTTATTGCTAGCGGATAACCGCCCAACCAACCGCGCCGCCTTCGCAGTGCCGTTTAATTAGGAAGACGTGAAATTTACGCGGTGTCAAGACGAACCTTCGATATGGACCCCACGGGGTTAAACCGATCCTCAGAACAACAACCGCAGATACTTAACTCGCTGGATAGTCAGAGGACAAAGTGATGCAAGACCTAGATGCGAGTAAAAATTTGTCGACTAAATACAAGTATCACTTTTTTGAAATTTTCGAAACTTTAATTATCGTCGGAAAGCCGGAAGTACTCCTAGCAGTCGCGCAATAAAAACAAAAATTACGAGTGACGAATCCTCGTCGCCTGGATGGCTCTGCTTTTATCGACTGGCCGTAATATTTTTGTTTCAGGGCGCTCATTAAACGATACCATCTCGGCGACGTTATCGCGAAAACCTTAATGCCGTAGCGAGATTTCAAGTACGTAGTAACAAAGAAACCGCTACCAGTAACGTGCGCACCAAACTTTTTTGATACTCATTAGAGGCCGTGTTATAAGACCGCCATCGCACACGCATTACCGTCCTCGGCTCGTGTGTGTCGTTATTAACCCCTAGAAGAATATGACTGAGTCGGCTTTATTTTTATATGATGAAATTTTAGGGCCGTTTTACGATCCCCATTCCCATATCCTTAATAGATAACAGCGGAAACGTGACTGCTTTCATTGCGTATTAAAAAAAACCAAATGAATAATATCGCTCTGCCATCGGACGATTCCCAAAAGAAATCCCGACGAAGTGGCCGAATTAATCATGGGAGTGGGGGAAAGCGACAAAAATTAAATTCCATCTAATTACGACGCCACGTGGAACGGGAACGATTCCGAAACTTTTTTATAGTCACTTTATTTAATAAGGGCGCGTAATGAAAAGAAATGTGCTACGGCAACTTGTTTATTTAATATTATAAACGGATTTGAGGAACTTCTGCTAATGAAAGGAATCGTGGAGGCGGGGTCGCTTTTCCATAAAAAGTCATAAAAATTTACAAGGTTTCCTGAAATGAATTAAACTCTCCGAGAGTTTCCAATTAACGTGATTAATTATGGGATAGGAGAAATTTGCTTTACATACTTTTTCATCAACGGCTCCTGACGTTATTATTGATGAAGGTCCTAGATTACCAACTGATGCGCTAAGCAGTTCGAGGCCGAGGCATCGTGTGTGATAATATTTATTAAATATTAAAATAATTACAAGACATGCCACTTTCTACTGAATTTTACTACTGAAATAACGTAATTGCACACAGGAAGAACGTTATTATATTAACGTGCCTTCACTTACTTCCACGCTTTACCTGTTGACTGACTGACTAAAGCGCAACCTCTAAGACCCCTCGAGGGTAATCGAGGATACGCTGCAGCAAAACAATTTAGATTCAATATCTGGATCGTCCCCCTTCTTATTGCGGCCATGAAATTTGTGAATTGAAGCAAGAGAAAACTCGTGTTTTATTTTAATTCGCTTTGAATTTACTTGTTGCTAACAGCAAAAGCACCCTCGTCGCCCTTCTCGTTTCACTACCCTCTGTCGCTTTATTCAAATAAACAAAATCGAAATAAAGAAAATGGCCACCCTCAAAGGCCGACAGATTAAACAGATTTTAACGAATTGCTGCCCGTATCCGCACAAGGACCGGCAGCAAGACGGCGAACCGTTAAGTTTACCGACTTCGTTGCGTATACTCAAAGCCCCACCCTCCACCTCCAACACCCCTTGTTTAGGCGGGTTAATCAGCGGATCGAACGAGAGGGCAGCCCCCGCAAGGCTCTTGAAACCCGCTTCTCTCTTCTAAAAAATGCTAATGAATCAATCACGGGGCTTTGTAGGAGCGAAATTAAAATTTGGCCCGTTTCTTGTATTCGACCCCGCTTTTTTCCGACGTTTGTTCCGTTGAATGGGGGTATTTTACCGTTTAATTTTGTTTGAAGTAAAATTACGAAAGATTGTGACATTTACATCGGTCTACTTAGAGAGCTTGAGTTCGAAATTGAAATTTGATGAAATTTATACTGAAAAAATGCGAGGGCATAACAAGAAAGCCTCCAAGGAGCTACGCTTCCGGAGAACCGCCTCTTCATAAACCCCAAAGTCTGGACTTTGATTGCGCAAAAAGCACTTGAAGGCTTCCTTCGGGTCTATTAGACCATTTTACGGGTTGGGGAAATATGCGAATATTGATGTCGAGAGTGTCCAACGACCGCAGAATCCCGAACGATGCCGGAGCATCAATTCTACCATAAACCGCGCTAGGCGAGTTCCGGTCACCCTCAAATAACATCAACACCCCAACGCAACATTTAGTAGTAAAACTTTTACGGCTTTTACGACCATGTCCCGGACTATCGTTAACACGAATATATTTTTTACTCGATATAACAATTTCCATCGAGGACGAATTTTTCCAAGTCCGCGCGTCCGGTGCCGAAGCACCGTACATTGTTTACTCCCCGTTTGTTCCTCGACTATCAAAACAACGTCGGTGATGTTTAACTTAATAACGCAACTTGTACCCACTTCCGTGTTTGCAAATGCGGAACACGTACGCGCTCCGGGTCAGGACGCAAACAAGAGCGGAAAAATCAACCATCACCCGACAGCTTCCTCAACAAATTCTGCACCATCAGCAAAAATTCTTTCTCCCCGCATCCAATTGTGCCCGTCCCTATAAAGATGCACCTTGAATACTTGTGTTGTTCATAGTGAAGCTAGGTATGTGTATAGTCCTGCGGTGCGGTTAATTTGGTAGTAGTCTCTAATTAAGAACAATAGTGCACCTATTGTATTTGTGAAGGTTTCATTACCAATTAGTACCGTTAGTCTTTTCCGAATGTGTTGTTTTGATGCCTCGATATATTTAGTCCATTGAGCAGAGCGAGCTGTTAATTAAACGAGTCGGCCAAAGTGCGAAAGACAATAATCTCCCCTCGGGTTGTTTATATAAATAAAACTGTCCAATAAAGTCCATTGCATATGTCGCCTTTCACATTGTAGAGAAGAAAACAACCGAGTTCTAAGCAAACACGAACCCAAGCGTTGTTTTTCTTTGTTCTGAAAATGGACGGATATTGACCAAACCGGAAAGTCGGTCGCTAAACGGCACATTAGAGCCTTTCCCTAAAATCACCAATCATCCAAAAATGAAGACTGCGAAACTATTCCAACAACAGTTGCAATTTCAAGTGTTGGTCCGTGACCAATAGAGGGTTGATTTGGATTTATTATGTATCAAATGAGATGAGGCCATGCATGCAAATTTCGTAATTGGAAATGCTCTCTGATGCCAAAGACGCAATTTATATGGGTCTCGGGTATCGCTTCGGCACGAAAACCCTTAATTACTCCTCCGGCCATCAGAATCATCGTCAGACAAATAACGTTAGTTCGTTGGTGCATTTTTTGAAAATCACGTATAGGCGAGTGACAGAAAAATTTACCTAGTTTTTTTATTTTGGAAGTTCGGAGAAATTGCGCGGCTTTCCTCGACAAAGCTTTTAGAACGTTCTGGATCCGGGGTATTATAAACTTTGTCATTGAGCAAACAATTTAACAGCAAAATTCTGAGTAAATATGACTCACAACGTTGACGCTACCCTAAGGTTAGAGTAACAGTGCGAAAACTGCGCAATTATAAACTTCCACTATGTGAGAAGCAATCAAAGCAGTTACCTTCTACCCTTTCGTCGCCAATTTCAACTCGAATATCAACCGACAAACGTTTAATTTTGGCAAAATACAGTAATTTCCATAGTTGGTAGCAATTGCTCCCACATAGCTTCCTGTACTGAGAATGAGTAAAGTGATTTTTAGGCATTACCTACGAAAGTTCTCTTTAAAGAAACTTTTTATGACGATAAGCTCAAATGGTGGTGAATTTACTATAATTGTCGCATGCAGACTAAATTTGTTATGCCAGTCTTGGTCACGTTTCCACAAGTCTATGAACACGAAATCTACAAACACGTCATTTGATCCTTTTAAATTCATAACTCAATGCAAATCCTTTGTAAGTTTCTACTGGACGAGTAAAATGACCGTAATAGTAAGAGCAAACTGTTGAAAGAAAAAATGTTTTTTAAAGCATTATACTTTTGGAGTTTTCGACGTTTTCCAACGATTCTATTTTCATTCCAATTTAAAGTTTAATTCGTAAAACGTTTTTCTGTTGCAGGGACCGACCATATGAAAATCGCCTAGGCTAATTGGCAATTAGAAGGTAAGTTCTTTCCGATTACGTTATTAGTGTGAAACCATTGTTAAACACACAAATAGCAAATAGGGTAGATTCTAGCAAAAAAGCAAAAATTGATCAAGTTACAAGCTTTGTAAACTGATACCTCTAAATTTATTACTATTTCTCGATAAAAGTATTCAGAATAAATTGGAGAAGAGCTCAAGTTGCAGCCGCAGCAGCCTCTGTTCTTTTAGAAAGTTTCCGATTCTGTATTCTCATGCCCTAATTCGAGCAACGTATCTTAACGTAGTTGCTCCTTTCAAACTTGTCCATTAAAAGTTAATTCCTCAACACCTTAATACATTTAGAACGTCCATGTTCTTAACGCTTGATGGAAAAGCAAACCATTGATCGCTCACCTTTATCAAGATAGATGACTCACAAAATAATCTAAGCTGAGATCCTTTGGAACTCCTTTGCAAGTTTTTGTTACATCACTTTATTAAAAATCTGATATGACAAAACGGATCAAACTGTAAGTTCGAACAAGTTCGGAACAAATACGTTCGGGTTAAATATGAATAATGGCCGCGGAGTGTTCAAGGTGAATGCGGACTTCATTTCTTTTCACGTTCCGCCATCTGTGCGCGGCCACACTTTCTTATATTGCACTCTTGGGGAAAATGCTCTCTCTACCCGAGATAAATCCTTCCACTTTTAAATTATGCAAGCAGTTTTACACGAATTTGAATAAGTAACGTGACTGTAAAATTATTACCTGATACTACTTTCTTCCGCCAGCCGCAAAGCCGACGAAAGACGATAAGTAACTGCAATTTTCACGGCATTCTTCTCTCAAATGTTAATAAGTTCAGCTTCAAGAACGATTTAGTAGGTTGCGTTCAAAAACTCAATCGGTAATCTAATTACCATTTACTATAATATTACTACATATTATGAATCATGCCATGATATTGAAAACTATTTTGAAAAACTGACGTTTGATCAAATAATGATATTCACAGCATTCAACCAGCAATTAGCATTTAATGCAACGAGGGCATGTTTTTTTGTCTTCCCTGAACAAGTTTATTGCGCCGCGCTGCTGCGGTTCCTTATTTTTCACTTCGGTCGCTAAATCTGCTTTTATCGTCCGAAACACGCCGATAAATATTCCCGATATTTTCCTATCGGGACACCTAAAATGGCGTTCGTGTCCCAGTTCAAAAATTCTTCTCCACCACGACCCTTGACGCCTTTTACCGTCTTCATTTCCATTCCTGCGCACGAACAGCTTGCCAGCATCATTAATTCTTGCCTATTCAGTCCGTTCTTGTTTTGTTCTCGCTATGCAAACGGGCGAGTTATTCAAATTCGCCAGGATTATCACGTATGCCTTTTGTAGTGCCAATTGATTAAGTTTAACTTTGTCTCGTTATTTTAAACGCACCTCAGCCAGTCGGCTCAAATTAAATATTACAAAGTGCCTGCGAGGAAACTAACAACCGAGCAGTCCGGTGCATCAAAAAAAAAATACTTGGAAAAATGGAATCGTTAATATTAACTTTGAGGAAAAGCTGCTCGAATAGATGGAAGTTTCCAGGCAAATGTGTATAGGTATGGAGCGCAAAGTGGGCGAGACAAATGAAATTCAAACATAATTACGATAGGTAAATATTAACGGAAAGCAATAGCGATATGGGATATTGGCTTTGCATTATCAACCGACGATTTGATGCCAGTAATGAGCCTGAAAGCTGCCTTTCGCCAATTTCGGTCGAAATTTCAATCAACATCAAGGAAACGCGATCCACTTGACGATTCGTTAACTGCTCTCGCTATGTTAGCAAAAGAAATGGGATAAATCGAGAGATTGTACCCACCTGAAACGTAGACGCCGTATCGGTTTTTCTCCCCCTGTCGATGTTCACAAATCGCCGCACTTGAACAATACGGCGAAGCCGCGTGGCAATCAAAGTCACCAAGTTCGAGGGGACGGCCTCGTAAAATATGATTTTGAAATTTTCAATTAACAAATGGAACCAAGTTAACATCAAACCTGGTGAATGGCGCTGACAGCGGCCGGATGTAAAAAAAAAATCGTAATTTAATTAAAGTATGCAGAGAAATTGGCGCTTGATAATTGGAACAGCGTGCGGACTTGAACTTTGAAACGTTCGAAGCGAAACGTCGACAACAAGAGCGCAAAAAGCAGCTTCGATACAATAGCTCCAAGAAAAATGCTGCAATTTTCTATCTCCTAGCTTTGAATAGCAACGTTTTAATTAAAAGTTCCTGTGCGCCAGTAACAAGTGGGGGAAAATGTCTTTAGTGTGATTGCTGTTTAAGTTAATAGAGTGACGAGTCGGCTATCGTTTAATAATTGAAATTTGCCCATGCTGTGTTACTTCGAAAAGAAATTTGTTTTTTTGTCTCTCGCCAGCAGTTTCAGATCATGTTTAATTTTAAAAATTTTTTTTTGTTTTCTAGTCAGAAAGCAACAATTTAAAAATGTCTTTCTCAGCATCAGAAATTTATTGGGTGTTTCCGGCTCCGCCGTCGACTCTGACCTTCCTTGTACTTGATAAATTTTAATATCAATTAAGCGACTCGCATTAGGGAAACGTCAGGAGCCCATTATTACGCCGCCTTCTCAACAAATTCCAAGGCAAACACAAAGAAAAATTGTCATAGAAACACCGGAAAGACGAATAATGCAATTAAATCGAGTCGGAGGAGAAGCTTATTAATCAATACCAACATGTTTTGCTAACCCCCTTTTGCAAGCCCAAGAGAAACAGAAGCGCTCTGTATTTAGGGAGCTTGGAATCGGCTCGACTTAATTCTCTAAATGCACAACAGCCGAAAGTTTCTGTTAAAGTCTCGCCCGTACCATAAACTCAGTTTGCTTTGTAATAATTAAGTTGGTAGATGAAAGCTTTGTGCTTAGCGTATTACCATTGTATATACGTCAACGATAGGCGGTCGGCTTTGGGTTAGAAAGGTTCTCTTCAAACAAAATGACACCGACAAAAAAGGTTCAAACCAGAATATAAATCAACATAAAACAAGTTTAATAAATTCTAGTTCGAATAAACTATAATCGACTTTGTAAAAAAAATTGCCCAAAAACTTACCAACGTTAATTACCATTGTTAATTATTGTATATTTCATAAAACGTATTTATTTAACACATCAAAAAAATTTATCGTATACCGTCCGCTTAATATAAACACATTGTCAATAGGAAACATTGGTACCTCGTCAATTTGTTTTGATTTATTTACTATCGAAAAAGTAATTTATGAGCGCGTACGGTGCGACAAACGAAACAAAAACGCTATCCTTGCAGTCGATTCTACTGCTGCTGTTGTAGGGAGCAACGTTTTCTCTTCTTTTCTCCTATCCGGCGGACGTCTCCACGCGAGACTCCCTGACAAATGGCTTTTGTTAGAACGTAACCCAATTTCGGATATTTTCACTTAAAAGTTCAGAACTGAAAACGGCCCGCTGCACGAGGGTCCAACAAATATTTAATTACCAACCCGGGGAGTGTAAACAATTATTTATATGAGCAGTGTGTACTTATGTACGCTAGCATATCATGTTTGTACGGCTTACGAGCTCACTGTTCATACTTATCGCCAGTTTTGTCGTAATGCATTTTAATTTTGAACAGTCAAGGTTTGTCGTCCAGCAGAAATTCCGCAATCACATATTTTACACTCTTATTTTACGTCTTTCTATTTAACTTTAACCTAATGGTGCTAATGCCAAATGAAATTTTGTGAAATTGTCAATTTATACATACCCTCTAACTCCATCAAATTTAAAATTCCTTAATCTGTGATATGCTTTGCAGCTTCTGAAGCTTCACGTTTTGAATTTATCGTACCTATTGCATCTTGGTTTTATCAAAGGTAACTGGATCTTGGCTTCTTTTGCTGCGTTTTCAATAGTTTTTCCAAACGTCACGCTTTATTTTCAGGGTAACTTGGTATTACTAACCAATGGCGCCATTGCATCTGGTTGCGTAAAAAAGTGTTTTATTTTTGCCCTTTCGGCGTTCCCGAGTGATCCGGTAGTAATTTATCGAGAACAGAAGAACGCCATCAATTCCCATTCTCCAGCAGCGGCCTCGTAAATTCTACCATAAGAAAATCAGCAATCTCACAGCGACTGCTGCATTTCCGCGCCCGCCTCTGTACATCCCGAAAGTTTACAGCCAACAATTTTAATATCGAAACGGTGCGGAAATTCGTTCCTAGCGTCGCGATATTGACTGGAATTAACCGTTTCTCGCTCCTCTTCCGAATATTAATAGCCTGGCACTCTGTTATTTTCCGTGCCTTATCAATATTCTGCTACCCCGCTAAATGCTCCGGGACTAATTCCGGTTCATTTACCCACTTGCTATTCTGCTACATTTGTTCGTTGGAACGCAACAACGCTTTTGTATTCGCGAGATGTTAATAAAATTTTCAGCTCGTGAATATAAGAGGGGAAATTCATATTATTTGAATAATTGTGTCGATAACTGGATGGAATGTTGACGCCCAATAGAAACTCTTTCTTAGACTGTTGTTAAATAAAATGATGGGAGATAAAAGACGCAACTGGCAAGTGTTCCGCAACATTCGCATTTTATTACTTTTATGAAGAGTTTTATGAGATGTGCGGTGTATAACTCGGTACGTTACCCTGTTATTCAGAACTAATAAAAATGTGCCGACTACCGAAAAGCTCGACGTTTTTTGTTTACCGAAATGTAATAAATCGCAAAGCAATACGGCGGAAAATATTACACCGACATTGTAATATAAATCGCATTTCAATCACATTTGAATATTTCGAAAGTCCTGCTGGCATTTAAACAAATTATTGCTAGGAAGGGAGGTCTTGTCTGCGGGCCTGATAAAAAAATTAACTGCTGCATTGAAACAGCCAGATTTCCGATGAGATTCGAGACGGCGAGGAAAATCCAGATTTATTATCAATTGGAGCTTAGGAATAAAATCCAACGTCGCAATTTAATTAAAAGCGAATCCTGAACAGCTCAATTTTCACTTAATTTTTTACCCAGTAGCCAATAATCAACAACAATTAATTATTCAAAATTTTAATAAAATTGGTGGTTAAAACTTTATTTTTTTTAAATTATCGAGGAATTGTGCTTACAAGACCCACGCAACGAAACCAACACAATCTCATTCATGCAGGTGGTAGAGGTGATCAAATTTTAGAGCCGGCCTGCCTGTTAGAAATAATTGCACTTGATTTTAGACCTTCAGAGCCGTTTCCATGCAAACGGCCGCAAAGCAGGCCCGGCATAAAAACGGCAAAAGCAAATAGCAACATTCCTGCCAAAAAACACGAACTCTGTTCAGATCAAGAAATTTCTCTAGGTATATAATTACGTGTTTGTTTACTCGCTGACCGTCACATAAATTGTTTGATAACAGGAATGAAAGCGCGCTGCCCGCTTGGCTTCGGGTTTCCTCAACAACATCAGCGTTGCCTTATTAAATGTGTTCCACCATTAATTTGTGTTTCTCGTTCGCGTGCCGGTCAGCACCGACGCTTTCCCAATACGCTTTTATCCAACACGCCGGACTGAACGTTAACACGTCATAAATATGCAACAGTTACCGAAATTTCCTTTGCTTATATAAATTTTACGGCGACACCCGAAGCTTTTTGCCACTTTTGTTGTTTTTCTCCCTTACGACGTTATCTGATCCATATTAATCCGGGTCAGGGTCGGCTGGGTACTAATTAAATTACGAAACACTGCACCAACAGGGAGTTAGAAAATTTCCTTCGATAGCGTACTCTATTGTTTGAATTGAGGCGACGATAACATCGTCTGGTCTAGTTTGGTCCAAATCGACAATGGCTTGTCAACGGACTGTTACACGGGCGTCGAATGCACAGACAAGGGACGCAAACTGTGTTTGCTTCCAGTTTACAATAGACTTGGGGGTTGTATTGGAAGTTTTAAAAGTCGATCCCGATAAGCATTCAATGTGCAGTACTTCTGTCCCGGATGAGACACGAACGATGTGAATTATCCCGTGGGAAATCGCGATTTCGCCGGGAATCACGGCGTAATTTCGGGACGCGACTTAAGCAAACACCGTCCAACAGATCGATGGACGACCACCCAACCCCAACTTTATCCCCATATTTTAATGAGTCTTCCTATATGAATAATTACACTATTCTGGATAGTTCGAGTTTGAGTAGGTAAATTACTCCGTATGCTGTGGTTACTCCCGCAAAATTTTTATGGTTTACTGCATAAGCAAATTTAGTCACATCGTACACTTTTTTGATACATTACACATTTAACTTTTCAACTAGATCAGATATATTCTTAAGACCAATCCTGCCCTCTTCTGAACGCTTATAATCACAATTTAAGCTTACTTGCATTTTCTATTGTTTTCCCAAACGTCAGCCAACATTCTCCAGAAGAATTTATAGTTGATGGCACAAATAAATGCCAAATTGCTCTATGTCGAATATGGCTGCAGGAAGAGCTTTTGTTGGTTGCGTTTTTTCCAAGTCAAACTTTAAGTTTCTAAACTCCCCAACAAGTTAGATAGTCCATTTCGCCAGTCTCGTCCGTTCAGCTTATGACAAGACCTTAACATGATAGCGTACGGCCCATAAAACCGTGCTTAATTGAATGTTTATTGCTTCCTTCGAACTTTCCGCAAGTTTTCCTTCAAATCGATTTTCGCTAAGAAGACAGCAAGTCGCCTCCCTGTCCCTACGCCCTCCCCAAATTAAATAATCTACTGTGGAAAATGGTAGATTGCTTCACTTCATTAATTTCCGTATTTCTGCAAGGGTCGTTCATCAGAGCCGGCACCGCCTTGACCTCATCACATACATACACGTGCTTTGCCTCTGCCGCTATGACAGCACCGTCGTTTGCTTATGCCACCATAATAAACGAGGCAGTATCCTCTAATTAAGGCCGACACACTGTCTCGTTACTGACCATCGTCAGAGCGATAAGTAACAAGCCCGAAACTGTTCCCGGTGTCATGTCGTCCATCTTATCAGCAAGGATATGACCGGAACGGGATGGGGATCATTTATAACACCGCCAATCCCGATTCAATTAAACCGCCTCCGTAATGACTATAATTCCATTCAAACGGATTACTGCGAAAAAGTAATCGGGAAGGGTGGCGAGATATGATAATTGCAAACCAGCCGGTCGGGTGACAAACTTTTTTCCGTTTCAGCCGACAATTTTAATTGTTTTGTTTGAACGGCCCGCTGACTCGATAAACCTTCAATAATTTGGACGCGGCAGTACAGTTGTAGCAAAATTAATTTAAAAATAATTGCGACAGTAACGAGACACACTTTGAGACGTTTCCAATCCTCTTCAATTCGCGGTGCCTTGATTTGAAACTGAACAGATATCGACAGTGGTCGTCAACATAACACTAAATAAGCGTCCCAACGATGATAGTCTACTATCTAAATCACTTTTGACAAGATGGCCGGAGGTCCGAGACCGGAACCAACAAGAAACAAGCGAATTATACACAAAAAGACAGGTTCCCCACTCCCCTTGTCCGGTCCAGAAGGTTCCGCTTCGTGACCGGAAAGGGCAGGAACGAGGGATGCGATAGAGGCGAAAGGTGCCTACTCCGTTCGAATAAGCTCGGTTAACCTGTCCTTTGCCGGGCCGTGCACGTGAATCGCAACCACCCCAAGTGCCATGCCCGCCAATTTTCCGTTTAACTTCTATTGATATCGGAGGGTCGGCGCGCTTCACGTCGCTCTTAAAGGGAATTAGTCAAAGGTGTACCTATGCATGAGGACATGCGACAAAGAAGTAAGGATGCGTGGAACTGAACCTCGTGACGTTGAGTGCGTCGGTAATGATGAATCTAAACTTGCCAGCGCTCGATAACGATCGAGCTATCCCTGCAGCAAATTGGATCAGGAAGGATCGACATCAGCAAGGCTGACAATCTTCATTTTCTATGAGCATACATTGTTGTTACGTTAAGGTTAGGAAATCCATTATCGCTGCGATTGGTTGATAACGATCCAAAAAGACTACTTGGGGTTACATTTAGCACAATTTTCTTTTTACGTGCATGCAGTCACTTCAATATTTTCGCATGTACAGCATGAAACATTTAAATATTGGAAACAATAATTTGAAGAACTTATTTAAAACTTGCGCTAAGCCTGGAGAGTCAACGTCTCAGAATACAAAGAAAGGGAAGTGGCGGTAAATGACTCGAAATTCTAGATACCGACGTTACACGAACAAATTACTAAACTCGCAGGAAATAACTGTTGTCTTTGGAGCTTTAGGAGAAATGCCGTTGCCGCGGCGCTGAATATATTTTATTAATTTTTAGAATCCTCTCAAAAGCTCATTTCCTCTTCAAATGCCCTATTAGAGCCTCTCTGGCGTGAGCTACTTATAAAAGTAATCGGCTTGACGATTTAAGGACATCCCGAATGGGACGCGCAAATTAATCAAAAAGCGGTGAGAAAATTTCAAGTGTTCTAAAGTATCCTGGTCGTGAATCGAGGAGCAATAACAATAAACGTTATTCGGGGGTAGAATCAGCACTTAATTCAGGGCAGGTCGAACGCTAAACGAAATTCTCCCTCGCCGGTAATTGTTCTCAAGGATAGCGCACGGTTCGTGAGGGGAACCAAAGCAGCCAGACGGAAATAAATCCAATTATCAATCAGCGGCACACTGGGCGCCATAACCTATCGCCACCCCCGCCGCTGCCCCCTTGCGCCGCCGCGGGCCGAATCGGGTCTGTAATTACGGACTAGAAGCCCTTCCCAGAGCTTATTCAACGTTTTTCCTTTGGTCAAGCCAGGCCGGGCGCTGAGCCAGCTACTTTGCACCTAATCCACGTGTGGACCTCTCAGGCAAAGGCTGCCACATTTTCTTATGTGTTTCTCCACTAAAGCTTCAATACGTCGTCTATAAAGGAGGGCTACTAAATCGTGGGAAGAAATGTTTGATGGACGGAATGTCGTCCGATACTTCCTGTTAAAGTCGTGTTTCTGCAAGAGAGGTAGTGTAATTCGTTGTTCCACGTCGGAAATTAACGCCTGAGCACCATCAGGTACTTGTTGCTAAAATATTCGCATTGCGTGCATCTCCCTCGTCCATAAAAACCTACGGTCTGTCGCTTATCTATTTAATTCGTTTATATGGCCGCAATCCGAGCGGTCATTCGTATCCGCAATCTGTTTTCCGTTTACACCGAAGCATAACACGAAATCAGACTCATCCGATCCACCCCATAGAACGGAAACAACAATTCCAACCCGCCATTCTATAAATTCGCCTCGCAGTTGACAATTTTCAATTTAAATTTTGATTGGGGCCGTCAGTCGGCGCGCTACGTTATTTATTTTCCTTCGATTTCCATCCGGATTTTCCCTTTATTTTAGCCGGTATCGCTACAAACGAGGTTTAAACACCGAAATTATCGTGATTGTTGATTGAGAATCTCGGTTAATCAAGAGGAGCGCCCTTCGTTCACCGGGGGAGAATTATTGCTGGGGGGTAAGGAAACGGATCTGTTACGTCGGAAGTTCTTTCGAGGATTAATTGACTTAGGGAAAGCCTTGAGTGTGCGTTACTTTAATTCGATTCTTCTCCTAACTGAATTTCAGTAAGTGATGGTAAATTAGATAGGAAAAGTGCGCACCTCTAATTTGGTTACTTAATTGATGTCGGACAGAGAGCTCTGGTGGTGCGAGGAGAGCCGCATCGAGATTGTACCATTAGCCGATCCTTTGCTCTTCCCCATCTTTTTTTTTTTTATTTTGCTGTCGCAGGTCTAAAAATAGGTACATACATTGTACAACCAACAGAAAACCCGTTTACTACAAATTATTGGTATATGTTTATAACTCTGTAGCATGTAAGACGTTTTGTTGCCTTCTGCAGCAATTTTATTCTTAAATGCAAAGGACCAAATTAACTGCATTGATTGGCATTATCTTTCCTTTTTGTTCAATGCCAACATTTTTTATTCAATCAATTGATCTTATCAAATATTGCAGCAATTTTTGAACAATTTCTTGCATGTGACGAGAGAAGTTTTCAGAACCTCGTGAAAATCAGTTAGTTATATTTTCCATTGTTTTTCCCAACAACATACTGACAAATTTTCGACGTTTCTTTGCAGCTGCAAAGCTCTCAGCAATATTTTTCCTATTAAACTAGAACATTCTGCTGCTAACCTCGTTGCTTATTATTACAGCAATGATGTACGCGAGCCCTCTGGTATTCCCTAAATTTAATGTTAAACGGGCTCAGCACC
This sequence comes from Schizotus pectinicornis, assembly GCA_951805265.1. Classification (NCBI taxonomy): domain Eukaryota; kingdom Metazoa; phylum Arthropoda; class Insecta; order Coleoptera; family Pyrochroidae; genus Schizotus; species Schizotus pectinicornis. Next base: position 2,133,476 of record OX638204.1, on the reverse strand, counting down.
AGACTTTCGGCTGCAAATAACGGACTTAATATTTAAGTTACTGGGGTGAATATTTCATTTCCGGTGTGCCCCGGAAGTCGTACAGAGTGTTAAATTACTTAATCGCAATTCCACGATCAAGCCGCTCGCAAGGGAAGTACTCCGGACAGCACAACAAACATTGCACACCCTATCCAAACACAAGCAAAGAAATTGCACGGTTATTTGCGCTTTCCATCGCAATTTCCCTTCCATAAAACCGGCATTAAAATAAGTTATTGCTGAAACAAAACCGCTTGCAACGCGATGGATCCGCATTGAAATTGTTCGAATTTTTCATATTTGAACTAACGATATGCCTGCTTGTTCTCGGGTTTCGATGCGCAAGCGAGTTTTGTTGTGTTTATAATTTATTTTTTGGCGCCGTTCCGGCGGTTTCAAGGGAACTGTTTTACCGGAGTGGGTCTCATAGGGCGGACGCATGAACGAGCAAAGCGCTTTGGTGACGCAACGGAATCGGATTAAGCCAACTTGTTAGCCGAAAGTGTCAAAATCTGGTCTTCGGCACGAAGATGCCGAGGTAAATAGCAAAATTTTGTAAAACCGCTGGTTACTGCGGGATAAATGTTTTAATATCTTTCATTGCTTTGCAACGTGATAATATTTCATATCAATTTACAAAGAAAAGTCTCGTGCATGTTGCCAAAAATATTCAACTTAATATTTAATTACATGTTGAGAGTTGGATTGTTCAATTAAAGGTAAACAAAAATTAACTGAAAAAATATGGATATATTTTATGTATGCGCTACAGCAGTTTGAACTAATTAGAGCTCTTGCTACAATGTAATGTTAATTAGGCACCGCATATTTTTTCCATTTGCCAAGTCAACCTCAGCAACAACACTCGAAATGAATTATTTAGTGGTTTTGGTGCACTCCCAGCTTTGGGAAGTTTCAAGCTGCGTTGTTTATTGAACAGAATCGCTAACCAATACGATTCTCAAACGAAAAATTTAATGATCTCCGTCTGATTAAAACTGGAAAATATGTCAAAGACACACCAAAGAAATTCTCGGCCCGGCGGAGCGTTGATTTCGTAATTTTCATGTTAATTTAAACGGACTTATTTGCGAAGAAAATTGAAATAACGTTAATTAAAATATGAACCGTTCTATACGAATGGAGACTTACTTTTACAATCACCATTTTAATTATACTTTTTAAAATCAAACAACAGAGTTGTAGGAAACGTTCAAGTGGCCGAAACACAATGTGTCGCATTGATGACGCTTTTTAAAAGTGGAACGTTGAAGGAGAAGAAGCTCTCTTATTTTCGCAACCACCGAAATGATTTTCTTGTAATAAAACGCTTCATAAATCTGCGGTGATGCTTTTTTACAGACTCGAAGCCTCGAAGGGTTCATTGAGTTCGGATCGCAATTTCTGTTTATCAGAAGATAAAAGGCGATGGCTGACGACCGACGAAGTCGATCCTCCATTCCCTTAATTGCCTGCGAATTAACTATAGCGGCGCTTCAACCGAACAACAGACTCACGCAACCAATTTCACAACAGCAATTGTTTTTAATTAACCCAATCGGTTTCAGGTAAACTTTAAATAATTAATCACGATTCGAGCTAGTACGCGTCGTGTAACGTCTTGCCACTTCGAATTACGAAAACCACAAGTTGCAACAACTAAGTTACATCAGATTACCGTCATTAATAATGATCTTGAACCATCGGTGCATTTGGGATAATAGCTGACATGTGCCCTCAGCGCCCGCCAACACAAAGTCATTACCTATAACAATACCTCGGTATTATGTTTGCGTTTAATCCAAAACAGTTTAGTACATACATACCTATCGTTTTACTACTATTAATAATGTACCGCGCTTCAGTAAGCAGACGCACGGCAGCGAACAATATTAAGGAAAGTTTTATTTTGTAGTAGGCCGAAAAGGCGCGCTTGGTGCGCCCCGAGGGTTGCAGATGCTATCGCCTCCACGTATATTCTAAACGCACAAAAAATTACACGTTGCCATATTTAAATTAGAATAAATAGCCCATGTTTACGTAAGATTCATATCCGAGGTAATTTATTAGAGAACCGAGGAATTCGCTCTTGCTTCCGAAACATTAACGCCAGACAAAAAGGCTTCACGTGCCCTCATTCCCACCATACACAGTACAGTAAGCCGGAAAATAAGGGAAAATGAACCAAACGGGTTGGTCGTACAGCAAACATGTATAATAATAAATAAAAGTAGAAAAAAGAGGGTGTAAAACGTTCTTCAAAATAATTTGAATTCCACTCTATTAATGTTGAAGAGTATACGTTGAAGATGGCTCACATAATAGCGCTGCAATGACAACAACAGTATTTACAAGATTCAATTCCTTAAAAATAACAATATCCAAAGTCAAAATAAGTTGTTATAAAAATTTAGGTAGATACATGACTTAGAATGAAACAACTCTTCAGAATGTTAAGAGTAAAGATTGTATTACTAAGTAACGAAAGTATATTAGATTTATTTCTAAAGAGCGTCGCTCCAGAAAAAGCCCGGTTTATTACTGGAATAATATTGTCAGATCCGCATGGCATGTTACGGCACTAACGTCAAATACATCTCCCAGAGTGAACATCAAGGACCTCTCAGGGCAACTCATATAAAATTTATAGTGGAATATATCCGGCGTGCGCTTCTCCAGAAACGTCATCGCCGATCCGATTCATCATCACATTTTCATCTTAACAGAACTATGCAGATGACCTCATATTCGACACCAAACACGTCGTCGTGTTCAATGAAAAAAAAAATCACCTCTCCTCCTCGATCTCAAATTCGTACTGCGTCACCGTATTCATCGAAACTCACCTTTTATATGAACGAATTTTGATGAAGCCCAAAATTAAATTCACTATGCAGATCGCGCGCCAGTAACTTTATTACAAGTGGGCTTTCATTGACGTTAATTATATTTTTTTCAAGAGGAATTTTATATTTAGCCCCATAAGGGGTCGCGACGTTCAAGTGAACCCCTCCTCCTCCCCCTCCAACAAAATTTATTCAACCTTCCACCCTGGAGACTTTGATCATTGCCGATTAATATTTATGGCACGTTTCGATTTTAGCTGTAACGCTTTCTAATCATCCGTTTCCGTCGCGATTTTAGCAAAATTAGTCTCTATCCGGAAGCAAGGTCGGCCTCCATGTAATTACTCATCTGAATTCATTAGCCACGACCGGGATTCGGACAAACTTGCGTCCATAATCATTTGTTTGTGCGTCGAGTCCCGTGGCGCTCGAAAATTGTATTAAATAATCAGGCCGATGCAAGATAACCCTCTAATCAGGACTCCTGGGGCTTCGACAAACACACCAATTTTGTTTTAATTACTCAATAGACGTGTTTCGGGCCGACGTTACATGAATAGGTCGTCAAATTGAAGAGCGAGTTTGCATTACCTCGGGAAAAAAACTCAATTTGCCCGTCCAAAGTAGGCATCAAATTTGATTTAACGTTATCCATCCGAAAGCACCTGCACAAAATTACGTTTTCCCTAATTGAATCCGGAATTACGGGGCGATCGCACAAAATCATCCCGGTTCTGTTACCCTGCATCCGGAACCGAGTTAATTAAGGGCCATGCAAGGGGAAGGTTCGACGGGAAACGCTAATGCCATGCGACAAGCATCGTACAAAAGGAGCGCATGGCTGTAGGTACACGTAGACTGTGAATTTGACCAAAAATTCCATGAAACAAGTAGCCTCGTGGTTAGCCCTTTTGGTTGCGTCAACTCTCGCACTTTCCATGACAACAGTATGAATACAACTAAATGCACAATAGCTGGGTGCGAACTAAATCTGAACTTGGTATCTGCTTGGTCTACACGAAACTGTCAGTGGAAGCGAGAACAATGTGGCTGATACTGCCTCTAAATGCGGGCGCTGGGAAACTTCAACGGAGAAAAGATTGGGGCCTTGGTCAATGGAGACATTAAGGCTGGACCTATCTTGAGATTCACTAGCTTGACTGGTTCAAATGTTACCGAGTCTGTTATATGACGCTTCGCCGTCATACTTTTCCATAACTGTTAGGTATTTAATTAATTTTTAATGGGAAATAGACGAAGCTTCGATAGTGCTGGTGTCTAAACCAAATGTCACGCAAGAACCCCGGTTAATTAATTGACTCTTTTCTGGCTCGCCTTCACTGTTTCCGCCACATAACGATTTCAATTAAACGAATTAGATAGGAAATAGAAAACTGCACCGTTGACTCCTCAAGACTGAAGAATTCGCGTTGGATTTCAGTTCCGCGCGCTCAAAGCCCCAATTAAGTCTCAGCAAAAGGGTTGCGCTACCCGAATCCCTTTCTCGATTTGTATTTTCGCTGGTGAATGCTGTGCAGCCGCCTTATTGCTATCTTATATACTCAGCGAGGCAATGAAGTGAGATCAAATATGTTCTGACATTCGCAACTGTATTCGAATCCCTTTCACAATGCGGGGACTTTTTCAATATCTCAAGGGTATCAAATATATTATAGATTACAGCAAAAACTCCTCGAGTGATTCCAACATCAAAATGAGATAAAATCGACGGTGGCGGTAGAGCTTCCACTGCGCTCCGGGCTGACGAGAAATAGATATTCCCTTATTCCGAGACGACTACGGAGAGCAGCGCCCAAGCACTCCTACTCCTACCCCTTCGCACTTGCCTGCCACCCTCGCGTCTCTTATTTCCTTCATTCGCGACGTACAACCAGGATTTGCTTTCCGCCCTCGCGTCAATCGAACTTCTGGTTTCCAATTGAGCCCATACTGAACTCTTCCGCGACGAACCAAAGGCAATCCACGACGATAGATTGACGGCCCGCGGTACATCTGCGTCCTCGATCGCGAAACACTAAACGTCAACGAGGACTTGGCCGTAATCATCACCCTTATCCGTCAACGCGTCCCCTTGGAAATACGCAGGATAACCAACAGCCTGTCCAAACTCTAATAACAACAAAGTTCTAAATGCTTACGGTCATAGGTTTAATTTCGTATTACGACGGAGATCATGAACACAACCGGTCCAACTTGCGACAAACGAGATGGTGTAAAAAAATCTATATCCAGCAAAACAAAGGAATTTAATAAAGAGAGAAAATCCTTTCAGAAACTATTTCTTCAACAGTCGGCCCTTCAAGCGCACGTGTAACTGGCTATCCGGGCCGGTTCTTGAAAAACTGAAAGAGCGGCGGCCGCCTGCACAAAAATAGTGCATCTCTCAAATGAGAGAAACAATGAAAAACGCGAACTTCCTGCTGTTCGAACGTGGACAAACGCGTGACACATTTCACCCCGGCCCCTGGGTTGACTGGGTCGACGTCACGAAATGACTGATTAGAGCCTGAATTATTTAGTTGGAAATGTGTTCTTTGAATCGCCGTACAAAAGTGGAATGGCGACAAGCGTCAGGGGGAACGGGAATAATTTATGGAACCGGGATTTTTATGTAAATCATCTTCTTTTGTCAGCCTTTCCGCACTTAATTGTTCCAAGTTTTCTTGGATCAAGGTGAGACGGCGAAGAAGCACGGTTTTGTTTGGATTTATTTTAATTGCCGGAGTTTTTCCGAGTTAACGAGCGACTCGACGGAGTTGGCGCCGGTTGTTTACATTTTGTATGAGATCCGGTCTAGTCTTTGTTTTGCGTGTTTCCCTTTTGCAAACAAAGAATTTTCTTAAAGGGCGCATTGGCGCAGTTGATGCAAGTAGGCAACGATTTACGGCAGAACAGGGTTTCTTGGAATTCCGCTGAAAGCGGGCGTTGTAAGCGCGAAACTTGCAGCAGCTTACAGCCAGTGCATCGACAAGGTTGTTGCGATTGCAGCGTCAGCTCGAACGCCAATTTTGGGCCCCTTGCCAAAAGACACGTAAGTCGTCAGTCATCATTAGAGGCATCAGGGGCATTGGTAGGAAAATCTCGGATGTAGGTCACCTCTAAATTACATTCAAAACTACTATTATCTAGTTCTCTTGTAAATTTCACAAGTGGTTGAGGCTCGGAGTTCAAATTACCACAATGCAGTAAAATAGCTTATTACTAACTACATGCATAAAATGCGTGCTATACCTCAATAGGCATGTTTAAGCATTTACCTACTTGTTACATTTTTTAATGCTCTATTAGTGGTTGAGGTAAAAACTACCTTTGTTTTCTTTCAACATTAATACTTCTGCTTTACTAGCTCAATTTAATACGTTTTCATTTTAAGGAGCCCTAAGATATATGATAATTAAAACTCAAGTACTAACCCTAAAGTGCACTTTCGCGTATTGTCGAGTTTAGAGTTGCCTAACAGAATTATGGTTCGAAATCATGGAATAGTGACCCTTCGGTGGCAAAAAATTTAACTGAGGCTCAATGAACTGTTGATTATTTCTCTACATATTTTATTTCTTCCGGAAATTCTTGAATCGTCTTGTGTTTAAAAATTAATATATTTATGAAAATGGCGGAGGCGCCGGGAGAATCGCTAACTGATTTGTAAAGACTGCAGGTCAGCAAAGATGGAATTTTTTTTTAGTTAAGTCTTTACAAGAATTGTAAACCCTTTTTTTTCCTGCATTGCAAGTGACCTTGAGACTGCTTCAGCAATCCGTCAAACATAGAAATCATGATTTTTATCATTTTTTGAGGCCGACTGTATTGATTATTGATGAAAGCGACTGGTCTCGAGTTAGCCATCTCAAAAGATAAATAGCCACTGAGTAAGAGCGCATAACATAAAAAAAGCTTTCTGCGTTCTAATATATTTCGCCTTCGCGAAACAAGAAAACCAACCTAATTAATTACCAAAGTTGAAAACATAAATCACATAGACACAGAAGAGAAATGCGATAACTTTTCTTGTACCTCGGCTTTCTTTTTGCTTTTTTCCCAGGGCATCCGCACAAAAGCACAGTTTACTTCACTTAATAGTAACGTGTCTTTCGTTTTGCCTAAAAATTTAAAAAAACTGCAAAAATTTTCAATTCCCAACGAAAATCTCGAGATTTTGCCAAACTTGGACGGTTTTCTTTAGAAATCTAGAACAATGCCTTTGCGACCTCGTAACCGACGTTCCTTCAACATTTGGCCAAGGTTGCCGTAACAAAAAACTTTTTCGTTCGCTCGGAAACACCAATTCAATTTCCGCATATGTCTCTTCGGGGAGCAGCTTTGCAGCTATTGATTTCAAATTCTCAAGTCGGCATCGGGTCTTCGCACGAACAACGTTAAAAATTAATACCGAACCGAATCGTTCAATCGCGAAGTGTGCGATGGAAAAAAATAATTACACCTATATTTTCGCGTAAACGATTTCGGGGAAAAAAGCGACTTCGTGGCGTTATTTAAAACGTACCATTAGATGCAATTCCTGCTCTGCCGGTAGAAATATTTCGTTGTTTGGCAAATTTGGGTAATTAATTTTGTTGTCTGGAGAGCAAGTTCAAATTTCTGCCGATAGACTAAATTAGGGACAAGCGTAGACGTTTTAAGGAAAGAAATTAATCACGCTTTCCTCTCAAACATCGCAGGACTTTAATTACTTCCGGGGCCCGTCGCGCATTACTCAATATAAACAATCGGCGACGTGAGTTTAGAATTTGCAAACAGAGAAAGGCAAATTGATCGCACAAAAGGAACGCAATAATAATAGCAGGAAGCAAGCGGAGATATAAAAAGTCTCGGATAACTGACTTTGTGTAACTTTCTTTGGTTGCGCCACCGCCACCGCAGCCGGTATCATATTGGGGTCTCGAGCATTAAGGCAGAACTTTGATCTTTAATCAATACCACCGGAAAAATTGCCTTCGTTTACCACTAAAAAGTTTAATTAATTCCCTTACTTATGTTGCGACTTTTACTTTGTCGTTGAAGGTTTTTTCCGTTCGAAAGGAAAGCACGAGATGTCCGGAAATTACTCGAGGATTTCCACCAAAAATTCCCCTTCTGAAACATTTCTAATTCGACGGCCCATCAAGAATATGAGTTTTTCTCATCTCCACCGCGACAGCTCCTGGGAAACAATAACACAAAACTTGTTTTTGTCCCCAATTTCGCTGCTCTCTATCGATTAAGTTCGAATAAGCAGCCGTTGAGGCCACGGAAATCGTCGATCGACTCGCATTTGGGGAAATGGCCGAGTTTTTCCTATTTATGCAATAATGTGTTGGTTATTGGATGGAAACGAACACGCGATCTCTTGTTGGAATACAAAATTATTGTATTTGACTGGCGAAACAACCTCGTAATCTTAATGCGAGTGTGGGTCATCAAAAAAATTCACCTCCAGTCACAATTAACGCCGAAAAAGAAAAATTCCTCAAATAAGTTGATTGTTCACGAGACATGCGATCTCGCAGGAAAGCAGTAATTACGTGTGGTGCCACAATGTAGATATGCAGGTGACTCTCAATACGTCTTTATAAGAAAATTGTACGAACCACAATCTCGCTGACGTCATTCACTTGACAACAACAAATCGTAATTAGATAAGAGTTTACAAGTCTCCGACCTTTTTTAAGACTTTGGACACTTGGTCTAGGTCGCTACTGACATAATCTCACAACCAGGTTTATCCACTATTACCTTTCACCCCGCTGCTGCAGCGTCAATATAAACCCAATATCAAGCGTCAATTGGGTGTCGTATAAAGTAATACTACGCCATCTCTCCCTGGTAGTCCCCAAGTTCACTCCACTATTCCCCTAATCCAGCCTCAGTCGTTGTCGGAAGCAAGTTGGTGCAATATGTAGGGATAAGATGACGCAATGTCCAGACGATGGCGCAACCTGCAGAACCTCCATCACCGGATTACTAGAAGCCTCGATCCTCGCCCCTCCACCTCCGCAACTTTGATTTTTCACACTTTTTCTCCCGTGCGGCCAGGAGTCCAACCGTCGGGGCAATTAGAGAACCGGACGTCATAAAGGCGCTGTAAAACCCCCGGCCGTTTCGCTTAACAGCAGTGTTAGCCTGATTTGTCGCTAGCTTGCCGGCTGGAACGGTCCGGATTTATGGGGCAACGCCGTTGCCGGGGTTCCCCCACAATTTGACCGCCTGACGAACCATTAAGTCGAGGCACTAAAGGAAGACCCGGACGCGTACATATTAATGATCGCCTGATTGTTTATGGCGACGGGTTCCGCCATTGGCGCAGTCCTAAAATTTTATCAGATCCCCGAAAACGTAAAGTCCTTGAAACCGACCAGGAAGTAATAAAATCTGCACATTGTGCCACTGCCGTCTTCAAAATCGATAAACATATGATCCTAATTCTCCATGATCTAACCGCACACCTACATGATGTTGTTTATAGACGCTATCCTTCTTCAGTTCGCATAAGGTCTCTAAAACTGGGATTCATATTGTTTCCCGTTATGCGTAACAAAGTCATCCCGGTATTTCCCAGTTAAGATTTATCTGGATCGGCCCAGAGTCATATAAGACGAATGGCGGAAACAAGTAAATTTAAGAAGGCAACGCTCCAATGGTACCGAAAGCGAACGTCATCATTTATCCGGGCATTCGCGTCGTCGTCGTCGTCGTCGGGAAGTAAAGGGAGGGAAAAGCGTCGTCTGTTCCCAAATTGCGGTCGATTTGAAACCGGCTCAAGTAAACCGGAGTTGAGTGAGTTGGCACCTACTCCGGCCGGCTTCATAATATACGTATCCTCGGTGTATAATTGGGCCAGAAGGGCGTTGCCGCGATCGTGTTCGATTCCCGTCTTCCGACAGTCGGATATCCTGGGAGTTCATTGTGTTCCAGGCCCGTTCGGGCGCTGGCGCTAATTTCCTCGGCCATTATGCAAATCTCCCTCGCAGATAGCTACTTATAATGAGTTAATTGGCAGCGCCCGCTCCGATCAAAACAAGAAGAACTCCATGAATATTGCTAAGGGTAATCGAGGCACACACCTTCAAAGAGGCCATACGCCGCAGCAATTTAACTAAAAATATTCTATGGGCTGTAAACATATAATTGGTAATTGAATCAACCTGCAATGGTTTCCGCCAAGATCAAAGCTTTAATTAGACGACGAATGTATTGGTGGCACGAAATGCCGACAATCACCACGACAACAGATATCAAGAAATAATCCGGCTAAATACTCGAGAATTTCGAGGATCGTTACCGCGCAGCCACCAAAACTTCAACAAATAAAACTAATTAGATTGTGAAACTCTAGTCAAAATTGGGCCGGCTACTACTGAAGCTGTCAAACAGTTACACCATCAAAAATTTAATTACTATAGATACCTGCATTATAGCTACCTACTTAGAAAAAAATGTCAATTGCGAATTGTCTCTAAATTTTATTTTTGAAAGCGTCAAAGCGAAACGGGCGTAAAACATTTGTCAAAGGACTCTGATTGAAAATTGGCCAACTAACTGAAACGTTGAGCTAGATTTTAAAAAATCATTGCACCCCATAATTTAACAGTGTAGGAATATAGTAGCGTGACAACTGTCGTAGTTAACCTTACCTACCTTGGCCTGGGCCTAATTAAAAGGAAAACCCATTAAACCGCCCGTATAAAGTGCATGCCGCAGCACTGGATGCACAAATGTCGTTTGTGTGTACCTCAAACATTGCACAAGCGCAATTATTCCGGGTTTGTGAATATAACAGTGAGAAGGGCAACGAAAGAACTGTTGGAATATAATTTATTAGAAGTGACTGATCCATTTATTGTAAGCTCAAATTGGATTCAACATCCACAATGTTGCCACGTTGAGGTGGAAGTTGTGGGCATTAAGGGTGTTAATTGCAACAAAGCCCTAAAGCCGATTGATGCATGTTGCATCATTAATTCGGTATGTGCGCCTGCAGTAACACCTGTTCCTATTATACATGACGCGATTCCGTTCTCAAAATAGAACAGAGACCGGGTTTTTATTTCCTCATCTACCAACCTCCATCTATTGTCATTATACTCACAAGATCCCAGAGTTTCAAAACTTTCCAATAACATGTAGAAACATTTTTTTGTCAAATTATTTAAATGTCCTGCATATTATTACAAAGTTTGAGATTTCAAATAACCTAGTCAGCCGTGACTTGGATCTCTACTTTCGGATCAAACAATTTGTGCCGCAATAAACCAACATTTATCAAGTAAACAGGAACCAAATAATGATTTATTTCGGTAAATAAAGCTATCCGTATTATTTAAGGGATCAGAGCGGCGAACCGGCACTTTTCCGAGTGTCCGCTGTTTCCCAGATAAAATCGTGGTTTATCTCGTTTTAAAAGCTCTCGTCGAAGCTTCAATTGTTTTTCTTTCGTTAGCGCTAGTTTCAAGAGGAGAATTTGTCACGTCTTCAAAAATTTGCATGATCGAAACCGATTTTAGCAAAAGCATTGGTCGTCAACAAAGACGCAACACCCACCATCACATAGACCAAGCCATAAAAACTTGCTAAAAGCAAAGTTTCGAACGTGATCCCCTCAAACTTCTCCTCGAATAAACACGATCCACTTAAACAGAGATCTATTTGCGTTTTAAACTATTTACCATCCTCTCCGTCGATTCGAACATGTGCTAGCTAGCGACTAGGGGATGAAGCAAGAACAATAATTGATCGGCAAGTAATCAAGATGCGTCGGTATTGCGAGATATATTGCGAATTCTTTTTGACCCGAGCCAGGGCGATAAGAAGGGCTTTCTGTTAAACTGGAAGCGAGGAATAATAGCGATATATTGAAGTAGAACCGCGCCATCTGCATATCAGTTCACGCTCTACCGGCCCGATTGCTTTATGCATTATGTATCGGGCGCGGCCACCCGATCTCCATCGCCTCAGAGAAACGTCAGCGGAGACAGTCCACACCTGAGCCACCCCCATCGATCCAAACACCTATTTTAAGGCCCTAGCAGCGACGCAACTGTCGGTCAACTGGTGCCATCATCTTTGCTATCAATTATTTCTAAAAATACTGAAAGTCAAAGGCCTGGACCCCTAACTTCATAGAGCGATAATGATGTGGGCAATAGAGTTTTTGGTCAAATTTTGTCACATATCCTAATACTTGTCGGTGCCTTAATGTAGATATATATTCAATATTAATTGAAATACGAAATTAGTTTGGTGACGGAATAAGGCGCAAATAATTTTAGAACGGACCAATTTGTTTTGCAATATTACCCAGAACGGGGTTAATAATGCAATCGCGTCCATGGCGGAATCAATATTTTATTCTGGTGCCATGTTCTTGTCCCCCCCCTTCTCCTGTGCAACAATTCGAAACGCGACGCATTTATATTTAATTTGATTAAATACTCGGACTTATCTTAACGAAATAAAAGATACATGTAGATACTGTTAAAGTATTTATTTATACTCTATCAATTTGACTCTCCCAGCCAGCAAACAATAAACGACTCTGCGTCGTTATAAATTACAAAAATCAACACGTATAATTATTGACGTGCAAACAGTTGTTTGTATTCCCGGATGCAATTTTTTGGGTGAGTAATTACAAATGTGACGAAAGTGTCGCAATTCCACGAATTCATCCCGATTTTTGTTAATTGCCCCAAAAATAATTTAGGTTTTTTCTGTTTGTTTGCAGGTCGCCGCCATGTTGGCCGACTACTGGCGTCTCTTTTTCCTCTTGTGGGTTCCCCCCATTCTACTAGCCACGTCAATGGAGATAAGTGAGTAACAAACAGCTACCCTAATTGACCCGATGTTCCGGACGTGGTCACAAATTGACTGCCGTCACCTCGCCCTGGATCGATTAATACGAATTCCAGACGCATATTTCAGTGTTCAAATAAGAAACCGGGACGAAATAACCCCCTAAAATCCACCCCGCTCCGGTCCACCGTCTCTTGCCGTTTTGCCGGAGCCAACTTTTCTAATTTAAATTTCAACGCGATCCATCGGAACAAGGAGACGAGGTATTTAAACAGCTACCAGTGACGTGGTGGGCGGGCGAGAATTTATTAACATCTGCATTGTTTAGCGAACACGCCGGCGTGTGTGCATGGGAGAGATGAAACTTTGAAATGGTCGGCTATGTCGCGGGGACCTTGTGATTTATGAATTTGGTCGAGAGGGAGTCAGCGGTCGCCACCCTCAACTATCGCAAATATGCAAATGCCCACCACCTTTCTTCGTTTACGGCAATTTATGGGGGTGTTAATTTGTGTACTTAAGCGAAAAGTTGGTGGGGGCGATTTAAATTTGCCGCCCAATTCCACCTCGACGTTGCGCACGTGTTTGTAAATTGCCGAATTCATCCTCAAAGGCTGCCGCAAAAGAGACGCCGCCATGCCACCGACGCCACCGTCTTCGACCTTTTAATGACGTCGTCCACAATTTAAAAGATAAACAATAACAGGCAATAAAACGACGCCCAGAAATAATTTTCTTTATAATTATAACTTAAATGAATAAAGCAGATGTAAACGGAACCTTTTCAAAGTCGTTCCAGAGCGGACGCTCTCCCTTCAATAAAAGAGCGTCGCCGTCGGTATGTTTTGTTGCACCGTGTCCTGAATGAACCTTTCCAATTATACGGGCTGGTCCGCCACTCCGGATCTTTATGAACGTGCATGCGACAACGCGGAGAAACGAAAAAAAAAAAAGAAATCATTACGTCGCGCAAACAAAGAGACGAGTTCAGAGAATTACGCTGGATTTGGCGACATTAGCCTACGAAATGAGATGCAAAGTTGGAGGAGGCTGCATTGTCTCGAAACTTATGCCGATTCTGTACGATTCCTTATTTGTTCGGAAAGTTATTAGGAAAATTGAAATCGTTCCAAAGATAATGGCGGGGGACTGCCATTCACGGGACTCATTGATGATGGGCCGTAACGACACAAATATAGCCCGCATTCAAGACGACACGCAACAATGACACGAAATTAAATAACAAAGTGGGCACGGAAACGATCCAGTTGACTAAATAGAAGGTTTCCCGCCCTATTCGTTTATCTTCCTTTCAAAGGTCAGGAGAATAGTGGGCTCATTATCGGACTTACTGACGGCTGCGCCCGTTCGACCTCAACTGTCATTCAAAAATCAACCCAATCTCTCAACAATTTTTATTTAGCAAGAACGTCGTCGCCAGGTTTACATTTAGACGACTCAGTCGATCGTTATGTTACTTTTCAATTGGAGCCCTTAATTTCGTCTACAAGACCGCCAAAATTTGATTAAATTTAATTTGCTATTAAATTTTAATAACGCCACCTGCTTAAATTACATCTGGCCGCAAGCCGAAATTAAAACATTCCTTAATATCGAACCCACCCACGTTTAATTACACCCTTTGTCCCCTCGAGTTTGAATGGAATTATTCGAACGTGCGGGCAAGCGCCGCATCGGAGGTGATAAATGTACGAAAATTCGATAAACGCTCGGGTAAAAATTAAAAATTTATAATCCCACCGCGTGAGCAGAGAAATTCGTTTGAAAAGGATCACATTCGGCCGTGTTGTCGACTCTCCCCCGTGTAAATGTCAACGATGTTAACTGTCGTCATATGGCGGAAACAGGCCGGAATAGTAGCATTTGTTACAGTTTGCCAACTGTGCTAAAAAAAGCATCTGGTTAGAAAAATGCGCGGACCCAGTTATTTCTGTTTATCTTGGGCAACGTTTGTGATTTATAAGTGCTGCTTATCTTCACGAACCGTATATTTTTAATTACGAAATTGCACACACGGCCGGATCTCATCAATGACCGGCAAGCAAGAAGAGTTGGTGTCATTTTTGCAAACACCGTTTATTTATTCCAGAATTGACCGAAAAATGTATTACAAAATACGATCCTTCCCGAAACCCGTATTGTGGTTTTAAAGATTATCTTGCTTTTGTTGGCAAACAGTGCGAACTTCGATACGATCTTGCAGCACAATGTGACAAGAATCCCGAAAGTTATTGATATATTTGGTTGTACACTCCACCAGGCACATTCGCGACGAGCAGTGTTATCTTTATTAGGATTTTGCTACCCCGGGTAATCTTTCACGGTAAAAATATAAATAAATCCGTGTGGGCCTGCAACATTTTTAGGACGACGGCAAAGTCCACTTTAGAATGTACCTTCCATAACCCGCGCCACGTCACGTGCGAACAAAACGGGCGGCGAACCCAGATTTTCATATGGAAAATACTAAAGCGATATTGCCTTCACGTAAACAGTCTTTATGTACGCTCGAAAAGCATAATTTAAAGCGGCCCCGTTATATTATGGAAAGTACTAAAAATAGGCGAGATCGAGTAGTAAATTTCCTATCGGCGTAACCCGGCGCATCCGCCATTTCTGCTACCTTTCGAGCACGTTGTGCAATTCGTCCTACTTCAAAAATTTAGTAGTTCTGAACAAAATTTTTTCAATAACTTTATCATTAAATTTTGCTGAAGAATTAAATCTCCTTTCTTTCTAAATGTTCCTATCAGTTTTCCCGTTATTTGAATCTATTATAACTAATAATATCGGAAAAGCGTTTAGTTAAGCAAGTGCTAGTTTAGTTAATAAAGACAACAATGCAGCTTTAGTTAATTTGCGCGCCAGCTGCAGCGGTGTTTGAGGTATATAGACGTTAGCACTTGTCCAGTCTTTTGATTTCCTTCACATGAGGCTCGATTAGAAATTATCCGAGTAACTTCGTATGGTGAGAGTATAACTAGAAATAGAGGTGGGTGGTGGCGCACGTGAAGGTTGAACTTTGTGGAATATAGTTACGACTTGAATATAACAGCCAATATACTGGTGCACTTCCATAATGCACCGCTAAATAGCTCGTTTCATGTTAGGGAGAAATTTGCCGAAATTCGTCGAGACCACTTTCTGAATATTGGTCGTTACAAGAGAGACGAAACGACAGTTTTCGTAAAGTGTGCGTTGCCGAATTTCTAGACCAATCACAATCGATGAAACAAACTTTAAGAGCTCTTAAAGGTAGTACGGTAAAACCCTTCCCAGAAGGTGAGATAACTGATCTATAATTTTATTCAACTTCCATATCACGTTCATTTGTTGTATAAATTTTTTAATTAACCATGTTATGAAATGTATCTACAACAAAAAAAAGTCCTAAATCAAAACCAAATATTATTTTTAAAATCTAATAGGCATAGATATATTATTGTATTGCTCTAACAGGAATCAATGTCAGAATTTCATTTCAGCAAACTTCTGAATTTAAAATGAACGGAATTATATTTCACAAGGATCAGCATTGCGACAAACAAATCCAATTTTCACGCCAACATTAGTACTTTTTCAAATAACTGAAACGATTCGAACTGTCAAAAGGACTTCAATAATCACCCATTCGATAACCGCCGAACCAATTGTTGTCGCAATTGAACAATTAATTAGGCTCGAGTTTGGATTACATCAATCCAACAAACAATTCTTGACTAATGCATTGATGCGTATATCTATGCTCAACGTAGGTAATTATATTTCCGCCTTTTTCTCCTAATCACTAATTTTTGCACAACAGCAAACGTCGGTTAAATAAGTTCGTTTGAATTTTACAACATTTTGCTCTGAGTCAATTCTCGAGGATCATTAAGTAATGAACGCAAATAGGAGCATAATCATTAAAAGGTATTTGATAAAACCTACAACATTTTTAAAAAAGAAAATTGAACGTAAGATTTAATGCAGGGGCAATTTGCTAAACCTCTGCACTTTTGAATTATTTACAGCCGTAATAACGTAAATAATTAATATCGCGTTTTCCACACAAATCACTGACTAGCTTCATTATCAATAATCAGATGTTATGCAAATCAAAGTCTGCACGTAAAGTAGTGGCATGATCATGTCTACATATACCAAGATTTTTACTGCTATTCAATAATGTAAAAGCGCAGTAGCGCGCAACGTAATGTCATTTGAAGACACATTAGTGTTAATGACTTAACAAAAAGTAATTGATTACCTGGCCACGTGCAGGATCAGACTGGATCTTTTGGAAAACAAAGCAATAAAATCTAGAGCAACTATTTTTTTTGTAAGCGACCGAGGCTCTTCGATATATTTGAATAGGTTTTAATTTAGAGACATAAGAATGTTAGGAGAGAAAGAAGGAGTGAAGCGCGAGTGAAGAGACAAATAGAGACGTGGATGGCGAAAGGTGGAAGATGGTGCTTCGAGTGGTTACTGAGGACTTTTGGTATTAACTCGGCCCTAATAAGTTCGACTCGAGGGTGTATGAAGATCGCGCGTCAGAACAATGTGGAAGTTTATAGGTGGAGCTACGTACGAAACTACTTGATCTATTATTGTAAACCCATTGTTCCAGACTTTGTAACAAAGCAAGCCCCGAAACAACATGCATTTCAATCCAAATCCGATGTAATCCCCTTTATTTCGAGTAATTGTCCCAAAATCCGTAACAGTTGAAACAATAGACGTCGCATCATTTTTTTATTGTTGACCAAGAAATTTTGGTTGATGATGATGATGATGATGACTATTGCTTTTGTACTCGAGGCACGTAAGTAGGAGCGCGACCGCACCCGATATTTCAGGGAGTGGATTGTCGTTGGGACGAATCGGCTTAAGGGACGTTGAAAAAAGTCCAATAAAA
This sequence comes from Schizotus pectinicornis, assembly GCA_951805265.1. Classification (NCBI taxonomy): domain Eukaryota; kingdom Metazoa; phylum Arthropoda; class Insecta; order Coleoptera; family Pyrochroidae; genus Schizotus; species Schizotus pectinicornis. The sequence continues at coordinate 2,115,878 of OX638204.1, read as the reverse complement.
CGGGATAACACTCGAGAGCCACAATCAAAATAAACGATACGGTTACGCATCGTTTAAGGAAATTTCGAGCAGCTGGAATGAAGCCAGCGTACAAGCAAGAAGTTATTGCATACACAAGTCTTCGGCTCTCCCGTGACACTGAGAGTATCCGAATGGAATTTATGAGGCTATTCTGCATAGCAAAAACTAGCGATGGGAGATTTGAACGTGTCATAAACCATGATTATGAATTATTTCCACAAACTCGACCCAAACTCGTTCCATTATTATCAACCAGTTCATAAAGGGTAAAACGTATTTTCAAAAGTTTGGGTACTTCCGAACTTAACAATTTATTTGTATTAAAGTTAAACCGATCGCGCCATCTATCGATTCGTCTAAAGACGCTTTTTTGAAGTTGGTACCCGATACACGTAGATGAGACCCGTCTGATTACACGTCCAGATCTCTCGAGTTCCACTGGAGGATCATAACTTTGTTAATAGTTGTTGCAAAAGTTCCAAGTTCTTAACGACCTCTTCTCCTTTTTAAGCTGCGTAAACAACGCAATTTTTATTTAACACCATTTCTGTCCACCATTAACAACTGAATACGTAATGAAATTAAACAAGGGGCGGCGTTCTGGGGGCGGCGCAAACAACCGGACGCGCTCCCATAATAATTCAATTATTTATTATTAAAACGTGCGACTGCGACAGATGTTGCAGATAATCCTGCCGTAGTTATTTTAATTCAAAGCGATAGATTCGTCGACAGCCTAGCAATTTATTAGCGTTTTATGTCCGAATTTAAATGAGTCGCCCGTGTTTATTGCGTTTTCGATGGAATTTTTAATCAAGCGTGTATCTTTCGACATATTATGTATATATACGAGTTACATACGTGACAATCGTTATCAAATTAATTGGACCGGGTCGACTGGAACCGGGAGTGATGCTGTAAAAATCATTTTTGTTGGGTGTCAGGACGGAAAATTCAATTTTAGAGCGATCGCGCGCGGCGCGGGCCTTAATTTGGAGAAAAAAAAATAAAACGAATCAATTACTGTTGCAATTTCTCACTCGAGCGGATCGATTGAGCCAACAGCAAGAATCCGGAAAATCTCACGCAGGACGCCCCCAGATTTGCGGACTCGGGTAATTATTCTCGTGGAAGACCCCCGGAAGCCAGGACCGGCATGCAGCCACCAAAACAGTTTATTGTTTGGCCATCAACGGCAAACCAAACCTCTCTGAATAACCTCTCTCACAGGCTCGAGAAATTATTTCTTACCGTTTAAACTATGTAGGTACATACAATAGTAACATAAGACGAGAGGACGCTGCAGCTATCATATAAATTAACAATCAATGGTTCATCTAATGTGGGTACTTTGTGCATCTAAATGAATCTCGATAAACTTTTACATTTTTTCTGAAATCTTTGACATAAACACAATGACAGTTTCAATGAGCAAAACCTCATGCGACGTAAGAGATGGAAAACAACAGGTGAAAACTCGAATTGGAATCCGACTTTGTGCGTAACAGTCGTATTGTGGATCGCGAAGAGTGGTGTTGAGGAGGGGGAAGGAGTTGGCAAGTTCCTTCGAAATAAATAAGTACGTTAGGACGAATAATCCTGAAAGTTGTGTAAAGTAGACTTAAATTGCAGACGACGGAAGAGGAAAGTTTCAAATTGCATTCGACCCCGAAACACCCTCAAAAAATTAAATAAGACGACAGCGCTACAAAGGATCGGGGTTGATTGAATCGAACAATTCCATCTCTCCCGTTGTATTATCGTAAAAAGTACTCAACACAAGTCCAAAACAAAACAAATTACGACAACATGTCTGTTGGATTTTTCCAATTTCCGCGTTCTCCATTTGCGTGCATTATTTAAATATTTGCATTTATATGACGGGCTTAGGTAACGGGAAAAAATCGTGTCTGACAAGATCGAGAGATGAAAAATGGTGCGTGCGACCATTTCCATTAATTCTCTCGCATTAAACGTCACCTCCATCTTCTAAATTCATTTCCTTAATCTTGATTTTTCTTTACCGGATTAAACTATCATCTCTGGAACGTAAAATTTAAATGAATTTAACCGACGGCTCTAACGAATCTCGGAACGGTACGGAAAACTGTTGGGAGGTCTCAACTTTGCCGATTTAAATTGCATCAGTTTCACCAGTTGAGGCGGACGGACGCGTAATAAGCTCCGTACTTACGCGAGCTTTCCGCGCTTAAACTCGCAACGACACGTTTAGTGTTTTAAGGTACACGCGAAAACCAACAGCAGCACTCGTAGTTATTTACTGCAAAGACATACAAATACTTTTAAACCGCGATGCGACGTTATTAATATATTATATTAGATGTGCGTATCTAGGTTGACAAAACCGCAAGCAAATACTACCCTCATCTTGAAATATGAAACTTGAATACACCGAAGTGTATATATAGGTGAAGTATAGATTACATAATCAATAAGTTACATACTTAATCAATTAATGAAAATGATTTCTTTATATTTATCTACCTAACAATAGTTATAAAACTGCAACTCCTGACACCTTTCTTTTAAGGCTAATAAATAGGTAATTTTTTAAAACGCCGCTGTTACAGCAAACCGATGTTCTGTCCGATTCATTTATAGTTGTTAGCTGCCTTCTAACCGCCTCAATTGAGTTTTTGCGGAGAATTATGTTGGTTCGTTGCTGCCAAGACGCTGGCGATTTGTTTGGGGAACGCGGTCGCGGTCGAAAAATGCAAATCGCAAAAGGTCGCGACCCCATTCCGGGTTCCGGCAAGAACTTCGGGATAGCCGTCCTTGTCTTCTCTATACGTCGAGTAAATAATGGCCGGACATTAGGCTAGAGCGTCCGTTGATCATGACCGAATTTCAGATAAAAATGCGGACCGGCCGGGTCCGAACAAGGCAATTTGTCTACGGTTATTGTACGAATTAATAACGGAGATATGCAGCTGCCGGCCGGATAAATATGAATACTTTTACGTGGACGAGGCCCGAGGGAGTTCTTGCTTGACACGCCGCCCCTCGTACTAAAGATAAAGAGACCACTATTTAGACCTAAATGCGCGATATTAAAACGGCAAGCGCCAGAAAATCGTCTGCACTTATTACCTTTTCTTGTTACTGGGTAGCCGAGAGCGGAGGCGCCGTTTTATTTATTACGCCCAATAAAATTAATTAAATTTTGCTCCAGGCCAAACGACATCTGAGGGGTTGAAGCGTGATATGTTCTGTTATAACTATATGTAACTATTATATGTAGACTGGCAATCTTAATGCTTCTGACGATTATTTAGCGTTTGAATAAAATATATCTTGTTCAACTATTCATCAAAATTACTCAGAGCGAGATTAAGCTGAAATTTACTTGCCATCTCGAAGTCTCAAGCACACAAGGATTTTGTGAACCTTTCATTTCATCTTTCCTTCTCCTTTTCTTTTTGTTCAACAAGAAATTGTAGAAACTTTTTTGCCGGTTTGCTTTATTCTTATCGTCTCAACGTTTATTTGCTTGCCGCATTTACTGTTAGTATTAGAAATTAAAGACAAGATCAAACCGGGCGCCTGACCGCACGCAACGCTAACTCATGGGCCGAAGGCCCAAAAGCGGCTGGGTGAAAGGAGGCATGAAAGGCAATGTTAATATTTAATTTAACTTCAATAATAATTCACATCAAAGTTGACAGAAAGTCGACAAGAATCCAGCGGAAACTTTGCAACCCCGCCGACCGTTTTACCACCAACGCTACACTACACCCGAAAGCTCCCCAACTATACAGCAAAGTTACGCTTATATTCCTGTTTGTTCCCCTGCCGGCTCGTTTTGTTGCGGTCCGACAGAACATCGTGTGCAACAGAATTGCAACGCCAACTTTTTAATTAAAGTCATGTCGTTCGTGTTCTCGACAGAAGCGCCAACCTCAAAGAAAATTCTATATTCATCCCAAATTATCCAGTACACAAGTAATTAGCCGATGTAAAGTTTCGATTCCCCCAGAAACCGCCCCCAATTTCTCCCCCAAGAAACGCAGGCAATCGTGAAAAATCGCCTTCATATCGACCGTCAAACCTGGAAGCTCCTTTTCCAAATCCGATCTCGCGTGTCGATAACTCATCAAAACGTCGTCGTGCTGTTTTCTTAACCTCCTCAAATCTTCTGGAGCGAAATCGATGATTTCCAACAAAATCTTAAAATTTTTCGTAGCAATATCGTAATTTTTTTTTAACTTTTCGCAATTATTCCACGAATCTCGTAAAGATTCGTTTTCGAGACACCGAAAAATCTTCTCCTGGATCGCATCGCCTGCACTTTCGGTCTTGCAACTACTACTTTCGATTCCGGAATAATCTCCGACGGTTTTCGAAAGACTGTCGGTAGCTCGAAGCGTCAATTTGAGACAATCCAAATATTGGTGGAGGCGTTCGAGGACCGTTTGAAGTTGTTCGTATCGTTCTCGGAGCATCCGAAGCTCTTGAAAGGCCGAAATTTCGTTGATTTGTTCGGTCGTTAGTGTCATTTGCAATTCGTCTTTTCGTCGGCATTGTTCTTCGGGATCGCAATCGTAATTCTCCGGAGAGGACACCTCCGCGGTCTCGTACTCGATCTCGATGCGACTCTCGATCTCCTTCACGTTGTGTTGGTGCAGCAGTAAATTCAACACGGCCGGACTTTTCTTTGACATTTTACCCCCTCACTTTCTCACAGCCACCCTTCTACCAAAACACATCCGCGCTTTAGAGATCTTCCGTAAGGTGGCATCACAATCAAGACCTAAAGTGTTTGAATTACAGGAATGAATTATTTCTTGGTGTATGAAAATTTTTGCAATTGAATCAAGTCCGGGCAAGGGCAGCTCTAAAATAATATGCAGAAAAACTTGTTTCAGAGAGGAGAGACTTGCAGAAATACTCGGAATGGCGCCAGTTTTGGTACCCCAACATGGAGGAGTTCAGCAGGGCGGAAGCGATGGCGGGGGCGGACAACAACACCATTACCAACGTAACGGTGCAATTGGGAGCCACGGCGTATCTCCACTGCCACGTGAGAAGCACCGGCGATAGAGCCCTCGCCGGAGCCGAGGTAATAACAGTTATAAACACACACGTAGGATGATGATACATAACGGCTGGACCGAATGAATTCTGCAGGTATAACGACCAGGCCGAAATGGTCGAGATAATGAAGGGGGGCCACAACCAAATATTAATTACGAATTTAATGAGTTGCCTCCATTGTAATTGTTGTTAGATTTCAGCGAGCTTTCGGTGGCGTTAAACAAACACCAGGAAAACAATTAATTAAAGCAGGAGCAGGGGGAATTTTCAGAGGGTGTGCGAAAATTTATCAATAAACTCACACGCCCATAAATCAATTTGATACCTAAAATCATTATCGTTTTCTCAGATATAATGCAAACAATGTTTTTTGAACCGTTCTGACAGCAAGCACGAACTCAATTTTGTTCCCAAAATCTTCAATTTAACCATTTTTCCAAAATATAAAATTAGGTATGCTAAATCAAATTGATTTAAATAACCAAATATCGAAATTAATAATAAGTAAGTTGAATTTTTTTAATAATGCTCACAATCTAATCAATAATGCCCTATATCTCAAAATTAACGCCTTGCATTTTGGTTGAAATAAACAAATTTAGTTTACGACCCAATAAAATGGTAACGTGGCACTTGCCACTCGCGAGACCAATTTCCAATAAATGAATTTGCAGTTTCAATACAATTTGTCTAAACGTTTGCAAAGGGAGCAGTAACGTTTTTTGCAGATCCGGCCGCGATAATGGTAAATTTGTTTTTTGCTCTCCTCTTTGCAAGTAAACAACAGGAATCAGCAAATTTCTAGCTGACGTAAACGCAAAGAAATTTCTTTCGGCGATAAGGAGGCTCTTTAGTTTTAAGTCTTCCTCCAAGACCAAAACCTTAACAATATCTAGCTACATACAGCCTAACTCGCAAGAGAATGGCTGCATCATCACTTTGCATAAGCTCAAAGCCAGTTAGTAGCCGTAAAAGTTAAAACTTCTCTACATTTCCCTAATAGTTTGCTTATGATTACATGAGTAATGTAAAAATTCGATCCGCTCTATCATCTTCCCAAGATGTTCCAGACAGGACATTTGTTCATTCCGACCCGATATTACAAAAGAAATTGTAACGTTATAAAATATTGGTTCAATATTCAAGACGTAGCATCTCTTCTTCGTTATATTACCGGGCGAAAACGTTCCGAAAATTTATTAATCCTCCTTCTTATCCGTGTTTCTCATCTTTTTGTCCGTTTTTTTTCAGCAAGTATCCTGGGTGAGAAGGCGAGATTGGCACATCCTCTCGTCGGGCGTGTTCACCTACACGAACGACGAGCGATTCCAAATTCTACACGCGGAAGGCTCGGACGATTGGACTCTTCAAATTAAGTTCGTTCAGAAGAGGGATAATGGAACATACGAATGCCAAGTAAGTTCATTATCGACAATTAGGTGTGTGTGTGTGTGTGTGTGTGTGTTTGTTGTCGAACGGTTCAACGTCCAGGAGAAAGGAAACGAAACAGACGCAGCGTCGGGACGCTCGCATCGAACCCGATCACATCAATAATTCATACCGACCACCTGCCGGTCTTATTAACGCCCTTTCTGGGACGCGATCAAGAAATTTCTGAATTTCAAAGCGGCCTCGGCCAGCAGGTGCAGCGACCACCGCCACGATTTTATTTGTCAGAAAATGCAATAATAAGCGATATTATCAAATCCTCTGTTTAACAACTTTAACTGCGGCTGGACGGCCACTATATCATTTGAGTGTATCTACTCCAACTGACACATGATTTACGACTTGTTGTAATCTCCAGTAAGCTTTACTATCTACATTTTGACCCATCATCGTCATTCCACTTGCAATTGTTACTGTTACCGTAACAAGTGTCTCTATTATTTCCGATTCAACTTTACCATCAACTGATTTAATAGTCGATCTAATTAGCAATATTGAAACCCGCCAGACCTGACTGACCGCAACGCATGAAAATTAGTCTCGCCCCACCGTACACATCAATAATTGCCAATTACTGTTTATACTTAATCACCTCTCCAGGGGCGTCAAGTCACAAACCGTCTGGGCCATTAATTGATACCAAGCGAAGAACCGCCAACGCCACAAATCTGTTCGACCGACTGTTTTGTTAACTGTACTAGCGATTAACTTCGAAAACAGCCGCGTCGGAAAAAACGCAAAAATAATTGCGTTGCACCGTTTAACTAAACCGGTGGCAAGCAGATTTAAAACAGTACGATTTGTTACAGTTACAGGCGACGATAAGCCACGGTCACATCACACGAACCGGTGTGGAGAGCCGGAATGGCATTCGAAATTCATTTTCAGGTGAAAATTTAATTTATTCGCGAAATAAATTTAACGGCGACGAGTAATGTATAGCAGAAGGAATATAAATTTCTGGGCATTAAAATGAAAATATTGCGATTCTTTCTGCGTGCGTAATTTAAGCTTTTATTACGGCCCGGATGATTCGGAAGCGTCTCGGCAACGAAATATTTTATTAACGCAAAGTACGTCGCCCGGGATATTTATTAATTTTTATCGGCGGGATGTGCGGGAGAGAAGAAGAGGCACACTTCCTTCCGTCTAATGATGTCGCTTTGGCAATTTAATAAATTTGGCGGAGGCGCCGGGCGACACGCGACACTTCTCTGCCGTATCCCGCCGCAATTACGAGATGACGGTAAAGAAAAAACTCGAGTTTAAATTGAACCCGGCCTGCAATTAAACTTCTTGTGGCCAAAACAACATTCATCTTGCGTATGGCAGTGGCTCAACAGTGTTAACCACCGGATGGTGATGCGGTCGGACTACTCGGGAAACGTTGCCTACATTGCATGTTACAAACCAACACGCTCGCAAGAGAGGACTTCGTATCATTGCTATTCATCAGTGGTATTGTGGCCAGAACAGCTGCAGTTTGATCAATATTGCATACAGACTAAAACACTATAGCACCTGAATGTGTTGGCTGATAACAACAATTTACATAATTAACGCCGATTTTATGACCCTTTTCACAAAAAGTTGTCCAACATTGATGAGTACCTATCTGATGCCCATTACGCAAAAGTTAATTAATTTTTCAAAAACACTTTGTCGTTATATCTAACAATTTACATTTTGAGGATCTACTTTTGAAGAGTACTTAACTCCGATCTGTCTTAATGACGTGACTTGCTTGTGCTGAATTGGAAGGTGTTAATGGAGGTATCTGGGAAAGATCGCGATGTTGAATTGCTTGTTATTTTCGCCGCTTCATCTTGAGGGTTACTCTCGGCTGTAACTCCCAACAGGAAACACGTATCCGATCGTGTCGAGACGTTGTCTTTCCGGTCTCGTCTCTTTGGCACGAGCTTTAAGACCAATCAAGACTTGGTCGAACACGTGAGCTGATTGTTCTCCGAAAAACTACATTTAATTTGATCGTAGTGTTGAAGTAGTAGATACAATACACGGACCTTCTAAACATAATTTGAAGAATCGTCAATCGTATGTTGGTAGTAAGAACTCAGATTAATGAAGGCTGGTCAAGACCTATGCAAATTTTTGTAATGTCAGAAATTTTTTCCCTAAAAAGATGGATTTAGATTTTAAGAAGCGGTGAATAGTTGAACCCCCCAGAAGAAGCTCAAAACTTCTGGGTCAAAATCAAAATGCCCCACTTTGGAAACTCTTCTTCAAGGCCTTTAGTGCCTCCTCAGCCAGTTTTCCGAAAACATTTCCGTCGGCGTCGTTTCCATGAATAATTTCCGGAAATTATTCATCAAATTTGCAGTTTCATAAATTCACCGGGCGCCCACGGAATCGCGAAAACACGAAAATCGACTTGATAATTATTCATTTCGAACCAAATTTCCATTCGCAATTGCTCTCAAATTTCGATTCGACGCAGCATAATTAATCGGACGAAGCTCACAAAACTTTATGCCTCTCTCTTGTCAACTATGTGAATTTTGTTCATTTTCCAGGTGTCCAGCAATGCGGGCCTCATCTCCCATTTCGTCAACCTACAAATCGTCGTGCCAGAAGCTACAATACAGGGAACGAGAAGCGGCGAACACCACGTCGACATCGGCAGCGTCATAGATCTAGTCTGCGTTATAGAAAAGGTAACGACATTAATTACTTTTCAGAAACTGTCGAATTTGAGCTGTTCGATATTTATTAATTCTAAGCTTTCGCTCGGTGCCGCTTTTTTTTGATTTATATTAAAAGCTTTTCCCGGAGAACTGCAGGAATTTCTTCAGCGTACATTAAGCCTGGCCGAAAAATATTGGCGGGATTATCTATTGTCTCGACATTGATAAACAACGGTTGGTTGAACGAAATCGCTGCCATAAGTAGAACTTTTGATCCGCGTGTTCATAAAAATTCCGCTTGATTTCCTTGCACCCCCTTCGCCTGTTTCACGTCGCCGACGGCCGTGGAAAAAGCTCAATTTAAATCCAATTTGCCGAACCTGCAGACGGCCTCCGCGTCCTCTGTTGCCGTAAATTTGGAAATTTATAAGGCGGCGCGCTACCGGGGGCCGGTACATTACATAATTTAAAATCTCGACAGCGGCCGTTTCGGAGCATTTCCAACTTCATATATAAATTCCACTCCGACCCGTTCATTTTCCGGACGGACAAATACTGACCTACAGATGCAAATCTCAAGAAAGATATAGGTACTGAAAATCTCCCTTGTTCCTTATTTGCTGGATACACAGAGTCGGTTATCCACATGTGTATTAAATGAAAGGAACGCCATCACTCTTTCATGGCTAATGCACGCTGATCCCTCAATTGAAGTCCATTAGCGTAATAATTTTCATTCCCTGGCAGTCTGATCGATACACATAAATAATCTGCAGGATCGAAAAAGCCTGCTCAAATATGACATCGTCTCTTTGATGACCATAATTGCTACCATCGGTCATAGGCAGGACAAATATAAAGCAGACCAATGTGGTCCTGATTTCAAAGGAATTCCAGATTAACGTTTAATCTCCGGGCAATAGAACCAATATTTATTGTTATAACAGCTGAACGTACAATTATCATGGTGAACAATTATTATTCTGAGGCATCCATGCCTCCCCTACCGCAATACCTTTGAGCGTGACACTGTCGCATTAGACCTCAATTATGCACACTTAAATAATTATTAGGTGAAGACTAAATGCAAAAGCTGGTGCAAATAGAGTACCTGATGTTTAAAAATTAATTCCGGTCCATTTATGCACTTGCCCCAATCAAAATTAATATGTTGAATATATGTGTAACATACAAACGCAGCAGGTACATGTGACATTTGCAATCGTAATTAAAATTATGACTCTTGGCAAGCACTTCAAAGTTTTGTTGATTTAAAGCTAATTTAAAGCATCTTGCGTGCAGCCTCATTAAACTGCAGTCAAGAAAACTTGAAATTATGCGACTATAAAGAGGTAATTTATTGTTGCCTTCGCTTATTCAGTGCATCGCGGCCAAAGCTCATTAACCCACAAAGAAGGCATGTGGGCAAAATTTGGAAAATTTTCCTTCATACTGAAACTTACTGAAGTGACCTTTTCCCAAATTTCTACAAAATATGAAACAAAAATGTCAAGTGATGAAAGAAGACATGATAATTTCTTGTTACAAATTTGAATTTTGAATTGTTGTTTTAGAGTCCAACACCGCCGCAATACGTTTTTTGGTACCACAACGAGCACATGATTAATTACGACACGGCCAGGGGCGGCATCTCCGTGGAAACGGTACCAGGATCGAGGACACAAAGCAGGTTGACCATACGCGACACCAACGACGCCGATTCAGGCAACTACACGTGTTCGGCTTCCAACACCGAACCAGCTTCCATCTATGTCTTCGTATCAGAAGGTAAATTTCCAAAAAGCTCTAGTCATTTCGTCAATTACGCAGCGACTCGCTGGTAAAAACTCGCATAAGTACGTAATCATCAAAAATTCGTTAAAAAAAATGTTGAACTGCACTTCCATATTATTTTTGTTTTCCAGGTGACAACGTAGACGCAATTTTGATGCGAAAATCCTGCGCCATGTGCGTAGCCAGCCAGCTGGTTCTCCTTCTGGTGGCGTCCATGGCCGCGGCCATGCGATAGAAGAAACGATTTTAAATCGAAAAGAAACACTAGCTGTGACAAAGTGATTGTGTGCATATTACAAAAGTGATACCTAAAACAAAAATAAACTGCCAATGAGCCCCGCCCCGCATGGACTCGGTGACCACATTTTGGAAATTTCTCCTTAGATTTAATAACAATAAGAATAATAATTGACGTAAATGTAAAACTGTAAAAAAAGTTATCAGTATTTGAGGTTGTAACCGCAGCATAAAAATCGCGCCAGAGCCGTGCAGTTGCAACCTCGAACCATTTTAAATTGTTGGCGCAAAACTCAATTGAGGATCAAGATATTTTCAAATTTACATTTAGTGTCTATCAAATTTTCCATGATGTGTAAAGGGAGAACACGTTGAATTAATCTATCGCACTTTGTAAATATTCAGTTAATTGTTGGGACTTTAAATGATTTATTTAACTTCGCTGTTGAAGCCATATTCCCGAATTACCCCTTGGATTCGTTGCCAAAATCGGCTGATCTCAAACTGACCCCCTCGCCTCTTTACCCCCTGCGTTGGTTTGGTTACCAAAGCGTAAACTCAACACGTCTATTTGGTCCAAAGAAGGCACCTATTTTGTTATCTCAACGTTGTACATACTTATGTCATTATACTATGTAAGATAAAAAAAGATAGGGTATAGTTAATTTGTTATATTATTTCTCGAATGAATGTGACCTAAGATCAAAAAAAAAACTATAAATATTTAAACAACATTTCATTGATAACCGGACGATTTGGGGATATTATTACATGTTAGCAACACATCTTTCGAATTGACCATCACTTTCCGTTACATCTCGCAACATTAATATTGTCATTATGGATATAGCAAACATGTCATGTATCATTAAGTAAATTTACAATGTATTCGTTATAGTACGTTATTCTTTTATTTATCTAACACGAATAAATCAATTGAACACACGTTGGACGTTGTTTGTTTCATCGCATGTCAAAACATTGACGGGCAAAGGCGCTAATTAATTAATTTCAGACCCAACAAACAGCACTAAAATTATCTCTCCTACCTTTATTCAGCTGCTCTCCTGCTTTCGGCGTCGCTCCTTCAATGTCTGTAAAAAACATGTTCCTAATTAGTTAAAAGCGCCATCAAAACTTAAATGTAGAATTTATGGTCGCGGTTGGGTTGTAAAGATAAATAAAACGCAAATAAACAAACATCGCTTTAATTAAAGTAAACTTAACAAACAGCGGTTATCCCGCTGGAGTTTCTTGTTGTTGATACGTCAAAGACCAATAATATCCCTTAAGCTTCTTCAAGTCCTCATGAGTACCCATCTGAAACCATTAAAATCACTCAACCCTCCTTCAACTCGATTCCAATTTACCTCAACAATTTTTCCCTTATTTAACACGACAATGACATCCGCATTCTGAATTGTGGATAATCTATGAGCAATCACCACCACCGTCCGACCTTTCCTGGCCCTATCAAGGGCTGATTGCACTATTTTTTCCGATTCGGTATCCAAAGCGCTAGAAATACAACCAATTAACGTCATGGACCCCAGTCCAATAATATCTTCCGTTAATGATTGTGGAAATAATTTTATTACCTGGTGGCTTCGTCTAAAAGAAGCACGCAAGGGTTCTTTAGCAAAGCCCTGGCAATAGCAATCCGCTGCTTCTGTCCCCCAGATAAAGTCGCCCCTCTCTCCCCCACTAACGTCTCGTACCCTTGCGGAAAATTACATATGAAACCATCAGCATTGGCTAACATTGCGGCGCTCTTCACTTCTTCGTCAGTGGCGTCCGGTCGGCCGTATCTGATGTTTTCCATGACGGAAGTGCCGAAGAGAATCGGTTCTTGGCTGATCAAACCCAGAGCTCTTCGCCGTAACCACGACGGATCTAGAGTTCTGATATCGTGACCGTCCAAAGTGATGGCACCACCGGTGACGTCATAGAAACGTTCGATCAAGGCGACAACCGTTGACTTTCCGTTACCGGACGCGCCTACTATGGCCACAGTTTTGCCGGATGGGATTGATAAATTGAAGTCTTTCAAAACTGTCTGCAATAATTAACATCATCCAGCAACAGCAACTAAACTGGCAAATAAGAAGGCAGAATTCTTCATTTCCATTGACGACTCGGTCAAAAAAAAAATCTTTAGTTTGTATTACCAAAAAATAAAGCCGCCTTCTAATGCCACTGTGAGTTACTCAAAACCGTACGCACCTGTTGAGATCTTGACGGGTATGAAAACGTTACGTTTTTGAATTCAATATTGCCCTTCAGATGAGCCTCAGTTATGGTTCTTCCTCCTTTCAAAGACATTGATGGTTGTAAATTTATGTACTGGAAGCATTAACCAAAAAAAAACAAAAGGCTCTTATTTTATACATCATACAATGAGACAGTTTCTGGCAACTATTTTATAGATTACCTCAATTATCCTGGAACCAGCGGACAAGCCACGCACCACCGATCCGAATAAAAGAGAGATTTGTCCTAAAGAGCGCTGAATCGTTTGTGATGCCATCAAATAGGCCATTAGTTGGCCAGGCGATAATTGATCCGTTGATAGTAAATAACCGCCCATCGAAACGGTGATTAGAACCATGCTGTTTAAAAACATGTTGGTACCGGCTTGGAACCATCCAATGCCAAAACCTAAATTTTCATTTAAAATCATTGCTAATTCCGCCTCGTTAGTGAACAAGTCTTGCTCTTGGTCTTCCATAGCAAAAGCACGGACTGTCCGAATGTTGCTGACTGCTTCATCAGCTACAGCAGTGGTTCTTTCCACCTACAAACATAATAAATTGAATATTTTTGGGAGTTGGCAGTAGAAATTCTTGTTTAATTTGTATTTGAAGAGAAACATTTTATTTAATTCTTTGAACATACTTGCGCTTGTGCTTTTCTGGAAATTGTCCTCAGGAGCGCCCCAAAAATTGTCCCAACCGCAACTACAGATGGAATACAGAGCAACGTTATGAAAGTCATGTGGGGAGATATCATTACCAAGGAAATCGAGCAACCAACAATTTGAGCAGCAGCCCTCAAACCCCCTGATACAGTTTGTTTAAAGCTACTCTTAAAATCTTGAATATCGGTAGTTAGTCTAAAAGAATCAAATTATTTCGCACCAACAAAAATTGTTTTTACCTGTTGATAATCTCTCCTGTCCTCTGTTGATCAAAAAAGGCAATATCCTGTCTTAATATCGACGTAAACAAGTCAGTTTTCATCCGAAAAGCTATTTTTTCACCCAAATTAGACAACATGTAGATATAAAAAAATGTACAAACCGACTAAAATAAATACATTTTTAATCTAATCAACGTAATTAATAACAAACCGACCTGCGCAACATACATTGCTACCAATTTAATTGCAGGAATTTTCAATTCATTCATAAACCCTTCACTGCTCTTGTTATCATTAAATTTTGCTACAATATTAATAATACCTCCCATTATTTGCGGTATTTGTATATTCAAAAATGCCACTGTTAGCGCCCCCTATGAAACGAAAAAGTAAGCAGTGATGACGTATTTACAAATCAATAGACTGACAGCAATTGCTGCTATCAAATACCAAATATGTGGCCGGATATACGTCCAGAACTTCAACCAATCAAACTTTAAATCTTTATCGGAACTCTTTCGATACCCAACCATTCTAGTTTTGTTCGAGTCGCATAAAGCCCTGTTATTGATGAGGGCAACATGAATTACCCCGCCACTGGTCAACGTTAGGGCTATGGTTTTCCAATTCGGGCCCGTAAGCTTCCGATTCTTAGTGAATTGACTGGAAACATTGTTGATGTAGCTTCTAGCCTGTCGAAAGTTTCGAATTTGCTTCGTACAGCTACAGTTTAATACAGAGAATCTAGAAAAAGGCCAATTACATAACATAACCTCAAACCCTGACCAATGTTAACCTTAAAGTTGTGGCAACTCTGGAGCAGTTGGCTAAAAGTTTCCACATTTTGAGGCAACTCCCGCACAGTCATCAACGCAAATACATTACACTATTATGCAAAAGCATTCTTAAAGTTAATTGTAGGTAATTTGCCCCGTAAAATTTTCAGCCGCTTTCGATTCAATTGAACTATTTTTAGGACAGTTAACCTATATCGGTTTATTACGACTACTAATCCTACCAGTGGCGGCGCAGCCAAATTTCTCTCAGGAACATTACCAATTAAAATTATCGCTTAAAAACTTGCGCTACAAGTTCAGTTTAAGCTTAAAATTTTTGAATTTTACTATTACCTGAAAATGTTAGAACTAACCCTATATCTTAAGAGACATGTATAGAAATTCCTCGTAATCGATGAGGTTTCTTAGGTCCAGAAACCTTGATGACATTTATACCTTTATTCCTTGACAATTGTTTAAAATTCAAGACTTAAAAATGGCAGAAGATGACTTAGAGCCTTCCGTGGAAACTGAGGAAACAGGGCCTCCAGCGGAAGCGCAACCACTGGAAACTGCACAAGATGAAGCTCCAATAGACAGCTCAGCTGAAGTTGCAAATGAAGTGCCGTTTGAGTATCCAACAGAAGCACCCCTTGAAGATGCTACAGGGGTGCCTGCCGGTGAAGAAAGGGCAGCAGCTAGTGATTCTCAAGAGACACCCTTAGAGCCACCTCCAGAAGATCTAACTGTAGAGGCACCTGCTGAAGCCTCTGAAGAACTGCCTAGACGTCTTTCAGAAAGTAAATAGTTCTAAATTGACAACTAAATTAGACTCTACCTTTAGAAGCCATCACGTTTGAACTAGGAGCAGAAGAACCGTTGGAACAACGTATACCAAGTTTATCAAAAAGTGATACTGGCAGTGCGACAAAAGTAAAAAACGTTATAACTAGTGAAGCGTTAGCAGGCAGGACTTCAGCTACTAGATTATCGAAACAACAAAGTGATATTATTGGAAAGAGCAAATTATCATCCTCAGCTAGTATTGGGTATTATAGTTATAGTTACCGCTGCACGATAATTGGGTTCGTAAATTTTGCAGAAAAGTGAGTGCAGTGAAAGCATCGCAATCGGTAAATTTTACAAATAATTCTTAACCAATTATCTTCTTTTCATAACATAATAGGAAACGGCTAGACGCAGATCAGAGCGTCTTGGAAGCAAAGCAAGACAAGTTGTTGGAAGCGTTCTCTCAATTAGGCGCTTAAGTGCAGTTGGAGAATACTACGACAGAAAGGTAAGACAAAAGACAACCACCCTGTGGATGCAAAAATATCAATTTGTATCGACACTCTTCATCTGCCTGCGCATTCCTCTGGTGCCAGTTGGTGATAAGACCCATAACGATCGATAGGTAGATGGAACAGTTTATTGCTACCTTCAACCCTCATAATAAAGTTAAAGTTTTGTCAACACTACTAAGTGAGTGTCGCGAATCGCGATTGTTATCTTAACTTAAAACAATGAGCTCGAACTCGCTCTTAGTTGAGGTAGGTCGTTGACGATTGGCAACGTTAACTGCTTATCTTAAGACTTGAGAATTTTAAAGTAAATTTTAATCACACAGTCAACTCGCTACATGAACACGTACAAGTTGGAATCGGAAAAGGCATTCAATCCCGAGAAAGTTCAAAAAATTTTGGAAGCGGTCATGACGGAAGCCCTAGAAGGTTTAACTTACGATCCGGTTAAATGTCCAAAACAGGCCAAATGGGCGTCTAGCGCTATCAGGGCTAAACTCAAAGAGCAAGAGTTTGACCGGTTTGTTTGGTAATAACGTCCAACACCCTACTTGCTATTTATTTTTTCAGATATAAATTGATTTGTTTAGTCACCATTGGAGAGAAAAACTCGCAAGATGTACTGGTAACGTGCAGGTTCCTGTGGGACGCCGAAAGAGACCGTTACGCTACCTTCGCCCTTGAAAATTCGCACGTTTACGGCATTGCCCAATGTTTTGGATTGTATTATGAATAAAACAGTAACATTACCACTTATTATTGACAAAAACTTAACAGAAGAAAAAATATTACCTTTGTTCTAAATGATTCATTAGTTACATTGCGTAAATAAACACCATTTATTTAAAATTTATACATAAAAACTTTTAAAAATTAACATTAAAGGTGGAGGATTTAATTTTTCCACAATCAACAAAAGATCTGATTATTTATTACAAGTACATTTTTCCTGCAGACAGAATCCGCCCTTATTTCCCTTTTCGATGCACGACTTGGCACAGGCAACGCTGCTCGAACAGGCTGCTCTTTTTACGATAACGTGTTCTATAAAAAATATATTTAAAATGTAATTTGGACAATAAAATATTAAATAGTTACCTTCAACAACGTCGTGAGAATCATCGGCAGGAGCAGCAGTGAGACTCAAGAAGCACAAGGAAATGAAGAACAGGCAAATTGCGATTTTCATTTTGGCTCGGATATGTTAGTAGCAGAAGATGTAAAATTATGAACTGCGTATGTATCTCAATTTCCATTAATTTATAATATTAAAAGTAATAAATAAAAATATAGAGGGTGTTCCTTACTGTCAATTACTAAATTTGTACCCCGAGAGAGGTGCTTTTAAATTTTAAAACATAGAGTCAGACTCTATTTTAAGATAAATTTTAATGTAAATTGCAAATACACCTCGAAATTTATAGTCACAGATTTCAAGGAGAGTTATTTGTTAGGTCCAGAGTTTTAAGATATCCTGTATGTAAGTGTTGTCTTCTGTCCTTGGTCTACTTGGCGATTGTAATTAACAATTTTAATGGCGAAATCGGCAATTAATAATATTTTTGTTGATTAGAAGATTTTTGTGTGTTTGTAAGCAATAATGTTCCAAGAATATGTTTTTGTTGATGTAACCAGGACGGATTATCACTAAATCGTTTTTGCATCGGTTATCGCCACGTCCAATGTTGCTAGACAAAGCATCTTTTCACTAGTTTTTATTAAAAATGCATAACTGAAGACATTTTTTGGAAAAGTTTCCATTTATAATCTATGTTCTCAACTACGTTTAATCCTAAGGGAATAATGCAGACATGCTAATAAGTATTATTTCTCAGACCACTGTAGTTAACGTGACGATTACAATTAGGCAATAATGGTTATAATGTTATCTAAAATACATTTTTTATATATTCACGTTTTTAACTCTAGAAAAACATGACATTTTCGTCACAAATCACTGATTTTTAATTTTAAGTCGCATGATAAAATTAATTACCTCATAATTATGCGGCGCATCAAGGTGGCGAATATACCTAGTGTTGTTTAAATAGTCCTTCTTAAACCGATGAAGCGCCATTTCTCCTCACATAAATTTTAAAAATAATTCATGCTTACCTTCTTTTTGAATTCGTCTAGAACAAACACATAACTTCGAAAAAAAAAATTTTTTTGATAGTTTTTTGCCCGGCTTTGGCTCATGCGAGTTCATTTTTTGCTACAGTTTCCTACCAACGTGAAGTCATAGCCAGACGACTGGATGAAAAGTTCCGAGCCATTTGGTAAAAAGAGTGCATAATTTCCGAATTAAATTGGCCCCAATATTTCAAGTTGTGATGCAAAAAAATGGCAAACTTACGTCGTACTTACTTAGGTTCTATATGAGTAGGTAGCCGAATTTGAGTCTCAGTCTCAAAATGATTTGGCACTAACACTAACGAACCTAAATTTGCACTCCCGAAACTCGGTTATAAATAATTGCAGGGAACTATCACGAAATTTACACAAATTTTGCAAAAATTACTTAAAAGGCGATGAAGACGCAAATCAAGTTCGCCATTCAAAAAAAAACTGTCGCCAACTTAACGTCCGTTAAAAATAAATATATTGAAGGTAATAAGCGCCGTTGTTTGCTTTGTTACGTTGGCAACATACGCATCCACCAATCCGCCTACTACGATAATTTCAAAACTTCGCAAAATAATTAACCAAAAACTGAAAAAGATCAGTTTTCGGATAATTTCACAAATTTTGACACCGCCTTTTTACCCTCTTTCTAGAAACTGTTTTCATACTTACAAAAATGCTATGAGCATCTGGCCGATTCCGAGTTTTCGTCACAAAATAGTCCGACACCAACTTAACTTTGGTACTCACATCTCTCAATAGCAACAAACTACATTAAATTAACGAAAGCTTGACGAATTTTGGTAAAATTACCCAAAATTGAACAATAAATTGGAGTCTGAACTTTCTGGTTTGTTAATGACGCACTCACTAAAAAGAGAAAAGTGTTACCACCCTAACGGCAAGTTTTTTAATTGCACTACTGACGACAGTGTCCCAAAAATGAATTTTGAAGTGCAAATTTTGAGAGAATTTAAGCAAAATAAGGTAATTGAGGTCTTGCACTGTTGCTCTTTGTGTTTTTATTAGTTTAAATAATTGTGACTTATTTGGTTAGGTTGGTAACATGCGCATCCACCATTCCGCCGCCTACTACGGAATTACAAAACTTCGCAAAATAATCAACCAAAAGCTAAAATTAGTCAGTTTTCAAGAAATTCCCAGAATTTTATTACCCATTCCTTTACCATCTTCCTGCAAACTATACTTTTGTACTTACAAAAATGATATGAGCATCTGTCTCCCAGTAACGACGAATCACTTGTTCAAAACCATAGCAGCCAGCATTAGCGTCAAGTGGCATAATTTCTAGTAATTCAATATGCTTAACCATTTTTAGCCACTCCATTTGCTTCCATTACAGTCATGTCTTTGGGTAATGAAGATGAAGGTCCAATAAAGACATCAGAGGAGTTTCGTCATGATAATACCAGCAGTAATTTACTCTTATAGCAAAGAAATTAACCAAGGAAAGTGTATTTCAGGCAATGACCAAGTAAACCATTTATATCCATTCGACAATTCCCAGGAAAGCGCTGATTCTGCTGAAAAACCAACTCGTCGCACCCTTCGATTCGATCGAAACGACAGTGAAAAAACCGAACATAGCGAGGAATCCGAGGAAAGTTTGCGAAGCGAACAGGGCAGCTCCACAATTCAGGGCTTTTATGGCACATTGAGTACCAGACCTATACGTTTGTCCATAGCAGCTCCTCCTACGGAATGCGAGAATTATTTGCCAATTCAAGACTTTGCCGAAGTTTTCATTGGCAAAGTCATGGAGAAAGCTACGGGTTAGCGTTCATAAAAAATGTTTTGTTATTCTGCGATCAACAAAACGTCATCAGCTGGTCTAACAAGGTGCTGTTTTAGCGAGAACTGCTGCTATGAAGGCAAGACACTCTTCTTCCGGTGTTGGTTCGCAACATCACCGGATGGAAAATGACGATTCGCCTGCCAGCTCCTCAATTTGCGTCATTGAGTGGCCCACAATTAATGACTTCAGCGTAGATATGGG
Source organism: Schizotus pectinicornis (assembly GCA_951805265.1). Lineage (NCBI taxonomy): Eukaryota > Metazoa > Arthropoda > Insecta > Coleoptera > Pyrochroidae > Schizotus > Schizotus pectinicornis. The sequence continues at coordinate 2,095,321 of OX638204.1, read as the reverse complement.
TGCTCACAAAATCGATGAATTTTTGTCGTTTTGGTATTTGGAAGACGACTGGATGTACTGCATCAAATTTTTGAATACCGAAAGCGACGGATCCGCGGATTTCTACGAATATGAAGTAACAGTTTCAGGCTGAAGGTAGACTTAAGTTGGTTTAAGGCGATTTTCAGTATTCCTCTCAAGCAGTACCCAGTTGCTCAAACGACAGCAAGTATCTACTTTACAATCGAAGTTTCAAGAGTCAAGCCGCGCCACTGCTCCGTTGACGTAGGAAATTGTTTCAAGGATCAATGAATGTTGAGATTAGTTTTTAGGTCACTTATAAGTTCGAAGGAAACAGACTGATTCACACTGGAAAGTATCACTTGCAAGAACCTTGGCTTTATTATATTGTCGACGCCAAGTTGAAACTTTTTAAAAGTTTGAGGTTCTAGCAGCCGCAGCAACATCCAAAGCCAAAATTTTGTAAATTGTAAAAAAGGAGTTACAACCAAATTTTGAAAATGCCTCCAAAATACTGGAAAATATAGCAAACTCGACCAACTACATGACTTGTCAACCTGTACACTTGAGGTCCTCATAGTGTTTGCTTAGAAATTATTGTGCAAATAACATGTTGGAAATTTTTTTTAACGCCAATAGGTACAACTCTATGAGTAACTTCGCAATTCAGTGGAAAATGAACAAAGATGAAAGTGATAAGTAAAATAAATAAAAACAACTTATGTTATGTACATTCGTTTATTCACTTGAAAATATTTATTATCTTTATCACATTCATATGCTGGATATGTTTTAACAGATAATAGTCAATTCAGAGTTTAATAATTGTACGTTAACTTGCGTTCAGCTTTAAACAATTTATCACAATTTTGACACTAAAGTCCTGAACATAAAATTAACTGGGGCAACACAGATGAAAACTAGCAACTAGAAAGACAAACAATATTTTATCAACAAACTTAAAAATATGCAACCACGTGGTTCAATAAATAATATTAAAAATATATCCACTTGTTTAAAAATTAGCACTCTAGGTCAAGGTTATTTTATTGCACTAGGATTTGTTTGGTTGTATACTGGGAGTTGTGCTGTCCTTCTCGGTCTCTGGTTCATCAGAATTATCAGATTCTGTCAAAGTCAGGAATTTTTTAAGAATTGACTTATCAGCGATCTCACAAGCTTTCAGCACTATCTGATTGAAAGACTCCGGCTTGTCTGCATACAAGTGATGACCCGCACCTTGAATCTCCTACAAAGAGAGTTTAGTAACGCCGCCAACTTCAAGTTATAAAACATACTTTTAAGTTAAAGTAAGAATCGAGCCGCTTCTCCTGGATGATTTTTGACGCTGAATGGTCAATCCACGATCTGGTACCATACACCAAAGTGATAGGTATATCTTTGCGCAGCTTATCAATGCGATTGACCATTGGGTTCTTCGCCCAACCGAATCCCGACATCATAGCGTGGAAAGCCGCCTCTCCACTACAAAAAAATCTTTGTTTTTAGGGTTAAAAAAAATTCAAATTTACCTCGGATTTTGGGAATTGCACTGGTAAATATACTGAGGAATCACATCCTGGTCCTCCATAGCAGAAGCGTATTTTTTTGTAATATCCGGCCGCAACGTGTTGATCATCCAGGGACCTGCAATACAATTTTTCAACAAAAGAAGCGATTTTTGATAAATCAAACCTAAAGGTCCAGCTACCCTAATTCCGGCTAGTGGGTTAAACGGTTGCAACATGTAGGATAACGTTCTGATCCAAAGCGGCAACTCTTTGTATTTCTCGGGCGGCTTTTCTGGGAAGCCCCACGGGTCCGCAAGCACTAAATGTTTGACGTGATCTGGATGAGACATCGCGTACGAGGCGGCCAAAAACGCCCCCAAACTGTGTCCTAATAACACAAATTTTTCCAACTTCATCTCCTTTCGCCATTCATCAATAGATTTGACCATTTGCTGTTCAGCTTCCACTGCGTCAGTGCTGAAGTTCGGACGCGACGATCGTCCGAAACCTGAATTAATAACAAATTTAGTTGATAGCAAATTGGAGGAGTGATGCTTACCTAATACGTCAAAGGCGTAAACTGGGCGAGTGGCGGCGAAGGCGTCGAGATTAAGGCACCATAAGGCGACGCCGGCGCCCAAGCCGTGGACGAGGACCAGCGGGGTGTTTGGGGCGTCGGTGTTGAAAGAAATTGTCCATATTTTGTCAGCTGGACCCACCACTGGGCCGATGTCGACGTACCATCCCCGATACGCGGTTTTAACTACTGCAATTTGAACGAAAATTAAGAGATACTTTCCTGGACTTTTTCAGATCAAGTACCGAAAAAAGTTTTGCAGTTTGCAGAGTCAGTTTGTAATCAATAAAACTCAACAAACGTTTGCGAACATCATTACAAAAGATTATGCTGGAATTTGCGTGTTTGAGCTGTCTGGGGGAGCTTGTTATTGTTATCTCAGAACAATACACAATAATTCGTAACAGAGGTTGAGGTTCAATTGAACGAAAAAGTAATTGCAAATTGTTCAAATAGGTACTTATTGTCTCCTTTCAGCAAACTTTAAGCAAAACATGTTTGTGGAAGAACAACAAGGCGTCAAGCGCAAGAACAATTTCCACAAATAAATTTGTTGCAGGTAATAAAAATCACAATTGCTTTTCTTAAAATGTAAAAAGCAATCCTTGTAGAAGAGAACGTGACGATAACAGGTAATAAACAATAATAGATAAGAACAATAATGATTAGTATGTTTTTTGCAGCCAAACCCAAGATTTTCCAGTTCTCATATTAAATACAAGTCGCTAAGATTGCTAAAAACAACAATAAATTGGAGATAAAATATTAACAAATGTATTGACTGACAAATTAGCATAAACAGCATAATGCTATTGCCTTTTACATTTCGTTACAACTTTATTGTACGTAGCTTGTTGGATTAAGAGATGAGAACTAGACATTAGCAAGAAATTTGCCTTATATTAAAAATAGCATAAATATGACTAAGGGCGTACGAAGAGGAGAAATGTGCTGCAAGAAGCTAACAACGTCATAGGCCAGAAAAACCCTTAAAACTGCTTACTTTGCAAAATTTTCTTCTCCAAGGAGCGAAGCATGCCTTCCGAGTACTTATTCCATGAGACCCATGTGGGGCTGAGCCAGCTGTCCGTCGCAACCATAATAGAAACAAGTAAACAAAAAGTTAGGTTATATTATATAATCTCACCCAAATGTGTAACTAAATAATTTATAGTAGAACGCCGTCAAACTTAGAAGACTTGCCAAAGTTAAATTAAACGCAGCCCGAAAATAATTCCGGTCGTTCATTACGAAACCATCAACAACCATACAAAATAACAGCAGATCTGACACTTGTAAACAGTGACCAAGCACGTGGTGAGGCAAGAAACAGCTCCGCGACTTCTAGCACTACCACTAAATACAACTTACAGGGTGCCAACACAATTTCAACCCTTGTCGGCTTTTGTGCCTTTGTGTAACGGAAGTTTTGATTGGTAGTCCTGTCAATTTAAAACTTGTGTTTGACAGGAATCGCGAAACTGTCCGAGATTCTTTCTGAGGGGCACTTTGAGGTTTGTTTACATCGTTTACACAGATCGTTTATCTGGGGGTGTCGGAAAAAGGGAAAATTACCTCGATTTCGTGTCGATGGTGGTGTAATCGTCCGGATTTTCAATCACGGGTTTCATTGAGATAAGTGGTGAATCACTGCTTGGTCGATTTTTGTTTAAATGAAAATATCACTTTTGCTTCATAGATAAAGCCAAATTAATCAGGATGACTCAATTGGAGTTTGACCCAACTTATTGGCATTGTTCTCGTCAACGAACTGAGTAACTGAGTGCAGTTGTTGCTGTAGATACAGAGGCCGAATGGTAATGTGGGGGTTAGCTGATAAGAGACAACCTTGAAAAGCGCCAATTTCATCGCCAATTCCACACGTGGCTAACAATTTATCTCGTACTACATAATGCTCGTATTCAATTGATTGAAATTAGCAAGGATACTTACTTACTGGAAGAGGGGTAACAATTTCTACATGGTTCATGACCTGGGTTCATATAGCAGAGGGATATAATACCGCTATGCAGAATGATAAATCATTGAAGTAATAGCGCATTTTTTTTTTAATTAAGCTAGCTTTAGGTGGTAATCTAGTCCTACATCTAAAGGCGAGACGAAATGGGAACCAATGGTACCTTCAGTAGACCAATAAAAAATAATGTGAAATTTTTGGATCAGCAGATATTTGCTAAACTGACCCCACTGTAGCTTAGCAGCTTAAGTAATCAGGACTCGGGAAGACCCGCTTAGATTGAAAACAACATTTCGCGACAAGTGATTTTATTGTTGAAACAATAATAATGGATATAAATAAATCTGTGTAAATAAAGCACCTACAGTATCACTGTAATGAATAAATATTATCATAATAATTTCTCTATGAATCAGCAATTTCAAGGTGTTTGCTAACATTCTTTTCTAAATCTTCGTTTTCCTCCTCTTCCGTATCAATAACCGTCACTCCCGAGTTTTCATGAGTGTCCGCGAAATTACAAACATCAACGACGACTTGGTTGAAAAATTCCGGATTATCTGCATGAATATGATGGCCAGCTTTATCAATAAACTAGAATAGGACAATTGAAAGCAATAAGTAACGAAAATCGAATTTTCTTACTTCCACCCTGACATAAGATTCTTTTCTCAAATCTTTCAATTGGGAACCAACAGTTCTGTCCATCCAGCTGTGGTCACCATGCATTACAGTTATAGCCACTTGATTGTGTATCTCATTGACACGATTGAGCATGGGGTTTTTAGCCCATCCAAAACCCTTGATCATGCTGTGGAAGGCCGTCTCGCCCCTAGAACCACAACAATCAATTCAGATCTGCAAAAAAGCCCGCAATAACGCAGGAATTAACCACGTTTCGTTAGATGTAACACCGCAAAAGTTACGAAAGCTATTTGGTTTAACCCAACTATAGCTGTGACGTCACATTGCAGTTAGCGTGACATCACAAAAGACCTGTTATGGGCTCATTGAAGCGTTAACAGATTTTGCAGCAACAATTGTTATCCTTTTAAGTTCTAAATTAATAGCAATAAAGGTAATTACGTCGGTTTCTGCGAATTGCACTGGTAAATGTACTCTGAGATAATTTCGTGGTCCTCAAGCTTCCCCGCATACTTCATGGCGATGTCTGATCTCATTTTGCGAACCACCCACGGTCCTGTTAACAAAAAAATTAGATCGTTGCTGTCTTGATTTTTGGCGATTCACCTAAAGGCCCCGCAGCCCTCACCGCAGCTAAAGGGTTCAAGGCGGTGAGAGGGTACAAGACTAATCCAAGGAGTTTCGTCCGAAATGACAATGGCGGCGTTGAACTGGTCGCTTTCTCCACGAATCCCCATGGATCAGCCAAAATCAAGTGTTTAACGTGTTGTGGATACGATATTGTATAACTAGTGGCCAGGTAAGCTCCCATGCTGTGGCCTAACAAAATGAAATTGTCGATGTTGACTTTCTGACGCCATTTCTCGATAGATTCGACAAATTCTTTTTCCGCCTCGTCGGGGTTGTCACTGAAATCCGGACGGGAAGACCTTCCAAAACCTGTTCAATAATTTATTACAATTTTTGGTAATTATCTAGTTTAGCGCCTTCTTCAGTTATCGAGAATTTTTTGGTGGAAATGGTGGAAAAAGTTCATTTCCACCAAAAATTTCTCGATAATTGAAGACGGCGCTGAACTAAAAAATTACCTACAATTTTTTTAAGGCAAATTTACCTAAAAGATCTATTGCGTAAACTGGTCGTTTAGTGGCCAAGGCGTCAAGATTTAGGCACCAAAATCCGACACCTGCCCCAAATCCGTGCAAAAGCACCAAAGGGGTGTTTTTCGATTCCGTATTCATGGAAATGGTCCAAATTTTTGCTTCAGTCCCCGTATGGTCGATAGGAACGTGCCATCCTCTATAAGCCGTTCGGAGCACTAAGAACAAAAATTACAAAAAATGACGCAATAAGTGTTTTGAGTACCTTTCAGTATTTTTTTCTCTAAATTGACGAGCTTGCTCTCGGAAAACTTGTTCCAGCCACATTTTTCTTGAGTCTCGGCCGAAACAAACATTTCACTGGAATTTTGACTTTTGTCAAAATTTGTTGACATAACCTCACTTGCCATGGTTGCGAATTCTTGGCCTGTAACGACGGTTCTGCTAGACGGACGTTCTACAAATTGATGGTATTTAACTACGATTGCATGGCTTTATCTCTGCTATTAGACTAGTTGTGTGACAATAGCGTGATTCAGCAAAAATTAGCTTAAATTCCCGTCACCGACCTCGACATTGACTACGTTTACACGCACACGTCCGTCAAAGTGATTAAGGAGATCAAATGATAAAATATACTTGATTCTGTCATTAATTTCTGCAATCATCGATAGCAACCAGTTTTCAATGGTTGTATTGTATGCATGAAACCGGCAGATAGTGGTTTGTAAAACGAAAAGAAAGACATATTTGCAAATGATCGCGTTTACACCACCAAATTTTGGCAATTAGGCACGTGCACGGTGAGCACGTGCCAATACTAAGCTAATTTGCAAATTATATCGCTGATATGAGTAAATTTTGATATTACAATTTTTTTTTTTATCAAGAAGTGTACTAATTAATAATAATAATAATTATTATTTCTGATCTGGCTGCTGCATTGACCGACTTAAGTATATTCACAAAAGTTAGGATCCGATTGGCTCTTTGGTTTGTTCATTGATTTACTAGGACGTGCGGGTTATGTCTGGTCTAAATCTGGAGAAGATGGGAAAGGAGCCGAGGAATGAGTTTTCACAAAACGTAAAAGATGTTATTTAATAATGCGTTAATAAAGTTAGTCACATCAAGGTTATAGTAGGTAATGACTGGCAATTTATGACATAATTACAGTTTTCAATATGAAAATTCTATAACGCTGCTTCTCGACGACCTTGGAGATCTGCTCGATGACAATTCTGAAAAAAGTACGTCCTTGGAGTTGGCCTTCTCCAGGATTTTTTGAGTATTTTCGGCGAGATTTTTCGCGCGTTTTCTGTTTGGTACTGGAAGGTCGGGTGATAGTTGGAAATCTTCAATTTCGTGCAAATCTAAAGCTAAATATGGAGCTCCGCCGGCGACGTGCTTCTGCATCTGAATAAACGTGTTAACTTACTATAAACGCAAAACCACAATTACCTTTAATTTCTGCTGTTCTAAGTTGGCAATTTTATAGTTAATATCGCTGTATGCACCATTTTCTCCTAAAAAATCCCTTTCCAAAATAAATTTTAGGTCATTAATGCGACTTGCTATGGTGCTCTGGTCGATTTCTATACATTCCACCTCTTTTATTGACCGCTCTCTATAATGATATTTGGGTGACTCTTCGCAAAAATTAAAAGTAGACAATTACTCAATTTGAGGAAGCGATCCGTCGGATATTTTCCACGATTTTGGCACCAACACGCTGTGCTGCAGGGGTGGTGGAGGCAAAATAGGAGTTTCGAAACTCCTCTCCACTTTTGGGTCGTCAAAAGTCAATGTGAGTAGAGCGTAATAGTTGCAACAAGTCACTAGTATTTGGGGCCTTTCCCAACTGTCGAAAATTCGTTCTTCAAAAGGTCCACGTTTTGGGCCAGGATACAAGCACTTGAGTCCCCATTCGATTGATTTTCCCAGTACGCTAAAGGGTGGGAACTTGATTTTGATAGTTTGGTAACAGTTTTGATCTTTGAGTCCCCAGAGTTTCAATACCTTGAAAATTTTGTTACGCCGATAACTACAGCAAAAACTCAAAAAACTTACACCATCTCGAGAACAACTGAAGAACACTTGTTGGTTTTCCATTATTGCTATATCTACAATTTCAGCATTATGACCGGTTAGAGTGGCAATAGGGCATGACGTTATTACGGGATTCCACAAACGCAGGACGCCATCGCTACTTCCCGTTGCTAAAATTTTGGACAATTCGCTAAGGGCAAAGCACCTGGTTCCCTGGAAAACCAACCAACTAAATATTAGGAAAATTTTGAATTTTCTTCATACGAACTCTCGTCATCTTAAAAATGTAGGATTGTCCCCTGTTTCCTAAGTATTTCTTCATTACAGACACTTCATTATCTCGGCTGCACGTCATTAATGTTCCATTTTGTGGAAAATACTGAACCTGGGAGATGGCTTCCTTGTGAAATCTTCCATAATTTTTATAAACCACAAAATCCTTTTCATGACGAAGTTCCTAATTAATTCCAATGTAATTTAACAAAAGTTCTCAATTTTTTGTCTCTTTACCTCCCAGTAGAACAAACTAATTTTATCGTTATGCTTCTTTCTGAAGAGGCCCACTTTGGGTTGAAGGAAATTAAAGGAAGAGACCTCCCCACTGTTGTCTCCCATAAACAGGGTGGTGATTCCATGCCTGGTATCCTCACAGCATTTGTACGACAAGGACTTTGATACAACAATACTACATATTAGCATTGATGAGATAATTTAGAAAGAACTCAAATGCACTGAAGAAGTTTTGTTAGAGTAAAGTTTCCAGTTGATGGCGTTACTGAACTCAATCTAACTACATACTATGGTTGTGACGTCATCATTACCTGCACAATATTGGGTGTGCTCAAAATCAGCCACAGAGCTACATGTTTGAGGCCTGAGGCCTCGTAAATCGTTATGCTTCTCGCGCTGTTAGTGGCAATAAACATGAGAACGTCTGGACAGAATATTGCGTCAGTCACCCATCGATTCCTCCTTCTTCTCTCCTCTTCTTTCCTATTAATGTCTTCTCTTGTCATGATCAAGTGGTAGGTAGTTAAAAAGTTTAAATTCCCATCGTAAAGTCCCACTCTTCCATGTTTAGAAACCATAGCGTAACAGAAGTAGCGGTCGGTTTCTATCAAGACTATTTTAACAATAGTTTCGTTCTAGAAAGGTCAAATAACTTAAGTAGAAATTTCAATTAGAAACAATAAAGCACCTTAATGTGGGACACTGGCAAAATTTTAGTTATATGAGTAGCAACTGGTTTTTTCGATTCTTGACCTAAGTTTACTATTAAAAAATCAATAAATTCTTTCCAGGTGATTTTGGCTTGTCCATTTTTGGCGATCTCTGCGAAAAGCAAAACTGTTTGTAGAGAGTACTTGGCACTCTCAACAATCGAAGTGACTGCGTCCAAAAACTCGTCCTTGTCCAGGGTTCCGTACGAATTTTTGGCCCGAAATACATTCTTTATCGCTTGCAACTGGTCAAAGGATAGATTTTGGATAAGAGTGTGCCAAGGCACGTCCGCCTCTTCGTCCACTGAATCGAAGCTGTATAAAAATAAAGCGATTTTAAAGTTATAGTAATCGATATGCGCCCACCTTAAATTATATAATTCTCCACTCAACGAATTAGAAGCAGAAAAAGTTTCCATTTTTGTTGTTTAGGAGGTATTGATCAAACTCATTGTTGGTAGTTTCTATGGTGGACTTTGCAACTACATTATAGGTGAGATTATTAGGAAGAATCGGCTAATGGAGCAGACAGTTAACTGAGATTAGGATATGTATTACATACTTACATATTTTTCCAAATGTTAGGCCTAACATCGGTGTTTGACATTAGAATGTGTCCGTCACTTCAAATGTAGACACAACCGGTCACATTCTAATGGCAAACATCCATGATGGGCCAAACATCTGGGATACAGCATAGCGCTGATTATATTTTATATTATTTTCATTAAATCATACCAAGGAAAATATGGCTCGCCCGTCTATACGCTGCAACCATATACTTCTAGGACTATACCTACCCCTATCTGTCTCTATTTCGGCAATATTTACCTATGCGCTCACGAGCCGCCCATGGCAAATTGACGAGATCGAGATTGTTGATGACCTTTTGTTTGCATGCTTTTTTCCGTCCTACCCCACCTGAAATCTGGGGGATACCATCTCGAGCATTGGCAGCCCTGCAAAAACGCGGGAAAACAAGTTTTCTTCCTTTCTGTACATCGCGCTTACGAGAATTTTCTTTTTTCAACTCACAAGTAGATTTTCCCATTTTTTCTCCTACGACTTTGTCCTAAAAATAAATAGGAGGTCTCAAGATTGAAAAGAATCAAAATACATTATGTGGTTACAAAGCGAAAATCCCCAGACTGAGACGCCACGACGCGTAATTTTGGCGCCAAGACCTGCGTACTCGTCATACTACACACGCCATAATAACAACCTCCACATCGAAAACAGTACCAGTTATCAAAACAAGTTATAAATACCTCATTTTTATCAGTTTTTCCTGTAATTAGCACCATTTTTCGAGGTGCAGTCGCGACAATCTGACCTAGTGCAAAGTGTGAGGTTAGATTTACCATGCGCAGTCAAACTTAGTGCGTTCTCTTGTCCCAAAAAAAGTCCCGCATTTATTTGCGCGTAAATATTTTGGACATTGAATCAATCCGAATCGAGTGGCGGGCTTCAGGTGATGTGGGGGTGATTGGGCGCGAAATCTGTGCATTTTTTCCGGGGAAATTCCCGCCTTTTGTAGGCGTTGTCAATGGTGAATAGTGGCGTAATTAAGCAGTTTCTGTGTTAATTATCGACGATTGGAACCTGTTGTTGGCACAATGGGGTTATCGGGCGACGCCGACCTAGCACGCAAACACGTCGAGGTTTGCCACAAACTGAATCTGGAATCAAAAATCATCGCCGAGTCCTGGGAAAGTTTCCAGATCATAAGCAGAAATTTCACCTTGGAGGTTTGTAGAGTAAACAAAATGAATTTGTTGAAAATAAGTCGATTTGTAGGGTGACCCCCTCAATTGGTTCGGTTGTGCCATATATGAGACTTGCTGGAAATCCGTGACCCCAACAGTGGGGCAAACTAATCTCCGCGGCAATTGCACCAACCTCACCACGCTCCTACGGTACTGCAATTTAAGGTAAAGATTGATGAGAATTGAAGAAGAAACTGTTTTTTTCTATTTGTAGTTTGGCGCAATTTTTTTTCGACATCCGCCAATGGTCAGATATGGCGCGTTTACCTGAGGAGTTCACCAAAAAAATTGACCATTTAGAAATGACTTTCGCAGTCTCTTACAACGTTTTCAAGGAGTACCAGCCGCTTTTTTTGAGAATTTTCCGAGCACCTGAACCTTTGGACCCTGAACAACTCAAACAACACCGCAATCGCAAACAAAAGTACTTTTCATTAATGGGGGTGCAAAATTATTCTTGACAATTTCAATTTTTAGACCTGTGCCTTGCACCACTTCCAAAATTTTCGAGTTCTGCTGGACCCTCTTCACCACCATCAAAGGCGAAGATTCAACTTACAGCAACGATTTAGTAACGTCCTGCCATTTACTGATTGCAATTTGTGATTGGGCTTTTAGAAACGCGTTTCTATCTGACCGAAGAGACCTGTTGAACCCTCAATTTGAAGGTTTGTCACTAAACAAAACCTGCAAAATATGTAATATCAACTCGTTTCAGGGTTGCCACATGACTGGTCTAGTCCCAGTTACGAAGTGCCTGCTGATGCTCCCTGTATCATCAGCAAATTGTGCGCCAGCAACGACAATGTCATGGTAACTGACGTTAAATACATTAAGGAGTACCCCTTTAGGACGTTTGTCAAGAACCTCTTTGAGAGGGGACTTTTAACTGGAAAAGACGAGGACTGCACTGACGTTTTTGATCCTTCAGTGTTTGAAAGCAATTTCAAGAAGATCACTCAAGCCTATGAAATCAGCTTGTTCAGTAAAGGAGAGTTTGACGAGAGGATGTTTTTAGGTAGGTTTTAGATCATTGGCCAAGTTTTGAAGGACCTCAAGTGATAAAGAGGCTCAAGTTGGCATTTTTTCACTACTTTTTCTATTGCGAGACTGTAGAAGTTCTAAATTAACTTCTAAAATAAGAAACAATTTGTATTTTTTTAACCCCAAAGACAGAACTGAGTGCTGCATGAAACTAATTTTTTCAAGAATGACCCTTAAACTTGAGTTTCTGCATGATTGACGCATGCTGCAACGACCCGCAATTCTTGACCTCACGTCAAGTTGGCGCGAGTAAATTTTGTTTCTATTGGTAAACAGCGCCATCTAACGGAAATCTTGAGCCAACATCAATTGTTTTTCAACCTTAATGACAAAAATCACAAAATTTTCTTCAAAGTACCAACAACCCTGATTTACGCTCAAGGGTAGATAGTCTGTTTGGGGATTTATACAATTATTTAAAAATTAGAATTACGCCAAATGCTAATGGTTCTGTGTTAATTGGGTCAAAATCACTATTTGCCCATTTCACGCGCCAAAAGCACAACCTTGCCCAGCTGTCCCATGGTATGTTGCCATACATCCCACAACTCCGCCAGGTGCACCCAACAGCTGACCGACTGTTTACCCCAACCATCTGTTTTAACCCACCTGTGCTTTCAGCTGAGTACCGTAGAAAACTCTTGGAGAAGGACCAAAACAGTTCCGCCATGACCCCATCGCCTCAAGATTCCGGTAAGCATCCCCCCACCTCAGTAGGTTGTTTAATTTTTCAACACTCAATTGTTTTTAGGTGACATTTCCGGTCCAGAGTGTCCCAGGGAAATGGTAATTATCAAAATTTTACTGATTAATGCTCGAGCAATGATTCTAAAATCTGTAATAGGTGGTGGATCAGGGCTGCATGACTCCATTAACGGGAAGAATGTATCTTGGCCCACGCGAGTCGCATGATGGAACGTTGTTTTCAAACGCCACTGAAAGCATTTCAAGGCTCAACACGTTGTTGAGTGGAAGACAGGCGGGCCCCAGCGAGGCTTTAGTGCAATTATTTGAGTAATTTTGTTTTAATTGGCGGAAACTGTTGTTTTATTGTTGTTTTTTAGGTCATGTGCAAGCAATCCTACGGAAAAAATCACGGAAATTGTGACGGCATTAGGAGAAAGGTTTGTGACTGCCTATGCGTCTGAACAGACTGAATTCACCACGAGGAGATTGCAACTAGGAATCACTCTATTTTATAAACTCATAGAAAGTATTTTACAGAATGAAAAAACTATTAGAGCTGATATTTCGGTTAGTTTCTTTTTTTAACAAAATTTCCATGTTACTAATAAGATTATTGTTGCAGGCCATAGTGGATAAGAATGTGTTTTACGAATGTATGTTTGCCTGCTCTCTAGAGATTGTGATTTATTCCTACAGTAGCGGAAGAAAGTTTCCGTGGATCCTCGATGCCTTGGGAGTACAGCCGTACAACTTTGTCAAAGTTATTGAGTTGATCATCAGGTCCAAGGACCAATTATCCAGAGATATAATTAAACATTTAAATATGGTACGATGTGCGACTGATTGACTTGTTCCTTCTGACTCGTGAAATTGCAGGTAGAAGAAACTATTATTTCGTCATTAGTGTGGAAAACTTCTAGTCCGATTTGGGAGGCCATTGAAGGGTCAGCCCAACCAATTCCTAAATTCGAGGAAACCGCATTACCCAGTCATCTGCAGAACGAACAGGGCTCGGGCGCCTCCTGCCTCCGAAAAATTTTAAACTCAGAACCAAGTAAGTTCTACAGAAATACCACGCCAAAGCAAAACAAATTATCTTATATTATTTATTGCTACAAATTGTCGTTTCCAATTATTCTTCTTAGTTCATAGTCTGTCTTTTATTGGATGACATTTAACATCAGTAGTCATTAATTGAGTGTTGTCGCCTTCTCGGTTTTTTTAAGTAAAACTTATAAATAACTAATGTAAAATCATGCGTAACAAAAATTGGAACGCGCCCTATTCTATCTGCAGTGCGGGCTTGCTGTTTGGGCGGTCACTTGCTTGCGGGCTGGGTGGCACTAACCCACTTATTTTACGGAAACGCTATTGCGACTCTTCTAATAGAGACTGATTATAATATAAAGGGGTTTAATAAAAAAAATTATTTATTCATTTCTTTGTTAATAGCTCATCCAAAATATGATTTGATTAATTTTGTGCTAGAACAAATTCAATCGCCGGGCCCGTCGGCCACGGACCGGTTCCAGTCGCCAGTGACCCAGTCCAACCTGATAAACAGGCAATTGTTTCCCATCCAGTCGGGCCAATCGCTTCTACAAAAAACCACACACCTAAGTAAGTCGCGTTTTCACAATAAGCCACAAGTAGTTAACATCAATTTCTTGCTAGTGATTAAAGACAAAAACGGCGTCACCAAAATGATACCAATAGTAAGCAGCGATTCTCAGAACATCCACCTCCAGCAAGCCCAACAGAAGCCCGTCACGAAGCCCGACACGCCACCAAGCAAACCAAAACGAACTGGAGGATTATCAATAATATTCAGAAAAGTAACTAATTCCACTTCTGAGTTGAAACAAAAATTAATAATTTTGTCCCCAGTTCTATACTTTGGCAGGGGAAAGGATGGAACACTTATGCACGCAACTGAACATCCTCAACGTGGAGATTAAGCGAAAAATCTGGACGGTTTTCGAGGAGTGCGTCCGAAAAAACAATTGCGAGCTAATAAAGGACCGCAACTTGGACCAACTATTGATGTGCGCCGTTTACATGATTTGCAAACTCAACAACTCGTATAACAGGAGTTTCGCAGACATCATGAAGAGTTACCGGACGCAACCGCAAGCCACTAGTGACATCTACAGGAACGTTTTGATACGAAACAAATGGACGGAACTTGTTGGTAAGCTATCGCGGTGATGTTTCGGAACGGTATCAAAATTTGATGTTTAGATGGCGATTTGGTCGATCATCCCGCGGAAAGGAGCGATTTGATCAAGTTCTACAATTTGGTCGTTATTCAAGCCATGAAGAAATTTGCAGAGAAATTCGTCTATAAGGGGAACGACACGGTACGTTTTGCCGTAAATCTGAAAGTGTTGTTAAAAATTTGTTTGCAGGCTAATGAAGTTCCGCTGAGTCCTCTGCCGGCTTCTCGAAGACAGCTGGTGTCGCCGGGAGTTCAAGTTATTGATAACGTTTTTGTGAAACCGTTAGAAAGTCCCACAACGGGTTTTGGCAATGGAAAAATCTACAATTATTATTTCAATAGGAGTCCATCTAAGGATTTGAAAGATATTAACAAGGCGATCAAAGGCAACGGTGTCACGGGGAAAAGGTTGCTGGTGGAAGGCGAGAACGACATGCCCAGCAGTAAACGCAATGCCGCAAATAGAAAAGTCCAGTCTTTGATTGAGGAAAGAAGAAATCAAAATAGCGAGTAGTTTTTTTAAGATTAGGATTTTTATGGCGGATTGAGAATTGTTCAGGTTATGCCGCTATGATTTTTTTAAATTTGCTGAGCGTTTCTATCAAGTTTGATTAATGATCTGTAATTTACTGCTGCAACTTCAACACTTTTTATTCCATATTTATTCACTTGTTGAGGAAGTTTTATCTTGTGTATATTAATGACTTTCTATTAGATTTGCCGAAAAATGTTTCCGCAACTATTGTTCATTAAATAATAAGTATTTTAAATAGATTAATTAACGAATCAATTAGCAGTTAATTGTTTTCTAAAAAACGCTTCTAAATACTTACGTTTCCATCCAGACAAATCCTTCATCATTGACGTTGCTAATGTTTGAAATTTGAGAAACTACTTAAAAGAAAAGTTGGCTACTTAGTAACGTAATTCCTGACATCTCTAGATTTACAACAACAGATTGGTTTTTCTTCTATGTTCTGTACGCGTTGCGCAGATAGCTAAAAGTTTGGTCACCGCGAGTATATAAAGTTGCCTGTCTCGCTAATAGGGTATCGGGAAGACTCTTAAAAACGTCAATAGATTATAGGTTCAAGGACTAGACATAAAAGTAAAATGTGAAAACATTTTCAAATTTCTGATGGCCATAATTAAAAGCTTATTTTATTGTAGAGCGATATTATTTAATAATAATAATTAGAATTATTAATTGTCAATTAAGGATTGACAAATTATATAAGAATTTAAAAAGTGTTGCACTAATGTTCAAAAAATAATTTACAATACGATTGCTACGTGAAAATTAAGGCTGGTGCCTAAATAACTTATCATCTTCCACCATTCATCACTGACGACTGCATTCACGAAGCTTTTGCATACTTAATTACTATGAAACTCTGGATAAATTATAAATTGATCGCTGATTAACACTTTAATGGAGCTTTCGCTCTGAACCTTATCTTAAGGACTCATTCAAGCATAAACCATTAATTTTGCGATGCTTTTTATTGAAACTTCCGCTTTTATCAAAAACGTCAAAATATCTTTCATTTCTTGCTTTTTTACTTTTTTCTTCAAGACAAAAAGTATCGACCAGAAGAACCTCAGTGACTCCCTCAGTTTTCCTCCCCAATCCACCGGTTGTTATGCCGGACAATATTTAACCACTCACCCCCCAAATATTTGCGAATCCCCCCAATCTTGTAGACGGGGTGGTTTTGCTCTTGTTTCCCCAGCGCGCAGGCGCCCCACAACTGACGCGCCCTAAGCGCGACGAGCACCTGTTACGTTCTTCATTGTTCGACGAGAAGCCGGCCGGTCAATTCGTGCAACCGTTAGAGACGCGAGTGCAGCAAACTTTACCGAAATGTCTGAACAAACTGAGCCCGTCGTCGCAGCCGCCGCCGCCGAAGAGCAGAAGGCCCCCGAGGCAGCCGCCGAGAATGGCAAAGAAGTAAAGGAGAACGGTACCGGCGAAGCGGAACCTGTTGCCGAAGAAAAGGAGGCCCCCAAGGAGATGCGAGCGGTGGTGCTCACCGGTTTCGGGGGGCTGAAGTCCGTCAAGATCCTCAAGAAGCCCGAACCCGCCGCCGGAGAGGGCGAGGTCCTCATCCGAGTCAAAGCTTGGTGAGTGTCGGTTTTGGCCATATGTCGCGGGGTTGTTTCTTTGGTTTCCAAAAGTTTCATGAAATATTCATGGTAAAGCGTAAACGGGCGCAATTAAAGTATTAATTGCGGAGAACCGAAGCTGCTCGTTTTAATTAAAACGTTTAGAAACATCTCTAATTTGAGGAATGTCGCTTAATTGGAGAAATGGTTGAATCATTGCGCTTAGAAGAAAAAAAAAACAACGGTTAATAATGCTTATTAGTTCTGTTATTCTGCGTTGTTTTATCTCGAGAATAATAACCCCTCGTCTTTCAACTGTCATAACCAAGTTTCTACCCGTAAACTGGTTTCTTAATTGAAGGATTTCGTGTTGCTCTTAACTCCCGAAAAGTTGAGAAACTCGTAATTACTCCGGTTTCAAGAAATTTTTTGCCTTTTTTTGAAGTCTCCAAAAAACTCCTAATTTTAATCTTTATGGCAGCTAAAAACAATTGGTTCTGCAGTCCTTCGTAACTAATGAGTCACGACTCGAGCTTCCCTTCAATTTTGGATGACTCCTTTCCGGTCTGAAGATCTAGTTAGCTAGCTCTGGGATAAGGATCATTTGTTTGTTCTTGACTGATTAAGGTTTATCAAGAAATTGACTCAACTGGAAAAAAAATGACTGACAATGAAATAATTTACACGAAAAGTTTCCTTCGATTAAATCGAAACTTATCAGAGAATAAAGTGTAAATTTTAATTTAGTTATTGGCAGTTACAGCTTTAAATTCTCAGATTAACTTGCTCCTTCTGGTCTTAATTTGTGCTTTTATGGTTTAATTTGTTTGGTTTGAGGCCGAAATTTTATTACTCGTGGAGGGTTTTTACCCCAAAAAACCAACAGCTTATCACTATGTTGATTTTAGTTGCGCACCCAAAATCAATTATTGACAATTTTAAATTTTTGCGATCAAAATTAATTTGAAGAGCAACTTTTCTTGATTGTAGAATCAATTTTTTTTTTTTTTTTGAGATTCATGACGTTGACAAGTAACAATAGGCGGTTTCCAAAATAGACAAAAGGAGCTGTGATTGTTTTCTCGGGCAAACCCCCAACAATTTTTATTTATTATGACGATGCCGGCTTCCCCTTGTCTCGGGCTTGAAACATCCGCCACGCCACTGTCTTTTCTAATTTATTGTTACGCCAAACAGATTAGACTAGCGACTTATTTCTTCAAGTACTCCAACAACATCTGCCGAGTGTTGAGTACCGCCGTCCATAAATAGTTACAAACAGAGCGATCAACACTAGTAGTAGTTAGGTGCTGGTAGTAGCGAACAAATCGCAAAGTACCAATAAAACAGCGATAAAAGAAAACTAATAAATTCGCGCACCTATTTCAATTACTCGACCAAAAACTAACTATCACAAATCTATTAGATCTCCGATTAATTCACGTGCCTCCAGTCTGTTCTATTTCTAACTAAATAAACGAGGTCCTAAGAACGCATTCCTTTCCCCGATAATTTCTTGAGGGGGGCCCAACCCTCGACATTTCCTCTCGACTTTATCTACAACGGACTCCCCTGTCTTTAGACTTGAAGTCGGCCGTCAACACCCAATGCATTAGGGCCCTGTCGTCGTTCTAGTCACACGCCTTTTCCGTATTATTTCAAAAGACTTCTTCGGAACCGACGGAACATGATCGACAGACAGAAGTAGCGCCGGAAACGACGCGCGTTACATTTTTTAACGTACGGACGGATGTGCAACCACGCCACCATTTCTGTTGTCGCCGGCTGTACTAACAAGCATTGTTTATATCCAGATTAAAAACTGACCGCATTCCAGGACCGTTCATTAGAATGCTCATCAATAATTAAACGCGGCGGTGTATCCTTGTAAAACAAATGGGTGGACGTGCCAGCGGAACTTCTTGGTTTTGATGGATCAAGGCCGTCGTGGTCCATCAACGTTTCGGGGATCGTCCGCGATCAACCAGAAGAAATGGTGCGATTGTTGGAAGATCCGTGAAGTAGCATTAAACGGTTGGGAGGGAAGATTACTTATTGTTTTGGTTATTAGAGTGTTTAACAATTACGGGAATAAATTAAGCAAGGTGCATAACTAAACGGTTGCAAAATTAATTTACAACGCAGATAAGTGACGTAACAAGTGAATCATTCATGATAACCAAGTTGCAGTTCAGTTGGTGATGAAAATTAAGGTAATGTTCGCGGTCTGCTAATTAAGTGCGCAAATATCTTGGTGCACCAAAAAGTTAACTCGTCTGGTTTTGACAATTTCACTTTCTAACTTTATTTTTCTTTATTTAATCTGAACGCACTGAAAAGGACCAGAGTAACCAAATTGATACTCAAAACAAGGAGGAAGAAAATGTTAGAAATAGCGACAAAAAATGAAACTAATAAAGAAACTTGTGTCAGGAGATGATAAACAATCCCTTTATAGATTCAAACAAAGTAAAGTATTTACAAATAAAAAAGTCATTAAAGAGCACATAGTGACAAAAGTGCATTGTGTCACGACTCATGATGACTTTGTTTCACATTTCTTGGCTTCTGCTTCTTTGAATAGACGTGACCCAGCCAATGCTTGAACAAATTTTGTGGCTGTTTCATCATTTCTAGTGTCAATAAGGGAAGCATAGTTTTGTCCACACTTCCAGGAATATCCTTATCGCAGATTTTCTTGACATATCGATAGCAGGTTACAAATAAATGGAACTGTCCGTAACGATAACGAAGAACTGACAACAAAACCCGCCGAAATGATTAAGATCAAAAAACCCTGGTATCTGACTGAATCACGACTATTACCGACACTTTTTATAGTTTACCAGATAACGAGTCACAAAGAATATGAAAGCGAAACATTCGAATTTGCAAGGAAACTTTTTCAACATGATCGACCATCGTTGACGAGGCACAAGAATTTAAAATTTTCAATTTCAAGTACAAAATGAGAAGTTTTTGATCTACCTATTTAATTATTTTTTTTTTTAACGAGGTCCAGACTTTTCTTGCACCCTCTGCCGGCCGCGCGCCCTTCTCGGCCGACGAGGGCGTCTCCTCGAAATCGACTTTTCGCCTCAATCGTACACACACTGCAATTCTCTCCGCCATTTTCTCGTAACGAATAATAAAGTGCCCCGCAAACGCCACTTTCGTCCATGTATACAACGGGTGCAGACTTGGGGTGCACGTGCCAGTCGTCTGCAGGGTTTATATTCCTGGCACGTTGTTATTGATGATAAATACTAAATAAATGTTGCGACAATGATGGGCCGCAGCCGTAGGCAGGGGTGGTGGCAGGTGTCGCCGGTCTGTCTGGCCGACTGCATGACTTCCCGATCGAGTCTTGTCATCCTCCGGGTCACGAGGGCCCCCGCAAGTCGTTAACCCCGGGACCGGAATCCAATAATGTCAGGAGGGTCAGCAGATTCTGGTTAACTGAGGTTTCGCCACCGCGAGGGGCAAAGGGCCGAACTCCTATAATTCCGGGGAGATTGCAGGGGGGACCGTAACATAGCCCAAAATTGGTCATTTTTTGTTTTTTTTGGACAAATATTTGCTGATTTTTCCGAAGTAATTTCGAAATCTTGTTGTTTTAAATTGATCTTTAACTTTATGAATTTTCCAAATCTTTTCAATTATTTATAAATTTTTCTGGTTTTGCTGTTTCAAAGTTTAGTAATTTTTTAACTATTTTTCTTGGCACCTTTTAGAATTGCCGCTTTTTATTTTTGCTCTTTTAGCCAAATGCAGCATTTCATCCAGAACTGGCTAAATTACATCCGCCGCTGTTTTCTTTTAGCTCCCGTTAACTGCCCATGGAATATTTGTTCTCAATAAATATGTTTACACAATTAGCTACCATCTGGGAATCAACTTTGACCTCTATGAAACTTTATGGTGGTAATCAAAAATAATTGCGCATTTTTTATTTAAGAGATGCTAATCTGGTTTTAAGCAGCGATGAAATTGTTGATTCGTTGACATGTTGCGTCTCACTTTTTGTTTTACGACATGGCTCATTTTTTACTTTTTTGTTGAGGACAATTTTTCCAAATAAGTCATACCTACCTGTCTCCCAGAAATTGAAGCATTTAATGAAATCTAAGGTAAAGGTCCACGACCCCTCGTGGTGAAAGAAGAAAGAAGCATTTTTTTCATCGATTTTTGAAAAAATCGAAACCCTACAAATTGTTAATAAACCCTCTTTCTCTTCGCCTCCCCGATCCCCCAATTAAATTCGAATGATGCCGGGACACCCCGCTATTTTATTACGTGGCAAAATTAACATTGCTCCCTTCGCCATAAGCTGGTAATTTACAGGGTAACTCGAGAAGCCAGTAGGAAGCTGCGACTTTTCCACATCTCCCCAGCAGCCATAATTATTAACGACCAATTCTTCGCAACTTGGCCGAAACGAACTTGGTTATTGGTAACGTTAGCGATTAAGATTACTCGGTTTAATTAATTTCGTGTGGTTTAAGCGCCATTAGTGTTGAACCGCGTTAAGTGTTGAGCTTTCAGCTCATTTCCATAATTCCTTGGGTTTCCGCCATCGATTTCCCCTAATTCTCGCGTTTCGGTGATTTATCGCCAACTTCCATTTGGTTCCGGACGCCCCCCAAAAGACCCCGACAGCGACAAAGCAAACAAGGTCTTCAATAACACACCGCGCGGGTAAAAATTCCGGGATAAATGTCGGGATTAGCGGGAAGAAGGTCGCTATGATGAATTTCCGAGCACCAAATCCCTCTTCCCGCTGTGAAACGTCGAAGGTCGTCTCCTCGACGAATGAATTTTCTGTTTGTTGGGATTGGTCCGTTCTCACATTAATTAAATTGTTGTTTTTGCCGGGCTGCCTGTAGGAAGCTCGATATTTGCCTTGGGATGACGAAAACAGGCCGAGAACACGAATAATTCAAAGGAAATAACAGAAGTGGATTAATTTTCTTCCCTCTACGAATTAGATTGGAAAGGTTGAAACACGTTGGCCGAGTCACCTTTGACTTTTTGAATTTTTTAGGGTTCGATTTCGGCCATAATTAAACGTGGAGGTAATTGCGAGTCCATTATCCTCTGGAATTAAGTGCGTAAGAAGAGAGGAAGGGAGCGTCAAAGGCGCGGGATGAAAATTTAATAAATCTCCAAGAAATTTCCAAGCCTTTCAATGCAAAAGTAACTTTAAGTGGTAGTTAAGAAGTTTTCACGATCGCAGGTAGCTAATTATAACACTTTCATTGGCAGAGAGACTCCAAGTTTGGGGTTCTACAGTAGTTTTGCCAGCAAATAATTCAACATGTATTTTTTGCGCCCAATCCAATTATTTTCTTTGCCTCCTCGCGTTCTTGTCAAAATCAATTAAATTTGACCTTCAATCTCTTTATCAAGAGGGCTTCGCTGACACAAAGTATAATAACCTCAAGATATCGACCGGCTTCTTCGCTGTCTTTCTTCAAATCCGAAATTTCTCAATCAAATTCTATTTCTGAACCAGCACCAACCATCAAACCTTCTTGCTACGGATTGTTTTTAATTTCTATTTGAAACCCTCCTTCTCATTATTGCGACAATCTTTATATTTTCTCTTTTCTGCCACGACAATCCTTTCGGGAATTTCCCGGTTCGATCGTCACTGTGTTAGGGGGTGGTAATTTTTTGATTCGTCGTGGCGCCAGCGTTGTGCGACTCCATTGGAACCCTGTCGATACTGGGAAATACACCACCCTCCACCTCTTCGTACAGACATGACACGCACGTCTAAAGCCGTGCGCACGTAGATAATGACCGGATTTTGCGGGGAAAATGTGGACGTGAACACGGCCTTAATCGAAACGTCGTCTGTACTGTGTGCAAATTCTGGGTTAGCGAGACGTAATATGGCGCCGGCGGGACCGGAAGTGCGTTTACCCCTTGCATTCGGCCAGACGCAAGGGTAAAAATAGAAAATGCAACGGGAATTGAAACTTGGGCGTGAAAGGGGCGAGACGAGGGCCATTAGCCGCACGGCACACAAAGGCAAAGTGACCGGAAACGGGGAAAAATCTGGTTTAGACCTCGAGTCCTCATTTCTGACTTTTCATTGGTCTCTGGATTTAATCCACCCTTTGGTTTCAACTTTTAAGAATTTTCTCTAGTTGTGGTTACTTATTTCTTCTCAACATTATACCCCATTTACACTCAGCCCACTGCCGCTGCCGCTGCCGCAGCCCCCTGTCCTGCCCTAAATACTTCCACGGCAGCCTTACAGTTTTATTGGGGCATACATGTATTATTTCCCAGGTCTATTTCCGAATGGTCGCAATTGTTCTTGAGGCTTGTTCCTTGGCAAGTGAGTCGGACCTCTAAAATTAATGTTGGATTTTTCGAAAAATAGCGCTTTTCATTAATTTTAATTACCACTGCAACCTCATAGATATGTTAATGTGTCTTGTGCAAGGACGCGTCCTGTTGGGAGTTCCTCTGAGAACCTCTTAGCGGCTCTAGTACGTCCATCGTTGATTTTCGCTACGTTAACATAATTTAAATTGCAATTACTTGGGTGTTTCTCACGCTGATTGTTGGGATGATAATAGAAAGCGACCTTCACTGCTAATTCTAATCTGCAAGTGTAACAAGAAAAACGCTACATTACAATCGAAGAATGCGACTCCAACAATCGCCGTCACGCTTTGACACTCTGGGGCAATTTCGGAATTTCGGTATCAATTACTTTTCGACCAGCCTGTAGGTACTTACCTTCTGAAATGTTTCGGAAAGAAAATTTTTTGTTAAGCGCTTAAAATCGCGCCACCGTTTCCCTTCCAACCGCCTGTTTTGATTAATTTAAATTAATTGCTTTTTTGTGTTTTCGGTTTAATGCGGGCATTTTATTACAATTACCATATTAAAGCCCTATTGAATTTTAACTGGCTGTATCAGTCTCAATTACGTCATAATTCCGCCCCTATCCTGTCCAGATGCAAATCTCCTTTTCCCCTGGCCTGGATGGACGAAACCGCCCACGTTTCTGGTGCCGCCGACGTCGACGACCAGTGGCGGGGTTCGTCGCAATTGTCTTTGTGTTAACTCCGGCAATTTCGGGATGCCGCAAACAGGAAATAGCTGAAATTTTTCTCGAGCCTCATCAATTGGGCTCGTAAACGCCGAGCTTGTTTTATTTTTAGCGTTATCAGTCTGACGGCTTGTTTATATCAGCTGGAATGGTTTGTGTATACGAATTTGACAAATAACTTGTAATTTGCCGGAGGAACTTAGCAACAATAACAGAACAGTAAAACAACATGTGGCGGGAAAATTTCCGAGGCGTCACGTCGAAAACCGACGGGACTATTGGGGCACCCTCCTCGTCCAACTTATTATTATTATTTGTGGAGCCTTCTTTGTTTGCTCTTAATCGTGGCGTGACCGGATGTTATAATCTACGATACCGGATTGTTTCTCTCCTTGGCCAATTTATAGATCGCCCTTTCCTCCTCGATGGAGCCGCTGTCGAGGAGTTTGGGTTGTAAAATTTCGTGGCTAATTCGACGAAATTAATCCGAGGGTTGGTGGCGTCGTTATCGCCGCTCTTGATGAGTGCTCCCCGAAGATGATTCAGGGAGCGGGAAAGTTCGCTGCCGTTTAGTCATCTCGTTAGACAAAGGCCTGATTTATGGACAACTTGTTAGATTTGGAAGAGTTCCAAACTGCTCAATGAAACATTTATGCGTTGGTCGTCGACGATTCCGACTTACTCATCTCGGTTAATAAATCAATGCCGCCGGAACGCGGAGGGTCCTCGATGGCGGCGGTCTCCTGGAGGATCAGGGGGAATTTTGCTGGGTCACGCGACCGAAAATTGCACCCAGTTTTTGCGGTCACAACCCAAAACCAAAGTGGTGCACTTCGCGCGCGGGAAATTGCTCGTGTTTTTGTTGCTTTTGTCAGTTGCGTAATTAAGTGGATGCTGCGAAATTGACCGGATTGGAATGTTTCGGTTGGCGAAATTACGCACAGGATTCACGGCTGGACGGGCTATTTGAATCGCGTTTTTCAAATCTCGTGTCCTGTGTCGTATAATGCCCGCCCGCGTGCGCTAATTTAAATTTCAAATTCCGAAAGGAATCGCTTCCGGTTTAATAATCGCCTCTTTCCGTCAACACTGCCCAATTGGGTGGCGGATTGCGCTTTATTCACCCATTTTTTCCCAAACGAAATTTTCCTTCGACAAAATTTAAAAATAAAGCAACTTGTTTGTCTTCTGGCCTTTCTGTTTTATCTCGTTTGTACTGGCGCTATCAAAGGTCGCGCACTTATTATTTATGCAATTTTTATCAATCAAAACAAATCGCAATGTAACAAATAGCGGCCGAAAATGGAATTTGCGGGCGTTATCTATACTCTGTTTTTTCCCTACAACGACCTCATTGTTGCTAATTTGCGCATAAGTTACGATAAAGATTTGGAGCGCGATTTCACTTGCGAAACATCGATTTTTTAACTTTTTGTTGGCGAATCCCGACCGGTGTGCCGTGGTGTTAATTTGCTTGTAAATTCACCATACACGCGTATCAATAAACAATGGTTATCTGATAACGCCAAATTGAGGCAAAGCGATGATTCAGTAAGTGCTGCCACAGGAAGGAAATTGCCGGGACGGAATCGGAATCCCTGATGGGAGTTTCAAATTCTTTTTCCATCCAGTCGAGCCAATATTACAACAAATGCGTAACTGAATGGTGCATGGAATAACGTCTTTTTGCAGTTTTAGTAGCGCTATTATTACGCTTCTATCATTAAGTGAATCATTAAGAAAAAAGAACGATAAATTTTTACGACCTGGAGCATTGTAATCATTGTTGTTGTCTACCAGGTATCTAACCGTCACGCAAGACCGTTATTATTGAATGGTCAAAAATTTCGTTAGCAATTAACAAGAAACCCGAACGTAATGAAAATTTCTTAGGATGGTAACAATTTTTGGTAATTTTCTGTTCAGTTGCTACTTTTAAAGTTTTCGATTTTGGCCGATTTTGACGAACATTTTGAATTGAAACATTCGAATGGTCATATCTTAAAAAGTCTATACGACATGTACAGGGAAACTACAGCCATATCCGTGTTAAGCGGTTCAAAATCTACCAGATCAAGTCATAAAATTGACGTAAAAAATTTCAATATTTTTGACCTTCATTTTCTAGCCCAATCAATACACATTCGAAAAATTTCTAAAACTGACACGTTTATTAAAAGACTGGAAATTGATGTTTTCTTATATAATCGACCTTCCTGAGCTCAAGTTCGTAATCAATTCGACGCTAGAATAGATAGATTTTTTATAAAATTAGAAAAAACACAAATTAAGCTTTTTTCAACAATCAAACTTTTGTAACTTTTGAACGGAGCGACTTATATTAAATCCAGATACATCAAATTTCTCCGTTTCACAAATGCCATCAAATGCTATGTGAACGAAAATTGTAAGTCTAATAATAAAAAAGTTGAAATTTGCAAATTAGGTCGATTTTAACGAAAACTTTAAATTGAAACATTCGAATGGTCATATCTAAAAAAGTACGACTTGTACAGGAAAACTACGGCCAGATTCGTGTTAAGCGGTTCAAGATCTACCAGATTAAGTCATAAAATCGATGTAAAAAATTTCAATATTTTCGACTTTTTTTTCTACCCCAATCGATAGAAATTTGAAATTTTTTTAAAATTGACATCGTTGCACCCAAAGGCTAGAAATGGGCGTTCTCTTATGTAATCGGCCTTCCTGAACTCAAATCCGTAATCAATTTGACGCTAGAATAAATAGATTTCTTATAAAATTAGAAAAACCACTAAGTTTCGATTTCTTCCAATATTCAAACTCTTGTAACTTTTGACCGGACAGACTTATATCATATCCAGATACATCAAATTTCTCCGTTTCACAAACGCTATCAAATGCTATATGAACGAAAATCGTAAGTCTAATAATAAAAAAGTTGAAATTTGCAATTTAGGTCGATTTTGACGAAAATTTTGGATTAAAACATTCAAATAGTCATATCTTAAAAAGTACGACCTGTACAAGGAAACTACGGCCAGATTCGTGTTAAGCGGTTCGAAATCTACCAGATTAAGTCATAAAATCGATGTAAAAATTTTCAATATTTCCGACTTTTTTTTTTCTACCCCAATCGATAGAAATTCGAAATTTTTTCTAAAGTCGACATCGTTGGACCTAAAAGCTAGAAATTGGCGTTTTCTTATGTAATATCAAATTAAACAGTGTTTCAGTGACCATTCAAAGCTCCGAGTATGAGAAGACTATTGCAAAATTGAACCAAAGAAGTAATCAGTTTCTTCATAATTTTAACAAATCATAATATTAGCATCTGATAAGGATCGACTCTTGATGCCGAAGCTCTAATTACCCAGTTCAGTTGGTTTTATGCAAAAAACAAACGAGTTAAAGAAAAGCGATTCCAACTTGATGACTTTTAATGGGCTTCTTGGGGGCTTATTTCCGTCGACTGTTCATTCCAAGTTTTCCGAACTAATTTCGTGGATAAATAACGACATCAAATCAGAAAACTTTGTTTCTCTTGTTGGTTGGTGAACATTACCCAATTCGATATCGAGCTTATTGTTTGCATTCGAAATATTTTTGTTTGTCTTCGAAGTTAGGCCTGAGTTTAACTAAACATCACGTCCGCCATTCGAATTTGTAACTCCTAAACAAACACAAAACACGCAGTTTTCAGAAAATTACGTACTATTAATAACCTACCCTCTGCAAATGGAGCGAATTGCACTAAACAGCCAACTTTTCTGGCACGAACAGAAACAAGATCCTTTATACAGGACGGGGCAAAAATCGTTTGATTGTTTCAATTCAACTCTAGGTAAATTTCCATAACCATAAAGAGCGACAATCCCTTCGGGAAAAGGGTTGATAAAAGTTTGATTCCAACTTCCTGCCAACTTTGAAATTGGTGTCATGAACCCGGCTTAACGCCTCCGACTGCAAAAAATAAACTTCACGCCGCCTATGATTAATGGTAATTGCGCATAAGAAATTGCGATGAACGGCGTCGTTATTTTGCCGGACTTTCGCAGTAATGGGCGGCCAAATGAGCCGTAACGAGCCCGGATCCAGCGTCGCTCTTCAATCCCTAATTGAATCGGCCGTCTCCCGTTCATCTGTAGTTTAATGAACTTTCTCTCTGGACCGGAACAGCACCTAATGGAGTCTGATGTCTTGTTTCAGCGGCCT
This sequence comes from Schizotus pectinicornis, assembly GCA_951805265.1. Taxonomy (NCBI): domain Eukaryota; kingdom Metazoa; phylum Arthropoda; class Insecta; order Coleoptera; family Pyrochroidae; genus Schizotus; species Schizotus pectinicornis. The sequence continues at coordinate 2,067,154 of OX638204.1, read as the reverse complement.
CAACTTCCAGGACCTGATGGTGAGGCAAGGGGCCATCGACTCGCCTCCCAAGTGCCCCTTCATCCTGGGCTTCGAATGTGCGGGCGAGATCGAACAGATCGGAGAGGGCGTCGAAGGATTTGCGGTAAGTAACTGCCTGACCATCGAATCGTCGAGTGTTTCAACCCCTCAAAGTAGCGTCAAAAAAATTTTCTATATCTATCCATATTGAACACTTAATTAAAATTGGTTGGTATTAGTTGCGATTGAAGCGTAAAACTGTTAGGCGTCGCTTAATTTTGGGGTCGGTCCCGGAAAATTAGTTGGGATGGGTTCTTAAATCATTTATCCGGGACATGCTTGGGATTCATCCCCATCGCCCGATCCACCCCCACGTCCGGCTATAAAATGTAGTTCAAGTTGTTTTAGGCTTTTTACGATCTCCGCATAGGGTCGCTCTTCTGCCCGGTAACAAGTTTTTCTCACTACCAAGGCCGCGACATCCCAATGAAAATGCGAGACGCGTCGGAATGGTGGAAGGGAAAAGTCGAGTTTCCAGGGGACGCGTTTTCCAGTGTTTAAAAGCGGTTTAGCGTTGTGAAGAGAAAAACGCAATTGAATTAAGTAAAGGGGAGGAAGCGTGTCAGGTCGCGTGTGGAGAAGAATTGGGAACAGGAAACGCAGGTTGGGGATGGAAAAATTGAATAATTAAGTGCCAGAAGCTGCAAAGGAAAACAATTTGGGACATTTAGATGCAGCTTTTCAGCTGTTTGGTCTTCAGATCCAAGTTTCTAGAATTGTTGGGGAGAGAAAATTCTGAGGAATTTGATAGCCATCACATTTATGAATGATAAACAAGTTTTGACGTGGGTGAGTCGATCTATTTGGAGGTTATAAACCAAATTTTTCATAAGTGGACGCATCTGCATCTTACTTAAAATTTCTGCAACATTCAAAAATTCAGGTTGGGGCTTTTCTGGATAATAAGACTTCAATGTTCCGCATCAATTTTTCGGTGGCGACTGAACTCGCTTAGGAAGTCACGTCACTTATGAAGAATTCATCGAGAGATTACAACGATGCCGCAGGAATCTTTCTGGCAACGCGTCATCCCTCTGGTTTGTGTAATGTAATATTGAAACTTACCAGTCGGATTTCTCATGTCGAACAAGATTGAATGTGTTGCGGGATTTATAAGGAGAGCTTTTAAGGATATTCCGTTACGCTTCTGCTTTATTTAACTCAAATAACCAATATCTAGTTACTTCGGAGGGCCTTTCCGGCCCATTTCCTCTGTTACGGAGTGTTTCTTGCTATCCGAGGAATCCCATTACCATTCTCATGAGATACCGGGTCAAATTTGATCTCAAGAGCGATTTAGGACCTGATGGGGTGGCGAAGGCCTTGCAAATTAGCCACACCCTTATTTAACAATTCTCTTGTATTTTAGTTACAACTGTTTAATAACGTTATGCTCAAAATTGGAAACTATCACATTCTGATAATGCAGCATGAAGGAGTCTTTGGGTAGAGTGGAGCTTAAGTGCAACTGTTGATAACAATGGGTGGTTTACCGAATGTTACCTCCGATTGTGCAGCAAAGGCGGCGGAATTCCCCGGTCAGATTCTGATTTCTTTGCCCATTGTTGGCGGATACACAGAGACCGTGAAGCGAAATAACTTTAGGATTACTCCAACTGGCATAGTTATGAATTTAATCCGTCCATTCGAGAAGTTCGATTTTTTCAAAGAAGTTACCCTTCGAGATTAGAGTTGGCCAAACGGACAATCTGTTTACATTCTGCCTGGCAGGTGTTGGCAAAAAACGAGGAACTTTTTTGAATTATTTACGGACGACGCAAGGCCGCCATCGATCGGGCCATTATCAGATAAACAATCGGGCTTTTTGCCCTCAAATCGCTCCGTTGGACAAATTTTCGCTGCTGCACGGCCGACCCCAATTAACATCGCTTCGCTGATGGGGTGCCATCGAACATATCGACCGCCCCTCTCGACACTTGATATCGAGATTTTTGCCGAGGCCAAATTCGAGAATTACAGGTTAATTAGATTAGTGTTATGCCAATGAGCCGCGACGAACTGGAAATTAGAGAGGGGCGGCGACGGAAATTCTCGTTTTGTCACAGGGTGAAATTGGGTGGAATCTGAATTTACCTCTCTCACTTGTCGAGAGAGGTTACGGAAGAAAGGCGAACTGTCTGGTTTGATATCGACCGCGATTCTCTTCTCCGACAGCTTATGCTGTTCGTTTTTCCTTCGCCGATTCGCGCTTTGTGTGTCGGCCGGGTTAAAATGCCGAGAGTCGTTGCCTTAATCTGTTTGACGTCTGCGATGAATTTTTCATGTCTACATTGGGCGGTGCAAGCGATGATCCGTCGATCGATTTGAATTTATAAATAATAATGCAAATTTAACCCTGGTAAACGCGTTTGGGAAGGCTTCGAGGCAAAAAAGAAATTACCAAAGAGTTGTTAGTACAGAAGTTTTTGCTTTACCTTATTAGCTCTTTTAACCCCCCAACATCTGAAAGCTCGAGCCATAATTTCTGCTCCAGAAAGTGAAAGTCTTTTCGTTGACTTGCTAGAGCGTTAAAAGTTACAAGTTTTTGCCTAAACCCAGCCTCATTAGGGTTTCCTTAAAGATGCCTAAAGATATTCTTTTCTAAACTGTTTTTCCAATTTTCAGGTTGGAGACCAAGTGGTGGCGCTCCCCGAGTACAAGGCCTGGGCTGAACTGGTCGCCGTCCCATCGAAATACGTGTTCAAACTACCAAAGGGCGTGTCCCATCTGGACGCCGCCACCATCACCATGAACTACGCAGTAGCTCACATTCTACTCTTCGAAATAGCTGGCCTATCCGAAGGGAAATCCATCTTGGTACACTCCGTTGGTGGAGGAGTGGTAAGTCTCTTCACCTGAATCCGGCTAACGTAACTGGAACCCGCACGTAGCTTCGAATGTTCAAAACTGAACTACATACAGCGAAAATGTCTTTCCTATTAATTTTAAGGGTTTTGAAACTAATATGAGTTGCCCGAGTAATACTTCCAAGTTCCTCTTTCAGGAGTGAATTATACTTTTATTCATTAGTACACTAATTAAACAAAATCGGTTTTTTTCAATATTTGCAACCACATAACCTCAAATGTTCAAAGTGCAGCTAAAGCAAAAATTGGTTCGGTATAAAATAGGCCATAGCTCATTGATTAAAGTAATTCCCAACGTAAAACTCTCTGACCTGGATTGCTGGCGTAACCGTAGACACGGAATGAGCCGCAAAAACGAAAATCGGACATTGCTAATGCGAAATCAGCCTAGCGCAACGTCTAGATGGAGGTTCCCAGTTCAAAAAAGGCGTGTAAAATTATGGAAATTGCCCAGCTCTCTCAGAATTTAACCGAAAATGCTTCCGAGAGCATATAAATTTAATGCCCCGTTTTGATGAGGTTCTTCGCTACCTGAAGGACTCGAACCAATCTAGCCCTACGAAAGCGGTGGCGGCGGTGGCTGACTTCGCCTGCGAGAGGGACCGGCTGCCGTCCCCAGCAACAGGTTGTGGGTGTTGTACCGTCGTTGGCGGCGCCGCGACGCTGCCAGGCGGGCGTCTCCAGGTCTGGCCGCTTAAGATTCATATCGATCAGGACTAGAGGCTAGACGACGCGTTCGGCGATGTCCCGACCGCCACCACCATATGGACGCGACGCACCCTCCCCCAAATGTCACGACCCTGCTGCCCCTCCCTCAAACTCAAAAGACGGCCTTCATTATCGAAAAGAGTTCCGGTGGCGCGTTCATTTCAATTCTTTTTAGTTCGGTAAAAATTGTGCTCTCCGGGGCGTCGGGGGTAGGACGTATGAATTGTACGTGCCCGGAAAGTTTTAAGAGTTGCCCCCGCCGCTGTTTTATCGCTGCGTGTCGACGGCGATCAATACCTGCGTCGTCTGGCCGCGTCGGGATCGTTTGCCTATGACACAACACCGGTTGCGAAGCGGCGCCGTCGCCTCTTTCGGCGTCCGCCGGTGCTGATTTGATCGATGGTGTGGAGCTTCCAGACGGCAAGGTTGAGGACCGCAGCGAAAGTTGAACGTAACCCTGACCTTTCGGGACGAAAGCGAAATTTTGCGCGAATCTACAATTGATGCGGGGTCCAAAACAACGGGTGTCTCTGCATAAGATTCGGGTTGACAAGAGGATTTGCGACGGGAGGACGCAAACCGATCGGGATATTTATATTTATGCAGGGCGTAGTGCGAAACGGTAGAAGGGGTGTCTGGATGCAGGTTTTTCCAATTAGGAGCTATTCCCGGTCTGCATGGCCTCGAGTGCGCAACATATGTACACCACTTTGGCGTTATCTAATTTTTGCAACAATCACAACAGTAATTTTGTTAATGTGACGCTAAAATGCGACTCACATAAATCATTACCTGGGTTCTAGGTACATTGACGCATGGTCATGCGATAGCGTTCCTTATCAACATTTTTGTGGTTCACCGTTTGGTCGGGGTTAGAGACGAGGGGAGGGGGTTTAACGTTAATAATTATTACGCTGATGATGAGCGCAAACTCGATCATTTGATTCATCTTCTTGCGATTTATCCCGAACCTCCATATTTAAAAAAAAAAAAATTACATTTGTCTTCATCTTGAGCTGAAGATACAAATACGCTACGCTTTGAATCAAAAGTTTTATATTAATTCCGTTCATCCTCCCAACTTCTAACTTCATAACCAACATTTCAGGACCAAATACAAAATCCGATTAAATGGAGCTGCCAAGGGTCGCGTGATTAATCCCACATATTCTCTGTGTTATGGAAAGGGTGTAGTCGTGCCTCATATTACTAAGTTATTCTAAAAATTAGAGCCCTCGTTTCATAGTTGGGACGGCACAGGCATTATGTAGATTCCCTCCTCTTTGTGTACCGATCAGTTATGTGCGGGGGTCCGGCTCCGGGTGCTTACATGTATATTGCTCGCCCAACACGACCGTTATTCAGATCATGATAAACAGGGGACAAAAAAAACGATCCCTGAGGATTTGCGGGATCCCATATTTACCGAAAACGTCCAAGACACTCATAACGGCCCATTTTTCTCCTTCAGCTAAATTGAAGACGAATTACGTCAATTTCCATAACGCCACAGATAACAGCCCCTAAACTCGCCCAGTCATTCAAACATGGAGCCAGACAAATATTTGGGCGGCGAACAGGGCAAAAAACTCGGTTTAATTGATTGACCGGAAACCATCGGTTGCGGCGCTGTTTGAGTGGCGAGAAAACTCGCCCTTATCCAAACACTTTACAACCCTTCGACGCCGGCCACCGGATCCTGTCGTAGGCGCCGTAAATCATGCGATATTGCTAGTAGTAAATTTTATCGGCGCGCCATGAATCGAGAGGCGTTTTTGTCAACGAAGAAGCGAAACATCTGGTGGTGTTTAATTATGCGTCTTCCCATGCTACTTAGTCGGGGAGGGACGGGCAGCATCAGAATGCACCCTTGTCGCGGGCAATCTGTATATTTTTAAAATCAGCCTGTTTATTTGAGGTGATGACGGGGCCCTTCCTTCACTTAACATCGCGTTCGAGAGTCGACATGCGTTACAATCAAACGTGTACAGTGGAAATTGCGTTAGAGACAATAAATTACAATTATGGAGACGTAAATCAACTTTCCAGCACGTCGGGGCGATCTACTGGAAAAAAGCGTTTAAAAGTTGCAGGTCAACGTTTTCAAACTGGCACTTTTTGAATTGCTAATTTAGCTGCACAAAGCAAATTGATTTTTTGCCGGTTCCATAGCAATACAGTGAATGTCAAAAGTTTGATCAGTGGTCCTCACTTTTGCTGGGTAGGGATCGGTTTCAGAATTCTTACATTTACTCAGGACGATATTGTCCGCGTCAAAGTGAAGAAATTTTTGCCATAAATCCATTTTAAACATTTGAGGTTATGTTGCTAAAATTTCGAGTTTTTAGTCCCTTTCAAAATTTTAATTTTTGTTCGCATTATGACGTAAGACTTTGGTCTTGAAAACTTTTTTTAGCTTTATGAATTTTTTTTATGGCGTCTGGTAGCGTTGTGTTCGGATAAGTAAATCAATCTCGGCGTTTCAATGGAGTTGAGTGTGAGGCGGCAACAAATTGATGTCAGACATAATAAGTGAAAATGACAGCGGATTCAATTATGGACGAACAAGATTAACTCGAATTCGCCTACACGCAGCCTTCATCGACTCGAGCCACGAACGCCACTGGCGGACGACACCAGACGTTCAGACGATTTTTGCCTAACCCACCTCGCAAATAATTGTTGGCGCAAAAATCGATGGCGAACGGTTCTTCGTCTCTTGACTATAATATCGCTTGTCGGCCAGCGGTGTTTCTCTTCGAATTGAATTAAATGTTAAATTGACTTGTTTCGAGCAATCTCAGCACCATCAAGTCCGTTTATTTAATTGAAACGTGCATTAATAACTTAATTTCTCGACGAGCCATGAAGGAGGTCATTGGTCACAGCGCCAAGACATCGAAGCCGCGATCGCGATCAATTTTACTAAACTACCGACACTATTCCCATAATTTCAAAACTTCATATTTTTTAGGGTCAAGCCGTGGTGCAGCTGGCCAAAACCGTCCCCAACGTGACAGTTTTCGGGATTTGCTCCAAAGGCAAGCACGAGGCCTTGCAGGCGGCGAACGCCCCCGTCGACCACCTCCTGGAGCGCGGCAGCGATTACACCAGCGAAATCCGCAAAGTCTCCCCCGACGGCGTCGATATCGTCCTCGATTGTCTCTGCGGTGAAGAGTGCAACAAAGGTTACAACCTCCTGAAGCCCATGGGCAGGTACATCCTGTACGGCTCCTCCAACGTGGTGACGGGCGAAACTAAGAGCTTCTTCAGTGCGGCCCGTTCAGTAAGGAAAAAATTGAATTCGTTTCTGGTATTTTTGTTTCTTTTTAGTTGTTTTTTGTTTCCCAGTTTTGCTGGGGAAATTTTGTTTATAACGCGTTCGTTTTGCAGTGGTGGCAGGTCGACAAGGTGTCCCCGTTGAAGCTTTTTGACGAAAACAAAACTTTGTCCGGCTTCAACTTGCGCAGGCTGATGTACCAACAGGGAGGCAGCGAGTGCGTGGGCCAGGCCGTCCAGAAGGTCTTCGCTTTGTTGCAGGAGCAAAAGATCAAGCCTCTGCTCGACTCCACCTGGGCCCTCGAAGATGTAAGCTAGTTACCAATATTAGTTTTCTGAATTTCGTCTCGTTGCCTTAATGTGATTTGTAATAACGACCGTTTGATATAGGTGGCCGAAGCCATGCAGAAGATGCACGACCGCAAGAACGTTGGCAAGATTATTTTAGACCCCAGTTTGGAGCCTAAACCCAAACCGGCGACGCCGGCCAAGGGCAAGAACAAAGAAGATAAGAAGAAGCAGTCGTCGGAAGAAAAGAAAGATACGGAAGAGAAAAAGGAGGAGGACAAGAAAGAAGAGAAGAAAGAGGAACAGCTAACTAACGGCGATTCGGCTGGAGATTCCGGTAAATAGAAATAGCACACACTAGTACAAACCTGTAGAAAAGGTAACTGGTAATTTTTGGTGGTGTTGTTTCGCCTCTCTTTCTTCATTCTATTTCTGTTTCACGTTACTAACCTCAATTTTTGTGTTTTCTTTGCTAACGAATTGTTTTTTGCAGATTCCAAGGGGAAAGAAAATTCGAGTTGAATCAGTCGTGTTGAATTAACTTGTTTTATGAAAATTAGCTTTTATTTTTTATCCCGTCATGTTTTGCTCCGTTCATTTAATTGTAATTTAAGATACAGATCTCAAATTAATCTACCAATCACGTTAATCTGAGCTGTGTTACTAACGTTATTTTTAATTAATGCATATTAGGGATTAGGCAAAGCAGACCAATATCACCAATAACATATGATAATTTTACGATTTGTTCGCCAATTTATTTTAATTTTATCGTCGTTTTCGTCATGATTTGTTACTGTAAGTTTTAGATGTTTATTATATAAGTTTTCTCGGTGCTATCTTGAAAATTCCGTTGTTTCCACGATGGCACCAGCTACAACATCAGGAGCACATATCTGTGTGAATCAGACCAAAAATCATTAGGTAGCATTTTATACAGAATATTTTTCCAAGCTTAGTTAGGTAGTTGAGATTTTTTATGGGCGCCAACAACGCATATTTTTGCTAGCAACACTCATTTCTCAAGCATATCAATCAAAACCTTCTAATCAGTTTTATAGCGAGCTTTGTTGCTTTTTTGACACTTTTTACATGATGAGGGTGATCCGATTTAGCGCGAGGAGATTTTCTAGTTATTGTACAAGTTGCTTATGAGATTTTTAAAGATTATACTTTAATCACTAGATGTCTGTAATGTTTATAAGTGTAAATTTTGTGTGCGATATATTTTCATAAAGCGAAGCGTATGATGGTTTCTGATGACACCTTGATTCGTATTTCTTTTATCATAGTTATATCATTTTGTTCATAAGGAAGTGTAACCATATTCGATAAGCTAAAGTATATTATATTGCTATCTACCGCTTATATATAAATGTAAGACTGATGTGTTAACGCTATGCATATTGTTCGTTTGAAAGCCTGTATAATAAATTGTATGATTGCCAACCAACAAACAATTCAACTCATTGATGGCAGGCAGCGATGCTTTGGATTATTGTTATTTAAAAATGAAATATTGCAAAGAGAAAAGAACCGACAACACTGACCAGTGAGGAATATAAGAGCGCCAGGCAAAATTAATTTTTGGAAGATTGCATCTCTCCCTCGCTGTGTGCGTAACATTTCTCTTCACGCAATGAAAATACCATTCTGCTTTAGCCTCGGATCCCGACTTAAAACTGAACATCTTTACATCCAAAGGATATGGGTCGCGCCACGAGTTAATATCATCGCCTTCTTCATCCCTAACTGCAATGTTGCCACCTAAAAACAATTTTGAAATTGGCTTTTAACAAAAAAAAATTTTTTGATTAAGTACTTTGGTCTAACTGGACCGAAAAAGCTCTAAATTCCGTAGCAGAAAGCTTGCGATTTGCATATCTACTGGTTTTTCTGAAACTTTTTGAATCTCTTCTAATATCAGATCGGTTTTGATGATTCCCAGCATCTATCACGATTTCATAAACGTGATCGCCTTCTCTCACGGGGGCGCAACAGGCGAACAAAATTCGAACGTCTTTTTCGCACTTCACAAAAAAGTGAAAATCTAAAGTTGTGCCATTTCGATCACTGGCCAAGATTTCAAAAAAGTCTTCGTAATTTCTTTGAGGCGGCGTTACGTAGTGCTTGCAGCTTCCAAATTCTGAAAGAAAGTACACGCTTAAGTCAGACAACTCTTAGATACAGAGCCACCAATATATATTGAGTTGAAAGGCAAGAAGTGCTTATATATTGTTAATATTGCAGTAATATACCTAAAGGCGTTCGTAGATGAAAATCTTCCAAACTGCAATTGCACAAGAACAGTAACCAAAATATTGTTGACACCGACGACATTTCGAACTAGGGAAACAAACCAAGCAGAATGTCCAAAGTTTTCCGCATTTGCGTCTTTAAAATGCTCTCAATTTGTCAAACAAGATAATTGTCAAAAATGAAACCAAATAAACTGTGCAGTCAAATCTATTTATTAAGTCAAATAACAAGAACACTTGAGTTGTATCAATAGGTAATCCAGAAGGCGTAAATAGTAAGACTTAGATAAATCAAAAAAGCCACCCTGTCAATCGCTACTGCAAACAGCAACCACAGGCTTTGCTGGTTGTCGTTGAGCTTCGTTGCAGAGTCGTTCAAGTTTCCGTAGTGTTCAGAAGACTAGAAGAAAAAGTAGTAAAAACAGGCACCAAAGAGTTTGCTTCTACTTTACCTTTAAATTGGGTAAGCACAGAAACATCTTTAAGGAACAAGTTAGCAGAATTGCTGTTACCCAATGAGGCAAATCGGATTTCTGATCAATTCTCGACAAATTAATGACGACAATAGCTATGATTATGGAAATCAAGCTAGCAATCAAACTGTAACTGTAGAGCAATACTAAAAGCAAATTTAACGTTTCCTCAGTTGTAGAATTTCTAAACTTACCCAGATTTGGAACCAATTCAGAATGGATTGGAATAATCATCGCAAGTCCAATTAGAGTGATTGAGCAAAGAATTAACTGTAGGCAAGCCAAAGAAATCTTCAAAGGGCCAAACGGTGAGACCCAGAAAGTTAACAGTAGAGAAACTGTGATCACTAGAAACAATAATTAATGGTGAACGTTAAAAAGCAACATCTGGTTGCAAAAAATTATTATCAATCACCTTCTAGTAACTGTCAATAATATTGTCTTACCGAAGAACGGGGTGAAGAGCAAAACTGTAAACGAGTTTGAGGTCCTCTTCAGTTTAAAATACAAACTAAGTCCTGGAGGATCAAAATTCTTCAAGTTTCTTGCACTAGGGTTGGCCCAACCTTTATTGGGCACATTCTCGACTTCGAGGATCTCCCATCTCGACGAATATGGTGTTATCTAAAAAATTCCAATAGATGAAGCTTTAATTGTTAAGAAATTTACGAATTGGCTTTCGTTGGCGTTGAAGATTAATTGTAGATTCTGAAAGTCTTTGTAGAAACCTAAAATTAGAAAACAAGCGTGTTCATCTCGTGGCCAACGTCCTAAATCGTCCGGACTGCACCAGGAATTAAGGTTAATTGAAGTTCTCCAAATAACAAGACCTGAAGAAGTCACCACCAACATAGTGTCTTCTAAAATATCGCCAATAGCGTCAGCTGAACTAAAACGAATTCTTTATTTCGACCAATTGAAGAAATCTTAAAGTACTTGAAAAGGTAGAGATGAGGGACCCAAATTTCGCGACGGAAAATGTGCATGGTATTTAGTCCACTGTAGTTTACAGGACTCCATTGGAGTTTTTCGTCAAACCAAGTCTGCAAGTTTTAAAAAAATTGTAAAATGCACCTAACTGTTAGAAAATTAACGTCAATTATTTTACCAATTTAACAGCACCGTTGTACTTCAAAGTAGATTGGTGTTCCTCCTGCAATAAACTACGCTGTCAATAGGGCAATTTGAAGAAAACTAGGCTACCAAAGTAACTAAGTTGGTAGAGAGAGTTATTTCTACCACAGTAATATTAGACGCGTTTTGGACCGGTCTCACAAAGGGGTCGTAGTAGAGAAGGAAGTCTCTCCTCAGTTTTTCCAAAGGAGTGAGCGGTTTCTCAATTTTCTTAAAAAAGAGAACTTTAGCAACTTCATTTAGTTAAACCTAAACAAGTGACGTAACGAGTCATTTAAGTAAATAAAACCCGTTACAAAAAAACTTGTTGCAATAAACCTTGGAGTCAGAAGATGAGTTGTCGCTCCTGGGGCAATCAAAGTACCACTTCGCCTCTACCCCCGACCACGTGCTAAAACTGAAAACTTTCAAAGGCAGCGGATCGGGATCAGTCCACGATAAAAATCCCAATTCCTCTCCTTCTTTCCCCACGTCAAGCACGCCATCTTCAAGAAATTAATCAAAATTTTCAACAGCAACTTCAGCAATTACCTTTGGTCAAGTGGATCCAAAACGATTGCATATCAAGACCGGAGAGCAAGCCTTTCACTCGCACCGTAGCTTTAACAGCGGATTTCTGCATTCTTCTGATATCACAGAAAGTGTTACCTCCAGCGCCTATCACGATCTCATAAACAGGATCGCCCTTCTCGACATCACTGGATGGAGCTAAAAGAATATGAGCGTCGCTCGCAGCCATCACCGAAAAGTGGAAATCTAGCAAAGTTCCGTTAGCAGGCTTTTCGGAGAGTTCGTAAAAATCCTTGTAGACGCTTCCAGAGCGCGAGTAGTAGACAGTGCATTTCGAGAAATCTTGAAATGGTTTTGGTTATGACGGTGGTTGGAACCAGAATTATTTACCTGTGACGTTGGTTTTGAAGAATTTTGCTTCAGTTGTTAGTGGTTGGAAAAAAAATATGAAGAGTGGTAACAGCAAGAGAAACATTCTTGGACGAGGTTCAAGAGGAACTGATGGGATGTTGTGACGTTATCGCTTCAGACGCGGATTTCCTGCACTTTTTATTATCTTGCAATGCCAACGAGCACTCCTGATTACTACACGGCTAAAATCTCGCCCTGACTATTAACATAGACGTGAATTTTACTTATGTTGCTATTTGAAGCAATTTGGAAAAGTCGGAGAATGGCGGAGGAGCCAAGTGACACAAGCTTTAGGTCTGTGTCACATCGTCAGATCGTTCGTGGCAGTCACAGTTTTACCATTTTGTGGCGGTCCGGTTTGGGCCCAACTACGAAGGAAGTGGCAAAAAAAAATGGGAAATATTAAACTTTTTATTGTACAAGGCAGTGCATAAATACTATAATAAAACGTATAACAAAATGGAAAACAAGCATTAGTGATTAATATCTACAAAGTCAGTTCAAATGCTAAAACTACGGTTGAAAACGTGAAACATAACTAAGTTCCAAATTGAGACGACATCTCTGTGTCGTCCTATCGCCTAAACTACATATTTACAAATTGAGTTTTTAGGATTCACAATAATGACTCATCGGGCTTAAGTTGCGGTGAAGCTAAGTACGACTTAAGTAACACATAAACATTAATTTAGTAGCACCATTTTACTTTACAAAACTTACACTAACGTCGCAGTTAAGTTAAGCAGTCGCTAGGAGCCAACAATCCTCTTTAGCTTAATTTTAGCTTTTATACACTTTACAACAGTTAAGTTTAGTAGCGTCGATGGCATTCTCTTCCTAAAACGTTACCATCTCTCTAGCAATATTTACATTAGTTATCGACGATATTATACACGGTTAGTTAGTAAAAGATCAGTTAAAACCTAAATTCATATGGCACAATCCGTCATCGCGTTCATCACAATAACAATTCTACAACTTGGTCGTGGCTTGCAGCTTGACGTATCTGCTGTGTTGTTGCTCCTCGCCATCGGGCGGCATGAAACACTGATGCGTCTGGATCTTGGGCCTCAATAAAACCTTCCGCACGCCCCATATCAGTCCGATCACCATAAAACATAACGCAAAAAACACCGAAACAAAAACAACATCCAAAGTTGTAAACCCGCGTTGTTCTCGCTTAAAAACACTAACACACCTGGGTTTAGTCAAGTCAATGGCCGGTCCGGGCCTGGCGATACTAGCACAAACGCGGTAGGGCCCCTCGTTGAGGCCCACAAATACATATTTGGGATCACTGCAGTTGATTTTGCGTTGCGACAACAGCACGCTTTGCTCCAAAATCGCCACGTTAACTTCGCACGGGATTTGCGGATAAATCTTCATGTTAATCGACAAACTTCCGTAAGTTGTTAAGTTTGCTTGAATGGCGAGGATTTTCGGAAATTTCAAAACGTAATCGTTTTGTTGTTGCGCTTTCGCATTTTGGACTAGAGGTATGACGTCAGAACAGCCGAGAATCAGCGACACGTCATCGGTTTGACCGGCTTCGAACAACACCACGCAGTATCTGTAACGGTGTTGTTTCTGTAACTGTATGGCGTTAGGTACGGTAACGTTGAGGACTTTCGGATCCGACAAATTCGAAGAGTTGCACTTAAGGGGGTTGGACTCTACGAGAACTTCGTTCGGGCCTTCTTCTTCGTAAACAAAAATTGCGTCGCAAGTATAAGGAGAGGCTTCGTCTTCGACGTTCCATTGCAGCTTGATGTTGCTGCCGTCGTAACTGAAAGTGTTGAGGTTGATTTTCGATTTGTAAGGAGTGGAAAGAGGCGCCATTATAGTGTCTTGTTCGTCTTCTCCGCAAAGGAGGCTATCGAGAGGTACTTCCACCAAAACTCCGTTTTCTAGAGATGGGGGAGTCGTGCAAACAGCACTTGCCTTGTCTTCGTAAGGTAAACTCGAGTTACCCAACCAAATCGAGAATTCGGTTAAACTACAATCGCAGTTGAGGGGGTTCTCTGATAGCGTCAAGTGTTTGAGGATTGTGGTGTCTTTCAAAGCGTCACTCGCCACTATCGAGATATCGTTGTCGTCGAGTTTGAGATTCTTCAACTTTTTGAGGGGTAAAATCAAATCGGCAGTTAATGCTCGAAGGAAATTGTGACGTAAATCGAGGTCGGTTAACTTCGTCAAGTGGGCCAGTGATGCCCCCGAAACCGCCACGATTCGATTGTGGGCTAATTCCAAATTGACCAGAGCGGTCAAGTGACTAAAAGCGTGGTCCTCGAGAACGTCGATTTGGTTGTGCTGCAACGACAACGAAGTCAGCTTCGCCAAACCTTGCAATGCCCCCATTTTAATGCTACTCAAGGAATTGTGCGACAACTGCAAGTCCCTCAACACTTCCATTTTCGGAAAAGTTTTCGGGCTTAAAGGCCCCACTAGCGCATTTCCGGACAGATCGATTTCCTCGACCGTTTGAAAACGGTTCAGTTTCGAAATTTGCGAAATTGTGAGCCGGTTGCCTCGCAGCCTCAAAATCTTCAGTTGGGGCAAATCGTCGAAAGTGTTGGGGGCTATTTTGGCCAACACGTTGTCGCTCAGGTCGATAAAAGACAAGTTGCGCAAGCCCTGCAAAAAATTGATGAATAATTGCAAAAATTCTCCAAAATTTCTTACTTTAAACGAGTTAGCTTCGAGACTCTTCATCTTGTTGCTGGATAAGTCCAGGCGGTCCAGTTCCGGGAGCGATTCCAGGGCCATCGTTGGCACTTCGGCTAGTAGGTTATTGGGCAACCCTAACGCCTGCAACGGTGCCGCCAACCCTTGAAAGGCGGTTTGATCAATTTCCGTGATTTCTCCGGAAGACACGACCAAACCATGAAGGGCCACTCCTTCGAGAAGTGGTCCGGAAATCACGCTCACGTTCTGGAAGGTGCAATCGAGCAACGAAACGTACGCGGCATTCAGCGAGCGTAAAGTCCTTCCTGCAAGTGACATAATTAAAAAACAGAAGACAGAAAAAGAAAAGTTAGTTGCCTATGATGGTAATTGCCGATTTGTCGCCGGTGCATCGCAGAGTGTGGGGCATATCGCAGCTGCACTCCACCACTGGTTGTTTGGAAATTTGAGGACATCTCCACAAGTCCGGACCAGGTGCCGGGACCGCCGACGTTCCGCACCACCAAAGCAGCGAAACCAGCAGCCACCACATCCTGGAAAAAAGGACGACAACCGTTTAAAAACTTCCGCAATTTCGAGTGTTGCCGATTTGCATGATGGCCGTGTGTTGGGACGACAATGGACGAGAAGAGGAGATGAAGCGCACAATAACGGACGATAAATATTCATTGTTTGTTTAGTAGAAATTCATTTATGCAGCAGAAACGGTCACATGGAGAGGACTGGTTTCTCTTTGAACGAGCGGGCTCTTCGTTATCGTTATTTTTATTGCCATTATTTCGTTTCTTTTGTGCGGTTTATAAAAGGCGAAAATTATTCTAAATTGGAAGGCGGCGGCAGGTGCTCGCAAATTGGCGCAATAACAGGCGAAAGGGAAAACAATCAACAAAGTTCCACTAACGCAAAGAATGACGACGAATCCGGCAAAACTTCATTAACGCTGTTATAGGACAAACGTGAATTGTTTGCGGTATGTAATCAAATCTGAGAGCCGCTCTTTTGAAAATTCAAATACAAATAACTTGTTCGCATGTGTATTGTTGCGTGCCTATCTTCCGGGCGCATGTTAATTCGATTATTTATAAACATTTGGTAATCAAACATTTACTTCTTTTAATTTAGTTTAAAGTAGAATAAGAACCAGTACTTTAAAACGTCAAAAACGGAAAACATTAAAATTATTCAGAGAAAGCCAGCTAAAGCCAATAAGACAGACAATAAGGTTTTGTTGAGGGATGAACGCACGGGTTGTCTGGATTAGAGTACAACTTTTTCTGTACAGTTTTGAACAATAAAACATGTTGCTAACCTCGTCGAATTAAAGCAATTACCAAGCTCTATCCAGAAAACCAAGAAATGTCTGGCTTTAGACGTTAGGTGTAAGTACCGCAGCAAACTTTGACGGAAATTGAAATCCTCCCAGCGCCTAAACAACATCTTGGCACGAGCCTTATTTAACGTAATTGCCAGCAATAACTTTCGGGCGAATTTTAATTGAAGACCTCGGCCCGGCCCTGCACCACAACACTGGTCTTGAATTGAAGCGAAACTGTTTGTTGTTGCAATAAAGGAGGAAACTCGCCTAACCATCCACTTCATTAAAAACCGAAGAGAGTCCAAAAGCGATCGTCCCGTGCAATTTCATCGCCTTGTTTGGTGCATAGCGATACAATTAAGCCAACCGCCATTACTATAGTTTAATTTTATCTCGACGTTTACCTTGTTGCCTGATCTTTATGTTGCCACTATTCGGTTCTTCCTGCACCTATAAGTTTATTTGTGCAATTTAATTTTATTGTAAGTTCGTAAAAAGGTGTCAGATGCATATAATCGCATTAGTTATTGAGGAACGTCGCGACGACTCGAGAAGCTCTCGGTTCAGCAGGAGCTTAACGACGAGTTTGGGTGCTTTTTCCGAAAGTTTAGGGTGAGACAGGTCGCATTGCGGAACATTGCTAGACATTATAAATTGCGATCAGGTGCTAAGTTCGAGTGAATCGGCTGCACAAAACGAGACTACAAGGCGGGTTTCAGCAAAATATCCACCTGCACATGTGGCACTAGCTCATCATCGAGAAAGTTAGGAAGAGGGTTCTTTACCACCTGCGGGAAACAAGAGATAATCCACGATATTGGTAAGAGTTTAATAATTTTTAATTGGATTTCAATTGTTCAACAACAGCTTTTCGTAATTTCATTCGCCAGATATTAGTGCGGAACACCCTGTACAGCTTGGAGAATATGTTTTGTCGTATCGGGCGTTATTGCGGGCCGCACGACTAGATTGGGCAACTGTCCAGATTGTCCTGTTCGTTTATTTTGAACCCTCGGAGGGAGGCTAGCCCGAAATTATTTGCTTGAGTCTGCACAAGGAGTTTCCCGACTAGCCTCTCTCCAAGGGTTCAATATAAACAACACGACAGTCGCCCAGTCTAGTCGTGCGGCCCGCAATGACGCCCGATACGACAAAACATATTCTTCAAGCTGTACATTCCCAATTATTATTTACGAGATTGCTGTCGCCAACTCATTTCCTGCATTTTGTCAAAAAAACTCAAAAAGTTGGATGTAAATAGTAATTATTTTATCGCAAGAGCTGGTTGACCTTCAAAAATATAGGAACTTTACGTAAATAAGATTTGCATCTTTTCCCCGCCCCCGGAGCATCATGAGCATTAACGCAATTTCCTCTTAACGCCGAATAAATAAATAATATTACTTGATTTGATTGACCATCGAGCATTAGCATATCAGTTCGAACGCAACATTTCTCAGTCACTTCCCACTTTCTCATAGGCGAAGCAAAAGGTTCGCTGCTAATCCGCCGAAATTAACCGCAATTAATTATAACTAATGCAGAAAAGTCAAGGCTTCGCACCTAGTAACCAGTAGTCTGTTCCGAACTCTACCATTCATAATAGATAACGTCAAGTCGCGATCTGGTCGTGTCCAGGACCGGCGTCTAGTTCCAGACTTCGATCGAACATGAAAAGTTTGGTGATTCTGTTGTTGGTTTCCGTTTCGCATTTGGTGTCGAGTAAAGTGTACACGCGATGTGGACTGACTCAGGAGCTGATCAACCAGGGATTTCCCAGGAGCTTTGTGGGCAACTGTGAGTTTCGTTGGGCAAATATTTGGACGGGACGGCCGACCGCTACCATTTAGCGTTACGTGTGGCAAGGAGAAATTAGGCTCGAAGAGGCTGTCGCCGCCAATGGATTGTTTAAATGTTTGTTGTTGGCGGAACGGGAGCGCGCTTGGCAGCCTTGAAAGTTTGCTTTTGCAAAATTTGACCGCCTATTTGCACGATTAGCGCGAAACACCAGCAATATTTGACTCTCTTATCACAGAGGACTTTCAGCTTATTAGGAAAAATAAACGAAACAGTAAAACATTAAGAAAGAATGTCGGGAAACATAAAGGTTTTAACTGTCCACCCAGCATTTTCTACTGACCGCAAAATTTGCTTCAATTTTTGAAAAATGTAAGCAGCAGGTTACAGTAAAGTAAAAAATTTAGTGGCTTTTGAGGTTTATATAATACAAAAAAAAAAAAAAAACGGGTACATCAAAATGCTCAAAATCGTAATAATCGGAAGCTCTTGTGCGTATTTCTTGCAATTGTTTCTAAAAGCAAGTAATAGTGAAAAAAATTGCCTCCTCATACTAGTCATGTTTCCAGTAAAAATCTAGACAAGAAACCGTCAACTGCGCACCGCGCCACGTACCGTGCCGTATCCTTTTGACGTTGCGTAAGTTCGAACATTCCAATTTTTTTTATACAAAGTAGACAGCCACATTATATCTAGACACAAGACACATTTTTTTTTTTTTTTAAACTGGCGGAAGACGGCGCACCGCACTTGCGTACCACTGAACGGTTCGCGACGGATTTGCAGGACTCATGGAAACTGGAATGCGGTAAGGGTGCGATATAAGCCTACAAGAGACTTTACGTATTGAGAACGTTTAATTATAGTCGCAAGAGTGTTGAATTTTAGTGTACATAAGTTATTACGCACATTTGCGCCAATCGTTGTGTAAATAAGTTGCAAGTTTGCTAAGTTTTAACATCAATAGACTATTTAAAAGAGCTTTAATGAAGCTCATAGAAACCTCTAATGGTGGTGAAAAAAATTGTTGAATTTCGCAATAACTCGATCGATTAACTAGAAGTTTAAAATTATACTTCAACGCAATGTTCCGCGAAAAAAAATTAACAGCGTCTGTTTGTCACTTTAGCAATTAATTACAGTTATCGCAAAATTTCTGAGGAAAATTGATAAACATTCAATCCAGACACGGATCAAAACTCGTTGTTTATATTTATTCCATTTTGATCGCCTGTTGACTCAGCCTTGAAGATAAAGCGTGTACGGACTAAAATTACGCCTCCGCAACGCCTCAAACCAACTAAATTACTCAATTTACACTCCACTGTCTTCGATTTTGCTCCTCCATCCCGAGCCATCCACCTTCATGCCTCCATCCTCATTACTGGCACGTCGAAAAAGTGTATTTAAAACGTGACGCCACTGCCAATCGCACCTCCTCTTTTGCCGCCGGATTTATATATTTTTTTTCCCCAAACAATGATTTTGTTTTCTGTTCCAGGGGTATGTCTGATTGAAAGCGAGAGCGCCAAGAACACGTCGAAAATGACCAACAAAGCGAACGGAAGCAAAGCTCTGGGGTTATTTCAGGTAATGTTCGGTCGACCGGAAGCCGCACACAAAAGACGGCTTCCGGTATTTGAAACGAACGTAATTAAATTTCGACGTTGCAGATCAGCACCAAGGACTGGTGTACTTTCCAGAGAACAGGAGGGAAATGCGACATCAAATGCGAAGGTTGGCCCAAAAAATTTGTTTAAAAACACTTAATTTCGGAAAAATTTTCCAGATTTACTCAATGAAGACATCAGGGACGATTCGCGTTGCGCCAAAAAGGTCCACGGCCAAATGGGGTTCCAAGGCTGGGAAGGGTGGAGGAGGAGCTGCAAGGGACGCAACTTGCCCATCCCCAAGTGTTGATCGATATAATAATTTCGTTAATTATTGTAATTAATTCAGAAATCCTATGGATTCGTTAGTTTTGCTAAATATATATTTTTTTTTTTGGTCAAAATTAGCGCTGCAGACCGCGCATTGCTTTCCCATTTAAATGAGAAGCTGTATTGATGATGTTGTCGCTAATAATTAAGTTGGAATGGCATTAATCATTTTTATTAGATACGCCGCTAGCTATAGGATCGTGTGACCTTTAGAGGCGGACACGTTTGGTCGTTTGGAAAAAGTTGATTCGGATCTCATTCGAAACGGCACCCACGTAACGCTTGAAATTATTTATTCGCGATAATTTGTTAATCGCTGTCGACTGATAGAAGTGGAGAGACAAAAAGAGGTGAAAAAAATAATGGCGCTGTTTGGATTTTTGTGGAAAACCTGTTGGGAACTTGGATCCCCTGAACAATGGCCGCAAAAAACTCGATGAAACCCGGACGATGATGGATCGTTTCTCATAAAGCACGCTGGGAGTTTTATAGAGACAAGTAATTAAGTCGTCTTTCTGCCAATAAAAATTCAAAAAAATTCAAGTTCTACAACCACTTAAATGAAGCTTTTATCATAATTTTTAATTTTTAAAATTAGAAAGTAATCTGGCGGCTGACGAGAGTTGCGTAAAAATAACCATCAGGACAGGCAAGAAAAAGTTTTTCAAAATTTTTACTGCTGTTTAGCCAAAAATTGAACCAATGATCACTATTTATTGCGAAATATCTGTTTTAAGCCGTCTCTCATGCTGGAAATGCCTAAACGCCCGATGACTTGCGAATGCGTCGCTGTTGCAGTATGACACTGGATTCCTGCAAATAAAGAACTCTTTGATGGCAGCGTTTTGTATTCAGAGTTTAATTGGTTGCCCGCCTCGCTATCTCAATCAAAATCGACGAGAGCATAAAACGAAACAGGATTCATCAACAAAAAGACGAGACGCGTTTCTTCGTCTCGAAGACGGAAAGGGCCTTCGTCCTCAAGAAGTCCAACAAGACAGATGGTCGCGATGCATCATGACGTTGTATCGAGGTTTTCAGCCCGATTCAATCAGCACCGACGTCTCCCGTGCGATCTCTTCCCATGCAAATCACACGCCGCGACCTTTAAAACAAACCAGCTGTCGCTTTGCGACACGCAGAAACAAACAAAAAACAAATTACAGACAAGTCCCGAAGGGGTAGGTGGAGGTCCTTAAACGTGCAATTCCGCAATCGGATTCCGGCTAGCTGACAAATAACGGACTTTCCTGCAATCCTGAGGGCTGACGGCGGCTTTAAGGGACTTCCTCCTGCTGTGTGTATAATAAGAGCTTTTTCTCGGAGGATGTCACGGCTTTTGCAGTTGACGGCGAACAGGGGAGCCAGTTTACTAAATTACACGGGGGAAACCCCGAAGCGCTTGGCCCAAAACCAGGAGCCGAGCAATAGAGAAAAAAGCCTCGACAACAAAGAATCCTCCAACTTTTCGTTAATTTCTTAGGAACCCAAACCTAAAATCGCGAGTAAAAACAAAGACTTAGGAAAAATAGATAGAAAATGAATGAAAGGTGGCAAATCTGCCCGCGCTTGGAACTTGGGCGCGCATCTGGCTGCTTAACCCCAAATCCACTTTGGCGTCTTTCCATAATAAGGAACTTGAGATCCAAATCTGTAATGCCCAACTCGGTCCAATTTCTCATTTTCCGGTATTAGGGGGAGGTTTATCTTTGTTGTTCGGGGTGGATGGAGTCATGGGCACGTAAACCGAAATCGATCTTTCGGGGTGTTTCCGTGTGTTCAGACCACTTTTAAGCTGGGTCGAAGAGCACCGGGCACGTTCCGCTATTGTCCCATAACGGCCACATGATAATTTATCGTGGCAGGGCCGGATTATTGGAGATTTAAGAGTGCCTTTCGCACCTTCTAAAACAAAATTTCGTTTTTTTCGACGTTTCCAACGCTTTGCATTCAGGTCTTGAGGTGGGGACGGCGCGGCACGTACCCACGTATGGCTTTGGGTAATTGTGAGGAACGCCGGGTATTTATTAATGAAATGGAAGTCGAGAAGCGCCTTATTTAGTCGACAATAAACGCACTTGAGCATTCAAGTGTTGATAGTGTGGATTGATTAATGCTAGAGATAGGCAGGTATTATGGGCATTTTTGCCCTGTTGGAACGGTTCAAATGGAAAAGTCGGCAAAGTGAACGCAGTTCAAACTGAAAGGAAAACGGAAGAATAGCGGTTAAATAATGAATTTATAAGTGGGACCAAACTTTGTAACTTTTCATTAATGAGTACAGGGTAACTTTGCACTGAAAAAGCTGCAACAACTCTTTAATGGAATTACAGGATTTTGTTTACAAAAGAGTTATGACTCTTTAAGGAACGAATGACCCAAATTGTTGCGTTTCTGATGTCTTCTTAGCTTTCGTCAACTTCCTCCAACCCTAGAATGACCATTTTAACTGAACTGAAGTGGTACCTACAACTCGCCAGCAATTCGGTCATTGTTTACTTTACCCACTCTTCGATTTTCAAAAAACTAATTACACCAACGCATTCGTCACCATGTATATATTACAAAAATCAACATCTTTTTTTGTGCAAACTACTTTATTTTTACTCTTATTTTCCTTGCCCTAGCACATCTTTTTTTTTTCTTATTTTTCTATAGATTTTGCATAAAATTATTTTTCATTTGCACAACATTTCATTGCTCAAAATGGCATTATAATGATGTTTCACGATGGTTTCCAAAAAAAAACGCCGCAAAAAGCGAAAAGTGGACATTGTAAACAATTACCAGCAATTCTTCTGACTAGACCTGAGCAACTAAAGGCAAATTTCTATTGAGTTTACAAAAACTTCCTAGTTAAAGTGATATTTTACTAGTTTTTGTAGAACTGCCTTAAAAGTTGTGACTCCAGTAATTCCGAAGATGAACTGTCGAGTTGTGCGCCATTTTCTGCATTTACGACATTTTTCATTACCGCCCGCTGCATATATATCAATTTAAGGTAGGTGCAATTTCCAGCGCATAAATCGGGGATGCATAAATCACCCCTTACGCCATCTGGTGTGTAAAGTCCCCGACTACATTCCTCACTTCGCAGTACTTTTAACGCCTCTTCCCCTTTTATTTAAAAAAACACAAAGAAGCCCAAACTCCCAACAATATTGTTTTTGCATTACGTAACGGATACAAATCCGGTGTAGGGCGCAGTTTTTCACTCTTCGAAGTGGAAACCGGTGTTTTACGGCGAAAAGAGTTATAGCGCACGTTTTCTATAGATTTTGCTGAAAAAATTCCAAACAATTTGGGTTTTGGAGTAGATAATTTTCGAGTTAATTAATCAGGGCGTTGCTCGAGTTTGCTCCTGACATCCTGACAATCGTCTGGCAACTTAAATTGGAGCTTACTTAAACAAGAGAAGGAAATCCACTTAGGAGTAGGTTTGCTTTAAAACTAAAGCCACCCAAGTTAGGATCGATTCGACATTTTAGACGACTTTTGGTTTTGTTGCTAAAAACGAAATTACAGGTTTTACTGATGAACTCCGCCAGCTTTTCAGTCATGCACTGAACTATGACATCACTAGCGCACAATTTCAGATTACATCATACCTCTTTTTTGATGCTAAACATAATGATAATTTTTTCGTTCAGACGCGATTTTTTTGGCAAATTGAGGTCGCGCAAGGTCGCCTCCAGTCCGTTTCGGGCATTCCTGACGGGATTACCAAAACCGTAATCGCCAAAATCTCCAAAACAACCATAAGTTACTAGTTCCATTTACATTTTTTTTTTTTCGAATCGCGCCACTGAGTTCCCATCCGAGACCGCGTCGGTTTCCTGCTGCAGGTGTAACTTTGAACGGCTTCCACGGTCGCGGCGATGTGTGCTTCTATTGTTCGACAGGACACCCGACCCGACGGACGATACACTGGCAGTTCCTGCTTGGACAGCGGCACCATCTGGTCCTGTCGCCTCCTCTTCCAGCGAACAACACGTGACCGGAGATACGGCCGAGACGCATGCACGTACCTTTATTTGGACATGTCTCCGAGGCCGGTAATCAAACCCGACGATAAGAAATCGCCGCAAGAACTCGATATGCGACAGAGACCTGCCTTGCGGAATCGTAATGGGGCTTTTGTGTCGACCATCCAGCTGAATCGAAGAACATCGAACATTGTTTCGTCGCGAATGTCGATATTAATTCGTCCCGGCGCGTCCGACGGCATCGAAGAGGAAAAAGACGTCGCATTTGGCGAAATAAAGCGCACATGGCGCCCGGCCGACTTTTCGATGGGCCATCTTTCATGGGAAATTGAAGAGCGAGGCGATAAAAACGGAGTGCGCGATCACTCCAACTGCCGAACCTGAAAGTTCCCGTTACGCCCATCTGGCCCGCAACGGCCCTCCTGCCCACTCCAGGACTAACCAAAATCGAAAACGGCCACAATTACGAGCACTTCAGCAAGTAATTAAACCGTCACCAAAGCTGTCGTCAATTTGCCCATTTTTCCTAGGGTCGTATTTAACAGTCTACCAAATTTACCCAATATTTTCATAAAAAAAAATACTTTTATTTCCCAAAATTACTAAATGTTCATATATTTTGTTCGCCAAAATAACTTTTGTTGACCATAAATAAATTTTATCCCGCATTTAATTCTAACATAATACCAAGATATTTAATTTTCGACAGTGTCTTATATTATTTAGCAGTTAAAAATACTATTTGTTGATCAAAAATACACAAGCAATAAAATGTTGTGCAACTGGTAAATAATTTTATGCAAAATTATTGATGTAGATGTGCTAGGGCAAGGAAAATAAGAGTAAAAATAGAAGTGGTTTGCACAAAAAAAGATATTGATTTCCTTAATATATAAATGCTTTGCTGTAATTGGCTTGCATTATGTAAAACGTAAAACTTCTTTTAGTGGTAATTTCTAATCGTGCTTTTAAAAAAAATTACAGGGCCCTGAACTGACCTTGTACAAAACTTTTTTCGCGTGCCTCTTGTCTGGAAGCGCAAGCGGCAGGGAGAGATGCGCGAGCATATATCATTTTTGGAGTAATAGAATAATTATTTGACACACAAATAGTTTTTTTGAGAAACACTAAATATAAATGGATAGCGCGAATATTAATTATGTACAGTACGGACGCGTAACTTGGGCGTTCTAAATTTGGTAAACATTTAGTAAAATTGATATAGAATTTAAAATGGAAGCAATGGTAAAACAATACGCAGCATAGTTATTTTAGTGGTGATGTTCTCATTTTCTGATGTACCTATAATAATTTGGGTTTTATTTAAATTTTTTGATGCTCATTAAATTTTCTGGTGGACAGTGCAAGGGATGTATGGTTTAATTTGGTGTACATTATATTTGTTCTCTTTTTCCTGCACGTGTCCGGTCCGGTCCTGCGGTTCTCGTCTACCTGGACGATATTGGGTCTTTAGTGATTCGTTTCCTTCGGCAGGTATCTATTCAAGCGTGCACCTGGTCTATTTATCGTGCCCACTCTCACTTCTTGGTCGACTTATTCAGCACGTCCACAATTCCCGACGTTCGTTCGATATAAATGTTCGTCAGTCCTTTTCAGTTACGAACATTAAAAGTTTCAGGTGCGTCAGTAACCAATTGACTCTAAACTTTCTTCTCTTGAATGACTGCAAAATACATAATTTGCCAAACGCTAACTACCCCTATACAGAGTGCCCCATAATTATACCGACAAAATTTGGGTTTTTAGAAATTACCCCAAGTCGGTAGAATTAGGAAACCTTCTGTAAAGTTAAAACTCATCACTTTTGTTGCTGATCTTTTTGCAGATCATCAGCCTACAAGTCTTTAGAGAATATAGAAGAAACTGCTAGGCAGCGGGGTTTGATGTCAAACTTGCTTGATTTCGTTGTTCTTTGTCCAAAATAGTAACCCGTAACGACATTTTTTTGGCAAATATGTACATTTGCGTTCATTTGCTGTGCCAAATTTTTAGGAATTACTTATTTACAGAACATCTGGAGTTCGTCGCAAATTCGGAAAAACTTTTACGAAAAACGAGACTGACCATTGCGCTGTTCTTTCCTGTTGACGAGTTGATGCTTGGAACACTTCATTTACCAATTAGAGCTCCATGATCCGTGTCGATTACCTCTCAGGCCGCGCCAAAAGCTCCGAGCCCGCTTTCGCTTTATCAATGGCCATGGCGTGGGCTCCGTTGACAAGACAACACGAAAATGAGTTGTAATGCGCGGATGAGGAAAAAATCGGGATCTCCCGTTGGGCAAAGTGTCGACGATTTGTTTTTTCGAATAAAATGGAGTGAATCGAGATGGGACCACCCACTGTTA
The DNA here is from genome assembly GCA_951805265.1 of Schizotus pectinicornis. Taxonomy (NCBI): domain Eukaryota; kingdom Metazoa; phylum Arthropoda; class Insecta; order Coleoptera; family Pyrochroidae; genus Schizotus; species Schizotus pectinicornis. The sequence continues at coordinate 2,041,075 of OX638204.1, read as the reverse complement.
GGCGGCAAATTTCGACCGTCGGCCAGATCGAATTTTAAAATCCGGAGCACGCAGAACGGCGCCGCGACCCATGAATAGCGCGCTTTTTCGATACCGTCACTTCGACGATAATCCCATCAAGAAGACTTCCAGCCGTTCCACACCCGCGAACTTTAATCCCCGAATTAAGATCTCCGGACAAGTTCCGGTCAAAATTATCTTTAACTAGTTAGTGTTCGCGTGTGGGGCACAAAATTGGGGTTTTTTGCCGGTCTAGGGGAGGGTCGTCCGGTTAATGCGAGCTTTCAAACAAGCCGGAATTAGCCCTAACCGTTATTTATGTGAAACGGGGCGGCGAAAAAACGCAAAACGACGCATAATTCCCCCATGAAACTACATTAATTAGCCCATTAAATACCGATAAAACATCAATAAAAATTCCCTGGACGGCACTATCGCACGTCAACATCGGCCAGATAAAATCTCCACCATATTGATCAAGTCGCCCATAAATCGGCGCGCGTCCGTTTAAAAAGAAATCCAAATAAATTAGGAGAAGGGAAAAAAGACGCACGTCCGAGTAAATAAGTTTCTACCAACATAGTCAAATTGAAAAAAGCCAGCAAGTCGGTTGGTTGGCGGGAGTTATGTTGTTATGTTCAGTTTTCATAATGCGATGCGTTTCAGGGGGGTATTTCCGTCTCGGTCCCGCGTGGTGGGTGACTCGAAACAGATATAAATCTGACCGGTAACGAAGCCCCACGCCACTTTTTCCGTCGATATGAATTATAGATTATGTATTGTATTCGGTGGAATTTATTTTATTCGGATGTCGAACGGCAGCTAAAGCGAATTAAAATGATATTTTGACGTCGTTCAGGGCCGGATTTATTGGGCCGACGCCGATTATCTAGTTTTTCCGATTACCATCTGCAGATGGATCATAAATAATATATGGTCGCTTAAGCAAATGCGAAAAACCACAGATTTATGGGCTATTGTTTTTGAGAACGCTATATGTCATACGTCGCTTCGTCGCATTAACATATGTTTTGTCACCGCGCTGGAATCTCGTGGGCCGACGATAGACGATTTTTTCGGGGCTCCGGCCCGATCTGGCATGATTGATGCCGCAGCAGGACCGGATCAGCGGCCAAACCCCCCTCAAACAAAGAAAATTCCAAGTTCACCTCCCCAGGATTAAGCCAGAAACGTCCATTTTTCGATTAAGGAAGATGTTAATTAAAAAGCAATTTGCTTAACACGACGCTTGCATTTTCAGAGATACAGTTTTTGAGTCTCACCTGGGATCCGATTAATCAGCCCTTAATTTTTTTTCAAATCCACCCTCTGCGTTCAACAAGTTAAATCCTGTTTTTAATATAAACTTAAAAATGCGAAATTGCTGTAACCAGACACTGATATTCAGTTAGGCGTCAATAATGGTGAACGCCACAAATGGCGGAGGCGCCGGGTGAATTCTAAACCCGCTTCATTTATGCAGCCATAAATCACGCTTTTTGATCCCCAACCAATATTTCGGTTTCAATTTGTAGATAACAAAAGTGCTTCATCTCCTTTGGCTTTAAATCATAAATTCTAGCAATTCTGACCGGATCTGATTTTTTTTCAGGGCGGACGTGACAAATAAATCAAGCGCGATTAGCAGGATGCACTATGCATTCCTAGGGGGAAATAACCAAAAGGATGATTACCCAGAGAAATCCTAAACTGTGAAAATCCAAACAGGCAAATCTGAAGAGACTGCGAAGGAACGGATAGATTTCGGGAGATGGCTCACGGGCCAAAAACAATGGAAGTGGGTCGTAGCGCTATTAAGTTAGCATCGCAACAATGGAATCCAGCTCAAAACTTTTCAAATGTCCGACGTTTATAGGCATCAGCAACTGTGGAATATGCACTTATGGACCTGTGCTACTTGTCATTATTTGCGTTGCATTGTATTCGCGTTCGTCACCCTTGCCGCTGAACGTTTCCAATTCGCCACGAATTACCATTATTGTTGAGACACGGTTTAAACAATGAATTTTCTAAATAAAATTAAGCAGGAAAGCAGTTTCAGAAACACCGTGAAATGTTTGGCTTCCTTCTCCAACATTATTGTCAGCAATAAATTATTTATGCCGCCACGCCGAGTTTTGGTGGGAAAATCGTAACTCAAGTGACATTTTACCTAAATTGATTAGCATAACGTGATTAATAATAATTGCGACATGGGGAAACGATCGGTAGCGCTGAAGGCGTAATTATTGACTGTTATGTGGAACGTCATCAGACGCCTTAAAACGGTCCCTTGTTTATGGAGTTACGTAAAACCCGGATTTTTGGCTAAATAACAGTCGATATCTGACGTTAAATCTTATTACTGTCGGATTATCATACAATTAGCCACGGCACTTCTGGCGTTATTTTACATGCCAAATTTACAACGTGGAACCCGGCGGCTTCCAACTACCATCATTTCGAAACGCTTAATTTATTTATCACATCAATAACGACGCGTGGCAATTATCGAGGACCTACCTCCACGCCATTAGAAATCGATGGGCGACCTGACTGTTTTTATGAATAAAGCAATAACGTGTCGCCGTTGCTAAATTTTACTATCGCAGCTTCATTTCGGATTCCGCTCAAAACATCCCCGGGTAGCGGCTGCTTTAATATTTCACCAGGAAAACCTAGATGAAGTTCAGTTGCGAGCTTTTGCACTAAAAATTGTAATTTCAGATACGTACTAAAACCCGGTTATTGTTCGCTGCAGCATCTGCCATAATCATGAAGACGAAATTGAGTAGAGTTAAAGATTTCATCTAGTCGCTGCACAAACATCACGTTCTACGGTCGAGAGTTTTTCGATTTTAATAAAATAAATTTTTGTTTTGCACCCCCGCAAACGGTCACGCCACTGACTCGTCTAATCCCTCGCCAATTTCGTTTCGTCAACTGTCTTCCGAAATCCCGGATATTTCCCAATTCCTGCACGTTACCCGCACCGCAACTTTGATAAATTCCCCGATTTTTCAATAAAACGCCGACTGCTGCAGCGAGTTCTGACACCCTCCCCAATTAGGGGAAGTTATCGGTAATTCGAGAATTCCTGCAATAACGACGCATCATCCAGTCAGTCAGGAATAATGAGGTATTTGAAATGCTGTTCCGGTAGCGATCCCGACGGATACCAGGACCGTACTCTGGAACTGCCGAATTGCCGGAGGTCCTCCAGGATTTGAGGGAAAATGAAAACGGAGCTTTGGATGTGTGGGATTTTGGACGGAAAAGACGAGCTCACAAAGAAGGAAGGACGCGGTGATAACGGGATTTTTTTTATTGTTATTTAAGGCGGAAGAAATATTTTGGCGAATGTTGCAATTGAAGAGGAATCGAGAGAGACGCTTTGTGCTGTTGCGCAAAAAGTCGGAAAAAACTTCCGTTGAGATTTTCAGGCTGGCAGAGAACAAACTTGGGCAAGGCGGATAATTCCCTGGATAAGAATGGGGAATTATTGCGCCACATTTTTAGTTAAGCCCCGGAGATTGGGGAAGCCTACAACCAAAAAGACGATATTTAGGCAATTTTTATTAGGTACTTTAGGTTCTTAACTCTATTATAAAAAAAATTATTTTTTCCAAAAAGTCCTTCAAATTCTGCCAAAAACTCCCCACGTGTAGCCGAAACAGTAGCTAGTTGAGCCAAAACGAGAAAATACTGCGCTCCTATTTTCTTCTTATTTCAATTTAAAAAGTGTGAACTTTAGAAATTATGGCCCACCCGCGCTCTCCTTAATTTGTTTCCGACCAAAATAATTTTTTGCCGCCAGCCCCATAGACGCTAAATTTAAAAAGTGATTTACAGCCTTTCATTACTTATCTATTTATAATTTTGCGAGGCGACCGCCCGAAGATCCAGTTTCTGAAACCCGGCCCGAATTTCCATACAGTACGGTCCATCACCTCCCTGTTCCTATTTCGGTGCAGCCGGCGATAATAATTGGCAATTTATCCGGAAAGTTCAAGGTGTTTTACCGGTAGATCGAGTCTGGCCCTGTCGCGGGGGCGTGTGAGGGCTTTATTCGATCCATTTGCATGTTTTATGCAAATGGAAGTTATTGACTCGCTTTTTCGACCGGTGCCACAATCGTTTCGGGTAAACAGACACCACGATGAACGTGATGAGTGAATGGCGCGTCGCGACTCTTCATTCAAAAATTCTTGTACAACAACAGCAAAAAATTTCAATAGACTTTGAATAAATAAAAGGTTTCACGGCCCCGGCACGCCTCCTTTTCCCTACAATAAACCCGAAATTTTCTCACGATCCCCGGATAATTCGATTTGACACCGAACAAATTTCAATTGCGCCGAGTAAACGGAAATTTTTCGGTAATCAAACAAAAAAATGGAGGAGGGGTGCGGGGCTTAACAACGCAATAAATTTTCATAAAGCCCCCTCCTGGTTAAATTGTCTAGGGTTGAATTTATGACCTTATGAATTTAAGGGAAAGTATCTCGTCTCGTCAGCCGTTGCAGGGAAAATATGTAAGTGCGTAAGGATGTTTTGGTTATCTATGCACATTTTTATTAAGGATTTTGACGGCCGCTCCAGGAGAGGCTGATGCCGGCAATTTACGTCTTTTATAACGTGTATATGGAGAAAAAAAAATTTCAAATAATCGTATCCCTGTCGAGATCTCTTGTTCTCTGGAGCCTGTCGACGCCAATGCACTGGTGTGATATGAGAGCTGCGGGTCCCCATACAAATGATATCGAACAGGAACCCGCAGGAGGCGCTGAAAAATGGAGTAATCTATAGAGGAACAACGTGAAGTGATGGAGGTTTCGTGACGTATCAAGTTCAAATTTTAGTGATTTCGCTTGATTTTTACAAGATCATCTACGGAGAATTTGGCCTCTCTTCGGCGTTACGCAAATGGATCTACAAAAATACTCACGACACGCACGGATTTCCTCTCCCCGTTCGATGATTACGAGTTGTTTGTTTATCTAATAAACCAAATAAATCGTGGAGATGGTAATTGCTTGAAACGCGACCGGCTCGTTAACGTTGAAATCGTTCGCCTTCCATTAATTTCGATGGGTATCGATCCTGGCTGCACCTCCATGGTAGCATTATTTATAACTTCCCCCCAGTTCCCATTCTTCTAATTGGTACCCGTAATAATTATTCGTCGAGCCGGTTCTACTATAAATCACCGTATAAGTTATTAAGTGCTCGTTTAACTGTGGGATATGCAGGTAGCTCGGTACGTCCGCCAATGTACTTTGTCTAATGGCTATTCGCCTTGAGCCGTAAATCACCGAGAACCACCGTCAAAAAACAAATATTGTGCAAAAGTGACTGAAGAAGTGAAACGAAACCAAATCATCCCAAAAGGATAAACATAAAATTAAAGATCAAATTAATAGCTAAATTTATTATTTACTAGTGAAACGTAAAGCTTTACGTCATATGAATATTTTGCAACAATACCTGAGAGGTTTTGTTCTTGGCCCAGCCCGTACTTCTCTTTTATGCCATATTTACCAACGAAGTATCGCTGATTGCGCGGTAGTCCCGCACCGACTCTGTATATTATTGCTAATTAAATAAAGTTGATAAAATTTAATTACACCATCATGAACGTGGGTGATTTATGGTCGCCGTTAAACGCGCATAGAAAAATGAGAATCGTGGGTAATTACATGGGAAATTGTAAGCTGAACCTCTTCCTGACTCTATGGATACTTAATTTCCCATTTTGACGTTGACGGTAATTTTTTTTAATTGATCTAACTAATTTTAATTAAAACACGCACCCGGGATCAATTCCCTTAAGTTATCGGATTAATTTAGCCAACGCGAAACTCGAACGACACCACAGCTTCCTGACTCTACCAGTTGAATATCAACAAGGGCGACACGCTGTTAGTTAGTTCCGAAGTTAAATGGTAACCCCCCCCCCCCCCTTATTTGTTGGGGTTGTTGGAAAATCAGATCACAAGACGCGAAATCGCAAGATCAAACATTTGGGGAGTTTAGCGCTTCCTCACTTCATTACCTAACCGATCCAACTAGCGAAGTGGTCAAGCACCAATCGAGCCATTTTCCTGCTAGAGCTAGAGTAATTGCCAGTCATCTAAACAAGTCAATTGACAACACTTAAGTGCTCCAATTAACAGCACCTCCAACTGTCTAGTTCTGTCGCCATCAAGATATGTAGACTTATAATTAAGGAATTAGGTGAAACGAGGAGAATGAGAATTAGATGGCGGAGTGCGAGGCAGAAAAATTAAGCTGCAACCTCTATAGCAGCACTTGAGGAGTTTTTGGGATGAGCTTCAGGAGGAAAAATCTCTAGGGTAATAAGGTGACTCGATCAAGGGCTCTTCAAGAAAAATCAATGAAGCCTCAAGAGCTTTAGGGGTGGTTAAAACTTATAGCTTCAAGTGGGTTTAAAAAAATGAGGCAACTTGTGTATTCAACACAAAAAGGTGGCGGAGATAACCCTTCCCTTCACGCAGATACACTTAAAAGGGTTTAGATTCTCTAAACCGGTCTCGATGAATAGTTATCCAAACAAGTCATCAAAATCAAACAAGTGTCAAATTAGCGAAACTTCACACGGTTGACTTTTCGTCGTATGTCAACTTAGACCGGTTTCCGATTAAACGTTCTTGGCGAATCCGGTTGCAAAAATCGGTGGTATACGTGAAATGCACAACTTCGAGTGGTTTCGGGATTTGGTCAGCTCGAGATAATTAATTGCGCCGTTCAATCAAATAGCTTCCTAACCCTCGGCTAATGAATATTTAACAGGCGGCCGCGGGTACCAAAACAGGCCCAAAAAAACAACAGGTATTTAATTAATCGATGGATTGATCGCATCAAAATTCCAATCAAAATAATTACACACTGTCGACCCAATAATTAACGAATGTTTGTTAAATGGAATCCAAGTTTTAAAACGGTAGCAATGTTTTCGGAGTTTGAAACGCCACTGGCCGAATCGTAGGTTTTCAGCAATAAACCCTTGCGCCGTCACATATCAGGGGCGATTTTGCCAAAATACGACATTCCTGCGACTAAAGTCAAGTGTGTTGAATGCCATTATGCAAAAGTTGCGATACTGGCGTTTATGAATGCAAAAATGGGCCCGGGCTGGATCCTCATTGCCATATAAACGAAATTTATGCAGCATTAAGTCTCGTTGTTATCATTACAATTTCGCGTTTAATATTAAGGGTGTCGTTATACACGAGCGGCGTTTTTATCACGCCATAACGAACATAAATCTCGATTTCACTCGCCCGAAATTCAACAGTTTCGGGGGTGCAACGGCGTGTTAATTTCGGAAACCCATAACGACGCCCCCCTTTCCAGTACCCACCTATATCCACTCAATAACGTTTAATAGCCAATTCAGTATTATGTAACGTTAATATTTCAAGTGATGCCGAGATTATTTTCGATATTTATGGCAAAAGTTTTTGAAGCAGCTTCACAGTTTCAACTTTAATGACTAGACTAGTTGGCCGATAAATTCCAGAAGCCGTCCCACTTTAGATAAGACAATAATGAGTGGCATATGGCCTAAAGCTCTCAACATTATCGTCTTCTGTCACGTATTGGCGCTATTAAAGCGTGCTACGAGATAACAGGAACTTGAGCTGGGAAATATTGCACGGGTTCGCTCTCAATTCATCATGGCGATGTTCTAGGAACCATTTGGATGCTGGAACGGTAATTTTCCGATCTGGAACTGGCGAGGGCCGGTTCCGATAGCAGCTCCGGGAACAGCACCATAACTGTCATAACAACAACGCTGCTTCATAATCGGGCCCATAACAATAAGAAGCTAGTGATAGAGACAAGAATCCGGGAGCTTCTCAGATTTTGACATTTTTTCATCAAGCATTCCGGACCGTGCCAACACTGATAAGTCTGGTGATTAATTAGAAGAGCAAACACTTGACAGTTTCAAAACTCCGGATCACGTGTCTTCCAAGCCTAGAAGCAAATTACGTCTAACTTTTTTATTTTTGAAGAAGAACAACTGCGCTTTTGCCAGTTGCTTTTGTAATGTATTTCGAATAGGGGATGATTGTTTAAATTTAGAAAATAGCCAAAAATATTTTTTTATTTACTATTTACCTTTTATATTGCCGACTGAACGATGGTGCTGCTCTTTTCCGTCATCTCTAGTCTCTGGATTAAATTTCTATCCAACAGTAGCTTTTTCGAGGCGATTTGGTGAGATTTTCCTAGAAGTCAATCTATGGCCCGGTAAAAACTCGACGTCTTCGCGAGTTCCCCGTATATTATCGCTTTTTACAGCCGCTATTAAAGTTAATAACGCCTTGGCAGACGTGCTTTTTTATCACATTTCCCTAATTAAAAGTGTGTTGGCTGATAACAGCTGCCCTCGCGCCCACTCTCGCCGAATTTTCGGGCATGGTTTTTTCCGGTGCGTGTGCCGGAGATCTCGGGACGTTTCACAATATTCGAAAATTAAAAACTTAATTAAGCATTCATCGAGCGGCCAGAGCGGTACGGAGAGATTGAATGGGAACAGAGCCGGTTCTTACGTACATTTACATTAGAGCGTTGATTTTTTTGGTGGGCAAAACGTGGGCCCGGTGTGTGGGATGAGCGTCAGAACACTCCTAGTTCAAATATGTTGTGTTGTCGGACGTGCATTCGAAACGCGGGCCTCTTACTTCGTCTTTTTCCACGAGGCCCCGTTTCCAGTCGGCACTTTCTTCAGCGCACGACTCGGACCCAAAACCCAACAAGGCCGCCAAATTCGAGCAAAGATACCGCAGAAGAAGTCCAAAAAAAAAACAAAATTGCCCCTCCCAGGAGGTACTTATTAGTGTTCCAACAGAGGGTTGCGGCGTTAGAAATGTGTAGCATCAGCTTTAGATTTCTTTTTTCTAGATTTAATTTTTTTACGCCCGACAAGATCTTAAACGTCCACTTCGGCTTATAGATATGATTATATTTTTTGTTGCAACCTCTTCAACGAAAAGATTTACGGTCACAGCAAATGCTTGTGGTTGGCATGTCTTACAAGAAAAGTAAACACTCGGGAGAATACACAACGTTTTTCATCTGTTTCATCTGCAATATCAACTAATTTGGGCAAAATTGCCGGCCATTAAAGAAGATACAACCCGGGGCGAAAGCGATGGACCAGGAAACCACTGCAGCTAACGGGCGCTGAAGGAGTTTCAAGTGGTTGACATCGCCGCGATAACAGTAGGTAATTAAAAAATCTTCATCGGCAGCGACTTGGAGGGTGTACCGGCAAATTAAGAAACTTTCCGGGGTTGCCTGCAACTACCCCGAATTGCAGGCGAAACTGCGGCGTACTCAAAACGTGCTCGTTTAAACAACCCTCTCCAGTTGTACGTTTCAGTTTTTACCCGGGATCTGACGGGTTTTGTAGGAAATTGCAAGAAGTAACAATAAGTTGTAGCTACGGGGCGTTAGACGAAATTGAACTGACGCCGAAGTTTGCAGCGGCGTCTTCGAGTTCATTAGCAAACTTTGAGCTTTATCAAGAATCGCAACGGTTTATCTAAAAAAATATATACATAAACTACACGTTGTAAACTCGGCCGGTAACATAAATACTGAAGCAATATTGGAGATGGCAGATAACTTTTTCTCCTGCATTCTGACCGAGCACCTGGAGGAAGCTCTATATTATACATGAAGAGCGGCTATGGGACGAACAAATTTTGCGCGCCGCCAAACCCGTAACGCAAAAAATGATAATATTACGAGATTGTCTTTTATTTTACATAACATTTTCCGAGTTGATGCGATACAGCAAAGTCAAGAAGCTTTAAGTCGGAAAAAACAGCGACGTGGTTGAGAGGATTTATGAGACTCACTTTGATTTTAAATAGGTACGAGGGTGGGTTCAAATTCTGACACCCTAACGCAAAGTTAAACTCCTTTTAACTTTATTTACGTAACCCTCTTTCGAGTCTAAAAAAATAATTTTAAATTTCCAAAATTTCAAAAAAATTGATAGGGAAGTTAACATCACCAAGAAATTGGTAAATTAGTTTGACCCTGAGTTCTCAATTTACGCTCAAACAAATGTTACGAGATTTGTTGCTATTTGTGGAAGCTGTCAGCCCGAAACCGCTTAGACCCCAAGAATCTTATTTCTGTTGGAGCAATTTGATTAATTAAGCAACTGGCTCGGTTATGAAGTCAGGGGTCGAAATTTGCCTAGACGGGGCCATAAATGCTGGAGGACTGCCCTGGGCCGAGCTTAAGTGCACGTCCTTTCCACATTAAAGCGCCTTAAGGGCACATCAGCAGTCTGAAACTTAGTCACGTTCCAAATTCGCCCTCGAGGGTCGTTAGCAGCCGTAATACATTAGAAGCATTGTAGTTACAATTATCTAGCTTTTCCATCATTTTCGACAAACCACGTCCAATTTCACTTAGCTCAGATCGCAAAAATCTCGTTACAGAAATCCGGGTCTTAAGTGGGCATTTGAGATTTTTTCGGAAGAACTTCGTTTTAAGAATACGGGGCAGTATTAAAAGCTTCCAACTTCAAGGAAAGCTCCCGAGCTGCGGCGGTATTGTTTTTCGATCTAGAGTCCACTTGCAAACTTCCGGTCGCTAAACTTTAATCAAATTTTCCGATATCATCTCCATGGCGCTATTAAACCGACATAATGCGGGACAGATTTTCTCGATACGATTTTTTGTCGTACCTTTAAGAGGATTTTCACCGCGCGATAAATCAACGACGTCGGTGCTCAATTTCCGCCCTAAACACGCCGGGCACGGTTAACAATCCTATCGCGCTACCGATCTGGGGATCGCCCGCATTCCAATTAAAGAATTTTAATTTACATAACACATGGCTCTAATGAAAATGTCGTTAACGCGTCCGATTTAATTTATATTGGCCTAAACTTTGCCGGGTTGGTTGGATGATTTCATTAGGACGGCGCGACGGTTGTAAATCAAACTAATTGACCTTATCGGAACGGACGGCGGATGGCGGGGTGCTGGCTGAATTAAACAGGGCTCCGGACGAAGTCGCAGGAAAAAACAGTTTTGGGTCCGATCGCACCAGGCGGGCCGGTAGATTGTGCAATTAATCTAAAGAAAAAATCTCAATTTCAGTTTACTTCAAAACTATTACCCACTCTTCGATTTTCAAAAAACTAATTACACCAACGCATTCGTCACCATGTATACATTACGAAAATCAATATCTTTTTTTGTGCAAACTACTTTATTTTTACTCTTATTTTCCTTGCCCTACCACATCTTTTTTTTTTCTTTTTTTTCTATAGATTTTGCATAAAATTATTTTTCATTTGCACAACATTTCATTGCTCAAAATGGCATTATAATGATGTTTCACAATGGTTTCCAAAAAAAAACGCCGCAAAAAGCGAAAAGTGGACATTGTAAACAATTGCCCAAGTTGGAAATTTATCTCAAGAAGTTAAAGTTAGCGCTATAAATATTAAACAAGAAGTTAATTTTTCCCGCTTGCGCTTGCCGGCGAAAACTGGGCCCAGCATGGTGCCCGTTTAGGATTCAAGCCCGCCAGATAATTACTAAACAAATAATTGTTTCTTCTGGTTGTTTCGCGTCGAGTTGGCGGTCTCTTCAACTTCTTGAAGTAGCAATTGCACCCATCGGCCTTTCTATTCACGGCGCAAACCTCCAGGTACCATGGTGATTTATATGGAAAAGCATGAATAACGAGAGACATTAGACATAGTGGGAACCGATACAAACTCATGTGGGCACGCCGGTTGGACCAGTGGGCCGCACCAACAGTTTTACCACAAGCACCTCCAACATAGTTGGAGAATGAATGAAACTGTCCTGCTCGCTCACAGCAAACACGCGGAACGTATAAATTGTGTAAGTATTATAAATAAGCGAAACGGCGGTCCCACACCTGGTCGTCTTTTGCCCACTAATGCACCTAAATTATAGAGATTTATTGACGGACCGTTCTGGATGGGTGAATTCGGAATTGCGCAAGCTGAAGTTGGAAAATCAAGTTTTGGGGTAGTTGAGGAGAGGGATGATTGAATCTAGGTCGTCATTATGAGGTCCGAATATTAAGGGCGAAACTTCAAAGAGGAGGATGCAGCTTTGATCCCTTCTTTAATTGAAAGAAATCTTGGGACCGGACCCAAATGCATGATTGAGCCGAATTCCAGGCGTAACGCTGAACTAATCGATCAGGATCTAAGCAAATTCTCCGGTTCCAAATCCAAAACAAATTACTTCCAGACGGATCTGCAGGATATGAAAATTTCCGGCGGCCACTATTATTGACAATTGAACCGTCAGCTTGACCAGTCGGCTTCTAGTTCATGGCGAAAATTTGACGGAGCTTTGGCACGTCCGCCTCTTCGGCAATAATCCAAGAGTCAACAAGTGCCGTTCAACCACTTCACAAGTTGAATTTTGTCTCTTTTCCGACCGTGTCAAGTGTTTTGTTCTATCAATTCGTCGATGTTTCGAGCACCATTCAAATCGACAACACAGGAAGCGAAAAATAACATTTCACCAAACCGAAAGCGTTTTGCATTCGGTTTTTAAAATTTTCACATCAGTGAATTCCCAATTTTATTCCTTCAATGTTCTTCAGCAACTTTTTCCAGTCTCTCCGAATCCACGAAACGTAAATATTCAGTGTTCTTCGCCGCCCCGATACTATTTCTTCGGCGACGATTCTTTGAGACTGAATTCATGAAACCTAAATTTTCAGCGGGGTTCCAGGGCAGGGCTCCCACCCGTCAAAGCCCGAAACAAAACCCGGCAAATGAAGGGGCGCGACTTAGTTTCACCGCGACAATAAAACCCCGCAAATCTGCAACTCTAATTTATTTAACGGCCCTTCTCCATTGTCCTCGCCAAGTAATCGCCGAATAGAGCACATCCCTTAAGGTAAGCCGCAGCGGGATTGCCAAATGGGCGATTTTTTTCGAAGTACAAACATTTACATTGAACAATAATTAGTTAATTTATTGCTCGATAGCCATATCGGGTACCAATTAAATTGTTTAAGAAGGATTTCTTCTTAGGCTTTTGGAGCTCAACAATAAATGCAACGCGGTATTAATCATTGAGGTGAACGCAGGGTTGACAGTTCACGTTATCTTTGGAGTTTGCTTGTCGGCTGATGATAAATTACGTGCGGGACAATTAGACACAAATTGTTCGGTTAGCTGACGTTTGGTGTTAAGTGGATAAATAGTTGGAGGACACTTTTGAATTAATTATTGCCAATTTGAGTTGGTCCGAGTTAAATCGCTTTTCAGCAGCATCTCTGACCGATACAGAACCACATAGTGCAATTGTAAGAAGTTCTTTAGTTATAAATTAAATTTCTGTTAAAAAAATGAAACTTTTACAACCTGATGTCGAGTAGACAGACAGCACAGCACTGTGAAGATGCCCTTGATGTTTATGCAACTTCGAACTAAACCCCATCGTCTCTATATTCACCGGAGTCGGCTTCTACAGATTTTTATTTCCGAATTGGAAATCAACGCGTGGAAGAAAGATTTCTTGTCAAGTGAAGAAGGTGTAACAGTTAAAACAAGATAACTTGATGCAGAACGAGGCTTCAACTTTTTTGAAAAACGGCGTCAGCTAAACAAATATTCGTAGGTAATGACAGTTGGCAAGATAACGAAAGACCCAAAGATCGATTCGCCCGACTTTCTCGCAAGTTTCGTAACTTCCTCAAAAACCCAATTTTATCTCCTATCTGCCTATCAAGTAGGAAAAACTATTATCAGTTCTGGCCTGATTACCTCCGAAATTAGAAGGTGGCAAAGAGTTAAAAAAAATTGGAAAAAATTACAGGCGGTCAGCCGGACCTGCAGTCGGACTCGGACTGCCCATTGCTAAGCAACAAAACTCACCTTCAATAATTGTGCAGATTTCCGCCACAATCGAGTAATTCACAGAACATGCTTCCAACTTCCGCCAGCTTTGCCAGTCACACAAAAAAAATCACAACCATCATCGCGCACCGAACTCCCCAAAAAACTTTTGGCCGGAATCCCGGAACTCGAACACTCCGGCTCCGGCAATTTTCCCTTCCGCGTATCGAATCCGCGGGGGTTTCACCCGGAAATTCCTACATTTTGGCCGGATTTCGACGGGATTTGAACCAGGTGGCGGAGGCGCGGAGACCTGGGGCGACGCAATCTCACTCCTTCGACGACCGCGGCCGAAATAATATCGAGACTCGCGATGGACGGCTACCCACGATCAGTGGCGGCGTGCGCAGGTACCAACTTACCAACAATAGGGTCATACACCCACGATTCGGCTTTCTGAATGCATTATCCATTGAGTTGCGTAAATAACAGGGTACAACATTTACATACATCTTCCTACATGCAGCCAACTTTATTATGGGCATTTTTTCGGAACGTGAGGTACAAGGACCGCGGCGGATGTACGGGGGCTGCATGTGTGGTAGTGTAGTGGTAATGAAATTAATGCGCCCGAGACGGGGGGTCGGCAATTCCCGATTGTTCCGTCACTCGGCCACCAACAAAAACAATGACGAATTCAGGTTAATATAGCTTGAAGAAAAAAAAAATTTTGGCACCAACACAACGTCACAGCAAGACTGTGATTGAGAACCGCAGAGTGAACAACTTTCGTCACGCTACCAGTGGCAGGACAAAAGAAAAAGAATCGCCGGAGAAAAGCTGTAGAACAGGTCAGACTTACAGAAAGTGAATTTTGGATCAAGATTAAACAAAAGGTCTATTTGTTAACAAACTTACAACACAGAAGAAGTGTTTTACATTTAACTTAACAATATCGAACCGTAAGGTACTAACAGAAAATTGTAGCCAATATTTGACTTAGGTAATATGGAAAGGTGTTATTTTTTTAACCGGGTCTCTGCTTACAAAATTTTGAAAAGATTCAGTCCTCCGGTGTTCCTCTTCTTGGCGAAGGGCTTTTGGCCGTTGGTTTCGAAATAAAAACTGCCGGTTTTCTGAGTGGTCAGGTCTCCCATTGACACTTGCTCCTTATCGCAAAATCCTACAGTGAACTTGGACCAACTGTCGCACTTGACAGCAACGAATTCGTCAGGATTCAAAACTGCCTCGATGAAGAACTCCCAACTTCTGTGGTGGTCGCAAGTTACTAAATTTACAAAGGTTAGAACCAAACTAATTTTTCAAACGTTATTTACCTGGTTCAGCAATACTTTTAATATCCAATATATCAATTCTGGTGCAACCTGGTTGCAGGTTGCCTCCGTTCGGATAAAAGTCGATGGTACCGCAAGATGGTTTGAAGCCGAAGGTCCCACCATCCGTATGAATAACTTCGACGACGTCAGCGTCGTATTTGTTGAGTCTTTGGTCTTCGGGCCGACTTATGAACAACGGTCCAGCTGGGTCTAGAGCTATAATTCTAGGCAACTTCTGCAACGTCAATTCTAAAACTTTTTTAGCAATAAATCCCGATATTTGACCACCCAACGAATGTCCGACAATCAAGAAATTGGCAAGGGGAACTGAGTGGTTTTGATGCAAACTCACTATAAATTCTCCAATAATTTTACCTAAAATTTTCAAATTATTGTCAAAACCGCGATTATTAACCCAAAACTCACCAACATCCTTGGTATTGTACGAAGAGACAGCGTAAAGTTGATCCGCAGGCTCCTTCCAATCAACTTGAACGACGACGTAGTCTTCCTTTCTTGTCAAAAATGCATTTTTGAGGTCCTCGTACCACTGTCGTTCTCGATTTTCGGTCCAGCCGTGAATTATAAAAACTATTGTCGCGTTTTTATTGTTGGCGATTTTGCTGGGGTCTGATGGATCGATTCGGATGTATTCCAGAGGCTTCTCTTTGGTGAACAAGAAATAGTTAACTTTATCGGGGGTTACGGGTTCGGCAGTAATGTCTCGGGCAGTTAACGCAGTGTGGGTGTAAATGTGGAAAAAGTCGTCTTTGAGGCGGTCCTCAATCGCACATTCGAGTCCTGCAACAAATTTTGAGTAAATTTACAAAATTTATTGTACAATTTCGTACCCCAAATACTGAAGAGCACCAGCAAAAGTTCACTAAAAAAATTCATGTTTACAGTCACGCTGCTGTCGCAGTACTGGGGGCAGAGAAAGTGTGGATTTTAGAATTAATAATTTGAGGGTTAAAGATTATCGGTTTTAAACTAGTTGCAGCTATCGCGACGCGAGGAGCGGACTAACAAGCGAAAGTCAATACGAACAAATATAATTTTGGAAAATTTAGGCATCAGAACCGGAAAAGATAATGTTTCTCATTATTGACAGAATTAGTTATATTATGGCTTCTAATCTTTTTTTAATGAGTTAGTGAATGTGGTTGTGCTTAAATAACCATTGTAAAGTTTTTGTTGTACTAAGGAGAGACAGCAATTCAAATCTTACTTTTTGAATAATTTGTGGTGCTGCAGTGTATTATGTATATTTTTCTTGCATTTATATAATTTTCTGTAGTTATTAGATACCTATTATGCTTACAAACTCCGACCCTGTACAACTAAAACATCTTTATCTCTGAAAATGTCAATAAAGTCTCCTATTGACTTTTTCTTGTAATAAATTATGATTAATATTGTAAACCATCTTTACGGTGTTTCATCACAGACACAGTTTTATCCTACATTTGCTGGAAAAAAGTAATAACAATAACAAAGCAGTAATCAGTTATGTAAGATTTAAAATTACACGTATGTGTAGAAGACATTGACAAAAGTACTTACCTAAAAACCTTGCTATCAAGAAAGGCCAAGAAAGAAAGAATTATTTTGAGCACAATCTTTACCCTTTACCTATATGGAATGTTAAACATTGATAATTTATTATTAATAAATTGAGTAGATAGGCAGCCAACAATACACCTAGCATTCATTTAATTTCTACATTAAAATTATTAATAAAAACGAGACTAAATGGATATTAAAAGTAACAAATCAAAATATAAAATCTCAAAAAGTAAAGAAATCCATATTTTTATTTTGGTTTTAATTTTTAACGGTTTTGAGAAGTTTTAACACTAATATAACCTCTTTGTTTAGGTGTCAAGAGGAAGTGCTGCACATTATTATTAGCTGTTTTATAATTATTTTTGGTTATTTAAAAGCAGCAAGAACAATTTTAACGACATAAATAAGTGCTGCGATGTTTAAAATTTGTATAATAGTGTTCATAAGAAACTTATAACATAACCTCACTTACTCCTGTCAAAGTGCTTCTAAACATTAACAAATCGGTACTTAAAACGCCTGTTCTTCATCAAAATATCTCTAAAATGTCTGATTCCGAGGACGACTACATGTCGGACAAGTTTTTGGCCAGGTGCGTAATTACATTTTTTATTAATATTTTTCTAACCTCAATGTTTTTTGTGTTTTAGCTTAACGGCAGTCAAAGAGGAAGACGTGCGCCCTGGGTTATTATTCAACCGCACCGCCAAACGTCAGCATGAATTATATAAGCAAAAGCAGGAGCGCATTGCCAAAAAACCGAAAACGGCGCGAGAAGTTGAAGAGGAGCTTCGAGAAAAAGGTTTAAACACTGCCATTACCAGCGACAACAAAGGCTTCCAGTTACTCGAAAAAATGGGATTTAAGCCGGGCGAGGGGTTGGGCAAAACCAAATCCGGACTGAAAGAACCCATTAAAATTGAAATGAAACAAGGCACCTCTGGGGTGGGCAGAGAAAAACACATAAAGGAAAAAGTTACATTGAAGCGGGAAAGAAAAGACAATAATTTAGCTGCGGCAATGCAAGAGTTTAAAACGGTAACGAAAGAAAGGACGTTGCGGAAGTTTTTGCAGGCTGATTTTAGGAAAGCGCAAAGAGTCTGTGAAGAACTTGATCTTAGAAATGTGAGTTATAATTGCTTATTGAGTAGTAATTGAGTGTGACGTTATTTTAGGGTGTTGAAGATCCAATTGAGGATTTCTTTTGGACTAGAGCGACAATTAAGAAAAGAAGCAAAATTGATGATGAAGATGAGGATGAAGTTGAGGAATTTAACGAATTTTTCGAAATGTACACAAATGACGAAAATCTAGTAACAGTTATTGATTATCTTCGAAATAGGCATTTGTACTGCATGTATTGCGCTTTTGTTGCTTCAGATGATGCTGATTTAAATAATAGTTGTCCAGGCCCCTACAGAAATGATCATGATGATAGTTGATCCGATTTTTTACAATAAACTAAAATATTTATTTATAAAAGCAAAACTTGTAATACAAATACAGTACAAACAATAAATTATTAATAAAATTCTGCTACAACTAAATTAATTTTATACATGAGTCAACTTAAAAGGTAATAAAGTGATCTTTCTATCCAACCTAGTAATCACATTAGAATAAGTAATGCAAGACCACAACACTCGAGAATTATGTCCAAATGTCTTCAGAGCGGCCAAATTTGAATATGAGGGATGCAATAAAAATAAAGGCGTTTTGCAGAAACAGCCCCACACCGGGCCAACGATGATTTTGTTCTGAAAAGAGTGGCATAAAATGGTTATTCAATAAAAAACAGTTGCACACTTACTGCTACCAACAAAGTCAGCAAATAAGATCCAACAAGAAGCGATCACTGAAGCAAAACCCATCACAAACCCTAGAAACAACCAAATACGAGCCCCTCTCGGCCCTAAGCATCCCCCTTCATAGGCGTCGCCCCTTATCTGCAATTCACGTTAGCTTCAATTTGAAAACCGCAAAATAGTCACCTGAGCATTTGAAACTGAATTGACCATAATAAGTGATACAGTTCCGACAACCCCGCACATGTGGTAGCCAGCCACTACTGTCCCCGGATAAACGCTAGCAGCATCAATGATTGTCCACCAGCCGACGAAAAACTGCAATTAGAGACGTGAATCATGTCCCCATTTACACTTGGGTGCGCTTACTAGAAAACCGGCAATTAAAGAGGCGTAGGCGTTGCGTTTGTCGCCCCCTTCAAACCAAACGCAAGGGGGCACGTTTATGTTTTCGAAACAGTCGCCAATTCCCATTTTCGGTGCGTTTATCGATATAAACAATGAAAATAAGAGTTAGTTTGACATTTGAGGGGGCGATGTCTGACAGTAGTGACACTGACAAGAAGGGTTGCCAACATGAGAAGCGGGCGCGCCAATTTCAAATGTTAATTCCAAAAAATGGATGAATATGGACCAGCTGACCAAATTAGAACAAAAGTTAGAGTACCTACATATTACCGAAAATGAGAAAAATTAAGAAATTAAAAGCAAAAATTTAATAAAAACAACTTATATAGATGTACCATTAAAAAAACTAATAAACGTCTGAATAAATAAGAAAAAATGTTGTTGTGACTAGTAATAACATTTATTGCTACATATATGGACAATGTACTTTTCCTAATTGTGGATGGATCGATCTGAATTAAATACTCCTTTAGTATTAGAGTTTTGTCGTGCTGTTCACTCAATTACAGTAGCGTCTAAGAAATGTTCAAAACGCGTGTACCTACGTAACAAAAAATTCCTTGTTGCCAAAAGTAATTATAACAACCAAAAACGCCAAAAATAGTGTAATCTCTAATTTAGAATAATAATTAAGTGTCTGTTTTAAATTATCCACCTGTGTGTAAACCTGCCTAAGTGAAGAAATGTCTTACCGTCAATTTTCCAGGCATGACATACGTTTTTTCTCAATCATCTTCAAAATTGGCAACTTTTTTGGAATAATTCCATCGTACAGTTTCGAAAACCAATCAATTGTTAACCCAAGACTTGATAAAATTCGTGCAATTTTGGCAACACTCCTGCATTTTTTAATAGCACTTTACATGTACAGTGTGTCAATGCTAGAGTTCCATAACTCGTTCACAATTCCAAGATTAATTGCGGATTACGGAAACACGTCTTTCGAGACTCTATTTCTGATTTCAGCAATTTTTAGTTTAAATTTTACCAAAAAGCAGCAGTGGTTGCGCCTCAACCATTATTTTCAAGCCATCGACCAAAAATTCAAAAATGTCGACAAAAAATCAAACAATTTATCTTCTAACATTTTTTTCAACTGGTGCTCATCCTTTTTTGTGGTTTTCGTATGCCTGTGCTACTGCTGCTTCGTTTATACGTATTACGTGAGATTCAGTTACTGGATGTATTTGAACGCAATCCAAATTTGTTACGACTTCTATTTAAAAACTGTGAAATACAATTACGCATTAAGTTTTAAAGGCAGATACGATAACTTGAACAGGATTCTTACATCAGATTTGAGGCTAAAATCGGGCAACGAGATAGAAAGAATCCGAAATGTCGAAAGACTATCGACGGTCCTGGCTCAAATGGTTGCCGATTTCAACGAAATTTTTGGTTGGTCTTCTTTTTTCTCTCTGAGAAAAACAGTTTTGCAAACACTAGTCGCTGTTCATTCGATTGTGTCCAATTTTCAACCACCCAACGATATCGTCGAGGTGCAACTGCTCATTCCACGGTTTTTCCTGCCAATTTACGCAATAGTGAGTGTTTTCAAAAAGCGAATCAAAAAAGTTTTACAATTTTTTAGGTAACCGTAGCGTTCGAGATTATGGCTTACGATAGCGTGAAAATTGAAAGCGAAAGAACCGTACAGTTGTGTTATACGTTGCAAGGGAATTACAGGGATAATTCCGAAGAAAGATTGGAGCTGCTTCGACTAGCGAAACACGTGGAGAAGAAATTGGCAAAGTTCACTTCAGCAGGGTTTGCCGAACTTAACCGGAAGACCCTCGTCGAAATGCTCTCAACCGCCACCACCTATCTCATTATAATGTTGCAGGTGGATTAAAGCAATCAAGATGTAAATACTTTTAACGTATTTTTTTTTTGTACAATCGGGGACTACTGGACATTGTCAAAGTCACCGACTGTACATTCGAGGGCATCGCAAATTATTATTACCCAAATTTTGAGGGATGTTATTGATCGTCAGTAATAAATAACTTTTTAGTAAATTGCGACAATTATCTACATTTAGGCCACCAATTAAACCGAGTAATGTTGATTCACGGAATTGAAACGTCATTTCCAAAATGATCAGCAACCGTTTAGGAAGAGACTTCCGTTCTTTGACGGTTTTGTACAATATTGGTCGAGTTTTAGGGGTGACACCCTCGTATGATTTTGGAAAACGTGCCATCATCCATCAAACACGTGACAGAATCCGAACAGTTTTGTTGTCAATTTTTGTGTTATGTGTAGGAGTCGCCTGTGGATTCAGCCTGAATCGAGATTACTACCTGACCTATTCCTCCACGCACCTAATTGTATTTTACAGCAACTTCATCGTAACTGTGATTACAGCACTTGTAATTATTGTAAGCCCCAATTTGCACAAACAAAAATGGTCACTTTTGAACAATCATTTTCAACGCTTCGATAACAGAACTGAATTTAGTAGCCCAAGGGTTGGTTGCAACTTTTTCGATAATCATCCCTTCATACATTTGATAAGCAGTAACATTTTTATTGTGAGTGTTCTTGGCTACTCTTGCTACACTTTTGTTGGAGGAGGCGCCAACGTTTGGATTTACTTGTTTTACTACAGCTGTTTCTATTACAAATTCTACATGCAATTGTTGATTTACGACATCGCCACGGCAATCACCAACAGAAACAAAGACCTCAACTATTTTCTTGCGACCAGTTTTGGGTTTAGAAATAAAATTTTTGAAACGGGGTCGTGCGCAAGAGAAATCGAAGAACTATCCAGGATCCTCAGGGAAATTTCCAATTGTTTCAACATAATTTTCGGCTGGCCTCAGTTCGTCGTTATAGCGCAAACAATCACCGATTTGCTGGTTTCGTTGACTTTCATCGGTGTAAATAACCAATCCGATGTTTCAGGAACAACTGCGGATAGTCTTTTAGCGATAATTTCCTTGGTTAGTCCGCAATTGTGGTAATTAAAATATAATTTTTGAAAAAATTTTAGGTTTCAGTGAGTTTCTCGATATTGGCGTGTGATGGCGTGGGCGTCGAAAACGGAAAAACCATTCTTTTGTGTTACGACTTGCAAGAAAATTTTTTGTACACTTCACAAGAATGGAAGGAGATGTCGCGTTTGTCGAAGCAATTGGAGAGGAACAGCCGCAAATTGACGGCGGCGAGTTTCTTCGAAATCGACAGGAAAACTTTGCTGGGCATCTTCGGCACTACTACCACTTATTTTATTGTCATATTGCAATTCAACATTCAAAGTAAATGATGGAGGAATATTTTGTAATTTTATTTCCACGTAAAAGATGAGTTTTGAGGTTGGAAGAGGTGAAAAGAGGAAATTAGTGTGAAGGGTGTGGAAATAAAAAATATTAGGGAAGCAAGAAGTCAAAAGAATTTAGATTGAGTTGAACAAAAAACAGTCTCAAAAATTAGAAATTGAAGAATTTATCAAAGCTTTATAATAAACAATATCAAAACTAATTATCTTGGTTTGCTTATGTGATGTCTGGATTCTGAAATAAAGAAATAAGTCAGACAGAAAAACCTATTATTAACACGTTTAGTATCTTCTTAAGAAAAGGATGAAATGAGTTGCAATAAACGAAAAACAGAAAACGTTTTTAATAAAACGTCAGTTCATAAACACAACACACAAACTTCGAATTTGACACATTTCTTAAGATAAATAGGATTTTTATTTTATTTATCCACTACTTTTGAATTGTAAAACGACAATAAAATATGTTGTAGTCGTAGTGAACACACTGAGAAGAATTCTTCTATCTATATCAAAAAACCCGGCGGCTGTGGGTTTTCGAAAATTATTTTCCAGTAGTTGACCCAAACCCAAAAGTTCCCTCCTTTCATTTGATTGATTTGCGAAATTTTCTCGAAGATCGGCACACATAACAATTATCTTCCTGCTTTCAGCGCACATCTTATCACAAGACATGACCAAAAATCCTGTTAAAACCTAAAACTTTTTTAGTAAAACACAACTCTTGCGCATTACTCGCTGTTTATACCAACAAAAACAATAACAAAAGTCCTTCCGCCAGTAGAAGTTGCCAAAAATTGAAATCTTTTTCACCAGTGATAAATGTCAACGAACTTAATAACGACGTAACGACGTGCAGAAAAATTAGTAACAAGGGCCATCCAAAAATTTCATTAAAATCTTCGACAATTTTCCTTAAATTTCTCGAGATATTTTCGATTTCTCCGACAGATGATTTTCCGAAAATTTTTGTAACGAAAAACGATGTTTCCAAGAGTTGGCGGAAACGCTCGTATCGATCAGTGATGGCTGCGACTATGTTGTAAAGAAAGAATTGCATAAAAAAAATGTAGTAGATGCACATAAAGATGAAAAGGGATATTATCACGTCGTTCTCTGAAAAGGCATCGTTGAAAAAGGCGTAAAAAATGACTGTTAAAGAAACCAAGTGCCACGTGATCAAATAGTAATAAGGGTTGCAGGGGTTGGAAGGCTCGTTGTGGAAAAGTTTGTTGTCGAGGTGTTGCAAGGATTGGTTGAAACTCAACCATTTCTCTCTGTGCAAATTCGGCACCAAAAAAGTAACAGTCGCCGCAATTATTGTTACTGCAAAAGCAGTTTCGTGCACAATCATTTGAGTAAGGAGTGAAGATGATGATAATTCCTCATCATCAAGATAAAAATCAAAGGCAAGAAAGATTGATGCAGCTAACACGATAATTAATAAAATAATAGTGTGGATTTTGTTACAAATTTGGTGGGTAAGTTTTTTAAAATCATGCGCGGGTGTTTGCCCTAAAATAACACTAAAATTGTAGAGAACTTTTAAGAATTTAACGTCTCTACTGGAACGTTTGAAAGCCATACCGATACTAAAACGTGCTTTTTGATAGTCTTTACAAATATCTTTTTGGGTTGTTTTGTTGTTTATCTGCCAAATTAATTGTGACGGAAATTATTTATTATTAATAACTGAGTTCAAATTGTTATAAAATATGAGGTTAGACAAAAACACCCGAAACATGATTGATCACTATAATGGAAGTAATTTCCGGCACATTTTTAATTTAACATAATGTTATACAATTGACATTTACGCAGTCGCTTGACGAAATCGTAATCAAATCTTATGAAAGCTTCAAAGCTTGAAGTTACTTTAGCCGAGTCTTATCTCTTTTTTTAGTTGCATCAAAAACTATCAAGAAAGAAAAAACAAGCAACCAAATCACTTCCGTTAAGTTCCTTGTGTGATCATTATTTTCAACTATGTATCAACTCAATTCCGACATTTTGGACATTTTCAATAATTGTCTAGCTTTTTTCCACTATATGTGACCACAACCATCTAAAACTGCACCCACGGTAAAATCTATAAACCCAAAAATAATACTAAAATTAGCAAAATGGTGCTGTGGATTTTGTTACGAATTTAATTTGGCGATTGTACGTTTTTCAAAATAGAAGGAGAGTGTTTGTTCCAAAAAAAAAAAAACACTGAAATTGTAGATAACTGCTAAGAAGTTAACGTCTCTTCTGAAACGTATGAGAGACATGTTGACAGTCGTCAGCACTAAAACGTGGTTTATTAAATGTGGTATATTATTGATTATTGAATTTAAAAGTATGTACTATCATACTGTCTCAAGGGAAATGAACATTAGCTTATTTATTATTGACTAATTTCTGTAATCTAGAATTAAAAATTTATGCTGACAATAAATAACGACAGCATGATAGCAAGTGATAAAAATGATAAAATAAGTTGAAGTAAGCGGTAGAAGTAGGTTGGGTAAAAATATATTAAGATTAGTATAAAGGCAAAGATTTAAGAAATAGAGAAGAAAAGATTACCGTAGAACTAAAGATAGCTGTTAGCAAAACTGTATAGATAGTCGTAGGAAAAAAGAAAGCGGTATCCACTAGAAGGGACAACAAATTTTAAAAATGACAAACCAATCCGATGTTTCAGGAACAAATGCGGATGGTCTTTTAGCGATAATTTCCTTGGTTAGTCAGCAATTGTGTTGATTAAAATATAATTTTTTTTTTTTAATTTAGGTTTCAGTGAGTTACTCGATATTGGCGTGCGATGGCGTGGGCGTCGAAAACGAAAAAACCATTCTTTTGTGTTACGACTTGCAAGAAAATTTTTTGTACACTTCACAAGAATGGAAGGAGATGTCGCGTTTGTCGAAGCAATTGGAGAGGAACAGCCGCAAATTGACGGGGGCGAGTTTCTTCGAAATCGATAGGAAAACTTTGCTGGGCATCTTCGGCACTACTACCACTTATTTTATTGTCATATTGCAATTCAACATTCAAAGTAAATGGTGGAGGAATATTTTGCAATTTTATTTCCACGTAAAAGATGAGTTTTGAGGTTGGTAGGGGTGAAAAGACGACATAAGTGTAAAGGGCGTAGAAATACAAAATATTAGGGGAGCAGGGGGTCAAAAGAATTTAGATTGAGGAAAACAAAGAACTAATTATCTTGGTTTGCTTATGTGATGTCTGGATTCTGAAATAAAGAAATAAGTCAGACAGAAAAACGAATTATTAACACGTTTAGAATCTTCTTAAGAAAAGGATGAAATGAGTTGCAATAAACGAAAGACAGAAAACGTTTTTAATAAAACGTCAGTTCATAAAAACAACACACAAACATCGAATTTGACACATTTCTTAAGATAATAGCTATTTATGTAGTAAGTTGCAAAATGAAAGTGTTTTTCGCACCAAGACGTGAATATTACCAAACGAGCAAAGCGAGTTTGGTAACACGTCGCGTGCGAAAAACACGAATTTTGCAACGTACTACATACAAGATTTTTTATACAATCGAGGCCAGAATTGTTAAAAATGTATAAAGAAAGAATAAAATTTGTATAAAAATAGGATTTTTATGTTATTTATCCACTAGTTTTGAATTGTAAAACGACAATAAAATATGTTGTAGTCGTAGCAAACACACTGAGAAGAGTTCTTCTATCTACATCAAAAAACCCGGCGGCTGTGGGTTTTCGAAAATTATTTTCCAGTAGACGGGTCAAACCCAAAAGTTCCCTCCTTTCCTTTGATTGATTTGCGAAATTTTCTTGAAGATCGGCACACAAAACAATTATCTTCCTGCTTTCAGCGCACATCTTATCACAAGACATGACCAAAAATCCTGTTAAAACCTAAAATTTTTTTAGTAAAACACAACTCGTGCGCATTACACGCTGTTTATACCAACAAAAACAGTAACAAAAGTCCTTCCGCCAGTAGGAGTTGCCAAAAATTGGAATCTTTTTCACCAGTGATAAATGTCAACGAACTTAATAACGACGTAACGACGTGCAGAAAAGTTAGTAACAAGGGCCATCCAAAAATTTCATTAAAATCTTCGACAATTTTCCTTAAATTTCTCGAGATATTTTCGATTTCTCCGACAGATGATTTTCCGAAAATTTTTGTAACGAAAAACGATGTTTCCAAGAGTTGGCGAAAACGCTCGTATCGACAAGTGATGGCTGCGACTATGTTGTAAAGAAAGAATTGCATAAAAAAAATGTAGTAGATGCACAAAAAAATGAAAAGGGGTATTATCACGTCGTTCTCTGAAAAGGCATCGTTGAAAACGGCGTAAAAAATGACTGTTAAAGAAACCAAGTGCCACGTGATCAAATAATAATAAGGGTTGCAGGAATTGGATGGTTCGTTGTGGAAAAGTTTGTTGTCGAGGTGTTGCAAAGATTGGTTGAACCTCAACCATTTCTCTCTGTGTAAATTCGGCACCAAAAAAGTAACAGTCGCCGCAATTATTGTTACTGCAAAAGCAGTTCTGTGCACAATCATTTGAGTAAGGAGTGAAGATGATGATAATTCTTTATCATCAAAATAAAAATCAAAAGCAAGAAAGATTGATGTCGCTAACACGATAATTATTAAAATAATAGTGTGGATTTTGTTACAAATTTGATTGGTAAGTTTTTTAAAATCATGCGCGGGTGTTTGCCCTAAAATAACACTAAAATTGTAGAGAACTCTTAAGAATTTAACGTCTCTTTTGAAACGTTTGAAAGTCATACCGATACTGAAACGTGCTTTTTGATAGTTTTTACAAATATTCTTTTGGATGGTTTCGTTGTTTAGCTGCCGAATAGATTGTGACGGAAATTATTTATTATCAATAACTGAGTTCAAATTGTTATAAAATATGAGATTAGACAAAAACACCCGAAACATGATTAATCACTATAATGGAGTAATTTCCGGCACATTTTTAATTTAACATAATGTTATACAATTGACATTTACGCAGTCGCTTGACGAAATCGTAATCAAATCTTATGAAAGCTTCAAAGCTTGAAGTTACTTTAGCCGAGTCTTATCTCTTTTTTTAGTTGCATCAAAAACTATCAAGAAAGAAAAAACAAACAACCAAATCACTTCCGTTAAGTTCCTTGTGTGATCATTATTTTCAACTATGTATCAACTCAATTCCGACATTTTGGACATTTTCAATAATTGTCTAGCTTTTTTCCACTATATATGACCACAACCATCTAAAACTGCACCCACGGTAAAATCTATAAACCCAAAAATAATACTAAAATTAGCAAAATGGTGCTGTGGATTTTATTACAAATTTAATTTGGCGATTGTACGTTTTTCAAAATCGTAGGAAAGTGTTTGTTCCAAAAAAAAAAACTGAAATTTTAGATAACTGCTAAGAAGTTAACGTCTCTTCTGAAACGTATGAGAGACATGTTGACAGTCGTCAGCACTAAAACGTGGTTTATTAAATGTGGTATATTATTGATTATTGAATTTAAAAGTATGTACTATCATACTGTCTCAAGGGAAATGAACATTAGCTTATTTATTATTGACTAATTTCTGTAATCTAGAACTAAAAATTTATGCTGACAATAAATAACGACAGCATGATAGCAAGTGATAAAAATGATAAAATAAGTTGAAGTAAACGGTAGAAGTAGGTTGGGTAAAAATATATTAAGATTAGTATAAAGGTATAAAGATTTAAGAAATGGAGACGAAAAGATTACCGTAGAACTAAAGATAGCTGTTATCAAAACTGTATAGAAAGTCGTGGGAAAAACGAAAGCGGTATCCACTAGAAGGGACAACAAATTTTAAAAATGACAAACCATTTTTTTTATTTCACATACCTATTTGTTAAGATTATATTTTCATTATTTATTGCTATCAGTAAATTGTAAAATGACAATCAAATATGTTGTAGCCGTAGCGAACATACTGAGGAAAGTTCTTCTATTTACATCAAAAAACCCGGCGGCTGTGGGTTTTCGAAAATTGTTTTTCAGTAGTCGACCCAAACTCAAAAGTTCCCCTCTTTCATTTGATTGATTTGCAAAATTTTCTTGAAGATCGTCACATAACACAATTATCTTCCTGCTTTCAGCGCACATCTTATCACAAGACATTACCAAAAATCCTGTTGAAACCTAAAATTTTTTTAGTGAAACACAACTCTTGCGCATTACTTGCTGTTTATACCAACAAAAACAATAACAAAAGCCCTTCCGCCAGTAGGAGTTGCCAAAAGTTGGGATCTTCTTCAACAATGATAAGTGTCAACGAATTTAATATCACCGCACCGACGTGCAGAAAAATTAGTAACAAGGGCCATCCAAAAATTTCATTGAAATCTTCGACAATTTTCCTTAAATTTCTCGAGATATTTTCGATTTCTCCGACAGGTGATTTTCCGAAAATTTTTGTAACGGAAAACGATGTTTCCAAGAGTTGACGGAAATACTCGTATCGACAAGTGATGGCTGTGACTATGTTGTAAAGAAAGAATTGCATAAAAAGAATGTAGTATATGCACAAATAGTAGAAAAGATTTGTTACCACGTACATCTCTACAAAGACATATTTATATAAACCGTAAAATATAACTGTTAACGAAACTAAGTGCCACGTGATCAAATAATAATAAGGGTTGCGAGAATTGGATGGCTCGTTATGGAAAAGTTTGTTGTCGAGTTGTTGCAAGGATTGGTTGAATTTCAACCATTTCTCTGCGTGCCAATTCGGGACCAAAAAAGTAACAGTCGCCGCAATTGTTGTCATTGCCAAATCAGTTTTGTGCACAATCAATTGAGTAATGAGTGAAGATGATGATAATTCCTCATCATCAAGATTAAAATCGAAGGCAAGAAAGATCGATGTACTTAACACAATAATTAGTAAAATAATAGTGTGGATTTTGTTACAAATTTGATGGGTGATGGTAAGTTTTTCAAAATTATAAGCGGGTGTTTGCCCTAAAATAGCACTAAAATTGTAGAGAACTTTTAAAAATTTAAGGTCACTACTGGAACGTTTGAAAGCCATACCGATACTAAAACGTGCTTTTTGATAGTCTTTACAAATATTTTTTTGGGTTGTTTTGTTGTTCATCTACCGAATTAATTATGACGGAAATTATTTATTATTAATAACTGAGTTCAAATTGTCATAAAATATGGGATTAGACAAAAACACCCGAAACATGATTGATCACTATAATGGAAAGAATTTCCGGCACATTTTTAATTTAACATAATGCCGCTTGACGAAATCGTAATCAAATCCTATGAAAGCTTCAACGCTTGAAGTTACTTTAGCCGAGTCTTCAAGACAAAGATTTAAGAAATGGGGAACAAAAGATTAACGGAAAAACTAAAGATAGCTGTAATCAAAGCTAAAAGAATCGTAGGAAAAAAAAGCGTTTTCTATTCATAAAAATCACCACAAAAATATTAAGACCAACTAGAAAGAACAACAAATCTTAACAATAATAAACCATTTTTTTTATTTCACATACTCCTTTGTTAAGATTATATTTTCATTATTTATTGCTATCAGTAAATTGTAAAATAACAATAAAATATGTTGTAGTCGTAGCGAACATACCAAGAAAAGTTCTTCTATTTACATCAAAAAACCCGGCGGCTGTGGGCTTTCGAAAATTGTTTTTCAGTAGTCGACCCAAACCCAAAAGGTCCCTCCTTTCATTTGATTGATCTGCGAAATTTTCTTGAAGATCGTCACACAAAACAATTATCTTGCTGCTTTCAACGCACATCTTATCACAAGACATTATCAAAAATCCTATTGAAACCTAAAATTTTTTTTTGTGAAACACAACTCTTGCGCATTACTTGCTGTTTATACCAACAAAAACAATAACAAAATGCCTTCCGCCAGTAGGAGTTGCCAAAAGTCGGGATCTTCTTCAACAATGATAAGTGTCAACGAACTTAATAATAACGTACCGACGTGCAGAAAAAATACTAACAAGAGCCATCCAAAAATTTCATTGAAACCTTCGACAATTTCCCTTAAATTTCTCGAGACTTTTTCGATTTCTCCGACAGGTGATTTTCCGAAAATTTTTGTAACGAAAAACGATGTTGCCAAAAGTTGACGGAAATATTCGTATCGATAAGTGATGGCTGCGACTATGTTGTAAAGAAAAAATTGCATAAAGACAATGTAGTATATGCACAAATAATAGAAAAGGTCTATTACCACGCCTATATCTACAGAGACATAGTTATACAAAGTGTAAAATATAACTGTTACAGAAACCAAGTGCCACGTGATCAAATAATAATAAGGGTTGCAGGAATCGGATGGTTCGTTGTGGAAAAGTTTGTTGTCGAGGTGTTGCAAGGATTGGTTGAATTTCAACCATTTCTTTCTGTGCCAATTCGGCACCAAAAAAGTAACAGTCGCCGCAATTATTGTTATTGCATAATCAGCTTCGTGCACAATCAATTCAGTAATGAGTGAAGATGATAATTCTTCATCACCAAGACCAAGTTGGAAAGCAACATAGATTGATGTCGCTAACACGATAATTAGTAAAATCATAGTGTAGATTTTGTTACAAATTTGATGGGTAAGTTTTTTAAAATCATGCGCGGGTGTTTGCCCTAAAATAACACTAAAATTGTAGAAAACTCTTAAGAATTTAACGTCTCTTCTGGAACGTTTGAAAGCCATACCGATACTAAAACGTGCTTTTTGATAGTATTTACAAATATTTTTTTGGGTTGTTTTGTTCTTTATCTGCCGAATTAATTATGACGAAAATTATTTATTATTAATAACTGAGTTAAAATTGTCATAAAATATCGGATTAGACATAAACACTCGAAACATGATTGATCACTATAATGGAAGTAACTTCCGGCACATTTTTAATTTAACATAAGGTTACAATTAACATTGACACGAAATCGTAATCAAGTCCTATGAAAGCTTCAGCGCTTGAAGTTACTTTAGCCAACTCTTCAAGGTAAAGATTTAAGAAATGAAAAACAAAAGATTAACCGAAAAACTAAAGATAGTTGTTATCAAAGGTGTATAGAAAGTCGTAGGAGAGAAAAAAAAACGATCTTCATTTATAAAAACCACAACAAAAATATTAAGAATAATTAGAAGAGACAACAAATTTTAAAAATGCCAAATATTTTTTTTATTTCACATACTCATATTTTAAGATAACATTTTCATTATTTATTGCTAGCCTTAAATTGTAAAACGACAATAAAATATGTTGTAGTCGTAGCGAACATACCGAGGAAAGTTTTTCTATCTATATCAAAAAACCCGGCGGCTGTGGGCTTTCGAAAATTGTTTTTCAGTAGTCGACCCAAACCCAAAAGCTCCCTCCTTTCAATTGATTGATTTGCGAAATTTTCTTGAAGATCGTCACACAAAACAATTATCTTTCTGCTTTCAGTGCACATCTTATCACAAGACATGACCAAAAATCCTGTTGAAACCTAAAATTATTTTAGTGAAACACAACTCTTGCGCTCTAGCCACTATTTATACAAACGAAAACGAAGATAAAAGTCCGTCCGCCAGTATGAGTTGCCAGTCGGAAAGATTTTCGCTAGTGATATAAGTCAACGAACTTAATAGTGACGTAACGACGCTTACAAACATTAGGAGAAGGGGCCACCCAAAAATTTCATTAAAGTCTTCGATAATTTTTCTTAAATTTTTCGAAATATTTTCAATTTCTCTGGCAGATGATTTTCCGAAAATTTTTCTAATAGAAAACGATGTTTCCAAGAGTTGACGGAAATTCTCGTATCGACAAGTGATGGCTGCGACTATGTTGTAAAGAAAGAATTGCATAAAGATAATGTAGTATAAGCACAAATAGAAGAAAAGGTTTGTTACCACGTCATACCTTACATAGCTATACAAAGCGTTAAATATAACTGTTAAAGAAACCAAGTGCCACGTGATCAAATAATAATAAGGGTGGCGGGAATTGGATGACTCGTTATAGAAAAGTTTGTTGTCGAGTTGTTGCAAGGATTGGTTGAATTTCAACCATTTCCTTCCGTGCCAATTCGGGACCAAAAAAGTAACAGTCGCCGCAATTACTGTTGATGCAAAATCAGTTGTGTGCACAATCGATTGAGTAATGATTGAAGATGATAATTCCCCATCACCAAGATTAAAATCGAAGGCAATAAAGACTGATGTAGCTAATACGATAATTATTAAAATAATAGTGTGGATTTTGTTACAAATTTGGTAAGTAAGTTTTTTAAAATCATGCGCGGGTGTTTGCCCTAAAATAACACTAAAATTGTAGAGAACTTTTAAGAATTTAACGTCTCTACTGGAACGTTTGAAAGCCATACCGATACTAAAACGTGCTTTTTGATAGTCTTTACAAATATCTTTTTGGGTTGTTTTGTTGTTTATCTGCCAAATTAATTGTGACGGAAATTATTTATTATTAATAACTGAGTTAAAATTGTCATAAAATATGGGATTAGACATGAACACCCGAAACATGATTGATCACTATAGTGGAAGTAACTTCCGGCACATTTTTAATTTAACATAAGGTTATAATTAACATTTACACGAAATCGTAATCAAATTCTATGAAAGCTTCAGCGCTTGAGTTACTTTAGCCGAGTTTTCAAGAAATATCTCAATCAACGCTTCAAGGCAAAGATTTAAAAAAGGGGAAACAAAAGATTAACCGAAAAACTAAAGATAACTGTTATCAAAACTGTATAAAAAGTCGTAGAAAAGAAAAAAACGTTCTTCATTTATAAAAACCACAACAAAAATATTAAAAATAACTAGAAGAGACAACAAAGCTTGAAAATGCCAAATAGTTTTTTTATTTCACATACCTACTCATATGTTAAGATAACATTTTCATTATTTATTGCTAGCCTTAAATTGTAAAACAACAATAAAATATGTTGTAGTCGTAGCGAACACGCTGAGAAGAGTCTTTCTATCTACATCGAAAAACCCGGCAGCGGTAAATTTTCGAAAATTGCTTTTCATTAGTCGACCCAAACTCAAAAGTTCTCTCCTTTCATTTGATTGATTTGCGAAAATCTCTTGAAGATCGTCACACAAAACAATTATCTTCCTGCTTTCAGCACACATCCTATCACAAGACATGACCAAAAATGCAGTTGAAACCTAAAATTCTTTTAGTGAAACACAACTCTTGCGCTCTAGCCACTGTTTACCAACGAAAAGAAAGATAAAAGTCCGTCCACCAGTAGAAGTTGCCAGTTCGAAACGTTTTCGCCAGTGATAAAAGTCAACGAACTTAATAGTGACGTAACGACGTTTACAAACATTAGGAGAAAGGGCCACCCAAAAATTTCATTAAAGTCTTCGATAATTTTTCTTAAATTTTTCGAAATATTTTCAATTTCTCTGGCAGATGATTTTCCGAAAATTTTTCTAATAGAAAACGATGTTTCCAAGAGTTGACGGAAATTCTCGTATCGACAAGTGATGGCTGCGACTATGTTGTAAAGAAAGAATTGCATAAAGATAATGTAGTATAAGCACAAATAGAAGAAAAGGTTTGTTACCACGTCATACCTTACATAGCTATACAAAGCGTTAAATATAACTGTTAAAGAAACCAAGTGCCACGTGATCAAATAATAATAAGGGTGGCGGGAATTGGATGACTCGTTATAGAAAAGTTTGTTGTCGAGTTGTTGCAAGGATTGGTTGAATTTCAACCATTTCCTTCCGTGCCAATTCGGGACCAAAAAAGTAACAGTCGCCGCAATTACTGTTGATGCAAAATCAGTTGTGTGCACAATCGATTGAGTAATGATTGAAGATGATAATTCCCCATCACCAAGATTAAAATCGAAGGCAATAAAGACTGATGTAGCTAATACGATAATTATTAAAATAATAGTGTGGATTTTGTTACAAATTTGGTAAGTAAGTTTTTTAAAATCATGAGCGGGTGTTTGCCCTAAAATAACACTAAAATTGTAGAGAACTTTTAAGAATTTAACGTCTCTACTGGAACGTTTGAAAGCCATACCGATACTAAAACGTGCTTTTTGATAGTCTTTACAAATATCTTTTTGGGTTGTTTTGTTGTTTATCTGCCAAATTAATTGTGACGGAAATTATTTATTATTAATAACTGAGTTAAAATTGTCATAAAATATGGGATTAGACATGAACACCCGAAACATGATTGATCACTATAGTGGAAGTAACTTCCGGCACATTTTTAATTTAACATAAGGTTATAATTAACATTTACACGAAATCGTAATCAAATTCTATGAAAGCTTCAGCGCTTGAGTTACTTTAGCCGAGTTTTCAAGAAATATCTCAATCAACGCTTCAAGGCAAAGATTTAAGAAAGGGGAAACAAAAGATTAACCGAAAAACTAAAGATAACTGTTATCAAAACTGTATAAAAAGTCGTAGAAAAGAAAAAAACGTTCTTCATTTATAAAAACCCCAACAAAAATATTAAGAATAACTAGAAGAGACAACAAAGCTTAAAAATGCCAAATAATTTTTTTATTTCACATACCTACTCATATGTTAAGATAACATTTTCATTATTTATTGCTAGCCTTAAATTGTAAAACAACAATAAAATATGTTGTAGTCGTAGCGAACACGCTGAGAAGAGTCTTTCTATCTACATCGAAAAACCCGGCAGCGGTAAATTTTCGAAAATTGCTTTTCATTAGTCCACCCAAACTCAAAAGTTCTCTCCTTTCATTTGATTGATTTGCGAAAATCTCTTGAAGATCGTCACACAAAACAATTATCTTCCTGCTTTCAGCACACATCCTATCACAAGACATGACCAAAAATGCAGTTGAAACCTAAAATTCTTTTAGTGAAACACAACTCTTGCGCTCTAGCCACTGTTTACCAACGAAAAGAAAGATAAAAGTCCGTCCACCAGTAGAAGTTGCCAGTTCGAAACGTTTTCGCCAGTGATAAAAGTCAACGAACTTAATAGTGACGTAACGACGTTTACAAACATTAGGAGAAAGGGCAACCCAAAAATTTCATTAAAGTCTTCGATAATTTTTCTTAAATTTTTCGAAATATTTTCAATTTCTCTGGCAGGTAATTTTGCGAAAATTTTTCTAACGGAAAACGATGTTTTCAAGAGCTGACGGAAATTCTCGTACCGACAAGTGATGGCTGCGACAATGTTGTAGAGAAAGAATTGCATAAAAAAAATATAGTATAGACACAAAAAATAGAAAAGGGATGTTATTACGTCCTTCTCTGATAAGACATCGTTGAAAACGGCGTAAAAAATGACTGTTAGAGAAAGCAAGTGCCATGTGATCAAATAATAATAAGGGTTGCAAGGGTTGGAAGGCTCGTTGTGGAAAAGTTTGTTGTCGACATGTTGCAAAGAGTTGTTGAATCTCAACCATTTCTCTTTGTGCAAATTCGGCACCAGAAAAGTAACAGTCGCCGCAATTATTGCTACTATAACATCAGTTTCGTACACAATAAATTGACTGAGTGCTAGGTCTCCATTAAAATTAAAAGTGAGGGCAAAATAGATTAATACAGCTGATACTACAATTAGTAAAATAATAGTGTGGATTTTGTTACAAATTTGATGGGTAATGGTATGTTTTTCAAAATTATACGGGGGTGTTTGCCCCAAAATAGCACTAAAATCGTAGAGAACTTTTAAGAATTTAACGTCTCTTCTGGAACGTTTGAAAGCCATACCGATACTGTACTAAAACTACAAATAGCCTTTTGGGTTGTTTTGTTGTTTATTTACCCAATAAATTATGACGATAACAATTTATTACTGATAACTGAGTTCAAGTTGTAATAAAATGTGAAATTAGGCCAAACACCGGAAACGTGATTGATCACTAATGAAAATAATTTTCGTTACATTTTTAATTTAACCCTTAGCTACTGAGCATACAAATTCCAACACATTATCTGAACATTTGGATTTGTAAAAAAAAATAATTTTCCTAGTCAATAACGCTAAAAAACTGTTAAATGCTACGGTAGCGCAAGCGTCTAGTGGGCAGCACGCAAAGAGACTCGGTAAAGCGGGCGGACTCTTATCTCTAACAACTTTTTTATTTGCATCAAAAACGATCAAGAAAAAAGAAAACAAGCAACTGAATCACTTGCGTCGAGTTCCTTGTGGTCACCATTATTTTCAACCATGCATCAACTCAATTCCGATATTTTGGACATTTTCAATTGTCCCGGTTGTTCCCACTATATGACCACAACCATCTACAACTGTCCCGACGGTAAAATCTATAAACCCAAAAATTCTAAACAAAAAAAAAACAATTTTACGCAGGCCACAACTTCTGCCAGTCCTGTTGGAGCAAACGAAGAAACTGTCCGGTCTGCCACGTCCTTCTTAATGATACCAGAAATTACTCCATGGAATCCATTGGGAAAATCATAAGTTATCCTTGTGAGAACGTTAACTTGGGCTGCACAGAACTGTTGCAAGCAGGAGAGCTCCAAGAGCATTCGCAATCTTGCAGGTCAGTACA
The DNA here is from genome assembly GCA_951805265.1 of Schizotus pectinicornis. NCBI lineage: Eukaryota > Metazoa > Arthropoda > Insecta > Coleoptera > Pyrochroidae > Schizotus > Schizotus pectinicornis. The sequence goes on along the minus strand of OX638204.1, from coordinate 2,004,199 downwards.
AAAATCTTTACAACCTCAAACAACTCCGCCACGGTTGCAGCATGAGGAAATACAATTGTCGACTGGACGATTCCTGTCACTGGACAGGATTACATACCGAATTGAAACAACATGCCATATTGAAACACAATAGCCAAGTTTGGATTGGGGAGAAAAGAAATTGCATGTGGACACTCTCGATGCCGCAACAAGCCGTTTACGTAAGAAGTTATCAAAATAATAATTAATAATGAAAAGCTAACACCTGAGTAGGTAGTGTCAATTACTTTTTGAACTGTCACAAAATCACAAAAAAATATTTGAATGTCAATTTTCAGCTGATGGTGGCGCATGAAGAACGGTTTTTCGTTTGGAGAAAACTCCGCGGTGACGTCATGTATTGGGCGCTACAGTACGTGGGGCAGGCGCAAGATATCATTTTGTATTATTTCGAGGTGGCTTTAGTTCAGTTTCGTTTTCTTTTTGTAAATTGTAGTTCAGTTGCAGTTTCTTACGGACCAGTACCAGAACAGAAGAATTGTGGCGTCGGAACTCTGTCAGAGCGACATCAACGAAGACATTACCGAAATAATTGAAAGTGGTTTTTGTATCGCTGTTCCTCTAAACACCTTAGAAACGTACATAAACACAGATGGCGCAGTCCTCTACAGAGTGAAGATCAAAATAGCCTGAGTTCAGGACGAGACAACTTCATTTTTTTAATGTAAAGCGTAGGTTACTTGCGTAACAATTGGAAACCTGTTTGATACCGCGGTTTGCCAAATTAGTCATTTTATCAATAAAAACGAATTTTTACTGCCTCTAATTGATTATTTTAAAAACCATTAATCTATCAACAATTTCAAACTTTCAAAAAACTTTGCTTCTGCGATTTAAAATCACTCCTCAATTGTATAAAGTTGTGCAGAATAGACCGGTCCAAGTTTACCTGCGATATAACAATCAAACCTACGCCACTGCGTTCTGTTAACTTACCAAAGAATCCTCAGAGCAAACCTGCTGCAGATTCTCAGGTTTCACCAGCAACAAATTGCAAAGAGCGTGCAGAGTTTCGAACAATTCCGAAACTAGAGGGCCCAAATGTTTGGTGCACGATCTGTATTCGTTAAGATCACAAATCGCCACCATTGCACCTAAAATAATTGTTGTAATTAATTCCAGTCACGTTTAATTGCTTTTGATTAGGTACCTGCAGTATTAAACTGGAACTGCAGTAAATGGTCGTAGACGACGCGGTGAAGACGTATTCCAAGCTCCTTAAGTACTGAAGCGACGTTGTTACCATCTAAACTCATTTTGATTTCCTTAATGATATTCGTAATGTATTGCGAAACGGTTTTACATGCCTAAGAAAAAAAAATTACTTTTTGTTGGCGAAGAAACCTGACTTACCGGCGACGCTACAGTGTCGAAATCGTCGGTTTCTGGCTTAAAATCCGTCTTCTTTTGTTCGGATTGCAAGTAGAGTTTTACCCAAGTTGCGATAGCGTTCAGTGATCTGTTTGTAATTGAATTATTAACGGATTATTATTCAAAGTCAAGTCGTACCTGTCTAAACCCGTGTTGATTTTTCTTTCAATGTCCTCGAAAACGAATTTTTTCTTTTGCATGCTATCGTTGTACTTGGGGGTGTTGCTAGAGAGTTAATAAAATAACAAAATTTTCTCTTTACGACTTGGTTAAAAATAAGTCCAATAAATGAAGACAAAAACACAGAAAACGGGAGAAGAAACGCGCGGAAAAGTAGTTTTATAATAATTTCCACAAATAATAATTGTTGCTGACAATCCCATTACAAATAGACTTATCTTTAACAGTCCCAATCACAGGAATTAATTGTTATAGTTACATTATCATCGGTACCGCCAAATCAGTCAGTTGCTTCTCTAGCAGATGTGTTATGTTGTTGCTTTGAAGTACGACGGTGAAAAAGTATAGAGTTGGGGGACTCTTGGGGCCTTCCACGACAGGAACAGCTTGCAACCCCAACTCTAGGGCGTAATCCACGTGTTCAATCAGGAGGCTGTTTAGTAGACGGTCCAAAATTTGGGCAGCGTTAGCGGCGCGATCCTCAGGTTTGGACAACTAGAGGAAAAGTTAAAAAACAATCAATAAGTTTGTCAAGCAAACAAATGTCTTAAATTACCAGTTGACATCTTTGGAAAGCGTGTTTGGTGTCTTGAAGAATGGTAATTGCCAACTCTTCCGACAAAAAAGTTTCACCTCCATAATTCTCTATTTGCGCTATGTTAATGTTAGCTCGCGTCCCAATAACAGCTTGCAAGTCCCTTCGCAGGTCCTGGAATCTACCAAAAAAAACGATTATAAAACGTTTTGGTGATCAGCGGAATTTACCCCCCGGATTGAATCTGCTTCTTTTGATGGTTTTTGGATTCATAATAGCGCTGCAGATTAGCGGAGCTTCTTTCCCTCAAACATTTTAATTCCAGCCTGAAAGTTGGACAGTTAGAAACAAAAATTTGCATATTTTGTTGCGTACGTGATGTAATTGTCGATGTACTTGTTGAAAATGTTGCTCGTCAACTTTTTCAAATAATTTTTGTCGTTGCCCATGTTGAAAACGGAGAGATCGTTGGATAGCTGATTAGTTCTGCAAAATAGTTTAAATTCGTTTGTGGTTTACAGTTAAACCCCAGAGGCAAAATTCGTCGATAAAACAGTTTACTGTTAGTTAGTACTTTCATGAATTCCTCTTCGAATCCCAAAAATACCAATAGTACTTAGCAGAGAGAAAATGAGGTGAGATCACTTGATTGCAGCTCAGGCTAAGCGAAACAAATGCACAATCACTCACATCAAAACATATCCGATCACTATTGAGGCGGGTCGATAAGACAGGTTTCTCTAATTCAAAACTCAAGTTTACGTTACAAAAAGGAAGATTTTAATCAGTTAAAATAAAGATTATTGCTGCAAAGAATAATCAATTTAGAGGTAGACTGAGTTTAGAGGGCAGGTGGCGTCCTAACATTAACTTTTGTTTGCCCTTTATCAAATTAAAAGTAAGCGTACGTACTTGGAAAAAAGATCATACAGGGTGCCCAGATAGTTATAGCTATCAAGCTTCGACAACAACTTTGTCGCTATATGCTCCTGTATCTTCAAATGATAAATGTTGAGTACAAATTTTGCCATCACTTGCTCGGGATTATTGAAAACTTTTTTGATAATTTCGTGGTTGCGTTGACAGAGAGGCAGCAAATACGCGAAAACGTCCTTAGTGAGGAGACACCCCTGCAAAATTCGAATTTAAAAAGTTATAAAAATGTAGCAGAAGAACAAACGGCCTGGGTTTGTTCGATGTAAACATCGACGCATTGGGAGTAACCCTTGAACTGGCACAGAACGCCAGCAATTTCCTTCATTCTCTTCAAATCCTCGCGCCGTTGGGCAGTGGAGAACTCCTCAATGAGAGCACGTTCCGTCTCGTCGTACTTCCGCTCAATTTTGCGCTTCAAGCTTTCGAATCTGGAAAAAGTAACGAATAATTTCCATTACGGTCCTGTGTAATTTTTGCAAAAACGCTCCTAGCATCGACTCGTCAATAACTGAGCCGCGATAATTACGTTACGGTCCTGACCAATTGAAGGTTGTCAGGCGGCCGGCCACCTGGTGTTCATTTTGATAACTACGCACCGCACGCCACTGGGGAGCGTCTTGTTTTGATGATGTGATCAGCTGAATTCGTCGTTATTTGCCGAAAATCAACAGAAAGGTGCCGAAATGTTGCCAGAATTGCCCCGGCCTTACTGGTATTTAGGCATATTTCGCATCGTTTTAACCTGCGTTCCCCAAACGGGCTACATTCACCCCGATGAGTATTTCCAAGGGATGGAAATTTTTGTTGGTAAGTTCAATACAGCCCTGCAAGTTTGGGTGATAAAACCGTCGATTTTAGGTAAAGTTTTCGAAGTTGAATCGAGCCCCCCCTGGGAATTCAACACTTCGTTCCCGATCAGAAGCATGGCGTTACCCTACTTCACCGTTGGCATGCCCTACAGAGTTTTGAACCTGGCCAACTACTTCATCCAGCAATTAACCGGCGTTAACATAATCATCCCTTATACCCTCCTAGTCGCCCCGAGACTGGTCATTTGTTTGTTGTCATTTCTAGTTGATTTCAGTATTTACAAAATTTGCGTTAATAATAATGAAAAGTATCAAGGTAAACTGATAGTACTTGCAACTTCCTACGTAATGCTCGTTTACGGCAGTAGAACGTTTTCGAACACTATAGAATTAATCTTGTTCGCTTTACTACTCTATTACGTTTCAGAAAGTTTAACTTTCTCCAACATTTTGCTGAAAAAAAAAGAATACTTGAACTACCGCTACGAAACCAGCAGAACGACGGTTGAAAGGGTTAAATTCCACAAGCTCCGCCTCTACCTGTCCTCAGACTCCATCCGGAATTGTCTTGAAATCAGCTCTATAACCGTACTAGGCTTTTTTAATAGACCCACCTTCCTAGCTTACGCCTTGTTCCCAATTTTTTTCTGGTTGTACAGGGGACTCGGCAATAGGTTGGTGGTGGCAATGACGTTCCACTTGAGAATACTGGTTTTAATTGTGTGCGCTATACCGACTCTCCTGCTAGCAATCGGGATGGATTCGCTCTTTTACGGCTATTTGACGTGGGGTGAGATCGGAATTTTGGACGTTGGCGTCAACAATTTCGTTTTCACTCCCTTAAATTTTTTAAAATACAACACAGACAGCGCAAATCTAGCCAAACACGGCCTACATCCCAGGTTTCTGCACCTCCTAGTCAACCTTCCTTTGTTGTTCAATGTTATAGCGCTGTACGGACTCTACAAATGTCTGGTCCACGTCTATAAGTAAGTTTTTCAAACGACTCCAACTCTAATGGAGTTAGTTTAGTTATATTATTTCTGGTGACACTTTCAACGGTTGCAGCTTCACCAGAGGGAAGCGCCATCTGCTGCCGACTGTTCGGAGCATCAAGGGCCTCATGACGCTCTCCTTCATCGTGCCCGTTCTACTACTATCAATATTTCCCCACCAAGAGCCGCGATTTCTGATACCCGTCATTGTTCCCTTAATTTATTTGCACGCCGAAATTGTGCTGCCCGAAGCTAATACGAATCTTGTTAAATCCAAAGAAAAGTCTGTGGTCCAGCACGTGATCCCAATCAACGTTTCGCGTATTTTTGTGAAAATATGGCTGATTCTCAACGCCTTCTTTGTCATGTTTTACGGCATCATCCATCAAGGAGGCGTTTATCAGGTCACCAGTTACTTATCAAAAGACATGAAACTCAACTCTTTGAGTACCGAGTACCACATAATTACTAGTCATATTTATTCGATTCCTGAATCGTTTTTCATGCAGAGAGCCACAGATAAACTGTATTTTGCCAAAGGTCGCAAGTATACTGTCGATAAAAGAGTTTTTCTTTACGAAGAAGGCTCGAAAGATTTAAACGCGACCATCAACAAAATTGTTGAAATTCACGCGAAAACCGAAAGACAAAAGAAATTCAAACCCAATAAGAAATTTCGATTGTTCTTGATAATTCCGAGCAGTTTCGATGATAAATTGGGGTATTACGAGTATACTTCCAAATTGAGTTTTTCTTCAATGGGATCGGTTTTTCCTCACGTGAGCATCGAAACGTTTCCGGAGTTGCTCGAGTACTTCATCTATATCTTTCAAACTTTTTCGATAGACGAACTGGCAACGGTAATTCTGGATTCTTGGTATAAAATTATTGCGGTTTTTGGACTCCATTTGTATGAAATCACGACTGATTAATAACTGTTATGAGCCGATCAAAAAAAAAAAACATTCCTGTGTTGCACCCTGACCTTATCACATAAACTGACTGAATGTTTTAATGTCATCTAGTCACCTTTACCTTTTTTTTTATTTCAGCCAAGAGTAAAACATTGCGTAGCAATAAGTCAAAATATGAAACGTAGTATTTTTTAACCTATTTGACCTGGTTTTCTCCTCGCAGTGACATCTGTTTCACTCTTAGGTGAAATAAACTATAATTGTTATTGTTATGAAAATTTGTTTTTTCACTGTATGTAATTTAAAATTAATTTTACGTTTGTTTTTTTTTTTTAAATTACACAATATAGTATTTATATAATTTTATTACGTCTCGTGTTTTTCGCAACTCTTGTTTACGCAACCATTCCACTTTTAACGAAAAACAATATTTAACTTGGTCGAAATTCGACAGTCAATTTCTCCTCATTTTGCACTTTGGACGAGATCATTGCCTGTAGGTAATTATTTTATTTCTAACAAAAGAAAAAGCAAAAGTCCAAGAACACGGGTGGAGTTTCTCTCCCACCAACAAGTGTTATATCAGAAGTGGGACCTCCACATTGAGTTGAAGATTTTGTCTTTCTTCCAAACCATCTTCCCGTACGGTCCTTTCTTTGCGACCGGTAAACGTTTTTACTAATTTGATTAGCGACAGTAACTTACTTGGGCGAAGGCAAATCCTGCGAGATCAGGTGCAACTTCTGTATAACTCCGGCCGCTTCGTCGATCTGCAATTACGAGTTGAATAGTGCCGAAACAAGCAAAATTGTTACCCTCATAGGGTCCGTGAATAGTCCCGAAGTGAGGGGTCCAGTGGCCAAAAATTCGCTTAAATGCATCATCAAGTTTTGCGCGTCCACCACTCGAGCTCTAGGTCCATTCACACTATCCAGTTGGTCGCCTAAATGTAAAACTTTAGTCGCAACATGGTTGATTTTACCATCAAGTTCTTGAAAAGTTTCAATCGCTTGCTGCAAATTCTCAATCAACATTTATCTGTTCATTACAGGTGTCTGCACACATACTTTGTTTTGTTCAAGTAAATTGTGGATTTCTTGGAAAAAGAGAGTTTCGTCCTCACGGACAGCCGCTTCCAGTCTCTCGCACTTTTTCTGTTGTCTTTCCTCGAGTAACGTTAGATCTCTGCAAGAATTGTTTTTAATGGTCTTGCTGCTTTTATTTAATGACAGTGTTACTTGATTGCTTGGACGAAAGAATCGTGTAATAAGGTGGGATTGAAGTCTCCATCGCCCTCGGTTTTGGTTTCGGCAATCGTCCGCCAAGCTAGACGTTCCACAAATTCTTCAGCATCAAAAGGCTCCTGGAGGAAGAGCAAACTTAGGTAAAAATAATCGGCAACCAGTGCAGTAATTGGGTTACCTGCTCCAGTTCCTTCATGTACTGTTGCATCATTTTGAAAGCCTGGTTATTAACGGAAATTTTAAAGGGGCGAAGCTGCTGACGTTTAGAAATTTTGAGGTTAGAAAACTTCAATGTGTTCAAATGTCACAACAAAAACAAACGTCAAACGAGCAACAAGGTTACAGGGCCGGCTTTAACATTTTCGGACAAATAATTTGTTGGTTTGAATATTATCATTAATTTGTAGCTTCTCCACAATTGCAACTTTTACTAAAGCTACTTAAGAAGGGCACAAAAAAATATTTCACGTGTTGGCTCCAACAGATGGCGCCTCCCGTAAGACAACAACATAGATGCTATTTTCAACTGAAATCGGGAATTGGAGTAGAGGGCTCAGGTTTCAAATTAAAAAAGCAAGAAAACTGATAAGTTTAATTTTATTGATCTCGTTCACAATTTAAAAGTTGCCAACAAGAGTTAATTCACGATACATCTTGAAACTAGACTTACATACGCTCACTTTAGAATTGTATGTATGATTCCACTATAATTAATGCTAAAAACAATTAATACAAAATCGTCGAGACAAGTTTGTCGATCCTTAGATAGATTTTTGTTGCTTATAAAAACTGTCCACGCTAGCTGACAAATAACCAATCAATAACACTTCAGAATTGCGCCGCAAAGATAGCATAGGAGATTCCTTCCCACGGTAAAAAAGCTATAATTAATAAATTAAACATAATGTCGATTAACGTGTCCGGAAGCCTAAAGAATTCGTTGGATACAAAGGGCCGAAATTTACCTAAAACTAGTCTCACAGACGGGTTGGACTAATAGGAAAAAAAGTCGTCAAAAAAACATTTACAGTAGATGAAATTAATTAAATTAAGCACTCTAGCGCATGCGATATCTGTTGGTTTCGTGCACCTCCCCCAGTTCCCCTTTGAAATTGAGTTCGATGACGAAGTCCAAATCGCGATTGTTCCTCGGATTAGGTTTCATGGTGAAGACGCCGTTGATTTCCTCGCCTTTCTTCACGGTCATGTAATCCTCGAAATAAAACACGGTCTGTTTCCAGTGGGTGTACGGAGCGTCGGGAGCGGTAGTGAAACCGATTCTTTTGTGGCATTTGGTAAATTCCACAGTGAAAAACGTTACTAGAGCCTGAGCGTAGTCGTTTCGGCGCACCAAAAGATTGAAGGGGGCCGAAAACTCCAAATCCTCTTTTTTGACCGTGTACAAGTCAACTTCTTTAACAAGGCAAGAGTTAGAAACGACTTGTTTTGGGTCGACTACGTCAACTAAAGGCTCGCTAATGGCTACTTTGCGAATAGAACTCATATCAAAACCGTAAACATCATCCCACCAATTGATCTTTTCATCCTTGTACTGCCGGTCTTCAATGGCGGTAATGAAGAGGGAGCAGCGGTCGGGAAAAAGTAGACCGTCGGGTTTTAGCCACTTATCTCTAGCGAACAAAACAGTATCTAACATACTTTCATAAAACAAACAATAGCCCATCCATTCCGAAATGATGATATCCACGTGAGTTTCTCCATCCGGTAAGCTGATTTCTTCAACTTTCCCCTTGATTATCGTGATGATGTGGTCGAGTTTGTTTGTTTCGACGATTTTCTTGGCGTAGTCAACAATGTTGGAACACTCAACAGCGTAAACGCGTTTCGCCCCAGCTTTGGCCGCAAACATGCTCAAGATGCCGGTTCCGCAACCAATGTCCATCACAGTTTTACCGGCGAACAAGTGTTTATTGTGGTGCATCGAATTCCGATAAGTCAAAGTTCTTACTTCATCTTTCAGCATCTCTTCGTGGATACCAAAATGAGCGTATGAATCAAAATAGTAATCGCGTGAAGTCATCTCGTCCGCCGGAATATCCTCCATCTTCTCCTCCTTTGAGACGTGGTTGTTGATCGCGGGGGTCACTTCCATGCTTTCCATTTTTTGGAGGGCCTGGGGACCAAAAATGCGCATTTTTACCGGCTTCACCACGTGGTCAAATTTACGTCAAACTAATGCTAAATTTTAACTCTAAACGGCAATACTTGCAAATATTGGGGAATTTAGTTTAATTTACCTGGTTTAGGGGTGAGTATGAGGGTTGGACGGCGTCTTCGCGCCTAAACAATTTCTAGCAGCTGTCAATTTGACAATTTTGACATTGGAAATCTGGGGATTTTGGCGCGGCAAGTTACCAACCGCAGTGCTTTTTTGCAAAAAAGCCGAATGACGAAATTTAAACGAAAGTATGGGTTCTCCGACGCTAATTTACGTTCGCTACAGTTTTATCCGGCGACCGATGAAATACTTACGATTGATCCTGCATTTTCTGAGCTGTTGTTGAACACCAAAGTTTCTTTAACTTCGCACGACGCCATCACTGTCAGTCAATTCTCGCTCGCTAAAACTGGAACCTGCAGAAAGCGCATGCGCGCAGCAACGTTCATTATGGATTAACCAACCGCTCGCCAGGTGGCGCCCTTAGTAGAATAGGCGCCAAATTAAAAAATTGTAGAAGAATATTGCTTTTCTCCGCACCAGGAAGGACTGTAGCTTATGGAAGATAAAAAGCGTAAATCGCTTGTTCAATAGGTAAAGTGTAAAATGGTTGTTGCGTAAGACCTGCAAAATTTGTCGTTTGGAATTAACTACCTATGGCAATTTTTGTCCAGAAGCAGCGAAGCGATAATCGATCAATTTAGGCACAGAATGTCAGTCTTTGAGTGTAACAATTCAATTATTGTTGTTTTTCTTCACTAGTTTTTTGCAGACATAAAAAGAATTAATAGATTATACGATAATTATGTCTTGGCACTTTATTATCGAATAGCGTGACGCGCGTCGTCATAACAACCCTTGTGTCAACACTGCCACATGATGGTTTTTGTCGCAAAACACTTTTACTTTTAAAATGCCAGAAGAAATAAAACTAGACGTGGTGTTAAAAACCCAAAAAAGTCTCGGAAAGTACGTGAAAAAGCCCGTCTTAACCGAAAAGCTGCTAAAGAAACCGCCCTTTCGCTTCTTACACGACATCGTCAACACTGTGATCAAAGAAACTGGGTTCTTCAAAGGAATTTTTACCGACGCCGAGCTGAATTCCGAAAATGTGAAAGAAAGAGACGCCAAAGTGGCTTTCCTGACGAAATTAATTGAGGCAGTCAGTAAGTGAAGTCCACGTCATTGTTCCAAGTATTTATACCAATTTTTGCGTTAATTATTGATTTTTCTCAATTTTAGAAACAATAACGGGCACAAATTTAGCAGTGCGCCCCAGCAAAATTGTTGCTGGCTTAGAGCCAACCGAAACTAATTTGTTACTTCAAGCGATAGCAAAGGCTTTAGAGAAAAAATTGGATAGTTCTGAATACGTAAAACAGCTACAGTCTGGTGAAATAATAACAACCGAGAAGAAGAAGCCTAAGAAAAGTTCTGATAAGGACGAGAAATTAAAAAAAATCGCGAAAACTGCGCAACCAAAAGAGGAAAAACCAAAAACTAAACAGAGGACCACAAGTAATGAAACGCCCAAATCAACAGACAGGAGCAAGTCGAAAAAAGTGTCACCGAGAGAAGCAAAACAGAGGGATGAAACTAAATCGAGAAGCAAAACTAAAAAAAGTAAAGAAGAAATAAAGGAGTCTGCACCTGATTTACACAAAATTACGGCTGTAGAGGAAAAAAAAGAATTAAGTTCCAGAGAACTTTCTGCTGCGCTTGAAACCGAACAAGTGCCACCAAAAACAGAAGAAATAACACCAATTCCCCCAATAGAAGAAACTCCAGTCACCGATGAAGCATCTGTTGAAAGAGAAGAAATTAAGAAAAGAGCGCCATCGGCATCTCGACCTAAATCGGCGCGTCCTAAAAGTGGCGAGTTCAAAAACAAAATTTCTGAAAATGACGAAAAAGAACCAGTTCCCATGAGTAGTAAGGCGCCTCAAAACCGCCCCAAAAGCTCGTTGCGACCCCCTAGTGTTCGTCCGTCAAGTGCCAGACCTGGAGCGCCTAGGTTACGACCCGATTCCGCGCTTCCCGTGCAAGACGTGATGACTCTGGGCAAAATTAATGTTATCGTTGAAAGTTTCGACAAAGATGGAGACGAGGAGGAAACGGTTGTTATCCAGAGTAGTCCGGATGTAATCGAAGAAGCGCCAGTTGAGGTAACCGGGGAAAACAAAGGCCATTTGGTGGAGCAAATTTTGGAACAAATCAACGAAGGCGAGGGCGAAAATGGAAAGGTCGAGATAGACTGGCAGCAAGATGGTAAGTTTTTGAGTTAAAATTAGCAATATCTTAAGTGAGATAAAGAAAGAAGAAAAAACAGATTTAACCTTCTTTCATCCCCTTGAGACTTTTTTTACACTTCTTGATATGAGCAAAGTTCCACTAGTGTGAACGCTACGACTCTTCTGTGACGTATTCAAATTTACTTTTTAGGATTACATAGAAAGGACGCAAGTAAAGAAACTAATAATCTCAGAACCATGATACAAACTCTGACAAAAACCGCGAACCCTTTGGGGAAACTATTGAACTATCTCCATGAAGACATTGATGCCATGCACAGTGAATTGGAAACGTGGACTAATACAAAGAAACAACTACTTGCTGATATCGCAAAACAGAAGAAGTAAGTTTTGTTACTACCCTTTACAGTCAGCAATTTTTTTCTTTCAGGATAAGTGCTGAACTCAACAAGCCTTTGTTGGTGCAGCTCGACAATTTGAATCAAGAAATTGGAAAGTTGGAGCAAGAGATAGTGAATCTTCGCAGCAACATTCTCAGAAACGAGCTGAAAATTAAGGAACTGCTAACTAAATAGAAACTTAAGGACCACTGTTATTATTTGTCGATTTCAGAGAGGCACTGTTCTTGGAACAAATGAAATTTTGTGAATGTATTGTTATCATGATGTACATTATTTTAAATAATTACAAAAATGATTAAGTTGTTGGGTCAATTGAGCAATTGTAAATTTAAAAAAAAGGAAAAGGTTAGTAAGAGACTGTCTTAATAAATCGCAGTTTATGACAGTATCTATTTCCATTCAACTCAAATATCATAACGGCGTTAAATGGCAAACAGAAACTAGTTAGACAAATTATCAACAACTTACAATGAGACAATGCACAGATGTAAGCAACACTCATATAAAAAGAAGTATCATCCTAATTTAACCAAACAACTTATAAAATTACAGTTATCCTGTTACAACTTTTAACTTCAAAAATTTGATAGAAATAAATATCCAACATAAAAAAGGCGTAGTAGTTTTGCTAATATTCATCTTCATCGCCGCCGGCTTCTACTTCGTCAGGTGGAGCAAACCCTTCCTGCAACAGTAATTTCTTCAATAAAAATAAAACTTAACAAAAAAAAAAAGCAAAACCAACCTCGGTAGCATACAAAACATCCAAAATTTTCTGAATGAGGGGATTGACGTTTTCTTCAGATTCTTGACACATGACTTCAATATCTCGCAATTTTCCAAAATAGAAATCTCGTTCTTTCTCCAACCCGTCAATGGTGATCTAGACACAAGAAATTTAACAAAAACTCAGAAAACGGAAAAAAAATTACCTTAAATTCCGCCACTTGATTGGTTAACTCGTCTAGTCTACTGGCATCGCCACCTTTGTTTTGGGGCGCCTTCGGGATGGGTCTCACGTTGTTCACCTTGGGCACTAAAATTCAACCAAACCAAGTAGAGGGCGCCAAAAACTGCCGGCAAGCTCCAGACACAAAAGCGAAACAAGCGAGTTAAAAGCGAGTGTTTTAGGAGATTGCGGGGTAAAACGAAACGTAAGCAAGTGTTAGCAGCAGGCTCGCAGGGTTCCGCAGGAATTTTAACTGACGCTACCTAACGGCCAATAGCAACAAACGACCTCCTAACAGCAATTTCGATTAATGACCAGCTGCACAAAAAGAAACTTCAATTTCAGACTTTTGAAATGGTAACGCGTATTTCCTTTAATGCTCTCGGTAACACCAAATGACCCGGATGCGGAGCTTCAATACCTAAAGTCGCTCCAATTTTGTGCTTTAATTCCTTTTTGGTCGTTATTTTTCTTAGTAAAATTCCTGCGGCGGGCTGTGAGGCTAGTGGCAAAAGAGGTCAGTCTGACGTACTCGCTCGACCAATGGGCTTGGTGGGTGGGGCCACTTTAGCGGGCGACGTCGGCGCCGGTTTCCTCGCCATGAACGAGTTGGTGGCTTTGGGCACGTTGGGACCACCAGCGCCCATCGCTTCTCCGTTCCGGCACGAGAGGGCGTCGTAATCGTTGCCCCTATAGTTGGCGTCGAAGAACTTTTTGAACCATTGCAAAAACTCAAAGTTGTCTTGGAACCGTCCCTTCACTAGTTTGTCTATTGGTACTATCTAATCACAGCCACCAAAAAACAAAGAAACAAGCGGAAATGAAACAAAACATAAATGAGTGGGGTGTTTTGACGCATGCAAAACAACAAAATTATAAATCTAATGAGAGAGAAAAGAGGGGGGCGCGGGGGACCACGTGCGCGTCTAAAAAGGGGCAAGCAGCAGAATTCCGGGCTCGTCGACAAAGCGTCGGCAATGTTGAAATTCGGCGTTGTCGACGAGGGAATAGCGCCATTTACCCTGCCGTTGAGTTGGCGGCGGTTTGGGGGCGGCAACGTGAGGCGGCACCAGTCCCGAGGCGTGATGTTGGTGGTCGTGCGCCGCCGAACCGATGCTAATGCCGCCCCTGGCCTCGGCGGCGTCGTAATCTGCGCCATCGTAGTTGGCATCGAAAAATTTCTTGAACCATTGCAAAAACTCGAAATTGTCTTGGAAACGTCCTTTTATCAATTTATCTACGGGTATAATCTACAATTATCGCAAGGGGCCCGTTAATTGAGGCGGTTCCGAAACTCACGTGGGGGCTGCAGGGACGCGACAAGGCAAAACGCCACCATCACGCAAAACCAAAAACGATCGGTGGACTGTATTTTCAAAATTTCGATCTTAAGCGGACTGTATTTTGAGAATTTTTATTGACGGCGATTAAGTGGCCAGTGTTGCCTCTCGAGGATAGCGGGGTCCGCACTCACCTTGTCCACTCCCATTTTCTTGAAGCTGGCCTGTAAAATTTTGAAGTTCTGTATGTACTCGTGTTCGAGGTTCGTCCGGAACTTGACCCTCTTCAGTTGGACAGAAGCCGGGAACAGCATGTCCATGAATTGGCAGTAGGCGGCTCCCGTGCACAGCTCCTCGATTTTGCCGAAGCTGCTCTGGAGACACTCGTTCACCCATGCCAGCATATCATGCCGCGACAGGTTCTCCGACGTCACGTTCGTCGAGTATACGTTGACCGCCATTTCTGAAGCCGACAGGCGATCGAAGATTAAATTAAACACGCGTAATTATCGTACTTGCTATTTACAAGCAACATGCAATGTGTACAGTTACGACAAGAGTTCCAAAACCAAAAGTCCTTCGACACTGGGTCGCTCTTCAAACCAGACCGATTGACTTTAACGAGCGCCAGTAATTTTGGATCCACAAATTAAGCGTCCAGTATTTTCGAAGACGACTGTACATAAATTATGGTGATCATTATTTAACGCTACGATCCAGCGTTTCCCAATAAAACAATTTTTAACAATACAAACAAGTAACTGGAGGTGAAGCTATATTTAGCAAAATTATTCCTTTGGTAAAAAAGGTTTGAAAAGGCAACTTGATTGGAGACTGAGACTGCCGATCTTCTTGGTACCTTTTCGCTTTTGTTGAACCTAAATTGCCCGATAAATAGTTATCGATTGTCAAATTATGAATGGTCCAATTGTTCGGCTCATTACTTACGTCTGTACATTTTCAAACTAGCACTGATCGAACTTGACTGGATGAAGTCACGCCGAACACGCACCTTTTATAATGGCGGGCAATAAATTTCGGAAAAGTTAATACACCCGTGCCCATCGATGAGACAAATTCGATAATTGGTTAGTTAGTCACGTTTTGTAATTGAACGGTCGGATTAATTATATGAAATCATCAGCAACGCCTTCTTGCTCGCACTTCTTCGGTTAAGTGCCAGCGAGTGTTAATTAAAAAATGATATCTACATGTAGGTGCTTGTGCCAGTCACCAGTCAGGTTGGGCTATTGATTCTGACAGACACAATTGAGTTATCAATCGGAAACTTGGAAGCCTAAACTTAATTTGGCTGTTTTCTAAAATTTTTCTTGACCTTGTCAAAAAAACAATCAGAAAAAATTAGAGAATTTGTAGTTTTTTCTTCAAGACTTCCGAAATTTTGAGTCATTTTTAAAACTCTCTTAATAACCCTTTCTGTTCCAAAACTAAAAAAATTTCCCCAAACTTGTGCCATCGGATTAATGACGATTAATTTGGTTGACAATAGCAAACGTGCAAGGTGAAACTTGATTGGCAACACGAACCCCCGTAACAAATCCAGAATTTGGCCCCAATTTCCAAGTCTTCGCCAAACTCCCCACGGCCACACCTTAAATTTGAAGAAAATAAATTAACATAAAAAATAGGTTTGCAGCATTACGGTGGTTCTTAAAAAAATGCAATCGTTGGACCGAAATTAACTAATTCCTACTTGCAAATACCTGGCACTGTAATCAAATTTGGACCGATTATTTTGTTCTTTTGGACACCACGACGTTTAGGGTCAGGGCCCACCAAAAAGGGAGTGAGTCACATTAGCGGCAATTAGAGGTTTATGAGTCGGAAAATTGGCTATTAGAAGACTAGACGGGAGACACGTCTTTACGTAAGCATAGCATTAACACACATAAATCCAGTTTTCCAGCGCATTCCAAAAGAGGAAAATGAAGATTGTTAGAAACGGTGCGTTATGTTCTCATACCATTGAGTTTACTCATTATTAAAACGGCAACATTTTAGTTGACTGGAACGTTATTAGAAGGTCAACACTTGGACCATTTTCAGTCAAAGGACCTGAATACAAACGATTTATTTTATCGTAGTAGGTGATTTTCATTTGTTTCATTGTTTTAGAAAATGTCAAAAGGTAAAAAATTGGGGTGATTACCTTTCTTGAAATTTCTATGAACTGTAAACTGAAGAATACGGTCACGCGACTCTTTCGTGGGTTCCAGTGAAATTTCTGGAAAATTTTGCCAACAAAGTGTGCCATGTTTCAAAACAAGATTCATACAATTTGACAGTTTTTAAAGAGCTATGAGCTGATTTTTTTTTTGTACATTCTCAGAGACCTGGGGCGTGCAATTAACAAATTGAACATGTTCAAGAGTAATATTTTTAACGTGTTGCGGGTCTTATGGAACCGGAGTCGGGGTGCCCTGGCTCAACTAATGTCAAAAAAAAATAAGAAATTTCCGGGTTCAAGTGATGACGCCGGATTCTGATATAATCCCGTTAATCGACTCAATGCACTAATCGCCAAATAAAAACGCTTCAATATATCACTTGAGGCGAAAATAACGATACATACCGGTTCTTTACGGGATGTCGTTCCGTTAGGAAAAATGCCACTCGACGCGTCGCTTCTAAAAACCAAACCAATCAATTAAACCCCAATTGAAAACCGAAATTTTCGCCTCAGATTCACACGAAACACCAACAATTTCACGATTTTCCCACAATTTCAATGTTTAGGATCGGCCATGACGAATTTGACGTTTTCGGAAGTGTGGACGGTTTGGGAACGGATGTCGCGGTTTCGATGACAAACCGGTGAAGGGCGGAAATTGGTGCGGGTCGCGGAGGCGAAATTAGGGGTTGACGAAATTCCGGGGTTTTACCTGATAATGGGGAGGTTAATCTCGGTTGTCGGGAGTGGTTCGAATTTGAGCACTGATAAGTTTCAACACACCGGCATACCGGCCATTCGACCTTGGGGAATTTGACGGAGCAGAATTCCCCTAGATAAAACACCAAAATTCCTAAGCGTATAGTTGGTTGCATAACTAACATCTTCGGGTGGTTTGACCTGGGGAGTGAAGACACACGTGTGTGTAACCCCTGCCCTAAGGGTATGTTGATTTGTTTTTTTTTAAATCCCTGAGTTTTTTTACATCTATAAGTGATTTATGGTTGTTTTTTTTTTAACCTTATAATTATTATGAATTTTTCTTATTATGAATGTTTGTAAAAAGATATTCTTATTTATGCCAGATCAATTATATTCAAGAAAGCAAATTTGAAAAACTCTAAAATAGTTAAATATTCTTAAGTCAAGAGCTATTCTATGGCAAAGGGAGTGGGGAGTTATAAGGAAAACGGAGTTTAAAATAACCAATAATATATGGACACTATGAACAAAGAAAAGAATGTAATTAGCCCTAGTCAATAAATTTAATTCACAACTGTCACGTTTTCCCATTTCTAGTAAAAATTTATGTTTCCTATTTCTTCTGCTTGGTTAATCGTCTTCACCATACCAGCTTTTGAAACGGTCCACCGCGTTTAGCCACTTATCAAGGCCCTTCTTGCACTTCTCTACAGTTGCCTCACAAGTATTTGGCATAAAAGTCTTATCAATTTTCTTCAATTTCCACAAATCCTCTCTACTAGTCCAAATGCCTAATAACCAAAAAACCGCATAAAAACTGGGAAAAAATGGGGGGTAAGTTTCGAACCTGTTCGCATTCCTGCAACAAACCCTACTCCCAACACGGCCATTTCTTCGAACGCCAGTCGTTCGACGTGAAGTCCGGTCAAATCAGCCAGCAACTGACACACGAAATCGTTTTTCGAAACACCCCCATCGATTCTAAAAAATCAAAATGAAACCAAAATTTACCCCCATCAAAATTTTGTCTGTTATTACGCCACATTTTTGTATTTGCCGCTCCTCTCTTTCATCAACGTGCAATGAGCCAGTGCCATCCTGTATACAATGCTTTCCAGAACAGCCCTAACCATGTGGCTTTTAGTGCTAGTCGGTTTCACCCCCAAAAATCCAGACCCTGCCTTGACGTCGTTAATAGGAGGCTGCAAAATTTCGTTGAATTTCGGCCATTTAGCAAAAAACAGTCATTTCCTACACCTAAACCGCTGAAAGCTGGAATAAAATAAACGCCGTCAGTGTCGTCGATACTTGTCGCCAACTCTTGAGCCTCATCAGGTGTCGCAATTAAACCTGCAACATCACCATTAATTACCGTGAATAATTAATGACTTTTTTCAACAGTACCGACGTTCAAGAGCCACTGCATCAACGATCCGCAATCGTTACAGGCAACCTCCCCCAAATGTCTGACGTCACCATTAAGATCCCACGCAACTAAAGGGTAGATTCCTGTAACACTAGTGTGGATTTTATCCCCTGTATTAACGTCCAGGAAAGCTCCTGTTCCTAAAGTCACTTTGATATCGTCAGTGTTGAAACAGCAAGATGCGTACATCGACGCCGATTGGTCCGCCATCTACACAAAAAAAAAAAACGAACTAACCAAAAAACTATAGGTGTGACGTCATCATTACCACGCATTTGATAGGTATAGCAGCTCCGAAATAATCGGCATGCACGTTACCGAAATCGTAATCGTTAGGAACGACTCGAGGCAAGATTTTAAAAGGAATTTTTAGAAGCAGTTTAGCCCACGACCCCCATTCGCGGACGAAAGGGTCGTAGAAAGCGGTGGCGGAGGCGCTACTAACATCGGTTACAAACTCCTTGGCTTTGGTTAACTTGTAAATTAGCCACGTGTCAATAGTTCCGAACATAGCGTTGTTGGAGGCTATCGCCTCTTTCACTCCAGGAGTGTAGTTGATGGCCCACAAAAGTCGTCCAGTTACCTAATCAATTTTTTTCTTACTATTGTTATTTAAAAAAAAATTAAGATAAATTACGTGATTTGGGGCGACTTTTAGCCTGCTACCGGTTAAGAACCTGTCCTGTCTGGTCAGTAGATAGATGCTATAAGCCCCCCAACGCGCTACCTAGAATTCAATTAGAATTTAATTTGATTGTTGCTTAGTGACGGCGATTGAAATTACTGAGAAAAGCGTGGACGTGTTAAGCTTCTTACATAATTCTTTGCTTCTCATGTCTTTCCAGGTGATGAAGTTGTGGAAGTGTTGTCCGTTGTCGGTTCTCCAAATGGTGAACGTCGACCTCTGGACCGAGATTCCCATGCATTTGATGTCGTCAGCGGTCAAATTTGCGTCTGAAGAAAAAAAATTAACACAGCCGTCACTAGGAGAGGGGTAATAGTACCGGTAATGGCGCCCCGTATAACTTGAACAACCCTCTCCCACAACTCGTCTGGGTTAATTTCGTAAAAACCGGGGTGGGGGTATACAAGTTTTTGCTAAAATTTTAATTTTTTTTTGAAAAGTTGGGGTTGAAAGATTCGAACTTACGGTCGTGCTCGATTTTCCTACAACTTCAGCTGAAGAGTTGAGGATTTGACACCTGATGGTTGTGGTGCCCACGTCCAAGCAGGCTATGTAGTCTTTGACTTCTGACATGTCTCCATACCTGCCAAAATTCAGGGGAGTTGAGATTAATAATTAATTGACGTTGTTGCAGGGTTGAAGCGCATGCGCGTTAGAGGATTACCCGAAAGAGTTGGTGCTGATGGAGCACATTTTTGGTAGCTTATCGGTCATTGAAGGTGCAGCAGCAACTGAGGGTATTGTCAACACTTAACGCATGCTTTGATGTTTCGATTGCCAGCTCTAGAGTTGAGTAATTACAGCTTTGTTGTTAGAATATTCATTATTAATGGTATCTCGTCGCTTTAGGAGATATGTAAATATTAGGTGTATGGATATTAGCTCTATCTAGTAATATTTCTACACATTCCTAGTTTGTTTCAAATTACTGAAAGCATAAATATTGAAGTCAAACCAGAATTATGAAAAATACTAATGTTATCAGTTTTGATTAAATTTTGATTTGATTTTTGTATTATTATTACTATTTACAAAATTACTAAATTTTTGGTTTACGTTGATAGATTAGCCTCATCCAGCTAGTCAACTTCAAGTGATGTGTTACTGGATGCCTACATATTGAAGTAAATTCTTTATAGACCATATTTTATGGACCTTTTTCAAACAAACAAAAAATGATTAGCAAAGCTTATGGCAAAGTTAGTTTATTGTTTAGTTTTTCGTCCTAATGACGTATTTATTGAATAGTTGTAGAATTTGTTATAAGAAAAACTTGTTTGAATCATGAATGTTTTTCGCAGAAAGAAAACTTTCTTTACCGTGATTCATATCAAGGTAATGCGGCAATTTCAATTGTTGCATTGGCATGCTGGTCCCACTCATTATTGCACAATGCTCTTACCAAAACTTGCAGCGCTGACAAAAATAAATAAATAACGGCAACTCGCATTTGTTTAAACAAACCAGTTATATCACTATGTACATACTTCACTGATAATAACTTAAAAATAAATTTGTTTAGAGAAATTGTTTAAATAGGTACTCACGGTTATGCTAAACTTGTGGAAGGGAAGAACCTATTGTACAAAAGTTTTTGTGCACCCAAGTTGAACTTTGGCCCAGTTTTCGTTCATGTAATTTCCTATTGTTACTTTTTCTATTTGAACTCTGTTCATACAATGTTTGTGTGGCTGACTTTTGGCTTATCAATTCGTCGCATTAGCCGCGATTTTAACCAAAACACGCATGCGTTACTTAAAATTGGTGATCTTACAATTACAAACACAACTAGTCAACTTAACTTATTTTAATTGTTCTTTAATCACCGACTGTGACGGAATGATCACGATAACACAGCTCAACGTCGAACCAGAGATTAAACTATAGAGAGGAAACCTTGACCCGAACCTTCTAGAGACTTTATTTTGCCCACTTA
The DNA here is from genome assembly GCA_951805265.1 of Schizotus pectinicornis. Lineage (NCBI taxonomy): Eukaryota > Metazoa > Arthropoda > Insecta > Coleoptera > Pyrochroidae > Schizotus > Schizotus pectinicornis. Next base: position 1,983,175 of record OX638204.1, on the reverse strand, counting down.
TTTTTGCATTATTCTTTTCTTGGCCTTGACGTTCAAGTTGCTATACAAACTCACTCAGGTAGGTACATACATGCGAAGCAGGTGTTTCTTAATAGCCCTATAATTATTATTCGATAAGTAAAAGTAACTAAGAGAAAAAAAAGTTGCTAATGTATGTAGGTATTTAAGTCTAGTCACACCAACGGATTAATCCAATCAAGCTACACTTGTTAAATTTGATCCCCACGATCAAGATATCAACAACTACGTGCATAGCTAAAAGCAAATAAGGGCACTATTATAGTGCTCAGTCTTGAATGAAGCGATAGGTGATAGTTGATCAGCTATTCTGGCTGCCCCTGTCGAGTAGGCAGCCAACAATGCGGCGCGGGCGGCGCTCCCGCAATCCTGAAAACTCGCCGGTCTGGAAACGTTAATAATAGCCGGGCGTCGCGGCGCCGTCAGGGTCAGAAATTTGTGTCGGGCCCGGCGAGCTGCAGCCTAGTCCGAGCCTGGCGATCAGCCATGTGCGAGCGTCGCTAATTTCCTATCTCCGGTCGTACCACTCATCTCAATTCTGATCGTTTTCTAATCGTTATTCGGACCGACAGTCAAGTGCCAAAGCCTCACCATGGATCCGGAGGCGTTCCTCGACATCGCCAACCAGGTGGTAAAGCTCAAGATGTTTCCCTACTTCGACATCGCGCACTGCACCCTCTGCGCCCTGTCCGTCAGGGAAGACCTGGGAAGCGGTACGTATCTTAACTCCTCGAACACGACGGCCACGGCTCACCAGTAACGCGATTTACAATGCGATCCCCTCTTGTTGGCCGGATGCAATGTACTTTTTTGTGATGTAATGTAATTACTGGCGATAATAGTTACGGCGCCTGCGTCGCCCGTATTTATTTCGGGACCGGGAACGTGGACGTGTTGACTGGAATAAGGGAATATGAGTTATTGGAGAAAATTTAGATATCGAACGTCACGCTTTCACGATTCAATCAACAAAGACCGGCAAATCAACAAGACAAATTGGGAAAACTAAGTACAAAAAGTTTATGGATTATGTAACAAAATTATTGAACAATCACTCTATTCAGGTGTAGGTACTCGAAACCGCTTGGCTTTGGCTTCAATATAATCGTTTTTTATCTTTAGTTGAGGTTGAAGTAGCTATTTTTACGTACCCACACCTACACAACGAGAAATTATTGCTGATAACGTCGGCGGTAACGGTAATACGCTAATATAAAGCGCCAACAAGTGAGTGCTTACGATATGAACTGTCTATTGTTGATAAGCCAAGCCGTGTTTACCTTTCTAACGGCACTTAGAAGGCACGTCAAGATCTTACTAAGAAGGAATCTTGTTTCTACACTTTTTCCGAAATCTTTGCTGCCTCTCTACAACTACTTAAGTTAAGAGTTGACTTCGTTAGATGTGATTCAATGACTATTATTATGAATGAATCCTTTCTTTTCTTCATTGTGTTTCCTTCATTTCTTCTATTTACCTTCTGAATTATCATTAAAACATTAGAAACAGCTCGGTTTAATTTTAATCCGCTGCTTAGCATGCTGTTGTAGTTAGATATAAGTGTTTGAAATCTTGTTGATCCTCTTCAGGCGCTCAAGCATTCTCCCGCAAGCACCCCCTGGCGTGTTGGCTCTCCTACATGTTGGTGGTCTTCGCTGGCGGCATGGTGGCTAACGGACTCCTAGCAGAACCGATCCTGGCACCACTCAAAAACACTCCACAACTCATGGTCGCCACGCTAGTTTGGTGAGTTTCGACAACTTTTTGGTTTAGTTTTAAAACTCGATTTTAGGTACGTGGTCTTCTATACTCCAATGGATGTAGGGTATAAGTTAGCGAAATTTTTGCCCGTTAAAGTTATCTTTTCTGCCATGAAGGAAATCTATAGGTGCAAAAAAGTATACGATGGCGTCACCCACGCCGCCAAACTCTACCCAAGCGGTTACTTGATAATGGTGATTATCGGCACTTTGAAGGGTAACGGCGCCGGGTTCACCAGGCTCATGGAAAGGCTAATTCGGGGCGTCTGGACCCCAACTGCCATGGAATTTATGCAACCCAGCTTGTAAGTTTTCTGTGTTGACCCCAGCAAGGGTGTTAATTAAAAAATCTTTTTTCCAGCTACACCAAAGCGTCTCTCGTGGCTTCAATCATTTTTATTTTGGACAAGAAAACCGAATTGATCTCAGCCCCCCACGCTTTAGTTTACTTCGGCATCGTCATCTTCTTCGTTTACTTCAAATTGTCTTCCATCCTTCTCGGAATCCACGATCCCTTCATCCCGTTCGAAAATCTGATGTGCGCGCTCTTCTTTGGCGGAATTTGGGATAGTTTGGCCAAAATTTTGGGCAGAGGCCAACTCAAAGAGGGCGACGTGAAAGACGCCAAAAAAACCAACTGATGAGCTGTTTCTAAAAGCTAAATTTGATCAAGTGCGGAATATCAAATTTAACTTTTGCTAACGGTGGTTGTTACCAAAGACTTGGAAGTAATACCCTACATCCGAGATGTGGAGTTTTACTTCGCCAAAAAATCGAGTATTGTACCAAAATGTTTTATTTGTATGTAATAAAATTGTTCAACAAAAATCAGTCGGTGTTCAAAACCAAACAAACTCCCTGCAAAATCCAGTGGCTGGTGTGCTCAGAGGTTCCCAAATCGGCCTCGAAAACTAGTCCAACCCCCATAGCGTTCCTCCTTTGAGACGTAGTGTACACTGGGGTTCTTAGGGTGTTTTGCAACTTTAACCTGAAGGCTTCGATGGGGATCACGTTAAGGACCGGCAGCTTTTCTATTAGAACTTTGGGAGCGGACCTCCTCAAACACTGATTTTGGACGTCCCATCCCGCGCCTTCCAAATAGAGACCATGTAGCATACAATTGCCCTAAAATCATTGGTAAAATCTTCAAACTTTTTTCCATATTGATCTTACCACTGGAGGCCTTAACGTGACATCCATGGGATCAACGTAAGTACTAACGTTAGTGTAAATGGTGGACCTATCTAGCGGCCAATTATTGGAACGGCAAGCTATTTGCACCAAGGCCGCTAGGTAAGTTTCGGGAATGTGAAGGCCCGATATCCACAAAACCACAGGTTCTCCGTTGTTGGACTAAACCAATCAGGTTTAAATAACTTGTTGGGTTTCTTAATTGCAACTAATTACCCAAGTAAAGTACTGCTCCTGTCGTTTTTCAAAATGTTCCATCCAACCTCCAAGGTTCTTGCCGGTGGCAGGTGCTAATTTTCTCCAAGCACTCGGCAATTGGCCGTTGAACAAGGAATAGGCCACGTTGTCCAAAACCGCATCCATCCCTATATCGCCGGCCAACGCTTTCAAGAGTTGCCGCAAAGTCCTCGCCATGACCCTAATAAGTTTGTTGAAACGCTCCAACTCTTGCAACAAAACCACTACAGTTGGAGACATGACTCTTTGGAAGAAACGCCGCACTTTCCAAACTTCGTACTCTTCTGGAATCTTTCTCAAAATGTCGTTGGTGACGTTTTCGATGAACTCCTCGCGACTGACCCCGCCCCCGCTGGAAGCTACATTGATTGAGTTAAGCGATTCGGAACAAAAAAGAAACCCTACAAGTTTGCGGCTGCAATTCGATCAACAACCGCCACATTTCCTTAGTTGCTTGAGTGTAGTACCCGATCTCGGCGTTGGGGTGCAACCCAAAAACGTCAGGACTGTTCGCCAAAGGTAACTCGTCGATTAGCGCTAAAATTTCGAATGGTTGTCAGCTTGGTCAAAAATTTTGCAAAACTCACCAATGTAATCGTCTTTAGTGCCATCTTCCGGAATGGTATAGTCGACGGTAGAGTCATGGTAGAAATGGAAAGGTTGGAAAGTGTCGAAGAGAAAATCACCCAAGTACTCCTTCATGTAAGTTTTGACTATTCTCCGGTCGTAATCGTCAATCACTCTTCCTCCGTACATGACTTCGCCTATCAAATACTTGAGACTGTTCCAAGGAATTCTTGCGTCTTTGGCCTCTAACGCTTTATTCAGATAAGTTTCAAAAATTTGAACGCAAACGTTAAAATCGGATTCGTTGAAATCGTAACAAATGTTCCAGCCAATTTTGTCGTACTTCCTCCTTTCCTGGACGACAGCATGAAAGAAGGCTAACACGTAAATTAGGGACTTGAAGGCGGAATGCGGGCAAGAGTCCAAAGTGTTTTGCCTCATTTTAAAGTAGGTGTTGCGCAAATTCAATTTAAGGCCGTTGGGAGGTTCCGTGACCACCTTCAAGGAACTTTGGAGAATGCCAATGGGAAAAGTGTTGACTGGATCGGTCGTCAACCACAATCTGAAATCTGGGTGAGGTTTCGACACTTTCTCCAGCAACTTTTCGAGTTGTCTGATAAAACGTAGCAATAAATGACAATTTTGGAACATCAACCATTGTCCTCGCGCTATTGCTGTTTCTAGCAACGCAACAGCAGCGGGTTCCTGGCCTTGTCCCAGAGACAAGTACCTAAATTTTCCCCCTCCAAACCCGCAACGGTCCGCTAATTTCATCAATTCAGCAGTGGGATCGGACCCTGGACTCAAGACGAAGATAACTGGAGTCAGCGGATTGCTTTGGTCGAAGATGTTGTCGAAACTTATAACCGGGGGCATTATGTATTCTTCTCCGGTGACTTCGGTGATGTAATCACCAACAGCTCTGTAGACGCGGTCGACCCGGAAACACCGCAGCAACATCAAAACTTGAAAGGGGTTCAAACTCTCCTTGTAGCCGCAAGGAAATTCGATCGATTCTGGAGCGTCCAAGTCGTACCATTTCTGCCACTCTTCCAAATTCCTTTCGATATCGTCGGGGAGTTTCTCGAATTGTTCTGCAAAATCCGTGGATAGTTTCATAACTTCTTCCCAACCTTGAGGCGTGATGAAGGTGGCGGGATTTTCCCTTTGAGACTTCCCCAAAGACACGGAACCTTTGATGAAGAAGTCAAGTTCTTGCTGCGAAATTTTTCCGTCGTGTTGTTGCAATTTCGCCGTCATTTGGAAGGAAAACAGCAACTTGTGACACTCAAAGATGCCGGTGCAACCGTAATCGTAAACGCTCTTCGTGAGGGTGCCAATAATGTTGAGGAGTCTCTTCGCCAAAACGGTGTGAGGCAAAGCTTTCCTGAGAGAGTACGCAAAAACTTCCAAATAGGAAGAGAGGGAGTATTGGTACATGGCGTTAACAGTTGCCATGTCCGACAAAACGAAGAAAAGAATAGCTCCACGTGTGGAAACTGACCGGTAGCCGTCCCTCAACTTGTTGATGTCTTTGGCGGTTTCCGCCGCCAACTTGAGTTTTTCACTCACTTCCTTCGCTTTGGTTTTGGTGTTTTCCAAAGTTTCGACTAGTTCGACGTTGTCCAACATGTTTCCGGTAGTGGTTGACAATTCTCGTAATAAAGAGTCTTCTAAATTTTGGAGCAAACTCTTGTTTTCGCTGGTTTCCGCTATCAAACTTTCTCTTTGCTCCTCCAAATCAGGTCTTTCGTTTCTCACTACCACACTCAATAGTTGATCTTCCAGCCCCGACAACGTTACCGTATAATTGATGACGATAGCGCTGGCGTAAACCGAGGGGTTGAACACGGGGTTGGCAAATTTGGTGGTCATGTACATTCGAAAGTTTGGATCGTAATCAACTTCTTTATCGCCCAGCATCACGAAAACTCTGCCACTGACTTTCTTGACGTTCTTCTGGATGACCGGTTCGACAACGGGGTCGATGTAATCGTCAACGTCCTGGAAGAGAATGGGAGAGCCGTATTTGATCGCCATGTCTAAGTATTTGAGGAAATCGGCATCGTTAAAGTTGAGGATCTTCAAGTTGTTCTTCTCTTCGCGCTTCTTGATCCAGGAGAGGGCTTGCTGTTGGGGATCGATGCAGAGAGGAAAACGGGAGCCTCGCATCGTTAAAATTCCGTTTTGGACCGATAATTCGTCCGGAGGAAGTCCCTGTGAGGTCCAAGCGCTGATCTCGACGTCATTGGTCAACGTAGTGTGAACAAAGAAAGGTTGGACCAAAGGTATACCTTTCTCTAAAATATCACTTTGCCAGTCGTCATAGACCATATTGTTTCTAAACTCAAAAGTGAAAGGGCCGCAGTAACTTAGAAAAGCAGAAGACAACAAACAACTGCCAACCAAACGTTCTTTCTCCAAATGGAGTTCCTTCAAATCTTTCGTCCATCTAGCCTGTTCGGAGCTTAGTCCAGAAATTAACTTGTCAGCGGCGATAAGTCTTCTCATCATGATGTCAGTTTCTTCCTGCAACTCTTGTCTCTTCTTCATGGCAGCCTCGTACTTTTGGTTCAAGGCCTCCAAATCTTGTTCGAGTTTGGTGATCTCATTGTAGAGCTTTTCCAAGTACTTCTTGGCAGTATCATATTCTTTTTGAAGCTGCTGTACTCTTTCTTGTTTCGGTTTGACTTCACGGTAAACAGCACAATACTCCAGGACTGCTATAACAAACTTCAGAAGGCCATATCCGGCCTTGCTGACACTCTGCATGTCGTCAAGCTTCGAAGACTTCTTCATGTGAGCCTTCACTGCTCTGATTTGAGCTTGCGTGATCAAATTGCAATTCATTTCTTGGAGAGTCCTTAAGAAACTGGGGTCGGCCATGATTCCTTTGGCGGCCTTCCAGTTAACCTCTTTGACTCCCCTGATAATAGCCACGCACTCGCAGACGATCTGGACAGCTTCTGGAGGAGTGGCAAAAGATCTAATTTCAGTTATATCGGATTTGTCCAAGTCGGAAAGGGCTAATCTCGCTGTTTCTAGAGCTGGTAGCGCTGCTGATAACGCCTCTTCAGCATCAGCTTGTTCCAAACCTATAATCCTAGCTTGCTCTTCGATTTCGCTACTCTTCAAGGAAGCAATATCCTTTTTCTCGGTAGCGGTTTTAGTGCCAGCGTCGATTTCAGCCAGCATGGCCTCACAAGCCGCGGTGGCTTTGCTCACAGTTATCTTTTGAATTGCCAACTTAGCGTTAAGACCTTCAAGTTCGGCGCTAGCTTCTTCGATTTTAGCCATGCCGCTCTTCAAACGATCGCACAGAGCGTCTATGTATAAGTTCTTTTCTTCCAGCAGCTTCAGGTAAGTTTGCATCAAATCCAGAAACTGTTTTGGCGTCACGTAATTTTTCCTTCTCAATTTTAAGAGGTAATCGTTGGTGTATTGGACCATGCTCATGTGCACGTGAACCACGTGCTCGATTATAGGCGTTCTGAATTCTTCGGGAATTTTGGGATTTTCCTTGAGAAAAACTGAAGCTACCGCAAACAAAGCCTGGAGGGGCCACGGAAACAGCCAATCTATGGTGGTGTTGTTGACCAAACCGGGAAAACTCCTGCACCGTTTGCTCAAAACGTCGCTAGAAGGCGACATCGCGATCACCATGTGGAGGTTATCGCTGCAGGTGTTGACGAAGTATTGCCAAACGGCATCCTTGGTGACGGCGTAACCGGCGTTTTGCGCCGCTGTTCGACATTGGCTAATAATCTGCTCTTTGTCGTCGTCACTAAACAACGAAGGCACTATGCCGATCATCAAAATGTTATTGATAAACTCCAAGAAACCTTCATCGACAATCTGGGCAGCGGTGAAGTAAAAAACTGTCGGTTTCCGGTCGATTCCCAACATGGCGTAAAGTTTCTTCAAATCGTCTTTGAAGGAAGTCTCGTTGTAGCCTTTACAAAGAGTGATGGAAAACATCTCGCAACCGGCAGTGAAAGCCGCCAATTTGGTCAAACTTAATTTGCCACTACCACCAACACCAACCACCATGACGTGACCCTTTTGCAACCTCAAACCTCTATGGATACGCGTCAAGTGTTCCAGGGCGTCATCAAAAAGAACTATGCTCAGTTTCTCCTTTCGCTCGTTGTACTCTTCGATGATCTCTTGAAATAAAAAGTAGATAGCTTCGTAATCAAGCAAATCTTCGTAGTATCGACGTTCTTCTTCGTTAACGGCATTGCGGTAGTCGCCGAAAAGAAGAGGATCCCGCATCGCGTATTCAATCACGTCAATAACTTCCTCCACTGTCTCTTCTGCTACCTCTCCTCCTTCTTCTGTTATCATCGACTTGACGTCGTCGGCGTCATCAAAATCGACGATTTCTTCACTTGCTTGAGGCGGAAAGTGAAGCTCGATCTGCCCTTGAACTTGAGACCTCATAAAATCTTGGTCCTCAGTGTTGATGAGTCTGTCGCATATGACCCGGGTAAACTCGTTCCTCCACACCCTGACGATTTGGTGACGTAACGTGTAAAATTTCGCGTCAGTTATGCACAATCCAGCCACGATTCTAGACAAATCTCTCATGTTGAAGATGTAATGAAACTTGCTCGGAGTCGGCGGCAGCTGTACCACGATCACGTTGTAGAGGTTCAACGTCATAGTAACTAGAGTTGGTGCCAATTGCGCTTCTTCCTCAAAGACGGCCAGGTGTCCGGCCAAAATCGAAGTGTAGATGTGGTGAAGAGTCGCGGATGTCGGAAACACTAAATTGATGACAGTGAACATCGACATGAAGCGAGGATCGACCTCGTTTCGGCCACCTCCAGCCACCCCCATCGCGGCAAAATACGAAACGTCCTTCAGCATCTTCCAGTTCAAATCTTTGCCTCTGTCGTAGAAGCCGTGACGTTCAAACAGCAATTTGAGGAGAGCGATGGGTTGTTGGGTGCCGTAATCGTCGACCTGAGGCATGTTCATGTCGTCGATGAAGCAAATCAATTTTTTACCCATCGGAGGGCCGTAAATGTCTTTGGTCCGTTTCTCGACCGAAGATTCCAAATTTTGTTGGACGTCCATCGAGGAAGTTCTCGACGAAAAATTGATGTTCAACAAGATGTAGATGTCGGGATTCAAGTTTCTGAGAAAATCTTGGATGATGGCGGTTTTCGACGTGCCGGTTTCCCCCACCAACACTATCGGTCGCAAAACTTTGTTCATCAACTTCAACAGTTGCGTCACTCGAACCGTATCGACTGTTGGTACCAGAATTTCCGAAAATCTTCGACCGCGATCGTGGGCGTATTCAGGAATCATCCACTCCCAAGCTACCCAAACTTGCCTCCTTACATCGAAATAGTAGTCGTAGAACGTGGAGTAAGCTGCTGGAATGTGGCGAGTGTCGCAAGGTTTCTCCTGAGTGTCTTCAACTTTCAACATCGACGCCTGGTTTTTGACGAAATCGTCAAAATCCAAGCGACAAGCGTCGACGAGGGCGGCTCCAACCGAATTGAAGATGCTGTTGATGAAGATCGCCTGCAAAAAGTCTTTATCTGCCTCTTCTTCGGGATCGCGGGTATCTTCGATTGGTTGCGGGTAGATGGCGTCGATCATGAAGCAAAGTTGCGTTATCATGTTCAAACCGCTTTGAGGGATGACAGTTTTTAGGGGCGCCACCTGTTTATTTCCGATGATCCCTTCGAGAACGTACTCCATCAATTCGGGGATGAAACGGTCGTAAATTTCCTGGAAACATTCTCTTTCTGGGGAATGCTTTCTGGTTTTGACCCAGCGATCCCAGAAAGGTTGAAAGCCCAAATTTTTGGGATCGACGTAAACCATTCCGGCCCTCGAAACAGTTGCAGGCGAAGCATAAGCCAAATCGCCAACTTCGAAGAGGAGGGCGCAAACCGGTTGTTGTAGTCGGATGCGTTCTCCATTTGCTAAAGTCAAGAGTTTGTTGTCGTCCATGACGGAATTCATGTTTTCTATCCATAGAGCGTCGACGTCACCATCAAAAAGTATGTACCTTCTCTCAGGTTTTTCGGTAGGTTTATTGATTTCTCTGAAGATGTTTGACAAAAGACCATCTGTCCAATCTCGAGAAACTGGGTCGAGGATGCCGTAGAGCTCGATAACGGAACAAGCTTTGGGGTTTAAAGGAAAAAGTTTAGTTTTTAGACCCATGAGGGTTTGGGCGCGCGCCAAGGTTTGGATGACGACAGTTTTGCCACCACCCGTAGGCCCCACCAACATTGTAGAGTGCCGGGTCATCATAGTTTCGTACATTTGGACAACTTTATCAACTTGGTAGGGTAAAACTATGTAGTTGTGATCTTCAAAAACTTTCTCGACAGCCGCATTAAAATCCGGATATCCCACTCTAGGGCAATCCATTCCTGGAAAAAGATCTCTTATGAGGCCCAAAAAGAGAGGAACGTCGTCGTAGACAAATTTCGGATGATTCATGTCTCTGAGGGCTCTCATGAGTACCAGGGCCTCATTCAAGTCCGGAGAAGCTCGTTTTAAAACCCCGGCCATGCGTAGAACGGAATTCAGGGCTCTCAACCCCCAATCGTAATGGAACTGTTTCGATAGTTGCTCACGTGCGAGTTTGTACAAAACTGTCATTTTTTTCGCCAAGACCTTGGCTTGGAGGAAACCGTCGGAGAACAACGAAATGAGACAGATCATTTCCAAGTCTGGAACGATGCAAACAACTGGTCGAAAGAGGGCCTTGACGGACTCGGGAAGTTCAGTTCTACCCGCGTATCCCGGATTCATTGTGATGAAGATCCCTACTTTCGAATCCAGCTGGATTTCGGCCCCCTCAAACGTGAATTTCTCCAGCTTCATCATGAGAGCGCTCCTGATTGTTTGGAGTTGCGTCGAGATCACCGATAAAACCGAAATGTCGATTCTGTTGAATTCGTCGAAACAGCCCCAAGCGCCACATTGAGCCAAACCGGCTAGAGTAGTACCAATAGCTTTAAAATCCATACCTTCCCCGCAATTAGTAACTATACACAAGAGCGCCATTGCTTTCGCCAAATCTTTGGTGGTTTCGGTTTTCCCAGTACCGGCAGGTCCTGCGGGAGCACCTCCTAGATGCATGATCAACGCTTGAGTTATCGTCAAGTATATTCTGTCCGTTAAAGGGGTGATGACCAAGCGACCATTCAACCCCATGTACTCGTACCCGTACTCGAAAGAACCCGTGCACTGGGTCACCCATAGATTGTCGAGGTGGTTGACCCAATAGAACCTGAGTTGGCTTTCCCATTCAAACTCCCTCACGTCGGTAACACTATCAGTGACGAAACTCTCGACGATATCGCGAGCGTGGACTTCGACGATGGCAATGGTACGAAACTTAGTTCTGTCATTTGCAGTCAAATCAGCTCTGACTGTTATCACGATCTCGTCCAGTTGCCGATTAAGTTGCTCCAAGTACTCTTTCATAGCTCTCTTGTTGCCTTTTTTGATTTTGACGAAAACATCCTCGACTTCTGCCGTCCACCAAACTTGACTCCCGGCGAGACCAATCATGCCTTGATACTCCAACATCCATTGCGCTCTGGGTCTTCTAATTTTGCCGTAGTAGAAAATTGCGCTTTTGGTGATGTACCTGTTGGATTTCCTCATCTCGATCAGTATGTCGTTCATCCACTCCTCGACTTTTCCAACGACTTGAACGCTGTTACGGAACTCCATCACCTCGCCTTCTGCTGATATCATGGCACTTGCCACCATTCTGTCATTATTGTCCGGTCCCATCCTCAAAGATTTGATGTTATCGAACATTTTTATCATGTGGTCTTGGACGACTTCCGGGTTACTGCTGCCAAGGATCGACAAGAGTTCTTCAGTAGAAATAAAGTAGAAACGAGGAAAACGTCGTCGTTTCGAATCCAAGTAATCGTTGAGACTCTTCTGGCATCTATCCAAACCGTCACTTAAACCTTGGAACTCCACCAGACGACCTGTAGCATTGCAACATTCCAAAACGTTGGGCCTCTTGGCCGTTTCTAGCATTATTCTTCTGAAGGCCTTGTCGATGTCGTCAAACTTTTTGGCTTCGTCCGGCAACTGGGTCCGAATATCACCACCGACAAAAATTCCCTCCAGATACATCCATTTTCGTTGAACTTGCAACCATTCATCGATCACCTCTCCAATGGTTGCCAAATTTTTCTCCCACTTCTGAACTTGCGCCAAAAATGGTCCGACAAACTGAGACCCCGCCATGCTCTGCAAACTCATCGAGTTATCTTCGAGAACTTGATTGATTTCTTCGGTAGCTCCAATGATGAAGCCTCGATCTTCGGTACCCTTCACGTGTTTGTGAACGATGAAGTTTAAAGAGTTCCACACATCAGCCACTTGTTTCACGCCTTTCTCTATGCTCAATTCTTTGATGGCGTGATTGATGATTTCTTCTGCTATGTCTTGGTACTTATCCAGCTCCATGGCGAACATGTTGTCTAAGGTAAATCGATCTGGCGACATGTCAAATTCCACCCCAGTTCTCTCCATCAATTCTTGCCAATGTCTTTCTCGTAAAGCCTCGTTTTTCAGCGCGACCATCAAAGGAATCGCGTTTTTGAACTGCCTCATCTTCAACTCGACCATTTGTCCTACCGGTAGTTGTCTCATGGCTCTAGGAATTTTCTTGTACGATTTAATAAAACCTTCAATTCCGTCGACGAGAGCTTGCGGGTCTAAGTTCGACCATAAGGTGCGACCCCAAACTTCGCGAGCATGCTTCTGGGCTTTATAGGCCTTGTAGATGACCCCCATAGACTCGAAATCTTGTTTCACCCTCAAATAATCCGAATAGTCCGCCAAGGGTATGTCGAACAGCGCTTCCGCTTTCAACAGATCGAGTCGCCGTTCTTCGAGTTCGGCGAAAATTTTGGCGTAGTCATCCATCAAACCGGCGCCTCGGTCTAAATTTTCCCCAACAGCTCCGGGTCCCTCAGTTTCGAACTTGATGATGAACTCGGCCAGAACGTCGCAGAATTCGCCGATTTCGTTCAGAGTCATTTGGGCGAACCTGTCTTTGGTGGCTTCTAATTTTTGTTCTCTGTAGAGGGCCGAAAATTGGAGAGATTTCCAGTCCTTTTCCAACCGGTACGCTAACTCTTCGTGTTCGGGATTAAAGAGAATCTCGTGCTGTCTGAGGACTGCGTAAGTTTCTTGGAAGTTCAAATATTCCAGTTCCTTTTGGACGTTTTCTTTTGCTATCGTCGCAATTGCTTGCATGATTGCCTTAAATTTCTCCAAGCCCTTGATGTTTTGGTTGACCAAACTCTTCAGTTCATCTATGGTAGTTTTCATGTTGTCCATTTTTTCTTTGGTCGTGTTATCCAGTAGGTTTCCCAGAGTCACCTTCCATTCCAAGGTGTGTTCCGAGATGGTGTCCAAGAGAGGTCGTAAGTTGAGGCGAAGACAAGCGATGTCCACGTGGTCGGAATGTTTGGCCATATCTTTCAAGATGTCGTTGTAAAACATAAATTTCTCGTCGTACTTCTCCAAAAGAGTGTTTTTCTCAATGAATCTTTCACATGTTGCGACTTTATCAAACGACCACAAGTTCCTGTACCTTTTCCACTTCTGCAAGTTTCGATGGACTTCGAGGATACTTTTCTGGGCTATGTCCTGGACTTTCTGGACCATTTCGACAATATCCGGAACGTGCATGACGTCCTCGAAGTAAGAATACGTAAAATCTTCGCCATTCAACAACTTTTGCATCGGACAAGGCAAACACATTCCGTTCATCCATCTGGGAAAGTTCTTTAGTCTCTCCAAGAAATCCTTGCAAGACCTCATGACGATGTTGAAAATCTCAGTCGTAGTTGGTCGCAAAAAGAGTTCGGGAGTGACGACAACCGCGTCTATTTGAAAAATTGGCGTCTTCAGACACATTTTCGAAATAAAAGTGTCAAAGTTGCGAACAGTGAAACTAATCAATGACTTGTAGATCTCATTTTCCCAATAAGTGTAGCTGGTGGCCATGTTGGACGCTCTACCTGTATTGGTGCCCAAAGAAAGAGTTTCCATTTTGATTAGAATTGGGCCGAAAGTTTCGTAAATTTTGACCATTTGACAAACGCGCTTGGTACGCATCTCCTCCATTTCCGCGAAAAACTCCTTGCAAGGCAACCTTTTCGGGTTTTCACCTACCGTAACGTAATCGAAGAGGTTAAATGATGACAACGTTTTAACTTTATTGCCCAATTCTACTTCTATATGGCGAATTTGGCTGTAGAGAGTGTTGAGGTAGTTGATTTTGTTGCTGCACGTCTTGGCGTACTCGATTATCCCTAAAGAAGACCAGTTGATCCTCGACAAACCTTGCTGGATGTACAGTTCAACTTCCCTAATCTCGTTCCTCAGCAGATTCAACTGAAACAATTTTAGCAAAATTTCGCAAATAATCAATCATGAAAATTACCTGAGGAACTTCGAGGTTTCGGATGATCTCGTGGTAGCGCTCTATCATTTTTTCCACCGCCACCACATCGTTCTGGATCCGTTCCTTTCGGGTCGTGATCACCCGAATTTTAGGCGGTAACTCAAAATCGAGCAAATCGAGCATTTCGGCGCCCTTGATGCAGTTGAAGAGGTCATTGTTGAAGTTGAGGGTAAATTCCAAATTGTGTTCCGCCACCAAACTGTCGCCCATAATCTCTTGCCAGGTCAAACTTTTGTTGGACTGCACCTTGTCCAAAACTATGCTGACCGACTTCTTGCTGGACCCCCCGGATATCCACTTAATTCCGTGAGTCGTCGACGCCATCTTCAAAACTTTAGGAGTCGACCTCATTAGTTGTAAACTTTGAGAACGTGACGCTACCGGAGTGTTGACTGAACCGCCCCCTGAAGCGATGGACGCAACACTCTTCTGGCCAGTTTTTCGGTGCTCGACGGCTACATTTTGCCAAAAATTTAAAGTTTTCTAAATTTTTCAAAAGTTACCTCTTGAAATGGTGTTAGTGGCGTTGTTAAACTTCACCACCTCCATCTGCATCACCTGTTCCATCACCGGGGCGCACTGCTCCAACCACGCCTGATACTTACCCTCTTCGAACGCCTTTAACTGCTTACCGATCTTCAAGTAGCTGTTGAAGGCGTCGTCTTTTAGGGGCGATTCCATGAGTTCGGGAACCTTCTGAAAGTTGAGTACCGCCTTTTTCAAACTGTCAAACAGTAAACCCGACCAGTAAATTGCGCCGCCATGCGGAGGATGGTTCTTGCATAACGGAGGATGCCTCTTGTTCCTCTAAAAATCATCAAAAATTAGTAAAAATTAACAGCACTGGGATCCCCGACAAAGGGTTTCGACCGCGTCGCTTCCAAAGCGACCAAAAAAAGCAATAGCCACTCAAAACTCTCTGTGTAGCCGATAGAAATGCAAGTCGACTCGGTCGACATTGAAGCTTTTCGGTCGCTGTGGGAGCGACGCGGTCGAAACGCTTTATCGGGGATCCCAGTGCAGGAGTGAAATGAAAAATACCGTAAAAGTATCGTCAACCACCACGATTTCCTTCATGAACTGATCGAGGATGACGTCAAATTTCTCAAGGAGTCTGTCCAAAATTACTTGCCGAGTTGCCATTTTCTGCAACTTCACCAGCATCACCAGGGCCGTCTCGGAATGTCTGCAACAACCGAAAATAGCAACAGTCACAGTTTCGCTGGTGCTTACCTCAAAACTTTGAAACTTTGGTCGATGAACTTTACCGCTTCCGTTTCGAGTTTGCGCACTTCCTTGTAGAAGAGTTGCATAACCGCTTCCCAGTTCTCCTTGTGGTTTTCGACGAAAATGTCGAAATCGGCATTTTCGATCTGAATCACCAACTTCTCGACTCGTTTGCTGACGTTGTCGATCCTTTGGGGGTCCACAACTATCGACCGCAACTCCGGTCCGAAGATGTTGTTGAAATGATAAATGACCGTGGCAACTTCGTGGAGGTCGTTGCAAACTGTCGCCATGTAACTGGAAGTGCCGAACAACCTCTTTTTGTCGAACTCCCAACGCAGAGCCTTTCCGGATTCTTCGATTTTCCTCCTGGTTTGTAGGTAAGAATCGCGCCAAGTTTCCAACATTTCTTTGGCAGCCAAAGTTTGGTTCTGGATGTAGTCGATGGGGTTCCTGGTGGAATAGAAAAGGGTCAAGTTAGGGTTGAGATTGGTGGATGCGCAACCTGAAGAGGTTTTCGTTGTCTAAATTTTCGCGAACTTTCTCCACGAGACAAAAGGCTATCCTCTCCATGAAGGGCACCATAGTGTCGTCGGTGCAGTAGTACCTCGACAGAATCCACATCAAGTGTAAACCGTCCATCAGAACCGGAATACACTCTTTGACCTTAGAAAAGTCCAAGCAGTCGGCCACCGTCTAAACAACAACATACAGTTTCAATCCTTGTACCTGCCCAGTAATTTCCCAAGACAAACCACAACCCTCAGAAACCTTCTAAAGACTGCATTGGCACCAAGTAAAAAATTTTGCTTGTAAAGTTAATTTAATGTTTACTCATTGTCCAAAATAGCTATTTGCATCGTCAAAAACATAGTAAAAGGTTGGGGCGCCAAATTTTTACCTTCAAATGCCTCAAAATGGTGTAGAGGAACTTGACGTTATCCCTGGCTTGGATGTAGTACTTCTTCAAATCTATGAGGTAGTGAATGAAGCCGTCCATGATGGGCGACTTGGCTTCCTCCAACAACTCGCTTACCCTTACTAGAGTCGGCTTCTTTAGCTGCTCCACAATAGCACTGAGACCCGCTTCCCTCTCCCTCCAATACTCATATTCCGCTATAGGTCCGCTCCCTTCTGGAGTTTTGGTCAAGAAACTCTCGATGACTTTCAGTATATGTTTCTCCCATCCCAACACGATCTCCTCGAGAGTTTTGATCAGCTCCTTGTCCTGCAACAGTTCAGAGTCGGGAGCGTCCGATTGCAAGACTTCTGGAAAGTTGGCTATAGGCAAATCTATGTCGTCATCGACATGCACGATGGTCCATTCCAGAGCTTTCTCTAGGGTAAGCAGTTCGGCGAGGAGGTCGTCTCGGATGGGCGTTTCAGTGGTCATTTGACCGAAAGTTATCGCAGATGACGAGGAGCCTCTGATCCCGATCATCAGCTTCTGGAGCTGTTTGGCGTTTTCGGCCTTTTGAGGGTTGAAGGAGATCTTTCGGTCGGAAAGCCGCGGGGTATCACTGACGCGTTCGGTTGCTGCAGGCTTGTTTTGGGTTTGAGACAAAGAAGTGGGTCTTTTGATCACCGGTTCGGAAAAGTACTCCGACATGATTCTGGCATAGAACTAGAAGAAGTCACAGTGAGAAGAGGTCAGACGGTGCTTTTTCAAGCATTTCAAAAATATTTCGTTAAATTGAGGAAATTTACTTTTAGGTAGTAACTGGGCAAACTCACTCTTAAAAGTTGCTCTTTCATGGAATTCAACATGTCGCCTTTGCAACAACCGATGATGAAGCGGCCCGGCATTTCAGCTTCCGCATCCTTTTCGTGTTCGAAGATCGGGATACCTCTCTCCTCCTTTCTGAATAGGTAGACAAATCGCTGATCGTTAAATCCGATCGCTTCCTTGATCATTCCGACAGCTCCATGCAATTCGTAATCAGTAACGAGTTTTTGGACGATCGTCTGCAACGAAAGCGCAACATTTCCGGTTATAACCGTTTTCCCTTCCTCTTACCGAAACATAAACAATCTCCTCCTCTTCTGCAAATTCGTCCACGTCCGTTGTCGAGACTTCTACAAAATGTTGTTAGATTGATATTTGTTTGTTTGCCAACGCAACTACCTTCTTTTTTACCGCCCTTCTTTTTCTTCTTCTGTTTTTTTCCACCCTTCTTCTTCTTTCTAGCTTTACCTCCAGAAGTACTTCCACCTGAAACCAAATCGTTTAGCGTCTATTTTGCAGGAGAAACAATGATTAACCTTCACTGCTGCTGCCGCCACTTTCACCTCCTTTTGTTTTCTTCTTCTTCTTCTTTTGCTTTTTCTTGTCTTCGCCCCTGGGACTTGCGTCTTCTAAATTTTACGTAATTGGGCATTTTAAAAACACGTATTTTTGAGGAAACAAAAATGGGGTAGGGAGAAGAGGAAGTGATGTTGCTTAAGAATATAGAATAAACAAACAAGAAACTTGAAGGTCGGAAAGATATGAAAAAACACTAACCTTCAGTTGCGTCACCTTCTGTTACGTCTGTGACTTCAGACATTGTAGCTTCCGCCGGGGACTCCTGCACACTTTCCTGCTTAGAGTCTCCTGTCTCTTTGGTTGCGCCTACAATTATTTTGGCTTAACCTTCAAACTTTTTGGGGTGCTTTTACAATTTTTACCTTCCCTAAGTTCCGCTTCTTCGGGACTTTCATTACCAATTTGTTCGCCATCACTGATGGTGGCAGCTGAAAGACTTGGATCAGTTTTACTTGAAATTTTAGACAAAAGTATCACCTTCTTCCCCTGAAGAAGGCGACGATCTAGGGGTGGATTTCTTACTGCTTTTCTTGCTACCCTTCTTCTTTTTGCCGCCTTTTTTACCCTTCTTGCCTTTCTTCCTGGACTTGGTCCCAGCAGGCTCTTCAAGGACTCCCTCCTCAACCAATGGCTTCTTAACTAAAACCGCGTTGCCATGGCAATTTATTTGTTTTCTATATTTACACCAGAGTTTACAATGTTTAAATTTAACTTTTACGTCTTGTTTTTATTTATTTATATTTTGTTAATTAATGTTTTTGGTAAGTTTTTTTTTAACAGCGACTCGAATAACGTACCGACTTCAGGCACCATGATTTCCTCGTCGACGAGCTTCTCGTAGGAGATCCTGTAGACGTAGAAGAACCTCCTGTGGGCCTCGTCGCGGTTGAGGAAATCGTCGTCTAAAAACGACGCCAGTTGGTCTTCGAGATCGTCGCTTCTCCCGACCATTTCTTCAAAGTATTGGCCGGAATCCAACCCGAAGAATTTGCAAATCCTGTTTTTGACCCAGTCCCTCCGAAAGTCTGTGGCCATTTCAACTAAAACCGGATTCGGCACCCCACAAAACTTTTCTGTTTACAAACAAGCGCCGTTACTAGCGAGAAGGGGGCGTTGTCAAGCAATCAAATTTGGCGCCGACATTACCGCCAACGTAACGCCGCCGAAACCACTAGTGTCACAAATGACGTGTTGTTTTGACAGCTGACATGTGAAGAACGATAATATTTTTATGCCAATATGCATTGATATTCGCTAGTTTTAAGTTGTATTGTTGTTGAGTAACGTTTTAGTTTGTTTATTTATTGAGAATGGCAGATCCGGTGAGTGGCGACGTCGAGGTGTTGAAAGATGAAATCGAGCGGCTTTCGAGGGAACTGGACCAAGCAAGCAGCGAAAAGGTGCAGTCGGCCCAATACGGCCTGGTACTTTTGGAGGAGAAGACCGATCTGCAGAGGAGATGCGAGGATCTCGAGGTGGCTTACGAAAACACCAAGCACGACCTTAAAGTCACGCAAGAAGTGAGTTGTCAATGGTGCTGGAGTTGGGTCAGAAATAGCCCATAATTGACACTAACCAGACACCAACACGATTTTTTACGAGCAATTAAGCGTTAAATTCCTTTTTTCTGCCTGTACTGCATGTAGTTGCCGCTCAACTTGTACAAAGTCGATACTGTCATTACTGGGTGTCATCAGTGCAAAGTTAGTTAAATATTTATCTAGTGCAAATTTACATAGTTCACACCTTGTGGACTTTAATTTACGTGTCTAATGCAATTAAAAGTGAGTACAGCAACAATTAATTGCTGTGGCGGTATTTGCTAAATTGAAAATTATTCAAATTCACTAATCATTAGTGTTGCTTCCCTGCCTCTGGTCTGGTCTATCTAGGTTATTATTAGACATTATTACTGCATTTTATGCCCATTGAATATATAGTTGAACGTTCTCTAATTATTGCCTTTATCAACTTGTGACTGTTAGAAAATTTATTTGCTGCAAAATACTATTGTTATTAATTATCCTCATGACTGGTATCATTCACTTTTACGTTCTATTGTCCTTCTGGAGACTTTCTGTGGAACTAAAAATGGGTCCCAGTGTGAAGGAGGCGGCAAATTTTTTGATGAATTTCGATCAGATCAAGTGTCATTATAAACTGTTTTGTTTGCTCCATCAGGCGCTGGCCAAGTTCCAATCTAGTCACAAGGTAACGACGAAAACGGGTATAGAAACCGAAGAGTCCCTCCTGTCTGAGTCCGCAGCTAGGGAGACGTCCCTCAATTCCCAAATAATCGACCTGGAGAACGAAGTCAAACAATTGCGCCATGAACTGGACCGCGTGACCACCGAGCGCGACCGAATGCTCCAAGAGAACACCGACATGGGCAAAGATAAAGAGGACCGCGGCATGGAGTGCAAAAAACTCCGAATGGAACTGCGCGAAGTCAAGTTCAGAGAGAACCGGCTGATAACCGACTACTCCGAGTTGGAAGAGGAGAACATAGCGCTCCAAAAGCAAGTTTCCGGCCTGAAAAGTTCCCAAGTCGAGTTTGAGAGCTTAAAACACGAAATTCGACGGTTGCACGAAGAAATGGAACTGTTGAACTTGCAAGTGGAGGAGTTGGCGAATTTGAAAAAAATCGCGGAAAAGCACATGGAGGAGGCGCTGGAGTCGTTGCAGAGCGAGCGCGAGGCCAAGTACGCGCTAAAAAAAGAACTCGATCAACACATAAACCGCGAATCTTTTTATAACATCAACAATTTAGCGTACAGCATTCGGGGAATGACGGATGAGCCGGCGCTAGGTAGCGACGGTGAAGACGATATTCCCGGTTTAAAGCGAATCGAGGCGAGTCTTGGTGGCGCCGGAGAACTGGCCTCTCCCGACGACAAACAAGTCGACTTATTTTCCGAAGTTCACTTAAACGAACTGAGGAAGCTCGAGAAGCAACTGGAACAACTCGAAAAAGAAAAGGTGACTCTCACCCAAAACTTGCGGGATTCCCAGGGAACCGTCGAAAAAAGCCAGGGCGAACTGCAAGTTTTCATTGCGCGCCTCACCCAATTAGCGGCCCACGTCGACTCTTTGCACCACTTATCCCAGAACGTCGACAAAAACATTGTCAAACAACCCGCCACGGACGCCGTCAAAGCCCTAGCTCAATACCAACAATGGTTTCGGATGTCGTTTAAGGAAGTGGAGCAGCTAAAGCAAGACATTCGGGATTTGGAGAAGTTGGCCAACGTGTCTGACGCCACTCTACAATTGAGGAGCGAAATAACGAATCTGAAGAACAAACTGTCGGACACGGAACAGAAGAGTTTAGACTTGGAGGGCGATCTCAAACTGTTGAGGGAGTTTGCTGGGGCGGCCGGGGCGTCGCTGGACGAAACTCAGAATAACTTGCAGACAGTCACCGAGGAGTTGGCGCAGTTGTACCATCACGTCTGCACAGTCAATGGACAGACGCCAACAAGAGTCGTGCTGGACCACGAAAAGGAGGGAATGACGCCCAGTAAGTGGCCTGTCCCCCAGTCCCACCGCGAAATTTTGACCTAATCAATAATTAATTTATTTTTGATTGTTAATCATAACTTCCTAATATGCAGTTTAAGGGTCGATTTAATAAAGTCCCACTTCTGACGTCATTTAAAAAAATCTATTGGTAGTTCTTGCTTTTTTTGTCGAGTGTTCAATCGCTTATGCTATGTTGGAACTAGTGACGGAAACGGCGCCCCCTATCGGCGAGATCTCGAAGATCGAGCTGCTCCGCAGCCAGTTGAAGAGCGACATCCCCCTTCACGACCTCGAAACCCTCAACGACACCGCAGTTTTGGCCCGCAACGTTTGCACTGTGGTGGACCAAATCAAGCATCTCCGCAACGCTATCGAGAACACGATAGAGCTGTCCAAGATCAAGCGAGACAAGTCCAACGCAACCTACGAGCGTAAGTTCGATGGTTACAAATATTTTTTTGATTGATAATTTTGTTTTCACAGTAAGCAAGGATGAGAACAGCGAATCGGAAGTAGCCGAACTGCAAGAACAAGTGATTCGTCTCAAGAGTTTGTTGTCGACGAAACGCGAACAGATAGCCACATTGAGAACCGTCCTGAAGTCGAACAAGAACACCGCAGAAGTCGCCCTCACCAACCTCAAGGCCAAATACGAAAACGAAAAAACGATCGTTTCCGAAACTATGATGAAGTTGAGGAACGAACTGAGGTTGCTCAAAGAGGACGCCGCCACTTTCTCCAGTAAGTCGCTGAACGTCCGAAAATTTGCCGCCCATCCTACTCCAGAAACTCGTTTCAATTATTTGGTCTATCACTTAGCGTCATAAATATATTTCTGGACATGGGTGCAATTACCGTTTGCAGCGATAATATATTTTTTCTGCAGGTTTGCGGGCCATGTTTGCTGCGCGGTGCGAGGAGTACGTGACGCAAGTCGACGAGCTCCAGCAGCAGTTGAGCGCCGCCGAGGAAGAAAAGAAAACTTTGAACCAGCTCCTCAGACTGGCCGTTCAACAGAAACTGGGTTTGACTCAGCGTCTCGAAGAGTTGGAGGTTGATCGGGAGATCCGCAACGCCCGGAAGCCGAACAATCGCAATTTTCAACGCCCCGGACGCTCCAATCGAGACATGTTCTAGCCAAGGTCTAGGCCGGTTGTCTACGCCATAGCATTTATCACCACATTCTTCAAACTCTAGACACGATAATTAGAGTTGTTGGTTTCGAGCCGAACGTGCAGCGAATTGTGCATTTATTTATGTTGTTTTGTTAGTTTAATTATTGGTTGTTTACTTGAAACTGAGTAGAATTGATGGAGGACGCGTCAGGAGAGTCAAAGAAGATTGAAGCGCCCTCTCGCGTTTAGTTGCCGAAAGTCCAATTATGGTAGCGTTTTTCTAACGGTAATTAGCAGAATAAATAGTGTTAGTCTATGAATTTAATTAATATTAACTGCGAACAAATATTTATTGGTAGATGTAATCCATATTATGTGTGATGTATAGATTTTACGGTAATGAGTTGAGTCTGTTCTGTTGATCTAAAGCGGTGAACCGAGGCAACTTTTTTTCTAACTGTGGTACTAAAACTAATTGTTAAATTTAGCCAACTTGTTAAGATATGTAGTTATAAGTCAAGGAAGCGACACTACGTGTAGTGTAATAATATCATATTGTCTTCTTCCGTTGGTTCTGAGTCCATTGATGATGTTTGTTGATTATTTGTCCTGTTTCCGAGCCTATGGACCACGGAAATGCCCGTCCCTTACAATAATATTGAGCTCCTTAATGTTAAAAAAAGATATATGCATGCTCTAAACACCGATATTTTTGTTACATGGTGGTTGCAAAACTCGTTTTTGACCACGAGGCGACGTCATGTTGCAATTTGGTTTAACAATTGCTTTTACGTGGTTAATGTTACTTAATTGTACCTAATATTTTTAATATAATTATTACTTTAATTAAATCGGTGGTTATTCAGTTAACCCAAATACTTACCCAAGACCCGAGAAAGTAAATAGAGCGCAAGCTGTTTGAATTTCAATATATTGTGGTTAACGCGAAAATGTCTGTATCTGAGTAGAGGGTTGTTTATGGTTCGCAACAGCTGGTTCTAGCGCCCTCTAGGTGGTGGCGAGAAACTACAGTGGTTGAAATGCAGTAAAATGGGATAAGAACTTATATCGTGCTAAAAAACTTATTTGGAATAGGAGCAATTAAAAGTGTTACAAATTTAAACAAGACGTAGCAAAAGATAGATATATTTTAACACAGATAACAAAACACAATTTTGATAAAATCCGAAAACAAAAAAAAGGAATTCCTAAACTGCAACAGCCGCCATTTCGGTTCTTTGAACGGCTTCTCTACCAGTCTTGGCTCCAAATTAGAAAATCAACAAAGAGGAAGCATTGATTGGTAACTTTAACGTGGTAAACAACTACCCTAGAACAGTGCTTCATCTTTCATAGGGAAGTCTAAGTTCATTTACCTAGTTACATTAATAAATAGTGCTGAACCGACACAATTCGTTTCTATTTATTTACATCAAGTTCATAACTACCGGTGCAAAATAAATTATCTATAGATATTTACAATTTTACACTGTACTATTAAGTCTAGAAATGATATGAAATCGATGAAAGACTATCAAATAAAAGAGGTTAACGGTCATGACGAAATTAATATGGTAATAAAAATTACGTATTGAAAGAAAGATTCCGCTTGGATGCTACAACTCAAACAGCTCATCTTGTTGGCGCTCGTGGTGGCGCAGAGAAGACTTGACTTTTTTGCCCTGCTGAACAACCACCGCTTGAGGGGGCGAGTAGAAGTCGGACGTTCCGTTGTTGTTTACCATTTGCTTCATCCGCGACACGGGCGGCTTTCGCCGGTCCATCCCATACTCTGAGTTGGACGCAAATCTGGAGCAAACAATTAACCATTCAAAAAGTTATCTAGAATCCAAAGGAAACATTTTTTAACTGTGCAACAAGTTAAAAAGAAATTGAAGCCCCAATCCTTGACTTTTCTTTTAGAAGCACGCGGGATTTAGTTTCCCAAAAAGTTGAAGTTGAAAATTTGGTTTCTTACTCGCTCTGATGCTGCGTTTTCCTGACTTCTTCTTTGGTGCTGGCGATGGAGGCGTCGATCTTGCCGAGAAACTCGTCAATGTTGTCGTCGTCAAAGCTGCTGTTACTCGTGGGTGACGTCACTTGGCTTGGACTGACTACTGGGGTTGTTTCCGCACTTTTACCGGAAACGCTATTGTCGGTGCTCGGAATCAATAGGAATTCCTTCAAAAATAAACTATCGGACGCCCACAGCCGGTTCACCCTTCGAATTTGTTCTATCTGCACCAAAACAAAGACAGCAACGTATTATTTGGACATAATTACCAAGCAAATTATTGACTAATTAATACGGCAACACTAATTGTTATTTGGTCAATATTTCAATTAATCTAGGCGTTACGTACCGTCACGTCGTATTTGAGGGCGATTCCTTGAAGTGTGTCAGCGTTGGTAATGTAGTGCTTGAGATAATTTTCGTTGCGGTTGACGTGTTTAGAGGTGCTACCGTACTTCTTAAGGGATCTTGCGGAGTCCCTTATCGATAGTTTCTCATACGAACCCCTGTCCATTCTTCACTGCTCCTCAATGCGACGAAAATTCAAGAAGAGGACGGTTTATTGCGATAATTTGTCAACGACGCCGTAAACCGAAGCGGGTTATTTATGTGGTCACTAAATAGATAACATGAGTCCTACTTATCTGTAAACAGATTACATTGCTGAAATTTGGAATCATTCACTAACTACAGTTCTAACCGAAATGTGAAATGTTGACAGAAACGTCAGAAGTCAGAAAGTTCAACCACCGATTCGTACGTCATGTGACGTCTGACGTATGTCGTCATATGACACTTTGGCGCCATTGCCATATTGTCAAAAAATTGCAAATACTGCAGTTTTTGACAATAATTATAAAATTAATTTGTCAATTGCTTGAAGAGTTTTGCAATAGAGTTTTGGGGTCACAATTTTAAACTTGGCGCATTTCTTCTTGTTAATAGTTTTTACTTCAGCGCTCCCTGACGGAAAGTTGCTGCGCAAATCGCCAATTTGACAACAGCGCTTATTTAGTTTCAACAGGTGGCGCACCTGCAATTTGACGTCTCGTCTCGTCTGACATTCATCGTTTTGTTTAATGATTCATGTTGTGTTGCTAAAATCACATTATTAGCTGTTTTGAACCGAAGAGAGTTCGAAAATTCTCAAAACCTTCTTAATTCGCCTCAACAATGTCGTATCAACTTTACAGAAACACCACTCTGGGCCACACGCTGCAGGAGAGTTTGGACGAGCTGATTCAGGTACTGACTTTTGATCCTCTTGATCACCTTCTAACTCCGTAATTCTATTTCAGTACGGCCAAATAACGCCGCAACTGGCTTGCAAGGTCCTCCTGCTCTTCGACAAGTCGATAAACGGAACGCTGGCAACTCGCGTTAAGTCGCGTCTGACTTTCAAAGCAGGCAAACTCAACACGTATCGTTTCTGCGATAATGTTTGGACTTTTATGCTCAACGACGTTGAATTCAGGGAAGTTCAGGAAATTACCAAAATTGACAAAGTTAAAATCGTCGCTTGTGACGGCAAAAGTAAGACTTGCACTTGGTTTGACTGTTTTTCACGTGGTTTTTTGCAGGTGTTGGTGAGGAAGGTAGCTCAAAGAAATGAGCTGTTCTCGCGCTGTACATTGCTCTGTATATATTAATTTTAAGCTAGTTTTACTCGAGACTTGAATCGGGGCGGCTAAAAAGGTGATTCAGCCAGGTTGTAGCCCAGACTGAACATGTGTGTGGCATTTTTTTATAAACTAAGAGTAACATTTAAGTATCCTTACAAATTGCCTCTTGTGACTGAGGTTAAGTGTATGTTTTAATAAAGACTTTTGCAAGTGTACCCTCTTTCTTTTCTACCCTAAACTTTCAGCCTTCCATTTAAAGGTTAGTTCTGTGGGATGCCCATCTTCAATGGTTGCCTTATTGTAAATATTTTTGTAAACATAACCTCAAAGTTGTTTACAAAATGCCGCTGAAAGTTATCTAAAAATGTATTTATACAATAGTGTTTCAAAAATAGAGTTAAAGGCGTATTACGCTATATGGATATCAGCGGTGCTGTATTCCATTTACAGTTTTTCGAAAAGTAGCACAACTTGTAAGTTACAAGCACCAAAAAAATTAAAACTCCTTTTCTTTGTAAGATTTTCAGTATTACAAAGATGAATTTAACGATTTTGACCAAGGCTGGCCGTCCTTATCAACTAGGAAAGACTCTGCGGACTACGAATGGGAAACCGCAAAATATCTGATAAAAGGACTCTACAAATGGATATTTCTTCACGTTTTTATTTCGGAAATATTACGTCAATTAGAGTTAGATAGGGTAATACCGCAAATATGTTGTCATAAAAAATTATTCGTGGTCGAATTGCAGGTGCTGAAAAAATTTCAAATTGCTGCCACTGCTGCTATTATTTTTTTAGAAATGGGAGTGTTTTCCTTAGTAGTTGTGGCACTTCAACCCTTAATCTTCATGATTATTATTGGTTGGTGGCCTAACAAATATTTAGTGTGGTTCTGCAACGCTCTTGCCCTATACTTTCTTTCACAATACAAAGACTGGGCCTCTACTAAACAATATACCCAATTTTTTGAACTGTGGGGGCATGAACCTCACGTGCTTATTTTAACAGTGTTTTGGATGAACCTCAAGTGCGTCAGTTACTGTCTAGATTGCATAAACGATGGGGTTAAGTTAAAAAGTTTGGACTTGTTTTCTTACTGTTTCTATTTGCCAACAGTATTTTGCGGGCCTTTCATCTCGTATAAAAACTACGAACCTCGTTTTCGCTTAAATTGGGGAGATGGTTACAGTTTTTTCGTCCGAATTGGAATTTTCATCCGAGATTTGGCCAGATTTACCTTTTGGTACTATTTCGCCGAATTTTGGTTGCACTTTATATACGTTAACGCAACAACTTTTCACCCGGAGGTACCATAAATAAAAAAAAAGTTGCAGAAAATAAACATAACGAGTTCTAGTGGGTTGAAACTTTGAGTCCGTGGTCGCTCTATGGTTATGGCTACACTATGGGCCAATTTTTCCATATCAAATACGTCGTTTTGTACGGATTCAGTACGAGTGTGGCAAAATTTGAAAATATTGAAGTGCCTACTTTGCCCATTTGTATAGGTCGAGTTCACCTGTATTCAGACATGTGGAAGTATTTTGATGCCGGGCTCTACAACTTTCTGATAAGGTGAGACTGAGTTAGTTATTACTAGGTACAATATCTTCGATTTTTAGCTATATTTACATCCCTTCCATCAAAGTGATTGGGAGTCGTCTTTTCTCTAGCTTCATCTGTTTTTTATTCGTTTTCATCTGGCACGGTACAGAGACCTACATTTTGATCTGGACCGGTTTTAATTACGTGGCAGTGATGTTAGAAGTTTTCGTCAAAAAAACGTATGATGACCATTTGAGATCATTGACTATTGTGGAGAGAATGGGGCCGAAATGGAGGAGAAGACTCGGTTGTGTTGTTGCCAGTCCGCTATTGGCGTTTTCGGCAATTTCGAATTTTTACTTTTTCGCGCGCACCGACGTAGGAAACGTCTTCCTCTTCCGGTTTTTAACTGGTTAGTACATGTGTAACGACTCTAAACGCAGTCAAACGACGCGTGTAGTTTTCTAATACTGAGTGAGCTTTAAACTGAAGAGATGGTGTAATTTTAACTTTTTAAGGTCGTCGCACCAACTTTTTCAAATTTAACTTTTTAGATCATTGGTCCACTACCTTGGGGCTACTGGTCCTACTGTACGCGTGTGGTCAAGTCTCAACTGACTTGAGACTGCGCAGAAGCAACTCAGAGGAAAAGTGCAACAAAGTTTGAAAACCCCGAAATGAATAGAAAATTTTTATATTACTCTATGAATGTATAACAAGATAATAAACTTTCAACACACATATTACAGTCTTTTCGTCAGCGAACTTTTCACCTGCGTTGCATTTTTCATTCGGTTCATTTGGAGCCTTTTCAACGCCTCCTGTCGGTTCTTCTCAATTATATCCTGCATCCGTTTCGCTTCCCTTTTTGCCAACGCTTCCAGTCGTTTCTTCTCGATTTCCTCCAGCGAGCATTTGGAGGGGGAAACGGTGCTAACGTCGTTCTTCCTCTTTGCTTCCAGCTTCGCCAGAGCCTCCAGGCGCTTGCGCTCTATCTCCTGGAAGGTAGCCTTGGGGAGAACACCTAACAAAAAAAAAATATATAGCGATAGTTTAGCGCCATAATTTCTATTGCACATCTTTCTCGCCACAACGGTTTACAGAACCATTAACTTTTAAAAAAATCTAGAGAGATAAAAATTATTAGTTAACTAAATTTAGAATTAACTAGCAGTCAACTGCCTGGTTTTCCTCAATTAGAGTATGTAAACTAGCGGTAATCAATAATTATTTATCCTTCTTATTACAGAAAATAGATGGCGCTACTATGAACTATACTTACATGGCTGTTGGGAAACTGCATGTTGCTCAAAGCTCTGCGTTCGGTGAAACTCGACTTTCCCCGATAACGTGCGAACGAAATTATTGTTTGTATGCAACTGCACCTCTGATTTAGACCGTTCTAGACAAGTTTTTTGCTGCTTCTTCTCAGCCACCAACCCAACTTCTGGCACCTCAAGAGCACTTAGAGCCGTATCAAAAGAATCGTCGGAGAAATTCTGGTCACTATCAACAGTTTTTGTATTAATATAATTTCCACTTAAACCAGCCAAAGATGGGGGAGTTTTCGCGGCATCACAAGCACTTTCAATTTTTTGACTAAACATCAACAACTCTTCATTGATTGAGTCGTTGAACATGTCGTCGAAATCGGCAAAAATTCTGTCCTCTTTCTCGACCACCACCACGTTGTCTTTGAATTCTTTTTCTTGCAATGGAGAAACACACAGGCAACTTTCGTCATCTGGCATTGCCAATTGTTCCTGTAGTGCTGTTAGTTCTTCGCGTAGTTTTTCGAAATTGGGTATTTGGTTGTTAGAGGGGTGACGCTTGAAAGGGATTTTTGGAGAATGTACCGGTAAGAGTCGACGTTTCTTCATTTTGCTCTTTCTTTTGTTGGCTTGCGGGGAGTTCCAGTCCCATAATACGTCAATGTCCTCGTTTGATTCTTGAGTGTTGGGGAAGTATATGGGGCTGTCGTCAGTTTCTCGGTCTAATTGCAGGGTTTTGGACGCGCTTCGTGAGGTCGAAGGGGCGTCTGAAGAAAAATGGTCAAATTTGTTATTAGTTTTCGAAAAACTTACCTGATGTATTGTTGCTTCTTTTACATTGGAGTCTTCGAGATTTTGAGGCTGGCGGAGTTTCCATATCCGCGGAAAAAACAGAATTGCTTAAATAATTCAAAAATTGACAATTAAGAATAAGTGAGGTTAGAACAGACTGTCATTTTTTATCTTTGTCTGTTGCATTGAAATCGTATTTCTGTCAGCGCCAATACAGGGCAACCAACATTAATAAATTTTGAGACTTCACGGACCTCACTACCTCACACATAAGGGCCATAAGGGCACATAAAAGGGACGATTATATACATCAGACAAAGAGTCTAAAAATTATGGCAATAATTTAATAATAATCGTTTCAGAAAAGATTTCTAGTTTGACCGCGCAGTCAAAGAATTATGGGGCCGAAAAACTGCTACCCGCTACTAAGACTTAATAATAATCAAAATTTACGTTGTTTATTAGGTAAAAAACTACACTTCGTTAGTGTACAAACTGGCAGCAAACACTATGTCTCTTTTTATGGCAGCTGAAGCCTCCTCCATTTTGCTTTGGAGTTCTGGATCCCCGATAATTCGGGCGGCATCTCGCACGTCGCAAATGGTGTCGTTCAATTGTTGGATGCACCTAACGATTATGCCCTCTTGAATGTCAGTCAGTTCCATGATCGCTGTAAAAGGCTGAGACAACAATAGGGAATTAAAGTATGACGTCACCATACCCTAGCTGAAGCCCACTCGTACACTACGTGAGCCAGGGCAAAATTGAGCTCGTTTTGGAACTCATCAGTAGTGATTTGCAAGCTCATTTCTAAATTGGCGATTTCGTAGTGTATCTGCTGCATTTCTTTGATGGCCTAAAAAAGTTATTATTAGCCCAATTTTTGGTTTAGGATCAGTAGGTACAGCACCTTAGTCAAGTCCTTCGTTAATGTTTCTGGTTCTTCATCGCGATTGTCTTTTTTAGGGGGGAACACTAAAGCTGAAAGTAGAGCAGCCACTTCAGCTGGTTGCAGTTTAGTTAAGATGTTTCTAAGAACCAATTCTGTTATCAGCAGCTCGTTCATGCCCATTTCGCAGGCGACACGACCCTTCAATTGCACTAAAATAACACCAACAAAAATATTACAACTGATAATTAACGTAAATTACAGATATCTGTAATACCGCAATCTCGTCCCTCAAAAAAGTCCTAATCACCTTGATTATGGATGTCGACGTAGTTCAATTTCCTCAACAACTCGATTCTGTTCTCGTAATCAGGATACAGAGACAGGCTGGCACTGGACAAGAAATACTTCAGGTTCTCCCGCTCGGTCTCCAGAAACGTTCGCGTAAAAACCGAGGCAAATTGCTGTTCAAAATTGGGAATTTGGGTGCTGGGTATATGGTCGATTACCCTGTCTTTGGTTAAATACAGGGTGTTTAAGTGTTCGAACAAAGCCCCCTCATTTACTTTCAAATCCTTGACAAAATGTAGGTAGCCTAGTTTTTCCGCCCTGTCTTCCGCCGCTAGCATTGTTAGCTTATGGAGTTCTTGGACGGCCTGTTTACACGTTTGCCCAACAGGATCGTCCTTGAATCTCTCAAACTGCCGCTTTTCCCAATCTTTCAAAACTAAATCGGTGTCGATTTTGATGGTTTTGTCAATAATTTCGAAAATATCGAGCGGCGTAATCGACAACATTTCGTGACCTGTTGAAGTGATGGGCACGAAAACTTTGTCGGTGGCCAAAGCGACCATTTTGTACCACAGGTCAGATTTCGACTTGTCTTGATCTTCCTGTTTCGAATCAGTTAAAACTAAAACTTTATACACCGGCTTCTTTCCTCGAGCTGCCGACAGTAACAGCGCCAACTTGTTCATGTGGCCGTTGTGGGTTATTAAGAGAACTCGACCGGGACTCAAAATTTTCACTACTTTCGGCGATGACACCACATCGTACTGGGGAAAATTACGGCAAATTATTCGACGGTATTTAATAATAAATAAAAAAAAATAAAAAATTACCAAGAAACTATCTCGAGCCTTGAGATAAGCGTGAGCGCTTTCGTAAAACTTTACTAGCGGCTGTAAGTAATTGCTCAGTTCTTGAGAGCAAAGTTCCTCGATTTGCCTCTCGACCCGCTGAAGATTTTCCTGAATGTCCACCATCTGCTTTTGATGGTCGGCCTCCCGGAAGCTGCGCGACATCATCCCTTCCACACTGAGACGTTCTACCCGGAGCAAACTTAGGACCTAATAAAAGAACAATTTTCTTGGTGGCACAACAAACGATTCAATAAGAAAGTAAGGTTATGTATGATCTGCCGTGTAAAAATTACCATTCCATAAGTGAGTCGGAACTGGCTTTGGAGATGGCTCGGTATTCCCATCATCATTGCTTGCAACCCTTGGACCGTCGGCACTTTCTGCTTACACAAAATAATGACGGTGCCTTCTTTATCCAACCCTCTCCTGCCCGCGCGTCCCGCCATCTGGATATATTCAGCGGGAGTCAAATTTCGCCTCTGCTGCCCGTCATGTTTCGATATAGAATCAAAGACGACAGTTCTAGCCGGCATGTTGACTCCCATAGCGAAAGTTTCAGTGGCGAACAACAACTGAAAACACCCAAATTTTCAACGAATCCGCCTCGAAACAGAAAGCAACCTTAATCAAACCCTTTTGAAACAACATTTCGACAATCTCCTTGATAATAGGCAGAACTCCGCTGTGGTGAACCCCAATACCCTTGTGCAAAATCTCCCCCATCCGCACGATTTGGGGGATGTTCCTGTCCGGTTCCTTCAAGCTCTGCACGCATTTCCTGAAGAACATGTGGATCTGGGATTTTTCCTTGGCGGTGGTCAGGTCCAAACTCATTAAATTTTCGGCGTTTTGGTCGCATTTAGCGCGCGAAAACGTAAAAGCGACAATGGGGAGGAGGTCGTTGCGACTCAAGTGGTCAACCAGGCCGTTCCACAGCTGCTTCTCCTGTTTGGGGGTGTAGTTGATGAATTTCGGACGGGTCTGGTAGCCAGCTGAAGGTTTGGCGTCAAGTTTCGCCACAGTCTCCTCCGCCTGTTTGTACCTGAAGTTCTTGAATCAAAAAATATTCAAAACACAAAAAAAAATTTGTACCCCCCCATTTTCCATCCAGTCGAGTCTAGTACTAAAAAGCGGTTGTTTCTGGACCCGCCGCCCATTCCCGTGTAGAGGAAATGGGTCAGAGGCACCGGCCTTTTGGACGTGGTGATGACGTAGACCTTCCTTTGGTGGGTGCGCCCTAACCAATCGGCGAACTCTATAGTGTTGGGAACGGTAGCGCTCAAAAGCACGACGCAAACGTGAGCCGGCAACAAAATCAACACTTGTTCCCAAACGTGGCCGCGCTCCCTGTCGTTGATATAGTGAACCTCATCGAAAATCACGTATTCAAGATCTCTAGTGATGTCGCTCCCGCAATACAGCATAGACCTCAGAATTTCGGTGGTCATAATTAAACAAGCGGCGGTTTGATTAATTTGAAAATCGCCAGTGATCAACCCGACATCTTTAAACTCTCTTTTAAAATCGCGATATTTTTGGTTTGACAACGCTTTAATTGGTGACGTGTAAATGGTGCGGGTCATGTGTTTTTGGGATAGAGCGATCGCGTATTCGGCCACAACTGTCTTTCCTGCCGAAGTATGGGCGGCTACGAAAATATGGTTGTGTTGTTCCAGCTGCAAGATCGCCAATTCCTGGAAAGTGTCCAATTTAAACGGAAATTTGTGCGCCATTTCCGGAATTCTCTCTTTGAAATCTTTAACGGGTTTCGAGGTATCCAACAAGATCGCCCATTCAGTTCCTTTTAGGTCAGTAGGGGGCGCCACAGCGCTGATGTTGAGTATTGGGGAGTCTTTGGGAAGAACCTCGTCTTCCTCCGGGAGAGTCTCGGGTCTGGCTTTAGACGGAACTTCTTCAGATTTAGACACAGTGGCACTGTCCAGTGATCCTAAAAATTTGGAAAACTTACAAATTTCGCTAAAAATTCAAAAAGTACCAAAATAATTTTCTTGTTGCACAATTTCAAGGAGGTTTACAACGGTAGGAGCAGGTTCCACAATGGTTTTGTCCCTTGACGTTGATTGGGGTGATAACACAGTTCTTCCATCACTATCAAAAATTATCCCGCGGCTAAAACCCGGAGGCACTACTAATAATTCTGCAAAAAAACAAATAACAATATTTTAAATTTATAAACACTCCATTAGCCTAACCGGACTCCAGTAATTCTTGTTTGGGGAGTTGGGAGACTGGGTCTGGAAAGCTTCCTGGCCAGAAAGGCACGTATGACGCGTTGCCTCTCGTAGCTTCAGATGGCGGCGCTGGAGCTCGGTTTAGCGACATGGAATTTTTCGCATTGGCCCCCGGAGCCTGCAGAGGCACCTCGCGAAACTCAATCACCTCTCCTGTATTGGGATCTCGTTGCACCTAAAAAACGTAGTTATTCGAAAGTTACAAAAGTGAAAAGGTAACTTTTAGGGTGGTGCTTAACGGAGATCCCTCGAAATGAAAGAGAGCCCTGGGATCCGGCTTTCGGCCCCAAAATTCCTGGTTCCTCTCGAACCGGTGTATTGGCAACCGCTCGGGACATATTAGGTAATTTTTAAGCTCCTCGGCAATGTCGGGCAAAATTGGGGGTGGCTCAACCTAAAATTCAACGCTTAACACCCTTAAAAGACATAATTAACGTATTTACCATTGTCGCATTGAAAATGTGAGGTTATGTCAACTTGCTGACTACAGCTGTTCAATCAGCTGTGCGACTGTTGTTGTTGACTGACAAGTGTCAATTTGATGGTTTCTATTTGTGACATAATGGCCACCTAATGACCGCTAAATACTTTAATGATAAGGTTTTTATTAATTTAATTTGTAGTTTGAGTTTTTTTTAATTAAGTGCAAGGGCGTAAAAAGTTTCTGTATAATAATAACATTTTATTTCAAAATGACCGCTTTTATTGCAAGCAGGAGTGCCAACAACGACAAAATTAGTTGTATCCAAATAAAATGGGAATAATAAAAGAAATGCTTGGAATTTGTATGCAAAATATTAAAATTAGCTTTTTTGATCACCAGCAACTTTAATAACTTTTAGAATTTCCTTACTGGAGCCAATTTGAATGCGCTCTGACGATCTTGAGATTGGCTCTCCTGGAAGCTGGTAGCGCCTCCTCGCGGCGTGCCCCCATGTTGGACTCGACTCTAACCCCAAACAGTGAACCTGAAATGAAATGTAAATATTTGTGACTCCAACATAAAATGACGACGCGCAACCCCACGACCCTAATGGCCATTCCCAGCGAGGAGGCATTCGATTTTCTGTTCAAAATCGTGCTAATCGGCGACTGCGGCACTGGCAAGACCTGCATAGTTCAAAGGTTCAAAAACGGCACTTTCATTGAACGTCACGGGAACACCATAGGCGTAGATTTCTCCATGAAAACAGTCATAGTCGACGGCAAAAAAGTCAAAGTGAGCATTCAAACCACCATCAATTGATAATCATCAATTTCGTTTCAGTTACAAATTTGGGACACTGCTGGCCAAGAAAGGTTCAGAACAATCACGCAGAGCTACTACAGATCCGCCAACGGCGTTATCATTGTTTACGATATCACGAAACGATCGTCGTTTTTATCAGTGGCTAGATGGGTGGAGGAGGTGAGGAGGTATTCAGGAAGCGCAGTACTTCTTGCTTTAGTTGGCAACAAAGCTGACATGGAGAGTTTGAGAGAAGTCGAATTTGAGGAGGCAGAAGCCATGTGTCAGTACATGCCAGAAGTGCTGTTTGTGCTTGAGGCCAGCGCCAAAGACAACTCAAATATTGAGGAGGCCTTTTTATGTCTTGCCACAGAGCTTAAGGTAGGCCAAAGGGCAGCGCCCTCTTATCTTAGCTGAACTAAATACAACAAGCGTACAATAGGAATAGTTTGTGTTGGTGGTTTGAATGAGGTGTGATGTGGCTTGAATGAGGTGTGTTCAATTTCAGAGGCGTCACGACAACGGAATGCTGGGCCAGGACGATGAGGACACTGTCAAATTGGGCGACAGCAGAACCGTGTCGAAGTGCTCCAGTTGTACTCAGAAAATTTTTTGAAATTCGGTGCAATCACGGCAAAAATGCGTGCCTTAATTAGATGTCTTATGGTTTTAAGGAGGTATATGTAACGTTTTTAGACAATTGACAGTTATTGGTTAGATATTTATTATTAGTTATTTTAAAATGCCTAAACAAAAGTACTGATAAAAGTGTAATACTCACAAGGATGGTTTTACGTAAGGGAGATTCCAGAAGTTTTTATGATGTGCCGCCAGATGTCGCCAATATTTTTACAGATCAGAAGGAGTTGTACAAGCGATTGCCGGCTTCTCAATTTTTTTGACAGTGAAGGGAGCTTTTGAACAAAATAAGTAATACTCAAGCAATAGTTTTGAATAGGTGGATACTGGATATATGGGTTTCACTCAATGAAACGCTAGACGGCGTCAGGGGTTCGAAGCCATCTCTAGTTTTTAATCAACTGATTTTTTTTTAATGAAAATTTTGCCATTTTGACGGCCTGGGGTGCCTTATGAGCGATTGAATCAAAAATACTCTTAACCTCGATTTTGAAATCGATCAATTACCTTATCCGTCCTAAATTATGACTTGCCGCGATGACGCGGGGAACCCCTCGGCGTCAACAAATTTTTGCCATAAGTGCTTTATTTCAGTATTAATAATTTATTTACTTAAATTGTTACAAATTAATTTTATTGTATATAAATGATATTATTTACAATTTTATCCATAATATTTTACAAGGGGTGTCACGTAACGGCGGTTGAGCAACAGCGACAAACTAACACATTTTACAAAACTGTAAGCAACGAGAAAGCGAAGAATTTCTAAAAATATGTGCTATATAGTTGCTTCACTACTTAGGAAATCTTGTTGGGGCCAATAATTACTCGAATTGAAATGTCTAACCACCTCACCTACTCCCTGAATTTTATTGCACATTACTTAGGGATGAAAATATAGATTAACCCAATTGTAGTTTTAACTCGAGCTCAAATATAGTCCTAAAAAATATACTTATATAGATAGGGATAGTTTCCAAAAAGATTTCCAATGTTAGTTTCTCGTTGGTTTTCAACCGTCGTTCTTGACGATATCTGACAAACAATCATTGTAGGACGATCAATGTTCGCAACGTAACCTAATTTAACTTGTATCAATGCCAAATACACTATATAACAATAATCTTTGAGCAATTTTTCTGACCCTAGACACTTCCTTGAAATTCGTCAGCTTGACTTAGCATGAATCACACCCGTTTTAGTATCACTGGAGTCAATTGGAACAAGTCACTAATCACGCCACTACATGTTCTTGAGCGTTGGATCATAGGTAACTTTGGAATTTTCCTCGTTTTCGCCACCAATCTCGTTGCTCTCCTCACTGAAACCAAAATTCAACTTAAGATACATTAATGTACAATTGGTAAGCCGCTAGAAGTTCTTCGAGTATAGCCGGAGTCGTTTTAATCATAAAGACAGAGGTAGTAAGATTGGACGTACGTACAACATCTTTGCGTGTACGCGTAGCAACTTTTGCCGTTGAGGCCTTAATAATAATTCTTGTTACCTGTATTGGTTGTGTTTGGGCAGAAACAGCGATTTGGGACAGTCCTTGACGTAGGGCCAGCACTCTCCCGGTCCCCCCTCTTTTCCACTACCGGCATTCTCCGCTTCCACGTACTCGTTCAGCAAATTCGCGTACGGCGACTTGCTCGCTCTGAAACAACTCACTTAGTTGGGTCAACAAAGAGACTTCAACTTACGAGAAAAACAGTTTCATCATTTCGCCGATAAGGCCGAAATTTTTGAGGGGATGCGCGTGCACTTCGCAGATGGCGCGCAACAGACAAGCTTTGCCGTCCATGCCGAAATTTTCGAGAAACTCCTCCACCACCATGTACAATAACGCTCTTTCACCCCCGTGAAAGGCGTGCTGATGGTTGTGGGGAGGCGGCTCGGATCTCTTGCCTCTTTTCTTATTTTCCAAGATGCTGCCGACGTAGTCGGCCAAGATGCCGCCAGCGGCGCGGCCCATGGAGCGGGCGAGAAGAGGAGGAACGACGCCGAAGGGGTTCTCGTTGTCGGTCAAGCCCAGCTTGTTGAAGTCAACTAAAAAACGTTTCTGTAGATTTTTTCGCAGGCGACCTCATAGAAAAAATTGTAGCTTGGACCACAAAATTTTTCATGTTTGACCGCCCTTTCGAAATAAAAGCAAGCGGGGTGGTTCCAGTGGAGAGGAATAGTTGTATAGGAGTCATGTGAAGCTCCAAAGAAAAAATCATGAAACGGGGGGACGGAAATGGGAAAATTAGGATAAAAAGCGGGACGCCCAAAAAGGAGCTTGTGCCTTTGTTTGACTAAAGTCCTCGGTTAGCGTGACTTACTCGTGAAGGGAAGACTGACGGTCAAGTTGGAGAAGAACCCTTCTGGGGGGTATCGGACGAATGGCAGCGACAGCGACGGACTTATTACTAGAGTGGTGCCTGGAGGCAAAGCTAGCCGGCCATCGGCAGTTATCCACAATATCCTCTTTTGCCTCGAATGGATCTCTTTGTCGGGTGCGGAAGATGATACGAATAGAGATAGGATTAGCAAAACTAAAGTGTTTGTGTTTGGTGTTGTCCAACGTGCCGAAATCTTCATTCTGAAAAAAGTTTATTAAGGATTAACCTAAATCACCAAACAGCACTTAATTACGAGTAAATATTCAGTAAACTAGATGTTGGCTGTTGATCAGTTTTTTTAAGATGCTATTAAAGCTAAAGTTGAAAATGACTTAATTCGAAATTTAAATAATTTTTTTAATGACTATTACATCTAAGTGCCTAGTTAAATATGGGTAAGGGAACAGCCCCTTCCCTACTATTAAGTTGCGGTTGCAACTCTACAACAACGAGATTGGGGAGATGTTTGCGTTGAGAGGAAGCTTCTGGTTTTAAGTTTGCCGTTGTTGGCCCTGGGCCAAAAAATCATTTAGAGCGAATGTAATTTATCTTGCTGCAATCTAAATTTTCTGCGGAATTCCCCCTGTGCAGTTTTGAACTTAGAGTCTGGGACCTGATGCAATCTCTGCTAATAGTTCTGCCTAGAATAGTATTACCTAATTAAAAGTTAACGACTGAGATTTTTTTGGATCCTAATTAATCAATCGTCTCTGTAATGACGAACGTAACACACGGAATGGCCAAGCGGCAAAAACTAGAGTACGCTGTTTTTTCGCGATGCTGTATCAGTTTGACGTAACGTGGTTCGCATTTTAATGCCGAACCCGTTTACGTTTAACATACCGATTCTTCGCAAATTACAGTTGACCCACATTCATTATCCATTGAAAAAAAGTCGAAAAAAAGCCCAGGAAGAAAAAAGTTGCCCAAAAGCTTGAAACATCGCATGCTTACATAACTAGCAACCGTTACTCGATTGCTCGAAAGTAAACATCCTCGTTTTGGGGCACGAGGCGCGCCTTTGACATAACATCCAAACATAACGCCATATCGGATTTTCCGACAATTTCAACTGTAATCTAGATCCCCAGTTCCTGGTGCTTGCCCTCGCCCACTTATTACGTCCATTTTCGGCGTCGTTCCTAACGGGCACGTCCTGTTTCTTCTTATGGCAAAACTTAATTAGACTCGCAAAGACTTTGGAGATTTACCCTGTCGCAGTCTCGGACAATTGGGTCACAATTTCAATAGCATTCGGCCAAGGCCGCAAAACTTGTTCCGTGTTGTGTCGCGCCAAGTAATGATGCAATTTCAGCGTAACAATTACGGTCCGGTTCCTGAAACGGGAGCTTCGATCGTTAAGGATCGGGTCCAGAAGCGGGCGCTGCGGCACACCGTTTCCGCGATGATCTCTTCGGGGCGGTGTTGGTGTCGAATCGCCGGTTGCGATACCGGCTGCATGCTGTTTGATTTTAGTAAAAGTGAGGCTCTAATTAAATCGGCATCGCGGATGGTTTAACTGTAAAATGTGCAGATGTGTTGTTCAATGTTATGGACTAGCGCGATCTAATGCTGCTGTTTCAAAATTTGGCTCGCTTTCTGTCTCGTTTCGTTTTTCGATCTTCCGCTGGCAAGAAATAATTATTGACACGTTTCTCTCCCTTAAACAATAGCCAAGGCATTAACCAATCGACACAAGTGACGATAATTTTTAGTTTTACAGTTCTTGATTTCTATCAATTTTGGTTAATGTTTTTGAGAAAAACGCGCCCCAAATTTTTTTTTAAAATGTAGATTTTTTCTAAATTATTTCTTCACGTTGACGTTTCCACGTGAAGAAAGTCAAGCAAGCGCGCCCAAAAAGTTTTTTAAAATTTAGAGTTTTTCTAAATTATTTGTTCACGTTGACGTTTCCACATGAAGAAAGTCGAGCAAGCGCGCTCAAAATTTTTTTTAAAAATCTAGATTTTCTCAAATTTTGCGGTAGTCCAGTTATTACTCGGTATTTGGGGTGAACCTACGCAATTTTTGGGCAATATTTGCCGCAGATCGAGCAATCTCGGTGGTCATCAGGCTCGGCAATGCGCGTGCCGGCTCTTTGATGCTATCTGTGGTTCCGTCTGGTTGGTCATGAAAATTTATAACTTCATTATGCTGTGAAACGCCCATTAAGAACAAACAACAGGTAACTAATTGTCGGATTGTCGAATCAGCAGCCCTACTCCCATTAATCTCGGTTTTAGCTACACCGGATTTTGTAATAATTTTTTTCGTGCTTTATTATTTTATCAACTTGTTAACTAACATTTATAATTGTTTCTAGACTGAAGTTGCTGTAGGCTCGATAGCCAACGGTTGGAACTACGATATCTTCGCGCTGATGCAGCGCGAATGACCGTTTCAGCCACCCCAAGTCATCCGATAACAACTTGGTAAGCCGGATGAGAAGGTGAAAATCCAGAAGTCTAATGCTCGATGCAAATTGTGGTTTTTGCTGCTGAAGGCAATTCTTCGTCTAGTTCAACGCGTGGAAAAACTTTATAGCTCCAACTATAATAGTGCTAGTCAAGAATTCAGGATTCTAGTTGGAAAAACGACGTGAACTTTGTATTTTTCCCAACCTCATTCTAGCCAGTGACGTACGTCAACTAACTCTTGCCATTATTAATGCAGGCAATTAGATTCCCGAGCACGATCACGCATTTAGTTTAAATTTCACCTAATTTCAATACTGTTTGTCTCTACCTCACCAGAGTAGAATAAAGATGAGGAATTAGTCTCGAAATCTACTTTGCTAAAACATTGCAAAAAGACCCAGTAATCGTGCTCGAGAGCACTTAGCACTCGCTGTAAGATTTTGCATATATGTTTTATAGCATAGTTAATCCCAGGCACACAGTCATAAACACCTATGCAGTGCAAGAGGGCGAGCCACAACTTGAATATGAACAAAGCAAAAACGTTTGTCGACAAGAATTGCAGTTAGAGAGTGCATGGAGCTAACGCGGAAATCAAAAATAAAACTTCCCGGTTTTATGAAGGCAATTCATTCTGCAATTTGTAGGTATTGGCAGTTAAAACTTAAAATATTCGTTGTAATTGCGCGAAACGTTTATTTTACTTTCAATTTGAATTTATAATTTTGCACTGACTCCAGTGACTGACCAGCTACGATGGTCTATTATTCCTCGTTTTATCAGATTCAATAATTAAAAGCCACTTCCTAGTCGAGATAAATTGTTTTGAACTAAAACACTTTTTTACAGAAGAAAACAACCAAACACCACAATCAAAAAACAAAATTAATGAATAGGGGGAAAAAAGATGAAAAAAAAACTTGAACGACATAACACTAGAATTTGGGCAACAACAAGAAAATTGAAGGTAATCGAAGATACAAAATGAAAAGTAAATCGACAAGGTAAAAAAGGAAACTGTAATTTGGATGCAAAAGCTGTCTCCTCCATAAATAGAGGAAGTTGGTCAATGGAGGAAACACGCAGCAACTTGACTCGGTGCTTGAATCGTGTTACTCCACTGTCGCCAATTGCGACAAGTCTCTTCCTAAAGCGTTGCAATGGAGTTTGATCAAAAGTTTCCAAAAGCTTTCTAATCCGTGGCAGAAATAATTTGTTGCACTTTTCCGATGACATAATTCATCTTCCTCCAACTGCCATCAAAGATGCAAAACATCTAACCTGACACTCCACAAACACGTTATTAGCTCTCCCCGGTCTACATAGTTAATTCTACCATTTGCATAGAGACAAACTCCAATGATATAACTGTTAATGGCGGCAAAAAATGCGCCTTAATAATTCCAGAAAAATTATACGTGAAGATAATTAAATCGTTAGCTAGTGGCTGGAATGGCGATTGTTACAGTTGGTGGTAATAGCGATGCGGTACCGTTCGCGAATTGCTCGAATCGCCTCCTTGCGTTATGAATAATTGATAACGCGATTGGGCATTGTTGGTAAAGGGAAAGAGTTAACAGGGCCAAGTGGTCGAGTCGACACGATTTGGTGACCCTCCTCGCGTGTTTTGGGTAATTGTCACACGACAACGTCGAAGAGAGTGAATCTGTTTGCAAGTGACAAGTGGCCAACTACGTGCGCATTCCTCTTCGCACCGGACAATTTCGACGAGCGGACTAATTTCGAGGACTACTTTCGGACCAGTTACATAAGAAATCAGACACCGTTTTGATACTTCAATTCAACAAACGCAAAGAACTGCGTGGCCCAAGCCAAATGTTTTTATCTACAACTTGCAAGTTGCAAGAGATTCTTAAGGAGGTCCTCCGATAGTTGGTCCTTGCCAAAGTGATGGAAAAATAAGAAGAGTATGAAAATAGAAAATGGACCGAAACATCAGAAACTAACATTCTACTTTTTTGTAGGTTTTAATATCATTAATTTGAAGACATAAAAATAAAAAAATAACTAGAAATACAAGAGTAAAAATAACGTTTTAAAACCACCTCCATCTTCATGTCAAGTCATGCAAGTGATAAAGAAATAGATATTGAGTCATAATTCTTATGTTTTAGAGTAAAAATGTAATTTTTATACCAAGTTCCAAATTATGGA
Source organism: Schizotus pectinicornis (assembly GCA_951805265.1). Taxonomy (NCBI): domain Eukaryota; kingdom Metazoa; phylum Arthropoda; class Insecta; order Coleoptera; family Pyrochroidae; genus Schizotus; species Schizotus pectinicornis. The sequence continues at coordinate 1,940,374 of OX638204.1, read as the reverse complement.
TAATTAATTAAGTTCCAGTAAATCCTAACAAAAAAATGTTGAAAAATTGGAAAAAAATTATCGTTAACTCAAAAACCTGTAGACGCTGATTAGGGTCTCCAGCCTGGCCAACCATCGTAAAAATTCGATTATAATGTTCAATTCCTTATAATAAAATCATGGAATATTTGGAGACAACGGCAAAACTAAGTTACCTTAAGACTCGATCCGGACGTCCTCAAAATGGCAAACAGTACAACTCCTGAACCAGGTCCAAAGTTCTCGAAACACTGCACCCCTCACCGACCACCCTCATTCCTCCAACTTCCTCCGGAACCAACCCGTAATGACGTGAAATATCGTCTTTACTTTCTGACGTGTGCTTCCGCAACCGGCTCGTCTGGACGTGTGCTTAACCGAAGAGTATTCGCGTGCGAGTGCTACTCACTCTCGACTCCGGTGACCGGATCCGGGCCACCGCGGGCTGATTCTGCAAGGTTCAGCTCTACCCTGACCATCGCGTCACAGTTTCAGGACCTTGTCGTCTGCTGAACTTACTGAACTAGTGCTTCGGATTCGGACCGACAAAGTGGAGCAACAGGCGGTTGGGCCATAAACTTTTTGGGTTTTTTGCCGACCTCGAATCGACACCATCAACTCATCGTCCCCGCCAGAATGGGCAGAATTAAACCGGGAGACATTAAAACGTAACCTATACTCAGCCGCAATTAAAGAATAATACGATCGTGCGTCGTTGGAGCTCAGGTTCAATACTTTAGTTAACATTTAATTCTGGAACTTTTCTGTTTCTTCGGTATTTCTCTCTTGATTGAGTTTTGGGAAAACCTCTCCCCCAAACTGATTCACACAGCGATAATCTTTGTCTTGTTCCTCTTTCTTGGTTGTAGATGGACGTGGTCTAAATTTGTACTTTTTGCCCGGTGTTTTTTTCGTTTTGGGGAATACCAGCCGGGCGCTGCGACGCATCATTTCTTTACAAGGTACCACCAGGGGGCACGGCTACCTGGAAGGATAACGATGGCAAGAACCGGTGCAGTGCTACTGACCAAGTGTCCACAGCGACCGGTTATCCGAGAATTCTTATATAACGGACGGATGCCTCGTTAATTTATGTTCTTCTGATTTGATTTCTTGAACCTAACACAAATCGTTGCAGGCACAAATGCATGCCGCGCACATTACAGATATCCGGTTTATCGGCCTGTTTTTGCAGAAATCGTTGCACTTGTTCCACAAAAACACAACGTTCATAATTGATTCAATCTGTAGCAATTAACACTCATCGCCACCGTGATGGTCTCTTTGCATAGGAGAGGAGCCAAATGTGAATGTTACATCTTCGATTCTTCTTTAGGTATATACATAAGCATCAGTTGTTTTTCCACAAGCATTTTTAAATATTACATGTGATGTCTCAACGTTTCCAAAAGCTCGAGTGTTTCCTGTTGTTCAAAACATTTCGTCACCGTTTCTCCGATTTTTTATTGTTTTCGTTTTTATCGTTGTTTACGTCTTATTTCACACTAGAGTAGGCGTCCATCGGGTTGATGAGATAGCAAAGATAAGATTGCAAAGTCACAATTGATTTTGTCGCAAATCAGTTATAGACCCCGAGCAAAATGGGCGACTCTGTGGAGCTGCGTAACAAGTCCGATAAAAAGACGAAACCCAAAATGTTGAACAGACTATCCAAAAATTCACAACTACGTCGCACCAGGTAAGTGATCGTCAAACTGTTTCCTCAAATTTTGTTTGATAATCCTGCCTAGGCAAAAGTATGTTATATGAGAGATCTGGGAAGAGGTGGTCGTTACCTTGGTGATTTTGTCGACGTTGATATTAATTTTAAGCCATCAGACCTTCACTCGTCTAAAGAACTAAGATAATGTCAATCAAAATGATCGAACCTCTCATCCTAATCAATTAAGTCACTAAGCTCACCAGAGAGTTATAGTAGCTGCCAAATTTTATCCGTAAAAACTAATCTTAACTTAACATTCTGGATGTTCAGCAGACAAGAATCGATTGGAGCTATCGAGGAACTGGTCCAGTGTGGAATATGCCTGGAGAAGTTGTCCAATTCCCGAATGCTCCCTTGCCAGCACACTTTCTGCTTGACTTGCCTCCAATCCCACTTGGTGGCCAAAAACTTGGTGGCGCCCTCATTTCAACCTTCCAGCCCTGACCAAACTCAAACAGCAACCTCCAACAATTCCAGAACCATCAAATGTCCCATTTGCCAACACAAAATCCACCTAGAAAAAGGTCTAGATTCGTTGGAAGCCTTGCCCAGAAACCTCTACATAGATTCCCTCCTCAAAGTAGTAGAAGGCAACCTTTCACCATCATCTTCAAAACCTCCCGATTACCGTTGCGCAAAATGCCAAACTTTCTCCCAGGGACAAGAACGATGTTGCCAACATTGCGTGCAGGTAACACTTTTTGTTCCATGAACCAAAATCAAGAGAAAAATTCTAGATTTTCTGCAATGTTTGCTGGAACGAACATCTCTCTGAACTAGAAGCAACCCTTTCGACTCTCATGAAACAAGTAGAAGAGTCGCAAGTGCGACTCGATCACAAATTGGAGATATTTGAGGACCGTTGCGACCAATTAAACGAAAAGATCACCGAGGCTACAGAACAGAAGATTTCTGATTTGAGAACGTTGGAAGCGAGGGTTTTGGAAGACGTGGTTACGATTAAAAACGAAGGGAGAGTGGCGTTCGCCAACATCAACGAGAAAATTGGAAAAATGCAGGAAAAACTGGTAGCCAAGTCGTTTGGGAAAGGTGACAGCAAGGTAACAGATTTTTGGCAAGTTAGGAATGTGATAGGACGAAATAGATATTTATAGATATCGCTGATCCATTGTTGTTCTGATTGCTTCTTATCAAAAGAGATAGCGTTAGCGTGAATTTTCCTTTGGATATGAAGCGGCTACAAGCAAAATTACTTAATTAAAGTAAAAATCGGCCCGTTTCAACAACTGATTTTCAGGTGACGACCTTCATGGCGCTACACGGCGAAACCTCCACCCTCCTCAAGGAGGTCAATCACTTCGGTGAAGCTCGCGTCATCTTCGATCCAGAAAATTTCACCCTGGACCAAGACACTGAAGGTGTGTACAACGATGTGGAAGAACCCGAAACCATCAACGGTTCCAGGATTGGCAATCCTCTCGAAAGCGTGGACGCTATGACTCAATACTACAAAACTCGCTCCTTCACCCCGAAACTAATTTGGAACAAATGCCCGCGACCCGCCCACGTAGGTGTTCCACCATGGGACAACACTCTTCTCTACATCGCCGCCACTGACACCCACACTGTTTTGATTTTAAAACGGGACAGAGGCAAACTGGAAGGGAGGCTTACTTCGCCGGACATGCTATGTCCTCTGGGTATCGCTTTTTCGAAAATGCGCCAAGAAATTTACATTTCCGATAAATGGCAACACTGCATTCACGTCTTCGCGTCGTCAGGCGAATATTTGCGCAAAATTTGTTCCAAAGGTAACGGCGAAGGAAGAGTGAGGAGTCCTGATGGAATAGCGGTGACTGCTAAGGAGGAGCTGGTGATTTGCGACAGCGGCAATGACAGAATTGTGATTGTCGATCCAAGAAACGGGCAACATTTGGGCACTATCGGCGTTGTTAACAAGAAAACTAAACTTAATATGCCGATGGGAGTGGCGGTGTTTGATGAAAAAATCGTTGTGGCCGACACGGGGAATCACAGAATTAAAGTTTTCAATTTTAAAGGGGACACTCTGCTCGAGTTTGGGGCTTTGGGAAGGGCTAAGGGACAGTTTAGGTCGGCCGAAATTGTCGCTGTAGATCCGTTAGGGTTTATATTGGTCGGCGATGGCGGGAACGCGAGGGTGCAAGTGTTCAAACCGGACGGAACTCTCGTTAAGGTGTTCGGGGGTAACGGGTTCGGGTGGGTGTCGGGAATTTGCGTCACGCCCGATCTGGACATCATCACCACGGACAGCAAAACTAGGTGCCTGAGGATATTTTGACGACAGAGCGTTAACGAAGTTCGTAAAAAGTCAAATTCAAAGTGTTCTTATTTAGCTTACAAAACTTTATAATTTCTCGCGCATGGTTGCACAACAACAATTGGCAATTAAGGGTTTACTAATAAATTTTTAACGTTGCAGCTACCTATGTCAGCTGCTCATTTAGAAACTATTTGTGGATCATCAACAGTTTGGGAAAAGTATTTTTCGATACCAAAATTAAGTACAAAAATTTATTGTTCAAAAAACAAAAAGCGGAAATTATTTTCATAAAAATCTAAAAGTCTAGCAAGTTGTAACTACTGCAGCTGGTCTATGATCCAAAGCATGTTGACTCCGGCTCGTCCTAAGTTGACTCTACCCAGCATCCCATGCTCCCTCTTGTTCACGTTATAGAGAAAGAACAAAATACTGTGAAACAAATTACTGTAACCCTAAAACAATTGAGGATTAGTAGTGAGAGTTTTCGTGAAGGAAAGAAAGTTACCTTCACCATTTCGTAAATAGTTTCGCCCACAATTACGCGATAGTGGGGCGGTTTTTCAGACACCTGCTGAATGAACAAGCTGTTGGGGGTCAAAGTTGGCATTTTCTCCCCGCATTTGATGTAATGCAACCCGCTGAAGGGTTTCGTGTCAGGCATACTAGGAAGCGGCACCAATTGCGTGTCCAAATATGTAGCGAGTAAATGCATAATTATCTAAAAATACGGAAAAGTCAACGTGATTTTAGAGTTGTTGCAAAATTACCGCTGAATCCGTCGGTAGCGACTCCTCCCATTCCTTTCCATTGTAGCTACTGCCTCCGTTCCATTTAAATTCGCTCATGCACCCCCCTTTGGTTAATTCGCGAATTCTCTGTATTAAGTATTCTTGATTTGAAGTGACTTCGAGAAAGGGGATTAGGGTCGATAGTGACGGGATGAAATGAGTTACGTGCGCCATTTGGGCGGTTTTTCTTAACCTGTCGAGACCGACGGCACCAACTTTGATGTCGGCCAAGCCTTGCTTGTCGAGTGATTCGTCAATGCGATCAAACTCTACAACGAGGCGTTCCAGAATTGTTTGTGATATCCATTTACGCAAGTTCTCGTTCCATTGGGTCAACGCTACGATGTCCACGTTCATCCTCGTCCAGGCCACCAAAGCGGACGATTGGCTGCCGGTGGGAGACGATTTGTCTTCAGCTTTGCTCTTTGGGCTGCTTGTGCTCATGGCTGCTGCGCATTTCATTCAAACCATCAGTTAAATTGCACAAATTGCAAAAACAAATATTAAAAATGAAGCTCCATTCATATTATGTACTTACAACTGCAGTTAAACCAAATTAAATTCAACATAGAAATTTTTTCGCACCCAAGTAGTTGATACCTTCACTCAAACCACATGCCACATTGTAAAAGTTGGCAAAACAAATAACGCCAATCTTTCAAGCCCGGATCAATAAGTTGCACCTTGTTCCAGTAAATTCCGCAACAAGACATTTGAGATTTAACACAATTTTTCCCATTCAAAAATTCAGTGGCTTATCATTCAAACCACATCAACCATATTTTATTTGGTAAAGACTTATCATTCAAACCACACCTTCAACCATTTTTAGTAAAAAATATTATTGCGCCACGTATTTTCAAAAATCGTTTAATTTCTTCGCAGTTCCCCAACTTACTTGGTGACTGCGTTGACAGTTGATATGAGCACTTTTTGAGGAATGATGACATGTCTTTGGCGGTCTTTGTAATTGGATGGCTCCAAAACGAGCTCAACAAATTCGACTGCTGCGCTGTCTGGTTGCTGAGGTTGTTAACGCTAGTGCTGACGTCAAACTCCTTCAGATACTTGTCCAGTTCGGTTTCGTCAGAAATAAACTCAATCCCTGAAGTGTCTCTGTATTGAACGGAAAAAGTGGAGTTGTTAGGAAAATAAGGAGAGGAGGTGTTGGGATCGGAGTTCACCTTGTGGTAAGTCCAAGAGGGTGACGACATGGAATAATTTAAACCTTAAAAAAAATTATTAAACTAAACTAAAAACAGTGCTAAAAGACTCACTGTCATTGGGACTTAAGTTCGATCTCCAGCTAAGCGCAGAGAGGTTCATTGGAGTGCTCGAAAGGGGTGAACTGGAAGCGCTGAACAAAGTATTTATTTGTGATTGATTAGGGGTTTGAATGATAGGTGAACTTAATCTATCGACAATTTTGAAGTTGGGATCTGCAAATTTGCCATTAAAACTAAAATAAACTATTCAAAAACTTACTACCTGTGTCACTAATTCGTAAAAGCTTCTTTTGTTCTAAAGTGATGGGAATTTGGTCTGATTTCAAGGAGCACAAAGTAATCTTCACAAAATAATAAATCAAATTCATTGTCAAGACAACAACTAAGACATACTCCACGTATTGATAGTAATTTACGTATAAAGGGCAAGCACATGACCTAAAAACACTCATTATTTAAAAATCTTTCAAATTTTTACATACCGTACAGATCATAAAGTAGAAGTGCAAGAAAGACGACATTAATTGCGCTCCACATGAGACTCTTCCGGATGAATTGCTTGCTTTTCTGTATTGTTAGACTTCGCTCTAAGACCGAGGAATTACTGGCCGGCAAAAAACTTCGATTGGAGCTAAAATAAACAAACATAACCTCACATTCCGTTAAAGCTTTTCAAAGGGCAAACTTACAAAGATACGTTCATCTTGAAATGTTAGTAATATTTATTTGCTGATAAAGTAAAAAATAAATTTATTGGTAATATAATTTCACGGAAACATCTTAAAAAGTTATACCGGAGAAAGGCAACACTTCAAAACCGCGGCAGATTTATTTTGACAGCCGTCTCGCAGAGGTACCAACCAACAACACAAACCAACTTATTGCCAACGTAATTTTGATATCTAACAAGTTACTAGCCCGGTAGTCTTGAAATCTTCTATAGCAGTGCGATCAGAAGTGGGATATTATAGAATGGAGTATGTACTGTAGTTGAGTAAAAAAACCTTTAACACTTAACTTGTATTACGATTAAACAGTAAAGTATAAATATAGCAGGTTATTTCTTAAATTTGGAAACTTCCTCTCCCCTCCGCCGCTTGTTGAGAGCATTTCTAGGATCGTATATCTCAAACCAATCGTCATCCTTCTTGTTAGCATCTTTGGCCAAAATTGCCGTTTTCTCAAAACTGAGCCTATGAGTCAGCCTTTGAAAAAAAAAAACATCAAATAAATTTAAAAAATATGAAATTCAACAAATAATACCAAGCTTCTTCTTCGTCAACTTTCTTCTCTTCAGTACTCTCTTCTTTTTCTTCTTCCTCTTCCTCATCTCCATCTGCCTTTCCTTTGATTGCTTGTAACTTCTTCTTGAACTTCTCCAACAGTTGCAACGTAAATTGTTCGCGCCCCGCTCCCTTTTTGGGCAAAGCGTCCTTCTTTGATTTATATTTATCATATTCGCTCTTGTATTCTTGAACAGTTTCGCTTTTGACCGTTTCCTCTTCTAATTCAACTTTTTCCTTATCTCTTTTCAACTTGTTCTTGTGATATTCCTTTTTCACGCTATCAATTTCCGCTTTTATTTCATCGCTAAAACCAAATCAGTGTAAAAAATAAAAATAAAATTTCTTGTACCCATTTACTATTTCTTTTTCTTCTTTTCCCTGCGCTCTTCATCTAAATGGGCTTGATAAGCATCTTCGGGTTCTGCAGCCGCTTCCGCGGGCGCCGCCTCAACAGGAGAAGTCGGTAAAGTTTTTTTGTGATCTCTTTTCAATTTTTTTCTGATATTTTCTAATTGAGCTTCTGGATCAACTTCAGTTTCTTCATCCTCTTCTTTCTCCTTCTCATTCGCCGGCCCTTCCTCAGTTTTTGAGCTCAATTTCGGGTCGTCTAGAGACAAACACATGCACCAGTTGTTATTATAATAATTTCGAAAAATTACCCAAAACATCGTGAGTAGATTTGCCTTTCCCGGCAAACTTTTCATTCTCTCGCAATGACTCCTCTTCATCCTCTTCAGCTTCAGCACCAAAAGATAACAATTTAAAGTTCCTAAAATTCAAAAATTAACTTCGAAATTATCAAACTTTAACAAGAGCTAAATACTTGACACCAGGCCTTTTCTCTTTCTTCTTCTTACTGAGAGAAAGGTCAACTTCCTTAACTCTAGGCACAATATCAGGAAAGGGGTTATTCAAAACTTCAGTTCTCAAAATTTTGTGGGGATAAACGGGTCTTTCGTCTTTAATCAACCCTTCCTCAAGTTTTAACATATTAAAAACCGTATCACCCGTGATTTTTCCAAAGAGTGTATGTTGCTCTTGCAACTCTGGGGTTGCTCCTAAAGTGAAGAAAAACTGCGACCCGTTGTCGTCCTTGCCCGCGTTCGCCATAGCGACCAGTCCTCTCCGCACAAACTTCAGTCTTTGGTGGAATTCATGTTTAAAAGGTTCACCGTAAATCGATTCGCCCCCAGATCCATCGCCTTTTGGGTCGCCGCCTTGCGCGATAAACCCTTTGACTATCCGGTGGAAAATTGTGTTGTCGTAGTAGCCTTCGAGGCACAGTTGGATGAAGTTGCGACAGGTTTTGGGGGTTTCCTTGGCCCATAGCTCGATGTCAATGTCGCCAACGGTAGTTTTTAGCAGAACCTGCGAGTTTTGCGTTATTTGCAGAACTAAAATTGGGGTGAATTACCTTGCCCGACGTTGGCGGCTCTAGAATGTAAATGCTACTCATTTTGGATCGAAAACTGAAAGACTCGTAAACATAGGAGCTGTCAAAATTTTGAGGTTATGTTGTGACATGACAAAAAGCGGACGTGCCAACATAAAAGCTTGGAAATTAGAGGATCTGGCGGCAACTTTCCCACTTTTTCATAATTTCGATTCGTAAAAGTAGATCCGGTTAAAAGACTAGAGACTCAAAATTTAATAGATATGCTGGAGACATTTTTGAGGAGTCGTTACTGACTGATTTAAATATTTAAATTCGAAATTTGAGTTTCAGTTGGCTTTAGAATCGCAGTAGGTGCGACTGTCAAATATCAAAAAGTTTTGTTTTCCCGGAAAAAGTTTTTCAGTGAGTTGCTACTGGTGGCGTCGGTATTGTTTTTCGTGAAAATAGTGTTGTGTTTAGCAAAAAATGAAGAAAACCCTTTTGATTACTCCAAGGTAAGTCTCAATAGTCATAAGGCTCTTTAAATTTCAGTCCAATTCAACCGTTTCAGACGGATTAGGTAAAGCTTCGGGGATCAATAATAATAAAAAATAACGGTCATATAACCGAGAAAAACTTTCTAATTTCGAGCCAAAAGGCGTCTATATCACTAAATTCCTCTCAATTTGATCAATTTAACCAAAAAATTCCATAAAATACATTATACGTAATCAATTTTCAGCACACCTGCACTACTAAAATGGGGTGAAAAGACAACAACATGCTTAATTTTGGGGGTTCTTATCAGGGGTCCTTAAACACGTGTCAGAAATTGATTTATAGACCTGTATTTACGCAATAATCATGGAAAATTTCAAAACAATTCGATTTGAATTGGCGGCCATTAATTTTAATAATTCAAGTTTGTCATTTGTTTTGTCGCAGACGCTTTGATTTTAGCAGACAATTTGTTGCAGGGTACAAAAGAGCCAAGAAAACGTGGCGAGACTCCATAAGGTAAGACCTTACAATTTTTGCAAGTTACGACAAATAATATACAACTTTTTAAAAATTCTCAGATATCCTTATGTCAGGAGCGGCACATAATGTTTATAATTCGGGGGCAGGAACAAAAAGAAAATAAAGATGTTTCGGTATGAGCGACTTAAATTTTAAAAATTGTTACGATAGCCCACAACTCGTTGACCTTTATTTATTACATAAGATGAAAAGGGGTGGAAATAGTTTTTGTCATCAAAGTGTTTATAGAAAAATCTGGTGTGACGTCATTGTCATTAAATTTTATTTTAAGCAGTCAAGTAATCAAGTAAATATGAATATTTTAGCTACGATAGTAAGTACAGGTAAGTATGATTTTTTTTTTCATTTTTAAGAAAAATATATAAGTACTTTAATAAATATGTGAAATGATTGTTTTCAGTTTTTCGGTCGACTCTTCATTCAGAAAGACTAAACGTGGAGCTTAGGTAATGATAGTGGCACTTTTTTTCTGCAAACTTTGTGATGTTTTTCTACTGCGAGAGAATTATTTAAAAACTTTATGGAAAGTTTGATGATTTGCAAAATTTCCATGAACTAATTTGGTATCTACATTATGTCACTATTTTAACAGTAAAGTGGTAAATAATTCAAATTTATTTTTAACGACATTACACGAGCGTTTGACAAAATAAACAAAACAACACAAAGTTGCGGTACAACCTGAGAATATAACGGTTGACTGAAATTACTCCACAACGCAGGCACAATCAATGTTATTATTGGGTAAGTGCGAAAACCGAATTTTGTACAAACGAAAGTATAATTAGAGATATTTTTTTAATTGTGCACGTGGTTCAAATCAAATGCGCCGAATAAATTTTTAGTTTCGACAGCTACCAGCAAGGTTAACCGTTTTAACTTCCCCTAAGGTTACATTAATTATGCAGGCGGCATCGAGATGTAAATGTTCTTATCGAACCGAGACATGTAAACAACGAAACCATCATCTCTCAACTCGACGATAATCACAACTGTTTATTTTCCACAATACAACCGTAATCTAAACTAAATACGTCGATAGCTCTAAAGTCGATTGGAGTCCAATTATGTTAAATTGTGGAGGTCCACGCGTCTCTCTTACCACCTAAATTTAGAGTTTTCCCATCCACTGCACTAGTCGAGTCGCAGACTTATAGCGCGTGTTTTCTATAAAAAGAGATAAAGCAAAGTGACGATAAGAATTTTTCATAATTACGACAGTGATAACTCGTCTGTTTTCACGTAAATACCAGTGCGAAAGATATTTAAGTTAAGATGTGATCCGACGAAAGCACACTGGAAGAGTGCCTGAAATGTCAAACAAAAGTCTCAGCATCGAAGGTAGAGTGCGTTGATAATTGTTGTTATTTATTTAACAATCGGTAAATTATTGTTATTATTTCCCATATTTACTAAACAAAATTGATGAAAATTGGGTCATTATGTAGCGACGTATTTTGTTGTTGTAGTTGGCATATATTTTTTTTAATTTGGAGTGCTGGTGCGATGAAACTTAACTACGGGTTTTTGAAGATTTTCAAATTTTTTAGAGGTAGGTAGGCGCCATAGCATCGACTCTTTTCGGTTTCCTGGTTTTAATCTGGCAAGTTTTCAAATAAAATAATAACAGCAGACGAATAATAGTTTCAAATTTAATTTTAAACGCAATACGTGAGTAGCCATGTGCATCAATTTCTAATTTCGGGCAAGTAGCGGGTTGTCATGGAAACTTTCCCTGTAATTGTTTGTGCTAACAAGGTTTTCGTCTAAAACCAGATTTTCTCGTGTTTTCTCTAATTTTATCCATTGTATTGTCGTCGTTTTATTCTTGTCGTTTCGCTGTTTCCTTGAAGTGACCGAAGTCTAAATTATGCTTCGTTGACCCCGTTTCAAAATTTGGCCGCTGCTATCAACAAATTTTTCGGAAATGCACAAGTAAATATTTTTAAAACTTTATCATTACACGATGCTTCTACATACATATTCCTTATTCAGAACCGTTTGATCGAATCCAAACAACCGCTATCATATTTTGGATTCAATAATTTTTCGGTTTGTCACTGTTAAGATTATGATAATATGATGACAATAACAATTCAATGAGCGATCGTAGCTGTTTGAGCAATTTACTATAAATCTGGTTTAGAAGTTGGACCATGCCACCAGTCACAAGATTGATGACGTCATATTGACCACACATTATTGTTGTGCATGGAGGAGAAAGAAAATGGGAGAATGTTTAAATTGTCATAAAATAAACGAAAATCTGTAGATACCAACCTACTGCTTGAGAATATCACGGAAATCCAAGTTGCTAATCATTGCAGTGATAACCACTACTGTCATGTAGTAGGTATAGATTTTTGATATGACACAATATCGTAAATGTGATAACAATAACACAAGATTCCATTAGAGAACTTACATAAGTACCTAACTTATAAATTGTTACTATTAGTTGCTGGCTAAATTTACTTTTGCATTATCTAGGAGTAGGTTGAAACGATTAAAGTATTTGCGAACAATGTGCGAAGATGTATTTGTGATTATTGTCGATTTGTTTCAAGTATCTCTATCCACGTCACTAATCACTTAATCCGCCCATAACTGGCAGAAACCTCATTGGCTCATTTGTTGCAGACATAAACCGATTTTGGCACAATCGCGAATTTGCTAGAAAGAGAATGATCGATTGATTTTTTTTGTTTATAGCAATTAATCACAGGTCGTGGAGTACAGTTCAGATTTAAATCAGACAAAGCCCGTGCGTCATTTTTCTGGGATTACGTTAAAATCGTGCAAATTAACAGTCACTAATTACGGCAGATTACCCAAAAAAGCAACGTAATAACTACAATGAAAAGTAATCTGGGCAAAACGACTACATACTTCCATAAATAAATAACAACAATTTTAATTAATAACAAAGATAATTTGTAATGGTAATAACAATGGTGGCGATTTACAGAGTGTCCTCTGCATCATCACAGCAATTGCAAAAAAAGGCCCACAACCTTAAAGGGACCCACCCGCGTCATCAAGTTATGCGTTCTAGGTGTCTTTCTTCCAACCCTCCTCATCGCCGTGCCTCTCTACTTGAGGTACCACGTGTATGGGAACCAGTTATACCCCCTTGCGATGTCCGACATGAGACTGATAGATAATAAAATTTCGACCACGTGGTGCCAGGTAATTAGGTATCAAATTTTGAATTGACATTTTAAAACAGAAAATCTTGTTTTTCTAGAGACAATCCGTGAAAGTTAACACAACGTTCAACGCATTCCTTTTATCCGAAACCCCGACTTTATCGCCACATTTGAAACCCATGAGTATGGTTCGACACTTGGTGCTGGAGGACGACACCAAAGAGTATTGGGGGTTTTACTTATTGAGGGGATCGTCAGTCACGGTATCCACATGTGTCAGGTACTTACTCGAAGTTACTGCAAGTACTTTTGGTGATTCATGTTGATTTGTCACGTTAACGAGAGCACCTTGTAGGAGCAATCGGAAAAGGGTTTTCGTCGAAAATTAAACTATAATTTTATAGGTGGCCCGGAGCGTCCTTGATTGTAATCAGAGGCCACAAACATCTCCACGAATGTGCCTACATAGGCGACAACTCTTCCGAGGAGCTCGACGAGTTGATGGAGGCGATTCGAGAGGGAACTTACGTGGAGCCAGCGACGAACGATCAAAATTCGACTCAAGAAGACGACGCTCCAGCTAATGAACCGGCTTTGATGAAGAGACATCGAGTTGAGGTCGAATTCCACCACCCCAGTCATCGAAATGGTAACGAAAATCACACCATCAATAACGCCATCGATACCGCAGACATTACTGATTCGAAAATGTTGAAAAAAATTCTGGATGCGCTTGAAGAAAAAACTCAAAGAAAGAAAAAGATAATCGATGAACAGGACCATGCGCACGTACATAGAAATTCTACTATCGCAAAGGGAGAGGATAGAAATTTCAAAATCGAACCACCCCATCCCCAACAAACAAGATCGCAAGAAACTGTTGATGATATCTTTAAAAAACTGCATAGTTTAGGGGCGAAAAAACATGCGGTTTTGGACGAGCTAAACAAAAAATTTGGAAACAACCAAACCAAAGACCAAGGTGAAAATGACCAATTGATACAAATGAAAGGTCGCCACTATTCCAAACCGGCGGTATCTTTCGACGATAACATTGATAGAGCCCGACGAAGACGTAATATTGAATTCACTAACGCTGTAGATCCGAAAATGATGGAGGACGATGCCGAAAACGACTTAGGAGTGGAGGAGGTAAGTAGATAAAAAATTTGCAAAACTAAGTAATTACGTAATTAGGGATTTGTGCCTGATGGAATAGCCGACCATAGAGGCATGGTCAATGAGACAACTCTTAACGACTACAGTAACAGCGAGTTTTGGTCGTCTTTCTCGAGTTCGGAGGAGGCTCTCCTCAATTGCGCTGGATTGATCTTGAACCTCCCCCTCACACCCCATCACAAGTGCAACCCGGAGTTGACCGAAGAACAAGCCGAAGAAACTTACTTAGCCAATACCATTACCTATAAGTAAGTCGTTGTGGTAATGCCACTAACAAAAGTCTATTCAAGATGTGGCTGTATTTTCTACTATTATCGCAAAAGTTCTAATTATAATTTTAAAATATGCATAAGCCAGTCAAATACTGTTAATAAGAAAGATTGTTCTAGGGTTCCTTTGAATGGTTACTATTTCTTCGTCTTCAACAGTGAGAACGAGGTGCAGCCCAACTACATTAGGGTACAGTTTCACTTGAAGAAGGCTGTGTATAACGTATCGGATGCAATAGCGACTTGCACGAATGTCTCTGATAGTTGCGCTATGGATTTGAAATTTTTTTCCTCTGAAAAGTTGGTGATGGAGTTGCCAGTTAAAGAAAACGACTCGCTTTGGAACGAGGAATTTGTGGTGGTTTCCGAGTGTGAACCCAGAACCGCCCTTTATGTGATATGTGTGATAGCCGTACCTGTACTTGTTATGCTCTTCGCATTCTCATAAAATTCTTTTTATTGCTGTTAATTTCTAAAAATACAAATATTATTTTTTGGTGGTGGTTGGGTTAATCAAAATAATATCCATAAGAGGTGTTTGGAAAAAATATTAAACTCATGCAAGCAATCTATCAATATCGGTAATGACCATTGAATAAGGGACCATTGTGACCTAAACCGCCATTGCGATCAGATCCCTTTCCGTTTCCAGTAGATGTTTTTTGTGCGGTTTAGATCTAGATTATCGATGACCCTAAATGCTAAAATTTAAAAAATCCCATTTCTAAAGCTAATATGTTTTTTATGGCCATATTAGGGTCGTGCGTCAACGACACGTGACCAGCGCGCTTTGATGAAAAACGAAACGTGATGGGAAACACCTTCAGCGACTTATTTATACCAGTTATTTTATGCGTAAGTACATGGGAAATAAGTTTCAAAAAAAATGTTAAATTGTTCTAGAATTACAAGAAATGAAATAACTAAAAACTTCGTGATGATTTGATTAAAGGGGTTCCCATGAATGTTATCTGCGGATCCACCATAAATCGGGGTGTGTAATTTAATTTTCATGATCACTCGAGCTTAATGTGGTAACAAAAGTTGTTTTGACGCGTCAATACGGCGAGTTAAACGAGAGAAGGGCGCAAGTCAATAGGGGATGATGCCATTGTCTTCCTGTCACTCTCGGGCACTATCAGGAAGCGCACCACTGTTCGAAACTGATAGTGGAGGGTTTGCATACACAAAATAATCTGTTGAGGAGCTTCCTGTTCCCATATCTGCAATCAAGCGTGCGATTAGCCGGCTTTTTCCTCTAAAAAACACATTAATATTTTTTTAAACAATTGTTGCAATCATTTCCGCATACTGGAAGGTATGCAGCACGTCTTACAGTTAAGTCGTAAATTGGTGGAAGTTTAACAAATTGGAAGCGAAGCGCCAAAAGTTAAAAAGATGAGCGAGTAAGCTCCCCTAATAAATTTAATCTGCGATACGATCTTCTCGACGCTTGACTTAATTAATTTAGCCGAGGGATTAAAAACGCGTGTCCGACAAATTACGGCTCGGCTTAAGAGATTTTACCAGTTTCCCATGAATGAAAGTGAACCCGTCGCGAACTCTTTTTGAGTTTCCCATACTACCCTATTAGGGGTTAAATTATTGTAATTATATCGACGACTTTAAAATTGATACAGTATTTTTATTATGGGGGTCTCAGTTTCGGTGAGAATTGAATAAGTGAAAATTGTGCTGGTGGCGGCGACCCCTCAGCATCCCGGGTTTGGGGGAGGGAAGCATTGGATTTGGGGGCGGTTCCAGCCTTATCTCGCAGTTGCAGGTATGTTTGCTTTGCACTTGGAAAAACATCAATTTTGTGCTGAAGGGACCGAGATTTGGCAGGGCCGTAATCGCCAAAATTAAAGACGGTGTAGATATAACAACAGAAAGTAATAAAAAATAAAACTTGATGGACTGAATAGTTCGACATATGAATAGATATAAAACTTTAATTGTCAAATTTGCAAAAAAAAAAATTTTGTTTAGAACTGAATTTATTTTAAGAAATTAAGCGCATAATACAATTACAGATTTCCAAATATTTTCCATTTATTATTTCTAACTGACTGGTGTTAAAGTGTAAAAAACGCTCAAGTGTCCTTTACAATTTGTGTCGAAAATCAATGCCCAACTGCAAAAAAGCCTGGATTAGGGTTCAGATTCCGGGAACACGGGGTGGAGTCGGCGAGTTCCCCCGCCCTTATTGACCGCTCCCGAAAGTCATTGGTCCACGCGGGGGTGGCTGTAACCCCGAGATAACTCTCCCGGCAACAGGATATGTGCGGCTGATATTAGACTTTTGCTACTCGAGTCGCATCCGTTTCAGGAAACACATTGCTGTTTAAATCAAATCAGTGGAGTTGCGTTAAAGTGTCGAATTAAAGAAAAGTGACCAAACTCACAATAAATGGTAAGAAAATTGTAAAATTAACTGACGTTGTCTGACAAAATTTTGGAAATTGGGCAGCCTATGATAACATCCTCTGGAAATTCCATGGACATGGAATGGTCTGCAGAGGGCGAAAACACGGATTACAGTGCTTCTTCGTCGCCTGTAGTGAGGAGATCTCAACAAAATCACGACCCCGATTCTCTATCGGACGAAGACGATTTTTCCGACGAGTTCTCCGTCATAGATAGCGATGATGATAAACGAGTTTATTCTCAACACCATGTAGGACTGCCGGTAAACAATTATTTCGGCGTTTCAAAGTTTTTTAAATAAATTTTGGTGACGTTTCTTGTAGACGGCTTTGGAGGTCCCCGCTAGAGGGGTTGTCAAAAAAATCTTCACCAACACTAGAGAGCGGTGGCGTCAGCAGAACGTGAGTGGAGCCTTCGCCGAGTTACGAAAACTCGTCCCCACCCACCCTCCTGACAAGAAACTTTCCAAAAACGAAATCTTACGAATGGCCATAAGGTGACAATTTGAATTGTTTCCTCGCAACCAACGACTTAACGAAATTGATTTTGTCACTAGATACATCCGGTTGTTGACCAACGTCCTGGAATGGCAACAAACTCACGAAGGTCCTATCCAGGTGAAATGCGAGGATTCTCTCTTTATTGGTCGTCATTCCGTCATTTCCGGCCAACACGCTTTGCGGATGAGGGCGCGTCTCCGTCGCGGCGCCCTACTGTCCCAACAGTTACCATTGTGCGACCGCAATGGTAATAATTTGTTGATGATAGCGCCGAATAACCATCTACCGTTTAGGAAGATGAATATCTATATCGACGTTTTGGGGAGGCACGGAAATAAGATTAAGGTGGAGCAAGATGAGACTAGTAAAGAAAAAGATGAGGAAAGGGATCAAAATAAAGAGAGGCGACAGCAGAAGGAGTAAAAGATAACAAGAGTGTGATGGTGCGAATCGTCTTTAAGTCATTGAGTAGCTATAGGACTGATTGTAGTAGGTAGAAATAAATTACCGTGCAATATCTAATTGTATAGTTGTTTTCCCTCTCCAAGAAAATCGTCATAAATACTTGAGTTGAATCTTATTCTATGATCTAAGTGTCAAAACAAGTGCGGTCTTCATTTAACAAGTGTTACGTTCGCACCTCTTCCTGTTTTTTTGATGGTCTTATCGGAACCCCGATTGTCGCTTCCTTTCCGAATTCACCTGACGTCACACCTGGTGACCTTGTGGCCAATGGGAGCGCCTCTTCGTGGCTCAGCGCTGTTTCACTTCGTACAAGAACTCAGCTGGTGTTGGTGCCGCCTTTCTAAAACCAAACAAAACCGTAATTGCGGCGTAGTGAACGTGGAAAATGTGAAGTGGGTTGTGGTCGTGTGAAAATTTGTGATAAGTATTTTGCGTCGGCGATCGAAGAATTGCAGGACAAAATTTGTGAAAAACGGATTAAGAAATAATGGCTAAGGTGAGGAGGTGTCGACGTGCATCTATGGAAATTACTACTATTACTGTTAGAATCGAAGTAAAAGGCGTTGAAAGAAATCAAACAGCCTGGATTCCGAATCCAGTTAAAGTATTTATTAGAAATGTCCATTAGTTAAATTGTAGTTTAGTACCTGTTTTCTTACTAAAAATTTAGAAAACCTATTAGACCGCGATAAGTGGATTTTGAGTCAATCTGTAGTAAAGTTAAATTAACATTTTCGAGATGGTGCACAATAAATAGTCATAAGGTAAATGACTCAATTTACGTCCTTTGATGTGAAATTTAGTTAAAAAGTCAGTTGGTGCTATGAGTCATGAAGGATTCCATAAAAATTTCCTTCTAACTAATGACATGAATGACTATTTTCATTGACAGTAAAAGAATTTATTAGTTTGAAAACTTTACCCCTTTTTTTACTTCTAACTTTTGAAGTACGTCCTTTCCTTGCTTGTCACTTTGAGCGTCATGCTGTACTTTGATTACGAGACTTTTAATTAGTTTTAGACCCCTCAATCAGCATACGTCTATCCTTTAAATTACGCCTCGCACATAAAAACGACTGCCAGATTTGTTTTTTACAGCCCAAAATTTACAAGAATAACTAAAAAAAATTAAAAATTTATATATTTTTCTTTTTTTTCTTACACCAATCGATAGAAATTCAAAAATTTTCCAAAATTGCTAGAAAAAAAATTGTACATAAAAACTACTATCAGATTTTGGTTAAACGGTCCGAAATCTACAAGAATGAGTCATGAAATCTTTTTCAAAAGTCTCAATATTTCCGATTTTTTTGTGATTTAAGAAACGCACCGTTTACAATATTGTCTTTCCTCGCCCATACATCTATCATCATCAATGCAATGAGTTAATAGTAGAACAAAAATGACTTGAATGTTGTACAACTGATTTCCATTTGACCTTGTGTCAAAAATTCCTTCTCATTCTATTCTCTAGCGATAAATGTAGATAATACGTACTTGTCTCTTTGAAAACACGCGAAGGCGTTGGTTGTTATTAAAAATGAATGTCATGAGTAAAAAAATTGTTTACTCATCTAAAATTTACAACTAAATATCATCTTGGCAAGATTTTGACTTGATTTTTGTCGAAATGTTAGTAAGCCTTTCAATTGTGACAAATTCAACCACGCCAATGGTCGGAATCGTGCAAAGATAACACAACTTTCTCTCTAGACAACATGTGAGGTAACACGGCAACGAATATTTACCATTTAAAAATTCTTCGAGTTTCCAAACAGCACCAAAGAATTTTTGGCGAATTTCTCAAAGGAATTACATGATTTATTTATTGTTGCAAAATTATTGTTCCTATCAAGGAGAAATTTAATTATGTAATTGGTACTGCAATAAAAGTGCACCTTCATTGTTCCTTATCTGGCAAACACCTCAATAATTATTTCTACTGTCGAAGTGTAAATTTGCTTAGTTAGGAAGGTTGACACGAATTTCGTTGATTGTGGAAGCTTTTAATCCGCGTAATTCCTGTAAGTTGCTAAGAACAACACTCAAGGTTGCTGGTTTATGGAAGTAGTTACATTGTTTTGAACTTTTTCCCTCAGACGCCATGATTATTTTAGATATATTTCTAATTACTTATTGTTATTGCGACTGTGGTTGATGTTTACCTTGGCTTCGTTAGGGCCCGGTCACGGGAGGTAAATATCAATAAATAAGTATTCAAAATTTTAGCAAAAAAAAGTTATTTTTGTTTTACGTTGAGGTCGACAATATTTACTTATAAGTTATAAAAGGAAGTGGTGAGATCACAGAGCTAATTGATTTTGAGTTCCGTTTGTGTTGTTTGTTCAAGAAAAACGTATTGCGGTTTTCTACCGCCACTGACGCGCTTGATTAATTATATCTAACCTCAATTTCCGAGTTGCTTCCAATTAACCACTGGAGAAAAAAACATGTCGCCATTACCCCAATTACTTATTTTTTCAAACACACACTTGGATGTTTGGACTTCATTACTATTATCTCGAATATTACCTTCTTCAATTTCATTCATTTTAGGGCTTCTTGGTGGCTCACAATTTTGGGAGTTATAAAGTTTGTCACGTAGTGGTTTCATCAAGACAGTTGCTGAAGTTCTAACTCGATTTTGGGGGCGTGATTATTTTAAAAATTCTTCAATCTCTTGTTATCTACTTCTGAGAGAAGAAAAGTTCAACTCCGAGCGGACTTCTTAAAAAAATTAGTAATAGGGTGCCATTAGTGTTATTGATTGATTCGATATGTTGTCCAAAAATGACAATAAAATTTATTACTGCGTAGCATTTGTGATGGTTGTCTTTTTCTGTACATTCGGAAGTTAAAGGGCATCGCAATGTTGAATTTTACTCGGAACAGAGTTCAACAACTTCATGCTAATGAATTCCTTATATTATTGATCATTGGTATTAACGTTCTGGGTAACATGAAAACTTAACCCACTTGCCACTTGCCTCATTCATCAACCTTATTAAGATCAGTACACCACGAACATTACTAAAACTGAGATTGCACCAATTTTTTCAGTGAAATAAATCAGAAATATTCAACAATTTCGCTGTTATTCAATTCGAATGTGTGGTGATTTTGTAATTTGATTAATTAATGAATAGTTGAAAGTAAAACGTGTGTCGATAACAAAACTCTCTTGGTGTTGGAACCGTTGATCGTGCATGCTGGGTGTCTTTTTGCCTGACCTGAATTCCGAATCACCTGTCACTGCGCCATGGTGGCTGGTCAGTGACGCCGCCGGCCGGCCGGGTCAATTTCCATTCTGTGTGGCGACGCTTTACGCACGTGAATTAACATTCTTTTAATTATCTTGGTAGCGTAACTCCGCTTCTCCATGGACGTTGCGCACCAGACGACTTGTGTAAGTGCTCATTATTTCTATGCAAGAGTTAAATAATAAGTTTCTGCACCAAAACTTTTATAAGTAAAGCTATGTACCTATGTGATTGTTTCTAGATAGTTGTCATTGTTCTCTTTGAAAAGTCTCCTCCTCTCCTATATTACTCTCTTGGCCACCAACTTGATGCTCATTCTTCTTATTTCTTTTCACGGCGTTGCCCATATATTAATCTATTTATTCCAACATCTTGGTTGTTCAAACAAACTTCTAAGTTCTTTTGAAGATAGGAAGGTGTTGAAGATAATCACTTTCATTCTTTGCAAATTGGCACGAAATTGCAACCACGGCTTGTCCAATTACCCAAACTTTAAAAGAAGAGGCGGTAGTTATGGCACTATGGCAATTAAGACAATTTCCGTTGATTGACTATTGTGATCGATTAAATTACCTAAGCAATTTGAAGCGAATTTTTTCATTTGCCTCTTCTTTCACTTCCCAGTTTAGTTCTGATCACGATGACGAGCATCACCGCCACCGGTTTTCTGTTATGCTCCCTGATGCTGAAATTAGTCGCTTGTGCTTCGTTCAACAACTTATCGGTGCTTCTTACATCTGGAGAACCTTCCAAAGTCACAACAAAAGTTCTTATAGCATCTGGTGATAACCTTGAGGTATTCGTAAATAACAGAGAATTCGATCATATAACAATTGAGAATCAAACGATAACAAAATTGGAAAAAAACACAATCGGTAATCTACCAACAGTGGTTACGTTAAAGATAATTCGAAGCAAAGTTTCACAAATAGCTCCTGGAACTTTTAAAAATTTGCCGAAACTTGAAGAAATATTCATCAATAATAACGAAATATCAACAATCAAAACCGAAGTTTTTAACAAACTTTCTGTTCGAATTCTCGATTTGAAGAAGAATGGAATTTCGGCAATTGAGAACGGAGCATTGGGCGGTCATAATTTAGAAGAGCTTTATCTCGATGATAACATGCTTTCCAAGTGGGATTCCTCCTGGTTGAATGGAGCCGTGCGAATTCAGTTGGTGTCGGTTTCTGGAAATCATATAAGGGAATTGCATTCAGATTCTTTCAAATTCAGCAAAACAGTACAGAGTCTCAATATCAGCAGGAACGAAATCACGAAAATTTCCGAAAACGCCTTTAGGAATCTCCAACAATTAACCCGAATAGATCTGAGCTTCAATTTTATCAAAAATTTGGAGTCAGTCACCTTCAGTGGTGTAAAACAACTGCAAGAGTTGCTGTTACACGATAACAAAATTTCCGAATTTTCTTGGGATTTGTTCGAAAACGTCGCAATTATGCACTTGGATCTCCAAAATAACCAACTGTCTTGTCTCCCGGATGGTTTGGAAGCTGTTAAAGGGTTGAAGAAGTTGAATTTTGAGCATAATATGTTAAGTTGTGATTGCGTTAATTCGTGGAGAAAATCGATGGAAGAGATATTAGGAAAAATTCACGTTTCTTTTGATGAAAGTAATTGTTTAAAGAGAGCACACGATGTCGGAAATAGAATCACTTTATTGGAAGGAGAGGAAACAGTTGCGGAGGAATCGTCTCTAATTAAACAGTTTTGGTGGTTTATTGCATTCATCCAACAAATGTTTACTATTTATAATAAGCTTATAATGTTCGGAATCATCTAACAATTAATTGATTTACAATAAAACGTGATTTTTATATCGAAACTTATGAACTACGTCTAGTCAAGTTTCTTTTCTTACCTTAGTACCCATGTTTCGAGAAAGGGAGGCGATGGATCGCAACGAATACATTTGATGAAGTCTAATAATAAAGAAGTTGAAATTTCCAATTCTGGTCAATTTTGATGAAAATTATGAATTGCAACATTCAAATGGTCATATCTTAAAAAGTACGACTTGCACACGGAAATTACGGCCAGCTTTGTGTTAAGCGGTTCGTAATCTACCAGATTCAGTCAAAATCGATGTAAACAATTTGATTTTGACGAAAATCTTGAATTGAAACATTCGAATCGTCATATCTTAAAAAGTACGACATGTACAGGGAAACTACGGCCAGATTTGTGTTAAGCGGTTCAAATCTACCAGATTAAGTCATAAAATTGACGGAAAAAAATTTCAATATTTTTGACCTTTATTTTCAAGTCCAATCAATACACATTCGAAAAATTTCTAAAATTGACACGTTTATTAAAAGACTGGAAATTGATGTTTTCTTATATAATCGACCTTCCTGAGCTCAAGTTCGTTATCAATTCGACGCTAGAATAGATAGATTTTTTATAAAATTAGAAAAAGCACAAATTAAGCTTTTTTCAACAATCAAACTTTAATAACTTTTGAACGGAGCGACTTATATTAAATCCAGATACATCAAATTTCTCCGTTTCACAAATGCCATCGAATGCTATGTGAACGAAAATTGTAAGTCTAATAATAAAGAAGTTGAAACTTGCAAATTAGGTCGATTTTAACGAAAACTTTAAATTGAAACATTCGAATGGTCATATCTAAAAAAGTACGACTTGTACAAGAAAACTACGGCCAGATTCGTGTTACGCGGTTCAAGATCTACCAGATTAAGTCATAAAATGGATGTAAAAAATTTCAATATTTTCGACTTTTTTTTTCTACCCCAATCGATAGAAATTTGAAAATTTTTTAAAATCGACATCGTTGCAGCCAAAGGCTAGAAATGGGCGTTCTCTTATGTAATCGGCCTTCCTGAACTCAAATCCGTAATCAATTCGACGCTAGAATAAATAGATTTTTTATAAAATTAGAAAAACCACTAAGTTTCGATTTCTTCCAATATTCAAACTTTTGTAACTTTTGACCGGACAGACTTACATCAAATCCAAACACATTAAATTTCTCCGTTTCACAAATGGTATCTAATGCTATATAAACGAAAATTATAAGTCTAATAATAAAGAAGTTGAAATTTGCAATTTACGTCGATTTTGACGAAAATTTTGAATTGAAACATTCGAATCGTCATACCTTAAAAAGTACGACATGTACAGGAAAACTACTGCCAGATTCGTGTTAAGCGGTTCAAAATCTACCAGATCAAGTCATAAAATTGACGTAAAAAATTTCAATATTTTTGACCTTTATTTTCTAGCCCAAAAAATACACATTCGAAAAATTTCTAAAATTGACACGCTTATTAAAAGACTGGAAATTGATGTTTTCTTATATAATTGACCTTCCCGAGCTCAAGTTCGTTATCAATTCGACGCTAGAATAGATAGATTTTTTATAAAATTAGAAAAAGCACAAATTAAGCTTTTTTCAACAATCAAACTTTAATAACTTTTGAACGGAGCGACTTATATTAAATCCAGATACATCAAATTTCTCCGTTTCACAACTGCTATCGAATGCTATGTGAACAAAAATTGTAAGTCTAATAATAAAGAAGTTGAAATTTGCAAATTAGGTCGATTTTAACGAAAACTTTAAATTAAAACATTCGAATGGTCATATCTAAAAAAGTACGACTTGTACAAGAAAACTACGGCCAGATTCGTGTTACGCGGTTCAAGATCTACCAGATTAAGTCATAAAATCGATGTAAAAAATTTCAATATTTTCGACTTTTTTTTCTACCCCAATCGATAAAAATTTGAAATTTTTTTAAAATCGACATCGTTGCAGCCAAAGGCTAGAAATGGGCGTTCTCTTATGTAATCGGCCTTCCTGAACTCAAATCCGTAATCAATTCGACGCTAGAATAAATAGATTTCTTATAAAATTAGAAAAACCACTAAGTTTCGATTTCTTCCAATATTCAAACTCTTGTAACTTTTGACCGGACAGACTTACATCAAATCCAAATACATTAAATTTCTCCGTTTCACAAATGGTATGGAATGCTATATAAACGAAAGTTATAAGTTTAATAATAAACAAGTTGAAATTTGCAATTTAGGTCGATTTTGACGAAAATTTTGAATTGAAACATTCGAATCGTCATATCTTAAAAAGTACGACATGTACAGGGAAACTACAGCCAGATTCGTGTTAAGCGGTTCAAAATCTACCAGATCAAGTCATAAAATTGACGTAAAAAATTTCAATATTTTTGACCTTCATTTTCTAGCCCAATCAATACACATTCGAAAAATTTCTAAAATTGACACGCTTATTAAAAGACTGGAAATTAATGTTTTCTTATATAATTGACCTTCCCGAGCTCAAGTTCGTTATCAATTCGACGCTAGAATAGATAGATTTTTTATAAAATTAGAAAAAGCGCAAATTAAGCTTTTTTCAACAATCAAACTTTAATAACTTTTGAACGGAGCGACTTATATTAAATCCAGATACATCAAATTTCTCCGTTTCACAAATGCCATCGAATGCTATGTAAACGAAAATTGTAAGTCTAATAATAAAGAAGTTGAAATTTGCAAATTAGGTCGATTTTAACGAAAACTTTAAATTGAAACATTCGAATGGTCATATCTAAAAAAGTACGACTTGTACAAGAAAACTACGGCCAGATTCGTGTTACGCGGTTCAAGATCTACCAGATTAAGTCATAAAATGGATGTAAAAAATTTCAATAATTTCGACTTTTTTTTTCTACCCCAATCGATAGAAATTTGAAATTTTTTTAAAATCGACATCGTTGCAGCCAAAGGCTAGAAATGGGCGTTCTCTTATGTAATCGGCCTTCCTGAACTCAAATCCGTAATCAATTCGACGCTAGAATAAATAGATTTCTTATAAAATTAGAAAAACCACTAAGTTTCGATTTCTTCCAATATTCAAACTCTTGTAACTTTTGACCGGACAGACTTACATCAAATCCAAATACATTAAATTTCTCCGTTTCACAAATGGTATCGAATGCTATATAAACGAAAGTTGTAAGTTTAATAATAAACAAGTTGAAATTTGCAATTTAGGTCGATTTTGACGAAAATTTTGAATTGAAACATTCGAATCGTCATATCTTAAAAAGTACGACATGTACAGGGAAACTACGGCCAGATTTGTGTTAAGCGGTTCAAATCTACCAGATCAAGTCATAAAATTGACGTAAAAATTTTCAATATTTTTGACCTTCATTTTCTAGCCCAATCAATACACATTCGAAAAATTTCTAAAATTGACACGCTTATTAAAAGACTGGAAATTGATGTTTTCTTATATAATTGACCTTCCCGAGCTCAAGTTCGTTATCAATTCGACGCTAGAATAGATGGATTTTTTATAAAATTAGAAAAAGCACAAATTAAGCTTTTTTCAACAATCAAACTTTTGTAACTTTTGAACGGAGCGACTTATATTAAATCCAAATACATCAAATTTCTCCGTTTCACAAATGCCATCGAATGCTATGTGAACGAAAATTGTAAGTCTAATAATAAAGAAGTTGAAATTTGCAAATTAGGTCGATTTTAACGAAAGCTTTAAATTGAAACATTCGAATGGTCATATCTAAAAAAGTACGACATGTACAGGAAAACTACAGCCAGATTCGTGTTAAGCGGTTCGAAATCTACCAGATTCAGTCATAAAATCGATGTAAAAAAATTCAATATTTTCGACTTTTTTTTTCTACCCCAATCGATAGAAATTCGAAAAATTTCTAAAATTGACATCGCAGCACCTAAAAGCAGGAAATTGATGATTTTTTATGTAATCGACCTTTCTGAATTCAAATCCGTAATCAATTCGACACTAGAATAGATAGATTTCTTATAAGATTAGAAAAACCACTAATTACAATTTTTTTTCAATTTTCAAACTCTTGTAACTTTTGAACGAAGACAGTCACATTAAATACAGATACATCAAATTTCTCCATTTCACAGAGGCCATCGAATGGTGTCAGAATGAAAACTCTAAGTCTAGTAATAAGGAAGTTGAAATATCCAATTTTAGTCAATTTTGACGAAAATTTTGAATTGAAACATTCAAATGGTCATATCTTAAAAAGTACGATTTGTACAGGGAAACTACGGCCAGATTCGTGCTAAGCGGTTCGAAATCTACCAGATTCAGTCATAAAATCGATGTAAAAACTTTTAATATTTTTGCCTTTTTTTTTCTACCCCAATCGATAGAAATTCAAAAAATTTCTAAAATTGACATCGTTGCACCCAAAGGCAGGCAATTGACGTTTTCTTATGTAATCGACCTTTCTAAACTCAAATCTGTAATCAATTTGACACTAGAATAGATAGATTTCTTATAATATTTGAAAAACCAATAAATTACGATTTTTTCCAATTTCCAAACTTTTCTAATAATCTACAATGACTCATAAAATCGATCTCAAAAATTTCAATATTTTTTATTATTTTTTTTCCTATCAGTAAAAAATTATAAAAATTATAAAATTGTTATCGTTCACCGTTTACTCGAAACAACAACAACTTGTACGTTTTAACTCGATAATTGTAAAGAGGTTAGCTGGGTAATGATCACTTGGAGAATGCACCAGGAGTGTTTGACCATCATATAAAACTAAAGCAGCTAATTCCAGGAAGAAAAATTAATATTAATCATTAATTTCAATTGGTTTCCGTTCTGATTTGAGAATAATTGGGCTCCAAAAGATGCTCCACTTTTCAAGTAGGTAATTACCTTTTGTGCCACCTACATTCTTCTTCAGATAATTGCACCGTAATTAAAGTTGCTGACGAAATTTGAAACGTGTACCTGTAAGTACGTACCAATTTTTTGTCTTTGATTTAGGAAATATTTCTCATACTTATGGCCAATATCATTATTAAAGAAAAGAACAATTGAAAGACACAGAAAATCCTTGCTTTCAACTGTTTAATATGCCGGTTACAAGGAAGGCATTTACTCAAAATTGTTACCTCGCTGTTTCATGGTCACGGAATTCCCTTGATTTTTTGCCGGCTTTACCTGTGAATCATATTGGAAATGGACGGAGGTCATGCTTATTTACTGGAGCGTAGCACAGTTACCTGTATATGAATCAGTAAATTAAAACTTTACTGTAGATAAGACTCAAATTAGCTATGTAAATAATTACCCGTAGAAAACTGGCGGGTATCTTCTCGATAAAAACCAGAAAGTCAGGTAAGTGCACCTTAGCTTCGTAATAGGTAAAAGTGAGTTTCTAAATTTCACATATTTTTACTAAACACCTAGAATTTAGAATCAAAGTGTAAAGTTCCATCAGAACAGATGCGATGATCATTAATAGGTAAACGCGACTTTTCGATGAAGAGTCGAAAGATTCCTTTCTTTGTAATTTTTTCAAGGGCAATACGAATGTTGCTTTACGAGACCTTGTTTCAGATCATGACCTCAACGTTATTCCTCTTGCTGCTGGCAGCATATTCAAATGCTCTTCCCCAAGGAGCCCCCTCAAAAGTTTGCCAAACAATGCTGCCATTCCATGGAGGAGGCATTCCTCCTCAATACGATACGTCCCCCTTTGGATTCCGCCTCCAAAGACGAGACGGGGGAATTTTTGTGACTATAGCGTCACCTTTGGGGATTCCCTTTGAAGGTTTCATGCTTCAAGCCAGATCACCTTCCCGTCAACTTTTGGGAACCTTCGAGCCTATCGGTGATAAAGCCCACACGCTAGATTGCGTCGAATCTGGGGACTCGCTAACCCACAATGAACCCGAGAAAAAAGAAACTATCGACGTCCAATGGAAACCGCCACAAAACTACGAGGGACCTGTCGTATTCAAGTTAGTAAATTAGAAATTTTGAAAAAATTATAACAATTTTTTTTTAGCGCTACTATAGCCCAAAGTTACAACACGTTTTGGGTGGGAGTTGAATCACAGCCGGTTCAGTTGGGCAAACGCTTCGCCAACGACCCTATTGCGGACGATCCGAGTCCTTCTAAGCCGTCGACCACGATACCACCAAATTTCTTTCCGGAAGTAACGCGGGAAGCGGCGACGGAATTTGATCCTTTTTACGATGGTTGTACTGTTACCAAGTTGTGTTTCGGGGCTCCTGCTGGATGTGTCAATTCTAAAAGCTGCAAGGCTGTGGTGGCTGTGACGGTTAAAGGGGACAATTACGAGTTTGAGTTGAAGGCTACCGGAAATCCCGGTTGGGTTGGGGTTGGGTTGTCTGGTGATGCAAAAATGGGGGATGATTCCGTAGTTGAGTGTGCGAAGAAAGGTAATTCCGTAGGAGCTTACATGTCCTGGACTAGCGCTCCTCCTAACTCTTATGGCGCCGCTAGGTTAAACAATGTAAGTAAAAGAAGCGGAAGTGATCGCTAATTAGAATTCTACAATTGTAGCCTCAGTTGGGAATAAAGCTGTTAAACGGTAGCCTGGTGGATGGTGTCTTATATTGTAAAGTCCGGAGAGATGCGAAAACCACCGTAAGAGGACGAGTTTTTGACTTGGTTAACGAAAAGTATAACTTGTTGATAGCAGCTGGATCTGATGTCAAGCGTAGGTGTTTCCAAATTCTATTTATTTTTAAAAACTACTTTTTTATTTTTTTTTCCAGCAAACTCAGTGGGTTTCCATGACATTGCCTTTTTACCTAGTGGAGAGATGCAATCGCTGTCAGACGTTTCGGCCCTCGCGGCCGCTTCAAAACTTCTAGTTCGCCTCCACGGCTCCTTCATGTTAGCAGCTTGGATTGGAACTGCTTCAATCGGAATTCTGTTAGCTCGATACTACAGGACCACTTGGGTTGGCAGTTCTTTGTGTGGCAAGGACTTGTGGTTTGCGGTAATACTTCTTTCGTCTGCAATTTTCGTTACTCATTGATCAACTTTTAGTGGCACCGAATGTTCATGGTACTCACTTGGGCGTTGACCATCACCGGTTTCGTTTTGATTTTCGTGGAATTGCGGGCATGGTCAGGCGAGAAGAATCCTCACGCGATTTTGGGAACCATCACCACAGTTATTTGCTTTTTGCAACCTATCGGGGCGTATTTCAGGCCGCATCCCG
Organism: Schizotus pectinicornis; assembly: GCA_951805265.1. NCBI lineage: Eukaryota > Metazoa > Arthropoda > Insecta > Coleoptera > Pyrochroidae > Schizotus > Schizotus pectinicornis. The sequence continues at coordinate 1,910,330 of OX638204.1, read as the reverse complement.
GTACAAGCAAAAGACCCGTTTTCAACTGGATCCATTGGTTGGGTGGTAACGTCGCCCACATCATTGCCAGTTAGTTTTTAGACACCTAATCAAAGACTTGATTGAATATTGATTTTGTAGTTGTTACAATTTTCTTCGCTGTTAAACTGACCAAGGCAGAATTACCTGATTTCGTTGATTGGATCCTCGTTGCTTTCGTCGCCTTCCACGTTGTTATTCACTTGGTTCTTTCGGTAAAAAAAATTTGACTTTAACGAAACTGAATTATTAATTGTGTTGTAGATTATGAGTTGTGTTTCTGAGAAGAGCTCCGAAATGAAGGTGACGGCTTTTCCTATGAAAGATTTAGGAGGTTCGGGTAGAAGTTCTGCCTACGCCGACAGAAATCCTGACTCGCCTGTAATTACCAAGTTATTTCTGTTAATATTTTTTATAAAAAATTGATTTTTAGCATGGAGGATTCCGAAAATTGTTACTAGCCTTCTACATCGTTATAGTTTTGGCTCTAGTGGTGGCTCTAATTGTGATCACGGCTTTGGCGCCGATTGAGGAGTCGTGGAAGAATTTGAGGAGCTCTATGATGAACGAAAAATAGTTTTTACCAAATAACCTCCCAATCATTTTTCTGACTGAAACTATATTGTATATTGCTGTCATACGTAACAAGTTACATGTTTACCGGACGGTAATAGTTGTAGTTCGTTTACTTTTTGAGAAATTTTTATGTTGAGTGGGACTTTTAAGAAAAAGTGACGAATTACAGGTATGTACAAATAGAAAACCAAGACAATATCATAGATTTATACGTGGCTACCCAGCAAGGGACTCACCACTGCTACAGGCAGCATCCATGATTTGTGAAGCACATTTTTTTTTTACTAAAACTGTTATTTATGATTTTTTTGTAGATTAATTGTAGGTTATGTAGTTATGTAGGTCGTAGACATAACTTTAGAATAATATCACATGTAAATAAATTATTACTTATTGTTTTACAGTTTATTGATTGTTGTTGGCAATTAAGACGGTGACTTTAATTTTTTTCTTTCATTTTTCTTCCCCTTTTCGTTCAATGGGTTTAAAATTTGCACTCCTCCTTTTTCGCTTATTCCTTCCACTTTTCTTTGCAAGTCTAATATTACGATTTTTTCTGTTGTTTTCTATGTTACTCCTTTTTTATCATTCTTATCCCCCTCCTCCTGGCAAACAAACATTTTTTAAGAGTGTAAGATTATGACGTAACAAGGCAGTTTTGTACGGTATTACTGGTTGTCTACATTTCAGGGAAAAGTTATTTTATTCTTAATTTCTTTCTGCTCTATTATTAAAAATAAAAAGTTTTAATCAATTCTTTTTATTGCAGGTAACAGGCTGATGTTGAAGATAAGAAAAAAATATATGATTGTTATGGAATCTTAATGTAAGTTCAATCGCCATCTTGGCAAATTGTATAAAATTCAATCCTAAAAATTGAATTATGTAGTTGAGCGGTCCTTGTGTTGGGGGAGTAACCGACAAATTCTGTAGACATTGTTATGAGTTCATTAGCTTTCAACTTCTTCATTGAGAAGCTTTTGGTGCCCTATACAACGGTAAAAAATTGACGAAGGGCTCTGGTCAAAGAATGGTGGTAATTTGGGAGAAAGTAAGGAGATGTCGCTGGCGTCTCGGCGCCCTTTCACTTTCAATTCCTGCGAGCCGGCCCGGCGCCGCCGCCGCCGTTGGCTTCCCTTCGCCGCCGCGACGCGCGCTGACGTCACTTCGATCGGCCGTCCGGCACGCTAGTATTGAACGTCGTATAGTATTTCACCCGCCATAGTCAATTATAGGGTCGTGTAGTGCGCGCAGGTATGATTTCTTAACGAGTCCCATTTCGAAAGGACGCTGCCATTTCGAGCCCGGGCATCGTCAATTATTGCCGGACAATAACAAAAGCATAAGGGTCGCGGCATGCAACAGTTGCTGTGATACCCATGAATAATAACTAGTTAATTAGTGGCATGTTACGCGATGTGATGGTAAGTGCTTTACTGGCCTCCAGGGTGGTATGTTGTGTGTGACTAAATGGACACCCGGCGTTGAGATGAACAGAGACAGTGCCCAGTAGCTATGGAGGTGTTTTGGGGTGTCGTTTTGGGACTGGCGGCCCTCCAGTTGCTGGGGTGCGGGGGCCACGACGCCGATGACCCCAACAAAGTACAGTTCGAAGCCGCCTTTCAAGGTAATTCAGCGAGCGCAATCAAAAGCTCTTATCTCGCCGGGTTCTAAAGCTCGACGGTCGAGTGTTTACAGACGTCTCGAGTCGCGCTTGCTTTTCGGATTATATTCTTATTCTGCTAATTATTAACTTCGCAGTCGCTCGCAGGACCCTCGTACCTTCGCGATCGTTCTTATCGACGTTACGTCGGGGGGAATTTGAAAAAGGGAGAACGGAACGAAATGAACAAAAAGAAGTGGAAAGCGGCCGATGAAACTTTAGACAACCGACTTAATTACCTAACTCGACAAATTGTCGCGCCGAAACTTGCGCCCTGCTTACAACACGTCTTAATTTCAGGCAGTAAAAAAAAATTGGAGATAATAAACAGAAAATTGGCAGCACAACTCAAAGTTTATAGATGTGTAAAATCTCAACAGTTGGGGAAATCTGAGAAAACTCTATTAAGCGGTTTAAGCAACGTGTCAGGAAGGTAATTTTATCTACAATTTTATACGTCTAATAGTGGACGAAACAGAAGGTGCATATTTATTTATTGCACTTTCCAGCTTTTGTTCCTGATTGTGAACGTAAATTACTTCAGCAAAGTTAATTTGGAACGAATTCACCCGGCGCATCCACCATTTGTCGTTACTACCGCAAGGTCTGTTGCCAAGAGGTCTTATTTTTAAGCGTTGTTCAACTTTAATCTATTTTGGCATCATGGCAGCTTCGTGGTCGACTTTTAACGAAATGGAACCAAGAATATAAATTAAATAAAAAACAACAACTTTATGGTCGTTATAAATCTTGCAAGATTCAAGATTTTAATATTTTTATTATTGATTGTTTTGCGATAAAACGAACGTATTTAACAAAAATTTTCTTTTGCGACCAGTCACGTGCAGGATCAGTTCCGCGATCTTTGTCGTTTATTTGAACACATTATCCTTGCTAACTTTTTTACAAAAAATCTTCGGCACAGCTTCATTACAGTGGCCGTTGTTGCTCTAATCTAGGTAAACCTGCTTTAGCGGTGTAGTTATTTAAATTCGCGTTGAAACGCAACATATTCAATTAAGCAGGACGCTGCCCTTAACAAAACCTGAAAATCGCCGAACCGCCGCAGGCACAAAAACGATTTTTAACGAGCATCAACCCTTTTCGAGGGACGGCAGGGGCTCGTTGGACGCACTGGTTGTTTCCGAAATTAAAACTTTTATTGGTGGAAACATGCAAATGCCCTAACATCGTCCGCCACTGGCGTCGCGTCAATTCAACGGTAATTACGTCGACCTCTCCATCAAACTACTCATTACACTCACACAAAACAGCCCCTATCGGCCATAAATGGGACCAAATAAACGTGTTAACGTGGCCAGGTTTGATTCTCCAATAAATGATGCATCTGCAAATTGTGCGATTGCAACACAAATTGGCGGTGGTTAAAGAGAGCAATTTTCTGATTTTCAATTTTTTTATTCTTTTTTTAATTTTCGACATAAAACAACAACAAACATCGCAGATTATTTGCTTTTTGTCTCTTGGCTCAACCGGCTTGAGGCAAGGTTGTATTGATTAAAATTGATGCCCTGTTATTTTTTTATATCTCAAATTGCTTGTTTCTCTTCTGTCGAAATTGCCTCGGGCCCAGGAGTCTATTTCCGTTTCTATCACCGATTCCGTAGATGTAGCACGTTAAAAGCGGTTAACGACAGGAAAATAATTTACGGTGCAATAGGTGCATAAAGCACGGTGTTTGAAAGCGGGTGTATTCTACTGCGCGATACTGAAAATGGCGACTAAGTGTTCTTTAATCTTTGAGGGTGGTCGGGTTTGAGGGTTGAGGGGAGGTGCTTTAAAGCGTTAGTGTGTTCGGTTTCGGAAGTGAACGTAACGCGATTCGACCTTTATGCAAATTTTACTATAAAATTATCGTGTGCGGTACGTAAATGTTTCAGAATTCATTAGTAGCAAAAATTCGATGCCGGGCAGAGCTTTAGGGTCGAATCCCTTATTATTAATGATCTCAAATTCGACCGAATAATGCCCACAGCCATCAAGACTGCTCCGCAACTAACTTACCGCCGGATCCATATTGCGACCTCTCCAAACGGCCGTGAATGAAACAAATATACTCAGTTTTCCTCTGAAAGTTGAGAGCTCTACGAACATACTTACGTCATTCCAAAGAATATTATTATTAATGTCAAGGAAAATAATAATCACGGGAGATATTTTGTTGCAGTTGGTGGTGCCATTGGAAAGCCTTTTTATGTTTCGAATAGAAAAACTTTAGTAATAGAAAAAATCTGTACATCCTGAATGTATGATTGCCTCCGTTTCGTGGTTCACTTATCAAATTTTCAGGTCAGAGCTCGTTACATGAAATTTTCGAGCTGCCATGAAAAATGCAAACGTCGACAAAACGTGGAGTTTTCGGATGAATAATTAATCGAGTACGGTTTGAGTGTTTTGCGTTTTGCGGCTACCGCACGAGGGCTTTGATGAACTATTTTCTATTTGCGATGTTGCAAAAACAAGAAGAACTAAACTGGAATTGGAATTTTCGCCGTCGTTGAACAAGTTACAAGAGTTAGCGATAGAAGTGACAAGACGTCGAAAGCGGTCAGAATTGATAGAACGAACAGAAGAAAACATTGGTGACAATACCAGGACACAAATTCGGGATGCGTCGGGAGATTCCTGAAAATAATCAAAATGGTTTCAGTAAAACTTTTGCGCGAAGTCAACTGTATACAAGATATGACCGGAATAATAGAAGGATGAAGTTAAACAAACAACACCTACAACAGGGCAACTCAAATTATGAGCTTATTATATGTGGGCGTATGAAGATTTATATTTTGTGTAAAATAGCGCAAGGGAGAAAACTTAGCTAGAAAGAAGGAGGATCAGTTTTCTCGCAGAAGGCGAAAAGTAAGGGAAAATGATGCCGTAATATATTTTCATTTACCTACTCGCAAAGTCTCTTGACTAAGTAAACTGAAAGCTTTAGTCTTTTTGCTGCTGATATCTGAACGTATAAATGCCGATTTTAAAGATCATCTATTGAGGTGGTGTCTTTTTATGAACTTTTAAGTACATTTGTATACCTACCAGATAGCCAAGGGAAGTTAATAGAGAACGGTACCTAATATTTGGAATCGCTAGTCTCACCCTGTTTGTGTTTGTCGAATAGCGTCATACTTGCGAAATGTTTACGGTCCAGACGTTGAATCCTAGGAATTTACTCGCTCCAGGATCGATATCCACATACCGAAGCACCCTATTGTCACGTCCTGCTATGCACCTGAACACAAGACTAGAAACTAGAACCATAACATAAATCGCGGTTGCCCGGACGACCACATTATTGACTCGTATTGAAACAATTGGCTTCAATTATTCGCCGCCATGATAATTCCTTAGTCGAAACCCGTTCGAGAATTAATCCCGAAACCCGACAGATAATCGAAAGGCGGAAGCCATTACAGCCGCCGTTCCTCTTCTTCTAAATAATTAAATACTTTTCCCGTGAAGGCGGCAGGAGTTTTGGAAAATTGAACATTAATCAAGACTTCGCGGCTGGTTAACGTTAGGGAAAAGTAAGTTTCCAGCAGAGGGAAACTCGTGTTTCGTTCCGAAATAGGGGACAATATCGAATCATCATCGATTTATTAGTTATCGAGGTTCGGACGTTTAATTAGCGGTCGGTTGTCAAGACCTAAGCAAAATTAATTGAAAAATTACAAAAAAAACTGGCAGAAAAGACTTAATCGACATCATCTCTTGGCATGAGTACAGATTTGGGTCAAAAATCGTCGTTATTGTTTCTTTTAATTCTTTTTGTCGAAACTTCAATGATGGTGATTGATCGACAATGGCACAGTGGCGTAGGTACGTCAATTAGTTCAGATTGATGCTTCGAAAATTAAAACTTTTTCTGATCTGCACGGTTTTACATCTGAACTCCACGAAGCACGTAACAATTGCGTTTGGCATACAGGAACAAAAACGTTATAAATGAAATCCTCGATATTCCCTAAATAACTCTACCCACCTTGACATTTAGTAGTTTTTTGTTAGTTTTCGAATAAAAGCTCCATTGACGTCGATGCTTACCATAAACCTCGCCATAAAAAGCGACTCGACCACTTTGCATGACTATAGTTACACCCTCCCCTTCGCACAGTGAAACCCCACCGTTATACGGGCGATGCGGACGTACGTATGCAGATTATCCAGGATTAGAGGGTCGGTTGGAAGTAATCTTTGCGTCGTCGGAACATCCGAGGTGAGCATTAGCAACGCTGCATTTCAATTACGGGCGCTCCTCTATTATTTATTGCTAGAATTTCGAATTAAAGCAGGGCCCAGTAGCAACAATTGCGCGCGCGATGAAGCTTTGAGGCCGAATTTACGATTTAATTTGATACCGACCAACGTCAGCAATATTTCAGGCAGTTCTTTTTGGCAAAGTTCAAATAAAGCGTCGGTGCGGCTTATCAACCACATAGCAGCTTCCCGGAAAATATGTCTCAAATCCTTAATTCGCCCCCCATATGCTCGGAGATAAATTACCCCGCGATCCGCAATACCGAAGCAAGGAGATGGGAAGGGGGGGAGGGGGATGAAATTTTCCCCAAACAAACGTAAAGCAGGCAAAATCGTCATTTTGCGACACGCGAAATAAATGACTCTAGAAATATCAGTGCCGGGCCTAATCAACATTCATCCCCCGGAACGCGCGTCCTGACCCCGGAACGGGAATCTTGAGTCGACTGGATCGATCGGTGGAAAGGGCGGCGGATGCGAGGGACAGATTGTTTTTCGGTTTTTCCTCTGGAAATGATACAATTTCATAAATTGAGACGGCTGCGTCGCGATGACCGTAAAAACAGGCAAATTAAGTTTACGACCCTCCTGGACTCTATTGATGACGCGTCGGCCGGTCTCTATAAGCGGTTCTTTATTTACTCAAATATATTTAGGGACGATTTGGTCGGTTGCCAGTGAGCGAAGAACGGACACCTGAGGGAGCTTCCAGACAAAACCTTCCGACAAAACTAACAGCAAAGTTTTTCTTCAATGTTTTCATCATAAAGGCACTCAGTTTATTTGAAGTATTTACGTTTCAAAGAATTATTTAGAGAGCAGTATATTTTTTAGTAACACTTCTTTCATTACCGTATCAGAGACAAAAAAGTGATGTCTTGTTCGTTTTCTTATTCTTGTAGGTACGTGCTTGTTCACAAGTGTAACGTAACGTTTGTTAGGTAAATGTAAATACCTGAGAAGCATAAATTTATATAAAAGTGACAAAATATGTGGAGCATATTTTGGTCGCAATTTGGGTCTCTGATTCTGCACCAGAAATTGGGCTCTCTGCGGAAAAGAAGCTCGGAATAGTAATTTTTGATTAAAAAAGTATGGTGGCCATTAATTTCCTGGAATTAGGCAGGGACGAGAGCGCCGAGAAAGCAGTGATAAGGGGGGACGTTGAAATAATGAAAGGACAACAATAATTCCATCACATCGCATTTCTAAACGTCGTCATTAGTGTAAGACATGATAATTCCTTTGGTGGTAGCAGGATTACGTCTTTTATTGTTTACTGAAATTCTCAACTGAATGGCGTATTCAGCTGAAAATACAACCCGTCCCTCTTCACCACCGGCTGGGTAAATAACAGCGCCACTTCACGGCCCGTCACTCATTACCGATAATTTCCAACAATAACTACGAATTAAGTTCAGCGACAACAGAATTAAAATTGGAGCTCGAAAAGAGTCGTGGATAATGTATGCGACGACACGCTTGGATTATTAAGAAATTCCGAAATTTTATTTATTCAATAACCACTCTAATAATGGTCTGACATTTTATATTCGTGCACGCACTGTCAAAGTTTCGTGCATACGATTGACATTATGATATCGACGTTGGAGCTTTTTACGAGTCTCCTATTGAGCTTTGATGGCTTTCGAACCGACTACCGACGCGTTATTCCCCGATAAAATAATGAACAGGTGGGAATCGTAAACGCGGGAAATATATGGCGATCTGGCGTGTCTGCTCCTGGATAAACGTGCCTTCCTTATTTATGTGAGTCCTGAAATAGTCCCTCATTTCGACCGCCATTAACTGCGAAGAAATTAAGTTAAGAGCCCGACACTTTGTGGGCAGTTGTTGTTAAAACGTGGGAAAGAAAAACTGCATCTCGCCCTCCATCGTTTCCAGAAATTGATACTTTCGACCGACCCTGTATATCGATGTCAATTTTACGTCGCACTTCGGTGGCCATGACTCCGGTAGAAATTATCTCGGCGCCTCCACCATTTTGCATATAAAATTCATAAATAACAAATAACCTCCGTCCGTCAATTACTCAGTCCTCGACCGGTGTGTTTATCTTTCCAATTCTGCCCACCGGTGTTCGTAATTAAAAACAACGCAACATCGCACCGCCGCCCCCCACGCAAACATCCCGAAAGTACACGTCGTCCGAGGGCGACGCGTCGAAATCTTCTGTTTCCTTCCCCAACCCGTATCGTGTTCGTGCTCGAAGGGCTGCGGCCCTTCCAATATCCCGAATCAATCCCCTTGCGAGGTGTCAGGTGAACGACGACGGCAGTGACTGAATAATGTTTGGTCGTGTTGCCCTGGAGACGGGAACGTATTCACCCGGCGAGGACGACGACGACGACGACGGTCCGAGTTGGCCATGACCGAATCGACACGTATTCCGGGAACATTCCGGAGCCATCTGCATGTCGCGTTAAACGACGACAATCTCGGAGGCGGCGAGGCCAGATTTCAATAATGCCGATTCGCCCGGATTCCCGGAAAAGCGACGGGAGGGCGGCTCCAATCATGCGAGGAATCCAACGAAAATCGCTACTCCAACAATTCCATACCTGCCTACTTGTTTGGACGATACCCGTCGTTTTGTCAGTTTGTTATCTAATCATATCAACATAACAGTTAATAATAATGTTGGAATTGACTGTACGTAATACGGAAACTTTTTCATCGCCACTTGGGTAAGAAGTTACATCTGCTTCTTGCACTCCTTAATTGTTTTTTAGCTTACGGTTAACTAATACCTAAATAGTTTAGTAATAAAGAAGATTTGATTCCCACCAATAACGTTATTCACACTGTACAACAATAACTCTCTTGTCTTCTTTAAAGTGAATAAATACATTGTGACGATTACCACCAGTTGCTCTGCAAGTTCATGCCCATATATATATTGTACTACTCCTTACACACCACCTAATTGCGTTATGGCACTTATAGCAGGAATTGGTTAAAGTAAGTTTATTTCCAAGTCCCATATTTACTTTGGGGAAGTGTCATATAAACTTTGCTGCGGTCGGGCCGGGGGAGCTTATAGTAGGCCTATTGGAGGAACTGCCCAAGTTTCCACCTTAAATTGTAATAATCTGCGGTAATTACAACTTAGTCTGTTATCGCTATCGTGCAATAATTATCGTTGTAGCTCGCTTTATCGAAGTTCAATCAACGCACTAAACTGTTTTACTCTATAATGGCTTGGTGAAGCGGTATTGCGGATACGCAATAAATTAGGTGGTGGCAATTGCCGAGACAACTGGCCCCCTCAACGCCACAACTGCCATTACCATTGCGTGCTGGTGCGAGAAAATGTCAAGTGATGACGCAGTCCTCTGGTAGAATCAAAATTACAATTTTTTTAAGCTTTAAATTTTCAATCGTTGAAAACTTGGGTCTTGGCGCAAATGGCGGAGGCGCCGGGTGAACTCGTGTTGACGCGGTCACGCAATTATTGGACTCGATTCTGCTGATCGTAAACACCCTGTATAAAACCGGAGTTGGGTTATTGATTGGTGTTTCGGTGGAAGTTGGAGGAGACGGCTAATTTGTCCCGAAACTACTGCCAACACGAAGGACGAGTTTTTACCGGTTCTTCGTCGAAACGCTTTCGCCTTCTTAAAGTCGATTTTTACAAGTTGGCGGCCGATAATAAAAGGTTAACTTTAATTTGATCGACCAAGGAGGAAGGCTTTCGGCTCAAAAGAACCCCACCCGGCGACTTTATTCTTTTCGCAACTCGTTCTGGTAATAGTTTTTGCAACAGTCTAAATTATTAATATGGAATAGGGACCGTAACTATTGTTTTCAAAAGTGGGTGAAAAGTGTTGAAAGTTTAACATCACCTCGCCGGCTCCAGGGGATGCGACAAACTTGGCGTTTTTTTGTCGCTCTTTCTTATCTCAAAAGAAACCGTTAAAAATGTAATTTTCTTCCTCATTCTCGCACTAATGCAATTGCCTCGATAATTCTTTTATGCGAGAGTATGAAACAATCCAATTTAGACCTAAATCTGGCGTGCTCTCTACCAATTTTGAGCAAGGGCGCGGCGAGGTTTAGGGATAAAATTAACATTTTTTAAAAGTCGGGAACTTGTTGGAGATTCTTATTTGAGCCATTTACTATTGTAGAGGGAATGTGAACGGCAAAAGGAAAATCGCGGAAACGGATTTAAGAATTTGACAGCTGTCTTCTTGGCATAAAACTGCGAAAGGCATGCACACATGCCGGATTACTTATGTATAAGTACAAAGTAAAGATTTTTCTGGAGATACATATTACCCGATTCAGTAGAAACATGCGGAATACATGCGGGAGAAATTTTCAAGTACCAGTTCAATAATCCCAAATATTGTGATAGAGGCGACCACGGGGTTGGGATTCCCCAAATCAAAACGTGACGACAATGCGGGCGATCGCTAGCTGAATGCGTCAACCATTCGAAGTTTTATTTCGTGTTGTTTAAATTATCTTTTAATAAATCATTGAAAACAATTGCTTGACGTCCAGAAAAGAAAGATATGCACTGTCGGGGTCAAATAATGTGTATTTAGATACTTCATGTTTTAATTATGAAAATCAAAATGTAAAAATCGAAGAGCGCAGACAAACGGTTAATAGTCGGTGACAAGGTCACTGCTGACTAAACTGGTCATAATTGCTACACGGAGCTCAGAACTATAGGTACTTTATGAAATTTTGATTGCAAGACCAAAACCGGTAAGTTGGGTGTTAATAAATTATGCAGAACTGTCTCAATAATAATGTAGATTTTAATTAGTAATTTACATACAATTAAGGGCGACTTGGTTTCTCATTACAGTTTCTTGTACAAGTAACTCCACTAAAATTAAAATATTCTACTTATAAACCTGTCTAAGTAATATAAAAAAAGTCGACGGTCCATCACAATTTGATCACTCTACTTAGACTAAATTAGAGTTTTATTTGGTTCTTGGAGTAACTGAAATGTTGTGGCCGTCAATGCACTTTAATATTATTTCCATTTTCGTTTTGATATCCTCAACGTTTTTGAATGTGGTCGAAATTTTTAACTTTCGCACAATTGTTGAAATCACACATTTCATTACCATAACACCATAATTTAGCCCTGCAAGAAATTGTGTTAATTATTTGAAGCAATAATTATTGATATCTTCTAATCATTACCAACGCAGTTCCTGATTCCTACACTAAATGGGATGTAAGTACAAGGGTGTCGCTTTTCTACTTCTTCAGGTAGAAACCTGTCAGGATCAAACTTTAAAGGATCTGGCCAATATTCAGGATTCCTGTGAATGCTCGGCACAACAACAACGCAGGAAGCGCCCCTTGGTAGTGTAGTTGAACCTAAGTAGGTATAGACAAAAATTTAGTAGGTAAACACCGTGATTTAAATTAGTTTCTTAACTACAAAAGAACAATTATTTCTCGGTGAACATTGGAGTTACCAGGACGATATACGACTTGCTTAATTATTTGACAACTTGTTGTAGTTTATTTCGAGGCAAGAAAACGAAGTTCAATAGGGTATTATTTCTTACCTAATTTTACATCGTCGACTAACTGTCTAGCAAAAATCGGACCAGATGGAAAAAGTCTCAATGTTTCTTTGATTACTTGATCTAGGTATGTCATTTTGGGTAAATCTTCAACGCAAACGGCTCTATCACTGTCGCCAAAAATTGTGCACATTTCATCGTAGAGATTCTCCTAAGAATTAAAGAAATCCATTTGAGGAAACTCTAAAGTTTTATTGGGAATTTACCTGGATATCTGGGTGCATTCCCATCATTACTAACATAGAACTTATGGCACTAGAACTGGTATCACTTCCTGTGAACATAATAGTGAGTATTTCATCAATGATGCCTTCATCAGTAAAGGCGTCTTCTTCTTCAGCAACTTGAATTAGATAATCTAGCAAAGCTTTGGGTCGGCGAATTCCTAAAATATGAATGTAATTTAGGTACTTGGGAACGAGATAATTCATACCATCAAAGTAGTCTTCTTGGTCTTGCTGCTCTAGCTTTTTCCATTCGTAGTACTGTTGTCGACACTCATCTATGACCTAAAATTAAAAGTTAATCATTTCATCAAATGTGTAATCTACTAACTACCGTTTGAGCAAATCTCCTTCCTTTGACCATCAAATCGTCGAGTTCTGTAGACAGCGGACTGAGACGCCAAAGAAATTCAGGATGTAGCCACACTTTGAAAATTCTCTTGACAATAATGTTTCCCGCCCTAAAGTCAAAATTTTAGTAAAAACTTTTACTTTTTATAATCTAGTTACTGGTTCATCCACTCCACGAACTCGCTTTCTTCAGTTTGACAATTAAGCTTTGTACTGAATTCAGTTACTTGAAACAAAAGATTATGACTTGTTTGTTAAAATTAAGAGACAACTTACGGCCAACTATATCCAAAATGCAGCGATGTACAGGAGGGAAAACGTCGAAATTGCCGGAATTTTTCTTAAGTGCTTCCACCAAAATCGTAGATTGTTCATCAAATGTCTTAACAAAGCTGTTGAGAGTTTTTTGATTGAAAGTGTTTGCGATTATTTTGCGGTTTTTTTTCCAAATGCTTACTGAAATTTTTTAAATTTGAAGCCTAAATTTAAAACAACAAGAAATTTGCATACCTGGAGCTGTAAAAATTCCATTTCCAAGACCAGCTTTCTTCATAAGTGCATAAACCCGTTCCCTCTCCGCTGAAGCGTTGAGGACAATTTGTACATGTTCGGGTTCTGAAATCGCGTAAACTAGGCGACTGCCGGCCCAAAATCTACAGAGAGGCCCATACGTTCTGATCATCACTTCAAGTTTGTTCAAAATGTCTTGAAAATTAAATATGTACGTCAATTGTTTGGCAAGAATTATTTATTCTTACCGTCGGAATTTCCGGCGAAATTAAGTGCGTTTCCCAGTATGGGCAAGGCGAAAGGTCCTGGCACTTTCCAGGCATAATAATAGAAAAAGCGGCGTCTCCATAAATATCCCACAACCAGTAGCGTCAAAACACCCAACAATGCACTTGATATAATTTGAGTAACAACAGACTTTCTTATTTCTAAAGTTTCCATTCTGACCACAAACAGTTTTCGGTCAGTTGTTGGGGAAGGTGCATAATCAACTGAATTTTGCACATGGAACTACATTACTATATAGGTAGTTTCAATATTCCATCGTCAAGCATCTTTTCGGCCGACCTGCGCAATTGTTGGTAATTTTTGGTAGGAACTTTTAATTACACACGCCAATCCAAATTTATATGACGCAATTTGAACTGAATATACTGGTATCAAACCAAGCGGCTAAGTATAATTATAGGTATATTGACGCATAATTTGTGGTTTTATTTATTCCTCAACGTAGATGGTTTCTAGGAAGAAGAACATTTAACAACAGAGTCCTAAAAGTGTTGCGTTTATTGTTTACCTTAAATATTTGACAAATTACGTATTTGAAATTGAAGCTTTGGCATTGGGACATTTAATAGTTAAAAGTCGAGAATAATGATATTAACAATCAAAAAAGTTCTGTTTCACCAGGTTGGTCCATTGCCTAGAGAAGAAGGCCATAGTTGGTTAATTTCTATAAAAAAGGTTTTGGGCACAGGTGGTGATGGCTCCAAATAAATTTATAAATGATCCTTCATATTGACGAATCTACTCAAAATGGAAAAGACTTTGTAAGTTTAAGCTGTTTGCATCTATTTGCTATTTATGTTAAATAATTTTAATTACATTAAATTATATTAAGTCATTTAGATGATAATTATTTGACCAAACCTTGAAAGGTGCTTGAGTTAGGTTTTTGTTTCTGTGGTTTACAGTGGGAATTTCTTTCATAATATTTTTTTGGGAGGCAAGCAATCTTTCATAGTTTTATGTAAGCGACAAATTCCCTGTGACGAAAACAGGAAGCGTCTACCGAAATGTTTGGTTAATATTTACGTGAACTGCGACCCGGATCCTCTGAAGTTCTTGGCGATATTATCTCGGCCTTAGGGTGAGTGGAAAGCAATTTTTAAAATTCATCCCTCTTTCTTTACGAATGTGTTTCTCGGTATAAAAGCGGATTATTAATGAGGATACAAATTTGAATTTTACTTACGGCTGGCAAACGAAAGAAATTCGACCTGCCCAAGATGTTAACGATGATTCTGGAATCACAATATTGCAATAATCTTAATAAAAACAACTTGTTTTCATTAAAATTGCCACACGTGTTTGACTAATTTTTTTTCGATTAAAATTATTGTCTTGGTTATGACCTTCTGATGGCAGCAACAACAAACAATAAAATTGGTGGCCTAAAAAATGTCGTCGTAAAGAAATATATTATGTTGATGGTATTAATTAAATTAGATATTTTTGTTCTCGTTGAAGGCAATTGCGGGTTAGTACTACCTAAAGTAAAGTTGGCTGCTTCCTAGGCCATGAGTGCAACGACTTCCAAGCCGATGCTGTTTATTGTGCAGCGACGTCGTCAGCATTCGTTAGTAGAGGAAATTAGAACCGGGAAAAATCCTAAGCCAAGACAAAAAAAAGGGTTTTAGCGAATTGTGAAACCCCTAATCCGCTGCGCCCCAATCCGTTTGTGGCTAATGCTCTTGTTAATGCCCGCATCTCAACAATCAGACGATACGACCGGATTACTGCTGCCATCTAAGTAATTAAGTAATTTAATAAATAACCGCCACTTAATCCCCCGCAGACACGGCCCGTTCTAATCCTTGCCCTCCGTTTAAGCCGCGACTTACGTCTTGCGGGGTGTAAAAAGCTTTGCGACATCGTTGCCTTGTCGACGTCAAACCAACGACCGTCTTAATTAACGATGTAAATCTGAATCGCAAAACAGATTAATCAGACGCAGAGTCTAAAACGACGTCAATTCCAATTCCGGACGTTTCATTGATTCAGCGCTTCATTACGGCCATTTATTGCTATCGAAATGCTCGAATTCTGGCCAAATGTTCCGGAATTGTGTCCGAAACGTGATGCGAATCGCTATATGACTTTTGAGATTCTGCCGGAGGAGGTCGTTTGTTGATCTCGATTTCGAAATAATTCGCGACAATTTTTTTTTTGTAACAGTGAATACTTTATGTGCAAGGGAAAGTTTCCGCTCATAATCCGCCCATCATCTTATTGTTGAGACGGGAGCATCAGCAGCAGCTTTCCCAGATCACAGTCGGATTTGCCAACGTTATAAATCCTCGACTGCGTTCAGAAAAACGCTTCATTTACGCAGGGAAAGAGGCGAGCGGGGATTTTATGACGTGTTAAACACCTATTCAGGTATAAGTCGAGAATTAAAACTACACCTTTTTCTTAAGAAACCGCAAAACGTAAAAAGCAATCCGTCGCCCAAATTTTTTTTGGAAAACAAACCAGTTATTTTGTAACCACACAAGGAGACAGACGCACCTTAATTTGCATACTACTTGAAAAACATTTAAAACAATAAATAACGGCTTAATTTAAATTTTAAATTTTATGTAGCAGGTAAATATGTCTTCTGTGAGATCTCGAGGAAAGTGCTTTACAGCCTACTGTAAGTTCCAAGACCTTCAGAAGTCAGCTTATATTTACTTGAAAATTTCTAGACCGTTTCCGATGAGCATCAATAAGTGTATTGATTTAGTTGCCCTAATTTTAAAAATTCTTTAAAATAATATAGCAAAAAGAATTCACCTTTTTAGTCCTTTCTTTGTTCGAATACATGAGGCAACTGCAATGGTGTTTGATAGACGAGGGATAAAGGTTTGAGGTGATAAATTTAAAATATTACTCTTACATAACGTTCAATTTATCAATAACAATTCTATTACACTTAATTCTTTATTTCCACCCTATTTATTAACTACAAACTTTTCCCTGACCATGCGTCGACTTATTGGGCAAGAACCGACAATACTTCGAGGACCAAATTGACTTGACATTGATTATTTTATAACACCGTTATTAACCTTTCCTCCTTTTTATGATAACCACTACTAAATTCCTTGTAATAAAGACTGTTTGACATCACACAAACATGTATCTGTTTATAATTTTGATTTTAAAATAATATGCGGAGCCTACCAACAAGCCGGCGACAAATGTATAATTGTATACCTATCTACTTTATGTTTTAATCATGGAATTTCCTCCTTGTTGTTTATATAAAATATTGGAAGTAAGAATCAAAATTCCACAAAAAACAAAAAGTTCAGTCACAATATCACTGCTGACAATGAGAAAAGTGGTAATTTCTGCACATTTTCAATTTTTGTTGGTTTCCTTTACTTTTTTACTTTAGTCCGGATGAGAGTTCTATTTCGTTCTTGGAGTAACTGAAATTCTGCAGCCGTCAATGCACTTTATTACTATTTCCATTTTCACTTTGACGTCCTCGACCTTTTTGTAGGTGGTGGAAATTTTTAAGTTTCGCACAATTGTTGACATTACAGATTTCATCTCCATTATTGCAAAATTTGTCCCTGCAGAAAATTGCGTTAACGTCTTGAATAAATTTTTCTTTTCATATCATTACCTACGCAGTTCCGGTTTCCTATGCTAAAAGGAATGTAAGCGCATGGGTGTCGCTTTTCTACTTCTTCGGGAAGGAACCTGTCAGGATCAAACTTCAAGGGATCCGGCCAATATACAGGGTTCCTGTGTAGGCATGCCACTACAACAATGCAGGAAGCGCCTTTTGGTAGCAGATTTGATTCTGCATAAAAAAATCATGGTTTAGCCTTGTGATTTAAAGAATAGGATCATAAATTAACACAATTGTCTATTAATTAAGAAAAATTTATCCAACGAATTCTCGTTTTATATGATTATTTTGGATTGTCGGGAAATAAGTTCTTTCTCACCCAACTTGACGTCGTCGCCTAACTCCCTAGCATAAATGGGAGCTGAAGGGAACAGTCTCAATGTTTCCTTGATGACTCGGTCCATGTACTTCATTCTAGGTAAATCGTCGGTGCAAACGGCTCTGTCACTGTCGCCAAAAATTGTGTACATTTCGTCGTAGAGTTTCTCCTAAGAGTTTTGGATTTGAAAAAGACTTTGCAACTTTTTTGGAAATTTACCTGGACATGTGGGTGCATTCCCAACATTATTAAAATGAAACTCATCGCACTAGCTGTGGTGTCGCTGCCTGTGAATATCATGGTAATAACTTCATCAATGAGACCTACGTCAGTGAAGCCGCCTTCTTCTTCATCAACTTCAATTAAGTAATCTAGGAAAGCTTTAGTTCGGCGGATTCCTGAAATTACCTTATAAATTCAATATCTTTGAGAAGGAAACGTTTACCATCAAAGTAGTCCTCTTGGTCTAGCTCCTTTAGCTTCTTCCGTTCATAGTACTGTTTTCGGCACTTATCTATAATCTAAAGTTCAAAATTAATCACTTTCTTTAACACTTTTAATTCATTACTTTTTGAGCGTAGCCCCTTAAATAGCCAATAAGTTTGTTGAGTTCTGAGGAGAGCGGACTAAGGCGCCAAATGAGCTCGTTGTGCAACCACACCTTAAAGGTTCTTTTTACAATAATCTTTCCCACCCTAAAAACTCAAGATTTTACTTAAAATTTTTAGTTGTGGCTTCCTTTTTACTTGTCTAGGCATTCCACGAATTCGCTTGCTCCAGTTTGACAGTTAAACTTCGTACTGAATTCGGTTTCTTTAAAAAAGAGATTCAAATTTGTTTCTTTTAATTAAAAGAAGCTTACCGGAAACTATGTCCAAAGTACAGCGATGTAAAAAAGGAAAAGCTTCAAAATTGTCGGAAGTTTCCTTTAATTTTTGTACCAAAATCGCTGATTGTTCAACAAACGGTTTCATGAATCTGTTGAGGATTTTTTGGTTGAAAGTGTTGGCGACTATTTTGCGGTTCTTTTTCCAAATGCTCACTTAAATTTTTTAAATTATTAAGCTAAATTTAAAATAACAACAAATTTGCAGACCTGGTGCTGTAAAAATTCCATTTCCAAGACCAATTTTGAAAAGTTTATAAACTCGTTCCCTATCCAGTGAATGGTTGAGGATAATTTGTAAATGTTCGGGTTCTGAAATGGCAAAAACTAGGCGGCTGCCGGCCCAAAATCTGCAGATAGGCCTGTACGAATTGATCAACACTTCAAGTTTGTTCAAAATATCTGAAAATATATTTAAAAGCAATTTTCGAAAAAAATTTGAGCAAATTTTCTTACTGTCAGGGTTTCCTGCGAAATAAAGTGCGTTTCCCAATATAGGCAAGGCGAAGGGCCCAGGCACTTTCACGGAATAATAATAGAGAAAGCGCCGTCTCCATAAGTATCGAGCAATCCACAGCGTCAAGACGCCCAATAATGCACTTAACAAAACTTTAGTAACAAGAGATTTTTTACTTTCCAATGTCTCCATTTCGAACAGAAACTTCCGTTGGAAGGTCAGAATCAACTGAATTCTTCAAATGAAAGACTACTACTAAATTATGCAATTGCAATATTATCTGGATATTCAAATTTTTGAGCGAACCGCGCAATCGCTGTGAATGTCAACCTAAAATTTAATGACGCAATTAAAAATTAATATATTCCCAAATAGTAAATAATAAACCTCTTTCTGGCTATAATCCGGTTTTGGGCACTTAATATTCCAGCTAAAGAACCAAGTTGGTGATTTTAACAATATTTTTAACCTTTACTACAACTTATGTTACTATTTACTGGGTTCCTTAATTACCACAAGGCATTTCCTCGCATTTCTGAAAAGTGAACTCGACTTTTATGACTAAAGTTGATGTTATTCTCATTTTCGATTGAGAGATCTTGGTACTTACATTCGTAATCTCCGGTCTAGTGTTTTGCAACGATATTGACAATAACTTTGATTATACGCAAATGGACATCGATGTGTACAATAAGCAGGCAACGTTCCCGTTGTTGCGCATTAATTAATAATTATCTGGCATTCCAAATAATATTGTTATTTGTTGTTGCAATTGTTGGTACCAAATACTAGGTAGTGGGTTTTGCAACTCAATCATTCGGCTCAAATACTAATTATTAACTTTACTGTCAACAGTTGCCGTTCCGTAGGTATACATAACCACGTGCCATTAGGTAGTACATACACGACGTTGATTATTCATCCTCCGAGCAGCTTCGTCGAAAGCTCCACTCTTAATTAAGCTCGTCGGAGTTTTCTGCGGCGAGCTTTTACAGCAACAACGAAAAAGCTCCTCGTTGGCGCAATTAACGCTTACACTTTTCATGATTCAATTTGTGCCCTAACGTGAAGCTTTTAAGATTTTTACAGTAACGCGCCCCCTATCGGTAGCTGCGTAAATTAAGCCAATAGGGTCTTAATGGCGCAATTTCGCCGCTGTTAGGTTCCGGAGAATGATTAATTAATTGCTCGACTATTTGTCTGCGGATGCGCCCCTTCCGCAACCGCCAATTTTAACGAAAACTTGGGCTCCTTTAAATAAAACTCAAATGGTCATTAAACTGCCAGTTTGGTGATTTCTAATATCAACATTTAAGAAATTAGAAATATAGGAGCAGTATTCCTGATTTCCGCCACCCTAGAAAGTTCGAGCGGTAGCAGTCTAGATCGCGCGTTGGTTTCAGCAATTGCTTGTTTCATAGCTTGACGTCCCGGTTAATTCTGCGGTAAAGCGAACAGTACGCGGATTAATAACTAGATGGGCAAACACGTGGTTTTATTGGTTGTTTTTGTAGTTTTCGCCTTTGCATTGTTTGGGAGTTAGAGACGGTGTCCTGTTTGTAGCCATCTGCTCTTCTTTACCTATTATTAAATACGTCAGGACAGCTTTTGGGGCAAATCCGTTTTGGTAAAGCGCATTATCCTGATGAGATTCTCGCAGTTGTGTCGTGTTACGATGTAATGTGATTGTGTCGTTTCTGTTCCAGGACGATGTGACCGCGGCAGTCCTTGCGAACAGCTGTGCTACGAACTTCACGATGGCATGTACGAATGCGACTGTAAATCCGGATTCATACTTCGACCGGACGGCTATAGCTGTTATGGTAAGTGGTCTTGATGGAGCTTTTATCTCGAAAAAAGGACAAGGAAAAAAAACGAAGAAAAAATGAGGGTAGTTCATAAGTTAGACGGCAGTCGGAGAAAACGGGACGCTGACAGGAGAATGGAGTTCCCGTGTCTTCTAATTCCATTTACACTATTCTCTTCTTTTCTTTCTCATTTCCGAAGCTGTAACAATACGTCATCGAAATGGAATGTGGCGCTGGTGGAAATGTTTTTTCGGGTCGCGACAATTTTCCAAGCTCTAAGCTGATCATTTTCAATTTATTACTTTGCCTTTTTAATTATTGTCATAGCTTGTAACTTCAATTGTAATAGTAATTCGCCTTACTCGTCTGTATTAACATCTTTCTTCTATTCCCCAAGCTCGTGGAGGGACGCGATGTACGCAACTCTTTTTATGTTCTTAACAGTTTTTGCACCGCTTTTTAAGACCCATTTCAGAAGTTATTGGACGTTTTTTGCTGCAATTACAGATCTAAAAGGATATTAAAAGTTTTAATGCTTGTTGGAAAGTGACTTTAAGATTTATGTCGCTTCTGCGATTGAAGCGTCAGTTATAGAACTTGAAGCTGTTGACATTGTGGGTTTTGTTTGAAGGGCAAAAAGTCATTAATTTTGATCACTTCATATTTCTGGACATATCAAACTCTCAACTTTTTCCTCCAACTGTCTAGGTACCAGTTGGTTTAATAGAAACTTTGGAAACAGATATTTGCAAGCAATAAATATCTAAGGCATTGAAAGCTTCCTCTCTGTCAAATTGACGATTTTAAGTTTCACATTTGCGATGAAAAATGTCTGAAAGCTTCAGCTTCCAGCTATAAGCGTTTACACCCTTTCAATTTTAACCGTTTTTGAACTTTTTGTTTCTATATTCCGCCCCCATTCTGCAATTGTCGTGGTCACAGATTCGAGTTAAACTTGTTAGTTTCTTTTCTCTTTTTAAGAATAGTTTCTGCATTTCTCTGCTGCTTTCTCGTCTTTCATGTTGTCTCGCCAACTGTTGCAATTACTTGCAACAAGTTGAAAGGTCGGTGGCGAACCTCGTCGCAACTTTTTCCTTTGCTCGACAACGAAACCAAACAAAATCACGAAATCGTAAAGTTGACTGCGGCCGCAACTTCCACATTATTTGAAGTTGCTTCGAAAAACTTTAAGTTATTGCTCAGGTAATTTACTAACTCTAATTAATGCAACAGTATAAATGCTATTTATAGCAATACCTAGTTGTGGGTAATTTTCCTACAGCAACAACCATATTCGGGTGGTTGTTTAAGCAGTCTTGCGTCAAATGTAGATGGAAACCATTAAAATTCCGGACCAATGTTGGGAACTTTGTCGTTTTATTTATGGTTAACGAAATTAGTTGCAATTTTTGAAGACATTAGAATTTTAAAAGGATGTTTTGAGGCGCCAAGATGGCTACACGTAACGCAATTTGCGAGGAATAAGTAAAAGTTTTAATTGTGTTGCGACAGTCGCGCTATGAAAATCTAATAAGGAGTTTCATTACGTGACCGAAGCAGTCTTTAACAAAAAATCTATTGTGCTTTGAAGTAAACATACTACTTGTTAGGTTACTGCAAATACGAGCTTGATTACTAAATCAAATTACACCATGTTTTAGTGATATTGTGATTGTATTGAAGGACGTGTAGCTTAAAATAAAAGAGCAGCAATTCTTTTACTACACCTGTAAATTTACCGCAGTCTTCCAATTTTTCCAAAAATTGAATGAGGCACGCTGAATTAAATAGACTACAGCAAAGTTTCAATTCGTGACTTGTTTGATAATCTTGCTATTCTTTAGCCTCGTAATATTTTGCTAAATTCGATTATGTGCCAGAATGATCCGGATTTGGAAATAATTTGGTGCTCGCGAAATGATGGCGGTAAAAAATGGCCGCCATCGCCGCCGTACCCGGCTCGTTTACTATTTCCGGCGGCGTTATCGGCTTTGCATAAACACGAATACGTTTATTTATTGCCTTGCCACCTGAAACCCGAAACAAATCTCCCCAAAACAACTCTTTTAAAGCTTATTCGTGCACCGCCCATTTTTTTTTTTTCAGAGATCAACTCGACAGCGTCTCCTGCCACGTCCGACGACCTCCGCACCGAGGAAGAGGACATCCTCTATCAGAAAGACGCCGTATTCGACGCGTTAGAACTTATTTACCCCAATATTTCCGCCGAAATTGGTCAGAACTTGACGATAACACCGGCGACAGGTTTTAATGCGACGGAAACGTCAACGACGCAAGGTCCGAGTTTGGAACAGAAACGGACGGAGGTGTCGTCGGGGATTCCCAGGGCCACCCAGCCCGTCTCGACGGACCGACCCTGTCCTTTGGACTGCGGTCCTGGAGGCGGTTGCGTTAGAAATTCAAATGAGAAGCCCGTATGCCTGTGTCCGTTAGGAAGGGGCGGCGACCGATGCGAAAAGGGTGAGTTCAAGGGGCGAGGAACGCAAATTGGGAAATATTGCTTCGGGGCCCTGACGCGTCGATTATTGATGGGGCCGTACGCCCACGGGTCTTAATTGAATTTACACATCACATTCTCGCGTCTTGAGGAATTTTTAATGTAATCACGTCAACTAATTTGGTTGTTAACACAATAAATTGTTCGAATCGATGGGGGTGTAGAAGGTGCAGCGGCCGTTCCGGCAATAATTTACGACATCGATTTTGCAATTAAGGTGTGTTTGCGCAGTATTTCACCCCCCGCTATCGATAATGATAACAAATGTAGGTTGCAGTGCCAAGCTATGAAACAGTTTTTTTCTATTGCCTTTAATAGATAGCCATGCCGATTCAATTATTGCTTCACGGGCTACTCGAAACAAAGTTTTATTACGCTAGGGTGGAGGATTTACCACCTGCGAGCTCCAGCAACTAGATTGGCACTTTTCATCGAATTTCTCCCAGTTTCTTCATACACTCATATTATTCGAACCGGGCGAGGGTGGCTCGTGTCTTTGTGGAGTTGGTTGTCACCTCTATGGAAACGGTCAAACTATTCCACCACCATTTATCGTGTATTAATCCGATTAAAAATAATTTTTTTTACCGACGGAAAAGAGCGGCCGAGTCAATTCTTTGTGGCACCTTATGGATGAAAAAGAAATAGCAGGATGGCGTGGGTCCCGCATTAACTTTGTCACTGGGAAGGGCGGGCGGAACGCTAACAACATCGTTTTTTAAGCGCTCGCGGAGACTTCGTTTACTGTTCTCTAATTTACCTCGTTCGTGGTGGCAAAACTCTTCATCCCCTAAAAAAGTAATTTAATTCGGCCCCCAACAATAACCCAATCAACCCAAGTTGTGTGAAGCGGCCCTAATAACGAGGCGAAGTTCGTGTCGCAATATCTTGCTTCATTGACGAAATTTCTTGGTTTTTTTCTCTTTCTCTTTTGGTGCCTCATCTGCATCTGGCCGATGTCCCGACTTCAATCTGTTGAGATGGGATGTAAACAGCGTAGGCATTCCGTGGGGCTTTTTATCTAGTCGAGCTTCCATTATGCATCTGAATCGACGGTAAAAAGCCTCGAGTAGCTTTTCTTAACTACCGAAATCTGCGTTGGTCGGATATAAAAATCAAAGATAATATCTGTGCGCGAGTGCTGAAGCTCGAGGGCCTTACGCTAAATTGAAGGCGCGGCCGGAAAAGCTCCGGGACATCGTGGGATAAGCAGTTTGGACGATATATAGGACGGAATTAAAAATCCAGTTTCTAGAAAAAACTTCGGGTCTTTGTAGAAAAATTGTTACCAGATTTAACAAGTTGTGCCGGTTTCCCTTATGGAAGTTATGGTTGTGTATAGTTTATTTTAAATGGTTTCCAAACATCTAAATGTTAGTAAAATAATTGTCAAAATTGAAACATCAAATTACACCGGATTTAAGAAGAAGAGGCAAAAAGTTAAAAGAATCGACTGAAAAACAGAAGAAATGGAACGGATCGGAAATTGTTGAAGAAAGGGGAAAATATTGTTCTACAAAGTAGAGAAGTAGAAGATCATAAATAATTGTTAATTGTATTTTGATGCTCATCACTAATCAAAGCTGATAAGCAACATGGGAATACTCGAGCAGTTATAACAATATATTTGTGCTGAAACCATTGAAGGTTCTTCTTGGAATTTATTTTTGTGTTTTTTTTGTCTTCGATACATTGTCAGAGTCATAATTTGCAAACTCGTTTGTTTATTTTTGTCTAGCTTGAACAAAAATAAACGTTTTGCCACTCCGGATGGACGGTATTTGATAACGAACCTTTTTTGCTTAAATCTTGGCTATTACTTGATTTTCCGGTTTTAAAGACGTTTTCAACTGCTGTTTTTCTGGCATTTGGGGAGTTACCTTGGTAACAGGTACTGAATTATCGGATTCTAATGCAACATACAAAGACCTGGGGGGATGTGCTTATGCGCTCGTCGCTTATACGAAAAGGAATTGTTAAGTTAACACGGGCTAATGGGATTTGAGCGAATTTGAATTTTGTTGCCAGGTGGGAAGTAGCTTGGGCGACTCCCGCACGATAAACCAAAATCAAAAAGTGTAAAAATATGTTTACCTTGACCACTGAAATTCGGTGAAATTAACGTTCTCTTGACGATCGACCGGGCTTTAGTGACATAACATTGACGTCACTCGGTTTTCTCTTGAATTTTTGTGAGTATACTTTTTGCAGTTAATTAATTCTAAATCACTATAGCCAAAAGCAACGATTATACGTAAACAGAAAATTGGCTTGGCGAAATTTAAATGTTATTGCAAATTCACAATAACTGCATTTCTTATTCCCGGAGTAGCCTCCCCCGTGACTCTGGCAATAACAAGAACTTGAGCGCTTTCGTCCCTCGGGTGGTCTCCTTATTCCGACACAAATATAATTTTCATAAAAATAGCGTAGGAGGAGTTCCCCCTTTTTACCCACGCCACGCAGGGAATAATATTGACTCAGTTTCCTGCATGACTGTGTCTAACATTCACTTTAATTTCCTTCAAATTGAACATTTATTTAATCCCCCCGCGGGGTTCGTGCAGATAATTAACTGCGGTTTGACGTCATTGCTCTGAACAATAATCGTACAGCGGAAATGGTAGTGCCCAACGGACAACTGCTGTAAACTCCTTCGTTGGGTTGTTCTGCTCTGTGAACGGTTCGGCGAACGTAAAGCGCTATCTCTCTAGCAATTGATTGTTTTCTATTGAAACGGCTGCACGATAAGTTACGATTTTATTTTATTTACCTCCAGACTTTGCGCTGATATTTACGACTGCGATAGGGCTCGAGCACTGCTGTATTCAAAACGTGGATGGAATATTGAAATTGGGCAACAAAACGAACGAATGTCACGTTTGAGGTAGTTGAGACACCACTGAAAATTAGGTTAAACGGCAAAACAAATTGAGGAAAATAGCTATTTGTGCAACGCGATAGGAAAAGTCTTATTTTTCCATTCTAGACTTGATATTTTTTATCGAGGCGCAGCCGAAATAAAAAACACGTTGTGAATGGAAAAATGACTTTTCCTGACGAGTTGCACACAAGATTTTGTGAAATTCGATCAACATTTCTTCCAATTAAGTTTCGATTTTTTTTAATATTCAAACTCTTGTAACTTTTGAACGGGCAGACTTACATCAAATCCAATAAAACATCAAATTTCTCCATTTTTACAAAAGATGAACAAAAATCGTAAGTCTGATAATAAAGAAGTTGAAATTTGCAATTTAGGTCGATTTTGACGAAAATTTTGAATTAAAACATTCGAATCGTCATACCTTAAAAAGTACGAAATGTACAGGAAAACTACTGCCAGATTCGTGTTAAGCGGTTCAAAATCTACCAGATCAAGTCATAAAATTGATGTAAAAAATTTCAATATTTTTGACCTTCATTTTCTAGCCCAATCAATACACATTCGAAAAATTTCTAAAATTGACACGTTTATTAAAAGACTGGAAATTGATGTTTTCTTATATAATCGGCCTTTCTGAGCTCAAGTTCGTTATCAATTCGACGCTAGAATAGATAGATTTTTTATATAATTAGGAAAAGCACAAATTAAGCTTTTATCAACAATCAAACTTTTGTAACTTTTGAACGGAGCGACTTATATTAAATCCAGATACATCAAATTTCTCCGTTTCACAAATTCCATCGAATGCTATGTGAACAAAAATTGTAAGTCTAATAATAAAAAAGTTGAATTTTGCAAATCAGGTCGATTTTAACGAAAACCTTAAATTGAAACTTTCGAATGGTCATATCTAAAAAAGTACGACTTGTACAGGAAAACTACGGACAGATTCGTGTTAAGCGGTTCAAGATCTACCAGATTAAGACATAAAATCGATGTAAAAAATTTCAATATTTTCGACTTTTTTTTTCTACCCCAATCGATAGAAATTTGAAATTTTTTTAAAATCGACATCGTTGCACCCAAAGGCCAGAAATGGGCGTTTTCTTATGTAATCGGCCTTCCTGAACTCAAATCCGTAATCAATTCGACGCTAGAATAAATAGATTTCTTATAAAATTAGAAAAACCACTAAGTTTCGATTTCTTCCAATATTCAAACTCTTGTAACTTTTGACCGGACAGACTTACATCAAATCCAAATACATTAAATTTCTCCGCTTCACAAATGGTATCTAATGCTATATGAACGAAAATTATAAGTCTAATAATAAAGAAGTTGAAATTTGCAATTTAGGTCGATTTTGACGAAAATTTTGAATTAAAACATTCGAATCGTCATACCTTAAAAAGTACGAAATGTACAGGAAAACTACAGCCAGATTCGTGTTAAGCGGTTCAAAATCTACCAGATCAAGTCATAAAATTGACGTAAAAAATTTCAATATTTTTGACCTTTATTTTCTAGTCCAATCAATACACATTCGAAAAATTTCTAAAATTGACACGTTTATTAAAAGGCTGGAAATTGATGTTTTCTTATATAATCGACCTTCCTGAGCTCAAGTTTGTTATCAATTCGACGCTAGAATAGATAGATTTTTTATAAAATCAGAAAAAGCACAAATTAAGCTTTTTTCAACAATCAAACTTTAATAACTTTTGAACGGAGCGACTTATATTAAATCCAGATACATCAAATTTCTCCGTTTCACAAATGCCATCGAATGCAATGTGAACGAAAATTGTAAGTCTAATAATAAAAAAGTTGAATTTTGCAAATTAGGTCGATTTTAACAAAAACTTTAAATTGAAACATTCGAATGGTCATATCTAAAAAAGTACGACTTGTACAGGAAAACTACGGCCAGATTCGTGTTAAGCGGTTCAAGATCTACCAGATTGAGTCATAAAATCGATGTAAAAAATTTCAATATTTTCGACTTTTTTTTCCTACCCCAATCGATAGAAATTTGAAAATTTTTTAAAATCGACATCGTTGCACCCAAAAGCTAGAAATGGGCGTTCTCTTATGTAATCGGTCTTCCTGAACTCAAATCCGTAATCAATTCGACGCTAGAATAAATAGATTTCTTATAAAATTAGAAAAACCACTAAGTTTCGATTTCTTCCAATTTTCAAATTCTTGTAACTTTTGACCGGACAGACTCACATCAAATCCAAATACATCAAATTTCTCCGTTTCACAAATGCCATCGAATGCTGTATGAACGAAAATTGTAAGTCTAAAAATAAAGAAGTTGAAATTTGCAATTTAAGTCGATTTTGACGAAAATTTTGAATTAAAACATTCAAACGGTCATATTTTAAAAAGTACGACTTGTACAGGGAAACTACGGTGAGATTCGTGTTAATCGGTTCGAAATCTATAAGATTAACAAACAAAGTGAGTTTTGAAACAAAAAGTTAAATTTTTACGTTGTTTTTCTTCTGTTTTATTTCTCTACTTTAGTTGAGAAAAATTAAACTTTTTCCAACGCAAATGAATGTGGAAAAGTTAAAGAACTCTTTATCGAATTTCACAAATTATATTTTTTAAAAAGTTTGCTTGTTGTTCAGCAACAACTGCCCGACGGAGATGTTTATTTCTTTGTTGTACGTACACCATCCTTCCTACTTTAGAAAAGGATTGATTTCACGTCCGCTTGTGATCAGAGAAAAAACGGAGCGCGGTGCGAAAATGGTGGAGGCGCTTATCGATATTGGCGTTCCTCCATTAAAACTCCGATAATCGATGGAGCCGGCAATTTCTTTATTGCATCTCGCCCCAACTCGTAAAAGTTGTAGTTGGTTTTCTCGGAAACTTTCCCATAGTGTGGGTTGCAATAAATAAGGGCTGCAGGTGGTTAATCTGACCCTCGTGTCGTATTTTCGCCCCCTCTGTATCGGCTCGACAGCGAAACAGGGGCGCACAACCACCCGGACCCGCGTCTATTAACTCCAGCAGATTGGAGTTGTTCCGTCCGGAGAGACGGTGCGATATCTCGTGGAAAACAGAAAAGTGCTTAATAAAGGGGCAAAGACCCTTTGGAAAGTCCCGACAGGACAGGTGTAAGTAGGGTGGAAGAGAGGGACGTGGCGTTCTTTTTGCCAATACTTTTCCTACATTTTTCACGTTTCTGTTTATGTTGATTTCTAGTTTTTTTTCTTTTTCCTGCAAAATTACATAAAACTGTGTGCAAACTGTGTAGCGGTTGTTATAGTGCAAGGCTATAGCGAAAATTAAGCTGTAAAGTGTTTATCTCCGGCGTGTTTGTTTTACCTTAGCCAAATAAACGTAACTCAAGTCGAAACACGTAAGTTTGGACCTAATGTAAATAGGAGCGAAATGGGTAGTTTACTCTCGGTACTGTGCCGTGGAAATCTGGAAATTATGGAAATGTTAATTGCCAGCGCAAAGGGCTTGGAAATTAATTTTAGAACTAAGCGCGAAATTTAATACTGTCCTCTGTTGTAAAATTATTAACAAAATTTGCCCTTCCTGGTTGACTACATTGCATTAAGGAATCAACCCCAATCGTAGTTCGCTGTTCGCTCCAATCGAATAAAAATCTTTACTTCAAAACGTGAAATTTTTCAAAGAACTTGTTGTTTTTTATTATTTAATCTTCTGTGCTAATAACACTCATGGTTGGTAGAGGGGAGGATTATTGGTTAAAAATGCCAATTGTCCGCCCTTATTACACGATTAAAAAGTTGATGTATTTTCGAGCCATTTTATGAGTACCTAAATTGGTTCGAGGTTGTTGAGCCGCGAGGTTGCCGCCCCCGTTTCGCATCATTCTGACTTATTACTTGTCATTTTGCGTTGCAATTTTCCATCAAGTGAGCTCCATTTGTTGTTATTACGTTTTTTTCCTCGAGCTAAAACTCCATTGTTTTTATTGACGGGAGCAGGAGGAGGCAATCAGCTTGATTTATAACACACCGATCTACATTCAAACCACCACCGTCGAACAGGGTTTACGATTGAAAAATCAGGAGCTCAAGCGTCCTGCCTGGTTGCAGCAAAATAAAAGACTAGAGTGAACCAGATCCAATTAAGGGAAAACAACATTTTTACGCCGCCTCTTAGACGCTCACCCAGTAAACCACATTATTTACAGAAAGACTTGGATAAAATCATTGTATATGGATTATAAGTAGGCCAACGCTAGTCAGTGTAAAGTGCTGGTACACTGCGGAGATTTTACAAACCAACCCAACGGTAGAAGTCTGAGCTAAATCCACTTGAGTCATACACATTTGAAACTTGAAACCTCCAGCGTAGTAAAATTTGGTATCCCATTAAAGCGATAAGCGCCAGCCGCCGCATGTTGTTTATAAAAACAAATCGCGATTCCTCTGGATCCGAGCACCACAAAATCACTGGTGTTTCAGAACAACAAAACTATTTCTAAGCCGCGAACTGGGCGCTTCTGCTATTAAAGCTTTTTAGGATACAAGACGATTCAATTATTTGATAGGTATTAGTGCCTATTGATTGTGATGAGTTACAAACAAGTAAATTATTTCCACAGTAAAAAAAATATTATGGTTTGTTAAGGGAACGCATTTAATTCCACAATTTATTAATGAAAATAATACAAAACAACAAAGTTACTAGGTATACAATAGACAATGCATTAAACATAAGTCAAGTTTATTTATGAGTCTGTCTCTCATTTTTTATCAAATTCATTGACACAGACAATTATTAAACCTTTCAATAATAAACATGTAGGGAGTAGATGGTCGTCCAGTAACCGGACGACTATCCACTCCCAAACATAACGAGCATTTTAACAACATATTCTCCTCGTTGTTATGATTTGAAAAAATTTAACATATTATGTGTTTTACTCTCTTTCTAGATACAAAGTGTCGAAGTTTACAAAAAATGCTTAACTTTTTTTCCGCGAGATTCTCAAAACGACAAAAGGCGGACAAAACTTAACAATATTTAGTTACAGAATAATACTACAATACATGGTAACAATCAGAATTAAAATAAGCAGACTAGAAGAATAAGTACCTATACACATCACATAATATAATTATAATAATAATATGTTCGTACAAATATTGCTATATAAAAGTATGATGTTTAAACAAAGAAAAGAGTATACTAAGATAATGAATAAAATTTGATTAAAAACAAGTATTGAGAAGTAAAACCATTTATGAAGAACTCGTATCAATATTTAAACTGTAGGTATGGTAATTGAGTTTTAAAGAGATCTGGAAGCAAACTTTGCGGCAGGTGATAAGTAATTGAAATTTGTATGTTATTAACTATATCTATTAATACAAACCCAATTCGTACAAAATAGTCATTTTTTGAAAGCTGTCATCAAAAGTTGACATTTACGTTGAATTTTCAGTTGACAAAGTGAGCCTTTTTTGTCACCTAGCTACGAAGTACTTTTACGTTCTAGAACGTAAAACAAAAAATGTCAAAATAATTTGTCAACTTTTCAACTTACGTTTATAACTTTATTAATTAAACACATAACATACTTCTTCTGATAAACGCTCTTTTTCTTTTTCCAGCTCATTTTGAATAATTATACACTCTTAGAACACGAATTAGAATAATAATTTTTAATAGAACTAATTTTGAAAACAACTGATTTTTATTGTTTTATTTCGTCGCTACCGTTACGATTGACACCGCACCTAAACCGTCTGGATTTAAACACGGTTCAAACAATTTCAAATATAAATGAATTGTTGTGCATAACAAAATTGTGTTGTTGTATTGCAGTTTTCGAAAAAATCTTGTTTGTATCTTGAACGCGAAATGCCACTTTTGCGTTCAAGAATGGCAGTTATCCATTTGAGAAGAAATATGTTATGTGTTTATAATTAATAAAGTTATAAATATAAGTTGAATAATTGACAAATTATTTTGACATTTGTTTTACGTTCTAGAAAGTAAAAGACTTTGGCGTTCTAACGTAAAAGTAGGTACTTTGTAGCTAGGTGACAAAAAAGGCTCACTTTGTCAACGAAATAAATTATATTATGCAGGATCACCAATTTAGTAATAATGTGTTGGGCAGACGGGCGCCGATGTTACGAAAGAGAATGAAGCAGTTATTGATGTTGCAGAATTGACAATTTAGTAGATTTCTTTGTAGATTTAAATTTTACTTCACTCGAGAAATACTTACATTCTTTATAAATTAAAGTCCTGATCAAAAATTCTAAAACAAAGTCTCTGTGCTCTGTGCACGTTTCGGATTGAAACCATTCCGGTAGATTTGAAGCGACTGCTTTTCCAACAAAATTTTTTATTTGCTTTGCGACATTTTTTTCTGCCCAATGACGTTTCAGCAATGCGCTTACTTTCTTCATAGCCGTAACTGTAAAATGCTTCATAAGATTGGTAGGCGTCTGTAAAGCGCACGTATTTTCAGGACAATAATTTTTAAAAAATATAAGTAATTCATCTTTGTTTTTTAAATTCTGTGTTGTCAGAAGGGCTTCTTTGCAATTTTGGCATTCAAATTTTTCGAAGCATTTCTTCCCCAAATATCCCGCAAAATAAACAGCTGCACATTTTTCTAAAGTGATTTCATTCGAATCAGATTCAGAAGATGATGAAAGTGGTTGAGCTAAGTCATTTTCACCATCTTCCTCTTCAGCAACTATTTCTGCCACATCTTCGATATTCTCGAATATATTAAATGCTTCATCCTCTTCGCAATTAGATGCCTCAGGAGGCTTCATTAAGTTAATGACACTATTTAATTTAAAAATTCCTTTAAAAGTTCTAACAGTAGGATTTTTGTTGTAGCCTCCTTTTTGTCTCATTATTGAAAAAAAGTTTTCAAGCGGGTCTTGATTTAAGCGACCAGTTAATAAAAAAGAAAAGCAATTTTTTTTGCCATCTTCAAAGAGTGAACGTATTGCAGTAATACTAAGAAGCATGCCATCAAAACAAGGTGGTCGTGTTTTTGTTCCCTTTTTATCAATCTTTTGTAATGATTGCATTGTTGAAAACCCTCTTTCCAGTGCGTCAATTACTTGTACATTGTCATTACACAATGCTCTGTTACAGGGCTTCTTTGAATATAAAGTTTTACTGTTTAGTGCATCAAATAGCATGTCGATAGTTTCGATGAAATTTGCGGTCTCTAACGCATATTGCGGTATTTGCCCAGTTTGAATGGCTGTTTTAATAGCTGCAACAACACTATGACTTAAAACTTGCGCAGCCAAACGAACACTCATTTTTTGAAAAGCATTGGGGTTTAAATGTTTCTCAGTAATTTTTGTTAATGATCTGCCGGTCGTACTGTTTTTATCAAGTTCGAAAATTTCTTTAATAATTTTGAAGGAAATGAGATGTAATGCATCAGCTAACACAAAATTTGCATTTAATAAATTATTTCTTATACTTTTTATTAAATGTGGAACATCAAATATGGCATAAGTTTTAAAATTATTAATAAAAAAATACGGCTTTTGTGATGAAATATCTAGCGTTCTAAACAACTTTTGATTAGTCGTTGATTGATCGCAAACGATAGATAATGGTACGAAGCCTGCCTCTCTTATTACCATCAAATGCTTTTTTATAATAATTTTTAAATCATCCGCAGTTACACCGTTTTGAGAAAAATAAAAAGCTAATGGTAATTTCCAGTCGCTGTAGATTCCCCTTACCATCAACACTAAGGCCTGTTTAGCAGCCACGGGTTTTCTGCCTAATTCCCCTAGGTCATGAAATCCTTCAATTAGGTCTTGTTGCCTAGAAAATTCGATAGCTTGTTTGATGGCCATTTCATCAAACAAGAATACACATTTCTTTTCAGCTTCACTCATGGTTTCAGCTTTATGTTTAAGTTTTGACATTAGGCCTTTGTTAACTCCTGGTTGGGATTTAAAACTACCTATCCAATTTTTAATCGCCGAGACCGATGGTAAAATAACGCCCCTGCTTCTTAAAAACTTATACGTTGCCGGTGATTTATAATAAAGAGAAATTGCTGTTAATTTTTCTTCGTGCCTAAACGGTTGCCGCGTCTTGTGGTATAACTGCATGGTGGTTAGAGCACTGGAAAATGTGGATAAGCTTTTCATATCCCTGGGTGCAGAAGCTAAGATCCTTTTTCTAGCGAATTGCAGTTGAGAACGTTTTAATTTTAATTTAATTTCAGCTTTTTCCAGTGCTTTCTTTAAGTGCTTCTTTCGTGGTGTGTCAGCTGCCAATAATTGTAAGGCTCTTTTGCAACCTTTTGAAGGTGTGGTTGCTGAATTTAAAAAATTTTTGCAAAGATGGGCTTCTTCACTTGTCATTGCGTCGCTCTTATCTGGAGTCAAGAAAACACAAGTTTCCTTAAACTGAGAATCATCTTGGTGTTTCTTTTCAGGTGTAAGAAAATAAATGGTTTCTTTAACTGTTAATTTACCACTCGTAGATGGTTGCGAATCTAGTAAAGTGTTATCAGTGTTGGATTGCGACAAAGATCGACCATACGATAATAATGGTTGACCCGATGGCGCATTAGTATCTAGTTTCAGTTTAATTGGTACCGCAGTAGATGCCAAATTTCGAATAAAGACAGCTTCCTTTGCAAAGTGATCTCCGCAAATGAATCTGGTCTTTAAATCCTCCGGTGCTAATAATGATAGCTCCTGGTACTTTCCTATTAAAGAAAACAAAGGCAATTGTAGTTAAGTGGTTCATATTCAAAAGTAAATAGTTATACCTGAATTTATCATCCATTGTTCGCATCTAACAGGATCTTTAATTGGGAAACAAAATTTTCTCAATCCAGGGTTTTTTCTTTGTGATTTGCTACAACCAGAATAGGAGCAAATTTTTCCGGACATGCTGATTGCTGCAAATATTTAAAATACTAAGTACATACTTATAAAAACTTCCAAATTATAAAATTACGATTTTTGAAAGATTATTAGGTACTCAATAAAAATAAATTTGTTTAAGAATGCAATTAGAAATTTAAATTCTGGTAGAAATTACCCACAATAAGAATTAATGCGTTACAAATTTTTAACTTCTTATAAAGATCTGATATCAGCATTGTAAATACAATTTTTGTGATTTTTAATTTTGGTTTGTGACCCCAAAATTAAATAATTTTTAGTATAATTTTGCTATTATTGCCTCATTGTGGATTATGGAGAACCACAAAAACACCGTCTCTAAGTAGTTATTAGATGAGAAAAGTCTATGAACCGCACTTTGATGTGCCCGTACATCGTTCCAATTTTAAACACTGTTGTTCGTACGAAGGCTCTGAACAAACAAGAGTAAAAACAACTCATTTCCGACTTTTCTCTGTCAATACCGAACTTTATCAGGCAATTCTGACTTTTTTTTTAAATTCCGGCTTTTTGACAGAAAAAAGTCCGAATGACCGAATTAAAATAAGAATTGCCAGAAAAAACTCAGAATTGTCAGATTAAAGTCGGAATTAAGAGAAAATAGTCGGAATTCAATTATTTCTTCACTCATGTCCGTTTAGAGCCTTCATATCGATGTTTCCTGGCACTATAAAATTAATTAATGTGTATGGCCACATTATGGCCATTAATTAATGTGGCCATACTGTAACGCATTAAATATAGAGATTGTTTCTACTAAAATATTCTAGCTATTATTCGAGCATTACTATTTTATAAAATGTTGCAGAAATTGTCTAACCTGTTTCAGTTGTTAAAGATGTACGATGACTTTCGTGAAAATGTGGAAGGTGTCCTTTGGGTTTTCAGGATAAACTGCACCAAAAGCACAAACACTGACGCGGCGTAAAGTTATTTCCTTAACTTAAAATTTAAATCAAAAACTAGAACACTAAAATTACTTTCTAAACTTATAATAAAAAAAGCGAAAACTAAACGAAAAAAGCGAAACACTTAAACAACGATAAACTTAACAAAGCACGGAAAATTCTCTCGATAATTATCTCAACTAACGACTAACGTTCGTTAACTCAGAAATCTGAATACCGATTTTTGCCCAAGACAAAATTGAGTTGTCTAAAGCGAAGGGTCCAAGGGGTAGTACCATGTAGTATCCTCGAGAAAGTAATCCTTAAGAAGAGATGAAATAACGGCTATGCTCCTTTTGGTAAACAAATCCATTTTAATTTCGGTTTCATATGGTTAGTTTTAAAGAAAGTGAATTTTGGAACCTTTTCCATACAAATAACACACTTGAACTATTGTTTATGTTATGCGTAAGGTTGCAAAGTCAAAACAACACGTAATAGTGGCCATCTGGCGCATTGCACCTTTTACACGTGTAAAGAATTTACTGAACTCGACCACTCGGTAACCACTTATCATTCAAACAGAATTAAAATCGACGTGATAATTAATTGCCTATCCTGAAATACGCAAACTATTTTCATCAAGCAAATATGAAAAAAATGTAGGCTCGATCAGCCCCACAACAAGTTACCCCCAAGAGAATATTTCTAAAAAATCTATTAAGACCTAAGACATGCACAAACAAAACACTTGAGTTTGTTGTTGCCCACGCTGACATCCCTTCAGCTTTTGCGCCGCGCTGGCTAACGATGAACCCCCAGACTCCAGATGGTCTCACAATTACAATAATAATTAATATCCACAGTTTCTTTTATTCATGCGTTAATTTGACCTGTTGACAGTAAATTTAGCGTTTTCATATCATAATATAGTGCCACAAGTCTCTCTTATCAGAAATGCATGTAAACAAATCAATAGCTTTAAAACTCTGCAAGAAGAAAAAAAATTGTTAAATTTGATGCCGGATATACATTATTTTATAAATCCACGTCGTTGACCATCTCGTTGACTTTTTTCACTACTCACCAATTTCTAAAAGATACCTATTTTATTAGCTTCTTCGTTCTTTATTAATTCGTTATTGATCACAACTTAACAGGTGATACAACGTATACGCTTTTGCAGCCGGGCGCAGATTTCGCATTGAAGTAGGTACGTGGTTGCCCAACATCGGCGAGCCCGATTGCCTTTTAAATAATATTGTATAAACATGTGCTGAAAGTTAGTCCTATACAACATTGTTTTCATTTGCTTATCAATGGCGGTAATATAATATCATGACTCACTTCAACGCGAGGCCGCCGCGGCTGTGCCCAAGGCATGAAGCGGGGTCGAAGCGGGGGAAATAAACTAAGTTTCAAACCAGCGACACGAAAGCACCTACGCCACCTAGACCTATTGCACCGGTACTAAAAGTTTTGATGCCGCCGTTGGCCTACTTATAATCCATATACAATGATAAAATTATTGTTCCTGATAATAGATATACCGAAAAGCACGATGGACGGTGGAGGATTGACAAAAAATAAATCCGTTTAGCAGTTGCTTGTCATGCTTGTAAGTAGACTTGGCTACTTTTATCCTAATGAAGCTCTTAGCAACATAGTTGCATTTGTTAATTACAGCGTTTTACAAGCATTCATTTAAGCAGGTTCATTAATGAAAGTAGGCATCTTCCTTCCGGCCCTGTATTGAGAACTTCTGGTCTTTTTGTAGATCTTGCTCCAACTTAGTTATTAATGCGCGAACAATTTTGCTGCAGCGCTTTTCATTTGAAACTTCGCTGAGTGTTATTAGCACAAATTGTCTCGACTCGACAAAAATCAAACAGTTATCAGGGCAAACTTTGCGTTTTTCCGAAAAAACAAAAAAAAACCCTGGCGATTATCAGGGTTTGGTTGCCACGCGGTGATTTACGAGTGCTGCCGACCCATAATTCATCACAGCGCGATATTATTGCTTATTTTCCATTCAAATTATCTTTTCTCATCATTCATTTCCCATTTCAATTTCCAATCAAGCTTCACCGTTGCGCGCCTGGGCGGGATGCATCAGAAATTGGAATAATTCAGCTTTTCTTCTCTAAATAATGCATTGGAAAAAAGTAAATTTTTAAAGTGGGACCAAACCGCACGTGTTAGGTTTTCTGAGAGTGACGCCGCCCGAAATGCAGTACGAGATGAGGAAGCGGCATAAATAATGCATGTTTGATGCCGGATCTTCCGCCACATACAGGGCGTTTCGTGACAAAAGGCGGTTTGGGGGTGAATTACCGACATAAATCTCAACTCTCTCTGTGTATTCGTGGCCGGAGCGATAATTAAGTGTACCTACGCTGCCGCGTCTGAATTCCGTGAAGTCGCCTGAAACGCGTCATGAATACTGACGCAGGGCGAAACCCGCCCCCTTCAAACTGATTTAATCCGTCGAACGGTCAGAGCGATATGTAACGGAAAATTGACTGCTTGCTAAGTTTATTAGATCACGTAAGAGGCAAGCTGAAATTGCAGCAACGTTTCAGGAAACATATACGCTTTGTGTATGCATGGAATACTAAAGGATCGCGCCCTGCCGCTCGCATTATTTTATTTAATAACTTCGGATCTTGCAACGTTTGAAGTTTTATCGGTGGCGGGTTAGGTACAAAATAACGAATTTTATTTCGGTTGATGCTAGCAAAGGAAACGGAAGCTGTAACTGCGGCAATATCGCCCTTTTTAACCCCGCACCGAAACTCGGTAATTTTCGTCTAAATTTATTCGGGATTATTACGTTGGAGATTTTCGGCGAGAAACTGAAACGGGGTCTCTGATTAAATATTCAATGGGTTGCGCATTTTAATTACCGCCAGGTAAGTTCAAAGGTTCAGGACGGGGAGGGGTGGCGGCCGCAAGTGCACCTAACGGCCCCAACAACAGATGAGGCGTAAAACGGAAATTTGAAAAATTAAACGGGGGCCAAAGGTCACATCGTTTAGAAGCGACAAGAGATTAAAGTTTGAATCTCAGTATTAAAGTATGATTTGGTCTTTTTCGTAATTTTGTGTAGCAGGGGAAAGTTGGATGTCAAAAGTGGTGTCAGTATGAATAGAACAATTTGGAGACTTTACACCGAGGGCATGTCGACTACTGTATTCGTGTAATTGCACCGTGGCATTACGTAGTTATTCATTTTAAGACTCGGAAAATAAAAGACGATGAAACCCCTTATCTGACTTCTACTTTCTTTTTGTACCTGGAACTAAATGGAGAGGACAAAGCCTCATCGAACCTAATTTTTATGTTAGAATGAGTTTTAACAAACTCCTTTCGCTCTTTCGTATCGGAATTAACAACAATAACATTCGAATATGAATCCGGAATTGCCGGCGGTAGCTTGCGCCTCAAATTTGAGGGTTTTATTTTCTAATAATAATGGTTTGGATCTTTGCGGACGAAATCAACTTTATTGTGCAAGAATACACAATGGCAAATACTGTTTGGATTCAACTAAATTTAATTGAACAAACGAAGAGAAGAGACAATGGTGAAGTTGGAAGCGCGTGGTTAGAAATTGTGACTTATCGACTTATAAACACGTTAATAATAACAATAACTAACTTAATAATCGGGACTGAAAGCTGAAAGGCGATCGGACTGGGGGATATTGACTGTAACTTGGGAATTTGCGGTACCTACTGTACGGAGCGGCGTTGACGGCTATGGATGAAGTGAGAGTATCTAGAGATCTTGTCCGTCTTTAGATACAGTTCGTGCTGCTATGATGTAAAAATGAAGGGAAACGAGCAAAAAAGTCCAAAAGTTCAGAGAGCAAGCAAGTACCTCCCCGGCAGCAGCACGAAGGGAGGGTTAGCAACGGTAACAAAATTATGCAAGTATAGTGTTAACTTGCTGAAATTGAAAAAGACAACAGGAAAAGTTTAGAATGTGTAAAAAAGTAGTTTCAACGGGGCGAAAAAATCCAAAACAATCACTTGTGCACCTCGTTGAAGCTCTGGAAGTGGGAAATGGCGCAACCGGAAGGCGGCGACTCGGTTCTAATGCTAATGAAGCCGTTTGCACTTCACCTTTGCACAGTTAAAAAAGGCGAATTGAAATTATGGCCAATGGAATAATCCCGACATGGCAATCCCCCTTTTTGAGCGATTAATCAAATTTAAAAGCGGTATTAATTTCGTATTATTTGCGATTCTTTATTGATTGCTAAAAGCGGCGGAATATTAAAAGAGAGGGCGTTATTTAGCGGGTCCGACTCCAAAAGGGACTACGTAATTGATTACTCCAACTGGCAGATGGATGTTTGTGTTGTGTGTAATGGCATCGTCGCTATAAACCTCTTGAGACGCTCCTCGGATGACGGCTGACATGATAAAGCCTCAAAGGACGACAACTACGCCAGCACATTTTCCACCACACACACAAATTTCGAGTTTGTCGTCGAAATGAAGCCGCTATGTTCCAAGTCGGAAACCTCAGCTCGGACCTAACTCTAAAGGCGACGTTAACCAACGGCGCCTCATTCCTCATGTTGCTCATCCGAGGTAAATATCATTGCATTAAACAGAATTGACATTCACAAAAAAATCACGACGTATAAAATTTTGAAAGAAAAAACAATAAAAAGAACGTTACAAGCCCCTACCCCTACAGTGTAATAAATAAATAGATTGGGAATCAAACACTTTTTATTTTATTGAATCCGGAGCTGTTTGATTTCTCTGATTAGAATAGGCGACTTATTACGACGCCGTAACCGTAATACATTGGCCGGCGTCCAAAATCTGACAATCCGGGTTTTAATTAAAAAATTCGCAAGCTCCCTCCGGATTGCAATTAGGCTAATTAGACCGCCCCCTCTTATTTATTGTGTCGCTTCCGTCGTGCCCTTGCCTGGAGGTCGAACTTTCTAGTTCGTTATTAAACCCGAAATAATTGTTCCGAATTAATTATTAAAGGTGTCTTCGGGGCGGGTTTTGTTGTCTTTTGTGTTTAGCAAGTCGTAACCGAGGCGGATTGGGTTCATCATCTGCCCTGCGTTCTCGCTTGTTGGGACATTTTAATTAACTTTTCCATTATGTCAGGACTCCCTTGATGATGCCTCCAAGTGCAACGTTTACAAACGAATCGAGACCGAAATAATATTCACGAAATAACACGGTTACACAATGTTCCGGTCGCACCGGTTCCTGCTGTTGCGAATGAAAATATGGTAATCAACTAACAAAATTATACAAATTAAGTTATTTTTATCAGGTTGGTCAAAGAAAATCTTGATAGAACATATTTTACTAAATTGTAAATAATTATTTTAAAAATAGAACAAACAATTTTCATGCTAACATTAAAAACTTTAATTTCAAGACGACAAGATACCGTGGCTCGTTGGTCTAGGGGTATGATTTCCGCTTAGGGTGCGGGAGGTCCCGGGTTCAAATCCCGGACGAGCCCAAACTTTTTTTTCTTTATTTTTAACAAAACTTGTTATTAATATTGATTTCAAAGGTTAAATGTAGAATTTAGTTTATAAAAATTTTTTATTGTTACATTGTAATCGCTTCTATAATTATACAAACGTCTTAATAAATTAAAAAAAAACCGTGACCATCCAGATTACGGTATACATGCAAAAGCAAATTGCGTTATTTATAACAATTAGTTGAGACAAGCAACAGTATTAAATTGTAATTAGTACAAAATTGCATGTACCTACTTCATTTTTCATTGCCCTGCAGGGAATTAATTCCAGGGTATTTACAGCTTCTGAAGTTAGCGGCGCTTGAAGCAACTCAAGCTATTGGTGCAAACGATGAATAACTGACCAATTTTTTTTCTTTAACAGCTCGTTTAAAATTCAGAGCCAATTTTGATTGCAACGTTATAAGTAGTAATAAAAAGTGCATTAATATTAAAACATTCCATGACCGCCTCGATGCGCATTTTCCGAATGCCATGCACCTCCGATCACCGCAAAATCCCAGAAATCTCTCAATAGCCCGAGGTAAACATCCCGATATTAAACCGCCAACTCGTAATTATGGTAAAAACTTTTCGATTAACATCGCCACGTTAATGTTGTCAACTTATTGGGGTTTACTGAATCGCGGCTAATTAGCACGGAAATGGTGTCGTTTCCGGTCGGAAAATTACTCCCTTCCCATTTATGACGCCGGTTTGGTTCGGTTATCAATATTAGCTACGCGTAACTTCTGACGTTTCAAAATATTTGGGGAGTTTTATACACGAAAATGGGGTCGACAATGTTTGGGGTTGCAAACTTAATGCTAATCACGCCTCCGATTCTGGCGTTGGGGCTCCATTAATTTCCGGATGGGATCTGAACTGCATTAACTCCAAAGTTGGCGAGGTGAGACCGATTCGGAAGATCGGGCGAACAGGTTCGATGGGGACAGGGTAAACAACCCGCGGTTTGGTATAGATTAGAGACGCAAATAAAGTAGTTATTGTTTAATAACGAATTATGTAGTTATGTAGTTAGACCAAATAATTAGGAAACAAATTTGTTTTGTGAAAACTTATTACTTATTGATGTTTGAACTTAAATTATAACAGAAAAGTTGAAAAAAAGACTGGGCTCGTCCGGGATTTGAACCCGGGACCTCCCGCACCCTAAGCGGAAATCATACCCCTAGACCAACGAGCCGCTACTGGTCGAGTGTATTACGATATCTTTTGACAGAATATAACAAGCGGAACTTATTATTATTTTTCACGTAATTAATATTTTATTATGATATTAAAAGTATCGTTAATTTTGTTGTGAAACATGGCTTGTTGAAATACCCAACTAGTATTTTAAAATATTCCTTTTGATTATGATGCACTAAGTAACTAAAGCATTCCTACAGCAGCAACGTGTCTTATTCCTTCTATGATTTTTACTCATAGACGACTGGTTCGACCTTTATAATACATTACTAAAAAGCTTTTTGAAAAGTAGATAAGTTCAACTCTACTGACTGGAAGCGATTTTACTAACTTGAATGACAGAAAGCCACTTT
The DNA here is from genome assembly GCA_951805265.1 of Schizotus pectinicornis. Taxonomy (NCBI): domain Eukaryota; kingdom Metazoa; phylum Arthropoda; class Insecta; order Coleoptera; family Pyrochroidae; genus Schizotus; species Schizotus pectinicornis. The sequence continues at coordinate 1,867,462 of OX638204.1, read as the reverse complement.
ATTAATGAAACCCGAAAAGTTTGCAATAATCACTTCCTAAATCTCAAAGTTTCCGTAAAACGTGCAACGTGATCTCAGGACGCCAATTTTTTTTGTTTAAGTTTCCGGCATAAATGTTTAATTCCCGGACCTTTTCTGGAGCGAGGGGACTTTTTCAATTTTACGAGGGCGCGGCGAGAGAGCCGTCGGGAAGTCCAAACTTTTCTCACCGTATTCCCTTTCGTCTAGCGAATAAAATCTTATTTATAGTACACTCGTCTTCTTTGAAACCGTTCCGCTTTCTTCCGCTATATTTTCCCGGCGTGCAAAAATTTAATTTATCTCTCTGATATGATGTCGCATGAATCCAATAACAGGAACAAGTTTCCGTCGGGAGGAGCCCTTAACAAAATCCACGTTTCATTGTTGCTTAATTAGTTTTATTGTTATTTTACTAGCTATAGAAATCTGCTTACGTTATTCCTTATTGTATTAAATTACGATTTTCTTTTAGCACCAATAAACAAAATTCAATTTATTTTTGCGATAAAAGTTTTTTTTTTGTTATTGTTTTTCTGTGCCGATCAATGTCTGGATTGTTATAGCGGAAACGTGTTGAAATTTCGTCGTTTTAGCGTTGCACTGCAATAAGGGTCTTGATTTCCGCGTCGCAAACGTTTTCTCCAGCTCCACCGGAAGAAATCGTTGCACGTGACACGCGAAACAAAAAAAAATCCGGCGACTCGGGAAAGCCGCAGGATGTCGTTTTCTTTAAAAGCGCCTACTTCGAAATAACGGCCCATAAAACCCGGCGTTGTAATGTGCCAGGTCACGCAGACTTCGCCCCCGCACGCCACTGCCTTCCAGTGCATGTCCTTGTGTAAATAGATCGATCGCAAAAGAACTTGCCGACAATCCCTTGGTTATATCACAAGTTTCTAGGTCTCCTCTGTTGGCACTTAGGAGACGATTTCCCCACAATTCGAATCCACAACAACTCCTCAAAGATTAACAAGTTTTTTTTCCTTTTGCCAGTTTTCGTGGGTCAGAATCAAAGTAGCGTTAGATGATCAAATCCTCAAATTTTTTTTTCTTAAATCGTAGATACATTATTTGTAGATGTATAGACAAGTTCAATAAACCATTGATTAACGTTTGTGCATTGACTATCGAACGAAATTTCAAACTGCAACTAAGGGGTCGAAAAAGCTTCTCGCTGAGTAGATTACCAGACTGTGAAACCTGTCAAGTCTACCTCTTTCTGGCGATTTGCGTTGAAGCCCTATACGGAAATCCCACTTCTGAAACAAAAATTTGCGTTACTTAATTGAAATAGTCATTTCAGCGACGTTTGCATCTTAATTGAATTTCTCCCTTTTACTGCCTCGAAAAGATTGTGGTATCTTCTAGACGAAGCCTTTGGCAATTTAGTGGAGCTTGTGTCGCGCAACTTTTATATCGGATTACAAAAGAATCAGGCGTGCTATTGTTAATTTCTGCCTGGATTCGGGAAACCGAACGGGAACTGAGCCAAACTGGATTTAGTCTGGAACTGTATTTATTGCCTTAATATTGTTTAGTGGCGCTTAATTGACGTTTATTTAACAAGCGTGCAGACATCACCACCAACGTTCCGCTGATACTGGGATACGTTGCACAAACGTCAATCCTGCGGACAAGTGCAATATTTACATTTGACATTTGAATTGTTTGGGTTTCCGTACAAATAACCAACGCGTTTAACAGCGAAACGTAATGTTAGTACTCTAATTGGCTGACTGTACATCAATTTATTTCACAACAGTTTGGACCAATGCAGAGGGCACTGCGAAAAGCTAGTTAACAAAAAATGAATTATGTGAAAAAGTGAGTTGACGCTGCAATTTTCTCGGAGCCTCTGCCATTTTTGCATAAATTAACTGCTTGTCACGACTCACAGTAGACAGCGAACAAATTGCTCCGAAGAACCTGAAAGAAGGGTTTTGTTAGTTTTTCATTGTAAGATTAAGCAGTGGATTAGTAATTCGCCTGTCGACATCAACATACTCCTCGTAGAACGCAATATCAGTCCACCAACCAGTACGTGACAAACATGGCAATTCTTTTCTTACTCAAAACCTTTTCGTTCAATGGTCAACCTTTCTGCAGAGATCAATCATTCCTCATTTGAATGGGCCATCCGATATTTGGTACCTACTAAAATTGCGATTTCTTTTTTTTCAAACTGATGCTAAAGGTTTGAAAACAAAAAATACTGAAGTGGAACTTTGATTTGAAAACTACTTATGGTTAGACAACGGCATGAACGTTTGAAAGAATTAGGTGTTGGAATAAGCCTTCCGCATCAATTATGTGTTGGGGGTGTTCATTTAAAATCGGTGACCCTCTCGATTTTTATGGCGCTTATACCTTTCTCACAAGTGTTTGTTGCAGAAATGGAGATCCGGTCGCCGCGCTTCACTGGATCCAGTTGGTTGGCATTTTCGGCGCTTCGAGGCGCCTACAAGCACGTCCAAGTTAGCCTGGAACTGCGTCCGGAGGCCTACGACGGCATTTTCTTCTTAACCGGCGAAAGGGACGATATGGCCGGCGATTTTATGGCGCTGTTGCTCCACCAAGGATTCGTCGAGTTCAGGTGAGTTTTCGGTCATTCATCTCCCAAGTATTTACGGTGACAAGAGCAACACGGGGGTGAGACACACAGGTGGGTTTTTCCACGATGTGTGACTAGGGAAGGAGGACCGCGCGAATAGCGACAAGAGAAAGTCCAGAAATGCCGCCTGGGAAATATCGAACCAGCGCAAGGGGACCAAGAAAAAATACAATATGTATTAGAAAGACGGCTTAAGAATGGATTTCGGCAAGTAACGCTGAAAGTTTCGCTCAGCTTGCGAGAGAAATTATTAGGCAACTCCTCAAAGCACTGGGATGTAACTTACGAAGAAAAAAAATGTAATAATAATTTTTTCTCTATATTTTCCGTAGTTTTACCGGAAACTGCTAAGACAAACCTGGTGACGATTTTGAAGCCCTGTTTGTCGCCGGTTTTTTGGCTATTTGAGCCAAACTATCCAGTTTTCAATGGAGGCCCGCTATCGACGTTGAATTTCTGGGAGACGAAATGTATGGTGGCGACAAAGACTGAGTCGTTGCCCTCCATAATCCGGGCGCCAGTAAAACCGAATAGCGCCCCCGAAGCGGGACAAAAAGGAATTCCGTGTCTTTCTTTCCCGGCAATTGATAATTCCGAACTTGTAGGTCGTCGTTAATAAAACCAGAGAAACCGTATTTCTTTGAAACCGTTTTGAACACATCAATCGCGTAGGTGGGGCAAATGACCCAGTCAAAGCTCAAAGCCACATTTGAATGCCGAACACAGAGACGGGGTCGCGTCACCGGTACAAAGTCTCCCCCGGCTTTCAGTTAATTGCGACGACCTCCATGTCGTCGGCCTCGACATCAACGCCCCCCCCCCCCCCCCCCCGTCAAGACGAGAGGACTACAATATCCGAACACTTACGAGCGGTTTAAGGGTTGTGCGGTGCCAAGTGGCTCGTGAAACAAACCGGAGACGAATACTCAATTGTTTGGCCGCCGCCGCACTCCAAGTTTTAGACGAACTTAAAGTTGAGACAACTTACTTATTAAAAATAGCGTTTAGCATCAAACGTCAGATTTGTCCAGACATATTTGAGTCATACTGTACCTGCCTGTCAAACAACAGAACATGTGGAAAGTGCCATTTTTCCGCGGAAAACCTTTGAGAACTGCGAGGGTTGGAAAAATAAAGTTGTGAAAGCATGGCGAATTGCTTGGAGCAAGCGTCAGGTAAAACTATTGAAACGCCCGAAAGCATAGTGTTTCGGAACGATGTAGCGGCATGCGTGAATGATGTAGCTGCTAATTGAAACATAAAGTGGAGCTTTATGTTAATAATTCTCGCCTACACTCGCAACTTAAACTGTCATTAGGGCCGCGGGATTCGGTTCGTCCTGATTTATTTACGGATAAGAGCCGCGCATAATGATCGAGGATGTCCCCATAATTCCTCGCCAATCTGTTATTGCTCAACGAAAACAGTGCCGAAATTAATCCGAATCCGTCCTAATAACTCGGGAATGCGATGTAGTCGTACATAAAATAAAAGTTTTATTCCGCTCTCAGGAGTATTAAAAGGGGGACTCTGTTGTGGAGTGTAGAGCGCGATGAGTTTACAGGGTGTTCGTATTGAGGACCTCTTGAAATTTTATCGGGTCTTGAAGAACGAGCCGATCGATCCGGTCCTGGCGCAAATTTGCATGATGGTTTAGTGAAGGAATTAGAAATCTCGATCGTGTCAGCAAAACGTAATTGAGGACGGTCCACGATCGGGACGTCCAAACCAAGAACACGCGTAAATATTTAAGATTTATAACGGACTAAGTGCCACTCTCGCATCAATATTTAACTATTCTTAGATATCTTCAGCTTTGAAGGAGTCTCCCGAGACTTGCTCTACTTAAAAGTTGATCTTTGGTTTTGGGGTTTTCCGTTTCTTTTCGAATGAGATCAATAATAATTGCGAAATTCATTAAGGAGTTTTGCGAATTGTAAGGCTGCATCATTAATTACTTGCGCGAGAAAAGTTTCTAATTCACTTTTGATTCAGTGCCACTGTGATGGGTATTCTAAGCACTAAGTTGCTTTGAAGCACAACTCCCGGAACTAGGTTAACGTTGATTAATAATTAAAAAAATAATTACAAATAGTGGGATGCAGAATGACGTGACTAGAACGAAGAGCAGCTTGCAATTTCCAATGTTTCAGTGCTCCGTTCATAAACGTCCTCTGGGACTTCTGCAGATAAAATTTGTAAATCCTGGAAAATATTTGTAGCTTTACCCAAATAAAACTCTCGGCAGATTTTGTTTATAAAACTGTAAAATCCTTTATTGCCCCCACGCCCCTCGCCCATTTCGCCGAGCCAGCATTGCGGCGAAAACCAACGATCAGCAAATTGCTACACGGGGCACATTTCACCCCAATTTTGATTGTAACAAAATTATTTATTCACCTATATTTTCACCCATACTTTGTATGTTCTTAACTCTTATCTTATTTAACGTTCCTAACAATCATCGTTTAACTTATTTTTCTAACTTAACTTGTGTCCATGGCCTGTTACCCCCTCATCCTGTGGTGCTCTGATTTTCCATCCCTACTGTTAGCGCTAATAAGGTGTAGCCAAGGTTGAAGGATCGGGCAGCAATTTTCGAGCTGCTGGAGGCGGCGTGTGAGTTTTGGCGTGGGCGGTCGAATCAAAGCTCTACTGCGACTTGGTTGCGTGTTCCGCAATCAGTGCCGTCCGTCAGCGGTGGTATCGCCCCCGTGCATCTGAAAAGCGGTCGTAAAAATCGCATAATAATGAGACGTAATGGCGAAACACGCGTTCCAGCAGACTGTAATATTGATCGAGCACCTGCCAGGTTGAAAGCTAAACGTAGGAGGGTCGTGGGGTGGCGTGCCACGTGCCGCCACTTTTTCCTCTCCCTTCGATTATTTACCGGACAAAGTGTTGTAGTAGCGATTTTTTAATTATCTAAAATAATCAGGCGGGTCACCCGCAATTCTTTCATGTTTCACAAAAGCCTTTCCAGGTGATGATGGAGCGAGACCGATGAAATTGAAGCAGATTGGTGCGGGGTCCTTAAAGCTTTCGAGCTTTAAAGCTTAACGATTGTCCGTAAAATAGTCTGGAAGTAGTTTGGGGTTATTATTCTGCCTGGGAGAGCGCTTTACGAGAGCAGTCCATTAAAAAATTTACTTATAAATTGAAAGTTTTCACCAAGATCAATATTTTCTCTAACATTATCTTGGGTGAGCTGCAAAGTTTTTTTTAATAATTCAAAGACTTACTAGTTTTCTACAAGGATTGAAGCAGAAAGCTTGAAACAGTGGTTTCTTGTTAAATATTTAAACCCCCGATCTTACTTGAATGTTGAATGTGATTGCAGTAGGCTCAGGGCCCTAAGATCTTTAAATCAAGGAAATCGGTATGGGACCCAGGAGTCTTCCTATGTGCAAGTTGCTAGAATCAATACCGACTATCTTGAAGAACGCCCCAACCTGTTTCTACAAACAATCGCAAAGCAGCCTTGAATTTTGTAGAAGCAATTTAACAATTACTCCACCCACTGCCGTGTTAAGCGTTTGTTAGTCGTTGTTGAAACCGCTTTGACGCAACATAGCGTTGCGACACTGAAAGGCTTTTAATTTGTTATCCAGTGATCTGGCAAGATGGAGAAATTCCAACTTTGCTCGAATTCCGGCGTGTTAAAATGAAATTAACTGTGAATTATTTAAAAGTTTTTAATAAAAGTATCCAGGTAGCATAGCGAGGTTGCTTTGTAGTCGAATAAATCCCAAGCAGAAAGTTTCACGGTGCTAAGTCTCTATTTGGAAAGTTCGAACTTTCGCAGAGAAGTCATTTAAATTAAGAGCTGGAGAAATGAAATAATTCCGAATTCTGGTACTCACCTGACTTAATTACGACCCCAAAACGCAATATGGCCATAGCAACTGTTGTGACGTTAACGTTTAGGTCACTTCAGGCAGACAATTTACGAAACCAAAAATTCTAAGAAATGCGACGTCATTTTCCAAAACTTACGTCACTGATCCGATTCTGAATGGCTACACAACTCGACTTTGTTGCAAAATAACACGTTTTTTTGTAACTCGTTATTTTTTCCTGTAATAACCTTCCAAATCCATAATATTGTTGTTAATTGCAAAAATGTGGACTGATTTTTCGTATTTAAGTGGAGTTGATTTTGAACGTGGTTGCACTGTCTCAAAGTTGCGGAGCGCCACGCAGCAAAAGAGCTGACAGTATCTCAAATTGCTCGTACGTCTCTGATTTTGTTTCCTGCTGGAAGGAGGAGGGTGCAAGAAGCTCGCTTTGGGGTCTCGCGAGATTTCAGAGGGCGGTTGGGTTGTAAACCGGCGGCCTCCGTCGTATTTAACAGGGGGTGGATGGTGGCGCGGTACCCAAAGTTAAAGGACTGTTAACTCGTGTTGTGTTTATGAAGTTGGAGGAAGATCGAGCACTAATCCGCGGACTTGCCGCTTGTTCTACACCGCACGACACACGGCATCCAAGTGAAATTCTAATTAACCGACACGTTCATTATGTTACGTACACATTTGGTCTGGCAACGATATACGGGATGAATATCGTTATTCTGAGGATTAAGCCGTACAAAAGCGACCGTAACGCGCCCGAGAACGATGAGATATATTATGTAGGTACCGGCTGCCAGGCAAATTTTGGACAATGGCACGGAACCGGTCACAAATTGATAAAGTAAGATGATAGTTTTTTATTCTTGCAAAATAATAATTATTCAACCAATTGCGGTGCTAGTTATTATCCAACTTCCCTTGAGTGTTAACTGCCCCTGAAGAGCGTTAAGAGCGGTGCTTGCAACTACCCGGTTCGAGGGTTGACTTACATCGGAATGAAACTTTCGAAATAAGGAGGTTTTTGGTCTCAACTAATTGTGTCTGTTTTGTGTTCCGCCTAATGCTCCGGTTGTTTAGAGGAAAGTCTGGATTTGACGGCCACCAAAAAAGTCCGGTTATCCCTGTAATTGGGTTCTTGGTCGGAGGGTGGTTCGGGTTACGCAGGTTCATTAGGCTGCCAAAACGTCTTTGTTAATATTTCAACGCAAGTGTCGCTAATTGGAAGAGCACCCCGAACGAGAGAAGCAATAATTACGGTCGTTTATGTTCGACTGCAATTTGTCATGTAATATGTCAATGAAAAAGGCGCCGACTTGACAGCCCCCCCCCCCATTTATTGTTCCACCCCCCGGCAGGAGGATGGCGTAAAAACGGCCGTTTAATGGAGTCTTTTTGTTGGCGCGGCGGAATTATTTAGACGGATGAAGCGGACAATGTTATCTTATTAAATACGGCCGTAATTCAACGTAATTAAGCGCCTTAACGGGCTGTAAACTCGTCGGATACCTAGCACGACAATTTTATGACGATTATGGCGGCGACAAGGAAGGGGACAACAAGCAGGAAAGGAAACGGAAGAAGTAGGACGAAATTTCAACGGCGATAAGAAAATTGAATTATTCCGCGGAAAGAGGCCAAATTTCAGGGCTGCATTTTTGGCGAATGCGCCGGGTTAACATAGTTGGCGGCCCGATACAGAGAGGGCGACACTGTAGGCTGCACTGTTATTGCAGTTACTTTTTTTGTATTTTCTTAACAATAGCATTGATTGCTGGAATGAAAGGTGGAGTTAGCAATGACTTATTTTGCATACATGATGGTCAAAAATTGCTAGGCTAATCCACCTGCAGAATTTTTAATCTTTAATCTGCCCCGGTAAAGGTAGAATCGTTATCTTTGCCTGAAAAACACCCGTGTTTCCCCTCCGAGCTTAAAGGAATTCTTTTAATTCAACGAGGCAATAATAAAGTTTCTCGCGTGTTCATTTCGTTGTCGTTTCGTTGCCGAATTATAGTGTTCTTTTTACGGCTTCAGTTTTTTACGCCATTAAAGCAGAATCAGATTTACGCCAACATTTAGCGTCAAGCTTTTTACAACCCTGAACTCTAGCATGTAACAGATATGTTATTTCGTTAATGTTTTCCTGCGAAATTAAAAATACAAATGTTTACGGCATCGAAATGAATATTATTAACTTTGAGGCTTGGGGCGAGCTAAAATTAGAAATACTTTATTATTTTACATTGATTAAAAAAAGTTGAAGGTAAAACAGAACTCTCAAAAGATCCTGCAAAGCTTTACCCTACTTCTTTTGACAGCGTTGATGTACCTATAACTTCCTTTTTTATTTGTTTGATTCCTTCAAAAATAATTAGAATAAGTAACCCGACGCTACTTCAGATAATCTTCATAGCTTCATAGTGAAAAGTTCCAGTGTCACTTTTTCTTGGTCCACCATCGTGATTGAAAAAAAAATATCTAATTTTTGGTAACTGACGGCATTAACAATAATTATAGTCATCATAGTTCTCCGCGGAATACCATGGTCGCAAAGTACGTCATCCGGAAAATCAGACCGCTGGTCGTCCTTCAACTTGAATTCCAAGCGTACGCAGATTAGATATCTTTCATGTTCGTATATCATGTGCATACTTACAAGAAGGAAGTGCTCTGCGAGAGTGAGTATTGCCCGGGGCGCGTGCCAAGCCGAGACGGTGCCAAACAATCTGAAATATCAGATCGTTACTAGTCTATGAACTTCTCAATTTGCCGGATTACTTAGTTAATTAATTACTCGACTTCTCGAATACCTTTCAAATTTCCGTTTCAATGGGATTACGAACTTGGAGAGATTTAATCACATTGGCGTCAGCCCGAGGCAAAACACACGTTAACATGGCGTTATTAATAGGTAAAACAATTTCTGGCGGAACGGGCACGACGCCACCGCCCCCTCCACCCCCATCCCCGACTAATGATCCGTAAACTATTTGGTCACCATCGAAGCTATTGAGGGAGGAACCATTAAGGCCGGAAATGTTAAAAATTAACCCCGTTCCGAACCGTAAAACCGCCACAACCATGCATTTTTAACGACCCCCAGCTAATGGAAGCATCGAACTCTTTTCAAAGCGCTAATTACAAAAAATGCCAATAATTAATTAGGCGTAGGTTCAACTTGGCCAGCAGTGACGCTTTTCGGACCAAACATCAAAAAACAATCAATTGTCGTCCTCAAATATAAATTTTGCAGCTCTGGCTCTAGTCATGTCAATCTCCACAGAGCAAGCTATAAAACTACAACAAGCAAAAAGACTAATTTTTGATTAATCAAAACAGCCATTAATGAAGGAAATTGATTTATACTCATTGTCAAAGTAATCTTCAATGTTTTAGTTTTGTGAAATTTTTTCTGGATCTTCTAATCTTCGTGTACCTACTTATGTGCCAATAGACACAAACCGCAAATCTTTGCATCATTTTTAAATTTTGTTGTTGACAAGGTTATGGTCGAGGAATGAGGTAATTTGAGTGGGTTGCGGTTAAAATTTGAGGTTACAGTTTCGACATAAGGGTTGTGCCGCCACCCACGCGACACGTGTTATCGCTCCGGCTTATTTAATTAATTACCAGTGATCGAGTTGGAAACGGACAAACTTCATCGTGTCCGCTTTTTATCTCGACATTCATTTTTAATACACACCGCGCTTTGTGCTTCGGAAAATGGCAGCAATTAGGGTAGGTTTTATCTTGGAAAATGGAACGCGACATGTTAATTAAAATTTAAAAATAGAAAGCGACCCTTGAGAATCGCCCAATGAAGTGGCCGCAGAGATTTTTATTCGTTCAATTTTTTTTTCGTTACTTCTGAGACCGGAAATTGCCGTGTAAAAGGTGGAAAGGTCGAAATTAAATACCGACTGCGGTGTTTTGACAAGACAACTTCCGATCCGATCCGGTGAATTATGTTGCTGCAATGACGAGCGACATATTAAATTCTGACGTTGACAAATTGCAATTTCCCATACAAAGTGGCTGTGACTTAATTGCATCGTGGCGCGCTGTTGTTCATAACTCAACTCTCTATTGAACTGCGAGAGAAATTTACTACAGCGGTGGCTTCATAGGAAGTGGCGAGCAAAAAGCGAGTAGATACTTTATATTCGCTCATTGGACATGAATTTTTGACTTAATACTGAACTTTTGTCCAGTGACTGCAATGGGAGCGAGTGTACATCAAAATGAGAAAAATGTGTAACGTTATAAAAGTATAATGTCACAGAATCTGTTTAGCTGGACATTAATCTGACCTTTTGTAGCCTAATGTCTTTAATTCTAATTCTTTATGATCCAATTGTGCTGTTGCGTCACATTTCGATGATGAAAGTTCGCAGAGACTCGTTACAGCCACAACGAAATACATGAAACTTCAAGTCCTAAAATTACATCTCAACTTGCTCAGTTACGTCCTTCCATCCAGCCTCGGCCTAGTACCGCAGATGATAATTTGCGTCTTTCTCGTCCATTTCCAGGTTCGATTGTGGTTCGGGAGTTGGCGTCGTCAGGTCCGAAGAAACCGTCCTTCTCAACCAGTGGAACCACATAACACTCTACAGGCACAGATGGGACGCGTGGCTTCAACTCAACGGAGAAAAGCACGTGCAGGGCCGGTCCAAGGGTCTCTTCTCCAGAATCACCTTTCGAGAACCACTGTTCATTGGAGGTGCCGGCAACACCACAGGCCTGACCGACAAACTACCAGTTGCCGGAGGACTAAAAGGGTGCATCAGGCATTTGGAAGTCAACGATCACGCTTATAGGTTCGCGTTGGAGCCGCACGGAGAAGCCTCCAAAGGCTACGGAATAGGTAAGAAGTCTTTGAAACTGGGGCGCCAAATTCGGAATCGAAGGTGCGTGTGAAAATTATTGAATCAAAGGTCGGTGCCGACCGGTAATGGAGTGGTCGTGGATATTTTATTTAAAATGGGGCGAAGCCGGGATCGCGACGAGTGCTTTGTTTGGAATCATATATAGGCGCGTATTTCGACGGATTGTGGATGGTGCTCGAGGGAAACGGTTTAGATTGGATGAAAAGGTCTAGGCGATATGTGAATTGAGCGGAATTTGCCGAAGCTAATAGGACGACATCTTGGGCCAATCTGGATGAATGTATCGTCCCGGTGACGGTGAGAGTAATTTATCGGGGTCTCGGCCGATTTCTCCCGAATTGCCAGTAGGATTAAATATAAAAATTTTACGGGGTCAAGTTTTGGAGAGATTTATCGCGTCACCAGCGCATGACGAGGAACGAAACCGACAAGAAAAATTCCGACAATAAAAACCGAACGGTTCGGAGCCACGAGTGGAAATGGCGGAGGCGCCAGGTGATTCTCAAGTTCGCCCCAATCACAATAAATATGCATCAAAGGCACTTCATAAAAGAAACGGTGTTGATAAATTCTCTTCAACCCTTGCACGCTCGTAATTTCACGCACCCCTTTTTAAACGTGTCACTAATAATTCGCATGGAAATTTTCCGCCGGGTGCGTATGGGGCATTTCCATATCATCGACATCTCATTATGTAGATTTATTCGAATGAAAATTCCAACTTATTACGTACCTGAATACGAAGCGGAGCTGCACCGAAATGAAACGTGGAGAGTTATGAGAAGATCCAGAACCGTACCGGAGAATTACCACTCAAAAGTTCTAAACTAAAGCTAAATTTATGTAATCACTCGAACCGCTAGTGAATGACGACTACGTCTTTTTCGTTTCTCTGAAACTACATAGTCGGCAACGACAATGATTGTGGGCCACAAAGTCGGTACCGGTTAACTACTAGTAAAGAAGTGGTCGTGGTTTTTCTTCAAATCGTAGATGAGATGACTCTTTAATTTGTTATGTGTTTTTTTTGCAGAGGAATGTACGGCGGACCGCTGCAGTCGGGTCCCGTGCCAACATGGCGGCAAGTGTTTGACCAGCGAAGAATCCGCTGTTTGCTTGTGCCCTTTGGGGTTCTCTGGCGATCTTTGCGAAATTCGCGTGGACCTCCAAGTGCCCTCTTTCAACGGTTCCAGTCACCTAAGATATCGAGGGTTGGGCGAAGAAGCCCTCACATGGCTGGATATTGAAATCACCCTTAAACCAACAGCGGCCAGCGGATTGATTGTTTATAACGGTCACCGAGCCGATGGGTTCGGTGATTTTATGGCGCTCTACTTGAACGACGGCTACGTGGAGTTTGCATATGATTTAGGGACGGGAGCTGGCATTGTCACCAGTCAACACAGAATCAGCGTCGGGGAGTGGCATCAGGTAAATGGTTTTTAAACAAGTTGTTTTAACGACAAATTTGCGGGGACGGGATAATTGATTGAAAGGGAACGTGAGGAGTGATGCGCATCAGGATTCGATGAATAATTGATGTTTATCGGATTTTGTAGGCTCTAATCGTTTATTTATTTACACCAGAGGCTACTAAGGGTAGGTAAAGCGCAAGAAGCTTGTAGCGGTTGTTATACGAACATCCATTTTCACTGCTTGACTTATTTATATTTTTCGAAGCAAAATACAAAACGATAAACACATTTTGTATTGATCTAACCTAACCTATGAGCTTACCGAAGACGTCTACCTTGTTTTGACACTCAATTATTTTTTCGAGGTGAGAGTTTCGAGAACCGGGAGACTGGCAATCCTCGCCGTGGACAACCAAATCGCTTCCGAAACGCTTTCACCGGGGGCTTTCACGCAGCTTTCCCTACCCCTCAACCTGTACCTTGGAGGGGTGCCCAATTTTGGCCTGGTGTCCCCTCAGGTCAGGGTACGTACGGCTTTCATCGGTTGCGTCCAAATGGTAAAAATCAACGGGAGATCGGTTCCGATCCTCGCCGAAGCCCTCGGAGGAGCCAACGTCGACAACTGTCCCCATCCGTGCGTGGCGAGGCCCTGCGGCGAAGACGGCGAATGCGTCCCTGAACTCGACTACTTCACTTGCAGGTAAGTAATAAAATACAAATTTTCAATTTGAAAAAAAAAACAATTTTAGATGTAAACCGGGATATCGAGACCAATTGTGCTCGAGGGGTCCTCCGTCTTTTCATGGAATTGACAGTTACCTACGGTTCAACGAGCCGTTTACTTTGGAGGCTTTGAGTTCGGACCCTCTCGACGTTAATGTTCGGTTCAAAGTGTCGTCGGAAACTGGGCTGTTACTATGGATGAATTCCGGTTATGGGGGTTTCCTGTCGTTGGGACTCGAAAACGGGGCGTTGGTTTTGAGGTTCGCCGTGAGAGGCGAAGAGGAGGTGGTCGTGGTGCACAATTCTACTACCGTCCATGATAATCTCTGGCACAGGGTTAAAGCCGTCAGGTAAGATTAGATCCACAGTTCAGTTCCGATCGAACAAACCGTTCCTCTCGAAGTTAGGTCTCTTGATCGTTGTCGGAGGCAAAAGTCCTTATTTGTGTGTTTAAGAAAATGGCCGTTATGCACGTTTTGTTACTTTAGTAAGGTATGCGGAAGCGTGTTCTACAGACATTTTTGAGAGATATCCCTTGTAGAGTAGTCGTAGTAGATCGTGATGAGTTGGCAATTGTTTGGGGTTGTAGGGACGGCTCGTCCGGGGTGTTGGTGGTGGACAACGGCCCGGCGGTGACCCGGCAGTTGGTCGAGATCCCGCCCAGCGGAGTCGCCACCGGCGACAACGAGGGGCTGTTCATTGGGGGGATGCCCGACAGCTCGCTGCAAGTGCTGACGAGGTATCGGCACGGCGTCAAGGGTTGCGTCGCCGACCTCGTCCTGAACACCGACTACCGGCTGCAGCTTGTGAACCATTCGGAGTCCGGCCACAACGTCGGCGAATGCGAAGTTTAAATAAAGTCAATATAATATGTCGAGCCTAAAAACTGAAAATCCGTCACCAGGACGTCAATGTGTACTTAATGTGTGATTTCTGAAATTAACCATAAGGCTGACTACCGGAGCTATTAAACGGGAACAATGGGTGTTAGGGCCTAAGGATCCCCCAACGGCCTGGAAGACCTCACAGAGTCTCCCATTAATAATAGTTGTGTGTAAAATCTGCACGGCCGCCTCTAACACGGCCCTGACGGATCTCTAAGGATTTGTGTTAGGATTGTAGATAGTCTTGATTAAGGATGAGCTTTTTGTATCTTTTCATGTTTTCTTTTTGGATACAGCGCGCGGGGAAGAGTTGCTAACGAGGCATCTGGGGACGTTTCCACTATCTACTTACTTATCAATTTTTTCCAAGTATTTCGATAGCTCGTTTGACTGCTGATTACTCCTGGGGGTAGTGTAAACGTGCCTTTACACACTAACGCACTGACTTCATATCATTTAGTTGTAGTTGGACACTTACGAGCAATCACAAACGCGGTGTGACCGTTCGACTTTTTCCCCTGCCTCTTTTACATTCGCAATAAAGAGTAGAACTAATCGGTCCAGTGTAAAATTCACATTGTTACATAAGTATGTATATGAAAACCTAATTTGTACAGGTAGATTAACTGTGTGTTAAACAATAAATCGCTTTTGACTTAACACCCAACTAATTACGATCATTAAAAATTGTAACCCAATTCGCAACCCAACTTTTCCCTCAAATAATTTAGGACGGTTGAACACCGAGTTTCAGAAAAGAGAAATGCTTCCAAAAACGGCCGGGTTTGTTATTACCGTAATTTGTTATTGATGGAATCTCCTTATCAAATTACAATGGTGATGAATTATCAATGGACCCTGGCCAGTTACGTTACCGCGATCACGCGATGCTCGTGCCTATTGTGAGTATTTTCTAACAATAGAAAGTAATAACGGCTAATGACCAAATATTTCTGGACGGACTGTGACGAGGGAAAGCTACAATTTTTCCGCTCAATGACTCTATAAATCGAGCTTAGGGGATTGTTCCCCCTGTTGCATTATGTGCGAGTGCCTAATGAGTATGATAAATTATTTACAAACTCATTCACTCGAATTCCTATCGCCCCCTAATGATGAAAAACTCAATTGTAAAAATTGCAAGCAATAACGCGAAATGGATATCGGGTCGGGGAAACGAAATTTCCCTCCAGGGTGCTTGCGTATATTGTCAAACCGAGATATTGTCTTCTGATTGTTTGCCCACTTCTTGTTCTTATGACGGTATCGATTTTACAAAACTACTTCGTGTTTGATAAGTTGCCACGCAACCATTCCGGTGAGTAGTTGAAGTGTGAGTGCCGTCAACACCACAAAGGATGGCAAGTAACGAAATTGAAACTAAACAGTCTGAAAATTCCGTGCAACAACCCTCCAAAACAAATCCGCAGAGGATAACGCATTTGTACTTGCACGACCGATACATCAAGATCATCGTAAGTCTTTGTCACTTCTTGTAAAATGTTTTACTTTCGTTTTGCTCCTTCAAGGAACGGTTTTGAAATGTTTCATTTCGTTCATTTCCAGCCCAAATTATGTGAATATCAAAATTTATCTGTGTTGTATCTCCACAATAACGACATTAACACCATCGAAAACTTGGAGTCATTCCCCAAATTGGCGAGTCTCTACCTCCAAAAAAACAAAATTTTGAAAATCAAGAACCTATCTTGTTTGAGGAAACTAAGAAGACTGTACTTGGGCCACAACGTTCTCAGCGTAGTCGAGGGGTTAGAGGAACTGAACGCCCTCGAAGAGCTCCATTTAGAAAAACAGTACTCAACCGAAGGAAACCCCCTTTGTTTCGACCCAAGAAGTATCATCAAAATTTCGGTAAAAACTTTTGATAAACAAGAACTTTTTTATAATTTTTAAACAAATTTTAGGCAACTCTCAAAATTTTAAACATTTCGCACAACAAAATTGTGTCGATCTCCTGTTTGGCGCCTCTAAAATTTCTGACAACCCTCAACGCGTCCTTCAACGACCTCGACGATCTCGATGAAGTTTGCAAAATTGTGGGGGATTGGTACTATTTGAAAAATGTCGCTTTTCTAAGAAATCCTATATCAAAATTGCGGGCATACAAAGAAAGTGTAATTGCCAACACTTATTGCTTAGGTAAATGGTGATTTTTGTAAAAAAATTCAATTTTATTTTTCAATTGTAGAAGTATTGGATCAGAAAGACGTTTCCCAAACAACCAGACGGTTTCTCAAAAGCCTTCATAAAGAAAAGGTTGAGCAAAATTTGCGACGCAACGTTAATTTGGCTGATAAAATTTCGAGTATTTAATTTACATAATGGACAACAACTGTTTCAATTAATCGCAATTTTTAGATTTACCCAACAATTACCCAGTTTCGATACAAAAACAAGTTTCTTTTAGTATATTAAAGGAAAGTAGGGAGACGGGATCGGGAGATTTGGGAATTTTTGATGAAGAAAATGCGGTTTACATCCCTTGGAAAACTCGTAAGTTAATATCTTTCACTTCGTGATTGTAAGTCGGATTTTTCAGTGCCTAAGCCGCAAAGACTGTCAAAGGTGTCGCTGTTTTTCAAGAAACAAAGGAAAGCGAAGGCTGAAGAGACGAAGCGAAATTTGCAACAATTTGCGCACTTAAAACTATAACCAAACAAAATTTTATATTTGAATGTTTTTTTTTGACAACCATAACAATATTACGCGGTTATCTAAAGGGTTATCAAATAAAACCCACCAACCTTTATACCTACCTAGTTCAGAAAGTCAGTGTCTGACTATGTACATGCATATTTTTGAAGATAATCAAAGATGGCTAAGATTTTGGAAATTTCCGGGTTTGCCGCACACTATGCGGCTCTTCGCCTTCCAGAGATCCTAAAACCGACATTTCAATCAAATTGAAAAAAAAACGGGAGAATTTACCGAAAATTTCAAAGGAAGTCCTTTTTTAACCGCTAGCGTTTCAACTTCTGTAGCGATATTTTCTTGTGTTGTTCCCGCAACGTCAACGAAATAACAATTGCTATCGGCGTAATGACACGAAATCGCCTTCCTGAAGCCCTGAAACGTTGTTAAGTAGTTTTCAAACGTGAAAGTATCCGTGTTACCTTAGTGAGATTGGGTCCTGAACCGTGCAGCAGTACGGGGTGGAAGAAAACCGTATCACCTTTTTCCATAACTACATTCACTTTGGGAAGATGGTCGAGTCCGTGAATTCCGTGATACAAACTATTTTTGTATCCCTTAAATTGAGGTAGATTGAGAAAGAAGCAATTTTTAAACGAAAAAATACTTTAGGATACTCATGTTTGTACAATTGGCCCTTATGGGAGCCGGGAACGACGTAAAGGCAACCGTTCTTCTCATCGACTCTCTCCATAGCGGTCCAAGATGCCGCTACACGTTCTGGTGGTCTAAAAGGGAAATAGTGGAGATCCTACTAAAAGTTAATAATTTGAATTTTTGTTTGATATAGCTATTTACTTGGTGCATGGGATGCAAGGAAGCCCCTGGATCGGCGTCGGGGGGTTTATTAATGAGCATTGAGTGCGCTACGGTGACGTTAGGGCCTATGATGCTGGTTATAACGTTGACTACGTTAGGGTCGGAGGCATAGGCGAAAAGGACTTCATCGTGGAGCCAGTCTTGGATCTGAAACCAAAAATTTGGCAATAAGAAAAAAACAAGATTTGAAAAGCAGACAAAATACAACAAGTGGGTGATACAATTGTCTAGTAAATTCTCCAACGATAGCCACTTGAGATTATTCTATATCAAGATATCTGTGAAGATTATCGTAAACCTTAATCAATCGGCCAATCTGTATTGTCCAGATCTAATAAATAACAATGATTTATTATTATTTATCCTGAGCATTTCTTTCACTTCTTCCAAATGTTATATTTGCTCCTAAAGTGTCACTCTAATTATAACTAAAAATCATATTTTTCTCAAATTCTTCAACTAACTATATCAGTTACGTTTGAACAAACTAAGCTATTTTAAATCTTGCCGCGGAAATAAATTGGTACTGACTGACAGAAATAGATGTAGCAAGTGTTTCGTGTTTACAGACTCAAAGTGTGTCAAAGTCCACCCAAATAAAGTAAAGCTAAGTACAGCTGGTACAACCTTGTTGATTAAAAATTCTCCTTTAACGCCCTTGCTTTTCAACGAGGGGTCCTTCATGACAGTCATAAACCCAGTCTCCACCTTTCCATTGCAAATATCAAGGAACCTTTGCCTGTAACAAGTGAAATTAGCAGCGAATTCAATGGTTTCCTGTTTGAAATAATACCGAGTAGCATCTATTAATGCGGGACTGACGTTGTTTCTTATCAAGATGTAGCCATTTTCTTCGTAAAAATCTCTTTGCTCTTCAGTCAACACACCGCCACCTTGCGTATATTTGTATGTTCTGCAATGAAAATCGGTATTAATTTTGTTATCACAATGTTCACTTTGCCGATTACTTTCCCATGCTGAACCTGACACCTAGCAATCAGAACTGGCTAAGAATCTTGCTGCGAATATTTATAAACCAAAGGGGTTTGTTTAGCATTAACAATCTTTTTGATAAAATTGTTATTATATAGATATCACATTCTTATCTGAATTAAGAATATTGATTTTGCACGTATGTTGCTCGATTTAATGTAAAAGTCGCGTAACATTTAAAGTTGATCTATGACCTTCGATCTTTAAATTTATTTTATAATACGACATGGTTGACTGGTTCAAGGAAATTGACTCTAGGAATAATAACAAACAACGACAACAACTAGTCTTATCATCCATCTAACTCGTGTGGTGTGTCTTGCAATAGACAGCATCGTAAAAAAGGGTTCGGAGGGCGGAAAATGCCCTCAAATTCGTGTAATCAAAATTGAAACAAACTGCAAATTACATTACAGTTTACAGTAATCTATAGATGAATCACTAGCCATTATTCCACCAGGGAGCGCCACATTTTTTTCATGACATCCTAGCTTTTATGTCATCCTGGTAGTAGGAGTAAAATTTTGTCTTCATTTCACTAAGAAAATCGGCCATCTTTACGGTGTCTGGTATCAGGGTTACATCGTTGCGAGAAGATCATTTTAGTTAATTATTATTATTGTACAACTGATTTCTCTATCAGATGGCGCTACCATTTCTTACGCCAAAACTGTCAAAGTGTCAAAGTCCGCAACTGTCAACTGTCATTATTAGTGTCAGTTGTCAGTGTCAATATTTAGGTTAGAAACTGATCCGATATCTAGGAAACCCTTCTAGTCGTAAATAATGGTGCCGAAATTTGCGTTTTTGCGCTAAACACCAGCAAATTTCGCCCTTCACTCGTTATGTGCATCTAAATCCGAATCGAAATGTCTTCCAACGTTGAAGTGGAGCCAGGGGCGGCTCCAGAAAGTGTCCTAGTCACCACAGATTCAATGGAAAACTTCGACCACATGAGTTCGAGTCTTGAGGAAATCAAAAATTTACATGCAGTAACCGAGAACGACGAATCGAATATCGAAAACAGCAACAACGTTGATAACTATGAAGAAATTATAGATAATGAAGTAGCAAGTGGAGATGATGAAGATTTCGTCCACAACAAAGAGTGGGCGAGTAAACAAAAGCACGTGTTCGTCCTCAGTTCTGCTGGAAAGCCCATCTATTCCAGGTAAAAATGTTGGAGGAACTAATTGAAATTAAACTAAGTTAATTGCAGGTACGGCAATGAGGACAAACTTGCCTGGTTGTTTGGAGTTATGCAAACTTTGGTCAGTTTTGTACAATCCACAGATGATTGCATTCGCAGCATCCATGCTGGAGATACGAAATTTGTTTTTCTAGTGAAGAAACCCTTGATTTTAGTGGCAGTTTCAAGAACACAAGAGAGTGTTAATCAGTTACGTTCCCAGTTAAAGTAAGCAATAAGCATATCAATAAAACATTTGCCAAATAATGTTAATGTTTTTTTTTTATTACAGTTACGTGTTTAACGAAATTGCAAGTGTGCTAACATTGACGCGACTCAACAAAATTTACGAACAAAGGCAAAACTATGACCTCAGAAGACTTTTGGCAGGGGTGGAGCGCCTCATTGACCATTTACTAGATTTTTCTGAAAGAGAGCCAGCATTCGCATTGGGGGCAGTGCAATGCCTCCCTCTTGCCTCCTCAATTCGGGACTCTATCAGTTCCGCAATTGTGGGGGCGTGTAGCAAAATTAAGGTAATTTTATTTATTTTTAAACTATTAGTAACTAAAAAATTACTAGTGCCCAACCTTTAGTTTGCTGTGTTTTGCGCAGCGACGTAAACTGTGGCTAATAAGAAATATATTGATTGTTTCAGAATTTAGTTTTTGCGATTCTGCTCGCCAACAATAAATTAATAACATTGGTTCGCATGAAGAAGTACTGCCTCCATCCTGCCGACTTGCACCTCATCTTCAACCTGGTCCAGGCCTCAGAAAGTTTAAAAGCGGCCGAGAGCTGGACGCCGCTTTGCCTACCCCGTTTTGACGCCAGTGGCTTCCTCTACGGCCACGTCTCCTACCTCGCTGAAGATTGCCAAGCGTGTCTCCTCCTTCTCACTGTCGAAAGAGACGTTTTTTTCGCTCTCAGTGAAGCGAAACAGCGGATTGTCGAAAAGTTAAGACGCAACAATTGTTTAGAGGCAATCAATGAATCGTTGAACACCAAAGAAGAGACTTGCGGAGGCGCCGGGTTTCCGGAACTTCGCCACTATTTGTACAAATGTAAATCGACGGCGCAGTTTTACCAACCGAGCTTAAGCCCACCTTATACGCACTACAACGAGAAGTTGGTTAATTTGTATAAGAGGGCGCATCAATTATTACATTGTTCAACGAGGCCGTTGAAATTGATGTTTGAGAGGAGTTCAGATGAAGCGATGTTAGCTTGGGATACAAGAGGGTTTGAGTTATATGTGATTTTTGAGCCTTTGATCGATACAAATGGCGCTATTAATACTGTGGGGAAGCTTCTTAATTGGATCAAGAAGCGGGAGGATAAGTTGTTTCACCTTAACGCACCCACGTTCTAGTGTAAATAGATAATTCACAAGGGGAACTTGAAATTGTGCGTCAACACAACCGTGAAAATATAAAAAATTGGGTTAAGTTGGAGTTTTTGGAACTTCTGTAGAAATATAATCTGTGATATTCACTATCCTGAACTTGTTGATGTGTTTAACTGTAATATATCATGAATTATTATAACGAAGACTTTTATAACAATCCTTATTGGCGGTTTTGAAAAAAAAAACTATTTTTTTTTTGGTTTTAATAATCCCACTAGGTTGTTACTCCTTTCTCATCCTGGCTTGGGACAGGCAATGGCGCAGAAAAAGTATGGAGGGCGAGAAAGAAGGAGAGAGACCACGGAGGAGGAGAGGGGGCACGGAGGGAGAATTGTATAAAAAATATGAATGCACCCATTACAATAGAGTCTGTTGTGTTTGTTTTTATTGTTTTTGAGGCCTCTGTTTTTTGGGGTCCCCTGGGCCCTCATGTTTTGGAGCCTCCTGGGGCCTTCATGTTTTGGAGCCCCCTTATAAGAATGTAACAAAAAGGAAATAATGAACCAAAATGTAAATTTATTTCTACAACACAATATATTCAGTAATTCTGATGAACTTAATTTAAACATACAGTTAAATGTACAAAATTCCTCTTAATCAGTGATGGCGGTTTCTTTTCCTATCCTTTTCTTTGCGATCCCTGTCCTTATCTCTGCCTCTGTCTTTTTCGCGTTCTCTTCTTTCTCTATCTCTATCCTTTTCCCTCTCCTTTTCCTTATGCCTTTCTTTGCTGCGGCTGCGATGTCGTTCTCTGGACCTACTTCGCTCCCGTTTCCTTTCCCGCTCCTTTTTCTCTTTCGGTTTCTCCTCCAACTGATACTTGCTCTCCTCTTCCAATTCAACTTCCTCATCCAAATCGTCTTCCAACGCCGAAACTTTAGCCTCAATCTCGTTACTCTCCTCCAAAACGTGCCGCTTTTGAATACGTGGCATAATAACATCGCAAACCTAAAAAACAACATTTATGTGTGAGTACAACAAAGAACGCAACAGTTTATAATTTCTGGCCTTAATAACGTCATTTTTCGACAATCACAAAAAGCTTACCCTCTCATCTCTCAGTAGTTCATCAATGAATTCATCCATTTGGACAATTTCAAACTGAGCAGTCCGATTTTGCCTCCTCAATTTTCTGTTGTCGTTGTACAACGGTTCTAAATATTTGTAACAGTCGAGAGATGACCCAGTGAGACGCATATAAAATGCTCCTAAAGCCCGCACGTACTTGAACTCCTCATTCTTGATAAATTCAACAACAATATCTTTTTCAGGCTGAATTTGTAACATCTTCAATGTCAAACAAAGAAACGGAGTGGGTTTGATGTTGCCACCGAAAACTCCGCCAATAAATCGCAATTCCATCGCTTTATCGACCAGAAGCTCCGCAGTTAGGGCGAAGCACTCCTCCTTCCAATATTTAGAATCGTAAATACGGGACCTGATAATTTTTTCAATCAGGTATTGAGGGTTGGTTCCGTGAACCGATTTCGCGTCCTTAACGGTTCTGTTTGCCATTATTAGCAAAGTCAACTGTTAGAAAACACCACAACACTTAACGCAATTGGAGGTTATGTTGTTGTCATATCAAGGATCAAGGCTTGTGTCATAGTGACCTAGACGCTGTGACTGCTGCCAACGTAACGGCACCAAATTTACCAAACAACATGAAGAAATCTGTTTCAATTTTTAAATATTTACTCTGTGTATTGTAACTCAAAATTTCTAGTAAATCTGGGCGTTAAGTAAAAAACTGGGCGATTAACGAGACATAAATTGTGAATTTGTTGAAAAGGTCATGAAAATTGGGGCCCCAAGAGTGACGTCATTGCGCAGACGCAATGACACGGACGCGCCTGGAAAATAGTCCGCCTCCATTTTATGTATACGCGTGATAAAGCGGTTGACGACGTTCCAGGGGCGTAAGTACAGAGCTGTAATTCTATAATTTCCCATCGATTTTCCCCAATCACTCTCCCCTCGCAACCTCATGCTCGCGGTTTTATCAGTTTTCCACGGAAACTGCGAAAAAGCGAGGTCGCTTAATAATTATGGCATGGAGAGAAATGTTAGTAGACTGACCACAAACTTACTTGCATTGAGTGTCGCCTTTCCCCTTGTGTTTGTAAATAACGTAAACAAGACAATTTGTAAACATAACCCTTAATTTTAGATGGAGGAACCCATGATTATCAAGGAGGAGCCGGCTCCTAAAAAGGAGATCGAGGCACAAACTGTGGTCCTTCAGAACATTCCCATGGAGGGTGAAGAAATTCCCGTTATTTTCAACGAATACATGGAAAATAATTCCGATGGAAACTTAACCATCAATAGTGTTCAGGAAGAAGATGTTATTCACACTTATATTATCGAGTGAGTATTGAATAACTATCAATTGTTTTGCAATTATCAACTACCACCTGATTTTGGCACAGTTTGACATCCCCGAATCCCTCCATAACCTCACTTTTTCGTAATTTCGCGCCCTTGAAACAAAATTAAACCCCATTATTTGCAGACAAACTGACTACAACACCATAGAATATGAAGAAGGCGCTGAAGTAGTAGTTGAAAAAGAGCAAAATCCCCCCATTGAAGATACCAGCACCACTGAAGCGGCTAGCCCTATGGAATATGAAGTTGATGAAGTGGTTGAAGCTGATGAAGTGGTTGAAGCTGAGGATGTTGAAGGTGAAGAAGTTGAGGATCAGGCAGAATACGTTGATCCGCGAGACTTTGAATCAGTCGACGATCCAGACCCAGAAGAGTTTGAAGTGAACACTGAGGAAGAAGAGGAGGAAGAAGAAGAAGAAGAGGAGTGTCTTGAATGCGATTTGTGCGAACGCAAATTCAAAACTGCTGCAGGTTTGAAACGGCACATAACTGTCAATCATGCTGAAGTCGAAGACCAGAAGGATCCTCTCACATTTCAGTTGTGCCCATGTTGTGGAGAACCCCTCGATTCAGCTCATACAGTAAGAAATTTGTGGCTTGCAACTAACGTTGATTACTGGTTAATTAATTTTAGATTGGCGATTTTAAATGTGGCAAGTGTGATAAGTTGTTTGTGCAGCAAATGAGTCTTGATCGTCACGTTAGTATTGAACACAGTGAAGGCTCTTTTCAATGTGTGGAGTGTAAAAAGGAATTTAAGCTGAAGGAACAGCTGGTTGAACATATGAAGATTCATCCTTTGACCAAAACTATCAAGTGTCCAGATTGCAGTCGCGAATTTACTAGAAAATACCATCTGGAGAGGCACATTGACCAAACTGGGTGCAATGGGGCCCCGAGAAAATCCTTTGTTTGCAAGGTAAGTGAGTAAGGTCGTTTTCAAAATTTATTTTTTCTTGCTGACGTCCTTGTTCCTCTTTTGTCACTGCCTTTCTCTAAATCAGAACCAATCAGGACACAGTTTTGGTTTCTAAAGCCGCCTTTCATTATAAAGATCATTATAATCAACTACAGGCGATGCGTTATAACAAGTACAATAATTATTGTTTAGGTTTGCAACAAAGTTTTTCACCGCAAGGATAATCTAGCCGACCATTTACGGGCGCATGCTGGCCAAGGTAAAAGAAAAAAGATTTTTACGTGCGAATATTGCAAAAAGGAGTTCCAGGGCTCGGCCTTATTAAATATTCACATCAGAACCCACACAGGTTTGCCACCTTAATTAATTGATGAAAAAAATGGTACATTGCGAAATTTTAGGGGAAAAACCTTATCCATGTGACTTATGTCCCAAACGCTTTCCCTCTAGTGGCGCAATGAAGAAACACAGGAGGATGCACACTGGCGAGAGACCATACGCTTGCAAAGAGGTAATTAATTCAATTACGACAACATTCAATTCGGAAACTAACGTTTAGTGCAGTGCCACAACAGGTTTGCTGCCAAAGAAACCCTCAACAGACACATGCGCACGCACACGGGCGAGAAACCACATTCGTGTCAGTTCTGCGGCAAATGTTTCATCCAAGCATCACAGTTGCGAGCCCACATTTTCCACCACACAGGCGAAAATGCGTACACTTGTCCCCATTGCAACCGAGCGTTCAACCGGAAATTGAGGCTCACCACCCATATTCGGTACATGCACGAAGGGGCGGCCCCGTTGGTGTGTTCCGAATGCAACAAAACCTTCTTCAGAAAAGAAGATCTCGCGAGGCATTTCCTGTGCCACACCGGCGAACGACGTAAGTAGCAACAAAAAGAAAAACAATAATCCAAACTTCTTCTATTGACTAAAATTCATGTTGTTATATTTGCAGCTTTTGAATGCGACGTTTGCCACAAAACCTTTGCTGTCAAGTCCTCTCTGAAAATCCATCAGATGACCCATCGCAAAGAGCCCCCGTGCAGCTGCGACACTTGCGGACGCGCTTTTATTCGCCAAGATTGTTTGATGCGTCACATGCGTGCCCGTCATCGCGACGTTCTCGAGGATATTATGGCGAGCGCCGAAAAGAAACGACTGCAACAACAGCTGCTTAACGCCGCCACCGAGGCTGTAGCCAAAAATCAAGGAAGCCTCACCGAAAACATGGTTTGGAACGAATTGACTTTGACTGAATCCATCAAGGAGTTGTTAACGATTCTTGTGGATGAGGCGTGCTTGAACGATTTCGGGTTTCCGGATGCGCCCGTTGATAAAATTTTGGATTCCGTTATAAAACGTTGTGGACATAAGCCGGCGTCGGAAGAGGATTTCGATTATATCGGGCGGATGAGAGAGAATGCCAAGTTATTGTTTACTGTGGTTATCGACGATGAAGCTGTTAAGTCATTGTTGAATAATCAGACTGTCGATGAAGTGATATTGCATGTTTTGAGGCTAGCTAAAGCGGAGAGTACTTAGATTTTTTATCATGATTTTGTGCATTTTAAACGGTATTTTTGTAGTAATGTTAGAAATTTACTTCAGTTTGTAATTGTGCCCATGTTTTTATTTGAAGCAAAATGAAAAACTTCGTTTCTATTTGAATGTTTGACAATTATCATGTATATTTGAATTACTTTGTAAAGTTTACCTTTAAATGATTTTTACGGTTAAATAGAACGCCTAATTTTCAAAGGTTTCAGCTATTATGTTTAGTGCTTGTCACCATAACGTTTATCCGGGTATCGCCGATCATGTGTTAATTATTTTTTTCTTTTCCCGCATTCAGTGTGTATAGCTAAGCTGAACTCGTTTGAAACGCCATAAAAAACTTTAGTGTAAATTATGATATGCTGTCAACATTACGTAGATAACAATGTATGTTTTGTATTTTTGCTCAGGAACGGTTTTACATTTTACAATGTTTCAAATTTGTTCAAACCAGCTATGCCTGCATACAAAATTCAATCATCCTCAATTTCCATGTAACTACCTATACATTTTTTACTTCTTATTTCTTTATTTGGGTTATTGCTATATGGGAATGTATTGTTAAAAAGTATATTATTTTAATAAAATCACATTTTAATTGTAGCACCAAGCATAAATGAAAAGATTCCGCAGAAAAATGGATACGTCCAAACCATCTGTTGTCCTCAGCACATTGCTTGTGGTTGATTCTATTTCAAGTCTTCATTTCTATGATTTTACTTTTTCTGAAGAGATTCTTTGAATAAACTATTTTGATAACGTGGGGGGTGGAATGTCAATAGAAATGGCAATTACTGTGATTATACAGTCCGCAACATTTGTAGTGTCGTCACTATTGACGCAAGTGAATATAAGATTTAATCAGAGGAAGCGGAAAAGATAAAAACCATTTACAACAAAAATCCATCTTTCCACGATGCAGTCTTGCAAGCGAACGTTATTACTTGTTTTAATTATTTTTAAAATTGAGGATAGTAAGAATTTCGAAGATAACAATGACGATGATTTTTTTGTTGTCCAAAATTCGACGAGTGGTAATCAGATATGTGTCACAAATAGCAGCAGCGCCCTAACTTGGAACATACCGATGAACTATAAAACTGACATGGGTAAGATTTTGAGTTTTGCCCACACTTGGTCTCAAATCTAATATTTTAACAGTTTCGAAGTTCATTCCAACTACAGGCAGTTCCTTCGATTGCAACATAGAAAACGACAATTGCACGAATAATTATTGGGCTAAAGGTCCGTGGCGAGTGGTACAACATGCGTCGGATGGAAAAGTCAAAGGGCCAATATTAGATAGAAGATGGGAGAGTAAATAAGCCAAAATCTTGGAAACGTTCGAAAAATTAACGCCTGGAAATTTTAGATATTTCAAGATATCATTATAGTTCAAACTCAAGACACACCCCCGACCACGTCTTCGATTTGGTGAAATCGAGTTTCGAGATTTTTTGGTCCCTTCGCACTAAATGTGGAGCTGGATTTTATTTAGTTCCCTCTAAAAAAAAAGAGTTGCGTGTTCAAATTTTACTTCAAAATTGCAGCAAAAACTTCACCACTATCAAGAACTGTCACGCAAAATCAATGGAAAAAACAGGAACTTTATGTGAAGGGATGAAGGTTTCTATTCTAATCCCTATTAGTGATTAGTTCTAAGTATTCTTCCTCAGGGTAAACGGAGGTTATTTCGGGATCTATTGGATGAAAACCAATGGAAACATTTCAAACTTGTAAAAGCAAACAGCAAACTATCACTATTTTTCATCGAGAAGGAGATGGAATCGCTAATTGTAGAATTTGAGAACTCCTCAAATCTACTAAATGCCAGTTATGATGTTTCAATTTACAGCCAATTTGAAAGTCTCTGGAAGTTTCATCACTGTACCTAACGCAAACTCCTTGTCAATGTATTTTTAAATAATCACAATTTTCAGATAAATATTTGTACAGCGATGAAAAAGCAACAGTGACGTTAGGTCCTGTTTTTGTTGTAAGAAGCCAAACTGTTTGCATTTCTATGTTTGTAGCGTTATGTCCAACTTGTGGTATAAAGTTATCGATTATCAATTCGTCCTTACCTTGCTTCGAGAAACAATATGAAGCAAAGGTAATTTTTGCTTCGTTATAAACAAATTTCTTGCTACTCTAAATTTTCAGCAACCTTTCAGTTGGGAGGAGATCACGTTCAATGTTAGTAGACCTGAACTGAAGGGATTGACATTTAACTTGAACGTTACGACCTTCCTCAACGGTACCGGTGCAGGTTTTTGGGCTATCGACGCTGTCCGAGAATGCCAAAAAGAAGGTTAATTTTATATTCAATTCCGTATAAAATCAAAAACTTGATTTTGTGATGGTTTCTAGAGTTTCGATCATTGGAATTACCGCAATCACTATCTAATGCTAATACGTCTTGTCAATTATTATCTTACAAAGATAGAATTATCAAGTTTCCTGCTAGTGGTGGATTAGCGGAAGCAAAATCAAATTGTAGCGAGGGTCGCGTCGGCAAATTTTGCGTTCCCTGCAGTTGGATTTCTGGACGCAATGATTCTTTCAAATTAAAATTTTTTGAGGAAAATAAAACATTCTGCAGCAGTTGCATCAGCAGTGACGATTCCATTCACTTGTTGCCGATGGAAAAAGGGAATGTCCAGAATAACTCTTTCATTGTTATTATGGTGGCATCCATACTTTTTTGTACAATTTTAATACTGGTAACAATGTAAGTTTCCTCTCCGCTTTAAATATTTGATTTTTGACTGCAACTTACAATAATTATTTTTAGCTACTTTTATAGAAACCATAAAAATATTTGGACAAGAAGAGGTAAGTGAGAAAAATGTATGATTTCACCTGATTCAATCTTTTAGCGGAGGAAGGAGTAAATTTTAATAATCCAAACAGCGGAACGACGTCGACTTTAGGAATTCACAATTTCGAACTTACTACAGTAAGTTAAATTAATAAAAAATATTTTATTTTGCCTACAAAATAAATTTTTAAAAACGATGTAACTAGTTAGATCTAAAAAGCTTTACTAACTTTTTCGAATGTGGACAGTACCAACAGGAGATGGAAGCTAGTCATGTGAGAATCGTGGATTTCGAGCAATACGTCCACAAATTAGTAGATGAAGGTTTTGGAGAGCAATTGAAAGTAGGTTAGTTATATTTTTGAAGGAAATAAATAAACGTATTAATTGTAGTTGCACCAGGGAATCAAGCCTAAAGGTTGTAAATCAACAATTATTATTATTTTCGTCTAACGTCTTTCTAAACAAATTCTAGAACAACTTTCCAGCTCTGCAACAATTATTGAACCTCCCAACGTGTTCTACATGGATGTAATGCCTACTAGAAATAAAAATACCACTTACCAAAAATTCTTTTTAGGGCTACAAGGTTCAACGAGCTTTCATGATTTTGGCGAAAAATCAAGTAACAGCTGAAAATTTTTGGAAAATAATTTGGCGTGAAAATGTACAAAACGTTGTTTTCCTCACCGACAATAACACTGAATTGGTAAATTAATTCGTTAACATTGTGGACCTGAAACGATTTTTCAGGCTGAAACCTACTGGCCCACCACCAAGAAAAAGCGATTTGGCAAACTTACAGTAACATTAAATTCAGAACGCCATACCCAAAGAACTTACGAAGTGCAAGCAAAGTCCGACAAACGAAAGGTTGGTACGTTTGGAAATTTTCAAATACTGAAAACATTTTTAGGTTGTCCGCCTTCACGGCGTTTTGGGTCCTGATCACACTCCGGCCTTATCGAAGAACCTGCCAGCGTTGCTGGGAAATATTTTGAAAATCAGTCTCGACCCAAAATCCCCGATTTTACTACATTGCAGGTACTCAGTTGTTTGAATTTTTTGGAAAAGTTTTGATTTTTTCTAGTTCATTATTGGGCAAAGCTGAAGCCGTAGTTCTCTGCGACACTACCTTGAGAATGGCTGCCAACGAGGGGTCGGTCGATATCCCGAAACTTTTCCAGAGCCTCAACTTTTCCCAACCAATTAACCAGGACCTCTATAAAGTTTCACATTTTGCAATTCTGGACTGCTTTCTTCATTTCGAGGGAACTTTAACTCGTGACGAATTACTGAGCGGAGTTGGTGATTTTGTCAAGTTACAAATTCGATATTTGGCTAATTTGATAAGAAGCGAAGGGGTGGAAGTTGCGAATAACTTGTACGAAAGTTACTATTCAACAATTTCAAACAACGACGGTTAATATTATTATTGCCAAACATCTTTTTGTTATTTTCTTCGTTTTAGCATTCACTCTTGGCGGCACTACTTTTATCTGCATGAAGGAACCGGAAAATCGCACCAATTTTTGGACATTCGTTAATAAAACTGACATAAAAACTGTAGTGTCCTTGAATCAGGTGATCGGTTTTTACAAGCAAAACTTTTCGTATCCTTAACCGAAATTTTCAGACTCACCTGCATGTCTTTCAGGAGGGAAAATGTACTGTAGGTGAAACTCAGTGTCGCCACGTTCAAACGAAAGAGTCGAAATGGCACAAATCGACCATAATTGAATTAAAAAATAAAGTACGTAATTAATAAAAAATTACACGATACTAATGTAAGCTTTATTTCTAGCAAAGCCGGAAAAGGGTCGAAGTTCTTTGTTGCAACGATTGGCAAGACGACGAACCTCTACCGAGAGACGTGCCAAATTTTGTAAAATTTTTCGAAAAATCTCTGTTAACAAAATCGAATTCTACCATATTAGTGTGCCAGTACGATTTTCGAAATTGATTTATTCTTGTTATTTGAGAATTTTTTAGAGATGGGGTGACTGCTACTGGTGTTTATTTGGCGCTGGTGCTTTTGGTTGAGAAAATAAATGAGAACGGAATATGCGATGTTCCAAACGCAATTAGAGCCGTCAGAAGAGACAATGATGCGTGTTTCGGACAAGACGTAAGATAATTTAATTTCGATCATTCTCAATGTTGATACTTTTATTTCAGGATCAAATTGCATTTTTGTATAGGGTGCTTAAAGAGTATACAATACGAGGCAGAGGCTGGTAAATAAAGTTGCAGAGGATAGTAAACGAATAAAATTACATTAAATTTATTATTATTTATTATTAGATATGTACATATTAGTATTTACTTGATAAATAAATGTAATTTATTGAAATTATGTTTTTTTTATCGATACCTACATTAAATTTTTAAAATAGAAAACTTATATGTTGCAAGGTGACGACAGAAACACCAAAAAAACTGTACCTAGTAAAACGTACAGTCTATTATTCATGACATGAAACCAAATCCCGTTGAATCTACTATGATTCATATAAATAAATAAGGATTGTGGGTAAAAAAAATTATGACAAAATTATTGATAAAGCTGGAGGAATCAGAAAGCTAAATATAGTCTTATCAGTTGATGATAACTCTTTTCCATAAAAAACCATTTCCTTGCAGTTTGTTTATGTTCGGTTTAGAAAACCCAAAATAATGATAATAGATGAGGAAGTAGCGAATCTCATCAAAAAATAATCCGTAACATGGCAAGCATTAATATCAGTGGAGTCGCGTGGTTATAATGAATTCGATATTATTTTTTTTCGTGGTTTTCTTAATTTCCACCGTCAAATCTACCATTAATAAAAACGATTATGCGTTCATTGTGCAAAAAGGAAATCGTGTTGATTGCATCACAAAGGGATCAAGCGCCATGTCCTGGATTAGGAATCTCGAAGATTCGAAGAATTCTGGTAAGACAAGGTTATAGACTTAACCAAATGTTGCACTGAAAATTTGTTTTAGTTTCAGTATTTATCCCAGTAATCGACAAATCTTTTGATTGCAAAATTCTGAAAAGTTCCAAGTGCACATCGTTCTGGACCAAATCTTCCTGGAAGCTTCATGTATATGACACAGGTGACATCAATGACATAGTCTTGGATAGAAGATGGGAAGGTCAGTTAATAAAATAAATAACAAAAAGCACAAATTAAAACGATCTTGTACTCATCTACAGGTTTTCATATGATCGAATCTGCTCCAATAAATAATTCTGTGAAATGGCTGTTTTCTGGCTCAGAAAGCTCACATTTTAGCATTGCAGTTTCAATTCGAGCAAAATGTGAAGCATATATTTATATTTGCAATGAAGTTCATGCCATCAATGATACGTGTTATTGGATTAATTTACAAAAATGTTCTTCGTCTCTAAGTTCATTACAGGAATGCATTGGTAGTGACACAAGAACGTTTAATCCAGAGATTGAATCAATAACCTGCTTACCCATCGCAGACAAAAAGAAGGTAAAAGTTTTTTGGAAATTTTTCTAGTAACTTCTAAAGCCAGAAATTTCAGAAAAATGTAATCAATGAAAACAAGTGGAAACATATCAAGGTAATGCAAGAGGGCTCCCAATTGACCGTCTACACAAGTGAAGAGTCGAAGGAAAGTTCACAACTTTTTGCCATCAATGACGTAGAACCCAAAAAAACGACCAGAGTCATAATGACCGGAAAACCAATTTTATGGAAAATGTTACATTGTATGTTTCACCATAATTTTTAATAACTTGTTAACGGACAATTATCGTTTGTGCAACATATGATAAACCATTCTTGTTTCCTTTTTAATTTTAGTTCAGTATATGGTAACTAATCAAACTACAACTGACAATCTTGGTCCAGAATTACACACAAAAAATGGTACAATATGCATTGCCATGTATGTGGCAATGTGTCGAGAATGCTACATAACATTGTCATTGAAAGATGCATTTACCAACATTACATACCATCCAAAAATCTATGCGAGTGAAGTGGTAAGTAACAACAATAACACTAAATATTAAGGGAATAAAATAACTTGCAGGAGTCCCTCAAGTGGAGAGAGATCAAGTATTTTGTCCGGAATCTCCCACCTGTAGTGTTGCTATACGTTTCAACTAATTTCGGGGGTACAAACCTAAACGTATCCAAACCTCTTTGGGCCATCGATGATGTTCGAAGCTGTCAAGAAGTTGGTAAGTTTTTACTGAAAAATTCAACAACTATACAATCAAATTTTACAATTTTTTATTTCAGAATATCGAGCAATAACTGCCAACATTTCCAGTTTCAAAAATTCGACTATTAATTGCCAAATTTTGTCGTCCGGCGAAATGATTGAACTAAAATCCAGCGTCGATGCAAAACTTACATTAAACAACCATTGCTCCGAAGACACAGTGGGTCAATTCTGCATACCTCGCAAATATATTAATTTTGGAAACTCAGAAGTTGGAATAAAAATTTGCGAAAATTATCAAAATCGAACAGTGTGTAGCTGCTCAGCTGGATACTTGGGAAACGACTGCGTAAAAGGTAAAGTTTCAACTGCTCCAATTTCAACAATTTAAGTTGTTACCAATTCTAACTTGCCCTCGAGGATTTTACGGCCATGAATGCAGCAAAACTTGCGGAAATTGCAAAGGGACTTGCGACAACATCGATGGTATTTGCGATAAATGCTCGGACGGATTTTTTGGTTTAAAATGCAACAAATGTATGTTTTACTTTACGCTGTAAATTGAGCCTTAGAAAAAGTCTTCTTTGTCCTCGACTCTTTCTGAAAATAATTTTTCGCAATTTTTATCATCCTTCCGACAAACCTTCTTTATGACTGCCTTTTTATTGTGCTTCCGATTCTCTTTTCAGCTTGTTCCGGTGGTTTTTATAGATCGGGTTGTAACGAGATCTGCGCACAATGCATCAATAGCACGTGCAACAATGTTGATGGTACTTGCTCTACTTGCATTGTTGGTTTTACAGGTCCAAAATGTGACAAACGTAGTTAGATCTCAAAGATTTTTCTCGATTGCAATAATTTTTATTCTAGCATGTCCAGCTGGTTCTTACGGCCAATTTTGCATTGGCTCGTGCGGTACCAAATGCTCCAGTGTTTGCAACCATGTAAACGGAAATTGCTCTTCTTGTTTAGACAACTTTAGTGGCCCGAAGTGCGAAATAGGTTACTTCTAATTAAATTTCGGTATTTAAATCTTAATTAGAAAAATCCGTTTTAGAACCATTCGACATGAGATTGTCCTACGGATTAATTGCTTTAATTTTATTATTAATTCTCGCATTAATACTTTATTTGGCGTAAGTACTTTAATAACGCTCTAAAACCAAATTTAAAAATGTGTTTCCTTGCAGATTGAGGCAAAAGAGAGTTGTTGAACCAAAAGGACCTAATAAGTTGTTAATGAGAAATATACCAAACTTGACGAACTATTCCCTTAGATTTAATTATTCTGTTTGTCAGACTACCGCTGAAGAAGTTTCAAAATTGCCTGTCAGCATTGATAATTTTGAACAACTTGTTCAGAATTTTGAAAATAATGACGAGATGAAAAGGGAGGTTCAGGTATGTTTCAAAACTTTCCAAAAAAATAACTCTAAATTAAGTTTCAGACACATTTCAAGTTTGAACCGACTTATTGCGAAATTTCCAATCTCCCAGGTAACTTAAGCTACTCCCTAATCATGAGTTAAATTATTGTTTTATTTATTTAAGGCCGCATCAAAAGTATTGACGATTCCTTATCTCCAAATACTTACAAAGTTGACGTAAATATTATTAAAATTTCAGTGATAAGTAGAAATTACACCAAGGGTTACAGGGTTACAACTTTCCGAACGCTTTCATTGTGATCACTAATCAAAATTTGGTGAATCCTTCGGATTTTTGGAAGTTTGTTTGGGACGAAAACATCAAGAACGTTGTAGTTCTAAATAACGACACTAAAGCTGAGGTAGCTTCCTTAAGTTATTAATGTAGGACACTAACTTGATTTTGATTTCAAGGAACAATTTAAAAATTTCTTTCCGAAAATCTGTAAAAGTTTTAAGGGAATTACCGTGACGCCGCTTTCAGCTTATTCGGGACTGTACCAAATAGAGCGGCGAGCTGAAAAATCAAAAGTGAGTGTTCTTCGGGTAATTTTAGGTATTAAAATGTTGGTTTTAGGTGTCTTGTTTCGAATTTACAGTTTGCATCAACGCTCCGCCAGCAGTCGCCGCTCAAAATTTGACGCCTATTTTGAGAGTACTCTTGAAAATGCCCTTAGAATCTCACTCTCCCATCCTCATTTGTTGCAAGTTAACTAAAGAAACTCCAACAGTTACTCGATTGTTTAAAATAATTTTCTAGGTCTAGTTACGCAGTTGGTATAATTCTGATTTCGGATATGTCTTTGCGAATGGCTTCTGATACAGGCTCGATAAATATTTTCAAGAATTTCGAACAACTTCGACACCAAATTTTCCATTTTCCAAACACTTTTGATTCGCTCAAACTAACCCTGGTTGCAATTCTCGAGTATTTAACGAATTTCAAGCACCCATTAACCTGCAATAATTTGGTCAATTTGAAGAACATTCTAAATTTGGATTTTGTCAAGCTGCAACGTCGTTGCCTCAAACTTTCGATAGAAAATGACAAAGAAAAACGGGTTAATAACAAAATTGATCCACATCCAGTTTTTGTGGACGGCTTCAGGACTTTGAAGAAATTTCTTGTTGCGGAACAACCAAACGAGTGGATTTCCATCGATTTTTGGAAAACCGTCATCAGTAACGACGTTACGGTCATAATTTCACTCAACGAAGTCAGTGATGAAAGCGTCACTTGCGCTCTGTGGCCCAACGAAAAGTATCCAGTTATAACCCCCGTTAGCTCGGTGACCATCCAACACTCGCAAACTTCAATTTTTGAAACTTACAAAATCACCAGTCTCAAAATGTATAGGACTCAAATGGACGTAAGTTGAAGAATTAATTTCTTGCTGCGTTATTGAGAGAAAATATTGCTCAGAATCTCCAGTCATTTCTACTCCTCAGTTTCAAATTTTCAACTATTTGATTTATTGGATGAAATCATTTGTGCAGCATTAATGGTTACAGGAGGAGAGATCGCTCCAAATCATTTCCCTGAACAACTGGAGACCAGGCCAACTGTTCCCCGATGACCCAGTGAACTTCCTAAAATTTCGAGATCAATCCGAAGTTCTCTGCAGAAACGCCCAACCTGCCATGGTGACTTGTCGGTAGGTCTTCCTCGATTTCCATTAACTCGACAAAAAGCTTGAATCTAATTACAGAGATGGCGTAACTGCTTGTGGAGTGTACGTCGCTTTGATGTTTCTAGTTGAAAAAATGAAGATAGACCGTATTTGGGATGTCGCAACAGCTGTCGAAATTGTCCGTCGCAACAGCAAAGAATTTTTGATTCACGAAGTATAAAAAATAACATCATTTTCTTTAATAATCGAGTTCTTGTAGGAACAACTCTCCTACCTCTACGAGATTGCCACAACATTTTTGAAGAATTTTGAAAACTATCAAAACTTCAAGTAACTTTATTTATAAAACTTTAACTCTGATTGTTTAATTTACTTATCTCTTAAGCTATAAAGAAAACATTAAAAAAAGTTTAAATGTAATCGTTTCTTTGGTCGCAAAACACCAACCCGCAAACCGACAGATAACAATTTACGTAACAAAAAGTGGATATGAGTAATTTTTAATCAGCAATAACAGTTAGTAAAATTTAAGTTGATGCACCGAAATGGCGATCAATCTCAAGAAAGTAGTTTTAAAAATTATCATTTTGTTGCTAACAACAATAAGTGTTGAGTCTTCCAACTCCAGTAATGAAATTTTCCTCGTATCACTAGAAAAAACTCGAGTTAAGTGCATCACCAATAGCTCCAACGCCCTGTCTTGGAACGTACCAACAACTAGCGTCGGTGACAAGTTCTTGAAACAAGGTACGCTGGAACCAGATCAAAAACAAAAAAATTATTTTACATTCATTGCAGTATCCGAATTTGTCCCTCAATCCTCTGGACAACACTTTTGTGATCTTAATAAATCAAAATTTTGCCGTCAACTTTGGCAAAAAGACTCATGGTTTTTAGATAACTCAATAACAGGGGTGGTTCGAGAACCGATTTTTGACCAAAGATGGGAAAGTAGATTTCCACGTTACAATTTTTCTCCATTTTCAATTACGACTTTTTAGCTTTGAAAACTTACTCCACCCAAGTCGAGGAAATTCTTGCTTTGATCATAAGGAAAACCAGTTACGTTGTCCCCTTCTCGGTGCGTTGTCAAAGAGGCGCCAAACTAATTTTAACCGACGGCCTTACTCGTTACTCGATTGGAATTCCAAATTTTTGGAATCAATTTGCCACTATAAGCAGATGCGTGAACAGTACAGTTGATTGTCCAAAATTTTCATATATTTCTGTCTTCAACCAGAATTTCTCCCCAAATACCAACGAGAATATTTGGAAGCACTACAAATTAATAGTTAAATCAAGAAATTTATCATTAATTTATCTCGACGATAATGGTGGCGAACATTCAATTTTAGAGTTCACCAATTTAGATTTTTTCACAAAATTTGATTTTTTCACACAAACTTTAGTACATGTTTCAACTGATGGCTTTGAGGGTTTATGGAAAATTCATCACGGTAAGTGCTGAGAAAAATTTCGAAAAGTCTCATTTTTATTTTAGACAAGTATCTGAGGACCAGCAGTGAAGGTTCTTGGACGTTAGGTCCTGATTTCGAGGTGTTCAATAAAACATTTTGTCTTTCGATTTTGGTGTCAATCTGCAAACACTGCACGCTCCAACTGACACTGAAGGACAGTAACTATTCAACCCAAATATTTAAAAACTCTCAAAATTTAAGGCGGTGGCAAGAAGTCAGGTTTGTGACGAACAACATTTCTGAGACAACGGTGCAACTTCAAGTTACCACAATAGTTGATGGTGATACTGACGGGATATTTTGGGCTATTAGTAACCCGAGACAGTGTCAAAAAGATGGTAATACGCCAAAAAAAAGGTCATTAATAATATTGATAAAATTCTAGAACTACGGGTTTTAACTCTGAAGAATTTTCAATATCAAGACCATTGCAATGCACTTTGTCAACTTTTCTCATTTAACAAGCAACCAATCAAGTTGGCCTTCAGAAATTTAGAAGAAAAACCGCAATCAATTGATACTTTTGGAAGAGCTTCATTATCCTGCAAGCAAGTTTATGGTAAAGAAAACTGTTCTCAAATAAAGATTTGTGAGGAAAACGATGGAAACATGATAACTTGTACCAAAATTGAAGGGTTTCCCAGCTGTTTATTAGGTAAAAATGTCAATAAGTAAGTGTTGCAGACATATCACTATTTGATTTTTAGACGAAAGCACAGAAGTGGTCAGTATTGTTCTCTACACTTCGCTGATACTTCTTACCTTGCTTTTGGTAATAGTAGCAATAATGTATATTGTGTGAGCAAAGTTATCCATTGCTACTAATTTTCTATTAATTTTCAAAATATTCCTTTCAGAAAAGTACGTAAACAAGGAGAACACTTAGGTACGTAATCACAGTTGAGTAAGTTTTTACTAAAATTTTCGGTTCAATTGCAGATGTAAATGAAACAAGTAACAGCAATCTGATAGTCAGACTCGTAAGGTCACCACCAAGAATTCGAGCGGCAAGAATGGTAGGTAGCTATTAAGCTAGAAGAAACAGAAATAGACAAGTTGTTTCAGGTCAAAGAAAAAGAATTGCTTTCAGAATGTATCACTATCGAAAACTTTGAAAACTACGTGCATAAGGCTGTGATGGAAAATCAATTTAGAAGACAATTTGAGGTATCAGTAATTTAAGATGTAAGCTAATCCCAAATTTTTAAAATTTACAAATTTCAGTTAATGTCGAAGACACAACCTTTGTACACAGAACTTGTAGATCCTGAAGGTAAGACCACGGTCATCTCTTCTTCGTAAAATAATACCCTCAATCGGTTGCAGTCTCCAACGTTGTTCTTGATGAAGTCAACGAAAACAACTACGTCGAAATATCAAGAGCCACCTACATTGACGTAAAAGCCTCAAAGAATTTATTTATTATCTGACTAATGCTGTGTTCTTCGCAGAGTTACAAGTGCTCGCGAGCTTTTATTATGACGCAACCAGGGCTTGAAGTAGCCCCAATGGCATTTTGGAAAATTATCTGGCAAGAGAACGTCAGAAACGTAGTAAAGTTGGACGAAGAAACAGTGAGTATTTTTTGAACTTTTCTGCTGCTCGAAATCTATCCAACAGTTTGCAGGAAAATTTTTGGCCAACCACCGAGGAAGAGATCAACATTGACGACATAAAAGTTCGTCTTGTAACCAGCAGAAACTTCACAAATTACGAATGGAAACTTTTTAAAGCGACTTTCAGGAAAAAAGAACGAGAAATTGCCCTCCTCACTTTTACCGAATGGCAGAACAACGCGTCTTTGTGTTCCCAAAAGTTAGCACCTTTCCTCCAAAAACTCCTGAAAATAACGCTTGATCCCAAATCCCCCATCTTGGTACAATCCAGGTATTCGTCTAACTTTCGAATTTACGATTTTAAAACAAACTTTTTAGCACTAAAGCAAATAGAAACGGAGCGGTTATTTTGGGCGACTCCTGCTTGAGGATGGCCGCTCAAGAAAATTCTATTGACGCTTTAAACATTTGGGGAAAAATGCGAAAACAGAAGGCAATAATTACGGAAGATCTCGAA
This sequence comes from Schizotus pectinicornis, assembly GCA_951805265.1. Classification (NCBI taxonomy): domain Eukaryota; kingdom Metazoa; phylum Arthropoda; class Insecta; order Coleoptera; family Pyrochroidae; genus Schizotus; species Schizotus pectinicornis. The sequence goes on along the minus strand of OX638204.1, from coordinate 1,827,458 downwards.
GCGTACAAATTGGCTCATTTTGCCGTTCTGGAATGCTTGATTAATTATCAGGGAGAAATTTCTTGTTTCGAACTAATCAACGAGATACGTCACGTCAAAACCAACGATTTCGTCAAACTACAAGCCAACTGCATCAAGAGTTTTGCACCACCACCCAACGACACACGTATCTACGAAAATATTGAACAGAACAGTAACGGTTTTATTCGTGCCTTCCCAGTGGACGGCTACCGGTTCCCTAATCGCTTCCTAGTGACGCAATATCCGACGCCGGCTCTTTTGTCCGAATTTTGGCAATTCGTAACCGAAAACGACGTGTCTGCGATAGTATCGTTGAATGAAATTGGTTCTGACGCAACAGTAATTATTCATCTATTTCGTAATTTCTAAAAAATTAACGTTTTTTTATTTAAAGTTAAAAGAGTTATGGCACAACGAGAAGGTGACGCAGCTGGACCAGGTCGAAGTAACCAGCGAATTCAAATTGACAACGCTCGCTTTAGCTACCACAAAAGTGAGATTCAACCACTGGTTAAATTGATGGTTTATTTTGATTTTGTAGCAAAACAAGCGAGTTCAGATAATTTGGAAAAAACACTGGGCAGCAAGCCAGTTGTTGCCCAAAAACGTCCACGGATTCCTGACGTTTTGGGAGAAATCTAGCGTGATTACACGAACATCCGGACAAGTTCTCGTCGTGTGTCGGTAGGTTTAAAGAAAAAATTTGAAAAAATGTAACCACTTTTCCAGAGATGGAGTAACTGCTTGCGGATTGTACATAGCGCTGTCTTTTCTCATAGAGAAAATGAAATTAGAGCAAACTTGCGACGTGGCAAAAGCAGTGGAGGTCGTCAGGTGCGGATGTCCTCATTTTTTAACTGAAAAGGTAACTTACCAAATAACATCAAGTAAAGCTTTTTTAACGAAAGTTTCAGGACCAACTACTGTTCTTGTATGAAGCCGTGTCTAATTATCTGAAACGTTTTGGAAACTATTCAAACTTTTTGTAATCGAAACCATTATCAGCAATAAATTCTACTATGCACCTTCAAATCATACTTCATTGCCATCTAATTTTTTTAGTAACCCAGGATGGTGGCGCAACAAGAACTGGCTTCAAATCTGCGAACAAATTCCCGGATTGAATCATTGAGATGGCAAAAACGTCGCGTTTCTTTGATTGAAAGCATTAGCTGCTATAAAATTTCAGAAGTTCGATAAGAAGCATTTCTGCTAACCATTTCGTCCGTTTGCAATTTACATCATAAAGAAGTCGGCACCGATAATTAACAAAGGCTCAGTAATGCTGTTCGAAAAGTCTTTCGTTTTTCTTTTGACCAAAACCAAATTTAAGACGGCTAGCTATTTGTGGATTGCTAACTGGTTTCTAGTGCTGGCGCCTGAAATCTGCGGAACCAACAATACAACACTGCATTAGTAGCTACCAACCTAGTAAGCTCTTCAGCAAAGCTCAAATAATCAACCCTATGATTGCTCACCTTTGTCGCCAAGTTAATCGATTGTGGTTTTATTATGGTTAATTTTGGTTCAATTTTTGTCGAGTCGCCTAAAAGAGTGAAGTTTGTTGAGCCGTTTTGAATGTGTTTTGGCTAATTTTGACGCTGTTGCAATTTTAAAATCGGGGCTGGTTAATTGGCCGCACTTTGGCTTTCTCCAATTCTTGGTTGGATACGAAACGGGCCCGAGAACAGCACCTGCTGCTTCTGAATAACTCGCAACGAGACGTGTTACGAAAAAAATAAGCTAAGAAGACCAAAAGGAACGAGGCAAAGTCACGTTTGGAAGAAGCGACCCAGCGGGACTGCCCACGGTCGAGTTTTTCCTGAAAAAATCCCAATCCCGACAACCCACCTCGATTCATTTAATTTCGCATCTCTGCACCCGGCCGTTTTATTATTACCAGGAGATATATGGAGCGTCTTTATGACGGTATGTGGTTTATGCTCGGGGATACGGCTAGGAAATTGAACGAGCACTTAGCGCACCTGCATCGATAATGACCCCAGGGCCGGACTGGGCCCAACATAAAACCCGATATCATTGCCCCGGCAACGTCACGTTTCAGGAAGTTTGTCTTTTGCATTTGTCGTCGATCCAAACGATATCGACGCCCGAACAATCTCAATTAGGAACAGTTATACGAGGCGTTGTCGGTGCATAAAAGGCACGGGAAAAATCCGGGTAATTGGTGGAAATGGCAGACGGAGTCAGTTGCTAAACATGACCTTTACGGTAAATTGAATGAGGTATCGTTCTATCATTCGGTTCAGGCTCAGGCGCGGGACCACTCTTCTATTGCGCTATTACTTCTCGAGTTACCATTAACTATGCCTCTAACCTCGACAGCAACAATTCCAACTAATTAGAGACCCAAACACGCCAATTTGGCGTTGGAAATTGCGTATTTATCATGTCAAACGTTGCAATTGGTTTTTAAAACTGAAGCAGAGATTAAGATAGATATGACCCGGCCAACAAATCACAGCCGATGCAGATAGGCCATAATTACTTTGTTCTACTTCTGGTCACTGATTGCACGCTACTTCATTAATTCGAACACTGAAACGTGCAGTTGCCGGTTCCACTTTTTTCAAAAGTTGTATTATAATCAATAATTCGAAAAACGAGAGCACCCAACATTACGGTCAAAAAAAAAAATTAAATCACTACGCTGACAACATTAAAATAGATACACCTATGCTAATTTGAGTCTAATAACTGCCTCTCCTTTTACTTGTTTTACTTTCTACGGCTGGCGTCAAGAGTTAATTCAGTATATCGTTGCAAGGACACTTCGCAAGGGGGTCAATAGTTGTCTTTGCATTTCAGAAACTCCATCGTTGATTAACCCAACCGAAATCAAGGTAACTTGATCCTCCTCGAAATCGCTCTTTAATAAGGGAATAATAAAAAATTTCGTATTGTCTCTTCAACAAAACGCGTCTCGAGTTCTGAACGAAACCATCGTTGAAAGCTTAAAGAAAACAATCATTGCTGTTGGCAGTTTCGACATATTAAGAACTTGTGAGGAAGGAAATGGTTAAAGGTTAAACGTATGGTGCTTTTTAGTTCGACTTTCCCCCTTCAAGGTTTTTTCTATCGTCTTATTAGATATTTAAAACTTACCTCAAACAATAGATAACAATAGATTATAATTTTTAAAAAAATTACTGCGTGACGTAACGCCGCAACCGGATTCAAGCACGCTGAAGATGATTTCCCAGAGAATCTCTTGCAAATTTGGCTAACGTCACACTGGGTTGAGCTGTAATTGATGGCGAGATAAGTAAAGAGATTCTGAGGCAATTAACTACCGACGTGCTTAAAAGTTCTTCAGTCCAAACTAATAATAATAAACTTGCTAAGTACTACTTAGAAGTTATCATTACGTGTTATTCTTATTAAAATGAAGGGAGGAATTTCCAACCTCTGAAAATCAACGCAAGACATTATTTATTATTTTGGTGCTACTGGCACGAGGCGTCAAATTTTCGTTGTTTGTTCCCCTCAACTATTGCAGTTCTTTCAGTTGAAGTATGCGGTTTTAATTGATTTTTGAACGGTGAGTCATTTTTTGATTGAAATAAATTGCACGTCTACTGCGAACCCTGACGAATTAATCGTCGTTAATGGCAGGCAACCACCTGACATTCCAAAGCGTTTCCCAAAGTGAAAGTTCCAAATTTGCAAATTTAGTTGCTTTTGTCATCTCCGCTAGCTTCAACCGCGCACCTCGTTGTCAAGCGACTGATAATAATTATTTACTCCCCTGCTGACAACTCTTCGTTCGAACGCCACTTCCTTATTCGCCATCACTCGACAGAAAAAAAAGATGAGGCTCTTGCAACGACTCGAAGTAATTAAAAGTATGATATAAATCAAGCTGGAATTACTCAATACTCACTTAATCAGACAAGATTTTGCACCGGGTTTTCATAATTGTTATTGTTCGGAAAAGTACCTAATTTTAATATTACATAATCTTAAATATTTCGCAATTTTGGCAAAAGTGCTTCACGAGTCAATTGTCGCCAATATTCAAGTTTGTGTTGGTAGAAAGCTTTGCAAAAAGCAAAATTTTACTTGCCGTTATTGATAGTTGGGCGTCCTCAACGTTGCAATTATCCACATCACTACTTTAGTATTTTACCCAACAAAGTTCTTGTCTAACAATTTTTTAACTAACTAACCGATAAGCAAAGTCGTTGACACAATAACATCGAGACACTTTTTGTTTGCGAATAATCCATTATTTGTGTCACGTAATCGCAGGCGACAGGTCCGTATTAAAATTGGAATTACCACCAAAGGGCACGGCTAGCTATTAATTTCAAGTAAAACCTACGAGGCATTGCAAAAATAGTTCTAATAAAAATAATTAGCATAATAATAATTAATAATTAGTTTTCAGAAAAAGTGGCGATCAGCAGGATGTTGTCTGTTAACTTTCCTTAAGAACCTCATGGATTAATTAAACGCGAGTACCTGTATATGCAAAAACTCCAGTTCTTCCTTAGAACAGATGAACATAGGAAAACTAATGACGGTCTTGTTTTAGAAAAAAAAACTCAGACTGTCTCTAATCCTGCTGATGCATCCTTACAAGTAGCTTACATCTAGCCAACGAACTGGGGCTTATGTCCTTACGAGTCTCCGATGCACTTTCAGTGTCTCTCTATATTTAGTCAACGAACTGCGAGTTGCTGCACTCGACTTATTTAAAGACCAAGCATGGCCCCATTGAGAACTTGCCTTAACCGCCGTCTCTAGTTGAGTTCCGAACCGCTGCGGCGCTTGCTGTTTTTTCGCATCACGACTCTTCGAATCTATCGCAGTTGCACCGCGACCAGTTGTCGGGAGAGCAGTGAACTTTTACCATCATTATGTTCACATTTTAACCGTGCGACCAATACACCAATCGGTTGTGCTTATGCAGGACCAATATCACCGAGTTATGCCACACTAAAGCTATCCTGCCCTGGAACCTGACCAGCGGGTTACTCGCTTGACCGCGTGGGTCTCCGGGCGAAAAACATTTTAAAATACAGTGAAAGTGACAAATTTTGGATTTTCCACTGGTAGTGGGTCTTCCACGTGCGAAACTCAAGTAAGTTATCCAATTTCGATTAATAATCAAGCGGGTAGCGTTGAAGCAATGCCGCCACCGCCAATTCCTGAACAACTCTACAGTGGTCATCGGAATTGATAAAAACTGGTCGCGAAGGCCGCTGGAAATGGGTGAAATAATTCAAAATATAATTGACATGACATAATACATTTGTATTTACATATCGGCTGTTGCATTACATTCATTTTCGCCCACCTCCGGCCGCTAATAGACATCGGACTACTCTGGAAATTTGCAATGTAAAATGAAAGACAAAATCCTCTATGGTGATAAATTTAGAAACCACCACTGGATTTCGTTATAGTCCGTAATTGAATGAAGCGATTTGCCTCGAGGCTGGCCGAAACCGAAATGATTTTCTTATTGGATGATTGGCAAATCGATTATCACTCAACTGAAACTTAAATTGTCAGATCCGTTGCTAATGAAAGTTTCGAGTCATGGCTTTGAACCCACAAAGGCCAAAATTGATTTCTAATCGCAACAACTTCTGAACAGTCCAAAATTGAAATTTTTGGGCGCCAAACTGCAACTTCCAAAAAATGAAGCTAGCAACCAAACCACGTGTTCATTATTTAAATGTATAAAAACGTGAGTTCCTGTAACATTATTTAATTAATAACGCAAAACTTATGCATAAATATTAATTCAATGATTCGAAGAACTGCAATAACAGTAATAACGTTTCTAATTTTACAATGTGCCTACGCGGCCGCGCGCGTCTGTGCGGGGCAATTAGATTTTTCAGAAACTCCTGTAAATTCCCCCATCATTTTTGGAATTTCCTGCTGAGCAGCAGGAACGATCTAAAAAGATCTTCCGATAATTTGCGGTTTTCGGCACCGTCACTGTTGTTAATCCAGCATCAACTCTAATTCGCCCACTTACCGATTTCCTACAACAAACCCCATTACATAATTCCCAGCGAAAAAACGTGAAACAAAGACGTATCGGCAAAAACTCCAATGACAAGTCATTAAAATAATAACAATAGCACCGTACTAGCAAAAAAAACTCGCACCATTATTACTATCGGCGCCATGTTTAGTGTAAATAATCCGGGCGTCGTTTTTGGTTACGCAACAAAAATGTTGAAAATTTTTCCGAAGTCGCTTGTTCAACAGTGGACGACGTAATTACAATGGCCGCTGACTGGATTCAATTTAAATTTCGAGCGTGTGAACATCGCGCATCAGTCCTTCAGATTTCCAAATCCCTCTTTCGGTTATCTCCATATAAATTAATTAGGATTTTGCCATGGGTACCGAGTAGCATTGTTGATTATTTCATGGGATAGACATGCGTGGGTTCCTATTTTTCGTGTCGCAATTGGAATTATGCAAACTCGAGGCGTTTTTACTTTTTTTCTTTCTACCAATGCGTTGTTGTGTTGCGATTCGGTGTTATTTATTTTGCATAATGCAAGGTTAATTGGTCGTTTTCGATAAAATCTGTATGGAGCGGATTAGGGCCCGAAAAAATTTGGGAGCAGTATTGATTGAGGTGTTGCTAATGTTGTCGGGGCGAAATAATTGCTTTGAATTGGAATTAATTGATTCTGATTGGCGTTTTAGGAGTTAATTAAGAGATAAGCTATCAGGTGTTAATAAATTCGAGACATTTTACAACGGTTACTCCGAACAGTTAGTAATTAACTTGATGAGAAATTGTGCCTCCGAACTTTCGGCGACAACTATATTTGAAACCATCAGCCCAATGGCGGCGATGAATAAGTTCCACTATCAGACGTCGGATTCTTGGATCACCCAACATGATTTTGCATCAGTTGTCCTTTCGCAGCCGATGGTGGCATAAGATCTATAGCATTATTTTGGAAGACAATTTTTCTTAATTTATTGTCACTGAAAATTGAAGATCTTTGAAGGTTACGTTTCAGGTTTAATAAAGCTTTTCCCTTTGGCCAGAAAATTGTTCTGTCGTCTTAAAGAAAATGAAGTGATTACACAAATTTGTTCAACATGAGAAAGTCTCATTTTTCAAATAAACAGCACTCTTCCATTCTCTATCCTACTTGAGTAAAAGCGACAAATGGAGTCGGACCTCCTCTTGCGTCCCCCAAATTCATAACTAAAAAGTGTGAAATGGAAGTTGTTAAATTTCAATCCCCTCATCAACCAATTTTATTATCCAATCTGCATATTCTATTAAATCGCCATTTTCGCAGTTGGAGCATTTAATTTTAATTGGTCTAATATCCCATCTGCTCCACTTTCACCCTCGATTTTTAACAAAGTTTCGAATCAACAATTTCCATAAATTGAACGTATTTTTAAGAATTTTTTCTCCGAACCAGCAAATGTGTTGTAGTAACCCACTCGATTTCCTTCGGCAAATCTCAAACGTGCTGACAATGGTTCAGCAACAATTGCACCAGTGACGTTTAATGGTTTTGGTGTCAAGGCGTCAGTTGCATTTAAAATGCCTACACACGGCTCGTTTCTCGCCACAACTACAGCCCGATTGAATAAATAATCACCGTTTGACAGTTGACTTTCTTGTTATTAAACCGACCGATGGGATTCTTGGTCCTCGAAAAAAAAAACGATAAAAATTCCGGTGAATTGGTGTTACAAAATTTTCATTGCGCACAAATCGATTTGCGGAATGCCGTCGGAGTTTTCTTCGTGGTAAAAGTCGTCGTTGGCCGAAGAGAAATTTCCTTTGTTATTGTTGTGGTTTTTCTTTCTATTGCAAACGTGGGCGGTTCGGTTGGTCTTAATCGAAAAAACGACGTAATTAAGACGGACAAAGGCGCGGAGAAAGCGCACTCTTTCCAGTAACAAAATTTTTCATCTTAATTGCCAAGTAGGTACTTTGGTTGTTGCTGATAAACGAAGAGAAAGAGACTCACGTTCCATCAAGTTGTCCGCTTGAGTAATATAGTCCCTCTAACGTAAAAGACTGGCATAATATGCAAATTGCGCGGTAACTGCATGCTTGTCGCAGTCGCGGCTCCTAACATTAATATTGCCATTAGGCCGGACCATTATTTAACCCGAGAGACGATAAATAATGGAGCTTAAGTAGAAACTTGCGTCTTTATCGACGAATTCTCATGGGGGCTGACGGCGGCAATTACCCTGCACTAATCAAGACGACGTCAAGGACCAATTACCAGATCTTGGTCGTTCGATACGTCAGCACCGGGGTGGAACACGATCGCCCAAAGCGAATCGAAGAAAATTCCTGGCTAATTTCTTGGATTAGCGTTCCACTCCGGACCTGCACTATATGGAAGGACCGTCGCTCATTTGTTACGTTGCAGTAGCTCCAGGTCGGTCCATTCGTCAATTATCGTTTACCAGCCTCATTTAAATTAGCCGCTGCAAGGCTTCAACTGGGTGATGAGCCCTATCCACCACGCAGTCTTTTGTTGCAGAAAGGTGAAGCATCATGCTTAGGGCCGAGCTGATTAGGCCTACACCGGTCAGCTTTTGGAGAGGCAAATGCTCTTGTCTGCCACCTGCAAAACAATTGAAGACCAAAAAATTTTTTTGCCGAAAGTCTTTAGCTACAACTGTAAAATTTAATGAATTGCTTCGACACTTTTCGCCGAGCTTTCCCATAAAAATCTGCGCATTTTTCCGTAATGAGCTTCCTAATCATGGATTTTTTAAATTAGCGCCGAGTTTTGCGACCGTTAATTAAAGAAGCCCCAGGTCGATTTCTGCACGTCCGTTACATAACACCAAATTTTGATAGTCAAATGGAGCCATAAAGTCCACTGTCTTGAGTCGCCAAAAAAAAAAACTTGATTGCTTCGAAAAATTTCAGGTATTTTTGAACAAAGTTCAGCGCAGCTTACCGTTAACATAATCTCAAATCTATTAACTTTATCGACTGCCGAAGCTATTATTCGTCATCGCGGATCCGATGACTCTGTTTATGTGGTGATTTAAGAGAAAAACTTGGACAGGGCGGAAAGTTGCGATTTTCCCACATCACTTTTAGCCAAATTTAGAATCCAATTAATTTCGGCGTTCGTTTTTTCTTGTCCATCCACAGTTACTGAACACCTATGGGGCATCGAGTCCACAAATCACCATTACGGAGAGTACCGTAATAATAATCGGCGCATAGATACCGGATATCTTTAATTAAGTGCCCGAGCAGCATTAATTAGAGCTTGGAACCCAGGATGCTAAGTCATCGATTAAATTGGTTCCATCGTCGCATGTACCATCGAAGACGAAGCAAAACCATGTCGGTTATTGTTGGAATTAATTTGATGTTTGGCACGTAATTTTAAGTGGCAGTAATAGCGACAACAACCAAAAGCGATTCGGCTAATCAATCGATTTGTCTTCCTGGCACCTACAATAATGATTGTAATTAAAAAAAATTAAGTGACAAGTCTGGAGAGATAACGACACGACGCAACAATGCAGGTCGATTTCGAATTTGAACCAAGAACTGGCGAGTGTGCAACAGGAAGATCGCCTGCAGGATTCTGGCCGTCAACTCTAACTGTAAAGTCTGTTTTATTCTCACGAACTGGTCCCGGTATCATCTGCCTGATCGCTTAATTACCGAAACCCGAATCAGCCACCGATTTTGCCTTCAACAATTAAAAATTTCAACTTGTCTTTCTCACATTAGTAACGTCGCCAAGTAGGCAACAATAATTTATGGTAATCTCCCGCCACAGTTGACGAAGCAATTTCACTTTTTTATTAATAATCCCTAATGGCTCCACTGTTACGGTTTGAAGAATGAAATTTCGTCGCTTCCGATGACGTGGCGTTTGGGAAAATTTTTGTTCGTTAACTATCAACAATTTAATTGTTGGCGAAGAGTGAAATTTTCGATGGTTATCGGGGACGATGGCATGTTTGATTTTGTTGGTAGACAATCAATTCGGTTTTACTGTTAATGTTGGAAGTAGATTTCCTGTTTTCAATAGGAAAAATCTGATACATGCAGAGGTTGTCGTCGCTTAAATCAAACAATATATCACGTGTGCGAGGTGATGGCGGCGGCTAGAGAGAACCCGTTAGGGTTCAAAGATCCGCCAAAATAGAGGCGAAGAGGGATCACCAGAATAACCGTGTTTGTTATTGTGTTGGTGGATTCTTGGGCACGGGTGTGAACAGAAGGCCTTCAACTTCCTGTCGGCGTTTCCGCTTCGGCTGCGAGCAGCTTATGGTAATTTTCGGATCCTCGTCGACACGAGTCGCATATACCTATGCACCCCTAGGTCTCGATATAATTTATCGAGACTTTCGCCCCGGCTATCTATCGGCTTGTGCCGGAGTTAGCTTTTTATCCCTCATCACCAGTCATCAGATTACGTTCACAGCAAATTCTAATTAAATTCAAAATTGTTGTTTTGGTGTTTTTACGTAGTTGCCGGACTAATCGTCAATCTCGACTTGCATAACACGCCATTTTCTCGACCAACAAACAAATTAATTACGAATTAACAGCTCGCGGTTTCGCAATAGCGTTGTCCAAATTTAGATTTAACAGCAATTTTAACGTCGATGACCAAAACGAAAAACCGAACTTCAATTACGTGACCGCGATTTCAACCGTTCTGATCGCTTCTTCCATTGTTGACGGCGACCGTTTCCGGTCGTGCCCCGACCCCGAATCGATTAATAGCTCCGGGTTCCGCGCCTAACGCATCGTCGGCATCTCTGGATCAACGTTGAGAATTTCACTTGCCCTTTGGCGAGGTTACCCAATCTATACTGACTAGTCGAGTTCCCGTACGGTACGCAACGCGATATGGGAGGAGCCTCCCACGTGGATGTGTTTTTGTATCGGATCTCTTCCTTGATGTTGTTCGGTGATGTAAGAATCAGAAGTGTAAATAAATAGTTGTTAATGGTTGGTGCCTGGCGCGCGGTCTGTTGGCGAGCGAGGACAATACCTTCAAGAAGGAGTGATGCATGGAGGAAATGGCGAGGAAATTATCTCGGTTGTAAGTATGTGGGTTTTAATTGCTCGATCAGATAAGGAGAGAAAAATGCGACAAGATTAGGTAAACGACGGTTAAATGAGCTATTTGTTAATACGAGGATAAGGCCGATGATGGTGTGGGGAAACACGACAAGCAGTGACTAACTTCCCACCAATCCAGTGTCAACTTCCGAGATTTTAGCCACTAGTTTGGTTTATTTTTGGTATCGGGATCAATTTTACCATCCCCCCTAGATCGACGATCTATAGATCATACCGAGGTCGTCGCTGTTTACAAAATTTGCTGCACCTCACAGATCTGACGACTTACTACCTAAATACTGATAAATACAAGAATAGTGGTGTGGTGGTAAAAAGATGAAGTGAAGAGGGGAACGAAGGAGAAGCAATACGTACGAAATAAATAATAATAATATAGATAATATTGAAAGGAAAAGAGGAGCGAACACAAGCACGGCAAGGTCAGAAGAGTTTCTTTTTGGCGGAAATGTTCTGGACGGGCTTCTTCGAGACAAAATGCGAAGTCCTGGTGAAAAAATTGATTTTAAGGCCGGATTCAGTTTAAACGATCGGTTTCACCTCGACGCAATTAAACGCAAAACCGACCAGAGCAATCATAAAACTTAACTGTAATTACACGAGAGTGCAAAATGGTCTTTAACGGCCGCTTTTAAGAGGAACAGCGGCTTTAATGTCCGTGGTAAGGCGCAAGAAGTCGCTTCTGTATCACAGCAATATCTACTGTTAGCCAGCTAATTATTATGCGGTTCCCCAGTTTCCCACATCGTCTATTCATCATAAGCGACGTTCAGGTAGGTGCCTAAGACAACATTAGGTCAATAAATTGTTGTTCCAAGACACAAATTAGAAAGATAAAAAAAAAAACGGACAAACAGCAATAAGGCACGATCTCGGGAGTAAATTAAACTTTCGCTTTTAATTGCATCAGTGGGTGAATTACGCGAATTAACGAAATTGCTTACAGCTCGGAAATGTCATTACATTTCATTGGCTGTAGGCGCAACAATCAGAGAAGGATTTGATGGCGAGAACCTTCACGAATAAATATGTCAAGCATAAAATTTGATTTATCGCCGCGCTCGTAAATATTAAATTCAATCGAATTTTTTGCGAAACTTCAACCAACAACTCAATCAATCCAATAGTCGAGAACTTAACTTTGCACAAACGATCCGAAAAAGTTAAAAATTCAAGGCACAATCGACGGAAGGATATAGATTACGATGATGGCGCGAGGTACAGTTAATGTAAACCGTACGAGACTCCACACACTGCCATTTATAATTATTGTTCGAAGTAGCGGTTTTCGAAACGAATCACTCATTAGATTAGCTAACACCGCCATTTAACGTTGTTAATTTATATGAATTTAGACGAGTAACTGCGAGGCGTTTACTCGCCGGTGATTTTTCACATTTGGGTCAATGTTTGTTGTTGTGGCAGTAATGCGAGCAATTAGACACGGTAAACCGGGCCGAAAATCAGACGGCATGTGTGAGTGACAAGTAACAATGGCCACAATTTGAACGTACCGTTGCGAATTCAAACAGAATCGCAAAGTGGCCAATTAGCCGAAATGGAAGGCAATTTCGGAAAATAGAAACCACAAAGTCACTCACCAATTGGGGACCGCGGGAACCTCCGCAAAAAGCCAAACCTTTCAGCCAAAAGACCAACACCAAAACTACTCAGTTCACTCATCGCCTCATTTACAACTAGGAAGTGCATCATGAGATGATGGAAGGTGTAAGTTGCTTGGGCGTTTAACTACCAGAAAGGTGCTCGCTTGGACATTATTCTTGACAAAAGTTATCAACATTTTCAAGTAATTTTCAAACTATTAACTTGAATGGAAGAGGGTGCTGGATTCTCGTTCTTAACCACCCCATCTGCTGGCTCCTCGCGGAATCGCTTCATCATCGCCAATACCAATTACGCAATCGATCCCATAGACACAGTGGTTCCCTCACCGTTACCTTCAAGACCTCTACGTCACCCGTTTCTAATATTGTGTTTAGTAACACCTGGGGAACGCCGGTGACTGGTTTAGTCGATCGACCTCAACTCCGTCGCGATTCTCAACGTTAGACCTTTTTGCTGCTAGTTCTTGTGCCAAGTTAAGAGTGATCGAGTTCGATTTCAAAGCGGCGGTCGTTGGTGGTGGTCGTTAACTATCGAATCAATTTCGTTACGAATTGCGACGATAAATTTTTCTGTCATTATCCGAGCCAGTGGACGTTCAGGACAACCTTAATTCTAGTTTATGGACAGGTGCTTAACGTAATTATAGACACAATGAGGCTTCATAAATTCTGCATCGTCCTGGAGACGGCGATTTGCCCGAAACTGAGGAGATGACGGAGGGTGCGATATTGACGCGATACGTAAGTATAGTACGGAGAAAAAATTGCGACCGCGGATCTAGAAATTGATCGATCATAAGGTGGTTGGTAGTCAGTCAGTAATAAAGTAGTTCGCGATTTGTTTGGTTCGACGCAAGAACCTGACGGTTGTCGTGGTTTAAATCATCGCGTCTAAACGGTGGCCGTGTGTCTGTTGCAAGAATTCTGCACTGCAGCAGGAGTCCTAGCAACTCGCAGGAGATATACGTCTTTTGAGCCGTCTGCATGGGCGATTACCATAAATTACGATGCACATTTACTCGGATAGAGCTCTTGACTAGACGTTTCCGTATTGCCATATGCCGGGATCCACCCACGTCGACCATCGGATAATGGAATATATAATGGCATAATGAAAAGCCAGACACATACTAACAACTTTACTACCGGCCACAACAATAAAGGGCATTTATGGGTTCTCACACTTTATCCCGCACAGATCTCGAAACGTCGCATTGTCCACCACGCAGCCCGGAAAACCTCTCGACAACGGAACGATAAGACTCGTTCGACCTTGAAGGAAATTGAAGATAAGACGACGATTTGCTAACGGAGCTCGATAAATTAGAATCGACCTTTCCTCGAACTTGTACATGGGTTCCGCTGGTAATCTACGGCCGGCCGTACCCACTCTTCGGTTAACAATCAACCCACGCGAGATTAACTAGACCGCTGTTAGGACAAGAATCGTCGATTTGTCGCCGTGTTGCGTAACATTTCAAAACCAGGTGTCTCGCGACCGAAGATTTGGAGGTTCCGTTCAAAACTCTATCTTACATCATTCGATCATCCAGTTATTCGGCTAAAGCGAAGCCACAATCAGAAATTTCGATGTTGCAACGGACAAGCAAAACTTGAGTAAATAACCTGACTCGCAGCTCCAGGGCTTGACGCCCACGAACATTGCTTCTTCCGCGTTTGGAACTCTAGAAACCGCGGAAAGCAACGACCCGGGTCTTTACCACTGAATTTTTGGAATTTTCTTTTTGGCTTCGTCGCTTGACCTCATTTTCCAATCTCCAGTTGTTTTTTCTTGCGGCAACCCTTTTGTCCGCTGGGTAGATCCTAACGGAATCTGCCACGACTCGCGATGAAAATTGTGCCCAACACGGATCACGACGCTCTACATTAAAATTCCGTCAAACCATTGTTCTGTCAATATTAAAATATGAGTTTTACGTAACTGTTGTTATTGTAGTGGTGTGCGTGGTTTACCAACAGCCTTTTAACTGTTCAACGCATCATTTTTGACACTTACTTTCTCCTCTTCGGTCCGCCACCTGCCAATTTTGCGGTCTTCGAAAAAACGCCATCAGGGACCTTCGAAAATATTTTCAACGCTCCATGAGAAAAACCGACAATGGCCGAACCGAAGGAAGGTTGTTTCGTTTAAGAAAAATTTCCTCAAGGATGTTTTAGCGAAAATTTCAGGACCATTACGTCATTGTGGTTAATCTCGCGTAAGATTCGACCATCAGGCACTTATTCCTTCAACAGAATTTACGTGTAAATCGGTCCCGCGTGATTAACTTGCCATTAGCAGTCCGGCACAAAGATATTGGACATAAAGCCGGGCCGTCGGTAATTTAATTTAAAATCCTGTTAGATACCTCGAGTCGATATGTTTGTGAATATGAAGACCATATGGCGGCGGCGCTGTTAATTGTGCGACAGCAACAACAGTGGTTGGAAGAGGACCGTGACAGGAAAACGCCATTAATAAAAGTGTGTTACTAGGCAATAAAGCAACAGTAAACCGAATCACATCAACAATCACTTTAAGTACAACTGGTGGCGAAACGCGCGGGGAAATCTAAAATCTGCATTTTCCAAACGCAACCAAGGGAAATTCAAGGATGATGAACACTTGGCGGAATTGATCGCGGTGCTTGATTTAACATGGAGATTAAAGCGAGTAATGTCTTTTTACTTGTGTGGAAAAAGTAATCAAGGTAACTGTAAGTTGTTGCATGGATTACGACAATTAATTTTTTACTTTGTATTCTTCGCGCCGCCGTTGAGGCGTGCGGCCATAAAACCGAAAAATCATCTATTAATTGTACGCGGGTTAACTGCCGTTTAAGATGTTATTAACAAGCAACGGGCTATTAACATTTTTCACACAAAAATCACGCCTTTAATTAGGTATTTATACAACGTGAAGTATTTACTGCTTGGGGATGGGCTATGGAGGGACTTCCATTATGTTGGCATCTTCTTCGAATAACTCGATAATTCTAAAAACAGAGACCAGTCAATATTTAATAAATTTTCTTTACCTCTTCGCACTGAATCAAAACTCCATTTGGAATTATCTCTTTTGCCATTCCTGAACTTAGTGATTCACAGTAATGCTGTGGTATCACGCATCGCTTTTGGTGTTCATCATCGAAAGGTGAACCATTGCATACGTGCTAGTTGTCCTCACGCGCTTACTTATGTCCAGGAATGGTCCAGGAATGTCTGTGACGTGTCACTTGTCCATTACTTTTGTCTTTCGTTTACTTGTGTCAGATAGTTGTCCTGCAAAACTTCTATGTGGCATGCAAATAGATATGCCCTTTATAGGGCATCTAGTTAGATAGATGTTCTCTATTCTTTTAGAAGTATTGTTTAAACTTTTTTCCGGTCCTCGGGGCGATTAGGCCCGATCCTGGCCTTCTCGCAATTGGGAAATAGTAAATATTTAATTCAATGACAGCGGAAGACGATAGCCCGCCCATATGATGCACAAAACGAAAACACTACACCTTCACGAACCATATCACGTTGTCGGTTTACTCACGTGAGTAATTTATTTGGGTCCCACGCACTTGCAAAATCGCCATGAATGAAAACATCAACGTAAAACACTAAACCACGTTTCATAAAAAGACAAATGAATTAATAAACAAAACAACAGTCTCCTTGAAATTGTCCACAATAACAGAAATTAAGTCACAAAACTTCAATTGTAGCTAGAGCAAGTCAGCAAAATAAGTTTCACAATAACTCGGTCCGGTCCTGGCAAATTTTCGAAAAGTCCATTGACCCGCTCCTCTTCCTCATTATCTGTATCATAAATAAAAGCGAGATTAACGCATTGAAAGTGCAAGAATGAATTGTGAAAATAATTAGTTTTTAATCCACGGGGAAGCCGCACACCGCCAAATTACCAATTTTAATTAAATTATGCCCGGAGCTAATGCAAAAATAAATATTCAAACGACACAGTCATCTTCGCATAGAATAAGCGGCTTGTCCCGACACACAAAAAAAAAAACTAAATGTGAAAAGTCAATGAAATATAAAAGACAAAAAAAAAACGAGTTCAAAGACATCACCTGATCGTTTTTTTCTCGTCTTCTTCTGCCATCAGTCGGCGAGCTGTCAAAATTTTCGCCACTGAAACGCTTTGAGTGTCCTGAAAGGATTACACGCATCGTTAGGTTTATTAAGCAAATAAGTTTCACTTTTGTCCGGTGTTGGAGGTGTTCGAACTCGATTCGCAAGTTTTTGGTTGTTAGGGCGTCTGTAATTAAACAGTTAGGTGGTAATTGGATGTGGGAAAGAGCGTGATTAACGGAAACGTCAAAAACGTTTAATTCGGTGGATGGGAGACGAGGATTGTTGTAATAACGTCGGTAATCGACCGTGCTGTTATAATTACTGCCATCAATTGTTAATTTGATTAGTTTGCATAACTGCACCGGCCGGTGTAGTGACGTTCGAAGGAAATCCTTTAGAGCCGGCTCGGATTAATCACGACGCGTAGAGGGGGCGGCGGTGGTGGAGACGGGGTCGCGCATTTCTGACCCCCCGACAACGGTAAATCCACAGATATGGAAATAATTACAAATATGTAAATCACGTCCGACGAATTCCGCATATTTTAGACGTTAATCCTGAATTATTGGCCAAGAATGGACGCCGGATGGAACTTTGACCTTAAGGGTACTCGCGACTTGTAGAGAAAAGATTCGAGATATTGAAGGCGAAAGGCTTTTGACGATGCGGTAAGCTCTTTGTAACGACGATTCTGAACTCGCTCGAACTCCACTCGCATGCGAATTAGTCACCAGGGCAAAGTTGGAACCCAAACTTTCCAAGATCTTTGAAGCTATCTCAAGAGCCGGGCATGAACTGGATTTTGACTCTTGTTGGGACCTAAAATCGTTCCAACTTCCGAAATTTTTTTGCAATGACTATAAATTTATGTTGTGCTTTAGTCTCTATTTTGGCGAAGAAAATTTTTAATCTACTGGATCGCGTGCCAGACCTCTGTCATCCGCAGGGAATAGGAAGAGCCTGATGGTCCATTTGAACTTGAACCACTTAAAGAGAATCTAATTGATAGTGGCGCTCAATCTGTCTCCTCTTTTAGAAGAACCTTGACTTGTGGCGCAGGTTAATTGTGCTTCATGCTTTCCTTAGGCTCTCGACGACTGCACTGAAGATGAACAACACAAAATTGCGAAATTCTGCAATGCCAATGCCAGCCATTACCTTGTCAAGTTTCAAGCTAGGTGTACGCCGGAATAGATACACCTATCATTTTATGATAATTACGTAATTTTAACGACAACCATTTACGGCTCCGGGGTAAGGCGGACCTTGGCCGCTAGGGCCTTGCTGTTAGTTATTTTTCCATTTCTGTACCACGTAATTTTAATGACAACTATTTATTGCATAACTTTAATTGTTTCCTTCACTTCTCACCACAACTCCCATAAAAGGACATGACAATGCACCTGAAGACTTTCAAGCCGTAAAGTCTTTATTGTATTTTTACGACAAAAATTTTCACATCTCTTTCGTGTTGCGCAACTCGACGATATTACCGAATCACTTTTGCTGGCGTATGGATGCTGCAAGTACCACAACCCATCATCATCATCTCAACCTCCTCCAACCACGTCGTTCCGTCTTATTTGCATACTTTCCCTCTCGAAACTTCCATCATCATATTATTATAGGTACATATACATGTGTAGCGGACGACACGACACACATACGAAAAAACAAGAGTCGATCGACGAAAATCCTGCGTCGTGTCGATTTTATCGTCGCTTCTCCACGGCATCGAGGTCCTGCCCGAAGACTCTGCAGATAACAACCACCATCAGATCACCGGGCCGATAAAAGAGATCAGACAGCGAGCGCCCACGCGAACCAGAATCACGCGTTCGAAGTCATTGCCATTGTGACCTTGGCTTAACCCGTGCGCCTCTGCCCTGATGCCCAGCGCGCGGCCTTTGTTCTAAAGCGACGTTCACGCTTTCGCAAAGACGGTCCATGCGACCGTCCATCGCACCTCTTCAACAGAAGTCCAAAGACGAGATTCTGCAAAAGAAGGGAGTTCTGGCAAGGCACTTCCTGCGAATCCTTCTTTTAAAGGATTTGTTTCACCAAAGTTCTCCATCATTTCTTCTTTGAAACGGTAGTGCTTTTCCCATCATCAATCTCTGTACTTCAATAAGAATGACTATTCAAAGATCTTGGTTTGGAGTTTTGGTAACAAGTAGATTTAGACCCAAGACTTCCCATGTGCGAAACTTCTTTGGGGAGAGAATGAGGATCAACTTTCTATTCATGAACACAGTTTTGCAAGCTAAAATTGTGGAAGGTGTGTCGCTGCTCTGGTGCCTTTATAAATTGACAATGACAGACGTAAATTGGCGTGTTAACTCCAGAAGTGCAGGCCGACTGTAGAGTTAGATCAAGAAGTCGCCGCCTAATAAAATATTTATTAGCCAACAACAAAGAGAGCGCGAGGAGGAAGCAACTTGCTACTTGCCGCTCAACGACTGTTATCGCACTCGACGTAAAATAGCAACCACCTAATAACCACTCTTGGTCATTAATGGTGCAATTCGGGTGAGCAGCCTCTTTGCAATCATCTTCAACTGAAGCGGTTATGCAGATATTTAAAAATGGTCGGATCGAACCAGCTCCATAAAACTGTCAAAGGTTTTTGGTCTGGTCGATACTCTCCTTGTAATTAACTCTTTTTCTCTTGGTCTTCTCGGTGGTGGCGTGTGGGATTACGTTTTATTATGCGTGCTGCATAATAGTTTCATGGTTTTATGTGATGGCAATTATGCTAAGTGTGATGGTCGGGTTAATGTTTGGATATGACAACAATGAACCCTCTTGAAACAACAACAATGAAACGACGTTGATGAGGTGTCCGAAAGTTTCGATGGTGTGAAAGGAACAAAAAGATTAGCTGATGGGACTGTTGAACCGAACATCGATGGTTAAGTAACGGGGTCGGGTGGCGATTTCGGCGATTTTTATTTTTATGGGCGCTTAAATGGTGTACTGATCCGGTTTTTGGCGAGGGCACTTGTTCAAACCGCAATGCCGAATGTGGTTACGATAACGTTTTAAGATTTTTGCAAAAATAATTCGTGAACCAACAACCAAATGAACAAATTTTGGATACTTTGAAGAAAGCGTCCAAGTCGTCAGAATAACGTTACTAGTTGTAATTTCGTGGCTAAAACAAAGAAGAAATGAAACGCGGTTACTATATTAAAGTCACGATTATCGTAAATAAGCCCACCTACACCGTCCCATAAACGTATTTTTTATTGCTATAAAAATTTCGCAAGTTTCTTAATCGGTCCAGGTTCCAAGTGTCATAATTATGACCATTTATAAACGTCCCGAGGGCGAGGTCGAGTTGCGGTAGTTTTATAGAAAAATAAGCTTAACTGGCCTCCGAACCAAAAAAAAATTATTAAGTAGTCAGTATCAAAGCATTTAAGCAGTAACTATTTTATAAATAATAAATTTAAAGTCGGGAGGCCGCCGTTATCCAGCCGCGTTGTTCGGTTACGCGTACGAAACATCAAGATTCTTCATAGAAGATGCAGGATTTAACGAGCCTCGCTCTTCATGTTTGCGCGATTTCCACGGAATTACCTTCCAATTTTATGCCGGTTTTGTGCGAAATCATATGAGCGTAAGCAATCCGATGTTGCGGTACATACGGACACGTTTACGGTTTTGTTGGCACAATTTCTCTCGACAGTCCCCATTTGTTGCCGATTTATTTCGTTAAAAGTCCCTCTCGATCCGGATTGGTGGCGAAATATTGCGATAATACGATCTAATCATCGCGGCGGCATTTGCATACCTATATGAGCGTTCTTTGTTTGCAATGGGTTTCGGTGAGCAAGAGGCAGGTGTTCATTGAACGAAACTTGTTTGTTGTTGCACTTCTATCGTTCTAATGCCTCGCAGGAAAAATCCTTGAAATCCGCGATTACTCTCCGTTTTAACGACCAACAAATTGGAAAATTGGGACAATCGAGGAATTTGCGTGGTGATTCAGAGGGTGTCACAACTTGCCAGATGGAAGAAGAAATAAAACGAAACGACGAACGGTCGTTGTGCCCTTATATGAAAGCAGTATGCAGAATCGAGGGTGACATTGTTGCCTTATTGTTGTTTTAACATTATGCATAACAGAATTATGTAAGGTGCCCGAAGTAATTTATGGCCCAATCAAAGCTGCGTGGCCTTTTTGCCGGCTAACCAAATAAAATTGAAGTGTTCAACCTCGTCTGGCGTTTGCTTTATTGGTTTAAAATGTTTGTCTTTATCCGTTTCACTTAAAGACTTAAAGTAATTACTATCTCGCCCGAAGCCACCGGTGAAGTCAACAATCCCTCCTCGGTCCTCATGTAAAATTTTTGACATTTCCGCTCTTCTGTCTACTTACAAAAAAAATCTACATTGAAGAAGATGGAGAAATTGGTCTTCTTAAATAAATGCTGCAGAATCTCCAGCAGGCCGAGCTGCATGTTAAAGAGTTGATGGCAGTAAGTGGTTGGAAGAATGCAGGCGGCGAGATTATTGTTTTCAGTAGTTGCAAGCGCGTAATTTATTTATAATCATAACGGCCGCGTGTACACACAGATCTGAATACAATTAAAGTGGTTTCAGCCTTCCTCCATCAACTCCACATACATTACGAAACGCCAATAACTGGTTTCATTTCGTATTGTACCTACTTGGAATAGACAACATAAATTTTCTCGATTATCACAAAAAAATGGCCAACGCACACATAGGTAGGCAACTCAAGGCTGCACGTTTCGCACACGACCGAACACGTGCACGAAAAACTCCAACATAGTCCACCACGTAGATATAGCAGAGCCCCAGGACCAATAAATTTCACACTCGACTTTTTCCCAATCCCCAAAACTAGGACATTGATATTTTAATTGCAATCGAATCTAATTTTCCGCCGAATCAACAAAACGATTTGCCTTGAAACCGGCAATTGAGCAGGAAGTTAATTAATGATTGATTAAATAAATACAGGGTGTAACCGAAATAAGTACATTAATTTTAACTAGTGGTAGAATTCATCAAAACAATTTTTTTTTCTATGTACCATTTTTTTGAAATCGGTTTTTTTTAAATCATTTTTCCCCCCTACAAATTGACGAGCCTCTTATGAAATGCTCCAACAAAGAACAATAATAATACAATTAATTCATAAGGTAATCTTGTTGACTAGGTAACGTTGCTTCCAGTGGCGTGTAAGAAAATTGTGTAAGATTTTAAAATAATTTTAACTCAAAAACTAAAACGTTTTTGAAAAAAAATTATTAAGAAAAGTTTTTCGTCTTAAAGAGTTCTATTAGCAGTTAAAATTAATGTACTTATTTCGGTTACACCTGTATAAATAAATAAATAAATAAATAAATAAATAAATAAATAAATAAATAAATAAATAAATAAATAAATGAATGAATGAATGAATGAATGAATGAATGAATGAATGAATGAATGAATGAATGAATGAATGAATGAATGAATGAATGAATGAATGAATGAATGAATGAATGAATGAATGAATGAATGAATGAATGAATGAATGAATGAATGAATGAATGAATGAATGAATGAATGAATGAATGAATGAATAAATAAATAAATAAATAAATAAATAAATAAATAAATAAATAAATAAATAAATAAATAAATAAATAAATAAATAAATAAATAAATAAATAAATAAATAAATAAATAAATAAATAAATAAATAAATAAATAAATAAATAAATAAATAAATAAATAAATAAATAAATAAATAAATAAATAATAAATAATTTGTTTTGCAGGAGAGGGGCGGTTTCGGTGACAATGTAGAAGCTACTCCTACAATGTTCTCGAACGCTACCATATCGTCGAAGAGCAGCTCGAGCAGGAGCGCCAACAGTTGCAGCAGGAACTCGTCGATGCCGTCGTTGCGGATGCGCAACCCTCTATCGCCGAAAACCTCCTACAACCCGTTGTTCCGGCACTCGGACGCCCTAACCAGCTTCGACGCCTCCCATTTCATTTTCCAGGAGCAGAAACGCGGCAAAGACGGCAAGAAGAACCCCGTTTTGCGCCGGTACAACTCGCACGATTCCAGTGCCAACTTCGACGATGTCCGACAGGAATCCAAGGACAACACGCCGGACTCGACGAAAAGTCGTGGCGGATCAGAGGCGGGGGAGAAGAAAAGACAGGAGTACGAGGCGAGGGACTTTCTGGAGAGGTACTCGTTGCCGAGGGTCGTGCGGGTGGGAGGAGGCGAGCCGGTGCTGCTGTACAGGTGCTTTGATAGTTTTACCAAAATTCAAGCGAGAGCTGTGGTCGGGAAGAAGGGCAGGGAGAGGACTGACGACCACATCCTGCACTTTCCCGAAGGATACTCAGGTGAGCCAGAAAGAAAAAATTTTAAGAAAAATTTCAATATGTACATTTTCAAAATTGGTCAACCATAAGTGAATTTGAAAGAAAAAATCTTTCTATAGTAGTTTGGTTGGAGTCAGAGTTCATTCATTAGAAAGTCTACAGCTGTCCAAGTGCAAGAAATTTTGTTCTGCGCCCGGAATGGAATGTTCACCTGGATGTCTTCCATCCTCTAGAATTCGTTACGTGATAACTTTGTTATGAAATTTTATTGATGGTTTTAAATTAATTTTTATGGTTGTACAAATCTTGTGGTTCCCTCCTGTCACTCGTTGAGTCCTCCAGTTTCACTTTCTTTCGCCTCTTAATGGTTCCGCCTGGTTTTCTCGTTCCACTAAACGGAATTTACTGCATACCTCCAAATAGCTTTTAGTTTCTCGGATGCTCCCGGGTGGTCCCTGTTGTAATTAATTGGGATTTCGTAACGACACCTCGTGACGTGTGTTAACAAACGTCGCTCCACTTGCCGCAGTTTACGTGAGAACTCGGAAAAATTATGACACTGCCGTAGTTTTTTTCCTCATCATTCGCGTGCGAAATGCATTTTGAATTTTCCCACCCGCAACAATCACCATCGCTATTCCCATAAGTTCTCGTTGCACCGCCTTTGGACATCAATGCACAAACAAACGACGATTTCGCCATTTGTGCCTACCACAATGAAAATCGGGTCAAATTGCATAAGGTCATCCGTGGTTTGTCATTGTGTCGATTTTACACAGCAATTAAAAAACTCCCATATTTAAGGAATTAAAATATCGTTGGGCAATTACGGGGATGAGGTCGAGATTAACAAACCGACAACAATCGGGTTAAGAAATAACTTATGCAAAAATTACGTGTATCGTCGAAAACCCAATTAGGCTCGAAGCGGACCGTTATGGTTTTATTGCTGCGAATTAGAATCGTTTTTTGGTCAATTACCCAGTTGTTGGTGAGGCCGCAACGAGCCTCATTGTTTGTTTCAATCGGACACTCTGTATGAAGCTTTGCGGCGGTGCTTTGGAAGTTTTAGAAATTTCTGTTGCGTTATTGAAGCGCGCCCATCCTTGACCACAAAAGTCGTTGTTAATGCGAGTATTATGTTGGAGCTTATCAACTTATGGTTCACAATCTCTGTTATTACGGTGTCAGTGTGAGTGCTAAATTAATCAAACGCATGTATCTAATTGAGTTTTGAGACCAGACAACTTTGTCCAGTCGGGCGCTATTGGCGCCCATCAGCGATGGTTGCGATTTTCCACCAACACGGGCCGGACTAAAAGTTATTGCCACTTGACGACTCTCGCCCGAAGATATTGAACTCTTCACATTTGCGTTAGCCAGAAGCAATAAACCATTAAATGGGAGATCTTCCGCGCTTCAAGATCAAGTCTTTGTTAAAGAACTAGAATTTTTCTTTTTTAAATTAGAGGGTTGAGTGGTTGTAGCGGTCGAAGAAAATTGGGTTTCATTTAAATTTCGTAACGTCAGTTGGAATAACTGAAACGGTTTTGAGGTCGCCGTGTCGAATTGTCGATTGTAAATAATTAATACCTATCGCAATTCGCGCAATTTCAGGTGTGTGCATGCGGGCGGTACCTATGCTAACCTCGTTGGGTAGAAAGCACTCACTACTGTTTTTAAACGACTAAATATGGGCCTACGATAAATTAATATCAACGACGAGTGTGTTATCTGCGTCGAGATTACGCAACCAACTTTCCCTCGAAATGACATAAAAACAAATTTGCACCAATTACGGATCGAAAGAGAGTCCACCGCGTCTGTCATCAGTCGAGACGGTCGGCTTTCAGGTGGAGACCGTCGATGACGATTCTTCTGACTTTGCCAGTGCAGGAAGCGAGTCGACGGCCTCTTCCCCGCAGGCTTCGCATTTTTCGCGGTCCCACTTGGGTGGCAATTTTTAACCAAACAAGACCAAGCAAAATTACTAAGAAAAGTCCCAACAGCCACGACCGAATCAAATTTTTGTGGCCCTTCTCGATTTTGAAAGGAAGTGCTTTGGTTTTAATCAGTTTTGACCATAAAGTCCTTGAACCGTGGGGAAGTTGCTTTAGAATCATCAATGCATAAAGGTGTCTGTGCAATTTTAGTTTGTTTTTTACCATCTTTTCGTAAGCATTCAGAATTCTGATACCTGACGAATCGCCGCCGCCTTGATCCGACCGTCCCCATTTCTCAGTATTTCACACCTACCAACCACAGCCCATAGCCATCCTCCGGATAATGCCGAGAACCGAAAACCATCCTTCTTTCCCACAACCATTTCGCAGAACAACTTTAAACAATAAAAACTTTGCCTAATTAACAGCGCGAATTTCGGTTCAAACCATCACGAACGCCGCCGCGCTGTCACAGTCTAATAACAACCTAAAATTTGTTTTTTTTTCTCCTTCGACAGGTTGGTTTTCTTTGACGAACGAAAAGGGGGAAAAAACCGCCATAGTCCACACGTCCATCCTGCAACTCGTCCGGGAACAAGTCTGCTCGTTCATCAGCATGCAACCTTTCACGGCGTACGCTACCCAAACGGCAGATGCCTCCGGTAAGAAAGAAAAGCCAACGTTCCAACGATTTTGTCAAGGGATCGCGAAAGTCGTGCCGCTTTTAACGTTTAGTCATGCAGCTTTTCGCTCATTTGTTTGCGCAATGATCGATGAACCGAAACGACAACTTTTTTAACCGTTGCAACAAATCGAGAAACAGCCGGACAGGAACAATCGGCTAATTTGCTTAAATTAACGAAGCGTTAACTAAATCAGTTTTTTTTTTATTTCTTTTCGTTTTCCAGACGGGAAAGTGCAATACTTGAAGACGCAAGTGAGGGCCGGTCAATTGTTCCAGTTGAGGGCGGTTTTCCAACACAAAGAACGGCCGGACGGCGGCAAGAACTCGACGAGGTCCTCCAGGATATCGCGATCGGTCAGGGACAAGGATCTGGCCAATCGTTACGCTCAACTAGTTAGCCAAAACAATCAAGTGAGTGTGTTTATGGTCATTGAGAGGCGATATGAGAACTGGGGGGACATGTCTCAAATATTCCTGCAGCCGACATAGCTGCGCACGATATTGCATAACAGCAGCTGCGTTCCCGGCTTTACGTGATTTATGGGAATTAGTGGCGCTAATACGTGTAGAAGAGCTTTCAAGGATTTCTTGTTGCTGGGATTTGCCTCTAATTGCCGCTGCAGAACGACAGATTGGAAAAAGCTTTCATTGCTAAAGGTGGGGTCACACCAATAGTCTGCTGTACTTTGTTAGAGGAAAAAAACTAGCTATCGTATATTTTTCTTTTGGTCAAGCATTAGCATGAATGGGAAGAAAGTTCAAAATTTGGGTTCTCACTGCTGGACAATTTGGTTGATATCGAGGTTTAGGGGCCAGTTGTGGAGGCTCTACTATTGTTGTTTTTGCAGGAATTGTACGTTCCCTTGACGGTAAAGGGAGAGTTTTACGAAATTCACAGTTCGATGAAGGCTCGCGTCTGCTTTCCCGGCATGCTGGACAAGACGGGGCCCCTGGCGCTGGACAAGGACTGCCTTTACAAGATAACGCACCTGCTGAGGAGAGTGGCGCTTCCGGTCAAAGCCAAGCTGATCACCGGCCCCCTCCCCCCCGGCTTACCCAAAGATTTCACAGGTAATTCCCATAAAACTCCCGTTTTATCGCTCGCCAACATTGTTGCCGCTTCGAGAATAAATAACACAGACGCAAGTTGATTTAGCGGCCATCTCGCCTCGGCACCTGCAAAAATCTGTACAAAGCCCGACCAATGCGCTTTCCGAGAAATAATTGACAGGTTTTAAAACATATACGCAATTTATAACCGAGAGCCGAAGCAATAAAAATGGCCATTGCAGCGGCTCGCAGTGAATCACGGCGAGCGTTGAAAATTTAATGGTCGCATTTTTCCAGACACCTTCATCTTGGAGAGCAAGTTCCAAGAGCCCTTGATGGTAACCTGCACGTTGCCACCTCCCAACCAAGACACCATCCACCACCAGATCAGCTGCGTCAACCTCAATTCCAACGTGAAAATCGCCAAAAACATCCTCGGTTTCGATTCAGAGAACCGCCTCTTCAAATCGCAGCGACTCCAAGCGGCTCTGGCGTTTTGTCACAAAAACGTCGAGAGTTGGTACAGAGAAGTCCGGATCGCTCCCGGATTCAAGCCGCCAACGACGTGCGAGGACTGCGGCAAAGTCACGAACGAGTGTGAAGGGAGCTGCGCGAGAAAAAGCGACGACGGTGATAAACAAATAATTAGCAAAGAAGTTCTGGAGAAATTTCCGAAACCTAAGAAATGGTACAAGCATTTCAAGTTATTGAGCAAAAACGAGGCCGCGCCCCAATTCACCGATTTGCGCGACCCCATGGAAGGAATGGAAAAAGGAAAAAGTATCGAGAGGTACAAAGACATGTCCAAGCTGATCGAGGAGAAATTCGGAAAGAAGAGCTACAACCCAGTCAAGAAATCCGCCAGTTTCATGTTTTCAACCAAACGCATCGATTTAGAGGAAACTCGCACCACCAACAACGCAGCTCTATTAAAGTGCCAAAGCCTCGACACCCAGCTCTACTCAATCGACGAAACCACGTCGAAAACGAACTTATCAGATAGTTTAAGTTACGATTTTCAAATGTGCATTTTAGACGAAAACGAAGCCGTCCGCCAGTCATTGAGGAACCACTCGCAGACGAAATTAGACGAAATCAAGCCGGTCGAACCGGTCAGACTCAAAACCAAACCCGACTTAATACCGACGTTACCGAAGCAAGAACAATCCTTCATCACGGAACGTCTCTGCAACGAGTTCCACGTCAAAACCAAAGTACAAAAGAAGCAATTCGGCAAAGCCGAAACGAGACTTAGCGCCAGAAACCTGCACCCGAAGAACCTGACGGTTTTTCAGCCCGAAACCGTGATCGTTCAGGTGCACGAAGTTAGGAAGGACGATAGTTTTATTAACGTCGACGATATCCCTTATAGTCACGTGGCCGACGAGACGCCGCGGAAAAATTCAGAAGCCGAAAACATTTACGCGGAAATCTGCGAAACTGAGGCTTGCTCTTGTGATAAGTTGTGCGAGTGTAAAAACAGGACTAAAAGCGAATGTTGTTACGTTAAATTGGGGTCGAATGGAGATAGTGTGACGCAATCGGATTCGGATGAAGCCATCTACAATACGTTGCGATGATTGCGGATACTTTTATTTAATTTAGGCTAAGCTGTAACGATTTTCCTACCTAACAATAAAATATTTAATTGATTGCTGGTTTTTGGGAGTCAGTTGAACAATTCTTGACGCCGTCTGAAGCGGCTTCGGGGTGTCCTTAACCCTCGATCAAAAGGAGCGAAAAAATCACACTCGTTTTCACCCGGCGCCTCCGCCATTTGTAGCCACCGCCGACCGGAGTTTTAAAGACTTTTTAAATTAAATATTTTTTATTTTTATTTACTTTCTCTTTCTCACATAAACAAATTAGCGACACCTTTTTAATAATAACAAATTAACAAACTACTTTATTATTCACCTTTATGCAACCATTAACTAAGAGTTGCCACGTACGCTCTAACGAACCTCAATACTCTCTCTTTATGATCCGAGCTCATATTTTCGATCGTTAGTTCCAAAGAAGCTTTGCTGTTTTCTTCGAAGGCTTCAAAGTTTTTGTCTATTGAGGCAACGTCAATGAAAAAAATTGGCATGATCCAAAGTCCGCAAATGAGTCCAAATGGAGCAAAAGTTTTCATTTCGGCCTCTAACCACTCCATTGTTAAATTGGCGGATAGATTACGTAAATCTTTGGTGTTATTTACAAGTTCGTTTAGGTAATATTGAAGAAATTCTGTTTTATGTTCCAGAAAGAAATCGGGGTCTAAGTTAACGTAGAAAAAGTAACATAAGTCTAGTGCTGGAGATGCAAGACGCATCCCTTGGAAGTCGATGAGTTTAACGTTTGAATCTGCCATCAAAAAGTTATTGAGCCAAAGATCGCGATGATTTAAAACTCTAATTATACTGGGACGACCGAGAAGATTCAATTGTAACTCCATAACATTTTGTTTCATATCCTGCAGCATCTCTTTAGTTTTGACACAATTCACTAGACGTATCGCAATTTCGATGGCACGTTCTTGAGTTGCAAAGACAGAAAGTTTTTTGTCGGTTCTATAAACCACTTCTTCTACTTTACTTGTTAAGCTCTTAAATAATTCCGGTTTTACGTTTTGTAGACGTATTGATGCGGAATGTAGATTAGCTATTTCCTGAAAAATATTTTCCATAAAATCTTTTATTGATCGAACTCAAATTGCTACTTACGGATATGATTAATTTAATATTCCCCACATTTAAGGCTGACGTTGGGGAAAGATTGTCGAAATCTTTTTCTGCAAGGTCTTCCAAGATAATTAGATTATCCGAAGAATAAATCTTTCGCGGAACAGCTAAAATTTTTGAACTAAATTTGTTTAGATTTGGCAGAATTTCGCTGTAAGCCTTATTCTCGTTTCTGAAAGCTGCATTGCAGTTAAAGGTGTCCACATAAACCGGATCTCTCGGTATTGTTTTCACTACAAAACTCTCGCTGAAGTCTATAAAAAAAAACTGGGTACTTAAATAAGTTTTTTTTAAGTAGAACGTTACTCTTTTCTCCTTTAATTCCACTAACACGACACTTAAACACGTGAGCTATAAAGCTGGTGATTCGTTTTTCACTAATTTCTACCTTAGTGATTTGGACTGAGTGATAGTGTTTTTCCAAAATTTCACGAATTTCACTCTTTACCTCGGTTTGTTCGAACATCTCAACTTCGTTAACGTTACGCAAGTAGGAAAATTGCTAGTTAGAAATATTTTCCGATTTAAATGCAAGGTCATACTGCAATTGAATGCAGCAACGCAATATATTTATGATCATGACTCTATTGTTAGTCCTAATAGTTTTCAAAGATTTTCCTAAATTAAGTAAGATAAGATTAACTACTTTGTCTCTTCCTTCATTAACTTATTGTTTAATACAACCAACAATAATTTCAGGATAGTCTAACTTCACACAAAGCCTGCTGACTGTTTTTTGTAATTACTTCTGCATATATCAAAATTTATATTTAAAGCAGCGCAATTTGTTGCACAAATAACT
This sequence comes from Schizotus pectinicornis, assembly GCA_951805265.1. NCBI lineage: Eukaryota > Metazoa > Arthropoda > Insecta > Coleoptera > Pyrochroidae > Schizotus > Schizotus pectinicornis. The sequence continues at coordinate 1,797,047 of OX638204.1, read as the reverse complement.
CTTAAACCTACATAATGTATAATGTCCTTGCAGACTAATTGCGTGCAGTCAAGGTTTATTATATTTACTGCAAGTTCCTTACATAAGTACTAAGTGCAAGTGCATTTAAAATTAATCTGGTATGCGCAGTTAGAGGCTATTTTCCGCAAGTTATCATCAAGTGAACAAACTTTCCAATAAACATGAATCTATGAAAATGATTCCATTACACAGAGGCACCAAAATCAGCTAATAATAAAATGTCACATCATATATTGCATAAATATAGCAAGACCTCCATAGAAAGAATCACACAAAGGAAACATATAATACGAAATTTTGGATGTTACGTACAAAGAAAAAATAACAATAATAAGAAAAAACTTTTACTATCCATGTTCAGAAAACAAATCTGTCAAACCATAAGAATCGCTAGCGCTAACTTTGCTTTTAAAAAATTTTCCATCAACTTCCACACCACCATAACAACTAAGGAAATCACAGTCTTCTTCGTCTTTTGGTTTTAAACATTGATAAACGTCGTCTCTACCACTGTAATCACAGTCTAACAAACACGTCCGCTCAAATTTTTGAGAACAATACAATTTGGGGGCTATTTGAAAATTCTCATAAAGAAACGTTAATACTTCATCAAAAGTTTGGAGATTATTAAAAAATTTTCTTTGTCTATTCGTCAAAATCTTTTCCATCATAAAAACTAAATGGTGGTGAAAACATTGGAATGGCAAATTCTTGGACTTCTCCACAATAGTGTCTATGTCGCATCTGGTCGAGTTCAAAGTGGTATTGAAATAAATATTAACCCATAATTGAACGCATTCTACAGGAGTGACTGTTTCACCCTCGAAAAGAGCTGGATTTGTTAGCAGACCATTAGCCACCATTACACCTAAAATAATTAGAATCTTTGTTAATTTTTCAATCAAGTACCATTAAAAATCAAACCTTTACACTTAGTAGCTTTATTTAACTCGTAACAATCCTTTAAACTTTTGACACCCCCATTAGCTACTATTGGAATGTAGACATTTTCATTAACTAACTTAAGAGCTTCTAGATCAATTTCCCCAGTTAATTGGTCAGGAGTACGACTGTGAACCGTTAAAAAGTCAGCACCGCAATGCTCCAATTGTCTGCAAAGTTCTACTGTTTTCCTGCAATTTAAGTCCAAAATTATTTCAAATTTAGCACAAAAAACATCAATACCTCAAATCTGCACATAGCCTCATTTTCACGCTAACCGTAAACGGTTTAGTGATTTGATTGCGACATTGTCGAGTCAAATCGTGGATTAGTTCAGGATTCTCCAACATAATACAGCCTAGACCTTGTTTCTTTGCCCAACGCTGGGGGCATCCACAATTTAAATCTACCCCGTTACAATAGGGAGCTACCAAATGAGCGGCACCCACGAAGTCATGAACGGTATTGGCAGCAAATTGAGTAATCAACGGGAAATCATCTGAAAAATTCCAAATTACATTGTCCCTAGAAAATTAGACCAATTCAACCTAAATTTGTTGTAAATTCGTTGTTGCGAGCTTTCAAACTTTTGCAGAAAGAATCGGCGAGGATCATGGGAGTGAAACACAAGTCGCACCCAAATTGCCTCACTAAAGTCCTGAATTGTAATCTGGAAAGAAGCAAATTGGATTTTGGCCAACCAAAACTTAATAAAATTACTTGCTGTATCGCACCATGGGGGCACAAATTTTTACTATTTCATTGTTCTGGAATAAATCCATGACGTTTTGAGGTTCCTTCATCGTAATTAAATTGGTACAAATCCTTAAACAATTATTTATTTGAAGCGTCTGACAGGCGCCAGAAAGTTGGGTTATATTTACGTGGCTTCCTTCGGCTGCCATTAGACCGAAAAGTGACAGCTAACACTTATTCCATTAGTTCGAATGAATTGCGGCAAATTTAAAATTTAAATTCAGGACCGGACTACTGATCCACCACGATGTTAGTTTAAAAGATTATACATAATTACATAATCTTCATAATGTGTTCATAATGTTTGTTTGTAAAATCTTTAACTATAGCGGCTTTTAATAAAAATGGAAATTTAAGTTATGATCCAGTTTTAACGAATGAATGCTGAAGATTCAAGAAAGCCGACTGTAATCGCAAAGTATTATTGATTTTTTGCATTTTGTCTTAATTTTTACAACACCAAAGCGTAATTTGAGCAGAAAATAAAAATTTTCGTTGCGACTCCAACATCTTTGGATAATCTAAAAACTGAATTAAGATACCGTTTCAATTTATTCCGCTGAAAATGTTTGCCTAAATCCTCTTTTGTTTTCAGCCAACGAAATTACACTAATGAACAACTACTTTTCTGCCAACATTAAGGACCATCAGACATTTCCCTCCCCTTTCGTCCTGTCATCACAACTTTTAATTCCCTGGACCCCCGAAACAAACTCCACCCATCAGGCGTGCCGAATCCTTACAGGGTGGCGCATCAAATTGTTCCTCCTCTCATTTACGTCCCTTCTCTCGCCCCCACCATTTCGTCCTCTTAGTTAATCGTCCTTACACTCGTTGCAGCGGCGCTGTCGTCGCTGGAGAGTGTCCCGCAAATTGTATATTATCACTAAAGCTCGTAATTTAATTGTTCACTTAAAACAACTAATAACAGTGCACAGATGTGTTTAACTTTTCAACTGATTGATGGGCCATTGTTGTAAAGACGACGGCGCGATTCGAGAAGACGTGAAAGAGGACAGGGACGGACCGGAAAATCGTCGATTGTTGTTTTTGGTGCAAATATACTGCGACGGTGGTGGACGATTGTGGCCCGGGGGTTGCTAGTTGTGGTTTGAAGGATTGAGTCAATTTCGGACCAAATGTTGTACAACGTTTCCACCTATTCTGATTATACGCCGCTGCCGTCCTACGAAGAGGTAAGTGAAAAAGAATTTTTTCAGGGCGAGACGGCGACGCCTCAAGTTGACAGTGGGTCTATCTTATCGAATTGGGTGTATTACTAGAAGAGATAAGGACAGTTCTCCATTTACAGCGACTCAAAACCTCCTTCTATTATAATTATGCAATTGGGTGATGCATCAGTAATTTTGTTATTAATATTCCTGATGGTAGCTTCTTCGACTAATTTCTGATAAAGCGCCACCTTCCACCTTTGGATACCTAAGTAGGCGGGTAGGGTGCGACTGACCAGTTTGATTTGGTATTATGGCATCAACAATGTTTATCAATAAACTCTCTTTGGATTGTAATTCAATATCCATTTTTTGTCAATGCATTTTTGAATTCTATTTATCACTCTTTCTGGTAGATTTGAGTAGAATACGGAGAGCTCAACTAAATTGCAATCAATTTGAAACGTTTTTCCTGTAGTTTCTAACAGAAACTCCCATAATTTGATGATCTGTTTCAAAATAAAGAATTTTTTTTGTTAAATGTTAAAAGGTAACATTATATAATCAGCTAATCGAAGCTTCGACTTGTTTTCTAAAATTAATATAAAGATATTTAATATTATAAGAAAAGCTTTTCTGTGCAAACGTTTTTATCCGAATTCTTACAATAAAAAATCCAAGTTAATTTTATTAAAATAATCATGTAAAATGTGCGATTTCACCAACATTATTATTTTTTTAAAGGCCATCAGATTTAAAAAAATATGGCGTTAATAAATTCAAGATTGTTTACAAAGAGATGAAAGTAGCAACCGGAGGTTTAATAATTTCGTTTGAAACTGACTTGTCGGAATACCTTCAAAATTTGCATGAACCCGTTTTTATCAATCATGCAGATGAATGAAAATTGGCTCCATTCACTGCCTGCGCTAATTGGCGGCGGTGATAAAATTAAATAACGCCACCTACGGAATGATAGCATAAAAACGCCGCTATAAACGATTATTTTGTTTGCACTTTTGACAACTGTAGAATACGAATTGTGTTATAAACATTGTGATTTTATGGCCCATCAAAACTTTATTGGAAAAAGTGACACGACTAATTACAGCGATAAACAAAAATTATGTTAATTCCCCAATGGAACGTTAGTGGAAACCTGTTGTGGTCTCCTAAGCGAGAACGGTCGGAAAACTGATAAAAACGATGCAAAAAACATGACCTCAAATTACCAAAAAACATCACAACCGATGACTGGTATCAAAATTTTAGATTAACTAGGTAAACAACTGTTGGGTAACGTTGCGGGTTATGGTGGCAAAGAGAGTTATCAAAAAATTTAGTTTTGTGAGATTGAGGTCTTCCACCTCTTCGTTTTCGCTGAAACTCTTCAGAGCGTGCAGTAGTCTCGAAAAAAATGCATGAGCACCACGGTTCCCATGATAGTAGACAGTAATTTTGATGACTTTGTTCCAGTTTCTTTTCTACGCATTTCTAAGCCAACTAGGCGACGTCCATTCAGCAAAAGTTGCACCAAAAGCACTTGCGTCACCTCATTTTCAGATCCCTATATTATAGGCTGGTAAAGTGCATAGGTACACAAACACGCGCTTTACAGGCCGATGCTTTCGACGATATGCTGTCGCAACAACATTACGGCTTTATTATGCGCTATTTGCTGAATTTTCAGCAAGATCCCAAGGTTAGCAGAGCAATGCTGATCGAGTTGGACGCTTTTAGGTGACGCTACGAATTAATAAGTTGGCCTCGCTTCGACGACGAAGACCTGATTTTTTTTTCAAAGTTCTCGGATTGTCGATATTTTAAAAAAAAGAAGGCTGACTTGGGCAATTTTTTTTAATAATGCTCTGAATTTCCAGGTCTTTTGAGGCAAACAAATTTACGAAATATAAAAATTTGTAGGTATTTTTCTATTGATTGATGACTGTCTTCTGTATTCTATCTATTGGTCTAATGAGAAGACCCACAAACGAGGTCTAAATGTTGCATAAGTGCCGGTGGAATGGCCGGCGTGTTATCCAACACCTGAAAACATGACAATAGGTGTTTAAATCGTTGTACACACAAATTTGTCATGCGATACTACCAAGCGATATTTCACTGTTGGTGTTGTCGACCGTGCGTGTGGCCACACAATCCTCTTCGAATCCCATAAATTCTTTTTATTATCACTTCATCTCCGAATTAAATATGAACGAGGCAGCAAGCGGGCGAATTTACAATAATTTAAAAATGCCAACTGTTGACTGAGCCAACAACCAAAAAGGGAAAAAAATGTCGTCTCGAATTAAAATTCGTTTTTCCCTCTGCCTGCATTACAATAAAGGAAAATATTTGAGATTTCAGCCTCGTTATCAGTTAATTCTCGACATAATTTCAGAAGGAGCCAACTTAACAACAACAATATTTACAATAACCAAGTGTATCGAATTGCTCGCTTTCCACGCCACATTTTCAACTCACATATACGATTACATGATTCACGAAATGGCACCGCCACTCTGCCCAGATAAAATTAATCTAATTTATTTCTTCATACAACAAACAATCATTCCACCAGTGTGACTCTACGTTATTTAACAACACCCACACCCATCACCTATCTGTTATCAAATTATTTCGCAGGCGTCTTCGGTGACTTCCAGAAACGGATTGGGAGAATTATTTCGTTTGCGACGATGATGTATAGCACGACGAAGAGGAAGTGTTCAGGCATCATTACGGCCCGGGATAAATACAGGGGCGGCGTTTATAACTTCCGTATGGGTGTCGTTTTAAAATTTATGACGTTGACAATTTCTGAATCTGATAAAAAACTGAACGATGCGTACATGGAGGGATGGTGGCGGCTTTATAACGAGCCCCTCAGCGGCCGATCTACCATAAATTACGAGCTTTCCCAAACTACCGACAGCTGTTCGGGATGAATCAGGCGCGGAAAACGGGAACGCGCCGCCAGTTCGGCCTCGCCATCAACCGGCCAATTGTTTAATAGTTTAGTTGAGTTAGAAATTTTGATATTTTCTCCAATTCAATTAAAATTGGTCGAATCTCCAAAATTTCAACAAAGTCATTCAAGAGTATTAGAATCGTCGTGGACGAAAGAAAAGAATTACGCGACAGGGAGAGAACGCGCCAGATCCAAGTCGACGGTCTGGGAGTGTCCAAATTTTTTCCGTGGTTAGGCCCTTCAAACAAACTTTTTTGCGTTCGTCTTTCGTGTGACCGACCATCCCAGCTATTAATTTTTGTACCACCTGTTGCGCAATAATAATATTGATTGCTTAGACTAGACTAGTGTTCCAAGATAATTATGTAACAATAATAATTATGTAAGTAACATGAGTGGCCTCCTTTTTGGACGGTTATTATAAATGTTTACGTTTTGCTTACCGATTATGCGATTCTTCTGTTATATCGGCCTTATTCAACTGGTGCTCCTGTAATCAGAAATTACTCGTCAGCTTTTTTGTTGTCAAATTCCGTAGGATAATTTGCGAAACCATCTGGTCTTTCCGTTGCCACCTTTTTAAAACGAAATTTATACGATTGCCAACACACCTGCCGTCGAAATATCGAAACGGTCCGTATTTTATCGGCCGCCGACGTTTTGATTTTATGTCCTCGGACGCGTGATAATTAAATAAAAACTCTTTTATGTGCGACACCTTCGAGGCGTTTATATGACTCGGAAAAAATTGTAGTGTCTTCCTAATAGCGCGGTGATAGTTTATGTGGCATTAACCCCTGATTTGTAGGAATTCCAGGCATATTCGAGTTTTTTAGGCATCTTCCTGTACCTCCGTGCGTGTGATGTCTAAATGCGACCGCGTATCAAGTGACATGCTGACGTTTATGGCTATATATACGAATTGGGGAAGGTAAATAACTAAATACCCCCTCATGCAACCAAAAGACGACTATTCGGTGATCGTGACGCACCTCCATTACCTCCACTTCCAATTAGATATTTAGGTCGTAGACCCAACTAGGACCGCGTTAGGAACAAATAACCACGCAGAGTCCTGTCGCAACCAGAAAACCATAATTTGGTCAAGCATCCAGTCTCCTGCTACCTACAAGTTTCGGTGCCTAAACATAATCTAGATAAGTACTCGTCGGATATTGGGAGCCACTTGGTTGGAGAGTAACTTGACATCTTTTCTTCATGCGAGATGAACCCGATTATTTGGCGACCCACGCAACTTATAATAACGTAAGTAGGTACTTATCCAGTATGCAGGAGCCACCTTGAGGATCTCTTGACAGCAACACGGCTACCTAACAACAATAGATAATGACTGATTTCCAGATGGGACGAGCGATAGCGCTTCTATAGATCGGAGGGGAGACTAGTTCACAAAAACTTTAGCGACATTGAAAAAGGCACATGACTGATTTCCGATCAGAGCCGCTGCTAATAGACTATGGCAACTGGAGGCAACAAACAACGGTCCGAAGATCTTCGGCAATCATTTTTTTTTTTCGTGCTAGCCACGCCGGCTTATTAAAATTATAAGGCTACGTTCGTTCCCCTTGTAAAGACGTCCTCGAGGGACTAATAACGTTAGCACTTATCGCCGGATAATGAAATTTGCCACTGGATCTGATACACAATTATAAATTCCATTGCAATTGGATTTCCTTGTAATCGGATACCTCCGTAGCGACGCTCTCCGCGCATCACCATCATCCACATTCCCTTCGCTTTGGTGATGCTGCGATGGGGGCGTCGTCGATATTATCTCGCTGTTATTTCCTCTTGTTTTGGGCCGCAATTCAATTTGTTGGCGCTGCTATAATTACGTTTCTAGCACTCAAACATGTGGCTGTTTCACACTCGCAAGTACCACGCCTATATACAGGAGGAACCGGGAGGAACAGTCTTCATGTTTGCAGCCGAATTTGTCTTCAAAACCAGGGGACAAAAAATTGCAGAATTTACGGGGCTCATTATACGAGGGCCGTGTCAGTAAATAGTTGGCGCAAGACAAGTGACCACTCTAGCCACCGCAAGAATTAAAATATATTTTTTAAATTTATACAAAACTACTAAAAAGTCAAAGTTGTTCTTGATTACAAATTTTATTTATGTAGATATGCAAGGGTTAACCAAGAGAACCTGGCCTCCAAAAATTGTAGATATGCGCAGTGTCGTAGTGCGTCGCGCATCTGGGAGGCCAAGTTATCTTGGCCAAATCGTAGGTATGTAACTACAAATAGTTTGAAATCGCGAAATTTTTAGTCCTTTGGGAAGTATATGTAGGTATTCTAAAAAAACAATAGGGAGGAGATATTTTTGAAAAACTCAAAGTAGTCTGCTACCAAAATATATTTTCGAAAAATTAAAACACGCAAAGTCTACAAAATTCTTTTCCGCCAACATTGTAATTGTGAATTAACGAGGCAACTTATCTTATAATCCTTCGCGTTCTTGAGGCATTCGTTTCCAGCCCACTGGGCCATGTTTGCCATTGGCGACTTGCGGTTTCGCTTGCCATTGTCTACCGCAAACAGGTTTACTTCCAACTTAAACACCGCAAATTTCCCCATTATGCAGAAAATAACGAAAATAATTAAATCCACTTCACGATTTGACCGTTAACGACGAACCTGTATGGAGGAATAGGTTTCGTTCTAATTTCATTGTTAAAAATCCGATTCTTTTTCCTCTCCCCATCCAGTTCTCATGACCGGCCACCGGCCATTCTCGCCTTCCCCATCATCACCATAATCTCCCGAAATTAACACATGTATATTTCGGGCAAAAATTTTCAATGGCGTTTGTGTGGATGCGGCTCCGCATCCACGCTACCACAAAAAAACGATTGTAGTGACTGATGGGAAGAACGGAAACAGTTGTCAGAACCGGCGGTCGCTTGGACGTGTCAATCACTTGAGCTGTCGCTGTCAAATCTAACATTGAGATTTACTCAGCCAGCCAGTCTCGGGATGTTCTCCGTGTGTGTGTTTGTATAAATGCGTTATTTCAGTAATGTGCGTTCACCAAAAACAATGATCTCAATTTGGTCCTTGTCCTCTGGTAACTGCCGTTGTCAAGGTGGGTGATGCTGATTGGAACGGACACTAATGCCGGTTATTTGCCAGGATAACACGCGTATACCTAGCAATTATTTGATTAACGACCCCCGAACCCCATCAGCCGCCAACTTAATTACGTGGCCGTCCCCCCGAGAAACTCCCCCGTTGAAAGGTCGCGTGGTGGTTCAAGGTTGACGTCTGATTGAAAATTATGCAACGTGACGCATTTATTCGGCATCAATTTAGCCGATGCTAACGCAACAAGGGTTGTTATCCCGACGGAGAGGAAAAGTGTCTATCCAATAACGTTGGATAAAAGAGTCTTCGGGGACTAAATTAAATCACGCGATCCCCGGTGATAACGCAACTAACAAGTTTTTAAATTAATTACATCTTCACGGACTAATTAAAAAAAAAAAATGTTTGACAAAATCTTCCGGAATCGATGAAGTTCGGGGATCGTGTTACGAACAAAGAACCTTCAGCAACAATCAAAAGGCCATTATGTCGAACTTTAGGGCGTCGCACCTAAAAAAAAAAAACAACCTGATGCGTGATCACATAAAACACGCTATTTAAACTATTAGCAGGGTAACGAAAAGACATCGACAGGGCCCCATTGTGACGGTTCGGAAACACAATGGACCAGTACCGTGATTACTGGAGGATGCTCGAAAATAGATCGAATTACTCGGGCCGGGTTCGGCATGATGGTGGATCGTATCAAAGGTGGAATCTGCAAATTTGATCAGGAGGGCATTGTGCTAATGGTCGCTCTGCAAATGCTGGTTGCGGCAGGATCCGCCAATTTCAGCCTGCCCTGGATAGCCCGTTTGACAGACAGTTTCCTTCAACCCAAATTCTACAGGCCAAAATTTTTCTTCTGGAATTACTTTCAATATTACTTTTCAAGCGAATTAAAAAAAAAACATTACTGCACTGATGAAGCACGCAGCATCTCCATACGCAACAAACTTGAAGTGTTTCAGAAGCTCAGCGCAAAGTTTCTAAGCCACCCTCGTTAGTTTTGTAGCGGAAGCCGTATCGTTTTTTTAATTATCCATACAGTTCAATAATTTTCCTATTAGCGACATCGCTTTTTCTTGGCTATAATTGAACGACTTCCTCGCTAATAAATAAACGGCTTGGACAAATTTATACACGGTGTGTAACTTTATCCGAAGCTTGTCACGAGACTATCGCACACGGGACGTGAGTCGATTTAGATTACAAGTAGACACAGCACACAGCTAAGCAGATGAGTTGCGGGTTGTTGGGTGCGATGATGGCATTTTAGTTTCTTTTTTTTTTCTTTAATCGTACGGCAGGCTGTGCGGGCGGTTGAACCCCATAACCACGGCTCGATGACCACGTCACAATCGATATTTTTCAAATTTTCGAGTTAGAAAAAAGCTATTAAATTCTCTCCTACTAACAATTATCGATAATTAGGTTCGTTATTAGCGAATCTTGTTATCGAACAGGACGGGAGTTCACATCGTGACACCCCGCTGGTTGATGATGATGCGTACGTTCGACCGTCGTTGTTGCTCTCTCTGTGATGTGTTCTCTTGTCGGATGTTCTGTGTGTATAAATAGGGAGCCGCTTGCTGATATCAAATTACGCCATTATTCTGCTCCAGCCACCCTTACCTGTCTCTGCCTGCCTCACCTTTACACGCGTACACATGCAAGTTGGGAGCTTTGCGCTAGTCCTCTAGGACGCTGCTCATTTCGACCGCACAGCTGAATTCCGGATCGATCAAAAGCCCCTAACTGTTGTTCTACGCTCCCCGGACTTTTTTTTCACAATTTAGCTTTATCAATCAAAATTAACAACAATAATTATTATAGAAGTTTCTTTTTGAGACGAGCCTCCACTGTCCCGTCAACTACCTGATTTCGCATCCCCAGTGATTTGTCCGGGGATTTAGCAAAGAGGGCCTAAACAGTCATCGAACATTGCTCGTAAACAGAAGTAATGTCCTTTGTTAAAAGCAGACCGGGGATCTTCCGCATGATTACGTCCTCACGCAAAGCTCGTGCTTCGCTATCGGCGGAATCTTCGAAACAGAACTTCGGCGCCTCACCACCATCGTATCGTAGACAAATTAACCATCACCCACCGAAAATATTTTAATTGGATTTGCCGTCCGTCACGAAAGCGTCATCAGCATCGAATTTAGAAAACGACGTAGTGTCGCGATGTCCTAATCCGAGGAGGAAGTGGGCGCTTGAAGGGTTTCGGCATTTCTTGATGCGTGAGCCACATCCGGTTGATGGGCTTCTGAACGCTTCACCAAACTCGACGACATTCAAAAATTGCGCGTATAAGGCTTCGCTTAGATGGCCTAACTATAATTGGTGTTAAAGGTGGAATCGCTTTAAGATCATCCATATTGACAACTTGCAGGAGGGTTGCGCGGGGGAGAATTGTCGATTTAGTTAAAATTTGTGGGAAAAGTAAAAATTCAAGTTCTCAGCTGTAAAACGTTTCTTAGAAATTATAATAAGAAATTAGGGTGTTTCACCCTTTAGCGCCCGGGTAATGTTGTGTTAGGGAAATGGGCCGAACGGGAATTTGTGGCGGTTTCGGCTATATTGGGAGCGGAAGGGTTAGGTAAATAGAGCCTTTCTTAAAACCCCATAGCGGGCCGAAAAATAACTTTACACGGTCGACTGGCGGCGATCGCGACAGGTCGCGTATAAAGCGAAGGGTTGATTTTTCGTGAGAATCGCGACGGCAGCGGTTGAAAATCTCGAAAATATTATGATGGCCCAACCGCATCACTTTTGTTTTATTTTTTAAGTGTTTCAGCTTTGGTAAAACACTCGGTAAAGTAGAAACATTCTGGTTTCTACAAAAGGAATGTTTGTACAACACAAGTGTTTATTTAACTGCAAAAACATCCCTTCTTTTCGCCCGCGCTCCCGGTTGCGATGTCTTCTCTTTTCTCCGGCGCTTCTCCTCCAACACAACATCGCCGCAGTTCAGGATAATTATATAAATAGCCGGGGTGGTAACGTGAACCCCCCGCGCGCGTTCGCGTGGTGTTATTACCCGATATTTTTAAAAGTCCATTTCGACCCAAGAAACTTGAAGTTACGTAAATGCATTACGTTATTATACGGTTACCTATAAGTATATTTTATTATTCTCCTGAAGTGTAAGCGAGACGGGACGGGGGTCATACGGAAATAGGTTGCTTGACGATGGAATGAGTTGGAAGTTGCGAGAGAAAAAAATGGATATAGTGCCGGGAGGACCCTAGACGAAACGGAAAAAATGAGGATATCATGTTTTACGGCCATTCGTAAAGATGAAATTGGGGCTGGCAGTTATCGTAAAATGTTATTAATTATCGCCGTGCCTGCAGAGGCCATAAACTTTTATTAATCGCCAGATAACCGATATTCGTCACATTTTAGCGTGACTTTAGTGCAGAAAAAATTGGCACCTACCTACATGCCTCATACAGTTGCAAGGGTAGAATGATAGATAACAGAAGGTATACCTACAGGCGAGCCTCGATAATTAGGTAACTTTGATAACCACTCCGACTCCTGTTTGTTCGAGTTGAAACATTTTCTTTCAAATTTTGGTGGAAATGGGGGTATAAAATTCGGAAGAGCCGCTCCTGCTACGTTAATGATTGCTGGTTCAAGAACGCGGAAAATTGCCGGACCATTGCCATTACCGCCGTTCTGACCGGCGAGTCAAAATAAATTCTCTCTGCCATTGTGAATCTCGTCCAGTTGTTGACTGTTAAATGCCCATCATGCACGTTACAGGGGTGGCTGTTCAGGTAGGCAGACATAAAGATTTTTCAAGTGGCCGCCGATGTTCATACAATGCGGGATCCGTGTATATTTACCGAGACCCACTGGTAGTTGTTGACTTGGAACCGCAAAAAGACCACTCATTATTGTCGCAAACACCACCCTTCACCATTCGAGAGGGCATAACCTCTTGAGAAAATAGCCTATTCTGTTTGGGTGCATGACCCTCATCAGATGTTATACCCAACATTACGCAACCTCTCCGAAAATATTGGGAAAATTTAGGGGCTGCAGTGTATATTCAATCCTTGACTTTTTCAGCCCTTATTGCCATCAGTGGACTGTCTCTCCTCTTGATCCAACTCTCCTGCCTTTAATAAATGTTGTAAATGTAGATAAATCGCCTATGATGTGTTTATCACAATGCTTCTCCACCTAATGGTAGATAAGTTCTACATCCATATCTAGCGAGATGAATCATATTTGTGGGCCGCCTCTAAATAATATTTTCAAAAATTGATTTTCAATGCGGTTCCGGTAATGGCCGGAAAACAGCTGATGATGATGATGTCGGCTTCAATTGTTCGCCGATTTTCAATTGTGTTTGTGTAAACCGATACTAAACAATTGAACAGCGAATTTCTCATAAATTCCATGGAATTGTCAATGGTCGCCCCGTTTGTACTGTCGAGGAAAAATGATTTTTTTGCCATATAGATCGAACATAATGCTCGGCCATCATCATCAGTGTTCCCGTAAAGGGTTGATTTTTGGATATCGCGTTACCGCCGCCGCCGAAATCGCCCATCTGACGATTCATTATCGAAGGACGCGCCCTTTTTTGTTCCCCACAACGAGCAATTGCAATGGTCCGATACCCTCGTTGCGCAGTTGCTGCCGGATCGGATTACTAACGGGTTGATATTATTTCGTTTGCGGTACGCGGTTTGCAAGTTGACGCTTTTTACAATTTTACGTAAAAATCTCGTGCTCACCTATGAAACAGATGCAGTAAACAAAACTATCCTTGGACGAGGGAGCAAAAAAAAAATGAAACGTTATAATCAAGTCCGGGTTGGTCGTCAAAAATAATAAGAAAAAAAAACTTTTAATTAATTGCGAAAAGCCCTCTCGACTAAAACCCTAAAACAAAGTAAACTCGCATCAGCGAGACGAAACACAAAAACCTCATTACTTCCCGGCTCGTCTCTATCGATCTACTTACTGAACTCCAGCAGTTTTCAAAAGCTGACAAACAAAGCTAATATTTGTTGAGAGGGCGAACAATAAAAGCATTTTCGTTCGGGGAACGCCAGTCGGTGTTTCTCTTTTCGTCCTTTTCTCTTCGCGCTACTATAACGCAAGTGCGACAAAGACGACACATGGACGGCCGTGATCAAATGCGAACGGTACGAGCTCTATCTTTACATAAGTAGTGACAGTAGAGGTCCATCTGCCTGCGTCCCATCCCAAGCCACGCCTCGACGTTCCCCTCGCTGTTCGAGAGGGGATGAAATGACATTTGGGCCGGATTTTAAGACGGGGATTGGTCGATCTTGGGTTGCCATAGTTACGGGCCTTCAGGGGAGGGATTGTTGATCGAGAATTTTCGCAAAGTTATTGCTTTATCGACGCCGAGCAGTCTTGGAGGAAGGCCGGGGCGGCCAAAGGGACCTCGCAGCCATCTCGCAATCAATATCGTTCGAATTAAAAGAAAAGCCGTCAAAAGGTATATACAAAGCTATTAGATGCTTAGGAAGATGTGATGGATTTAATAAAATAAGGATTAGCACTTTTCCAGAAGAGGTAAAACACCGTCCTAAGTACTTTGGCTAAATTTATGTGGCATCGGTTGCAAAGCTAAGCTAAGCTGCATCCCTTGATGCCTCTTAGGTAAATTAGCATTTCGAGAACATCAGTTATTTTTATTTTAGCGATATGTAGGTGCAGGGTATAAAGTAGGTATAACTTTTTTTACAGAGAAACTGTGGCACTAATCTTTTTCTAAGTGTCATACACTCAGGACGCAAAAAGTTACGGTTTTAAAGTTTTGCAGGTTGAAGGAACCACACCAAAATTGGTATTTTCGGCAAGTCAGAGTGGCGGGAATTCAAAGCTGTCATTCCACTGAACACATCAAAAATTTTAAGCAATAACTTCTTTGAGCACCATCTCCGGTCTTTTGGCAAAAATGGAAAACCGCATTATTTCTGCAAACCCTCCCAGAAAACAGGCAGCAACTGCTTGTTAATTTATTTTGATAAAGCATAAAACTTCCTGCGATAGAGCCTCATTTGCGTTTCCCACGTCTTGCATTACCACAAACCGCACGGTCCAGCAAAGAAATGGCCGTTTAACCAACAAAAACCTCTAAGTAGTAACTTTTTTGTCTTCAATCATAGCCCCAAGGTTTTAGAACGGATATTTTGTAATGTTTGTCGTCCTAGACCAACCTGATCTCGTATTACGGATATCCATATCAAGAGTTGGACGTAAACAATATTTTCGTCACATCTGACTTGTCCACGGGGACAACTCGATAATTAACATCCTGATTTGTTTGACTTATCGGGATGACGCAACCATCAAACCTCTCCTCGCCCTTTCAAACAACTGAACCAAACTCCACGTTCTTTTCTCGTGATGGTAAACTGCCTTGCTTGCTCATCAAGGGTTAGTCATCAAAATTCACCTATCACCAATTTAATTTATGGAAATGTCGTGATGGTGTTATTGGCACCTTAGTCTCAAAACTAACACCATTAGGTTTGGGTGTGGGTGGTGTGAATAAATTGGCGATGGTCGTTGATGTGTTTGTATTCGTGACGGTCGTCCCGCAGCGACGCGATATCGCGTTACCCCTGAAGAAGCTCTCCACCACGAGTGGCCATTTACATAAAGAGGTTATTGTATTATCATCCACGGCCATGGCGGGTGTCAGTGGTGATCCAGTTCTCCCGTCTCATCCCGTTAAAATAAACATCAACCGCAATTCGTAACGCTTATCCCTCCGCAGCTATTTCCGTTTCCCATATTCCGATGGCTTAATCCACCATGACGTTATTCAGACGCCCATCAGCATCACTTCGTATCACCAAATTCAATTCGATCAAAAAAACGCGTAATGGTCAATTTAATTAGTTTTTTGCACCGTTTCGCAATTATGAGGATCCCCAGGTTTTGATTATGCCTAACCGGTCAATGAGCCCCCCATTTTCGCCGCATGATTCAATCAAGCAACCCCCGGGAGAATCGTTTACTGGCGTTGTGTGCATTGAAAGCCCCCAGCAGGCGCTGTTTGAGGCATATGTTAAACTGCTCTTTTCGGGGCGTGATTAGCACTCGAGCCGACCGGAGTCTCCGGGGTACTTGAACAAACGGCATAAAGCGCTGATGGTAATTGATGGAAGTGTCACTAACGATAACGCTAACGACAGTAAGTTGCGTTATGATGCGATTCGATGAATGAATGGCGCGGCGGAAAAAAAAAAAAGAAAAACGCGAAGCCTTTCTCTCCCCCAAAGTGCTGGTGTGTATCGCCATGTGAGAACTGGCACGCGGTAATACAGTACACAGTGGTAATGTAATGTCAGTGAGGTAGTGAAATGTGGTTGGGGGTTTCGGCAGTGGCGGTTTGTATGTAAGAGCTGCGGAGCTGCAGAACACATACCGAAATGATCAAAAAAATAAAAATTGATATTTGAACCATAAAGGGTTTAGCATCTTTGTGCATAATTAGAACGGTAGAGGAGAACGGAATTGTAAATTAATACACTGCAACTTATATTGGCCCCGTTACTATACTACCGTCAATAGCTCTCGATTACTGCAAACTTTAGTTGCCTCAAATGTGTTCACAGCGAGCAATTTCGGCTAAGAAGTGATTTCATTGGTTGGCCGCTCACGTGGTGCTTATGGCACTATAACACAAATTTGTGGCTGCAACAGAAGCAGCGCAATCATTACAAAGCTTGGGTACTTTATTACCAAAACAAATCGGACCTAAACAACCATGACTCTTGAAGAACTAATGCGTTCCATCCAACTTCCAATTTCATCTCACGTGTCGTGTGGCTATAACAATATATAGTTTTTGCTAGAAAATAAATTTTTGCGTTTGTACGCGAAGACAAAATAAATGTTAAAGCATTTGGAAAACCCACTCCTGATTTACAAATAAAAGTGGCAGCTTCTAGTCGACGGAAGGGTTATAATCGACAATTTAATAACTTCCACCGTGAGTCAAATTATACCAGAAATATATAGTAAGTTTTAATTATAAATTCTCAAGTCCTTCCATGAACTAAAATGCAGAACACACTAAACTGCAGCTTACGCGCCGCCACTGGGTTTCGGGTTTCGGCGGAGTTTCAGATGACACGATACTGCATCATGACCGGCGGCGAGAGCGAATTCGTTGCGTTTGCTGCAAAACGCTATCTTCCTCCGGCGTCTTCGGTCGCCATCAGGATCTTATCGCGGATTCCGCCAGCGACTGCAATTCATTAGTTTCCTAGTTCAAAGTGCAACAACTTGACTTACGACACCCGGCTAAGCCGGACGACGCTCCGCTGATGGCGATAATTAATAATTTTTACTATTCTGGTTTCGGCCGAAAAAATTTACTACCAAAGTGATTTAGTGCTCGCTGATAGATTTTGACGCGAAGATTTGAAAAAAAAGGTCGTTGACATGGGATCTCTTGGAGGCTCTCTGTATATGGTTTCGATACAGATCGATTGGCATGTGTGCAAATTGTATCCGCCTGTTTGCGATTAGGTTAATAACACCTACAATCTGTTTCCTTTATTTATACATTGAGCGTTCGCCGGACGTTTCCTTCCGCAATGTCAATAATTCGCAATTTTTTTGAGAAAAGCATAGGTAGTAGAAACTGTCATTAATTTCCCTCAACTTGAACGTTGAGAAATTGTGTCTATTCTATACTAGCAAACATGCACGCACGTGCGACGTTTAAAGTCTTGTTCAACTTGTTCTCTGCATAAATCGAGCTTCAGAGTCGTTTCCGGTTATGTGACTAATTTTCCAGTAATTATTCCTATTTATTGTCTTTGTTTGCGAAGTTAGCAATGTTAGCGTCCCGCCGGGAGAATGGTGATGATTGGGGTGGATTTGGGAAAATAGTTATAGTTAGATTTGGGCCTGTTGAGCCCATTAAAAATCGCGCACCACTTTAGAATAACACTCGAGTTGAACAAAGCGGCCCCATAAACGCCCTTCACAATATACATTGTGGAGACTTCCGGTGGATCGGGTCGGTTGGTGACGGGGCGAAAGGGTGTAATAGGGTTGACGAACATGTCACTGCGCTTATTAAGATCTTATCGGCGATTACGTACAAGAAAAACGAGATTTCCATCGTTATTAGATCGATTCAGTGTGTTGGGTGGCGCAACCCCAGCTGGCTTTCAGGAATTCGTGCTGTTGCTCTTTTCACACTTCCTGTTTCCGCACAATGCGGCACGGTCCAGGTAAAATTAATGACATTGTAATGGGTTTATGGGAAGTTTTTGATTTTGGCGTTTATACGGGTAACTGAACTTTTCAACCCTTTCCGCACCCGTTCCGTTTCTCACGAAATCGATAAATTTATGCCCCAAGAGGGTCGCCACCTATAAGGGAAAAGCGGCCGAGACGCAATTCTGGTTACGAGATTCGGTGATTAATCGAAAGAGAACGACGCAATTCTTCCACTTAGTGGCATATTTTTATCCCGATTTTGTTGTGTAATTTGCGAATGCTGACGACACTGATCCGGCAGTTGAGTGTCGTAAGGGGTGGCGCATCATCATCGAAAGTCGCATAAAATGTGACCAACCCAACAACTTCACTATTGCGTATAACGGGCGGTAACGACGCAACGAAACCGTTTTTTCCTCCCCGCGAAATCCAATATCCTCCAGAGCCCAGCTTTCATAAAAACAATTTTCGACTCGCCCACCCCTCAACCCACCGACACCACCTGTGTATCCACGTGTCTCTGGAGAAATTGCGCGTCTCTTCGTCGTGTCTTGCGAGAACTTTATCAACGTTGGCGCTAATTACCGCCGTTCTACTCATTAGAAGTAAAGTAGTGCTAAACCGTGACCTTCCACCTCAACCGGCTATCCGTCTCACCGAGCCACCCTCAAAACCGCACAGCTTCGTCTTGCCGTAATTAAGAGGAGGGTCCAATTAGCTCCGATATTATGAATTGGGCGCGAGAAACGTCAAGGAAATATGCGAAACGACCCGCAGCAACACGACACTGAACAGATTTTCGTTTTTTTTTTTTAACTAGTCAAAAAGTTTTTTGGGAACCGCGAGCACGGCGTTGCTTTTATGACGGGGTATTTTTATTGGAACATAACCTAAATTTAGAACGGCCGCTTTAAGCGAGATTAGATTTTATTGTTGGACGACGATTTTTCGTGCAATAAATTTCCGTGACTATTAGAAACTCTATCTTCAGACGCCCACGTCGGTGTTTTGAATTTTTTCGGAAAATGAAGAGAATCTCGCCGGCTGTCCCCAGACTGTGCCGCTATTTTTTCGAAAATACGGACTGACTCTCTACCTGTAACATTAAATTTGTTTTTCGAAAATCGACAGGATTGACTCGAAAACGTCAGATAGGTATACGCTTGATTCGGAAGGCTCGCGATTTAAATAGGGCGGCTCGTCTTACAACCGAAATATCAAATGCACACTAGGTATCACGTGTCGACGTTTTCATTCATAATATCTGATGAGTGCGATTTGAAACTCGACCTATAACAAGAGTCACCGCGTAGAATTTGTCAACTTCATTCATAAATTGCGGCACATTACAGACAACGCATGTGTGGCGCAATTTTTACAGTGTCAATTACATAATTGGCGTAAATTGGACCGCATTGTCGCGTACCTAATTACGTTAATTTTTGTGGGAGCCGCTGCCTTGTTTTTCGGCTTTGTTACTGTGTTCCAGGTAGGTATAGCTATGCCTACCTAAAAATTATTAATTTTATTCCACAATCTGCTAAATTTCTATTCAGCTCAAATCACTGACGTAATTTCAACATATGGATTAAAGTACTTAAAACCTACATACCTATCTAGTGATCATGCATTATCCAAGATATCATGATCCATAATAAGAGTGGGAGAGAAAGCTCTTGGTCTCTTGAGCAATTTAGTGCCACTAAGATGCCGTCAAATCTTAAAAATTTATATAGAGAAGACGCTTCATATTACGACCAGTGACTGTTTACAATAAAATGAAACGACATGGGACGGATGTAGGTGGTAGAAATTAGAAACACCTCCAAAATCCGCAATTGATTGCGATTTTAAAACTGATTGCTCCCAAGAAAGCCTCTGTTCCTGCAAAGTGTTCTGAATCGCCCCTGCATGTTTCAAAGCCCTTAAAAAGGGCAGCCTGAAACGGTTTCTGTCCGTGCAGCAGCTGAATTTGTTACACACTCGCATAAATGCGCAAGGCCAATTACCAATTATATTTTATGTTGATTGCGAACCTGCCTAAGCTCTTTAACGAACACTTTCCGTTTGTGTGTCGGGGAGGTGACGGTGGATTCGCAACGCACCCGACCCCATAATCGAATTCGCCACATCGACTTTCAATGGTTTGACGAACCGGCGAATTTTCGGGCCGAGTCCGGTCCATATACCTAGTCCCAACCATCACCCATACACACGAGACAAAATTTGACATCTGGGTCAAATATTTTAATGTTGTCTCGACCGGGTCGAAAAATCTAAACAAAAAATGAAGAAGTTCCAACATGCCAAATTTATGATGACGTCGAGGGTCGTCGTTTTTTCGAAACGGACTCTTTCTAATTACTTACCCACAGTAGGGAAATGAGGGATTTCGACCGTGTTAAAATTTTTTGCGTCAAATTCCGTGAATTCAGAAGAACGCTATTTTTTTTGTTTAAAAATGGACGTCGAGCGTCCGATCCGTTTAATTATCCATTAACGTCAGTCTTTCTGGATAAAAGTCGTTAATGATGTGACGTTAAACTAAGTAATGAGGCGAGATAAAAACGTAAATGGACTGACAATTATTTTACCCGGTGGACCGCATCTGGTTCGCCGCAGTATCGAATCGCTCAATAATTAATTCGATAATTAGGCAAACACTTCAGATGAATTGAGTTTGACGAGCTGCAGACCGACATGTTTTTATTAAGACAATAACGATAACACCTATCAGTTATCCCGGAAAAGCCCGAGGCACTTGTCAAAATTCAAAACCATCAGGGCCAGTTCAAGTTGCAGAAGAACTAAGAACTCTTATTCTTATTGGCTGTCATCCCACTTAATTTTTTAAAATTTTCCATTTTTATGTAAATGAAAGTCTAATGGACCCAAATCTGGTGATTGATAGAGCTTATTGGGTCGAAATTAATTAATTTAAAGTTTCAGCGTTTTTTCGGCTTGACAGTGTCAATTTTGCCGAAAGCTCCGATTGATTTTTTTCGGGCGCTCCCTTCCGCCGTTTTAATTCGGCTGTACTTTGCGATAATTTATTGAAATAAATAAGATAAAACAATAATTACCTGCTCACTATTGGATACCAGGTGTAGCGTGCAACAACAACCGGAGTATCATTGGTCGTAAAAGCTCCCGGTTAGTTCGTACTCCTACCATCAGACCGGCGCTAGCCCCTCTACCCATTGCAAAACGAACAAGCTTTCTTCGGCGGACCAGTCCGCTTCGAACGGTAGATTAGAGCACACATTAGAGAAACGGATCGAATCGGACGCGATCAATTAAAAAACGTCGTTGATAACAATAAAAAAATTAATCATAAAAAAGTGCAAGTGAATCGAAGAGGGGCGCGTGCAATAAGATCAGTAACAAAACTTACCCAAATGTCAAATAAATTTAGGTGATTTTAATTAACTTTCAACGAGTCTAATTTTTATTAACAAAGAATAAAACAGTATTTTCTTTATTAAATCGTGGTGGTTTAAATAAATATTTAGGAGTGGTGTTGGTGCGTTATCAAAGAATTGTCTGATGTAGTTTGGTGGAATTGGAAAGTGCCGTCGGGTGCCGTTATCATGGTGACTATAATGCCTTGCAACTACCTCAATGCCCAAGCGACTCGATGTGCCATGATTGACAAAATGTGTGAACCAAAGGTAGATTCCGTTTTTTTTTATTTCTAAATCGTCGGTTCACAGATCGGGTAAATAAACTTGTCGAGTGCTCGTACGTTTGATTACAGGTAACGTGATAGGTCCTTCAAGGCTCTCATTTCAGCTTCAGGAGGAAAAATACGCCTCGACAACCTGTAACCCATTTGGCAACTGTTCTCAATCGACACCAAACGGATTTTAGTGTCGTTTTTGGCAATTCTGCCCAATTTATGGTCTCGCGCTATTTTTTGTAAAATGTCTTCGATTACTGCCCGAGTTTATTTGATTTTTTGCAAACATTGAATTTTTCTTCGTTACATGAATTCTGAATTCTAAATCGGATTTCTTGCTGATTCTAGACACAAAAAGTGGTTTCAAATAATTTTTTGCTCCCAGCGTTCGAGCAATGTTTTGTTTCTACCATAACTGGCTACCTACGTATGCCGCTGTTTAATCGTCGTTTTTATCTGCGAACTGTTGGTAAATTATGTAATTGCATTGGAAATTTACAATATGGGAAAAATGTCCTTCGTTCGAAGTAAAGCCCCAAAAATTATTCTTTTTTTGAAGTTCCAACGTCTTCGATCTTCCATTCAATTGCAACCAAGATTATGTCGTTCGAGAAAATTAAAGGAAAAAAAATATGAGAAAAACTCGAGCCGCATTATGATCAATTTTATTTTAATGTGCCAAAATTTTTGTTGCGATCTTCGTCAAATCAATGTAGCGAATGTAGCCGATTGGCAGAGATTGTCTCCAACTGTTTTGGCCGTTTCTTTCGAGGCCTTGTGCATTGTTTCCATTTTCTGCGAGGAAGGTGCTAATTTTGTTGAATTTTTGCAGGTGAAGAGGGCCAGAACCGACGCCGCCTCGGACCCCACCGCTCGAGACCGGTGAGTCGAACGCAAAAAGCAAAAACAAGTCGTTTTTCCACCTACCTACCACACAAATCGTCTAACCATAAACAAGAACGAATCCGAGTAAACGGTCTCGTTATAACAAGCTCGGTACACGACTTTTTACGTGTTATTTCTCGGTAAACCACTCGTAGTGCTCTCACTTACCATTTTGTTCTTTCCTTCCTTTCTCCGGTTCTTCAAAACATATTACCCACGTAGATGGGCGAGTTTTATTGCTCTAGACGCGCGCTCTCTTATTGTCATCTGATAAGGTCCTTGTTAACTCGCTCACATTGACAGCATAACGTCGCCGTAACGCATTTCGAATGGGAGGCACTTCCATTTTAATCCGGACTTTCGATCAGAAAATAAGGCGCGATAAGGGGGCGAACGTGGATGTTTATTGTCGTTCGGGGACATTGCAAACGGTAAATCACGGGCAGTCGGCCGTTCCGACGTGGACGGCTTTTGTTTCAGTCCGCAATTTTGAAACGGACATGCAAAATCGACGCAGGCGGCGAGTGGGCGGTCGTCGATAATCTCTGACAGAAAAATCTGAACATCTAAGCAAAACCACTTGATTAATCGATTCAGCAATTAGCACGTTTGCAAGTATTATTATTGTGGCCGTGATCTGAAAATTGACAATTCGAAAAGTTTGTAAATTGGCATAATCATCTAAACTTCCAGGCAAAGTTTGTTTTTTAATCAAGACAGCGATCCAAACAACTGCAGCTACTTTCAGAAGGGCGGTAAAAGGATCCCAAAGAAGTCCTTAAAACGTTCAAAGAAACCGCCTGTTTACGTTACTAAACAAGTTTCCCCAAATAATTTTTCTTTTCTATAAACCACCAATATGCGTCTCGTTTGCAACATTGTATGTTCACTCGCGCCGTTCAGACTACTTGGCCCTGTCAAATAGTCAAATAGTCAAATAAGTTATCGTCGGCGGTCCGGGCCGCTTTTCAACAACGCCCGAAAATAATGATGTCCGGCAGTGCATTTCTTTGTCGCTTTGTTCCTCTTCACTAAATCAAACCCAAAACAGATGCTGGACTCCAGAGAGAGGCGTAACTACTGACGGATTCCGGATTTTGCGAAGCGACGGACTCTGGATAGGTATGGTCCGACCGCCCAGCACCACCAGCTTAGTAGTTTACCGCTCTAGACGCAACAATCTGGTGTTAAATAGTAAACAAAAGCGGCCCTCATTCAAGTCATCAGCAGAAATACGGAATCCACAAAGTGTGCACATTCTGCCAATTCTTTCTTTATTTTACCGACACCGACGTTCATTATTTACGTTGTTTTACTTGTTTTGGTCATGTCTAATCGCGAAGGAAGTAACAAGCCGTGAGAAGCTCGGATTATTCGAGTCTTCCGAGATTTGTTTTGGCGAAGTACGTGGCTAATCTCGCATTTTATCCTTTATTCGCTTCATAAAATTTTCTACAGTCCGCGTGATTCCTGTTTAGGAAAGCGGTTATAAGGAACCTGTCTAATGATAGTTTATAGCGATAACCGGCAGCAAGAACAAGGAGTAATTAAGTCCCAGGGTGCCTTGAAATTTAGGAGTTTTTTAAACCCGCCTCGTGTTCTTGGATCGTTTAGCAATTATTTTACTGAAAAAGAAGCGATTACAGAAGTTGGTAGCAGAAACTTAGAACCGCTAATTAATGAACAACATTCAAATAGTCATATCTTAAAAAGTACGACTTGTACGAAGAAACTTACCGCCAGATTCGTGTTAAGCGGTCCACAATCTACAAGAATAAATCATAAAATCGATGTAAAAAATTGCAATATTTTCGACTTTTTTTTTCTACCACAATCGATAGAAATTCGAAAAAATTCTAAAATCGACATCGTTGCTACAAGGGATTGGAAGTTGACGTTTTCTTGTGTAATCGACCTCTCTAAAATCAAGTCTGAAATCAATTTGACTGTAGAATCGATAGATTTCTTGTAAATTTCCAAAAATCACATAATGCCATTTTTTTCTAATTTTCCAACACTTGTCACTTTTGAACGGGGACACTTATATTGCACCAAAATATATCAAATTTATCCGTATTTTAAAAGCAATCGAATGATGCAAGAATGGAAAACCTGCGCCTTATAATTAGAAAATTGATATTTGCGATTTTGGTCGATTTTGATGAAAATTTTGAATCAAAGTCTTCAAATTGTCATAACTTGAAAAGTACGACTTGTACAAAGAAACTACCACTACATTCGTGTTTAGCGGTTCGAAATCCACCAGATTCAGTCATAAAATCGATGTAAAAAATTTCAATATTTTCGACTTTTTTTTTTCTACCCCAATCGATAGAAATTCGAAAAAATCCTAAAATCTACATGGTTACTACAAGGGCTTGAGAGTTGACGTTTTCTTGTGTAATCAATCTCTCTGAAATCAAATTTGAACTCAATTTGACTCTAGAACCGATAGATTTCTTGTAAATTTTCAAAAACCACCAAAGTCTATTTTTTTCTACTTTTCAAATGCTTGTAGCTTATGAACGGAGACACTTATATCGTGTCGAGATACATCAAATTTATCCGTATTTCAGAGGCTATCGAATGGTGCAAGAATGGAAAACCTGCGCCTTATAATAAGAAAGTTGATATTTGCGATTTTGGTCGATTTTGATGAAAATTTTGAATCAGTCTTCAAATGGTCATAACTCAAAAAGTACGACTCGTACCAAGAAACTACCGCCAAACTCGTGTTCAGCGGTTCGAAATCTACCAGATTAAGTCATAAAATCGATGTAAAAAATTTCAATATTTTCGACTTTTTTTTACCCCAATCGATAGAAATTTGAAAAAATTCTAAAATCGACATTGTTATCACAAAGAATTGGAAGTTGACGTTTTCCTGTGTAATCGACCTCTTTGAAATCAAATCTGAACTCAATTTGACTCTAGAACCGGTAGATTTCTTGTAAATTTCCAAAAACCACTAAAGTCTATTTTTTTGTAATTTTCAAATTCTTGTAGCTTGTAAACAGAGACACTTATATTGCCTCAAAATGCATCAAATTTGTCCGTATTTCAGAAGCTATCGAATGGTGCAAGAATGAAAAGTCTACGCCTTCTAATAAAAAAGTTGAAAATTTCAATTTTGGCTGATTTTGACGAAAATTTTGATACCAAACCTTCGAATGGTCATATCTTAAAAAATACGACTGGCACATGGAAACTTTCACCAGATTCGTGTTAGGCGGTCCGAAATCTTCAAAAATAAGTCATAAAATCGATGTTAAGAATTTCAATATTTTCTAAAATCATTAGCTATCATTATAGATAAATCAAATTATGTAATAATTACTTATAATTGTGCCGGTGAGTCAAAAAAAATCGGTCACAGAATTTGGTTGTTTGCAAAAATTTCATTATTACATTGCATAGGAGGTACAGCTTGGAGAATATGTTTTGTCGTATCGGGCGCAATTGCGGGCCGCACGACTAGATTGGGCCACTGTCGTGTTGCTTATATTGAACTCTTGGAGGGAGGCTAGCCGGCAATCTCCTTGTGCAGACTCAAGCAAATAATTTCGGGCTAGCCTCCCTCCAAGGGTTCAAAATCAGCCAACAGGACGATCGGGACAGTCGCCCAATCTAGTTGTGCGGCCCGCAATTGCGCCTGATACGACAAAACATATTCTCCAAGCTGTACTAATCGAAAAATTGTCTAATTAAAAAAACCTGGACATAAACCAGGAGCGAGTTTTTTTTTTTGGTGAAGAGTAGAGGGCGGCGTTAACATAGCCGCACCATTAAAACACGCCATAAAATTAATAAAAGGTGAATATAGTCACGTCAATAAAATTAACTTTGGCATTGGAAACGTAACACAATAACGAAGCCATAAAGATTAGGCAATAAAAATGTCCGAAAATGCCTTAGGAATAATTAAAATTCACATTTTATTATAGACCTTCTGTTGAGTCCAATCTCGGTACCAAGTAGAAACAATTATAAAAGTTACTTCCCACAAGCTATTAAACGATTGTGCGTAGCTTTCGACTGCCATGTTGCCATCTACCTGATATTTACTTTAATTATCAAAAAGCCCTTGTAGATTATTTACTTCGGTGAATTAATTATTATGGTTACACGCAGTGTTCAAATTTTTTAAGTAAGTGTGTCGAGAAGTGAATTTTTATAAACACATAACAAACGTTTTAAAATAAATACGTCTCTTCAAATAGGTAAACTTTGTAATAATCGGAGATCTTTATTATTAGAATTTTATTTCAGTAACCCTCTGGTTAACCGTAGAATAAAGACAACAGTCTAATCTAAAGTTTGGGCATTACGTACCCAATTTATGAGGGCACATGCACAATCAAGATGCAATCTGGAAAGAATAATGCATATTCGCCGTAATCTAAATCGCCGAATCAAGACTTGTTCCACAAATTTTGGGGTGTTCTAATAAGTCATGGTTTAACTAGAGAATTTATGGCTCGGTTGCAAATCATTCCACGTTCTTGTTCACAATTAGACACTTATTGCAAAACATTTCACGTCCTAATATTTTGAGTTTCCAGATGATTTACAATTTTCTATTTTAAAGGTTGAAAGAAACGTCACTGGTTTTTGAAAGATTTAAATTTAGAAAAATGCGGTCTTGATTAAGTTTTCACCTGTAATTTTTCTATAGAGATACACGACACAACCCGGCCACGTCCACTAATCACTCCTCCAAATTTAAAATACGTTGGACGACCTGATAAGATCTGGCTCTTGAGATTATAATAAATTAGTGGCGTAAAGGTGGCATTTTGATACAGCCGCCTGGCACGTTCTTGACAAATTGAAAAAAAAGAGACAAATTCAACAATTATAAATTTCCGTGACTCGCACTTTCGAAATTTTCAACGAAACGCCAAAGAAAAAACAAATATATTTTCTAAACTGACGTAAAGTCTCTTTTCCCGCGACGATGTTTTATAAACTTCAACGTCCCAACGGTACAGGTGCGATCTTATCATCGGAACAAGGAATGCAAGGTTCCGTCTCTTTCAAGATTAAAGTCTATCTAACAGCCACATAAACACAATTGTCAACAGAGAAACGTTCCACCTGTGCGACTGGTACCTCCCAACACCAACTACCCTAACCCCAACCGCAAAGGGTTATCAATTACGACGTGATAACACCACCACCTTCGAAACATGATGACGTGAAAAAAACACCGCCGCGGCGGCATCGATGTTTTCGTTGTATTTATACTTTTGTGTGTTAGTCGGGTATTTTTGGACGTTTCGCCCGAGATGTTTCGAGAAGGGCGAAAGGAGAGATGGACAACATAAAGGGGCGAAAACGCGACGGTAGCAACAACGCCTAATCCCTACACAACGTGCGGATAAGCCGATTACGGCAGCCGCGCGATGACATAATTACGCAGTGGCGTCCCTCGAAATGATGGATGAGAGTGGATCGAAGCGGGTCAGCTAATTGGGCGATAATTCATTAGCGAGCTCAATTGGCAAGAAAGAACGTCTTCAACGCATCCCGAAAAAATTTCTCATTGCTACCTCTCCTGGAATCCTAAATGTAGTTGGACTTCATCATCTATCCTTCGTTAGGCACGAAGGCCTCCAAAGGCCTAATTACCTGCTTCTTGACGTCATCAAGGAATATGCGTGCTTAGAAACCATCAACCAAATTTTGAGGGGAAAAAACCAAATTATACATCGAAATTATGAGCTTTGGCTTATAATTTCGATGTAATTTGCTCCAGGCTGGATGGTCATGATTATTTACAATGTTGGGCAATTTTTATGATTTTTCTCAAATTTACTGCCAAATTTGCGTTGTGTAATGGTTGTTATGCCCCATGGTGTATCGTTCGAAACCACGGAGAAGTACACGGAAAGATTGATGGATGAAAACGGTAAAAATTACCATTTCCAACGGACCACCAAGTAGCTAACTCTATAAATACTGGGTAATAACTTATTTTAACCAAGCCAGTAGTCGGTTGGAATTTGTCGGTAATCGCCAAATTAGCAAAGATCTTGTTCGTTGCGATTTGGTCCTTTGCGGCGGTATCTCCTCGCAACCGGCGATTTCGCGCGCTGAAAGGGAAAAAAGAGCATCGAAAGGACTCTGGCGACCATCCCGAAGAAGCGAGAGTGTGAAAATATCGCATATTTTAAATGCTTACAACCGCGTCGTGTTTTTATTTGACACAAATCCATTAGTTAAGTAAATGGATGTTTAAGGCCGGTTATAAATTGCCGTCCCGTAAGATTAAAATTTGATAAAACCATAAAAACCGCTGTTGATACAAGATAGTACTCATCAATGGACACGATGAATAAATGTCCCGGGTTTCGTCTGAAAAAAACCACTATATGGGTTTATATGACAGGGGGGGCCCCCGTCACAGATTTATCGATATGCTCGATGAAGTCAAAATCTTTAATCGTCCCCGATCGAAATTAATCGACGACCGGACACGCAGCGACACGGGTTACAAAATTGTCCCACGATAAGCCACAGGTTTATTTAGTTGTAATGGTTATTAATCTAACACGATGCCCGCTGGGAGTGCGTTAAGTATTAAAGAATGAAGGAGATGGAAAGTTGAGGAAAAAAAACGAGTGGAGATAATAAAACAAGCGGATGGTAGGTGGGCTGGCAGGGCACACGGCGACCAGGAGGTCCGGCGCGTTATGTGACAAAACAACCATAACGAATTGATCAAGATTAGGTTCCGTGTTTTTAATTGTTCACTGGACCAAATTTTTCCAAAATCGACCGAGACGCACGCTTCATTTCGTCCAGGACGAGCCGGTTCCCAGAAATTCAGGACGGGCCGCCCGCGGCCCTCTCGGATCAATCAACAATTCTCTCGCAGCCACCCCGAATTATCCCAGGTTAGACCAAACTGCGGGAGGGCGCCAAAAAAGTTTTCTTCCAGTTTTGTACACATTTTGGAGAGGACACTCCAAAGTTTTTGTTCAAATTTTGGGGAACGCGTTCAATGCTGTTGGGATCTAATCGAAGAGGATGGCGGTTTTCAAAAACGCGGGAGTCTTCCTTTTGCGCGTCTCAATAAATGATGATTTGGAGAATTGCTTTACGACCGCTGCAAGGGAGGTGCGATATTATCGCACCAGGCACAGCTTGCTATCAACAACTGGCTACAATGTATCAATTTCAGGTTGTTTGATTTCAATAATAGCCTCATGGGCATTTAAATTGCTGAAACAATGTATAAGAAGCTGAATTTCCTCGAAAAGATGTTAATAGCGCCCCAGAAAAATGTTCATTTCCGCTTTGCGTAACTCTCGGCATTAATGACCGCATCCGAACAAAATTTACAGCAGTCGCCTGTGAGAATGCAAATTTTCCGGACGAGCGCAAATATTTCTGTTGGCTTTTTATCTAATTAAGCGAAAAAATTGCGCGACGCCAATAAAACGTGAAGCAAAAAAGTCTCCCACCAGGCGGGTATTAACTTCAAAAAGAAAAAAACGACCATAAAACTGAATCCATAAAAATCATAAACAAAGTGGCTGAAATTAATTTTACCTTCGTCGCCGGGCTTTGTTTCCATCTTCATCGCCATCTAGAGTTAAAAAAAGATAACTTTCACGTTTTATCGTGTCATTTCCAGGCGCTTTTATAATGAACCTGCATCATTATCGGGTATCCCTCGAGATCGCAGTGGGTGTTCCTTTCAAACATAGGGGAGGTTTGTACTTGCGTATTCTGCGCTAACGTGACGACGCCTCTTACGTCGTAAATTCTGAAAGCTTTCTCGGTTCCTCCAAGAATTTTATTCACAAGCATCCACAAATTTTTGAGCAAATGCGAATGACTAGCAACTCAGTCCATCGATCACCTGATAGGGCCAAAGAAATAAAGTTTGTTGATGACGTGAATTGAGACATATATGAAAAAGAACAAAATATGTGGAAAAGAAGTACATATAGGAATAAATAGATATGGCCTAATTCGAAGTGAACAAGGTTTGCTTACTGTTCTTTATTATAACAAGTTACAAGCGGTAATACGCAAATGCGTAACAAATGGATACGAGTTTTGTAAGGGCGGTATTTATTACGGATACCAAGAACTCGAAAGCTTATATAATAATGTGATTAATAAACTAGGAGCGAGGATGTTAAGAGGTCAGCTGAAGAAATGGATAGGATTAATAGTTTGTGCTTCTACAATAATGATCGATACTCACGTTTGGTGCTATTAGGGAAAAAACTTTAAGGATGTTGAAAATTTGGCAACTCGGTAATTTGAAACTAGAGAAGTGGCCACAATCTGCAAGTAAGGAAAGCCCCTACCCTCCGCATGACGTTGCCTTCTCATGTAAAGAGGATGATGAAACCCATTGCTGATTTTGAGATAATACGTGTCGTCAGGTATAGCAACAAAAATAAGGAGAAATAGGGCAAAAGGTGAAAATGCCATCACTTGGTGTGAATTAATAATTATTTCGTATTGACGGCTTAGATGGACCCCCCGTGAATCGTCAAGCGCAGCTTAATGAGTTCAAATTAAAACCCATTTCCTTCCAACGTAACGACCGTCATAAACACCTCTCGAGGATTTCGGTAATTATCGCGTTCCTACAGCGACAAGTCCCGAAACTGTCAAGAAACGCAATATAAATTAATTAAATCCGGAGATTTTTGATCAAGACGTCGTCCGTTAACAGTTTTCGTTATTAATTAATCGGTAACGTTGTGACACTCTTATAATTCAGACCAGGAATGTTAATGTTCCGCTAGCTCAAGGCGACTCGGTGACGTGTCACCTTTCACTTTTTCCCCAACATTTCCGTCGAATTCCATCAACTTTCGATCGATGCCGCGGCATTTCCCGCCGATGCCCCGGCACAATCGAAAATAACTAAAAATCGATGCCTTCATCCAACAACCATCACCAGCTCTCTAGCGTTCATTTGTTTCCCCCATTTCCGAAGAGAGACAGTCCACTATATTATTATGGAAGGTTTTCTCAAAACACATTAAACTGCCACAGGTTTTAACATATAGAAAACAACAAGTGTCAACCGGAAAGTTAATGGTGCTGCAAAGATGAAATAGACGAAGAGAAAAAATCCGACAACGACAGCAGTGACGACAAAGAGAGAACCGCCATTTGGTCCACACATGTTCACGGCGATGTGAAGAATACTCATTATGTTCCATTTTCTTTCGGTGGTTTTTAGTTTAGGAAGTCGTTCTGTACAAACATTGGTAATTATGATGAGCCCGACTGGATGACAAGTATATCGCTGCGGCTCCTAAACAGGGTCCCCGTCGGTTTATTCAAATTTTATGCGACCCTCGCAAAACTTAACACCTGCGTTTCTCGGGCAGATGACGATCTTTTTCGAATTTTACGATCATAATCGATAAATTGCGCGTTTAATTGGTCGTCAAATCAAACGTTCTCTAATTGGGCGAGGGAGACGAAGTCTTTTTCTGTGGAAAAAAGACCAACAGGAGAGTGGGAAATCGTTAAATCGGCATCACGGAAACGAAGCGCGTGTGTTCTCCCATCGGGCCAGGAAGGGTTGGAGATGTAAAAATCGCTCAAGCTGCTCGCAAGCTGGCCGTAAAACGGGCACTAAACCATCACTCAAAGTACGCGGGTTTACGGCAATAAATAACGCGTTTGTGAGTATACATAGTGATTAATTATTGTGGACCGAAGGATAAACATGTATGAGAGAAAAATCGGGAACGGTGAAGGCGGCCATCAAGGACCTCTCCGTTTTATTTCCCGTGTAACAAGGATTTGATCACTCGTAAAACTGCCATAAAATCGGATTTGTTGTGAATTGTGGGCCGTTTAGCTCGGCTTGAAGGACCTCTGGCATTGTTCCTGGCTGCGGGTAGTGCGTGTTGGCCACAAAGGCCCAGCGGCACACCTTGCACCCGTTTCTTGAAGAGCACATCCATTGTGGCGGATACGTGTCGAGCTTTTCAATGAAGCTTATCCCCGTTTTTTTTTTTTTTTTCGAAATAATCGCCCGTTTTGCTGACGATTTCTTCAATAAAAAATAATTACGGCAACCAAAAAAAATTATTAACACGTGATAAACAGTCAACCAAACCGAAGGACTCCTTCGTCAGTTCTTTCTTCAGATAAAATAGTTTCATCCGTGCCAACGGCCGTAACTTACTTGTCGTGCCGACCTGACAAGACGTATGTCACCGGTCGTGTCACACCCAGCAACTTGTCGTTTGGAATCGTCTTTTGATGTTACGTTGGTGTTGGGTGTCTTTTTCTAACGTGAGCGGTGGCGCTTTTACAAGTGTTAATGCGGTAACGCGCGATGATGATCCCAAACACCCGCACTCTTCTGGTGGCGGGTCTTTTCGGTTTTAAATTTATGAGCTGCGTCCCCTGTCCAATTTATTATTCCCGGTTTTTTCTCTGAGCCGTGCTAGATTTTTGGTGAGGTTGTCATTTCGGTGGGACAGAAACAAATTGGGCGTCCAAGCGATGCGCGGATTCCGAGTAAAAGTGGCGATTAGTTGCGTACATATTTAAAATTTCTGCCTCAGATTGATTAGGAAAATTAGCAGCCAAAACTTACCCGGCGGGAGACGTGCTGGCATGACCCGGTTCATCTGAAAAAAGAGAAATCAGTAAAAATAGAGGAATCAGTAGGTATTCTAAGAATCTTCTTCAATTCAATGGAGTCCATTCTTAAACCATATTAGCAGCTGTCAATTAGTTTCTCGATGGCGATTATATTTTTTTCTAAAAACTTGGGCCATTGTAAAAGTATGTGTAACGAAAAGTGAAACGCTGTCTGTTTTACAGCCAAGAAACCCGGTAGGACACACGTCCCGCAATGGGGTAGGGAGGGAGTTTGTACGTCCTTGCGTTACGAGAACATTAACGAGTCTCTTTCTGTTACTTAAAGACAAATTAAATAATTGTGAATTATCCCCTTGCTTAGAAGTTCCTTGCTCGTCCCAACATTTCGTCGATCTGAATGATAAAAATCTTTTTTCCCGGAAACCGGTTATATCGCTAAAGAAATGCCCAAAAGAAGTGTTGAAAGGAATATACATCTGTTTGGACCAATTTGGTTTTTGACAATTTTTGTTCGTTCCAGATTAGGGAGCGACAACAACGCCTGCAGTCCCCAAAGCGGCCACTCATCGTCCACCTGCAGCTCACCCCCGGCGACCGCCTCCAGTGCCACTAACCCTGAAGCATCAACAACGTCCACCCCCACCTGCATATCGTCGAATTTTACCTCGTCGTGGTCGATTTTAGGTGAAAATGCCACAGGAATCAAAAGCGAAATCCGCAGTCCCGGATTAGAGGACTCCGAAGTCGCGGCCCTATCCCAAGACCCGTTGTCTTTCTACGGAACAGCAGCGGAATTGGGGAACTTGTACGACAAAGAATACCCGCATCAATCCTACTCGACCGCTCAACAGTATTATAACAGGTACCTGTTTTAATTATTTTAAGCACCCAAAGTAATAATTAAGAGCCGGACTTTTCACCAATTTTCCAGAGTTAATGGTTTCACTTTTGAAACTTGTTATCCTTATTGATCATTGATAGAGGCCCTCGCTTGAGGGTTCGATGAAGTCTGAGTGGTGAAAAGACCGCGCCTAAGCTCCGAAAGCTTTTCCATTTGTGTGTATCAAAGAAGTGTTGTTCTAGGTGTATAGGCCAAATTTTTGTTGAATTCTAGTTGAATTGTGATCAGGAATTTTTGCAGCATGCAGCAGGCGTACGGCACAACGAACACGGCGTCTTCGTCGTACATGAATCCGGCGTCGTCGTTCTACAACGCTCCCTCCTACCCGTACCCGTCGTTAAGTTCGTCTAGGGGTTTGAACCCCTCCTGCAAGGCCAGTTCCGGTTACATAGCCTCACCTTATTCTTCGCCAGCATCACCGTTTCAAAGTGCAAGCCAATCGAGTCAGTATTCACCTTACGCTTCCTACTCGGCACCCGGGTCTTCGACTTTCGCACAAGGATTTTCCGCACAGGTTTGCGTGATTCTATCAAGTTTGGAAAATTTTGTGATTTTTTTTTTGTTTGTTTGTTGCTTTAGGGGGTCGAGTATGGGGCGTACGGGGCGGCGGCTTATACGGATTCGCAAACTTCGCAGTATGCATCGAGTTATTACGCTTCACAAACCTACTCGCCTTATGTCAGTTCGCCGAGTTCTAGTGGTAGTATAGGGAATTCTTCGTACCAACTAGCAGCCACATCGTTACCAGGTAAATAAGCGCACAATCAACACTTCTTGTGCAGTGAAGACCGATTAAAATCTTTACCACGTATTGCCAAGTGGATGATAGTTTGTATTTTGTGCAAAATGGTGGAGGCCCCCCTAAAATTGAAAAAATCCATTATTTAAATTTTTTAAAGAGGTCGGGCAGTCTGGTTTTATCATCGGCTTTAGTCTATCGAAATATCGATAAATTTCGATATATCTATATTTATCGATATGTCGATATATCGTTACATATCGATATATTTTAAATATCGATACTCGATATCAAATTTTCGATTCTTTGATCTAATGAGATTTCGAGTTGTTGGCAGTTCAGCTGACTTATGTAAATATCAACATAACCTCAATAATGTTGTGCCCTTACAGTGACACGAGCGATTCGGAATCGGACAACGGTATTCCCTCAAATTGGTGCTAATTTTTTTAATTTCTCACTTTCAGAAAGCCCATCGAACGGAATTTTGCCGGACGGCTCCACCTCTCCTTTAAAATCAGAGAATACCAGGCGCCCTCGCGACTCCTCAACTAGCATAGGGGCGCAAGAGCCTAGAGGAACCCGGGGTCGGGGTCGACGCACCAACACAGTATCGCCCACAACCCCAGAATCCACTACTGATCGAGTATTCATCTGGGACCTGGATGAAACCATCATAATCTTCCATAGTTTATTAACCGGCAGTTACGCTACTAAATACCAAAAAGTATTTGATAAAGACTATTAAATTGAGGACATTACAATGAAATTGTTTTAGGATGCTCAAAGTGTCGTGCAGCTGGGATTCAAAATGGAGGAAATGGTGTTTAATTTAGCAGACACTCATTTCTTTTTCAATGATATTGAGGTAATTTGGTGGAAATTTAACAAACGTTTTGGCTAATTGGACAATTTTAGGATTGTGATCAGGTCCACATTGATGACGTTTCGTCAGACGACAACGGACAAGACTTATCCAACTACAACTTCACTTCAGACGGCTTCCACGCGTCTGGGGCCAGTGGGGGCAATTTATGTCTAGCGACAGGGGTCAGAGGCGGCGTTGATTGGATGCGGAAGTTGGCGTTTCGATATCGAAAAATTAAGGAAACTTACAATAACTATAGGAACAGGTAAAATAATTTGACTAATTAGAGGTCAAAAAAAATTAGTTGCCCAAATGATCATGTTTTATCAAAATGAGCGTTTGTGCAACTGAAGCGGACCTTCTTAACAACAAAGTATCAGCGCGACTTTTATTAAAGCCTAATTCAATTTGCTGAATATCAGGGTTTGACTGAGCATTTGTTTTTTTATTTCCAGCGTTGGCGGGCTCCTGGGAGCGTCAAAGCGAGAGCAATGGTTGCAGCTGCGGGCTGAAATCGAGGCGGTGACAGACAATTGGTTAACGTTAGCCAACAAATGTTTAACTCTAATCAATTCCCGAAGCAATTGTGTTAACGTGCTGGTCACGACAACGCAATTGATTCCCGCTTTGGCAAAAGTTCTTTTGTTTGGACTAGGAGGCGTGTTTCCAATAGACAATATTTATTCAGCCACTAAAATAGGTAAATAATTTTAGTCGCTTTTCCATCTTAATAGGACGCTTTTTTAAAATGTTTCAACATAAGACTACCATCTAAGCAACAATTGGACTTGTGCGTTTTGATTATTATTAATCCGTCTTTTTGTCAACAGGTAAGGAGAGTTGTTTTGAAAGGATAGTGGCGAGATTCGGACGCAAATGTACGTACGTAGTGATCGGGGATGGCCAGGACGAAGAATCGGCCGCGAAAGCCATGAACTTTCCATTTTGGAGGATAACGAGTCATAGTGAGATCGCAGCGCTGTACAACGCGTTAGATATGGACTTTTTATGATTCTATTTTGTGTTAATTATTTTTATATAATTCATTATGTTTTTATAAAGAGATAATTATTCCTTATATGTTTTGTGGATGTATCATAAATGTACATACGTAAAAAAAACTGTAATAAATGTTATATTAACTTAAAAATATTGCAGAAATGTTCAACAAGAACCGCAATTTAACTGGGTTAATTTTCCGATGAATTGCTCACAATTTCTGTCATTTTTGTAATACGTTTAAGATGTGATTGTGCTAATCAAGCAATTATTTTATACTTTTACGGACGTAACTGCACACATACAATATACTCAATTATTTGCATCAAGCTGACAAATGGCTATTACCAAAACGATACTCGTAAGTATGCTTCAACTGTACTTTTAGATTGTTTTCATATGAATGTATAAATAAACTGTATATATTATACATTTACGCAATGTCTTGTGTCCTATTCCTCAAAACCTTTGATTATAGATATATTTTCAGCATGTTGCGCTTCTACCCTTTTCCATACTATCTAAGACGAGAGGTCTTCCTTGTGAATAATTGCAAGTTGGGATGGCGTGGGATAAATATAATTGTGGTTTTCGTCATAGTTGATGTCAATAACAGACCTTACTTTATTGGAATAAACAATATATAAAATACAATTAATCTAAACAATTAGACTAGTAGAAAAAACAAGTTACTTCAATATGAATGCATTAATAAATAAGAATAAACGCCCACAATTTCATAAAGTTGCAACATTACCTGTAAGAGGGTAAAATGATCATTTGTCAACATCGCTAATCCGCTCCCAATCGTCTGTGCTGCTGTCGCTAGTTTGGTCTAAGCTAATAGCGGAATCTGCCTTATCGACCTTTGGACTGGCGCCCACCTCATCTTCATTCTTGCCATTTTCTACAGCTTTCCCTTTAGTTTTCTTAATTTCATTTTCATATTCTTCCAACAATTTCATTTGCTCCTCTTCAGTGAGTTCGATGTAAGGTGCAAAATCCTCTGAACACAATTGTTTATTCGCCTTACCAACAGAGTTACCATCAATACCTTGCTCCCATTTAACACTTTCTGGTGTCATTGACTTTTCTTTCTTCTCCTTTTTCTCCATGGCTTCTTGATGTGCAATTTCATCTTCCAGCAACGCTTTTTTGAAAAGATACCTACAAAACTCGAGTCATTTTTCCATCAAATTTAAAGAATAATTCCAAAACCTTTTCCAGAACAAGTTGTGAGGAACAATTTCAGGCACCAATTTCTCGTATTGATTCCTGAGTACGACTGAGCTTTGCATATGCTTGTTTATTCGTTCATCCGATAACTGATCATCAATGATTTCTAGCCAACACTCAAACTTTTTGCTTAGATCCTCGGCAGGATCTTTAACAAAAGTTTCGGCGTTTTTCTGGAGTTCATATATGGCGCGTTGTTCTTTGTTCAGAGTTACGGTTTCCGAGTCCTCGATTACTAAAATCGCCTCAGTGTCGGAATCGTCGGGACTCGGATTTAAAACTGTGTTCATTTGACCTGAAATGAGGTTTTAAGTTGTGCTGCAAGAAAGTGATCAGAGTATTTTTACCGAGAAACGAGCTAAAACTGCGCTTCACTGAACTGGCCGTGGAATCCGGAGAGTCCAGCTGGAGAAATGAAATAGACTTTACACAAAAAAATATACGGCAAATTTAAAAAACAATTGTCAAGACCGCCAACTGGACGTAGCTTCTATGCTGGTTCTACAAGTCAGTACCGCCACCAGTGATGTAAATATGAATGGGGCAGTTACAAGCCCAAAATTGACCTATAAATACCATAATTGTTTTGTAGAAATATTTGAAGATCTTAAAAAAATTTCTTGGTTTAATCGCATAATCTGCAGTTGAATTATTAGATTAGACGTCTTAACGACAGCAATTAACTAAGTCCATCCATAAAACTGCAAACAACCACAAATCACCGTCAATACTTTAAAATAGTATTTTGGACAAATTTATTGCAAAACCCTTAGTATAAAACAATTAAACTTAGTTACATGAAGCTGGTGTTTGAATCGTAACGAAATGAATCTGGCTTGAGAATCTTGATACACATTACGCTAAGGATCTTCTATAACTAAACATGAGTTTTTAGGGAACATTAAAAGATCTTTACCTTGAGCGTTTTTTCGATAACAGTTCCTGTGCTGCTTACAACGTTAGTGGCCTCATTCTTTACCACGCTTCCAAATTCTTCCAGGTCCTTACGTACGAACTCCAGCACCTTTGAGCTCTTTCAACAAGACATGAAAGATTTGAAATCATTTTCAAGTACTTACCTTATCTTTGGCAGCATTGAACCAAGAACCGAACCAATTGTCATCCCTGTAACATTTTGTTGATTAGACATTGTTATTGTTGATAAGAATAATTATGCATATGGCTAAATTGGTATATTTTTTTATGTTACAAGCAAGGAAAGGAAATTGTTCAACTTACTGCTCGGCCATTCTTGGGCAACTTTGATAATACGACGGCGATTGCACGAAAAATTTTCAACTTTTGGACGATATTACTGAAATTTTGACGTTTTGTTTTCTTTTTGTATTCACAACTGATTGCCGGCAGCCATATTGTAAATAAGACGGAATCGGTATTGCAGGAATCTCTAACAAAATTATCACTTTCAAGTTTCCTACAAATTATCAATAGTTCGCTCGGAATAAAATAGTTTGTAATTATTGAACAATGAAGCACCTTCCATTAAATACTTTAATCAACGTAAAGCAATCAACGACAGGTGTTGCAGGAATTTGAGGATTGGTAAAAATCTTGGTACAAAAAAAAACAATTTTGCACCTACAGTTTTTGAGATTAAATACAACTTTATTAATTAATGCCGTTGACATTAAATCAGCCTTTGGCAATCTTTAGCAAGTGTCTGTTCAAGTAGATCAACTGCGCCTCACTCTCCAATTTGGATAGGGCTTTGACTATTGGCGCCATCTGGGCGGTGTGGTTTACGTAATCGGTCCCCTGGTGCTTCCTTTTTTGACCATAAACGACTTTACCATCAAATTCGTCATGAGGAACCTTCAAATCCGGTTCAACTTGTTGAATTGTAACGTTGAGATGTTCCTCAATATCAGCCAAGTACTATAATAAACAAAGTTATTTAAACATTAAAACAATTACATTCAACCAACCTGAGGCTCGTTATACCACATACAACAACCCCTTTCTTCGACTAAGTTGGTATTCCAACAGTTTCGGCCGCGACTTTGACACCATTGGCCATGGTACCAAACTTTTTCAGGAACAGAACTGACAAGACTTATAGCGAGCCCCATACGTTCAGCTCGACCAACTCGACCGATTCTATGAACGTAATTCGATTTTTCGTCCGGTAAAGTCACATTAATCACTGAAATTTTTTTCAAACAAATTACAAGAATTAAGCTATTTAAATCGACACTAACTAAAGGGTAATCCGGTGATATCTAAACCTCTCGCCGCGACGTCAGTGCAAATCAAAAACTTCACTGCTTCTCTTTTGAAATCCTCCAAATTCGCTTTCCTTTCGTGAGGCTTACGATCGCCATGCAAACAAACGCAAGAATATTTCGTCTTATCCAACTGTTTAAAGTATTTTTCTAGATTGTCGCAGTCCAATTTTGTTCGGCAAAAAATAATAGCGCGATCCATTTTATGCTCGTCTATAGCCCGAACGCAGTATTCGCCTTTCAACATTTTAACAGCTTCACTCATAGTTTCGGGACTGTTGTGGCCAGGAGTCACGTTGTCTTTGGCGTGAACACCATCAGTTGAAACGTGGCGCCGTAAATTCTGCCAACTGCGATCCTTTTGGGGGTTCACCATGACGACTACGTGATGAACGGTTTCGGGAACGGCATCCTCCCCTTTCAAGTCGACCCAAGTGGGAAAATGCATGAGTTTTTCCTAAATTACGTTTGTCAATGTTTGGATTATTTAGCGGCACACAGACTTACGGCCATTTTTTTCACTTCGAAAGCGTGGAGAGTGGCACTGCATACGATCATTTGGAGCCGTCTACCGTCGGAAGTTATTTTAGGCATTTGGCGGTGTAACCGCTCGATTAGATCGGTGTAACCTTGTTTGAGTAGACCGTCGGCCTCGTCAAGAACGAAGAAGCGACAGTTGGATAATAGCAGATAGCCTAAGAAAAAGTTATCCTATTAGGTAATAAACTGCGGTTAAAAAAAATATTTCTAATTGTTCACCTCCTTGAATTAGATCTTCTAATCGGCCTGGAGTACCGACGATAATGTCGGCACCCACATTTTGCAGCGTTGAGATTTGCTCCTTTACGTTAACACCGCCAATCACCAAAAGATCTCTAACTGTCGGGCTATCAATATACTTTTTAAGTTTTCTAATTTGATTAGACGTTTGTTCGGCCAGCTCACGGGAAGGCTGCAATTTTTCATTTAGTAATTTTTTGTAATTCTTAAGTCAAAAAGAACAGCAAGCAATTTTA
This sequence comes from Schizotus pectinicornis, assembly GCA_951805265.1. NCBI lineage: Eukaryota > Metazoa > Arthropoda > Insecta > Coleoptera > Pyrochroidae > Schizotus > Schizotus pectinicornis. Next base: position 1,755,664 of record OX638204.1, on the reverse strand, counting down.
ATAATTATTATTGTTACCTCGATAATAATTGCTTGAGGGGCGTTATTAACGATTTTAACCGTGGAATTTCCTGAATTGTCCGCGTTACTATTGGTCACTACATTGTCACTGCCAGCTTTTGCAATAGGTGTGAACCCTTGTGGTATCGCATATTTAAAGAGCTCATCGCCGAAATTGAAAGCCATTTCAGCATTCTAAAATTAAACATGAAGCAAATTGGATTTTTTTAATGCGGCAATACCTTTAGAACAACAGCAGGAAAAAACGCAGCGTTTGAAATCTGCTTATTAATTGCAAACGCCTGGCCCAAATCGTTTCCATTCTTGAGAAACTTGATGATCCCGTTATCAATATCGAGAAGACAAGTGATTACGTCGCTTTTACCAAAAGGTTCTCCATAGTTATCAAATTGTTTGTTGTTGGACTTTTTACCAGTGCCCCCAAAACCAAAACCAAATCTGTCGGTGCCCAAATCCAAATTGGCTTGTAGAGTTGACCAGCCAACTCTACACAACCCTTCATCGGTGACTGTGGCTTCAAAACCGTATTTGCCCTTGCCTTGCACTCCTCTAGTGCACCTGCCACCATGCCACTCTTTCTGCTCCCTTGACTGCACCCGTAACCCGCAAGGAGCCACAGCTAAAGCGTTTCCGCGATCTATCATCGACATTTTCCAAGGTGGCGCTAAAAAAAAAATTATAAACTTGTTTAGGCAGAGACGGGCAAAATATTTACATGCATTTGCAGTCTTTGCGGATTTCCCACTTTGGATGTCTTTCAACGTTTCCCATACTATTTGAATTATTGGAAGGCAAAAAGCGGCTGTCTTTCCGCTCCCAGTTTCGGCCGCCATCAAAACATCGCCGCCCCCCAAAACTAGAGGAATTCCTTCCGCCTGGATGTCAGTCGGGAGTCTGCAAAACAGTGAAAATAACCCAATTTTGGGAAGAAACACTACTTACGTCCATTCTAGCTCGTCAATAGCCTTTCCGAGTTCGGGAAGCACTCCGAATTCTAAAAAATAACCACGTAAAACATAACCTCAAATTTCGACGCAACTTACCCTCAAATGCTGTCATCACTCAGTTGTACGAACCCAGATTAATTAAGTCAGATTTTGCTTGATTTTAGCAGTTTAACCCAAAGTTTTAACCAACTATTTGTTCTCATCCGGCAAAATAACAAATGACACTGACGTTAGTGACGTTCCTGACGTTGAGCAACTATATGTGTGACGTCAGAATTCAAAAAGCGTTCCCTACTTTACCCACAACTCACAGTCGTGTTTTGAAACTTAAAATTTTGTAAAATTAAATCTTTTCAATAAACCATAATAACCACTTATGGTCACTGTCCGCGTTTACCTAAAAAGTAAAAATGTTCTTGAGTTACTTTTCGATTTTTTATTGTAACCAGTGTTTTTTTGACAGTTTCCTGTTTTACCGGCGGTCGCACTTAACCTAATTTTCTACTTATGAGAAAGTTCAATTTCGAAATGTCGCAAGAAATCGATACTTTCACCCACTAAACGCCACAATTAACAATGAAGACCAAAAATATACCACCCCCAGATCCGATTTGGTCCAATAACGTCGACATTTTGGCTGACGAGGTAAGTGGGTTGAATTGGGATTTTGGGTGCACCTAAGTCTGGAATTTTAGGGGTGCCTTCCAGTAATTGGCAGCTGTCAAGTGTCATCGATTTTTTTGGACCTAGGCGCTACCGGCGAGAAAGCTGAAATTCAGCAGAAATCCTCAAACGTTGACCTGACCATGCTCAACTCCCAGGAAACGCGCATACCCCAGACTAGCCTCAAGAATAATTATGTTGTTTTACAAACAAACGGTGCAACGAGTAAAAAGACGACTTCAGTGACAAATTTCAAAAATAGTCATGCAGATTACGAAAAGATGCTGTATTATGTTTGTGATCTCTGCATGTTTTTGTGCACAAGTGAAACCAAAATGATTGAACATTTAGAAGATGCGCACAAGACGAAAAGAATTCGGAAATTACTCCATTTGAAATGTCCCGCTTGCTGCAACGTTTTTTTTCACAAAATGCCTTTGCGATCGCACCTGATCCATGATCATGGAGTTGGAAATTCTGACTTAAACTCAATCATTCAAAGCATAGTTTTCTCTGCTAATAAAGAGAAAAATACTGAGCAAGTTGAAGGAAGTAGTGGCGGGAAGAAGGGAGTGGTTAAATTGGAGAGATTTGCAGACAACAAGGAAACTGTTATTAAACTTGTTAATTTGCCAAAGGTTGAAGTGCTGGAAATGCCACAATTGGAAGTGACAGAAAATAATGCTGACAAAATGCTTAATTCAACAATGAATCAAATGAGACTGGAACCTGAGAGAAAAGTACATAAATGTGCGGTACCTTCATGCAAAATCCAATTGCGCAATCCTGATAATTTAAAATACCACGTCAGTTGTCACAAAGACAATGGTTTCATTTGTTTAGTTTGTAGTGAAGTCTTTTCTTTTTGGAAGCCCCTATCTAGTCACTTGTGGCGGTTACATCAAATTGATATGGAGCTTTTTTCATGTGATAAATGCGACTACAAGTCCGTTAGTTTGGGGAAATTGAACAATATTCACAAATTAATTCATGGAGATGTAAAGGGATCCATTTGTAACATTTGTAATAAAGGATTCAAGAACAAGAAACAGTTGAGCAATCACAAAATTATTCACAAAAGTCAGGTCAAGAGGAGACGGTTCTCTTGTGAGGTTTGCTCCAAGAATTTTTCAGACAAGAGACAGATGAAAGTGCACGTAAACGTTGTTCACAAGAAGATCAAACCGTTTCAGTGCAGTTACTGCTCTTACAAGGGGTCGTCCAGAAGCACCTTAAAACTGCACATAAGACAACACACAGGTACTGGTTTTAACTTATAATAATTTACACGCAGAGCACTAACATTGTCGCTAAGAGTGATGACCACCTCTAGTAACATCCTAAAGTTATCAAATTAAAGATATTTACAAAATTTTGACCAACAATGTTCATTAACGGGAAATGTTTTTCTTATATTGAGTGCCAGCAGCCGTTGTTGTTACATGGTGGCAATAATAGATATTACGCAAACTTCAATCGTTTCCAATGACCCAAGAAAATATTACATGAAAAATGCTAATGTCAAATTTACGCTTGTTACTATTAATAATTTTTTTTCCAGGTGAGAAGCCTTTTGCTTGTGATTCGTGTTCTTACTCAAGTTCGGACCACAACTCGCTGAGGAGGCATAAGTTACGCCACACCGGCCAAAAGCCCTACAAATGTCCCTATTGCTCCTACGCCAGCATTCAGAGCAGTACATACAAAATGCACCTAAAAACTAAACATCCAACTCAAGAAAAAGACTTGATGTTTGCGTGTCCCGACTGCCAGTTTCGAACGGTTAACAAAGAAATGTACGAGTCACACATGGTAGCAGTTCATTCGACAATAAACGCTAAACAAACTGATAACAAAAAACAAGATTCAATAAAATAATTGAGTATTCATAAACATTTTTTTATTTTTGTTTCAAATCACGACCTAACATACGCCGCGATGAAGTCTTGAGTGTTCTTGACTTGTTGCCAAGAGTGAAGGGACCAACATGAGTTTCCAAAATCAGGAGTGAAGGGGTCTGGGTTGGTATGCCGCCCAGCTCCTTGACGTGGTCCAATAATAAACACTAAATTTCCCCGGTAACATTTAACATAATCAATAAAAGCAGGACCGTCGTTAAAATAGCAGAATAACAAAGCGAAATTAGGGTTCAAACTTTCTTCAGTCGGGGGTAAATTGGGAAAATTTAAAGTTATGAATTGGGGATTACAATATTTGCTTCTCCACCATTGTTCGTTAACTTCGTATCCAACGATCGGAAGCCCTGTTGTAAATGTTATTAATCACAGTTGTTAAATTTACTGAAAGTTACCTGAAAATTGTTGCAAAATCCACTCAAAAAGGCCACAACCACATCCAAGGGAAATTACACCGTTTAAACCAAACTTCAAAACAGTTTCTTTGATAAAATTCAAATTATTTTCGTCAGGCCATACCCACAACAATTTACGCGCTTCTTCACTATCCGAATTTTGATTCAACAACAAAATTTCTTTCCACTTATTTTGCCGGAATAACAGCATAATATCGTGCAGAAAATTTGCTTCCATTGTACCACTTTTGGCATACGGTCAATTCTTTTTTTAGGTTTAACCCTGAGGATTGTTACACAACTTTATGTAGAGTCAATTTAAATGAAATTTATTAATAATTAACGTTATAAAAATATATAATAATCAAACATATTAATCGTGTGCTTAAAAAAACTTAACTCCTTGATCCTCATCAGACAAGATCAGTTCACATTTTCTCTCATTCTCCAAAACTTTCAATACTTTAACCAAAACCTCGGTTGGCATCCCACAAAACTCCTTATCCTGAACATCATCTCCTTGAGAAATTTCGAACAACGTTAAAACTGTATTTTGCATCCCCCTTTCGCTCACGAAATCATAAATCATTGACGCCCACTCTTCAAGGGTATGCCAGTAAATCTCCCATCGGTTCTTGGCTTTATCCACAGCTCCAGCATTGCCGCTCTTGGATAATTCAGAAAAAATTGACGTAATCACCGAAGCGTCCAGTTTACGATTGATGGCGGAATTGTAAAATAGCGGCATTTGGTTAGCTTCCCTAACGTCAACAATGTAAATTTTGTTTTTTTGACAGTATTCCAGAATGAGACTTCTCCAAGCCGACACTTGTTTTGCTCGGGTTTCGGGATGCGGCTGCAACGTGAAGAACGGAGGGAAACTGTACTGCCAGGGCCATTCAACGTCCGCCTCGGCCATTTCGATCTCGTCCGGCTTGGGGCCCTATCTGAAGTCAGGAAAGCTGGCGATCGAAAATTTGGGCTTGCGGTTTTGCGAATTTCAAGTAACGCAACTGAATTTCCGTAAAACGTGAAGATTTCTCACATTTCACACTGTGATGTGAGATAAAAGAAGTAACGTCACAATTTTAGGTTAGCTGTCACTTTGACAGCTGGGTGTTTCTGTTTACACTGCATTCTATGAATGGAGCTTACGTTGTATCACAAGATGGAGCCACTAGAGAGCAATTCCTATTTGATGCAGATTTCTGTATTTCTCTTCTGTTTGACAAGCAGACGTTATTTTTGAACTTGGCTGTACCTAATAAAAAGCATAAGCGTGCAAATACAATCCAAAAATTTGGACATTTTAGTTTTCTAAAAATAGAATTAACAGTTTTCAAGTTTTATTTTACAAAGAGTTTGGAAACGTTTTAAACGTGTTTCTGTTGTTTCAGAAGAGTTTGGAAAGTGTTTACAGAAAGATTCCAAGAAAAATTTCTAGCAAATACCACCGTTCTACCAAACATTTAAAGTTAAACATCGGATTTTTCATATTTTGTAAGTAGTATTACTTATCAACTTTTGCTAATAAAATCCAAAATTTGGATCGGAGATATGGATCCAAAAAATTAATTTCTCTTTGCAGATTCAGCTCACCAAATTGAACGAAGTGAAAAATTGACTCCCAAAATTAGAAGATTTCAATTTTGCTCTTTCTGAATTGATGAAAATTTATCAAAGATTTTGTGTGAAATCACTATCTGTCTTCAATCTTCCTTCACTCTCTTCAGTTATATAAATAGGAAAAATTTCTAGAAAACTAAACTTCTATAATAGTAAGTGTTACGAATGGCATTCAGACCAAAACTGTTTTAAAAGCCAAAATTGAACTAAACGACTTCAATAATTAAAAATTACACATACTATTTGAATTTTTAAGAGTTAGATCATGAAAATAGTGCGATGAGCTCCTAAGTTGCGAATTTGAATTCATCCATCTTTTACGTGTACCTATGGAAAGTTATGGTATCCTACAAAGTAACATGTAATATGGATAGAAGTTACATTCTAGCCTTTAGAAAAAATACTTTGCGCAATGTTAAGAATTGGTAGCTGAATGGTAAAAATTGCAGGTAATTGCTCGGTTGGTAAAGAAAAATCAATATTGCGAGAAGCTTAGAGGTAGAGGCAGGAACCGCACCTTCCTGCTGGTGATCGGTACGAAGAGAGATAGTGGTGATCGCACGTGACAGGCATAAGTTAGACGGGCGGCCAGAGCATTCCGAAGCGCTGCCTGTCAGTGGCCGTTGCTTTGTGAAGCCGCTTTCAGCTCGGGTCCCTGTGTGCCGGAGTACGACACCGTTGCTTACGACCACCGTTTACTATCACCGGACTTGGACTCTTCTTGTGCACCAACCCTGACACACGCCGCCGTTGCCGTTTGTCTTCCAGTACCGTCGTCGCCGTTTCAGGCGCACTATCTCAACGTTTCAACAGAACCGCGATTACGATACGAGAACAAGAACGCACGCTCTCAAGGCGGCGTAAACGCTGATTAGAAGCAGGAGACTGAGGATTTTTCACAACCTCGCCAACAACAACCGCGCAATTGATACAGGAAACAGAACAAAAGTTCTCAATCGGATGGTAGACCAGACTTCTACTACTACGAGGAAGGCGGCGTAAACCCCCGCAATTTCATATCTCCTTCAACTTGATCTTTTTGTTGGAACTTATCTTAATCTTTGACACTTTGGTTTTGCTTCTTTTCAAACCTCTGCTACCTTTTCTTCTTTCTCTTAGACCATTTTTAGAGGGTGTCAGTTTTAGAAGAAAGTGAGAAGAGGATCAAGTATGCTATTCTTTTCTTTCATTTTGATTGTGAAGGGATGCAAACTTAACTTGATTGAGGCAGACGCGGTGTTGGCGTTAACGAACGGGTTTCTTGAAGTTTTCTCTCCACTTGACCACTGAATGTTGCTGAAAGGCGCGACAACACTCGGAACGAGTCGTTTAAAGTCTCCGCATCCTCATAGATTTCCAATGGAGACGTGATTGTGCTACTTTTTCATGGTTTGATCGACTGTCCGATGCGATTTACGACGCGTCGTCTTCTTTTGCCGCAAATAAAGCGGCGTCCATCCCATTCGTCCATCAGTCGGTCCCTAATTGTGCTTTCGCCGTCTTATTAATCGAGAAAATCGTGACCGGTAAATCTCGTCCTCGCATAGGTGGGTCTCATTAAATAATCTGAGAAAAAACTGACGCAGTCATCTGGTCGCTGTACCTAAATCACCTTCCCGTAGGTAGCTGGCCGAGTCCCATCGCCCCATGGTCAGACGTCCATAACTTAGCCGTGGTTACAAGCAAAAATCTCCGGTACAAAAACCGGAGAGAGAGGACAAAAAAGCGCGCACCACGGACGGCCAGCTCGCTATACAAACGAGGGATATAAACAATTGTCGAGAAGGGTAACCATGGTAACGTGCCGGGCACCGGCGTCTTTGATTCTAGATTTGCATAGCAGGATCCGATATGGAAATGCTGCAACGTTCTTGGATTGACTGTACACACAAGAGTGGACAGTGTGGTGTGCTAGCGGTAGCCGCAGCAGAGACCGCTTTTCGGCATATACTAAGTTATGTCAACCCGATTTTTGCAATTCCCTAATCCGGAACGGCATCGCTAGAGAGCGGACGGTCCGCTAACAGAACGGCCGTTAATGTTTTACACGGACAATTAATGGGGCACAACGCATAAATTAGAGCGGCAACAATAGCGACCGGACGATGGCCCCTCGACTATGGACACCCACCCTAATTATCTTCCGCCGCCGCCGGTGTTGACCGGCTTGTTCCAAAAAAAGGAATCCGGCGGCAAATAGGCGGATTTCCACGAACCGGCGCAGCCGCCATTTCGGACCCGCCACCCTCCCGGAAATCTCACCCCTTTATCTACCACGTTCATGGGAATCATAGGACTTGCAGGAGGCCGGCGAATTTGACAAAACAAGAAGAATGAGGAGTGAGTCGTCTTTAGCCACCTTGCAGTTTTTGGTATGTTTTATCGAGATGGCTAAAATATCACCGCCTACCTACTTTCAAATAAAAAGAAACAAAACACACAGTGGTACAAAGCCACAAATGCAGATGTGAAATGGACCATCTGAAAGGAATTTTAAATTACTCGTTGTTATTTTAACAGTTCGTTGTTGTAATCAGTTATGTCACACTATTGTTCTGTCTGAATTCACCCGGCGCCTCCGCCATTTGTGACGATTCATAATAATCGTCACAAAATTGTATATTGATGTCTAATTTTGAACATTTTGAAACATTTTAATGCACATTTTTGTATTTTGGATTTAGTGCTAGGTGACTGATTACAAAATAATCACTTTTGTTCCTCGGTTAGTTAATACGAGTTACGCAAATAGAAACTTTTAAAATTTCTGAAGTTAGTAAGGTAACAATTTGTGACCATTTTACATCGACCAAAACCACATTTACCTATAACGGTCTGTTTCGAAAAAAATAATTCTAAAAAAATAAAATAAAATTTAGCGCTGCACCAAAAAGCTGAAAAAAATTAAGGTAAATCAAAAAATCCTTGGTTCGTCTTATGGCGAGACAATTATTATTATTCTAACGTACCCGGGAATATTATGTCACAATATCATGTCGCGAAAACAAATGAAATAACAGCGTTGTGGCTGCGGTAGAGTTGGTTGCATAACGTTGCGTCGCCCAGGTTGCGGGCAAGTAAATAGATTGATTTAGCACTAGATTAACATTAACATAAGGAATAATTATGTCAGTAAACAATAAGAAATTTCAAAGTCATGCAAAAAATTCCATGATTTGCTTCTATAGACTGGCTTTTAACTGTAAGCTGTTGTGATCCAACAGCACATACAGCTAGCTAGCTATACCACGTACGACGAAATCGGCACATCTAGTACCTATTTGTTAAAATGGTAATTTATACGTTAATTTACATTGATATTCAGTAAATGAATTTATACTGACACCGCACACGTGGACACTACACCGACACTTTAATTTTAATACAAGTGAAGAAAACGCACGGATCGTGTAAAGAGGTGATTCACTTCTCTTCATAATGCCCTGTCCTAATTGAATATTCCGTAGTTATTTTTTTACATCAACCACTTTACTTAGTTGGTACCTGACGAAAATTCCGAATGTAAGAACGTCTCAACCGCCAAGAACATCTATTCGTGGTGGCGACGATTTGACACAACTTTCATAATTATTCCAACGAATCTTGTTCTTCGAGCTGTAAAGTGAAGAAAAAAAAAATCACCATAACATTATCTACGACTTCCTCGAGAAACTTCAGCCAAGTTGCACTAAAATCGTTCAATCTATTCGGTTGATCTCAACGAACCGTTCCGTTTTCGCGAACGATTGCTACAATATTTGGCGGGTTTATGCAAAAAGAGTCCCAATTATTGCACCGTTTTACACATATCTGAACGATAATAATTAGCGGTCTATAAATAACAATTACCCATTTAATTAAGCAAAGACAGAGATCGTTATCTCGGAGAACAATGCAGATATTTCACTCTTGCTTAGTTATGGTAATGTGAAAGACCGCCGAGCTCCTCTATACGGCTGCAATAAGGGCCAGTTTCATGTGGAGAGACTTTACTGTTAAATTTAAAAAGCGGAAAATTAATGACGCATTAGATGGGCCGATGAAGAGATGAAAGGGCACGGTGCAATAATGGTTCTGCCCATCATCCGGTGTGGAGGTTTGTAATCCGTCAAGTTTTCAAATGCGAGAGTCACCCGTCACCACCAAACGCACTTAATCATTGGAGTTATAAATTGTCATTTTAATCTAAGAAAAAAAATTCTCGAATTAAGTTGTTCCCTCCATTGTTGTAACAGAAAATCCGTGATCGCGTGTCGAGATACCCATAAACTAGACTCTTAAAAAATTTCGAAGTAAATGACTCGAATTATTTGGCAAACGTTACAGTAACATAGTGTCGGTTGCAGCTAAGTTGACCTGCGAGGAAAGGAAATGCACCTATGCTACTACACAGGTGAACGTCGAATTTGTAGGCGATCCGCAGTCTTTCAACCGCTCAACTTGGCTGCAAACGACAGTGGTAACAGAGCGTCTTTAGTTCTAGAGTCCAGAACTTTCAAGTAATATTTTCGAAGAAATATTTTGATCAGTTCATTGAATTACAATAAAGTACAACCAATTTTAGGTAGACTTACTCAACAAAATTAAAAAGACACAAAGAATTTGGATATGCTTCAACGATATTGTTTATAATTTATGGTTTTAATTTTTGTCCCAATTCCTTTGGCATTACAATTTTCAAATTTTAATTAAACCTAGCGTCTTATGAGGCAATCTACAAAAACATCAAAAATTGCATTTATTTTAATTGATTTCCTAACGCTTTCATAACACTCCATTACGAAAACCTTAATAGTCGTCGAAACTCGGTAAATCTTCGTTTACCTTGGGTTGAAAATGTCGTGCATCAAGATCTCGTATTTGCTTATGAAATTTAATGGTTCCAAACCATGTTATTACCTGCCGAGATAATCTAAAATACTTAATATTACACTGCAAATATTAACAGGACGTAATTACAGTAATTTAATCAAAACTCGAACCAACAACATCGCAAGCCGTCCCCGGCCCCTGCGCGGCCCCTCAGATTTCCACAAAACGCGTCAATCCAACCTTATTGGAAAATGTAAAAAATTACCTCGATATTCCACCTAAACAACCCGGAGTGTCGTTGTTATTTTCCGAGAGTTAATTTGAGTTTTAACAGTGTAGCGGAGAATATCGGCGCGCTTGTGTGGGAGTTCAACCAGACCCTAACAATAAATTGATTATATATTTACCTACATGATTATAGTTATTAGAGAAAACATTATATGCCGAGAGGAGTGGTTCAACTCGGAGTTTTTACCATTAATAAATGCACTTTTAATATTCTCTTTAATTATTGTCGTTTGGATGCAAGCAGACCTACCCCGGTGCGACGGTCTCTCCCGGCTTGACTCGCAGCTGCAGCGACGACACCAGCGCCGGATTACCAGAAATATTTTTAGTCAAATAATAATTTTTTCGCAGCTTTTGGTCAGGAAGAGGAGAATTTATGGCGTGGCCCGACAAGATCCGTATCGTTTTTCACAAATTTACGAAGACGATAATATCAATTTTTAAAGATCCCACTTCTGAACCAATAATTTGGCAAGCGATAAAAACGAGGCTCTTGATGAAGAAGTGAGGAGCTATATTTATGAGTGTTGATTTTGGAGACGGCCCTGAAGTTGTTTGGGCCACCGCTGGCGGTGGCGGCGGCTTTAGGAATAGGAATAATATTAAAATGTCCAGAATAAACTTATATCTGAGCACGCGCCAGACATGGCACACTGCCTGAATACTTTGTTTAACTCAATCACTTGAATTGGTAATGGCACGACGAGGTGGTAAACAAAGGTGGCACCCATCGAAGCAATTCCCAATTCTCGTCGACCACCGGACAGCATTAGTCAAGCAGTGGGGTTCTAACTACGACCGAACTTATCTGCCAATCTACTTATTTGTCAAATTTCAAAGTGTCACTCTAATAACGACCGGCATCCATCTCGTATCTAAGTCAATTGCATCGACTCTTCTTATAAATAATTCAAACGTTTACAAGTTTTAAGAGAGGAAAAGATAGGAAATCGAAAATCGGTGAACGTCGCCGCCACGGCGGCGTGGATAAGTTGGCCACCAAGGATGGGTCGGAATAAGGTACAAACAACAGCGCCAAGTTAACGCTTGTGTAGTCGGGTGGCTTCCGGTTCCGGTAGATGAGTGCCGTTTGTAGATGAGCCGATAATCCCTTGCAGGTCCGATAATGCTGCCGTCTTTCTCCTATCTCGACGTGCCGGGTCACTGCACACCTCACTAATTAACATTCGGTGATGCCTACTTGAAACTTACGACGGCATGTTCCACAGCAATTCACGAACTACACCGACGGATATTTGGGGGAAATCGAACAAAGACGCCGAGGAGCAGTTACCATAACGGATCTTGCAGCGGCGCCCATGAATTTTCCAACCGAGGCCAACTTTTGCGTACCTAACTGAAGATTCGTCAACGTAGGACTAAATAATCATCCCCATTTAATTTCTAAAGCAATGGGTTAAGTCGAAATGTATAATAGACCATGAGCCATTTTATCTGATGGGCTTCCTTTGTTGCGGTTTGAAAGATTTCTTTTAACAACAAATATGCTGGTCGCATCTTGCGTTTTCCTTTAACACTAATTATTCCACTTTTATCTTCTGCTTAGACCGTTTCTGATTTCCGCATTCAAATGGTGTAACACCTGATGCTTTCTATTCTTTGTTCTCCCAACTCAACGCTCGCAAAGCTCGCAATCGTTTTCACAGTACTGAGACTCATCGTCTCTTTCATTGTGTTCTTTTGCCGTCATTGGACCTCTCCAAATGTGAATTTCTCTCTTCGTCCCATTGATTTTACCTTTGCTTTTAGTTTCTTACAAGTTGTTTTGGTGGTAGATCTTGATTTGGTCTTTTTCTTTGCCACTGACGCTCTTCTATGATGCAGCATTGATGGTTTGTGAATTTTTGTCAAATCTTTGTTTTCCCTTCAACGGATGGCCTAATGACAAGTGGTACATGCGGAGTTTTTGAATTGCGGTGTCTATTGGTGGGTGATGCGTGCTCCACTTGGCCCCTATCTGTGATCTGGTCTCGATTCGCGTAGTGGCAGCTCCGATAAAGCGGACAGAAGCGCAGTTATTTATTAAATATGTGTGAACTTTGGCTAATTGCAAATTAAAACGAAGTTCCTTCCTAGAGTTTGTAACTGTTACTAGACAGGGTAACCTTGCGTTCATAAAACAAGAACAAAGGCTCCCACACTCGAAACTCTCCCATGGCAAGTGCGGAAATTTTACAATTAACATTATGCTCAAGGAGATTTTGAACTCAATCGTCTGCTAATTTGATATCTCTCTTCTTTATTCAAGAGTCCAACCGTCGCATCAGGTGGGTTCTAGCTTGATGAAGAGACTGGCACGATAATTATTTAAATGCGACTAACGGTGGGGTGTTGGAAACAAAAGCCGGATTAAATCTGACACAGATCCGGAGAGAGAATTTTAACAACCCGCGACAAAATCGACTTTTCGTCGTCGTTAACGCGACGGACGCGCAGTAAATTAATTAATTAATTATATTCCGCCGCCAGGGAGCTTCAAGGTTTTCCTCGGCAATTTGCATGAAAATTATTCAGATTTGGCGTCGATTCTCGCTAACTCACTAAACGCCAGAAAAACTCTACTTATCCACCAGGTAGTCATCAACAGCAAAACTGTAGATGTAAGTATAGCTCCACAAGAAAATGGGTTCAGAGGGGAAAACGGCTCGCCTAGTCAAGGAAAGAGTGCGATGTCCGCTCGGATGTAATTATTTCGGCGCGATGAGATCTCGTGAGAACAGGAAGTTAGACCTGACGTCACGGAACAGGTGCAAGGGTTTTAACCCGGCATTCGTTGCATATGATAATAGTAGGTGTCCCGCATGATTGTGGTCGAGCCACTAACCAAGACAACAGTTTTAGAAGACAGGATCCGCGATTTCGACCGGAATTAACTGAAATTAAAGCTGTGGCTGGTCGGCGCGAAAGGAAGTCGAGTTTTTACGTCGGAATCCGCGAGGCGTGAAGCAACTAAGGCGAAGTGTAATTCCACCAAACGCTTCTAGTCTACCATTATAAACCACTGGTCTGGTCGCCGGTGACTGAGAAGAAAATTTTCAGAATCGTCATTTTCTCAAATTGAAGAGAAACGCCAATTAATTGTCAGGATGTAATTATTGCGGTCGGGATGATGACGATGGGACAAGTAATGATGTTTGTGATTTTACCAAGGGAACCAAAACGAAATATTTTCATAATTAACGACACGTATAATTATTATGTCGTTATGCAAGCAAACTAGGCTCATTTCTTTATCGCGCGTTTGCCGACCTGTTGCCACATCCACGGCTTTTCGTCATCGCGAAAACAAGCTCGCAACCACCTCGGACAATTGTTCACTTCGACCCACTCTGCTCGGAAAGTTTCTCCAGAAGTCCTTAATATGCCAGTAAGTAACTCGAGAGAGCTAGGGCAACAAATAATTTCCAATCCCAAAATAATAACTCACCTAATTCTGCAGCTAAAAGCCTTTAGTAATATACATCTAAACTGCATGTCCCTTTATAGAGATTGGTAAAATTAGTTTAGGAATTTTAAGGGTAGGTCCTACTTTTGGAATCAGTGTTTGAGCATGGAACCGAACATGTAAGGCAAGTTAAGGAGGATAGGATAATTGACCTCAAGGCAACCAAGGCTCGTGCTTTGGGCTGACGAACCAAAATTTTTAATAAAAGTGCCAAGTATAGGCGACAAGAAATAAAGCTATAAACGGAATAATATTTTGCTAATGGAAATAGTTCATGGCAGTTTTGGAACGTGAACCGTTGAATCATAGGAGCGGCCCTGGCAAGGATTGTGCTTTTTTTGGATCCATTGTGTCCTTAGGAGTTCACTAATGTTCTTTTCATTAACCAAACCATTATTTACAAATTTATGTCAATTACTAAACAAATTTATTACAATATTACAACTCTACTAAATCAATGCGATCGTTGTTGAGGTAGGTAAGTAATCAGGATCAGTCAATGGACTTACGAAGGCCGAAAACCACCAAACGTTTTCTACTTTAGCAAGAACCAAGAAAAAAAAAAGTCACATAACAAAATGTTCGCTGATTGGGGGAAAGCTCGTATCGTGCTGCCATACGCTCTATATGTCACAGTAAACGCGTTCATGGATTTTTGATTCTTCTACGCTCTGTGACATCTGAGGCATGGGTGAATAAATTGCCGTGATGCGTCAAACGCGAAGAGAATCCTACTCCGAATACCGTTTTACGTCGTCTCGTTCGTTTCATTTATTATCAAAATAACAAAATCAAAGCGGTCGATAACAGCATGTCGAACGATATGCAAAATCTTGAACTTTACCCGAGTAAATGCCTAACCCCAGGTCCGATTAGCATAATAATTATCACTTCGACTGTTGAATATTCATTGTGGAACCGGTGGATGAGTTCTTGGAGACCGGAAATGACGCTAAAGGTGACGGAAGGTGGGTCAGATGTCAATCGATTCAGGTGTCATCACACTCGATTAAAAATAATATTCAGTGCACACGTCGAACTTGAGAAACTTATTTTTCCGTTGTTCTGGCGTCGTTGATATTATTATCTGATCGTGGGTTGTTGCGAGGCGAAAGTGAAAATTCACCCCGCTGACTACGTTAATGAATTCAGATTGTGATTAGGTAAATAAAAAGTGACAAAACGCACACGGTCGCGTTTTCACTTTTTCCAACACGGGGAGGCAACCAGGCGAAGAGAGCGCGGGTTAAATTTGGCGCGACGAGTGTCTCATGAGACGGACTTCTTGCGCCCCAATAACTGGAAAGATGCGTCTCCTAATCAACAAGGCTGTGAAAGTTTACCGGTGTTTACACGGGAAAATGGCAGCGCGATTTCGAAACCAGAAGCGTTTAGTGGGACGCGAATTTGGAAACGATTTTGACCCCTTCCCGCCGCCAAGCCTCAAATCAGTCAAATCCGCAATGAAGCTCAACCAACTCACAACGCTCATTGAAAAATAAGACCAAGCGGTAGCTTTAGAACAAAGTGGTTCAAAGTATAGAGGGGGAAAGGATTAAATAACAAAATTAATCTGCGTCCATTCCTTGGAGCATCCTTTTAGCACTTTTTAAAGTCGTGATGGGGTTAAAAGAGAAAGCATAAGGTAATATCGCTTCTGTGTGTTGCTGACTTGGCCCCCTTACATCATGAGGTTCATGTTCTGGCCCGTGAGATTGCTATTGTAGGTAGCTGTGGCTGGAGGTACTCTAGATCATAAACCAATTAACTAATTGGACAGATTATAGAAGATTACAATTAATCACAAGCGATTACTGAAACACAAAAATTATTACAGGCGACGACTAAACATTGTACCTAAGTGATTTTTAGCCAAGAAACTAACTACTCATTTAGCCAATGGTCTCGAGTAATTACCTGTAACCATTTATAATGGTACTGATTGTTCTCAATCTCTTCTTATTGGGCATGCATTGCACAGCTTTGACCAAACAAAATCTACCAAGAAGTACCCATCTCTTTCTAAAACCTGACAAAGCCTTTTCTAGGATGTGGTATCCACCACTGTAGCTACCAGATTCTCTAAATTAATTTATAATCAGAAAAAATTATTGCAAATATATAAGCTGATATCGAAACAGTGATTTCGTACTAACTGAGTACGGTTAGGTACTATGTTATAATGTTAATCTGGTACTGCAATACCTATACAAAGCATGTATCTTTCTACCCAACTACATTCACTCGTGGTGAGACTTTTTTACTTTAGTCAGGTTCTTTTTGTAGCACCAAGTTGCAAGTACTGACTTCAAATTTGGTACCAGTAATTTTTTTGCAAACTGAAGTTTCTCGCAGGAAGAACGAGACTCTGGAAGGTGTCGATCTTGTCATCTCGCAAGTTTCAGGACATGTCAAAGTGTTGGTACCCACATGGTCGTACCGTATAACACAAGCTTAACCAAAGAAACGTGAGCAGTAATAGTAAATACGGTCGAGCAATAAAAATTTAACCCCATACGACGCTGCTAAGTTACGGTCGCCTATTGCCATAAACCGGCAGCAGGTTGCTGCATTTTTAGTGTACTTACTGAAACCTGAAGCTGAAAATGACACCGAAAGAACGAGCAATATATGTACGGTAGTACAATAAACGGCCACGCGATCCGAAAACACGCGCGCTGGAACAGGCAGGTAAGCCTTACCTCACGTCGGAGGTATGGCGGGTACCTCACAGCCCACCATTCGAACATCGGCACAGCACAAGCAGTAACACCGAACCCGACTCCGGGTAAACACGTGTGCACCGGGTACCGCTCTGAGAACCACCGTCGGTACAGCGAACGAACCATCAAAACGCGAGTGCCCTATCGCACCCCAGTGCCGTACCGGGGGAAAACCGTGCCCCTCAAATGTGACTGCAAACGTTTCGAAAAAAATCCGTAATTTTTGTGGTTCCATTAAAATCGAAGTGATTGAGTGACGGTATTGCCGATGACAATTGGAAGTGACACCCTCGAGTCACAACACATGCAGGTTAAGTGTCTTTAACAAGGTAAACAGCCGAGAATTCCGTTTGCTTATTGTCAAATAGGCGCCGAACAAACAAGATTTCTTAATCAGACCAAGCAGCAATAAGCGCCAGTACCGGATCGGTGAAATATGTAGCAATCGACACTGATACAACAAATGAAGTGGTGATAACAAAGACAGGTGATTTGATTACGTGATTGATCGGAGATAAAAATGGCGTCCGACGAAGATTGTAGCAGCACCTTTACGTACCCGTAAGTACTTCATTATTGCGATCAGGTGCCGAAATTCGCGATGGTGGTGACGGTGACGAGAAAAAAATATATAATACGCATCATCGGCGAATTGTTGACCGAGATCAGGGAACAACGCACCTATAATAACTTCCGAAAATGTGCATTCGACAATGCACGGGGGACTTGTAATTGGAAATTGTATTGGTACTATTGTTTTAGGTTTTGTGTTCACAATTCAATTGTCTCCAGTACTGCCTTGACCTAGCTTTGTTTTGTTTAACCATTGCACTCTGGCTATTTCATTAAAATGGCATTCTGTTTGATGGAACAATTGACGATTTGAAACGTCACTTTTAATGGGGAGATTCCTCTCAGGGTTACCCTGCGCCTACACCACGCGGTCTCCGCTGAGATCACGATGCCGCCTTCCTTTCTCTTATAAACCACTTCCAACGCTGTAATTGCGGAAAAACTCAAAATGTTACAAGAATTAAGTAAGTGGTACCCAATCAGTTTCACCATAAAAATATAGTTGATTAGGGATTACTGAAGAGTATCTAAGATTATAAATATCTACGGTTTCTGTATTAATCTTTTTTATTGATTATAATAATTAACTTTTGATAAATTCCTTTGCTTTTGAGTGCCTTGATTTCACCTACCGTATTCTAGTTTTCCAGGAATTCCCGTGAAATGCATGCTACTCACGTAATTCTTATCCATTTTATTCTTGATTAATTGAAAATTTAATTTAACTAAAAATCACTACCCTCTTCTTTCTTAAAAATATACATTTAGATATCTATTTGATGATATCTGTGAATTTCGGATAAACAAGTATCTGGAGCCACATCTGTTGCTAGTTATCTTAAACCTTATACATTTATCACTATGGTTTATTTTGTCACTCACAGAAAGTCGAGACGTCAAATTACTTAAAATTCACGGCCAGTATTTACTAATTTACCAAAGAAAAAGATGCCTCAAAATTTGTGTATGTATATATTTTTTGCCATATTCTTTATATATAATAATTTCACTATCTCTAACAGTTGGCAAAATTAATTGTTTTCTTTGCGAAACATGTAGATAGGATTAAAATTACAAAATTTTAGATAATCTTTCCTTGCATGGTATCTCTATGCTAGATCTTCAACCCTTTGGCATTTGGGAACTTTATATTTTTTAATGGTAAATAGATTCGGTATCTTTTGCCTTTTTGGAGAAAATAAATTTTTATACAAAATACTTACTTTTTATTAGACTGATCAGTTAGGCGATCAGTTAATTTTCTATTGCTTAAACCCACCCCATTATAGTTGCTTCAACATCAACTCGAAACGTGATTCCCCAATTTGGCATCCGACAATGATCATGCACTCCAGAGATAATTTCAGATTGAGACGATTTTATCTGCAAACCTTAATAAAACGCGTCTTAGTAATAGAGAAAGAATGCCTTCGTCAACCTTGGGGTCTAATTAACGGACATCTGAGTTGATAGTTTTTTCGAAAGCCTCCCTTATTTACAGATTCACTAAACTTCTTAGTGGATGCAATTCGTTAAAAGTTCCGAGTCTTGTAATCAACCATACCAATCAAGGCCGCAGTTTTGAAAAAGAAATCGATTGATAACAATTCGCAACCTTCTAGATAGTAATTACGACCGTGGCAGTTATGGTGCAAACGTAATTTTAGATAAATTTTAAACGCTTTTCCCACAACGTCGCAGATATCAAAGTCATCATCCACGAACCCACGGTAAACCTACGTCCAGCTTAATGCGCTTTCTTATCTTTCCATTTTTTTCTACCCATCATCTTAATATTGTTATTGGGCAGTTATTGGGAAGGGACGTGATTAATTAATTATGATGCCCACGCTTGACCACGTCGGAATTGGAGGGGTGCGTTTCTGGGCCGCTCCTCTAACTACAGTGTGCATCGATGACTGTATCATCCATAACTTCCTACGATGATATCGTGGATATTGTTTATTATCGGGAACGAGTTTTTATGGCTTTAATGGCGAGATCGTGTGTAGGGCACCGGCAGATTTTTTATGCAAACCCACCAGATAAGATTGTTGGTTATTGCGGTCCGTATAAAGGAAAATCCGAGGCTTCCGTTTAGATTTAGTGATGGCGATAGTTTAGATTTTTTAATGGTTCACGAGAAAATATCAAGGATAATGACATTCCGGTATTTGCTCTCCATAAAAAGAGAAAATACTTTATTTGTTGACGAATCTCGTGAACGTCTTCAAGAAAGTTATGATGAATAATTAGCATTGTGTAGGACATCGTGTTAAGAAGTTGAGGTTTGCCCATGTCATTCAAACTATTTCTTTCTAATTTAGCTAATTATTTTCTCTTTTGGCTGGTCCAATTTCAAATATTATCTTTTATCGCCATAATTAGTCTTAATTGTGCCTACATAGGTACTCTTCTAATCTTTGAAGTGCGATAACCTGCTGTACCCAAACTTATTTGTTTTGCAATATTTATCTATTTCTCTTCTTCGAGGTTTTCCGTCGTGAGAGCAAAGTTTCGCATCTATCTACTACTAGAATGTCCAATTGTCAAGTCCCTACTTACCATAAAATCCACGGTGATAAACTGAAATAATTGTTTGTTTGCATTATTTTGTTCTTCCTTCAGCTTTTGCTTGTTTGTGTCTTGCTATCTAGAAAATTTCTATAATCTCTTCCTCTACTCAAGCCAGATTCTTCTTACTTCACTATTCATATATTATATTACAAAATACCTATTAATGTTTGTGGAATCTCTTTAAACTTCTTGCTTTTTCTTTTTCTTCGTTCAATCTTTTCTTAACTGGTAAATTAAACATAGGTATAGGTTTTTAGCTTCTTCTCTTGGTTGCTTGTTGTTTATATTAAATTACAGAAATTGTAGATATTTACAAAAAGCTTTATAGAGTGAATTTCCACATAGAGTGAATATGCCTATTAGTAAATTTCTTCGCTGGTTTGTCATTGCCCTGGCGAAGGAGATGGCCAGAAAGTTTCAAAACGTGGTTTATGCTCACGTCATAAAATTCCAAAATTGATCACCAATGATGATATTTATGACATGGTGAATATTTTTACGTCAGTTTCTGTAATTAGTGTTAACTAATTTTATAGTGTACAAAACTAAAACGAAATAAAATGCATGGCTACCTTTTTGCTGAAAACAAACATAGGAGCTTAACCACTGGAACTTGATCGTGTTATCGTGTAGAAATAATCATCAAATATCCGTATGGTCTCATGAATATGGATCGGATACCTACAAGCAAGTTGATGTAATTAGAAGGAGAAGGAACTCATCATGTAGTACCTAATGTTTAAAACTTGTCGAATCCAAAATTGGAGGAGGTAGGTATTTGGTCGGAGCGGAAGGAGTCGAAGAATTGATAGTTGGGCGCCGACTATGCGAAAATTGGCTGTGATGGAAGGACGCGAACCATCCGGCTCGTCTCGCCGAAACTGCAAAAAGACCCCAAAAACCCGAAAACCTCCGAAAATTCCGCAACACTAAAACCCGTTGGACAAAAACTGGCCGTTCCGTCGCCGGGACGGTTTTTCATCGGAAATAATTCACATTAAAATGCATCCTCGGCAGTCCTCTCACGTGCACCGTCCAAGACGGCACTCTTTTTGCCTGCGTACCCGGCCAACTGGGTTCTCCTGAAAAGGCCTTAACAGACCGTTTAGATTCGCGCCGTCGCATTGGTCAATAATTAAGACATTTGCTACACGATATCACGTTTAAATCAACCGGCAACTATGTTAATGACCCGTAAACGGGGTAGTCAGGGGGGAATTTCGCAATTATTCCCATAACATCGAAAGCGCTCCGGAATATTTTCGAGCCGACGACGACAAAAACCGCCAACAGTGCTTATGTCTCTGCCTGTTGCGCTAAAAACGTTGATGTATGACAAACGAGTTTCGATATTTGCACGGTTTTCGTTTGTTTTTCTCGCCGCGGCCAACTGAAATCGCGATTAACCATCGCTCGACTTGCAACAGCCACATGAGCGCCTATACCCATCGCAGAAGTCAGTTTGGTCGTAATTGAATTATTTTATTGCCACTTACTAATCAACATCGTTTCGGCACAAATAATTATCGATTATTGCTAATCGTTAGTTCTAGTCCACGAGCTGAGTCTTATCTTGATTTTGAATATTGCAATTTATTAGCCAATTTAATTTAATTGCGATTGTACAATTGCACAATGATTTACATTACACCGATTTTGCATGTTTCGATATTATTAAATAAGTAGGTGATTAGTTTACGATTTTTTACGGTAATTCAATCAAAAACGTCGGCATCGAGACTATCGCAGCGCCCACGAGTCGGATCAAGCCGCAGCCACTATCAAATCTGAGCGGAGACATTCAAAAAAGGAGAGATTACATTATTATATATAAGTACGAACGATCAAAAATGGCACAACTTTCATGTACGTACCTGTAACTATTAAATTATATTTGCCTGTGAATAACACACGGCGGAAGTAGACAAAATTGGGGTTCAGATGATTGTTTCGTCCAACAGCATCCATCAGTTTTAGTGAAACATAGCACTAATAGCTGTCCCCATTACTTCAAGTACTTAAGTACCTAACTTCAGAGTTTGATAAAGAAGAGTCATTGCCGATTATAACCAAAACGCCGGCTTTT
This sequence comes from Schizotus pectinicornis, assembly GCA_951805265.1. Taxonomy (NCBI): domain Eukaryota; kingdom Metazoa; phylum Arthropoda; class Insecta; order Coleoptera; family Pyrochroidae; genus Schizotus; species Schizotus pectinicornis. Next base: position 1,733,572 of record OX638204.1, on the reverse strand, counting down.
CACAGACATTGACGAGGTAAATGCTTGAAAGATTTAAAAGAACCATTTCAAATCTTTCCAACTTTTTCGTATTGGTAACTATTGGATTTACAAACTTATTTGCTCGTATTTTACTTCCGTCATCAAACCTCTTTCCAGCAAAGACTCTTTGTTGCTGGGTCTACGAAAAATTGATCTCCTTAATGCTAATTTTGTTTTTAAAATGTTTCTTTCATTGTGGATTAAAAAAAAAATTCTCGAAAGAATTTGTAGGCATGTAGGTATAGCAACTGAAAAACCTTCCCCAAGTTTTCCTCCTCAAACGTGGAAAAGTCAAAAATTTTATCTAATCGCACAAAATTTTTCGTAAAACCACCAATTCGGAATTTAGATCACCACCCTTTGAGGCCACAGTCGTCCCGAGTGTTTTCCTCAACTGATGAACTGTCAGCCAAAGTTCAGGGCACTTGCGAAAATCTTGTTTACTCTTCTCGAATCAGCAATCTCGATCTCAGATTCTGAGCAAAAACTAATACTAAAATTAGCAAATTTCTAAACTTTTAAGGCTGACTTTTTCTCTAAGACAGCGTGGCACCAATTGACCTAAGCTTGTCGTACTCGTCCACCCAAGTAGAAGCAAAATCGGTGACTAATTATTCTTATTTGAACAATATTTATATTCTCAGTTTGTTTCACCATTAATCTACATCTATCGCTTTAAGTGCTTATGACACGTGCTTATCAATGTGTTTTTTTATTGATTACGGTTAGCGATAAAGGCACTTTGAAAACATTTCGCACAGGCTTCAGTGTTTCACGCCTTCCGCTAAATACCAGTGCGTCAATGTCAGAGAGGCTCCGACGGCTTCTCCTATGCATGCAAGAGAAGTGAGTGCCTACCAACAATTAGAGAATTAAACCAAAACCTACCCTCGGAAAAGTAAAAGTGCTTTGAGGAAACTGATAAAATTAAAGTCTCAAAGAACACCAAAAGCTGAGAGTTATTTTAGACAACTCAAGATTCTATTCAACTCCGAGAAGTCAGCCAAAAGACAGAAACTGCACTGTTAGTCTGTTGTCAACAAGATTATAAATCTTCTGTCAGAAACGAAATTTTCTTTGAGTCCCAGAAAAGCGAACCCATAACTTTTCATGCCGATGAGATTAATGAAGGTATATTGTTGTAGATGCGTTGTTTTCTTGTGAAAAATGAGGAAATCTTGTGGATGGTGCTGTGTGATATTCTACCAAACGCTTTTCATATATCTCAATAGTTGTATTTTTTCCAGTATAATGGACGACGCCACTCCCTCACCAACGACCACTAACCACTACGGCAACTGTCTTTCCCCGTCCAACTCTCCATCGCCTCTTCTTCCTCCCCATCAGTACCAACTGTCGTCTCGCTACGACTACCAAGACCAAGACATGATTCCCGCGTCTCAAGTGCTGCCCCAGGTTCTTCCCAAATCCCAGGAAATGTGGGACATGGGCCAAAGTATCTATCAAGACTACAGATACGAAGCCAACCGTTTCAACAACGACTACATCCGGCCGAGTTATTCGGAATCAATGCCAGTGTTCACCCAAACCAGAACTAGCTTTGTGCCCAAAATCGGAGGACAAGGACAAAAAGTGCCCAAGGAAGCCAGAATCAGGAGGCCCATGAACGCGTTCATGGTGTGGGCTAAAGTTGAAAGAAAGAAGCTCGCCGATGAAAATCCCGATCTCCATAACGCCGATTTAAGCAAAATGTTAGGTAAGTGTCTTTTTCTTGCTACGTTTCTTTATAAAATTTTTTGCTTCGTTATCCGACTTGATTTGATGTTTGGAAGGTTTAATAACAGTTGTTTTTACAATTGCGCGTTATCCTGTGTAGGCAAGAGTATGGAACCAATTATTCGACTCGAAGGTTTAATAACTAAGGTTTCGAAACACTACGCGTTAAGGCAAAAACAAGAGGTGTCCAATCGAGGTAGACTCAAAACTGCTCCATCACCAAAGTGATAAGGTTTATCTCGTTTCCTAGGAGTCTGGCGATTTATACTTAGATTAAGGAGGTAATGGGTTCAATCTACAAAATTGCCATTTTTAGAACTGTCAGAGTTCAGCGTTTAGAATTTCGACAACACATCATGAATAGTCAAAACGGTTGACTAGGTATTTTTCAGGGCTACTACTACTTATAAATTAATAAAATTAATTATTGAAACGCTAACCACTAAATTAGTAATACCTACCTACTATATGTTTATACTGAACTCTGAATTTCAAGTAAATAGTATCCAATCTTGTTGCTTGTTGTTTGCTTCAACTTTGCCACGATTTAGTTTTATGTTTTCTCATCCCCTGTTACCTCTGTACCTACGGCTCAATAATTATTAAAGTTTTATCGATGCTGAATTAGTATCCGGCGCGCAGGATTTAAGTCGTTTCTACCTAAAATCAGGATCGCAGATGCTTTCTTAGCTCTGCGCGCCTGATTCGGGGTGGAAACGCCGATTTGAGAGCTGTGATCCTGGCACAGACCAGGAACGGCGATTATCGGAGATTTGGACATACCGTCCGGTGGAGTTTGAACGCGGTCGTTACGGGGCGTCGAATCTCGACTCGTGGGGGGGTTCGAGCAGTGTCACGTGCTTGGTCGGTCGACGTACGCCTCTGTGCCGACTGTAATCGAGTCGGCCGACCGAACGAGATTTGTGCATCTCATTAGACATGGATTAATGGGGTTTTGGCGAGTGTACCGGTCGGCCTGCCCTCACCGCTCATTGGATACGGTAACGCATCGACCGGTCGACCAGCCAATCCGCTGCGGACTCCAATTATTCCCCTTTATTTTGTTTTAAGGTCATCTTGTATAGAAAATGGCCGGATAGCTTGTTTATGCATCTAATAATGGGATGCAACCGAGTCCAACGACATGGCAATCGAACTTTGTTGTTTGCTCTTTGACTTTGTTGATGGTAGCTGTTGGAGACTGTCTGGAATTCGGTGTTTTTGTTCGCATGGGCGAATGGAAAACGACGGATTTGGCGACAACGAACTATAGTCGCGTCGTACACTTTAATGAACGTTTATGCAAACTTTTTATTGTTTCAAAGGTAAACAGACTATGTATTTCGAATAAATGAAAGGTGGGAAAAGTTCAAAACACCAATCGATTGTTTGCTCTACCTTTTCAAAATTTTCAGCACTTTCTTTCAACTAAAAAGTCTAGTTGTAATTATTATTTAGATGACCTATGTCTAATTGAATCTACACATTATACTTAGTAGACAGAAAATGGACATAAAAGTAAATTTTTGTGTTCGTAGGTTTCTAACAGAAGTTAAGTAGGTACGTAGATATCCTACCTAGTTCATGAATCAGTAGCTTTATACCTAAGTGCCTACATATTTTAGTCTACGTTGCCTTTAAGTAAGTATATTTAGCTCCTCTAAGCGGTTTTTAATCACCTCAAACATATCTACCATAAATAAAAATAAATTTTTGTCTCTCATCACATTCCCTGTTTATTATAAAAATTTGATCTCAAATAAGCCCAGAGAATCAAACGATAAATCTTTGATAAGAATCAAGCGTTCACTATGGCAAGCAACTGCAGGTGGATGTTGATGTTCAAATAAATCAGCTTGGCAATTTTGAAAAAATTTTGCTCATATACCTGCAAGTTGAATGTGATGACAAATTTGGACTTAATATGGTCATACAGCCGAGAGATTTCTTGTAAATTTTTAAAAGCCGCAAAATCAAAACCTTAAGAACGTTGTGAATTTTATATCGACTAAAGTATATTATACTGGAGCAAGCTATTGCATAGCTCGCGTTATTAAAAGTGAAGAAGAGCATGCTCCTATATCAGTTTATAGGCCAGTTATTCACGATTTAACTGCATGGTAAATACAGTAATAAGTCCCATTCTACTATAGAGTTAGGTGATTTAGAAGATGTGGCTTACGATATCATATTTTCTACGTAAGCACCAAGTGTTTGCAATTTTCCTAGTTCTCGGTTTCAATGTTGAAGAAATGCGCAGCTACAACCACGTTCCTCTTCGTATACTTATTGTGATTTTAAGATAAAAAAAAAATAAACCAAACTTATTTACACAAACGATAAACAGTTGAATTGTTACTCAATCTCTTATCAGTAAAAATTAATTAATTTTTTTATTAAGTAAGAGTATGATGATGGAATTCGGAACAGGGTGATGTTAACATTCTTGAAGGTTTTGGCTCAAAATAATTATAGGCAATGCATATTATATAATATATTAAATTACCTACCTTCGTAATAAAGACGTTCAAAATAAATGTCGCGCTTGAAAAAATTGAGGTAGGTAACTAAACATGAACGATTATGTCAGTATTTACCTATAAGGTGATATGTGGGTGTGATAAATTAATTTTAAAGTTTCTGAAATCGTTAGAAATTAACAAATAACTAAAATTTTTTAAGTTACCTACTTCTGGTAGGTAGGTAGGTATATAATTGCTGAAACAAGAATGTCTACGTAAAAAAATGCCCTCAAGTTTTTTTTTTTTATACAAATTGGTGCTACCCACTATAATTATTAATTATTGATAGCTAGGTATAAGCTTATAAGATAATAAGACCTAAGACATGACAGAATGATCAGGCATCCTGTATGTATAGAGTGAGTTCGTGAGAAACTTATAGTTATAAAAACAGTAGCGGTGATAGTTAAATTCTAAGATACCGAACTTTACACCTCCCCAAGTTAATCTATAACAATAAATTATTTATTTACACTCAACAGAGATTAACCGGATAAAAGATTAAGAGGGATTGAATTAATGTTTCACAGGTTATACCTGCTTACCGGTCATAAATATCTTTACGTCGTTCCTCTTGATTTTTTTTTTTCGAAAACGCAAACTTTGTTGTTAAATTACGGTTTCTTTCCAATCAGACAAGTAGCCGTCAAAAAAGAAACTCCAACACCCATGAGAACTGAACTTGCGTATTTATTAGTCGTAAAAATACCATTGCTGTCAGTATTTAAAACCATTTACCCACTTTTATCGCTTCACAATTGGCGTATGGTCCCGACAACGCCCCCCAACCTTACAATGCAACTAGAAAGCAACAAGGTAATTTCTCGCAAAAAGCCTTTCAAATTTCAAAAATAATTAATTAAATTGTTGGAAGCTCGAGTCGAGATCAATTCAGTCATTAGAAGACCGTCGTCATCTGTGCGTGGTGATCAATTTCAAAAGTTTTGCCAACCAAGAGCGTCAATGGATTTTTGGTCGGTGGTGGCCCCCAGTTCGGAGCAAAAGTGGCATTGGACGAGCGTGGTCGTGTGTGAGCCGAGTTTAATTATCGAAGAATACGAATGATGAATGGTAAAAAATGATGGATCGTCGATTAAAGGTCACGGCGTGTAAATTCGCCTGATGCAGGAGAAAACTGTCAGTATAGTAGATGCCGGCAGATGCCTGGCAGACCGTTAGGCTGAAATGAATGAATAGAGTGAATGAACGTGTAGTCACACGTTCAAACAATGGGCCCTCGGATCTGAATTGTTTTACTTCTAACTACCTCCTTTACAGTTACTTAGTAGCTGTTTATCTTTGACATACCTCATCAACTCGAGATTTGTTTATTATGCAAACATCACCAGTCATTTGCAATAAATTAAAACCGTTTGTATTCAAATCGCACGCGACGACGGAAAACTCGCAGCGAAAACTTTTATTAAACATTTATTTTTTCGTGCGTTCTTCGCCGTTGTTGTCTACCAGCAACAGCAAACAACAATTTGCCTTTGCAATGAAAATGACGACCTATGGCAGAGGGATCGACAATCGTTAAATTCGGTCGAAAATTGCACGCAATGCCATGATTTGCATCAATTAGTCGTGGGGAAATTACAGTTTAGAAGTAAAGATTACAGGTACCAATAATAGCACTGAAATTACACGTTGCCGGGACTATACTTATGGTTGTGCTGTAACCTATGAGGAAAAATCCGAGTCAATTCATCATCAAAAGTGAGAGGCGGTGGTGGAGACAAGAGAGACCACATCGCTGAATCAAGACACGAACCCTCTAGCGGTCACGTGGCCCGGGCACATCCGTTCGGCGCGACACACTGACTTACAATAACGGAAAACCGACGAAGAGGCCGAGGACTGCTAAAAACTCAACAAACATTACCTTACACAACAACTAGCAAAGAACACCGGCGACGATAACACCATTTGTTCCCAAAAAACCGTCTTTGGTTTCCGTTTCCGTAATAGTTTCGATAACGAAACGTTATAGGTGCGCACAATGACATGTAAGCAGAGTTGTTGATCAGAATAGTAATTGGCAATCCTGGCAGACTCAGTGATGTATGAAAAATAAATCATGGCGTCGACAAACAACTTTGGATTCTTGCCTCATAAATCTTTTTGTTTCGTTTCTGCAGAAATGGAAATGTTGAGATGGCTATTGACAGGGGCGATAGAACGACTGGACAAGGTGACCGCTCATAATTTCTTAACGAAGCCTGGTCACTGGCCACACCGTGAAGTCCAACTCTGTCAACACACGCAATAGTTATAACAACTGATGGTGGCTTGACTGCCGATTGGCTGAATATCTTTCAACTTGTCCCTCTTTTAGCTCAACTTGTGTTACTAGCTTCATAGAGTCAATTCCTTAAAATAATGATAAGTATGGCGATTCTTTCGTTTTCTGGTGTCTTTCACTACTTTTGTATAGAAAATCTCCTCTTAAGACATCAATTTTGAATGAACAAGAGTTTGAGAAACATCATTTCTTTCCATTATCCTCCTCCACTGCGGATACTTTTTTATAAATACCTACTATTTTTATTTAGTTACTTCTAACTCCAACTTAGTTTCTTTATATTCATCTGCCACTTTGTTAAAAATTTGCTTCCACCCATTGAGGGATTAATTCTCTTCTGATTTTCTTAGAAAGTTCGTTATATTACTTCTCTCTGTTGTTCTTCAATTCAGCCATTTCTTATTCTTAATTTTTTTACCTCTTTTGCAATTCTTCCTCAAAGAAGAAATTCTTCATCTAATTTTTCTCCTCCTTTGGTTAATTTCCACCCCCGTTCTTAAGTCGGATCCCACAGCAAAATGTCTGGCTGGTTCAATTTATTTCCACCGTCCCCCTTTGGTTTTATGACGCTGCTGGGGCGATTGAATTTACGACTCGAGATCGATAATGAAATTGCGAATGTAATGAAGATTTTAATGCAACTCCCTCACTGCCGTCTTTATCTCGTGGTGCGTGGGAGAGTTATCAAGTCCTGTAGGTATGCCGTAGCGCGTCCACCAGAACCGAAGACTCTCGACTTCTCCAGGTGCAACGCTCTGTTCTATAATAGAAGCCACTCGAGAAATTTCCTTATCAAAACGTGTCGTTATCGCCACGACACCTCGATTAAACCTTCATCTGTGCCATTCCCGACCGAAAAATCGGTCGAGTGACGAGTTTGGAAAAATCTTGCTCTTTTCATTAAGTCAATGTTTATGGATAATCGCTCAATGTCTCGTTTTACGGCGACTTCGCACGAATCGGCGACAAGTTTTTAATTTTAATCAAAAATAGCTGGAGATACTCCAACGCCTAATCTATGCGGGATTGAAATTGTTTTGCAACATTACTCGCTGATTTAATAGGATAATAATATCGAACGCCTACACGGATCGAGAAACCGACAGGAAACGGAAAATATGCCTTTGAAATTGTATGTAAAATAGAACAGATGCTATCATTGTTTGCTTTATTAATAGCGGGGTTTTTCAAAACGTTCTCCACAGTTACATTGCGAAATTAAGGCCATTGCAGCAGCAGCAGCAGCGTCAAGGATCCCTCAATTATCTTTCAAAACACTCGTATACAGAACTACTGGTGCAACTTTTATCTCTGTTTATTGATTCACTTTATTGCTATTTTATCTCGTCAATTTTCACTTCATTGCTTTTTGTCCCCTTCTCCTTCGGCGAGAAGAATCGGAATTGGTCACGCTTTTTCAACACGCAACCAGCATGTGTTTGACGTTTTCCACGCAACGAAACGGTGTAAATTTTACAAATCCCCGTCAAGGATAAGATACCTAAGTTGAACTAATTGAGTGTGGATAGAAGAAAATTGACCGGAAGTTCTTGGTAGTTTTTTTGACGGAAACACCATCATCAGCTAAGTCGACATGATTTCCGGTGAATCACCCTGAAAGGGACCTAATCGTCTTGATTGCACGCTCCCACGTGTTCTCATGGACCCGCGAAAGATCACCGATGCGCTTCATCACGATCCTCAATGACACAGAACATGGAGGAATTAGTTAATTAGCAACGTGGGGGCACGTTGTTCGAGTATGGACGTCTTTATTGCTTTTGTTTAAAAGTTAACGTAACTAAGAAGCTTGGAGGTGGTCCAAGATTTTGGTTCTTTGTCGATAGATGCTGAAATGTCGTTATTGGTTGAATATTTGCCAATTTTCTTAAACGTGTCCCATATTGCAAATGGCACAACAACAACAACGACGACGACTGCCAAGAGTCTGACAACGAGCACAACAGGCAATGATTTCTCAACTTCCTGCCTCAATTACCGGGTAATTAGCGGGCCCCTCCGGACCCCGGTACAGGTAGCACAATGCTGGGAACGCCCCGGTGAGAGGTCGAGGGGTCACATTCCCATAAGAATACTCCCACACTCTATATTAGAGGATTATGTGGAGTAACACGGATTTTGCGGTAGCCGCTACGTAATCGCGAAACGGCTGCACCGTTCGGAGATGGCGCCACTTAAACAGAACTTCCTAAGGCCTCATGCGACACCTCTCTAATATTTGGCAAAAACCATCATAATTCTTGTTCTATCTGGGTATGTGAGCTATTGGTTTTGCCGATTTTACTCCTTTCCCGCTTCCAGTTCTTTCTTTGCGACCATCAGCGTTTGGGAAAGTATAGAAAGTTTGAAATTAAAGATAATTTTCTTTAATCCTCTATTAAATTTTCTAGTTTAAAGTGTATGAATGACTTTTAGTTCACAGTATTAATAAACATAAACATCTTCTTTCTTTTCTCCTTCTCTTCCAGTCTCTTTGGTTCTGAACTCGCTGATTTTGTGGTTCTTCTTTGGTGGTTTGGCTCTGTGCTTTCAATCACTTAACGATTCATTGCCATCGCAACGGCATCTCTGTCGACACCTCGGTACATTGTCATCGTCGCCCCAGCACCGCCACTTCTTTCCGTGATAACACTTCTTGTTGGCAATCAGGCAAAACCAATCAAAATAATTTATTGCAAGAGTTTACGATGTGACGTCATTTTATGCATTTTGTGTCCGTGCTTGTAGTATAAACAGCGCTATTCCAACGACGCCAACTCGAAAGATTTTTTTCTCCTTTGGTTAACACGAAATGCATCAAGCTCTGACCACACTTGGTGCGTGCCGTCGGCGAAAACCGGAAGATCGTCAAGAAATCGGCGGAAGAGTTCGATTCAATGGAGAGAACTGAATCCGTGATGTTTCAAGTACGAACAGTCGGTAGCAATTATCGTCTTAATCCGAGTTAATTTATGGCGTGTGCAGGATATGACGGCGGGACGAGACAAAAAGTGCAGCAACGTCATGAAGAAAGAAGCAAGGTGATTAGTTGGTTAGGTGTGAACAGGGTCGGACTCGTGAATGTTATGCATTAAACATTGAGATTTCTTCACAGTTCCGCTTGGAAACTCTGCTTTTCGCCTTCCTTCTATCATCTTCAAGAGCAACAAGTTATCGATGATGGTGCGTTGCTGAAATTTCATCAGCAGATCAAATTACGAATCTTTTTGAAAATTTGAGAATAATCTTCTCTGTATCTCCAACAATTACAGCAATGCGTTCATTGTTTAAGAAATATTCTTATAGAAGAGAAAATTGTATCTCTTACAAATAGGAACAATGGAAATTCTTCTCCCCACTACTTTAGGAATTAGTAGAACTTAGAATTTTATCTCAATTTCTGTTGTTATTTTAGTCTTCTTGTCGTGTCCTTCACCACAAGAATGCGCATTGTTCCTGGCAAGGCCTATTTGGGGTCACTTTGGAGATAGAAGAGGTGTCGTTTTTAGTGGATGGAAGGCGGCTCGTCCGTCCGCCGTTTCCGGTGGAAAATCCGGGCGAGCCGCTCGTCGCAACTCAGGGCACGTTAACCTCTCTCGGCGTGTCGGCCGCACCGTTACGTCGCTTATGGGCGAGAATAAAATTGAGAGAAATCAAATGACAAACTTTACACCCTGCAATCACGCAGAGTGTGTGCGGTGATGTATGGGCAATGGGCAGGCTGGCGGGCCTTAATAACAGAGCGGCATAATAATACGTCTCGCGGCCGGCGTTGTTGGTATTGCGCTCGCCGGCTCATGCCGTGCCGTCAAAGTGAGCTAAGCCCAAGGCAACGTGCCCAACACCAATATGTGTCAATTGACCACCGCGTCGGCCAAACAAGAAAAAAAAAAGTAACGACAACAACAACAAAAACGGACCACTCTCCTATCCATATTATTCGTGACTTCTTAATAAAACGCTATTAGAGAACGCTTAGCGGGGAAGGTTGGGCAACTGCCTCGGGGCGATTTCGAAGAAGACACGAAAAGAGAGGCGTAATTACGTGAATAAACGCCGCAAGAAGTGAACGTGCCGGACGCAAATCGCACCAATGAAAACGCCTCGTTGCGATCGCGAACATTTGTACTGTGTCGCCGACAACTGTCCGGTTTTGATGAATAAGGTATAGGACCTCCGCGCAACTTGTTTTCGTCATTAGTTCGATCTAGAGACGAGTGACAGTTTTCCGATAAATAATATTTTTTTGCGAGGCTAACTAGTGTTGCCGAGTTGATTGTGTTGTACCTATACAGACGGACTGATTCCCGTCGCCGTTTGAATTATGGTTTTGAAATCCTTAATGCTATGCAATGGCCATCACATCGGGAATAAATCTTAAAAATGTTCCATCGCCCGACCATTATAAATTATTCGTCCGTCTGTAATAAATTGACAGAAATCGCTTTATCATTCCGGACAGGCTTGGCAACCTTTCGGAGCGGCACCGAATTTTCGTGGCAGCATCGTTTACGCGCGGCGCAGGCCCAACAACACCAACAATCGGACAGTTCGTTGTTATTTAATTCGAATTAATTAAGAAACCGACAACGAGCCAACATCGGGCACGCGTCATTAAAATGTCTGTACCCGTCGGTGTTACTGGCCCGACAAATGCCACAATTTTCTCTCGATTACAACGCACATTTTAAATGTAATAAAATCGGTTATTGGCATACGTGACATAAAAATTACATAAAACCGGTGGTGAAGCCGTAACAAAGAGAAATGTTTTCTTTACGAGTTGCGTTCTCTATTCCAAAAGTCATAATTATTTTATATATCAATAATATTTGGCGCGGACACCAACGTCGCTGACTATTACAACCACCACCACCATACTATTATTTACAACGCCACTCGTATTTCCATTCCTCTATTGCACGAAGAGGCGGCGGTCAACACGGTGACTATTTATTTCTAATTTGTTTTTGATATTCGTCGTTTTGTTGTTCGCTTATATAAAAGGTCGTTTTTTTGTCCGTGACGAGTGTGTGTGCGTGGAGTGTAATCATGAATTACGAAATGGTTTAAATAGCCACACCCTCGTGTTCTTTTGGAGACCTCGGAGGCATAGGGGCAAGGGGTCAAGAGGAACTCCCATCCTGTCTGGGGTGCGCCGTACTTGCCCGCCCGTTTCATCTTCACAGCTCAATACTCCGGCCCGACACCGGAAAACGACGTGCAGTTACGCCAAGCTCCGCGCCAGGGCCGGACCGCAGGCGGCCGCCCTTCGGAAACTTGCCCACTCCGTCACAGAACGAAAAAAACGAATCAACGTCGAAAATGGCATTTAAAAGCTTGAAACGTGGAAAGGATCGACTGACCACCGACATAAATTAAAATAGTTTAAGCAAAGTCGAAGCAAATACCTCTATTGCACTTTAAGGCCCTTAAGTGGGCACCTGCTTGTAACTCGGACAAAAATATGAATAAGAATTATTTTGAATAGGAAGATAAGAACCAGAACTGAGCAAGTCTTGTCGATTTCCCTGCTGACTCAGCCACGTTAAATTTTTTCATAATCATCATTCAATGACTCAATCTCCCATTATTGCTATTAGGTAATCTTATTCATTATCGATCAAAACGTTTTATCCCAAAATTGATTTTATTTATTGATCGAGCGTTCTCCTTCTATAATTCTTTTTCTAAATAAGTAGGTACGTAGTGTTAAGTGGTACAATAAAAAAAAGTTTAAAAAATATACAATTACGTTTTGTATTCTTGATGCAAACACTCCGCTAGGTCAACAAATGGCGGAGGCGCCGGGGGAAATCAACGCAACTCTAGGTAAAGAAACTTGTTCACCCTACACTTTTTCAGGTGTTGACCCCAACATATTGTATGCTGATCCGGCCCTGTCTCACGACGAGTACTTGACGTACTTCCAACCACGTAGTTGTCAAATTTCCTTAAATGAAGCGCCACATTCCCCAAATTGTAACAATGTCACGCCGATATTTCGCCACATTTCCAAACTGGCACCGACAATAACAACCTCATCGCCCTTATTGCATATTAATAACGAATTAACCGTCACCTTTCCGCGTCCCATTTTCCGTTCGAACCATCGAACCTCGTCGTCGCTTAACCCCAGTCGATTTCGCATTCGAAATTTGTGGTTGACAACCGAAAACATTAAGCATACCGCGAAAAGGTGTGTCAGAGGAGGCAATGAGTGCGCATAACTCGGACGACGCTTCCGATGACGTCACGTATCCGGTGCGTCCCCAAAAAAAGAAATCCGATTAAAGTAGACGTTGTGCCAGTAAATGCGGCGTTCACCGGAGTCATTGTTTTCTTAAATTTTTTCGAAAAATTTTCAAATTGCTCATTCAATAAACATCGATTTCCAGTAGGTAACTACACGTATGGTGGCGATAAGCTTCGCTTGTTTGATCGTTAAGCGGACCATGTTAGGCCACTTGTGTACAAATTTCAATGGTACACCGTGATTTATTGTGCCTGCCGGGTTCAACGCTTGTCGGCCCGTCGGTGATAACTTTATTTGACCCGTTGTTCATTCGCAGTTATCATTTGAGATCTGGACGTCGGCAACAGCAGAGATAACGAATTGGAACTGATTTTGTCTGTGTTTATAGACAAGAGATAACGAGGCCGAATTGAGTGATAACAGAAATTAAAAGTGGAGATAAGGACACGTGGCTAGAAACACAACAACGAACCAAAATAACAAAATATGTTCCTGTAATTAGTTAGGATCGAAAAAACGAACCGGGATGAAAATGAAACAGGTGCCAGACAAGCGAAAATGTTAGAAGTTAGAAAGAGTAAGGAAAGCAACGAAGTTAAAAGATCCTCGCGTAGAACAATGATATCGCAGACATCCTTGCGATCAAGTTTGCAGACTTCAAGTTATGGCGCCTTGATGAATATAAATTGTTGCTTTGATGAGAAGTTTTTTAGAGTTAGGTACCGACTAGGTACTGAACCATCTCGATTTCACCTACACGACGAAACAAGTTCATTAAATATCTACTTGTAGACAAGTTTTATAGGTGTCCATTTCTTTAACATTCAGCATGCACGCGCCAACTGTTTATATTATTTGATCATGTTTTATCTTCACCTCTTTATGGTGGCCAAGAAAGCGCAAAAGCCATAACACGTGGTTTTCGATTCAGAAATTGTTTGTTTTTAATGGCGCGGGTGTACGGCCGAGGTTAAGTACCAGAAAGACAGGAAGCGTTAAAGTCGATTTCATGGATTTGCCTGTGAAATTGTACTGCGGATGTGGCTGATGGAAAGTGTTGAATTAATAAAGCAATCGGCTCTTTATCCACGACCGGTTGTTTGCAGCAGGAACATTTTCAGATTTCCCGTTGGAAATTGCGATACTGGTCGATTTCGTGGACCATTGATTCCGGGAACCTTCACTGCCAACATTATTGTTTGTTTGCGTAGAACAGTCGCCTGGGTTCTATGTAATTTATAATTCGAAACTCCGGACAATAAAACGAGCAAATAGATAAGTCGAATTTTACGGCTCTTTAATGTTTACCGGATTACTTAAATATTTATCCAGACGAATCTGCAGGTTCCCCGGATCCACAAAACCAACAAGCCCGCGTGATGGGCCGTTTCCCTGGCAAATTATTTAATGCCACTAAAATAATTCGTGCCGCAATATTAATCGTTCGAAATTGCAACGTTTTAAGACAGAACAAGAGGCAGTAAATTTTATGGACGTATTACCGTTAACTAGCCTTCAATAAGAATTGTTTTACATAGCCGGCCGCCTTAGAAAATATCGCACTTATTTATTGCAATAATTGCCAATTACAATTACCCAACCAAGTCGTTGGGGCTTCAGTCACGAACCGGCGACATCACGGTTCGGTTTTCGGTCCAAGTTGGGCCAGAAAACCGACGCCCACCCGCGAACTTAATTTAATTTATAACTTTACGACGCTTGATTAATACCTCGAGATTACATTAATTCGGATTAATTGTTACCGGTGGGCTTTTGATTAATCGAGCAGACGTCTCAATTTATGACGGAACCAAGATTTGTGGCGAGAGGTCGCTAAATAATTATTATTATTGTTAATGCCGAAGCGACCTTGCGACGATCATTAAATTTACGATTCCTTTGCCCCATTTCGAGTCGGTAATCTAAAAATCAGATTGGGCAATTATTTTTAATGGTCGCCGCGAAAAAAATTCGTCCCCCCGATAACGGCTTTATGACCACACATTTCCTCTCGCGATTACCTACAAGAACGAGAAATTTCGCACAAAGTATAGGTAGGTATGTACTACTTATTCCGAAAGCCGCGCCGCAAGCTCTCCGAGTAATAATATTCGCCGGACGATGATGAATGTCATTATTTATTACACGTTCGTCTGTCAAGTTTATTGATGTCTTTCACCTCGACAAAGTTGAAATCTCGTTTCTGGCACTCGGTACTGTCCCTCGCCAAACGTCGAGGAGGGGTTTTCGAATTCGGAAATTTGATCGATGCCCGACTAGACGAGCTTATGCATATTTGGAGATTTTAATATAGATTAAAGCGCCGTAATTTATTTAAGGTCCTTTCCGAGGTGGGGTGATCCAATAGCCGGCTTATCTCGTTCGAAATTAACATCCGACGACGATTTCGAGGTTAGAGCCTCTGGTTCCAACCAGAAATGACTAATCGACGCGTCTATTTTGTAAAACGGACAAAAACGCGTGTAGCACGTCCATTAAACTGATGACGATGCCATCACGAAGATGAAGGGTGGATCGTGTCCGAGGGTTCACCGCAGTTTGAACCATATGTACCTGTCCGGACGTTTTGACACAGCATTCATCAGCCGTCCGAAGAGGTCGTGTCTCGGGCCCTGACCATCGATATCATTATTAATACCCGTCCATCAGCGAACGCGGCCGTCATTTCTCCAAACTTCGCCCCCCTGCTCCAGAACGAACGGCACCAAGCCAACGCAGACGACCCCGCCAGCGACCGGGACACCAAGAACTCGGCACCAAACCACATGAACCGTGAGAGTGGTTCGAAGAGAGGGTGTTGAAAATTTTTGATTATTTCATCTTCCTGCTGACAGTCTTACCCTCTTGTGGTAATACCAATCTCTTTTTCGCAGATCTAAAGTCTCTTTTAGGTACGCTGGAAGGTTCTCTTACGACTCTTCTCTCCCCTTTTCTCGTTTGGATAGATTATCTCGGTATAGGGTGTGATGTGTCGTTTGATGGTCGTTTTGTGGATTTGGGCAGACCCTGCGCCGGCGCTCCTTCGGCCTGAAATGACAAATTGTGGTCGGATCGATTCGAAAAAAATGGACAGAAACGATTACGACAAGAACAAGTGCCGCACCCTAAACGAAACACTGTCATCCAGACAGCAACAGGGAATGACGAGCACCGGTGCATGATTGGTATTAATAATTCATGCTTTCAAAATCGTGTTGGTGGAACACACTTTTTAAGTCGTACCGATGTACAGTTAATACATAACAATTTTTTCCACATTTGCTCGGACGATTCGAACAATAGATCAAGAAACGACAAGGGGCTGTCCTACAAGAGCGTTGAAACGGCCAATGAAGCGTCGTCGGCAACTGTTATTGTTATTAAAGTGTTCAATAACTCGAATAGCTGTGGTCGATCGGATGATTACGTGGGCGCCGGTCGCTGATAGTGGAATATTAATATTATCAGTTTTCTTATATTATATTGCATTAATGATTTAGCACAGACACGTCTGGAAATCGACAATCGCCCAACGATTATTGAACGTCGTAAAATCATTTATTGACCTAAATATTTATGTATTTGTAGTGCTCGAACGTAGGCGAAGCTGTCCACATTTGACGAATTTGACCACGAAATTCTTCGAAGTCGGTCTCTATATGCCAACTTGTTTGTTCGCCGAATTGTTCTTTGACCTTTCCGCGTCACCAGGAAATTTGACAAAAATTGGACCTCCCAGCTCTGCAAGACCACAGAATTACTCGTGCCACCAACACTACACGTTAAGAGAAATATTTTGAGATTTCTTTAATTTTTTCCCACTCTTACATATTCAAGAGTGTGCTGAAATCTTGGTACTCAACACAAAAAATTTCATCAAAAATTGCCAAAAATAATTTTTCAAGACTCATGATCACGATGGGTTTCTTGTCGTCGTTTCAATCAACGAAAATCGTTGCCCATCATCTAAATTTTCTAAATGCTCACCAAATCGAGTGAACAGAGAGGATTCCCGGGTGTCTTAAAGTCCTTGTTAATCGTTGTTGCTGCGACATTCAAGGCTAGAAGATTAATTCGCAGCTCACACTTTACCGCTTAAGTGGTGAAATAGCGATTAGCCAATTACTTAGTTCGTTTCCTGGTTTGCCTCTGGATGCCGCAAATCGTTGTAGGTATTGACGCGGTGGTCAATAACGAACTTCATGAACTCTTCGTCGAGGTCGGACGTCATCGATTCGTCGAAGACTTTAGCGCATCGTGGACAGTCTGGAAAAAGTTCTCGATGAGCAATGGGATAGTAAAAAGTGCGGGTGTTAAAGACAAATCCAATTAAACTACCAATCAGAGCTTGTAATAAAATACATAATTGGAAATTGAATTAGCGCTGGAAAATTAAATATATTGGAAAGACCGAGGCGGGTTCGACGGATATAGTCGTGGAGGCCAGCAAAATTTGCAGCATCACGATCCCGGGGCCGGATTATGCAAATTGACCTTTGGGGATCCGAAGCACGGATATTAAGACTTGAATTATTTCAATCCGAAGACTTCAAAATCAATTAGCCCTCTTCAGAACGTGTTCGCTGGGATGTTAACAACAATTGATTTTCGATCGTACGCGTGCCATCTCTCTGGACGTTTCAGCCGTGTCGACTGTAACTGGATCCAGAATTCTGAGGTCATGAAATCATCGCAGGCCGTACTTCCATAAATTCGGCGTTGACCAGGTCCTAATTGAAAGTGACGCGTCGTGTGATGGAGCGGTTCGAAACTCGAGGGTTGTTTTTTGGTGTTTACGGTCGCCCGTGATATTGGTGAGGTTATAAATTTATAAATGTTGGCTAAACGAACGGACAATGTGAGGTATTAGCAGTACTTAAGACGGCCGCACCCAGGCCAGGCGGGCCGACACGCGTTAACAGACCCACTCTGCATCACAATCACAGAGTCGCGGGCGGCCCTGGCTCATGTCATGAATCTTAATTATATACCTATTCCTCAAAAATAGACATCGCCGGTCGGCCCTCCTATATAAACCTCAAGATTCATTACGGTTATAACAGGAATTCGACGGCGGCGAAATTATTATTAACGCGCGCCCATAACGCACGACGACGCGATATCTGCGTCATCCGCCAGACCCAGACGACGTGACAGAAACGATCTGGTTGATTGGAAACGAAGGACCTGAATACCGATCGAAACCGCGAACGGACCCGAGCCAATTTCCTGCTAATGCCGCGGCCAGAAGGCAACAACTTGCCCGAAAAAGACACCTCGGCCAAAGAGCGCCATCTAACCAAAAACCGCTCTCCTAACAATTGATTAATTTTTCTTCATCTTCCTCGTGTTTTAGTTCCTCCTGTATCCAGACTCACTCCAATTTGGTCTTCCATGAGAGTTACTTATCCTATCCACAAAGTTGTTTCGCTTCGTTCAGATTGGTTGTCATTGCCTTCAAAATCTTGAGATTTTCTTCAGGATTGGAGGATGCCCTCCAATGGAAGTAATGATGCCAAATTTTTGTAGTCGGCCGAACTGATGGACTGCTACAGTTGGGAAGAGCAATTTAATTCGCGCGATCAAAATAATGACTTGTAAGTTTGGTTCTTGACCTATAAAACGTTAATAATTCATTCCATCACCGAAATTGCGCCATAGAAGCGTGACCTATTGGTGGGCCACTCTTCGCACCAACCAACACACCTCGCTCTGAAATTTTTGTCGTTTTTCTTGAACTATCGGTGGTAGGTGGCGAATGAAGGTGCACCCACAATTTCGAGGATTAGGCAAGTGTCTTATTTTACATAGAAAGACTCAACTACTTGAACTGTTTACTGTTTTTCTTTTCGAATGCTCTTTTGACGTATCCTGTGGACACAGCACTTGAATTAATAGTTTTTCAACCATCAGCAGCGCAGTAGTCATCATCGACCGAGACATTGTTTAAAACAAAACGCACTTACTCTAAATACGTTGGCGGCTGCGGCATTTCTATTTTAATAATAACAATAATTGTCATCATCAAAGTGATTTTCATTGTTGTATCCGAGACACCCGCTCCTCTTCGATTCGAGATTAAACTTTACGACGCAGATTTGTGATTGTTTACCTTTTTATTTGCCTTAACCTACACAATTATTTGGTGGATAAGCCGCGAGAAATTTACGATAATTTTTCGCAGATTCCCGCAAAATTATTGTGGCCAGTTATCTCGTCGAGTTATCTCGTCTCCCATTCACGCATCGGCCCGCATACCCATTTCCATAAATTTTGGGGGTCGCGCGTGGGCCCAACCACCAATCAACACACCAGAAAAACCGACAAAAAGAAAAACGATGTAATCGAGCGTGAATCTCGTTAATGAGGAATTATTACGACCGTAAACAAAATGACAAATGTGTCGTTAACACGACCATTGTCCGCGCCCCCGATATTTATTACCCCTTAATTTCGTTTTCGACACCGCCGACAGAGGGCGATAGTCGCGCTTCGAAATCGCGCTAAATACCTGAAAATGACGAGGTAATGACTTCATTTTCGACTGTTAATTAGAAGCCTACACGATGAGACAAATCCCGCCAAATTAACCACCTTGTCGGGAATATAAATTAAGCGGATTAATTGTTTCATGTTTATGCATCGGATAATTAACGCGGCTTTGTACTAAATTATGTCGGAGCAGTAAAAAGACGGCAACTTAACAATGCTGAAGGAATTTTAATCCTGGTTTGTGCTGCTCTTGTTGCATTTTCCACTGCATCAGCCGCAATTAAATGGGTTGCAAAACGTTTTAAATGTTGAACGCACGTTTGTCTTTGATTTAACTATTTATCGGACAGGGCGTTAGATAATTTCGACAACTTATAAAAGAACGTTGTAACGAAAGTTACATTGAATCAGCTTACATAAAGTTAATTACCTAGTGTTTGAGTGGTATCGAAAGACACGGATATTAAAAACCTAAATACCTACGTCTTAAAATAAAGAACTTAAAATCTTCAATTTTGAAAGATTCAAATGGTCATATCTTAAAAAGTACGACTTGCATATGGAAACTACCGTCAGATTCGTGTTAAGCGGTCCAAAATCTACAAAAATATGTCATAAAATCGATGTAAAAAATTTCAATATTTTCGACTTTTTTTTTCTACCCCAATCAATAGAAATTCGAAAAAATCCTAAAATTGACATCTTTGCTACAAGGGCCTGGAAGTTGATGTTTTCTTATGTAATGGACCTTTCTGAAGTCAAATCTGAAATCAATTTGACCCTAGAATCGGTAGATTTCTTGTAAATTTCCAAAAACCACACAATGTTAATTTTTTCTAACTTTCCAACTCTTGTAACTTTTCAATTTTAATTTTTAATTTTTTTTTAATTTTTTCGTATTTGAAAAGCTATCGAATGGTGCAGGAATGGAAAACCTAAGCATTATAATAAGAAAGTCGATATTTGCGACTTTGGTCGATTTTGATGAAAATTTTGAATCAAAGTCTTCAAGTCGTCATAACTCAAAAAGTACGACTTGTACAAAGAAACTACCGCCAGATTCGTGTTAAGCGGTTCAAAATCTACCAGATCAAGTCATAAAATTGACGTAAAAAATTTCAATATTTTTGACCTTCATTTTCTAGCCCAATCAATACACATTCGAAAAATTTCTAAAACTGACACGTTTATTAAAAGACTGGAAATTGATGTTTTCTTATATAATCGACCTTCCTGAGCTCAAGTTCGTTATCAATTCGACGCTAGAATAGATAGATTTTTTATAAAATTAGAAAAAGCACAAATTAAGCTTTTTTCAACAATCAAACTTTGTAACTTTTGAACGGAGCGACTTATATTAAATCCAGATACATCAAATTTCTCCGTTTCACAAATGCCATCGAATGCTATGTGAACGAAAATTGTAAGTCTAATAATAAAGAAGTTGAAATTTGCAAATTAGGTCGATTTTAACAAAAACTTTAAATTGAAACATTCGAATGGTCATATCTAAAAAAGTACAACTTGTACAGGAAAACTACGGCCAGATTCGTGTTAAGCGGTTCAAGATCTACCAGATTAAGTCATAAAATCGATGTAAAAAATTTCAATATTTTCGACTTTTTTTTTCTACCCCAATCGATAGAAATTCGAAAAAATCCTAAAATCGACATCGTTGCTACAAGAGTTTGGAAGTTCACGTTTTCTTGCGTAATCGACCTCTCTGAAATCAAATCTAAACTCAATTTGACTCTAGTTTCGATAGATTTCTTGTAAATTTCCAAAAACCACTAAATGTCAATTTTTTTCCAATTTTCCAACTCTTGTAACTTTTGAACGGGGACACTTATATCGCACCAAAATATATCACATTTTTCCGTATTTTAAAAGCTATCGAATGATGCCAGAATGGAAACCCTACGCATTATAATAAAAAAGTTGATATTTGCGATTTTGGTCGATTTTGATGAAAATTTTGAATAAAAGTCTTCAAATCGTCATAGCTCAAAAGTACGACTCGTACAAAGAAACTCCCGCCAGATTTGTGTTAAGTGGTTCAAAATCTACCAGAATAAGTCATAAAATCGATGTAAAAAATTTCAATATTTTCGACTTTTTTTTTACCCCAATCGATAGAAATTCGAAAAAATTCTAAAATCGACATTTTTACTACAAGGGCCTGGAAGTTGATGTTTCTTGTGTAATGGTCAATGGACCTTTCTGAAGTCAAATCTGAAATCAATTTGACTCTAGAATCGATAGATTTCTTGTAAATTTCCAAAAACCACACAATGTTAATTTTTTCTAACTTTTCAACTCTTGTAACTTTTGAACGGGGACACTTATATCGCACCAAAATATATCAAATTTATCCGTATTTCAAAGGCTATCAAATGGAACAAAAATGGAATACCTACGCCTTATAATAAGGAAGTTGCTATTTGCGATTTTGGTCGACTTTGATGAAAATTTTGAGCCAAAACCTTCAAATGGTCATATCTTAAAAAGTACGACTTGCACATGAAAATTACAGTCAGATTCGCGTTAAACGTTCCGAAATCTACCAGAATGAGTCATAAAATCGGCGTAAAAACTTTCAATTGTATTTTTAATTTTTCTTTTATTATACAGTTGTTAGATTTAATGTAGTTAGCTGGATTGATTTACTTCTTTTTAATGTTTAATTGTGTGTTGAGGTTATAAACAGTTCGTGTGTTAGACGTCTTTATATTTGCCGAATAATAAGTTATGTCGTCTCAGCGGCCTCACCGAGGGAAACCGCGCGTTTCTTTTTTTCAAACCGTTTTCTGGACACTACCCCCCTAAAATTCCTCGGCAGGCGCCCCTTCAAAGATGTTTATTGTTTAATTACCGGCATGAATCTCGACTTCCTGCTAACCGCGGTTAAAACGGCCGTTAGGGAAGCGCGTCCTGGAGTTAGCGTGTCGCCTTTCATGGGATAAACGACAGCGTTTGTTCAATAAAAGCCGTTTTTTGGCCCCCTATGCCTTGTGGGCCAGTGTGATCACCCGCAGCTATGCTACCTAACTAAGGTGGCGCCGTGCAGAGAGCCGAGTATTAAACAGGACCCCCGCAGCCCTGTTACATCAATCAATCGAAACCGCCCCGGGCCGCAATATCGGCGATTTCAACAATTTTATGCCCCGTCCGCGATGTTTCACAGAGTTGGGTGGATGATGCTCGAGTCTTCGAGATGCAACCATCGATAATGAACTAAACATTCTATAAAGCAGACATAAGCGGGTCTGGCATACGCCTTTACATAGATAACTATTATAGCTGTGTTCGAGCATGATTAATTATTTAGGGGCGTGATTGGTGATTGACAGTGCGATTGCAGCGCTGCGGGTGGCCGTCCGGCCAACCACACTACGGCTTTCAGGAAAGCAATTGCCCAAATATTTTCGAAACGAGATAAGCCGCGACACGGACCTCAAGCCCCGCATTAACATCTGATCTCAAACTTTAATTAAGTCATTTAAAACTTTTCTCGATTGGACCAGAAAGATTGATTGTTGATTGTTGTTGCAGGCAAAAAGTGGCGCTCCTTGACACCGCAAGACCGACGGCCCTTTGTCGAAGAAGCCGAACGTCTTCGCGTCATCCACATGACTGAACACCCCAACTACAAATACCGGCCCAGACGGCGGAAACACAACAAGCAAAGGGCCACTTCCGGTACGGGACCTTCTCGAGTCGGCACTTCCCTTCCTAGCCCTTCCTTACCCAACATGTCGCCGCGATATTCCGGCTACATCCCCAATTCCAGTCTATCCCCCAACATCCAACAACAACAAAACTACGCCGCCATGGATTTCCCCAGTCCAGGTGGAGCCCAGGATTTCACCCAACAAGACAAGCGGTACAGTCCCGATAACTTCAAGTTCAACCAGTTTGGCTACAGCTACCAGCAAAACTACCAGAAGAGTCCCTATTCCATACACACCCCAGACGCGTCACCCACTCACAGTCCGGAACCCAAGGGTTTGAAACCGCCGAAAAGTCCTCAAGATTGCAAGGACAGTCCGAGGGACGAGAACCGTTCGCTGCCAACCCCCGAATTGTCGCCCTTAGACCACGAGTACAATGAGGAGAAACGTGTATCCAGCATACAACACACCAACAATCTGGCAACGTCCAACATGAACCCAGCGCAGCAAAGCTACAACACTAGAGTACAAAATTATAGACAACCCAACACCGGCAATTACACCAACACCCAACCAATCACTTCCGTACCAATGGCAAACGGAATGTACGTCATGTGTGCTAACAAGAGTTCCGTGGAACAAGGTCACGTGGTTACGGGCACTTTTTATCCCCCAGTTGCCACATCTCAAGATCAACAGTTATTGGGAACTTCCCAAAACAACCTCAACACCATCGCAAACACCAACATTCACTACTACAACAGCAATATCCAGCAATATTACCCGTCGCAACCTAAAGACTATTCGACCTACGACCACCAAGAGCAGAACGGTCCGAAATCAGAAAACTTCATGAACTATCAACCACCAACGATGAAGGCCACCAACGATTTAGTTAACGACACCATCAACAGCTACAAATCCTCCGGCCTAGACGAATCGTATCCTTCGCCTCAATACAGCAATCCTCTGGTGCAATCGTACATAACCCAAGAGGAGAGAAGTGACGTGGACAGTGACGTTGACACTCGCGAGTTCGACAAATATCTAAAGTTCGGTAGCGGCGAATCGGGCATAATCGATTCAAACCACAACTACCACCGCAACGACAACGTCACCTACAACTACCAAGCCCAACATACGTCTGTGATTCTGCCCAATACCAGTGTGAAGCCCGAACCCATGCTCAATCACTACCCCGAAGTGTACGAAATAGCCCCGAACGGCGTCGCGCCCAAGAACGACGACGACTTCAGCGAAATCTTGGCCGACGTTCGAAAGACTTGTTACAGTAATTGAGTGTTTAGGTGCAGGACTCGTTCTTTTGTTGTTCTTTGTATTCTTTTGTTTCGGATCGAATGCGACGTCGCACGATGTCAGAACGAAATCTCGCGGGTCCTGTCGTAGTGCAATAATTTTGTAAATATTGTTTTAAATCGAATTAAAGCGGCCAGTTGACGTCACTCCAGGATCACACCAAATGCCCGTGTACACAGAAGGCATGTGTTATTTAATTTTCCGTCGGATTAGTGCGTTGTTGAATTTACGATTTTGTAATTTTTCTGTAGCTTAAACAAATACTCCGTTGAAGATCTTATGATGACTATTAGACTCCGAGTGCCTTATTATCATGATATTAATTTGCTTGCTTGTTGAACGCGTTTTGAGACTGGCGATTTCCAAAAACGAGACAATAATTATTACTTATATAGGTATACCTACTATACATTTTATATGACAATCGGAAAGGCGCTTGCGATGCGAAACTTTTATCTCAGCGTTCGTATACCAATATTTGTTCGTCATACAAATTTATACTATAAGCCTTAGACATAAGTTGTTTATATTTAACTATGCAGAAAGAGATTTTCTTACAAAAACCAAAGTTTGTATATTGTGTATGATAGTACTTTAATTATCGGTTATTAAAATTGTAAATACTTAGTATCATGATGGGAAAATATATAATTATTTAATTACCAAGCGTTTTTAACTGTTTACCCAAACCTATTTTTAGACAAAGCCATAAATTATGACGATTTCACAATTCGCATCATCCCACCATCAGACGTTACACAGATTTCGAGGATTAAAGTAATCTCTAAAGAAGAACAGCCACGAAAAATAAACACTATAGGTTTATAGTTATGAAGAAAATTTGTCATAACTTTTCCATACCTGCACATTTTTCTGGCATGTTGACATTACTGATTCACTCTATCTCTTTCTCTCTTCCCATCTTCCCTAATTTAGAGAAAATTCCTTCTTCCCTCATCATTTGAGACGACCTGCCTCTACTATTTCTTTTTCTCAAATTACAATGGTCTCCCAATTTAGTTCGTTATCAGTTTGTTCTTTATTATCATAAGACGTCAAATCTCTTATTATTTTTAACCAGATCTTTACTCTGTTACTGACACTTTATTATACATTCACCCACAGTTTTATCAGTTGTTTCTTATTTTCTATTTCTTTGAAAAAAAAAATTGATACCGTTCATCTGATATTGTCCAAATTTCTTTCATTGTCTGGTTGTCTAATATTTTCCAAAAAGTTCTGATTGCGCTTCAATAAAAGTAGCTAATCCTCCAAAAAAAAACATAAAAGTTATTAAATTTAGTTATTTAGAATATTTAAGGCCAATATTGGTGATTTTCTCCAAAATACCTCGGAGACTCCGACAGTGAATGAAGCGCGCAACCTCCCTCAAACTTCGACTCGCGTCAGCGGCTTGTAATTCCTTCAATGAAAGTCGCTGGAAGACGTAAAAAGCCCCCAAACAAAGGCACGAATTACCAACACATGTCAATATCACGCATCAACACTCAACTGGTAGATGTTTAAAACATCACTTCGCATGGTCGCTCTTCCGCGACCAAATATGTTCGCAATTAGCAAAATTATTGTGCACTATCAGCTTTTGTTTGGTGAAACACGGCCGGAATCGGCGACTTCGTTAACCAACACTTGATGATGCATGTTAAACGTATTAGTTGGACTTCAAGGTAAACTTTTTCGTCTTCCTCGATAATGGTCGTGCATCAGAGGTGAGTTTTCCTGTTGTTGTTTGTTGCGGTCTCGAGAACGCGACGACCGGGTCCCCCCCGTTATTTTTATGTCGGCGGTGGCGCGACGTTTTCTTCGACGGTAGGCATGAGCTTTAGTAAATTTCGAAGTCGGCGATCGTCTTTAGAGATATTTAAGCAGACCGCCGGCCAAATGGATAATTTATTATTGTGAACTTCCAGCCAGTGTTTCTACACAATCATGCTGCATCTGTAATTTGTTAGGGACGCGGCGACATTCGGAATTACGACGTATACGGTCCGGTGGTAATTAAGCAATTAAGCCGACATAACAGTCATATTTGCCATAATCGACCGAAACCATCGAAAAGATACGGGCCCATCAAAAGACCACAAGACCTGTAGATAACAGTCTACTTGCCCATTTTACAAACACACAACACCTCGCATTGGCTGAAGAAAGAGTCTTAACTGTACTTATTAGAACTTGGTTTAAAACTTAAAGACAAATTTTTGATCCTTTAAAGTCTTTTCCAAAACTGAAAACTGTAGTGGTTGTAAGAGGTGAGATCTGGTGAATACTCCAAAACTGAATTTACGAATTATCTAAATTTAAAAAGTTTATTGAGCTAAGAAAAGTTGTGCCCGTCATGAGGAAATTATGAACAATGGTCTCCCGACTGAGAAAGCAGGCTTGCAGTTTGCCACCATTACGGTAAATTAGCAGAATCTCGTTAATGAAAACAAATATTTAATGGAGTTGCAGCGAAAGTCTTTTGGGGGGTTCAAAGATCGCTCTCCGAAACAATGGCTTTGATATCGGACCGGTACCGAACACAATAAGTGGTCTAGTGGAGGGAATTTAACCCAAATCTGCGTAACTGTATAATTAAAATTGCAAAATCTTTACTTCCGGCCACTCGGAATATTTACAAAAACTGACACGAGTACTTTTTACGGTTAATTAAGGCTCCGGTAGGAAGAAGGCAATTGTTAGGCCGTGGGATTACGATTACGGGTACTGTTCTGCATTCTAACAAAGCGGATCATAAATCGCCAAGATTAACACTTGTGGCTCTTAAGTAAGTGTACAGCAGAATCGAATTCAAGAATGAAATTTCGTCGTCCTCCATCATCCATTACCGTCTTGAGAAAGGTGTTGGAAGTAGTATCTTCGACAGGATGGGGTCTTTTCCGATTAATATTAATCAGCATACCCGTCAAAATGTCACCGCGTTCACAATTGACATACAAGACGTTACCGACAAGCACCAACAACCCATCATCCGCATTTTTCTCCTTGGACTCGGCCGCCGCACGGATAATTGGCATAATTCATGCAAAATTACGTTTAGAGAGGAAAATTTTCGACGCGACAGGTATTTTGAAAAGATGACCTCGTCTTCGACGGACTTCTAAACAACAATAAAAAAAATGTCTGCACGTGCCCAATTTTATGATCGCCGCCACGCCGGTGCAATGTTGTTTCTTAATTCTGTGCCGTTTCTCTCTCGACGATTTGCATACGCTCTAAAAACAATCCATGCATAAAGCTAGCTGCTTCGCCATCTTGGACCTCTAACCGGAAATATTGAGATATCATCTGCATTTACGAACACCATTTCGAGATGCCTGGCTAACTGTAAAACGCGAAACTATCCGCGACCGATGATGGGGGGACGCGATTAAATTATTCGTATTGATTGCATAAACGGACGGGCGGATAAGAAATGCAAACGATAGGAATTTATGCGGGGCAGACGTGGAAGCTAAACGTCCTACAGAAGATACCTTGACGTATTCAAATGAGTCGCGGAAAAGAAATTTTAAAAAACCTCTGCGCTTCGGAGGCAAAAAGAAGATGACACAAATATTGTAAGTCACCAGAGAGAGGCTACAGAAAATGTAGAAAGCCGAAAAGAACTTTACTTACCATCAGGTAGAGAAAAGCAGCACTAAATGGAGAATTTTCATTTTGGAGTTAAATGAGAATTTCCAAAGTTTTTCTTGATTACCTACCATAACTAGTTTCTTCCTGAATCTTTTTAAGAAGAGGAGTAGAAAAGTACCTCTAAGATAGTTCTTATCTTAATGACCACGTATGTACCTATAGTTCTGCGGTCCAAAGATCAAAGCTTTTAGCATCTTGTTAACAACGATGTTACCGTTCAAGACAATAATTTAAAGTTAGGTACCTTGCTATAATTGCACAACGATACCTATTGTTCTTGATCCCGTATCAATTTTCTAAGAAGTCGCTGGATGGAAATGATTCTGGAAAAAAATTAATATAAACAAAGTTTTTTAGTCACAATTATCACCAAATACATTTATAGCACTGCACCTTTTAAGAATTTACCGTTAGACGCAGGTAATTGAATTGAAATGACACATGAAGAATGAATTTTAATGAATCAAACTCGCCTTCTATCGGTAAATTTTGAACGATTTTCGAAAATATTGTTCTGAATTTAAACTGTTCCTGCCAACACTCATTTCCCTATCTGATCCCGGCGACTACATATTTAAATTGGCCAAGTAAATCAGCAATTAAAATGCATCGCTATTAGTCCATGCAATAGTCGGAAGATTTAAGGATCGCGGCCGTTTTTTCCTAAAAACGAACACAGAAACTGTGACAGGTAAGATGCAGTTAGTTAGCAACTATTGGCCGCCAGATGTCAGCACGGTAGCGGGTGACAGCGAGAGCTAATATATGTCCGAGATAGTCGAGACAGCGGCACAGGGCCGGACTCGAAACGAGCCGCCGACAGCCGACCGAACTATTTAACGAAATAGCAATGTAAATTCTCAAAACATCCCCTTTCAAATGCACAACCCCAAACCGAGAGCCCTATAGTCGCCAGATTTGGCCTTCTGCAATTTTTATATTATGTACTTACAAACCAACAGAAACGACTTATAAAAAAACTGTTTTCTAACAATAGTAATTTCACTATTATCAAATAGGGTTCCATGCTGTCATCGGCACTCTCTGGACCAGACGTAAGATTTCAAATTCTTGGAATGTGTATAATTGGTTGCCTATCCAACCGCGTAAGAAAACTATTTTATTGATTACCTCTTTATCTTTCTGGCAATAACGCCAAGACTGTTGGATACAGTTAAATTTGGTTAGATTGGGATGTTGGTGTGCCGAAAATTTCCTCGAGTCCGTTCCTGGTGTCGGCACCGGGGTTTGCAGTCTAGAGCGGTATGCGATCGCCCGCGACCATAACTTGCAAACTGCCATCTGACCACGCACTATCTACATATACATAATACGAGTACCGGCCACAAATCTGTACTTATAGGCACCACTGCCTGGGCTTGCAGGACCGCAATTGCTTCTTCTAATCGGCCAAGGGCGACGTTAAATTTACTACAAAAAAAAAAAAAACGGTTTTCAAGGCGATCGCAATGAGTCACCTTACCAAAGAGTACCTAGTTGGTATTGTAAGTACCCAAACATAGTTGCGTATGTATAACTACTAAAACGATTTGGCGGCTCAGCATCGAGCATGTCAAGGATGGAAATGGTTTCCGAGTAATGCAGAACGAATCTACATAAGAATTCAGCACCTGGACTCGGGTTAGGTAATCAATTGATGCAGCAAAAAAACTACCATGCACCTACGTAAGTAACTAACTGGGGAATATATTTATGGGGGTAAAAAATCGTTTTTTCCATTACAAACAATTTTTAATATTAATTTTAGTTTCAACAGACTAATGTAAATTTATAACTTGTGTGGTGCAGTTGAAACCTGCGGGCAGAATGTGTAGGCACTTCAAGTGACTTTATCTTTTAATTCATAATGTGTTGAATTGAATACAGTCAAACTTATGACTTGCCACAAAAAAGGTTTGAATCATCAAGACATATACAAGTTGTATCTAAAATAAAATCTGTATTCAAAATTTTAGAACAGCTAGAGCAAAGCAAACTCCCAAGCTCCCAAGGAAGCTACAGTCCTCTGAAGGTGACCTCATGAAGATGATTTTTATTTAATATCTCCCGGGTCGTTTAAATTATAATAATAACATTTGGAAAGAACTTATTTTTAAGGCCCAATAAAGCAACATTAATTAAATTTCAATCAAAGAGTGTAAAATTGGGCGTTGATTGTTAAAAATACTCAAAATCTTTTCTTGTATGCACATTTTTTGTTTTTGACATTAAGTTATAAAATTTCACAAGTTTTTACAGATAAATGGTTGTCTTCTTATACACCAATAGTTTATACGACTCGAGTAAAATATACATATTAAAAAAATTTGCAGTAAAATGTAATTTAAGGGTTAAATTAAGCTTAAGCAACTTTGATTAGCTCTTTCTATAGAGCTAGAGCTTCAAAACTTATAATTTTTTTTGTACCGGTCTCTTCACTTAAAATTAGTCGGAAAATGGTGGAGGAGCCAGGCCATAAAAGACGGGCTAAACAACCGAAACGTACATAGGTAAGTCACAAAATCAAAATATTATCCAGAGCATTTAGCACAGCCCCAAAAGTAAATGTTAAATTACATAAAAGAAGAATATCCATCATCTATCCCACATTTGCCGCAATTGTTAATGCTGGTCCTATGGTTTGCGTAAGGGACTTACCTTTAGTCGTAATGAACTCGTCCATTCGCCAAACGCAAAAAGTCGTTGTAAACATCAAAGTTGCCTGGAAAAGGATTAATAAAAATTTCAAACGGCAAACAAATAACAGATTATAATCAAATCTTCATTGTTTGGTAAAAAAATCATCAATCGCTAATAATACCTACCCATTGCGTAGTAGAATCAACCCATTTTCTCCAGAATAACCGTAACTTTCAGCAAGAACACAAAACACCACCAATTTTCCAGAGACTTCTGGCAAATAACAAATGCTGTCATTCATTTGACAAACCCCGGCACACTTGCTACGATTGAAAGTAATTTAGTAAATTTAGTCGCGAAATAACTCACGAAAGTAATACGAATAAACAGTCCCGGTTAGCGGTTATTTAACAACACTATTTAGTCGATTATTACGCTTTTAATTCAACATAAATAAGATGTTCACAATCTGTTGAATACAACCGCCAGTCTCACTCATTGGTCACCGCTAACTACGCATGTTCACATTGGCAAGAATTTATGTTGGCAACCCTGTGACAACATTTAAAAGTTGTGTCATGAACTATAACCTAAGAAATGCAACAATTTTTGCGTTAATTTCGTAAATATCGAGAATCTGTCGAAGTAAATAGTTTTAAGAGGTTCAGAAAACAACGAAGAAGCCATTAGCTGCGTTCAGAGAAGTGTCACATTATGTAAGTTAAATTTTTTTTTTTATATAACAAAATTGCACATCAAATTCTTCCTCATACTGTTTTATTTTCATCAAGGCAAAAATAAACGATTTTCGGTTTCATTAAACTTAAAAATACACATTTTGTACCTTAATTACAAACTTTATAAACTCTCTGAAGATCACAACAATTTCTACTTATACTGTGGAGTAATCACAAATTGCATACTGTATCATATACTTCAGGAAGGATGCAGCATTTAATATTATGAAGCAGTTTCCTTAATAGCGCACTACAAGAATTCTATTAAAATTTGGAATTTCCTAATTAAGTGTATAAATGCATTTCGCAAAACATTACAAGTGCCTCTTTGCTTATTTGTTTCCCAAACTAACCAAATAGCCTTTAGTAATAAGTACACCGCGACACTTGATGTGAACCAGGAACCGCAACACCCATTTGAGGGGCAACGAGACACCCAGCGAACTTTCAATACTGGTTTTAGGCAAAATATCTGCAATTAAATAATCACTCTATGCCCAATCATAAGACAATTATTTAAACTTACCAACAGGATCGCTATGAGTCAACAGCTGAACATCATTGTCCTTGCAGAACGCTTGTAAAGTTGGAGGTACCACACAACAAGTCGCCAAATTAATCTGGATAATGGCGGGTTTCACAGTGGCCCACTGAAAAATGTTGCGAAAAGTGGCCTCTTCCACGTCCGCCAATCCGATTTGGTTTATCTTCTCATTTTTGACATACTCCTCGAGAACCGTCCAAATGTTCCTCAAACTCGCTACATCGTCCTCGTTTTCAGTGATTTTTTTCTTGTAAGCGATAACAACATTGTGGACGCAAGAAACTTTCAGCGTCAGGAAAGCTATAAAAGCCACCAATTAACTCTGGTTGATAATCAACCCCTCTGTACCTTCTTCCAAGGCTTCTTTGATTAGCGATTTTGTGTCGCTATTGAGGAAAATTTTCAGGCCAATTTTCAAGTCATCAAGCGATTCTTCACTCATTTTCACAGACAGGTCATCGTTAAGGCGACAAATGAGAAGCTGGTCGGTGTCGTGGAGAGAAGTTCGATTTCCATTCTCAAACTCCTTGAGGGTAATGTTGATGGCTTCAGTTAACTGGAAGAGGAGGGGAGTTTAAAATGGAACACTTCTTGTTTAATTGGGGACTCACCTCCTCGCTGGGGTTCTGGACTGACTTGCGGGTTATGTCGTTGAGAGACAGGATGTTGCCGGTGTTGATGAGGCATTTTCCGGCGTTTTCCAGGATTTTCGACGACATTTCAATCGATTACTAGTACTAAAAATTTGCAACTACTCCCGTTGAAGGTTTTATCACCACTGATCGTGATTAAGCATGATTGGACAAATTTCAAAACGAGACTTGCGTAATATGAACTATCAAGTTGGAATTCCAAGAAAAACAATTAGTAATATTGCGTAATTAAGTAAAAAACTTTTAGGTTATGACTTATGATAGTTATGTGGTAAAATTGGTTGTTTAGTGACACAATACTGTGCAGGGTCGGCTTCAGCTTTTTCGCAACCATTCGCAACTGCAAAAATAATTCATGTTTGATAGATAGAGATAAAGTGAAGGTAAAAAAGTTCTTTAATTTCATATTTGTAGATTTTAATTTTCTTCTTCAAATGGAGTTTCAAGTAACGCTTAATTACTGTCATTGGATTCCCGCTGGAGTTCACGTCACGCCGCCCCTGTACCCTGTATTATTAGCCCCCCTGCGACGTACGTCAATGACTGTAAACAATACAAACAAATGAAAGTAACTGCCAAACAATCGCTCAGCGTGTTCTTATCATTTAACCGATTGATTAGAGGCTGCAAGTTCTCGAAAACTGGTGAGTTTGGACCGCATGACACTTTTCTTCTCCAAAACTGTAATGTTATCAATAAACCGGCGCGGCGCCGGTATTTCTGCTCGCTCTTATCGCATCTGTCAAATACAGCTGTCAAATTTGACAGTCATTCTCAGCGGAAGTGATTTTTCGAAATTCGAGCCCCAAAAACGCGAATTTTACAACCGAAATCATGCCCGTAGACATTCCTGGCTTTATTTACGCTGGTGCAGTGGCAGCTGGAGGTGTCCTCGGCTATTATAGGGCAGGTAAGTGTTTGAGGTTATGTTTACGTCATCTTCCAAAAGTGGTTTAATATTTTTCCCTGGAAACGCTGAACTGGCATCACAACAGTCCGATTTATTATTTGAAAGTTAACAGGAAACGTCGGTGGTTTGCAGGTTCTGTTCCCTCGTTGGCAGCCGGACTTCTGTTCGGGGGGGCCCTCGCGTACGGCGCTTACCAAGTGAGCCAGGACCCTTCCAATTATTCGGTGCAACTGGTGACCAGCTCGATATTAGCAGGAGTTATGGGCTATCGCTTTTATAACTCCGGAAAAATAATGCCAGCCGGTGTTGTTTGCATTCTATCTGGAGCAATGATAATACGCATAGCTCTGAAAGCTGCTGGATTAACAGAACGAAAACTTACTTAGATGTTTAAGAAAAATCGCTTCATTTCCGTGACCTGTGTATTAGCGGTCTTCCTATTGACGTAAGGTGTAGGTGTCAAAGTACGTGTTCAATATTTGTTTTTTTTCTCTCTGCTTAAGTTTAATAAAGAGTTGTTATTGATTTATTGTCTTTTAATTGTATCAAATATACATAGAATTTAAGTCTACTAATTTACATTATCGTTTAGGAACTTAACTACGAAACTAGGAGCTCGAAAAAATTGCCTGAAATTTGCTTAAACTAAACATAATTGCACTCTGCCTCAACATAAATATCATACATTTGTCATAAATAGTTTTCGTCATCACAATCGTTCATAAATGATGCTATGAGGTTGGCAGTACTTCACTATGCTATTTACATAAGATAAATGCAGGTAAAATTATTGTTTAAGCTACAATTAATTTAAGGGTAGATTTTTACAACAAGTCCGCTCTGGGCTAAAATCACTTTTTAAGGCACGATCAAAGTTCTTGCGAAATCCTCGATTTCGCGTCCCTAAGTATTTGCAACGTTGGTTGTCTTGGCTCCAGAAAAGTACGTATTTTGTAATGAGTCGGTTAGGGGCTTGGCACAGGGCTACACGGTAGCGCTCTGCGGTGTTAACTGCAAAAACAACTCAATTAGAACGCTATAACAACATTTTCCTTTTTCAGATTTGTGTAGTTTCACGCATCGGAGCACGTCACGTGAAAGAACCCAAAAATGTGGATAAAACACAAAAATGTTAAAAGTTACAACTGTAAATAACTAATAGACGTAGAAAACAAAGAAATAGATAATGTTTGTAAGTTGTGTGATCTGTAATGTGTTAATCATGTCACTGACGAATAGACGAACAGAGAAGTCGATTTCACGTTGAGAAAACTTGAAGTAGGTAAAACGACATTCATGCTTATTAATCAACAGTTGGATTTTCGATGAGAGAAGTGATGTTGATGGTGGCGACTGATCTCGAATCTTACCCTCAAATCTGAGCCTATCTTCCCCTAACAACAACGGCAGTTTTATTTCGTATATTGCTACTATCACTGTAATAACTGGCGGCGTTATACGACCGTTTCAGGTAATTATTGTTAATGTCATGGTAAGGGGAAGAGGTGGTCCTTCCGAAATTTGCAAAATCGTACGGGCTCTTTGTCGTTTGTCTCCTCAACTCGTAATAATTGCCCACGTACGGGTTTTTCGTGGTGGTTGGGTAATAATTTTTCGTTGTCTGATACGGATTTTTGGTTGTGGATGTGTATTGGTTGGCGAAATTTTTGAAGTCGTACGGAGACTTGGTCGTGGAAAAACTATAAAAGTTGAAACGTTTGTATTGGGTACTGTAAGGGTTTTGGGTTGAGTAATAAGGGGCTTGGGTGGTTGTGGTTGTATGGTAGTTGTAATAGTCGTTCTGGTGGTAATTGTTGTACGGTGGCTGTGTGGTGTATTCGTTATAGTAATAGTTTGGTGTTTCGGGTCTTTCATAATTTACATCCTCTTCGTCCTCGTGAAACCTGTTTTAAGTGTAAATTTGTTAAATTGCGCTGGTTTTACATTGTAAGGATCTTCTGGGTGGGGGATGAAAATACTTACAAAGGTCGGCCCTGGTTGTTTCCACCACCTCTGACGTAGGACGGCGTGTGTTGGGTATAATCCGGGATTATGTTCTCGTGTTCAGCCACGCAACGTCCGTTCAGACAATACTGCAAAAAGGTGTTTTTACAATTTTTACATTTTATCAATTTCTTAATCTCGAAGTTTATTGTCGATGAACGAAGAGCAAAAGGAATGATAACAAGGAAGCCAGAAATTTCTGATTACTCGTACTTCCTGAAGAGGTTATTGATATCTCACGTGTACCCCGTGTTAATTGCTTAAAACCATTGGCTTTGTTAATAAAAAAGAATTGCTGCCTTCCTTATAACCTATTCACATCCATAATAACTATAGAAATCTGTTATTTACTGAACCTCTATGAGGAAGCTAAAACAATACTCTTGAACCGCGAAACTAGAAATCGTTACCTGTCCATCTCCGCAAGGTGAACCCTCTGCTGCCGGCCTGTAAGCGACACAGTATCCGCTTCCGGCATCGAAACAGAAGAGTTGTGCGCACACTCTGTCGTCTTTCTGCAACATCAAATTTTCCATCACTTCCGTTCCGTTTCCCCAATTTGCAACTTACGAAACAAGCACTGGTGCCTCTATCCCTCCGACATTGAGCATCGAGAGTCAACAGCTTCCCGGGTAGAACCCTCGGTAAACTGTCATCTTCATGGGGCACGTTATACAAACACGTTGCGGTATCACCACTAAGAAAAGCAAATTAGCAAAAAGATTCAACAAAACTTTTGGGTGTCTAACTTTAAGAAATGGTGAAAGCTCTGTATACTGCAAGAAGACCACCGGAATCCCCGTTCTGTGTGTCTCAAATCAGACATGATGTAACCGTCGGTCCATTGGCATTTCTCGGCACCAGGTCCCCCTAAGTAGGAGGGTGGAGGGCTGCCATCGTGCACAGCTCCCAATCTAAAGAAATGTTGAAAATTAATTTTCAACATTTTCTTGGAAATTTTATTACGTACAAATGACCGACTTCGTGGGCTGCTACGATGATTCCGCTGAAGCCACCGGTGTCTTCGATGATGGCAACGGAATTGACTTTTTCGAGTCTCTTGTTGACGACGCAAGCGCCACCCACGTACGCGAAACCTGATGGACGAAATTTTAATTTTCGGTTTTCTCGCAGAATCCCACCACCGAATCTCATGCAATTTAGGAACATCCCGGACATCTCGTTATTATTTCCGGTTAATCTCAATTTGTTAAAAGTTAAATTGTTGCTGCGAGCAAGCAATTAGTTTTGTTAAAGTTAATTTTTAGTGGTTTAGTTTAGTTACAAGTACAAAAACGAAGAAATATTACCAAGAAATCGTCTGAAAGTCGAGCGGTAACAACGAATTTACCTACAATGTCTGTTTTAATTCGAGATGAACACGTAAAGGATGTGAATCGAGATTTGCTCCAGTGCCAAGGAAGATCGTTTTTCTGATAAACAGTTTCTAATTGATTTGAAAGAGTCATAAACGGTTTCTCAACTTTAAATAGAAACGTCTCTAAAAATAACTGCAAAGTGATAGTTGCAATGGTATAAATTAGCACCAGCGATCTTCATCCGTTTACGAACGGTGACATTTGTTTTTTCTTAACGGCGCCTCGAATTATCTAATACTGTCGTGTGCAATGTTTGGAGAAAAAAATTGTCCCCGAGCCTTTTTTTTTCCCAACTTCCTACTTTAAAGGTTTGTTTATTATTGTAAACAATTTACGACTCTCTAATGCCAAATATCCGATAAAACTAGTTACTTTCTAGAAGATTTAACCGTCCTTGGTACAGAGTGAATGGTTGACGACGACATTAAAATGGCTGCGAGTTGTGAGGGATGATACCAGTAAAAACGTGCACTGAAAAATCACGTGTTACAATAAACAAGAAACGTACTACGAGTGCATTAAAAGATTTAACGAAAAAGATCGTAGGTCGTGCTATTAATTTTTCCTAATTCGTACCTGCCGTCCCCCTATTGCAAACGTCATTGGGGTACGATCTCCTGCACATGTCTAGTCTGCAAAAAAATACAGACCCGGTCATTCGGGCATTTTCGAATTTTCGTCGCCACAATACTCGAGGTTAAAAATAAAAAATAATAAAAATAAACTGGGAACGGTTTTCCGGCCTTCGTATCGGTTGCAGCCGGAAAACCGGGGGTTGTTGTTATTATAGCGAGTGTTGGCCCGTTAGCGACTGCACTCAATCCGGCCCTGTGTGTGTATATGTAGTATGATCCCGGTTAGTAGTACCAGCGGCATATTTACACTTAAAATTATTTAATGTAGAACGAGCATTACCAGCTGTTCCTTTAGTGCAGCGTCCACCTTTACGACGACGACACATATCGTACCTGGGTGAAAGCAATTTTTTTAACATACAAACATGGAGGGGCCGAACACCCGGTATGGCGAAACCGACAACGGACGAGACCATCGGACAAGCGCTACCATACAGAAGTTTCCTGCACCAAATTAGCTCTCCACTGAGAGTAGGAAGCTGCTGTACGATACGTCCTTGTTTGCTATTCCCGAAATCAAGTTGGGACCGAATTCCAGAATCGGTCAAGAAAAATTAACTCCGCGGAGAAAACATCCAATGGCTCCATAGCGTTAATTATTTATTGACGTCCCCTTTTGGATGCTTCTCTACATCTGCACAACACAGATGGGAAAGTAACTGAATTTTCTTGCATTAATAGCTACAGGGCGACCTACATAGGTGGTCGCAACTTGACTCAGGAACTCCTCCTAGGTCTTAAATTTTCGCGACTTAACCAATTAGATACTGACTTTGTGATAGCCACTGCTATGTCGTACACCGGGAGTCGCCTCTCTCTAAACAAATATTTTCCCATGTCCGTCAAGGCGGCGGCCGAATCGATGGCGTCTCTCCCGACCCGATTCCTTTCCAAATACGGCGTAGCGTCACGACCCTGCAATAACCAAAATTCTTTTTGTTACAGCTTCCAATGGCCGAAGCCGTGCTCCAGTTTTTGACAGCCCAAAACCGACCCTTTTCCGCCAACGACATCGTTCAAAATTTGGGCGAGAAGTACGGAAAAACCAAAGTGCAAAACGTTCTAGGGGGTTTGGTGGCGGACGAAAAAGTTTCGGAAAAAATTTACGGAAAACAGAAAATTTACTGCGTCGTCCAGTCGAACGACATTCCCGCCAATGAGATTAGGGAGAACATTTTGAGGGTGGACCGCGAAATCAACGAGCTTCAAGGGCGATTGGGGGAAGTTGATAGCGCCCTCAGGATTGGAGATGAAGAATTGAAGGAGTTTCAAGGGGTTGTCAGTATGGAGGAAGCCGTGGCGACGAAGCGTGCTCTTGAGGAAGAAATCGAAAAGTTTGAGGAGGAGTTGAGTAGGATCAGTTCAAAAACTCTAATCAAACCTGAAGAAAAGAACGCTATAGTTAAAAACTACAACGCGACTTTGAAAGAATACAACAAAAGGAAGAGGTTGTGTTTGGAGATGGTTGGTGCTATTTTCGAGAATTATCCAAAAAGCAAAAAAACTCTTCTTGAGGAAATTGGCGTGGAAACTGATGAGGATGTTAATTTTAAGGTTGAAAATAAATAAAGGTACTTACGCGGCTGATGATGATTCCAGCTATCGAAACCCTGATTTTCGGTCCCTTCAGCAGCTTATACCTGAGATCTACTCCGTTCCAGAAAGAGACAAAATACCGTTTGATTTGGAGGTTATCTCCACCATGCAATCTGTACCCGTCGTAATCCACAATCACCAAAATTTCTGGATAGATAGTGTAAGGAGCCTCCCTCTTTTTGCGACTGCTAGTCGGAGAACTCCTCTTGTGCCGTTTCGCCAAATGGTCCGGCTCCATCAAAGCTGCAAAACTTCCCATGATAACAGCCGAAAATTATTCTAGCTTTTGATATCGACTATTACGCAACTGCAGATACTGTGATTCACTATGTATCTAGTTTTTTATGTCATAAAGATTATTTGTTGGTGATGATGTCGCCACTGTACTTTGGTCTGACTAGACTCTTTTAGATCTATTGAGCATCGAGGTGGAGGACAAGTATCTGGCCATATGCCGTGTGGCGTTTTGCAGTTGCTTACCGTAATCGCTCATGGTGTCCTCT
Source organism: Schizotus pectinicornis (assembly GCA_951805265.1). Classification (NCBI taxonomy): domain Eukaryota; kingdom Metazoa; phylum Arthropoda; class Insecta; order Coleoptera; family Pyrochroidae; genus Schizotus; species Schizotus pectinicornis. Next base: position 1,693,990 of record OX638204.1, on the reverse strand, counting down.
TGGTTTTCGTTTCTTCTGTAGACGATGTGTTGGTGGCCTTGTTGCGTTTTTCTTTTGATGGGTAGGCCCGTGTCGATCGCCACTTCCGAGCTGAGCTCCCCATCGGCATCCAAGAACATTTCGTCATCGTCGGTCGGTGCCGGTTTCTCTTTGGATTTCAACAAACGGCCAGGAATGGGGCGGATCACCAGGTCGGGGCCGATGCTGCCCTCCTGCAACCGCCGGAAACTAACAATCAACAAGTTTGCGACAAAGATTTCCTCAACCAACAACTTACGTCCATTCGGTTTGCGTGAAAGAAAGGTAAATTCTCATAAATGGAAGGACCTGGATTTCATTAGGGGTGTAATATAGTTTCTTGCAATTTCAAGCATTACCTAACAAGTTAGCTACTGGCCCAATCATTTTTGTACAGTGATACCTACACTGTCATTTTTGTTCGCATTGTGAAAGATAACATTTTTGCGAGTGGCATCGTAGAGACCCATCAAAGTTGAACCAGACAGTCATTGAACTTTCTTTGCGAATATACCAACGCGAGAACAAGTTTGTACAATAAATTACGATAAAGTTGCGTAATATTTTTTGAATGGGGAGACGGATAATGACACGCTTTGAATCCTGTTTTCGTCACACACCATCAGCATCACAATCGAGCGCGGCTTAGCACCAGGAAACCACCATCGACCACACGAGCTCTGCGAGGAAAGTGTTCGATATCCACTATCAGACACACCTGTACGCATTCAAACCGAAAACTAGTTGTGCAAGATTTGCGACGACTTCCGTTTCCATGCTCGGTTAATTTTCATAATTGGCGTCGCGTGCTCTCGATTTTTGACCAAACTTGATTTCGGTTGCGACGGTCACTTGAGCCATTAGCAGTGAATGGGCAGCCGAATTATGGTAAAAACCACAATTTATTTGCACGACCTTTCGGCCGCTCTTAGGAGCAATAAATATCATTAAACGAATTTATGTTTTTATAACAAGCGGGTTTTTTGGTTGTTTTGGATAAGGATCAAGTATTGCTGTGGGAATCGGTGGCAGGTAGACGCTGTGACGGGGGAACCGATCGGAGGTGCCTCCTGTAGGTGTAGCGATGAATGCACTGCTAAATTTGTTTTCTTTTTCAGAAGTACCGTCGCTCGTTTTATTTTTTAAATTAAAAAAATCGTACATCACATTTTTAATTTTTTTGGTGGTCGACAGCATACATGCTGACTCCACAAACAATCTTGAACTCTTTCGCCGCAAAGTTTCGAGATAACTCGAAAAGTCACGGCTGCAAACAACAAGTGAAGGCCTGTGTTATTGCAGAAGCCAGTGGCGGGCCCTTGGGTAAGTTTTGATGATATCTGCTATTGCGTTGATGACCAATTAATTATTTTCAGACCCCTTGTTGAGACTCCGCCGCTGGCTTCGGGGGTATCCCAGACGACAGTCAATCTCGATTTTTTCACCTTGACCACAATTTGTACAACGTCCGCCCCGTTTCTACTTGCACTACGACAACCTTCCTCAACTTAAGCGCGTAGTGCGTTTCGTGTGCTATATCGGCCGAATCGGGTTCGTTCATTGCGAAACCCGTGCGTGTGTGACGACGTTAGAAAACTGTTAAGGCCGTGTTGCTTTTCGACACTTGTTGGGACAGTAAGAAACGTGGTAATGGCCGTTGCGAAACAGCAGTTACGCGAACGCATTAAAGGTTTAGTTGGAATGATGGTCGGTACCGAACCTACACTCTGACAACCAAATTTGCACGAACACTCTTAAAGGTTCGAACACAACACTGCAAGAGAACGTGAATCGTTTCATGTAGTTGTTGCGATTTTTTATGCATGGAGTATTAGAAGGGTTGAAAATTTTGTGATTGTTAAAATTTCTCTATTTGCAGAGTTTTGCTCGCCAACGCGGCACTTGTTGCGTCAACCGTCATGATCGCAGCCACAATTGAACGTCAGTCGCCCCTTAATTGGTCTCTGTGCAAGAAATTCGGCGATGATTAATTGTTCGTCGTCCGACGGCCTCCATTCGTCAAAACTTCCACCTCAGGCATGAAAGTGTCTTTGTTGCTTTATTCAAAACAGTTTGGGTATCACCGAAATCATTTGAAATCTTGTCGATTTTTTTTTTTGGTTCACGGCCGAGTGCAATTCGAACCGGACTCCGCCCTGTAACATTAAAATTCGACAACAGGACTTTCATTGCAGCCTTGATCTTCACGCCGTAGCCTCATTAAATAGATAAAGAATCACCTGGAGTTCGGCTTGGTGTCTCCATTCTCTTAAAAATATTGACCATTACCGCCTGTCACATCTTAAATATCATCACCGGACTAATCCCGATCGAAGACCCATTATGATAATGGCCGGAACAATAGGTCAAACGTCCAAAATATACTGTCAATGCTGACCGATCTCTAAATATAGGCGGAGGAAAAGACATAAAAACCGGCAGGATTTCGAAATTATGGCCGTTAAGTGTGAAAAACAGATCGAACCTGTCAAGGACCTGAAGCGGTCACTAATCAACCCGAGAATTACACGTCGAGGCAAATCAGTTGTAATAACAACGATTAGAGGTCTTGGAAATTAATAATGCATCAGCGTAGCGCAACCGATAATCGCGGCGACGACGCCGGGATTGATGGGAATATGTCAATTGTGCAACGTTTCGGCTGGGGAGTAAGAGAAACATGTTGTCCATCATCAAAATGCCATTTTCACTTCTGCAATGTGTCTATATGAATAAGTCACACAATCGCAAATTAAGCCGCATTTCCTGTATTTCTTTATTGTTATTACCTTGTCCCGATCTGAGACCAGCAACTAGCTTGAGAAATTCGAAAGGTGAACCGACAGGTATCAGTCTTGTCGACATCGATTGAAATTAATACTGTTTTATTGCGTTCGAATCGATCAACTCGAAAATAATAAAGCAAAACCCGTACGTGCCCAAATATAGTTCGGAATTTCGTGACTCCCTTGTTGTGGTGAATCCAATTGTTGGACGTTTATGAATCGACGAAAAAGTAAGTCGACCGATTCGTGGTCAGAAACCCATGCAAGACGAGTAATTCGCGATTTAAATGTCGCGAGAACGTAAACGTGACTGCCTGGTCTAATGGCTGTACTTAAACTGTTGTGGAAATAATAGCGGGCTTTTCTACTAATGTCTAAAATTATTTTTTTATTATTCCTATTGTGCGCCTTTGCCAGTTTTGCAATGGGGTCATATTTAATAGAGGGTCCCAGCAAAATTCTTCGCTAATTGACCATTTCCTATCTCAAATTAGCCTCAGAAGAAAAATTTTGGTACCGACCGCGAACCGAGACAAGTTTTATGGGAAAATCAAGAGTCAAATGGTTAGAAACTGGCGAAGGCTCTTCATTTCTTTTCACACTGCGAAGAAACCACCTAACGGATGTTACCAGGATTTATTAGGACCTCCAATCCAATCAATCACAATATCTTCCCAACGTCTGGCTAACTAGACTATGAACGTTCAGGTTGCGATACAGTCAAACAGACAGGAAGGCGAAACAATTTTACATTTAAGTGGTCCTGTCCGCCAAATTCCTTACATGTTAAGCAGCTTTTGTGCAATTTTCAATGCCGAACTGCAGCTGAGGCGGATTTCCACCAAATGTTTAATGCATCGTCTCCGCCTTGAAATCGTGGCTTCCCCGTATCGACGCCGCTAGATTTATATAAAAAAAATTGTTGACGCAAAGTTCGTTGTCGCTTAAAATTCCAGCAACTTTCTTCCGTTTTACGAATAAATTCCTCAATTCTCGCGCGGTCGTTCTATGGAAATTTCGGCCCCAATTTCCGAGCCCCGACGCCTCGTCGGTTCTTCAGCCGCCGTCGCGTTGGTGTAATGGAAATTCAGTCATAGCCGTAATTAGCGCCGTGTTGATCATGGGAAACGAAAGATCCTCTCCTTGTTCGCAAGTGTCATAAAGGCCAAGGTTTTGGAATTTAATTTAACATTATTATTATCGTTTAATAGTGTTTTTTCCTTGTCGTTACCGCCTCTGTTGAATAAATTCCAAAAGCGGCTACGTCTCGAGTTACACAATGGAGATTTCGACAAGGGACCAATTATTGTTTGCTGGGTTAATTGTTGATGATTATTAGTTGGACTTACCACGACGACGGCGTCGTCGAAATTTCTCAACAAGATAGCGGCCTGGTTTTCCTCGTCTTGGTAAATTTCGCCTATTTCTTCATCAGTCTGGAACGGAAGAAAATCGTTAGTTTTTCTTTTTGTTATTATTTTGTGGTTGTTGTAAAATTTCCAGTCAACAATTAATAACGTTTAGATTTATTGACGTTGCTGCAATCACGGATGTTTTATCGAGGTTATCGCGGTTTGAACAGTGTAAAAAATCAATTATTGTGCAAATTGAAGGTTTACATCTTCACAAGTCGTTTGCCGCTACTTACCGGTTTTCACGCAGGACAATAGGCGACAGTCCGATAACAACAAAAGTTCCAATTGTGAAGAAACTACTTTGGGATAACGACGCGAGCTTTCACGAAACTCGGAATAATCACTTCCTCAAGCCCAAACTCAAACCAATTAATTAACTGTTCGGCCGCTGAATTAATTCCTGACAATGACACTGAAATCCTCGTTTACCTTTTGTTAACGGCGCGAAATCGCTTGTAAATTATCGACTAAATTAATTAGCATCGATAAATTTCTCAAACGCTCACTTACAATCGTTTAATTAATTTTTAATGTCGCTAATAAATTAAACAAAGGCTATCCAATTGTTTATTGATTGTCGAGAAGGCGGAATTGGCGGTTCCCGCAAAAAATCCTTCGATTCCTGCCCTTTGAACCACGAACGCGTACCCAAATGGCAAAAGTTAACTGGGTCAAACTGAGGTTAGCTAACAGCTTTCACTCTCCGCTATAACTATTACCGGCGTTGCTGCAGCAGATACTTGAAGCACTCTCCCGAGATTATCGCCGATAAAAAAATCAGCGGCGTGTAATTTTGCGGCTGCTACCATCGTCGATCTTTGATTAATCCAAACAATGGGGCGTTATTGAGCCCGGGCGATAAATAAAACCATTGTGGGAGCGTTGCGCAATCCAATGTGGTCGCCATCGAGAGCGATTTTAAGAGTTTAAACGGTTCAGGGTTGCTTTGAATTATTTGGCCCAAGGATCCCGCTGCTTGGGGGGCACTTTACTTTCAGTACTTGTACGGTTTTTGTTTAAATTCCGATTAAGACGTCCGTCAATGCGAAACGCGATTGTTTAATGATAACCGTAAGCAAATTGGACGATTTGACACCGTTTACGGGAAATTAATTAAACGAGAGGCGGTAAAAAGTTGTTTACTCTTCGACGGTTGCCGGCCGCTTCTTTGACGATTGTTGGAGCGGAATCGCGTAATGCGGGTTTTAGCCGCATTAAAAATGTCCATTGTTCCGAAATTTGCCCGTTAATTAACGTGTTAAATACCAGAAGGTTTCACAATTCCGTAATGGGTTTTGGGGATTGAGCAACTGGATCCTGGGTAATTGTCGGCTTTACAATGCGATCTCGGCTGCAACTTCGTCGCAAAGAAAAGATCAGAGACAACAACCTCCCCTATTTTAACAACACTTGAGTGTATTGGTTTTGTTAAATAAATTGAGGCTGGACTTACGACTCGTTAGACACAGATTAAGATCTTGCAAGAGATTTTTAACGTCTATTTAAGGATTTGGTCCATGTATGAGAGGAATGTTGACTTTCCCTCGTGTAGTTCAAAAAGTGGTCGACGTTAATTAAATCTCATCTGTCGATAAAGTCCGTCTTATCAAAATTTCGCGGAGCCCCTGTGGATTTTCGAAGAGCATGTTAGGTTCTACAGAAAAGTATTAATGATACTGCTGATGCCCTGGAGATTTGAGACATCTGCATTTAAGCTGTTGCTACTTCTCTTCGGAGCTAAATTTCTGAGTATTCTGAAGCCTATCTAATGAAAGTAGTTGTAATAAACCCTAACCGAAATTGATCCAGATACAAGAGTGGAATTGCTTCTGTTCCTTTATTGAAGAACGTTGTCGGGAACTTGTTACGCCTTTGACTGATCAATTTCAATAACTTGAAGAGGACCAAATCGCTTTCAAATCGGTTGTAGAGAACAGAATTGCGGCAGTGGAGGTAATTATTCTTCTTGATCGTGTACGCGAGCACAATTACTATCTTTGTTGACTCCGGTTCGGATTTACGATCGCCTTTCACACAAAAATGATTTTTGTACATTACCCGGCAGACATCAAACCGAGTTCAGCTACCAGTGAAAGCGGTCATTATCAATTTCTATCCGACAAGACAAAGCGGGGTAATTTACGAACACTACTTCCTTACTACACGTCCATTAATTCCCTACAGCACACGATTATGCTATTGATTGTCGTCAATAAGACATCTAGAGTGAAGTTCAATCGCGATTCAGTTAAATGACAAGGTTCCACTATTTATCTATTAGGAACCTGTTTCTGTTCTGGTCTTTAGGTCGAGATAATGGTCCAGTTTTTCTAAAAATTGCCACACACCTGCAATACTATACCTAATCTTTGTTCGAAACGAAAAATTCACGTAGTTAGACGACCCAATAACCTCCAAGCCGGTTACGCGGTTCGCTGGTTACGTTTTTTCGGCCAATGGAAAATCGAACGAATAAATGGCAAAAAACGACCTCAGAAGCGGCGATTTCCAAGTTGCGAACAAACAAATGCAGGCAATTTGTCGATTTTTCACGCCTTTTTTAATCCATCGGACAATTTATGCTATTTACTATTATAATTCGATTATTTCATGCGAATTGCACAACACCACAAAAAAGCTTCAAGGAAGTCCCTCGCAACAATAGTGCAAAAACACAAAACGGAACTGTGATCCTGAATCCTGTGAATGGGATTTAGGTGGACCAGAAACATTTTGGTAAAACAATTGACATTGAAGTGACATCGGCAAAATTTCGAACTTTTTTCTCTCAATTCAGAATTGGAGGAAAAAAAGTTTTTAGCATTGAACGCGCTTTTATCCTTTTGCCGGTTATCTGCATGTCGAAGGTTCTTGGCTTTTGCCACAAAAACGCAACCAAGTCGACTATAGAGCATTCCTTATGTTAATAACAAGGTAAGACATGCACGGGTGTGGCGGCATCTGACGTATGCCCGGACAAGCGCACTTTTAATTATCTAAATTCCACGTTCTTTTTTAAAACACGTCAAAATCCCATTAACATTAACGCAACAGAGCTGCCTGCATCACGCTTCGCCACACTTTTTCCCAATGGAACCATTAAGAAAAACATCAACTCAATGAAGTGGCGCTTTAACAACTTAATAACATATCATTTTGCAATGACGCTCCGCGTTATAAATTATGATTCCGTTTCAATTTGAGCGTGATCGAAAACAGTTAATCGGCGTTATTACGTTGTGGTTGTTCAAACAATGCCACCATTCACGTGCTTCACGATCAAACTTTGGCAAAAAGCCGCCGAACGCGATGCAAACCTCTTTTGATAACAAAGCCGAGCAGCAATTCCACAAACGAAATCGACAACTAACGAGGAAGAGGCGCCGTTATTCAAACCGACAAGTGAAAGCGTTATCATTGCCTCGAATCACTTTTACTGATGCAAATTGCGTTCCAGCTCGATTAATTAACTAACTGCGATCGGCGGGTTTCGAGGACGCAGTTGCGTTTATTACGGAATATTTGTGAATAAAAATCGTAAATCCCTTCTATTAGAACCCAGTCAAGGACCGGATGCACCCGAAACGCGACCTCTCCGAAATCGAAAGTGTTACTCGAAGAAGTTGTCCACGCGACCTTTCGCAGTCAATCGTCGATCAAATAATTGAAACAGATCGGCCGACCTTAAAAGTTCAAGCAAACGTTCGCGACCGATAAAAAGATTTAATAGCATCAACGAGTTGCACAATTTCAACAAGCAACGAAAAAAAAAACGCTTCAACCTCAACGTGACTTAAATGTCGAAAGTTCAAAAAAAAAAAAAACATTTCGCACCTCCGGCAATTCGACGTATTCGACACCGTGTTGAGCGGTGGCGTTGGGTTCCACCGTCCAAATTTTGAGTTTGTTCTTCTTGAACAGACCCCGGTTCGGGACCAGACTCAAACTCAACAGTTTGCCGAACGCTTTCAGTTTTAGGGTGCGGTTTTCGGTGGGGCTGTCCTCGAAGGGCTTTTCGTTTGGTTCGCCGGAATCGATGGTGTTTTCGGAATCGGAAACTTGGCGGCGCTTGACGTGGTGGTGGACCTGGACCACTTCATAGTCGGGAACTGGAAATTGCAGAAAAAAAATTAAGTTGTGGCTGTAACTAGCAGAAAATTGTTCGGGGCCTAATCTCGACGCCAAGCTGTTATTATGACCATTAAATTGATAATTGAATTGTTGTGTAATTTCCACGTGCAGACATTGTAATACATCGCGATTCTGACAGGCCGTGGAAATCGCTGAAACGATCATAAGTAATTATTTGATAATATTGTTTGGGAAAATTGCAACCATAAAATTTCCGCGTGATAGAAGGAACTTGATAAGATATACGAAATAATGGCGGGTCGACGCCAACTTTCGGACTAAACAGCAATTTTTAAAAGAAATTTGTTTTCAATAAAATGCAGATGATTCCTTTCGTTCTTTATATTGGCACTTGCCATTAAAGTATTTTAGACTCAAATTAATTTTGTAACTATGAGAAATTTATGAAAAAAAGTCTGAAAGTTATTAAATTGCTCTACGGTGTCCGGCTGAGATTCGCCCGGCGCCTCCGCCATTTGTCGCCCTCGACAACTTCGACTTTAACCCAAATTACTCACCTAAATTGTGTTTTTCTACATGGAATGTGCTTCTTAGTTCGTCCTCTGTCATAAGCTTATGAATCTGTAACAAAAAAACAACGTTAGCAGTTAATAAACAAACTGTTTCTTTGTTGTCGTCAATACGAAATGCGTCAGTATACGCAGTAAATTTAGTGCTAATTGAGGACAACACCTAAAGTCATCAAAACACACCTAAATGCATAAAAATTATGTTTTTTTCTTTCCGTGAATCACCTCGATGCGACCCAGACGAATAATGTTTTCTCGAAATGGTTGTTTTTGTTTAAAGTCGTAAACTTTGTTTTTATAGTTAACAACAAAGAAGTAAAACCGCAAAAAATAAAACGACGAAGAAATGTTTGTTTTATCGAAAATTCCAGTAAAGTCAATAAATACGAATTTCGTCGAATTTTGTTTTTGTTGGAAAATTTGTTTTGGTTTGCAGCCTCTTTGACATCAACAATAACATTAAGGCGTAAAAATAAGAAGAAACGTATTGCGACTTTATGCATTTGTCCAGTTGCGGTGACCAAATCTACCAGGAACATGCGAACTGCATTAAAATGATTGCATCTTGAGTCATCGCCACCGCCAAGATTTACCTAAAAGTGGAAATCACTGTTTTGGTTGGAAGTCCATAAAACGCGTTGGTTTTGCCTTCTTTGTTCTAAAGTTGATGTTGGGAAAATTGCCACTAAAAGAAGGAACGTTCGAGAGAGGAGAATCTCTTATTCACCGGGTTTGGTTCTATCAGACCATTTTCGAAAGTCCAAGTGCCATTGAGTAATTTTCGGATCAGGTGTAGGTAAGAGCATGACGAAATTTTTACCACGGCATCGATGCACTGAGTATAGAAATTGAAAAAATAATAAGAAAAGAAAACCTAACAAATTCCTTGCATTTTACTCCGGGAAGTTGAGAACATTATCTCAGAGGTCTCGACAAATTACCCAAATCCGCGGCCCCATCATCCTCTTCGTTATTTCTTTATAATTATCGGTTTCAAACACGAACAAATGGCCTTTCATCACCCTTCTACATTACAATGGTCCTGGCCGGCCTCCTAACAATACTAATTATCCGCGGTGCGTAACTGTAATTGTCGTATCTTGTCTTTGGCATAATTGTTTGTGTCGAAGGTCCGAGACAGGTAACAGAACAAACTCTCCCGGCGTGTTAACGAATCCAAGGACGGCGAGCGGAGCTAAATTGCTATTGTAACACAAGCACCTATCTGGAGACGGTTCTAATAACAATAAAGCAAATTACGCGAACAATGCAATGTTTCTTGAGTACGTTGCCGGAAAACCTGTGCGGATGAGGTGATGATGCCTTATCAAAAGACGAAAAAACTAGCGTAATCACCCAAAAAAAAAACGATAATTCTAGAGCCCGCTCGAAAAGTTGTAAATGGTAATGAGGTATGTTAAAAGAGAGTTTAATTGGAGGCGAACAATCGTTCTGAAGCGCTCCGGCTTCCGATTATTCATTGTGGTATTCTTCAGCCGCCAATCAAAATCAGAGGCCTATTGTGGTCAAAGTTCGGGATTTCCAATCGGACTTCGGCGAGATTTTGGCGTCCCCGACGAAAATTGCTGTGATCCTCGCGCAATTGTCCCCGTGTTCGTTTCCATGTTCGAGTGATAAGTACACACGCCGTCCGTTTAACATAAATCCAAAGCAAACAAATGCAGACCTTGATGCGGAGCTGTTGGTTATCTTTTGAGAAATGTTGAACGGCCGACAATGGCGATTAATGTTAAAACGCCGCACGATTAAGGCGGTTTTTCAATTATACAGCGTCATTCAAAAAATCTGAAAGTTACCTCGCCCTCACCTGACCCCGCACGCCACCAAAAACCACAACAGCCACTCAAAACCTTGCGGCGTTAATCCTCAACTATCAAATTAATTATGACAGGAGCCGTTAGACCAACAACACAAATTTTTGACGTTACGTAAAACTGATTAGTATTCGTGATGAAAATCGTAAAAGCCAACGACCTTTCGCCTCGCATCTCCGCAATCACGCTGTTCGAAGTGACAACTATAAATTTCAATTGTTTATTGAAGCAGTTTTCGGCAAAATTATTTTTAATGGTAGCGACGGAATCAACCGCACCTGATGGGTTAACAGCCTTTTCGGGTTAAATTAATTCTTTTACTTTTTTTAGAACGTGACCTTAACGCTCCAAGGAAAAACGCTCGTAATTCATCAGAAACCATGCAAGGTTGAGTTTGGTAAAGTTGGAAAAATTCGTCTAAAAATAACCGCGACGTTTTTTGCCGGAGACTTCGATAGTCGATTAGAAAACGAACCCGCCGAAAATGCTTCCGCAGCAAAAACGGAAGGAAGTGAACACATGAACGCGTAATTACACGTGATGATGGAAGGATCCTCGAGTGTGCCGAGTTGTTATTATTGCGGCGAGGTAATTGTTGCATGAGAATCATCCACTTTCCAATTACAAAAAAGAAATTTAATAAAGTCGGAACCGTGACTTGTGATGCGCTCGCCATTGTTGGCCGTTTCCTTAATGTTGGATTTGTTCGCGGACCGACGTTTCGACCAAACAGCGAAATTTCGATCAACTGACCATTGCATGCCGTTCCGGGACGAAGACGTGTTGAAAGTTTGACGGCTCCAAAATCAACCGCGAAACCAAATTATATTTAAATTGAACAGGAAAAGAGCAAAAAGGTGTCTAGAGGGACGGAACAAAGATGTCAATGCAGAAGTCAGTCATAACTCATTTCTCGTATTTGGTGTCTTCCGGTAAAGTTATATCGACATAGGTACTGAATGGGACACGCCAACAAGAAGATGTTCCTCGCTCTTTGGCTAACATTGCCACTAACAAATATGGACACCTGATAACCGAACAAGGTGTGTTCGAAAACTTTGATATAGGTGCCTACGCTAAAAGTGGAAAGTTCAATGACCTCATTGTCCCATCCAGAATCGCGGGAAACATAGATGTAAGATTTCAGCACTAATTCTTCTTTACGAAGGTTTTTTGACTCCTCATCTTCTTTCACTTAAAGACGATTCAACTTGAGACTTGGGGGTCGCTTGAATAAAAGGGAAATGGTTTGATGCAAAAATGCCGTTTCTTTCATTTTGGATTTCTTCAAATTGTGGGTAGGTACTCCTAGACGATACTTCTTGTTCACCATTTGACCTCTTGAGGCGTATTCATGGTGAACCACACCTTCCCAGTCGAAATGAACATTATTGCCTTCACTTTACTCCTACATTGAAGTCTTGGGTCTACTGAGAAGATTTCTTTGGTTCACCGCCGTGGACAAATGTTAAAATTTGCGCCACTGCGTGCCAATGTCGACTAAATGGGGTCAGAGCGACGTCGCTCGGCAGCAAGGGTAAATGGGACAACATAAGTTCTACTCAAGTTGGGTCCCCTAAATTTCGTCTTTCCGCTGCCTTGAACGCTCCAAACGCTTTCGACTCGGCAGTTGGACGGGTGAATCCAGGTCAGGATTTCTTGGCACGTTAGCTGTCATTCATCGAAAGTTGGACGTGACCGTGAAAACAAACGCAGCAATCTCTGGCTGCATCGACAAACAGACAATCGTCGTCGTCCGCAAACTCGACAATTTTTATTATCATCAGCGACAATACTTACATCATAAGCAGCGCACGCGTTCAGCAGCAATGAAGTCGCCAGAACCGCTACGAGTACGAGATGATGGACCATTCTTTCCTGCGAACAAAAAAAAATCAGCGTCATCACAGCGGTCAAGACGAGAAAAGTCACCGACGATGACGAAGTGTCAAACAAACATCAATTGGCCGTTTGCGTCAAACGAAGAGAACGTTCCGCGAAGCTGTGTGTTGTTCACGCGTTGTTTTGCGTGCTTTTTGGCGTCGAAAAATCGAAATGTCAACTTTCCAATAACTGGTCGTTGCGTGGCCGACAACAATGTACCGAGTTTAATTGGTTCTGTGGGAATTCTTGATGGAAGCGAAAAAAGTTAACGAGTTGCACGATTGGTAGATATAGACGGAAATCGTTGGTAAATTAATTGATTAGGATTTTAAAAGAGGAGAATGCTGCACGCAGTTAATATGCGAAAACCGGGCGTGGCGTTTCAGTTGTCTTTGAACGCTTTATCGATTTCATAATCCGATTTTATAACAGTTAAAGAGAAACGGAAATGTGACGGCGAGACCTAGCAAGGTTGGCGGCTCCGGGGAGTTGCCGCGGTGGGCAACAAGGTGGGCAAAGTCGAGGAAAAATCGCTGGGCGCCCGGACACGACAACGGTCGTAAATCATTCTCGCAAGGCTAATCAAGAAATTGGACCATTGTGTGCGGCGCTCGTGATGGTTTCAATGGAGACGCGAGGTTTTCATTTCCGGGATTCCGGGACTCAATTTATCCAATTTTTCCGCACCCACGAGCTTTTAAAACGTTCTTCGTAAGTTTTTCCAGCAAAGAGAAGATCGGTGGCTGCCGAAATAAGTGAGCGCTGAAAGCTGCAACGTCACATCCTCCACTTAGGTACCACGTTGGTTGAAGATCTTTTGTTTTGGCTTCAGTGATCTGGTCAAATTTACCCCATAGTCCGGTGTAATTGGCGGTCGGCAGTTGCCAAAATTGTTTTGCCCGACTTGCCATTGAGGCCCAATTACGCAACAAACCCGTACAATAATTTTTATGTAATAACAACAAACAAATTTTAGCGGCGTATCCCGCATTGCCCAACATCCAAGTTGCATCAATACCTTTAATCCGAAAGACGTAATTTTTCGACAAAGCATCAACGTAACCGTAAACACACTACGTCACGTCATTACGGTCATCAGCTCGATGAAAAAAGATAACAACTGCAATTAATTGAAAGCGAACGTGACGGGCATTTTAAGAAAGTCGAAAAGCAAAAGTGATCGGGACTCGAGATGGATTTTAACGTGTTTCACAACCACGAATCGTGCGCCGGCAGTCCCCACAAAAAAAAAAAAAAAAAAAAAAAAAAAAAAAAAAAAAAAAAAAACAGAGCGTGGAGTCGAACGGTTGAATCGTAGAAGACTACGACACGCTGCCATCTGATAGAAAGGTTATGGTCATAGAAGTAGAAGTCTTCATTTTTATCTGTTAGTTTCAAGGGGACCAATCACTAACTATTGAGCCCATCTATTGGAAGCCATCACCGCAGACACCAGATTTGGTCTTTATCACGACAAAACTTCAATTCATCCACCAGCATCACTCAGCTGCCATGGCGAAGATCCTGGAAAGAATGTTCGAACTGCTGGCCCCCTCCCTGCGCTTCCTTGTCGTCTGCAGCTCAAAAAAAAAATTTAGCGGCTGTTTGAAGGGTTGAAAAAATTTGATAGCAGCTCCATTTCTTTATAATGTTGACTAAATAATTTTTGGGCCAAATTCTTCATTGCTGGCCCCCTTTTTCTTAATACCGAGAACTTGAACAAATTTCTCGCAAGTTGTACATTGGGATTAATATCCAATTCGGTGATGAAGCGAAAATATGTTGATTGAAAATTAACTGGAGCAATCCCATCAAGTTTCTGCAAATCTCGTTTGGGTCGTAAATCTTTGACGTCATAAATGATCGCGTCACAACCTGCGTCGATGTTGCAGCCAAAATGGAGGAGTTGAGATTTCCTTGTCTTGACGTCAAAAATTTTGCTCGCTAATTAAGCTGACAATGCAACGTTTCCGGTCAATTGACACAGATACGATGTGACGTCAGCGAGAGTTGCGTTGTTGCGCCACTATTAACCGCCCCTCACTGCTGCGGGATGAAAGAAATTGTTGCCCGCGACGTGTCAGGACTGGAAATTTTGCTTGCAGCCATGAAAATGCTGATGCAACTAAAATTTTTAATGAAAGTGTTTTTGACTGGTTGCATTCGTTGCATTATGCGTTAACCTCGCGTTCGTTATTGTTGGAGGTGGTCGGGCGAAATTGCTTCGTTTTCCTGTTTTAGGCCCAATTGCGCTGGCGAAATAGGTCACTCGGTCCACTTTTCGCAATTTGTTGGCGATTAGTGCCGCATCCCACATGCCACCAAGGCCGGCGGTCTCTTAACCTACCTAATAGCGGAATTCGTTAAGTTTCAAACACGTCGTGTTTGTTTTATTAATTAACACCACTGACCGTTTGTTGTGGAACTTTATCAGCAAATTGCTCAGAAATCAATTAACTTTTCGCTGAAATCACGGAAAATCGGCGAGTTTTTCTTAATTTGCATAGAATTCTCGTTTCGGGAGGAGAAAGCACTTTTTTACATAAGTCACCGATCAACTACCAGGAAACAATTAAGTTTTAATATCAAACCATTAACAATCATCGGGTTATTAGTATTCACTGGAAAACACCGAAAATTATTGCGCAACTCTTTTGTTTCCAATCGCCGGCTCGGTTCTCGAGTTTTTTCGATAACGAGCAAATCGTCAGCTGTCAAGGGCGCCCATCGATCTGACAACAATCGAATTTTTTTTTCGGACGCCGACGAAAAAAAAAATTGTTTTGCAAAATCAAGGATGTGCCAAGTGCAACAGTTGCAGGTATTAACTAACAGTCGATTGTTCTGCGTAATTGTAACGCTGTTTGCTTTTTTACTTATCCGCCTAAGTGAAACTCGATTATAACGCAATTAGCGCAAGAGTTATGACAATGACTGAAACTTACACTTTCCTGTCATTATCCACAGATACGTGTACGGTTATTGTTGTTGTTCCCATCTTATGTTTATTAATGTCGAATTCGTATTTTTCAGAACCTGTCGCGGACGATTAACTACGTTTAGAAAATTAATAATTACCGATTCTCCAAGAACGACTGTAAATAAACACATGCGTTGTAACGAGACCCATTAGCAGATTTCTCTAAACGAAAGTTTGTTGCTTATTTCCGACTCACTTTCGGCCACCCCTCGTAGCCCAACCGACACCCGAATTCGCGAGTCCCCCTCGTAAACTTGAACGCCACGACCCGTATGATAACTTTAATTTCTATAAATTGCAATTTTGACTTTGCAACTCTTTAGCGCCACTTTCTATCCTCCCCTTGAATCTATATTGGAACCTCGATTCCCAATACGTGATGGTCTTAGTCTAGATAGTAGGAGCAAGTGAAGTCTCGAAAGTTAAATGGGAAATTAAGTCTGCCCTTGAGCCGAAATTCTAGTTTATTTGATTTAGATCTTAATTCTCGAATCGCCATTTCCGCCCACCACTCAATTGCAACCTAAAAACCTCTTCACGTTTGAATTTTCCTTGAGGTGGTAGAGATTTGGTAACGCTGGGATCGAATCGATTTGGTGGCGGTGTTAGGCGACTAGAGGAGCGAAACTAAGTCGAAAATGAGTTCTTGCAAAAGGCAATTAAAAATCAGACGCGATATTGTAGAAATGCTAAAAGGAAACGTGTTATTAGATACTAATTATTTGTCGTAATCTTGTTATTAACGTTAGGCGGCACTGATTGATTTTGGCGACATTAATCAAATTTTGAAACGGTCTTTGTTGCAAATCTCATCAATTTTTATTACTTCTTTTTCATTTTTAGGAGAACCAACACAACCCAAACTTATTTTGATTTCGCTGAGAAAAAAGTTACGTATATTACTACTATCGACGCTTGCACAAGAAAGCAATTTTATGATCAATAAAATTTATACAGGGGCGGCTATAAAAATAAAATTGGATATCGCAACCATTGAACTGCAGATATCTTGGACGACCTGAAATTTCTATGGCAGAAAAAATGACTCAGCGAAGAAATTGCAACAAGAAAAATTTTACTGCATTTTTTTTCATTTCTTCCCAACAGTCCGTAGGTACTCCTATTACGTAAAACACTTTGGTTCATCCTACACGTTATCGCTTAACAGGGTACGGTCGAAAATAAACGTGCAACCTGGAGTGGAGAGTACACGGGCGACAAATGGTGGATGCGCCGGGTGAAAATGGTTGCGAGAGTTCCTGGAAACTTGTTAAAAGTGATTTTCGCGTACACGGTAAAAAAGCTCAATTAAGTGCCCAATTACGTACGGGTAAGAAGCAGATGACAGGTGAGTCTCATTGGTTCACGTGGAGTAAATAATGTGCGAAGACAATAATAAAAGTTACGCAGCAAATTTACTATAATCCATAAAATCGATGTAAAAATCGTCCTTGACAAACGCTTTGAGTGCCCACTAAGTGCATTTATTAATAACAGAGTTCCTGCTTATTAGCATCGATTTCACCAAGGCTCCAGCCAGGGATAGCGTAACACTGTTAAGGAGTTTTTCCGACGTGCTCAAGAAGTTGCGATTAGTTATGCCAACAACAAAAGCAATTAACATAAAATTGATGTTTTTTGAAATTTGAGTTTCGAAATCACAAAAAAAAAAAACAGCACACAGTAGGTGCACACTTACATGTGATTAGAGAAATGCCGGAAATGGAAATTGGGATCTGCGTAATCGCGGTCCAAATTTGAATTTGTAACGGTCCAGAAGAGTCACGCGACCACTGGGACGAAAAAAGTTAAAATAATATATTCACACCGGCGCTGCATAGGCACCAATAGAAAGCGAACCAGAAGAAAGTGGAAAGGCCGAGGCGAGAAGATTACGTAACAACCGGTGTAGAATCGTAAAAAGCGCGCTAATAAAACTTTTAGGACCAATCTCGTGCCATTTTCTTCGAGAACCGAAAAATTACAGAACTAAAAGTCTTGCATAATTCGCAATTAGCGTTGAATCGAGATTTTGTGTCGTGTTGGGAAACGCGAGATTCAACACCAATTCGGTTGCGCTGTCGTGGAAAATAAAAGTAACAAAAATTACAAAAAAGTTGAACCCAAGGCGACTCCATACATTAACCCGAACCTCAAAAGGTCGCCGCTAATATTTAACCAAATCCGGTACTGGTTATTCAAGAAAAACATTTTCTCTCGTTGTTCCGAATTCTTAATAACCGCGATTACCATATCGAGGAAAATTTTGGACCGGACCGAAAAAATCGAAACCCGACATTTGCTTGGTCCGCAAACGCGAATTTGTTACGAGCGTTACAACACGCCAATCACCAAAGACTGGTTATCAGAACCGCAATTATAAAACAGATTCGAAAGTAAAAGTGAAGCCCGCGGCTCGTAGCAGCGAGATGCAGTATCTTGTCGCGGCCCGAGATTTTTCAATTTTCCGAAATTTCCTTTCACCACCAGGCCAAAACTCACCAGTTAGAAAACGTTGCGGTATATCCAAAATCGACACTTTCCGGCAATCTAACAATTATTTAATTTAAAAAAAATATCACAGATCACTAAGCACTAAATTAACGGAAGCACCTAAAATACTAATGCCGAGAGTTTTTTTAAAGTCATTTTCACTAAATCTGCAGCGGGAGAAAACTCGACGTTAACAACAGAAAAACCCCGCGACAATTTCCTGCACAAAAGTCCCGGAAACAACGGCAATTATGATCGACAAACACGAAAACGCAAAATTAGAAAGTTTGATTATAAATCGAAACTTGTTGCGATAATTACTTATTATCGATGATGGACCTCCGGTTTTCGTGTGTGTTGTTGCCGACGAGATGTTGGCAATTTGTGCAGGCAAATCGAACCGGGGTGGGTTTACATACTAATAAGTGTTGTGGCAATACTGTCGCGAGTCGCACTGTACTTTAAGACTACTTTGTTTTAGTATTGTTGGGAAAATGCGCGCGCAATCGACGTGACTCGCGCTAAGTATAGAGAGGGAAAGTACGGTGAAAGGATTTGCGGCACCCTACTGGACTCTGCCGCTGCCTTGCCGTATCCGTTACGTTAGTCCGCGAGCGGTAAGGTCGGCAGCAGCGTCCCATCGAAAATCCGGGACCCGGAGGACCCTCATCGTGGACTCTTCTCCTTCCAAGACCTACATATCAAAATTGAAGCTTCAGCCCAAAGGTATCGCTCGATTTGTACTAAAAGGACCGAAAGCTACTAGAATTAGTCATAAAATCGGTGTCAAAATTTTCAATATTTTTGTTTTTTCTCTATCCCAATGGTCACAAATTTTAAAAAGTCCCAAAATGTGCATCGTTGCTACAAAAAGCTGGGAATTGGCGTTTTCTTATGTAATCGACCTTCCTGAATTCAAATCTAAACTAAATTTGGTCCTAAAATTGATCGATTTCTTGTAAATTTCCGAAAACCACCAAATGTCAACTTTTTCCAGTTTCAACCCTTTGTAACTTTTTAACGGGGACACTTATATAGTGTCCGAATACATCAAAATTATTCGTATTTCAGAGGCTATCGAATGGTGCAAAAATGGAAACCCTACGCCTTATAATAAGAAAGTTGATATTTGCGATTTTGGTCGGTTTTGATAAAAATTTTGAATCAAAATCTTCAAATGGTCATAACTCAAAAAGTACGACTCGTACAATAAAACTACCGCCAGATTCGTGTTAAGCGGTTCGAAATCTACCAAATTAAGTCATAAAATCGATGTAAAATATTTCAATATTTTCGACTTTTTTTTTCTACCCCAATCGATGGAAATTCAAAAAAATTGTAAAATTGACATCGTTGCACCTAAAGGCTGGAAATGAGCGTTTTCTTGTCTAATCGATCTTCCTGAACTTAAATCCGTAATCAATTTGACGCTAGAATAAATAGATTTCTTATAAAATTAGAAAAACCACTAAGTTTCGATTTCTTCCAATATTCAAATTCTTGTAACTTTTGACCGGACAGACTTACATCAAATCCAAATCCATCAAATTTCTCCGTTTCACAAATGCCATCGAATGCTATGTGAACGAAAATTGTAAGTCTAATAATAAAAAAGTTGAAATTTGCAATTTAGGTCGATTTTGACGAAAATTTTGAATTAAAACATTCAAATGGTCATATCTTAAAAAGTACGACTTGTACAGGGAAACTACGGCCAGATTCGTGTTAAGCGGTTCAAAATCTACCAGATTAAGTCATAAAATCGATGTAAAAAATTTCAATATTTTTGACTTTTATTTTCTAACCCAATCAATACACATTCGAAAATTTTCTAAAATTGACACGTTTAATAAAAGACTGGAAATTGATGTTTTCTTATACAATCGACCTTCCTGAGCTCAAGTTGGTAATCAATTCGACGCCAGAATAGATAGATTTTTTTTTAAATTAGAAAAAGCACAAATTAAGCTTCTTTCAACATTCAAACTTTTGTAACTTTTGAACGGAGCGACTTATATTAAATCCAGATACATGAAATTTCTTCGTTTCACAAATGCCATCGAATGCTATATGAACAAAAATTGTAAGCCTAATAATAAAGAAGTCGAAATTTGCAATTTAGGTCGATTTTGACGAAGATTTTGAATTGAAACATTAGAATGGTCATATCTTAAAAAGTACGACTTGTACAGGGAAACTACGGCCAGATTCGTGTTAAACGGTTCGAAATCTACCAGATGAAGTCATAAAATCGATGTAAAAAATTTCAATATTTTCGACTTTTTTTTCCTACCCCAATCGATAGAAATTCGAAAAATTTGTAAAATCGACATCGTTGCACCTAAAGGCTGGAAATGGGCGTTTTCTTATCGAATCGATCTTCCTGAACTTAAATCCGTAATCAATTTGATGCTAGAACAAATAGATTTCTTATAAAATTAGAAAAAACACTAACTTTTGATTTCTTTCAATTTTCCAACTCTTGTAACTTTTGAAGGGACAGACTTATATCAAATCCAGATACATCAAATTTCTCCGTTTCACAAAGGCTATTAAATGCTATATGAACGAAAATCGTAAGTCGAATAATAAAAAAGTTGAAATTTGCAATTTAGGTCGATTTTGACGAAAATTTTGAATTGAAACATTCAAATGGTCATATCTTAAAAAGTACGACTTGTACAGAGAAACTACGGCCAGATTCGTGTTAAGCGGTTCGAAATCTACCAGATTAAGTCATAAAATCAATGTAAAAAATTTCAATATTTTCCACTTTTTTTTCCACCCCAATCGATAGAAATTCAAAAAAATCGTAAAATTGGCATCGTTGCCACAAGGGATTGGAGATTGACGTTTTCTTGTGTAATCAACCTCTCTGAAATCAAATCTGAACTCAGTTTGACTCTAGAATCGATAGATTTCTTGTAAATTTCCAAAAACCACCAAAGCCTATTTTTTTCCAATTTTCAAATGCTTGTAGCTTTTGAACGGAGACACTTATATCGTGTCGAGAAACATCAAATTTATCCGTATTTTAGAGGCTATCGAATGGTGCACGAATGGAAAACCAACGCCTTATAATAAGAAAGTTAATACTTTCTATTTTGGCCCATTTTGACGAAAATTTTCAATCGTAACCTTCAAATGGTCATATCTTAAAAAGTACGACTTGCATATGAAAACTACAGCCAGATTCGTGTTAAGCGTTCCGAAATCTACCAGAATAAGTCATAAAGTTGCCATCAAAAATTTCCAAACTTTTTCTTTACCGCAGATTACAGACCAAGTAAAATTGCGTATGAATTTGAATACCAAATGAGCATTCATAAGAGATTCATCAAAGACCATTTAAACTGCATTTTTAGACCAAAATTTTCTTTTCTTTTAGTTTCTAAAAAGAAAATAATCGGCACTTGTCCCCGCCATTAATTTCGATAGAACGAAAAGGACCTTATGGTTATTTTCCGTTGTTCATATATTCTTGTCCGGTTCGTTAAACGAATGCCGGCGAGATTCCGAATAATTTACAGATTTATCCGTAAGTCTCGACGACTAACGAAATTGAAGAAAAAACATTAGTTATAAACTGTTGAAATTTGCATAAAGTCACAATTTAAATTTCCTGAATTAACTTACGTAACGTGTCTGATCCAGGTTAAAGATCACTTATAACCACACATCGTGCACGAAAAGAATAAATTTCTTGTTACAACTTATTATAAATCAACATTGTATCAGATTGTAAGGGACGCAGCAACCAGCAACCGGACCAAACCGGTGAAACACTCAATTTAATTGTAATTTAAATAATGTACAATGCAAATTACACGTTTTAACATTTACGACGTCCAAACGTAATCTACTTTGGTATTATTTATTGCATCTGATGTTGTTATTGAAAGAGCTGCGAAATTGCACAAGACGGATTTCTTCCAACTACGGCAGAAATTGAAGCAATTTCCACGATTTCAGTGTTATGTAAGGAAACGTGTCTTAACGCTCCTGATAGCACAGTTTCTACATTAAGAAAAACTTTTGGTCAAAAAAAGAAGAGCAGGAGAGCAATTGCATCTTACGTCAGAAAGTGGGAGTTGAGGCGAAAAAATTGCTCGAAATAATAATGCACCCTTTCGTATCTCCTCTATCGCGTAGCGGGAGAGGACCCAAAATTAATAAAACAAGCTGCAGGTGGAAGAAGCTACATTCACCCTTTTCCACTCGAAAGGGATGATTCTTTTTCGAAAATACAGAAACCCCTATCGCAGCTTTTCGGTGTTTTTTCCGATCTCTTCTGGGAATCCTCCATTGACTAACTTTCAATAGAGATCTGGGGGGTACCTAGTCGAATTCAGTGTGTGTAATTTCGTTCCGTTTGCACAATTGCACGGACAACCGGAGCGGGCAAAAAACTCATTGCGGCTGCGACGTCCATTATAAAACTTCATTGTCCAATGAGTCCGCAAGATTTTCGCTAAATTATTGAAAGTGTGACGTTGCGCCGTATCATGGCAATCCGTGAATTTGAAGGTTCCGCCGCCGCGACGACCGTTCTTTCCGTTGATCAATCACGTCTCTCCGGTCGAACCTTCCTCGATAGCCGGCACAGAAAATTATTGTTTTAAGGTGTTGGGATTATTGTTATTAGTGCCATCTGAGGTCACCGCGACTTTTATTCAATTGAATTAAACAACGCTCTAGCGCGGGAAGGTCGCGCCACACTCTCCGACGGCGACGGGGGAAATCAACAACAGAAAAGTTGCGACTTCATCAAAAAAGTTTGACACCGCAACGCCGTTAACGACGACTAATTGCTTAATTAATTATGAAACGATTTGCCGAGAGACCCGAAAACATGCGACATTTGAGGAATCGAGACTCGCAACTAAATTATTAACAATTAACTTTTTTGGGGGGGAAAATTTGCATTTTATTGGCGACGTGGGAGGATTTTTTGTCGGTTTTTCGTCCCTGGTCGAATCCGGGATTAAGTCGACACGTAACACGTGACATAATCTTATTACATTATGTCAATCGAGCAACTAAGAAAGTGTGAAAAACGAATAAGTCACACATGAATGGATCTGTATCGACTCACTCTCGCCACTGTACGGGTCTGCGAAGATACAAGGAAAATCCCCTTGTGTGTTGTGTGGGTCTTTATCGTTAGAAAAAATTTCCGAATGTCGCAACGCCTCCATTATTTCATACACAAGGAATTGAAAATAAGTGTGAACAGAGGAGAAATCGTCGCTAAATAAAAATTTAACACTTCTGCCGGTTGTTTGCAGAAGAGGCTCGCGGGATTTACTGCACTCCTCTTCAAGGGGACATTTTGGCACTAATATAGCAACGCACGTCGAGACACGGATCATCGACGGGAGTTCCAGGATGTTAATTTTTGAATGACATAATTAAAAAGGCAATTAAATTAGTTTAAGTCAAATTGCTTAATTGATCGTGGATTGAAAAATACAAGATTTGGCAAGAAGTTTTAAAAAAATTTTTTTGTCCAAACCCTTTTTTCCCTTATAGGTACAATCAGATACTTTGATAATGTCCAGTTGCTTCTAACATCCTCAAAGATTGTCGCAGCCTCATTCATCAGCTTGTTATTGAAGACGTTATGTCGGTCAAAAACAAGTGACCGTAGGTCAAAACTGTTGGTAGGTGGCTGGAATCTTCGTATTCGACACAATTAGGACAAGATCGAAGGTTGAAGAACTGCTTCGATATTGCCATAAAAATGCCTCAATAAAGCAGAAACGTCAGAAATTTAGCACCGCTTTAATTTATATACCGTCTCGATCCAAGTGATGGTTCACTCTTCACACCATTTTGTGACATTGACATGAATACATATGAATAAATTGACTGATTTGAATATCGAAATTGCCAATGTTGAGATTTGTTATTGTCATGACACAATGCCGAATCGGTGTGTATTGTTGCGAATTTCCTCGCCTGTCAAAATAGAAAATTTCCTTCGCCCATTCGAAAATTTCTAATCGCGAACCAGGAAAAATCATTGGTTTCAATGAGCAAACTGTTGAGCGACAGAAAAGACAAATAAGACGTAATTGCGTCAAAAACGTTGACGGGAACTACCAAAAGTTTATTGCAGTGATAAATCAAGAATTGCACAATTCGGGGAAATTTCGCAATAAACACGAGATTCGAAGAAAAACTAAAACTTTTTCCGCAACTTTACGCCAAAATTTAATTTATTGCCATCTTCTCGGACCAACAACGAAATTTTGGGACAATTGATGGTCACCGGCCCAATGACCATTTCGCATATTACTTTCGAGTTTTGTTAATGGCCCTCATAACTCGCTTAATGGCCCCAACAGCCGTCGTAATTTATTGACACCGGCCAGCCTGAGAACTAGCGCCATTCAAAAAAGCCAAAAACCACCAACCAACTCGTTTCTCCTCCCAAAAACAACGTTTTCGTTAAAAACCCAACGAGGCCATAAATATAAAGACGGAGAGCGCACAGGTGTGGACTTATTTGAATTATAAATGAAGCGTAAATCATTTGGTGTCTTTGCGGTTAGGACCATTGATGTTGTTCTTTGGTTCTGAGGGTCCCGACGATGACTCGTAATAGCCCGATAATCGTGTGGATGGATCGAGGCGATAAGCGGGCACAGGTCCAGAGACATTTTCGATGGTCAACTTAAGGTCACGGTCACCCTAGATGTCATCGGAGACTCTTCAGCCGACCTGGCACCAAATAATAATAACGACAACCTGTTCGGCTCATGTCACACCGGATTATTATAATTTCAAATTTAGGAAAGTGACGCGGCAGGGTCCGGCGTGAGGTCAGGGGCGGACCGGGGGCCAGAAAAGTGCACCAGCATCGCAGGAAGCTGGTGGGCCAGAAAAACGCAGAACGAGGACCAGATTTAGCAATCTTTAAAAAATGAGCTCAAAATTAAAACAATAGCGACAAGCACAATGGACTTGGGAGAAGCAATGTGGCAACAAAGTTACACATGTGGTGTGGGTTCGCCTACTCATTACTGAACTGTTGCAATTGAATTCTTAAAAGAAAAATGTATTGATGTTGGCCGTCATTATCGGGACCTCAGATTTGGCGCAATTAGGCTAGAGCTATCTTAAGTTAGAACTATTGTCTTTCTAATTTTCTTATAAGATCTTCCATACTGCGACTAATAGTTACAGTAGTTTTTCGGCTTCGCTAAATTGGTTTTGCGACACTAACCTAGAGCACCTCAAGGATGTGCATCCCGGAGGTTGTTCATGGAGATAACTTTAAAGTGTTTTCCTTAAAGATGAATTAAATGAAGATATTGCCGGGTCCAAATTTTTACTAATAAAACTTACAAAATGCAGACGTATTTATAACGAAATTAATGTTTTCTAGTGAAGAGTTGGTGAAGATTATTAGGAAGCTGAACAAATAAGATAGCCAAAATTGCTAGTTAATTGTTGATCCTTTAATATAAAATAAATACATTTGCACTGGTATTTGTTTGTTCAAAAGCAAAGATTAATGGAACTCATAGTCTGTTGGTATCACAGCACGTAAGTAAACAAATAACGACTTTAGCACCGCACGAACACAAACAATACAAAAATCAAAATATTCGGTCAAAAATTCAACAGGTTAAACTTATTCCAAAAGTAGCTGCAACCAAAATGATAACGGAATTCGAGAATTTTTCATACAAATTTCGATCAAATAAAAAAAATCGGAGCTGCCGAGTATTTTCTTAGCCCTTCACAATCATCCGACCATGAAAGGTTAATCACAATTGCATCTATGACTAGTTACTAATTAACTACTTCTTAATACTAAAAATATTTAAAAAAAAATTGGAGTTCGATCACCCTTTAAATAATTCGGTGTTCAGAAGACCGCGCAAACATCCAACGAGAAACGGTAAAACCTACATAATACATGCAAGACGCTAACGGCGCGCCTCACTTCAAAAAACTACTTTACGACTATAGATTTATTCCGTAAATTAGATGAATCTACCACCAATAATTCGAAGCTGTCTATGCTGAAAAAAAAACTATCCTAGATAATTGGGGCTAACTTCAGGAATTTTGCTGTTGGTCCGGAGGACCGTCGTTGTTGTCATTCCTGAAACTTTGTCCGGAATTCGAAGCTTGCCTGCTTCGACCTGAAACCGCCCCCCAGAATATTAGTTACGAAAAACTACAGGGGCCTTAACACCCCCCCGTTAAAAAACGTACCTTCTTGCGGACCTCCTTTTAGCATGACAATGAAATTCCAGATTAAATCTAGCAGACTGCGACAATTACGTACCTGAAGGTTTGAAAGGGCCTTTGATGCGACACGTGTTGTACGACCCGCAATGGGAGCATTTGCAGCCGATCACGTGGAATTTGACGATTCCCTCCTGAAAATTCAATTGGCAATCGAAAATTGAAATTAAAAAAAAATTAACGGGATACTTTATGGCAGTCCTTGCAGAGGATTTGGACGACGTAGCAGCTGTATTGGGGGGGCATCGGGGTGTGGGCGACTTCGTTGTCGAGATACGTCCACAATTGAGTCATGTCCATTAAGGACGTTTGGCATATGGGGCAGGCGTAATGGCCGGCGTGGAGGAGCTGATCGAAACAGGTTCGATGCAAAAGATGACCGCACATCGGGATGTGGCACGGAATTCTCGATGTGTGGATGTCTTCCAGACAAACGGGACAGTTGGCTCGCGAAACGTTCTCAACGCACTAAAAATGTCCAGTTGAAATTTTCGAAATGATTTGGTGAATTAGAGACTTTATGGCCGTTTTTTAGTTGGATGGGAAGGCACATGTTGCATTTCTCGCAATGGAAAAACTTGTCGGCCCCTCCAATTCGGCAAATCCCGCAGCCGACGCAATGGAACTGGTTCTTGTCTTCGTCGTCAAACAAGTTGCACTCCAAGCAAGTGTACTGGAAGACAGACAAACTCAGAAAACTCTTCATTGTCTGTTTAGCCATTTAGCTGTTGATAGTAATTAAACTGACACTGAAGAAAATTGGGGCGGAGACAATACTTCAAAAATAGAAAAAAAATTTCCTCCAATGTTAGTAGTAAGAGCAAAATTAATTTTTCAATTTGGAGCTTGTGACGCACGCGTGAATTTACCTTGCAGGCAAAAATGTAGATGGAGCCACAAACTCGCTTAGCAACCGACATTGGTTAAGTAAGATAAGTACCCATTTGAGGGTCCCGTATAAAAAAAAAGTAATTACCCTTGAATTGGCAACATTATTTACAAACTTGAGAATGTTTTCATAGCAGCAAAATGGTAGAACCCCTAGAAAATGTGCGAGTCTTGGCTAAATTTTCCCCGCCTCATCAAGAATTAAAATTCCAAATATATGTGAATGCCAAATTACAAAAAGCACAAAATTAGTTTCAAAGTAAGTGGTAAAACAGTTCTTTTAAATTCATGTTCACAAACTGAAGTTTCCAGATCTGTTAGGTTGTTGAATCATTAAAAATTGAGGAAAAAACGTGATTTGCCCCAGAACCCTGGACTCAAACCCCATGTGAAATGGCTGGCTTAGGTGGTGCCTCCTACTAACTTTTCCGAATCTGATTCCGCAGTTCTGACACTCCGCCTGGACCGGCTGTCTCATATCACACATTGTACAAATCAGCTCAGTAACCTCCTTCCTGTTGACGGTGTGGTCCTCTTTTTCGTCGTGACAAAATCGACAAGTGTACACCCGCTTACAGCACGGCGTCTGCAATTCAATTAACGTGCATCAATTGATCACCAACAGTGGAAACTTACCACGAACTTGGACTTTCTTTTATAATGAGCACAACCGACTGGTTTAATTACGTCTTCGGGGGGGCCTTCGGCTCCCGGTGTCGTTTGGTCCTCCATGACCGAGATAACACACAACTAATAATGACTATGCTGATTCGACCAACAATTTGGATCCTGCACTAATTTTAGAAATAACATACGGATAACTAAACAAATACGGCCATATGCAACCCGTTTTGCAACTAATGAAGCAACTGTCACTTTGACAGGAGCAGGGAATTTTGACAAAGCCGTTGGCACCAGTGGTCTGCGTATGAAAAATTCCGCGAGATGCGTGCTTCTTCGTCTTTCTGTGGTGTTCAATTCTCTCGTTTGATAGCGTTGTTGTTCGTTGACAGTAAATAACCGTAAATAACATAACGAGAGTTTTGTTGCATTTGCGAATTCTTGTTGTTATTGATTGCATTAACATGCATCGTGGTGCTCGTCACTCCAATCGCAGTCACAATCTCGGTTGTGAACATTATAAAAGAAAAGTGAAGTTTTTGGTAAGTTTCATTGTAGTAACCCCAAAGTCTTTGTTATTAATCAAACTTGCCACAACTTGTCTCAATTCTTGTCCATCGGTGATTTGATTAAAGTTTCAACACAACTTTTCAGCGCCCGACGACGCCTGACGATTATTTTTGAACCCTGTCAACCCTCAACAAAAATGGTTTGAAATATTTGGTATAAAAAAATGTGATTTTTATGACTTTGATACAAGCGATAAGCATAAGGCCCCATTTGTGCTGATTTTAAGGCCATTGTTCATCAGGTGATCGGCTGGCGTTCGGGGGGCCTTGGCCGCCCTCCGCTGCTCACCACTGCTCACATTCCGCTGTTTTGACTTTGGGAAATATTTGAAAACGCGTGGGAAATATTTGAAAACGCGTCCAACGCCTACTGAACAGGTTTCTTAAGTGCTTTTTGTGCCAATTTTCAAATTTGAAACTTTCCTGTGACGTCATAAGGTAGACATGTCCAGCGCAACCTGTATTACCGACCGCATTAGCGCGACACACGGGATTTAATTTGGTTAATTGTTGGTCCATCTAACATCCAATACGTTTTTTGATGAATCTTTACTGTTATTATGTATAAAACCGGAAAAAGACCCAAATGGAAACAACAAAATGCAATCGACGCGTCTAAGAAACGGGGCCGACGAGGAGTGACAAAGATCTCTAGTCTAGTTTAGTTATCCAAGATCCTTACCTAATGCGATCGGCGCCCTCTTAACATATCGTTGCAACTATTTTCTTAATACGTCACAGGTTTTAAATTATTTTAATTTTAAGGTAAATATGACGATTTAAGAAACAATAAAAAATGCGGGTAAAATATTTTTTTCTCAGCTTTCACATACATTGCCCCTCTGTAAAAATCAAGTTGCGAAAATACTTTTTTTCTATGCTTAGGACAAGGAAAAGCAACTGAAGAAGGCACTAAATTAAACAATTATCCAACATTTTTTGGAACAGTTGCAAAAATTGCCGAATTTCCAACAACTGAAGCTACTTAACTGCATTTTTTTGTTGTTAGGCGCCCTGTTGCTTTCACGTGTACACGTGCCGCTTTTGCCATGACAAAAATGAAGACCACCCCTTGAACAGGAAGGAAATTAAACTACTAATCTGCATGATTTGCGGTCACCGCCAAAATGTTAGACGCCAGTGCCAAAATTGTGACGCTATTTTTGGAGAAGTATGGAGGTAATTTTTTTTTCTACAATTACCTAATTTGTTTTTTTTTTTCAGTCCTACTCTTGTTTGGTGTGTAAATTGTTTGACAACGAAGACAAGGGACAGTTTCACTGTCATGAATGTGGCATTTGTCGAGTTGGGGGCGCCAACAACTATTTCCACTGCGACAAATGTAACTGTTGCTTAAGTCTTTTGCTGAGAAACAATCATAAGGTTTTTATTTGCGGAAGTGTTGCTGCTGAATTGAAAGTTTTGATTTTTCAGTGCGTTGAGAACGCCTCAAGGTCGGAATGTCCAGTTTGTTTGGAGGTATTGCATTATTCCAGGGAGGAAAGTTACATTCCTCCA
The DNA here is from genome assembly GCA_951805265.1 of Schizotus pectinicornis. Lineage (NCBI taxonomy): Eukaryota > Metazoa > Arthropoda > Insecta > Coleoptera > Pyrochroidae > Schizotus > Schizotus pectinicornis. The sequence goes on along the minus strand of OX638204.1, from coordinate 1,664,057 downwards.
TGCAGCCACTGGCTGCACAAGGCCTGCTATGATGAACTGATAGAAAGCGGACGAAAAACTTGCCCCATTTGCGAAGTTTTAATGAAGTAACTTGCATTTTGTTTGTGTTTCAGTTTGTGTTTCAATTTGTGTTTAAGTTTGTGTTCTTAAGTTACCAATGATTTGTGGCAAATAAAATATTCCTTTTTAAATATAAACATTTTTATGATTATGTAATTTGTTGCATTTTTTCTTAACATTATAGCAATAGTGGTTGCAATGGAGGAGCACGGTGAAAACCGAATGGGGAAAAGTACTAAAACTTCTCTATTAATAATTATTCTTGTTTATTAGTTTTTGACAAGTATTTAAAACTGCCGCCACCATTAACCGTATAAAATGGTTACCGCGCTACCTGCTTTATCAACAGTGGGATTCAAATTCCATGACTTGATACAGATTGAATCTTGTTAACACTATTATTATTATTACTTACCACATAATTTAGTGCTGTTTCTCAGTTTCGTTTATTCGAAACATAAAACTATATTATTTAATTTCACCTATATTTTGCTAATTGCAGTTATCGATGTTTAGTTGCTCGCAAGTCTGCTAGATGGCAGCTAAGCGAAGTGAGGCGCCGCTAAACGTCACTTTCACTCAGTTTCAAATAACGAATTGTAACCGACAGTTTTACCGGGTTTTGGGGTTGTTTTTTGTGAACATCGTTATTTTGTCGAATTTGGGGTTTGTTTGTTTGTTACCGGGCCAGCAATAAACTATTGCAATCAGTGCTGTACCTTTACACTCATTGACTTTTGAAAATGAGCGAGTTTGAGAAATATGTTACAACGCTTATAAAGAATGATGTTGAACTTATTACACGTGAAGCCCAACCGTACCTTCAACTAATACAGGTAAGCGTTCTAGATGCTCCCCAATTGTCAATAATTTTAACGGCTTTTGTTGCAGGAATACTACGATACTCTCAAAGCTGTCAAAGAAGCGTCGGCTCGATGCAAACAGTCAGGAAAGAAACTGTCCATTGATGAGCTCAGGACGATTTTATATGGAACTGACAATACTGCGACGAACACAGAGCAAAGTTAGTGCTGAACCCTATATACCTTATAATATTTTACCCTGTAACTTGTTTACAGTTCCCTTTTGTTGTCTTTTTACTTTTTGGCCTTATCTCCCTGTTTGCTTGGAAAAGAGCTAGGAGCTAGGAAAGGTGCATTAATTGTGGCAAATTACATTAGACATTTTTTTCGGTGCTTACTTTTGCTTTATTTACTTTCTCGTTTTTTTCCCGCAAAATTGACAATCGTCGAGCTAACCCTCCAAGTTTTGTCACTTTTGTGCGTCAGGGGCTGTTCGAACTTCCCCGTGAACGCTAGAGGAACTTTTTCCTTCACTTTATTAACTGACTTCTTGTTTATTTTTTTTATAGTAAACTTCGAATTCGTGCCAACTGTTGTGATTTGATTAAAAATTGTTTTTTTATACAATCGTATCGAAATAGTACCATTTCGAATGCCATTTTCATGTTGAAATGACGTGTTTATCTTTCACTATGCTGTCACTTTTTCGTACTAGATACAAAATGTAAAATTAACAGACAATCACCTCAATTATCAATGAAATATTGATTCTGTTATGTCGCATTTTTTAGGAAACGAAGAATTGTTGCAACTAGATTATGCAGTACGTAATGTGCAATTTTATTCTTTCTTTTTACATTTTTAACAATTCTGGCGACGATTGTATAAAAAATCTTCTATGTAGTACGTTGCAAAATTCGTGTTTTTCGCACGCGACGTGTTATTCACGTCTTGGTGCGAAAAACACTTTCATTTTGCAACTTACTACATAAATAGCTATTTTGTATTCTCATAAAATATCGATTTTATTCTTGGAATTTGAAATAAGCTTATAAGGATTTACCTATTAATTTGGGGGGTGGTTCAAATTTATGGCGCTCCTCTTAGAACTTTTGAACCCTGCCGTCTTCACTGGGTTAGCAGGCAGGTAGCCACCCCCCGGTTGAATCCGACTTTGTAGTGAAAAAAAAAGTTATAATTTACTCGCAATTTGTTTTAGCTTCGCTTAAGGAGAATGTTCCACCTCCAGAATTGACGCCTCCTCCGACCAATGGGCGGCCTAAAAGGGCCGCTTTTGAAAAAGCATCTCTATCGATAACCGGGCATGCCAAACAGAGCATTGTGCCGAAAAATGCGCGGAAAGAAAATACAAATGTTTGCATTAAGTCAGAGAAACTTTCTATTGATGCGTCAACTATCAATTTGCAAGAAGTTAATGCCAATGTCAAACAGGAGCGTGAGGAAATGCCGGCACCAAAGTGGCTGCCGCCAAGAAAAAAGAAGCAGAAGAACGCCCAAACTGATATTGAAGTAAAACAAGAGAAACTAGATGAGTATGAGAAATCCAATGAAACACGAAAGGATTCAGATGTTATTCTGCAAGAAATCCCAGTGCCTGTTATAGACGTTTCTGAAGAGCCGCCACTGTTGGAACCAACGAACTTCCAACCCTCTAAATCAGCAATAAACAGTCCACCTTCAGTTGAAGGAAGAGTCACACGAACTAAAACGCGGGAAAAGAACAAAGAATCTAGCAAGAGACCAAGAGTCGACACTTCTGTTGATAAGTCACAAACATCTAAAAAAAGATCGAAATCGAGCAATGAGTCGCAAAAAGAAGAAGTTGATTGTATAAATGCCACGTTTGTTAAATCTAAAGGACCTGAACCAATGCAAACCGAAAATGTCGAGGTTGAAGCAGTAAATGCCACAGTTGTGGTCCAGTTTCCGAAATTTGCGGCAAATGAATTTCCAAGTGACTTAATGACTGATGATGAGTCAGAGGATGAACTCAAGCGGGATGCAGTCAAGAAAAATCCAGTCAACCACCCTTTGATAAAACCATCAAAACAGGTAAATGACATTTATTTGCAAATTTTCCATCCAACAGTTGTTCAAAACGATTACCGGATTAGTAGCTTTTCTTTCATGGAAGTTGTAGAATGTGACTATTATTCGAGCTATCTTTGTAAACGCGTTAGAATTTTTCCAACATTTTTAATTATTTTTTTACTGAATTTAGTGGGATGGGGCGGTATTTCCAACGCTGCCCCCTGTCGAAATTTATCACGGTGCGGGTTATTAAAGTCACTAAAAAGTGTTTCTATTCCATTCATCTGTTAATGTGGGCTGTTGAGTAGGTGTTCAGTCCATTTGACCAGAGCCCCGTTAAGAAGAAGGTGGAGGCGTTTGAAAAACTGGGAATTCCAGCAGAGTTACCCCCTCGCCAAACCAGGACCAAGACCCGGGCCCAGTTGAAAGAGCAAGAAGCCACTGAGAACGGCAACCCTCCCATTGAGAAACCGCCTGCGAATTTGGGTTTGGTCAAAGAAAAAGCGAAATTGTTCACGCCGGTCATTTCAAAGTTCCATCCAAGTTCCTGCAGCACCTCCAAGACAACCAAAGCTTATCCCTCGCAACTCGAAACCTCTTCCCTTCCGAAAGCGCCGAAAACTGACTTTGTAGAAAAGGAAAAACTACGCAAGGAAGCGGAAGCTTTACGAAAGCGCGAACTTCAGGCGCAAATCGAGAAGAAGAAGCGAAACCGCGAAGAGAAACAGCTGAAGGCCCAACAGCAACGTGAGGCGTTGGAAAAGGAAAAGCTGAAAGTAATCGAACAGCAGAAGCGTCGCGATGAAAAGCACAAGCAAATGTTAATGGAACAAGAGGAAAAGAAGCAGAAACAACGAGAGGAACTAGAGCGTAAAAGATTGCAAGCCAAGAAGAAGGCCGCCGAAGAGAAGAAGCGCGAAGACGAGAGACGACTGGAGGAAGAACGAAAACTCGATGAAATCAATGCGCACTTGATCAAACAAGAAGCGCAAATCGCGAAACAACTTCTCCAAAAACAGGCCAAGCAGCGATTGCAACAAAAGCTGCCGGTTTATAAGCTTACTCAAGCACCCAGACTGCCTACCCACGATTGCTACGATTCGGAAGAAGAAGAGTATCCCAATACGAACCATGCACGTAATGAGCCTAAATGGGCAAGAGGTATGCTACTTTTTACTTTTCTAAAATCGACCAAAATTGTCACTGAACTTTATGCTGCTGTGCGTCACTAAACGGATTTCTCAGTCTTCGGCCGGCTTCGCTTCTGGTCGCACTGTAAAAAAATTGAGTCTGTTTTAACATGAAAATCTGTTTAAGAATTAAATACATTTACTGGATTATATAAATAACCACGACGTTTTTTTTTTACAGGAGATGCCTTGAAAAATATGCAGATGTGTATTAAGTATGCTGGTGAGAAAATCAAGAACACTTACTTTTCAAGACAAGCTATGACGCCTGATCTGGAGGAAATCTTTGAAGTAATCGACCCAAAACTTTTGAAAAGAAATTCTAGTGCCATTTGGCATACGGCCCCTAAATACAGTTTGATGCCCGCGCATCTTGATAGCCATATTGAAGATAGCGACGAATAAGATGTTTCTGATGTTACAGGTTTTGCTAAGTGTATAAGGACCCATTGCAAAATCTTTTTTATGATTATAATGGGACCTGTTAGTTTTAGTACTATTTTAATTGTTTTTTAATTGTTTAAAATGTCATATTTCACAAAGTTTAGATACATATTAAATGAACTGGTTTTACTGATTTACAAAAATTACATATTTATTCACTTATCTTTTGCTATTAATTGTTACTCCATCAGTCTCTGTCCTCGAATTTTTTTCTTCCCAAACTTCCGGATTTTTAAAAGCTCGTTAGTGTAAAACTAAACATATACAGATGTTTCTTCAAAACGCTGAAACTTAATTTGAATAAATTAAAATTATCTTTTAAATACTACAAAGTGGCCAATCGTAATTTTTAAAAATATTAACTAAGGTCGTGATCAAATTTTTTTCCAAATCAATAAAAACCTATTTTTTTATACTTTGGTTTGATGGACTATTTTTTTTTTTTTGAACGCAACGCCATCTGATCGCCAATATCCACTGAGAATGGGCACTTCCAAAAGAAGAAGAATGAATAACGAAAATTAGGAAAGTTTTATTTGGGTCCCCCTATAAGATTTTTTTTTTTTTTTTTTTTTCTTAGGGAGGGGAAATCCCTTCGGACACCCAGCGCTTGGTTCAATCACGCTGGGTAGTGCCGGACTTGAACCGGCTAAAACCCCTCCGGACGGGCCGGGACACTGTCCCTTCACCCCGTTATCTTCTGGAGAAAGCGCTCGCGGTGTGGAAATGTGTGTAACCTAAGTCAATGTCGTGTGTCGCGGTTCGCGGTTCGCGAGTTGACGCGGATGGTTTTACCCGTTTAAAACCATTTTCGGCCGTTTTAATCGATAGGGTGGTTCCTCGCCGTAGTCGACGGCTCTACGAACGAGGAGGTTCGGGTGGTCAGCTGCTGTTGCAAAGAACTTTATCGCGACATCTTTGAGATGTTCATTGATGTATTTAATACTAGCGTCTTTATGTAGCTGGTTGTTTCGAACAAACCAGGGTGCGTCGAAAACAAATCTGAGGGACTTGTTTTGCACCACTTGAATTTTGTTTAAATGCGTAAACGCTGCGTGACTCCAGACGGGAGACGCATAAGTCATTATGGGCCTGATAATTGTGGTAAAAAGTCGTAATTTACTTCGCGGTGACAATCTGCTCTTTCGGCAGAGCAGTGGATAAAGTTGGGCGATACATCCTCGCGCCTTGTTTCTGGCTGTCTCAATATGCTTGGCGAACGTCAATCGCTTGTCCAGGGTGACCCCCAGATATTTGGCTGATGCCTGCCACTGGATGGGCTCACCAAAGATGCTCAATTCTCTATCAGGTGTTACTAGGTTACGACGTGTGAAAAGGACTGCAGTACTTTTGGCTGCATTGACGTTAATGAGCCATTCGCGATACCATGTTTCCAGATTTTCCAAAGCTCTTTCGAGCTTATTTGAAATTTGGAACGCATGTTTGGCGCGCGCGAGTATAGCGGTGTCGTCGGCGTACTGAGCAAACTCAACTGTCGCGGGCTGAGGCATGTCTGAGATGTAAATATTGAACAACTGTGGCGCGAGTACTGATCCTTGTGGTACCCCAGCCGCCAGGGGGCGACTGGTTGATCTGATACCATCAATTTTAACGCGAAAGCTACGGTCCGAAAGAAAAGAATAAATGAGTTTAATAATTTTGCCCGGATAGCCCAAATTGATCATCTTATATATGAGCCCAGAGTGCCAGACACGATCAAAAGCTTTTGAGACATCCAGAAAGACGGCCCCGGTGTTGTATTTCCAGTCGAAGCTGGTGTAACAGTGCTCTACCACCCGAAGGATTTGTTGTGTTGTCGAGTGTTGTGCGCGGAAACCGAACTGAGTGTCGGGGATAACGCCATGATCCGTCGTGAACATATTTAGCCTATGGAGAATGCATCTTTCCGCAAGCTTTCCAATGGTCGAAAGAAGACTTATGGGGCGGTAATTTGAGGGCTCTTTCGGACTTTTGCCAGGTTTTTGAAAGAGAATGACGTCCGCCTTTTTCCACGTTTGTGGGAAGTGACCTAGCCGAAGAGTGGCGTTAAAGATTGCGGTTAGATGCATGATTGCTAACATTGGCAGATTTTTCATTGACAAGTTGGTGATTCCGTCTGGGCCTGGCGCGCGACGTTTGTGAAAAAATTTAATGTGACTCGAAATTTCCTGAGGGGTAATCGGATTGACGTTTCCGACGTCGTTTTCTACTTGATTTTCCAAATGTTGTTGAACAAATCTCTCTATGAAGCCAACACGGCCCAGGTCGGCATGGGTCGTGTCGGTGGTGAATTGCTCTTGCAGTGAATCTGCAAAGAGTTCGACTTTGTCAACTGGCGCGGACACGGGTCCCGTTGGTCCGTTAAGCGGGGGGATTTTGCGAGGAGCGGAATTTCTAAAAACGCGGGTCATTCTCCAAAGACTTTTCGAATTTTGCCCGTTTAAAGAAGTGAGTTTGTCTTGCCACGAGTCATTGGCGCGAACTGAGAGCGCGTCTCTCACCTCGGTTTGTCGTCGGTTCAATTCGGTTTTATCTAAAGGAGCTAAAGTCCTTTGATATCGCCGTTTTGCCCGATTTTTGTCACGAATTAAATTTTTTATAAAATTTGGAAGAGCTGGACGGTTATTTTGCGCGGGTTTTGTGAATTCTGCTGACTTTATTGCCTGAATAATGATGTTTTCTAACTGCCCGACGGTTGAATTTAATTCCGGAATTGAATTTATAATTGGAACGGGGCCCAGTGAATTACCAACATTGCTTTTGAATTCTTTCCAGGCTACCGATTGTAGCGGACTTGGTCGATCGTTGGGAATTGTGCCCATTTGGAGTATCACAGGGTTGTGATCGGAGCTAAGGGCTGACAGTGCATAGATAGAAGGGTGTAGGGGAACATTTTTCAAAAGAGCTATGTCTAGGACATCAGAGGTCCCATGGGTCGAGAAGTGAGTGGGTTCTCGGGGGCCCAAGGGAGTGATGTCATTTCTCAGCGTAAAGTCATGCAGCAGTCGGCCATTATTACTAACGGTGCGACTGTTCCACATGTGGTGTTTGCAATTTAGGTCGCCAGCCACAATTGTGGGGGCGTTGTCTGGGAAGAGGGCTTGGAGGTCTAGGTCTTGGATAGGATTGTTCGGCGGTTTGTAAGCGGAAATAATTTTGATCGGCCCGGATGTGGTTTCGATTTTGATCGCGGTTGTCTCGATATTAATCGCGGCCGGATTGGGTAGTTCGTGATGTTCGATTTCATTTTTAATATAAATCGCGGTTCCACCGCCCTGCCCGGTAGTTCTATCGGTACGATAAAGCTGATAATTTTGAATTTTGATTGCGTTGCAGGGTCTCGCGTGTGTTTCGGATATGAGCATGACATCGATATCGTGCTCGTTCATAAACTCGCCCAATTCGAGTTTCTTCTTAGGAAGCCCGTTCGCGTTCCAAAAACTAATCAAAAGGGAATTTGGTGTAATTTTGCGCAGCATAAAAAGTTACTGAATTAAATTAGGTTGTCTAAGATAACGCGGGTGTTTAAGACAAATTCTTTAGTTTGGTCGTCTGTTGCATTTGTTTGGCTGAAAGTAAGTAGCATTTGTGCCAGAGCGGCCGAAATTTTGGCATACTTGTTTCCGGAGTTTTCGCGCGGATTCGCGGTAGGCTTTGGCACCGGTGCCGGTTTTGGGATGGTGGTGGAGGGCTTTAGGGTTGGTGCCGCAAGGACCAGAGGTTTGGCCCAAGCGGAGGTTTTGGGAATGGGAGCCGGAGATGTTTTTGGGATGGGAGCCAGGGAGGTTTTTGGTTTGGGGTAGGCTGAGCAACCCCGGTAACTGGCCGGATGCGCAAGAGAACAATTTGCGCATTTCGGCGGATCTGATTTTGCCATGGGGCAATTGAAGGCTTGGTGGCCGAGCCCGCACTTGACGCACCTGAAAGGCGCCGTACACTTGCTCTGGGAGTGGCCGAAGAGTTGGCAACGATAGCATTGCCCTTTGCTTTTGGACTGCCTAAGGGCCTCCACTCTGACGCGGAGGCCGACACAGGTGGTGAGGTCGTAAATCTTACGACACTCACGCGGAACAATGGCTATAAATAGGGGCATTGGAGTCTTATCCATTCGGATCATTGGCGCAACCTTGACCGGTCTGTATCCAGCTTGTGTCAAATCGTCGATGATGTCTTCCGGATTTGTCGTTTCCGGAAGTCCGCGTATCACTACTTTTAGGTTGCGTTCCGACGCGAAAGTGAACGTATGGTACGGTGTCTCGTTTTTGTCAAAAAGAGCGGTGAGCGCGCGATGTGTGTCAGCGTCCGGAACACTAATTTTAATCCCCTCGTGGGTTACTTGAGCCTTCGTGTAAATAATATTTCTCCTCTTTAGATCGTTGGACACGCGGGACCAAATGCTCTTGTTGCGCATAATAATGGGAGGAATTCGTTCGCGAGTTACAGCGTTGTCGGTGTCAACTTGTTCTTGTTCCGGGCACTCGTGTGTGCGCGTGGCAGCTAAGGGGCGGGGCCTAGTTGTGTTCGGTGTTTGGCGCATGCGCGGTGTTATGCTTACTTGGTCATAATCAATTTCCTGTTCGTTGTTGTCGTCCTCTGCTTCTTCTTCTGCTTCCTCTTCGTTTCCGCTCAGAGGGCTGAACGGATTTCCGGTGGCGACTTCCATTGGGGTTGTAGGGGAGGCTGGGCGGGCGGTCTTTCTGGGGGCCTGAAATTCTTCGTCGTTGTCCGATTCTGCACGTCTCTTGGACATCCGCTCTATCTGGGCGCTGCAATGGAGAATTATCTCCCTCAGCTCCTGGATAGACCAGCTGTCAGAGGACGTGGCTAACTTTTCCATCGCTTGTTCCTGTAATCAATCTCCTGCCGAGTTTTAATAAAAACTTGGCAGTCGATTTCGACTCCACACAAGCAAATTCTTCTGATTGTCGGCTTCAGCTATTCTGACGAACTGCCGAAACCGGACTGAATTGGTCAAAAACCACGTGGATTTTCCTAACCGTTTGCCGCAGTTTTTCTGACGAACCACTGAGACTAGGGTTAGGGCTGTTCGCAAACTCTCACAAGACCCGAACTGATTCACTTTCGCAAAACTGTTCACAATCTCTCACCGTTTGGAAACACGTCAAGTCACATCTAGCGCTGCCACTCGACAAATATCCCCTTATAAGATATTTTGCAAATAAATTTTATTATGAGTAGGAAAGAACGGCCCTAAGAAAAATCGAACTTCCTTGATTGCATAGAAAAGTATTAGCGATTCCCAAGATAAGTTTCACACTAGTGCCGTCAACAGGGGAGTACTGGACTCATACCGTACGCAAAGGCATTGGGTTTGTATTTCAAAAAAGCTTGATTTCTTCCATTTTTGGCCTTACTCTTCATATAGAGATTGATCGCACACATGGCATTAATAGCCGAATCTTATTGGACTAGGTAGGGAAAGAAATAGTGGCAAGGGCGATGGATAAGGGATCACACACCCTATTTTCAGCGCAGTTCACGGACCATCGTGCCTAGGATTAGATGTCCGTGACAAACTGCCAAACAAAATCTCATCGAAGTGAAGTGAGTGCCGTAACTTTTACGCAGGTAAGTACCACCTTGCGTAATCACCCTGTATATGCAATTTTCAAATTCGCAACTCGCCAATTTGAAGAAATTTTGCGAATTATTGCCAAAACCACCATTCATTCAAACAAAACAGCTTAATCCAAACACCGCCCTCTCCCTAATTACTTAAGTAAGTAAAACAAAACAATTTTACTAAAATAGTTCTAGTCAACCAATTTGCAAAATACGCTCTTCCAAATTCTATTTCTGTTGTTTCTAATTAATTGGCAGTTAAGAATGTCGATAATGAGGGAAAAGGTTTCAGATTTTTTGCTCGAATCCAACAAAAACTAGCCGGGATGGTCCCTTGCGGCCTGCACACCCATTAATTCCCAAATTTCAAGGTCAGGCCCTATCGTCATCTCTTTCTTTCCTCTGGTGTTTGTGTAAAATTCTAGTCCCGTTAAGTAGAAGGTGACGTAGGCAGCTTCCCTGACCTACGCAAACATTTTCGTATTCGGTAGGACCCCAAAGCGAGAAAGAGAGAGAGAGGATTGCAGCTAGTGCAGCGTTGCGACCGCCCTTGTTGTGAAAGAAACTGGTAATTTTGGAACCACCCCCGCGCCCTCCCTTCCGGTCCCGGAATATGGTCAGCTCGGCTGCTAATTGAGCGATATCGTGCTGCGCTGTTGATAATGAGGAATTTTTGGGTTATCGCAACGGTCGAGAGGTCTTCTTCTTTGCGCACAGCAGCCTCTATCCTCCTCTTCGTCATGTAATCGAATTATAATTTTATTGGGGATGAATGAGTCATCGGACAACAATTCGGAGTTCAAGCTTTTATCGAATTTGACACAAATTATCCGTCCATTAAATGGAGAGATATAGATTAGAATCGTCATCCATTCCATTTGATGAACGAACTCGCGATTGTAAAATTTCCGTTTTGCAAAATTTAAATAACAAGTTATACAGTGTGTCCAAAATAAAAATGTTATACGTGGGAACTGCGACTTTGGTCAAATTACAAGAAAGTTACCTCATTTCAATGGGACAATAACATTTGGCATGCTTGCCACCTTACTTAATATTAAATCACTACTAAGAGAGCCTTTTCGGGACACTTTGTTTTTTTAATCATTTTGTCCTAATTTTAAAGGTATATTTAAAAATCAGATATTCTCATCTCAAAATCACCTAGATAACGATTTTAAACGAAAGTTGACAGATTTTTCCGACGGGGTAAAATACCCGGGTATAATAGTTATTTATTGCATAAGTGTTTCAGACAGCGTTTTATCCACGCCAGAATGTTTAAACACGAGAGCGATAGCTCGAGTAGGTAATGAAATTTCTACAGTATAAATTTTTAAAATCTGTTATTTTTGCTCTTTTACTTGAAATTAGTATTATAGTTGTTAAATAACCTTAAAAACTTGATCATCTTGACGTTTAATTAATGACATTAAATTGATGAAATAATAATGTACAAGGTGGTCCATCGTATGGCCCTCTTAGTAGTTAAATCTGATTTTGGTTTTTACTTAGTAGCTCAACTAATCGACCTTCCTGAATTCAAATCTGTAATCAATTTGACGCTAGAATAGATAGATTTCTTATAAACATAGAAAAACCACAAATAACAATTTTTTTTAATTTTTAAATTCTTGTAACTTTTGAACGGAGATAGTCACATCAAATCCAGATACATCAAATTTCTCCATTTCACAGAGACTGCATGAACGAAAAAATTAGGTCTAAAATGAAATAAGTTGAAATTGCCGATTTTGGTCAATTTTGACGAAAATTATTAATTGAAACATTCAAATAGTCATATCTTACTGACATCACCGGTTGTAGACTAAATGGATTTTAAATTATAAGGACTGAAGAAAGTTTACGTGTCTTATCTTATTTTTCTTGGTACGCTCATTAAAGTGTTATTTTGGCTCTTTTGTTTGTCAGAGGTGCTTTGACCTATAATGTGAATAGACACTAAGTACAGTTTCTAAAGTACTACCCATTAGAATAGTGGGCGCCAAAGTATTGCGTTGCAATAATTTTTATAATTATCTTGTCCGGTAAACCTACCTATTGCAGTATTTTTATTTTCATTAATAGGAATTAAATTAAATTGTTTACGGTTTTTATTTTAGAAAGATTTCAATATATTTAGAGCCATATTCACTAACAATATTGCTAATAATATCGCTTGCAGAAAATTTGAGATAAATATTGTTTGTTACTAAATGTTAGTAATTTTACTAGTTACTTAACTAGTCTTTAGCAAGCAAGATTTTTAACAATATTCTTTACGGCCAGAGCTGATTGAAATTCGATACCACCAACGATATGTGGTGGGTACCTTAGACCATGTGGGTACTCTGGCACTCCGGCAACGTCGAGCTTAAAGCTTAAACCCAGCCCTCTTGCCAAGTGTGGCCTTAGCTATTTGCCCTACATAAAAGGACAAATCAAGGGCATTTCTAAATAGAATTAAATCGAAAGCAAAAATTTAATTATTTTTTTTAACAGCAATCTCTAGCAGAGAAACTGCGAATTTTTGAGCCTTGAAGCAACCCGGACTGTCCAAAGCCCAAACTTTCGGCTAAAACGACAATACAGCGTAAAGCCGTTGTCAGGTGTCACTCAATTTGCTAGTTATTGGACCCGCCGAAAGTAAGCTGAAAGTACGAAGTAATTGAAAAGTTGTCACTTTAACGGCCGTCACTCTCGGTGCAATAGAATTTTAATGCCACAGGCTCCAACCGTCTTTACGTTCCGCGAAATTGTCGGACTAGGAAACTAGACAAATGCTTTGAAGTTAGACACGCTGTAAAAATTGCTGTTTGTTAGATGGGCACTATAAACCCAGCCCCGTTTACGATACCCAACATCTGGTCTCTTCTCGCTTTTATCTCGTTTACCAAAGCGGCGACAGCGGCACTTGCAGATAACTGGACCCGTCATGAAAGTACCCCCAATAATTCTGCCAATAAAGGGACGTTGCAATAACTTTTGCAAATTGGGTGGTCGGGTAATTTCCACTTCGAGCTATCACTAAATTGCCAGAAGAAGTTTTTTTTTGTTTGGGAGCAACGACTTTATTGTTAATATTTTGGTAAATTAATGATGCCACCAGGAACTGTAATTAGAGATACAGTTAAGGGTTTATTGACAACAAGCAGCGTTGCTGATTTGTCGATTTGAATTGAACTTTGCCTTGTCCTTCAAAACAATTGTCATCAAAATATTCGAGTCAAGTCATTAACTTTACAGTATTAGAAGTGATCTTTGATCGTTTCAAATGAACCGATACCAAAAGGATGATTATTTTTGCAATTTTTGCAGTTCTACCCGTATAACTCAAATTCTGCTCGCTATTATCAAATGAGTACTGACAATGGTTGGCAGTACAAACCATTTTACCTAAAGAGCGTTACGACGCCAGATGGGCTCAAATTGCGAATTATTCAAAGGCACGATTTCTATTTTTACGTCCTGAATGGCTCTTTCGCATCCGCGAAACCCCAAAGTGTTAGGACCACCTACTAGCACCTACGCAAAGATTAGCTCAAACTCGAAACCCTCGACTGATTGTTATGTTAGTTAGGTGATAAGAGAGATGATTTTTGTATAAACATCATTAGAGATCTAGATAACATCTGGTTCTTAGACCGGAAACGATAATTATTTTGGTATTGACGGAAGTTAGCTCTAATCTCTGCCAATCGTCGAAAAATAAATCCAAACCGATGTAATTTTTTCGTTCTTTGTGGGTGTAGCAGGACTTGCAATCCAGGTGTTTGCGAATATCTCTTTCTTTCCTTTGAAACGAGAGCAGGTAGTTATTTTGTGTCTTATCTCCAAGGTCGCGAGCAAGGGACGCAAAACCTGCATTATGCAAAATTGGGCAAGGTGAAAATAAGAGGGGACCCACCAACTTTGGCGAATTTTATCAACATTACTTTCTTCACTGGAAACAAACAAGAAAAGAAGTCTTTCTGATATCAGTTTTGTTACATTACGGCAAATCGAAAAAACGGACTTTCAGTTTTTTGGATAAAAAGTAACTATTATTAAGTCAATCTAGGTCATAGCTGCATTTCGCTCATATCTCGTTAGAGTCAAAATTATTGTTTGACGAAATCAAAAACAAAATGATTGTACTCTGACTTTCTCCTTGCTTTAAAGTCAAATTCGCCACGTCTTAATGCGGTATCTAAAACTTTACAAAAAAGTGTTGATACACATTTGCAAAAAATATCTATAGTGTCAAAGTTTTTTTGTTAACAACAGCCAGTCGACGAGTCACTGTTTCTGCGTCGCATCTGCCCACTTCCTCCCTCAATTTTGCTGTAGCGAGGTAATATCATTGGTGCTTGCAAAAACTTTGAAAGGGTAGTACCGATAGGCGCGGGGGTTGGGGGACCGTCGAACCGTAATGGTCAAGAATCTTTAGAATTGCTCTGGGGATGTTGTCATTCTGTTGTGCGCCATGGAGGTGTAAATAATGGCTGAGTAGCCTCCTAGTGTAGTGCGAATTCTCAAAATGGTGTGCTCAAGATGCAAATTGGACTCGTGCTCTTGTGCTCCAGGATCTGCCATGATTCCTCCGCGTAATCCAAAGCCCAGTGTTTTTAACAATTTTCAAAATTTGAGACAAGAGAATGCAATTCCCACTTCTAGACCTTCAGACCTTCCTGAAGCAAGTTTTACTACCGGAGTAAATCCACCCCAATCGGGTTCTGCTACAAACACCACAACAAATGGTCAAATTTTATCACAACAAATCACTCAATCGCGCAACGAAGTGAACGATCCACCAGCTTTTTTTCCGCGCGTTTCAAACTGGCGCAATAATGGGCATGCTGGTTCCAGGCCAGTTGAACAACCTTCGAGGCGATGGTCCCCTGGATTTGAAGCGGCTCCAGGCCAAAATCGACAATCTGAAGAATTACCACCTTCAAGTGGCAATCACCCATCTGGAACCATACCTAAAAAGTCCAGATATTCATTTGATGATTTCGCGGGTCCAAGCAATTCACTTTTTGGATTAGAACCGGGACGGGATTCAAATAATCAACGTCAATCTGGTAAAATTAATCATCATAAAGTGCCAACAAGCCGAATTCGCGAGCCATACGAAATGCCAGGAATGTTTCAAAATGAAAATGATGATTTTTCCTACCTCTATACGACCCAAGCTCAGGATGCGTCGTCCAAGAAAGACGACCAAGATAATCTGAGGAAGTCTTTCTCTGGGCTCAGTATTGAATCAATCAATGAGATCCCCAATGGAGAAGCACCTTGGAACAAGGCTGAGACTGAAAGATTCCAGATGCTACAAAGTGTGAGTACAATTTTGTTTTTTCTATGTTTTGCGGAAGAATGATCAATTACTTTTTTTGGTAATTGTTTACAATGTCCACTCTTCGCTTTTTGTGCTGTTTTTTTGGAAACCATCGTAAAACATCATTATAATGCCATTTTGAGCAATGAGATGTTGTGCAAATGATAAATAATTTTATGCAAAATTTATAGAGGAAAAAAAAAGATGTGCTAGGGCAAGGAAAATGAGTAAAAATAAAAGTAGTTTGCACAAAAAAAAAAATATTGATTAGTTTTTTGAAAATCAAAGAGTGGGTAAAGTAAACAATGACAATTTTTTTGGTTGCGCAAAGAGCCATTGCGT
Source organism: Schizotus pectinicornis (assembly GCA_951805265.1). Taxonomy (NCBI): domain Eukaryota; kingdom Metazoa; phylum Arthropoda; class Insecta; order Coleoptera; family Pyrochroidae; genus Schizotus; species Schizotus pectinicornis. The sequence goes on along the minus strand of OX638204.1, from coordinate 1,648,263 downwards.
TCCAGTTGCCACTTTTCGGTTATTTTCGGCCATGTCGGATCTGAAACTGAAATTTAAAATTCAGTATTGCCGACATGAAGAAAATTAAGTCGGCCTCAGAACTTATAGACGCAGGTGTACTCGCAAGCTTTTTAGAAAATTTACCATTACAACAAAATAATTATCAATTAATTAAGCAAACAATAATTAAGTAATTAATTAACCAACAAAATAATTATCAATCAATCAACCAATCAATAATTAATCAATTAATTGATTAATTATTATTGATTAAATGACTAATTTTAATTATTTAAATTAATAATTATTAATTGCCTAGTTTGCATAGTTTTAAGATAAGTTCGAGGGGTAAACCGCTGGTCTTAAACTGTACACCATAATTCCTTTTCATGAAAATAATCTCTACAATTCATCAATAACTCCCTTATTTTATAATAAATCCCCAGAACTCTTAAAAACCCTCCGAATTCCTCCACATCTTCCATAACTCCTCCAGAATTCTTGATAATTCCTCATTAATTCCCATAATTCATGTAGAATTCCAGGCAATTATTAAGAATTTGTCACGTTTTGTCAGTAATGAAAATTAAATGCGTTCTACGGTTATCTTAAGTAATTTATTTATACCCAAGAGCAAATTAAAAACAATATTGGGTGAACAAAAATTAAAAAACAAAAATGTGAGTATTGAAGCAAAAATTAAATTCAATTTATCTCAATTTTCATTCATTTTCATGTGTTCATACGTTTCGGAAATTTTCTCGAACGTATCATCATCCAACTGAAATAGTTCGTTATCTACATAATCAGAAAATGTCTGTGTCCGTACTATCGGCATATGTAACATGGGTATCAATCAGCTTCTGATGATTCAGAATCATCTTACGTTTTATTTTTTAATGATTTCTTATATTTAGCGCTCTGACTTGATTTGTAATTTTTGCTGCATTTTACCTTGTCCTTGTCCTTAGATGACTTCGAGCATCACTTACACTGTAACTTCTTCTGCGATGCTTTGGTGTTAGTAATGAATCTTCGTAGTCGATCTGTGCTGACCCTACCTTTTGTTTCTTTCAAGAGCCAGCATAACGAAGATTTTTTAATAATAACCGACTTGCCACTTCTGCGCATGACTCTGCGCACGCGCAGAGTCCAGTAGTTTTGGGGCAAGAAAAAATAAATCTCATGTAATTTCCGCAACATCTCTAATAAATCCCCGTAATTTCAAATAAATCCCCGTAAATTCCCATTAAGTCCCAATAAATCCTACTAAGTAAAAATAAATCCCCGAAATTCCTGTAACTCCTGGAAGGTGTACATCATAATTCCTCAGCGGTTTACCTTTCAGATAATTTCAACTGTAATATTATTTTTTTTCTTCAGGAGCGCGAACATCGCCAAGCGGTTGGACCATTAACCCCTTCCCAGCCCTCTACTTCTGGATTACGCCGACGTTATTCGGTAAGTGTAATTGTTATTGTTTCTGCTTTCTTCTACCTTTGAGAGTACAGTTCTCAGAAAATTGTGTTTTACAATTCAAGAATAATTTTTGTACAGGACTCATCTGATGATTCGATTTCACCGGTACATAGACGTGGAGCACGGTCTGTCGTTGATCCACTCAACGTTTGGAACGGATCAGAGCAATGTTTGGTAAGGGCTTTTACTAATATAAATTGCGCGGTTTGCACAAGGATCCACGGAGAGATTATTTATCTCTCTCTTCTCTTCTCTCAGAGTCACGAGACAAAAATTAATTTAGGATGACCTCTTTTCAGAACTCTATGCAAAATAAGCTGGCCAGCAATGACCCTCAAGACAAGGAAATTGTAAGTGTTTAGCGTACTAAATCTATGTATTTTGGTTGGTGAAGCAATCAGCTTTAATCTCTTGATATTAACTGATTTAATATTTCTGAGCCATGCCAATATACGAATAATAATTCTCAGCTTTCATTTGTAACAAATTACAATTAGATTAATTAGATATATTTTTCACTCAGAAGGTTATGGATCAACCTTCAAATTACAATGCCAGTGAAGGCAAACTCAGCTATTACCAATTTCAGAAAACGTAGGCGATTTATTTTAAATTTTTTCTAGGGTTAGAATTAATTTTTTAAAATCTGGAGTGAGAGATTTGTGACGTAGGTGGCCCGGGTGCGGCGTAGTTCTAAAAGAAATCGTTTGATGGCGCCACTAAAAATTTTTAAATTTCAATCTGCCGCCAGCAGTTGGGATTCGTTAGCGCAACGTAATTGTATCTGAATCCGCTTTATACATGTGGTGCACTCTAATGGCAGCACAGCATAGTAGTCTAAAGCGCGAATCCATTCAATATAGGTGTGAGTCTTGGATATGTGCGACAGATACGTCATCAATAGCAACATTTGCCAATATTAACGAAAATATGAAACAAAAAAGTGTGATAAAAAATATTAAAGTCTCTTTTAATTATTTGCATACATCTAGAGATTAAAAATAGCTATATATTTTCAGACATGTACAAATTAAAGGGTGCAAATATTAACGAATTGATATCAGTTTATTTGTGGCAATGATTGTTTTTAGTCTGACCTTCTAAATCGCTGGCATCAGTTTCCACAATCTGATGAAGGAGCTGCTGCTGCTCTTCCTTTTGAAGCTGCTGTTGCTCCACCTTTTGACATTGCTGCTGCTCCTCCTTTTGAAGCTGCTGCTGCTCCTCCTGATGAAGCCGCTGCCGCTGTTCCTTTTGCTGAAGCAGTTGCTGCTGAAGCTCCACGTGGTCAAGTAAGTAAAGACCACTAAATATAATTTTATTAAATATGGATCCAGACCATCAACCAATGAACAAATTTAAATAACAGAAAAAGCTGATTAAACTTAGGGTGTCAAATTTAAGTGGTTGACGAATAATGGTCGCGTTTAATAATATTTTTTATTTGTCACAATAAATGTTCATTTAAGCTGTTTGCTTTCAGAGCCCTTGGAGAAATAACGGGTTAACAAATCGATCAACGTCCAATGGAACGTTGAATGCAGAAGCAGCAGGTGTAAGTAGTTGAACAGTAGACTTGTATCAGATCTAAATTCTTCTAATTTTACCAGCAAATAATGCGTTCATTCCCAAATTGCATTAGAATTTAAATTTATAACAATATTTTAAAATTGCGATGACTTTCAGATTCAAATGAGTCCACCAAGAGGCGGCCGCCAGAATTTTGCCCAGAATTTACCGTTTCCGAATGCGTGGAGCCGACGGCCACACGCAACATTGGAGGAAATTCTTTTCTCAGAAGTAGAAGTTGTCAAAGTAAGCAATTAAAAAACAAAACAAAGGGAGATTTAGGCCCGTATTTATAGACAAGACTTAAGATGCACCGTCGTTTTCAGACCAAGTTGGATCTTAGACGGTGAGACTTTCGTCTCACTTTGGTCGTCTTGAGACCAAGTTGGACCTTAGACGGTGAGACTTTTGTCTCATTTTTCGCAAAAGTGAGACGAAAGTCTCACCGTCTAAGATCCAAGTTGATCTCAAGACGACGATGGATCTTAAGTCCTGTCTATAAATACGGGCCTAAGAATCTTGGATTTTTTTTTCTCCGATTCATTTTTAAAACCAATAAACGAGCGGCAGTCTTAAAAGATTTTTGTTCTGTTTCAATCGACACAAATTTTACTTATGACAACAACTGTTTTCAGAACCCAAGGAGTAACGCACCAGGGGATCAACGATCACCGTCCAGTTCTAATGGCAATTCCAGACGCAGTCCGGAAGCGCCAGGTGCCAATGTAAGTAAATAACTTTTTGTACATTATAACTTTAATATTAACGAACGTCTAACAAAAATTTTGAAAATTTAGAATTTCGATCCTTTACGTTATTGTCGCTTTACAAGTTTCACTCTGTTTCAGTGCCATTGCTACCCAGCATCCAAGAGATTGACATTCGGTGAAGCCGAACTTCCGCGTCCCGAATACCGTTCAGTAAGTATAATAAGAATCAAATTCAAAATGTTTTAAAAAAATTGTTTTTTTCACTGTTTGTATAAGCATTAACCGTGATTGGATTTTAGCTACAAAGTCAAGTACTTCCGAGAGATTGCGCTTGCTGCAAGAACGATATAACTACAGCGTGGTGCCAGAACTGCAACATCCGCTTGTGTCCCAGATGCTCTCAGCAGCACTTCAGGACATTCAACCACTCTTGTCGTTGGATTCCAGTCAGGGCACAAGTCGAACTTGACCAGGTACATTTGAACTGATCACACTTAATGTAGATATGTAAATTCAATTTGCTGGCTTTCTTCTGCTTGTCTCAAAGTCACTGCCAGAAGCGACTTGATTATTTGATGTGTGTTTTCAGTTACAAGAAAGTTTATTGCGGACGGTGCCACGTTCATGTCCCCAACACAATTGGCCGATTACTCTTTGCCGCGATGTGTACTGTGTGGACTGCGGAATATGGCTGTGCTACGAATGCTTGAAACAACATTTGAACCATGCTTTGGCCAACATAGTTTCAATAATGCAGAACGCAGCCAACTTGAAAAATCGTGTAAGGGATGCGATGGGAAAGATGCATCAAAAACTGCAATACAGAGCAGAACGATTTCCTGAGTACAGGGAGGGTTTGAGTAGAAGCCAAGCAGAGCTACTCGCGTCTATTCAACACTTTTATGAAAGGTGAGTAATTAGTTACAGAAGGTTTGGTATTCTAATTTTATTTTTTGAGAGTTTAGTAGTTTTTAACTATATTTTTAATAATATTCATTCTCCCCGTTTGCAAGACAATTTTGTTATTATTTCTGTATACACCATTTTCTATCATTTGCATTCTCTTTCTGCGTAACTGTTTTATCAATGCTAATTAGTAATTTGCTCTATTTTCTTTATCTATCCTTTTTCGTTTCTTACATCCTCTGAGAGTCCTCACGAAATGTTCACTCTTTCAACTTTACAATGTGACGAATGCTTTCTTGATAAGTTTTTCTTTTGCTGGTTTAATTCACTACAATAATAAAATTGTGTCAACACCGTTAAATATATGAATTCGTGATTAACAATTTTGTTGCAGGGAAAAAGCGAGATTGGATGAAGCCCGCAATTTATTGCTCAATAATGCTCAAGCTTATGGCGCCAATCGCGAGGAACATTACAACAACCAGGAGCAGGAGTTTCAACGTGCTATGCAGAGCTACAACCAACTTTACACCTACGTCATAAATAACATTCAAACCATAGATATAAATATGTTAATCGTGCTTCATAGTCATACTATAAATGGGTTAACGCGAATTGCCAGCCAGCTTCAGTCCGAAGTCGCCCCTTACGGGCTCTATTTGGTACAGCCACCTAGAAATCCATATCGCTCTGGTCCCTTGGGGACTCTAACTCAAAACCGTGAGGAAGGTGATAATGCTTTTAGACCGGTTAACTCGAATCGGAACCGCCCGATATATAATTTGCCAGCATTAGTGCTTGTCGCGGATAAGCAATATCTGAACGAGCCAAGTGTCTACATTTCAATGGTGAAATTCCAAGTGAATTCTAGCTTGATGAAGCCATGGGGAATTTGTTGCGACACGAGAGGATTTTACTACGTGGCCGACCGCGCCAGCTGCTGCATCCACGTCTATGACACGATGGGGGTTCCTCTTCGACAGATTTCCGGGAGATTCAACAAACCAACCGGAGTAGCTATCACACCTACGGGATTCCTAGTGATAGTCGACAAAGACAACCACCGAATCTGCGTTTGCACCTTAGACGGTAAAGAGTTATACACTTTTGGAAGGCAAGGTTCGTCGGATGGCGAGTTCCAGTACCCTTGGGATGTGGCAGTCAACAGAAACGGAACGTTAGCCGTGACCGACTCCAAAAACGCCCGCATTCAATTCTTTACTACTAAGGGAGCATTTTTGGGAAAGTTGGTGTTTGACCCAGAGGTTCTAAGAAACGTCTATCCACGTGGTATTGCTTTCGGTCCAAAAGGCGAATTGGTTATCACCGATTTTGACAATCACCGCATCTTGCGGTTTGTGGGTCGCGCTAATGAATATATCTTAGAGAATATATTTGGCCTGTACGAAAGCTTCAAGAACGGTATGTTTTCGCGTCCCCAACAAATCGTGGTGGACGACCACGGTTACATGGTGGTGGCCGATTCCAAGAACAACCGCGTCCAAATACTTAAACCTAATGGCCGTTTCCATCGCAGTATTGGAAAACAAAATCTATTCGAGAGACCTTGTGGCGTCACCTTGAACCCCAGCGGAGGGATCGCTGTTGTCGACCTCCGCAATAGGGTACTTATCTTCAACGGCGTTTCCTATAATTAACTCAATTGAGTTAATTATAGTGGCCTAAAACTGGCAGTGAGACCGTCGCAACCCATTTCTACAGCTTTTATCAAGATTGATCACAGCAAGGTGTAGAATTTCGCATGCTATTGTAACTTGCTGCGATTAACCTTAATACCATTTTCTTAAATGTTAATGTTAAAATGGTAATATTTATGTACACGATTTGTTCTCTTCTAAAGAGAATCGTGTGTATAATCTACAGACCTCCAAGGTTTTCTTTTCCATTTTGTATTAATCATTTCAATATTTCAATTTCAATATCCGCGCAAGATCAGAATTGCAATAGTGAATTTTTTTAGTGGTAATTTTCTAGAATAATGTTGGTGATAATTAAAATGCTTTAGACTGATTTCAGTACTTATAGCATTATAATTTGTAAGTTTTTAAAATGTTATAAATGTCTAGTGTAAGTAACCTTTAAGGGATGACTCATTTTTATATTTATGTAAGTAGTATCTTTTAAGATACTAAATTATTGTTTTTGTCGAAATTAAATTTCAGTCTCTATCCTCAAAAATAATTGCTCTTTATTCCTTGTTGGAAAATTTTAATTAATTTTTAAAAATTTTAATATTTCATTTTGTGATATTCACGGCTGTAAACTCGTCTGTGAATTAGGTCCAGTTATACTAGATCAGGGCGGGTCTTTCGTTTTGGAGAAACTGTTTTGTTTTTAAGATTGTTTTTGACTACACTGAGTTTAAGTGTTTGGTTCGTTGCAATATGTAGTCAAAAAACGAGTAGGCATCAGTTTCTCAATCGATATTAAGTAAAATCAAACTTATTGTAATGTCTTATTAATATCTCATTGTACCAACTACTGAATTGATATAAAAAAAATTATTGGCAATTTTTAATGATGAATCTAATCTTTCCCTAACAACTTGTTATTAGGATTTTTGAAATGGGTTTTATTTTTAAGACTTTCTTAATTCTATGTACTAGATTATAGGTAATTATTGTTTATTTTAAAATGTTTTTGTAAGATGTAGGATTTCTAAAAAAAACTTGCATCTGACAAATTTTCCTCTTTCTGCAAAATTTGAATCTAATTTGTGTCTAATGATGACATTTAATTTTTCAGTTTATTTTTAGTTTTGATGAAGACATCAAAACTAAAAAAAACTGAAAAATTAAAAACCAGAAAATTATATTTTGCTAGTATTAAGTAGTTAGTATAATGTTTCGTAGTAATAATAATTTGTCTAATGTACTTCATAAAAACAAAAAAAAAAAATGAAAAACAAAAACCAGAAAACGATATTTTGCTAGTATTAGGTAATTAGTATAATGTTTGGTGGTAATAATAATTGAACAATTATAACTGGTTGTTAACAACCAATTATTTTTTTATGCAATTTTGACCTTAAATATATCTTTGAATACCACAATTATTCCGTTTGATTTTCTTACCTTCTTCCTTCCTGGTTTACTTCGGCTCTAGTTGCTTATATGGTAGCCTTTTAAAGGCTCAAAACAAGCAATTTTGATCGACCCTCTTGAACCCAAATCCGTAATCAATTCGATGCTAGAATAGATAGATTTCTTATAAAATTAGAGAAACCACTAAACTACGATTTTTGTCAATTTTGATAAAAATTATAAATCGAAACATTCAAATAGCCATATCTTAAAAAGTACGACTTGCACACTATATTACGTCATAAAATCGATGTCAAAAATTTCAATATTGTCAAATTTTTTTTCTACCCTAATCGATACAAATTCAAAAAATTTCTAAAATTAACATCGTTGCACCCAAGGACTGGAAATTGACGTTTTCTTATGTAATCGACCTTCCTGAGTTCAAATCCATAATCAATTCGACAATAAAATAGATAGATTTCTTACAAAAATAGAAAAACCACTAAATTACGATTTCTTTAAATTTTCAAACTCTTGTAACTTTTGAACGCAGACAGTCACATCAAATCCAGATACATCAAATTGATCCATTTCTCAGCGGCTATCGAATGCTGTATGAACGAAATAATAAAAAAGTTGAAGTTTCCGAATTGGACCAATTTTGACGAAAATTATGAATTGAAACATTCAAATCGACATATCTTAAAAACTACAACTTGCACAAAAAATTCGAAAAATTTCTAAAATCGACATCGTTGCACCTAAAGGCTGGAGATTTCTTATGTAATCGGCTTTCCTGAACTCAAATCCGTAATCAATTCGAGACTAGAATAAATGGATTTCTTATAAAATTAGAAAAACCACTAACTTTTGATTTCTTTCAACTTGCACACTCTTGTAATTTTTGAACGGAGAGAACGGAGAGAACGGAGAGATATATCCAAATATATCAAATTTCTCCATTTCACAGGGGCTATCGAGTGCTATATGAACGAAAATCGTAAGTCTAATAATAAAGAAGTTGAAATTTGCAATTTAGGTCGATTTTGACGACAATTTTGAATTGAAACATTCAAATGATCATATCTTAAAAAGTACGATTTGTACAGGGAAACTACGACCAGATTTGTGTTAAGCGGTTCAAAATCTACCAGATTAAGTCATAAAATCGATGTAAAATATTTCAATATTTTCGACTTTTTTTTTCTACCCCAATCGATAGAAATTTGAAAAATTCCTAAAATCGACATCGTTGCACCCAAAGGCTAGAAATGAGCGTTCTCTCATGTAATCGGCCTTCCTGAACTCAGATCCGTAATCAATTCGAGGCTAGAATAAATGGATTTCTTATAAAATTAGAAAAACCACTAACTTTTGATTTCTTTCAATTTGCACACTCTTGTAACTTTTGAACGGAGAGACTTATATCAAATCCAGATATATCAAATTTCACCATTTCACAGGGGCAATCGAGTGCTATATGAATGAAAATCATAAGTCTAATAATAAAAAAGTTGAAATTTGCAATTTAGGTCAATTTTGACGAAAATTTTGAATTGAAACATTCAAATGATCATATCTTAAAAAGTACGTTTTGTACAAGAAAACTACGGCAAATTACGATTTGGAAACTTGGGAAATAGAGTTTTAAAAATACTACATGTCACGACTAATTAAGTACTAGCGTAAAAAAAATTTGATTCCAAACATCGAGGTCCTGGGTTCACATCCCATCCAATGTTTTCACTTTTTTTCGTTTTTTTTTTTTTTTTAACAATAGTTAGAAATAAGAAACTCAGTAACTTTCTAATCATTTTAAAAAAACGTTTTAATTTTAATGAACCTGTCAAGAAACTAACGTAGCAAAACAAACACCACCGAAACAGGCGTTGAAATTTTCTTCACGCTAGTAGAGGAAAGTCGCCTAATTTCGGATACCCTTTTGTAATTAAATCTTAATTTTGTAAACAAATAAGATTTCTATTGACTGTGTTGCTTTAATGCATGTGTCAATATCTAAAGAAGATCATGTGTTAAATAAACAATTTTTAATACGTAAGATTTCACAAATATATTAGTTTAAACCTAAATAGAACAATACAAGTCATAAACAAAATGGGTTCCTAATTTCGGATACGGTATCCGAAATTAGGGAACTAAAAACAAGAATTCAGTTTTGTAAACAATCGTTGCAAATATATGTTTTCTTCTTATTAGCTTTAGCACAATTCTCATGTACCCATCTATAGCATCTTGCACATCTTATCCACTCTTGCCCTTGTGTATCCTCTGAGAAGAGACCGTTACAATAAAGACATTCTGCGTCTTCATTTTCTTCCTCAGCATCCATATCTGAATCATCATCTAAGATTATATCATTATCTGATATTTCTGATGAGTCACTGTCCTCGTCAAACTTTTTTTTAAGTGTTCCCCTTTTACTTCTATTTTTTGTGGTCTTGTCGTCTTTGTCGTCTCTTTTCTTAATAAACTTTTTAATTTTTAATGATTGTTTCCTCTCCTGCTCTTGCAAGCTCTCTTCTTCTTGTAAGGTGAACTTGTTATTACCCAACTAGAACCTTGATGGGTTTTTCTGCCTCTGTTAGTGTTAGATATTCCACTACATGAAGGTAGGGGACTAATATCCTGTGCTTTAACAATCTTGTTGCGTTTTTCTTCAGCTTTGGTGATTTTTACTTCAATTTGTCTTGGAGGTGTTATTTCATGTAGATCATCATCCAGATTGTCTTCAACAATTTGTGCTGGAGGCGATCTTTCTCGTTGTCTTTGAATTATAAATTCATAATCGGAAAAAATATTTCTGTTAAAAGGAAAAATTCCAGATTTGCGGAAACCATTTGTCGAAATTTCTGCAGTCGCACTTTTCAAATACGCAGGGCACATCAGTCTACAAATTTGAAATGCGGATATATTGCGGTTGGGATTGGATTTTAACCACATTTGGATTTGTTGAGAATAATATGTTTTAAACGGCGACATAAATGAAAGATCTAGCGGCTGCATTTTATGAGATGTGTGGGGTGGAATACATACAATTGTAACGTGATTTCTGCGCGCTATATCTATTACGTCAATGTTTCTTGTATGGCTGTAGTGTCCGTCCAGAATAAGGAGAACAGGATCATCTTCGGATGGTTTGACGTGATAAATAAAATGTTGTAACCATTGAGTGAAAATATGTTGTTGGATCCAACCTGATTTATGGCATGCTGCTATGGAACCGGGTGGTGCTCCGTCTAATAATTCGGCTTTCATGTTCTTTCGAGGAAAGACAAACAAGGGGGGTACGAATCCCCCAGCAGCATTCATGCACATTACAACTGTTACGAGAGCACCTCTTTCAGCCGTCGTAACAGCTCCCACCTGTTTTTTTCTTTTAGTGTGATAACTCGTCCGATTTTTGACTGAACAGTTGTAAGTAATACCTGTTTCATCTACGTTGTACACTCTTGCCGGATTGTGTCGAATTTTGTCTAAAGCCGGTTCTAAATGATCAAAGAATTTATTTACATTATCACGGGTAAAACCTTTTATTCTAGCTTTTGAAATCCCTTGAGGTTTTCTGAGCGATAAATTTGGATGCCTTTTGAAGAAATTTCTTAACCATTTCTTTCCTGCAGAACCATTCATTTCCGAAAAAGGATGACTGAGACCATTTCTTAATGCCAGTTGAAAAGCAAGTCTTCTAATGTCTAAAGTATTTAAGCCGTAAAAACGCCTGTCCATTTCTAAACAATAGGATACTAACTCTTCTTCCATTTCTTTTGAAAGTACTGGTTTTCTTCCTATAGGACGCTTAACTTGCTGCTCCGGAGTTTTATCAACTTCCTTCACATAGCCCTCCAAGGTTGACTTTGGTACTCCAAATGTCACAAAAGCCTTAAGGTATCCCATTTTCTTTTTTCTGACGGCATCAATTGCTAGTTTCATTTGATCAGGATCCCACTTCTTATGTTTCATTCCCTTCCTCGGCATATTGTTCTTAAAAATAAATTACTTTATTACCAAACTATTTAACGATTAATAGATTCCTATTTTCGGATATCCGAAATTAGGAAACTGTGGCTATCCGAAATTAGGCGACTTGCTACCTTTAAGGTTATTAAACTTTAAAACTATAAACTTTTTTTACAATTGTTTGTTTTAACCACTAAAGTTGCTTAACATAGTAATTAACTTACCTTGGGGCTGTAAATCAGCTTTATAACTATCCTAATTCGATCAAAACAAGGCTTGATTGAAAGCGCGGTAAAAAACTTCTCAATGACAGTTGGACGATATGTGCTTCTGCCACCTATGTCAACGTTGCTAAGCATTAAATGGCACATTTATAGGCTTGGTTCGTCTTCGTGCTTGCTTATAAAATTTTCTGTAAACTAAATTATTTCAAATTTGTCATATATGCCACTGTCCGAAATTGAAATTGGGCGACTTTCCTCTACTTAATCAGTCGTGACATGTAGTATTTTAAAAATTCTTTTTTCCAAGTTTCCAAATCGTAATTTGCTATGAATTTTACAACTTAATGTGCCCCTCTATTCAGTAACCCCTCTCACAGTTTCAGTTTTTACGTAATTTTACCTGGGGAGATATTAATTCCAAAATATAATTTTGCGTGCTATTTCCCTATGACCCGCCTGCCCTGGGACACCCGGTATAATCGACCTTCTTGAACTGAAATCCGTAATCAACTCGACATTGGAATAGCTAAAATTCTTACAAAATTAGAGGAACCTTTCCTGGCTGCTTCTTCCTGACTTACTTTGGTTCTAGTTGCTAGTGCGCTAATTTTGTTTGTGCAAATTTGTTCTTCTGGATGCGATAAAGAAGATTTAAAATAATACGAGAAGGAGAAAAGATTCAGATAATTTGCTTTAATGCTATCTTTATCACTACTACATAAAAAATTCCTGAAAGTGGCCAAATTTTTGTGTTAGATGTTTACATCCTATTTTTCTCAATTAATTTTTCCTTCATCAAACCACGTTGAAAATAACATAGTTAAGATAAAGAAAGACTTACGCTGTCCACCCCTTAATTTTTTCGTTATAAACATAAATTTTAGAAATTGCTTAATCGTCTGGAAAATCCTTCGCTCGTTACCAAGAAATTCTCCAGAGACGAAGGCAGGCAGGATAATCCTTTCGGAGTGAGAGCTTTTATGGTCGCTCTTTTATTAACAATGTGCGGATAAGATTAACTTTTACGATCTTTCATAAACATCAATTTACGGCTGAACAATTCAAGAAAATACGAGAAAACAGAGTCTTTTGACAAATTTGAACAGTAGATAAGTCATAAGTTTAGAAAATAATTGCAACTCATCGAATATAAAATACGAAGATAGACCTAAAGACAAAGAAAAAAATTTTACAATAACAGTACCTCTGAATATAAAAATAATAAAATTTTGCAAAACCATTACTACTTTTGTATGTAAACAGCAGAAATAAAAACAATTAAAAAAATGTGTACAGGGGTGTCTCAAGCGCAGAGTCTGCTAAGTGAAAATAGTCCTAACTTTTCTGTATGTACCATTTTCAATTTTTTACCCTGAGATTTTAAATATCTAGAGTTTTCTACATAAGAAAGGTAAGGTTTGTTGAATACCGATAGGATACACCGTTTCTTAGCCAAATCGATTTAAAGATTTTGTTACACGGCAGGTATTGCGAATGACATTTATACATACCTACAAAAATAATAATGGTCGGGCAAAATTTTATTATTTTTATTCATCATTGTTTATCATTATTTTACCTTGATTGGCTTTGATGATATTCACTGCAAACCACTAACAGAGGTTTACCTACCTTTAGAGGGCTCTACGAAGAATTTTTAGCTGCATGTTTATAGACACTTATGTTTTTTATTGTAGTCAGTAAAATATTGCAAATTTTTTTGAAGACAACCTGTACTTATAGGTACATTATACAAAATTTTTCGATTTCTAGTGCAGAAGCCGAGCGAAGCTTTAGCTTTAGACGATTAAAGGCAATAAAAACTTACACTAGAAGCGCGATGTCAACATACCTATAAGTAATGTAATTTAGGAATTTTAACGATAATAGAAACAAAATGGTAATTGTTTACAATGCCCACTTCTCGCCTTTTGCGGTGTTTTTTTTTGGAAACCATCGTGAAACATCATTATGATGCCATTTGAAGCATTGAAATGATAAATAATTTTATGCAAAATTTATAGATGAAGATGTGCTAGGGCAAGGAAAATAAGAGTAGGTAAAAATAGAAGTGATTTGCACAAAAAAAGATATTGATTTCCGTAATATAAATGTTATCGAATGCTTTGCTGTAATTGGCTTTTTGAAAATCCAGAAGTAAACAATAACCGACAAAAATTGTTAAAAAATATAAATTTTGAAAAAGTTATTAATGCGTTTAAAAACTTGAAACATATTAGAAATTCAATGAAAATAAGAGCTTCTCAAGTCACCAAAATCTGCCGACCAATGATAACCACCCTTGCTCCAGGTGCAGGGCATTAGTCGTCAAACCCTCCAATCCCATCTCGGTACTTACCCTCCACCAATTGGAAGAGGGTTCTGTGTGGGGCTGGTTATTATTTAAGGGCCGAATTTTCGAGCAAATTTTTATAACGCCCTTCGTTCGCTTAGCGAGACAAGTGTGTTAACGTGTTCTCAACGTTTTTTGGTGCAATTTGTTTACATTTTGTTCTTCATAAAACCGCGATTGTTATTACATATCTTATCATAAATCCCGACCAGAGACGCAGCGAATCGGTCAGCAACAATAAGGTAGTTTCACGTGAGACAATCTTGGCCGGCTTTTTCCAAACATGGCAAGTTTGCCAATTCCGGAAATTCCGGAAATGACTAGCACAAGTGACCAGCCACTTAACCTGGACCAGGATGAGACTTCTTCCCGGAGCGCATCGGAGGCTTCTGGATCTCACTCGGTTAATAGCTGGACAATGCTTAAAACCTCTGGATATTACATCAAGAGCAAGACAGCCTCTGGATCTGACATGAGCGAGACAACCACTGGACCTGACACGAGCGAGACAACCTCTGGATCTGACAGCAGTGAAATCTGGACATCGGTTGCAGCTTCTGAGGACCTCGAGGTAAATCAAACTTTACTTTATTTGGTTTTTTAATAACTAACGATGCGCAGTTTTTTTGGCAAATTCTTTTTTTGTAATTAAGAGTCCTCCTCACCCGATGGCAACCTTGAGCGTTTTTGACGTATAGGTATATGCAAATTGCAAATCGGTCAAACAAAAATAATCACAGCTCAAGCTTCGACGCGAAGTAATAAGTTTGCGGTTATTGATTTATTTGGAGTTGCATTAAGTTTGGTTAGTTTACGGTGCAAAAATTTGCCAATTGCCTATCCATGATTGGGGGTGCGGTAATTAATGTTTTTACATAATTTTTTTTAGTTGCTTTCCTGAAACTATTATCTACAATTTGATCACGACTTTTAATAGAGAAGTTTGTAGTTCCAGAGATATTGCCAGATAAAAGTTGAACTCAATTTTAGCTAAAACATATAAAACATAATAATAAATAAACTGTAATTGTGCCTTGCTCATACCGGGTGTTTCAACAAGAACCGCCGGTGCCAAATTGCGTATTTCCAATAGAGTCAAAAATTTGAAATTTTGCAGAAATAAACTTTAATGAATGCGAAACAATGTGGCGTCATTGTTTGGCCCATAATTAATTCCATACGCCGTCGGGACGCCATAAAGTGCTTTTTCAGAAATTTTCAATATATTTTTTTATTGTTATTATGTTCGTAATACCGCCAGATATACGTTTCTGTTGTTAAAAATTTGAAATTTGTAGTTGAAGTATCGCTAATTGTGTTTTTAAAAAGTTCGCGGGATTTTGACGAATTTATGACACGGCTGCTTTATTGAAGCAGCCAAATTTCGTGACAAAAACCGCCTAAACGGTTTGGTCATTTATAACTTAAAAGCGGTATTTACTCAAAGATCTTTGCAGTACAGAGACCATCATAAAATCTAATGTGGTTACCGGCAAACTGATGACTAGGTAAAGGGCCACACAGCTGTCATGCTGTCAATCAAAAATTCCTTCAGCGCTGAAATTTAAAAATCCATGTAATTTAATAACGGTTTGATATAAAAATATTTTAATTACTCGTTATCAATCTTGGAGGTCGTGATCATGAGCTTAAAGACAAAGAGATGAAGTGAATATTTCGATATGAAATCGCGATCGAAAGTAAAAACTCACGCGGTTTAAAAAAGGAAAAAAACGATAATGTCATCTTGTAGTGCATTAATTATAGTTTATTTCTGTCAAATTTCAAATTTTTAACTCCATTGGGAATACGCAATTTGGCAACGGCGGTTCTCGTTGAAACACCCTGTACTAGATATTTCAAATAAAACCGTTTACCTTCTAACGTGCCTATAGGGGAGCGAGGGGCTAGTTGTAACAATTTTAACAAATAATTATATATCTTGAAATGTATTGGCTAAATTACTACTAACTAAACTTTGATTGATACTCTAACTATTCTTCTATTAAGTCAAATCGAAAAAATATCAAATCTACAGGTAACTCTTTTAAAATTAATTTTTTTTTTTAAAAAAGGAAGTGTTACAACTTACCCCGTGGTTGGGGCTAGTTGTAACAACAATAAAAAACAAAAATGTGACACCTTCAATCGTTTAATTATTTCACATCTTGGATCATTTTGCTTCGTTTACAACAAAAACTAACTAGGTATTTCTATAATATGTAGTTTTTATAAAATAATTAACTGAAACATACTTTTTTTATAATCAACAAATTAAAGATTTAAGTTTTTAACTATCTATCTTATTTTGTACTTATGTACTACTATAGGTACTTATATATCAACATGGCACTTTATAATCACAGTAGGTAAATTAAATTATATACCTCCAAATTAAGTCTTGTAATTATCTCTTAGTTATACCTTACATGTTACAACAAACCCCGAGGTTTGGTTACAACTAGCCCCTAGGTACAGTTCTTAAGATTTATCACGATAACTATTAAATCAACTTAGTAAGTGCTTAGTAATCTCGAAAACTGTTACACAACATCATAAATAGTTATATTTTAGCATCAAATAAAATACATAAAGCTCCATTTAGTCGAAAAGAGTAAAGCTAACCAAAAATTTACGAAAATAAAATTATAAGTTATCTGTCAACAAGAAAGCGTTTGCACGCACTCGCCACTGCGCCGCCTGGCGGGACACTGGCTGTGATAGAGTCGTGTGGCGCGGTATAATTTTAAGATTAGGTAAAAAAAATCGTAAATAAAGTTTAAATTCCTATTGAAAAAGGTCTGTTACTACTTACCCCTGTTACAACAAGCCCCGCGCTCCCCTACCCGTTTAGAGGTTCAAGGTAGAGAGGTGCCTTAATGAAATTGACTTAAAAAATGTTGTTAGTCAAAAAAAATCCAACTCAAAATATTAACAGATTTGAAATGTTGAATTAATTTTAACCTACCATTCAGATTTATTTATTTATTAATTTATTTTATATTTTCAGATTGTCCATAGTGAAGATTCGGAGGAATGGAAGGTCCATCGTTCAGAAAAAATGCATTGTAAAAACTGCGACAATACAGTTATAAAAGTATCTTGTCTCGAATGCGAAGAGGTGTTTTGCAAAAATTGTATCTTGGATCACATTGACAATTGTGGCGATTCAGAAGATGACATCGTGAGAACCCCAACGATGGATTCTCGAAAACCACGATTATTCATAACTAATGATCCTTGTTTGGTAAGTAATAGTTAGGCGTAAAAATAAACTTTTGCTTGGTGCAATGTTAAAACAAATTTTTTTTATGACTCTTTTTAATTTGTGTTTGTTTTTTGTTCAGCCGCACCTGACGAAAGAGATTTTGTGCGAATGCAAGTCCGGTCTACCAACGTCGTTACGTTGCATCACTTGCGATAGCTTTGCGTGCAACTCTTGCAGCAATCCCCACAAAAATTCTTCCCACGCCATCTACCATTTCGATGACCAAACCATTGAAAACGCTCTAGATGATGCCAAATTAATCAAAGACATTTTTAAACCTGTAAGTAGTACAAGACATTTTGATAACGTAGAAATAAAAATTGATTTACCTTATTTTATTTTTAGCGACAAGATAATACATCTGAATTAGCTTCTGACCTACTTTCTATCTGGAGTAACATGAATTTCGCTTTAACATCTAAGATGGAGGTGGTGAAGGAACTGATCAAAGATGTCATGGATAGGATCCAAACGACAACAAGTTCCACGCACACATATATCCCATTTCAAATTGCCATGATCTACAAAAGGTAAGTTTTTTGAAAATTGTTTTTTTCAAATTTTTTTTTTAACTCTTGATTTTTTTATTAACAAGTTCAAGTCACGTTTCCTTTTATTCCAAACTCAATTGAACGTTAATTGCCGATTTAAAGATTTAAGCCTGTTATCGTCAAATCGCTACTACCAGACATTGCTGTCGCGAGCCATTTAACATATTGTCAAAAATTTTGATACGGGTCTGGTAGCTCGAAGTCAAAGTCGGGCAATTGTTAAATTTTAACGTCTCGTTTCGTTGCAGGGAACACGAAGTTCTGAACCGAGGGCAAGCTAAAATAGAAAAACTCTTAAAGCATTACGCGGCTACTCGCCTGCAGAATCTACATCGTCGCCGCGCAAACTTTGAATGGATCTTGAAGCACTTCCAGTATCTCCACACTTACCTCAATACAAGTAATCCGAACGTCTTCGATATCCATATCAGCCTCTACAATAAAAATAATCGCAGTCAACTTAGAAGATTAGTTTGGAAAGTAAGAACTGAGGCGGACTGGCTTTCGCGCCAGATCGATCATAACATCGAAGAGAAGAACCTTCGGTTCATCCCCAATCTTCACAACCAATCCAGTATAAAGTATTTAGGGCAGTTCACCGAAAACGACAAAACTCCGCATCTTTACGAACCCCCGCTTCCCGAGCACCGCCCCATTTACGGTCTAGAACCCGCCGTGAAAGTTACCAAAAGGTCCTTCCTCAACATGCCACGTCTAATTTTCTCGAAAGTTTTTAACCAACCGGCCCATCAATTAAGCAATCCTTGGGGGATTTGCTGTGATTCTGAGGGTAATTTCTACGTGTCCGACCAAGAAAACCAATGCGTGCAAGTCTTCGACCTTCTCGGCAGTTTCGTCCGCGTTATCGGCTTGGAACGTTTGCAACGACCCGCTGGAGTTGCCATCCATCCTGGAAACTATCTCTTGATTGTCGACCAACTAATGTGCCAAGTTCTCGTCTTCACACTTGAGGGAAAGTTCGTGGAGAGTTTTGGACAGAAAGGCACTGGAGACGGCATGTTTATGCACCCGGAAGAAATTGCTGTCAATGGTGAAGGCTTGATGGCTGTGACCGACATCGAAAACGGCACTGTTCAACTTTTCCGAAGCGGAGGCATTTGTGCCAAAGGCATTTATGTCGATCACGTTAACATGGGGGGGGCTCCAACCGAAGAGGTGCTCTTAACCAATCCTCGAGGTGTCGCCTTCACCCCCGATAACACTCTCTTGATTACGGATTATAACAATAATGTTCTTATTCAATACTCTTTAACCGAAAAAATCGGCACGCGTAAGTGGGCATATGAGGGCACGGATATTGAAGAATTCTGGGGAATGAAAAATATCGTCGTTGATGATAACGGCAATATGGTGATGATTGACCATAAGAACAATCGCGTCAAAGTTTTAGCGCCTGACTTCGGACTCCTGTTCCACGTCGGAAACAAAGCTTCCAATGAGCTTCAAATCAAGGATCCCAGTGGAATCGCTTTGACGCCTTGGGGAGAAATTGCGATTGTGGATCGGGAGAACAACCGCATCCAACTATTCCATTGAACTAAGAACTATTAGTTTTGCATGACTCAAAAAGTACTATTATTATGTATAGAATTGTCGTTTTTTTCACATTTTTATAGAATTGTTATTTTTATTTTTCTATTCTAGCTTAATTGAATTAATTCAAGAAACCAAATAAAGCAATTTTTTAATTGTATGATTATGAACTGACTGAATAATCCTAATTCCTATACCAATTATTGTTCCCATTTATTGCAACATTCCGAGGTAAAACATATTTACTTATTGGCTGACATGCTTCATTTTTCTAAATAATAAAGCGGCATTCATTACCATTATTTTCCTAAAGTTGTAAAAGCCTGATAACTATGATAGTTACGCCAAAAAAAATTAATTTGCAATCGTGCACTTGTCCACGCTCCCTCTCTCCAGCTGCAGCTACAGCAGCCAAATAATGCTTATTTTTGTGGAAAATAAACGGGTTTAAAGTGTACTGGTGGACATTTTCTTTGCAGTCGGCTGCACAGATAAAAAGCAAATATTGCTTGTTGTCAGCCACATAAAAATTTGGCGGAAGTGCATTTATCTTATTTTGATCTAAAGAAGCTGCCTTTAGTCCATGCTTACACCCTTACGTAACTCAAGACCCTGTGGAATCTTTTGTAAATACATATCTAGTTTAGATGACTTCTGACATTTTTAAGAAATTCTTGGTGCATATGGCAGAAAAATGCTTATTCTGTAAAAGTCAATATGCGGAAATGCTTTTTTTACAAATATTTTTGGGGAAAGAAAAGCATAGAAAAAAGTTGAATTCATGAATTTTGTGTTGCCTATCCTCTATTGGTTCCATTGGTTCTTCTTGCCCTAAGACATTAGTAAAATTACAGAATAGGTTAAAATAAGCCTCTTCCTACCATTTCCAGCAAAAATTTTTTGAAAATAGCAGAAGTCATCTAAACTAAAATTGACCGAATCTTTAAATAATTGTTTTGGTAACATAAGGGCCATCACTAGTTTGCCCCAAGTGGATCATTTACCTTTTGGATTATCTCTTTCCAAACTACATTAGTGAAATCAAGGATCATCCCATAATTGATTTTAAAAGTTTGACTCCCTTCATTTAGGTGGAGTGCAGTACACCGTCCATGAAATGCCGCATCTACTCCAAATCTGTAGAGAAAACACCTCAACTTCTTAGCGCAGCATGTCTTCTCCAAGTTGTTGGTATTTTCTGTACTTAGTATAAGTTTAATATCTTAACACAAGTTATTGTTGCATTCGAAGGAAATTGTGAGAGGTCGCTTTGTTTATTTGTTGTTAAATTCATATTTGTAATTTTTTTTGACTGTTTGGTTTGTATAATAAACGATATTCTAAAATTTAATTAAAATGAGTGACTTAAGGGGGAAAGAGTTAATATTCTTCTTATGTTGACATCATTATCCCATATTAACAAATAATTGACTTGGATAAGGTAGGTGTCGATAAAGAAGATATCTAGTGGTTGGCAGATCAGTGCTGCCGCTTTAGTAGTACGATAATTGTAGGTACTAAATCTAGTTAACTAGAAAAAAAGTACTTTAATAAAAATTCTTTAATTTCAGTTGTCTCATAACTTAAAATCGACGATAATCAAATTCGGTTCATCGATTGTCATCGATTTTAAGTTATCAGACACCTAAAATTAATTCATCCTCAAGGCTAACAGCGAAGTCGATACGAAGCATTTAGAGGAGTTCACCGAAAACAGCCCCAGCACTGTATCGTACCCTTTCAAAATCTCCCGATTTTCGTCGTAAAAATTTTCAAGATATCTTTTCATAATATGTCACGGATAATATTCTCAAAAGTTGATGAGCCATCCTCGAAAAGTTGATCTGATCTGAGGGTGAGTTTATGTACCCGAAAAAAATGGCGGTCAATACTAAAGGTCTGTGACCGACATCGAAAACACTTCTATTGTACAACTTTTCCGAGGATGTTATTTTGAGATTTGCTACATCCGAAAATGTGGTCAAAATTATGGGGGGTGTTAAAGGCTTAGGTACTGAAAAAGAGCGATCGCCATCGCGGGATGGTGATTGATCATAAAAACTGTTGCGTCAAAGTTTTAGTATCCGTTCTAATCCGGACACGGAACTTCCAACGAGTTTCATATCAAAGCTCAGATGATCAAGGATCAAGGATTCTAATGAAATCACTTTGCTTTTTGGGGAAAATTGCGATTGTCGTTCTCTCAGAGTGTCCTTGAAACTTTAGAGAGAAGAAAGATCCTGGGACACAATAGATGTCAGCTGGTCCAGCTGATAATATTATTCGCTCTTTTCTTTTTTTCTAAAAGAATCTTTCTATGGAACGTTATAAACCCCGTTCAGATTTGTTGCAAATCTGCAAAAAACTTTAACGTAGCAAAACCAAATCAAGGTTCTAATAGCAAATTCGCCGAATTTCCAAGATCATAGAGCACGCTGTACGAAAACAAATAGCAGTCATTAAAAACGCATCTTCCTTCTCAAATGACCTTGAAGACACTTGCAAAGTTAACACCGAACAGGGCAAGAAATTTTAGGTCGGTACACCCACGTCCGTAATTTTTGGATGAGGTTTAATTTTTGTCTTTATTTTTGGAAGATTTTGCTAGCTCAGACGACAAACTATTGTCAGCATCAATTTCTTAAGCTCGATTCTTCGTTAATGCTACCAAAGAATCCAAAGATTTGCTTTCTGCATTTGCAAAATCTGCATAAAGTTAAGATAAAAATCAACTCTGTTTTCGAAGTTATGAACGTGGGTGTACTTAACCGTCGCATTCCACCACCCAAAGCGTGACGGGGTCGTAAAGCGCCTTATGATGGTCAACAACGAAAAATGACCGAAAGTCTCGGTACCGCTGTCAGCTGTTGCCAATTAAAAACCCAACTATTTCTAAATTCTAGTTTATAGACCTGTCCCAGGTCCCAGCTTTACTGCATTGGTCGTTTCTTAGAAAAGTATAGAGAAAGGCATCAAAGGTTTTATGCCGTAAGCTCCAAAACAAATTTTGTCGAGACGGCTACTGTAATTGCAATTGTTTTTTTGCAGCTTCCGATGACTCACGAAAATTGTTAAAATATTCATTACATCACAAAATACACAAAATTGCAAAAAAGTAGATATGGACCAAAACATAACGAGTGGACCAACTCACTTCGAACCAGCAACAAGATTTATTTGCGGAAGGTTTTGGTTCATTGTTTGTTTGTTGGAGTTGGGAGTAACGATTTTCGTCTTGGAATGTTTATGACCAACGATAAGATAGTGAATCAATTCTTTAATTCAATATTATTTCTAGCGAAATAGTACTTAAGTCATTAAGACAACTGTATTAGTATTGATTTTTGAGATTTCTTTTTGCTTTATACGAATAGTTCAAACGTTTTGTTTGATTCTTAATTGACACATCGCACTTCAATCCTTAATTATCTTCTAATCTATACAGGGTGGGGCAATAGTGCGCCCGAGTTCGATAGCTCGAGTTCTATGATAGGTAGAAATTTGATTTAAAAACACAGATAAACTAGAGAAAGAAGTCTATAACCGGAAATTATTTTTGAACTTACAGGATGAGCCAAGACAATTATACAGGGGCAAGTGAGAGTTTTTTAAATGGAATGTAGTGTGTAAAAAAAGATATTTCGAAACCTTTACCTAGACTCTTTTCAATCCAATATTATTGTTGACTATTTTCAAACCACTTGGGTGTAGCGATTTTTCTTGTTCAAATAATGACATCTCTAGATGCATGTTAAAGAAATCACTACTGCCACAATAATTACGGCTTCTAAGAAAAAATTATGTAAAGACTACTTAGAAAACATCTGTGGAATGTCTTTGATCCGTTCTAACTTTTAAAAAATTATACAGGGTAGCTAAATTTAATTTTTCAATTTAGAACTTTTTAAATTTAATTTTCTCCATTTCTTCAAATAGAACAGCCTGTATATTTTTTAACGATATGATGTAGAAACTAAAGACGAACATTTTTTGTATGCGCACCCCTATGGCTATTTGTATTATTTGTAACCATTTTCGAGATATCGCCAAATAATTACAAAATTTAAGAATAATCCTAAAAAATTAGATCGTTTTCCAAATAACTCGGCAAAAAACTTCAAATGTTTCAAAATAGACAGAAAAATGACAACTGACGACAGGTAACTGCGATCAATGTGTATTTCTTGTCGGATAATATAAAATGCAAAAAATGATCAAGATACAAACATAAAGTAAACTTACTAAAAAAACTTATGCTGTTTTTATAAACAGAACATCTGGAGCACTTATTACAATTTTATGTGTCGAGTAATTTGAAAAACAATCTAATTATTTAAGATTATTCTTGATTTTTGTAATTATTGGGCAATAAATCGAAAATGGTTACAAATAGTCATAGGGGTGTACATACAAAAAATGTCTGTATTTAGGTTCTAAATCATACCGATAAAAAATATACAGGTGTTCTATGTAAAAAAATGGAGAAAATTAATATCAAAAAGTTCTAAATTGAAAAATTAAATTTAGCCACCCTGTATAATTTCTCAAAAGTTAAAACGGATCAAAGACATTCCACAGATGTTTTCAAAGTAATCTTTACATAATTTTTTCTTAGAAGTTGTAATTGTGACAGTAGTGATTTTTTTAACATGCATCTACAGATGCCATTATTTGAACAAAAAAAAATCGCTACATCCAAGTGGTTTGGAAATAGTCAGCAATAATATTGGATTGAAAAGAGTCTAAGAAAAGGTTCTGAAAAATCTTTTTTATACACCACATTTTATTTAAAAACCTCTTACTTGCCTCTGTATAATTGTCTTGGCTCACCCTGTATGTTCAAAAATAATTTCCGGTTATAGACTTCTTTCTCTAGTTTATCTGTGTTTTTAAATCAAATTTTGGTCATTGTTATTTCAAAAAACTAATTACACCAACGCATTCGTCACCATGTATACATTACGAAAATCAATATCTTTTCTTGTGCAAACTACTTTTATTTTTACTCATTTTTCTTGCCCTAGCACATCTTTTTTTTTCCTATAAATTTTGCATAAAATTATTTATCATTTGCACAACATTTCATTGCTCAAAATGGCATTCTAATAATGTTTTACGATGGTTTCCAAAAAAAACAGCACAAAAAGCGAAAAGTGGAAATTGTAAACAATTACCCAAATTTCTACCTATCATAGAACTCGAGCTATCGAACTCGGGCGCACTCTTGCCCCACCCTGTATACCAAATATATTTATAATTAATTTCATAAAATAGCGTTGACAGAGCGGAATTGGACAGTCTCTTGGTCCGGTACGCCACTGCTTCCGGTGCAATTCAGGTACAGCTTCTTTGTTTACAAACAACACGCCAGTTGGTCTTGGCGACCTAAAACTCTCTCCAGGAAGATTTGTAAAGTAAAATTTTTCGAGAAAATCGACCACCCGCCACCCCATCCTTGGAATGTCAGAACTGGCCGTACTTGCGGCAGTAATAATTGAACCCAAACAGGGTGGTTTCTACCTGTCGTATGCAAAACCTGGCTTTCTCCCTCAGCTGCGTTTACGGTTGAAAAGGAAAAAACCGAGCACCATCATCGTCTTATCTCCACCGTTTGTCGTTTTTCGAGCTAATCAGTACAAAAACTAATTCAATTATCATAGATCAAGTTTGCTCTTCTAACTTGACAGGAAGCGGCTTCACGTGACTGGCGATCCTTGGATGAGACGAATAGACACAATTTCATTATATCTCATCATACTAACATTTGCCTTTGTTTCGGACCAATGACAACATTGACATGATTCGAAACAAATGTGCATCATCTCTTGACAGTTTTCTAAAGGAAAAAGTTCTATTGGTGAATTAAAACCGAGATATCCTTGTTTGAATTTGGGGTGGTTTCTGAGATTGAACAATGCAAATCTGACGCACCAAGCTCGCAGCTTCTCGCCCCTTTGGTACAGGCAAGCAGCGTTACTCTTATACCCGAGTATACCTAGTTTCACAAACCCCCGATCTGCCACCCTTATGTACCGGTGAAATAAGGTCGAGAAAAATCAGGATTTTTTCAGTTTCTTTTGCAAGTGGCTGTACGCGAATGCCGTTCACAGCCATAGCGCTGTTCCCATTTGCTAGTGCAGAAAGAGAGAGAGAGAGAAAGAGAGCGAGCCTGCAACAACCGCTCTCATCCCCCAACTCTCAAATCAAAATTATTTCAGTTCAGTTCAGTTTTCCGTCGTTCGTGGTTCGTTGTTCGTCGTTCGCAAATCAAATTCACCTTTAGTTCAGTAAAGCGCTTGAAGTAACTGAGAAATTTTGTTACAATTTTTTCCAGACTTCAAAGTTAGTGGTGTTCTTTTAGTGATTTAGATTTTGTGCAAGAAATCTATAAAGATGGATGAAGAACCAACCTTTAATGCAATTATGTGGCATTACCTCAACCAAGCAATTCGAGAACTCTCATTGAGGGGTCAATTACCGGAGGAACCGGAGTCTAGAGATAAGGAAGAGGCGAACTCAGAAGCGAATTTCAATGAGAATTTAGAAGGGAAGTTAGAAGAAAAACTAGAAGAGAAGCTAGAGAAGGGACTAGAAGAGGAATTAGAAAAAAAACTAGAAGAAAAGCTAGAGAAGGGACTAGAAGAGGAGCAAAGAGAGGGACTAGAAGAGGGTTACGAAAATCGTTACGATCAGAGTTACAAAGAGAGTTACGAAAGGGGTTACAAAGACTATTTAGAAAGAGAATTTGAAGGGAAGTTAGGAAAAGAGTTAAAAGAAGAGTTAGAAGGGGAATTAGAAGAAGAGGTGGAAGAGGAGCTAGAAGAGAAAGTGGAAGAAGAGGTGGGAGAGAAAGGAGAAGAAGAAGAAGTGGACGAGGAGTTGCAAGAGGAAGTGAAAGAAGGACTAAAAGAGGAGTTACAAGAAGAGTTAGCAGAGGATTTAGGAAGGGAGCAAGAAGAGGGACTAGAAGAAGGTTACGAAAATGATTACGAAGAGAGTTATGATGGGGGTTACGAAGAGGGTTGCGAAGACGATTTAGAAAAAGAGTTAGAAGAAAAGTTAGAAGAAGAGTTAGAAGAGGAGTCAGAAGAGGAGTCAGAAGAGGAGCCAGAGGAGGAGTTAAACGTGGCATTAGAAGAAGGTTACGAAGAAGAGTTTGAAGAGGGTTACGAAGATGGTTGCGTAGAAGAGATAGAAGAACAATTAGAAGAGGAAATAAAAGAGGAATTAAAAGAGAGTTTTGAAGAGAGCGTAGAATCGAGTTCAGAGAAAAGCTCATCTGAGGAGAGCTCATCGAACAAGGATTTTGACTTAACAGGGTTTCCCGCGTGGTTGAGGCAAATTAGAAATGAATTAATTAATGCAGGCGTTGATCAATCCGTCATAGAAAACAGGTTAGAGCAACTTGCTGCACAAGAAACTACAACGGAGGCATCTTACTTCGATTTTCACTTAGCAGGGTTTTCCAGGTGGCCGAGGCGAGATAGAAATGTTAGAATTAATGCAGACGTTGCTCAATCCGTCTTAGCAAACAAGTTAGAGCAACTTATTGCACAAGAAACTACAGAGCAACTTGTTGCACAAGAAACTACAGAGCAACTTGTTGCACAAGAAACTACAATGGAAGCACCTTGCTTCGATTTTGACTTAGCAGGGTTTCCTGGGTGGCCGTGGCGAGGTAGAAAGATGGAAATTAATGCAGGTGTTGATCGATTTGCGTCACCACCCGTCTTAGCAAACAGGTTAGAGCAACTTGTTGCACAAGAAGAGCCCTCAGAAGAAGAGTTAGAAGAAGAGTCAGAAGAGAAGTCAGAAGTGGAGTTAGACGTGGCTTTAGATGAAGAGCTAGAAGAGGGTTACGAAGAAGAGTTTGAAGAGGGTTGCGAAGAAGAATTCGAAGAGGGTTACGAAGAAGAGTTCGAAGAGGGTAACGAAGAAGAGTTCGAAGAGGGTAACGAGGAAGAATTCGAAGAGGGTTACGAAGAAGAGTTCGAAGAGGGTAACGAAGAAGAGTTCGAAGAGGGTAACAAAGAAGAGTTCGAAGAGGGTAACGAAGAAGAGTTCGAAGAGGGTAACGAAGAAGAATTCGAAGAAGTTTACGAAGAAGAGTTTGAAGAGGGTAACGAAGAAGAGTTCGAAGAGGGTAACGAAGAAGAATTCGAAGAGGGTTGCGAAGAAGAATTCGAAGAGAGTTACGAAGAAGAGTTTGAAGAGGGTAACAAAGAAGAGTTTGAAGAAGAATTCAAAGAGGGTTACGAAGAAGAGTTTGAAGAGGGTAACGAAGAAGAGTTTGAAGAAGGTTACGAAGATGGTTGCGAAGAAGAAATAGAAGAGGAAGTAAAAGAGGGTTTTGAAGAAAGCGTAGAAGCGAGTTTAGAGAAAAGTTCATCGGAGGAGATCTTATTCCCAGAAACCACAATGGAGACACCTTGCTTCGATTTTGACTTAGCAGGGTTTCCCGGGTGGCCGTGGCGAGGTAGAAAGGTAGAAATTAATGCAGGCGTTGATCAATTTGCGTCACCATCCGTCTTAGCAAACACTTTAGAGCAACTTGTTGTACAAGAAGAGCGCTCATTGCCGCTTGGCGAAGTATCGACGTCTCCATTACTTGACGAGTATGATAACTGCTCGGAGACCTTATCCGACTCTGATGACGACTCTGACGGATTTGTTCATCTAGAGTACGAAGAATCTTTTGTTCTGGTTAATAATAATGAAGAAGAGTTAACTGTTGACGAGCATTATTATCCTTTGGCTGAAGAAGTCAACATGATAGATAAGCAGTAATCCCTAGTTGCTAGGGCATCCCGGGTTTAGTAGCTAAAGAACAAAAGGTATGTTCTTTAGTTTTCAATTTTAAATCATTGCCATAAGATTTGTATTAAAATTCTTTGTTTCATTAGTGTTATTTCGTTTCAGATTCTTTCTCAGGTGCCTTCCAAATTTAAACTGGGAAGTTGCGGCCGATTGACCGCTAATGACTCCTCAACCCAAATTGGAGATTTCAGATACAATCAATTTTTTATGGCCGGTTTCACAAACGCAGTTAGGTAATGGTTCATTAACGGTTGATTAACTTTTTTCTAATTTTATTACTACTTTGATTGCAATTCTTAAGGTGTTCGATAGACATTAACATTGTTATATCTCATATTTTTAAAAATCTACGGATAACCCTTTAAAAAAAATTTAACGGCTTTTTAACAAATGACTAAACCAACATTACGTTAATGTTCATTTGTGAAACCGGGCATTAGTGTTGTAAATATATAATTAGTTGTAAATAATATTTTTATAATATCTTTAAGATTCTGAACTACACCTACCGTGTTAAACAATTTTTACATCTAGATTATTCTTCTTTTTTATTGTGTATTGTGTATTTGCTTATAAATTTTTTTTTACTTACATGTAAGCTTGTGAAATAAAACTTTCTAAGGAATTTTTTTTACTTTTTTTCTTCTCTTCGGCTCTTTGATCTTACCTCGTGACTTCGACTGAATTATTTTTGCCTCTTTTTTATATTTTACTTACTTATTAATTATAGTTATCTTTGTTATTCATTTTAGTCTAATTCTAAAAACTTACAAGTTAGAGCTTTAAATAATTGTTCACCTTATTAAGGGTAAATATTCGAGTTGTGTGCCTGTGATTTGGAAATTCTAATCACAATTTAAAATTTAAATAATTGCCATAAAAATTGAGAACAATAATTTATCTGATTTGAAAAGTCGGTATTTGTGAGGCAATTTTTTAGCGCGCCGCCCCTGCCCTGATTTAAGAAATTCAGAATCTAGGGTAAAACGCAATATCCCTACATTTACCCGCCAAACCAAACTGTCAAACTAACCTCAATTCAATTTTAACAAGTCAACAAGTGGTTTTGTGTTTGTTGCCCAAACTTTGTCTGGTCTCTTTTATTTTTTGAAAATGGAGAACCCAAGAACTCCAAATCGTCGCATTACTCGTTTGTCTCACCTTCGAGATTCCGTTAAAAGGAATCTCAACAGTTCCTTCGGTGAGAGCCCCGAAAAAGCCGACGGGCAAAACGCTCCCAAAGACAGAAATATCACTCTGGTTATTAACCAGAAAACGCAAACTTGTCGCTTTAAAAACTTTTTCTACGAATCCGTTTCCGACTCGGACAGCGACAATGACAAGAAACTGATCGTAACCGGCAAGCGAACAACGAGAACACCCGTTAAATACTCAGCAGACTTTGAGGTGTCTCCGAAGAAAGTTGCGAGACATAAAACGCCAGTCAAGAAATTGGACAAAAATTTTGAGGCAAAAACTCCGAAAATTACAGTGTTGAGAGAAACGCCTGGGAGCCGAATCAAGCAAATTAGAAATGAGTTTTCTACCCCAAAAACCAACACGCCGAAGGGTACCCCGAGAAGCCGATTAAAGTTAATTAGAGAAGGCGTAATCACTCCAACTATGGCGTCTAGAGGTAAAGCAGTGGAGGCTGATACAACTCCACTAATGAAGGCCAGGACCCAGTTGCATGTATCTTTTGTTCCGAAAAACTTGCCTTGCCGCGAAAAGGAATACGAGGACGTACTTCATTTTCTTAAAGGAAAACTGTTTGATAAATGCGGAGGGTACGTGCAAATTTTTCTTTAAAACATTGATTAATTTGATTCATAACAAGGCGAAAACCGATTTATTACGTATTAGTTTATTGCTGCAATTATTATTTTACTACTAACGGGCCGCAAAATCACTGTACTAGCTGGCGAGTTGTAAAGTATTCTTTACAGCCCCCTCATGTTACTTTTCTAACTTTAGCGTTAAGAAAATTAATTTATTTGGCAGCGGGTGTAAATTTTAACTTTCGACCCTTGATACGTAAATAACTACTGTTTTATTTTTTAGGTGTATGTACATATCTGGAGTTCCCGGAACCGGCAAAACCGCCACTGTTACTGCTGTAATTAATTATCTTTCGCAATGTTCGAAAAGTCGAGAGGTGCCCCAATTTGAGTTTGTTAGCGTGAACGGGATGAAATTGACTGAACCTAGACAAACTTATGTTGAGGTAAGATTAAGAGGGGTCGTGTAGAGATTTCAGTTAATTATTTCGTAAATTACAGATTTTGAAACAGTTGAGTGGAAAAACTGTTGCTTGGGAGCAAGCGCAGGGGATGTTGAATGACCGGTTCACCAAGAAGTCCAAGAAAACGCAGTTGCCAGTCATTCTTCTTGTTGATGAAGTAACGATTTTTATTCGCCCTCTTGTCTTCTCCATTCTTTAAAGTTTTTTTCTCTGAACTATTTGTTCTTTCCTGATGTTGTGATTAGAACTAATGGTAAAATCATAATAAGAAAGATTTCTTTCTTATTATGATTTTACCATTAGTTCTAATGATTTTCAAGTCCCCTTTTTTTTATTTATGTTCAAATTTTGTTCCACAGTTATTTGTCTTTTTTGTGCTTTCTCTTCTTCGTTTTCTTTAGTCTCCGATTATAAAATTATTTTTAATTGCAGCTGGATATCATCTGCACAAAAAGACAAGACGTGGTCTACAACATCTTGGACTGGCCCACTAAAGCTAATACTCAGCTAATAGTAATCACGATAGCCAACACTATGGATTTACCAGAAAGGTAAATCGCTATTTAAACACAATTTTGAGTCTTGATTTAACTTTTTCTTATCTCTCCTAGATTATTGATGAACCGCGTTACCAGTCGCCTGGGATTAACTCGCCTAACTTTTCAAGCCTACACCCACAAACAATTACAAGAAATCGTAACAAAGCGCCTCACGGGCACCAACAGTTTTAATCCAGACGCCATCCAGTTGGTAGCAAGGTTAGCCGATTTGTCCCTTATAACAACAACAACAAATTTTTTTTTTTTTTTTTAGAAAAGTTGCTTCAGTTTCCGGTGACGCCAGACGCGCTTTAGATATTTGCCGAAGGGCCGCCGAAATGGCTGAAAACGAAGGTCCTGACACTTTAGTGGCGATGAGTCATGTTAACGCAGCGCTGAAATCGATGATAACACAACCAAAAGTTCAAGCCATTAAATATTGTTCATCTTTGGAGCAATACGTTCTACAAGCGGTAGTGGCAGAAGTAGAAAGGACAGGAATAGAAGAAACAGTATTTTCAGACGTGTTTATAACTTTGGCGTCGCTAATAGCCCTGAATGGGGCCCGGATGGTGACGTGTAGTGTTGTTCTGGGGGCTGTGGCTAGATTAAGTTCCTGTAGATTGTTGCTGGTTGACCAGAAATGCAGTGATGTTGACCAAAGAATTATTTTAAATGTCAGTCCTGACGATGTTTACTATGCCTTGAAAGAATGATTTTAAATAATTTTACAATAGACTGACTTTATTTGTAAAGTGCTAACACGATTATCTATTATCTCTCCCGAGTTCTGTGAACCAAAATAGTTCTGAATATTGTGAATTTTAGACCCAATATTTCATTCTGCATTATTGACACTAGTGTGTTATCACTAATTTTATTTTTATTTATTCTTAAATTTTAATAAAGCTAGTTTGAAGAAACTTTGAGTTTGATGAGACCTTATCTTTTCCGATAAATGTATTAAATGTATTTTGGGAAATGCAATTAGTTCTGTGGAAATCCTATCTATATTTGACTTCAGGTCAATGGAATTAACGCGCCACTTTGGAAGCGAGATCGGACGTCTTAACTTGAGCCATACGTTTATTTTCTAAAAACTCTTTGAAGTTTTTAGTTTTATTCTAAGCTTAAGATTGAGAACAGAATAACATTAATTTGCGGCAATTTGTGTACCAAAGATTTATCCTCAAACTGTAAATACGAAATTAGAGTTTTTTAAAGTTTCTGCATACAGCTCAGACACACGTAATCAAATGGTGGGAGTGGCACCCACGTGCATGTGACAGTCCTGACATTCTGACGTCTACTATCTACAACATAACCTATAAATTTCTAACGTCAACCGTTGCATATATTGCTGTTTTGTGTGTTTATGATGCGGATGTTGTCCAGGACCGCAGTGCAATTGGCCAATTACGTCCGGAACGTGACCAGAGCTCAAGTTCGCACCGTAGTTAAAGCCCGACACCAAGAACATGTTACGACCCTTACCCCAGAAACCCTAATCGGCCGCATGTTGCTCTATTTGAACATTGATAAGGAGAAGCGCCAAGAACCGTCGAAAAACACTCGAGAATCGATCGATTGCCTGCTAACAAATAATCTACAGAGGTTCACTATTCCAGAACTAGTTTCATCACTGCACTCTCTCGACTTTTGCGATAAGCGAACTACTTTGAAGTTAATTAACAAACTAGACGTAGAGTGCTGTTTGAGGCTCAATGAGTTGAACCGCCAGGACATCCTCTCAATTTTAGGCGGTTTTATGGGTGTTTTGCCAAACCGCATCACTGAATTGAGGTTCTACCAGTTTGCAATTGAGGAATTGTTCGATTCAGTTGAAAGTTTGTCGAAAAGCGAACTGTTGCAGCTAATTTTTTACGTGGGTCTTCAGAAGAAAAACGTCCAGGCTCAGACGAAGTTGCGAAAATGTATGAAAATTATGGACCCAAATTTCGTCGGTCAATTGACCACTGAAGAGTTGTGCATTGTTTGTAACTCAAACTTTAAAACCAGCACGAAGATCCGCAACAAAATTTTTCTAAATAAAGTGCGAAACTATCTGAACGACAACTTGATTATCCTCAAGGACCCCGCATTGTTTGTCACGCTACTCAAGACCATTCGCCATAATCGCTATCAAGACGAGAATTTATTAAGCACCATTTCTACCGCTGTTTTTTTCAACAAAACCATCGAGTTTTATTCTTTTGCGACGTTGTGCCATATTCTCGCGGTATTCGCCGATTTTCTCTATTACGACCAGACTTTGTTGACGTTTTTTACGAAAAAATGCCTGGCTGAACTGGAGGAACAAAAAGGCTTTGATCCAAAGAACGCGTTTTTGTTGAACCAGCCAAGAGGCAAGGATATCAAACGATTGTTGTGGGGTTTGAGTAACTTTTGCCATTACAAACATGTAGACAATTACCAAATCGAGACTGTGATAATCCCCAAATTGTTGGAGAGGATCCAAAACGGCGAGTTTGATTCTGACATTGGCTCTCTAGTCGATATCGCCTTGTACTTGTGGATCCTCAACTACCGCCCCTACGAATTGGTGCCGTACATTTTAACTAAAGGAACCGCCCAATTGTTGCACGGTAAGTTTTTTCCGAAACAATTTTTTGATTAATTATCGTTGGTTTTTAGAGCAAGAATCGAAAAGTAAAGAAAGACTGAACTTGCTCCTCTACTGCATTTACGTTGAAGACCGCAACTTGTTCAACAAGTTGAAGTTGCTGCCGGTCGCGAAACCAAATTTGGCTACTGATGGGCAGATTGGTCGGCGGCACGCCCTCAAAAGGGTGTTCAATACTTTGAAAATATTATTGCGAGAAACTGACTTGAACCGGTTCGAGTTGAGTTTTGAGGTTCCCTATATCGATATCGTGGGTATCACCGGGTATCGCAAGAATATTTACAAGGCGGTTTACGTCGAAGTTCTAGATTCAATGACTTCATTGAAGAATGTAGACTCAACCGCCCCCACTGGACTGATGGACCTGAAATTAAGATTGCTGGACCGTTCTGAAGAAGCCCTAATTGTGGTAATGTATACAATTGTGCTTGTGAAATTTTAAGCTCAACGCTTCTTCGCTTTTAAGATCACTCAAGAGGAAATTGGAGAAATGACCGAGTCTGAACTACACCAGTATTTGTTGGACGAAATTAAATTAGTTTGTTAAAGGTTCCTACAAAACGGCAACTTCTTATGCGCAATAATTAAAACAATGTATTTTAGTTTACTAGTCAGAGGATTGTGACTGAGCTTGTGCCTAAACGGATTTGATATCTACTTATCAATATTGTCTTGAAATTTGGTTACCATTATTAAATAAAATGAGATGTGCAACTTATTGTGTTTTATTCAACAATCAATAATTTAAAAATGTACTTATATATACAGAGATCCATCAGCTGGTCCTAAATAGTGCAAGGAAATCAAAATAACGTCAATTATGGTCCAAACACCCAAACCTCCAAAACTAAACAACTTTCCAATCCCCTCCTGCCAATGGCCCAAGTAGAATCGATCAGCTCCAAAGCCCCCTAACGTAATACTCAAAGCTAAAGCAGTCGTCCAACGGTAGCCCCCAGTCCAGTTGCATTTAACGTTTTTATTAAAAGTGCGTTGACCTAAAAAAAATATTAATAACTCTCGTTTTTTTCTTTTTTTTTTTTAATACCTAAACACGAAATGTTGCGGTCAACCGTGCAATTGGCAACGTAATAGACCCTTGGCGATGCAACTGAATTACAGTTGGCTTTCAGTTCACAAGAGTGCTCCCAAGGTTCTGTTTGATAGCAATAGCGGCAAATTAGTTGCCTCTCAAATTCTCTGGGACCTTTGCATTCAACAGTAGGTGTCACCTTACACGTTCTATTAATAAGTTGACCGTAAACGCAATTTGAGTTGAAATCGCATTCAACACAAGGAGATAGTAAATTGGTGCATTCCTGACCTGTTGGACAATGGAGAATGTGATCGCTCTACAAAATTTGGTTCAGAATTTCGTGTTAATACATTAACGGGACTATTACGGGTGCTGCGGGTTTCGGTGTGTGAACCTCTGTTGGGTCCTTTTTGGAAATTTCCATTTTGTTGTCAGCTGAAAAAAAGTTGCTGAATTTCGACCTGACCGCATTTCAACACTTACCCATTTGGGTGACATTCACGTTGTTTATTATTATGCAAAGGACCATAAAAGTCGCTTGCCGGATGTTTATGTGCAAGCATCGCATTATTTTTCGGAATTACATTTACTCTATTTCTAGGTTAGTTATGTTGTCAAATCTGACAGGTGACGTATCTGACCTTGGAGCAACGAGGAAAACCATGGGCGTAGACTATTCATGTTGGAACAAGGAGCTGCCCTATGAGAATTATAAGGAAATCTTTTCAAAACTGGCTTCGAATACACAAAACGACTATTACAAAAAAACATTTATTTCATATACGCTTTATCCATTAACCATTGATTTTATAATATGGCAAAATAATACACTCTTATGATTAAGGGAATTACTTTATATTCAGGGCATAGGCCACCTTTCCATAAAAAAGTAAATAGCTCAAAATTCTGATATAACAACCATATACATCTTATAAATCACATTAAAATTTTTCAACTAGCACTAGAAATTACAAATCATGTCTTTAATACTTTTATCTTATTGTTATAGTTTTTATGTTTCATACAAGTGTTATTGCAGTGGAAAAGAGTATTTAAAATATATTCTTCTTTTTTCCAGTATATAAAATGATGAATGAGAGTTACCTTAATGAGCAAATCAAACAGTAAAATAGAATAATTGTATAAAAACAATGCGCTACAAAATTTTCCTACAACATTGACTCCTGAAACAAAATATACATTCAAATTACCTAAAAAAAATGTCATCGCTATAATCAATGAATAATTCGGTGTTAACATTAATACTTAATTCTTTTCTTGATCTAAATTGTGATTACATTTTAGATTACACCTTAATAGTTGATACTGAGAGTAAGAAATGGATTAATTTAGAAAAATGTTAGGTTAGGACTGGAGTCCGTTTTCTGAAGGCCTGCTGGAAAGATGTTCAGGTGATGTTCCATTCTGTTTCAATTTCGTTTCCTCTGATATGCTTTTTCTCGAATTTTTGCGACTCCTCGGCTTTTTCCTCATCAACAATTCACAACTGCCCTTAGGAACAAACGTCGTC
Source organism: Schizotus pectinicornis (assembly GCA_951805265.1). Taxonomy (NCBI): domain Eukaryota; kingdom Metazoa; phylum Arthropoda; class Insecta; order Coleoptera; family Pyrochroidae; genus Schizotus; species Schizotus pectinicornis. The sequence continues at coordinate 1,611,815 of OX638204.1, read as the reverse complement.
CATTCGTTGGACTTGAGGTCCAAATATTCGATAGTGTTCAGGAAAGTTTTGCCTACAGTAAAAAGACTTTACTACACACAATTCTATTGGTAAATTGATTCAGTTTTAACGTTAAAGCTACACAACTTCCGCGTACCTGAAAATCCTCCAACAGCATAAAGTCGGTCACCCACAACAGCAACTTCCACGTTGGCCCTGGGCGTCGTCATACTGGGACCCACCACCCACGTCTGAGTTTCTCCGTCAAAAACTTCGGTCGTATTCAAGGAATGGGTGCCGTCGGAGCCGCCGACAACGTACAGTTTCCCGCTAAAAACGGCAACACCGCAACCGCGCCGAGCTGTGATGATTGGCTTGGAGAAGCTCCAAACGTTTTCGGTTGGGTTGTAGACCTCCACCGAGTTCAAGCAGTTCCAAGCGTCGCAGCCCCCGATCGCGTAGACCAGCTTGTTGAACGCCGTCACTCCGGCCTGGTAACGACCTAAAAAACAAAAGTCAATTACAACCTACGCCTCAAAGACAGAATCAATTTTTTGAAGAACAGAAAAACTAACCGGTGTTAAGTGGGGCTATTGCTGTGGAGTTCCACTGAGAGGTAGTCGGATCGAAAACGTCACACTGCTTGATCCCCACTTGCCCGTTCCATCCTCCGACGCAATAGATCAACCCATCGAGATCGCACACGCCCATATTGCTCCTCGCCAGCGGCAATTTGGGCATCTTCAGCCACTTTCCGGCGGACAAATCCAACATTTCGACCGAATCCAGCTCGGTGGTGCCGTTACTGCCTCCAACCGCATACACTTTATCACCGAGAACGGCAATCTTGAACCTTCCTCGACTTTCACGCATTGACGGTAGCGCCTTCCACGTGTTACTCTCGGGAACGTACTGCTCAACGGACCGCAAACACTCCGTCCTGTCGTAACCGCCTGAAATTGGCAACGGCCGTTGAAAAAAAAACACACATCAAAAGTGGGATAACTGACCGCAAACGAGGAGAGTGTTGAGAAAATTGCCACAGCCAACGGCGCACCTTTGACACGACATGTTGGCCAAGGCGCAGTACAGATCTGGTTTCTCTTCGCTAGCTGGACGACTCGAATCTGGCGTTTGTACTGGTGACGGAGTTGAAGGTGTGTTCAGTCTGAGGTTAAAAAAAACAACATTTTTTTTCAAAAATTGCAAACATTTTGCGCCTAGTTACCGTAATTGTATCGAAAGTGTGGAGAGTTTGCCTCCTAAAGTCACCAACGCCAGAAAACTGTGTTCGCCGACTTTCTCTGAAGCGATCAAATTCCAGTCGGGTTCTATCTCAGATTCCAGTTCCTCCCCGATTTCGCGATTGTAAATCAACACCCTGGGTTTCGAGGGTTGACCCAAGTACTTCCTTTTAGATTTTGCGTTGGAATTGTTGTTTTTCAGCGACATTTTTTTGTAGTCTTGAACGATTTCCGTGTCGCTCACGTCACCTACGGTCAGTTCGTTACGAAAAAAATAAAAGTCTGACGAAAAAAGTACCGGTGGGGAGACTGGAACAGTCTTGGAGCGAATTGTCTATGGCCAGATAGAGCATGAACGTTTTGTCGGATAGAGTGTCCATGCTGACGGATTCCTCGTTGACCTGTCTCTTGATCCATTCCAAAACCAAACGGCTGAGCGAGCTCTGGTTCACCAGCGACATTTCCTCCCGGGATTGGTTCAACACCTCGATTTTGGCGCAGTAGAGGTTGAGGACGCTGTTGTTCTTGCAAACATTTTCAAACTGCAAGGAGTCAACGATACAACCAAAGAATCTACCCTAATCTAGGCGGTTGGTTTTCAATCTCATGCCATCCTATAAAATCTATGATTTATGATCCTTGTGCGAAATAGCAAAGTTTCTCGAAAAAGCAAGAACAGAAGCAGTTACATAATGTAAATAAACAGGGTTGATAAAAAACACCTGAATCCATAGATCAGTAGATAAGATTGGTAGCAATGCATCAGCGAGAATTTCTCGAAAAATCAGGGCGGATGTGAGAATGTATTTTGATTTCCACTAATTACGTACTCAGATACTGATAAGTAGTTCAAGTTTTTGTGAGTAAATTTTGATTAGTAGAGACGCAAACCAACCCTACTTCATTAGTTTTTTTAACCGTTTTTCAAATAATACGCACTTCTTGAGCGATGAAGGCGTCGACTTGTTGGGTGAACTCTTTATTTCGCGCGATCCCTGGAAGCGAGCGGATTTCGATGCAGTTCTCGACGGAGAGATGCTTGATCAGATGTTTGGCGCATATCCTCATGACGCGATCCATCTTCAACTGATTTGCGGCCAAAAACACGGCCTTGACCTGCCATTGGTTTAGATTAAGAACAAAATTGACAGGGGGTCGGTTTCGTATTGTCTACCTGGTTGTACCTGACGTCCAGCTTGGCCGTGTAGGCGTAATCGACCAAAATTTTGAGGGCGTTCTTGTCGAAACCGCCGTTCAACTTGTAGGTGACGACATTTTCGGAACGGTTCTGTTCCTGGTCGTTGGTGAAGAGCTCGAACAGGTAGGGAGAGGCGCTGGCCAAAACCGCTCGATGGGCATGGACCTCGACATTGCCGACCTAAATGGAGGACGAAACCGAAATTGATGAAAACGGGCGATAACTTGGCGGCGCGAAATCATAACTAACAACAACTGATGGAAAAAATGGTTGTTATTAAAAATATAAGTATAAAGAAATTTACCGTCGCCTACTTCCTACGTTCTGTAAAACAGAAAAAATTAAAACGTCCTTGCGACAAGGAACGAAATACTATTATTACGATTTTACCTAATATCGTTCTGCAAGAAAGGGTTTAAAAACAGTTGTGTCTACGAGCCAACTACGACCGCAACATATCTCTAAGTACTCTAGATCTAGATAAGCAGACACAACTGCGACACTACACCTATTAGTAAAACTAGTTAATACTTGAAAGCTACTCACTACTGGTCATTAAAATTCAATTATGACGAGAGGAGCACCCAGTAGTGTAACTGACTGCAAACGATTTTACCAAGATTCCGGCGGATCGGTCGCAAAAACAAAACAAAACCATTTTAGAGTTCTGGTGAGAAAAATTTTGAAGTTCGCCCGATCGGTCGGAAATGCGTCGTAAAATGTGTGTTCTACAGCCAGTGCACATACGTGAAGAATGACGTCACAAAAATGACGGTTTTTTCGCATCATGTTGAGAGCGGACAGCATGTTGGCCTTGTGGACGTCATCGCAGAACTCCAGGTGTAGTTCGGGCTCGTCGTCCTCGTGACCGTTCCTCATCTCCCCCGGTTGGCTCGACTGACCTGCAACGGGGTTGAAAAACGATAACTTCCTGTTGGCGACGAGCATTGCGAACTGATCAAATTTCGGTTCCGATCATCGACTGCTTTAAGAGCGATAAAATAATTTTGCTAATTGAAGGAGAGGCGATAGCGCGTCGCCGAGGCCGTTCCTAATCGTGGCGAGTACAACGACCCACGTCTAGTTCGGGGGGAAAAAACAGGTGAATAATAATTAGCAACCAAAATTTTTCGTTTTTGCAAACGGGGTCGAGGAGCCGTCACGCACAACACCGGGCGCATAATTCGGGACGTTTCCTGCTAGGGGTGGCGGCGGAGATAACCTTACACGGGGAAAAATTTGTTAAATGCGGCTGAAGATGGTAAGCAGACACCTCGAACTCGCCATTACGTTGACCAAGAAATTTCGCAACGGTAAAGCTTTTAATTCAATTTGCTCGTTTAATGCTCCCCCAAGGATGCCGTCGAAATTTGTAGAAAGCGTGAATGGGAATAACCGGCGCTCGCCTCAATCAGATCTTAAATTACCAAAACGCAAAAAAATCAACAGTTCCCAAAAAAGGCGTTTAATCGTTGTCTTCGCCTTCGATGTTACCTCGGCCGTCGCTGACTATTTTGTTCATAAAAACTATCGTTTTCTTTATGTCTATATTTTTATTAGTTCTATGGGATATTTTTGCTGGAAGTTTATTAATTAGTGACGCCAAGCTTTTTTCCCTATTCTTCACGGCATTGAATAAATAATTGAACTTAAAAACAATTGAGACAAAAATTGACGCAATTGTTTACCCAGCTGGTTTATCCTAGCAATGTCAGGAGTGGCGTGAAAAGTGATTTAAAAGGTTTTTCTTGTCAAACTTGAAGACAAAATTTCTCCTTCTCTCCGAAAACTGTCAATTGTTTCATCTGAAAGAAAAAACGTAAATGGGCAAAAATTCGAGAAAAATCTTTTGAAAAAACTGTTTTCACCGAAAAACCATCGAGATATGCATCTGTAACGAGATAAAAGTATAAACAATGATCAAGCAGCGCCGCAAACCACTCAAAACAAGATTATTTGGTCGTTAGACCATGATAACAACGAATGCAAACATTGAATAATATTCCCAAGCGAAAATGTAGCTGGTAAACAAGAGGGCAACACCTTAAAAAAAGCGAAAAACGCCACGAAAATAATTATTTACAATAGACTTGCCAGAAACATTAATTTAGTTAACACTTACGTAATGGAAGCGATAAATTAACCAAGCAAATAATAAAAAAAAAATAACAGGGAAACCACCAGGACTCGAGCCAGCTATCTCAAACTGTAGATACTCGTTACACGGTAACAAAAAAAATTTAACTGAAAAAATATGTTGTAATCATTGACCTGGCCTCGAGACGAGATTGTACACAGACAAGAAACGCCATCGCTATTGATCACGTGAGCTTTGAAAAACGTCCAATATTCAATTAAAGTGGCGTGTGCGGCGAAAATGAGGCGAAAACCACGCGATGGTCAATTGACCAAAAAGTAATTTTGGCGACCTCAATTAAACAAAAGACTCGAAATTGCCCAATCTAATCTAATCGTTAAAAAAAAATCCGCGATAATCCTTCCGCTTCTCTAGGTGACAGTTAAGAACGTGATTTTTTGTGTGCGTCATGTCACGGGAGTCAACACAACCTTTGTGTGCGGACGCCTCGACGCTCAACTGGTGTGCAGCGACGACGCCGTCCAATCGATAGCGAAACCGTCTGGTACGGCCCGTCGGGGTTGGTTGCATTTTCCAACCCCCAAAACAACAATGGAAAAGACACTTCGTCCTTGAAACACATCCCGTTTCACAAAATCGATTAATTTCTACTACGACGCCGTAATAATTGAGCGACGCCCTTTTCGGTGGAAAACAGGAAACGAGGTGGCGTGTTGTCCGATTGTCGTTTAGTTAACCGGTGATTGTTGTTGAGATTGGCAGCGGTTCAAGAGAAAAGCGACGTTTTCCGACGTTAAAATGCAACAGGAATTTTAATGATGTATTCGCAAACGTCAATAGGACGAAAATCAAAACAAACACGCTTCACTTTGGACGGGGCAACAATAAACAACGTAAATTTAGCGAAGTTGAGCTTTCGCTTCAACCGCAAATTTTTTAACAAAGAAACCGCTGTGATTGTCGTCCACAAGCTGATGTCGCCATCGAGACGTTATCGAATTCAATGTCAAACGGACGGGCCTCCAGGCAAGGGGCACCCCAGTTTCCCTTCGAATACGGGAAAGAGGAGGGCGGCTGGAGTCACTCGATCTCATCTCGAACAGAAGAGAACCTGCGAAGCCCTATTTTTGCTCGCATTATTAGAGAAAAAAATCATTGTCTATTTAAGAATCATAGAGCATTGAGCCGAAAGTGTTAATGTTGAAAAAATTAGAAACGGCATTAATTATGAATTACGCCGAAAGTCGGATTCAGGTCGATTTTCGGCGATGGCCTTCAATCGGTTTCAACTACATCGATTTGGTTATGACAATGAAGTTTCTATTGGCCCATAGGCGAATTAGTCACAGAACGATTAGCGCGTGTACAGTCAGTTTCAAGAATAATGTCCACCTCGCACTTTTAAAATTTAAATTTTTTCTACAAAGGAAACCCAATGTATCTGTTCCATTATTTCTATGCTTAGCATAGGTAAATATGAATTTTAATGTCTGTGTCGGTTTTACGTGGAAAATAAACTAGTTTAAAGTTTGACAGGTGGACATTACTTTTGAACTCGGGTGTACTTACCAATTACGAAGAAATTACTAGGGAGATCTTGGAGATACAACCATAATACAACCGGAGAGTTTTAACTCTACTGAAAGGTCAAAAAAATAATGTGCGATCAAACAAAACCAATTTAAAAAACGCGTGATGGTCACCAAGTGCTGCAAACGATAGGGCGGTCGTCCCTCCCTTGCCTGCAATGTTAAAAATTTGCTAATTGCGAAAACCAAACTATCATTTTCTAGAATTTGGTAAAAGTTGAATAGAGTTCGTCACCGTTGAGTCGAACTTGAGAATGGGACTGTCCTGGTCAAGCAACCACAGCAATTGACGTCATTTGTTGAAGGCATGGCCAGATTTGATTCACGTGATTTCCGTCAGCAATCAAGCGAGAGTGTTTGACAAACATCATAAATAACCAATAATCCCTTCAACTTGTTAACAAAATGAGTTCCAGTAACTTGGCTCTTAGGGGGTTGAGGTAACTGTCGGAGGGAAGTTGGCGCAGCCTCCAGAATGTGGGTCCCAAACTTGACAAGTGACAAGTGGCGGGCGACTTGATAGCGGCGTTTTCTGGTCGATTCTGGCCGCACTCTTAAGTGACAATTAGATTTCTAAATTCGCCACTGGAACGTGTCATGAATGAGAAATATTTCGACCGTCTGGATGTGTCGCGGATATAGCAAACTCGCTCCTTCCCCTCCAACACAATAGATTACCAAACCGAAATACCTCGTGCGTTTTAAAAATATTCCATTATTATCACGACAGTGCCTAAATTTAAACGCAACAACTTACCGTTCATCGTGGAAGCCGACATGTCTCAATGGAAATCTGCGAACGATACGATCAAATTAGAACTAATTACAAGTATTGCACAACGTCGGCATCAATTAACAACAATTCACCGGCCACCCTAATGGGTGGCCATGCGGTATTTCGGCGGTTACCGGACGATTTACGGCCGAAATTCGGCGTTTTCGACCGGAATTCGTCCAAACATGTGGACAGATCTTCGTCGAAAGTGCGGAAATAACGTGGCGTCTTCCGGAAAGGGCTTCGGTACGTACCGTAGACAATTTGGCGAGTTGATCGATGGATCGTTGCCGGAAACTGCTGTTATAAGTGGGAAAATACGGAAATTGGCACTTTTACACTGAGAACATGAGAAACGTGACCGATTGCTTCGACTGCCATATTAAAACAAAACGGGGGTGAAATGCGCGCGTCACTTGTCTTTTGTTTAAATTATTGCAAAAACCTGTAACGGGATTTTCCGCTAACAGCATCTCTTGTCGAACGAGGGCGCCACATAAACTCAAAAGTAGTATTTTTCTAAAAAACGCTATAATTGTTTAAATATTTGGGAAAGCTGGTGCAATTATTGCTTAATTTTAATCAAATACATTTTGCTTTAGAAAAAATTTCTTGACTAATAGTGCGAAGAAACCTGTAGATGTTACGGCACCTGTTGGGAGAGGGCGCCACCAACGCATAAATTTAAATCAAAGAGGGGTTTTTCTAGAAATATAAAACAACCCTTTAAACCAGGGGTGGCCAACGTTTTTCTCACTCGTGCCAATATCAAGACTACAAATTTTAGGCGTGCCACTTTTCCTCTTTTTTAATTATCATAAGGGGTTCAAATAAAAATAGGAATGTGGATACATTATTTCATTACTGTTGTACAGTCAACTAATTACAGTAAATTAATATGAATAATAAAAATATGTAGGTAATTTTTTGGGGAAGACTAATTAATAACTAAAATTAATGTGGTTTTTGAATTTGTATGTTTTTTACTAGTGCATCTATGTTTGGTTTAAATTTGGAAGAAGATAGTAAAATTAAATTCTTCAGATGAATGTCAGTTAGTTTTGAACGATACTTTGTTTTTATTATATTCATAACCGAAAATATCTGTTCACAAACGTAAGTTGAACCAAACCTGCAACAATATCTAAGTGCCAAGTCGTATAAATTTGGAAAGTCACTTATTGGCACAAATTTCTAGAATTCAATATAATCTTTGTTGTTGCGGATGATATTTACTCTTTATATTTGATTTTAAGCGCAATATGGTGTTGTAGGTCGATAATTTCGATTTGAGTTTCAGGAGTAATATTAGGGTAATATTTTCATCAGAAATTGAAATGGTATTTTCCTCCTTTGACTATTCCACCCGCATCCACTAAAAAGGTTTAAATTTGAAACCGGTCAGTTACAGATGAAAAGGTATCCGGGTGTTTATGTTCCATGAATTTTTTGCATTGGAATAATTATTTTTTTGCGACAGTCCTTCGAGTGCCACTTTTAGTACCTTGGCGTGCCACAATGTGGCACGCGTGCCGCGGGTTGGCCACCCCTGCTTTAAACAATAAAAACTACTTTACTATTACTTTATTTTGCTATTTTAGATACTTACATCTGCTTGTGAGATATGGCAAACTTTTCACGAAGCCGCTGTTGCTTGTGCCCTTTGTCGGCACCTTTAACGATCAATTTATCGTTGTCTGTTGTCATGAAATCGGATTTGTTGTTTTGCCCCACTTTACAATAACAATTGGAAAATGGGAATGACATTAATAATTGCGGTTACAGATAAATAAACCGTATGTAGACCGTCCTCCCTACCTTTACATGCAAATAGCGACGTTATCTATGTTTTTGTTGAATCTCTTTACAACTTTCCACGAAAGATCCTATTCTTCGAAAGACTACTTGTTTATTTCTTATAGAATTTAGCCCAAATTACCAATATTACTCAATTAAGACACTGAAATTGTTATCAGTTTGTTTTTACTTTTCAGTAACCTACCTCCTTACAGTTTTCCGTATTTTGTTAGGTCATCATGGTAGTTAACAATAAATTCTCAATAAGTTTAATTTACGACTTCACTTTGTTACTTTATGACACCAGACCACGACTCGTTTCAGTCCTTTATGACTTCATTTGCACTTTCTTGTTCGGTCTCTTCTCCCGATTGTTACCAAATTATGTAATGGATAAACGAAGCGTTAAATCATAGAAAAAAAAGCATCAAGCCCTGAACTTTTCGATAAGCTTCTTTTACCAACAACATTTCTCACGAATTCATTGCTAACACTCCAAAGTGATTTAGAGGCTTACGCGGTATTTAATACAAAAACAATCATAACTCAACTTCTTCGTCATACGGTCACCGCCTTAACATTTTTATTATTCGTGCAATAGATTCTCTAAACAGACATTTAATTAAGCAAAGTGTCGTTCCTTATTGCTTTGCCGGTTAAACGATATAAATCATAAATGTGCCAAAAAAGTGTCTATGAAATCGTTTGACTGCTTCACCGTTGATAACCGCAAGGGGTGCGTAATCAGGTTCTAAACCCATCCAAAGGGATAATTAACACACATTATTATTTATTACAAATATTTATTAATCTAATCAGACAGTTACTAGTTATGAAAAAGTTGTTGCACGTAATTGGTTGGACTTTGGAATTTCTGAAGAAGGTCGCAATATGACTATCGAAACCTTAAGGAAGCTAAGCAAAACGTGTCTAGTACAGAAGTTGAAGAGGCTTTCCGAATTTTTCAACGAATAGATAATCAATTTAGTTAAGTGAAGAAAGAGGTAATCAATCAAAGACGCGATTGGGGTCACAGCTGACCCTCGTCTCTAAGCTAAAGTTGAATCAATGTCGCTGCATCATTAGATATAAAATGATTGTGGATATAGCGCAAAAATTTTGCTGGTTCAAAATTGGTAATTTTTTCTCTCTGGCGAATTCAGACCGTTTGGTGTTCTTTCCCGGGCGAAATGCGAGTCGCTGCAAGCTTGCGAAAAGGAAATTCCGGAAAATCGCGTCATCCTCGAACCGATTTTCTTGATCCCTCCGCAAACACCAACAGCACTGATAACCGTGACGTGAATGTTTTGTTTCGGTTATGATGGACGAATTATTTTTATCCAGGATGGCTGGCATAGGCAACCGCCGGAGTGCCAACCAGGGATTACCTTTAGATCTCGACCAAGTTTGCATCAGTTGGTGATTGTAGTCGCTTGGGACAAGTTTGCAGTAGTGATAACAGTTCAGAATCGGACGGCGTGACGAATCAGCAGCAGTGTGGTAAGTTTTCTCTTAATCCAAATTGAACAAGAAATTTTTGTTAGGAATGTGGATCATCCACTCGTCTATAAAACCATTAAAGGTTTTATTGTTGCTATTTATTATTTTAAAAATTTTATTGCTGTACCTCTCTCAACGCGAAAAAACTTGTTTAGCACATTTGAACCAAGTTTTTTCACCTTTCAGTTTTATTACCTTATTCGTCTAAAAAAAAATTTGAGTGATGTTTGTTTCGTCAATTACGCAGTTTTTATTACTTTATTGATTAACAAATCCTTTAGAGGTTTGAAAATTTTTGTATCACTTCATTAAAAATGCACCTTTTATTTAAAGACTTTAAAGCCCCAGTTAAATCGCGATGTTTATTATTAAATTTAAATTCCAAACAGTAACGTTTATTTTCTTAGTACTTGTATCTAAAAATATTTATGAATTCGTTCTGGCACCTCGCGCAGGTGGCTAATTATATTTTTATTCATTATGCATACAAGTTGTAAATCATCTTCGGGCAACAATATCAAATTTCCAGCAGCAGCATCTTTGTTGCATCTTACTACCAGAAATCTAAAAACATATGGAAACCATCAATTGCCCCTTACATCGAAACTCATGTAAATAATTAAACATAACCCAAATGCAAACGTTAATCAAATAAACGCAAAGACTCAAAAAAATGTTGTGTTACCTAATCTAATATTTGATTATTAAGTAACTGCATGCAACTTTCCTCGATTTTTCCTTGTAATCACCCTGCAATCTCTGCGGTTGGCACAATCTCAAAATTGGGTTAAAATTTTAATTGTTAACATTTAACGAATTAAAAAAATATTTGCATTGAGGTTGACTGTGGTTTTGTCTTAACCACTTAGATACAAACCGCGGTCAAGTGAATCAACGGACAGTAAAAATGTTAAAGTCGGGAATTTGGCGATTAAGCAAGGAAACGGACTTCGGTTAACTCGATGTTAATTCCCAGTTTTATGCCTTATGCAAAATTAACAGGTTAGCTCGATGACTGTATGGTCCGAAAATAGACTGTCAGAATGGCAATTTCTGCATTTATGAAAAAAGCGGACACTGCGCTGATGACAATGGCCTCTAAAACTAAAACCTGGACGTTACATAACAGCAAACAGCAAAGAATGTTTCATTAAGAAAATATTATGGAGAAGACCACCATCAGAAATTGGACTGGATTGTTGCATATTCATGATAGTTTCTTCCTGGTAGAGTGAGAGTGGTACTTAACTTTTTTAATATCTTCTGATTGTTTCTTCTTTTTCATCAGTCTTGCATTCTGAAAGTGAAAAAAATTATAAATATCGTTAGATATTTAATTAAAAAAAATTTAAAAAAACGCTTGAAAGTCTTCCTGTGTTGTTTTGAAGTCCCGCAATATTAATGTTTAACTGAGCTAATACAGAGGTTTTCCTTACTTGCTTATGGCGAGTGTTTGAGACAATGTTAAAGTCTTTTGTAACTTTTCAAGAACCCGCATTGCATTAAGATTTATGTCATCGTTTTGCGTCTCTATCTTTATGATAGTGATAGTGTTAACGTCGGCCTGATTATTGTTTTATTACCGCGTTTGCAAATACACATTACGATCTCATCTTACTATCATTCTCGTTTCTGGCTCGTTTCTAGCAACAGTCGGTGCCAGCCAGCACAGTTTCAGTGTTAACCAACAATGAAATTAATTGTCCAATGGTATGTACGACTCCGCCAAGTGCTCGCCATTAAACTAAAAAATTGCCCAATTTCGCAAAAATTAAGTGATCGGGCTCCGGCTTTTTCTAACACTCCCCGTTTAAACAGTTTAGACAATTAAATTTTGTTTACAATCGATGCAATCAATCGTCTCGCCCATACCAAACAGTGTTATTGCTTGAATCTCTTTATGATGCTACGCGCGACTGTAAAACCAATTGTAGTGGTTATTGTTTATTTATGTAATCGAAACTTTATGGGTGCCTCTAAATGCCGTTATAAACAGACGCGTTTTCGCCAGGAACCCGCTAGGAAATTTGCATATTTTTGCGATTCGAACTCGATAACTCAGTAACAGTAAATTAGAATCGCCAAAGATTGCAATTGCAATAAATTTCCAGGGTCATCGCTAGAATCCTTTAAACTGTGTCAAACGAGGACGTAATAAGTCATTAAGGCGTCATTATGTTGAGCATATCAATTTGTTGGTGTTTTTAAGTTATTTAAATTGAACGAGTCGGCTCGTTATGGTCGTTTATTGCATGTCTGATGCTGCTGGATGGCGCGTTCATATCTTTTATTGAAATGTAAACACTAAACATGCTGCAGTTAATAATATACAATTTATTTTTCGACGTTTCATGTGGCCGATCCTCTTTTAAACATCCAGTTTAGATAAGGCGCATTCACCATACAGGGAGGCCGCAAACTCGAACCATTCCGGCCCAATTGAGAAACTGGAGAACCCCGAGCGAGCGGCCCGCAAATGGCGAATGCGCCGGGCGAAAATGGAGATTGTTAAATGATACCGGCTCTTTGTTCTTCTATAATAACCATTTTTCGAAACAAACATTCCATTTTTTCAGTAATACTCCAACACTTCTTTCCTCCAACAACTTTCTTGTCTTTAGCGGTTCAGATGCTTCTTCGGCTTCATCTGTTTGGGCAAGAGATGGTGAAAATTTCAGCGTTCGGGGGGCGCAATTTTCGTTCGTGTCAGTTGGGTGCCGCAACAAATACCTCAAAGTGCCGTTTAATGGAGTTGTTGCTTTTCTTGCGTCAAACTGTTGATCATCGATCTGTCATCCTGTCACTATCTGGCGATTACCATCGTCATCTTTCAGGAATCCACTCTCCGACCTCTAACCTTATCTCCGCCCTGACCTACCTTCGCCTAGACACAATTCCATTAATTTTTGTCATTCCTCGCCCAGCACTCTCTAAGCCTTATACGCCAAATGCAAATGTACCGGTTTATTGCGTTGTTTATTATCCCCGGGTTTTATGGCCGCCAAGAACAACGTTTAATAAAACGATAAGGAGCGAGTTCACGAGCACTGGCATAAAATAGAAATTTTTCAAAACCGCCCGACCACCCCGGAGTCAGTAGCGGCACCCATCAATTGAAAACAGCCGCAATCGATCAATTAAATGCTTGTTTATTACCCAACCAATCTTATGTCATTCATAATCTCGCCAGTTAATTGCCGAGGACTTGGAAATTGGGCCCGGGTTAAACAAGCGCATCCATTTGCGAGTGACTTAAGTGTAATCTGGCACATCGTCAATTTGAGTGATATTTAGCAGATGCGCGACGATGACCTTGCCACCAGCCTTGAACCAGATGCACTGCAAGTTCAATTGTTAACAGCAATAACTTTTCGCGCAGGTAACTGTTAGAGTAGCTTAAATTTAGACCAGGCGACCAAGTTGTTATAAATATGCCTCGATGAGAGATATTTCAAACACTTATGTTCCTCGATGAAATTTTCTCGGTAATTTATTTTTAAATTTGCGGTATACATTCATTGAATTAGTGCAAGCGATAAAGTACTCATGTTTAATAACGCTTCGATTAATTTATGCATTGTTAATAAGAAAATATTATTCTGAATCCGGCTCGAAGCACCGAGCCGAGAAGAAAATTATTCACGACCGGTTCGGCTGCGGAAAGTTGGCTTTGGCAGCACCCACACCTTTCAGGTGTGCGTTATTAATAATCTGGAATTTTCAGCCAATGTCACCAACACGTGTTATAAACACAATATTCTGCATCAATGCAGGCGATCAACAACAACAAAACGCTTTGGAAATGAGTTCAGGATTATTTCTAACGCTTACCTAGCGGCTATTCGGGACTCATCTACATACCTGGCGCATTAAGTCACTTACCTCATCCAATTGTTTTGAGGGCTATTTTCGAAATTTTCATGACGTCACGTGTCTGTTGGGCAATATTCTATGATTTACATTAGTGGTCGGATGACGTGATAAATGCTGAAAGCATTTTTTCCTCTCAACAGCGTTGCTGTTGCTACCAGTATTCAATTAATAAGCGATAAATCAAGAGTTGCGTGTGGTGTAATCGAAAAAGTATCGAGTTTTTCATCGCGCCTGTTTATTCAGGGGCAAATTGTTTACTTGACATTTCGCTGCTTTTTATTAAGCGAATTCCTGATGGAAATTTTCAATTGCGACAATTTTTCGAGCCAAGAAGGCGACACGTGCGCAATTGAGGTTATGTCGACCGATTTGACAGTTCAACGAGATTTATTCAACTGGCAGAATTAAAATGTTAATAAATCTCCCAAACCAAAATTGATATACTCACTGGATGACGGCATTACGACCTCCATCGACCAAGTGCAGAAGAAAGAGGACTCAATTAAAAATGTGCAGAATCGGCTGCACGTGCATAATTGAGGTTATGTCGATCAAATTGGCAGATGATCATTAATTGAAAATTCGTTTTAGTTGTATGGTGGGTGGAAAACTTGATCGCTTTCTTCAAAGTAATCGGAACTCGACGAGTTGTTGATTTGTGGGTACCAATGGAACAATGCACGTTTAAGATAAAGTTCATTGCAACCATAGCGTGTCTGCTCTTCTTATCCTAAAAAGACAACATAGCATTATTGCGGGATTTATGTAACAGTCGAGATACAATCGATATTTGCATCTCTATCTAACAGTATATTACGGCATGATTCCATGTACTTACATACTTACATACAACATTCTGAATGAACATTATGACTATCAGTAGTTTGTTAAATAATCCAAGTTGGCACCGACAGTCCAGGACCAGAGTTGGCTGCAATTACAAATTTCGAAAAATCTAACATACGTTTAGTTCGACGAATGGAGTAGAGGTCGAAATTTTGAAGGATATATCAATGTAGCTGACGGTTCCTTGTTTGCTTAGTAATAATTACACTAGTTAGAGAACGTCGTAAAACTATTTACATGAATAATTACATTTTTGGACCAATATAAAAAATGATGTCATTTGTATGAGCCGCCGACTTTTATTGGTACTGATGGTGTTGTTATTGCTAATTTAGGTGATCGATCCAATCGAATTTGGGAATTTGACGTCGAAATTTTGAGAAGTGATTCACTGAACTATTTTCGAAATCTGAATTGCATCGTTCCATTCTGGACCTTGCACACCGGTCGATCTGTTGAAAAATCGGGTTACGAGCTCACACTGAAAACAAACTCGTTAAGTTAATGTGCGAATTCACAGCTTAATTTACGTGTGTTCAAAAATAGGGGTGTCCGACTAAAATAACCGGAGGAATGACCTGGCGATTTGGGGCAATAAAATGGTTCGTGCGTATCTGAATTAGCGTAGGTAATGTGTAAAAAGAGAAGATTTCGCCTAATTTTAGAAAAAGGAATGACGGTCACTTTCAGGCGACTTACTAAGATTTAATGTAACTATTAAGAGAGAGACTCGAACAAAATTTATATCTTCAATGATCTAGAGAGACTAGATCTAGATGGAGTGGATAATGCAAACCCATACTACTCTTCATAAGTAGTTATAGCAGGAAATCTTTACCCTCGTTACCGATATAAGAAGAAAACTGTGGTACCGACTCCATATTATAAGGAATTACACTTACAAAGTATTGTCTTAAACGAAATGAGACCAGCATCTAATTCTAATATGGTTTAAACAATAGTTCCCTTATCCCTTCCAAACCCTGATTACATTGAAAATTAGTGAACAAAAAATAATTAAAAAATAATAAAATTAAATAATCAAAAAATTTGCAGATGGGAACGTTGCAATGGACCAACTACCTCTTGGCCATCCTCGCCATAGCGATAGTTTCAGTAATTTCGGACGACTACTCGGACCTGCGAGGCCCCTATTGCCAGCAGAGGGGTTGCTGTCCCGGCCGTCAGGACAACTGCGCCTCCCCCATAATCGGCACCCTTTGTTACTGTGACGATTTCTGCAATCGCACTCGAAACGAAGATTGTTGTCCCGACTTTTGGTCGCATTGCCGAGGAGTGGAGGCCCCCATCGATCCCCCTTCCCCCATAATCGCCTGTACTTACGATGGTAGAGTGTACGGTTTCGGAAAGATCGCCAAAAAGAACTGCAACAACTGGTAAAAAAAAAATTGAGTAAAATTCTGATAATTATTGATGGTAATTTAGTAAATGCGAGAGGGTCGGTGATACTGCGGAGATGTTGTGCGAGGACCACGCGTGCATAATTGAACCCGAAATCAGCAACACCATCAACGATTACGAAGCGAGGTACGGGTGGCACGCGTCCAATTATTCCGAGTTTTGGGGGAGGAAACTGGAAGAAGGACTGACGTTGAGGTAAAAAGTCGAAAGGTTGGGGGTTGAATTAATGGTGGAATTGAAGGTTGGGAACGTTGCAACCGCAACGTTTCGTGATGAGGATGAATCCGGTTCGGAGGATTTACGACCCTCTAGCGTTACCGAGACAGTTCGATTCCGATGAAAAATGGAGGAGTTGGATCAGCGGGATACAGGACCAGGGATGGTGCGGGTCTTCTTGGGCCATCTCTACAGCTGCTGTGGCGTCCGATCGGTAACAACCTCAATTTCCTTAATTGCCACGTTACTTTACGAAAACTTTCAGATTCGCGATTTTATCTAAAGGTCGCGAAAAAGTTATGTTGAGCGCTCAACATCTGCTTTCGTGTGACCTCAGAGGGCAGCAGAGTTGCAACGGGGGCTACTTGGACCGGGCCTGGTCTTATTTCCGAAAATTTGGGTAACTTCCCAGCGAGTTTCTTCCGCAATTTCAAGCCTCAAATTGTAGGTTGGTCGACGAGGATTGTTTTCCTTACAGTGGTAAAAATGAAAAATGCATAGTTCCCAGACGCGGAAATTTGATAACGGCCGGTTGCACCCTCCCCGATTTGGTTGACAGAAAGAGCAACTATCGGGTAGCTCCCGCCTACAGACTTGGAAACGACACCGACGTTATGTTTGAAATCCTCAATTCCGGCCCTGTTCAAGGTTTTAAAACGCACAATTGCGCAATTTTGAAGTTATCCGTAATTTTTTAGCAACAATGAAAGTCTACCATGATTTCTTCGCCTACAAAGGGGGCATCTACAAGCACACCGATCTCTCGATTTCGCAAAGAACTGGCTACCACTCGGTCAGGATCGTGGGCTGGGGCGAAGAATACACGCAAACAGGACTACAAAAGTATTGGGTAAGTAGAGCCCCGTTCAATGAAATGACAGGATTCTGTAAACTCTTACGGAGAGCCTGAAGGACGTTTTTGCGCACTTTTGTTATCTTGAAAATGGCCGAAATTAATAAATTGGCGTCTTGAAATTTACTGAAATTGTTTGCTTTCAGAAAGTGGCGAACAGCTGGGGCCGGGAATGGGGCGAAGACGGCTATTTCCGCATAGTCCGGGGCACCAACGAGTGCGAAATCGAATCTTTCGTTTTGGGCACATGGCCCGAAATCGAGAACAAACTGCTACTACGTAACGAAATCAGACGAGCTTAGTCCCTTGGTGCCATTTGTTGCTTCTTCATGTTGTTATTGTGTTCAAAATTCAATATATTATTATTACTTTGTAGATAGGTTCCACGTTCTCGAATACTTAAGATCGTACTTCGTAACTGCCATGTTCTGTGTTCTTAATGAAAACTCAATCCTCTAAGGTATTTATTATAAGTGATGTTTGTTTGCGCCATGCTGTTGTTATCTAATCAGGATAGCTCGATCCAGTGGCGGAGAACCACGAACCATGCTATAATTACCGTTCGCCATTATTGCGGAAGACTACCGGTAATTTCCTGCGCTAGCTGAAGGATATCAAGAGCCGTCTATATTTTTTGTATCTTTACAAGCTGTAACGTAAGAATTTTAACTTGAAATAAAATCTTAATGAACCAACCCTAGTCTCAATCTGAACCATATTCCACATCCAGCCACTGAATTTGCAGGACCGGCTAGTCCTGATATTGGTGGAATGATGCCGGCAAGACTTAATACTGATCTAATAAAGTCCGGCGCATCCACCATTTGTAACGTTTCAATAAACTCTTTACTGAAGCCCGATTACAAACCGGAGAGACTTCTTATCTTCTAAATTTCCTCCTCTAACCTTGGCACACCTCAAATCTATTTAATACAAAAGACATTCTATTTCTGCGCACTAAAGGTGGAGCAACAGGTGCTCAAGCATTTGTTTGTGTCTTCTGGCCTTGGTTACCCCGTCCATCGATTTCTGCTTGGTGCTGTCAACTCGCGAACCAACATGGACAAGTTGATAAGACCCGTTTTCACTTTGGAACTGAACTACAAAATAGTGCCAGGTCTCGTAACTATAGGCAAATACGACGGGACTCATCCTTGTTTAACAGCTGCCACAGCAGCTGATAAGGTAATGCACCAGCCGAAACTCTCCCGCTATCCTGAATTTGTAGGTGTTGATTCACAGTCCTCATCGGAGGAACTCTTCGGCGGCTGGTCGGGTCGTTTGGTCGGAATCGAACCGGGAGATCGCTACACTCAACGTCAACCAGTCGATAACTGCGATAACCTCAGGAGCGTTGCTGCCGGATAACGACAAAGATATCCTGATTATAGGTAAAGTCGCTGTGGTGAGTCCAAAGGTTTAATTTTCGATAATTGAAGGCACTGAAACCCACGTGCTCGCTTATAATGTGCACGACAACAAGGACGTGTTCTACAAGGAATGCCCCGATGGCGTCAAAGCCATCGCCGTTGGTAACTTCAAAGAATCCAAGTATCCGATCGTGATGGTTGGCGGCAACTCTTCGGTTTACGGTTACGACCATAACGGAAATGAGATTTTTTGGACAGCAGTCGGCGATGTGGTCACTTCCCTAATTTTGATGGACTACAACAAAGACGGCGTCAACGAGGTTTCGCAACCCCCCAAAACTGCAAAATTTACAAAAAAATTTTTAGTTAATCGTCAGCTCGGAAGACTTTAATATTCGAGTTTTTAAAGGCGACCAAGTGATCGCCGAACACGTGGAAACGGAAGTAGTGACCGGGTTGGCAATTTTGCCGGAAAGTAGGTTTGCTTATTCGGTTTCCAACGGAACTGTTGGTGTCTACGAACAGGACGTGCGGCTGTGGCGGGTTAAGGTGGATTTATCTCTTCGCCATTATCTGGGTTATCAGTTGTCTCGGTTTTAGTCCAAACATTTCGCCATAGCCATGCAAAGCTACGACCTGCTAGGACAAGGGTCCACTCAACTCATCACGGGGTGGTCCAACGGAAAAATCGACTGCAGATCTATCAAAACTGGGGAGGTTCTCTTCAAGGACACGATGACCATCGGAGCGGCCGGGGTGGTCGAGGGCGACTACAGGTCCATCGGGAAAACTGACGTCATCTGCGTTTCCAGCGAAGGGGAAGGTACATTTCCCTTGCTACATCACAAAATTGGACCAAAATTATAAAAGTTTTACTCGTAATCGTTTTGGCCTTGTCACCTCGCAAATTTGTCTTCAATTATCATATTTTATCTCGACGTTTGTCCTCATCTGATCATTAATAAAATCTGTGGCCTCTTGTGTGCCTCGTAATTATTGACAGATATCGTGTTAATTTTCATTGTGTTTTCATGGACCGGTTAACCTTTTAGCGGGCCGGCAACAGCGCTAATTGAAAATTGTGTCACCGTTCTATCATTTCGTAAAAATTCTGACCTACCCTGTATGTTGATTGACTTGATGGCAGTTCGAGGGTATACCACGACAAAATCTTTGGCGACCCCACCTGGATCGGGTCTGGAGCAAGAGACGGTACGGAATTTGCTGGCAAGAAAACAAGCTCTGCTGATGGAGTTGAAGCATTACGACAACAACACTAAATACAATGAGAACGTCCTCAGCCAAACTGATAGTTACGAAAGTAACGGGGTGATCCCTGCCAATACCCGTCTGCAAATCGGAATCGCAACCAGCGAATTGAAGACCCGAAAAGTACAAAATCGCCAACAATAATTTCAATTTCAAGCAATTTTTTTCAGAACCAAGTTGAAATTTTCGTTTCCACCAACAACACCACCATAATCAAAGCCATCGTCATTTTCGCCGAAGGAATTTTCAAGGGCGAAACCCACGTGGTCCACCCTCCCCAACCGAAGCTATCGTCCGAAATGCTGATCCCGCTGTTTCTACCCAAAGACAGTCCAGTCGACATCCACATTAAGGTAACGACCAAAACCTCAACCACAACCTAAGTGGTTGTTGCAAAACTTTTTCCAGGCTCTGGTTGGGTACCCCAATAGCGTCCAGTTTCACGTTTTCGAAATAACCAGACAGTTACCGCGCTTCTCAATGTACTCATTGACGGAAACCAACGTCAAAATCCCGGAAAGTTGCGTCGAGTTCAAGATCAACGAACGTTTACAAAGAATCTGCATTTGGGTGAACCAAAACTTTTTGCTAACTTCCGACGTCGAATTCGAGACCGGACCTGATCTCAAACTGCACTTCAAATGTTTGAGAGACGCAACCGACATGAGTATGGTTTTCGAGATTTCCGGAAGAACGGTTCTTTACACCGAAAATATGGCGCTAGCTGCAGATCTCGTGCAGTCGTTGGCCGCGTTCTTAAAACTAGAAAGTTTAGAGGTAAGTACGACCAACTTTTAAATAATGTTGAAACGTCAGTTAGTTACATGGAATTAAGCTAATGTTAACAATAGATAAAATTATTCTAATAAATTTTCTAGTCGAGGGCTTCGTTCTTGGGTGAGGAGGAGAATTTGAAGAGATGCATGGAGAAGTTGACCGAAATCCAGGACGCACGTCTTCGCCTGGACACTGACGTCGCTGATCGGTTGGGACAGATCCGAACTCTAGTTGTCAGAGCTGAAGACAGTCGACTCAACGATATGTAAGTAATTAATTCAATTTTTGTCTTCTCAACAACGAGTTGCAGAAAAGAAATGCCTAAATACTACAACGAGTTGAACATTCTCAATAAAGAACTGATAAACAGCTACAACATTAGACTCCACAACTACAATGAAGGTTTGGAAACTATGAAAACGATCAATTCTGTTATCCAGAGGGCGTCGCGGTTGAGGAGTGAGTTTCGAAAAACCATCAAACTTCTTATTGTCAATTGTTTTGCAGCTGGCCAAAATTCCGCTAGCATGATCAACTACTGCAGAGTTGCAATCAAGAACAATAACATTGAAGGTCTTTTAAAAATCATCAGAACGGGAGAAATGTAGTTCCTAACTATATTTGTTATTACCGTCTATTACAAAAGTAACTATTTTAATCTTAGCTTAAATATTAAGCCTTTTTAAATTGACTATTCGTGTTATAATAATTATAATCGAGTTTGTCCAGTCATAATATCTTCGTATTTTTCACGAGTTAACTTTACGTAGGTAACGTTTTTGCTGTCGTAAATAAACAAGCGGTCCTTGACGCGATCCAGGTTAAAACCTTCCTCTTGCAATTCCACCTTCTTCAGTTTAAACGTGCCGGTTAATGGCACTGATTGCATAACTCGCATAAAAATGGGAACAGCGTAGGTAGGAAGACTCGCTTTAAGACCTTTCGCGAGTTTTTCCAAATCTAAACTGTTGTTAGTGTCGACCATTGCTACCATTCCAGCCCGACCTTCGTTTCCGGGAACCTACAACACCGTTAATAGTAAAAAAAAAAATTTTTGAAACTTTTTACCTCAACGCCATAAACTACAGCGTCTTTAAGGTCGGCCACGTTGCTGATCACCGCTTCAATTTCGGAAGTTGCCACGTTCTCACCTTTCCACCTACAACAATCATTAGCACCATTGCCGCTCCGTTAAATTTTTCTATACCTGAAAGTGTCTCCAGTTCTGTCTTTGAAATAAAAATAACCCAACTCGTCCTGCACCAAAATGTCACCGGAATTGAAATAGATATCGCCCTTTTTGAAAACGTTATCGATAATTTTTCCGGCCGTCGCTTTCTTGTCGGCGTAACCGGCAAAATCGTTGATACTCTTCTTGGGGTTGATCACTCCGATGAAGACGCCGAGCTCTCCGGGGCGGCAGCGCGTGCAGAAACCCTTTTCGTTTCGGATCGGCTCGCCTGTGGCTTCGTTGCAACGGACCAGGGTTACCGGGTAAATTTTCCAGGCGTATCTCGGCACGAAGCCGACAGCCCCCACTTTATTGTCCGTATTAACTGAAACCAAAAATTAATTTTTTTTAAATTTCCAACGAGGCAAAACGGGGAAATTAAAAACTAGAATTTT
The DNA here is from genome assembly GCA_951805265.1 of Schizotus pectinicornis. Classification (NCBI taxonomy): domain Eukaryota; kingdom Metazoa; phylum Arthropoda; class Insecta; order Coleoptera; family Pyrochroidae; genus Schizotus; species Schizotus pectinicornis. The sequence goes on along the minus strand of OX638204.1, from coordinate 1,589,383 downwards.
CCAAATGACCTAAGCTCCTTTGACCACACTCAGCAACCGTAAAAAAACAATTGCTTAAAAATAAAAGGAAATATTCCGGCACCTTCCATGTTTTAGCAAAGAGGTTAAATGGTTTACTTACTTAGATTAGAGTTGCCTTCAGTGGCGCCGTAAAACTCGTAAATTTCCTTGATGTTGAACTTAGAGACGAACTGTTTCCAAATTAGAGGCCTCAAACCGTTCCCGACGATTGTTCTAACGTTGTGCTCGACGGTTTTGGGGTCCTTAGCATGGGCTGCTAAGATGTATCTGCAAATTTCCCCAATATACTGGGCTACCTGAAAAAAGAATGTTGAAAAAAAAAATGATCGTCATTAGAGAATATGGATAGAAATGCTTAATAGAGCCATAGAAGAAGATTAATGAAAATGCGAATAATAATTGAACGTAGAAAGGAAAAGAAGGTATAAAACATAGCGAGCTGAGATTGTTAAAGCAATTGCACTGACCGTGCAATTGTATTTAACGCAGTCGCTCCAGAAGTTCGACGCTGAAAACTTTTTCCTTATCACCACCGTGATGCCCCTGAGGAAGCACTGTCCAATCCCCAAGATGCCTCCAGCGCTGTGGTAGAGGGGCAAAGAGTCGTAGAGGACGTCATCTTGACGCAGCGCCGACATATAATGAACTCCATCTGCCATAAATATGAACCTAGAGATAAACGTAATTAATTAGGGCAACCACTCGAGACCTTTTCACCTCAAGTTGGTTATCACAGCGGCCTTGGGCAGACCCGTCGTTCCGGAAGTGTAGATAAAAACCAAACGATCCCTGAATTTCCCAGCTTCCAAGTCTTCAACCAGGGAATGACAGGGTTGTTTTTTGAGTTCACCCCCCAAATCCGCCCCTAATTTTTCTTCACTTCCACTTTTTCCGTATTGATACAGCGACAGTTTGCTAATTTTATCTTGAATATCCTTGACAACTGCAATTTTTAACGGTTACCGGTTTTTGCTTTGCTTACTGGACCGGTTTACCATTATTGAAATTAGATCCGAAAATCACCGCTTTTGCGTTGGAAACCGTCAATGAATGAATGAGAGGTTCCGAAACTAAATTACTGTTGATCAGGGCAGTTACGACCCCGATCTTTGACAACCCCAACCAAATGCAGGCGTATTCCGGACTGGAATCGAAAAGTAGTGCTATCGAATCGCCTCTTTTGTAACCTTCGCTCTTGAAAAAATGAGCAATGCGATTGCTGAATTCTTCCACCTGAGAAAAACAAATTAATTAAAAGTGAATTAATCGAGAGGAATTTAACCAGTGACCTTGTCGAAACTCCACTGTTGGTCCTCGAAGTAAAACGCAATTTTCTCCGGATGTTTTTGGGCGAGCTTGGTGAAGATTTTGGCAACGGTCGTGTTGCATCTCTCGTACCTCCATAAATTGAAGTTCAGGAGGGTGAAGCGCGAAAATGCCCTGAAATTAAAAGTTGGAAAATAGCGACCAATGTTGGTGAAAATAAATTTTGAGACGCAAATGAGCAAAAAGATTAATTCTAGAAAGAAATGTTGTGGGTATTCAATGCTTATCTTTGATTCAACGTTTATGTCAACGAAACTGAATAAATAAAATCTAAAACGTTTTTCTTTGGACTTCGTCTTCCGGCAAGTAAGAAAAGTTTATAAAGAATGCTAACAAGTTTATTACGAATTTGAACTAACTAGACACTGTTTACAACGCAAACTCCCACTTGCATATTGTTTGTTTTTATCATCTAAAATCGGATTTGAATGTGGGAATCCTGTCAATTGTTTAAATAAGCAATTATTTGAATCGTCGCTGCCAATCTCCAAAATATTTATATATATGTAGTTAATGTCCAATACTATTTCCTGCACTGTGATCACGCTATTTGAGTAAGGTCAAAAACATAATAGAAGCGTCTGCAAGTATTGCAATTAACGTTAGAAAGCAAACAACCAAACGGTTTCAGCGCGTGTTGCGGTGCTATTAACTAATTGAAACTATTAACTCACCTTACGTCTCTTTTGAAGGTTTTGTAAATGATGTAAAACCAGCGATATCTTCTTTTCGTCAGAAGATAAAACGATGTTAAAGCAACCAAAACGAAGCTAGTAAACTGAAAAAAAATACGGCCGTAAAACAATAGACAAAAGACGATTTATCAATTACCATAGCTGTTGTTGATTATTGAAACCAAAGTGAGTTCACAGGCACTTGCAAACTGAAAACTCTCACTTCCCGCGACTACTTGCAGAGCGGTATAACATGTTATGAGTCGACTTTGGCGGACGCACCTTTGCTTTTTGTTGGACTGGCACTGTCGGTGTTTACTATGTAACAATCGGTGATCGTCGGTCGATTTCGAAAAATGTACTCAAACAAGACTATCAGTGGGTTGATAAGAAGCGCCACTACTTCCAAAAAAATTGTTTGGACGTTAGCCCCTCAGATAACCCCTAGAACAAACATTTGACCTTTTCCTAGGAAGTTGGGTACTTAGACGTTAATGAAGAATCTCGTTAGGGACGTTTAGGAAACTTTTTTGTATATTGACTCAAGACGACGATTGATTAGAGAATCATAGTCCAGTTTGAAAATCGTATGACCCATCAATGAAATGGATTTGTCGAAAGGATAATTGTTTCATTGAAATTTGAACTTTGTCCCCTGTTAAGTTTGCACGCTGCGCAATTTTAAGCCATTATTCGCTCTCGCGGCTAGTATTGGCCAATGACGAGGAGCGCTAACAAGGGGAGAACTGCAATTGTTCCAAGGGTTCCTAATGGACGATGTAGCGAGCAAAAGTCGGACTCGACCAAAACCAACAGGTGCGCCGAATTTGGTCCAATATTGATCGAGGATCAAGACGATATTTGTGTTTGTTATCTGTAATATTGTGTGTTCAGGAATTTCGATTTTATATCAATTTCGCCTTCGTTTACGGCTATATTTAACACGTATTCGCAAATTTTTCCATTACCTAAAAATATAAAAATAAGCCCAATAAAATGATAACAAGAGGCGCGATAAGTTCGTGCAAAATGGTCAATAAAGTCGATACCGGTTCTAGAAAAAGGCTATTTCATCAGTTGTTACGTAAAAAGGTAAAAATAGCAGCGCTAGGTGTTTATTAGGTAAAGCCAAGATTGAATTGGAGGGCCGCAATAAAACCGACAGGATTGTTATCAAAATACAGTCATCTGCTGACGTCAGCGCACCGTCTAACTATGCTGAACAAAACTTTTTTAACTTGCACACGCATTTGACAACTGTCAGTGGTGTCCAAGTTTAAACTTTGGCTACATCCAATAAAGTCGTAAATTGCCAATCGCCACTTTGACACTCGCATGCTATGGTAATGGAGCTCTAACGTCAGAAAGTACTTTCTACGCTTGATCGTAAACATTTTTTTTTGTACGTTAAAAGGATATACATGTAGGGAGGATCAAAAGTGTGGCTAGATAACAGCAAAGAGTAGATTGCTTCTAAATGTTTGTACTTGGTTAATATCACAAATAATAAAAAGAGATTACAGGTCAACATCAGGACTCTGACACTTCGGCATGGCGTAAAACGGGTTAGAAGCTCTATGCGTCTTAAAATATTCAGATCCGTATTCGTCGTACATTTTTTTGGTCAACAAATGCCCCTTCAACTCCCCGGAATTGGCCCAATTCCTCGCCCCGTGCCACGAACACAAACTGGGATTCTGCACAGTTTTCACGTTAACAACCGACTGAAACGGCCTAATGCTGATTAAATCCGATAAAATCCTGTCCTGTAGCCCGGGCAAATTAGCTAAACCCCCCATAATCACAACGTTTTCGGCTAATTTTAACTGATCCTCGTTGTTGAACAAGGAAAAAACATATCCAATAACTTCAGATAATCCCGCTTCTGACGACCCTAACATGTACGGTTTGAAAATCAGTTCCGGGCCTCTAAACCGTTCGATTCCAATATGCAACTGGTGGGTCTCCCCGGGATTGCTCGCCTCATCCAGGTCGGAAGGTTCGTGGGTGCGGATAATTTCTTCGAGTTCAAGCAGTTTTTCGTTTTCGGCTTCGCTGTCGGAATCTCCACCTAAAAAAATTGTTTAAATGAATAAAACAAAGCGATTAACGAAAAATTATGACAAAAAGTTGTTTAAATAAATAAATAAAAAAAACGATTGGCGAAAATTACCGTCTTTGCTTATTGTTTTGTATATGTCCCAATCTTCGTCTCTTAGACCAAAATCGTCGTTGCCTTTCTCTTTTCGGGCCAGTTGTGATATTATGCGCATCCTTTCTTGTCCTGCAGCTGTACGTCGTTTTGCCATATCCTGTTTTCTCTGTTTTCGCGTCAGCTTCTTGTTCAGAATTTCTTGACGCTAAAAGAAGTTTGAAAATGCAACAGCAATTAAAGAGATAAGCACAATTAAAGTATTAAAAACAATGATTATGACAATTATAATTTACAACTACCTTAAGTACTCAAAGTATTCCTCTTAATAACTGATAAACGTATATAGGGGGCATCAATAAAAAGTGGCCGTTTTGATTTTTGAAAAAACCTAAAATATCAAGCAAGTTTTTGATTTTTTTAAACTTATTATTACTTTGACTGGCAGTTTTTATTTTCGAACTTTACCAACAAAAAAAATTGAAGTAAAAATAAAAGTGAAATAGAAATGAGACGAAAAAAAAGAAATAGATAAACAATAGGTTGCAAAAACCAACCATTTTTTTTGCGTTTTGCAGGAACACCTGCATCGCCTTTTCGCTCTCGAAGACCATCTTGCTGTGTTTCGGCTGTTTCTGGGGCGGTTCCTCCACTTCCTCCGCGGCATTCGCCGCCAGAATTTTTTGTTTAGTTTTCTCGATTTTAAGGTTTAAATTGTTGATATTTTTCTGCAGATCCGCAACGCCCTTGATTTGATAATCGGCGCAAGCGGCTTCAATGTCTTCTTGATCCCCCCCTGCGTCGATCATTTCCTGAATTTGAAACAACTGATCGAGTTTCTCTTTATCTTCCAACAGTCTCTCTTCACGTTTTCTGGCGTTAATTTCCGTTAAACGTCGCGCCAATTCCCGTTTTCTCTCCTTCTGCTGCTCAACTATCAACAGAAATCAATCGACGAATCAATAACATCAAAACAACTGACCTGTAAGCGCTGAAGTGGACACTACAGTAGTGTATGGTAATTGTATTCTCCGTATGTTAGCTTCGTAGTATTCAGGATCAGTCCACTGGCCCAACTCTTCGCGGTAATCGAGAGCCACGGCGCAAATAGTGTGAAGCAACTCTTCAGCACGACTCAAAGTGATTGAATTGGCGTGTCCCGGATATTTTAGTTGCAAAATTCGATGGAGAAACGTGATTATTTGAAAACCTCCAGTGTTCAACCGGCGAGCGTTGTCAAAAATCGTTTTGCCACCAAGAACCGGAATCACGTGACAAGTGTGATGTCCCAAATTTACTATCAAAACGTTTTTCGCCGGTGCCTTTTCATTAAAGTTATAAGCGTACAAACAATCAATTCCATAAGCAATTCCAGGAACCGAATAACATTCAAACAGCAATTCCGACATTACTGAAAAAACTTTACGTAACAATTGTGGGGGAAATTAACTCACTTACGTTGTCTTGACGAATTTGGATTTAAAAACGCTTCTGTCAACACAACAGGATGCTGCACACAATTCTCACTGTCTATCCCCAAATGGGTAAAGACGTAATCAAACAAATGCTCTTGCGCCTCGAAATGCGTCACAACGTTCTTGTCGAACTGAGTTTTTAACTGGAAACGTACCCCCTCAATGTTGGAAATATCGTTGCCCACTTGAAGCTGCGGCGTTTGGACCGGTTCGACAGTATCACGTTTCGACCGTTCTTTGCGCGGCTTCGCTATGAGATTCTTGAAGAGCAACAGGGGCTGCGGACCGGTGGCCCAGCCGGCCCGGCATTGATACGATCCTGGAAAACAAGGCTTAAGAAAAAGTGAGGTTAAAACCGCAAAATCACCGTTGTCGATCACTATGGGCACCGAGTTACTACGGAGCGAAGGGGCGTAAGTGTGGACGATGTCCGGGATAAATTTCTGGTCCTTAAACTTGAGCATTTCCATCGAAGAGCCGGTGATTTTCGGCAAGTGACAGCTGTCAGCGTGACAAACTAATTGTAAACAAAAATAGTTGTGAGTAGTTCCGCGGGTTGCCACGAGAGGCGCGAGTTATTTGCATTAATTACGTCAATTAGATGAATGAAAATTGTTAATGTCTAATAGCTTTTTGTTTAAGTTGATAAGAAGTAAGTATTGTTAATGTATAAGGTATAAACAATGCAAGCAAGCGATGGTTAGAGTATTTCTAATGCAGATTTTTGTGAGGCGCGGTAGCGCTATTGAAACCTAGATGGCGCCAGTATTTGGTAGCGGTTCTAAAACAGCTGGTTTTGTGACCTACTTTCGGCAGGAATCCATGCACATTCCTGCACGTGTGAATCAAGTTAGTGACGTAACGTGACGTGGCTTAGGCCCGCCTTCTATGCACCACTACGGTACGCGTCCAGATTTTTTGTTGTTGTTGCGACCGTGCGGCGATTGTTGAATCGCGGCGGCTGGGCAGGGCCGGTTTTGTTTTTTCACTTGTTTTGAATAATTTCGAATCAAGTTAACGGTGAATTGAAAAATATCCCACAAAAGGGGATGCAAAAACGGCTAGACGGAAAAATTGATGACAAATAATAAAATGTTGTTGTCTGCGGTTTGTTTTGTTCGTTTCGATTAAACTAGGATATTGTAAAAAGCGGTATACATACCTGCCTGTGGACGGTATTGGGATTGCGGGACGGACAACAAATTAAATATGAATTTTTTTGGGTCGTATTTAACAGTCTACCAAATTTACCCAATATTTTCATACAAAAAAATACTTTCATTTCCCAAAAATACTAAATGCTCACCAAAATTAAGAAAATACATAATCTTAAAGCGACAATCAAATATTGACATAATGCTGGCCTCTTATATATTTTGTTCGCCAAAATAACTTTTGTTGACCATAAATACTAAATGTTCACCAAATTTTATTCCGCATTTAATTCTAACATAATACCCAGATATTTAATTTTCGACAGTGTCTTATATTATTTAGCAGTTAAAAATACTATTTGTTGATCAAAAATACACAAGCAATAAAATGTTGTGCAAATGGTAAATAATTTTATGCAAAATTATAGATGTAGATGTGCTAGGGCAAGGAAAATAAGATTAAAAATAGAAGTGATTTGCACAAAAAAAGATATTGATTTCCGTAATATATAAATGCTTGGCTGTAATTGGCTTGCATTATGTAAAACGGAAAACTTTTTTAGTAGTAATTTATAATCGTGCTTTAAAAAAAAATTACAGGGCTCTGAACTGACCTTGTACAAAACTTTTTTCGCGTGTCTCTTGCCTGGAAGCGCAAGCGGCAAGGAGAGATACGCGAGCATATTTTATTTTTGGAGTAATAGAATAATTATTTGACGCACAAATAGTTTTTTTGAGAAACACTATATATAAATGGATAGCGCGAATATTTATTATGTACAGCACGGACGCGTAACTTGAGCGTTCTAAATTTGGTGAACATTTAGTAAAATTGATAGACATATAGAATTTAAAATGTAAGCAATGGTAAAACAATACACAGCAAAGTTATTTTAGTGGTGATGTTCTCATTTTCTGATGTATAATAATTTGGGTTCCATTAAGATTTTTTGATGCTCATTAAATTTTCTGGTGGACAGTGCATGGGATGTATAGTTTAATTTGGTGGATATTATTATTATTATTTTTATTTGTTTCCAATTTTTTTTAAGTTAAAAATTTGTTTTGGAAAAAAAACTTATTTAAAATATTCAATTATGTTTAAATTTAGAGTCTATAAAGATATTGACATAGACCTACATAAGTAGGCAGGATGGACATCACGTTGGAAGCTGATTGTACCTACCTCATAACAATAATTTTGGTCAAAAAATCCAAAATATTGTTTGTTTGAAATAATGGCAACTATGGACGTTCCATTAAAAAACAATTACTTAGATAAATATTTAGAATTAATAAATATGTATAGATTTTCAATTCAATAATCAGAAATGTGTACCATAGGATTTGTCGGGTGCACTAGAAATGCATATTTTTAACAACTGCATAGTTTTCTTGAAAAGTTAACTCTGTGTGACCCCAATGCTCATTTATAATGTTTACATGAACTGTTATACTAAGGCTAAAAAAATGTTTTTTTGTCCAATTAGTGAATTAATTATAAATAAAAATGTAATAATAAGCAACGATAATATTTCAGCTTAGAGACAAAAGTGATTTTAAGTATAGTAAATTTATTATTAAACAATGGCGCATCTTCAATTTGGACAAAGAATTCAAAAGACAATTTTATTTAAAAACTCTCAATTTTTCAAAGTAGATATTAACACTTTTAAGAATTCTTCTGTAAATTGATTGATCATGCCACAACTTCATAAATTTAATAATTTTTTTGCTGTCTTTAAATCTTTATTGGTAGGTACTTTAATTTTAGCTAGATGCTAGAGGTGAACAAGTACCTGCTACATCTCTTGACCTGCCACCTCACTCGACTCGGTAAAAGTCTTCGTGTTGAGGACAAATGGCAACATAAAACATCACAAAACCGGCTGGTCTTGGTAGTTTGTTATTCTTTATGTACCTAGGTATAGGTAGTAATTAAGACACCTAAGCTCACTAGACACCTGTTTGTTTCCTCTTATTCAACTTGTTGTTTTTAGTTATCAAGAGACCTGGTGCTTTAGTGTCGATTAAATAATAATTTGGGACGTTACATTTAGTTTTATTTTTGTTTTTTTTTCCGGAAACAGCGATAGCAGAAGAAATGACGGATTCGGTAAAAACTCCAATTATTACAGTCTTGCGTCAGCCACCCAGTTCTCTCTGTTATCAACCATTGATAGCCGAGTGGTAGTAAAATTGACCCCGTCATACTGCCCATATTGTTACGTCAAAAAAAAAGAATAAGCGCGGTTTATGTAGCGCACGGAGTCGAATCGCAATGTTTCACTTTCAAATGTACGTCAGCACGAATGTGCAGTCAGAGCGCATGAGCTCGAACAGCCACTACAAACAGCAGGAATACTGCTAAGCAATCTCAGTATCAAGTTGGCTTGGGCAAGCGCACGATAATAGTGTGGTCCCAAGTAGGCTCTGCGAACAGTCACAAGCACGTTGGCGCTATTTTTCAAAAAGTGCCCCGCAAGTTTTCCGAACATCCCCCGGTAGAGCGACAAGTGCCTGTCGAGTAGGTACCGAGTGTTGTGGAAATTCGGTGAAAAGTTATGGAGAACCGCGCCAGAATAAAGAATAGAATTTGGGAAAGTGCGTAGTGCGTGGAAGACTCGATTGATAATTAAAACTGTTGGTAGAGAATTTCGGTAGTGAAAGTGGACCCGCGTTGAGTGAAAGTTTCTGTGCTGTTGAAAAAAAAGATGGATTCACCTCAAATGTACGACAATCATCAACAAGGACAATCTTCAGGGGGTATTAACAACAACGAAGTGAAAAAAACTGTCATCATGAACAGTAACAACAACAATCTCACCACTTTGAACAACAACACCGGCATTTCGAAACAAACGACGGCGTTGTTGAAACAACACCATTTGCAGCAATACCAACAACACGGCGAACTCGCCGATTTGAACAGCCCCGAAATTTCGCTGGACCTCCACAATTTGATCGACGATTCCCAATTCGCCGACGGCATCTTCTCGGACATCCTCCAAAGCCAGCAGGGCAAACACCTGCAAAATTTGCAAACTCGCCAAGTGATGGGGGTGCAAAACCAAACCTACCCCCGCACAACTCTGGCGTACATGCCGCAACCGGTGCACAGCGGCGCGACGTATTCCGCCACCCAAAACTCTAACAGCGATTCGAACAGTTCGGTAGGGAGCGACGTCCCTAGCATCAAAGAAGAGCCCGTGGATCCTCAGGAGTACCGGAGGCAGGCATGCAATTTGAACGCTCTCCCCGGCAATTATTTGGCGGGTGGAGGAAATTATCCCGCCGCTCCCGGAGCCGCCACCTTCACCACCTTAACCCCCAGTCCTGTGATGCACCATCAGCTCAACATGAACGCCATGAAGAACAAATCGATGATGCTCAACCAGCACATAGCGCGGAAATCAGTGAAACCCTGTGATAAAAACAGCGACGAGTACCGGCGGAGACGCGAAAGGAACAATATTGCGGTGAGGAAAAGTCGGGAAAAGGCGAAAGTGAGGACGCGAGAAACCGAAGAAAAAGTCAAGATCCTCATCAAAGAAAACGAAAGACTGCAAAAACGGATAGAGCTGCTAACGGAGGAACTGAACGTTTTGAGGAGTTTGTTCTCCAACGTCGGGGTGCTACCCGAACACGTGCACAGAGAAATCAACAAACACCTCGACACCTTCCAGTTGCAGCAGCAACAACAACAACAGCACATGTAAGAAAACTGGGTGGGTCGAAACGATTTTTTTCTAACGAAATTTTCTCGATTCAGGTCCGAGGATAACAGGCAGAGGATGATGGATAATCTGCACGATTACGGACCGTAGCCTCGGCGACGTCGACGAATTCGAACAAAGCTTTAACTATCCCCCCTCCCAAAAAAGAGAAATGACAATAATTGAGCTAGCTGCCTTGTCCGGACAATAGGGCTGAAATCGAATTTTCGGAGAGTTACTGTAATTAGTTAATTGTTGAGAATCTTGACGGTTCGTTTTTAGTTAATGATAGATCTCCTATAACGACGTGTTCTGACTTTATTAATTTATTAGAAATCGGGGGCGGGGCGCGGGGACTTCGCCCCGTTGCGATCTGACGATGCAACGAATATATAGGGTGTTCCAAATGGACGGCGCGGGGTCCCCCCGGCGCGCTCCAAACTTTGTTAACGGGTATTAAAAATACACTAGAATTATTCCGTTCGTTTTTTGTGATCAGATTGTATTTAAAACGATTGTATAAATAATTTTAGAGCCGACGCAATCCGTGTACCTTTTAACTGTTAGTAAATTAATTGTATTTTAAAGAAGGGGGTATATTTTTGTACAGAAAATATATCGTTGTTATACCTTATAATTCTATTGTAAAAAGCTACGTTAAGCTAAGTTAATGCTGTAAAAATGTATATGTATAGAGTGTATTTGTAAATCTTAATATATTTCCAAAGAGCTACTTTTTGTAAAGATGTCTATAATATGGTGTATATTTTATACTACTTAAAATGTTCTTGTTTTTATTATTTAATAAATATCTCGGATTTAGACCTGCTTTCATTCCGTCGCGAACACGAGGCGCCCGCGAGATAGCGAACACAATGGAAATCTCCAGAAAAATACAGCGTGACTCATAAAACAAACGTGAAAGTTAAACTAACGGTGGTGACATTTAGCGGGCAATCCTATCCGGTTGGAAACCTGCTCGGATCCCCGACAACCGCTTCGCGGCTGAACCTCGAAATATCCGAAAAATTTGCTTTTTCCCACTTCAGCCACTTGACAAGTTTTTGGGGAACCGGCAGGAATTTTCCCATTTGGCCTCAACACCGGCGTCTTGCGCAAACCCGCTAACTACTGTTTACTTTAATTGTTAGAATTTTCGCTGTTAATCGCCGATTCGTTTCGAAAACTGTAAATTAATAATAATTGAGTAACCAAAATCAACCGGCATTGTTCCAACTTTCGTAAATAAAAAATACCAATAGTAATTTTTTTCTTGAATGAAAATTTTGCAATTTTCAATTAACGCATAGTAAAAATTTTAACGACCCAACGTACAATTTTTTTCTCCCGACAACTCTTGTTGCAAATTACCGTCGTTAACGTTTCAATTAGCCAACTTCACTTCCGGCGCCAGAAATTGATGCGCTTTTCGTCTTAATCCTTGGAAATAGATCTCGTTGTTTACGAACAATATCGCGTCGTTTTTTTTTCGCGTGTTGCAATTTGTGTATTTTAACACTGACCTGGGCCAACTGCTAAAAATAGGCGGTGTTGTTGTTTCAAGGCGTACTTGGCTCTCCCGCGCCTCGCCCCCCGTGATATTCACGCGACAACCTGATGCTCCTCGGACCGGTCGCAGCTTCCGACGCTTTTTTCTATAAACGTTGGCACTTTGGCCCTGCCGACATCTTTTTGGCGGATTCCGTCCCCGAGAGCGGGCAAGGTCTAGGATCCGGACCCGACGAACGATCCGCCACAAAAGTTGTTCTTCATTTTTCTCAGCTTTATGTTGGTAAAAATTCAACCCCCTTGATCGCTGCCAGAAAGCTTCCAGTTTTAGCAAAATTTTCAAAAATTGACTTCTGCGGCAGGAAAACCCGTCAGAGGGTCGAACCCCAAATCAGCTGCGGATTCCCCCGGCGCATCCACCATTTGTCGCCTCACTTCGGCTCGTTGACCGTTCTCAAAAACTCTGGAGCTTAGGGTCTCGATTTCGCGCAGCTCCTTTGCTTCAGAAAAATTTGTTTTGTTGCTCACTGTCTTTTCTCTTTATTTTCTACATTATTTGTAAAAAAAATATTTTTTTACTTTGTTGTTAAAATGTTTTTTTTTTTAAATTTCGCTTTCTTCATAATTTCCCGCCACGTAAGGTTTCAGATATGCATCGAAATTCTTTATAAACAATTTTGATTGAGAAAAGAACAATAATTGTCTATAAATTTCCAATTTTTTTTCGATTTTTTTTAAACCCCTGTGACCTTAAAACATTTATTTTCCTGTTATGTGTGGTTATAGTTAAATCCGCTTTTTTGCCCTGTCAGTGCTGGTCGATTACGTTTCAATTTAGCGTCCTTGATTGTCACTTGAATCGCCACGATTTTGCTTTCGTTTTCTTCTCGTCACACCGAATCTTCCGGTTACGGATGCAATTAATTGCCGCTGCACATTGTAGAAATGAACCCAAAACAATGAAACCACCGTACCGACATTATGCAAACCGAATCTAAATTTATTACTCATTCAGTCTACGAAGCAAAACCGGGTTCATTCACACGCTTTACGTGTTTACACTTTTTCGTTGCAGTTCCTACCGGAAAATTTCCTAAACCCCAATCAACTGTCCTGCAACCAAGGTGTGCAGAGCGGTCCGGGAGAAAAAGGGGTGGTTGTGAAAAAGGGCGTGTTTCTCCTTAATCGCTTAAAGTAGCAAACGGGCACCGGGGCCATGTAGAGAAGAAATTTGGTTCAAAATTGTCGCTTTTGGTCGACATCCAATTTATTGTCTTCGAGTAGGCTGAAGACCAGCAACCAAGTGGGCAGTTGACCGTGGACATCGATTTCCCAATCCGACAATTTCTGTGATTGTGCAGTCCAGATTGAATGAGATGAAAATTATTAACTGACGCGGTCCAGGTCCCCAACAAGAATAACGAAATCGGAAACTGGACGCGGCGGGCGTTAAAAATAGTTTTATTAAAAACATCTTGTCTGTGGCGGAAAATTTTCGCAACGTGTGTCATCTCGTTTAAAAAGTTGTTTCTTGGCAGGCGACGCGCTACTAGAAAAGCTCACCTTAATCGCTCCGACCACCAGGAGGATCGGGGAGATGGCCAGAAAAATTTCTTCCAACAACAGCAAACGTTCGAAGCTTAAAAGCTTCGTTAACGCCGTTTTCAGGTGACGGTTAACGAATTAGATGTGGCCATTAGTTCTCCCGGCGCCTCCGCCATTTCTTTGTTTTGACTAAAAGTTCAAAATTATCGCCCTGCCTCTTGCATCTTGGCCATATTCTTGCCGCAATGAAATAGCAAAAAGCTCAGGTGCTAAAACCGTTTCAACATATTTACTGGCTGTTTGGGCCAGAATCCTGTCCTTAAACTTCGGACTTTACTGCCTCCGGCCTTTATCCTCTGGCATCGGCTGCCTCCGCAATTCTCAAACAATTTCTCATCCGGCAATAAACATGCATAACAATAACAAAACGTAGAAGGGCCGGTCTCGAGGAGTACAAGCAGCGTTATTGCCATAAACAACAAGTAACAGCAAAGCAAGAACACTGGAAGCGGCTGTACTACATGCAGCAGAGTATAAATAGCGAAGGCCGCGAGTTGACATTGAGAACGTCTTACCCTGCCGCAGCCGCTATTTCCGGACAACCAGCGCGGACCCCCGCGACCTGCGCCACTGGCCCATCCAGGGCCGCACTTAACAGCCGTTAACACGGAAGTCGTAACCACGTTTCATTTTTTTCTCTCCATCACTTGTACTTACAACAGATGACGGTTTTACTACGCGTGATCTCGATGCTTATTAATGGCGACCATTCACTCGATTTGTGGCGCATCTACAAGTGGTCCGGAAGTAGTGTCATCGATCCGAGTAGTTTCCTCGATTCGAAAAAATCTCGACAGAACCGAGGCCGGTTAATGTCGGAATTTCAATTTTGCGGGTCGGTGCTGAGGTGTTGAGTTTTTCGCCGATTTGGCCGAAGAGCTGGCATCGTCAGCGCTTAAGTGGCCCAGTTTTGCCAGTCGAAGGAAAATCGATGATGGCGACAATATTGACCAAAAATTTTCCGAAATTCCAACGTAACGTGATTAAAAAATTCCTATCGCAATGATAACATTTGGGGTGGTTTGGAAAAAAAATTTACTTCCGCTTACTGAGCTGATGGACTATGATCGTCAAAACGCAGCCAACTCCGATTAACCATTTAAATCTCTAATCACCGAATCCATTGATCCAAGACTTTTATTAACGACTCGAGATAACGTCGATGTATTTCGGTACCTATCAACGGGGACGAGGCGTAATTGGTGGTAATCTCGTAAATTGAAGAAAATGGAAAGTGAAAAGGGAAAATCCGGCGTTTCCGTGACTGAAATAATAATAAGGTTGAGGCGAGTGTGTGGGAGTTGCAAATGCGCGTGTTAAGTCCGCTAACAATTAAGAGGTTGTAGTGTAACAATGCGTACTTATCTCGCACTTCCTGGTGTTTGTTTTGTAGAAAGCTCGTTTCAGCCCAAAACCAGATATTCACTGGATACTTGCTGGCCGAAACGAAATTTTCCCCTACTCTCACTCCGATTGGCTGAAAATTGAAAGACAGGACCTCGTTGCCCCAATTCTCCCCAATTTTTCAGAACCAATTCTGTTATTTAATCTTTAAGTAATTTTCTTCGCACTCTTTCAGACCAGTTTTATCTCTTCTCCTTATTTTCTTCTTGCTTTTTTATTCTTTGATATTTAATCTTTTGAATTATTTTCTTCTTATTACTTCTTGTGTCGAAGATGCTTCCATCGACCTGGCCGCATGGCCCAGTGTGCCAAATGCAAAAAGTTCGATTCCGCCTGGTCGACCGAAGACAGCGACCATTGCATAATCCAATTAGCATAAACCGCGTTCTCATTCAACGATCGTTCTTTCTGTCCGATTCACCGAAGTTGGCTTAAGTTAAGTGCGCTCGATGGTGCACCGCGCACGCGTCCACCGCTCCACCTTGGCACACATTTAGCCTTACTCATTTTATTATGTGAAGTCTTACGCGGTTATATAAGCAAAGTTTTCTATTATTTTCACTTTTTTAAACGTAGTTTTGATGTTCGTTTGCCGCCACTGTCCTTTCTCTTCGTCCAGGACCCGGAAAGCAGTTTTGATCGTGCACAAACGGAACGCACTGAAACCGTACAGAGAAGGATCCCTATTGTTGCTAATTTGATCGACGACCGACCACTTTCGTTTGTGCGAAACGAACGTGAAATAATTAGCAGTTTGCAAATATTAAGCGTTTCCGGTCTTTCCGACGATTTCTTTTTTCGAGGCGGCTCTTAATTGTTCCGAGGATGGTCCGCTGAACCCGACTTGCAACCCGACCACCAGTTGGTCAAAGACCACAAACGGAAGGTTTAGCAAGGGCACCACAAATGGTGGAGACGCCACGTCAAAAATTAAACCCCACTGCAGCTGCTGCAAAGAACTTAAGACACTTAGAAATGAGGAAATCGATGCAAGAGGCAATTGGTGGAGGCGCCACATTGGAAATTAAACCTCACACCTTACTGAAGCTTCAGCAACCAACAAGAGACTTGCAGATGAAGGAATCGATGGAAGAGGCAATTTTCAAATTTCTGCTGAAGTTGGCGGAGCTTTCAAAATTGCGTTGATAAAATAGGTGGTAACGGTAAGACAAAAGAGATACGTTTAAGAAAACGGTAAGTTTAAATAACGCTCCAAGATTAAAGAAAAGACTCCGTTGTGAAAAAACAGATTTAAAAATAGTTTTTGAATAAACAAGTTGGAGAAAAGAGTAATAAAAATGAGGTAATTAAGAGAAGACAAAGTTTGAAATGATAAAAAGAAGAGAAATTATAGCGATAAAAGAAAACGCATGATGGAGAATCAGAATTGCGAAAATGAGTAGAATAATAGTAATAATCCCAAAAAGCTAATTAATTTAATTTTGACGTTGTAGGTCGTCCGATATTGCCAACTCGGAAGTGACTGGTGATCTTGAAGATGGGCGAGCTCTGGGCTTCGGCTTCGTGGAGAAACTTTACCCGCAGTGAATTTTCACCTTTCTTCCTTCTTTGACAAGTTTAGTGGCACTTTGCCGCCTTGTCCGCAGATTCGATCTTGCCTTAAAACCATATAGGTACTGTTTCCATTTTCATTGAGACGCCTGCACATAAAGGAGTCTACCCACTTTAATACCGTTGTAGGCCGTGATGTATGCTTCCGACAAAAGCGAACAACACCGAAGGATGCTGAAACACGAAACCTCCAGGTGACCAGATTTCCGAGCATCGCCATTCGGGTTATCCAAACAACGCGCAACAACACCAAAAACAGATGTTTACGCGAAAACCTAATCTGGCGCCAATCCCGTTAAAATCCCAAATCTCGTACGTATTTTCATTCAAACTTTCACGGAAACGTCGCCATTACTCACTTTTTATCAATTCTCAAACAATCCGAAACGCGCCGAATTTTCATGAATTAAAGAAAAATTAACCGTTGAATAAATCAGTAATCAGGTGATTACATCGGAGGTGGTTAAAATTCCGCGAGTTAATTGCGACTTTTGCAGTTTCAATGCAACTTGAAAGTTAACATCCTGAATTTTGTAATTTTTGCCACTATTAAGGTCGCTATCAATTAATTACGGCAGGAAAGGTCGCTTTATACTCTAATAACTACTCGCAAGTGTCGGTCTTGAAAGGAGGTTTTTTCGTGTTATTGATTGTAGCGGCGCCACTTCCACGTATTTATTTCTGGATTTTCGACGAGTCGCTGAGAATCCCGACTGATTGATACAAATTGAGATAAAAGATATTTGGTTCAAAAGTTCAAGAATGAATACTACACTTGTGCGTAATACTAATCATACGGCGGGCACTGAAAAATTCCCGCAGATAATTGAGTTATTTAATAATAATCAACGGGGTTAACACAATCAACTAGACGCTGGCTGATCTATCGCGCTGGAACTCCAGACTTTTCCGAAGTTCAAATTTTAGTTGCGTAACGCGTTTTCGGTAAATTCGGGCACATCTTCGGGGCGTCCTTGCCGCTTTTCCAATCATTATCAAATTTTGACCTTGACTTTTGGGCCGGCTCCACGCGTGATCTCCGATTTTCTTTATCGAGCTACGTTTTATCACCTTTCGCCTCCAAGGCGATTGACGCTAATTACCCGATATCGGCGCAATTCCGATCCTCGCTGCTGAATGCATCTCGTTCACCGTTCGGGGAGTTAACAGCAGAAATTGAGGTTGACGACGGTCCATGGATGAGTAACGTCGAGAAAACGTCTCTAATCTGATAATGTTGGAGCTAGCGTAAAAAACCACACGAATTGTTGCAATAGGCAGATGCACCGGGCACAGGTATAGGGTCAATAACCGGCAAGGTAAAGCAAGGTAAGATTAAAAAAGTAGAATAGAGAGTGTGGGTATCAAAGTGAGCCTCCTAGCTGAAAAGAACCAGCGATAAAAGGCGCGTCTCTCAACAATCGCCATCGTTAACAATAATAAAAACAACATTTTGTTGAATTTCCAAAATTTCGGGGCAACCTTCGACTTTCGGTTCCATCGAGTTGACCATCAAACACGTGTTATTCGATACTCCTTCCTGTGCCGACACATGTTTCATTCATTTCAGAAACCCGGAGAAATGGGTTAGTTTTTATCGAAAGGAAATAAAATAGTACGTCATTGATAAGAAGTTAGGTAGCTTCTCAAACAACTTTAGATACACTTCTTTTGGACAAACTGCAGAATTTTGACAGCAAAACCTATCTGAAACTGGAAATCTGCAAAAATTGCTGACGCGAGGAAAAACAGTTGAGATCACAGCCACAGGTCAAAGGTCACCACGGGATTTTTCTAATCGTTTACAAGGCGTTTTCACTTGTTTTTTTCGCTAATTTATGTCGACGTCTTATTTGACCTTAAAATATTTTTTCTGCCCGCTATTACTATTCTTTGTTTTGATTCGTTTCTTTTCCTTCTTCTTTCAGTCTAGTTTCAGTTGCAGCTTGAAAGTATAGTGGAGGTTTACAGCAAAAGCCTCGAATTAGTTAGAAGTAACAAATTTAGTGACGGAAAAAGCGGAGCGGCACAGGGGTCCAGCTGAGTCGTCTCACTGTAATAAACCGAGATTACTGAACTAAATCTGTCGAGAACAACGTAAACTCTTTGTTTTCTATCGAATATTAACTATGCCATGTTTACGTTTACACAGCGTTTTAGTTTAAAAATCATAAATCAGCTGCAAGCAAACAAGCTTCTGCTCTCCACAAAGACAACAAGCTCCAGCAGGAAAATTTCGCCTTCCCAATTTTTCCACGACGTCTTCCCTTGACCCGTCTAATTTTTTTACGTTTCCTTACGGCTGGTTTGCGGTTAAAAACAATTTTTAGCCAAATCGCAGCCTCTTTGATGCAGGTGCACGTCATGTTACAGCTACGCAAAATTGTTAATTACCGCCAGCTTGATAAGAGTTCAAGCATCATTGTTCTTAATTTCGACACGAATCGCACCCTGCAATAGTTACGTATTGGCGACGTCATCGCTGCACCAGTGACGTACGTCGTAAAATTTCAATCACAATGGGTGTTTAATAATTGCATTTGGTCCGATAGTGTTAACGACTTGTTTTTGTTAATCTCGTTAATAGTGGCGATTTTCAACGTAAGACCCCGGCCGTAAACCGGAAATGACGGAAATCGTTTTTGAAATTTCATCAGCAATTTTGACGAGGTCCATAACGAGAGAAAAAAGGGGTCAACGATAAAGCGATAACTTTTGTCTCCAGCAAAGTTAAGGTTGCAAAAAAAATTGCGATAAACACATCGATAGCGCGATTACGACGTCTGTCCGCTAACTGTCTGATCTTACGTTAGTAGAAGCGATTCTGGACGTCTAAGATGTTCTATATCAATTTTAAGGACATGCTGGAATAGTCTCAAAACAGTTTGATCAATTACTTAAATATTTTTAAGTTTCGTCAGAAACGAGAGGGTGAGGGTTAGAAATTGGGTGCCTCGCACTTTGCGGGACGTTGTCGACTAAGCGGCGCCAGGGCGACGCCGCTTGACAAAAATTTTCAGAAAGTTTTGTCCCAATAAGACGATTTTTTGTATTGACAGGCTCACAGTGAATGTTATTGTCTTAGGTCCAGACCAAAATTTATGGAATTTGCCGAAGATTTGGTGAAATGCTTCGAGATGATTGGATGATGCGATAGCGGTTGCCGGGCCAAGTACGCGTCCTTTGCGAAATTGTTGACCAAAGGGACAAAAACAAACAATAATCGATCTCGTTTCAACTTTTTTTCTTTCTTCCTTATCGATAATTAAAGCATCCTTGTCGACTTTATCGCTGTTTACGGTCGAAAGTTGAAGATTTTATGGATTCGCAAATAACCAATCAAAATCGGCTTACGCAACTCCAAGTTATGCCACTGGAAATGATTAATTGTTTCCATTGATGACTCCTGATAATTGTCTCCAACTGGCAACAGAAGCGCTAGTTGGACGGCCGAAGAAGACACCTCTTCCAGGTGGTTGACGTCGCCACTTGATCAACCAAAAATTATACATCTACTTAGACCTAGACCTACCTATAGAGAGGAAGAGAAACTCTTGGGTCTCACCCCTTCGTGAATCGGTCACGGTTAATTATAGCAAATCGCAATATTATTAGTCGAGCTTTGTTAATATCGTCGGCCACGTGACAATGATGGCTGTTTTTTCTTTTTCATTCAAAATATTATTGATAATGAGCCACTGTTTACGCGTTTCCGAACAATTACTTTGCAAAATCCCTATAGCAACGATCTGTTGGTGTATTATTGTAACCTTTCGGTTTATGTAACTTCAACAAAATAATGGAAGGCCGAGGCGATACCACTCTCTGACGTAGAAACGACCTAACAATTGCAAACAACTCTGATTGAGCGATTAAGGGATGCGAGAAAGGTGGAACGGTCATCTCGTCAAAACAATATTTCCACAAAATTGAAAGGCCTCGTTTCTTAAGAAAATTAGACAAAGAACAAAAACACAAATATAGCCATATAAAGAGGATGACGTAAAGAAAGAGGTGACATTATAAAGTATAATACAAGAATGAGAGAAAGAAAACAATATTAAACAATTGAAATAACGAAAGTAGTAGGAAGCAAAAGTAAGAGTTTGAGGAAAAAGTTTTATAATAATAAGCAAATGAGTAAATGAAAAGGTGGAGCACTAGCAAAGTATGAGAGCCAAAAAAGGTAAATAAAATTAAAAGCAAAAACCAAAAAAATTAAGGAGAGAACGAAAAGAACATTTTTGCAGCTCCGAGTATACTCTTATTATTTTAATGATAAGAGAAAAAGTTAAGCATAAAAAAAGAAAACTTAGAAGAGTGACATAAGAATCAAAAGAGAACTAATAGAAAGGTGAAAGTGTTTACTTTCTGGAATAGAAATAATCTAAATTATTCTTGGTCTTATTAGAAAGGTGTCAACAAAGAATGTAAAAAGAAAATATAAAATAATAAATTAACTAACTAGACACTGGCAAGATAACACAAATTGAGAAAAGAAGGAAAGGTTAAATTTTTTTTTATTGAAACAAGATTGGGTAAAAAATAAAATTTTGATTAAAAAAGTATGAAATAAAACAACAGTGGAAAGAATTTCAAAACAAAAAATGTAAGAAATAAAAATAAATGTAATATTTCAAGTTCTTCCTCTTAATAACAACAACAGTAAGAAAATTACGGTAAAAAAATTGGAAGAAACTCAGGATGTTCGATAAAGCAAATAAAAGGTAAAATTATTATTAATTATTTATTGAGCAGGCAATAAAAAATTGCCAAACATGTCAAACGATGATCAACGTGGAACAAAACCAAAAACGTTGTATGAATGATAATTTCTTCATTATAGTAATATTTTTTCTTATAGAAAAAAGCGATAAATGTTGCTTCATCATTCAATTGACAACTAGAATGCGTTCTTTATGTCGTGCCATATTTATTATTGTGGAAATGACGGACTATAGTATCATCGAGTTCAGGCAAATAACCGATAGTTTTGTAAAATTATAAAAGATTGACCCCCGTGACGTTGCACTGTCGTCACGTACCCTCCTCCTTGTTGTTCAACGCTAATCAGTCGATAACGTATTATTAATTGTTTATATAACAATAAAATCATGCCATTTCGCTACGTTATCTGCAACAATTTGATCAAAAAACATTGTTTCCAAAATAACCCCATCACAAGACGAGTTTAAATGGCGCGATAAACGTCGAAAAAGGAAAAAAAGACGAGATGGAGCAACAATAATTTTGTTTTCGCCGAAATTGTGCGTCTGTTTTGGTGATTGTCCGGGTGCGTAAACCGTTATCAACGGTGCCGTTGATAGGGCAAATTCTAAAGTAAATAAGCCGAGGAGAGGGTTCAAGGTGGCGCGATGTTCTGGAAAAACGTTTTTTTTTTCTTTGCTCTCGTCATCGTCGACGAAGAAAAATGCGTGAGGCTGGAGGCAGTCGGTGTAAAACCGCATCACGCATATTTGGCCTAGCGGTTTTCGACTTAACATAACGGCACCAAGTGTTAGAGGCCATAAATCGACGGGCCGCTTCCTTGCACATGGATCTTATGCATTATTAGTTTTTTTAGCTGCAGTGCGTGGACCACAGCGCCGATCTCGAGCACTCCCACGTCGATCGCAGCCCGCTCCATCACCTGCGAGCTAGAGAAGCAGAAAAGAACAGAAAAAGTGCAAACTGTGGCCAACTGAACGTCACTATGGCCCTGGAGCCTGGACGCAAGTCGTCCTTTCGAGAGGAGATCTAACAATAGTCAAAATTTGTAACGTTGAGTTAATTGCTGCGACAAGAAGCTTTAATTATCGCTCCTTCGTAACACGATCGCAGTGTGAACGGCTTTTGCCGCAGGTCCCCCGATGTTTGTGTATGTCGTTAGAGACGGTTAGAGCTAGCTGCAGGAGTCGCTGCGACGACGGCCACCATTCCTCTAGTTCGAAAGTTCTCCGTTTAAAACCCGGGCGGCTCTGGCGAGCCACTTTCACTAGATTCTGGGTTATCCACGTGTCGTTCGGTTTTTATCTTATTTTTAGTGTTGAGGAGGAATACGGGACGGGACGGTGTATACGACTTTATTTTCATCGACGATGCATGTTTTGCTCGATTCCGGGCCTGCATTGCCGCCACGGACCACGTTCTGTCTTCTTATCGCGCTCAGCTCAGGTTTATTGCCCTAATGGTTCGAGATTCCTGCCGGAGTTTGGGAGGCAGCGGCGGGGTCCGGAGGAGAAAACGAAATTTGGTGCATTTCACTCGGCGACATTTCTCTTGATTGCTGATAACGGCCGATAGTCCTGAGCTTCGCCGCACTGACGCTCCTCGAGTGCCCGTGTTTCAAGAATAACTGAAAAAGTAGAAAGTTGTGTTGTTGGTCGGAACTTGGGTAAAGAGAGACCCGGAGAAATCACCAGCTGCATTGTTTAAAGAGCGAATTCGACAAAAATTGTGGCTGCGTCTTCATTAATGCTAATGTGGACAAGTTCTTCAAGAGAACGGGCCATTTGCTCGGTATTTATTTCAGTTTTAACAAACACCACTTCTTAAATGCGCAATAGCAATTATTATTGTCTTGTTAATCTGGAGAATGATCACGAACAATTTTTATCTTATTCGAGGTGGGAGAGAAATGTCCGCTGAAAAATATAGAAAATGGGAATGGCAGTGGCGTAGAAAAAGTTAATAAAGAAGAAAAAACGAGAGTGTAAAGAAATGAAAGGGGAGTAAATTGAAATCTCAAAGACTAAAATTTTAGTTGTTGGAACAGAATTTCTGTAAAAACAGAGAAAGCTCACAATGGCGTTGTCAAAGAGAGAGAAAGACTGGAGAATAGGAAGAAACTGAACAAGACAATGCCCAAAAAATAGAGACAGAAATACTGAAAAAGATATATAGAAAGACAAGGACTGGAATTGGAAAAAATAGAAAAAGTGAGAGACTAGGTGTAAAAGAGAGAAAGACAAGAACTAGAAAGAGCACACACAGAGGAGAGAGAGAAAGAGAGATACTGGGAAAAAGATATTCAGGAATAGAAATTGAGTGAGGTTGGGAAAAATTATTTTAAAATTTACCAAACGAAAAACAATAACAATTGGCTTTTACTTTTAGTGTTAGAGTTAAGACGCGATTACTTTGTTGATACAAGTTTATTTTCGCAGAACAATGATGATACGAAAACGGTGCAATTTCCGTAGTGGAATTAAGTTAACACTTTTAGTTCTTAAAATAGCTCCTCAGCTCTACCCCCAGCAAGATGTTTCTCCAAGGATTCCCCTATTTGTTCTTCGTGTTTTGTCAAAACGGCGCCCAAATTAACAACAATATCCGCCTAAAACTCGTTCCATAATAAAACAATGTTTGCGTACCTGCTTAATGTTTACTCGCCAAACCTAAATTTGTCGTAAACACCATAATTAGGTCTACAACTACCTGGTGCCTTACTCCATTAATAAAAAATCCTCAACCGCGATTTCCCAATACCAAGTAACCTTTGCCCAAAATCCGTGATACGAGCGGAGGTCTTAAAGATCAATCAAATTTCCAAAATTTTGGGATTACAGCCAACAAGTGCCATAAATCAGGAACCTATGTGGGTATCTAATCAGGTAAGGGGAGTTAGAGTTTTTTAACACTAACTCAATTATTTACTGTTGTAAGGTTATCTCGTGAGATTATTGGAATTTTCTCCAAGTTTTCCACGCGTTGTACGCTGTTAGATAAGGATTTGATGAACTCCACGTAATCTCAAGGTGTGCTCCCGTAGTTCGCGATAACGTTCAATGACGCATCAAGGAAATGCACTTTGATTGATCCTTGATCGGTGATTCGAGCACTCGATTAAAAAAAAATAAGAAGCGAACGTTTTCCTGGAGAAGAAAGTTCAACGAGTTCACGAGGTTAGCATCTGTGCCCTAAGAGTCTCGCATTTAAATGAGATTTCTCTTTTATTTCGGAATTATCTCGAGTTATCTTTTGTCAATTGAATCGAAGGAAAATGGCCCTAAGAGCTCTATTGAAAATTGTCTGGTTACGTCACGATGCTTGTTTTGCCGGTATTAATTAAGGAGCGTTTCCCATCCAGTTCCCAAATTCAAGCAGCAACAACAAAGCCAGTCTTTTGTATTCAAATGTTCGTGCCAGTTAGCGTTTATGTGAGAATGTCCATAATTTCGCTTTCATTCATTGACCTGCTTTTGGTTACATCTAGAAAGTGTATAGCGAGCTCCATCTAGGAGCGAAGACGTTGACGTAACACTGCGCGGTCCAATTTTTTTGCGTACCTGTTTCGGCGTTTTTCTGGGTCCATTTAATTGGGTTAAACACACTGAACTTTGTCGTGTTTATCATCTCAATTTGGAACGAACGACGGCGTTATGTTATATAAGAAGTTTGCGTCACCCTGCATTCTTCATTAGCACCCAAACTGACATTTACCTACTTAAAAATTAGGAAAAACGACAAACTGACGAGATAACTTTCAATTCGGGAACTTTCCGCTTCCAAGTTTTCCCGGTTCGCGATACTTAATGACGGGTCGCGGAGGGAAAACCGGAAACTCTCGACCTATCGTTGAAGTCTCCGGCAATTTTCCACTTTTCCTCTCGTTGCCGTCGCGCCTCTTGTTGGTATTGTTAAAGCGTTGCTTGCACGGTACACTGCGGGCGCATGCTCTACTTACTGCGTTATGTAAAAGCCTTAATTGATGTGAATTCACTATTTAACATCGCTCACCGACAATTACGCAGCGATGGCGTAATATTTACCACTATCTCTTCTCTTGCTGGGATTATCTCCGGTTTGAGATAGTCAGTGTGCTCGGGCTTAATTGCGTTAGGCTATGAGCAATTTCCAGGAGCTTCCGCAAACACTCGCAGTGGTCGATAGGAACGTTGTTTCTACGACTGGACATAAGGGTTGCAAAGACAAAAACTAAACGAGCGAGCCAGCGAGTTAAAACAGGCGAGAAGGAATTTTCGAGAAGTCGCAGCGGCGCCTCCACCATTTCTGCATTATAAACACATTTCTGACCTACTACTTTTTGAACTATTTGTAGATCTTATTAGGTATTATCGTATTATCTAGCGTTGCTCTACCTTTCTATGTAAAAATACTAACTACAAACTTTATTTTAAAAGGTTCGGCCATTCTTGAACAGTTTCTTAAGTGCAGAAATAAAAATTGTTTTGTAATAATCTGAAACCATCATCACAATATTGTGTTCCTACTACTCCTTTTAATAATACAGTGGAACTGCCATAACTCGAACTGCCATTTGCCCATTTGCCATTAAAATAGTTCGAGTTATTGAGACTTCGAAATACAGAAATTTCTTAAAAAAATATGTACCTACATAATGTATAATGTATATACCGGAAGTTGACATCAATTTTGTTATTTTAAATGGAATACCCTAATTTTTAATTTTTTTCTGGATTCTATGAAGAATTTGAACATCATTTTGGTAAGTCTCTTATACCTAAAATCAGTATTTTTTGATATATTCAAATTTTTTTAAAAAGTTTAGCATAAAAGTGATGTAGCTAAAAAATTAAAATCTCAGCAACAGTTAACAAAAAAATTTGGAACTTAAGATGATTTGATAAATGTTCCAAAATATTGAACAGTAAAGTTTCTAATGAACGGCATAGGTCACCTTACAAAAAACGACCAAAAATCTACTTTTTTAAACGCATGATACCTAATTACATACATCAATTGGCCGAGAAAAGTAATGCGCTTCTAATGATGATTCTTTTTGGCATTTCTTATTTTATCGAAAAAAATTTTAATAACACCGACGTCACATTTTGCTTGCGCATGAATTCTGTGTCGGATAAATTCGACTTATAGAAGTTGCATGTTCAAATGGTTCGAGATATAGAGAACTTCGATTTATAGAAGTTCGAGTTACAGAAACAATTTTCAATGGTTATCTGCACTCAAATGCTGTTGCCATCAAATTTTGTTCGGCTTAGAGAAAATTCGAGTTATGGAAGTTCCACTGTAGTTCAATGTGTAAATTAAGTTCTTTTCCGTTCACCTCAATTACAATCCAGCCCTCGTATAACAGAAAAGTTTAGACACAGATTCTTAACAACTGATTATTAGTTGTTAAACTGTGCATTTTTGAAAATGCTTCTGGAGATCGAAATGATGGAGGCGCCGTATTTTTTTTTGTGGATTGTTAAAAAAATTGGCTGCTGAATAAATTGGGCGAAGTTCGGTTCATCCGGTTCTTTGGCCTGGACACCTGCCTGATTGGTGTTAAGCGCCAAAATTTACGGAATTTAACAAACCATAAATCAGACTTACGGACCGCTTGCGCAACAGAATTATCCAAGCTAGCTTTACGTCATCCAGGTGCAAATCATAACGAAGACACTCTCACTGTCCAAAAACCACAAATTTGATGTGAGATAACGAAATTATTGAGTGCTAACGTCGCCGGAATTTTCCTCTCGATATTTTGTACTTGCTCGTAATTTATCTGAAGGTCCTCATTGTGTACCCAACAACAACAAGGTTGTCTACTAACGAGTTTAGGTTTTGTAGATAAACACCTACGAATAAATTCGATTTTTCTCACAAAGTTTTTGGCACCAGTTGCAGTCACTAATCATTATTATTGTTGTTTTTCTATTGCCTCGTTAGATCCTTGTTCGCGAGTAATTAGCGTAAAATAAAAATAAATTTAGAATGTTCGTTACTTGTAGAGTAGATAGGTACTCAGTTGTGCATTGATTATTAGATGCAGGTGTAATGAAATAATATAAAATGACCTTCACGATCTGTTTGAGCAATATCAAGGTCACCGCCACAATTCATCTAGTAGCCAATTTTTTTCCATCCTTCTCAAAGTGTTGAACAATCTCGATTACGCAATATTTACCACTTTCTAAAACGAAAACACTGTTGGTGTTAATAAATCCGAGGAATTAGGTCGAAATGGGTTTTTTGGTCCAAGTTAATTTGGATTGGGGTTAAAAGTTTCGTAAGGTTGCGAAATTTCGTGACACATTTCTGGACTCGTCATCGACATCTCAGAAGATCGACGAAAGAAAGTCGATCGAGTGACTTGCGAAACTCGCCTTGAAAAGAGAGAAATGTCTGGATGCGAAATTTGTTGCTTCAAACAATAAACAAATCGAAATTGTTTACTAGGATTTGTGCTGGAAATAGACGCAGAGTCCATCGGTCCCGACTGGATCGCGGCTTCGGCGCGGTCATCGACGACTTCACCCAAGAAAACTGATCCAAATTTGAGAATAACGACAGATTTAATTATTATAAAATTATTTCTGGACATAAGTGAAAAATTGTGAAGATGTTGAATACGAGGGCAATAATGCGGAATTTTATCGTTTATGGGACGATTTTTGAGATTGACGTTTTTGTCCCGTGCGGTCCGGGGAAACGGGCCAGAAGCTCCCAGGTAACAATGGCGAAGTGGAAGCTGCTGAATTAAATGGAGGTGTTCGAGGCCGCCGAGAGAAGCATCGTGTAAAAAAAGTCGAAAAAACACAACAAAAACCGGTGTTTATTACAATTGTATGCAAGTGTGACGTAACGAACAGCTGGCGGTTCGCCAAATACCGGCGCAAAAACTCGCGAAACTGCCCTATCCTAACCTCTAAAACCGTACTAAGGTCGCGGATGGAGCACACGAGAGATATATCAGTTGAACTGCGTGCAAATCTAGACGGCCACGAAAAAAATTTTACGTGCTCGCCAAAATCAACTCGACTCTGATTAATGATCGACGACGACGGTGCTTTTTCCATGACAGTCGCTTTCCGAGGCGGTTAGAGTACCAAATTTCTAGAGAAAACCCGAAATCTGAAAAGGTAAGTCAAAAATTTCAATATATTTGTTTTGACGTTTTCTTATGTAATCGACCTTCCTGAACTCAAATCCGTAATCAATTCGACGCTAGAATAGATAGATTTCTTATAAAATTGGATAAACCAAATATTTCAATTGTTTTAATTTTTAAACTCTAGTAACTTTTGAACGGAGACAATCATATCAAATCTAGATACATCAAATTTCTCCGTTTCACAAAGGCTATCGAATGTTATATGAACGAAAATTGTAAGTCTAATTTTAAAGAAGTTAGAATTTGCAATTTAGGTCGATTTTGACGAAAATTTTGAATTGAAACATTCCAATGGTCATATCTTAAAAAGTACGACTTGTACAGAAAAACTACGGCCAGATTCGTGTTAAGCGGTTCGAAATCTACCAGATTAAGTCATAAAATCGATGTAAAAAATTTCAATATTTTCGACTTTTTTTTTCTACCCCAAATGATAAAAATTCGAAAAATTTCTAAAATCGACATCGTTGCACCCAAAGGCTAGAAATGGGCGTTTTCTTATGTAATCGGCCTTCCTGAACTCAAATCCGTAATCAATTCGACGCTAGAAATGATAAATTTCTTATAAAATTAGAAAAACCACTAATTTTCGATTTCTTTCAATTTTCAAATTTTTGTAACTTTTGAACGGATGAGCGACTTATATTGAATCTAGATACATCAAATTTCTCCGTTTCACAAAGGCTATCGAATGTTATATGAACGAAAATTGTAAGTCTAATTTTAAAGAAGTTAGAATTTGCAATTTAGGTCGATTTTGACGAAAATTTTGAATTGAAACATTCCAATGGTCATATCTTAAAAAGTACGACTTGTACAGAAAAACTACGGCCAGATTCGTGTTAAGCGGTTCGAAATCTACCAGATTAAGTCATAAAATCGATGTAAAAAATTTCAATATTTTCGATTTTTTTTTTCTACCCCAATTGATAGAAATTCGAAAAATTTCTAAAATCGACATCGTTGCACCCAAAGGCTAGAAATGGGCGTTTTCTTATGTAATCGGCCTTCCTGAACTCAAATCCGTAATCAATTCGACGCTAGAAATGATAAATTTCTTATAAAATTAGAAAAACCACTAATTTTCGATTTCTTTCAATTTTCAAATTTTTGTAACTTTTGAACGGAGCGACTTATATTGAATCTAGATACATCAAATTTCTCCGTTTCACAAAGGCTATCAAATGTTATATGAACGAAAATTGTAAGTCTAATTTTAAAGAAGTTAGAATTTGCAATTTAAGTCGATTTTGACGAAAATTTTGAATTGAAACATTCCAATGGTCATATCTTAAAAAGTACGACTTGTACAGAAAAACTACGGCCAGATTCGTGTTAAGCGGTTCGAAATCTACCAGATTAAGTCATAAAATCGATGTAAAAAATTTCAATATTTTCGACTTTTTTTTTCTACCCCAATCGATAGAAATTCGAAAAACTCCTAAAATCGACATCGTTGCATCCAAAGGCGGGATATGAGCGTTTTCTCATGTAATCGACCTTCCTGAACTCAAATCCGTAATCAATTCGACGCTAGAATAGATAGATTTCTTATAAAATTAGAAAAACCAAAAATTTCAATTGTTTTAGTTTTTAAACTCTTGTAACTTTTGAACGGAGACAGTCATATCAAATCTAGATACATCAAATTTCTCCGTTTCACAAAGGCTATCGAATGTTATATGAACGAAAATTGTAAGTCTAATTTTAAAGAAGTTGAAATTTGCAATTTAGGTCGATTTTGACGAAAACTTTGAATTGAAACATTCCAATGGTCATATCTTAAAAAGTACGATTTGTACAGAAAAACTACGGCCAGATTCGTGTTAAGCGGTTCGAAATCTACCAGATTAAGTCATAAAATTGATGTAAAAATTTTCAATATTTTCGACTTTTTTTTTCTACCCCAATCGATAGAAATTCGAATAATTCCTAAAATCGACATCGTTGCACCCAAAGGCTAGAAATGTGCGTTTTCTTACGTAATCGGCCTTCCTAAACTCAAATCCGTAATCAATTCGACGCTAGAAATAATAGATTTCTTATAAAATTAGAAAATCCACTAATTTTCGATTTCTTTTAATTTTCAAATTCTTGTAACTTTTGAACGGAGCGACTTATATTAAATCCAGATACAGCAAATTTCTCGGTTTTACAAATGCTATCGAATGCTTTATGAACGAAAATTGTAAGTCTAATAATAAAGAGGTCGATTTTGACGAAAATTTTGAATTAAAACATTCAAATGGTCATATCTTAAAAAGTACAACTTATACAGGAAAACTACGGCCAGATTCGTGTTAAGCGGTTTAAAATCTACAAGATTAAGTCATAAAATCGATGTAAAAATTTCAATATTTTTGACTTTTTTTTTCTAGCTCAATCAATACGAATTTGAAAAATTGGTAATTGTTTACAATGTCCACTTTTCGCTTTTTGTGCTGTTTTTTTGGAAACCATCGTAAAACATCATTATAATGCCATTTTGAGCAATGAAATGTTGTGCAAATGATAAATAATGTTATGCAAATTTATAGGGGAAAAAAAAGATGTGCCAAGGCAAGGAAAATGAGTAAAAATAAAAGTAGTTTGCACAAAAAAAGATATTGATTTTCGTAATGTATACATGGTGACGAATGCGTTGGTGTAATTAGTTTTTTGAAAATCGAAGAGTGGGTAAAGTAAGCAACGACCGAAAAATTTCTAAAATTGACATCGTTGCGCCCAAAGGCTGGAAATTGACGTTTTCTTATATAATCGACCTTCCTGAGCCGAAATCCGCAATCAATTCGACGCTAGAATAGATAAATTTCTTATATCAAATCTAGATTAGGTACATCAAATTTCTCCGTTTCACAGAGGCTATCGAGTCCTGTAAGAATGAAAAGCCTAGGTCTAATAAAAAAAAAAGTTGAAATTTTTGATTTTGGGCAGTTTTGACGAAAATTTTGAATTTCAATACTTTCCGCTTTTTTTTCTGTCTCAATCGATATAAATTCGAAAAATTTCCAAATTGCTTTTGTTCTTCAAGGCGCGTTGAAATTAAAATTCTTTTATGGAATCGACCTTTGTGATTTCTAGTTTGAAGTCAATAGATTTTTTGTAAAAACTGCAAACTTACATTTTTTTAATTTTTAAAAGCTTGTAGATTGAATGAGCGGCTGAATCATCCAACTCATTGTCTCTCAAAGACAAAGCCGACGACGAAAGAGGCGAAATGGTCGAGAACGCGTGGTATCCCGTTTGACCCATATACCAGTCAGTCAGTACAAGTATTATTAATGCTATTTATTCGCCAGAAGACTGTTGTGAGTTAGGTGTATGAAGCCTGGCAACCTTGATGACGGAAAAAGTTTCCGCAAGCAAAGAGACCGCGCGCTGTTGTTGGTTACGTAACGGTTTACGATTTACCTACAGCCATCAGAGTTTACCAGTTCACTTGGTCGAGACATTGTTCTATAGCCATTTCCCTTGTTGGCGGCTAAGAAGCCGAGTATTGCACAAGATGGAGAATTGAGACGTGAGTCCAATGGAGTGAGCCGAAGACTAGATGACACCTCGAGCGGAACGATGGCGAGAAAACGGAAAACTTAATGGAAACAGTTGGGAGAAGGCAAACTGGAACGAATACATTTCGAGCAAGAAACCAAAAATAGTAATTGGTCGCATCATCTTCCATCCAGGCGTTTGGAAAGTAAGATTTTGGAGAATCTTTAAAAAATTTACTAAAACAGTGGGACTTCTTCTTTCTTCATTTTCATAAGAAGACCAAATTATTTCGAGCTTTTCCCTAGTCTTTCGTCACTTAAGGCTTAAGACTTACAGAAGAAAATTCTTGTACCTATTGGTTGGCTCTTTTAAAAGTTTTACCACCCTGTACCTACTTATCTATCTACTATTTCTTTTCTGGCTGCATTTCTGATCCACTGACCACACACAATCTTCTTCCTCTCTACTTGGACATAAAATGTCGATTTAATAGAAGTAGGTAGTAACAGTAATTAAGATTTCTGGTAATTTCACCAAGTTTGATTAGAAAAAAAAAAAAAAAATTTGGAGCAATTTTGCGGATGTCGGAAGTAATGAAGCCGAAAAGATGTTGAGGATGAGACGTGAGGACAGAACAAGAATTGTGGTTGGCGGTTGAAAAATGTTGAAATTGCTCAACTTTTCCCCTGCACCCTTCTTGGAGAAACTTTTCGCCCCAAATGTGTGTCAAGGCGATCCTCTCGCCCATAATTCCTGATAAAATCGCTGGCACAGACGGAAATGATTAAAGCTGCACATTATAACTGCGTCATCGGACTAAACGAAAACGAAACTTCTCCGAAAGTGCGATCTCGAACAACAATTATTTACGAATTGCGGTAATCTTGTTGACCCAAATAACAGTCGATTACGGTGACGAATTCCAGATTTCTCACAAGTCGCGCTACCCCGACTGTTTTCAACTTAATTACATTTGCATTCGAATTTTGTTTATCGACGATGCACCCGCCTCGATGCAGTCGCCTGATTTCTTGAGGGAATTCCGCAATTAGCCAAATTGCGTTTCAATTCCGTTCTCCACTCTACAAGTATAATTCCGGCTGCAAAACATCAATTAGCCAGGAGGGTAGCAAATTCCGTTTCTTTAGCAAAAGTACGAAAAAAAACTAGAGCTACTTCGTTGTAAACAATATCGATAAAGTTGCAACGCCACGGGACGGATCGCGCGTCGAGAAAAGCGTCGCCACTGGATCCGACGATAAGATTGCAAAGTTGTAAACATGATTAATTAGACAGGAAACTGCTTAATTGCGCAAATTGAGACAAATCCCGGAAATCCAGAAAAAAATTTAACTGAGCCAAGTTCCAAAAAAATGTTTAAAAGTTATCACCCGGACAAATAAACTGAAAAAGGTACAATTATTATAAAAATAGACGTTAATGGGTTCACGATCTACTTTCCTCCTAAAGCGTTATCTTCAAGGCTTACCCTTATCAGATAAGCGTTTAAGCAGTTAAATTGTTTAATAAGTAATTTGTGGAAACCGTTGAGGGGTATGAGGTAAAAATGTTGGGAGGAAAGGCGACCCCGCCAACGAGAACTCTCGATGCAAACAGGAACTAATTATTAAATCTCATTGATTAGAATAATTTAGTTATTTACTAATGTTAAACGCGCCAGGACAACTCGACTGGCGAGTCTAGGTGATTGAGTTATCCTTGGCTGCAGTTTCCTTCGCAGCCTTAAATTCCGCGTTAATAATCACTGAAACAGACGCAAACGGTTATCGCGAAGAATATAAATATTTACTATTTTCCACTTTATCTGTTTTATACTGCAGATAATGCCATTAACAAGTATTTGCTTATGATACATTAAGCCTAGTTTTAAAAATGATTCATTGTCCCTGGGCCGAGTAAATTACCTTACACGACTGTTCCAAGACTCGGCCATCGAGAAGACTAGTCGCGAGTCATTGTGGCCGTCAAGAAGCCAACGTGCACCTTGTTGATTCCAGATTCGCTCTTTTCTTCCTCGTGCAGCTTATCTTATCGGAACAAACACGTCGTCCTTATCGCGCACACCTCTTTTTTATTCGAATGAAAGTGCTGTCGGCGTTTATTTCACTTGAATATCGCGATTTTGATCACTTTTTTTCGTCATTTTCCGTCTGTCATTGTAAATATATTTTTCGAAACTTTCCCAGAAAGTGTTTGTTGCGAAGAAAATTTAATAACAAAGAAAAAAAATTGTGTTGTTAAAAATAATTATCGCAGTGAGTTTGGCTGATTCAAAGTAATTTCAGGAAATTGTTGAACTTTGTCTATCTAGGAACCAAATTTTTATCGCATTTCCCAGAAGCAAACAGGTGTTGTTGCCAAATAAACAGTTCGGGCATCTCGATTTAGATAACTTGTCACCAGGCCATTCATAACGCTCAATTGGTTCAAAAGTTTGGGCGCTGTCTTGATATGAATGACGCTCATTAAATCTTTCTTTAGGTCCACTTAAATCTATTCTCAGATCAGAAGAGAATTACTAGAAAAAGTTGAAAGAAGAAAAAATAAAACTTCTAGCAAATAATAAAGTGAATAGTTTTTTTCCTGGCGCAACCACCATTTTACATCTTCTTTTCTAGACCCGAATTGGTCAAGGACTTTAAACTGACTCCATTTAGTGTTTTCGGGACTAAAGGGTGTTCTAATTAATTCCATATTTGTTTCTGTTAAAATTATTGCAAAATCAAGATCAAGAAGTCAAAGAAGATTGCAGGAAAAAACAATAAATTTGGAGAACTTAACAAAAAAAATTATTGAATTATAAAACTTTATTCTGAAACCTCTAAAAAAATAGAGCAAAAAAATTGCCTAAAGTAACTATAATTATAATTATACAAAAGAAAATAAGCAGGAAGAATTAAACAATATCTGAATATCTAGATCTGAAAAATGATTGAAAGAAGAAAAGATGAAGATACGATCAAGAATGTAAACTTTTAAGAAAATAATTCTTAATTTTTTGTTGCCTATATCAGAAGCCTCTTTGGTGTTGCGTAACACCCTCCATCTAGTGTTAAAAAGTACGACATATACAGGGAAACTACGGCCAGATTCGTGTTAAGCGGTTCAAAATCTACTAGATTAAGTCATAAAATTGACGTAAAAAATTTCAATATTTTCGACTTATTTTCTAGCCCAATCAACACACACTCGAAAAATTTCGAAAATTGACACGTTTATTAAAAGACTGGAAATTGACGTTTTCTTATGTAATCGACCTTCCTGAGCTCAAGTTCGTAATCAATTCGACGCTAGAATAAATAATTTTTTATAAAATTAGAAAAAGCACAAATTAAGCTTTTTTCAACATTCAAACATTTGTAACTTTTGAACGGAGCGACTTATATTAAATCCAGATACATCAAATTTCTCCGTTTCACAAATGCTATCGAATGCTATATAAACGAAAATTGTAAGTCTAATAATAAAGAAGTTGACATTTGCAATTTATGTCGATTTTGACGAATATTTTGAATTGAAGCATTCGAATGGTCATATCTTAAAAAGTACGACTTATACAGGAAAACTACGGCCAGATTCGTGTTAAGCGGTTCAAAATCTACCAGATTAAGCTATAAAATCGATGTAAAAAATTTCAATATTTTTGACTTTTTTTTTCTACCCCAATCGATAGAAATTCAAAAAATTCCTAAAATTGACAGCGTTGCACCCAAAGGCTAGAAATGGGCGTTTTCTTATGTAATCGGTCTTCTTGAACTCAAATCCGTAATCAATTCGACGCTAGAATAAATAGATTTCTTATAAAATTAGAAGAACCACTAAGTTTCGATTTTTTGCAATATTCAAACTCTTGTAACTTTTGACCGGACAGACTTACATCAAATCTAAATACATTAAATTTGTCCGTTTCACAAATGCTATTAAATGCTATATGAACGAAAATTGTAAGTCTAATAATAAAGAAGTTGAAATTTGCAATTTAGGTCGATTTTGACGAAAATTTTGAATTGAAACATTCGAACGGTCATATCTTAAAAAGTACGACTTGTACAGAAAAACTACGGTCAGATTCATGTTAAGCGGTTCGAAATCTATAAGATTAAGTCAAAAAATCGATGTAAAAAATTTCAATATTTTCGACTTTCCCCCCCCCCAATCGATAGAAATTCGAAAAATTCCTAAAATTGACATCGTTGCACCTAAAGGCTGGAAATAAGCGTTTTCTTATGTAATCGGCTTTCCTTAATTCAAATCCGTAATCAATTCGACGTTAGAATAAATAGATTTCTTATAAAATTAAAAAAGCCAATAAATTTCGATTTCTTATAATATTCAAACTCTTGTAACTTTTGAACGCGCAGACTTACGTCAAATACAAAAACATCAAATTTCTTCATTTTACAAAAGCTATCGAATGCTATATAAACAAGAATCGTAAGTCTAATAATAAAAAAGTAAAAATTTGCAATTAGGTCGATTTTGAGAAAAATTTTGAATCAAAACATTTGAACGGTCATATCATAAACTGGATTTTGCGCCTCCAGTTTGTCGGCTTTCCACCCATCCTCGTTTCCAGTCGCCATCCGCCACTCCTTGCCCATTCACCTAAATTTACGCGAGTCGTCGTAGCCATAAAATGTCAAAAACATTTTTTGAGTTAAAAAAAAAAAAAGCCGAGACTCGGAGCGCTTCGGCCAAACTAAAGTTTGAATTCAATCTTAGTCGCGTGTTAAAAATCCTGCCATGTCCCGTCGCCCATAAAAACTTGTCTGAATTTCACTCGTACTCGTAATTAATTATTTAACACCGTCTGGTAAACAAGAAGCATCCGACAGAGACGCCATATACTTAATAATATTGTTCGGCATATTGAAAGTGAGAACGTACGAAAGGGAAAGTATGGAAACTTCACACATTTCGACTGAATGAAGCTGCTATCTAGGTCGCAACTGTTGACCGAAATTAAAATTTTGTTCTCAAATTTACGTTTCGGTCATTTTTTTGCAATTTCTCCTCGAAACTCCAAGGGTTTGTGATTGGTGGTAGTTGCAGTAGGTAAATCGAGACGTTGAAAGTGTGTCAGTCGTGACCAGCGTATCACCAGTGGAAGTAATTGAACGTCGTCACTTTTCCTTTTAATACCATCGTTGCGTGCTTGCTGGCCCAAATGAGGTGGCTGGTCGTTTCCGAGATTCGCGATGAAAACCCAAACATTGACCTCTTTCGGGAAGAGCCCGACGGCTTTTCCGGTAATACCCCAATTGGGGGCAGAGACAGGATGCCGGTTAAGTAGAGCACCCTTTAGTCACGACGCGCGGCCGCTGCGCTGCGAAATGGCGGATGCGCCGGGGGAAGACCGCCAGAAATATTTTTTTGCGCCCTTCTGGTTTTGGGTGGAAAAAGTTTGATGGGGGCAAATCGCACCTAAAATTAGCAGTAATGAGGTGTAGCAGTTACTAGGTGTCACTTCTAATGAATTAGGCCTGAGGATCTGCGGTAAAGAAATTGTCAAAGTCAAAAGCAATTTCTAACTGCGTATGTGACAAAATCCTCATAATTTCCAATAATTATCGCTTTAGCGGGCAATTATCTGTAAACAGATCGCGGGCAACTTAACGCTTTGCGAATTTCGTATTGTTTTTCGATTGAGCGGAACCTCTAATCTGGTTTTTTGGCAATTGAAGTCCCCTACCAGTATTAACTAGTTTTTTTGCAATCATGAATGAATAACCATCGCAGTCACTGATAACGTTCGCGTACACTATCAACACGGTTATCGGGCAACGCAGGACGTTCACGCAAAACTCGCGGTTTTCTGTCCGCTTCCCTTATCGTTTCGATCCTTCTCGCCTTTTGCACAAAGACCATGACGACTATTGTTGTTGTTGTGGATAATTTTGGGATAGTGCAGTCCATTCATGAATGACAAATCGTCGTTTGGTTTTGGGGGAGTTGGCTGCGGTTTTTCCGACGATTTTTGACTCACTCTTATCTGCGGATAGGCGCGATCGCTCTTGATATAGCATCTGATGCAAGAGTTTATCTGCCAACGGAAGTTGAGCGTTGCACTTCCCGCGGCACGTCTTCTTTCGGCGAACGAAATCCAATTTTGCGGATTAATCGATTTTTCGGCACCAACTAAAAATTTTTCCCAAATTCGACATTCAAGCTCTACGCCTCTTCTCGCTCCGATGGCCCTCGAATTCCAAAAGCTTATGATCACAGAAAATGACAAAAATAAAATATCAACTTCTAAATTTAAAAAAAAAATTAGTACTATACTTCATTTCACCTACCGTGAGAGTTCATGTTTCACCAAAATTAGTGTAAGTTACAATCGTTAACAATTAACTGCCAAATCTTGCTATCTACACAACTTCCAACTGTTTGAAGTTTGTGCAATGACGTTAGATGACTCACCTGACGTAGGTGACTCACCTGACGTCATTGCACAAACTTCAAGTCACTTGAGGTGACAGGTGATTTGTTACGTGACAGGTCTAGCGGTCTCTGGAACTACTCTCTACTTCCAATTGTTTGCCTGCTCCAGGTATTGTGACTTGTGACTTGTGACAACATGACGGTCTCTGGAGCTTTTTCTTCTAGTCGCTCATCACTTGTTCCAATGGCTCGTTGGGTGGTGCGAGGAGAAATTTTTTGAAAGGTGGCCGATTCTGGGCTGGTCCTTCTGAAATTTCTCGAGACGTTGCCATGTCCTTGTCTTATCCTTAACATTTAACAATGGCGCATCTCGTCCCGTCGTGCTCACCGCTGAAATCCGCAGGAGTCCCGTCTCCCGAAATAGTCGCATGCAGCTCTAATTTTAGCCCCTAGTCGAGTCAGCTGTGGACGGCGCGGCCTACTATGTTCTGTTCAGCTGCAGCAGCCGACCTACTTCCTTATTTTTAACGCTTTTTCAGGCGTTTCCGTTTACGGAGGCTTTCAGCTCCGCACGCCAGGATCGCGCGATTCACGTAACAATCGAATGCCGCCGTAAACAAACGAAAAACGCTAAACAAACGATGGCCGCTAAGGGCGCGATCTGCCAACAGAAACGATAGAGAATTTGCGCTGCCTCATCAATAATTACCGCAACGCCGAGCACTTGTCTCACATCTGTACAATTTACAGTACAGTATTGTTAAATTTATTTGTTTTATATTATAATAAAAAGTTTTTAAATAAGTATGGCGCAAAAATATTTTTTGTTAGAAGCTTGAAGAATGAAAGAGCAAACGTGGGCCAATTAAAAATGAAGTAAACAATTCTCAGTATATAAATTTATTCCATATAGCATATAGCTGATGAACCAAACAACTATTATCGAAGTTTAGATAAGAAGAGTGTAGAGTGTAGGTAAAGGGTCGTATTTAACAGTCTACCAAATTTATCCAATATTTTTATTCAAAAAAATACTTTTATTTCCCAAAAATAGTAAATGCTTACCAAAATTAAGAAAATACATAATCTTAAAGCGACAACCATATATTGACATAATGCTGGCCTCTTATATATTTTGTTTGCCAAAATAACTTTTGTTGACCATAAATACTAAATGTTCACCAAATTTTATTCCGCATTTAATTCTAACATAATACCCAGATATTTAATTCTCGACAGTGTCTTATATTATTTAGCAGTTAAAAATACTATTTGTTGATCAAAAATACACAAGCAATAAAATGTTGTGCCAATGGTAAATAATTTTATGCAAAATTATAGATGTAGATGTGCTAGGGCAAGGAAAATAAGAGTAAAAATAGAAGTGGTTTGCACAAAAAAAGATATTGATTTTTGTAATATATAAATGCTTTGTTGTAATTGGCTTGCATTATGTAAAACGTAAAACTTTTTTTTAGTGGTAATTAATGCTTTAAAAAAAAGTTACAGGGCCCTGAACTGACCTTGTACAAAACTTTTTTCGCGGGCCTATTGTCTGGAAGCGCAAGCGGCAAGGAGAGATGCGCAAACATATTTCATTTTTGGAGTAATAGAATAATTATTTGACGCACAAATAGTTTTTTTGAGAAACACTAAATATAAATGGATAGCGTGAATATTTATTATGTACAGCACAGACGCGTAACTTAAGCGTTCTAAATTTGGTGAACATTTAGTAAAATTGATAAACATATAGAATTTAAAATGTAAGCAATGGCAAAACCATACGCAGCATAGTTATTTTAGTGGTGATGTTCTCATTTTCTGATGTATAATAATTTGAGCTTCATTTAGAATTTGTGATGCTCATTACATTTTCTGGTGGATAGGACAAGGGATGTATGGTTTAATTTGGTGTACATTATATTTGTTCTCGTAGGTAAATAAGTGTCAGTGCCAGGAATGGGCTTTAATGCATTAGCGAAGAAAGGTTCGAGGATCGAAGAAAATCGCTGTTCCAATTAAAGTTGAACTGGTTTGGTGGCGATTCCGTAACAGCTCTATTAAGAGGAGGAAGCGTCCGTCAATCAACTTGGAGCATCAAAAACGAAAGTGAATTAATTAATTATTGTTATTTTCTGGCGATAAATTCAGATTAATTAGCTAATTAGGCGCGAATCGAGCGACCTCGTTGGTCAAAATTTCGCGAAAATTATGCAACTTCAGTGCGGTACTTTTTACAGTTTTACCCTAAATTTCTGAATACACATAACAAAACGCGTGATTCAGCACGTAACAAACTCTCTGAGCAGTAACTAGAAGGTAGGCAAAGAAAATTAAAAGATTTTTTTTTTCGAAATTTGGTCATTCGCAGCAGCAAATCGGGGTCTGCGTCAACGTTATATAACTTTGCGGTCAAATCAGCGGTATTTCTGCAACCTTTCTTCTATAATCGGAGAATCTTGCAAATAAAAGCGCCGATGTTTGCAGAAATTTTTCCTTATTCTCTCTATCGTTCGTTCACATGATGATGGTTTAATAACCTCGCTCCTCCAGCAATTTCCGAAAATCCCTATTAACCAACAAATTTTAACAAATCTGTCAACACCTACGCCGACTTCGATTACTCATCATCCTGCGAGGATGATGACTCGCAAACAGGAGAAAATTTTGTAATTTTATCTGTTTATACCTATCTATTGTTGTTTATTTTAGATTATAAAAACGTCTGCACAAATTGTTTATTTTTTAAAATAGGACTGCTTATTGTCGCGAAAACATCCACAGTGCAGCGCCCGACAACAAAAGAACCGTCCCAAAACATTCACCAGAATTATTTTTTTTTTTTTACCAATTTAGCTCAAGTTTACTCGACTGTCGACAAATTAATTAATCCATTACTTAGCTAAACGCACCTAATTCGGCTTGATCAGAGAACTGCTTGATTGAATAGCGCGAAGCATTCCGCTCCACTTACCCTTCTCACTGCACATCTTCGCTAATTATTCCGGAAATCTTTTAAAACCGTTGTCCTAAATTCGGAAAACTTTTCAAAACTTGCGTTTGGTACCTTTGAAGCTTTTAAAGGTTCGTCAACCTCCTGGATTTTGTGTTGGCAGTGCTGCGAGCAGTGGCGCAACATTGCTCAATTCGCCCCCGCCATCCCCCCTTTCAAAAAAAACAAAAAAAACAAATAGAAACCCGCAAAAAAACAAAAACAAATTCTAGATGTCCGGCCGGTCAAAGTAGGCCATGCCTCGATTTATTCAAACCGACAAAACGCACGGCGAATTCACGTTCTGATTGGCCGGTTCGCCGGGCTAGACGCGAACAAGTGAAAGTGCAAAGCTAACCTCGATTTCACTTTCGTTTTGTAGGCCGAACGGGTCCCACGACATACTCGATTTTTGCAATTGTTGTATTGCCACGAAGACAGGAGCTGTCTTTGTCTTATCGACGATTGACGATGGACGGGACGAGGGAGACGGGTAGATGGTAGGTGGACGGGGAGAGTGGAAAATCGCAGTGAGCCTAGAAACTAACGTGAATTGGGTCGTGTACTCCTTAAACGTTGCATCACAACTCAGACTATTATGCGACGACGATGAGATTCACTGTCGGCACTAGGAAATCGGAAAAGGACGCGGCGAAGATGACTCGGAAAACAATAGAGGAATTTTCGACAAGAAACTGCTCCTTCTTGGTCTTGAGCCCTTCGCTTCTAAGTGGTGCGTTGTTAGAAGCGATAGAATTAACCGTAGGTTACAATTTTGAGAATAAAGGGTGTAACAGGCCTTAGTTATAACTATGACATTTACTGGACGTCCATTTTTTAACATGGCGGCTAATGGACCTGACTTCTGACTAAACTACTTAAAACTGGGAAGTAAAATGGGTATGCCAGCCAGCTGTTTAACGCATTTTTCAAAATTTTGTGGAACAGATAGACGATTCTATAATTTCTAATTTTGTGAACAAATGCAAGAAAAACTTCTATAAAATTATTAAGAAAAAATATTTTTAACTTCCTTCTTTGCTAAAGACCTTTTAACAATTTAAGTGGTAGTCGTAGTTTCAGTTACTATTTCAAAAATCCTGGTAACAGCCCTGCTCTTAGGTGAACAACATCGACAAGGACCGATTAAGGAATGTCACCTTGATTGCTTGATTTATTCGTATTTATTACGCACTCCTGTACCTCTTTCAGTTCCTAGCTCCATTCTTGAAAAATTTTTGATGCAGAAGCTTCAAAATTTTTTCGAAAATTTGCCCTTTCTGTCAATTACGTTCACGTGCTTGCCCCTGCTCTTTCTACAACCAATTCCGTGACCACATTGCAAATTTGTTGATCGCTATTTTTATCTCAATACTAACAATTAAAAATTATAAAATCTTAATCTTAATTGGAAAGAAGCAGCATTGC
This sequence comes from Schizotus pectinicornis, assembly GCA_951805265.1. Taxonomy (NCBI): domain Eukaryota; kingdom Metazoa; phylum Arthropoda; class Insecta; order Coleoptera; family Pyrochroidae; genus Schizotus; species Schizotus pectinicornis. The sequence continues at coordinate 1,546,577 of OX638204.1, read as the reverse complement.
CAAAAATTTTTATTCTTTTTGTTAACTCTTGGTATCTATGGATAATTTTTGATGTTATGTATTTGTTGCTCTTGACATTATCGAATATCGTGCGTATGTGCTTATTGTTAAAAACAAAATTGTTGCTAATCTTCCCTGTCCTAGGCCTATGACACTGCAATTTTTTGCACAAAACACAAATATTTAGCAAAATCTTCTTGAGCAACCAACAAAAAGGTGACGCAATTTGTTGCTAACATTACGGAGTGGCGATTATCAGAACGAAGCAGAATCTTTTCAATTTTTGTCTAACAGAGGCCAGGACCCCCACCGGGGGTTATCAAAACATCACTTCGTTATCAGCCACGTTTTTGCTGAACCATCTCCGCTCTTTATTTTTTGGATGTCAATTTTTTTATTTTAAATTTAAATTTGGAGGTGGCAGCAGTTGTGGAAAATTTTCATTCAGTCCACCGGCACAACAGATAGATTGATGAAGGAGGCTGCTCACATTTTCGCGGAGAATACAGAAAACAAAAGTTAAATTTAGCCTGTCGTTACGACGTTACCAACAAGATCAGGACACCGAATCGTCTTACGCGATTGCACTTGCACCGACCCAAATCAGGCAGAAGAAGTCATCTTCGCAAACGTGAACTAGAAGAGGTAGAGTTGTCACAAACACCAGATAGTGATAGCGAAATAGAACATTAGTCGTTTCCGCTTTCATCAAATGTTATTTTTAGAGCTCTATGCATCAACAAATTCTTAGGACTAAATAAGTAAAGAAATGTAAATCTGCAGAACAATAATATCGTTTTAATAAATTGGGTTTAAAAAGATTTGAGATTCAGGCATAACTACAAATTAAAAAAAGTTTATTCGAGAAGGGAATAAATAAGAATAAGAGCAAGGGAAGAATAGAGGAGAGAAGAGTTGTTAATAGAACAAGAAATCGTGGGAATGTAGGAAATTTCTTCAAGACTTCAAACTAGCTGTTCTAGAGTATAGAAGACTGCGAGGTAACGACCGAAACGTCAACATTCAGTTCTTTGCTTTGAGGGTAGGCATTGCCAATTTTAATTTTTTGCGACTCCGCCCTGTAGGATTAGGATATGATTAATCGCACTTAAAATTTTGCAATTCTCGACAAATTAGGTGCAAAACAGGAAATAGCCCATTAGAAAATCGTTCGATTACCCCATCCTCAACTTGATAGTAGATACATTTCCTTGAAGCTTCCTTGCAATTACGCCGTAAAACCTGCAACGACACCGATATCCAACCAATGATAACAGCAATCAGGCAAAACATCAATAAATTTCCCATATTTATAAAGTTCGATTCGTTTAATTTTTTTCGCCATTTCTAACCGCCAGAACTAAAATTAGTGATAATCACAAGAGAATTTGCATCCAATCGGGATAACTACTGCGAAGATCTAATTTCGACCTGACCTTTTCGATTGAAACCGAAAGATGACGTCTACAGCAAGAATTCCTGGGAAATGGCGGATAATGATGGTAGTGATCTGCGTTAACGTATCCACATACTTACATGATGCACTTTCTTAAAACGGCAACCAGCCTTGACCTTGTGCTTCCTAGCGGTTCTTAACGCATACTCATCTTAAGTTCCGCGTCCTCTACTTATGTGCTAGCAAGACTCGTGAGGTTAAAAAAAAAATTTTTTTTGTTGCAATTGTGACCAATGATTACAACAAAAATCTTGTTGTATTATTATAAATATAGTAATGTATCTCTTTATCGCGGAGACAGTGTTTATAAACAATTAATAAAAATTTCTTTATCGGCGCGATAAGACCGTTGATAGGCGATTTCTGGCTAATTACATCTCTCTTGTTTTTGTTAAACTTCAGAAATTAATTTGGTAGCTAAGTGCCTCAAGTTGTAGATGGGAAAAAGTTTCTTATTGCTCGTTATTAATTCAACAGTTGAAGCGTCAACGTTGATGAGGCCAACCATTATTTAAGCGAGCTGTTCTTATTAAACATTCAAAAATGATCATTTAATGGCTTAACTGTATTGAGTATGTTATAAACACTTTTTGATGGCTTCGAAAGGGGTGTCATCGCCATCAAAGCGATTACCTTGCAATTACCGATGATATAACAGTGCAATTGGTTGCGTCATAACCCGAATTTGTGGCGTTTTACTTTGATGATATTATGGCAACTCTATTAATTTTTTTTGTCAAGTTTCTCCCGACTTCTCGACCTTTGACCCTAATTAGGCACCCGCACGGCTCTTTGTCTCGGCAATAGTGTAGAAAGTGCCAAAAAGGAGTCAGCACAACTTTTGTTTAATTATTCATAACCGCCGTATGCATTGATGTCGAATTTGAATATCTGACAGGAAAGAAAGCGAAATTAAATTAATGACGGCCGATTAACTAAATATCTAAAGCCGATTGTTGGTCTTTTTAAAAAGGATAGGAAGACGCCTCAATTTTGTTTCTTCTACACTGAAACACTTTTTTAAACCATTAATCGCAATGTCTAAACGTACTTCTTCTAATCGACGATATGACGCTAGAAGAGCGACCAGTGGCAAATTAGATTTTCTGAGACACATTGTCAGATCAAAAATAAATCTCTTGCGAACGGATGTGGGTTTAAAACGCTTCTCCCAGTGTATGAAAAAAAATACACACGTGGAAATCTAGACGGCGTTATCTTATTTTGGAGTAAATATTGTTAACCTGTCGCCGTTCCTTAGATAATTTGATACCTCCAAATTATCAAAATATAAATACAGGCGCGTTCAAGTCTATACGTTGTCAATTTTCCCGGAAAACTGTCGCTGGCGTCATTGGAGCCCTTGTTCCAATTTCCCAACCCCACCACACATTTTTAATTGCACTTTTTTGACTCATATCACGTTTATTGTCGTTTCTATCAGATAGCGTCGACAATCGCCAATTGTGAATTTGAGGATGGACCGCGTAATTTGGCGATTATGAACGCTCATAATACCGGATGAAATTCTTGCAGTGATGTCCGACAAGCAGACAAAAAAAGAAAAAACTTTCGGTTCGTTACGTGAAAGTGAAGCCGAAAAATGAAAGTTACGCATAAAATTCGCATGGAAATGTATGTAGACGAAAAACGCTCCACAATGGTCGTACAGTGAGTGAGAGTTGGGATCATTGTATTGTAATCTGGTGTTATGCTAAGTTAACTTGCCGAAAAAACACCACAATGGGCACGCGGAAGTGCAGGTGCTCGCGCTAATGCGGGCCGGAATCAATGGAGGAGAAAATGGGCGATCTGAAATGCGGAAAATCGAATTTTCAAAATTGCCCCCTAAAACAATCGCTGCAGTAGCGTCCTCCTTAAACGCGCTACAATTTCACTCACGTCATCAACCAAATCTGTAACGTAGCTTAATCCCCCCAGGGATAGATGGCGCGCGCTTGATCAAGTTTAGGTTGCTCTATTCTCGCGTCGGTGGTTTTCTGTCTGCGCACTTTCTGTCATTCTGTATTTTTCGTGGAAAATTCGGTTTTTCTTATCTTCCAACAAACACAAATCCCCAAACAATGTAAACAGTGGCCACAAACAGCGGAAAGCTCCCAGTTTCACGTAGACACTTTTTACATCGCAACGCCCATGAGTTTTTGACAGCACCCAACAAGGTTACTGATGCGAAAAAAAGTGGATAATTATCGAAAATCGAGAAAGAACTCGTGCATGAAGGAAACTTAGTCATGGACCCAATTTCGGCGGCAGAGAGCGTTTAATAAAGTCCCAACATTGCCCCACTGCAGTAGTGTTCCAGTAGTTCAAAAACAATTGCCATTATACCTTAGCAGTACTCTGAAAACAATTGAACCATGGCCCATTCCATGCCACCCCTGATGTTGCGACTATTAGCGTCTTCGGTAACTGCGGCCCGTAGGGCCGGCAAAATCATTAGGGATGTAATGAGTCGAGGGGATTTAGGAATTGTTGATAAGGTAAATTTCTTTATTTTCAATTCAAAGTCTTAACAGTTTTGCGCTAGGGCATAAACGATCTCCAAACTGAAGCGGACAGGTCAGCCCAACGTTGTATAGTGGCGTCCCTCCTCCAGCAATACCCCGACATCACAATAATTGGAGAAGAAGGCGCCAGTAACTGTGAAGTACCCAGTGACTGGATGGTAACGGACCTTGATAAGACAGTCATTTCCAACCAGTGTCCTGACGAATATTCCACAACTACCGCTGACGATATCGTTGTATGGGTAGATCCACTTGATGGAACTTCAGAATACACGCAAGGCCTGGTGGAACACGTTACAGTATTGATAGGGTTAGCAGTGAATGGAAAAGCTGTCGCGGGCGTCATACACCAACCCTTCTACAATCATAGAGCAGCGGAGGAAGGACGCACGATTTGGGGAATGACCGGAATGGGAGTAGGGGGCTTCACCCCTCAACAACCACCAGCAGGGAAACTCATAATCACTACAACTAGGTCGCATTCGACTGAAACTGTTCAAAAAGCGCTTGATTCGTTGAATCCCGACGAAATTTTGAGGGTAGGCGGCGCTGGACATAAGGTAATCTGGATGACGTCACTCTTGTTTCCTGTTTTATGACGAATTGTTGATAGGTGCTGATGTTGATGGAAGGGAAAGCGCATGCGTACGTGTTCGCTAGTAAAGGTTGTAAAAAATGGGACACTTGCGCTCCTGAAGCTGTGCTTGCTGCCTGTGGTGGTAAATTAACTACAATGCAAGGAGTTTCTTACAGCTATCTGAAGGACGTTGAACATGCAAATAAAGGCGGAGTTTTCGCCACTGCCAGTGGCGTAGATCACGACCAGTTGCTTTCTCAAATACCTCAAGACGTTAAGAGCGAAATGAAGTGATGCTGGATGGTTTTTTTAAGTTACTTAAGTTGTGGTACCGGCTCGAATTTAACCTTTTTATTTTGTAAATCAATGTCAAGCCACTACTGATGTCATATTGTGTACATTTGGAAATGTTTTGGTGTCTTATTGTTGTCCATTCCGGTTACAAATTCTGTTGAAATTGTAAATTCATTTAGTTAATAAGAAATACTGTTAAAAAAAATCATGATTTTTCTCAACCAATCAAAACCGTCTCGGTCAATTTCCCATACTGGATCGCCACTTTTCCCATAATGCTCAAAATGAAGTGGGGCGTCATACTATTGATGGAAAATAGAACGCCATCTGTTGAAATTTGATGGTTACGTGCGGTTCGAATCTTGGCTAAATGAGAAATAACCACATTTATTACGTATTCGATGTAAAACCACCAAAAGAAAAAATTTGATAATAATTAAAAGCGAGTAATTTGCACTGCTAACAAAGCTCAATTGGAGCCCTCTTTCACCTCCGTCTCTTCACTTTCGCGCGCCCCTTTTTGCGCCTTGTGCCCCCACTTTCGTGTTTTTTTGGCTGTTTCGGGGCCTTCGGTTGCGGAATGGTTCCAGGTCGTTTCTGTACCAACAAATGTTGTTCCACCAAGTCGGAAAGTTTGCCTTGTTCCGCCAACATCGACAGAAACGTGCAGATAAACTCGTCGTAGTTGTGCGTCCGTCTGCAGTCATCAATCTGTAACGAAAACTGTCCTGATTGGGTCTGGAGAAGACTGGTATTACCTTGTATTTGTTTTGTTTGTCGTTTTCGTCCTTCAAATTAATTTCGCACATGCAAATTTCATTTTCTAGATTTCTCAGGAGTGCCTGCAGGTCTTGAGGAGCGAAAGTATGGGGTTCTAGCAGTTCCGGGTGCTTCTTCTCGGCCACCACCGTGTCGCCGTCGCTGGTACGCACCCGAGCGACCGCGCCGTTTCCCGAGTTCTTCTGCTCCTCTTTCTTAACTAAAGACAAAGCCAACATTGGAATTTTGTACCAAACACTTCTAAACTATTAAGGCCAAAAAAAAATTTTTTAATCTTACCCAATTTTTTGTTGTACTCGTCCTCCTGGTCCGTCACTCGTATGACAACAAACTTTTTGACGTCCCTGGACGACGGACTGGGCTGCTGCGATTGCGAGGCCCAGTTCCAGGTTTGAGTCGGCGAGTTAAAGGCCGATCCCACTTCTGATGAGGTATCCGTGCCGGAAGTGCTGGGGGCGGGCGACGTCTGAATGGTCAGCGGCGTCGCGTAGTCCAGCGGTCCCAAAGTTACGGCGCTCTTTGGAGGCGCTGCAGGTGATAAACTCGAAGTGGCGCTGCTCTCCTCGCTTGAAGCGGCAGAGGATTCCGCTTCACCGGCGCTATTAGCAGCCGCGTCTTCCTCTTTCTTCTCCTTTTTGGCTTTGGCTAAAAGCCTCAGGGCGTCTAATACTATTTGGCGATTAGTCTTCAACATTTTGAGTTTGTGGTGGATAGCGAGGCGGCGATCTGGCACCACTGCCATCAAGTTGAAACGTATTTCACTTCCTTCATCTCCCGCGCTTATGGCTAACCGGTCCGCGATCACCGCTCTAAACTTGTCAGTCCATTGGTCGCCATCCGACCAAGGACCGTGGTCGATTGGGTACGGCTTTAGTCCATCTAACTCGAATAACCGACCTCCAATTGGAACAAAGCTTACAAAATGAAAAGCCTCTCCAGTAAAACGGCCTGTAGATACGCCACTGCCTAAAAAAATAGCCAAAATTATTGCTAAATCTCTCTAATAGTAATTAATTAAATTACTTTTATCCAAACGTCGTTTAGCTTGAGGCATGGCATGCGAGTTGTGAGCTTTGGCCAATTCCGGGGTATTCCCAATCGCCCAGCCCTTGTTTTCTGGCGACATCCCGCGAGTATGCGCCCTCAACCTCTCCAGAGTGGTTCCCAAGTGGAGGTCCGCGCAATTGAGCAAAACTGAGACTAAAGCGTGAGTTGCGCAACTATTCGGAACCATTTGTTGAGCGAAAAATATGTCATTAACAATTTCCTCGTCTCTAACAAAAACTTCTGTTTGCTCCACAACTTTGCGACGAGACCGTCGCTCCTCCATCCACCGGAAAAGAAAGATGAAGCCGTAAACAGGACCATCTAGGGATTTGTGGATGTCGTAGATCTCCTCCACCTGGACCCCCTTAACCCCAAAGTCTTCCAAAAGGAGCGAGAACAAACCGGGGTCGCTCTCCAGTTCCAGCCATCCCTCCGTCAACTCCTTAATGTCTACAGGCATTTAAAACAGCCCGAAAATCCTGGATAAACATTCAAACTTGTTTGAGTTTGTTGACGGAACTTCCACCCCTCACGTTTGAAGTTTGATTTGATTCTAAAGTTACAGATGACGTTGAGAATTTCGTCCGCTCCTTGTGGTACACCTGCTCACCAATTCCTTATATACTTTCTAAAAGTTTCTTTATTTAACCTCAGCACGTGTCGTTAATTGTAACTTTTCTTAGTCACAAGGTTTTTGGAAATGCACCCCATATATTTTCAAATAGGTTTACGAGAAGCTAACTTTTTAAATTTCTTATTTTTGTTAGTGGTAAATTTGACGTTGTGTGGTGGCGCTACTGGATGTCAACAATAACATAACCTCATTGTTTTGTTTATAATCAAGGTGTTTGCCCCCTTAGCGATAACTTGAAATAATAGTTTCAGAATGGATGTTTCTTTGAGCAGCGACGATTCCGACGAGGTCCAAATCGAGGTTAAACGCTCCAGGAATGAGCCGAGAAGTTACAACCTCAACCGGAGGTACGAACGCCAGCAGAGGCCACCCAGGAAATCGCGTTTAACTAGCAGAGATTCGAGTTTTCAACACCCTAAAGGTATTTATTAAATTAGCTGACAATTAACCAATATTTTAGTTGTAGATCCGAATTTGGAAGCCCTTATTTTTGATTGTGGCGCTTACACTATGAAGTTGAACTACTCATTTGAAGACAAACCCAAGTAAAACCGTTTTGAACAATAAGTAACGTTATTTACCATAGTTGTTGTAGGATAATCCCTAATTCTATTATGAAAGCGAAATCGGAGCGAAAACGATTGTTTATTGGCAGCCAAATTGATGAATGCAGGGACTGTTCAGGCCTTTTTTATTTAATACCAAGCGAACGCGGTTATATAACCAAATGGGATGTGCAAAAACCGATTTGGGATTACGCTTTTAGCAAAAATGTTTGCCCCGTCAACAATTATCCCTTAATAATGACGCAACCATTGTTTAATTTTAAATCAATTCAAGACTGCATTGATGAAATTTTTTTTGAAGAATACGAAGTCAATTCAATGTTTAGGACAAATCCCACCGACCTTGCCGTGTTACGATACCACCAGGACATAGGTGAAACTGATTTCAATAGTTTTCTCCTTACAACAAAATTTTTTTAAGGTTTGCGAACACCCTGTATAATAGTGGATTCTGGATACAGTTTCACACATGTTATTCCATACATAGAAGGAAAAAAGTTTTTGCGAGGTATTAAACGGATTAACGTAGGAGGAAAAGTGAGTGGTTTGAATGATGATAATTTTTTTACGAATTTGTTGAATTTTGCAGCTCCTCACTAATCACTTGAAAGACATAATTTCGTACCGTCAGTATCACGTGATGGAAGAAACGTTCGTTATTAACCAAGTTAAGGAAGACACTTGTTTTGTGTCTGAAGATTTCAAAGAGGATTTGAAAAGATCTGAAATGCCGATGACAAAGAACGATATTGTTCGCAATTACGTTTTGCCCGATTTCAATAACATCCGGCGAGGTTACATCCAGGATCGAGACAAAAAGGACGAATTAGCCGAAAATTGCCAAATTTTAAGACTGAACAATGAAAGATTTACAGTACCGGAAATACTGTTTCATCCCACAGATGTGGGGTTGAAAAGCATAGGGATAGGGGAAGCTGTGGTTAAGTCGATCATGAGTTGTCCTCAGGTCTATCGACGACAATTGGCAAAAAATATTGTTTGTATAGGAGGCAGCGTCAAGTTTCCAGGATTCAAGAACCGACTTTTTGCGGAAGTTAGGTCGATGATACCGGCGTCATGGGAAGTTGAAGTGTTTCTGCCAGATGAGTAAGGTTTCACAACTTTAAAAATTTCGAAATTTTCTAAAAATTAACGGTTGTAGTCCTATAACCTACAGCTGGACCGGCGGCAAAATTCTGCTCAAAGATCCGAATTTTAAGTCAAAATTGGTAACAAAAGAACAATATGAAGAGCTGGGATTGTCCGCCATTCAAGAAAGATTTAACGACTGGTGAGTCAAGAAGGAGGATTTATCAAAGATAAAAATTATTAATTCTAACTCTACAGGTCAGTTCCGGTTGAAGAGAAGGCCCAAGTGAAGAAGCGGGAATACCTTTCCATCAGTTATATTGAGCATATAAAGAAGTACGACGTTTTCGGGAAAGGGGGCGTTGAGGAGGCTCAAGAGGAAAACAAAAGCAGTCAGTCTCAACCGGAGACTTCGGCTGTTTCGAGTTCACGCGGCAAAGAGGAGGAACTTGATGTTTCGAAAAACGACGAAAATACTCCGGTAGCAGACAAACAGGTCGATTTGTCAAAAAATAGAATTGTAAGGAAAACCGTTAGGACCAACACAGGGCCTGTTATTTATTCCGTTAAGATACTTTCAAATGCTAAACCTAGTTGAATAAATTTTACAAGTAAATACACGAACCAACTGTAGTTCATCTTACTCCCGGTAGATGACGGACCTATTTTGTTTTTCTAGAGACCCTAGCAGCTTTAATTCCTATTAAGAATTTCTAACTTTCATTCAATTTGAACTTATTGATTTTTCTGTCACCTCGATCGACCACACTATAATCACTTAGCAAAATGCTTCATTATTGACCAAATCACCAGTACCTCCACAAACATGGACTTGTTCGATGTTGTTAGTCCTTTGTATAGAGTCACTCGACTGTTCGGGCTGAGCCCCTACGTTTTATTTCGGGATAAAACCTCTTGCCATTACGAAAAATCCAACTACAGTCGATTTTACTGCGTCTTCGTCTTGATTTTATTTCTTGGTTTGTATTTACCTCACCGGTTAAAATAATAAGAATTTCTTCTAGGATATCATTTTTACGCCATCGATGTGAAAATCTCGATGATAGAAATCAATTTACATTCGATAACGGGAGCGGTAGACGCTTTCCAAATTTACGGAATAGCAATCACAATAGTCATTGTGATAACGTGCAACTATTTTAAGCAACAGCTCTTAATAGAAGCTACTAACAAGTTGCATGCAGTTGATCAACGATTGAAACAAATGGATTTCAAATTGAACTATCACCAAACAAAGTCGATAATAACTGGTACAATTAACCGTTAATTAATTAAAAACTAACACTTCATTTTGTAGCTTTACTGATATTTTCAGTAGCGTTTCTCTTAATTATGGAAGTGATCAATTGCAACATGTTTATAAGCGATATGAGGATTTTTACTTTGACTTGTTATTTACTATGCACGATTCCTCTTACAATAATTTGGTTGGAAGAGCTTATTTTTGTCGTTTACGTTCTACTATTGATGCAAAGGTTCGTCTTGATCAACAAACGGTTAAGAACCGCGCTGCCCTCGAGTCTTGCCAAGAAAATCAGAGTTGGTCACTCTATAGATTCAGAAAAATCTCTCCTAGTCAAAACGCGTTTCCTACATCTAGAATTATGCGTAATTGGGAAATTAATTAATAGTTACTTTTCGCTTCAAATATTACTAGTGATTGGTTTAGCTTTCATCGGTTTCACCTCTAACGCTTATTATTCCTTCAATACCATCGTGGATGGTTTTGACGATGGCCAGTTCAACCGGGTTCCTACTGGTCTCGTGTGGACAAGCGCTAAGCTAGCGGAATTACTTCTCCTTTCCGTTATTTGCACCACGATAAAAAACGAGGTAACTGTGTAATTAATTAATTAAGAGGTAATTGTTGAAATTTCAGGTTTTCCGGACTGGAGAGATTTTGTTCACGATTAGAGACAGGTTCAAGAACGATATAGCGTCCAAGGTAAGTTGAGAAGCTCTCCTGTTGCGCGTTAACGGTTTAATTTCCAGCTTTATTTGTTCGGCAAGCAAATTATCCATTGCAACTTCAAAATGACTGCTTTCGACTTTTTCGATATCGACATGACGCTGTTTTATGGGGTAAAGTCGTCCCGAACCCGAAGATTCTTCTCAAAATTGCTACTTTCAGGTGGTTGGGTCAGCTGCCACCTATCTGACAATATTAATTCAGTTTGATATCGCCTCCAAACAATACCCCAACTCGACCACAATACTAAGATAAATTATGACTCATGCAAGACTCGATTGTAAGAATAGAGTGAAAATTGGGATAATCTAGAGTAAATTTTAATTATGGTGGAGGCGCCAAAACAAGAAATCGAAACTAGTCTTAGCAAATCCACCCACCAATCTTAACGTTGGCAATCTCCGTTAGATGGCGCTAGCGTAAGAAAAAAAAACAGGAATAGGTTTACGGTTTAATAGATAATTTCCAACAATTTGCAGCCTTTTCCTTGAATATCACGTGCATATAACGAAATTCAGGCTTCCTTTCGACACACTTGGTCCATATAAATACTTCCTAAAGTTACTGAACATAATTTACAATAAAAATCAAAAATAAAATTATTTCTTGTTGGTGAGATATCTCTGGGTGATGTACTGGGGTCGTCTCTGTTGCAGCGGAATGTTGACCTCATTGGGCGACCTGAAAACTTGTCCCACAGTAGTTTCCGGCCTGAAAGTCGTCCTGGTAATTTGGTCGACCAGCAAATTCTTGGGGACTTCAGGGTCGCGAACTCGCACCTAAAACCACACACCATCAAAACATAAATTTTATCAAAAACTAGAACTAACGGAATTTCTATGTTGGTTGACTTGCTCCTCGTCGTATTCCTCATGTTGTTGATAATAGTGGTCCGGATAGTACCTGTCGGAGTATTTTAAAGAAATATTGGGTCTTTGCTGATGTTCTTCTAAATTGAGAGGTTTGTAGAGGTATTCGTTGACGAAGTGGTATTCAGAAGATTTTGAACAAATATTATCGCCACCTGGCGGCATACAAATCAAATGGACCTAAAACCAAACATCAACCACGACTCAAATAAAACCAAGAAAGGTTACTTGATGGAAAGTGAAACCCTCGGGGCAAATCCAGGAGTGTTTTGCGTTATCTTGACAATAGTGGAAGACTTCGCACCCCAACCCTTCATCGGCGTAATAGCCGTTTTTGTCGCTGCAAGCGAATTTGGATTGAGGCAACAACAGGCTTAAGCGGTCGGGTTCCTCAACTTCCTCTTCCTTCTCTTCAAGTTCCTCTTTCTGGAACTTAATCGCTTAATTAGTTTAAAGTTGCGGCGACTCTCAAAACTTACCCTAACAGATTCCGGGGTCGGTCTAAACTGCTGGGGGTAGTTTTTCGGTCTTAAGACTTGTTGCTGCAGTTGTTGTGGAAGTTCTCTATATTGAGCCTTAGCTTGCTTTATAGGAATCGCGTTCTGGTAGGGATAATTATCGGGATAAGTCACCGAACGTTGTTGTTGAGACGACGCGACACTGTGGTCATCGTACTCCTCTTCAACGCTGGCAACAGTTGGACCGAAGCCTCGACTTTGCAAATGTCTGATCTCATCGCCGGTCAATTTCGTGTAATGAGGCAACTCGGTTACGGATTGAGGTAGTGTGTGACTTAAGCCGGTTAGGGTGAAGACTATTAAGGCCGTTGCCACACTGGAACGTAACGATAGGGTAATTAGTGCAACGGTGGCAGCATGCAACAGTAGAAATTGGAAACGATGACGGGGTTACTGAACCGTGGGATGGGTCTGCACTCTGCAACAGCAATTGGAGTGCGAAACGCGATTTTATCGGACCTTGAAACAATTCATTCTCGGGCTGCTGATCGAGGAGAAAGCTGGAGCTGCAGCCCGAGCGCCAGCCGGTCACCGCCCATCGGGCCCAACAGGCAGATAAAGATGACTGATTACTGTTGTCATGCCAAGACCAAGAGCGAATTTGGAAATTTCCAACTTTTCCAAAAAATTACTAGTAGCTAGGACACGAACCAAGTGACGTTTGTGGGGATCTCGGTAGAGAGCATCATTGAGTTTAATGGTTTCTTAGGAAAAACACCAAAGGTGAGGTTATGAAACCGCCAATTAATCATCTAATTGGACAAAACCTCGGATAGCGTGGTTGATTACCCCAGAAACCGTTAAGAAATTTCATGACAAATCAAGACTATTAAGAGCACAAATTAAATGCCATTGATGCTTGAATTTTCCGGCAGATGACGTCATCTTCAATATAAGACTTAATTAAGGTACCTAATTAATTAAAAATAGTTGCAAAAAATTAAAGAAACCAAGAATGTAAATGGTGAATCTAGTGATGCTAAGCAATGTTATTTCGCTGCTTAATGACATTTCTTTAAGAAATTACCATTTTAATCGTTGTATTTTATGTTTGTTCACACTTTCTCCTTAATTAAATAGTTTGCGTGGAAAAATAAAATGGTGAGTACAAGATGCCAACAAAATTAACGACGTGGTTCAAGAAAACAAAAAAAAGATTAATAACCTGGGGAAACATAGAACTAAGTTAGCGCGGAAGTAAACCAACTATAGTTTAAAAAACTTCCGGTAGATAGCGCGTTCCAAACTAAGATAAATATTGTTAAAGCGTACAATAATTGGAAAGAAATTAAAATGCTCCATTAACGACATGTTTGATGGAAAAGAGGCTAAGAGAGTCAAATTTGACCTGCGACGCGTTACAGATCCGTTAGTGGCAAATGTTAAAACTGGCATTCCTGAAGCTTTAGCACATCGCATGTCAGCCTCCTGACTTCTACTTAAAGGTCAAATTTTGGAAAAATCCGGTGACTACTCTATATTTATGAGGATTGAGAAGTAAACTATTCAAAGTGTAACTTTCTCTCTCTTGAATCCGGCTAACTTTGACCTAGACCTTTGCGTAAAAACGCACTCACCGGCGTAAAACCATCAACGTGAAAGCGAAATGAAGCGTTTGCCGAAAATTTTCAATGTCCAAACTCGGCAAATTGTTTTATTGCCGATTGTCATCACGATTTGCTTTCTCTCCACCAGTCGATAATCACGGCTTTCCCAATTTGTTCTTAACACAATCAAGAATTCGGCAGATGTCAATTACTTTGTTGCAACAACCAAGAGTTTGTTTTTTTCTTTTATTGTTAAATTGCACAAGTGCGTCGTCATTATATGCAAAATCAAAAGAAAGTGGACGCCCTCGAGTGGAATAAGGGCGTGGTGGTGAGTGAGAGTTGATCTTTTATTAATGAACCACCGATTTTTGGGAGCGCGAACGGAGACGCGTTACCTAACCCATTGAGGATTTACACAATTTTCGTCAAAAATCGCTGGAAATTGTTGGGCAATCAAGCGGGACATGTCCCACGGGTCTGGGAATGGCTCCACGCAAGTTGTTGGGAAAAATTAAAAATTATAATCATCCATCATAACGTAAATTGCGCAAATGCCAAGGTGAAGCAGAAGTCCTCTCATTGTGCTATCGTTGAAATGCCAAAAAGATCAACGATATTAGATCAAGATTGTTAGGATAATGAAAACGCTTCCTTGACATAACGATATGCCATGGCTAATACGTGAAGCCGGAGTTAATTTTCGTGTTAACCGCGGAAATGATTACGTTACGTGATTCCCGATAATTTCCCAACAAACGCTTATTGTTGCTATTAATCAATTAACTGTGCGTCGAGAGAAGAATGTTAACACCGACGTCGGGTCGTTTCCTACAAAACTTTAGGCCAATAGTGAAAGCCGCCGTATCAGTAAATTCACCACTTTTCTTCGGACAGTTTTGCGTTAATAATTCAGATCGGGACTTTCACCTGCGAAATTTATCAGTTTTTCTGATACAGTTGGCTTATCTAACCCACAGTCGGGAAGTTCGAATCGCCTCTACCGGTGTTACGACTACGTGCCCCACAGCACAATCCCATGGAAAACTCGCAATTCGCTCTTAATTGGTCCATATTAGCGCTACGTAATTACGAATTCTCGTCTGGTTCTCATTCTTAGCTCCGGCCTATTAATCTCTCCTCAGAAGAATTCGTTTTAAACAAAAAAAGTTTCAATCATGCTTCTTAAAAAGCTTTGCGCTATTAGAGGAAAGAACATCATTGTTGTTTTTGTTTTTGAAAATCCCTAAATTCTGGGATGCTGCGAAATGCTGAAAACACTTGAATAAATACTCAAAAATTTTTTAGTACTTAATTAGAAGTTTGAAAGTTTTCAAACCATTCTCATTCGAGAATGGTTTGAAAACTTTCAAACTTCTAAAATAATAAAAATCGTGAATAATTTGTTAATTAATCCCTGAACGGAATTCAGTAAAGAAACCAACAAGTCAAGCGTGATCACGGATCGCGAGACAATTTAATCTTCAAATTCCCCTTTCAGCATCAGTGAGTAGCAAAAAGTGCTTCTAAATTTCAGAACTCAGATGAATCGATTTAAGGACTCGTATAAAATTGTTTCTCAAAAATGGATACAAACTCACATCATCTTGGCACTGGGTGAACTCAACACTTGCACATACACAACAGGAGGAGCACTGCCGCGATTTGCGGAGAAATTTGAATCTAAATAACTTCTTCAAGAAAGCATATCGACCTAGTGGGGGCCGCGCCGACAGCCAATACACTTTCGTGTGCCCGCAAATAACAAATGTCCGGTCAGCAGGTTAGTTAGATACAATTTTCTCTTCGCCATTGTTACGTAACGACGGCCGATATTCTCGATGGAAAACGGCACGAACAATAACTGGTAGAGTCTCGAGATACCCTGCAGTAGCGATTTCAAGCAATTAACTAATTGGTTTCTAGTTCGGGACAAAATTGATTTTTTGTCGCATTTCTTCTGCTTCTAGCAGTTTTACTCTAATTAAACGTAAAGGAAAGTAAAAGTGTCTAAATTGAAATATATATTTTGCTCAAGGCACAAGTGAAATGGCCTACTTAACAAGATAAGAGTGATGCAGTAGCAGGCAATTACTTATAGTCCGCTTGGAACGGAGTTTTCACTCAAACCGCTTCTGTAATACAAAAATATTTAGTATTTTGCCAAACGTTAATAAGTTATCTATTTAACGATTTGAAATCGCTATCGCGCGCGCTTTTCTAAACGCGATAAAATCAACGTTTTATTATGTATTCGGTTTCCCCCCAGTTTCTACTGCACTGGCTTCGCTACGCCCACGCTTTCGTCCGAAAAATTACAGGTGGCGTTGCAACCTTCTGTCTTTGTCGCTCGTATAAATTCGTAAAGACAAAAGGCGAGACAACAATAAATATCCTATTTATACCCATTGTTTATGAACTTGAACTTATTATTTCAGCCAGCTCCAGCAGCATCAAACCTTTAAGACGAACGTAAATCCTTAAATCTTCAACATTAACAACGTCATTATAAACTATGTAAATAAAGGCCGCCTACATCAGCTCAATGGAAAGTTCCCTGATTAGATAAGCCCGATAGGTTGTCTCTGGTCTGATGGAGCGATGTCTTCTGACAACATCCTCGTAACGGGTTTCGGTCCTTTCGGCGAACACAAAATCAACGCCAGTTGGGAATCAGTGAAGTTGCTACCAAAACAAATTAAAGGTTACAACGTAATCACCGAAGAAATCCCGGTCTGTTACGAAACCGTCGACAAGAAAGTGCAGGAATTATGGAAACAATATAATCCCAAGGTGCTTATTAATCCGAAATCGTCAAAAACTAACTATAGTTTCCAGCTAGTGGTCCATGTGGGAGTTTCAACAATAGCCTCCAACATCACGTTGGAAACTTGCGCTCGCAGAAGCGGTTACGAAAGAAGTGACTGTTACGGGAATTTCTTGGAAACGAAACAATGTCCAGTGGGTGGCGAACCCTGCATTCACACCACTTTAGATGTGGCTGAAATCGAACAGCACGTCAATGGCACGAATGCAACCAAGACAGTTACTTCTTGTGATGCTGGGAGGTTGATAATTTACTTGGTTTTAGGTCACTGTTAATTGGTTATTTTACAGGTATTTGTGTGAGTATACTTACTATACTTCGTTGAGTATTGATAAGGACAGAAGTTTGTTTATTCACGTGCCGCCACTGGATCAGCCCTATTCGGCTGAAGAACTCGCCAAAGGGATCACGGCCGTTATTGAACGAGCTCTGCTTTTGCTAAAAAATTGTATTAATTGAAAAATAAACGGAAGCAGGAAATATGTAAATAACAACAATTATTTGAAGTATTGTACATAACCCAACTTTTTGAGAGCAATCGCGGCTTGCGTTAGAATTGCGATAATGATGTGATAGTGTAAATAATTCAATTATTAACAACAATAAGAGTTACGTTAAAGTTTGGAAGAGTTCTATTTGTTTTGAAAGCACCAAAATAGAAACAAGTGAGGTTATGATTTTTTACTTAAAAAAATTAAAATTACTGAAAAATGCATAATTTTCAAACCTCAATTCATCAAATATTCCGCTGATGTTAAAAATGGGTATAACTGATTTAATAATTAACCCCATCAAGCCCCCGTTAACAAATTTTATCTACGCTTATGCCTCTTTTCTCCTTTCCGCGCAGTGCAGCCACCATTAAGGTGCGAAATTCTAACCTACCGTTTTTGTTTTGACAGATGGATGACAGATTTGTCGTGAAATTTGACATTCTGGCAAATGGCCAATCATTACGAAGTCCCAAATTGGTAAATATTAACAATAAACAAATAAAAATTTATTCAACCGGGTATTCGCCCGAAATTTCGGAAGTTTGTCTGCATTTTCTTCCGCAAATGGCTCCATTTTCACACATATTGTGTCGGCAGTTTTTTGAGGTTATGTTGTGTTTTCTAGGGCCGGCAAGCCCCCGGTCGGCCTCCACTTGGACGTTCTCAAAGGGGACAAACTGATCCAAAAACTGATGATTGACGAGAAAAAATGCTACTTGTTCGGCAGAAACGCCCAAATGAACGATTTCTGCATTGACCACGCATCTTGTTCCCGGGTCCATTCAGCCCTAGTCTGGCACAAACACTTGGATCGGGCTTTCCTGGTCGATTTAGGCAGCAGTAAGTACACGTTTTGATAACGATAGTTTACTGTCGTTATTTTCTTTTTTGGCACGACATAATCCATATCCGTTTTAGCCCATGGCACCTTCATAGGAACGTTACGACTTGAGGCGTATAAACCAACTCAGTTGCCTATTGATTCTAGTTTTCACTTCGGGGCCTCCACGCGAAATTATACGATAAGGGAGCGGCCGCAAACCGGAATGAGACCCATCATAGATGAAATTGAGAAAGCGGGAGAAGAAACTGAAGGAGGACTTCTGGGGTTACCAGAAACCGAAACTGAATTAGACGTAATTTAAATTTATTTTTTTAAATTTTTTTACAATTTTTTAAATTTTTAGAATCTGACTGAGTTCAATACAGCGCATAACCGAAGAATTTCAATGCTAGGCATCACCGACGACACCGAAAAAAGAAACACCAACCGAAAAAGAAAACGTCAATATGTTTCTTTTAACGAAGATGAAGAAATTATTAATCCAGAGGACGTGGACCCAAGTATTGGCAGATTTCGAAATCTCGTTCAAACCACCGTTGTTCCTTCATCAGTTAAGCGCGCCAGATTTGCAGCTGAAACAATTGGAATCCAAACCGAGTTTAAAATTCCGAAAACTTTACACACCATTGCCCCAGACCTTTACACGGATTTACCCCCAGAATCACACACAACAGGCGGTAGTTCAAGCAACGTAAATATTTACAGTTCATTAAGTTCGCGATTAGGAATGATTCTACCTAATCCGGCTCCTGACGTTGATATGGGGCAAAGTTTTGCGCCCCCCGTACCTTTTGTTCCTCCTCAAGTCCAAGTTGCGGATTCCCTGGAGCCCAAGAAGAAGAAGTATGCAAAGGAGGCGTGGCCTGGGAAGAAACCCACACAGACTCTCTTAGTTTAGATCGGTTAAGTGTATGTTTAGGTTCTGATTCAGTTCAGTTAGGAGTAAAGACTATTAATTGTCAAAATAGTCAACTTGGATACTTTTCCGTATATTGGTTGTAAGTCATTATGAATGCTTTGAAGAATGTAATTTGATTTAGTTTTAGAGCTTGATAAATAAACTGTTTCACGTTGAGTTATCTCATTTGTACTTCTCATAAGTCTACGGCAGTTGAATTTAGTGCCGGAGAGAATGATACATTTCATACGAGGATGGGGCGGACGATGACCATTATTTAAAAAAATATTGCCTTATTTGCTTGCCCCTGCTCAAATTAAATTTGCGTAAGCCACTGGTGCGCTACTAATTTTAAAGCACTTGCAAAGTACCGCCAACAGAACAATAATTTGAAACTATACAGATGTATCTAAAAGCTGAAGCTGCAACAGCACCGATGTAGAGAAGCACTAAAATTACAAAAAAAAAAAATAAGTTTTTATAGTTGATATCAGCAGGCGCTTAAGATCTTTGATAACATTAAATTGTTGGTCAAATTAATAATAATCTGTCAGAGGTGCTACCAACTGTTCATAATCAATAACCCTAGCATCAAAGATTCTAACCTATCTTATTCGCCGTGACAGCTGTTAACCTAAAAAAAGTTCGAAAAGGTGACGTTTTCTAAGAAACGGTTGTTTCACCCCAAATAGTTATTATTTAGTACACGTGAGATGTGATAAGTTGTGTATTTGAAACTAAAAAGGCTCTATAATGAACAACTTAGTTTTTGACTTTGACAAATTGAAACTGTCGGCTTTTACTAAAGCCAGCAGGTTGAGTGGGAGCATTCACGACGTGACCATAGGCCCCAACAGCAGGCGGAAAACGCCACCAGAACCCCGCCGCCAAGAAATAACCGTCACCACAAACGAGCTTAGAAAGTCAACCACGCCCCCCAGCGAAGATGCCGTCCCCATCCGCCAAGTCTTGCGCGAACTCGAGATACAAAGACAGAAACAGGTCGAGGAAGCCGTCAAGAATCGCTGCAAAAAGTTTGAGGAATTTTCAAAATCCCAAAATCACACTCAGTGGTTGGAACAACAGAAAGCTTTCATAGCTGGAATGCGTCAGCAAGAACGAACTATTTTATTAACAATGCAACAGTACGATACAAGCAAGCAGCAACAGAACGAGACGTTAGTTAAACACTACCAGGACGTTATACAAAGGAAAATGCAAATTGAAAAACAGTTGGAGCAAACAAAAGCGAAACAGAAGTTGTTCCACGCGAACGTGGAAACTATTAAAAAGTGCCAAATAAATTTTCGAAACATTTATCAAGAAATTATTGCAATACTGAAAACCTGTAATGCGACCGCAGAACTTAAGCAGCTTCTCGGAGACGAATTTATGTTGTTCAAAATGCTGCCCGAGGCCATGGAGGAAGTCCTGAATCAATGTAAAACGTTGCAGATTACCGATGAAGACGTCAGACGGGCTATCAAAATTTTAAACCAAATGGAAAATTTTAAAACGAAGGTCGAACAAGACGTCGCTTCCATCAACCGTAAGGAGGAGGTTCTCCAGGTCCCCCAGAAGGCCGTTGTTGAACCGCAGATTAAGCGAGCCTCTGAAAGTGAAGCTGTTGTTGAGAAACCGACGCCATCAAAGCTGGAACAATACGTTAGCGCGTCGAATTTGAGAAAATATGTCGAAATTAAGCAATTTTTGCAGCAACACTTGCTGTTGTTTCAAGAATTGTCCAATGACGACCAATTGAAACAGTTCAGGTTCGACTGCAAGAAAGCTGTCAACATCCCACTCAACGCCATTTCAGCTGTTAACGCTGCGCATTTGAAAGACAAGTATACGCGGTTATCGGGATTATTGTCAGGAACAAACGTGACAGTGGCGGATCGTCAAGTGAATGCGGCAAGACACCCCCAAGGAGTAGCGTTTTGCATGGATTTGCTAGCAAAGAAGTTTGTGCTGCAGGGAGATTTGCTGATTTCGAGCAACCCTGAAGCGGCTTTCTGCTACGCTTCTGTTATAGTCTCATTGTGGAACGATTTTCCGGTTTTTGGAAAATTACTTTTGGGCTACTTCTACCTGCAGTGTCCCTACTTAGTCCCGTTTTACATCCCGAAAACCGAGGGCCAAAGCAACGAAGACTACTACTCCAGTTTGGGCTATCAATACGTCAATGACCAAATCGAGAAACAAGACAAATTTTTAAAGCGAACGACCGGAATTTTGAGGCTTTATTTCGCCATTTTTATCGCAAAGCCTAGAAGAGGGCAGACAAAAAATCCTTATGGCATCCAGAACGCCTGGACGTTTTTGGCGTCACTCCTAAAACTCGAACCGCAGCTTGATATAACAGCAACAATTCTGCACACGTTTCTTGAAACTGTCGGGTTCGAAATGGAAAGGACTTACGGAGCCGCGTTTCAGAAAATTCTGCGAATTATCGTCCAGAAATTTGTGCCAGCCGTAAAAAGAATTGATTCTTCTGGAGGCCCGATTACAAGACTCGAGGTCATTCTACAAGACCATCGACAAAACGGCCGGTTCGAACCACCACACGGGATCTTATCGAGTAATTTTTGGTAACTTGCTTTATTGTACAATTATTTACATTATTAAACGATTTTTAAACGACATCACTTTTTAATTAATAACCTCCGATTAGGTTCGTTATTTAGAGACAATTCGAGTCGCGACACCTCCCATTTGTCACTATCGAGTCTGTTAGCCCACATATACAGCTCTCCCTTCTGTTTGGGGCCCTTAACCGGAACTCGGTATTGAACAGCGTCAGGGGTGGAAATATTATTTTCTTGGTCACCAGGATCGATTGTTCCGTCCTTAATCGGCTCACCCAACAAATGAACTGCCGCGTTGTGGCTTCTGAGCATCTTCATCGCTTCTTTAAAGGGCTCCGATTGCTTGATTTTTCCGTTAATCTGCCGGCGCAGCGCCAACCCCATCGAAACCGTCAGAATTCCACCCACAGCCCCGATCTTCACCAAAGTCATGTTACTCACAACCATTTTCGGGGCCTCTTCCCCGCGATCTTGATTCTTGACTTGAGTGGTATCTGTAACCACGCCGAAAAGTAGGGTTATGATGCTTGACAGCTGTCACATTGACATTTACAAGCCAAAATACCAACTTGAGCAAGAAAAAGTAAAGCTATTAATAGCTATTTAAAAAGCAATTAGGAGATAGTCATTATATTTATGTTCTTTATTGCTTGTTCTGTCAATATTTTTCATCATTGCCGAATTTTCGGTAAAAATGATTGCTGTTAACATAGTTTTTCCTACTTCTTCACGAACGCCGCTGGCATGCCGGTATAGCCGGTACCTAACCTGTCATCGATCGTGATTCCTAACCAAAAAAATTTGAAGAAACGAGTAAACTTGGTTGATTTTCGTCAGCGACGATGAGGTTAACCCAGTTTCTATGCTCCAAAGTGGGCAAATATTCAAAAGACTACTCGAATTTGCCCGACCGCTACATAAAGCGAGCCATGGAGCAGGTGGAGTGGCGCAACCCTAAAGGCATCCAGTACAAGCCCCACGCAGTGGTTCAGCGTCACAAATTCAAATTCGGCATGCACCGTCCCTGGACGGCCGAGTTTCGCCAAGAAAACGCCCCCGGTAAAAAAGTCGAAAAAGTTTTCGTTGAACCGATCAAGACGTGGAGCTTTTTCCGCGGGGACCGAGTTGAGATTCTGGTTGGCAAAGATAAAGGAAAACAGGGATACGTCAAACAGATAATTCAGGAACGGAATTGGGTTATAGTGGAAGGGTTGAATTGCGTTTTGGAAAAGGTGGGAGAGACGCATAATTTTTCGGGGGTCTATCTCCAACAAGAGAAACCGCTATTGGTTACGAATCAAGTGTCGCTGGTCGACCCATCGGATTTGCAAGCGACCGGGTTTGAATGGAGGTTTACAGAGGATGGAGAACAGGTGAGAGTGTCAACGAGAACTGGAAGGATTATCCCAAAACCGGCGTCAGCTGAAGAGACTATTGATTATAAATCGAAAAGCGCCTACAAGGAACAACCCAAGGATACCGCGGGGACAGATGCGACCAAGATTACGTTTGAGCCGAAGCTTTGCACATTTGAGATGGAAGTTATGGAAAGTATGGGGATTAAAGAAGAACGTGTACCACCAAAGTTTTATTGGTATTAGCTTTTGTAACAATAAATTTTAATAAAAGTAACATTGTTTCTTATTGGTAATGAAGAGTGTATCTAAGAACTGGTAGTTGGGTTCCTTACTATTAGGAACTTAGTGCTCACGAGAAGCTGATTGCAGATACTTAAACTTCTTCAAGGTCGATTCTAATTAATTAATAATAAATTGACTAAAATTTAGTACTCTTATCAAACAACGGCATTCACGTTCGGCTCCCACAAGGATCATGGCCTTGATGTTAGGCCGTCCTTAATAAGAACGTTTAATAATAGAACAAAATGAGTTGGTCATTTGATAACGTAACCATCACATGTACGCCACTGGTCACCTTTATCTTGCTTCGGGGATATCCTTAACTATCCGGTCCGCATGATAATATTTATAGCCCAGCATCGGACCAAGTTCGTCACTGTTTTGGTGACCTTTGTGTGAACGTTTTCGTCGTAATTTGCTAAAATGTTAATGAAACTGATTTTAATTTTTATTTGCATATTGCCGGCTTCTTGGGCCAAATGGAATAAGGATCAAACCTTAACGTGAGCGAAATTTTGTTTCAATATTTTTCAATAAGCGAATTTTGTTTAATTGTTGCAGTTTTGAAATTGTTAAGCATAAAACCGCTTATGAACAGTGGCTGAATCATCGTCAGGAAATCGAAAATTTTAGTTTGGGCCCTTCACCAAAACCCCCAAGACAGAACGACTCCATTGCCTTGAAGAGATTTTTGAACGTAAGTACAAAGTGATACCGGTTTCTTTTTTGCACCCACCTCTGGACCTCGCCTCCTTCATCTCATTATGAACTGAATGAAAGACAAAGATAGATAAAACCAGATAAGAGTAAAATTCCTGTTGTAATACACCGAAAATTACCCCAAAAACCAGTGGCGGCTCTTGCGGACTATTCACAAAGTAGAAATTACAAGCAAATTCTATAATAGAAAAACAATAACTAACAAGGTAATAATTATTATACAAATGTTCCGTTTCATGTCACTTAAAAAAAATCATTGTCGTTTGTGAATCTGGCAATAATAGGTAAACAACCCGTTACTGGCGTAAGAGGATAGAATGTTGTTGGGGAATAATATGCATTTCTTGAACAAGTCCTCAATATTTGTCTCATTGAAGCACAGATCTGTTCTGATCAGTTTTCTGTCTTGTCTTCTCATGTCGATGATGCCGATATCATAGACGTACGTGGCGTCCTCGTCGTATTTCCTCAACATTTCGACTGCCCAAAAGCTGTAGTCGGAATTACGTTTGAAACATAACCGGAATATATTATCGTCAAAGATCATGTAATATTTCTGGCAGTAATTGTAAAAGTCCATCAGCTGCTCCAATCGAAAATCCACCGTCGTCTTGTAGTAACTAGCTGGGATCACTTGCTCAGGATGGAGGTTGTTCAAGTGCGAAATGATGGTCGAGTGGTTGCCTAAAAAAATTGTTGCAAATTCAGTTAAATGTAATGAGAGAGGCGGGAAAAAGAACAAAAAAAAAACGAACACAAAAGTTGAAAAAAAGGTTGATAAATTGATAAAAAAACATGCTTAAAAAAATCAAACACATAGAAAAGCACATGACACACAAGAAAGAAAAATAACATATTTTAAAAGTGACATAGAAAATGTGGAAAACTATTAAACAAAAATTCTTCAGAACGGGAAGAATAGACCTGTAAATGGGCAGTCGCTCAGCGGGCAGGGGTACGGCTTGAACGTGCAAACCAGTTCGTGTTTGCCAGTATAGGAGGCGGTCAACGTTTCGTTGCACCCCAAATTCTGATAAACGCAGGCATACTGTATCCCCGCCGTCAGACCTTCCAGCGAGTAGTTCCTGGTGTTTCCGAAAATACCCCTGCAAGTCGGACACTTTTCCAATTTCGGCCTGCAATCGTTGCAGAAACTGTGTCCAAACTTGCACTGGTAGATGGGCGGCTTCATCAAACCCTTACAAACTGGACATTCGAAAAACTGCAACATCTTCTCGTCCAACTCCTTCACCTCGTTCGGGTTTCTAATCCCCACTTCTATCGCCACCGAATCACCGGCATCAGTCACTTGTTTCAATGCGAGCAAATCGATTTTGGCGCCAAAATTATCGTTTTTAATTTGATTGAACGCAGTAAAACTGCACTCGGTTTCCACGTAATTCGTGTTACGCCCCACATGTTTGATTGTACCTCGATAATTTTCGACGTTACTCGCGCCTTTAATTGCGGTTAAAGCGTACAACAACTGATTGTTCTGTTTTTCCACCAATAGGATGCAGGACTCCTTTTTGCTTTCCAGCAGTTTGATGATTGCCGTGAAAGCGTCGAGGTCAATTTGGAGGTTGAATCGGTTATTGGGGCTGACGAGGACGTGCTCAGGATGGTCGCTGGTGAAGTGGTTGGGGTAGTCAGTTTGCACGCCCTCCCATTGACAGCCGGTGGTGGCCAACAAACACTTTTCCGTGCGAAAGTTGCAGGTGATTTCGTGGTCGTTGAGGTCCTTAAAGATTATTTGGTCCTTGCAACCTGTCGCGTGGAATTTGCACGGGATTTTGAGCTCGTTTAAGATTGTTTCTAGGCCCTGGTTGTGGAGACCAGTCCAATTATTTTTCGTGTAGCAATCTCCACATACGTTTCCTTTATTTTCGACAATCATTATCGGGAAGTTTAGGAGGTTGTCACAAGAGTTGCAGTTAAATATTTTCTCTGATAACATTTTGTTGGTGAATACGGTCATGGCGTTTTCGGGCGCTTCAGACCCCTGAAAATTGAACTTATGAGCTAAAACTTGCGTTAACATAAAACTTACCATTGTAAGCGGTCGCAGGAAACTGACTGTGTACGTAGATTTTAACAATTATCCTCGATTTTGCAGGGTCACACGTATGATAACCTCAAACTTATCTGGTTGTTATTGAGTGTGACGCAACTACTATCAGCTACCCTGCCTTCACGAGTTGGCAAAATGACTAATTGATAACGTAAATAAACTGTAATTATGCAGTAAATTACGAAATTTCGAGTCTAGTTTTGAAAATATCGCCAAGGGGCCACCACGAATGTTGACAGCATGGAGGTATTAGTTGTTGTTGATAGTTGACAGGTTGACAGACGATTATTGACAATTGACAGGGAAGCCGGTGAAGCAGGAATCTGCACAAAGCGTCAAAGTGCGCCATCTGTTATAAGAAAGGAAACCTGCACGTGTATTACTGGTTATCAGCGACGAGGCGTAGCTGAATAAATTTTAAATAACTTGTTGCACAAAGATAATTAGCGTTAGTGGCTAAAAGTGTGGCAGTAAATTTTTATAATTTGATTTCTAGGATCAGTACTATGGCGAAATTGTGATTGGGCATCCGGGCCAAAAACTTTACGTTTCTTTCGATACCACCTGGAGCATTTCTTGGGTGATGTCATCTCAATGCAACTCCATCAAAACAATTGGATGTTGTAAGTATTTTCAAACGCAAACGGGACAACTCTAAAATCTCTAACATTTCAGATTTTCACAAAAAATACGACCACAACAAATCTTCTGAATACAAAAAAGATGGAACTCCGTTTGTTCTGGACATAGGAACCTTCAACTTGACCGGTTTTTACTCTTACGACAACATTTCGGTAATACGTAAATTCTACCTAAATTGACTTGAAACTTGTCCAATTTCTAGATTGCTCATTCGAACGTAACAACACAATCTTTCGTCGAAATGGTTTCAGTTCCAAACGATTTCCTACTAAACAAAGCGTCAGGAGTGTTGGGGTTAGGGCTGAAAACGGACAATTACAACCCATTCTTCTACACCTTGTTGAACCAAAAGAAAATTAAAGACCCGATTTTCTCAATTTACCTCAACAGGTCGGTTTGTGTTAAGTTGTAAAAGAAGAAATTCAACCGAAATTTTAGGGACCGCCAATCCGACCGCGGTGGCAACGTTATGCTTGGATTTATCGAAAAAAGGCACGTTCACAAGCAAGTGGTGAAGAACCGCACGATTTACGACAACATCACTTATTTACCAGTCGATAACTTTGCTTATTGGCAATTTAACATGGACAAGTAATTACTATTCTCGCTAATAATTGATCTGACTGCATTTTAAAATCGTCAAATAAATTTTAGAGTTGTCGTTCGCGATGTTGACAAAGAAGGAGATCTTGTGTTGTGCGCAAAGGGTTGCAAAGCTCTAGCGGATACCAGCAGCAATTCGATTTTGGGGCCCAAAGAAGAAGTTGATAAAATACATGTAGCTATAAAAGCCCAAGAGTTCTTTTTGAACAGATACACGGTAAAATCAATATACTTTGTCTAACGAGTAAGAACTGTGTCGCTAAAGCGCGACTTTGCTTTCGTAGCACTTTAACTACGAAATCAGGAGTGTCGTCAAATTTCAAAATTGAACTTTTCAGGTGAACTGTGACACCGTAAACAAGTTGCCAAAAATTGATTTTGTTTTGGGCGGCGTAAAGTTTAATTTGACAGGACCGCAATACACAGTTAAAGTGAGTTAAGCCCAACAAAGTTCAAAATTCTTTAGTCTTTATTTTACAATGTTTCAGATTTCGTACCACTCCGTGACGCTGTGTGTATCTGCTTTCATTCCCTCCAACACCGTGCAAGAGCAAGGTCGATGGGTCCTGGGTGGGGCCTTTTTGGCCGAATATTATAGCATTTATAACGTGTATGATAAAAAAATTGGTTTTGTTAGAGCTGCTTAGTTTATACTTTTCTTCTCGATGCAATCGAATATTCTTTACAATTTTTTTATGTTTTTATACTCATTGACGTACACTATGTAAACTTTTAAATAAAGACTTCTGTATCGGTCTTGACCGTTTTTGTGTTCGAAGTATTATTGGTTGCGTAATTGTGCAATTATGTTTTCGTCATTGGTGGTGGCCGCAATTACCCTTGCGATTTGTCTTAATTGTGTATCGCTGGTTGTCTGACTCTGGCCGACCCGTCCTAACTTTTGTAGTTTGTTGTAATTTCTGGGGTTGGATGGCGGGCAAATTTGTGTCCGTGCAAGGATGTGTGCGAGGAGGCGGAAGAGAGTGCGAACAAACGGCGTTAGGGCTGCCGTCTCATCTACGATGTCAGAATACTAACAAGCGGCCGCGGGCCATCTACCATCCTGCTCGACATTTTGTTCTCAAACAATACGCGTCTGGAATTATGCAAACATGAAAGAATAATTTGCCGGTTCGTGCCAAGGTAGACCTCTACAACTCCAAAACGTATATTTGGGGAAAACATTTCATTGCATGAATTTTAATGGAGACACCTCACCGCATCGCCGCCTCTTCGGTCCCCCAAAAAACACAAGAGACCGCCGGCAAACCGAAAACAAACATTTGCAACTATAATTGCCCCAATGATAACGAGGACGTCTTCATCAATAACGCGAAGCGAGAAACTTTCGACGTGGTTCGCTGTAGAACAGACTCCGAAACAGTTGTATCAATCACCGTTAATGGTTCTCTTCGATAAATGGAACTCTAAACAAAAGTTGGGGACGTGGCAAATAAAGTGCAGTCTCAATGCGAGACGTGTAGGTCGGGCCCGGCCAACTACAGTAGACTCCCTTCAGCTGATGGTAAAAAAAGGTGTTGGCCATTTTTACTAAAACAAACAAAAACTTTCGCTGGATGTTTCAATTCTTCTCGGACCAAGTTGGAAACTCTCCAAAGTTTTGACAGACATACTATCTATGCGGTTGCATCAACGCTTATTCTCGACAACTTCTCCATAAAGAATGAAGTTCTTTTGGTGGTTGGATACGTTTAATTGTTATAAACTATTTTAATGCCCCTTAATGCCCTGCTTGGCCTACGCCCTTGGAATTAAAGCACCCTTATTTCAAAGCAAGAGTGAAAGAGATTCAAGGTTCAACAGCTAAACCACGCCTCTTGGTGATTGGCGCCTACTAAATTATGAATGAGCTCTGAAGACGACCAATCAGAACCGCTATCGTAGCGCAATTGTACGTTAGTAGTACAATCGTATAGTGGTTCGCAACGGTACTGCTCCAGTGGCGTACCTAAATCCTAAATCTCTTAGGCTTACTCTAAACGTTACCCAACACTAGTGAAGCCACCAACCAAGAGCCATTTTTGAAAATTCGGCCGAATGCGGCGATATGTCCATTATGACGTTTGAATTTCTTTTCGTTCAATTCTCTCCCGATCTGTACAGGAATTGAGCAAACTTTTGTTGTTCCCAACTAACTCGGGTCCAAGAACAAAAATTTCCTTCGGTGTCGTTAAGCGAGTGAGGTGTGAACTTCGAAACTTAACACTCCATCTGCATTAAAGATGCGACATCTCTACCTTTCAAAGAGCATGGGAGTTACATTCTCGGCGAACACATGACCCAGATTACGGAGAAATAGGTGGACACCGTTCTCGGAGGCTTACACAACCCCTACTGACGTGACGTTGCAGCATTTCAGTCGATAAAAACGTATTTGATGGAACAAGAAAAGTTGGATGAAAAGAAAAATTGCGAGACAGATAAGTCAGCCATTGGTTCGAAAACAATCGAATCGTTTTTTTTTTAACTCCACAAGGTCGGTCATCACTTAATAATAATTGTTAATCGATAGTGGCGGCATGCGTTTGGGGTCATTAGGGCAACCCTCTAACTCAATCACTGCCAGATCGCAGCCACCTTAGATTACGTCGGGTAACAGGTTGCACTAATAGTGGCGGGTAGATAGCAAATTTATCATGCGAAAAATTAATTATTGCGCAGAAAAACTAACAACACTATGTCGAAAGTCACTTCGCGTGGCACCTTGACTGGGCCGATGATTTAATTAAACGGTTCGTGTGATAAGGTTAAAGTAATTTGGCAAAGTTAAACGTTTCCCTGAAGTCCGTTTGTACGAGTAAGGTAAAGTCCATTTAGACGGTAGGTATCCAAAGGGTTGCCGGGTTAATGTAATTTGAAACTTCCTTGACGACCCTACTGAAATCATTGCAACATCAAAGCCAGCCGTGGAGGTGGCGAAACGGGAAAGTTTGAATTTTTTAAACGATCCACAGCTGGGGCAAGTACCCGACAAGTATCTCTATACCGGGTGTCTTTTGATTAAAAAAACTAATTCTAGGCAGCATTGTATATTCATTGAGTTAACACTAGGTATTGTCCGATTTCTCGATGGTTTTCAGTCTCGGCGAGAGATTACGACGGCGCCTGGTAATCCCCTAAACGATTGCCGGTAATGCAGGTTTCTACTCGCTTTCTTTGCAGTGGTCGTGTTGCGGGGGTGGGGGCGATCGCGGATTACCCTGCTTACTTGTTATTACTGCATATTCCGGCGGCACCTGTTGCTGGTCTCGATTTTTCACTATTCAATTTTTGATTTTTATGCCGGGCGTTCGCTCGTTGCTCGTCGAGAAAATCAATGATTCTTCACACTTCATGCCGTATTGGTTGAGGAACTGCTGACGAACATTATACGAACACCCGTCATGTCATGCCTTATCGACACACGCCGTAATGTTGAGTGGTTGTCATTCCCAGATATCAAGACCTCTTAAGATTCACATTCTTGACAGGTCACGTTTCGCATGTAAATTCCCAAAAATTCCATCGCTGCCTCCAACAAGTCGTCTAATAATAATTTCTTTTTCGCCCCATCCGCGATATTTCTCCGTTCCTGCGACTTGTCCGGAATTTTTTTCGGCTTATTCCGCCGATCCGGTTGCAGGTGTGAAAAAATTTACAACAACCCCCAAGATGACGGTTCTCATGTTGGGCGGATGTCAGGGCCGGTCGGGCGGTTTTCACAAGAGAAAAAGTGGCACGCGATGATTTAATCGATTGATGTTGCTGCAGGAATGTGCCGGCGCCAGCGTGGCTCCAGCAGTGGATACAATCCCGCTCTGAGCACTCACATCGCAGAGATATATTCAAGACGGGTTGCCAACGCTGAATTGTCAGCAGCCAGGGGCGCCTATCGGGCGCAACGACACCAAATTGTTTTTAAACCACCAAACGGCAAAAATTCGCAACGACGGGACCACCCATGCCGATAGTGCACGAATTATGCACAAAATTTCAGCCACTGACGAGTTCGAGAAGGCGCGCGAAATGGTGGAGGCGCCGGGTGAATCGCTAGGTGCAAGCGCGAGAATTTCTCAGCGGGTAGGGTGGACTAAACAATTATTTATTAATTAACTAGACAATTGAGAAATTTCTATCCTACGTAGGTGGATATTTACTAAAGACTTGAAAAGTTTCGAAACTAATCTACTGGATAACTACTTAACGACGGATAATTCTCGTCTGTACTAACGTAATTGCGTCTTGTTAATAATCGATCTCTTTTAGTAATTTGAGTGTTAAGGATGTTATTATTTAATCCCGTTCTTGTTAGGTGAGAGCGCGTCAATTGCCGTGACATGACATCTAGTAGTGGCCGACATTTCAATTGCCCAATTGCTCTGGTCTCTGCTAACTTACTAAACACTAGCTAAATAATTGATTGCTCATCAACCTAATTTATAAACAAAGAAGCTGCTAAAGTCGTAGTTAGTACCTATTTTATGTGGTTTTCGACAATTATTGAGTGTTGTCCAATAATTCTTCAAATGACTTGAATCTGCTAGCTCCAAAAGTAGGTTGAGAAAAACTCCGTAAAATTGACAGGGCATCTATCGGCCAAAATTGCAACTAATTTTGACTCGTGGGGCAATTAAAAAATATTTTGGTAATTTTCGTTATCTGCGCGCCCCTTTCGAGGTATTGCCGCTATTGAGTCGTCTGGCTGCTAATCGGCTGGGGCTGAGCAAACTCTCGAGCACATGCGGAAACAAACTCCGAGATTCGCCCAAACAATTTTGAATAAACTTGGGTAATTCCACTTTTGTTCCATAAATAAATTGCAGGATGCAAAACCGTAATGGAAGTGTTGGAAATAATCCCGCTTTTGCGTCGTGCCGTTTCGCGAGATTTTCTGTTTGAATAGAATAGTTTACCTCAAAACTTCCTCACTGCCATACCGGCTGTATCATAAATAACGGACACCTACCTATTTCGCAGACATCTGAATTAATTATGGCGGCAGGACTATTATCCCGAGTTAATACCGAAGAGCCCTCAAGTCGACGAGACAACGATTGCAATTATTAAATCTCTCCACCAACCACTTGCGTTATGTGACGGTGCTGCAGGATAAGAGCGCAATTTACAACTAGCAATTATTTGGTTAACGCAGCTGCACTGGTGCATGTGTGCACGTAATCTCGGCTATCATCCGCAAGGTGCCTAAATCAAACGGCCCTTATTGTTCCCTCTCTGTTGCCCACAATGCCGGTTGTAATTGCTTATCAGGGTGGCCTCCATTATATGACAACACTCGGCGTTATCAGTCTGGATGGATCGGCGATGCCCTCCGACTTTACACGTTGTACTGCTCCAGTTCGAGAAATTTATTAATACCACAACTATGGCGCTAATAACCGCGCTAATCCTCCCATCGATTCAAACGGTTTCCAAGCGACTGACGTCACCACTGCCAGTTCGCATTGAGAAAATCGTTCCTTTCGCTGTTCGCGCGTAACTGTGTCAAAGCCGGGAAGCTGTTGTCTTGCAATTGTGCATCTGCTCGGCATGATTGCGTTTGGTTACGTGCGATGTGAATGTTTGCAGGCGGCGTCTCGGAGAGGCCGTCGAAATGGAAGCGCATCCATGGGGCGTTAACTGGAAGCTGCGCTTCCATACACCGTAAAATTGTCCATTACGGACACGCGCTACATCTTTATAACGAGCATTTCATGTATGACTCGAGAAGTTGCCGAACGATAAATCATAATTACTCGACGGGTGCATCGCCACTAAAACGGGCACGAAGAGACCGGCGGCGTCTTTACAAAATGCCACCTATCTGTTTAAGGGGTCTTTAGCGATTTGCGCCACCACTTAACTGAGCCACTGACACCGCATTTATTAGGCAGAAAATTACCGCTTTACGGATGCAGGAGTCGGCCCCTATGGCTAGGTTTACCGATAAAATAGTGACGTTTTGGTCGACTTCTCGCAACCTTCGCTAACTCGAAACTTTATTGCAATGACCGTTAGGCCAGTGAGTAGGTAAAAAATTTAACATTAATTCTAACATTTTTTAAACTTTGCCGTGTAATGTGTAACTAAACGTAACGGAACTATAAAATTTTGCAACTCGATTAAAGGTCGGCATCATTGTGAAAATCGTAAAAATTGAAATTAAGCGATATCTCGACGAAAAAAATTATAACATTGTTGCAAACTCGATAGAGTTTTCATTACAATATTCAAAATAAACAGCGAAATTTGCAGGAACTTACGAATTAAGCATAATAATTAATTATCATTAATAAAAATTTTTTCATCTAACTTTCCAGCAAAAATATTAACATGCTTGCAAAAATAGAATCATCTTGCTAAATGCGCCTTACAAGACTAAATTTGCAACTCTATTCAGTGACGGCATGGTCCATTTTTTATAATTTACAACAAAATCAAGAGTTATTAACATGTACACATTATTACTTTTGTTTCGAATCGTTTTTACGTAAATAACTCTTGATTTTGTTGTAAATTATAAAAAATGGACCATGCCGTCACCGAATAGAGTTGCAAATTTACAGAGTCTTGTAAAGCGATTTTAGCAAGTTGATTCTAGTTTTGCAAGCATGTTAATATTTTTGCTGAAAAATTAGATACAAAAATGTTTATTAATGATAATTAACTATTATGCCTAATTCATAAGTTCCTGCAAATTTTGCCGTTTATTTTGAATATTGTAATGAAAACTCTATCGAGTTTGCAACGATGTTACATTTTTTCTCGTCGAGATATCGCTTAATTTTAATTTTTCCTATTTTTGCAATGATGCCGATCTTTAATCGAGTTGAAAAATTTTATAGTTCCGTTTCGATTCGTTACACATTACACAGCAAAGTTTAAAAAATGTTAGAATTTTTGTTAAATTTTTTAGTTATCATGTCTATTCACTGGCCTACGTAGTGAGGCTGCTTTCTTGAAATACTATGGTCAAATCACTGTAGGTAAACGTGCCAAGTTGTTAACTGAAAAACTTGTCGCAATTGTAAACACGCTTCATTGATAGTAATTTTATCAGTCTCGTGTTTACATGACGAATGTAATTAATAATGGAAAACAGTGTCAGATTGGTAACGTTTAATTAAAGAAGGTCAAACATTGTAGTGTACATGGCGAGTTATCAGAGGTTGTGTAACGCTTATACGTCTATTTAATTCAATATTTTCATTCAATAAATTTTTCAATGAAATTGTACGTCGTAAATGTCGGTTCTGAATGCAAGAGATGCAACCAGCACCTGTCAGGTTCGCGACGATTTCAAGATTATTCCCGAGAACCTCCAAGTGGCCCGGAAAATCGTCACAGTTGTGCTTAAGCGCATCTTAACGGAACTGCTTAAGCGGGAAACTACGGAAAACCACATTAATAAGTTTCGCAGGATTCAGCTATTCGTTTCTTCAGCAGGACCGGAAACAACAAAAATTGAGTGGAGGGAGTTGGGGCTATTGTTTTATAATTATTTAGAATTGTTAGAATTTATCAGCTCATCCGCGACTGAATACTACTTGGCCTGATCAGCCAGACTATGCTACTTCGAACTTGGTCCATGAAATTTTGTTAATTTTTCCTCGCCCACCCCCTTGCCAATTATTAGGGCCGGCAGTTTCGCGACTGGCGCCTCGCCTTGTCAAATTCGATGCGTCGTTGGGTTTAAGAGTCGTCTGTGTGCCAGAAACATAGTTAAAAGTGTTGGCTCGCGATTCCGGGGCTCGTATCACTCACGAGAAGAAAAAGGGCTGCACCGGGTCACTGGCCTCCACCAGCCTCTTTGGGGTGTTTCGACGGCCCGTCGGACGTTAACCGGGGGAATCCCCGAAGAGACGGGGACTTAACCTCGCCATCCTCGGCCGTCGCTGATGGTGGCCGGAAACGATCGCGTCTGACCCGTCCCAAGATCCGCAAAGTAGGTGAACGAAACGGCATTGCATAATGTCGAAAAGAGGACGAGACTCGCCTACAATGTCCATCCACTATGTAAATGCAACAGCACAACGATACGGGGTTGAAATGCGGTCGATACGCTACGAGCGGTGCCGCAAGCTAGAGCACCCGCGATCGTCATTCGTTTCTCGGCTCCATCGGCGAGAGCATCGCGTCTTCCGCGGCGCGAAACAAACGAGTGCGTGTGCGTTCTCCATAGCCGGCTTTGCAGTATAGTTGCAGTGCGGACGATCAAGTGGTTTAAGTGGCTTTTTCACGTGGGACCCCCGAAACGACCGACCACGTGAGTATCGGCCAGATTTTTGACGGGTGTCAAAGAGTTTAGGCGGCGCGATCAATGGCGAATTGCGACGAATTTGAAAAAACAAAAAAACGAAACAAAATTTTTACTAGCAACTTTTGGAATTTTGACTCAAACAGGAGAATAATGAATAACAAAATAAGGAAAAAATTTGAAGAAAATTTTAGTTGCAAAATTTTGAAGGGTCGGTTTTTCAAAAATTCAAGATGGCGCTGGTTCCATTTGGATTTTCGGAAATCCCTCTTCGGCTGACCACTTTCCGCCATTAGCCCTTTTTTGTTATTCCGGCCGGTCCTAATTGACTGTCCGCGGATTTCGTTAATTAAGCCAATACTTGGCTACGTGCAAATGACGAGTTCGGGACAAAGTGGGTCCTAATCGGATTTCGTTAATTGAACTTTATTGCAGAGAACAACTCGGCGGTCAAACGCATCGCAATTAGAATCGGACTGATCAATTAATTAATTAATTATGTTTGAACGCGAAAATAATCGCATTGCTCCAACATGTTGCCGGACCATTTCATTAGGGCCCTTTATTAAGCGGCGGTATGCGTAATTAACTGGTATCAGTGCTAATTTCAATTAATTACGTTTGTGCGAATTGACCCGATCAGATACGGGGGGACGACAAACAAACTGCCAATAACAAAATTTCGCTTATTTACACCGAAATTGTTTTTAATCTCTCAATGACGATTCCTATATGGAACTGTTGAGCCGACACTTCCAGATAACAGCCCGGAATTCAGTCGGAAAATAAACCACGAGGTGATCGACCCACCTGCAAAAATTTTTCCCGAAATGTTAAATTATGAAAACTTGCTTAGCTGCGATGAATGCCCACAAGACGCGCGACTCACCTTCGGCCCATAAGCTTCTGAAATGGCCCCGCCGGCCCGGAATGGTGTTATTAGCATGTTCGGGGGTGCGAAAACTTGTACGAGGGTTCCTAGCGCCATGCGAGGTCGGTTCGTCTGAATTCTTGCGTACGTTTGCGGAACGGGCGATGTTTAACGGCTGCGTGTGACAGATTTGTAATTAAAATTCCCAGTTTGAGACTAATCACCGTTACCACCCCCGGTTGGCGCGCGCCCTCGACGGACAAACAACGGCTGCTATGGCCTGATTGTTCTTAAATATAATCAAATTTAATTAAAGATATGCCGTCGGAACTAATGCGAATTTGTCTTGCTGTTCCTGGTCCGACGTAATCCTTCAGAAGGAGACGGGCCCGCGTTCGACGACTTTTCGCGATGAATATCATTATTTAAATGCACCGCAGCGGTCCCGAAAACAACGATCAAGAGGGGTTGGCGGTGGTGAACTTTCAATTGACTTGTCGCTCTAATGGAAATCCTCGCGGATTTAATTAAGAAATTAAGTAGGTAAACGAGAACCGCCCCGCTTCTCCGGGGCGGTTTATAACACTAAGTAGGTGAAACGACAACTGCAAGGGGTGGCGTCAACTCCTTCAATCTACACGGGTGGCATGCAGGAATTCTGGCCGTTAAAATTCAATTTTCAATCTTGTGCAATGCTCAAAAACCGAGTAATAAAAGAAACAAAAAATAACATAAGGAATAAAGTCAGATTAGGTCCTTAATATTTTCGCTGGTTGAAAATTGCATTCAGACTTCAGCTTCATATTCAGGGTTTCATAATCAAATTCCAACACGAAAGGA
This sequence comes from Schizotus pectinicornis, assembly GCA_951805265.1. Classification (NCBI taxonomy): domain Eukaryota; kingdom Metazoa; phylum Arthropoda; class Insecta; order Coleoptera; family Pyrochroidae; genus Schizotus; species Schizotus pectinicornis. Next base: position 1,509,390 of record OX638204.1, on the reverse strand, counting down.
TATTCATTATCTATAAAAGTTCTGAATCGTCTTGATTTATGGAAGTGGCCGAAACACTAAATAAAGCACTAACGGTTCTCTTTAGTGCTTTCTACTTCAAGTGTCACCAACAAATGGTGAAACTTTTAAAAATTGTCAAGTTGGTTAAAATACTTTTTAGAAGACTTTACAGACAGTTGTAGCAAAGCACTAAGTAACACGTTTTATTTTAATTGTTAGTTAAAAATTGTCTCTTTCTATACAGGCAATTGAAAATAGAAGAAAAAATGATAAAAAACGTAACTTTTGCTCCAGGCTTTGAAACGATGGTTAAAAATGGGGTTTTTGCCGTTGGTGCATCGCCAGTTGTTTGACCAACAGTGCAGCTTCTATTCCAACTAATTAGTGCTAAATACCCGCTATCTCGGTCTTAACTGTTGATGGTAACAACGGGGTAAGCCATTTCAATACACTTAACACCCGCTCATGTGTTTGTGTGCATCTCGCGATGTACGATAACGCTTCGAATTTACGTCGACACATAAGCAAATAACGTTATCCGTTCCCACTTCCTTATTCCCTCCCCTACCCAAGCACAATAGTTTCATGACGACGTGTTTTTTGAGGAAATCCGGAATTATCGAGTAAGTTGCAGGTGGCCCGGAAGAATCCTCTAAATAATAAAGTCCCATCTGCGGACCCAGCCGATGCGGTTGGTGTGGGTGCTTAATTCCGTTAAAAATCCCATAAATCAAAGCGGCCAGATAACGATCGGGCCGAGGAAGATGTGATCTAAATTAACCACCATCATCCCCGGGTATCGGCACAGGACGCCGGTTAATATGGGGGCACAGATCTAACGAGCAAATTAATATTAAATTAATTTTGACACGTCTCAATTAACCGGCGGTTATGAGACGTGAGAAAGTTTTAATTGGGCCACGATATCGCCGGGGTTTCAACCACTCCAACTTCTGGTCAGCATCGCCGAAGATACGGAAGATGGATCCTAATTGTACGGGGGAGAGTTTAAAAGTTCGCGGCCCGATCAAATTACCGTAATACTCGGTCCATCAATGCTGAAAGTTTTCAATTTACCCGCAATTTTTTTTAACTCCACCGCGACAGTCATTTGTCGCGCCCACGCTCGCTGTTCTACATGCGGGCTTGTAACGTTTGGTAGTCAATTTTCAGCAGAGTTGGTCTGGATGCCCTAATTTGAGAATCAGTCGGCGTATCGTCGGTAACCTTGCAAATGCACCACGTAACCGAGTTTATTGTGAGAAATGTGTTATTTGCATTTTTATCTGTATAAGCTGCGTCCGGAGTCGGCAACTGATGCACATTCACCTTATTTGGCTCGATTCCATTTGGTCGTTTGTCGGCTTAATTTCCAAAAACACGTCTTTTAAATGCCGAAGTCGAGAAAGTTGCCGAACATTAACGGCACTAAATCTCGTCTTGTTGAAGGATCGCCGGAATTGATCCCGTCAATGGCCAACAAGTATCCTTTGTGAGTTTTCGTGAAAAATTCTAATAAATTTCCGATAAACCGTTTAATATATGATCAAAGTGATTCGGACGTCTATTGTGTAACTTTTTAACCATGCAGTTGATTAATCGCAGATCCTCAGTAGGGCCTTGTTACACAACTTGATACTCGTTATTAAGGCGAGCAAATAAGTAGCCAAGTGGAATTATTGCAGACGTGCACTGCGCTATGTACACTCTATTAATAATGAAAATTAATTATTATTCAACGCTTCCGTTTCGCTCAACACACTTTTTCATCTCGACAAATCTAGAGGGCTCGAAATTACGTATTTCGCACCTAATAAAAAACCGATGGAATAATGGGCAGCGCATAAGTGGGAATGTTAATTATGTTTGATGTTGGCGTGTTCGTTCACTGAACATATGCCCAATGACCCCCAATTGTGCGTCTATAAACAGCATAGGTAACGACTTGCCAGGTCAGGATTGCAAACAGTTTTAAAGCCGTGTAACAAACTTGACGTCATTAAAAAAAAATAGTTAAACTTGTAGTTAACTAATCAAAATGTTCAAGAAATTACGAATTGTTAATGGATATACCCTCTTTAACCTTTGACACTTTTAAACACCCGCGTACCTTCGAATGTGAACTAAGCGGCTCGCTCAGCTATTTCCGTTTTCCCTGCGCAAATAGGGGGCGTGACGGACAACACTTTTCCGGCAACAGTGATAAAGGTTCCAATTTAAAAAATCAGCTCCCTCCAATAAAACGGTAAACACTTCCGATCGAAAACCAGACCGGGTCCGGTCCCCCGTCATAAATGTTTCATCGCTCCGGGCCCCGTAAACTACCCAGTTGACAAGGGCAAGACCTCCATGCTTAGTGAATGAACCTGCTGACAGTTTTATGTGTTATGCATATTAGCCGGAGGGGTTAGATTTTTTTTTATTGCTGTATCATCGACGACGAGAGCGAGAATCGTATGAATCCGATTTTATCGTCGGCAGCATCAACTGAATGTTTTGCTTAAAACTCGAATTGCCGCGAGAAGAAGGAGGAGGAGGAGGAGGAAGGAGCTTTTGTGAAGACACCTGGCGAGTTGGAGAAACTTCCAACTGTCAACAATTAAAGAAAGTTGTGTAGTAGCTCGCAAATGCGCAATTAAGACGGAATTAAAAAAGTTTCAAGAAAAGACTTTATCATATCTCGAGCGGAGGGGGTTTGTTGGAAAATTCGATGATCGTTAGGGAATTTTTCATTAAGTAGGTATTTGCAGTTTTTGTTAAGTGACACTTAAAAAAGAGATTTTTTTGCTTTTCGTCACGAATTTAATTTCCTGCTAGTCGCGTCGAGTCGGGCTAAAGGAATGTTAATCTTTACCAAACAGGATGTTAATCTGATTGAACGTTGCATCGACGCATCTCTTGTTAGACGCTTAAGCTGCTGCCGAAGACATGATGTATGGGTTAAGAGAAGCGTGTGGGAGTTGGCGTGATCATTTATTAACGTGAACTTCCGTAATTCGGGAGTTTTACGCAAAAATTCCAGAGCGCCAGAATATTGATTTCGTATTTTTAGCTCCGGGAAAATACCAAAAAAGAACTGAACCTGACTAACATTTTGGCAGAATTATTGGGCCTCAAAAAGCTGCTAATGCAAACCTGCGGGGGTGTAAACAATGTTTGCCGTCTGTGAGCAATGTTCTACAGATTGAATTTGAAGTAATCTGCCATCTTAATGGAAACGCGAGATTCAAGCTTTGAACTCGAGCAGCGACATATGAGTTTGGCGCCATTGTTTCCGCAGAATTACCATCTAGCAGCAACTGTTTGACAGATAAAGATTCTAAACCAATCGAAAAGACCGCAAATTTTCCCTCACCTCCGGATTCAACGAGAATCGAACCCCGCCGCCAGCGGGGGCTGTAGGTCGGTGCCGGCCAACCAAAATAATCCTAGTTTTCTTGGTGCTCAACCCTGCTGATGGCGAAGTTGGAGTTTAAGCAACCGGCCGGCAATGTCTGGTTGACGGCTTCGTTGGGAGGTACATCTTGATTAGTTTGCCGCAAGACGGGCGACGTCATCGGCATGCTTGTAAGCCTCGAAAGCTCGCGACGAAATCTGTGACACATGTAATCAAGATAAAATTAATCCTCTTTCATATTTATACGATTTTCGTTTCAGAATGCTGCTAGCGAAAGAGATTTCGTATTAAATTTAATGGGAAAATAAAATCTCCGTTGTACGTTACGAAAAAAAAAAACGTCATTCCTAGGCAATACCCTCTGAATATAAAACAGGGGCTCAAAATTTAATTCTATGCTTTCCCGATGTTTGGACATTTATCTTATCGTTTGTCCTGTAAAATATGGGAAATAAACGGCGCATAAATTCGTGGGCGTCAAATTACTTATCGAACCCGGCGACGCTACTTTCCCAGATTACCTCCGAATACCTCCAAAGACGAATCAATTGGCTTTACGAAATTTTTCCACGCGGCAAGAGTTTCGGTTTATTAATTTTCAAACCGCCAATTACGGCCGTTTGCCGCTTCTATTTTCTAGCACGGGCCCTCATCGCCTATGGGAATTTCTCCGATCCGGTCGAGCGATAAGACGAGAAAAGTCGGGGGCCGTAAACAGTTTTTTTTATCTGGACGTAATTAGACATTCGAGTTTGCTCTTTACGTAAACGTAAAAAAATCGAGGTTGTTTACCTACAAATATTTGGCTTTTAGTTGCACTTATCGTCCAAAAACAGAAGCAGGATTGCGTCATTAGACACGCGTTATGTTAAAAATAAGACAAGAATCGCATAAACCCAAAGTGCATCTAAAATCGGAGATTTCCCGAATTTCAAGCTCTTTACGTCTCTCTGACGTCGCGGCGTTCGCCCTGGCGAGACGGAGTGTACTTCGTTTCTTGGCTGCAGAAGTCAATTAGAAGCTTGAGCGGGCCGGGCCGCGCCCCCGATCAATTGGGCCCGCCACCCCATTAAAAAATTGATGAAGTGATAGTGGGAATAATAGCATTCCATCCCTCCGTCTCATTCTCGAAGCGATATGTTAATTTCTATAATTCACTTTGATAACGCATACAGGGGAATCTGAGAAGTCGTTAACAGCCTCTCTATCAGCGCTAGTTCCGAAATCGTCTCGGGGTTACTTAATTAAAAACTTCCATCAACGTCTGGATGGTCGGGGGGAGGTTATTTTCCGCCGCCGCCGACGTTATTATCGTGGGGTAAATCCGGGCAAATTGAGGGACAATAACCAGTGTCGTTACGGCTACAATAAAAATTGGACAATTACGTGCGAAACACCCCTAATCCGGAACTCGTGTGCACGAGGTGAGAGAACACGCCGGGTTTGTAGTTGTTAAACGACACTCGACTGATAAACTAATTAGGCATATTGGGTCAGGTCCGGACTGGGATCTTATCATAATTTATTTATGGGATAGTAAAAACATTGGGAGGACGTTATCGTTATTAGGACGGCGTTTCTCTACGAGACGCATTTACGTAATAATTTTAAACGTCCCGTGTAGTTGGAAGTTGTAATGTGTTTGATGGCCATTCCGCTTTTTTACTACCCCTCCGGAAAGTTTGCAACTACGAAAGTTTGGGCGATTAAATTTTTATTTCGCATCATCGGACGAGACGAGACCAGCTCGAAGGTGGGTCTTCGATCGGGACAAAAACGTACAGTCGACCCTTATTGACCTCATTACCCCACTAACATTTTGTAAGAAAATAATCTTTTAATGTAAGTAGTTTCAAATTTAAGAAGAAATTGTTATTTTTTCATATTTCTGTAGTTTAGGTAGAAGACTCTTGGTTACACATTTTCTCTAATCTTGTATAGTATACCAGGGTGAGTTGATACCTTCCCGGCCTGACCAAGAGATGGCGGCACTTGGCGGAGAACTATTTCTTGCTAATGCTAGCTTGCTTAAGGTACTACAAGTCTAGTTGGTCCAGTTCTTGCACCTGGCACCGGTTCTGTTGTTTCTGCCCACAGTTGCGGGACTTAATCATTTTAATAACAATTCCAGACAGACAGGAGGTGATTTAACCGTCCTCGCCTCTGCATCGGCAACGTAAAAATGGCAATATCGCCGACAAGCGGACGTTTGGCGTTCTCGCAGCAACAAGAAAAAGCATTAATTTCATGCAAATACACTCGAGCGTTACGTGCACCACAGTCAGAAGTAACTGACAGGTGAGCTCCTGTTACAAGAGGCGCCTTCAATCTTGGTCGACCGCGAGATCACGACAAACAACGTTTTACGTGAACGTGGAAATTCTATATTCGTTGTGTTTACAACATTGCTCCGGGTTGCACGTTCGCCAACCGCGACAAACAACACGACAGGGAATTGTGAGTTAGCTCGTAATGAAATGAAACGAACGAAAACCGGAGGGAAAGTTTTTCGCCAGTCGGACGTAACCGAAACGTTTGGTCGAGTCGCAACTGAAAGATTGATCCAATCAAGGAGTTAAACAGAAATTTCTTGTTGATTGATCTGGAAGAGGCGACACCATTATCTGTCAATGCCGCATAAACAAGTCCCGCGTCTAGTCACCTAACGAGACATCTAATTTGACGACCCAGTTTTGTCCCGTTTAAGCGACTCTCTTCTCGGGTATTTATCCAGTTTTTGGATCGTGTTTGAACGGTTTATAGGAGCAATTCACCGCATTACCTGTCTCATTCCGGGAAAGACTCGGCCCCATTAGAACTTGCCCACTTCTGGAGCACGTGCGCCGCCTTGGCCGGTAATAATTGGGGCTCCGCTGCCCTTTTTACCGCTTCGGGTTTTAGTTAAAGGGAACAAATATAATGTACACCAAATTAAACCATACATCCCTGGCGCTGTCCACCAGAAAATTTAATGAGCATCAAAAAATCTAAATAAAACCCAAATTATTATACATCAGAAAATGAGAACATCACCACTAAAATAACTATGCTGCGTATGGTTTTGCAATTTCTTACATTTTAAATTCGATATGTCTATTAATTTTACTAAATGTTCACCAAATTTAGAACGCTTAAGTTATGCGTCCGTGCTGTACATAATAAATATTCGCGCTCTCCATTTATATTTATTGTTTCTTAAAAAAACTATTTGTGCCTCAGATAATTATTGTATTACTCCAAAAATGAAATATGCTCGCGCATCTCTCCTTGCCGCTTGCGCTTCCAGACAACAGGCGCGCGAAAAAAGTTTTGTACAAGGTCAGTTCAGGGCCCTGTAATTTTTTTTTAAAGCACGATTAGAAATTTCCACTAAAAGAAGTTTTACGTTTTACATAATGCAAGCCAATTACAGCAAAGCATTTATATATTACGGAAATCAATATCTATTTTTGTTCAAACCACTTCTATTTTTACTCTTATTTTCCTTGCCTTAGCACATCTACATCTATAATTTTGCATAAAATTATTTACCATTTGCACAACATTTTATTGCTTGTGTATTTTTGATCAACAAATAGTATTTTTAACTGCTAAATAATATAAAACACTGTCGAAAAATAAATATCTGGGTATTATGTTAGAATTAAATGCGGAAGAAAATTTGGTGAACATTTAGTATTTTTGCTCAATAAGAGTTATTTTGGCGAAAAATTATGTCAATATTTGGTTGTCGCTTTAAGATTATGTATTTTCTTAATTTTGGTGAGTATTTAGTATTTTTGGGTAATAAAAGTATTTTTTTGTATGACAATATTGGGTAAATTTGGTAGATTGTTAAATATGACCCTTAGTTAAATAGCGTTAATTTTTTGGGCTTCTTTAATGTTGCTTTATCTCGAACAACACTCTGTGAGTTAGTTGTTGATGACAAACTTTCGAGATAACACCCAATATTTGTCATTACCGTGACTTTCTAAACGGTGAATCAGCCATGTGATGATAATGTCCGTTTAATCTTAGGTGCCGCGGCTACAAAAACAAGATCGAGGATCGTCCCGGATAAAACGCTTTCCTATAAATCTCGTCCGGTCGGTTAAGTAAAACTCGCCCAAACTGCACAATCTGTTGCACCCTCTTTGCCTAGTATGCATTCGAGTTATTACTTTTGTCGATGCAATCCTGCTTCTCCACCGCCGACATTATTCTAACCTTTTCTCGTCTTCTCTTTTCGCTTCTTCCTCGCATGTGTGCATGTGTGTGTGTGTTGCTCCGAGGTTCGCGTCTCCATCGATTCGGGCGTTGGGGACAATAAAGAGCCAACTTTATATAAAAGGTGGAAATCTTTTGAATACTTTTTCACGCACTCGAGTGGCGTATTTCGCACCGAAGCTCTACGGCATACGTTATACGGCCAAGTCACGCTTTTAATGCGGTGCTGGCCAAGATTTAACAAGGCCTAGCAAAGTACTCGCTCTTGTTAATTTTGTAGCTGATGAGTAAAAGTAAGCTACTTATATGTGTTACAAGTTGGAAGTTTTCCAAGGCAATGAGCAATGTCTTAGAATGTTGCAAAGTTACAACATCTCCTTTGAAGGGTGGCTGAAGAGATTGTAGAGTTGTTAGCCCTTGCAGCTAGTATAAAAAAATTTGTGAGTGTAGAGCTAGGTGTCGAAGTAAATAGTTCCAAGCTGAAAAAAACTGTTGATGGCATCTTTAAGAATTACGGTTACTTGTTAATGGACTTTTAGATTCAAAAAATTATAGTTCCCAAGATACAAGCAGATGACGAACTAACTGCATCAAAAGTTTTATTTCACATTTATTAATAAACTTACATCAAGGCTCCTCCGTCACATGTCGACTTTCCACAATTTGCAGAACTTGTTCAAGTTCTTCTAAAACTCAGTTTAAAATTATTTAATGAAAATCATATACAGTTCCACCCGTTATTGCTGATTACTAGTAGGGTCTTATTTAAGCCTCCCTAAGTTTACATAGATGGAAGAGGCATTTGTGTCTCCGTGTGTTTGCTTTTACAACATTGAAAGGAGTTATTTTGACGGACTTAGCGTTCTCCTCTCCTGAAGCAATTTTCAACTTAAGATTACGAGAATTTAGCCACCTATATTCCAGACCTTCTCCGACTGGCATTTAGCTAAAACCGCGAGCTAATCCGACGATTCCAGCAGAGTTTGAAACGATTCAAGAAAGCCGCGAGAAATCCCCGTTTTTCCCCCAAAATCAACGGACATAATCGCACTAGAATCCGGGTCGTTCCTATTTAACGTTACACTTCCTGCAATAGATTTACGACTTTTTATTTCATAAGGACGTGACGCAATTTGTACATAAAGAATCCGATCGAGGGCAAACTATAACGCGATTAACGTAATGGCGGCCAACAAAAAACGATTGCGTTTTAGGGGTGACCGTTATTTGCGCCACCAACGACTTTAACACCATATGTGTGGTTGGTAAAGTATCCCCGAAGGCCCTCTGTATTTATTGCGTCGTTAAAACAATATATAGCTGTGTAAATTTCACTTTCGCACCTCTGCAGACAATCATTTCATCCCGCGAAATCAATTGCACCTCCTCGTCTTGACCGTTGAGGTTGGAAGCTAACTACGTCGCCCCATTTTTATCGTCAATCAATGAAAACAAAAGGATTTCGAAAGTGGAAAAAAATAACGAACGGCGATTCACGTCATTGTTTCGAGGTTTTTTCGCACCGTGCTCGACTTAATTCAAATTTTGCGTGTCCACCACCAATGATTTGTGGTCCGCAATTTGACCGAAAACTGTTCAATCTTTCGGATGGTTGATGTGAATTATCGAGCGTGGTCGACGGGACGCGGAGCTCTTGCTGGGAACAGAAGGGTTGGACGATGACCATCAGCGAATGGAACTCATTTAAGACCGGTTGAGTGGGAAGAAATGATTTAGTCGAGGACCAATTAAGATGATATCGTTGAATGGGTTAATCAACAGGATTTAAGTGTCTATAATATATTTTTTTTAGCGTCGAGTTAGAACACCAAAAACACTCAATTGAGGAAAGCGCGTTGTCTCTCCCGGTTGTGGGTGTCGGTTATAGTTGCCCATATAGAGCGGGACGTAATTCCCTTTATTCCACGTCGCATTGGCGCAAGTCTCCTAATAAATCAAACCGTTGATTAAAAACAATGAATCCATTATCGCTGGCTGCACGAACTTAGGTGCATTGCCGTCAATCACCTCGACCTGTCTATTAGAGAGAAGAAACTGGGTATGGAGGATAACCATAAAAAAAAGCCGCCGTGTGTTGAAACAATTATAAGCGTCCACGGCGTTTTCGAGAATGTAATCTTCGTTAATTAGCTCTTTGCTTTTAAATTTTCCAGAGGTCCTACTGTGCTTCCTACGCGTTCCCGCGACCGAAGAGATAACCAGTTTTCGTTACTCCGGTACGAAATCGACGATGGTCGTTCTGATGGACGCGGGCTGCGTAAAAAATTTAATATTGTCCCCGGTCCTGACAAATTTATTAGGAGACGGGTTTTGATAGAAGGACGAGGAAATTCGGAAATTGCCGTGTTTCCTCATCTTTTATGTTATCGGGGAACTGGTTGATACAAAGTGGAGACAATAAAACGTCAAATCAATTCGTGTTCACGTCGATTCCGACGGCAATTAGTCGGTTCGAGATAAGCAAACATTTGTTTAGGTGTAGATAATGGACGAATAAATTCGAAGACAAATCTGGCGGCATGGGAGGTTGCCGTAATTTTTGTTGAAAGTCATTTTTGGTGTAGCTGTCATCAGCCACAACATTTGAATATCCGGGATTGCCCGTAAATCGCAGATGTAATCAAAATATGCGCGTCCATTAGCCCAACGCGTACCTACATAAATGTTATTGTTGGTGGACACTCTCAAATTGTGAGTGGATTAGGAGATACAAAAAAATTTATCCATGTCGAACTAAAGGTCGCACTGAAATGGTTTTTTGCTGACTGGAAGGAGCTAATAATGATCTTTTTAAGAAAAAATCACCAATACTCTAAGCATATTTGTTAATTTCTTATAAATTTTTATATTATGGACTCTTTGACCATTAGTCGACTTTCTACATTTTGTAACAATATTTAGAGATTTCATAAAAAAACTACTTAAATAAGCATCAAACTAAGAAAAAGTTACGTCATTCTTAATAAGTTGAGCCAAAACTCATTTAATTTTTTTTTAAATTATTGATGGACTTTATTAGAATTTGTAAACTTGAATGTATAGAGTGCTAGAAAAAAAAAACATAATTTCTGAACTAGATGTCGCACTGAAATAATTTCTAGCTGCATAGAAAGAACTAATTTTTGCCTATTCAGAAAAAAATTGCTAATTTTCTAATTTTACTCGTTAATTTTTATGGAATTTTAAATTATTATCTTTACCTGGCTCCTCCACCATTTGTGGATATTTTTAAATTTTGCAAAATTTATTCAAAATGTTTATAAACGGTGCTGAAAATTATTTAAAATGTATGGTTAATTGTCAATTCGGTTCTTCGACCAAATTTTTTAACGTTTTCATAAAATTTTCTTTTGCTTCATCGTCTCTGCATACCTACTTGAAGCGATGTGCCTGTTTGAGGCCAAGCGTCATGGCTAGTTGAGGAATGTCCAAACTCTCGACTTTAATTGAGTGTTTATCCCGATCGAGTTTGGCCTGGAGGCCGGAGGTCCTCTCGACACGTGTCATTTTGGCCGGGGCAACGCGGGCGGTCCAGACCGATTGATGTAGGCGAACCGCGGCCGCGCACCCAAAACCGGCAAAGAAATAAAAGGACACTTTCCCAAATGAAAGGACTGACCCGTCGTTAGGGTTTCTATTGTTGGCGGATTGTTCGCTATTTTTACAGTAAATTGAAGCTGATGATCGTTTTTGTACGAGTGCAGAAAGAAACAAATTCGTTTCGAGTCCCATTGTCGCACCACAAACTGAAAATTACGACATTATCGACCTGGCCAGTTACAAGCCAACGAATTGAGTTATAATCAATTTCAGTCGTGAAAATTTTATTAGGTCCGAGAATCGAGATCGTATCGAAGCGAAATTTATTACGTCTGAAACAATGTTTATTCATGGACTTGGGGGGCGGCGAGATTAAAAATGGGGCTAGACTAATTTCGGGTTTTTTCCTTTTCAGATACCTGACTGTCGACTGTTGAAAATTCGAATCACATAAAGGTAGGAATCGAAACTGTTATCGACGTCCCCTTCCTCCCGTGTTCCTGGCACGAACAATATTACAGCGGCGCGAATCAATTATCGGCCAAAATTAGCCAAATTCGAATCATCATCAATCTTTTTTCCATTCTCACAAAGTTCTACAGGTGTATCTTCCGGGACGGGGTTTAACTTGTCGCAGATACTCGAAATTTGTTTTGACGTCATTTTTCCCTCACGTGTCGGAACGGCCATGTTTTAATGTACTCCTTGGCAGCGCTATTAATCATCGGATTTGGATGAAAATTGTTCTTCAAGAGACGCATTTGTTGCCGGATCGCTATTTTTGGCCGATCCATAAATTTCAACCAACGATTGCTCCGCTTCATTAATACGTAGGTACTTCTCTGCAATTACAAATCGACCCGGTGGCTGGCGCCCTCAGTCCGCGCCACCTCGCTCACTCGCAGCGCGGCGGAGTTGCAAACTATCCAAATAGACATGTGCGAGATTCGAATGAAAGAACGGCACCTAAAATGCGTTTTGCACTAGAGATACTTAGATAGAAATGTGCGCCAGGTGATCTGAGAAATTTAAAACAAAGGGGGTCAAGCAATAAGGAACTGAAAGCTTAGGTTAAGCTAGAGACGAGCCGATCAAATTACCAAGTGTTAATTGCTTAAGAGAAATCACCAGGATGGCTGAAGCCTGCCCAAAATGTTATTGACATGTAAATTTAAATTTCCCGGAGTATTATAAAATCGACACCAAGTCTGCACGGTGATGGCTCTGAAAGTCATTAAACTAAAATAAGGCAACTCGATATCCTGCAGGGCACGACCACACACGCTAGCACGTCGCATCGATGCATTTTATCCAAATTAGTTAATTTGGATAAAATTATCAACAATTCGGCAATTAGTTAATTAATTAACTAATTGCCGATTAGTTCGAACAATTTTTGATGGAGACAAGGAGGTCGGGTAGTGGTCGTTCAAAAATGATAATTATTCAGGAAGTTTGACAGAAGATTAAATTGACCCTCCGAAGACCCGGATTAGGGCGGAGAGCTTAACATTTCAGGAGAGCAGAGTCTGATCAGAATGTATATCGTCCCGAAACGCCGATAAACTCAAAAAATAACAGAACCTAGGTATTAGGCCCCGAGGCCGCCATCCACATATTTTAAAGACAATATCCGGGATATTGCGAAAATATTTAGGTGCCCCCCGCCTATTCACGACGCTTTGTTTAGTGAGACAACGTTATTAACAACGGAGTCAAGGGCGACTCGTGCTTTTAACAACAGAAACGTTTTTCTTTTTGTTTAACGATTATGAGGCGACGCTGTTATGACGCCGGATTAATGGACCTCATCATCAAGTTATCCGGGATTTATGGGCGACATCTGATAAATTTCAAGAATTCCCATAAAACAACAGAAAGAGACAGGGGGCATGCGATCCGGCGGCGCCGGATTAGACGCGTGCGTTGTTTCAGTTTATCATAGGCGTGCGTGTAAATAATGTAAACGTGAAAATCGAATCATAGATTCGTGCCGCCTCAAACTCTCAACTCGCCCGACCTTCCAAGGACGAAAGCCACCAAAACTCTTCGACGATGTCGTGATTTAGTGCCTCCTATTAAATATCGTCTGACTTCAGTCTGCATGGATGGAAATCACGATCTTATCGCGGACCAATTCCAAAAACTAGTCAACAGGGCCAGAAACGTTCTTCCGTCTCACCTGCGACGACATTTGATCCATTTTCCACCTCAGCCCGATGAGAAACTCTTCGATTCAAAAATCTAAAAAAATTTTCAAAATTATAAATTTCCACTAAAGTTAGAGATCGAATTAAAGCTTTCATTTGGTGCAATTTTTTTTATTTTTGGCGGTTGGTTCGGTTGAGTAGGTAATCTATCTAATAACAGGTGCCGGGAACGCGAATGCACGTTGCATCGCGCACATCCCGGCCGCAATTCAATTATGCAACAAAAATTGTTTAATAACAACCTGTCGGTTGTACTTTATTTGTAATACTTTCAATAGCAATTCGGCGTAATTTATCGTGGTTGCGTGGGCGGCCCGGTATGCATCCAATTGATTAATAGATCCACAGAAACGACGAAAGTCGAAATTAACCAACAACCTCGTCGTCGTTTGTAACGTTCCTTATAAAACATTACTATTGCCGTGTATACACGTTTTGATTTAATAACCGTTTTTACTATTGTTGGCCGGAGGGGTTCGGGTGCTAAAAAAAATCTCGTTAACACTTCATTAGCAGCTTAGTACCTATAAAGCAGAAGTAATATAACAGGGGCTCATTTGCGATGCGCCTCCTGCTGAGGCCATTATCCCGATCATTATCCTGCAGGACTCGTTATGACAAACTACCGCCGATTCGAAGGACTCCATATTTAAACACTCTCCAAGACTTTGACTTCGTTCCTTCCAAGAACGGACGTTTGTAGCACGTTCCGGCCTTTGAACTTTCTTCCACTTGTAATTACCGCTCACAAAGGAACCGGCCTCGCTTTTTCATATATCGGCACTTATCCATTGAAGACGTCGGCCGGGATTCGGGATCATCCCGACTAAGGGTGGATGTTTTTCAAACCCCGGGAAATTGCGACGGAAAACTTGAGCAGATGTGCAACAATGAGAGTTAAACGTTTCCAGATCGGAATCGATAAAGCGGTAGGCGGAAAAATAGTACGGTTACGGCGGACTCAGTGGGTGCCAACATTGTAAATCGAAGAGAAATTTTTTATTACGGCAGGAACATGAGTTGTGTGCACCTGTTGCAGCGCCAACCGGCCCATGGCCGCCAGCCCGCCACCACCATCCTCTCTTCAGCTCGCCCTACTCCACCGAGCTACCATCAGAATTTGTTTGACGCAGAAGAGTCACTCTAGAACAAATAGACTACAAAGGTGATTGAGGAAGATTTTTGTTAGTTGACCGGTACCGACCTCGTGACCCAATTTTGTCGGGGTCCTCGCCTCGTTGTTCTTGGGCTGTTTTGGCCGGGCTGAAATTTGGACAGACGACTACTTGTTTGTGACCAGACTGGCATCGAAACTCTGCATTAATAAATTTTCCGGAACGATGTTTAAGGGTGGCAAGTCGTCCGACTGTCTCTTCTGTCTCTAAATTCTCGATCGATATAAAAATTGTTGGAAAACTCGATTACGTCGATGCCCGGTCCGTCCCTGCTACCGGAGTGACACTTTGAAGTATTTCGAGCATCAATTATTTCCGTACTCATTCCGATTCGATTGGTAGCATTGGCAGGCACTTGGCAAACTTTGTCCGTCTAACCGAATCTCACTTAACCCCCCCAATCCGGCCCCCTTCGTCCTTATCACGACGCCGCCCTTTCGTCCCGACGACCCCTCCGACCGACGTTGAGACACTGGTATCGTCGAGGCGCTTAGACACTTAAACTAATTTATTAGTTTGCCTTGTCCAGAATTCCGGGACTGCAATCCAGAATGGCAATTGTTTAGACTCCGGGCTGTGTTAGCGATTGTCAAACTAGTGTCGGATTCGATTGAGAAAAGGAAAGTCAGTCGAGGCCCGGGGGAGAACGACACAATTAAGGGAACGCCCCACCTTGTCCGCCTCAAACAGGAAGAGAGGGAAAAAAAATGTTCTTTGGTGGAGTGACCTAGAAGAAAACGGAATATTAGTTTTGGTTTGCGTGAAGGCGCTGAAACGGATTGAGCTCAATTTCTGCCTTTTTCAACCACATCTCTTGACTATAGTGGTTTTCCATGTCTTTTACCCCAATTCCAAAATCCAAAGTTGTAGACTAGCCACAAAAAAAAAGTTAACGAAAGGAGGTGAAAAATGCACACTACTTGTAGATGAGGCTTGTGAATAACCTTGCGACTTTTTTTAGTGAACTGATTATTTTTGGGTCTTTCTCGCGCTTTTCGGGGTGGTGGTGGGGGGCCGTAATAACTTACCATCCAAACTCCGGTAATTGTAATGTCTGTTTTGAATCCGGAATCGTCCGGGATTGCATTACGATTCCGGTCTCGTCTTCGACGCGTACCCAACTCTTTCGGTTGCCCTCTTTTAGTCCAGACTTGCCAGGGGGTGGAAGGGGGGTCGGTCTGGGGCAAGGAACGTTGTCGGGCGATGCAACATATCAACTTCACTGTCTGCCATTCGCATCGTCTCGCCGCCAACAAATTATTGTTGCCGCCGTCGCCGCCGCCTCCACTTCGACCGGACTTGGTCCAAAACTACAAATTGAATCCGCGCTTTCTGACGGCAGGACTCGGTCGGCCGGTTTTACGAGAACAAAAGGCTCCTTGGACAGTTTAACGGTCGTAAATTGCGGCGATATCGATGTCAAACCCGACGCCGGGGTCGGCAGGCGGCATTTTCCTACATTAGCCACTGTTTTCCGGGCTTTGGGGCATCGCGGAATTTGCCCTGAAAACCGTTCACCGTCCGGAATCGGCTGAAAAAATACAAGAAAATTACAGCGCTACAAAGCAAATAATTGAACAAACATTTGAAGAAATTTACACATGTTACCGTACGGCAGCCTTATGGCTTCCTCGTTTTAAAATATGTCCATAATTAATAGCTGCTATTCGAAGAAACTGCAAGGAAAGATTGCGCCATTCCGCCTATGTTAATTAGTCATCTCAATGGTTTTAATAACGGCGAGTTTCCTAACTCGAATTATGCAGTTGATGACCGCAATTTGTGTCTAGTTAGCGTTAATGGAACTGCTTCCCCCATTTTTGATGACAAATTAATTTTAAAATTGGCTCAAGACCAAAACAAGCAAAAATAGCGACGCCACACTCACGAGTTGCGTGAAACGTAATCGTTGATTAAGGGTCGCTCTGGATTAGATTCTCGGTGGTTTTTCCACGGAAAAGCTGCGACGACCGGTCACCCTCCCTCGATACGCCATCTCGATTTCCATAAAAAAAACACCACCAGATTCTTTTGTTAAACGAATGATTTATATACAAGAGCGCTATTTGTATAAAATAAATCACGAGACGTCATGCAACCGCAAAAGTTGCTAGTTTTACATGGCGGGCCCTTTCACTCCTAACAACTTGCTCAAAGGATTTGTTGAGAAAGAAAACCCGAGGGGTTAGCGCGTTGTAGATTTCGGCCATTATCGAAGAGGTATCAATTGAAACGGCATTCTTTTATGTGCAAATGAGGTGCAGAGTAAGGTTGCGGCTGGGGCGATCAATCATCCCACGCCTTTTTGGGGTTGTAGTTTTTTTTCTTAATCAAAACTGTTTTCTTTTTACGTCTAAACAACTACATCATCTACACTTAAACAGACGGCCAGGTGAGAGTGTTTGAGACCAGCAGATAATTTTTTTCAGAACGTTGCGTTAAAGTAGAAAAAATTGATGCCTTCTAATCGTAGAAAGTTGTTAATAATTAATTGTTGTCGCAATTAGAGTCTTTTGTTCGAAGACTGCGGTTCTGTGGGGGAGTTTGCCGTAGCATTGCGGGATGCAATTTTGCAGTTTGACGAGCCTGAAGCAGCCGCGATTTAACGACGTGAAATTTAAATATTCCAAACTGCCGTCATAAAGAATGGAGTCGATGGTGGTTTTCTACTTCCGATAACAAACAGCCATGGAATTTTAATTGGATTGGGAATCTATATCGCCGACGAACCTGGAATATCAATATGCATGCGCCCGGAGACGCGCTTGCACATTATACAGGACACATCCCTCATTTCGTTGCGTTTTTTCCCGACATCATCATTCATTTTCTCAATTAATGGTCAGTCACGACTGTCCCGATTATTGCTCCACTTTTCACGTAATTTATTAATCACGTCCGATCGGAGATAACGGCGAATCGTCGCTTGAGCTCAGGAGGAATCGTTCGATTCGATCGCACCCTCCACCCCACGCTTTCACATAAACAAAGCTCGGCTTTGATGGCATAATCTTGTAGGGCCAAATAATCCGTGTTGTCCCCAGTCGAGAAGCCCCGATGAATATTTGATAAGTGATCCGGATGACCCGACGCTTCCAAGGCGACGCTTGCGATCGGCAATTTGACGTCACGAACCGTTGATGGCGGCGCAATTCCGGGACTCGATCAAATTTTAACGCCACCATAAGCGAAATCGACAACCCCGGATTTCGGCCCTCATCGGGAGCCAATTAGCAAATTCCAAAAGCAAAGGCGAAACGACCAGGAGCTTCAACCCTCCGATTGAATTCTTTAGCCACCAGGAGTCTCTGATCAGACTTTATCAACTAACTAAAGGTCAATTTTGATTAGTCCGCTAGTCGTAGAACCAGACCAACAATGTTTTTACTTTGTTCAACCGGTCTTTTATCACTTATCAGACAAGAAAGCATGAAAAACATGTCAACAATGTTACAGGGTAATTTTTTTAAAGTCCAAGACCTTTTTAGAGGTAACAGAAACACTTTTTGCAATAGCAGAACAAAGTGAGCCATATCACCGACGGTTAAAAACTTTTGGCGCAGTTACTAGTTCCACTTTCGCTTTGGTTGATTGGAGAGGACGGGTAAATTACGTAAAGTTGCAGACAGAGTTGTTGCGTTAGTTTCGTTCCAGCGTTGGAATTCTTTACCGATTCCATAAATAGCAATTAGTCCGGACAAATCTAATTTACCTTCTGCGAATGTTCTTACTAGTTAAGTGTAACTAACGGCGGTTTAGCGGAACGTGTTTCCATTATTAACAAGACGCCGTCCGAGGAGCCTCGTAGTTCTTCAGAGAAGGCCGGTTCAGCATCGGCAGCCAAGATAATAAGCGATTGTTGGTGTCGTTAGCCGGGGGAAAAAATCCAATTCCTTGCCCCTTTCTCCCGAAAAATAGTCCAATTTGTCGTTGGCGAACAAAAAGCGGAGTTTAAAAGCAAATTTAAATAAGACCTCACATCTATCTGGAGCAAGCCACTCACAACTTCGCTCCAGTAAGTAACCGCGTCGAGGAACGCGGTGGGAAAATCGCCACCTGCTTTCCTCGTCTTGATAAAAGATGTTGCTCTTACACACTGAATTATTTTCAAATTGCTCATCTCGATTGCCGGCTTAATTAACATTCAAGACGTTTGAAGAGGTGTTTACGGCCCCGAGGCCTCGCAATGTTTGCCAAAAAACGCACCTCGACCTACTTCAATCGAAAGGCTACATCTTCATCGAGGTTCGCTGCAAAGGGACTTTTTCAGGTAAAACTTCCAATTTTGCCCTCTCCAAATATTTGTTCTGCAAAATATCTCGGGACACGGGCGAAGATTAAATTAGCTCGTTTTACGGCGGCGGGCGCGAGTCAATTACGCGTGTTCACGTGCAGCCCCGCGTGACGTAGAAAACTAACTTTTCTACGCCAAATCGTTTTCCTGCTCACCAGACTCGAAGATTTAGAGATAAGTCATAAAAGCAATTGATGAAAATTTGTCAAACTATTTTTTCAGAAACTTTTTACTTTGACTGACGCTGCTGAGCAGCTCTTCTTCCATTTCCCAAAAGTTCCTTTTTCCCTTTAATGTCAAAAAGGATCGGTTTTCTGTTGGAATATTAGCGACAACTTGCAGGTTAATGGGGTTACCTTTACAATCGCAGCAAATTGGGCCTTTTGACTGCAACGTAAATCATGGAAATCGGGCGTTTCTCCTAATTATAGCGGTTCTGGCACCCTAGCTATCGAGTGGCCAAATTCTGTATTGCCAATATTTACTCTCCCCATTAAAGCGCGACCGAAGTTCGATCTAATTAACGCGACGACACAGAAAGAAAAAAAACGTCAGCCTAATCACGTTTCCATTAGATTTTCACCGGAACAACGTTGGAGTCCGCCGCCTTTTCGGATTGGGTTCCGACAAGTCCGCAGTTGGAAGCCACTCGAGTCGTTAATCAAAAAGCAAACAATTTAAGCGCACTCGAATCCTCCATTAAATTATTTAATCCCAATGAATACTAAAGGAGCGTTCTTTTATTTGTTCTTTCCTTAAATTTTTACGTTCGAGAGATCCCGAACTCATGTACGACTTAATTAAATGGCCGTTGTTGGGAACGTATTAAGTGTTTTCGAGGAGGTGTTTATGGCGCTTTTTTAAATTAAATATTTAAGGGTTTTTATGGCCCACCAACCGTCTTCTTTGCATCCCATTAATTGGAGTGTTAACTGAACATCATAACCATAAGCTGGGGACGATCGCTCGCCATTAACTTCATTCAATATTTCGTAATTGACGGTTACGAAATTACGATTTGCTTGAAATAACGGCGTAATCGCGCTTTATTGGCCATTGGAGGTTAATCGCAGGAGGGGCGACAGCAACTCTTCAATTAGATCCTGCGTTTGTTTTTAGAATCACACCAAAAGACATCAAGTACGCTGTGAAGTTTCATGGGAAAAGCTGACATTGCACATCCATCAGTTGGCTCTCCACCAAAGTACTCCTCATGACTTTCTCCACTTCTGGAATAAATTCTAGGTACATCCAGTGAGCTACGTCATCGCATTTCTTCGGTATCATTTTTTGAAAAAAATTTTTTGGGAGTCTGCCGAAAAAGCCTCATAACTTATTTTTTGAATGAATGGACGCATTGCGCAGACGATGGCATGAGAAGAGCCTGTTAGCGTTTAAGGGGCTACTAAAGTAGTTTAACGACGAACAATGCACTGCACGATTAGTAAGGTTGAAGTTTACGACCCCAAAGTTTAACTTTTCCATCAAAACCCCTCGCGTAACAATACTTGATGCAATTCCCTTCGAAATCTTCTACTACGGGTCTTAATTGCCGTCACACCGGTTTGATTGCAACGAACTGTCCATATCGGCCGCTCCCGTTAATTAAACCCCTCCCGTGCCCAAAAGAGAACTGACTCCCTTGCGGCTATCTGCGGGTCAAAGTGTCCATTTAATTTAAATAAGTCAAGGTGGGCTCGTAAAATTAGGAACACATGACGGCGAGGTTAAGTGCGGCCGTAATTCAAGCCCCCTTGTGTAGTGGTTCGCTGATGTTATCGATAAGGGCTTAAATACTATCGATAACATCGTTCGCCACCAGCAGGGGTAGGTGAGTACCTTCACGTTTTGTGTGTGGGACGCCTCGACATTGCGGAGACCCAACAAAAAGCGACAAACTAATTTCGTGTTTGTCCATTCACGTCTAATTGTTATTTAACGACGCGTTTTCTCCACTTTTCGACGGAATTCTAGTGCTGCCCGAATGGAATGACGTCATTTGCCGCCATAAGTGTCCGAATCAACAACGACTGACTGATTGATAGTATTCACCAAGAGACAAGGCGGAAAGGGAGCGTTAAGAGGGGCGCAACTTCCGTCTTTTGGAGAGATAGGGTTAAAGGCGAGGGCTAAGCTTTCCTTCTATCGCCTCAACACAGGTTCACTCTCGAAAAGGAAATGAGTTTTAAGCATGTCTCTTAGGGGTGTTTGTGACAAACGGTGTTGCGCTGGAGCCATTTAGTCGACGCCGGTACGCAGTAGCGAGAGGTAAGAAATTTCTGAAGCAAGCTTTAAGAAATTTTTTACAGCTCTCACAGTAGCGAATAAAAATAGTTGCAGTTGAAGGGGTGCCGCCCTCCGCTCTGAGCTGGTACATTGTGGCCAATTTGCAAACGAAGCCGCGTATTTGAATGCAGGCGCTGGGTAATTCCGGTGCTTAAGACGCCAATTTCCGGGATCACGCTTTTCCTGTTATTCCGCGGCCATTAAGCACTTTCGGACGCGACAGACTAGAATCGAAAATAACGAAATTGCCGGTAATAAAGTCGGATAACTAGTCTCGTAGCGTAATGTTTTCGAATGATAGTGTTTTAGTGGCAGCAGCGTTCAACTTCGAGCAGAGTCCACACAGGGGAAGCTTATTTAATCCGGATATACAACAAACCGGCGGTATTCATTATACAAACATGTTAAATTATTCAAGTTAAAGCTGATTCCCGTAATAGAATTTTCGATTAGGTTCTCTATCCTGCGAAATTACCTTTTTAAAGTGAAACGCATCCCAACATTAGAAGCCAATTTGCCGCACCTTTCCAGATTTGACCCAGGAAATTCCGGGATTGCGGCTCCAATTAGACAGCCGTTGAAAGTCGCTAACGAAACCCCCAAGACTTTTTTTTTTTGGTTAATTTTCGAGCCACGTTGTTTTTTGGTGGGCGATTGGCCACAGCTTCTATATCAGAAAATTAACACTAAAGACGACAACAACAACAATAGTGACCTTTACGGGGAATTCTTTAAGTGACAAGCGTTAACTGCAGCTAATTCGTTTAAACGCAGCGGCGTTAGAACAATGATTCATTCATAACGCCATCATAACTTTCGACGCCACGTTCCGGAATTTCGACCAAGAACCCAAACAATGGTTGCGTTAATTCTAGAAACCTAAATTTCCTTGCGGCCTGCGAGACCCCCTTTCAGCAGTTAATTCCGCCATTTTCAAAAAAGTTTTATTGAGTTGTCGAGCGTCCTCCTAGTGTCGCGGTTCGAACCAATAAAATTTTATAGCGTTTTGCGTCGCAAGTAGTTGGGTGATTTAGGGGTTGCATTGATTAAAACCCTTAACGAGGAGATATTTGTACAAAAGCGGCTTCTTTAAATTAATCATAAAAGCTAGGAATAAGTCTCCGTAATCTTCGTAGCCCCGGCTCGGCCCGTTCCTCGCTAATAATAAAGTTGTTGCAACTACCCTCCACCCTCGCTGCCAGCAACACTTAGTTGATTTTAACGGATTACGGCGAGTTTCTCAAAAAATATTACAGGCAATTAAGGTATGAATTGTAGAGCCGACGTGATTCCGGCAAGATTTGTGGTCTGTTTCGGGCCGTACCTCGCTAAATTTGATGGGGTTCGTTACGACATCAACCCGAAACGGCGCGATTAAAAAAAAGAACACCAACTGGCCCGGCTGCATAATCGTTAGTACGCGCCCGGTGCGTGCAACATATCGAAACGGATCTACAGCCATTCCACACCTTTTTAAATTAATTTTTAATTAAGAATTGTGGCGCGACCCGCGACGGCTTCATAATAAGCACGAATCGCCCCATCTCGAGCAAATTGGGGCACGCAACCAAAATCAAAGCTCACGGACCCGGCTGCTGCGCAGCGCCCAAGAAGAAATTTTAAATTTTTTTTTCGAAACCTTTCAGACCCGGCTGTTGCGCAGCTCCAAGAAGACATTTTCAAAAATTGACTGGAACAAGGATAGGGTGAACTGGCGGCAGATTGAGGTCGCCCCTCTGGGTGTAGGTATTCGAGAAATTTGTCGCACACCCAATAATACCTGGAACACGTGTGTTTTCTCACATAACGTAGCGGTTTACACATCAGAGAACTTAGCACTGTGATGACGAGCTATCTCAATGGTTGCATCCGCACTTAACGACCTGAAAGCACGCATTACCAGCGTCGACTCGTCCCGCTACCCCTTGAACCTCTCGAAACTTTACGTGCACGACATGCAGCACGCCTCTGCTCGTTACAAAATTAAATCCAGGCGAGTATTCGAGTAGTGTTTCGCTCTCTAGGTGAACGATTCACACAGTGGGATCCGGTGAACTACTCGATTAAGTGGGTTTGTAATGGCCTCCCGCGACCATAAGTTGTTTCACGTAGAGCCCTGGTTTGGATACCTGTTACGTCTAATTTCTGGGATGTTTCGTTTGACAACAAACGTTGAGTTATCGGCCGGATCGGGGAAACGAACGTGGGCGATGGGAAAATGGGAAAAATATGAGAGGCGATGACGCCCGCTAAAGAATCAATTTGTCACCGGTTCGGTTTCGACATATGCAAAGAAAGTGCGCCATGCACGGACAACTGACGTTGTTTAGGGACCAAACAAGCTCTTAATTAGGTTTCTAGTCACCATCCCACTTCTGAGCATTCATTCCCGGAAACTTTTCAGTTTTTACATCTACAATCCCGCTTCTGACTCGCGCGCGATTAATTTTGTTAGTTCTGTCAACATCTCACCTCCGTTTCAGGAATAATTCCGGTTTTTAGTAGTTTTACTTTCACTCTTAGAGATTGACGTTAGTTTCAATGTAGATGGAGTCTGGCAAAGTCTGAAAACTTGATATCTCCCGCTACCACAAAAAAATTGATTTCCATATTGGCTAAACTTCTGAACCATTAACATTGGAGGAGCCTCTTGGTTTTCGTTCCTACTCAATAATAACGTAAAAAACTCCCCACTTTGGTATTTAGTGAACATCCCAGTTCTGACAGTTGGGGTCTGCATCGTTATTTCAACGTTACGAAGGGATTTCTTTTGAGTTTTTCGTCGAAATTAATTCGCTCATTAAAAAAGCTTGGCATTAAACAGATCGGGCCATTCATCTTCCCATTCGACCTATATCACTCATAGGGCAGTATATGTTGAGTGTATGGGGTATTTGCTGAGCCGTCAGCGTGATTGATTGCCATTAGATAGATCGTTAGCCGTAGGTGGTGGCGGTTAATGGAACCAGGAGCCTAAACTAGCTACATTTTCACGTATGAATAAAGCGGGCGCAATTAATTAAAATTAGCATAGTTGAAAATTTTATATCTCCCTGCAAACAGAAAATCTCTTTAGGCCAAAATAATTTTCCCGATTTTATTTTTGAGCTAAAATCTGCCTTGTCTCGGTTAGTTGATATTCTCTTCGGCTCTGGGTGTTTGTGGTGACGTCTGATTACGCGACAAATCTGTCACGTTCCAATCAGAAATCTGGGCCGTGATCCGTTATGGTTTGATCTTGCTCGTTCGGTCCCATCGCGCCGGTTACATTCGCCCCCATCGCCTAGGAAATTGCTTTATTCCATTCGATTGCCGTCCCAACTCTGCGCACCCCGCAGTTCGGGAATTAATCAAGGTCTCAATTTTAAAACTGCTAGTTTCGAAACAGCCGTTCTGGAAGGGTTCATCATTGGGCGATATTTCCATAAGTTGCCTCTAAAATTGTGCAAAGTCTCCTCGATTCGAACGAGATCACTGTTGGAAAACTATTTTCGAATTCTAACGATGTTTTAAGGTATATACATAAGTTGTTTTAAAACTTCCAAAGTATATGATAACGGATATAGACCGAAGTTCGGGAACGTGTTATAAATTTCCAACATCTTTGAGATTATCCCGAGTTTGCACGTAACCCGTCGCCGCCGCCATTTTTTTAAATTTAATTTATACAATTACAACTGCAGTCGGGTGCAGGTCCCCGGGAGGAAGCTTTTCATCCTCGAGCGCGTTTCGGGTCCGGTTGTTTGGTTGATGAGCAATTGTGAAGATTCTCGCGTTTTATTTCAGCTCGTTAGACTAAAACGGTCCGTATATTGCGTAATTCGACGAAAAATTCGCGAACGTCAAATAATCCGGCGCATAATTTTATTTACACATAAAATATAGACGCGAAATTTTACTGCTCTCGTAAAATCTTGATCAGAGGCGACGATGAGGTCCCATAAATTTGTAAAATGAGATGAAAATGTTGTCGACTTGATGTTTGTCGTTTAAAGAGAAACGTTGCGAGAGGAAACGTCCCTTCGTTTTATCGTAATTTCGTCGCGACTTCCACATTGCAATGGCGAAAATGCTAATTTTCCACGACACAACATCGAGCAATTCCAGTTACTTATCGAATTGTGGGTTTCAGGTGGATTTCATGGGACACGCCACCGACAGGAACGATAAATGAAGGAAAAATGCAAGCGCAGAAAATGAGACGGCTGGCTGCCATCCTGACTTTGGTGAGTACACATATTTCACCCAAACATGGCTTGGGAGCCAAAAACTACCACCAAATCCTGCACTTCCTTTATTATAGGAGATAATTAATTAAAAAAATTGTCACAAGTCAATGAAAGAATAAGTAGTTTTTCTTTACAGGGCGTCATTATTATAAATAGCAACAGATTAAAATTGTTGTTGCCAAATGGGCAAATTGGCGCTGTTGCAAATTCACGACGGGGATTAGGCCTCGATTTTTGCATAATATTTCCGACCCGTCCGCATTATGGCCGTCTCTATTGTCGGCCCAACGGAGAATACATGATCTATGGCTGGTTAACATTCAGTTAATTGTGGCGTCCATTGTTTGACTAAATACCGCCCTGTAGCTTATTGCGGATAGTTGTTGCACCGATGGCAAAAAGACTTAATTCTCGTTATCGTTTGTTTTCGGTGTTGGGCGGTGGTAAATGGCTGGATCGGCCGTTCCGTAAATTAGGCGTAACTGCAACGAACAATGTCTTTAACATTCCGAAACATCAGGAACTAGTCGTGACCGCAACTACGTTATACAGACAACATTACAACTGTTGGAGGCAGTTAGACAGCCACGACTATGCTCCACCGAAACTTTTCATTTATCTGATATTGTCGTTGGGTGAGAGGGTCGTGTCAGAAGCCGCTGTCGGCACCCGGACCGCACCAACATCATAATTTACCGGGTTTTTCTTCAAGGAGTTCAGCCAAGTTGGAGTTATTCGGCAAACTCAAGGAGTTTGCTCCAAAAATATCGATTATATTTTCAAGAATATTTTAATTTTTCACCATCATTTCAGTCGTTACCAAACTTTTCTAGAGCACCTAAATCTTTAAATTCGATTACTTGGGGCGAGTTGTACAACTACAGCTCAATGTTCAATACCAACAAAAGTTGATAAAACGTTAGGTCCGGGGGGTTCTGGGGCTTGTCCGGCTGATGCTGCAGGGCGTCCAGTGGAAGGTTCTAATTTGACTGGACCTCCGCCGTGCCCCGTTACCCAATCGAATTAGCACGTCATTAACGTTGAACAAATGGATCGGAAATGAGTTTGATGTAGCGATGAAAGTTCAGCCGGAAAAAGAGGTTTCGGATAATTTATTGATACAGGCCAGCGGCGCCGGACGCATCACCACCGGAAACCGGTAAAAAAGCTTTCGAAACAAAACTGGACGATTTTGCGATCGAGCTTGCCAATTTTTGAAATTGTCGTTGCAAAATCGGCGCGGTGCGGCGTCGATAGACGCTCGAGTTTAGGGGATGCAAGGGAGGCAAGGGTGAAATTAGTTATTAATCAAATAGATATATAATTCATAGGGAGGATTTCTCTTGATACGGGCGTAATGCCGTTAGAAGTTTGAATTATGGAAGGAACTGGAAGCTTGCCGTATGCAACTTGTGCAAAAAGCTCCCAACTCCAACTACGTAGCTCACGTAGCCGGGGATAATTACTTAACCATCTCTCAAATTATCCGGTAATTTATTTCAGACCATTAATAAAAGAAGCGAAATTCTGTTATTTATGCGGATTGCGAAAAGGTGGAGAGGGTGGCGACGAGGTCGGGGGCGGCGATTAGCTTTCAATTTCGAGTTAATAAAACATGATCGCGGTACACCGGCGTCCGTTCTCCCGGAACTAATTTCGAACCTGAAACTTTTAATATCATAAAACGTAGTCTCCAACTTCAAAACTCTTCATTTATTAGTTCCTCCACGCGTACAAGTCGAACTTCCTGTATCAGCCGGGTGCGTTATCTCGCACCTTTATTGCTTAATATCGCTTTATGCATATTTACGATTCTGATGGAGGGTCTGGCTTAAAAATCGGGGGGCGGCTGCAATAAACCCCGAGGATCGAGAGCAGGGGGGGTGGAAGAGACAAAGTAGTGAGCTTAAGATAGGCATCTGGGACGGTTACAACTCTATAAATTTGCACGGCTTCGGGCCGCCTCCGCCAATAAAATGAAACAAAAACAGACAAACATAAAGTTGCGCGCTGATTTTAGAGAACACGCTCGTAATTTTAGGTAATAATACTTGGATAATAGTAAAGTTAACGGCCCGACTTCGGGAGCAACGGGTTTCATTACGGCGGCCGCTGTGATTGTGACGTGAATTGCGTCTTCAGACGTTAATTTGGCGGAAAATTGTCAAAATTAAAAGAAAAACAATCATCCCTCACATGCGAACGCCGGCTGTTTCCGTGCGGCCGGCCTCAACGTCCGCATGATTGATGACTCGCCACACAGAAGCACCGCATGTCGCTGTACATTTTTCTACTCCATTTTCAGCCCCTGCAGAACCCCATCCACCCCAAAAATGTAAAAAGTAAAACAACATTGCTCTTGAGAGAGTATTTTGTCGCGGAAAATTAAATTGACATCTTCTCTTGTTAATTGTTGGATTAGACGACCTCATTTAAAGTCATTTCACCAATTACGAAATTATCTCCAGATATTGAACTTTGGCCAATTTGTCTGAAAAGTCGAGGTGCAAAGCGAGTTGCTTGACATTTATTTGGGGTGGTTCGGCGGAGCGGCGCCCGGACCCCAATCACCATTAGTGATCGGCGTCTCGATTGAGCCTTCCGGAGCGGAGGCCGGTGAGTTCTCGCCCATCCGAACGGCCCTTAGGGGACGTTCCCCTCCAGTAATTGGTATATGACGTATTATGACAATCGTATCAAGCAACAGTGTGTAGGTATACATTAAACGATACGGTCTCGAGGGTGCAAATAGCTAATAAATTTTACGGCTCTGATAATGGCTTCTCTCGGCTGGCTCGTCGTCGGCGTCTCCTAAAAGGAACGGCGTGATGAAAAACGTCACCGGAATGCGTAATACACTCTTCGACAATTGCCAAGGAAGTGCTCGACACGAAAAACAACTAATAAACAAGGGAAACGTCGAGGAATCGCGCGTTTTTCCCCGGCCACCAGCCAGTAAAACAACGTCGCTCGTTCTGCATTTTCTTTATTATCTTATTGCGGCTACCCCAATAAAAGCTTCAATATTAAAGACGTAGGTATACGGGGTCGCAGCGATAAAAACAAAACGCTGATGTATACACACGCCATTTCGATTTCTGGGCCAGCGGTACCTGGCCATGAGATATTGTTATTAAACGGCGTTTTAGCACCGACATAAATTGACATAAAACACGATGCGATGGGAATGAATTTACATAGGCGCCAAATCTTAATTACGAAAGAGAGTTATGGCCGTCATCCCGAGGGTGATGGCGGCGATATTGAACGAAACTTTTTGTTGCCGCAACATCGATACCGCAACCAACGCGAAGCTGACCAAGTGCCGACAAATATCTTGGTTTTGCCAAAATTATTCAGACGATTCAACAATTTTTCTGTCGCCTCTTCGGGATCCTAACTGCCCTACTGCCAACCGGCCGTAGTCGCCCCGAAATTTATGAAGTGTAGTTGATGGTTCTGACGCGGAATGCATTAGTTGTATCGGCTTAACGGGAAGGGAGAGCATGGTGCCTTGTCAAAGCCAGACGTCGACCCTCCGGTTGACGGGAGGGTGACTGGGTCAACGCGGCTTCTGATTCAGGTCGACCACTCCGCTATAACATACTCGCACAGGGGGCCCCCAACAGATTGACCTGTCACCCTGCGAAAGATGAATCTTCGCGACTAGTCCGCGTACTTACTTCACGGAAACTTACAACTGTAATCGTTTTTCGGTGGCAAGTTGACCCAGTTGCCAAACGATTGACACGTCGGAAAGTTGGGAGGGACTCTTTAAAAGGTCAGCTGGAGTTGTATCAATTTGTCCGAGAGTAAGTGGCTATAAGAGTAAACAATTGGAATCGACATTGATGGAGTTTTGGACTCAACCTGTCCTGCAACAGAGAAAGTCAATCGAAGCATCAATGGACTGAGAGATCCAAATTAGGCGTTGCAAAAAAATAATTTGAAGCAACTATGTTTGTCGATTTTGGCTAAGAAAAATAGAAAGAATGGTAATAGAAGGTCTAAGTTAAGGCAAATAAAAATAAATGAATGAAAAACTTTTCACTTATAATAAAAAAGTTAAAATTTGCAATTTTAGTCAATTTTGATGAAAATTTTGAATCTTTGCATATGGAAACTGCCGCCAGATTTGTGTTAAGCGGTTCGTAATCTACAAGAATAAGTCATAAAATTAATGTCAAAGATTTCGATATTTTCAAAAATGAGTTCAAAATGAGTCATCGCGGAATAGATAAAGTTTCACATCAGCTCTGCACATTTCACCCTCGCTTTTCCGCGCGGAAGACGCGAACGCAGGCCGGGTTTTTGTGTTCGCGCCTGTGAACTCGGAGTTAATTGAGAAGGAGTTGTGGAGTTTCTCGGGCGAATTCCACCCTTAAACTTATCGAAACAAGCTGAAACAAATTTCCCGGCGCTGGTGGAAATTCTTTTGCGAAATGAATAAAGATGAGCTCAGGTAAGTTAGAGCCATCAGCACGGAAGAAACTCGCGTAATTAGTCGCTTCTTGCTTAACCGACGAAACAACACTTCTTTAATTGTCGCGGCCCACTAGTCTTAATCCCCTCTTTCGTCCGTCTCACCTTCCCGCGTCCAATTCGAGGCGCGACGACCAAATTGGGGGAGATCTCAACGTCGGCCCCGAATTAGGACTTGTTTCTTGTCGATTTTACACAAATTTATCGGGACGAAAACGACGATAAATCCAGAGGAGCCTGTCGGTTTTTCTACTCTATTTAATTCCGAGCATCAATTTAATCTTAAACGGTGCTCACGCCCACCTCCGAAATGTTGAGAACGGCCCGAGTGACAACCGGGCTGTTCAGACACGATTGATTCATTGTGATGTGCGGCAATTTACATATCATCCGGTCGTATTTCTTTTCCGCTTTAATTTATTCACGCCTTCTTTATTACGGAGACGCTTTTTTTCACTCGAATTGTTAACGTTTTCTTAATTGCCCGAAATTTCAATCTCGACTCGAAACCCACTTGAATACCCAACAACGTTTCGAGCACCCAAACGAGACACTCTCGACGAAACTAGAATGAGTGGCAATAGTTTGTCGGGAGCTATCCCTAAAATGAGCGCCCGGCATCTTTGTATTAATAATTGTGAAGTTTAGCTGTGCCGAGAGATTAAGCGCAATAAAGGTGGGTTCCTACACCTGACAAACTCTAATTAATCATAAGTCTTAATTAATTAAATTTGTTCGTACAAATTAAATTGTTAATCGCAGGCGTTTATAACTAGGCGGTCGTGTTCTGGAGCGAACCAAGGAACGCTGTTACAACTTGATAAATACGCAGTTGCCAGTTTGAAGGCGTCGCGACGTTCGCGGCGAGCCCCCAACGACACGCCCAAAATTTCGACAAACTTTCCCGACCCAAAATTAAAAGTTGCCGAAATGGTGGAGGCGCCGGGCGAATTTGCGCCATTTTCAATTGTTGCCCGACCACGCGTGTGGCTGCAGATAGGGTCGGATCACCGATGCGGGTTGTTATCGAAATTTCCCCAATTTCGCGTCCATATCACCCTGTAAGTTTTACAACGGTTGTACGATAACGTGTTCGCATTATCGACAATAGTCCCGACGTTGTGTCAATGATGGCGGGGTCGTTCTTGTGAAAGCCCCTCTCGCAATATCTGCGGCATTAATCACGTCCCTTAATGAGTCCCGGGACACGTGAACGTTGCGGCAATACCAATTGTCTAAATTGATGGCAGTTTGACGTCGGGAATTTTTCATATATATACCTACGCCTGAACCTGGTTGTATCGTTTCATCAAGATGCAATCGGGTAAATGCACTTGGATGCAGCGGTGCCACAATATTTTCCCGTTGTTGCGCGATGAGAAGTCCCGGATTTACCTATTTCACATCGAAAAATTTTCTCTGGAGAGATTTATTTTACTGCTTTGCAATGTTATTGTTTGGAAATTCGAATCGATGGCCGGGTTTCGATTTCTATGGTTTATAGCATCTAAAAATTGTAAAATACGTTCTTCAACTACAAACAATCGTTAACTCAATCACAAAAATACCACCTTAGGAAAAGCCACAAAGTATCGCGATCAGTTGATTTATTCGAGCTTTTCGAAATTCGAAATGATGGCGTCAACATTATTTTTTGGTAATTGAAGCGCGTTATTATACGATCGTTAAGCCATTAAACCTTGGAAACCCGATCGACAAATAAAAAATCCATCAGACAACGTTCCCTGCTACATCTCATTATTATTTTCGATATCGTCTGCAAACAAACCGCTAACGATTCAGATGGAGTCGCCCGATTTCGTTCTTTAAACAAAAAGCTTCGTTAATAAAGCGATGACTTTAAATTGGATGCCATCACCTGATAACCTTTCTCGCTTCTTTCCCAATTATTGCGCAAGTTAAACAGGAAACATTGTAACTCGAAGCGACCTCGCAGCTTATGGAATATCGGCGCAATTTGCTCTACGTACTTTACTTAGTTGGGACAAGTTAATGGACAGCCGTTGCAACGACGATCAGATTTCAAAGAGAAACTAACTCCCTCGCAAGAGACGTCGGCATAATTCGATAACCGTATAAACATCGAGTATTGGAAATGCATTTCGCAGACCGCCAACTGTTTTCGTTTTATGCAGTTCATCGCGGATTCGACGACCCCGCGCCAAGATCGCGCTTGTTTTGACTCCCGGCAGCTAAACGACCCCCAAATTTTTCACAAATGACCCAAAATTACTCAAAGTTGGCAACTAGACCCCCGATGCTTTTCTTTTTTGTTGACTGTAAAGTTAGTGATCGGAGTTCACCCGGCGCCTCCACCATTTGTGCGCCTTACTTTCCTGATGCCAGATGCATTCAACCTTTAGAGGTCTGCAAATCTACAATTTAATACGCGACATATTATGAGGTAGAACCCAGATTAGAAGTCTTTATTAAGATGAAAGTGAAGCCTTTTGAGGC
Source organism: Schizotus pectinicornis (assembly GCA_951805265.1). Classification (NCBI taxonomy): domain Eukaryota; kingdom Metazoa; phylum Arthropoda; class Insecta; order Coleoptera; family Pyrochroidae; genus Schizotus; species Schizotus pectinicornis. Next base: position 1,477,069 of record OX638204.1, on the reverse strand, counting down.
CGTCGATGAGGGCTGAGAGTCCGAGAAGTTGATTCTGCATACCTGCACTTTTAGCACTTTACGACATGCTCCGGCAAACTTGATACATAACTCAGTTGAATGTGGCTCTAGGGACCCCAAAATACGGTTAGGGTTGGCGCGAATGAAACAATCACCCCCTGTCTGACCTCCAAACAACTCCGGAAACCCCGTCAATCATGATTATTACCGTTCGAGTAAAGTAACCAGAATTTAGTTAAAGACCAGTTCCAAATTGTATAATTTCCGAAAACTCCATCCAATTAAAAAAGTTGTCTAAAAGCATTTTAGTGGCGCATTTCCGATTGATTTTGGTCCACATAATCCGATCTGATATTTCCACCGATTGTATATTCTCGCTGACATTCAGTGTATTTTTAGATCGCATAAAACTTTCATGACATTTCCGCCCCGTATCTTATTATTTATGGACACAGAGGGTCATATCTTTTCCGTGTTAACCGAAACGAAATTAGCGAAGAAGAATAAGAGAGAGAGTCCAAAAAAAATTATATAGAAGAGTCAAACATGTCGAATCGTGCATTGCGGATCTTGGCAAACATAATCCTGATACTCGTTATGTTGCGAGTTTGGCAGGGCAATGCGGTCCATAACGTGACGCCACCATGTCGCATCTTAACTTTACCCTCTCACCCTCCGTCCTCGGCACAAACCGATCCGAAATCGGCCGTCTCTCTTTCGCCCGTTCGAATCGGCGCCGAATCTGATTTCATATTTGAGGGATCAACGAGGGGGGTCGTTGTAATAATCTTATTATTAGCAGGCGATCAATGGGGCACAAACTTTCGGGGGCGGAACAGATGTTAATCATAGTGTTTTTGGACAATTAGTGTCGGTTCCGATATTTTCCTCTTTACGTTAGTCGGGGCGAGTTCTGTAAATGAAAGCGCTAAAGGATGTCGACGGTAAAGTGGCAGCAAGAGGGTTGTAGGAATTTAACAAAGGGTCAGGGAATCGAGGGGGTCATATTCGCTTCATATTTCATTGACAACAAATCTATGCGCAAATTGACACAACAACGGACCGAAATCCGATCCCAAACGCCGAAACCGAACTGATTTTGAATCGGGCAGTAATTGATCTGCTGTCAAGAAAAGTGATTCGGCGGATCAAACCGTCATTTAGCGTTGACTGTTGAATTTCGAGCGTATTCTGTAGTGCTAATTTGACTATTTTTTTTTTTAGTTTAAAATCAAAGTTAGCATTAAAATACTTTATTTTGAAATTCTTTCAACATCAGAATAATAACAAAATAGTTTTAATAATAAAAATGGTTTCTCAAACTTAAGTTTTTGTTCATGCCAAAGCACGGCCTGTTGAAGGATTAATTTCGTGTTTTAAGTTTGCGACGTATAAGAATAAGAAATTAGGGAATTCTCCCGGCGCCTCCGCCATTTCTACGTGTTCCCGTATCGCCGTGTTTTCCAACTAATTTCTGGGAAGCCTCCCTTAATGTTGGCTGTTGGATTTATTTACGCGATATTAAGCGAGCTCGACGTTTTCAATTCCCTTTCAGCGTGTCAAATTTTTCAGCAGTCTGTTTCAGTGAGTGGCAGTGCCAGCGCGCACCAATCGCCCTCCGGATTAGTTTTCGATTTCGATCGTCTGCTCGACGTACCGGAGGAGAGAAAAAAAAAAGAGATCGAGATCCGGCATCGATCTCAATAATACCTCGTCAGTGTAAATTATCAAAAGATTTTGTAGCGTCTCGCCAATGATTGATTCGCGTTCGGGACTTTAAGCGGCTCGTCCCGAAAAGTTTGATTAGTTCTTAAACAAAGGTGGGACGGTATTTTAATTAAAAACGAACTAGTCAAAAAAAAATTGATGACATTCTACCAAACACAAACAACGCAATTTTTAAACCGCGATAACAAAACGATGTTTGTTTGGAGTTGACGAAGAAATTTGCTGGGGAGATCGAGAGAAGTTGTTTGAATGGGAATTGGCAAAAAATCGCGTTGATAGAGTGTTAATCCGGGTCGCAGGGAATAATTACGAGGCCATGGTTTATTCATGGGCTGATGGGTTGGGTAATGCGAACAACTGACTGCTGGATCGAAGACAACTTAACTGACGACGGCGATGAGAGAATCGACTAGATGGAGTGTCACCGAGGTAAAGTGGCTTCATCTGGCGGACCCCGGTGCGTGTGTAACACTCTTATCTGTCAAGCGAGATTGATTAAGACTTGCAATATTCAACAGATTACGGATTAGTGTCACGGAAACGGGGAGACAACCGGCGCGAAAAGGGTAAACGTTGCCGGCATCCTTGGGGTCAAAAACTGTGGAAGTCTTCTGGGTTAAATTGCAATTTTTTCCAATATTGGGTTAGCCGGTGAGGGGATTCCTGTGGAGGTATTTTTGAACTATTGCCGAAACTGTTTTTCGTGAACGTCCTGTATTCGAGCAGGATAAGTTTCCGGGCCGGCGAGCGGGTTGGGGACTTCGAATGATTAAGTTCCATGCGAAGAATGGCTGTGTTAATTTAAAAAGTCGTCCGCAGTCAAACTTTAAACCCGCGCCCGACTGGTGCGGATATAAAGAACTTCCATACAAAGTCTTTGTGTTGAACTTGCGGCCTCGTAGTCACTTAGCTAATTGTCTTCGCTTCGCGGGGTAAATTTGTAGTGAAGTGTGGTATTCACGTCTGGACTTTTTACAGTTTAATCAAGCAGGGCCGCAATCAGCCCCCGGGACTCGTCGAGAACTCCCGATGACGTCCCATTACCGTAACCGAAACTCGCCACTATAAGTTTTCTGTTCGGCGGTCTTGTAACTAAGTGGCCGGAACTCGCTTAATGTGTGATACACTCACTGCATTATCGCTTCATGTTACCACCATCACCATCATTGCATTAACGATAAACAATAGCGGGGCGCAGTTGAAACTTGGGTAATTAATTCCGTCGAGGTTCGATCCGGCAGCAGGTCCGAAGACGGATTCGAAACCGCCCACGCAAATTATGGTTGTAAACAAATTTAATTAATGCGTCACGAGATGTCGCCTCAAGATCAACATTGGCGCGAGGGTAGGCGAAAATCGACAAAACGTAATTTAGCTGTAACGTAAACAGGCCTAAGGCATCGTGGGAAATAACAACAATGGCCCCGGTTCCGACATTTACGAAAGGATTATCCAGGTTTCCCGGCGCATCCGCCCAAACGCCTCCATTTTCGATAGTAAAATTTACGGCCTTCAATTATTGCGGGGTGTCTGTTAACAAAATTTGAATTTCAAATTGGGCAAGTGCCGAAGGGTCAAGACACCTGGAGCACCTACTCGTCAGCTGCCCATTATTTTAATGATTGCGGCCATCGAAAGTGACGCGCCCGTTGATTGATCGAGGGCCCCAAACGACAACCACAAATCGACAGCGACTCCCGGCATTGTTCACGTTTCGAAAATTAATCGACAATTTGTCGAATCACAGCTACTCGCACATTTTTGGCAGGAGCCCGCAAGGAGAGGCCCTAGCGGCCACCACCACCAGCTAGACCGGCCTAGCACTCCAGGAAACATTTCCAGCGCCTCTAAGCAACAATTTTGAGTTAATTCTCTTTGTCACTCTGAAGACTGTCCATAATCAAAAGAAGCAAAATTTTTAAAAATTAATTTTTAATAATGGTTGTTATTGGAGGAGGATTTTTTTGGGGGGCAATCGATACTTGTCGCTAGAGAGTGACGTTAAAATGTTGTGCTGTCGCAAGACGAAAACAAGCGCAAGTTGAAGAAGTCATAAACAGTAGATAAAGTCGATTTCGCAAAATCTCCGCCGTTTACCCGACCAGCTTTTGATAAATGGCCAGGAGTTTCGTTGCTAGTTTGCTCGAGTGGCACGGCACTAACAGCCCTTGGAGTTTTTGTGGCCGACTAAAAATCGTCACTGGCTGGTCAAGACGTAATGGATACGTCTTTATATTTTGTTACAGGGGCGAGTTTTTGTGCATGGGACGCGTGCGGACGTGGTGCCGGACATGTGTCGTTATTTATTAACACCAGGCCGGGCTAAACGCGCTAATAAGACCTTAAAAAAGTTTTCGCAGGCGCAACCAATTGGGCAATAACAAAATTAAAAGAAGGGTAGATCCACTGAGGACTTCGAGGAGCTCTTGCCGCATTCTCATTGCGCCCCACAGTACTGGAATCAGTGAAGACGTTACATATTATGAAAAGTTTCTGTTTAATTCAGAATGTAAACATAAAGAAAAAAATTATCTTTTGAATGTTTGAAAGTTTTGAGTGCTCTAAGAGTCGGAGATTATGGCCTTATGCATGGGGTGAGCGCTCTATTGTTGCAACAATTGCGTCAATAGAAATTTGCGTGGGCGTTGATGGGTGGAGGGACAATGGTGGTGGTAAAAACGGTTCGTTATTACTGCGGCCATAATTGTGGATAGTAATGTCGGCTGTAGTAAATACGTTATGTTTGTTTCGATTTAGTCCCGTATTGTGTGAACAAACATTAAATAGATACACGAGTGCTCGCACAGTGTCAATTTGAGCTACGTAATTGTGTATATACGTATACAGTAAATCCGCACACATGCTCCCCTTATACGTCTGTGCTCGTATTTAATGTCCAATTGGTATTACTGCGAATGGCGCAAGAGGGAACGGTGCGCCACTGCTGAAATGTTTAGTGCGTCATTCGCGAGTGGAGCGAGTTTGAGAACTTTTAACGACGAAATTGCCCCGAAAACGAGTAATAGTTTCGGCCATTAATCCGTAACTCTCAACGAATCCGAACGGGATAGTCGAGCATCAAAAATTGGATTGCCACACATGCCCAAAGTGGATTTTCACAAAGTCGACTCAAACAAGATGTAAAAAGACGGAAAATTCCTTTGAGACGGGTCGTTTCTTTGAAAAATCGCTCTTCCAACAGCGTAGCTCCACTAAATTATAATTTTCGATTCGCGGGTATTTATGCTATTTTGAGATGGCGCAATTATTAAATACCTGATGCACGTTTCCGAACAAATTCCTCTGTAAATAAATGAAATTAGTGCGGAGGAAGGGGCGAAAGAAAATCCGGAGAATTAATGGAATACATAAAGCGAAACGAAATATTAAATTACATCCAAGTTTCGGAACAATCTTTTATAATGTTAAATTGAATAATTTGATTTGACTTGTAGATATTATACTTGTTTTATAAGAGGCTCGGCAACAACGACAGTTCCAGACACTGAAATTTTTATCGAGCCCTGACGGAAACACGACGAGACGTAACGACGTCACTGCCAGAACGGGATTAACATTTCAGCAACGCCAGAAATTAATATTTACAGCAGCATTTTCTCGCGATGGAAAAACGGACGACAATCTCAAAACGTCCCGAGAGACCCTCCCAACATCCCTCAATCGCCGCCAAAACGAGAGCTTACCTCTCAAATTCACCCAGACAACAGGGACGCCGCCGAACGGCCACCGTAGAATCTCTCAAAAAACTACAGCATCGCATTAAGACAACACGGAAAAGCCGATAAATTTTTTAAATAATAAATTTCTTTAGGCTTCAAATCTGCAAATTTTGCGTCAGGAATGCCGTCCTTTGGTCCAGGAGCGCTATGTCGTGTCGCCGTGGCAATTTCTCGTTGCCATTTCGGCCTGCATGCGCACATAATAATAACTTAAAAGTTGCCACACAAACTGGAAGGCATAAAGTCGGTGGGTTCGATAGTAACTCGGTCAATCGTCGGAAATGAACATCTCGGTGCACTTCCGGACCAGAACTGCTCGACGCGACCGGCGATTTATGAATGTTGAATTATTCGGACGGAATCCGGGTAATTGGAGAAACGGCCTTAGATTTTGCCAACTACGAAATTGTCAAGTCTTGATTCGGACGATTCGTTATGTCGTCGCATTGTTTAATAAAAGAAACGCAAAAGAAAATTCAAATTGTTAACGATTCGTTAAGAAGGAGAAGAAAGCGGTGGAGATTGGCGAAGAGGACCGAGATGATGTTAATGCATGGTTATCTGCGGCGATAAAACTCGGAGAAAATTAAATTTCCTCATCGGAAACGAAACCTCGGAAACAACAGGAAAGAAAGATAGGAGGCGAGACAAGTCGTGATGTGTTGTCTCCTGCCTGCCCTATTTCGATTATTTGCGAAATGTGCAGCGGGAGCGAGCGCGAACAAGACTTTTACATAAATTTTTATTGCCTTTTCCGCTATTTATATATTACGCGGAAAGACGCGGAAGAGGACGATTTTGATAAACACCGAACACTTCGTCATTCCGCGCCAACTCCTCCGACCGGCAGAAAAGCGCCGAAATTGGCACAACTGTTTACATGTAATCACCGGAAGAAATTCTGGGACGGTCTTCTGGTCCAGCGACCACAACTCGACTAGTTAACTTATTCAAAATGTCGCAACGCCGCGACACCGGATATCTACATAAAAAGAACCAACATGTTTATTAGAAATTTTGGGCCATTGTGCCGCCTCTCCGGCCGCTTTACAAAACACAGCCCGATTCTTCTGCGTTATTTATTGTTTTTTAACTCAGCTGGTGTTTCTGTGGCGGATCCGTTCGTGGATGATTTATGAAAAACAGATCGGCCCTCAACGTTGTAAAACACGGTTTTCACTGTTTCTGTCATCAAATAAATGCCAATACAGAAAACGACTTTATTGCATATTAGGAATTTGGTGGAAACGCCTCCGAGCTGCATTCCGAGAAGAGCAGCCGGAACCAGATTTATAAACTGTCAGGACGCCGCTTAAGCGCAACCTGGAGAAATCGCAATTGGAGGTTTGTTGATGGATAGCTTTACGGCGGATAATGTTAGTTTCTATGTTCGAACATTTATGTTGAATGTTTATTACTTATTACAAAGCCACGTGGTCCCACAGAGCGTTGGATAATATAGGAATGAATTATCGAACCTTGTCTCGAGTAATATCGTCATTCATAATTTTATCATTCACCATCGCTTAAGTTTGGTCTCAAATAATCAAAAGTGTCAGTGCATCCCCATAACCTATAAAAGAGAATCTATTAAATTAAGACTAATAACGTCGATTGCTGAAATTGCTCCAGTAGGTCAAAACACAATTAACAAATTTCGTCTAACGACTGTCTTAATTTGAGTAACGAACGGAAGGATTGATCTAATAATCTTAATGCGAGCCGGTCTGTAATTACGGCATCACGAAAGCAATTCGATTTAGTGACCTTAATTATTAAACGGCGCTTTTTGTGAATTTTTAAACCGTCCTCTGAAAGCTCGCAGCGTTAATTTGGAATTTATTCCCACAGGTTATAAATAAAACCCGCGTTTTTTCTAGTGGCCAAAAGGAAATTACTATACGGCGATAAATTCACACTTGGAAAATCTATTAGTGGCGGTCAGATGGCAGGCGACGACATATCATTATCATTTACCGTGAACTCGCGCTATAAATTCGAGATTTTACGTTACCTCGCTTTCCGGTTACCGTAATCGAACCTTCTCCCAACTAAAAACAACTAAACTAAAATTCGTTCCGACGGGATAGTTTTAGCGCGAGCGAAAATCAAACGGTGCAGCTCAGATCTCGGAGCGATAAATAAATAATCTCAAACTGTTGTTATATGCATGAGACAGAGGGGAGGGTTAGAAAGCGTTTCGTGGTAAATGATTAAAAAAGTCGGTGACGCATTCGGCTCTTTCGATCGTCTGAGAGCGTTCGCTTCCGGGCCCCGGAGTCGTCCCGTCGTCGCGTCCTCATTCCCCGCACTTAACCCTTGGAAATGGGCCAAACACTCGACTTACAGCCCCCCAAATTCGGGAACGTACACAGCTTTTCGTTACCAAAATCTCAGCGCCAGCCTAGACGCTCTAACGAACCGCCAGGACTGCATCGCAAATTGGCCATAACCTAGCCAGCTTCCAACAGGACCCAACTTCCAGGACTTTATTAACTACAGCTGCACTTCCTTCCAGAACGTTACGAGTAGAGTTTGTGAAACTCAATTTCAATGGTGCCTCGACTTGTTATTGTTAATTAAAAAAATAAATAATTGCAACAGTTTTTGAGTCTCAATTTCAGCAGTGCCTCAACTGTTATTACTATTTAAAAAAATTGATGATGATTTTGGGGGTTTTGGCGTGAACCTGGAGGTTTGTTTTATTAATTAGGCGATGCTTTTCCGGCTCGTCGCCCTTTTCGCCGGCATCTCTGCAACGGAGAAAAAAATCCTATAGTGTATGCGAACGAATTTATGGCAGAGATAAATTACGGTCCGGAAAGTTTCAAAAATACTAGGCAACACAATAAGAGGACCTAGCGGAATTGGGTTGAGTGTGTTGGACTTAACGAGGGAGCGGCGGGGGGCGGCGACGGGCAAAGCTCCAAATCGGCTCGGATGTCTTGGCAAGGACGAGGACTCGGCAGGACTAGCCGGAGCGGCGCCTGCCTTCCCGAAATTTATCTCGTGTATAACATTAAGTTCGACTATTGAAAAAAGATTCGAGTTAGTCGTTTAAGAATAGACAACCGATTCTACTCGGCGCGACTACGAACTAGAAATGGCGCAAACGTCGGGAAAGATGAAATTGTTGTTTTGGGGAGGTTTTAAAGATTAATCCTAACGCGTGTAGAGAAGAGGGTTTTACACGTATTGCGGACCTTCGTGCTCTCGCGTTAACCCTTGGGTTTATTTGTGGTGCGTTCACGAGATGTTGCTCGGAACAACACTAGCGGCATACGGGGCTTTTATGAAGATCGTGCGCCCTACCTCCATGAATAATGATGTCGCCATGTAACAGGTTATTCATCCGCCATTTTTTCTGGATAGCAAAATAGGCATGGAGGAATATTCGCAACGTTTAATTGAGAGAAAGTTCAAATCGATATCTTTGGCGTGTTGGTAATAACGATGGTAATAAATTCAACAAACGCCTCTCGCTTAACGACATCCGTCACGAAGTGACACGAGAACCCCACATACAATAACAATAGTCACAATATATTGTTAATTACTTCTTGCATTTGAATTTTTTCCGGAAACAATTTTACTTTTGCGGGACGGCGCTCGCCTGCAACATTCCGACAAGACTCGTAAATCTCTCGTCGATTTCATTAAAAAAGGGACTGCCGTCGGGGCGATTTAGAAGTGGTGGCCGTCGATTGTTGAACAGTTAATATTTGCGTGCGTCCGAAGTGACGTATTGGCGCAAACACAGGTTAGATGTCGGATGATGGTGCAACGAGGTCGATAACGTGCTGCAATATTTCTCGAAAGCGCCAATCGAGAGGTCTGCGTTTTGTGTACCTAACCTACGTTGTGCACACCTCCACTAATGTATTCCCGAGCACGGCAGGACATGTCTCATTGTCTTCCTGCTACGTCTGGTTTTATCGAGTGACTCGTCATGAATCACGCACAGGGAGGGACAAAGTAGGTGGACGGCGTTCTTCTTCGATACAGACATTACCTACCGAAGAATAGGAATTGTTATCTTCGGACGTTATGAAATATTATAATAATGTTCCGGCAACCGGAGTTAATTTACTTGAAATACGAGCCGATTTTCAGGCAGTGGCGGCGCAGTTTCAGGACCGTTTCGGGCTTTCGCCACAAATCCGACGAGATTTATCAGCGACAGCTCTCAGATAAGATTGGTTAAAGCAGCTATGTTCTTTTATCGCTCTTAACTAATCCACTTTGAATTTTATCTATTTCGGGGCTTCCGCTGCGAATATACGCGCGGCTCTCCGACAACGTCCTCAATAGTTTTATGATTATCCGCGGGATAACGACCCGGCTACTTGCTTGTAATTTTATTTTGAATTTACGGGCACGCAGCGCCGTTTTATGGAATGTTTATTGTATTCGTCATGCGGAAGGACCCACTAAAAATCCTCCATTACACAAGTAACGTGATGCCGTCACACATATCACCCCTGCGAGCTCTCGGGCGGTCGCAGGTGGGCCCTTCCGCAGCAGGACGCGGCTTCAGCAGCGCCGCTTGTACGTAATAATAAAACTCGGAAAGTGGGCACATGTAGAAACCCTGTTTTCATACGTGTAATGTAACGTTATTATGAACCTACCGCAACTCGGATTCCATTACTTCGATAACCGGCGACGAGCAACTAAAGCGAAACAGGCAGCAACGCAATTTTTGATAGTGGCAACAACTCTTTGCGCAAAAAAGATTTCAAAATAATGAACACGAGTCATTGAGAGTATTGTAGTTCGCTGCGCAATCCAACCCTTAAATCTAGTCATACCACCGGAATAAGCGGAGATCAAGTAAGGATGCGGTTAGACACCTTTGCAAATTTTCGAAACCCCTTCTCAATACTTGCAGAATTTGGAGATGTTAATCCTCTGAGCTTGCCTGGTCCCAATTTGCCAAATCTTTCTCGTGGTCATCAACTGCTGCCAAGTGTGTCAAACTAAAAAAAAAAAATGTTGAATGATTATTATAGCTTTTTTCAACATTCAAACGTTTGTAACTTTTGAACGGAGCGACTTATATTAAATCTAGATACATCAAATTTCTCCGTTTCACAAATGCCATCGAATGCTATGTGAACAAAAATTGTAAGTCTAATAATAAAGAAGTTGAAATTTGCAAATTAGGTCGATTTTAAGGAAAACTTTAAATTGAAACATTCGAATGGTCATATCTAAAAAAGTACGACTTGTACAGGAAAACTACGGCCAGATTCGTGTTAAGCGGTTCAAGATCTACCAGATTAAGTCATAAAATCGATGTAAAAAATTTCAATATTTTCGACTTTTTTTTTCTACCCCAATCGATAGAAATTTGAAAATTTTTTAAAATTGACATCGTTGCACCCAAAGACTAGAAATGGGCGTTCTCTTATGTAATCGGCCTTCCTGAACTCAAATCCGTAATCAATTCGACGCTAGAATAAATAGATTTCTTATAAAATTAGAAAAACCACTAAGTATCGATTTCTTCCAATATTCAAACTCTTGTAACTTTTGACCGGACAGACTTACATCAAATCCAAATACATTAAATTTCTCCGATTCACAAATGGTATCGAATGCTATATGAACGAAAATTGTAAGTCTAATAATAAAGAAGTTGAAATTTGCAAATTAGGTCGATTTTAACGAAAACTTTAAATTGAAACATTCGAATGGTCATATCTAAAAAAGTACGACTTGTACAGGAAAACTACGGCCAGATTCGTGTTAAGCGGTTCAAGATCTACCAGATTAAGTCATAAAATCGATGTAAAAAATATCAATATTTTCGACTTTTTTTTTCTACCCCAATCGATAGAAATTTGAAAATTTTTTAAAATCGACATCGTTGCACCCAAAGACTAGAAATGGGCGTTCTCTTATGTAATCGGCCTTCCTGAACTCAAATCCGTAATCAATTCGACGGAAGAATAAATAGATTTCTTATAAAATTAGAAAAACCACTAAGTTTCGATTTCTTTCAATATTCAAACTCTTGTAACTTTTGAACGGACAGACTTACATCAAATTTAAATACATTAAATTTCTCCGTTTCACAAATGGTATCGAATGCTATATAAACGAAAATTATAAGTTTAATAATAAAAAAGTTGAAATTTGCAATTTAGGTCGATTTTGACGAAAATTTTGAATTGAAACATTCGAATCGTCATATCTTAAAAAGTACGACATGTACAGGGAAACTACAGCCAGATTCGTGTTAAGCGGTTCAAAATCTACCAGATCAAGTCATAAAATTGACGTAAAAAAATTTCAATATTTTTGACCTTCATTTTCTAGCCCATTCAATACATATTCGAAAAATTTCTAAAATTGACACGTTTATTAAAAAACTGAAAATTGATGTTTTCTTATATAATCGACCTTTTGGAGCTCAAGTTCGTTATCAATTCGACGCTAGAATAGATAGATTTTTTATAAAATTAGAAAAAGCACAAATTAAGCTTTTTTCAACAATCAAAGTTTTGTAACTTTTGAACGGAGCGACTTATATTAAATCCAGATACATCAAATTTCTCCGTTTCACAAATGCCATCGAATGCTATGTGAACGAAAATTGTAAGTCTAATAATAAAGAAGTTGAAATTTGCAAATTAGGTCGATTTTAACGAAAACTTTAAATTGAAACATTCGAATGGTCATATCTAAAAAAGTACGACTTGTACAGGAAATCTACGGCCAGATTCGTGTTAAGCGGTTCAAGATCTACCAGATTAAGTCATAAAATCGATGTAAAAAATTTCAATATTTTCGACTTTTTTTTTCTACCCCAATCGATAGAAATTTGAATTTTTTTTAAAATTGACATCGTTGCACCCAAAGGCTAGAAATGGGCGTTCTCTTATGTAATCGGCCTTCCTGAACTCAAATCCGTAATAAATTCGACGCTAGAATAAATAGATTTCTTATAAAATTAGAAAAACCACTAAGTTTCGATTTCTTCCAATATTCAAACTCTTGTAACTTTTGAACGGACAGACTTACATCAAATTTAAATACATTAAATTTCTTCGTTTCACAAATGGTATCGAATGCTATATAAACGAAAATTATAAGTTTAATAATAAAAAAAGTTGAAATTTGCAATTTAGGTCGATTTTGACGAAAATTTTGAATTGAAACATTCGAATCGTCATATCTTAAAAAGTACGACATGTACAGGGAAACTACAGCCAGATTCGTGTTAAGCGGTTCAAAATCTACCAGATCAAGTCATAAAATTGACGTAAAAAATTTCAATATTTTTGACCTTCATTTTCTAGCCCAATCAATACACATTCGAAAAATTTCTAAAATTGACACGTTTATTAAAAGACTGGAAATTGATGTCTTCTTATGTAATCGACTTTCCCGAGCTCAAGTTCGTTATCAATTCGACGCTAGAATAGATAGATTTTTTATAAAATTAGAAAAAGCACAAATTAAGCTTTTTTCAACAATCAAAGTTTTGTAACTTTTGAACGGAGCGACTTATATTAAATCCAGATACATCAAATTTCTCCGTTTCACAAATGCCATCGAAAGCTATGTGAACGAAAATTGTAAGTCTAATAATAAAGAAGTTGAAATTTGCAAATTAGGTCGATTTTAACGAAAACTTTAAATTGAAACATTCGAATGGTCATATCTAAAAAAGTACGACTTGTACAGGAAATCTACGGCCAGATTCGTGTTAAGCGGTTCAAGATCTACCAGATTAAGTCATAAAATCGATGTAAAAAATTTCAATATTTTCGACTTTTTTTTTCTACCCCAATCGATAGAAATTTGAAATTTTTTTAAAATTGACATCGTTGCACCCAAAGGCTAGAAATGGGCGTTCTCTTATGTAATCGGCCTTCCTGAACTCAAATCCGTAATAAATTCGACGCTAGAATAAATAGATTTCTTATAAAATTAGAAAAACCACTAAGTTTCGATTTCTTCCAATATTCAAACTCTTGTAACTTTTGACCGGACAGACTTACATCAACTCCAAATACATTAAATTTCTCCGTTTCACAAATGGTATCGAATACTATATAAACAAAAATTATAAGTTTAATAATAAAAAAGTTAAAATTTGCAATTTAGGTCGATTTTGACGAAAATTTTAAATTGAAACATTCGAATCGTCATATCTTAAAAAGTACGACATGTACAGGGAAACCACAGCCAGATTCGTGTTAAGCGGTTCAAAATCTACCAGATCAAGTCATAAAATTGACGTAAAAAATTTCAATATTTTTGACCTTCATTTTCTAGCCCAATCAATAAACATTCGAAAAATTTCTAAAATTGACACGTTTATTAAAAGACTGGAAATTAATGTTTTCTTATATAATCGACCTTCCCGAGCTCAAGTTTGTTATCAATTCGACGCTAGAATAGATAGATTTTTTACAAAATTAGAAAAAGCACAAATTAAGTTTTTTTCAACAATCAAAGTTTTGTAACTTTTGAACGGAGCGACTTATATTAAATCCAGATACATCAAATTTCTCCGTTTCACAAATGCCATCGAATGCTATGTGAACAAAAATTGTAAGTCTAATAATAAAGAAGTTGAAATTTGCAAATTAGGTCGATTTTAAGGAAAACTTTAAATTGAAACATTCGAATGGTCATATCTAAAAAAGTACGACTTGTACAGGAAAACTACGGCCAGATTCGTGTTAAGCGGTTCAAGATCTACCAGATTAAGTCATAAAATCGATGTAAAAAATTTCAATATTTTCGACTTTTTTTTTCTACCCCAATCGATTGAAATTTGAAATTTTTTTAAAATCCACATCGTTGCACCCAAAGACTAGAAATGGGCGTTCTCTTATGTAATCGGCCTTCCTGAACTCAAATCCGTAATCAATTCGACGGAAGAATAAATAGATTTCTTATAAAATTAGAAAAACCACCAAGTTTCGATTTCTTCCAATATTCAAACTCTTGTAACTTTTGAACGAACAGACTTACATCAAATTTAAATACATTAAATTTCTCCGTTTCACAAATGGTATCGAATGCTATATAAACGAAAATTATAAGTTTAATAATAAAAAAGTTGAAATTTGCAATTTAGGTCGATTTTGACGAAAATTTTGAATTGAAACATTCGAATCGTCATATCTTAAAAAGTACGACATGTACAGGGAAACTACAGCCAGATTCGTGTTAAGCGGTTCAAAATCTACCAGATCAAGTCATAAAATTGACGTAAAAAATTTCAATATTTTTGACCTTCATTTTCTAGCCCAATCAATTCACACATTCACACATTCGAAAAATTTCTAAAATTGACACGTTTATTAAAAGACTGGAAATTGATGTCTTCTTATGTAATCGACTTTCCCGAGCTCAAGTTCGTTATCAATTCGACGCTAGAATAGATAGATTTTTTTATAAAATTAGACAAAGCACAAATTAAGCTTTTTTCAACAATCAAACTTTTGTAACTTTTGAACGGAGCGACTTATATTAAATCCAAATACATCAAATTTTTTTGATTCACAAATGCTATCGAATGCTTTATGAACGAAAATTGTAAGTCTAATAATAAAAAAGTTGAAATTTGCATTTTAGGTCGACTTTGATTTAAATTTTGAATTGTGTAATTGTGTATCTGGTTTAATTTTTCTAACTACAACTTGTACAGCAGAGAATTCTGGCCACGTCGCTGTTGTGCTCAGAAGTGAACTCGGAGAGCCTCAAAATTACAAAGTGTTGAGCACCTACTTCCTTCTTACAGTCATGTTCGAAAACGGAGCCTCTAGTTGTTGGCGTTGGCTGAAAGCCGGGACTTCACCTAGATTATCGCATTGCGGTGCGCTCCGGTGCAGCAAACACAAGAGCTTGATATGCAGAGTGACTTGGATCAAAGAACTAGCTGCCGCCATCATAACTTTTTCCTAATTGCAAAAGGGTCGTCGACGTTTTTGCAGCCGATGCTCGACAAGTGAACAAGAACGGCACAACGCCAGTTAAAGTCCGTCCAGCCCAGCGATCACTGCAAATGAAAGACTACCCATCAGCAACATTTTCTTTTGTTCCCGTCATCCTTCCGGGTTTCGTTTCGAAAGAACGAAAATTATGTATGAGACGGAAACTGCCGCGGCAGCGGTGGCGTCTCTTCGAAACTTGAATGTTTTATATATTAACTTAAGCAACTAAATCATTTTATATGTTTGTATTTAAATTGGAAACGGGCGGGAACGGCTGGCGAGGAATAACTAATGTTCCCGGCCAGTGGCGTAGCGTTAGCGGGTAAAAAATTCACCTGCCGGTAATTGGGAAGGTCCCTCGATGACGTGTCCGCCGAAGAGTAAGTAACCCGAAAGACGTATCAAGGGAACGATGAAGCAGCTTGTCGCGTCCGTAATTCCGTTACACTTTGACTGGAGTCCCGCGGGATCCCCTGATCACATTGTGCTCTCCGCTCCACGGTCTCCGGCCTCGTCCCTTACGGTGTGACACCTCCTCAACCTCGCCATAACTTTTTCCTGAAATTTTCACCAATTAAGTCGAAATAATAAAGAAAAAGTGGCAAATGGAGTCGTTATTGGGGTCGGAAGGGCGTCGAAAGAAATTTAATAAGAAGTGAAAGATTCCGCGTGAAAATCCCATTTTCCCGGCACATATGTTATGAGAGTAACGGAATAACGAAGGGATTTCGCAGCGAAAACCGAATCTTATTCGGTGTAATGGCCTTTTATTAGACTTTATTGAATTGTACTTGTGTCGAGTTCGGGGCCTGGTCGGGGCAATGTAGCAAAACCGGCAATCGCCCCGAGGGAGACGAAAACCGACACACACCGCCTGCCCTTCTTACCTTGTCCCTTCTTTCTGCTTTATTAACGGCACCATCCAGTTTTCCGAGCCGGTTGCGGTTGCACCTAATGGCTAATAAGAGATTTAGGAAGTTTGCGAGTTTTATGACGGACTCGGTTGCGTGCCCGGCGAAAACATGCTCCCCCATGTTGGAGAGGGCGAGGTCTTATTAAAAGGGGACACTTTTAATTAAGAAATCGTCCTACGTAACAATAAAGATTATCGTAAAAATTATGCCACCCAAATGAGCACTGAAGAATCTCGAAAACGCTTTCTCAACTTTGTTAATTATCAGACTCGATTCGAATGAGCCACTGCTAAATGTTCGTTGTGAATTTTACGGCGACTTTGACTGAAATTACCCCATTATAACCAATTACCACAAATCACCGCGATCCCAACTGATTTAGGGGAAGCGGCTATTGGTAAAGTGGCAGCAATTTTTTGTATCCTATTTTAACACGAAGTGAGTGCGTGATTGAGAACTTAACTGAAAGACTCGGGTTTTTGCTTAACGACATAATGATGGCTGATGGCCGTTTAATAATGTCGCAGATACTTCGATCGACATGAATTTATAACAGTTCAAACTGTAATTAAGTTGCGTACGCCTGTAGCGTCCTATTAACAAAGATGCAGTTGCAATTTATTCCATCAGGTTCAAAAAGCCTCAAAAATTGTTTCAAAAACATAAATTGTTAACAAGTCAATCAGTAATTAATGAAAGTAATTTAGAAGAAAGACGATTATTCTAAACAAAGAAGAATGCACGTTTTTAGAGGCGTCAAAACGAATTTAGTTATTTAGTTTTGAATTTTTTTGCGCCAGAGCAACAACAAATTTTAAAAAATATTTACATCTCGTTACTAATTTATGCAAATTGTGGATTCAAAAATCTTTATTTTAGAAATTTCTCTGAAGACTTTGAAAGCTCAACAAATGGTGGATGCGCCGGGTGAAAATAATCGAATAAAAATTTGTAGAAAAATAACTAATAAATTTGAAAAGACAACAATTTAATGTTCAACAAAGAAGATTTTGGGCTTCTCTGAGTGCCATAAAACAATTTTTGGCGCTAACAAATTTTGAAGTAAAATTTTTTTTTGCGTTTTAAGAACTATAAAATCCTCAATGTTTGATCCACAAGAGTGATTCTGGTTACCAAACTTTGCAAATTACAAGCTTTGAGGCGCGAGTTTGGTTTGTTAAAAAGTTTTAAACAAATTTTATAAAAATTAGAAAGAAGTGACGTGCTGATCGAAAACTAAAATGATCGATTGTTCCAACAAAATGAGAATCACAAATCGGTCATTTGCACGGCCGCACATTAAAGATTGTTACTGATTCTTTTAGATTACCAACAAACATTACTGCTGTGCAAAGACAATTGGTACTAATAGGTAATTGAAAAAACATAGTTGATGTCGTTATCTCTAACGACGCAACAGTTTTTGCCTATCATTCGGGTCAGTCCATTTTTTGTTATTTCCAAGGATGAGGGCGAGGGAGCTGTAAATACATATTGCAGGATTCAAAGAAATCAGGACCGTATTGCAAAAAAGTTCGACCAATTTAATTCTTTAAATTATATTTTAAAAATGACTAAAACCTTTTAAATAAGAAAACTAGTCATAAGACCAACGATTAAAATTTGTATTTTTAATGCTATAAAGTACTACGTCAAAAGTTTATAATTATGCCAAATTAGTTTAGAAAATAAGATGCACAATAATGCAGGGTAGGTCGATGTTATCTGTCCATAATGTTCGAGTTAGCCTTGAAATCGGTAAAACAAAATGGGACGCTTGTCTTAGATTGTAAAAAATGAAATGTTTTTTTGTGCGCTTCTGTGGAGATAAAAAAGCATTATTGTTATCACACTTTATATCAAACCATCATCAGGTGAGTTGTGCTATTCAAAAAAAATATATAAGCTGAAGGCACTGATTCTAGAGAGACCATTGTTCAATGCAAGGCCTACTAACAAGATTTGAATATTTAGCTTTGCACCTATTTTCCAAAACGCCAAAAGAACCAACTTCCTATTAAAACTCCGCTTATCTTTATTGTCAATTTTGTAATTATCCCGAAAGAGCTCCCATGAGTTACTACTACAACTAGGATAGAGCTTCCCTATTAGAACAAGGAAGCCGAGAAATCCCACGAATGGCGCAGTTAGCATAAATCTTACCACTAATAATCACATCTCGGCGCAATCTTCGATCACGTTGACACAAACGTAAAGAAATAACGTTTCTTCATACTCGAGTTAGTTGCAAACTTTACAAACGCGACCCGAAGATGGTTACAAACATTTTCACTCAAAAGACACCGACGACGCACCAAACAAACAAATTTTATCAAGTAGGTGCTGGGGACATTACGTCAACTGTCTCAAAAACAATAACTGCAAAACCCCACCGCGGCCTACTTTACCTACCGACCAGCACCGAATAGATGCAAGTGTTTTGAAGTAATTGCGCGTCGGTCTCGGTCTCAGTGACAATAATTGAGAGAAAATTTAAAAATCTGCCGAAAATTGGTTTCCGAAACGATTTTTAGTGACTGTGGCGTTTTGTGACTTGTGTTTTGTGAGCATATCAAGGGGAATTTCAGGGATTCTCCCGGTTTCGGCGGATTTTACCGGGACAATTGAAAAGGTTACTGACCCCAGTGGTAATAAAATAATTGCGGCTTATAAACAGTGTCCAGGTGGCTTTGATTTATAGCGTAGTTGCCAAATTTACGTTTAGCGAAACGTCAATTTCTTTTTATAACCTAACTTTGTAGATCAAAAATTACAGAAATTATGATTATTAGGTAATCACTGTTTGTGTCTTGTAATAATTTCCTTACGAAAGGTTACGAACGTATGTATACTAAAAAAGTGAGAAATGGCGCAAGCACCGGGTGAGATCAACAAAAAAAAATTGTAAAAAATTAACGAATGAAAATTAAATAACAACAATTTTGTGCCTAAAAAGAAAAATTTTGGGCTTTTCGGGGTGCTGAAAGACATCTTTCTGCGACATTTGGTTTCAGAGTTACGATTTTTCTCTTGGTGCTACTACAGAAATCTTGAAAACAAACTTTTGAGTTGAGAGATTGGAAGAGTCTGAGATACTGAAAGTTCTATTTAACGTTTGGACCTAAAATTATTATAGTTCTATTTATGTTTCATCCAGCACAATTATATGAAATGCATGTAAGCATTCAGAAGACATTAGGGGATCTGCCAAGAAATAAAGTCCGTCTGTAAAACTGAGTTGAAACGTTAAAATGACTGTTTCGTTCTGATTTAAAACGATGCACATCAGCATCATGTTCAAATGATGGAGACGCCGGACGCCAGACAAATAAAAATTGAATCGTCCGCTCCCTTTAGAATTTGATAATTAATCATTGTTTGCAATGGTTCTTGGAATACTTTATGCGGTTTTCGCATTATTATCGTGGTTGCACTCGAAAGAAGTCGGAGTTAAAGTTATAGCTCTCCACCCTCGGCAATGTTTAAGTGCAACACAAATGCGAAAGCAATTTAAACCCGGAGAGCTCGTAATTTTAATTGAAGCAACAATACGAAGTTAACAGCCATTCCGGCGTTATCAATAGCAATTCAAATTTTCGACTCAATTTCGCCCTGAAACCTGCCGACTGAATTAATCAAATCCAATTTGATGTTAGGAAGCAATTAGCCGGCGCAATTGTATAAAACTTTTCTTCAAGCAGCACCTAAAGGCTTCGCGCATAATTCCTCCCAAATTACTGTTAAAATCGAACCACGTCGAAATCCAACCGTAAATTATCACGAAATCGTTAATAACGAAAAAAGCAAAAGAATTTATAGCTGTTGTTTTTGTTTGTTGCAGATGACGTGCATGGTGGCGGCACGTGGCACGGAAAGCAACTTAACGATGGAGGAGGTGGCCGTCGAAGCCGCCATCACCGCCGAAGATGATTCGGAGCAGGTAAGATCATATCAAAGCCCTCTCTAATAGGCAATTTTAAAAACGCGATGCAGTCATTTACGAAAAGTGTTTCGTTAACTTTATTCCGACGTTCGTCTTGTTTCTGGCACGTAACCGGGGGAAGACTTCCATCCGGAAATGCCTCTTAACATGTTATTCCGGCGTATTTTACATCGAAAACAACCCCAACGAAAAAGCTGTACAGTGAAGAAAGTTTTTCAATTTTACCCCCGGACGGGGAGAAACGCAATGAATCTCCTGTTAGACGGTGATAATTGAAAGTTGCAATTTTGGTAATTATTGGGGGCGAGAAAACAAACGTGGGATGATTTAGGTAATAATAATAATGATTAGGTGGTGCGAGAATGGTCGATAAATAATAACGTTATTGGGGGAGGGCTCGGAATCGTCATTAATCAAATTTCTAATTGCGTATTAAAACAGGCATGAAGAGAGCGGTTTCAATTTGCACAAAAGCTCTGCTTTACGTTTGAGCAAAGCTCGAAGCTCAGCACGTAACATACTGTATAATAGCGAAATTAATGATTGTGTCGTACTTAAAAAGGACGTGTGTCGGCTGGAATAGAAATAGGTTTTAATTATACGGGGGCATAATAAATTTTCTGGGTTAATAAACATGTCCAGAAATGATGAATGGATCGAAAATTGTTTGTTTGAGATGCCTGACTCGAATTAGGGGCGCGTTATCGAATTTTGGAAAACCAACAAAATTTTGTGGTCACATCTAATTCCACCCTGTCGGAAAATCTACACAAATTCTTAGTAATTTAACAAGCGTTCTGAAGATTCTAGGGAGATCGACGCCTACAGCACCGATTAAAGACAACATTCTATTCACGCTACCGCTGAACACTAAGAAAAGTTGGTTGCCTACAAGAACTGAGGAAATGGCGAAATTCTCAAATAGCAATAAACTTTTTAATTATTTGAAATATTTACTTGTCGAATAAATTAACTACATGTGTTGAAAGAGGTTCTCATCATAATAGTAATAACCCTTCGCCACTTAAATTCGCCAAATTATGAATTAAAATTTATCAAAAGACGAAGACTGTTGTAGTAGGTACGCCCAAGCAGATGCAATTTTCGACTTCCGTATTTTTTTTGTGTGAGGTAACCCTTTTGATAAAAAATTGTAAAAGCTTCAAAATCGATATTGTGGCTACAGATGCTATATAAATGATATTCTTTGATATAATCGACCCTCCGGAGTCCAAATTTGAATTTAGTTACACACGTTAGCATCTTTGTTTAAAAGTCATGATTACACCGGGAAGGTTTTGACTCTACTGTCCATCATCTTATTACAATCATCGAAACATCCCTCGTAGAAGCTAAAGCTTCTATCGGGACGGAAGGTGGTATTTCCAGTAGCTGTTTGTTCTGTTCGAGCTTTGAAAGTAGCTTTATTCGCATTGTCTTCTTTGATTAGAGCCTGATTCTTTAAACTTCTGATTGCTGAGAGATAAGGCGAGGAAGCTGCATATCCGTGAAATTTAATAAAGTTCCCCGCCTGCAAAAACTACATTATATAAGCTCTTGTTAACAATCGATGGGCTGGTGTTGGAGTGATTCGTAAAGACGACCTACTTAACATCATTAATTTTGCAGAGTAAGGGCATTAAGGAAAGTTCTTTGTTTTAGGATTCTCTTATATTCCGCCGCATCTTCTCCCCGAGATTTTCATTATTGTTCGACGAAAGCACTTCCGATATTAATTGGTAACATTTTTCGTTGCCGATCTCCTCGCCCCCATCAATGGTGAAATCGATTTCGACAAACATCAACGGATATGATAATTTCCGCAGTTGAACGCGCCGCGGCTTATTTAAAATTCCCTTTCCGGTGAAAAATCACCATCAGCCATCACCGAACCGAAACTAATCCTTCAGCCAGCTCTGGAACGTAATTGACAAGGAAACATCAGTTCGGGAAGATTCCAGAAGTGGATTTTCATATCTGCGGCTTTCGTAATGCGTAATTTATTGTAATTTGTGAGTAAAGTCGTATTTGCAAGTCTCGTAGTCTCTTTCCGAACGCCGCCCGTCAGCCCCCTCGAATCAACAATGCATTATTCATTCAAAAGCTCGCGTCTTCTTATTAGTCTCGGGCGGTGATTCACGGTTTCGTCGCCGATATCGACTTTGTTTCCTGGGAAGCGGCGAAATTGCCGAAATCTAAATATCCTCCGTCATACAACCCCGACAATCGACCGTTTTCGGGGGGTCGACGAAATTTTACCAACGGTCACGGATCTGGCGAAACGAAGACACGCGTGGTGGTGCTCGCCCTATTCCCGCAACACTTTGTTCGAGAAAGTGATGATCCCGTCTTTTATTTCCGCTAATCGACGTTTCCCGGCCGGATTTATTTTTAGACGTGTCAATGTAATAAAGGTTTTTGATGGTCGTGCCGACACAACCGATATTAGTTTCATGAAACAACTTCATTCCGGCGGCCCGACCGACGTTTCGTCATATCTCACCCCCGACTGATCGGCCGTGTTTATGGCCACAATCGGAATTTTAGTAGAGCAAAAGAAAAACGTCCGGCTCAAAGGGTCGTCTGTCAGTAATTCCAATCGGAATCAGTCCTGCAGAAAATTTTACGAAAAGCTCCAAAAAATTGCGATTCTTTCACAAGTGAAAACTTGAAGATCTCTGGAATATCAATAGAAAAAGTTATAAAATGAAAGATAACAATGAATTTTGCTAAGTTGGTAAATGGTTCAAAAAACCTCGGCTGAAAAACAATTTTTGTCAGTTTTTCGAAGACTTCCTGAGTGGCGTCCCTTGGCGCCCCTCGTCCTTATTAACTCCGGTCACTTTCGTTGCAGGAACTGTCGTCGCAGCTGCAGGAAATCGACACTAGGACCGGAGGCTGGTCTTCCTGGTCCGAATGGTCGCCTTGTTCCCGTTCCTGCGACGGAGGCGTCTCTCACCAATTAAGAACGTGCAAAACCGGCTCCTGCAGGGGCGATCAACTGCGCTATAAAATCTGCAACATGCAGGTGAGTGTTGGCCAACTAACGTTACCGCGACAAAATCAATCTCGTCAAACTACCCGAATTCAATTAAAACTTCGGCAATATTTAAAATAATTTCGATATAGGTTATGTGGGGTTGGGGGCTTTAGAGCCGGGGCCGTCGAGCCGTTAAAGGACGAATTTCGGGAGGAAGAAGAGAGGCGCACAAAACAAATTTCGTATGCGTATTAAGAGAATCCGTCCGAGCCTACTGGCGGAAAACTTTTAAAATCATTTAAACGAAAGTTTCTGCGTCAAAGTTGCTTTACATGACATTATCAAAACTGTTGCGAGACGCTAAGAATTTACACAAACAAACATAACGTGAATCCGGCGAGGCGGGACCCATTAAATTATGACCGCGACCGAACGAGGCTCCTCGATTTATCAATTTTATAAAAACAAAAAAAAAATTAATTCGAGAGGGTGAAGTTACAAGAAAGTGTTTAGTGATAGTGAAACATCTCGCCCACCAAAACCATTTGTGTTTCTCTTCCCTTTACAGGACAGTGTTGTTTGGCGGAGATCCGTTGGGATTATTTACTTGACAGTTAAGAGGGCGGCAGTAAAGATGCCGCCTCCAATTTTGACAAATACCTTCGGACAACCCCTCGCCGAGATATTGACCGATCGTTCTGTTTCTCTATACGTCATAAAATATTAAGTACGTCCGCGAAGGCGCTTGCCAAAAATTTAAGGAGTTTAGAGGGGACGTTTCGAAACTGATGTAATTGAGACGTCGCCTCAATTCCGTCTCAATAAGATTTCGAGGACGATTTGTGTGTTAAGGGGATCTTTACACTTCTTGCCGTATTTATGTCGGGCAGCTTCTGTCTCGGATCGTAAAAACGCTATAAATGGGGGATGAATTCGGTTAAAAACGGCGACGCCGTCTCTTAAGGCGCGCTGCCAGCGAACTTGCTAAAAAATACAATAACGGGGTGTTCCGGAACCCGTGGCCGAACCAAATATTCGTTGCAGTTAGGCCAGGAACTTGATCTAACGTAAGGTTAGCAGGAAGAGACAATTGCAATGGTGTTGTAATTTATGAGCTTCGTTTAGCTAATGGATAACTATTTTTAACTAAAGTTGCAAAACTATTATTAGACCGAAAATGCGGTGATAACTTTTAATTTTCTAATAAATAAACCCTAAATAAATTAGTAACAATTCGCCAAGACCTACTTGTCGGCAATTTCGCCTCGTTGCCATTATTGCGCTAATTAAATAAAAATAAGCCCGTCCCCAATTTTCCGGCCCGTTTCCGCGTCGCTTGTGCATCAATTTCCCGGCTGCAGGACCGGAGCCGTATCGGCATTTCCTTATCAGATTTCATCCGGGACGTTTCCCACTTCGGTCTTGCGCTTCTTTTTCGGGCGTCTGGTAGCGCGGGGGGCGCTTCTCTGATTTTATACGTTGTTTGTTTTGGTTTTCTTTTTTTTTATCGCCCTTGCCGTCGGGATTGGTCGCGTCACTGATAACCAACCTACGCCAATCTGGCCGTTTTATCATCTCGACTCTGTGACTTTTGCGACATTCAACGAGTCGACGGACGTCGTTTGGGGAAATTGTATTATTGCGGGACTGAATAGATAAAACGTGCACTCGCCCCCGACAAGAAAAACGCAACGGCGATGCGTGGAGGAAAACATTCAATTTGGTGGAGGCGCGAAGAAAGCAATTTTCCGATGGCACGGCAATTTGGAAGGCGGCCGCGGGAATCGCCCGAGAAAAATCTGTAGAAGGGAGATGCTGAGGTCGTTCACCATCACCAGTTGTCTCGGAAAATTTGCACAGAGCCGTATTTAATTTTTCTTTGGGACATTTGGAAGAAATTCTGGAAGCTTTGACACCGTTTGGGATCACCTTTCAGGCCTCTGCAGCGTCAGCTGCATCAGGTGCTGCAGCAGGAAAGTAGTTTTCCGCTTCGTAATTAGCGACCAACGCCTTCGAAAAGTGGGTACAATGGTAATCTCAAGGCCGCTTTACCAGTTGTGTTTTACAATTGGCGGAATCCCGGGAGATTGCGGCAAACTAAATTTTTTTTTAAAAAATCAAAAGACCGGAAGCAAACTTTGGGGATTTGCATAAGAAAGCAGGCGATAATCTTATCAGCGTCGGCGCCCGTTGTAATCACGACCGTAATCAATGAAGACCAGAGGGAAAACAGTGGTATGCCGTCCGCGATAATTATGTAAATAGCTGCGGCATTTGTTTGAAAGGAAACAAAAAGCGGGCGATTTGTACACGGAGCTTCTTCCGCCAGTGGCGTAGCACGATTTAAATTGCTGTTTATCTCGCCAGAAATTTCGTTTTTCATCGTTTAATTAGCACAGAAATTCGCGGCTCGGACAGGATAATGGCCAATGAAAAATTAACGCGACCTGTCTTTTGTTTGGTCGGCAATCAAAGTTGACCGCGTCAGCTTTTGTTGACCGGCCCGGCGTCCAGTTTGGACGGAGGTGTGGTCGTTGAAGTTCATGGTCAAGATCTGTTTCGGACTGAATTTCCTGTTATTTTTCGTGGCTCAAAAGAATTCATTAGGCGAGGAGGGACGAAGCGAAAATGCTGCTGGCACGACGGTTTTTCCCGGGGTAGGTGGAAAAGTGATGACGAAGAGCCGAAGAGAGGAGTTTTCTTTGCTTTGCCAAAACTAACAGGACGCAACGAACTTTCGCTAATTGTGAAATTGCTAACGAGGCCCCTCGAAAACTTTATTAAAGGACGACATGCAAATTCTATTTATAATGCAAAATAATGTAATGAATAGATGTCGGTATTAATTGAATTTCGACATTTGCAATCTAAATTTCGCAATTCAATTCGACGTTTACGCGAATGCGGACTAGAAGGTGCATCCGACTAAACCAGGCACGTAACTGCCGCCTCACAACGTCGAATCGTCGACCTTTTGAGGGAGGCACAGAAATCCACTGAGGACGACAAAGAGGTTTCCGTTACGCCGCTCGCGTTGCTCTTCGACTAGCTCCAAAAATAAAAGTAACAACGATTTTTTCAATATTACATAAAAACTTAATTGTGTATCACCAATTTGTAGTTTTAGCTACATAGATGGAAGTTTTTCACCATTTCGGAGTGCTCCAGCAAATAGAATATCTATTCTTTTCCTCCAAAAAATTTAGAAGGTAAACACTAACATTTGGACCATTTTTTGAATTATGGCAAATTTGGCATTCAAATGATGCGGTTATTTTTTTATTTTTTGTTTTAATAACTATTCCCTAATTAATCGTTTAGAAACACTCATTAACGAGAGTTGCTAAGTCGTAACGAATGGTAATATTCTATTGCCGTTGCTTCAATATTCAAAACAACGTCTGCACTACTAAATGACTGTTTGGGCCATTACTCGCTTAAATAATTAGTAAACGTTTCGAATTCGCATTCGTTATTTATAACAATACAGGTTAAACCTTGTTTATGTTTAATGAGATCATACATCTTTGGCGGATCGGCGAGGACAACCCGAGAATTTTGTGCAATTATTTTACGACCCCAGCAAATTTCTACTCTTTACTAAACCATTGTTACCAAGTAATTTATCCAATTATGCAAATGCTTCGAATATTTTCGTTAATTAATTGAGATAATAAATGTTGGTTATAATGAAATTTCATAATCATCCCTCCTCACCCACCAAAACTGCAACCACTATAAAAGCCAACAGCCCACACAAACCGAGCATCAGTCTTCATCTAACCATCTACAACAACTAACTACAAACAACCAACTATGATAAACTCCATTGTAAGTACTAATTGATTAACAACAATTTTTTAGAAAATTTTTGACTAGGTGATCGTTGCTTTCTTCGCGTTCCTCGCTGTGGGTCAGGGAAACGTACCTTCTATCACTAAAGTCGTTCAGGGACCCAGCAGCAAAACTACGGTTATCGGAAACGACGGTACTGCCATTCATTCGGTGGCTCCAGGTGGTACCATCATTCAGGAAGAAACTCCCGGATTCATCGCCCAATCTGGACCTGTAGCGACGCACGAGTACGTCAACCATGGTTACGTCGCTAAAGCCACCCCTTCCGCCTATTTCGCCCATGACGGCGCTTACGACACTTTGGTCGCCGGACCTTCAGGCACCATCGCTACCAGCAAAACTTTAGCTGCTCCCGCTCTAGCCGCCCATCACGGTCATTACTATTAAAAGGAATCTGTTACGGTAGTTGCGTCAAAAAAATTGTATATTGATTGATTAGTTATGTGAACGATAAAATAATTTTCACTATTTTAATTAATCACTGTTGATAAAAGTCGGTAATTCAATAATTTGATTCTAAAAGTGTGTCGTGATCGATTAGCAACTTATGATCGGCGCCATTGATTAACTCTTTCCTGTATTTTCCTTTTCTCAAAATTACCTCAAATACCTCAAAATTGTTTCAGTAATCTTATGTATGTTTAAACCTACTGGGAGTCTTAATGTTATCTAAAATTTATGAGCACAATCATTAATCTTCTCTTCAATTTGGTTGTTGATTACAAGTAATAAAAATTGAACGGCACTTTGAAGCTTTTATTATCTTCTGAATTTTAGTCAAAACTAGTTTCAACCAAATAAAACAATCATTTATCTTCTTTCTATGAAGATTTTTTGGTGTGACTCAAGTAGGCGAGTAATAGACATTTTAGGTAAAACTAGTTTTCACTGACCGAAACTGACAGTATTTTAGACAATACTAGTTTCTGTTGAGTTTCTTTGCAATTGATTGCGTGGACTAAAGGTTCGGTTAAATTTCATAAATTTCAGTAAAAACTAGTACTGACGTGCGCCAATAAAAACGCAGAATAGTGGATAGGTACTCTGTATTGGGGTCTAATTTTCATAGAAAATAAATATGTCTAGTAGTAGAGGCCGTGATGTCCGACGAATCCGTGGTGGGCGTAGGCGAGGGGGGCGGCGTGGGCGACGACGCCGTGATGGGCGACTACGGCGGGCGCGGCGTAGGCGGCATGAGCGACGACTGGGGCGGCGTAAGCGGCATGGGCGACGACACCTGGATGTTCGGCGGTGACTACGCTGCCTCCTGGAGCGACGGCGGAGATGGCGCTACCGTCAGGTCCGACAACGGTGGTTCTGCTGCTGGGTCCCTGGAGGATTCCGGCATTGGCGACGGCCAAAACGGCGAAGAGAACAACGGCCTGCGAAATCGTGTTATTATTAACAAATCTGCGGCATCATCATTTATTTGAATTACTTACGAAAGATTTCATTTTGTTGTTATTGTTGATTTAGTCGAATCGATCAACTGATACTGGCAACCGTGCAGGACGGGTCTTTTATATGGTACATGTAACCTTGTCGAGTGGTGCACACGCCCAATTTCTTCTCCTGGAGTTTCCGCCTGAACGTGAACGAGAATTTTTTTTTGACGGTTTTTGAACAAGATGCAAAAGTCATCATTCACTGAAAGTGCGTTATAAAATTTATTAAAGCACTAATTTTATATAAATTAGAAACAGTACGTGACAAATAACTAATAATATCATTTAAAGAATAGTTAGTAAAATTTATGAGGGTATCAAAAATTGATACAAATTTTCAATTTTAGCTGCTCAACATTTTCGAACGGGTTTTTTTGGTCCATAAATTTATGTTTAACGATTTTATTAGATATAAGAACAATTAGCTTTGTTTGCATTTATTTGTCCGCTACTTATCGTAATAGGTTAACTATTATCAGATCTCTTAACGGGATCATTTGAAGGTAAACAACTTTTTTACACTGAAGGAGTAATAAATAATATGTAGTGGCAATGCTATACCGTAACGAGGAAGGGGAGTTGAGGGTATTTGGTACTTATTTATATACAGGTGTGTTTGAACTACAAGCACAAAACCCTTAGTAGATCGTAAAAAATGTTATTTTCCATTTTATTAAACAACTAGAGTTTTAAAAAAAAACTTTCCACCATCATAATTTAGGTGCGCCATTGGAAGAAATTTCGGTTTGTTCACTGATAGACAAATATGCAAAAACTCCTAACAGCAAGTATCATAAAATAAAATCATGGGTGGCGAAGCTGTCAGAAGAAGGTTCTTGTTTTTCAGTTAATTTTGCGAATAAAATTGTCAATAAGTACCTAACTGTTTCATTGCAACTCACAGTTTCCTGAGATTTATTATATGCCTTTTTTTAAAGACGCTGCATATTAAGAAAGAAAAATCATAAACCACTTTTTCACAAAAATATCAAAAATTTAACCTTTTGTCTTAATCATTAACGTTACATATAAATTAAATTAATAATATTATGAGCTACAAAATTTTGATTAAAAATCAATTTTTACCAAGGATTACTTTGTTATTTTTGTCGTAACTTAAACCATCTTTTGAATTTTTGTTCATTTAAAAAAAAAATTAAGAAATAATTTTCGTGTTCAATTTATTAATTTTTGGTTCCTAGACTAAATACACACAATTCCATTAGTAACAATTTAAAGATAGAGACCGTGATGGCCGTAAGCTAAATGATGTCCGTAAACGGGGGCGGCCACAGTTTTGCTGGTGGCAATAGTGCCAGAAGGTCCGGCTACCAAAGTGTCGACTCCGTGATGTCCGGCGTAGGCGATGGGAGCGGCGTGAGCTACCAAACCGTGATGGGCGAGGGCGGGGGCGGCGTACGCGGCATGGGAGTAAGCCACGGGGGCGGCGTAAGCGGCGTGAGCGACAACTGGGGCGGCGTAAGCAGCATGGGCGACAACTGGGGCGGTGTGAGCGACAACTCCGGGATGTTCTTCGGTGATGATTTGGCCTCCTGGGGCTACGGCGGAAATGGCGCTACCGTCTGGACCTACGACGGTGGTCTTGCTGCTAGGTCCTTGGAGGATTTTGGCGGATGGGGCGGCGATGAAACCGGCATTGACGCAAGCCAAAGCGGCGACGAAAGTGACGAAGGCCTGTTTAAAGAGGTTTTTTTTTGTAATCTTTGTCATTGCATTTTTTTCTTTTTAATACTTACGAAGGAGTTCATTTTGTTGTTGGTTGGTCTTGTCGAATTGTTCAACTGATGCCGGGACAATTGGTGCGAACACTTTTATACCATGGAGAAATTCCGTGAATTATGACCTTGCTAATGCCGAACATTCAATCTCTTTATGTTACGAGGAGATAGGAATTACGCACGATACTTTTACACAGTCGAGGAAGTTAATTTGAACCAAGGTGGCGTTTCCTAGATCTAGCAAAAGATAAATTGTTGGAATTCAAAATTAATATTAACTCGAGTAATTCTAAACAAAGGGAGTGTGATAATGTGTTATTATCTATAACACTAGAACAATCTTAAATGTTTAATCTTTCTTTTTGAAATTTGACGACTTGTTATCGCGGCAAGAACTGTTTAAATTACTTCAAAGCTTCTAGTACGGCCCTATTTAAAATTCAATCGTGCAATTTTTGTTGCTTGGGTTTCTTTGAAGATACTATAGATAGAACTAAATAATACTTTAACTTTAAAATATAGGTGGAGCTCTCAAAATGGCGTCAACTCTTTGAAGATGAGAGGCACAAAATTTGAAATAAAAAGCAACAAATATTACGTTTATTTAGAACGTGATAAAACTTTATTTCTAATGAAAAGGCGGCAACGTAGCTGCCACCCGTCATGGTAGGGTGCTGTGTGTTAGGATAACTATCACAGAACTTTTGGGATATAATTGTAACGTGAAGATGGGTGTGTAGGTGAAAACAAACATTTGAAAACAGTAAATCTTAACCATTAGGTTTAATTTGTTGACTAAGGGCCGGTTTTACGAAAGTCGGATAAGCATTGGAATAACTATTCCGGAATAAGGGCCGGTTTACATAGCCTCGGTCCGCAGTTTATACTTGGATTTATCTGGTTCGATTTTCGTAAAAGCCCATTTATCCCGAGTTATTCCGGAATAGCGTTATACCTGTCATATTCTCCTTTCGTAAAACCGGCCCTAAATATATCATTTCTGATAATTATAAAAAAAATTGTGAAGGTTTTATGGCAATCAGCAAAAGTCTTATGCTTAGTAGTAAAAACTTGGAGAAACGTTAACAAAAGTTTAAACAAATATTAAATTTTATACAACTGGGGATACAGGTAATATCATCTAACTATGCCATCGATTATTAGGGTAAAGTTTTTTTTTTGTTCTTCTTTAAGTAATTATCATGAAAGAAATTATTATTGTTCGGCGAAATAAAATAATTGACTGACACTTTTTAGAGAATTTTCTCCAGTTTGCTTCAATTTTTTTTGCTCCTTCTTTTTGCCGCAAATAAAAACTTCAACAAATAATTTTTATCGTCAATTTATTAATTTTTGGTTCTCTCGACTACGCACAATTCCGTTACATACAAAAATTTAAAGATAAAGTCCGTGATGGCCGTAAGCTAGATGATGTCCATAAACGGGGGCGGCGACAGTTTTGCTGGTGGCAATAGTGCCAGAAGGTCCGGCTACCAAAGTGTCGACTCCGTGATGGGCGGCGTACGCGACGGGAGCGGCATGAGCTACCAAACCGTGATGGGCGAGAACGGGGGCGGCGTAGGCGGCATGATGGGAGTAAGCCAAGGGAGCGGCGTAAGCGGCGTGAGCGACAACTGGAGCGGCGTAAGCGGCATGGGCGACAACAGGGGCGGTGTGAGCGACAACTCCGGGATGTTCTTCGGTGATGATTTGACCTCCTGGGGCTACGGCGGAGATGGCGCTACCGTCGGGACCGACAATGGTGGTTTTGCTGCTGGGTCCTTGGAGGATTTTGGCGGATGGGGCGGCGATGAAACCGGCGTTGACGCAAGCCAAGGCGGCGACGAAAGCGACAAAGGCCTGTAAAAAAAATTGTGTAAAATTTTGGTAATCAAATTTTTTTGTTGTGGCTACTTACGAAGGAGTTCATTGTGTTGTTGGTTGGTCTTGTCGAGTTGTTCAACTGATGCCAGGACAATTGTTGTCGGTGCTTTTATACCATGGAGAAATTCCGTGAATTATGACCTTGCTAAGGCCGAACACCCAATTTCTTTATATTGGGAGTAGATGGGAATTACGCACGAGACTTTACACGCGATTGTTCAAGTCGAGGAAGTTTAACTTAAAACAAATCGTGCATGGTACCTACTTTCTAGATTTTGAATGATTGTAACATTTTTTTAGAGGCTTTTTACAAAAATTTTATTAACAAATTACTTTGTTTTTATGTAAATAGTTTAATGATTTAAGCAATCGCTAATTATTAATAATTTCAACATTCTAGGTAAATTTGTAATAATTGTAACATCATGCATATTGCATAAATTTTTATAAGTAAAAGGAAGAAACAATAGTTTTTAATAATTCTAAAAGATTTCTTGCCCCAAAAAGAAAATAAAGTTTTAAAACATTTACATCTACAATAGATAAAGAAATTAAAATATTATAAAAGCAACAAAATAAGTACCAATTAATTTGAAATTTAGTTTTTTATTGTAATTGGTTATTAATGAAGGTAATTTGGGTTCGCCTAATATTTTTTATACTAATTACTAAAGACTTTTTCTTTCCTAATTACTGAACAATATTTTCATGCGGCCTTTTCTGCTATTTGGCATGGCTAATGGTCCTGTTGTCTTGTCCCTTAAATTGGTCTGCTAAGTCATTGCCGGATACAGAACCTGTAGAACGATTACCCACGTTACAACAAAGCTACTGACCGAACATAGCAAGAGAAGGTCATTTGCTGCTACAATCAGATCGTTGTTGGTTCGATTCGCTATCGCTAAACCAGTTTCCCAAACGATATTAAATTAATTGTTCAAATAAGAACTGAGTTTGTCATGCAATAATAACAGTTAGTTATAATTCAATCAATTTTTAAAACACTGTTTTATTAAAATACCCAAATGGTCACAACTATGTAACCATTATTTAGAGCTCTTAGTTAGGTGACGTTCAAATGATTAATGAAAAGATATCGTAAATTCTTCGAAGAGTCGGTTCTCCTGAATTTGACTTGATTGAGAACATTTTCAAAAAAAAGAGCAAATTGATTGAAATTGTTTTCTATGGAATTCAAGTGCAGTTTGGTCTGCCATTGTCACGGTCACCCATGACTTGCAGGGTCACCTTGTAAGTCTGCTCAAAAGATTTTTTTTTAATTCCTCCAATTTTTCATTCTTAAAGTAAAGATTCGCCAATTTTTTTAAGAATTATGAACAACATTGATTTCCAAATTGGAAACTACTCGTCATTGACGTCCAGATTAAGCTATTAGTATCATAAAAGCTGTGAATTAAAGTGAAAAGTAAAATGCGTTGTATATTGATTTTTCGCCAATTAGCAGTTTGCATTTAGAAGCGGCACTTTTCTTTACCAGTAAATCAGAAAATTAAATAAGTTGCTCAGAAGTTTATTATTCAATTCAGGTTATTTAACACAATAGAATTACATTCAATAATAGTAATGACTGTAATAATTGTTGTAGTAGGGAGCAATCGAGTTGTACCCAGTGGGATAGTAATAAGGGTAGCTTCCTAATTCGTAACTCTTGTAGTAGGGGTAGGCCGCAGCATTGTATCTATATGCGTAAGGTAATGGGTGTTCAATGGCAGCAGGGATAGCTTTAGCTGCTACAACGGGAGCATCAACAATTCCTGTGGGATGGTAACCAGTGTAATAGTCGATGGTGCGTCCATAGGCTGGTGCGGTGTAGTCATGGCTATTGATAGTACCGGATGGGCCGTAAATGCTAACGTCTGGAGCCGCAACGGCAACAGCCACAATAGCGAAGAGTACGAATAGTTTCTGGAAATAAAACTTTTAAAACGATGAGTTAAAAAGGTAAAGATACTTACAGTCATGTCGAGTTATTTGATCAACTTCGAATGATCTGTGGTTGGCTTAACCAGCATTTATAGTAAAGTTACTTGATCGATTTTTGAGATTACGTGTTGTTAACATTAAAAAGATATTAGAGGAACCGGAAATAATTTACAAGTGATTTTAATAACAAACGTTTAATGATATTGGATAGAAGAAGTTCATTTTTTGTAAATTTTTCCAACACCCGACTGATCTAATATCTTTTTAATGCCTGTAACTAAAATCCGTATAAAAGACTGCGTAGCCAGCGAAGAACCATTCGAAGTTTATCGAACATCTCAACATGACTGTAAGTTCTTTCACACTTTTAACTAGAGATAAGTTATAATTTGTTTTCAGAAAGTATTTGTACTCTTATTTGCTTTGGTGGCTGTTGCCGTTGCGGCTCCAGACGTTAGCATTTACGGCCCATCCGGTACCATCAAAAGCCATGACTACACCGCACCAGTCTATGGACGCACCATCGATTATTACGCTGGTTACCATCCCACAGGAATTGTTGAAGCTCCTGTTGTAGAAGCTAAGGCTATCCCTGCTGCGATTGAACACCCATTACCTTACGCATATGGATACAATGCTGCGGCCTACCCCTACTACAAGAGTTACGAAGCAGGAAGCTACCCTTATTACTATCCCTATGCGCATAGGTCGGTTGCTCCCTACTACAACAATTATTACGGCCATTACTACTATTGAATGTGATTCTATATGTTAAACGACCTGATTGAAAAATAAAGTTTTGATGACACTTAATTTTTTAATATTTTAGTGGAACATGTCACAGCGGTAATCGAAAAATTATATAACAAGAAAAAGTCATGACAAGTTCTAACCATTTTTTTAAATAGTATTCAAATCTAAGTAGATTTTGATAATTTGTACTTATTTCAATTTTCAGACTAATGGTTGTGAACCAAAGTACTTTTTGAAAAATTGTATCTTTGCTTTAAGCTGAAAAAATAAAAATGATATTAGGAATTTACTGAGAAAATTATGGTACAGATGTTAATCCTTCACCATCTTCTCTCAAAATTTGAGTTTTATTTAAAGGAAACGAAAGTAAAGACTTAATGTAACAAAAATTGTAGAATTTAACTTCTAAAGTTGTTAAATATGCCTGGTCTTCTACCTTTAGAACTTGGAACCACGTAATCGTCTTAAGGCGGGACTTTGTAACCAATCCTTAAATAATTATCTAAATTATTAAAGGACAAACCCGATTTGTGTTCGAAGAGTTTTGTGACTTTGAGTTGACCGATTTTTTTTTTTTTTAATTAACGCTAACGACTTATGCAATAGGGAATGTTGTTCCTTTCCGATAATTTTTTCTATGTTAAAAATTAGTAGGGGTTTCTAATAATTACTATAACAACCAGATATGACGAGTCTTGGTGACTAACAAAATATGCATTAGGGCCACCTATCTAGTTGTCTACCTGATTACGTTCCTCGATTCCTTATGTCACTTAAACGACTTCTTAGCAGCTAAGAAAAACAATTAAAAAAAAAAATCAACTATGTTAGAATTTTTTATTGATAGCGCAATCGCCAAAATAACGACGACACCTCTGCCAACTATTCCTTACATAAAGAAATATGACACTGGTATAAAATGAATTCTTCAGTTTTAGGTCGTTTAAATAATTAAAGTATTATGTAAAGTATTCAGATATTTATTTTCAGATTCAGATTATTTAAAACAACAAAAAATTACATTCAATAGTAGTAATGGCCGTAGTAATTGTTGTAATAAGGAGCGATCGATCTATGTGCATAAGGATAATAGTGAGGGTAGCTTCCTGCTTCGTAACTCTTGAAGTAGGGGTAAGCCGCAGCGTCGTATCCATATGCGTAAGGATAGGGGTGTTCTATTGCAGCGGGAATCGCTTTAGCTTCTACAACAGGAGTTTCAACGACTCCCGTGGGATGATAACCAGCGTAATAATCGATGGTGCGTCCATAGGCTGGTGCGGTGTAGTCATGGCTTTTGATGGTACCGGATGGGCCGTAAATGCTAACGTCTGGAACCGCAACGGCAACAGCCACCAAAGCGAAAAGTACGAACAGTTTCTGGAAATAAAACATTTAAAACGAGTTAAAAGGGTGAAGAAACTTACAGTCATGTCGAGTTGTTTGATGAACTTTGAATGATTTGTTGCTGGCTTCGTGGTCTTTTATATTCACTTTTGTTGGTAGATTTAAATGATTCAAACATTAAAAAGATATTAGAAGCGCCGGATATCGGAAAAATTTAGTAATAAGTTTAACAGCAAGGACCAAAAAAAAGTATTGAACATACGATGTGAAAGCTCTTATGCAGGGTCTTAAAAGATATTGCTGATTTATCTCAAATGTTAAATATAAGTTGTAATAGAGAAAATATTTACATGAATATTTTAGCTGTCAACAATTTTTTTTAAATCATTTTTCTCACTCATAATTCTTTTATACTTGCTGTTAGAACTATTTTTTAATTTTTCCATTGTAGGTATATTCTTAATAACTTTTTAATGCTAAAAAGGTCTAATCTCGAATAACATCTCAAATAACATCATTATAAATGACCACAAAACCAATAACAAATCATTCGAAGTTCATCAAGCAACTCGACATGACTGTAAGTTTCTTTACCATTTTAACTCATCGTTTTAAAGGTTTTATTTCCAGAAACTGTTCGTACTCTTCGCTTTGGTGGCTGTTGCCGTTGCGGCTCCAGACGTTAGCATTTACGGCCCATCCGGTACTATCAAGAGCCATGACTACACCGCACCAGCTTATGGACGCACCATCGACTATTACACTGGTTACCATCCCACAGGAATTGTTGAAGCTCCCGTTGTAGAAGCTAAGGCTATCCCCGCTGCTATTGAACACCCATTACCTTACGCATATGGATACAATGCTGCGGCTTACCCCTACTACAAGAATTACGAAGCAGGAAGCTACCCTTATTACTATCCCTATGCGCATAGGTCGGTTGCTCCATACTACAACAATTATTACGGCCATTACTACTATTGAATAATATGATCTCATGTATTGTTTAATCTGAATTCAATAATAAATAAATCGCTGAATAACTTACTTAATGTTTCGATTATTTAAACCGATTTTTACTAATTGTAAGTATGACCTATTAACAATAATTATTGTCACAAAGATTGTTTGAGTATGTAATTTAATGACCTTAACCAAAACGTAATAGTTTTTCAAACAATAATTTTTGACACTCATAATTTGTATTTTTTGTCACATCTTTTGTAATCTATTTTTCGGTTCGTTTTACGTTCCTCGTTAAAGTTTTATGCTAAAATCAAAACCTTTTCATTGCTGGCAATCACGAAGAACTGTCAACTAACAGAAGGTGGTTAACTGAATTATCTTCGAAACAAACATCAACCTTCATCGACTTGTTAATTTTTTTATAACTAATTGATAATGACGATACGCTTACTTACTAAAACTTAAGCGTAAATCATACATAATGTATTTGCATCATCATTACATCATCTTTGTTCCGTTAGTTATTGTTAAAATCGACGAGTTTTTTTTTAACTAAAATACAATTGTTACGATCGATTCTTCAAGTGCATGTGCAATGAACTGAACAGAATGCACGTTCACAAACGAGGCACATAATATGGAGGAGGAAAAACTACAAGAACCTTGAAACAAAGTAAAATCAACTCAATTGGTCACAATCTCTATGTGCTCGCTATGTGCAATTTGATGCTTCATACAGGAGTATTAAGAACAAATTCTGCGCAAACAAAAATCAATCGATATTTTATAATCCTTAAGGACAATAATAAAAAATTGTTATCAGTTAAAGAGTGAAACTAGAATTTGGTTGTTACATAAAATTGAAAATGCAATAAATTGCAGAGAAGTACCAGTTGAGAAGTTTGGATTGTATAATCAAAATATATCCTCACTCTCTTATACGCGTATTTTTGTTCTATTGTTTTTAATTAAAAGCATTATTTTTATCGCTTAGAAATCTGTTCTTTATTCATATTTTAATTCTATTTAACGCTTCTTCAGTTTTTAGTTACAGTTTTTAAATAAATCACTTTGATTATTGCTTAGAAATTTATTGTTATTCAGTCAAATTTTATACACATCATCATTTCATACATTAATAATAATAATAATGGCCGTAGTAGTTGTTGTAGTAGGGGTAAGTGGACCTGTAACCATAGGAATAACTATAAGGGTATTCTACATGAGGAAGACTGCCGCTCTTGTAATAATAAGGATATGTTGAGGCTGCACGGGGAAAGTAGTACGGAAGGGGATACAGTGGGGTAGCAATAGCGTTAGTCGCAACAACAGGAGTTTTGGCGATTGCTGTAGGATGACCAGCATAATTGTAACCATAGTAGTCGTAACCGTAGCTGCGACCATAGATTGCAGTAGAGTATGGCAGAGGGCCATCACTTTTGGTAATACTGCCAGATGGACCGACAATGCTGACATCTGGAGCTGGAGCGCCGTGGGCAGCAGCCACCAAAGCGAAAAGTACCAAAAATTTCTACAAACAAATTTTTTTATAAAAATTAAAAGAATGGTGGAAAACTTACAGCCATGTCGAATTGTTTGACGAACTTCGAATGATTTGCAGTTAGGTTTTTTTTCGTTTTATAGATACTTTTACCATTAAAAACTCATCAACGGGACCAACATCAAAAAAGTAATTATTAAATGATGAGGGACCATCACGACACTTTTGCCATAAATATATTGGTTATTATAATGGCATATACCTAAGATCCATTTAAAAAAATTGTGGAATCTTTTGCAATGTTAAGTTTGCTAAGTTTATATTTTTCTTCAGTAATTTTTAATTACACTAAATTTTATTTTATTTTTCCTCATCTCAGTTTTTTTGCGAAAAAAGTTAAGGCAATAAAAAACATTTGTTTAATGCTCGACAATATTGTTTCGTTTATTTTTGTACGCTATATACAGTTTGCTTCACTATAAACATAATAATTTACCTAAAAAAGAAAAAATTAACAACAAGCCAGCCATTGTTTCAATCGACTAAGTAACCGCCGGATTTCTTCATAGAAAAAATTCCACCAATTACTGACCAACTCGTCCAAATTACCAGACAGATACAGCTGGGGCTGAATGAGCAACAACACCATGATGAGCCACAACAGCTGGAGCTGAATGAGCAATAACGCTGCGATGAGCCACAACAGGGGCAGCATGAGCAATCAAACCGGAATGAGCAACAACTCCATGATGAGCTACAGCAACTGGAGCTGGATGGGCAACGACAGACGCGGAATGAGAGACAACGGCAGGGGCAGCGTGGGCTACAGCTACTGGAGCGGCATGGGTTACAGCGACTGGGGCGGCGTGAGCCACAGCTACAGGGGCAGCGTGGGCAACAATTCCAGCAGCGCGGTGGGTAATAACGGAGGAAGAGTGGGAAACGGAGGAGCGAGCGGCGTGAGCTACGGCAACGGGAGCGGCGTGAGCTACAGCAACGGGAGCGGCGTGAGCGACGGCAACAGGAGCAGCGTGGGCGACGGCAACAGCGGGAGCTGGATGGCTAACAACTGAGGCGGAGTGGGAAACGGAGGCGGTGCGAGCGGCAACGACGGCGGGAGCGGCGTGAGCGACATAAGTGGAGTGGGCAACAGGGGCGGCGTAAGCGGCGTGAGCGATGGGAGCGGCGTAAGCGGCGTGGGCGACAACTGGAGCGGCGTACGAAGCTACAATAGGAGCGGAGTGGGCGACAACTCCGGAATGGTGTTCAGAGACAATGGAGCCTCCGGGGGCGACCGCGCTGATGGCGCTGCCGTCGTTTCCGATGACGGTGGTCCTGCTGCTGGGTCCTTGCAAGATGTTTCCGGCTGCAACGTGATGGGCATAGCCGATTCCGCTAGCTTGGGCGGTGGCCAAGGCGGCTACGAAGACTACCTATAATCATTTTCGGTTACTGAAGAAATTTCTGTTGGGGTTCATGACAACTTACGAAAGCGTGCATGGTGTTGTTGGTCGGTTAATTGTGAGCAACTGATGCAGATCCCTTGATCTCGGTCGAATTTATAGTTGACAACCTTGCCTCGAACTGTATTGAACACCTTAAAAGAGTTTCCGCTTATGTAAAATTCGCCGATATTTCGCTGCCTATGGGATTTTTTTTATGATAATTTATGCTGGTAATTAAGCTTTGATTGTTGACCGGGAAATAACAGCAAGTGTGACATTTACCAAACGTTTGTCGCGTCACTCCAAAAAGTTTGGTGACGGAGGTGCAGAGATTAATTGTTAAGAGAACAGTTGTTAATGAATTGGTCAAGAACAAGAAAAAAATTGTTTACATAAATCCAGCGCTGCTTTATTTTGGGATTTTCTCGTAAAATCTGTGCCACATCTTGTAATCTCGTTAAACTATCGCTCTGCCCGCCCTAACGGGGACAAATTGGTCTGGAGGGATGCAAGAGCGGTCTCGAAGGGTCACCGGAAAGTAATCAGGGCCGGAATATTTTTTAAATAAAACGGCACTTGGGTTTCAGGAAAAAATTGTTAAACTTCCTGCTTAAGTCACCGAACTGGCTCATTGTCTTCAGGTTATCGAAGGTTATTTTCGGTGATTCAAATTACACCGCAAACTTTAACGAATTCCATTAACAATTCACGAAAAAAAAACAGGAATACCAACCTCGCACAGCCGACAAATATTTGCGCTGCGAATAAACTCATCCGAGCTTTAATCAAGGGAAACTTTTTGACGCGACTAAAAAAACACCATGAAAATATGTTGAAATCGAACACGTGCGTTGATGGTTACCCGAAAAAGCTTGCATAAGCACGAGCTTTGGCAAAAGTTACAAAAACGCGGTTCGACAGTTCAACCGTAATAATCGCGAACGTCTTAGTAAGGGTTCGAGCTTTTTTCGTGTGCTAGCGTTTTTGTGTAGCACCGGTCTAGATATGCTAGGAAAAATTGATTAACTGATTAAGGCGAGGTTTGCGATTTTAGGTAGTCACGTATAGCTGCAGGAAAAGTCGCAGGGATGGCGGCAGGAATGCGGCACTCGTTTTAATGCGGAATTTTCCGGTCTCTGGATGCTCTCGCAACTAGCAGAGTCGTTAGGCTAATGGGGCGTTTGTTAGTCTTGCCGGAAACATCTCTATTTTTAACGTAATAATCATTTCGCGGGATTATTCAGTAATTTGACTTGCAGAAATTATCGCTGTACTTCGCCAATATAGACGCTCTGACTCCAGGAAAAGTTCGAGAACGGCTCTCGAACAAGAAAAAGGGAACGAGGCTAACGAAGTTCGACAATGGACTGATTCGACAAG
Source organism: Schizotus pectinicornis (assembly GCA_951805265.1). Taxonomy (NCBI): domain Eukaryota; kingdom Metazoa; phylum Arthropoda; class Insecta; order Coleoptera; family Pyrochroidae; genus Schizotus; species Schizotus pectinicornis. Next base: position 1,435,549 of record OX638204.1, on the reverse strand, counting down.
TTGCAATTATGAAAATCTCTTTTTTGTCCCCAGTATTTTATTTCTTTCTTTTCCATCTCTATTTTTCTGCTCTTTTATATCTCTTGTTTTTTTACTACTTTCTGGCACATCTTTATTGAGGTATTTCCTCACTTTGTTTTTAAGTTCTTGTACTTTTCGCTTTTGTTTTTTCTTCCATTTAATTTTGTTTCACTTGTTATCTTATGTTTTTTGCACCATAATCTACTTTATAAAATAGCTGTAGGTAATGGAAACAGTATTTGTTAAAAAAAAATTGGGAAGATAAGGGTTGGGTAATCCTGGAAAACTGAATAAATGAGAAAAACTATAGTTTCTTAGAAAAGATATATGCTTTATATTTATTTAGGTATATACAATTTTTTAAACTACCGCATAATCACAAAATTTGGCCTGATTACCACACAGCGAGAGGGGAAATGACTCCGGGCGCAGCCAAAGGTCCTGCGGCCGTGATGGTACCGGAAGGGCCCGCGATGATTGTCTCGCCCAATCCTGAGGCTACCAAGCCGGATCTCGCTACCACTGGGGCGGAAATTAGGCCGGAAGTGGCGATGACTCCGGGGGCGGAGAGAAGGGAAGGTGCGGCGACAACTGAGGGTGCGGAAAGAAGAGCAGGAGACGAAACTACGGTGCGGGAGGCGACAACGGCAGGAGCAACAGGAAGAGTTTGGGCGACCAAAGCTGGTTGTTGGTCGGTAATGACGCTACCGCCGGGAGCGACTGCCGAAATCGAGCTTCCATCGGGACCGACAAGAGTGGTGCGACTGCTGGGGCCTTGCAGGATTTGAGCGGCGGGGGCGATAATTCCGGCGTTCGCACTGGCGAAGGCAACCAAAAGGACTACAATCTGTAATAATTTTTAATTAATAAGAATCAATGGACTTTTTTTAAACACTTACTGCAGAACTCATTTTGTTTCAACTGATACACTTGTAAGGATCAACTGTTGTCAAGTCGATGGTTTGATGGGGCTTTATACCAAGTGGCTCTCCTTAAGAGACGAGTTAGCTTACGCAAGTTTTTTGAAGATTTCGTGAATGAAGTGCTAATTTTATTCTAATGAATTCGCAGTTTTTAATGTCGCGGTCTTTGTGTTGGTGAGTGCATGACTTAATATTAGCAAATCTTGCGAGGATAACGGAAATTTGTAAAAAATGGCTAAATCCTCGACAACTATTTTTTATTTTGTTGCTTCTTTTTTTTTATTTTTTTTTATTTTTGTTGTTTAGAATTTTTTCTTATATCACTGATCTACGCCATATAAAAGAAGGAAGAAAATAATCTGCTCCCTAGTAAGCAAATCCTAATTTTTTATTGTTGAAAACTTTATAGTTGCCACTGTTGTAGGCTCATAAATTATTTCTTATTACCATTCTTTACTTTTTCTCAAGCATTTTTGTCATTATTTTTTTTTTTCATCTTTACGTTTATCACTTCTTGTTTATTATCCTACTCTTGCAGTTCTCTCAATCGCTTTTCTTGCTAACTTATTCCTTTATTCGTAACTAACTTTACAGTACATTATGCTTCTTTAGCTTTTTAACGATATACAAGATCAGATCTCAATTTCATAATGACACGTTATTAGGTATGTTATTATCTTCGACTCATTGCACGTTCACATTCGAATTCTTTTTGGTTCAACAAATTAACTTTTGGATTGCGTTTCATTATCTTTCCCTATTTTTTATATTATTGCTAATGGCATAACTTTTTTATAGCTTTATGAATTTTTTTAAGAAACTTTTTATTAATATTTTTATTATTACGATCACGTAATACAATATTTATGCAAATTCTAGAAAACATCGAAATTGCTAAGAGCGAAAAGAAATCTGATCATAAAGCATTTCATGTTTTCTTTATATTAGAAAACAGAAAACAAAGAGTATATAAGTGAGATCGAGGAGAGAGACTCAAGAAAATATTAAAAGGTAGAAAAAAAGTAGAAAATTGTATTAGAGCAAAACGACCAGAAGTGAGAAATGTCTCAAAACAGTTTATAACAAAAAGAGAAGAAGTGAATTAAAGGAATTACTAGTATAACACAAAGACAAATGTATCTATGTGTCACATATAATTACAAATAAAGATTAGGAAAAATTGGTAATAGAAACGAAAATGTAGTTACTTAAAAACATATATGCTTTATTTATTTACAATTTTTCTAAATTATTGAAAATCACAACATTTGGTCAAACTACCACACAGCAAGTGGTGAAATGACTCCGGGGGCAGCCAAAGGTCCTGCGGCCGCGATGGTGCCAGAAGGTCCAGCGATGATCGTCTCGCCCAATCCCGAAGCTACCAATCCGGACCTTGCTACCAATGGAGCGGAGATCAGCCCGGAAGAAGCGATGATACCGGAAGAAGGAAGAAGAGAAGGAGCGGAAAGGATGGCAGGTGACGAAATAATGCTTCTAGAAGCGATAAGAGCGGGAGCAGCTTGAGCGATTAGAGCGGGTTGTTGGTCGATGATGACGCTACCGCCAGGAGCAGCGGCCGAAATCGAACTACCATCAGGACCGACAATAGTGGTGCGGCTGCTGGGGCCTTGCAGAATTTGAGCAGCAGGAGCGGCGATGATCCCGGCGTTCGCACTAGCGAAGGCAACCAAGAGAACTACGACCTGAAACAATAAGTTGGGGTTAAAAGCGAAAGAAAAAGTAACAAAAAGAACTTACTGCGGAATTCATTTTGTTTCGGACTGTTACACTTGAGCGGATCAACTGTTGCCAAATCGATGGTTTGATGGAGCTTTATACCAAGTCGAAGTCCTTAAAGACGATTTAGCTTACGCAAGTATTTTAGAGATTTCGTGAATTTAAGTGTTAATTTTATTCTGATGAATTAAATCTACCTACATCAGTCTTTGTGCGTGCGTCTGAATGAGTTCATAATTTTATGCGGAAATAGCAATTCAAGCGACTTCGAACATAATGGAAATTTATCTAGAAAAATCCTTGATATAATTAATAGCACATTTTCTTGATTTACGGTAATCTTCGATTAAATCGAGAAAAATGCGAAAGTAAGACAAGTTAATGCATAAAGATTAGATTCTAGTATATGATGAAAAAAGTAACTTTGCAACGATTACAGTTAAAATTAAAAAACTGAAAAAATTTGCATAGTTGTTTTCATGCAGGTGTAATACTAACGATAGTTTGGGGTCATCCCACTTTTGAGTTCAGCGCTACCGATTAATTTACTCGGGTGTTATTTTCTTCTCTTTGAGTTTGATTAATCCTTCACCTTCAATCCCTCTGCTATTTGAAAAATGTTGCAACAAACTAATTAAGCGGAGATTATTTATATCTTTGCACCTGTAACGTTGTAACGAAGACAATGGTTGTCGAAATTCGAAATAATCAAGCGTCAAGGCCGAATTCCGGCCGTTATAATTTTTTGTTTGTTGGATAATTTAGAGGAAAAAACTATGTGATCAAGTTTGCGTCGAGATTGCGCCATTTTCCGACGGACGCACCTTCCAGAACAATGTATGTTGCTCGTCCAAATGGGCGTTGGCAAGGCTAGTCGATGATATAAAATCAATTACTAGGTGCAATTGCTCAATTGATAAAATGCATCAAACGCGATGAACACCCTCGTAAGTACAGTGGAAACAAGAACATACGTGTTCGATGGCGATTGGGAATTTTAATAGTGCGTTTTCGACGACCTTGCCAACAGCCATTGAATTATTTATAAGCCGGCTCAAATAACCTGATTTTTTACCCACCAACACTACCTACTATACTCGACTAACTGGACTAGAACTCTCGATTAAGCCGCAACCAAAAAAACTAATTGCAAAAATTTTAACTATATCTTCAATTTGATTTCGGGTTTTATACAATTTTTTTCCTTTCTTTGCCAAAAGTGTTTAGTTTTCTTCGTTGGAGTCGTTGCGTGTAACGCCGACCTGCTGCCAGATTCTGCAGTTGATAGTCCCGCAGTTATCGCGGGTCCTTCAGGAACGGTACTGCGACCCGGAGTGGTGGCAGCGCCTCCGTTCGCTTTCGGTCCTTACGGGTTCTTCGGGTTCGCGCCTGCCGCTTCGCCACCAGCACCGGCACCCGCCGATCCGGACGCGGAATGGATCCCGGATTTGTCTGCGCGTTTGTACGATGACGGGTCCTACAAACCCCACATTTACGGACCCTAAACCGGAATAACGCCAAGTCACAATAAATAATTTGATTTCTTTCTTTTCTTGCTTTCCACCAGAATATTTTTCTTGCTTCCCTAGTTTTAACTTTTGTTCACATAATCGGTGATTACTTTCAGTCCTATTTTGATTAAAAATACGTATTGGAGGACTCACGAATGAAGGAATGAGAATGAAAATAAATAGGCGTTGACGCTATTGAACTCCGGTAAGTGGAGGCAACTCAAAATGCATTAAACAGTGATTTTGTGAGTTGCACGATTGTTCCATATTTAATTTTTGCCATAAAGATGATCGATAAGCTACATTAAAGCCATGTTCCTCTACATAAATTTAAGTTGAAGCTCATCGAACCTCGAAGCTCGCGCTAGTTATGGCGTCTGCTCCATATTTGAGCGTAACATCGGCCAAGTTCTTTCCCGCCCTACGTTAGACGGGCTTGTTCTTAAGTTGCAAACGGTTAGCAGGGGAATTGACCGAAGTGGTGCACCTACATAACTTTGAAGTAAAGATGGGTCTATAAAGCTTGAGGGTCAGGTCGGAGAAAGTGCCCTTTAAATCCCGAGCAGGCAAATATTAAACTCTTGTTGCAAGTCAAATTACTCTCTGCTGTTATTATTCGTTGGCTCATATGAACAAAGGCGGTTTCAAAGCTCTAATTTGCTCCGCGTCCCTGTTTCTTCTTTCAAAAGTACGACTTGTACAGGAAAACTACGGCCAGATTCGTGTTAAGCGGTTCGAAATCTACCAGATTAAGTCATAAAATCAATGTAAAAAATTTCAATATTTTTGACTTTTTTTTTCTACCCCAATCGATAGAAATTTGAAAAATTTCTAAAATTGACATCGTTGCATTCAGAGGTTGAAAGTGTTTGTTTTATTATGTAATCAACCTTCCTGAAGTCTAAATCTGTAATCAATTCGACGCTAAATAAATTGATTTTTAATAAAATTAGAGAAACCAGTAACTTTCCAACCAACTCTTGTAACTTTTGAACGGACAGACTTATATCAAATCCAGACACATCAAATTTCTCCGTTTCACAAAAGCTATCGAATGCTATATAAACGAAAATTGTAAGTCTAATATTAAAAAAGTTGAAATTCGCAATTTAGGTCGATTTTGACGAAAATTTTGAATTGAAACATTCCAATGGTCATATCTTAAAAAGTACGACTTGTACAGGAAAACTACGGCCGGATTTGTGTTAAGCGGTTCGAAATCTACCAGATTAAGTCATAAAATTGATGTAAAAAATTTCAATATTTTCGACTTTTTTTTTCAACCCCAATCGATAGAAGTCTGAAAAATTTCTAAAATCGACATCGTTGCACCCAAAGACTGAAAGTGTTTGTTTTCTTATGTAACTAACTTTTCTGAACTCTAAATCCGTAATCAATTCGACGCTAGATAAATTGATTTTTAATAAAATTAGAAAAACCAGTAATTTTCAATTTCTTGAAATATACCAATTCTTGTAACTTTTGAACGGACAGACTTATATCAAATCCAGACACATCAAATTTCTCCGTTTCACAAAAGCTATCGAATGCTATATGAACGAAAATTGTAAGTCTAATATTAAAGAAGTTGAAATTTGCAATTTAGGTCGATTTTGACGAAAATTTTGAATTGAAACATTTCAATGGTCATATCTTAAAAAGTACGACTTGTACAGGAAAACTACGGCCAGATTTGTGTTAAGCGGTTCGAAATCTACCAGATTAAGTCATAAAATCGATGTAAAAAATTTCAATATTTTCGGCTTTTTTGTTCTACCTCAATCGATAGAAATTTGAAAATTTTCTAAAATCGACATTGTTGCACCCAAAAGCTAAAAGTGTTCGTTTTCTTATGTAATCAACCTTCCTGAACTTTAAATCCGTAATCAATTCGACGCTAGATAAATTGATTTTTAATAAAATTAGAAAAACCAGTAACTTTTAATTTCTTGAAATATACCAACTCTTGTAACTTTTGAACGGACAGACTCATATCAAATCCACACACATCAAATTTCTCCGTTTCACAAAAGCTATCGAATGCTATCTGAACGAAAATTGTAAGTCTAATATTAAAGAAGTTGAAATTTGCAATTTAGGTCGATTTTGACAAAAATTTTAAATTGAAACATTCCAATGGTCATATCTTAAACGCAAACACAAGAAGTCGGATTATTAATCTGTGTTTTTTCTTTTGTATTTACGTTTTTTCTTCAGCGATCCAAGTCCAAGTTTCCAATTGTGAAAATAAACAACGGACAGCGATTGCGAAACCCTAGCGGCGAATTGGAATAGTTTGCAGATAGCGTATCGAGATTTCCTGCACATGTGTGCGTTATTGCGGAATTTAATTATCCCGCTGTCCGTAACAAAACACAATTAATAATTTAAGGAACTGTAGTAGTTGGGTGTGGACAAGGTTATCGCCAACTATAAATACCGAAATTATTCAATCCATAGATATCACTTTTTTAGCTCACGTCAAGCCATCAAAGTAATTACCATAATGAACTCCCTGGTAAGTGAACTTCAGCAATTACCCAAATTGCGAGTACTCTACGTCCAAGGTGACTGATTTCAGACCGTTGCCGTTTTCGCCGTTGTTCTGGCCGCCGCCAATGCCGGTTTCATCGCCGGACATTTGGGTCTCGGTGCCCCCGTCGATAGCGCTGCCGTCATTTCGGGACCTTCTGGTACCGTAGTGAGGTCCGGAGCCGTTCTGGCCCACGCCGCTCCCGTCCTCGCCCACCATGCCCCTCTCGCCTACGCCGCCCATGGAGCCATCGCCGGTCCTCTCGCTTACGCCGTCCCCGCCGGCCACGGACTCGAAGGACAATGGATCCCGGACATCAACGAGAAGTTGTACGATGACGGCTCCTACAAACCTCATGTTTATGGATTCTGAGCGACTTGACTGAATTAATACACGATTTGTTGAAAAATGCATTTTTAATTAATTTATTGACGAGGAAAGCGAAAGTGTTAGTTAGCGGAGAGTAACTCGACAATATCCTTTCTTGAAAATTTTAACAATTATGGAGGGTTGCAAAAAGTCAATGAGCTATCAAAAATTTTAATAAATGCGTAGGTAGATTTAAAAAAATTAATTGCTACATAAGCGGACGTAGCAACTAATCTTACCAATAAGATGAAACTAATCGCCACTAGGAACTCGAAATTGCAATAAAACTGCAAGTCGAAAAAAAATGTGAAACAGTATGGCGTATATGCAGGGTTTAAAATTTTTAATACTTGCCAAAATAAAATTTAAATAAATATAAGAAATAATAAGAATTAGAAAGACAAACTACAACAAAATTAAATATTACTTGGACCAAACGAGTTATTACTAAACACGTAGGTAAATATTATGGCATAGAAACCGTAACAAAATAAAGAAGATGTAATTAAAAATAACAAAAAATAATTTTAGTTTTTAAACGAATTAAATAGAATTAAAACAAATGGCCAGTAAAAAAAATCAAGACAGTTTTTTAAAACCTCGATTTTCAAAAATTATTGTTCATTATAATTAGCTTAACACCGTAATTATTCTTTCTTTCACTAATTCCTTTTTGGTTAATTAGTTGTCATTAAGATTTTCGATTGTTTCAATCTTAATTCGTTTTTGTTTTTAATTTTAACAGTTGAGGAGTGACATCACTTTGTCACGTCCACACTAACAAAACCATCGTATGTTACTTCAGAAAACAACTGACGAAAACGAGCCCCTTAATTAATTAACTGAAAAAATAATACTTTTTGAAAAAATTGGTACCGAAAAGTGTCTTCAAACTCGCATTAATAATAATTGTTTAAGGATCACTGGTAAACGTTCAATTTAAGGAAATGTGACAGGAAGCGCTCGATGATGAGAATACCATTGTATCTTTTATCGATACAATACAATTTTCACGCTAATGTCAGCGGTAGCCAAAATGTGTCGTGTTTCATAATTGTGCCTACACTTTGTAACTTTTTTTTTAAATTAATTAAATGTCTTTTTTTCTAACCCGTACTGAGAGGTCCCAAAAAATTGTTAAAATCTTCCTGCGCGCTTGGAGGAAGAGGAAATCCTTGTTACTCAATAGCAAAATTTTGTGTGACCCTCTTTGGACGATGAACAAGTGCAGATTGCGTTATTGCTGATAAATAATAAATCGTTATTCGGAAGATGCTCCAAAAAGATTTAGTATTCAGGTTGTTCCTTGACTCGACTTGCGTCAGTGCCGATACGCAACACCACCCATTACGCGTCGTGTACACGAAGAATGTTACTTACTTACCGGCCCCCCAATAAAAATAAAAGCGTTCTATAGGAACCGTTCTTCCGCCATAAATGGGTGTGGACAAGGTTATCGTCGCGTATAAATTCGAAAAATTTTCGATATCTGTATCACTTGTTCCAAGTCGTCTTGTCACAATGAACTCCTTGGTAAGTCTATTGTCGCCTTATTTAAAACTTTGGTTTCTAAATCGAGCTTCCACAGAGCGTCGCTGTCCTTCTCGTAGCCGTGGCTTGCGCCAACGCCGGCCTTTTGGGTGCCCCCGTTGATACCGCTGCCGTCATCTCCGGCCCATCTGGATCTGTTGTCAGGTCCGGAATTGCTGCTCCCTACGTCGCCCATCATGCCCCTCTCGCTTACGCCGCCCATGGATACGCCGCCGCTCCTCTCGCTTACGCCGCCCATGGATACGCTGCTCCTCTCGCTTACGCCGTCCCCGCCGGACACGGACTCGAAGGACAATGGATCCCTGACATCAACGAGAAATTGTACGATGACGGTTCCTACAAACCCCATGTTTACGGATTCTAGACGCTAGATGGATTTGCTGTGTACATTTTGCTGAAAATACGACAAAAAATGTGATCTGACAAAAAAAACTGAGAAATATAATTTATTTTGTCCAATTTTTGTTTCTTTGCCTTGAACCGTTTTGGTGACAACAGGAAGTTGGGCGTTTGGCATTGGGGCCGTACCCCTTCTCGATGGAAAAAAGCGGCGCGCCTAGCTATAAAGCCTCGATTTAGTCCAGTTGGCAATTACCATTGTCTTTATTTTTAAGTGGCTTCTTTCTTGGCGCTCCTACTACTTCTTTCGGCATACTCAGGCTTTTTGCTTCATTTTTGGTATTTCTGGATTTTCTAGTGTTGGAAACTTTCATCTTTGATATTTCTATAATTATTATTTTTAGTTTTGACAACTGTTTTCTTTACTCAATTCTCATAGTCTCTTTAGCTTGCATTTTCTGAAGCTATAGTCCTTAATTTCTATTAGTCTTCAGCCCCCTTCTCGGCACCCCTAAACCGTAACTACGATTTTAATTTTTTTAGTTGCATTCTTTTCTGTTTTGTAATATTTTTCTTTTCTTTCCTGCCACTACAGTTTCTTTCATTCTTTGCAAAGTTCAGTGACCAGAGATGTATGCCCTTTTCTGATTTTTCCAAAAACACTTTCAAACTTGTTGCTTATTCTTTATAACTTTTTCCTCCCCTTCCTATGCGAGTCCTAGAATATTTTTTCTATTCATTTATTTGCCAATTTTATTTCTTATACTTTATATTACTTTTTTCTTTTATCCTTTTTTCTTCTGTTTTTCCACTTCAATCCCTATTATTTTGATCCGATTATTGCGGTTATTGGCTTCGAATGCCAACCAGACTTATATAACCACCTCATGGATGAGTTCTTGGGTGGCTAATGAGTTTTCCGTCGATTAAGCAACAATTAAAAATATTTGTCTCCACCGATAACACTAATGAATTTCGTTTTTGTTGATTCAAAAACTGGTCCGATCGAACTTTAGAAATTATTGAAACATTCATTAAACCGTCAAAATCGCCGTTGAAAAAATTTAAAAAAATTCTTTTCTATTAAACCAGTCGAGCGACCACGTGTCCATTGACTATTAACACATCGTTAAATAACAAGAAAATTCTGTGTTATCTCATTCGCTGTCGGTCCAATTTGTGTCGTTTTCCAGCCGCGCTGCGATTGTGGAGAATGAAATATTTCCACAATCCAAGATGTGATTCCGGACCGGAATTACGTCACGTCCGAGAAGTGGTCTGTGAAATGCGCACGGAGGGCTCAAAATTCCGACTAACAAATTTAATTAATAAAGAAATTAATTGGGCGATTACACAACGGAATTATCGCATGTTTTCGGGAAGGCTATTTAAAAACGGCGCCAGTTTCGCCTGTTTTGATGAAATTTCCGGCGTGAAAAGGTTGATAATTAGCCGGAGGGGAGGGGATGGACAAAGGGGTTTTCCGACCCGGAAAATTGCTCTGCGGCCGCAAAAAGGGGGGCGGCCGTCCGTCGAAAAGACAACTTGATTGGGGGTTTCATGCGGTAGTGATAATAAATTCTAGTTGGAGTTGGCACGCGCACAGGAACTAATAAATTTGTTTACAATCCCGCGAAATTGTTTCAAAACGAGCCAGCGGGGGCAGCGAACGGAGATCGATAGAAAATAAAAATAAAGAATTTTGAGGGGATAAAAATAATCTAAGAAATGATAATGTTGGAGGAACCAAAAGAACCAGGAAATGCAAAAAGTGGTGAGCTAGTACACCCTAGAAAGTTTTTCTGAACATTATTACAAGGAGCAAAAATGTTGGGAAAAATTAAATCTTTAGAAAAAGGCAGGAATCATTGGAGATGAGTCATTTACTGTTAAATATTTTCTATTCCCAAGGGAAGGTTTAATCGATGTTGCCTTGCATTCAGAGGCTTATTGAGTAATCTTAGAGTTTTCAAAAAATGTCAATTGTTACGGTTGTGGGTTCGAGGCGTTTGCGGAACAAGAAACACAAGAATGTTAATCGCGCCTTATGTGCCGGCACAACTGTAACGAAAAATGCGTATCCACCACTCAGTCGCCTTGACATTTATTGTAACGCTATTGACTTTCCTTCTAATCCAGTTTTATCGGTATAATTCTCCATAAATTTTTCCCTAACCCAACCCAAAGTTCCAACAAAAAAGTATAATTTAAATAAGTTTTATTTCCAAGAACAGAGAAAGATTCGCATATTTACAGAAGAAGGGCGTTAATGGCCGTAGACATGGGGTTTGTAAGAGCCATCATCGTACAAGTGCTCGTTGATATCAGGAACCCATTGTCCTTCGAGTCCGTGACCTGCGGGCACCGCGAGACCGTGGTGTCCCAAGACTCCGGCGTGTCCCCAAAGTCCAGCGGGACCGACGAGACCGGCGTGTCCCCAAACTCCGGCGGGACTGACGAGACCGGCGTGTCCCCAAACTCCAGCTGGGCCAACAACACCAGCATGGCCGGCGATCCCGTGTCCAGCTACGATTCCAGAAGGTCCGGCGATGATGGCGCCGTTGCCCCAATGAGCACTGGCCGCGGCCACAGCCACCAAGAAAACTGCGATGCTCTATACAAAAAATAATAATAATAATGAAGATAGCAAAATTAATTGCTGTTGATTAGAGAACTTACCAAAGAGTTCATTGTTGCACTTGAACGATTGATACTGCAGAAAGGGGCTAGCAGTGCTTTTATAGCGCAATTGCAACCTTCCACGCCCTCTTGGTATTGAGCTGTTGCGAGTCGGGGGCGATTTTTAAATCGCCACCAGTTGTGGTGAAAGTAACAATTAATAATGCAAATTAGGAAAATATCACAAATTTATTATAACATTGCTACAGAATCAGTGATGGTAGAATCCGGGCTTGTAGGAACCATCGTCGTACAATTTTTCGGAATGGTCATGAACGTAGGTGCCTTCGAGTCCGGATCCGGATGGAACGAGTCCGTAAGGGCTGGCGCTCAGGGGCAGAGGGACGAGTTCGCCCCTGTACGACCCGTCATCGTACAATTTCTCAGTGTGATCATGAACGTAGGCACCTTCGAGTCCCGAACCTGATGGGACGAGTCCCACGGGGGACGCGCTCAACGGAATGGGTTGGAGTTCGGGCCTGTAAGATCCATCATCGTAGAGCTTTTCGAGGTTATCGGGCACGTATTGGCCCTCGAGACCGGAGCCGGCGGGAGCCACAAAACGAGCGACACCAAAGTGTCCGGGGTGGATAAGTCCGGCACTGGCAAAGGCCACGGCAGCGAAAGCTACGATGAAGCTCTGGAAAAATTTTATTATTTTTTTTTCGGATTTTTTAGAAATTTTAAAAACTTACATAGGTGTTCATGTTGTCGAATTAGTTGTTGACGGGTCGAGACCTGGACTAATTGTACCGAAAACATGCATTTACCATGGTTTTATAGTGAGATGTCAGCCTTGTACACGCCCGAAATTATTGTACAGGGGAATCAAGAACGCTCGGAGCCGGCGTTACGGGTTTCCTCAATTAAAAGCGAAATTCGGCCATTAGCATTTCGACTGGTTCGATTGCAACAATTGCCCTGAAATTGCGTGCAAATTCGCGGCCGTCAGTTTCTTAAATTATGACGTGAATTTTGGATCGAGTGTTGCTATAAAATTATGTAAATTGATCGGGTTCATTGTTCGGATCTGTCGAGCTTGCGGTTGAAAAGACGAAAGAGCAAGCGCTTAATCTAATTTATGGACGATTTATTAAATTTATTAATGTACTGGATAGAAAAAATGGGAGGGCCGGGGAAGACGCGGTCTGTTAAGTCGGATTCTCAAGGGCCGTTGCGTCCACAAATTGCTAAAGCCACGTAATTACGCAAATTTTAAAAACGGTTTCAAGCAAGATATTAAGTCCAAAGTTAGGCCAAATCTCGACGCCCTCGAGCGCCTGCCTAGTTAATAAAGACGGGCGCTTTCATGGTACATGATGAGAATTAAGAAAAGTGTTTGATAAGAAATGAATAAAGAAGTTACTATCTACTTGGACCAAAAATAGATAGAATTGGAAAAATTTTCAAATTTTTTAAAAGAAGAGAAGAAATCTGAAGACTTTTATAGAGTAAACTAGGGACAGGACGTAACTGTTAAGGGAGTGTGAAGAAGGAAAGTTTTCTACAACAAGTTTATAAAGAAGTAAACCAAATCAAGATTATGTGACCCAATTAATTCCAAATTGTAAATGTCATTGGTCACTGTGCCTCCTTGATGACTGTTAAGCATTTTTTAACAGCACGCTTCCAATGCCAAGAGTTTTTAAACAGCATAAAACGCAACCTTTCTAAAAATTTACATTATCCCAGCGCTACGCTGGAATTCCAAAACTCATTACAAACGCATTACCGCGATTGATTAAAAAAGTGGGTAGCAGTTTTTCAAATTACAAAAACTTATAAAGCCTAACACAATACCCAATAAACACTTTTGTGCAGTCGTTAATATCTCTTTATTCACATTCAACAAAATCACAATTATTAATAATAACAAATCAACAAGTCCCAACTATTCTCCTTTGTAAGATCCGTCATCGTAGAGACTTTCGATGTTATCAGCAACGTACTGGCCCTCGAGTCCATCGACAGGAACGGCGGCGAGTACCGCGGGCGCTGCGATAGGGCCAACAGGGCCGGTCAAAACGGCCGAAGCTGAAGGGCCGACCAGGTGACCGTCAGCGGACACGATACCGCCCGGTGCTACTGAAGAAATCACGCTACCATCAGGTCCCACTAGCGTGGACCTGCTGCTGGGACCCTGCAGAATTTCGACTGGAACAGCGGAAGCTGCCGCAGCGACTAGCAATAACGCAAAAATCTGCGGAAAACTCGGATTAGTTAGAAATAAATTTCGTAATAAGTTAGAGTTGATTGGCGCGTACCTTGGAACTCATTTTTGTAGATTCTTGGAGACTGACAATAAATGGAGCGACAAGTTTGCATTTTATACCGCCCAATAACCTTGCGGTAGCCGTGCCCAAGACTAGTGGATCAGGTGTCGTTTTCCGTTGGATAACTCAATTCGGACCTCAAATTAGCGACGTATTTAGTCGACTCGTCCGGGTTACGTCGTGCTATTTTACGCAAGGGTTGTTTCGGGGAATTTCCGGAATTCCATTCATTTAAATGCGGTTGTGTCAACGTCAAACGGCTTCATAGACGACGACGTCTGGATCCGGGGGTGCATGCACAACGTGTCGTTTCCAAAAATGCGCACAAGAAGCTCCGGCGCGTGTCGATGAATTTTGTTGGGCAAAAAATTTGTGGTTGCGGACCAAAGAATGGCTGAAATTGTTGCTGCATGTGGCAATAAGAATTTCAGATATTCCTGGTAATTGAAACTAATAAAAGCGCGTTTTGGACTACATATTTGCAACGCGCGGCCGGAATTAATTAATATCGGTCAGTTACGTCTCAATTAATTTGGAATTGCGATGCGAATCACTGTTTCTGGCTGGTTAATATTCCACCCTATGTCAATAATTAAAATAACCAACGGCAAAATACGTAGTTTAACGATGCAACGGGTATTGTTGAGCAATTTTTACTCGAGGCGCCACAAAAAACTGCAAAATTAACATTTCAGGAATTTTCAGGAATTTAAGAAAAATTCTAACAGTATTTTTTGCTGCTATTAATGTAGCGAATGGTAGAGGAGTTCTTTACGAGGAAAAAAAATTTTCAACCCTAACTTTCGCTTTTTTTCGAAAAGCTAATTAGGGGATGAGGTTCTCCGTGCACGGCCGGACTCGGTGGAAGAGGAAGGCGTTGGCGTTGTGAATTTTTCGCTGACGCTATTTTATACAGGAACTGGACGTGGAGAACAGAAGCAAGGTCGCCATCGCCGACAGGTTTTTGCACCAAGTCCACGCCCCGCGGACCTTGCTCTTGAAAATGCCTCCTCGGCCGGGAACTTTCACTCTTTTGCCAAGTTCACGGCTTCTATTTCGGCAACCGCCGAATTCTTCCAAGATTTATTGCCACAACGTTTTTTTCAAAATTTGATAAAAAGCATTACCCTAATCAAACTATTTTTATTTATTTTACCTCCTAATAATTATTAATTTATTTGCGAAATGCTCGATTTCGGTTGTCTTCGGGTTATTTATTATTTTTTTGTTGCAGCCCTGCCCGGAGTCGCACGAATTCCGGGAGGATCAGTGTTCGGCCTTCAACGGCGTCCCTTATCAGGGCGCCTTCTACGAGTGGTCGGCGCATTACCAGGATGCCGACCCCTGCGCCCTCACCTGTAAAGGAAAACCGATCAAAGTGGACAATGAGGCCGGATCGGATGACGACAATGCCCTCCTGGTGGTGGCAAAGCTTGCCGATAAAGTCCACGACGGAACCAGGTGCCGGCCGGGAAGTTTGGACATGTGCATCGACGGCAAGTGCCAGGTAAGCGATGAACTTCCGGCGGTGACAGCGGCCGACTTTGATGCATCACCAACAGACCCAATGAGGTCGATAAAGTAGAAACGTCAAACCGAGCGAAAATTCAATCGTCGCCCCGTGACTGCCAAAATTTTGAAACTCAAAAACGAAGGGTGGATCAATAATAAAAGGTGAAGCGGAATTGTGGCTTCTTTGGTCCTTTAGCCCCGTCAGGGTCCAGTTGAAATTGGCTGTCCGGTCGAGAGTTGGTCCAGTGACGCCTTTTGGGTGGGAAGTTTGGTTTTTTGTCGCGAAATAAATTTTCGCGTTGCTCTCGCACAATGCCGTGTAAATAACGAAGGGAAACACCGCGGCGTTTCCGTCAACAATTTACTTTAATTTATATGGCAACAGTGGG
Source organism: Schizotus pectinicornis (assembly GCA_951805265.1). Taxonomy (NCBI): domain Eukaryota; kingdom Metazoa; phylum Arthropoda; class Insecta; order Coleoptera; family Pyrochroidae; genus Schizotus; species Schizotus pectinicornis. The sequence goes on along the minus strand of OX638204.1, from coordinate 1,419,709 downwards.
CCAACGCTGCAAATAATGTTGCCTGTTTTTGCTTTATGTTTTTGTGCTTTGTGTAACGTAAAATATCTTTAGCCGTTGAGGTTGGTTTTTTTTTACGTGCAACCATTGGTAATAAAAGTATCGGTGATTCTTTTCATTCAAGTAGAGTCGTAAACCGAGCTTGTGAAAGCTCTAATTGGCCGCGCTTTCAGGTGGTATTGCTGAAAATCACGACTTCGTGTCGGTGCATCTCATGCATCCACAAAAGAGACGAATCGTTAAAGTTTGGTGGGTGAAGACAGAAAAGAGGTTCTCGGACTAAAAAAAATTCAGAAATTTTTGTAGTTCAAAGTCGGTGTGGAATGAACAAAACCGATGAATGGACCGAAATTGTCGAGCAACTTTTTTCAATGATCTGAAAATTTGAATTTTATTAACTCCATGCATATGTAGAAGGCTTTGTAAAAAAACACTTTTGTTTGCTTATGAAAAAACAAAATTGACATTTTCGATGCGACATTTGATATGGAAATATGGAACGATTTAAATTTTACTGATTACTCGCCTAAGGAGTTGTGGAATTTTTTGAAATGCCAAACAGTTGAGTAGAAAGAATGAAAACAAAGAAAATGCCTAGAACTGAAAATTAGATAATTTTTGGACAGACCTCGTACAAAAAATGAAAAAACGCTTATTTTTTGATTGGCGCAATTTTCCAAAGTGACGCGATTTTGTCAAACTTGAAATTGACATACTCGAGTAGGCGTAGCATTATTGCGATAATCTGATGAATTCGCAGACAGGGCGTGTGCCCTGACGATCAGGAAACGAGTTACAAATTTCGGATTTAGGCAAACCATAAACACTCGCATAAATGTATATTTTACCGTCGACATTTCGAAATGGCACCACCTAAAGAATGTCGGTGATAGAGAAATGGGATCTGCGTCTCGATATCTCCTAGGTACGAGCATGTAACCAGAGAGATCTTCCAGTAAGTACAATGACGTCGTCAAGTTCTTTACGAGTCTACGTGTGCGTCTCTAGTCCCGCCAGATAGCGTCGCTGGAGTATCCGTCGCGACGCCTCATCTGCCGGGATTTATCCCCTCGGTCGGGGGTTTGCGTCGAGATTGACGCGCGACTTCGCCTTGAAAAATGCCCTGATAAATGTGTAACTGCACAAATATTCCGTAAATCTGGCCGAGAGCCGACGAAGATACCGAACGCCGCCAACTCATTTGGGAGAAAGATTACACTTTCATCCTCGTGCATTCCTACGTCGCCGCCCCCGCCCAAATCCAGATTTGGTCAGAAACCGGGAGTGCCGCTACTTTCCGGATTCTCGTTGCTAATTGCAATTATGTGCGTCAAAGGTAATTACGTACATTTTTGCGCGAAGATATTAATTCGTACAATTAGGCCTTTGTTCTGATGTTCTTTTAATTAATTTCTCGTTTCGGAGAATGGGAAGAGGGAAGGGCGGAAGAAGAGGGTGGAATGACACAGTCGCGATACACTTCAAACCGCTCATTTATTCATCACTCCCGGGGCCGCAGAGGGCACAAACCCCCCAGCCGACTTTTCTTGAAGTACGTGCGAATTGGGGAGAGAGATTCCGATAGGGTCTATTAGATAAGCACGGAAATCTGCCGCAATCACGTCAGCATAAATAAACAACAAGCCGGGCGACCTACTTGACTTGTCGCATGACTCTTTCGCCGGCGCTGAAGAACGAGTTAGGGCCGAAATTGGCACTCCGCTTGGGAAAGGTCCGGAATCTAATTATGTAATTAGCGATTAACGCTTAAATTATTATTTTTTTTTTTATTTAAAAACTGGAGGGGAAACCTGGAAGGAGTAGCACTTATAAGAAAGAATTAATAAAAATTATTTAAATCAAAATGTGCGACAAATTTAGAAATCAACCGGTAACAAATGGCGAAGGCGCCGGGTGAATTCACGCGTTCAAACTACAACGTCAAAAGTTTCCGTTAAAATTACAGGTCACTGCTCGACCTGCCAATTAGAGTCACGTTCAAAGCGTTGCACTAAACAAATAAGTACAATTAATAAATAAAGGTCACGCAATCAAAACACCCCGCAATCAACTTTATCTTAATAACCCCTTCGTTTAGACTTTTTTTCTTTATTCCCCAAAAAAACTTACAACCAATTTTTTTCTTAGAGGGTGGGTTGCGACCTGAGGATCGGCTCCACGAGACAAGTAGACGCTTGCGGCGTCTGCGGCGGCGACGGCACCTCCTGTTCCAGACCCCTCTACCATTGGACCCTCACCTACATGTCTCTGTGTTCGGCAACTTGCGGCGGCGGTAAGAAAATTTTACATAATAAGTACTACAACGAATTTGTCGAGTGAGAAAATTATCGTTTCTCCAGCGACCCGAGAACGGGCTCGTTGCATAGAGCAAGAGTTTGTTCGTAATTCTCGAACTCTTGTTAGTTAACGAATACATTTCAAGTTGTTTCCGTGTTCGATTCCAGGCTACAAAATGTCACTTCCCTTGTGCCAGAACCGGGTGACAGGAGAGGAAGTCGAAGAGGGACTTTGCAACGACTCACAGAGACCAGACGCCACTCTGGTGCAGTGCAACACCCACAACTGCCCCCCCAAGTGAGTCCCTTAGTCACTCGAAAAACCAAAAAAGGCCACTAGTTTTTAATCTGGTGTCGCCAAAATCAAGAAGGTGGGCAACGCAGATGGCACCGAATATTTGACATTTCAGTCGTCGCAGCACTCTTCCTTGGCGAGCTTTGACAGTTTTGGAGGGATGTTTGGACGAGCTTTGAAAATCTGAACTTTTTTGGGGTGGTTTTTGGGGAAAAGCACTAGTTTTGGGCGATTCTGCTGAGCCTGCGCTGCTCTTAAGACATTTATCGTCGATGAAGCGGCGCTTCGGCGTTGTAAATTCCCCGTACTTACGTTGTACAATCGCGCCAACAAGTTCAAGTAGTTCGGCTTGTATCGAAGCGGTATAATTCCCAAAACTGGCAAACTTAAGCAACTAAGCCGCCATGCATGCTACACCCCCGGAACAAATAAAAACAAGCGTCGCTGTCTTAAATAATATCCCGCGCCATTAAACGTGAATTAGGCAACCCAATTTGCATATTTATGTAATATTTGCTGTAAATTAACCATACATCCCCGAGGAACGTGGCGCGACTACATTTTAAGACGGTTAACTTCTGAAACTTTCCAGACGTAAACACGGTTCGCTGCCGTAATGGCGGGTGCATTGTATATGGGTGTTATGATGAAATAGTGGAGCGCGATTTGTTACGTAAAGCGCCATAAGGGATGATGTAATGGGAAACTGCGTGACCGAGATATTAACCGGGAGTCTAATGGTCGATTTTTAGGTGGCACGCCGGAGATTGGGAACCCTGCTCGGTCAGTTGCGGGGGCGGCTCCAAAGTGCGACAAGTGCATTGCGTCGAAGAGGCCAACAACACCAAAATCAGGGTAAGTAGCAGATTTTTTAATAAATCAATTTTCCAACTTCCACAACAAGATTTTACGACCCAGGACGATTTTCCAACTACTGGTCCCGATAAAATTTTATCAGTTGTCCTTATCAACCGTTTTAACTCGACAATTAAAGAAAAATCGCAAAGACAACACCAACTTTGCAAAAACAACTCAATTACCTCATCGCCTTCCCCCGTAATTGCCGACTTAGTTGTGTAATTAATTTTTCGCCTATTTTGCAATTCCAACGGAACTCGTGGCTGTTTCCGATCCGCCATTAAGTAGCGTTTCGTCGTAATCTCGCATTACCATCGTCGTAGCCTTATAGCTCATAGCTCCGAACCCGTTTCCTGTTCAAACATTAAAGAAACTTAATTGCTTGTCGATGTTTTCCCCCAACGATACTATCGGGACCAATAAAATCGTCGTTCGCCCCGCGAAATCACCCCCAATAAGCAAATGAATGAAAAAATAGAAAACTTTTTCCGATTACGTTCCAGGTAAACGACCACAAGTGCACGGGACGGAAACCTTGGTTTCAAGAGGCCTGCAACCAATTCGACTGCCCCACATGGATCGCCTCCACTTGGTCGGGGGTAATTCCTGTGATTCTGGATAAAATTTCGATGTTAATGGGGGAAAATTCTTTCAGTGTTCGGTTTCTTGCGGTGAAGGCATCCAGGTTAGAGGGATCGAATGCAAGGATGACGGGGAGAAATCCGGCGGGCTTTGTCCGCCTAATTTAAAGCCGACAACAAGTAAACCTTGTTCTACGGGAATCCAATGCCCGAACCAGGTCGATTCCAGTGAGGAATTGTTGCCGGGATTGTACCATACTCAGCCGTTGGTTCAGCCGTATCCGCCGCCGCCTCCGGCTCATGCCGAAAGATTGGTAGGGGAGCAAGTGGTGCCGTCTGAAAGCACGTAAGTTTCTGTTGTTACGCTCAAGTCATTGGATTCGTACGGCTTTCGGTGTTAATTGTTAGTTATTGGATTTGGCACATACAACGGCCAAATCAGTCATTGATTGCCTAGAGAAGTTGACGATGTTTCGATAACGCACGTCAATGCGCCTGGTTTGCAGGAACTCTCGAGTACTCTGTGCAAAGACATTACACGCTTTAAGGCTGGCGGAAGGAGTTGAGTAGGTCAGTTTCCGCCCAGATTTTAAATTAGTTAGATCACCAAAAATATACAAAATTAGCGTCACAATGTCACATGGACGGCAGCCTAACAAACATTTGAAACCAAAAACAAAATTTTATAGCCCATTAACACTTAAATCGGGCGCTTTAGCAACATTTTCAAGTTTGGTAAACTCCTGGGAAATCCATCATAACATAAAAACTATTGCAGGTAATCAATTTCCGAGGATAGAAACTTGTTGCCAAATAAATTGCAAATAATTTAACGGCGGCCAAATATAAATAATCGCTTTATTTTAGACGTGCGATCAAACGCAATTTGATCAATTTGCAACACCTGGGTACAAATTATTACAAATTAAATTGAAAAAAATGAAATAACTTATTATTCTCTCATGTTTTTAATTTGTAACCGTACTAATTTTGAAGTTCTATGTTGAAAATTAACGCCGTTGTGACGGATTACGAAGCCGTGTTTTCGCCTACTTTTTCGCCTTCTTCCGCCAGACTTAAGGCGCGATGGGTGTAAATGGTTGCTGTTGGACGGTCAGAGTACCGAATTTGGAGGCCACTTGGTAGACCAGCGAAATGAGACATGATAACTAAAAAATTTAACAAAAATTCTAACATTTTTTAAACTTTGCTGTGTAATGTGTAACAAATCGAAACGGAACTATAAAATTTTGCAACTCGATTAAAGGTCGGCATCATTGTAAAAATTGGAAAAATTTAAATTAAGCGATATCTCGACGAGAAAAAATGTAGCATCGTTAATATTTTTGCTAGAAAGTTAGATAAAAAAATGTTTATTAATGATAATTAATTATTAAGCCTAATTCGTAAGTTCCTGCAAATTTCGCTGTTTATTTTGAATATCGTTATGAAAACTCTATCAAGTTTGCAACGATGTTACGATTTTTCTCCTCGAGATATCGCTTAATTTAAATTTTTCCGATTTTTACAATGATGCCAACCTTTAATCGAGTTGCAAAGTTTTATAGTTTCGTTTCGATTCGTTACACTTTACACGGCAAAGTTTAAAAAAGGTTGGAATTAATGTTAAATTTTTTACCTACTCACTGGCCTATGGGCACCTTTTTCCGAAAACTTAGTGAAATCTGAAAAATGATTTTCTAGGAACCATACGCGATAAAGATTTTTTTTTTGTTTGTTTTAAATAACTCGTTTTTATTGTCTTTTTCCATAAAATAAGAAGCCACTAAAATTCATTGATACAATAAATAATACATTAAAAGTTATAGTTTCAGTCCAATATTATTGCCATTAGTTATTCATGACCCAACTATACAAATGATAGCGTTGCGTATAATCGCAGTGGCGCACAAGTTTAACATTCGGCCGTAAAGCGAAGTATAAATGCCGAATGCCGATATAATCGTGAATTAGTAAAGATATGGGAGTCTAGAAATTCTGGGAATAAGGTGGGACATTAAACCGTCCGATGCCCGAGTTATACACTGTTGTTATCGCAACTTTTATTGAAATACCCTGGAAATGTCGCCGTTTGTTTTTTTCCGGATTGATTTATTTAATGAGTGGCGGCAGCATCGACATCGACATTTTGTTTGTGAAGTAGTTCCCTTTCGAAAGTGTCGCCTCTGTACAGAGCTGGGCGTTATGGCGGATGCGCCGGGCGATAAACACATAAATCGCGCCCTGTACCAGTCGCGCCAAGAAAAATCGTCTTGTAGATGCGATAAATTGTTAAATATTGACGAGAACACGTCGCGATAACCCGTTTAAAGTCTGGAGATTCTTCCTGTGGCGGCGAGCGTTGTTTCGGGATAATTTATGCCGTGTTGACAAAGCCCGGGAATCCGTTTAATGGGCCCGGCCAAATCCAAGAAATGCAATTAAATCCGGGGTTGAATCGAAACCGCCTCCCGGTACGCCGCCAACAAAGCGCCACCCCCCCCACATGTGTGTTGATGCCCGTAGAACGCAGATAACCCGATATTCACCGCAAATCCAACAATTTCGACCGGTTATCGACGTTGTACGTGCCATCGGTAGTTGCGCTTCCATCACTCACCCGAATCTCACTCATTTACGATAATTTCCAATTCCGCACCTCTGTGCGTCTCACTTTTATCAACTACCTACATGTCGATATCTGTGCCTTGTGTTTTCAGCAATTTCAGAGTGTTCTTTGCCTGCGGTTGGGTTTATGTGAGGTACTACTCCAATAAACACGTAAAATCTTTTAACACTATCCTCTCTTCTTTCTTACTCTCTATCGTGACTGCGAAACGATTTTTGAGTTGTGCACCCTTTTCTGATTTTTGTCTCTCGCTCCTTGGCCGTCAACGGCGCCGAAAGAGAACGAGGGCCAAAAGTCGGAACCGACACGAGTAAAATAGGTGATGACGAGCTTGTTAATTGAGCACCGGCTGTTGTCGAGCACAATCTCACTTTATCCAAGATTTAAATGCTTCGTAAAAACGTTGATTTTCGCTCACACTCCATTGCCATTCCGACACGTTTTCTTCTGTTTATGTCGCGAGCCAAGACCCAACACAAAGTAGAGCGCCGCAGAACCTCCTGGTCACTTTGTTGCCATCACTACTTTTTCGTGTTAAGGACCTCAAATTCGAAACTGGGGCGCCCTATTTCTGCAAACAAATGTTGGCTGGAGTCCAGTCTTGAAGTGGGGCTCGAGATTACGCTGCAATCACGGAAACGGAAGCGTTAAAAAATCCGTGTCGATTTTATTGGGTGCTGACGAAAGGGATGCTGTTAACATCTTGCGACTTATTGTTGATCGGAACGGAAACGTGTCAGTAATAGCGGATGCGTTAATGATTTTCTGCCTGCCATCGGCTGCTATTGAGAAAATTTAGGGGATGCTGATGAGGGTCGGGCAACTTTAATTCTTTATCGGGAAATTCGCTAAAGTTCGATTTCTATTCAAAAATTAATTGAACTAGTCTTGTGGCCGGCCAGATTTTTAACTGACGCGTAAAATTCATCGAAATATTGAATGTCGACAGGGGGGCTACCCACCCCCGCCAACTGGGGTTGGGTTGTTTTAATTTCGTTCGTACAAATAATGCAGATTTCCGTTTGGCATTGATAAATATTCATGTTCGGGATCCATTAATTATGAAGATGATACGTTTCCGTAATTGGGTGTAATCTGACGCCGTAATGGATTTAGCATGTACCATTTGAATCATTCACAACCAATTCTTCGATCTTTTACTAACTCACACAAAGCATAAACAGACGTTGCGGCCCAATAGGTAGGTACTGCTCTGGCATGGCAAGTGCATTTTTCGTATAGTAGAGTGCAGAGCGACCTCGATCACGCCTGAAGGCGCCCCAAAAAAATTGCTGATTTATTAAAAATAAAATATTTTTTTAAATTTTCTTCAACTTTTTCTACTTTCGAATTCTGACCACTTCTAATTTTTACGCATTAAAAATCAACAATTTTTTTGCGCCGCAACTACCCTTGAAATGTTTGGAGACCGCAAGCACTCCGCTATTACTCCCTCTCGCCCCCCTATTGATCCTTTGAATTGTTTGCAGGTTCATCCCGGACGAGTGGGGTCCTTGCAGCGTGAGTTGCGGGGAGGGAGTCCGTAAGCGCCAGGTCCATTGCAAGATCTTCCTGGAATTCTCCCGGACCATCGCCAAACTGCCCGATAAGCAGTGCAGCGGTCCCAAACCTTTAGAAACTGAAAAATGCTTCATGGAGCCTTGCTCGTCCGAACGCATCGGCGTCGACATCAAAGACGACCCCTACCGGAGCGACATCAAAGTAGCCGGGGGATTCCCCGGCAAATCCTACTCCTGGCAAGAACAAGGCTACACCCATTGCAGCGCTACCTGTTTGGGGGGCGTTCAAGAGTTGATCGTGAACTGCGTCAGAGACGACACCCAAAAAGTTACGTCGCCTTACCTGTGTCCCATCGAGTTGAAACCGGAGATTTTGATGAAAACCTGCAACGACCACCCTTGTCCGCCTCGGTGGAACTATTCCGAGTTCTCGACGTGCTCGCAAAATTGCGGAATTGGCATTCAAACGAGAGAAGTTAATTGTATTCATGAAGTCACTCAAGGTGGCGGCAACACCGTCATAGTTCCTAATAACATGTGCCCGCAACCGCCCCCGCCCGACCGTCAATATTGCAACGTTCTCGATTGCCCCGTGAAATGGAAACTTTCGGAATGGTCGAGGTGCAGCAAAACTTGCGGGGGCGGCGAGAAAACCCGCAAAGTCGAATGTAAGCAAGTTATGGCCCAAAATCACACCGTCGACAGACCAATGAGCATGTGTCCGTCACCTCGACCACCTGACCGCAAACCTTGCAACACTAAAAGTTGCATGATAGAAAGCGACAAACCTCACATTGACGTCAGCAACAGCAGTTTCATCCAACACGACTTCAAGAAGAAGAAGATTCCGTTAAAGGTCGGAGGAGCGGCAACGGTTTTCATCGGGACCACTGTCAAAATCAAGTGTCCCGTAAAAAGGTGAGTTTGCAAAACTTCCGACAATGAACCCCAACTTTTTGTTGTTGCAGATTTAACCGGTCGAAAATTCAGTGGGTTAAAGACAAGAACGTCTTGCCCAAGTCGAAAAAGTACAAAACCTCCAAGAAGGGAGCGTTGAGAGTTCAGAATTTGACTCTGCGCGACAGCGGTTTGTACTCTTGCATTGCCGGTCGATCGACGGCCAGCATCCAGATTTCGGTCAGGCCTCGACCAGGGGAATTTCCCACGTCCGAAGAGATCCAGAGACAAGGCTACAAAACGGATCGAGTCGACTTGATTTCAGACGTTCACGTGGCCAGGGAGGACGCCAATCCGATCTTCAGCAGCGACGACCATTCCCACGAACAAAGACCAGACGTCGTGAGGAAAAAACCGACGTCTAGGACGAGACTCTTCACCCCAACTCTGCCTTCGCTGAGGCTGGACGTCAACAGCAACAGCCTGAACGCTTGGCCGCCCCAAAGCACCACCCTGCACGGGGACAGCGTGCAAGTAAGTCTCTACTCGAACCGAATTCTACAACTTGAGAGTTCGAAATTTTAACCATTAAAGTCCTGTAAGCTCATTTAACTAACACCAGATCGAGGTGGATCCACAAGGTCGGTACCGACCAAAAAATAAACAAAGAAAATTACGAAGAAGGATTGAATCGATAAAATCAAGTTAGGTCAAATGGGGTGGGAGGACTCAACATATCTCGAAAATAGACCCCTTTTTTCTTCCCCTCTAATTTTATTAAACTCCCCCATTAACAACACGCCCAATTGTCTTTTGTGCTGCAAGGATAAGCTGGCGCCTTCTCACTTGCCGGCGAGCTCTTCGGCGTCGCTGAAACCCCCTGTACACGGGAACTCGGCAAGTTCGGCGGGGCGAATCATGCCCCATTTCCAAAGACTATTATCTAATCTACAGGTGAGGGTGTACCGCGTCGTTGTCTTTTGGGATCTTTGCACATCCAAACTTTGAACATCATAACCAATCTAAACCATCAAAGTTTCGGTGTTGGGTGTTTTTTTTCCCTTCAGTTAACAGCATGACGAAAGCACAGGGCTCCCACTTAAAATTTGCAAAAAATTTCGAAATTTCTTCAAACTTTGGTAGGAGGCCTGCCCCATTATCATTGTATGTACCAACCCGAAAGTTGTTACCAACTCGTTCTAATTTTAAATATTCACCCTCAAATGCCACACAATGTCTGTCTGCACTACCACCTCTAGGTAAACAAACCCACACACACTTATTACTTTGGGTCAAAAGAGCACGTTACGAAACTGGTTCTTTCGGCCGAAATTTTGACTGCATGGCTGTCGCGTTTCGATTTTTTTAGCTTATTAGCGACAATTTTCGAGTTCTTTGATTAACTTCTTTATTAATGAAAATCGCAGCAATTGTGGCCGTTCCAGACGTTCAGCAATTCGCGAGGTCACCGCATGGTGGCGTTCCCCGACGACATTCATTCCAACACCGAAGATCCGTTCACGACGACATCTGGCGACGATTTTGGAACCGTCGTGGTTCTTGGTAAGGGAACCCCCGACAATCTCAAATTCGAATGGGTTTTCTCGGATTGGTCGAAATGTTCGGAGCCTTGCGGCGGTAACGGCTTCCAAATGAGGACGGCGCGTTGTATAGTTAGATTGCACAACACGACGCAAGGCGTCGATAATAACTTGTGTGACGACGCCGGCTTAACAACGCCAGAAATGGAAAGGAAGTGCGGCCTCAAAGAATGCCCGACTTGGCAAGTCTCCGAATGGAGTCCCTGCAACAAGTCGAAATGCTTCAATTGGCACACAGGTTCTCGGGAAGTAACCGAAAGTTTTTTGTTGCTAATTTTGGAAATTTCAGCTATGCAAAGACGCGCTGTCAAGTGTCAAATCGACAATAACGTAACTGTGGCGGATTCGAAATGCGACCAGAGCGAAAAGCCGACGCATCGACAGGAGTGCGTCAATGAGAAGTGCGTCGGGAAATGGAAGGTTGGCGCCTGGTCGGAGGTTAGTTGTTGAATTGTTTTTTAAACGGGCACTAAGGGTGAGTTTCAGTGCGCCGCCGCCTGCGATGTGCAAGGAGTCAAGTACAGAATTCTCCAGTGCGTTTGGTACGGAACGAAGAAACCTGCGGGAACTGCGTGCAAGGACCTGCCGAGACCCCCCGTGATGAAATCCTGCAAAGGACCAGCCTGCTCGACCACAATCGGTACGAATCTCAACCTCTTCATCAATATGCTTCTACAAGTTTTTCTTTCTCTACTTATTTTTATCTCAATCCTTCCACGTCCCCATCACTTTAATCCTTTTTGATTCGTTTTTTTTCTTAATTGATATTATTGAAAAAAAATTGTTGTTTTGGCAGAGTCTGAGTGCAAGGACCACTCGATGTTCTGCCCCAACGTGAAGACCATGAACATGTGCAAGGTGATGAGGTACCAGCAGCAGTGCTGCCAGACCTGCACCGCCGGCTAGAGCCTTTAAACGGAACCAAAAGAAATGGATCAAGTTCCCAACACATTCGTTGTTATGATCGAGACTCAGTGTTGACAAAGCGACTGAAGTGACTGATAACCACCTCCAACGTGCTGTAAAGTGCTGCACCTTAGCAATAGTAGAATTAATTGACGCATAACTCTCAGCTTCCGGCTGATCCGCAAAACGTCGCGACCATTCCGGAAGTGACGCGGTCGCTTTTCGAGTGGACGCGATGAGTTCAAGACTGATGTTTTTTTTTCCTTTTTTATTATTGATTTGTTGGATGTTAGTTATTGTGGGTTCCATGACATTCCTATAGTACCGGTATTAAATTTTAGGAGAATTGTTTTATGTACCAGTTAGTACTGAGATGAGAAGTTCTTGGTCGAGTTTTTTGCAATAAGTAACATTCCATATCCTGACTAGTCCAGAAACCAGGAACGGGAACTTTGACGATTTTTGGAGTTACCAAGGTTTTCGTTTTGTTTGATGGTTCTTCGTCGATTTCGTTCAGTATTTTCATTAGGTTTAACACGTTGCTGATGTAAATAATATTGTTTAGCGGTGACCAATAGAATTACGCAAAATTTTAGTCAATTATATCGGTCACGGCCTTGTACATAACGCTAAGGTATTTATTTCTAAGGTTGTTTAGTAATTTTGTACTTGTTTTAGCCTAAGTACCATGTTTTTAGCCTTAAGAATATTTAAATGTTTCCTCCCTTTGAATTTTTGGCCGGTCCGGGGAATCCTAGAGCTTCGATGTAAAAATGAACATAAGGAAGGTGTAAAATTGTAAAAAGGAGATAAACGAATTATTTAATTATTGATAAAGTAATAGTCAAATATTGTTAACGATTGCCTAAGAGTATATTATACAGCTTACGTTACACAATGTTATTACTATCATCATGATACATGTAGTATTATTATAAGATAATATTGTCAATAAGAGGCGATTGGAGTCGATAACGAAATGGGTTTCTGCTAATGTTGTTCAGATTGTATATTACTTACCCACCTTCCACTATAATAGCCCAAGACTTATTTCGTTAAGTGGAGGAATTCTGCTATTTGTTATCTATTCTGGAGTAATAAGCCAACTAGTAATCTTTGGTAATATGTTTAAGTGTATCGGATTTCCATTAATTTTTAAGGTTATAGCTGATAGTAACGAAATTACTTATCATGTTGTGTTTAAATTATAAAAATGTTTATTTTAAATAAATCATAAATACATTTTGATTCTTCCATCAAAAACTCCTATAACGCCCCACGCAGTCTCGAGACTGATTGAAGGGTGCACGTCAAACTGCCCCTGCCTAATTAATTAATGGTAGAACTATTTGTGAACACGTTTGCAGCCAAGCTGTTCGAATAGTTCTCGTTTGGTACTTGACCATTCAGGAAACTCTAAGAACAAAACGAAACGTCGTTATAAGCAATCATCTGAATGAATGTTGCGATAAGGTCAAACCAATTTTCCGAGGTCAAGCAGCTTTGTTTCCTTTTTAATGTTACGTTTTGTTTCATCTTTTACTGCATAAGTGGACATCCTCTCTTCAAGTACCTCCAACCTAATCAAGCTTAACAACTAAAAATATCTTGTTTTATCAACGCAAACATTGTCAAGATTACAAATAAACTAGTTAATAAACAGAGTCTATTCAAGTCATGGAGGAGTGTGCGGTGCTTGAACCGGGGCTATCGATCAAGCCTCGAGTGAATCCCGGAGAAGTTGAGAAAATTTTGAATAAAACTTTCGGCTTGAATTGTTTGAGTTCGAAGCAACTTAACGGTTACGACGATAATAATTACCATGTTAAAGTGGCTAGTCAGTACGATAACGCCTTTATTGACAAAATTTGTGAAGATGGTTACACTTTGAAAATTGTTAATTTGTTGGATTCGAAGAAACCGCAAATTGTCGAAGCCCAAAACCGGCTTCTTTTGCATTTGGGTAAGTTTTTGCAATTTGAGAAGAAAGCACCACTCCTTCAGTTGCAGGGGGAAGAGGAATTTGTTGCCCGAAACCTGTCATGACCAAAAACGGAGAGTTCTACGTCGCCTCTTCTTTTGATAGCGGAAAACACGTAGTGAGACTTTTGGAGTTTATTAGTGGCTCTATCCTCTACCAAATAACTCCTTCGTTTAATCTATTTTACCAAGCAGGAGAGTACGTAGCTAAGTTGGACGAAGCATTAAAGGTAGATACTTATTACTCTCTAGTAAGGATTAAGAAACTTTTTATTTTTCTAGGACTTTCACCATTCCGCTTACGACACTTACACAAGTCTTTGGTTGTTAGAATCGGTTCCAAAACTCTCTGAATTCTTGTACGCTGTGGAAAATGATGGTAGAAAAAGAATGGTGGCGCAAATAGTTGACCAGTTTACTAAGAAAGTTCTACCTGTTAGTCAAAATTTGGAAAGAGGCATGATTCACGGCGATTTTAACGAACAAAACATTTTGGTAGAACAGCGAAACGGCGAGTGGTTCATTAAGGGCATTTTGGATTTTGGTGACAGTCAATTTTCTTGTTATTTGTACGAACTTGCAATAGCTATGACGTATATGATGCTTCAAGGAAAAAGCATTGATGTTGGAGGACACTTTTTGGCCGGCTACTCGTCGGTAAGAAAGCTGCCAGCTGAAGAATACGCGTTGTTGAAGGTGGGTGACCAATTTGTTTCAAAACTAAGGAATAAATTTGGTTAATGTAACTTAGGTGTGTATAGCGGCCCGCCTGTGCCAATCGCTGGTGATGGGGGCTTACTCGAGTTTGCAGGACCCCAATAACTCGTATATACTTGTAACAGCGAAGCCAGGTTGGAGTTTGTTGGAACAACTATGGCCACAACCGGAAGCGCTATTGATAGAACAGTGGAGAAGTGTTGCTCAAAAAACATAATTTAATAATAATGTTCGTTAATGTTCTGTATTCACATCAATTAATAAATAATGGTTTAATCTCAAAGTGAACAAATTGAAAAATAGAAAGAAGCCGTTTTCGAATTCAGGAACCACCAAAGTAGTGTATTGTTAGTTGCCTATTAATTATTACATCTCGTTGCTATGGTTACCTACTCTATTTATTTACATCTGTCAAACAAACGTCAGATTAACGTGTTTAGGTTGTTGGAGAATGGAAGAAAATGACTTTGGAAATTACAACCGATAAACTCGCTTACAAATGCTTATTCACGTTAAAAGCGAAACAACGAGATGGGTAATGCAAAAATTAACGATTTTCCAACGTAACCTCAAATTTTAGGCAAGTGCTCAACATCCACCGCTCCGACAAGACTTTGCTGAAAACCCGCTTTATTCACGCTACCTTTAGCCATGATGGCCAAACGTTAGTTGTAGCAGACAATAATGGAAATATTTTTGCTATCGACTTTGCTGTAAGCAAATTTTGGAACGTTTTGGCAACCATTGAATCATGCACCGTGCTCAAGTTTTCTACGTACAAAGACTGTGACATTTTAGTAGGAAACTCTAATGGTTTAGTTTCGATAATAAACATAGAAACAGGGTGTGTTAGCGGTCAACTGATTGGCCACCGACTTCCCGTAATTTCTGTTTCTTTTCACCAAAAGCTTTTAAGTTTGACTTCTTCAAAAGAGGAAGCGATTATTTGGGACTTGACAACGGACAGTAAAGCACATGTTTTACGTCTCAACAAGAATTGCGGCCTTAGACAAGTATTTGGTACTATTTTTGCCAGATTTGGGCTTTAATTGTTGATTTTAGGTCGTTTTTATGCCCGTTACTGGAAACATTTTAGCTTGTTTTGACGACGACGTTATTCAAGTTTGGAAATACGGGACTTTCGATGACGTTACACTTTTACAACCCCAACTATGGAATGGTCATTCAATCAAAAACGCAGTTTTTGGGCTGTAAGTTCTGCTGTTTTCTTAAGTTTTTTTTAATAATGTTTTGAGATTTAAGGAACGGCCAAACAATGGTTCTAGCTTTACACCCTGCACACTTGGCATTGTTTTTCTTAAACAATTGGAAATTGTCACGATTAATAACCCTCCCCGAGCAGGTGCAAACGATTAAACATGCAGAATTTATTCCGAATTTAGTTGATGGAGGTTGCAATAACACTTTGGCGCTACTATCGGGCCAAGGCACTATTTATTTTTATAATATCGAGCAAAACGTGGTTCTAAGCGAATTAGCGTCGTGCTGCGCATTGGTTCGGTACCACTGCTCCTCCAAAGGAAATTATATTGCTTGTGTTTTGTCTTCCGGTGACGTAACTGTTTACGATTATATCCAATATGTCGTCAGTGCTGAGGAAAAAACAGTTGAAAAGGCCCACATGGTCGGGAGAAAAGTAAAGTTAAAAAGCTGCTTGAAAAAAATTTCCACAGTTAAGGAAGAGGTTCGTTAATTTTGCACCAAAATTTAACAAATATTTACGTTATGGATAATGGAGCTTTTGTTGTGGTCAGATCAGAGACATTTTGGATTTGGAAAAGTTGCGGTTAATTCTGAGGGAATTCGGGGAATTCCCGGACGTGTACCGGACGAAAATCTGGGAACAACTGCTGGATTTACCCAACAACCGCCACAGTTACAACTCAATCATCAACCACCGCCTCATCCTATCGTTCAAGGACCTCCACCTAAAGTACGGCTTGGAAAACAAAAGAAACGCGAAAAATTTGAGGCGACTTCTCGACAATCTGGTCACGTGGTCTCCCTTTTTCGCCCACGTTCCCTTTTTACCAGTTTTCGTGTTTCCTTTCGTCAAAGTCTTCCACAACAATCCCCTCGTTTGTTTCGAGGCTGTCTGCACGGTGATCGGTAAAGTAGAAACCTGTATTGTAAAAAATTTCTAAATTTTGGTCTTTCTTCAGTAAATTGGTGTCAGTTTTGGTTCGAATATTTTCCGTTGCCACCTATAAATATTTTGGCGATAATCGAAAACGTTTTAATGGAACACGATCCGGAATTACTCTATCATTTAGCTAGAAACAATGCAGTTTCAAAACTGTACGCTTGGCCACTTTTGGAAACTTTATTTTCGGAGGTTTTAACGGCACCGCAATGGAAAACTTTTTGGGACCACGTATTGACTAACGAGCCGGCATTTCTGCTTTGCGCCGTCGTTGCTTATAATATTATCCAAAGAGTCGCCCTGTTGGGTTTGGAGGATGAGAAACGGTTTGTGTCTTTTTACCAAACCCATCATCCGGTCGATGTTAAAAAGTTATTGGCCAAAACTTACTTTGTTATGAACAATACTAGCGACGAAAACCACCCTAGGCAGTTTTTGAGTTCGTTTCAAAAATTGAGGTTGGGGGAATACCCCGAATTTTGTGCATACCCTAAAGCCGTAGTAGATTACCGAGTAAAGAAAAACGACGCGATTGAGGGACAATTGCAAGAAATGGAGGAAGAAGAAGGAGATTTGATCAGTCGTAGAATTGCAAATTTGAAAAAACTGGATAATTTTGAAACTACTCACGAGGAGAGGCAGCGAATTTTTGGCAAGTTTCCCTAATTTTCGTTAATTTTTATTATCGCATCGCCTTTATTACGGGTACGTAATTTTTAAATTGCAGAAATGGAAAGGGTAGTCAAGCAACAAGTGATTGAAGAACAGCACCTGATCGAGCAAAACCGACAGCGACTGTCTCAATTAAAAGACAAACTTCTGGACGAAGAGGAGCAAATTTTGAAACTTTCCCGGAATCTAACTGAAAAAAATAAATTGATGAATCGCGGAAAACTTTTAAAGTCCTTGATCGACGACATTACTGTGAACAAAAGAGTTGAAGAAAACAAAAGTAAAAAAGCAGAAGATTTATTATTGCTTCATTACTCAGAACTTCTAAGGCATAAATATACTATCGAAAGATTGTTTGAAGAAAAAACAGGGAGTAGAACAAATTTCAAACCAATGGTACAGCAGCACCAGCAGGAACTAGCGGAGGAAATTGCGCAGGTTACAAAGTTTTAGTAAGATTGGAGTAAAATAAACATCTTGGCGATTCTCAGGTAAAGCACGCTGCAAAATCCCAGAAACATTTGAAAGTGTTGAATATTGCCACTGGGATCGCCGCAATGAACGCTTTGATGGCCAAAGTGGAGGAAGAATTATGTAGGACAGACGGTCCTAATGGAAGTGACGCTAATCTAAGGGTAATTTAAATTTTGTCTCTTACCACTTTTAGTTGATGAACCTCCCATTTGTTTACTATGCAAATTACGATTTGCAGGTGTTGAAACTGAAGGCAGAAACTGGAGAGTTAGTGGTAGCGATCAACAAACTGCTGCGACTCTTAGCAGAAGTCAAAAGTGAAGAATCTAACAAATAGCTAGTCGCATATTTTTTACTACTTATTTTTAATACATTATCATTTATTTACAACTATTAAGACTTAGTAATCTAATTCGTGTTCTACTAATTTACTAAAAATTTTTACTACACTTATGAATAAAGACATGTATATAACAACAAAAAGTGAATGTGGGAGTATTATAAATTAACAACAAAATTTTGTACTTGTGACCTTAAAAACTTGGCACTTTTGGTCCCTAAAATCACTTATTTGTACACAAGTGGAATTGTTGCTAAGATTTTAACAATTGCAACGATGAAATTCTGCTCCTTTGTATTTTAACCCATGTTTTTAATATTCTAATATGGACAAAACTTTCGTCGGCACTTTCTCTTGGCCCTTCAACTCCACCAACTCCATCAGCACCAAGCAAGCAGCCACTTTGCCCCCAAGTCTTTCCACCAGTTGGCATGCAGCTCCCAAACTTCCTCCAGTCGCCAACAAATCGTCAACAACCAGCGCTGTTTGCCCCTTTGTTACACCCTCCACCTGCATCTCGAGAGTATCCTTAATAAAACAAAATGGTCAAAAATTACTCACAACCAGTTTGACCAACATACTTTACCATATTCCAGTGAATATGAAACGGAAATCACTTCCCCTGGCAACTTTCCCTTCTTGCGAATTGGAACAAAGGGAATTCCCAATTCCAAAGCGATCAGGGGCCCCAATACGAAGCCACGAGCGTCTAACGCAACAATAACGTCAACTGCAGGCTTTACTGTTTTCGCGTATTCCACCAAAACTTCTCGCAGGACAACCGCAACTTTGGGGAGCCGGAACAACGAGAACATGTCCCTAAAAACAGATTTAAATCAAGAGTTTATAGGAAATTAAACGGGACGTACCTAAACAGAACCCCAGGTTTGGGGAAGTCGGGGTGACTGCTCACATGTTGATTCAACAACTCGATTTTCGTCTTCAAGTCTGACATTGTGGAACGTGGAACTCAACTGTTGGCAAAATTTTTGATATTGATAATCATTTGTCGCAATTACAGACCCTGGCACATGAACATAAAAAGGTGAATGGGCATTGGGAATCGACAGAGCGCCGCCGCGCCGGTACTAAAATATCTAACTGTTGGGGTGGCCACAGAACGACAAAATTTTACAGTCTTAGGGCTCTCTTATGACATAAAAAAATCTGATTTTATCTTCAATAAAAAGTGGGAAAAATCAATTGCCGATTTTGAAAAAATCGGCCATTTTAAATTTTCTAGGAATAATGTTTGCCGCATGGTTTGTCACCCTGATTGTCTAATTTTTACTTTAAAATTTTTGAAGTTTTGTCAGCTGTTGGCTGTCAGTCTGACAGGTGACGTGCGCAAAATTTGTTTTGTTGCTGCGAAAAGTTAAACTTTTCGATTTCCACAGTTTTGAGGTATGTCCCGTTTCAGTTTTGCAGAATTTACATATTTCTCCCGTTTCTTAACTCAAAGTTTCCTTTAATTACCGAAATTTCGATTTTTGGCCGTAACATTTCGTTTTTTTTGGAACAGGTGTGGGCCCCCCAAAATGTCGCGTAAAATAACTCAAGAAACGTTCAACCAAGCGGTTGAAGACACCATGGAGCTTTTCGGCCAATCTCAAAGAGAAGCCGAAATAGAAGCTGAAGCTCAGTTTATCGCTCAAGTAAATCAGTTAACACAACTATAGCTTCTTGCTTTTTTGCTATTTTAGGGAGTAGATCTATCAGAAGTTGCGACTAGTTCTGATTCTCCCATTCACCACATAAAAGCCGCAGTTACAAATTTAAAAGACGAAAAAATAACCCTTGAAGACTGTCTCAAAGAACTGAACGCTTTGAAAGAATTATGCGGAAAAGTGACAGCTCACAAACTTGTTGCCGGTATTTTCGTGATACTTCGTCTAATTGTTGTGGATTAATCAGGCAATTGTAGGTAAAATCGGGGCGCACGACGTAATTTTAGATATTTATTTGCGAAGTGAAGACAACAAACCCATTCAAGTTACCTGTCTTAAAGCCTTGGTTTCGATAATGACTCAACATCCGGATCTCCTCGACGAGAGGGGGCGTCAAGTTATGTTTAAAAACTTAGAAGCTCAAGTTGACGTGGAAATTAAGAAACTATCCCTCAAGTGGTTAAAGGAATGTTGCGTGTTTCACGAGATGAACCGCCAACTTTTTTTCGAAAAAAACATTGTTCCTCTGTTGACAGAGTTATTGAAGGAAGACAGCGTCGACGTGCTGAAAGGAGTTTTGGCGGTCATGAGATGTTTGATTCTTGATGACGACGTTCGCGTTGAGTTTGGACGTGCTCATGAACACGCACGGATCATAGCTGGAGAAGCTCTAGGCCACGTCACCAGTCTAGCGGACAGTATGTTTGTTATAATAATTTTTTTTTTTTACTAACAAAAATTTTTTTAGAGTGGAAAACTGATGAAACTTTGATCAGTGACTTGTTATTGACTCTCTCAGCTCTTTTGGTTAGAACCGAATTTTGTAAGACCGTCGACGAAGTTGGGGGTTTAGACATGATTTACGATGTTATGGTCAGGTTCGCAGACAACGAGGTGATTTACGGTTGTCATTATTTTTGTATAATTTTTGAAAATTATTTTTTCTGCTCCAGAAAATTAATCGACAGTGCTTCAAACTACTGAAGGCTCTTGCTGGAAACGACGACTGCAAAGCCCACATAATACAAAAGGGCTTCGCCCCTGTTATTTGCAACTCTTTAAGTAAACACAGGGTCAGTATTTATTTTTTGCCGAAAACTTATCTGTACTTAACAACTTCCAGGCGACAATCACCAACGTTACCACTGGTCTTGCTTGCATCTCAGCCGTAAGTTTACGAAACGCCGATAATAGTAAAGCGCTTTTTGAGGCTGAACTTCCGGAAGTTATTGTAGACGTAATGAGAAGACATCCCAACGAGAAATCGGTTCAAGTATTGATAAAAACCGCAAATAAATTTACGAATTCTAGCTCGAATTTGTTTTTCAGCGAACTGGTAGTTGGGCTATCCGCAATATGGTTTCGCGTAGCCGCTACCAGAACAAACATTTCCTCGAACTTGGGGCTGAAGAAGTGCTAAAGAACAATTTGGCCAAATTCAAGGAAATTGAGTACGACACTAAAGCGGCGCTGCGTGACCTGGAGTGCAGCGTGGATTTCAAGGAAGAATGGACGGGGAAAGGGGGAATGCTGAACAGCGATCAAGCACTCGACGCTTTTGATGAATAAAAAGCTTTTGAGGCGTTAGGAAAGATAATAACCAAAGCTTCACTGATCTTTTCGAGTTTTTTATACTTTTTTACTGACTGCAATACTGTATTAACTCGCTTCAGGCGTTAAGGAGAACCAATCACTATTTATTAACCAAATAAACTGCATATAATTTTTTAAATTAATTTAGTTACAACCAACTTCCTGCTTTCAACAAACTTTCTTTAAACGCCAGTTTGGCATCGAAGAAAAAAAATTACAACTGTTGGGTCCAGGAGGCAAATTTTTAACGCAGGACTAGCCTACCTTGTGATTAATGAAAGTAGATGGAGGTGAATGAACTGTAGGTTGAATTTTGGTACAGCTGGATATTTTTTGGCTTGAGAGTGCATAGGTGCTATAAACAAAAAAGCAACAATTTCTAAAACCGCAGGTGGTGTTGTTTGACGATGGCAGTCCAAAACGTCAATGATTCTTTTATTTTTATTTACGTTTTTACAAACAATTTTTCTCGGCCCTTGTCCAAAATTTTCAGTGTTAGCGTAACATAAGATGATATAGAGATGCCCCGAACAGCAATAGGTACAGTACTTGTTTCCGGTTTCTGAATGTTAGGAGGGGTGACATTAACGATTTTGAGACAGGTCCCGGGCCTAAGTATGCCCTGCGTCCGGTGGTGGGCTACAAAGACCACGACTACTCGAAATGGCGCTATCCCCAATACTCCATGGGACTAAAATTGGGCAGTTTTCGCAAAGAACTCGGACCAGGACCCAAATACAACACCGAGAACATGACGATGTACGGAAAAGCACATCCGCCCGCCTTTTCCGTGGTGTCTCGAAAACCCGATCTAAGTACCTAATTAGTTTACGTAATAGTAGCATCACTTAGGTATTTCCTTCTTTTTTGTAAGAAAAATCCCAAACTCCCGGTCCCGCTCATTACGATACTAGGAGAAAAGACCCCGTTCCGCCTGCTTACAGCATAGTGAGCAGACATCCCGATTTATCGAAAGCTGAAACTCCCGGTCCCGACAAGTACGAAGTGCCAACAACCATCGGTCCCAAAGTTCCCGACAAATGGACCAACGGCGCTTACACAATGTTAGTTTAAAACTGCCATCGCTAGCTTTACATTTTAGTTGTTGTAGGGGCCACAAATACCCGCTTCGAGATCAAACCAAATCGCCAGGTCCGGCCGATTACCCCCCAACTGACACCAACCTTTACAAAAACAAACTACCCGCCTTCACTATTCGACAGAAAACGCTAGGGGTGGCTGGTAAAGCGCAATCACCCGGCCCAATTTACTACCCGAAAATGGGGGGGAAGAGCGGGTACTCGTTTGGGCTTCGAACCGATACTTCGCCTTACATCACAGCAGACGACGAAATGCCTTGTATTAACAAATAAAAATAAAAGTAAATTGCGGAAATATTTATTATTGCTAAATCGAAATAGTTTTGTGCTATTGGTTGGCTGAATCAGGCTGTGCTCTATCTGCTTGAGCGGCAGCAACTAGTTTTTGAACAAAAGGATGCTTGAATTTGCCCTGGGTGGAAGTGAAGAATTCGTCCATTTTTCCTGGAGTTCCGTCGCGTTTCTCGTAGTAACTGGCAGTGCAGATCATGTCGAGTCGGTCTGCAAAATAAAATTCTCAGATTAACCCAAGCGACGTTACGCCCTCTAGCTGACAGTATTTAACCAAGACTGAGTTTATGACGTCATGCTGCACCTAGACAAACCGGTTTAGTGAGTCCGGGTGTGACGTCACAATATTTGGCACATCTGATTTTTTAGGTAGGTAATTAGGCCCTTACCCAAGTCTTTGACGAACAAAGCTTCCGGTGTTTGCTTTGCTTCATATTCCTTGTACAGGGCGTAGATGTGCGCTCCAATCCCCCCCTTTAAGTTTTCCGTGATTTTCTGCATCGCTTGGTCTTCCATGGCGTGTTTCTTCTCTTCTGGAATGTTATCATGGGGGGTGATGTCGCCCACAATGCATTCGGCCAGATCATGCACCAAAGCCAATTGTAAGCACTTGAATCTGTCCAAACTGGAATTGTCACCCAACAAAAAAGTCATCATAGCCATGGAATACATGTGACCGGCTATTTGTTCGTGGTTCTCGACATTACAAAGGGCCCAACCCCTTCGGGAACGGTGCTTTAGATTATTGACAAAACCGATGAATTCCAGGACGTCTCGGGGATTTAGGGAGTCCATTCTTGCAATTTATAACTGTATTTGGGGAAACGGAAAGCTTTAGCACCACTTTTTCTTCCAACCTCAATTTCTTTCAATGTTTTCGTTCCATCTCTCTTGCCCTTTCCATTCTGCGACCAACGCCAATGCTTAGTTCCAATTGGTCCAATAAAAAAAGTGGCGCTTTAATCGATTATTGTTATAGTTCGAGCGGTAGAGTGGTGGCGCTGTAGTCGGTTTATTAGGAAGATATGATGGAGAAAAATTTAAACTAAAAAAGCGGATAAGAGAAAGTTTTGAATCTATTAAAATATACTTTTTATCCCACAATATTACATACAAAGCAGTATAGAAGGCAAAATTGCCATTAGTTGTTAAAATATGTACACAATTAAATACAAAGAAAATACTAAAGTATAAATTGTACAAATGTTCATAAAAATAATTACATCTTTGAGAGCGCAACACTACAACGGTGAACAAACAAAAGAACAACAAAACTTAAGTATCAACAAGTTTTCCGATTTTTGAAATTGGTCAATTTCTAAATTAAAAAAGCTATTCCGTCCTGTCGTAATTAATTTTAATATTTTTACAACGCCATTATCTCCCAAACTTTGGTTACAATTTATCTTCACTTTTAGATATAAAATATTTCAATTTTAACAAGTCGCCTAATACCTACTTACAACAATAAACGAAAACCAAAGCAAAACCTGCTGCAATAAACAATGTTTTTTTCGTTAGACATGTATATTTACACTCACAATGCACGAGTAACAAGAGTCGCTCTTTAGAACTTGTATAATAACGATTGAATTGATTAAAGAGGCTCTTAGTATAATCTTAAATAGGTAATGGACAGAGTAATAGAATATAATAATAAAAATTTATTTTATATAGTAGATAATTTAATCGACACCCGCAAAACCTTGCGACCCTTCTATTGCTTTTATCAACTTATCCTTCAGGTGCTGGTAGCTCTCGTAAGGGGGCAAATCCAAACGGTTGAAACTGGAAAAACACAAATAAAGTCAACGAAATGTTTTCGGCAATAAGTACCAAAAATATTAGTTAAAGAAACTCACCAAGTGTGAGCTCGGGGGTAGTTATCAGTGGTGCCCCACTTTTCGATCGTAAACAACTGAGGACCGTTGCTGCCGTACAACTCCTTGAATCCATTCATAGGTACCCGTGAAGTGCCCGTTACGAACTGCAACAAGCGCGACCGCATTTCGTTGCTGAACGACAGTACCACCTACAAAAATCGCTGCTTTAAAAAACATACATTTGAAAATTTCGACGTCACTAAGCAGCAAATAATTGGCGCCATCTCGGGAATCACATTAAATAACAAGAAAACGTTGCCAAATTTCCAATATTGCATCAAAATGTTAGTAATAATTTGAACCATAATTTGTTAAGTGTGAATGGGCGGGTGAAATATAGTTGTGACGTCATGTGCCTACCCTCCAGAACCACTGTATGACAATATGGTTGGCGTGATAATCTCCTTTGTATAGCGTGTTTTGTTTCCAGTCCTTGACGTCGATGTGCTGGATGCCGCACATCAAAAGCTCAAGCTCGTTCTCGTCGAAAATTTTGACGACGTTAAGCGGCACCAAATCGCTGAAACCGCTCAAAAAGGCGTTCATTTGCTCCTGGACCCTGCCCACGAATCGCCATTGAATGATGCACCTAAACAACAGAATTGCAAGAAGCAACAACAAAAAAATTGACGAGAGAAAAGCTCACTTAATGTACTCGTCCTTGTTGGTGTTGTCAAGCGGAACGTTAGCGCCACCTTCGATCAACTCGTGAAGCGACGTGTGACCGAACGATTCTTCGTCAACCGAAAACGTCAAATCCAGACCGGACGGGTCGTTTTCCTTTATCCAAAGCAACGATTTGTAGTATTCAGAATCGACCGATTCCATGTCCTTCAAATCAATTGTTTTGGCTAACATCATCTTGTAAAACGGCCGAATAAAGAACGCTAAAATTTTTCCAAATAACTTTTTCGTTTCCTACTTTTTTTCCAATTCTCGTACCATCTAACAATTTTCCGTGATACACAGCCATACCCGCCACTCGCCCGATAAACTTGAAGTAATTGATGTGCTCTTCATTGCATAATCCCGAAAAGGGGTTGATTTGCAACGTGTAGTTATCCCTGCGAGAAATTGCGTTAACAAGTTTTCAATGAGGAAAGGCGCGTTTACATTGCCGAATACTCAAACAGTCCGTAGTAAGGATTGAACATTTCTTTCGATAACAAATAGAACCATTCGCGGGCTAATCCGCCGTAATCGAGGCCGACTTCTCCTTCAAACTCGATCCAAAGTTTCGTCTTCAACAATTCTACTCTAGGGACGGTCGTTATCACGCGGAACGAATCTTCCAAAATGTTCCTTCGCCTCACTTTAATCTCAAATTTGTTGGGCACGTTGTTCTGTTCAAAAATGTAAAATTCAAACTTTCGACAACAATCGCCAACAACAACAAGTTGAAATTAGCGCCACCTACCGGTTTTCTCAGTTGCGTTTTCATAAACTCGTACTTTCGCTTGTAATCCCTCGAATACGGTATCGCCGGCCCCGCAATCTGCGGATTCGACAACCGCGGATCCTCCCACTGCGTCGTTCTCGTATCTGCAAGAATTATTGTTAAAAAAATTACGAAGTGATAACGGTGGAGGAGGCGATTTACTGTGGTCGATGAAGAAGATCCTGCCGTCGGAGTGGACGCGTTCTTCCCATCCTTCGGGCAGAGGTCCGAGATCGTCGTCGGGTCTCCTGCTGACCAAAGGCACTGCCGCTTGACTGGGATTGGGACTGGCGAGTCCGGTGCGCGGATCCACCCACGACGTCGTTTTCGAATTGTGATCGATGAAGAAAAGTCGACCGTTAGGCGCCACTTGAACCGTCCAACCCGGCGGCAAACCTTCCGATAACTGATCGACGTTGTTCGGATTGGTGCTGTTGCTGGTCGTCGAAACCGTCGATTCGCGGCGGGACGAGGTGTTGGAGAGGCTGTCGGTCTGGTCGTCGCTCTACAACGAACGAGCACGTGAGCCGTTGCGGAAGGGCCGGGGAAGGTCGTTCGGCACCCCGAGCTACACCTCCCAAACATCAAAAGCAAAAGCGGCGATAATGTACAAATCGCACGTTTAAGGCAAGCCAAAATGTAGAGCGTATAGCAAAGATGGAGATTTTATTTAGATTAATCGGTAGATTTGATGTTGCAAATAAAAACTTATGAAGGAATACAAGAACAAATGAAGGTAGTGCTACTACAGTACATTTTATCTAAGAGTGGACAAAAGTGCATGAGACGCCACTGGACCCTTATGAGAAGATATTACGAGTGAATACTGAGAGGAGTTTAGTGACATGTATGCCATTGAACCGCCAAAACTGTCGGTTTTTAAGTGAATAAAAAATCTTAAAAATAAGCAATGAGCAAGAGAAAAAAGTTAGAAATGAAAGATGCGACAAAAAAAGAAGCGTAAACACAAGTGTCGTCACCCCTCAACCGCAAAACAATATACCTATCTGAAATGCGTCAAACCCCGGTGCTATACACGGACGATCACATCATCAAAGCATGCACCTACGCACGCCTACCAACCTCGTCGGTATCGACCATTTCGAAATCATCGTTTTGGTGGCGATCGATGCGTGATCCAAACACGCACCTGCCCCTCAATTCGAATTCAGGATTGTCGACGGAGCTGCGACGGCTGCTCGCGTTGCTCTCCTCAGACGCGTTGTATTCCGAATCGTTAGTTTCCGACCTGAGACTGATGCGGTGCTCATTCTCCACCATCTTGGCCAACGCATCCTCAGCCTCGTCAACTTCCACCACCCGTATTTCAGGCATGTCATGCTCCTCAACCGCGACCGGCTGCTGCGGTCGGCATGCAAACAAAACGCTCATGCACATTGTCCAACTACTTTCAATGATTGACGGATCAATGATGATGAGAAATACGCCAAAATGAATGATAAACTACCGGCTCAAGTGGCGAGCAAAAAAAAAAGAGTTAATAGTATTGTTAATAAGAGCAGCACATAGAGACATTTCGGGGACATGCAGCGCCGCCACCGATTGTTGCAGATCACGGCTTTCTACACCACCATGCAACCGGTCAAGGGGCAAGAATGAAGCTTACGCGACTGGTGTTGTTGGAGTCCCCGCGACTTCCGGTTTCGTCCTCGGCACTTATGTGATAACGGCGGCCAAAATCCGCCGCCTGCTCGAGCACCCTCTGTTCTTGCAACTGATTGTCCACGTTATTGCTAGCAAACCCACATTTTATTAATCAATAATTCCACGTCAACACCGAAATTTCGGCCAAAAAAGCGTAAACCCTTTACCTTGAAGTTGGTCGCTCCCACTGGGTGGTCCTCGCTATGTGGTTAACGTAGTAAGTTCTTCCATTGGCGTCCTGCCTCTCCTCCCAACCTTGCGGTAGCGGCGCTTGGTTATCAGAAGCGACGTTATTGGCGAATATGGGCTAGAAACGGGATAATCGTAAAAAAATGCGGGCGGTCGATTCAAGTACCTGAGCGGGGCTCTCCTCTCGGCCTTCGCCAACAAATTCCCATTCCCTGTCCTCGGTCGCGTTTTCTTCGGCATCCGCCATAGGGGGGGCGTTGCTGTCATGAAGGAACGCGTGGTAAATCTCGAGGTAACCTCTGACTCTCGAACGGGCACTAAAATCGCTGGGTAAAGTGAATCAGGCCAACGACATTGAGGAAATAACAAACTAAACGTAAAAAAGCGATCAACGAGTTAAGAGACCGTTTTACCTTCGTTGTCGCAACAAGTATTTTACGGGTGGAATGTTTCTGGATTCCTGTTCGCGAGGGAGGTTGATCAAAGTCACCTCGACCATGCCCAGAAAATCGTCTCTTGTCAACCTGTTTTCATCAAACACCTGCAGGATCAACTTGTGTTCGGTCGGCTTCACCTAAAAGAAGAAGTTGGCAAACTTTGTCGGGATAATGGGCGGATACTTGCTCTAAAAATAAATTCTTCGTTCCATTCTGGATTTAAAGTCTGCAGAAATCAAAGTTAATTTTTTTTTTAATTACTGTCATGAGTTGTTACCTTTTTCTTCGTTTTCGTGAGAACTGAATCGATGGTTTCATCGCCGTTGATTGTGTTTAAATCCACTCGAACATAAGGGTCACTGCAATAAGGGACATTAGAATTTTTTTTCCAAGACTCATTGACTCACCTAGCACCAAAAATATCCTTTTTCATTAAATTTTTTCCGCGTATGATCTTCAACTTTAACTTGCTTGTGGGTTCCTCGCTCTGTCGAAAGAGAAACAACAAAAATTAGAACCAAAACTCCAAATTACACCAAAATGTGTGGATCTCTCCAAATGACGGCAATTACAATTCAATGTAGAAAAATCGATTACTATCGGGTCGAGGACTCGAAAATTGAACTGTTACGGTCGTAAATGCTGTCGATAGCGCAAACGGGGGGCTTAGAGCCAATGACGGGGACTTTGCTGTAATTCGCGTTAACAACTCACGTATCCATCGATTCCGATTTGAGGAACGTAGCCAAATATATTGTCTGATGCCATTAAAGATGAGCACGGAATTTCTTCTAGAAAGTTACATTTAACGAGGAATTGACGACAATTAATTCTCTAAAACAAATCTTCTCCTTAATCTGACACAAGCTGGTGAAATGTCAAACTTGGAGATTTCTTTTTTTTAAGTAATTAACGTCACGTGAAACAGTGACATTTGGGGCGCTTTGTTGGCAGAACTGGGCAATTTTTGGCAATATTTTAAAAAGTTTCTGCTAATTTGGTCATAAATTCGACCTTAATTATTATTTCTTAATTCCGTTCTGTTCTCTAGAAACTAGAAATTGTAAAAGTTCTTAGTTGTATTGGTCTAAGCCACAAAAGCACTGAAACGATTGCTCTTCTTACATTCAAACCACCTCCCACCCTATTCAATCTCATTCAAACCACCGGCGGCTGTATCCTTGAATTTAAAATAAACGTGACCGGCTCATGACTTTGATCAGTGAAATAAACGTACACATAACGTATCATTAACAATCAATATATTGCAGTTACATTTTTTATGCAAATAAAAGTAGGTACATGTCAGGTTTCTGTGTTAGCATTATTAAAAATTGCCACAAGGGATTAATCTCAACCCCTAAAAGTATTTTGTTGGCAATGTTCTTCATCGTATAACTAACTTATGGACTGTATTAGCTTGCACTCCTTGGGCTACGTGAATTGGTGTTGTTGAGTACAGGCGAATCGGTAAGCTCCAAACCATGGTTTCAATAGGAATTTCAGATGGTGCTTGCCACCCGCATTGATCCAAACCTGGAGGTTCCAGCTCCTTACTCGTACTCGTAACGAATTCAAAATGCAAACGCCACTTCAACGCAACTACAAACCCAACAATTATTAATCATTACTTTTATTTTTTATCAAAATTTACCTAATCGCGTGGTAAAAGCCGGAGTTACGTGAAGAGGAATCGGCAGGATCAGTTGCGTGTATTTATACCCCAAACAAACTTCATGGTGTTTACTGAAAGTAATTATTCGGACTTGCTTTGATTTCTCATTATTCACATCAATTGTAGTTTCCTCTTCACATTGCAACGAGACAGAAACTTGCATGCAATTAACAGTTGCGACCGTAAAGTCGAAAGTGCCAATGATGTCTTCGCCGAGTTTATACGCGGGCTTGAACAGACAAAACCTAGCAACTTTGCCCCAAGTGTTGGAAATCATGTAAAAATTGGGATTTCTTCTTGCTGTTATATTCTAAAACACCAGATTAGCTAGAAAATTATCTGGAGATTACGAAATTACTTGTAGTGTTTGCAGGGAAATGTCGAGGGAAGTTTCTTTTTGCCTAATTTCGAGGAAAGGGTTTGCTGGAGTTAGTTCTTCAGTTGTTTCGTTACAAAGCGCCCCAACGTCAGTCAGGGAAACCTCATATAGAGGCAAAACTCGAATTGGAACTCTCAACAACTTGACCGGACTGTTAACTCGTTGAGTTCCAATGATGATTTTGTAAGAATACTTAACCAATTGACCACGATATGATGGCGGCGCATCAGCTGGAACTTTTTCGCGGTAAATATCTAAAAATCGAAACCGTTAACAAAATTGTTTCACGTCACGCAATAGATGGTACAAGTCCTGGTTTGTCCTGGTGACAGTCTCAAATCGCAAAACAAGATTTTGGGTTGAGTGGCAATCTCAATTTGGCCCGACTCGTGATTTGACGCTCCCAGCGCGGTGTCCGCAAACATTGGGAGACCCGACCTTTCATTGTCCTTTTGTATTTTGGAATCTGTGAAGCACTGGCAGTGGATCTGGGCCGCGGCCCAGGCGAGACTTTCCAAGGCATCTGTGTGACTCTGCGACACTTTGTGGGAGGGCAAAGGGGGATGGCTGAAAGTAATGCAGCATTCGACGGTTTCCCCGGATAAAAAGACGTGGCCTCGCATCAGTTTCGCCGTCACTTCAATCATTTTCAACCAGTTTTTAAAGACATCAACCAATAATCATTGACATCAACAAAGAATCATTGAGGTTATGTTACCGTGACAGGTGTCAAGATTCTAGTAATTTTCGTGCAGCTGCAGTTTGGTTGGTCAACATGAGACTGTCAAATTTCGTTTTGTTGTCATTTGTCAACCTGTCATGTTTGTACGTCATTAGTGTCTTAAAGGTTGTTTTGTATAAAAACTTTATTATTGTAAATACCGAATAGCAAATTAGTGCTTAGTGCCGTCTGTGTCAATATTTACTCCAAGAATTACGCATGTTGTAAGTACTGCTGTGCCTATTCCTTCCGTAACTGTCAGGTGTTGTCTAACGGTACTATCGGTTTTATTGCAAAAGTGACAAAAATTGCTCTATTGCCGAACGATTTTCGCTGCAACCCCCCCAAGTGACTCCCCCCAAGTGTTCTGAAGCTTGTTAATTTCCAAAGTTAGATTCGTTGAAAAATTCGATCAAGTCACAATTTTATAGCTTTTCGAATCAAACTAGATCAGCATGGACGGTCAGGGGCCAGAAGTGACGTTCCTCTTCCAATTCGGACTCATCAGGGATGCCGTCACAGTTCCGATAGCTTCGCTCAACCTCAAAACCATCAAAGATTTGGCTTGTGATTTCATCAATTCAAAGGTACTCAGATCACCCCAACTCTGGAAGTGTTCATTGAATACCGCAAATTTTAGATCCCCGACCATGGCATCAACCGAATAGATGACCGATTACTGTTATTCCGACACGAATACAACTCCAACAATATACTCCAATTCATCAATTCTGCCTCTGAGATTGTGGACGAAACTCTAATTGAAATAGTGCTAACTGGAAAAGGTGAGTACGCGCTTCCGAATACGCTCAATAACTCGACAAATTCCAGTTCTTTCTTCTTCTCTCCCAGAAATCACGATAGTACGCCCTCACGCCCTTTCTGTTCACTCATACAAAACCCCGACGTTTTGCGACTTCTGCGGCGAGATGCTGTTTGGACTAGTGAGACAAGGATTAAAATGCGAAGGTGAGTCGACAACTTTGCCGGCGAACAGAAATAATTTTTTGTTAACAGGTTGCGGCCAAAACTACCATAAACGGTGCGTAGTTAAGGTACCAAATAACTGCTCATATACGTTGCTGGAAGAGAAGCAGAGGAGGCGGTCGGCCACGCTGCAAGTGCCAAGAAGTCCGTCGGGGGGCTCTACTACTTCATTGGTGTCCGCCAGTTCCACGCAAACTGAGGACAGCGGCTTGGTAAGGCTTGCTAATTTCTTTACTGGCGGAGTCAATCTCAAAGATTGACGAAATTCGAGGCAAACGCATGCATGAGGGTCGGTAATACAATTGCCGTTACGGCTCGTCAATACTCAAAGCGACATCGATCAAAGAGCTGTGTGTAAATCAGTATTGTAATTCATCCAATTTATGAGATTTTTTAGAACTTTTTTAAACTTTTTTATATTGTTTTATTTTTCGTTGTTAATTTTACCTATTCCGTCCATTTGGAACGCTGCAATGTTGGTGGGGGGTTTTCGATTTTTGTATTTTTTTTTGTATGTATATTTTTGGAATATATGTTTCTAGTTACTTTTTGTTTTATTCGAAAACCTTAACACCATAGCAACTCAAACAAATGATCTGCGGAAGCTTGATCAGGCCTACTAAAAATAATTTTTTTAAGTTTCATGACGTCACTGGCGGCCTGACAAGTTCTGGTAAAGTTTAGAGAGCATTCACCAATTGCACCTTACTTGGCTTACTTCTTTCCTGCTCTTGTACTCTTATTCGAGACATTATACTCTCAGTATAAATCACCTCATATTAGCTTCTATTTTTCTTTTTCACCAATAAAATTTCTTTTCATTTTTGTTTTCTTTTCGCTGAATCGCAATATTTTAAGTAAGAGTTTGAGGAAAATTTGGTTTCATTACCCGGGAACCCGGTGGGTAAGGGGGGATGACGTCATCGGCTGCAGTTCTTATTTCGTTTCTGGCTTCAGTTCCAGAACCGTTCTCCCTCGTTGGGGGGTCGGCCGGTGTGGGTGGAGAAGGAGATGTCGAGCCGGGTGCGCATCCCTCACACGTTCGTTTTGCACAGCTACACGCGTCCCACCGTCTGTCAGCACTGCAAGAAGTTACTCAAAGGGTTGTTCAAGCAAGGGTTGCAATGCAAAGATTGCAACTACAACGCACACAAGAAATGTTTAGACAAGATACCGAAGGACTGTACTGGGGAATTGCCGAGGGACGCTTCGGGCAATTTCGAATACGCCGAAAGTGCAGCGAGTAACGATAGTCACTATAACATGACATTGACTGAAGAGGAACAGGAAGGGCGAGACAAGCTGAATGGTGCTAATAAGTATATTGAAGTGATTCCCGTTCACGATGACGACAGCGATTCGCTTCCCTCCAGGTATGAAGAGAATTTTTGTTCTTTTATTAGTTTTCTTTTTCACGAACATGAAGACCGATTGGGAAAATATTGATTTTTAATCTGCACATTTTTTTTATTGATTTTTATATTGTTTGTTTATTTTTTATAGATGTTTTCTTTATATATTCCCATTTCTTCAGTTGTAGTTCTTCTTCCTCTCCTAGTGCCAACATTCCATTACAACGAATAGTGCAGTCCGTCAAACACACCAAAAGAAGAGGTTCCAAGGTTACCAAAGAGGGATGGCTGGTTCATTTCACCAACAAGGACCGAATAGTGAGCCGCGCTACAAAGTTGACGTTTTAAATTTTTAAATTTTGAAATTTCAGGTGAGGCGACACTTTTGGAGATTAGACACAAAATCGATCATCCTCTTCCAAAGCGACCAAGGCTCCAAATACTACAAGGAAATCCCCCTTTCCGAAATACTAGCGATAGACTCAGCTCGAATCAAGCAAGCTGGTAAGCGACTGATGAAACTTGGTTTTATTTGCAATTCTTCACTTTCCCACCATCATTTTTGGAGATTTAAAATCTAAAACAGAAGCGTACAGTATCATTATGCTGATGACGTCAAATTGTATTACAAAGAAACCTGTAATTTGTTGCATAAAATGTTATTTTGGTAGACGTCATGCACTGCTTCGAAATAAGAACCGCCAACGTTGACTATTTCGTGGGTCAAGACCCCCTGCACGAGCTCCAAGACGGCAACAATGTCAATTTACCCCCTCCCGACAGCGGAATCGGCGCCTACTTGGCCAGAAGCTGGGAAACGTCCATCCGGCAGGCTATGATGCCAGTCACAGCCAACCCTAGTAAGTTGACCAATGGCGCCAACAGCGCATGCGCGTTAGCTGCAAAGCGTTAAATAATTATTATGACGACGACAGTTATAATTATAGTTGTTGCGCGTGCGCTGTTATCAACTCCTGAACATTCTCTAATTTATGTTGCTTAGAACCTGATGATAGCAACGAGAGTGAGGAGCACGTCTTGGATATGAGTCAGATTTACCAAATCTACCCTGATGAGGTGTTGGGTTCCGGTCAATTCGGAATAGTTTACGGTGGTGTCCATAGGAGAACCTCTCGGACCGTCGCCATTAAGGTCATCGATAAACTCCGTTTCCCCACCAAGCAAGAGGCGCAACTCAAGAACGAAGTGGCCATCCTTCAAAACTTGTCGCATCCCGGTGTTGTTAATTTAGAACGGATGTTTGAGACGCCCGAAAGGATTTTTGTGGTGATGGAAAAGTTGAAAGGTGACATGCTCGAAATGATTTTGTCACACGAAAAGGGGCGACTGACCGAACGCGTTACAAAATTCTTAATTACTCAAGTACTCGTTGAATTTTTGTTTTTTGTGAATTGTTACGTTGTTGGGTGTTTTAGATTTTGATCGCTTTGAAGCATTTACACAGCAAGAACATCGTCCATTGCGATTTGAAACCTGAAAATGTTTTGTTGAGTTCGGACGCGGAATATCCGCAGGTGAAACTGTGCGATTTCGGGTTTGCTAGGATTATAGGAGAAAAGTCCTTCAGGAGGTCCGTCGTGGGAACGCCCGCTTATCTCGGTATTTTCACTCAATTACTTTTCTATTTTTATTACAGGTATCTGTTTTAGCTCCGGAAGTGCTCCGCAATAAGGGTTATAACCGGTCGCTGGATATGTGGAGTGTGGGTGTTATCGTCTACGTCAGCCTTAGCGGCACGTTTCCGTTCAACGAAGACGAAGATATCAATGAACAGATCCAAAACGCCGCCTTTATGTACCCCCCGAACCCCTGGAAGGAGATCTCGTCAGATGGTAACTGCCCAAGGACGTGACAATTTTTTTTTGACACATCATTTTTAGCTATCGATCTCATCAATAATCTGCTTCAAGTGAAGCAGAGGAAACGGTACACTGTTGACAAGTCCTTACAGCATATTTGGTTACAGGTGAGTTGCAGGTTTATTAATATGTACAACAAACAACCACAAAAGGGTAACGTGTGACTAAGATTTGAAATTTGTTGGCGTCGTTTCAGGATTACGAGACCTGGTGCGACCTGAGGACGTTGGAGAACCAGATAGGCGTCCGGTACTTAACCCACGAGTCGGACGATGCGCGATGGGAGCGCTACAGGGCGGACCTCTGACCAGAGAAAGGGTGGCTTCACAATGTCAAAAAGTGCCTGCGCGGTATGAAGACATAGGCAGCTCAAGCTCGTACAGGAATTGGTAGCATTTATACATTTCGATAAAATTGTCTGTGATTTTAGATTTCGTCAACGAAAATCGCTAGAAAAATTTTTACAAAGTGTAGTCACAGCTGTTTTATCGGAAACCTCGACGCTATTTTTAACTTTTAACCGATCACTCAGTTAGTTTCTTAATGAGATAGCTCCTTAATATTTATTGTTGTTGTTTTATACATTTATATTTTGTTGTTTTTGCAACTTTATTTGTAAATTTCGCTAATAATTTTGTCTAAAACTATAACCGTCATGTATCCACTTCAAGAATACTCAACATTTTATACTAGTTTATAGCGTGTTGTACCTATTAATCTTAAGGAAAAGTGCACAGTTGTAGAACTCAAGCTTTAACATTCGTACTGGGCAATTTCGTCCGCATGTTATGTATTTATTTTAAAATTTAACAGTAGGTGTTATGTAACTGGATAATTTATTGAATTAACTTGCAGGGTTACCAACAGACTGATGCCGCTTGCCACTTTCGCCTATAAACTCGCGCAAATCAACAAGTTAGATAAGTTCAAAACTTGATAAGTTTTGGTTTGCCCGATTTATAGGTGTGATAACGCAGCTAGTGCTAGTGCAAAAGAGTCATCTCTTGGTGGTGATCCTGAATTCGTCTCTGACGTGGCGCTGTTCCATTTTTCAGCATGATAGCGGCCTTAGACATTCACTTCCATAATCTGATGCTTCCTAGTACTTACAAAACGCCACTTCAGGGTCGACGGCTGCTCCAGGGTTGTGTTGTTGATATTTTACCGAATCTCGCCAATAATAAACTCACATAGACTTGTTTGTTTTTCAAACTTGTGATGACAATAGGATAAGTAGACCAATAGTATTGCACTTAAATCTGGCCTAATGAATGTGCTTCAGTATTGTAATCGTTAATTTAGTGAGTTTGTTATTTACATAAATGTTAATTAAGGAACTTGATTTACTGATTGTATTTATATATTTGTATTATAGCGTTGGCTTGGTACAGGGAAT
Organism: Schizotus pectinicornis; assembly: GCA_951805265.1. Taxonomy (NCBI): domain Eukaryota; kingdom Metazoa; phylum Arthropoda; class Insecta; order Coleoptera; family Pyrochroidae; genus Schizotus; species Schizotus pectinicornis. The sequence goes on along the minus strand of OX638204.1, from coordinate 1,383,107 downwards.
TATATTTTATATTAAATGTACATAACATACACAACTCTTGTAGCGTTATTTTTTTAATCGGCGCAGTAATCTCAGTAACTACAATTTACTTATGCATCAATTTCAACTCGCCGGTTGCTTCGGGTATAGCGGGCAGATCGTAGCAACTCGGTTGTGGTGTATTTCATCTGCCGGCGCAAAGTTATACCGGAGCAACTTTTGCGCCGGAATTTGCCACGACCTTCCTAGGCGATATAGCGGCAGTTTAGCGCGGTGTTAGTGATAAAAATGGCGGCCGTCGATCAGCTGATTGTAGGCATTGCCTTCGATCTTTTCGACGATTCAAGTGATTTCGACGGTGATGACGGTGAAATTAACGTGCATTTCCGACGAAATGTGTTTTAGACCTTGGATATTTCCGAGGCATTACTTTTTCAACGTACAAGATTAAACAGACAGGTGTTCCAGTATGTTTTGAATTTGTTAACCTCAAAATTGGATCAAAACGAACGTAGCAGTACTTCAACCGTCATGATTACCACTCGGTGAGTATTCAATTGATTGTCGGCCCGGATCTGCGCATTTTTAATGTATTTTCCGAGTTTCTAGGGAATAATCACGACGCCTGCATCTGGAATAATTTGGCTGTACGGGCCGCGTTAGCAGAAGGAAATCAAGACTTTCCTGTTGGCTGGTTAATTGGAGATTCGGGGTATCCGCAAGAACCGTGGCTGATGACGCCTCTACGTAATCCTACAACTGAGGCCGAGCAGCTCTACAACTCCGTTCACATTTCTACAAGAAATTGTGTAGAACGAACCAACGGAGTACTCAAAAGTTGCTGGCATATTTTGAACAGCACTGACATGAGGTAGACTCCTGGAAAGATTTTGTGGTGGCTTGTTATGTTCTACACAACATATGCCTCGACTTCAATTTGGAAGTAGAGGATCTACAAGATCATCCCCTGGCCCATGTTGGTCCCCAACCAGGAGATCTCGGCGCACCCTAAGATAATTATTGTGCCCAATTAATCGAACATCTTTCATAGTTTTTAGTGCCCCCCTGTGCTTATAACATTAATTAATACCCCTTCCCAGTGCTTTGTGACATGATGTATTATTAAATAAAGCTTTCACAATCACAACCTGTTTTTGTCCTATTATTTAAATTTGAGGAAAATTTGGCTTAATTATTTGGGTTAATCATTGTGGAAATGTGATAGCTAGAGAGGTAGATTCAAAATAGGTACTGGAAATAGATGAAAATGGCAGGAAATAAATCTATTTTTCAAAGTTCCCGTGCATCCTTTTACACTTTGTTCAAAATCCAACATTTTCTTTTATAAATTCTTCGAAACCCTAGATTGGTACACCATACTTTTTTATTCGTTTGTGCTTCCTATTTTTGCACAAACAATAATAAATTATTAATTGTTGTTGGCATTATTGTTATTTAAAATTAGAAAAGGAATAGGTCTTTGATAGATTTAAATTTATTGCTTAGAAAAGGACTTAAATAAAACAATCAATGCAGAATATTATTACTATTATTCTAATTAGCATTAGGTATATCTGGAGTTCATTTGAGTGTACCTAACACCAACAGTTTGGAATACAATCAAGCAAAAGTTGGAAATTTTCAAAATTATCACGGATTTTCAAATTTTAAAATACAAAAACCACACAATAGTTGTTCATTCACATTCAAAATCATTATGCTTACGTTTTATCCCCCATTTCGACGATTTCAAAAGATGATTTTGAATATTAAAACAACGAAAATCCAAAATCGCGTCAAAATTAAACGAAAGAAACGTCAAGTTGCGTCAAAATGGCGAAAATGCGAAAGCGCGTCAAAATTTAAACAAAAGAACGAAACGTCAAGTTGCGTCGACCTTGCTTCGCTGTGAGTTATACCGATGCAAGTCTGGCGAAGCAGTGACATAAGGACTTGAAATTCGGTATAAGAAACGAAGCAGAGCCGGCGCAACTGACCGTAGCAACGTAACTTTTGCGCCGGTATTTTATTCCGGTCGCAACTCGAGATGAAATTGACACATTAGTTCGGATTTGGCGGACGCTACTGAAGTTATCGCTAGAGGAGTATTGATAAGATTGACCAATTTCTTCATGACTTGCTATTAACAAAATGTTTCATAATCAATGAGTGCAAAGTGTAGAGAATATACTGGGCGTCACGTCATCGGCTGCTTAATTCGGTTTTATCTTTCGGGAAGTCGCTAATAGTTTATAAAGTTTGTTTGGCGGAACAGTCTGTATAATCCTCCAGACTTAAACTACTGTAACTTGCATAATTATCTAAAGAGAACTTCCCTAAGTTGCCATTTCGAAGGCAATATGGGGAAACGTTAGCCAAACGACAGTTTGGTCAGTGCGATGTAAAGATACGTCATCCATTTAAGTGCGTAAAAACCAACTTCTAAGGAAAAACTTTTATTACTAACGTTTAATCACATGCTGTAATATAAAACTTGGTCGATCACTACGTCGTGTTCGGTGGTTGGGATGCTCGCTACGACTTGTTCCTTGAAAGCCAAGGCGACCATTGCTGGAGGTTTGGCTTGGGTTTCTTTGATTTTAGTCAAGAATTTGTCGTAGTACCCGCCACCGTGCCCCAATCTCTCCCCTTTGGCAGTAAAAGCCACTCCAGGTACCACAATAAAATCGAGCCCGCCTGCAAAAATTATCAGATGAGATGAAACTTATGGGATTCCTAACTTTACCGGTTTCCAAGGCGTCCTCCCTTTTATCTGAAAATTTGGGTTGTTTGATACCCCAACTGGTTACCGGCAACGTTTCCCAGTCTTCCATGGACTTGAGTTTCACCATTTGCATTCCGTTTTTGCCATATCTACAAAACAAGATTAACGTAACTACTTTCATTTGTACGGAACTGACCTGGGCACAAAACATTCTTTGCCTTCCTCAAAGATTTTTCTAACTATCGGTTCGGTATTGATTTCGTTCTCGATACTCAAGAAAGTCGATACTCTTTTGCTGTTTTGAAACGCCGGCAAGCTAAGTAACTGTTTTGGCTTAAGTTTTGTTCATAAATTATGTCGTTTTACTTACTGTTTTCAAAACTTGCTCGGATTGTTTTTTCTTTTCTTCTGCTGTTAACGTTGAGAGCTTTTTTGCTATTTCCTCCCTAAGAGCGGCTTTGGCGGACGCTATTGCCGAAGACATTGCTGTTCTTTTGCTGATAAAACTGACCAGTTTCACGAGCGAGCCACTATAAATATTTTAAATGTTACAAAATCTGTCTTATCATATTATTTACATTAATTGGTGACATTATTAGTGATAGCAGAAGATTCTTAAAGAGTCTGGTTGCCTCTCAATGAACGATAAAATATTGTTTTTTAAATTTTTCAAAAATATACAAATTGAACGGTACTCACCTAGATGGCAGCATTTCCGCCGAAACCAAACTTTGAGCTTCTTGTAGTAAATCTACAATGGTGTGCTACTAAACATAATAGTAGTATTTGCTTAATTTGCAATACACCAAATTGTTGTTTTAGAGTAAAGAATAGAATAAACTATCTATTGACTAATTACAGGGTTCTATAAAATTTAAGCTCAAATTTGAATGTTGGAATCAAAGCTCAAAGCTGGAACCATAACCATGTTTGAGCATGTAATAAAACTAGAAATTTTTTTGAATTTTATTGAGTTGTATCTTTATCTAAACTTTGGTCATTATTTACCAAGGTACCATTAGGTAATGCAACTGGCATAGACGGCTGCGATAGCAACAATCACAACAAAACATTTGTCATTTGTTACACAACTTTCCGTTGTTTACTGCGATGTTGAATGGTTTATTGATAGTTCTGGACCAAATCTCGATTAGATTTGTTGTTAATTTCGTAGAAATCACGTGGAGAGCAGGTTCAATCAACAATACTAACACCAAAAATCCGAAAACTACCGAGTGAATTCCGGCTTGTGCGAAAACCAACGAAGTGCGTCAGTCCGGTTTGAAGTTCGAAGGGGAATGTGCGGTTTTACAGAGTTGTGGTGCTTTTACGATAAATAATTTCTTCGTCGCATGCCAAGGTAAGTTGAATTGTTATCAAAAATCGCCGAAAATCCAATCAAGTTAATCCAATTATTGCAACATTTTCGGTTTCGTAATTCCCCCTCGGCGATTTTCAAAAATAGAAAAATTTTGGCCTTTTATTTATTTTAGAAACAAAAAACCACTTGTAGGTTTACCGCGGCGTTATCAGTGACGTCATTGCCGAGGAAGAACGGCGTGTTATTGTTTTGTCACATTTTTGTCGTTAAAGTTTTTTGAGGTTATGTAGAAGTAAACATAGGTGATTTTCAAAGTTGCGCAATTTGAAGTTTCCAGAGTTAATTCGAAAAAGAAACACTGGTTTTTTTGATTGTGAGAGTTTCGGGACTTTTCTCTTTTTATGAAAAAAATTCCACCTCATTTCCCATTTGCGCCACCTGCGATTTTATTGGCGACTCTGGGCTCTGCGTCTTTTTTCGAGGAATTTATAGAGAATAGAAGTCAAGAGAAGGTAATCAAGCATGAAATCCAGGGATTGTGCGGAAAAAATTGAAAATAGGGTTGCGGGGTGGTTTCACAAAAAAACGTTCCTTTTTTGGTAACGTTATTGCTTCACAGCGACGTAAATGCTTGAACTGTTATATGGACTGAACTCCTGGAATTTAAAGAATGATAGCAAATGATTCGTCACTTCCGGCGTTTCGGACTACGTCTTCTCAGGTATTGTGGGTGGAACTTACCTAAAATCTCTTTCCAAAAGAAATCGTTTTTAATTCACCAAAACAAGCAAATTTGATGTTGAGGCCACAATTCTGCCCAATTCTGATTCCCACATCCTGATCTCATCGATGTTTCATTAATTATAAGAAATCTGACAACATATTATTGTTCTGTTTTACGAAAAACTTGAAACCAAAATTTTACTTATTAATTTTAGACACATTTCTATAAATTAAGAAAATAAAGGTCCTTGCTGTAATAATAGATAATTTGTTAATATCTTTGAAATGTTGCAGAGAAATTATCGTACATTTTCTAATTTTTTTGTAGAGCCACGACTACGGGGTGGTGTGTGAAACAATGGTAGAAACAGTGTTGTCCAGTGAAATCACGCGCAGCCAGCATGAAGAAGTCCAAGTTGCACCACAAAACGGTAAGGACCTCAATTAAGATGCAGCCGCACAATCATCTTTGAGTTAGAACAATCGTTTTCACGCCGCCACCGCTTTTAATCTTTTTGGTCATGCTCATTCTCTTTGCCATACTGTCAAGGCCTTAAAATGATGGCGAAATGTTGCACAATATTTAACAAAACCATTATCGCTCTGTTTATTACCCTTGGTCCGACGGTAACGAACTACAACAAACATTATTTAACCCGCTAACTCAGTTCTGGAACCGGTAACTGTTCCGATAATTGCGTTATTAGTTGCTAATGCGTTCGCATGTTTGGAGATGGAATTAACGACAAAAATATTGAAACTAGTATCTATTCATTAACGCGGCATAACAGGATTTGTTGTATCTATAATATGGATGAATTTATGAAAAAAAGTTTAATGTTGTGACTACCTTGAAACGATAGCTGAATGCTAGATACGAGCCACTGCATGGTTTTTGACGTTTCGGATTTCATTTTAAATTTATTATGTTCTATCCGAGCTGAACGGTAAACGTTTCTTGATTATACCTACTGAAAATATTAGTAGATGCAAAAAAAACAATTGAAGACGTAATCATCATGATGAAAGTAGTAACGTCTAATTCAAGGAATTTTACCATAATCAGCATAACTATCAGTGATGTTCGGTGTTGTGCATATCACCAAGAGTCGGCAAACTGCTGAAGAAGTTCGTGTTTTGTTTACAGTGGGGCGTCACTTTATACTTATGAGAGATGAATTTTTAACGTACCCCATAAAAATTGACCAATGACAGAAAATTGCGCAGATACTCATTGCCTTTTGTCTTGCGAAATTTATTAAATAAACATTGAACAGTTTGAGATTCCACGAAAATTTGTAAAATTAGTGACAAAGTTCAATCTATCTATAATCTATGAACTTGTGGTTTCCTAGCAAAGCCGATTCGAAGATGGAACTCCGAACATTATCAATGAGTCATAAATCAATTGTCACAGTCATAAATATTATTGTATATTAATAGAAGCTATTTTCAATTTTGCATCTGTCGGTTTTTTAATCAGCTCTTCGCCTTTTGCTGCTGATGGAAGTGCCAAAATATTTTTTTCTATGATTTATGGAATGCAATTCGAAATGTTCATCTTCTGAAATCATCTCTTAAACTGATTCAAACTGTAAAATTCCCTCATCGGCTGAAATGTCGACAATAAATGATTATGACCATTTATTAGCTCAGATGTCGCCTAACTACCAACTTCTGAATGAATGTAATAAATACCTATTGTTTATCCGATTTTGTTTTGTTTTATTTCGAGATTAGCCAGAATAGGTGTATAGTAGTTGAGGTAGGTCGCCCCCAGAGATTAACAATCATTGGAACCTGATATCGTGGTAAACATAAAAATTTCCTCGTGTGAAGTAGTTTTTATTTAGTCTATAGCTCCTGATTCGACCTACCGTGAACTAATAAATTTATTGAAGGCAAAAAAAAAATACCCCTAAACGGGAGGACAAAACGTGCTGTTTCTCCGGGATTTTAAAGCTCCGTCATAAATCAGTTGTAATTTTCCAAATTTGGCCGGCCGATGGCAATAATCCGCGTCGTAGCGGTGACAAAACGGTCCTAAATAATCCGGGAGTGCGGAGGTCAATTGGTTTCCGGCATGGCACCGCTGGGGATGAATCCGCCGGTGTGTATCTTTACCAAATACGCAAATTCCGTTCTGTCCACCCTAAAACGGGCCACCTGACCCCCGAAATTTACGACTGTCTGGATAGATGCTGACCGAACAAAAATTTGTCAAGTTCTCGAATTTTCGAGCGGTTCTCGAATCTGATCCTCGGGGGTCAATTGTTCAAAATTGAGCTAATTCAATAATTTTCCGACTGCAACTAACACAATAGTTGCGTAACATTTTCCAAAGGTTAATCGGGGTTAATTTCGCGGAATTGTCCTTTATTAAACTGCGCCAAGTGATGGTGGCGAGGAAACAACCGAACAAAGACAATAACGGTCGAGAACTCCACCAGTAACGATCCGCAATCAACAAGTCCCTCTTGATGCCTGATGTCTACGATCATTCTTTTAAAATTGGGAAATGTCGTTTGATGTTGAAAACTTTCTTCGAATTGTCGACGGTGATTCAAAAACAATTTTGTGTTTGCTGGGTTAAATAAATTAATGAGCTAGCCAAATCGCCTCTGGGTGTAACGCTGGAGGCTAACTGATTTGGTCCTTCGCCCGACTTTGTTGATATTTACCCTAATTGCCCTAACTGGTAGAGCAAGACAGTTCTGTTTGCACGAATTGAAGTCAATCTTTAAATGTAGCATAAGAGGTCAAATTGGCGTTAATTTCCACTTCGGACCGAACAGTTGGTCTTCTACAAGACAATTCTTTGCCACTGTATTTCACGTTGCGCTATTTGAGTCATTCAGTTGGAGGGTATCGAATTTTATGCATTACGTCAACACCCTCGTCTCCAGTTTTACCAAAAATTACCCCCTTGGGCACCGTCAACCCTTTGGCAGTGTAAAAGTCTACCTTTAGTTCCGTAGTAAATTCTTATTGCTTCATCCGTAGTTCTGGGCGCATCGTTGATGTTGCATACAAAGTAATTTTGAGTGCAACATGTGGTCTCTTGATTCTTTAGATAGTCCACCAAGATATCGTAAAATTAGAATTTGATTGAGAGCAGCTATTTTCGGAAACACGTTAATCGAAGAGCCAAGTGTGGCGTTTCCAAAAATGGCTTCGTTTCAACAAGCAAAAGAACTGGTGAAGGCCAAGAGAAACGGAATTTGTCCTTTAGGTACGTATAATGACTGATGGACCGTATGGTTGTTGAATGATTTTTCTCCCCTACCTCCCCCCCCCCCATTTATTTATTAACTTCAGTTATTACGCTATATTTCACGCCCCTCTTTCACCTTTCTCTTGCGATGGCTCCATTCATATCTATCTCAATGAGTTATGGCGAGGGTTTAAAAAAACGTGCATGTGTCCTCTTCACGAATTTATGTCGCACCATCATCATTGTATACTGTACACAAAAAATCGTTTGTTTGCACTGCTAATGACCCCCGGTGTATTAAAACTTTGTGAATTTTCAGCAATCATACTCTTATCTGGATAAGCCCAGAGCTAAAGTAAGTTTGGTGTGGTTTCTGTGTTGCATGTTAGTTGTACTTTTGGTTGTTCAATGTTAACAATATAACTATTTGTCGAATTGACGTTGAAACTTTAACGCCTGCAGTCCCGCATCTACAGCGAGAGGGCTCTGTTCGAGCCGCAACGAGACCCAATTAAGGGGTTAAATAACTTTTTGTCAAGTACTCGACTGCAGCCCTATTAATGGTCGGTCATTTTGCTCTAAATTGACCTGATTTTTCAAAGTTAAATAGATGACCTTTTTGCGTATTTTTAGAAGATCTCGGCAAGAATCCGTTGTTTGCTAAGTAATTGAATTCGCTGCAACAAGTTCCTCCAATTTGCACAGCGCACCTCAATTCCAATTCACACAAATTACTCTCAATTGTCGAGTGTCGAGCTTCTCAGTCTAGCTATCTCAAGGACTCCCATAAGCATCCTACGAGTTCGAAGAGTCCTCATTTAGAACCGAACACAAGTGTCTAGTGGTTGAATAATTGCTTAGGAGGGCTTGAAACGGAATTGCAACTGTCCAGCTGTAACACTTTTCGAAAAAACTCTAAAAATGACATATACCAATAGTGAAATCGATTGGTGTTTACCCATTGGAGATTCACGTGGCTTTCGCACGGATGACGTCAGAACTATCCTGTTGAAAGGAAATAAGGACTCTATCGACGTGTATTGACGTTTATTGAGAGACCTAAGGACGAATTGGCCAAAATTTTGTTTTTTCTTCGGCTTGAGCTGATAGTTCCCTTGATGACTTTGATCTTCAAACATCTCCGTTGGGCGACATCTAGACACCCGGTTAATTATTACTATTACAACAAACGTATTAACAACACAAGAGTATTAGTTATCAGTCTGGACGGCGATAATGAGAAAGTCAATGGCGTGCGTGCGTGCATCGATCACGACAACAGATCAATTGGCATCAGCTGTGACCGTCGTTCAATTGCTCCGAATTCCTCTTGATTCGTTCCGGACTCGTGGTGACTTCACGTGTTTAAATCGAAGACGCCTAATCCCGTAGCCACCGTCGCGCTCCTGATAACGTTTTCGAACTAACAACATTATCGCTTTGAACAAATAGAATTCGTAAGACATTATTCGGTGCCGGTGCTCCGCAATCGTCATGACGCTGACGAAAAGTGACATTTTGGTGTTTTCCCAGAAACTCAGCGACAGCTTGCAGGAGTTGAACGCCCGAAATTTGTTGCGTCGAAGAAAAAAAGCCAAGGAAGAGGTGAGATAAGAGGTCGATGCTTTGGTTGTTTCCTATTTTTTTTTCGAGTTTTGTGGGAATCTGGATGGAAAGTTTCCATCTTCGCATCAACGTGTTGTGGTTGTCGCGGTGAGAAGCATCAATTGTTTGTTTTTTGCTATCGATCGATTAAGAATTTTTCTTTAACGGGAGCAAGTATGATAAGAGTCAGTCATGCACCTCTCGGGAAGGATTGTTGCACGATTCCGTTCGATTTTCGTGAAAATTTGTGTCGTGTTTACGAAAATATGCCGGAAATTAGCGCGCAACTTCCCGGATGCCAAGCTGAAGGGCGCCAAATCAGATGGAAAGGTATTTCAATAATCCAAGAAAATTTTTATTTAGCCTACAGATCAAAATTAATTGTTCCTAAAATTTTCCTCTAAAATTAACCGAAAATGGAAAAGAATTGAACAGTAGAGCGGGTCAGATGTTAAAAAGACATGAAAAATGTCCAGTAAAGAAGACCTCAACAAGTGGCATGGAACAAGAATGGCAAGAACAATGGAAATGTAGAAGAATAAAATCTCAAAAATGAAAAGGATAAACTAAAAAATATGTATTGAAAGAATTTGAAAAACTCGAGAAGACAAAGTGCAGAAAAAGGAAAGATGTCAATTCATGGTCCTATGTGAGCATAAAACAGAAGGGACAAGAAGCTTGAGAATTGTATACAAACATGGACCAAGAGCAATAATTCTGCTGAGATCAATCGTCATTCAAAAAACCCCTTCCCTAATAGTGTGAGAGTTAAAATAAATAATTACGGACGAAATCACCTGTAAATGGGTGAATGATTCATTGAGTCGCTGAATGTTATGTATAAAACATATAAAACTGGCTCCAAATCACTTTTGAAACACGTGTACCTACTTGAGCAATGTTTGTATAACAACCGCATTTCGTTGTTTGTTGTTTTTAGGAAAAAACTCTTAAATACACCCAGGAAAAATATATCGAAACGTCAGTTTACGTGATACCTCGGATTTTGCTTTACCAAACGAAACGACGTTATAAGAGTCCAATAAAACTTGAAAACGATCTGAAACTTTTCAAATACATTGCGGTCGGTTAAAAAGAATAAAAAAGATCAATAGTACATTCAAGCCTTGCTCGTGGAAATCTAATAAACCGAGTGCCATTGGACGGCTTCTATTGCAGAAAAATTAAGAAGCCGCGGGCGCAGTTGTTGTGTGTGCAATTCAATTTGCATTTTAAATTACTTACCTAGACGGCTCAGTGTTGGTAAAAGTTTAGCGGCAAACTAGGGGGTGATTAAAAATTTAAGTTTGTCTGCCCAAGTGGCTTGAGTGCAGCTTAAAAATGTAGAAGGGCCTCTAACTGAACCTACTGAAATACATAGTTAGGAAATTGCGTTTTATTTATTTAATACATAATATTCAAGCAGCGTAACTTTACAGTAGAGTTTTCTCTAAGGTAGTCACACTTTTTTTATTTAGTCGTAACAGAAACGATTCTAGTTGATTATGACTATAAGCTCGAACGTCACAATCAGCCCGTTCGATGACGTCACACAATTATGATTCGGATTTAGACAATAATTTTGTAAAAGCTCTAATTGTATGTAAATGATGCATTTGTTTCTACTGATGACGATTTATTTACGGTTTAGGTGTGAAACTTTGCATCTAATCAAGATAATCTCCCAATCTGAAATGGATAAACAATTCATTACCATGACAAAGTTTTCCCGGAGAAGTTTTGTAACTTGCGTAATTGCGGAATTAATGCGAATTTGTGTTTATTCCAACAGTTTTCGTTCAAATTCGATATGCATGACGGGGTTATAATAGCAGTGCTTCATTTCAATTGAATAATTATTACTCCATCATCACGAATGCCCCCAAGCGGGCCGTTGTTCACATTGATTTAACTACACCCCAAAGTTATTGCCAGCTGCAGGACAACAACGTGTAACAACTAAATAAACAATATCGCAAAGCAAATATTAAACCAGTTAAACATATAAGTAATTCAATTAAAAAAATTGACTAAAAATAGCACTAGAACCGATATAAGTATGTTTTTCCCATTAGTCGACCTTCGCGAACCGCTAAAGATAAGAAAGTTTCCCGCCCCAGTGACCCAGATCGCACCTCGAGCTTTAGCGACCTCCATGCGGCATTTCCAGCCCCTAGTCACGGATAAGCCCCGGGAAATTTCCCGGGTTTTAGGGCAATAAACATAACTCAACCCTTTTGGGAAATAATTACGAGGTGTGGATCAAAAACAAATTCGGAAATCAAAGCGGTAGCGTTCCCGTGGCGCGACACGTGGGAAATTCGTTGAATAACTGACAGATGAATTCGAGGGGTGCATTAGCTGAATTTGGTTAATTCCCAAGATGGCGTTTGTTTGTTTTTCAATTGATTTAATTTCGTTTGATGCTTTTGAGATGAGGTAATTAAGGAAATTCCGGCAATGAAAAGACTTAATTTGCGTGCGTGTGTGCACTGAGCGAGAACAACAACCATAAAGCAGATTCCGGGTGTTCCGTTGCAGATATTTCGCTCAAAGTATGTTTTGTTGAAAACGACAATTGCCATGTTTATCCGGAAGGGGGAAAGTAAAGCCTGTAAAGCCACCGAACTCGAAATGCTGAAAGCTCTCCAACAAACATTCATACCAGGGCTCGGTGATAATTGTCATGTAAGTACTTTGAGCAGAATTATCCATTAACTATGTTGCTACACTTTACAAAAAATAGGAAATTTCAACCTTCAAATTTCAAAAATGGTCTGAAATTGCCGGAACAAGAAATTATGGGCTTTAATTATGTAGTTGTAAATTCAAGATGGCGGTGCTATTGTTTTGTAATGAAATCGTAATTGCCGCAAAGTTTACTGGCAGTAAATCAATAGTTGCTCTCGACGTTATTGTTTTCGTTGTTATTGCAATTATTTGTGACGGCCAGTTGTTGCAGTCGTTGCGAAAATCGATTGTTGCTACGTTTTGAGTTTTTTAAATTTGCTACAATTAGTGTTGAATGTTGCTGTAAAAGAAAATTTTTAGCAGCAATTAGAACACATCCACGATAATTAGCTGTGAGGTATTAGCGGTGGCGGTTATAAAACGTGTTTACTTGAAATTGTCCGGTTACATAAAACTGCAGGAAGATTATGAATAATTTGACGTTTTTTGAGAAAAACCTACCGAATATCGGATTTACGTTACAAGTTGTGACGTCAACAGAACGCATGCTATAATTAACTAAAACAAGCACTGAGCTTTGTAACTCTTCACCTCTGTTGCTTCTGAGATACCTAGTTGCCTCTCTTATTGTGTGTTTTCTTTAATTCTTTGCAGCAGACGCGTCACGGAATTTTTGATTCGTTAGTGACCTCTTTGTCGACGTTTTTATGGCCGGTGGCATCTCCATTTTCGACAGTAAGTTCATGTTGCGCTATTCCAGCGAGTATACCAATAACACCAGCTTGGGGGTGGTTGTAGGGGGTGTAATTTTAACATTGCATGGTAGATATCGTAGCGTTGCTTATATGCATATCTTTGGTAGGTTTTTTTATTGTCACGTATAAAATTTTACCGTTGTTGTAAATCTTTTTAAAAATTTTATCGGTTGGTGTACGGTTGTTCGCTGCCGGAGTCGCCGAATCCCGGTTGTAAAGAGACCACGTCCCGCCGGGGCGAATTGTGCGGTTATTAAAGCATTAAAGAGCGACTTAAATTAAATTTACATCTTTATTTTCAAAAATTCGGGAGAAGTGGAACCTTTTTCGACCTTAATCCATTAAAATTGGTCAATGAAAGCAAATAATTGTTGCATTTCGCCCAGATGCAATATTCTACTTTTATCACTGCACATCGATGCCTTTATATCTCAGAATTATCGCCTCAAATTCAAAAACTACTGATTGATTTGTTCTAAGCGGACCGAAAGGTACAGGAATAAGTCGTAAAATCGCCGAATATTTTCGATTTTTTCCTACCCCAATCAATAGAAGTTCGAAAAAAATTCCAAAACTCCAAAAAGGTGGAATTTTCTCCCGAATTCAATTTTATGTAAATTTTCAAAAACCGCAAAATTCATATTTTTCCAATTTTCAAACTTTTGTAACTTTTGAGTGGAGACACCTATATCCACTTGCCTATTATGTTGAATTTAGTTAAAAATGCTGCGAGCTTGGGAAATTTAAAAACTTGTTATTGGCCCGATTTCGATTTGCTGGATTGACCGCTGCTGATGCTCGGATCCAGGTAAGTCGTTAGGGAAATGAAAATCGTGCCAGCATTTTTGTTGGGGAAACGTGACTGATGGATTTTTCTCAAGCGTTTGCAATTGAGCTAACCTGCGGACCCGACGCGGTGCAAATTGGCTGGTGAGAAGCTAATTTAGTAAATTGGCTCCGAAAACTTGGCGATATTCGCGAAAGTCACATTAATTTACGATCGTCGCGAATGTTCAGACTCGCGCCAATAATTGTTTCGTGATAAAATCTTAATATTTTCCTCACGGTTTTTTTTTAACATTATCTAATCTCTGTGCATTTGGTTTGAGTTTATTGGGAACAATGATTGCGAATTAAATTAATACAAAATTTATGGTGACGATCGCTTGCGACTTTCCCGGCGCATCCACCATTTTCGTTGTTCACACGTTTCTTCGTTTTTGGTCACTTTTCGTTATAACCTGAACTCGTCAATTTCCTTTCCAATCAGTAAGCTGGCGAATATTTTTAACGTCAACTGAATAATTACGTCAAATGGTTCAGTCACTCCGTTTTCGTAAAACTCGCTAATACTTGCTAATTTTGCCATGTATGATTCATGAGAGGCTAATTCTCGGCTTATGATCGTTCCGAGAATTATTAAAAAACTTTAATTTTAATTGTAAATTTGCACTGCATTGGTAGCAAGCACGGATTGTTATTCTACTTTGACTTCTTAAGAGTCGTTTTATGCTATTTTGCTAAATTTTAACGAGCAGCACCTGGACTTCAATGACCTATTCATTATTTATTTCAATGCATCATAAATTTCGATGTCCTCTTGTAAATAAAGTAAATGGCACCGACACGGTTTGGTCAAATAATGCGGTTATTAAATTTCCCGAATTTATAGTGCCGCACTGTTTTAATTGATTAAATAATTGAATGCGGCACTTGAATGCAACGCGACTTTATTTCGGATTTACTCAATTTAATTAGGTAAGAATGAAATTGAGAGAAGCCAAGAGTGAGGGTGGTTTTGTTGCTTGGGCGGTCCGCTTTAATGTAGCGCGTTGCGTATAATTAACAAAGACCAAATATTTAGATAATTTCGGGCAAAAACCCACTCGCCTATTCATCGAAACGCCCCCAATATCGGGTTAGTTATTAGCTCGGCCGTACAGCAGCTCTAAACGGATGGTGGATTATCAGTTAAAATTGCAGCGAGTTCGCATTGTCGCAAACTGAATCTAATAAAATTGCGGTTATTTAGCGAAAATTGAAAATTTTGTTGCTTTTTCAAAATTAATGTTGCGGTTTGCTTTGATGGTAATTGTCGGAAAATTTTGGTGATGAGATTTTGTTGATTTGCTCCTAACGTAGCAGTGGGTTTACCTGGGGGAAATTTAGATGTGATTTTCGAGTTGAATCTCCCTCGACCAGAGCTTTTTTCGGCGACTCCGCCAGCTAAGGGCAATTCGTGCGAGTCATTGAGCAAATTTACTATTTGCCGGTTAAAATGAAAGCAATTACTTGGGAATTTTTGGATAATGCCACTTTTTCCGGCCGGTCATCACGAATTATAATGGGAAATCTAGTTGACGCTGGCAGCTTTTATTATTTATCAGACAAAGCAGCGAGAAAATCGCCCTGGCGCTGTAGTTTTTAGCGCCATTTGTCCAGTTTTAACGACGCTACAGAGATTACTTTCATTCGGTTACCCTTTAATTTTCAGTTTTTTTTTAAATGCTACTATAACAAAACTGTTGGCCTACATTTTTATCAGGTTGCTTTTGGTGGGTAAAAAGTAACGTTTTTTTTTTTGGGGAGAATTTGATTGATTAGACTGACGTGACTGATTTACATATCATAGTTTTGAATTTTGCATTTAGTTTACCCCTGAGGTGCACAAATCATGGTGACGTATTCACTAATTGAGTCAGTAAATTTTGCAGGTATTACCTTTTACTACTTTAATTTAAATCAAAACTGGCAGTTCCAAAGTTAATTTAATCTAGTTACAATATAGAATGAAATTAGCACGTTGTTGAAAATTTTCCTGTTGGTGCAAGTAGCCTTTAGGGAAACGACACAAGAGGGAACAGGATAGCGATAGATCTTTTGTGCGAGACGTCAGGGAAAGAAAGAAATCGCTCTACTGCTTACTTTAACATTGCTGTCAAACCTTTTGTATCTATGTCCAGAAATTTATGTGACAACTTATCAATACATACGTGCAATATGCGTCATTGTTAATAACAATGTTATTTTTATGAATTGTTGTTAAATCCAACTACCACTATGTATGGGTTGAAATTGGTGTTTATTTATTCGGTTTGATTTTTATTCAATTTTTTCAGGCTCCTGCGCGGAGTTGGATAGAGGCTACCTTCTGCAAGAGAGAGTGCACCAGATTCGTGCCCCACAACAGAGATGAATCAAGGTAGGCTTTGTTGTTTCCGATTCGGGGCAGATCTTTAAACAACGTCAAACTACCGTACAATCGTTAACCCTTTTTTCGTCTTTTGATTGCGCTAATGGCTCTGTAAACATTTGCCGAACTGTGGGGTCGATTATTACGCCCCTAAAAAGTTTTTAATTAACCTGCCACAATTGAAAAACGTCGTTGCGATTACATAACTTATAATTCGGTCGATTGTCGCGAAACAAAGGACTTTGTAGTCTCGATCGAAGCGTTTAAATTATTAACTAGAAAGTCTCAAAGTTTGCATGATCTCAAATCGCTTTTATTGCGACTAGTCAAACACCCCTTTTCGCGCTGCATTTACATAAGAATGGATTCATTTGCGCCGTTTATTTGATTCATGCGCAAAACGCTGATCTGTTACAAATCTTCTTTTCGTCTGTATTATAACAAGACGCTTTTATTATTTATTCTTTCAATTATAATAAATCATTTGAGCTATACGGACCGGAAGCCTCCCACTACTTCCGGAAATTTACCTCCGTCACTGTTCGTGTCTGGAATAGTTGGACTGGAACAGGAGTTATGACCGCGTTCCTTATCCCCTTGAAGCTCCTTATTTTGGCGAAATGCGGTCTTATCGAAATTTATTTTTTCATCAGCAAAAGTTTAACGGTCGCTTCTTTTTCGCTTTTGGGATCAATGTGGTGAAACAGACGAGGACCAAAGTGTTGTTCCAACAAAGATGTGGTAATTCGACGATAATTAACAAGTCTTCGCAAGAGTGGCCGGGTTATATGGAAATTCGCGTGAAACTTTCCCAGATTCCACGATTTGGCCAAAACACATGAACGTCTACAAATATTTGTACATAAACGCTTCTCATGCACTTGAATCAAGCGCCGTCAACATCACAAAGGCGCTTTTTTCCTGATTTGATAAAAGAATTTGTTGGAATCACTACAACTGAGGGGAGAAGATCAAAGACGCCCGCTAAAGTTTTGGTATATTGTTTATTTTTTCTTTCTTCTAGAATTTTCGTTTATTTTTCTTCAAGCTTGTCTCTCTTTAAACGTTTAGTAATTAATAGACTGGACCTCCCTGAACTGAAGCCCGCTGAGGTTGTCGAAAAATAAACCCAATCATCCCCGATCCGATGACAACAAATCTTCGTCCGAGCCTTTGTGCGCTTTGTCCCCTTTCTCGGCGATTTCCTAGCCCATGTTTGCGTTTCGTGGTGTTCGACCCAGAAGCAGAGGTTTCCCAACAAACCGACATCTAAATAAATTTCCTCTCCATCTCGCACTGAAACTTAATGTTTTCAGAACGCAAATATAGATCTCAAGTGGCTCGAATCGAGCCTTGCGTTGATCTCTGTAGCTCCTCCTTAATCATGCCGACGTCAGAATGACTCTGTATTTGCATATTTTGTTTCGAGTGTTTCGAGATGCTTATTTCAAAAATTTGCATCGCTCTCAATCGGAACGGAGAGAAATAATTCAGAACTGGAGAGAAATTTTTGTTTTCACGTCACCGATCAAGCTCTTTGCCACTCCGCTCAATTAGCGATGAAGAGAAAAATAATTTGAAAGAGAAAAATAATTTGGAATTGCCGAAAAAAGATTTGTTTTTTAAAGGGAGTTAATCCCGTCTGAAAGCTTCTGGATCGGCCAGCAACACTGGCGAAAGGTCTTTCTAATTATTTACAACGCGTTAATTACGAGGAACGGTTCGTGTAGGTAGCAAAACTCCTTTTGAATATTGCATGAGAGGTTGGTTTCCAAGATAAAATCTATCGTGACCTTTGAAGCTATTCCCTTCCGGAATCTCGCAGTTATCGGGAATCAACAAATATTACCTGGAAGCGGGGGTTGTCGTAATTGCGTCTGGGCATCGCCCCCGTAACGAGCGTCATAAAAGCTCAAAGAGCTTCTTCGTTTTTTCGTTGTGGGCGGCAGATAACTCGCAATCGACTCTTTCTGTACGTGACGCATTTTTATTACTCGCCTCGATATTCCAGAAACGCACGCAATATCGGCTGGAGGAGCACCAAGCACAACAGGTGAAGGTGACGACTGGGAAGGCCAGGAATGGCATAAATGAGTTTTGACGAAAGCTCGCAGGAGCTTAAATGGAAAATGGGAATAAGATTGATGGTTTGTAGTGTCTTCGGGTGACTGCGCGTCATTGCGAGCCGTTCCCTTTAACGTCAGCTTCCCATCAGTTCTGGCCAACAGTTTATGTTCCATATTTCACCCCTTTTCGGATCTACTTACTCAATCAAAGAGTTAATGGGAAAAATTTTATAAATCCACGAGCGAGTAATAATATTTCCTTAAAAAAAGCAATCAAACTCAAAGTTTCTAATCGTGTCAGTGCTTATAGTTGAGGTAATTCAAATTATATATTTTTTTACTCGAGCAGCTTCTGAAACTTTCTGCAGGTAACAAAGAGCAATTGCAAAACTTGCGAACTAAATGCTAGATATTTTTAAGTGCTCAAGTTGTGCGCTTTTCGTAATTCTTTGTACTGTATGCTCGAGCTTTTCTTTCTGTTCAGTGACTACTCGAGAAGTTTCCTTCAACCGCTGTTCTTTGTCGTTTCCTCACTCGAAGAACTGCCTACCCAATTATCCTGAAAAGGGTGAATGGCTCGAGGCTGCTACATCGTAATTACAGGTGGCTGTGATCGCGCACTCCATTAATTAAAATCGGGAACTCATGTTTCTTCGCTGGCAGAAATTTTGGTTGCCCGATTCAAGATGGTAGCTAGCGTCTTTTTTCGGCAATATCCTAAGAGTCGCGTTTGGAAAAATTATTGCTAATTTTTTTACGTATCACCAGAGGGATGGTGTTGGTTGAGTTATTGTCGTTCAGGGAAGCTCCCGTCCCCCATTATTGCAACGGGCCTGAATAAGTAAGGTTTGGGTTGCGCTCCATGGGAATTGTAGAAATGTCTCACTACGATAGTTATTGACGCTTGAACGAAAATTGACGCGTTTATACATTGTTGAATTTTCCCCAGTTCTCGACCTTTTTGGGACAATGCCCTAAATTTGAGTGTAGAAATGCACGTTTGAGGTTGGAGGCATTAAAAGAATCGCCACCACAGTTAATGGAACATGAAACAGTCACGTTTGTGTAATCTTGTATAGTCCGCCAGTCAAGTAATAATAGCAATAACATTTTTTCATTAATGAAACTAAAGAAAAGATTTTTTTTCCATTTTCCCTCGACGGGTACTCTTATCAGTCTTGCTTGACATCGATGGGACACTTGGATGAGCCGACGAGGAAAAAGTAAAAGCTAATTAAATTGATGTCGTAAAGTTTGGGGTGATGTTTAAGGAAATGAGCACCCTCGGACAAAACGGTGTCACTGTAATTTGATACTGTCAGTCCTGGATCGTTAAGATCTTTTTTAAATTAATCAGGGAAATGGTATTCGACCGGTGTTCATTAATTAGCTTTCTCTGTACCTAACGTGGAAATTTTTAGAGAAAATGGAAACTTGGACGAGCTTCTTGGAGGTGCCGCTCCATTATGAGGGTCTGTAGCCATCAGCCTTGCTGCTATGATTGCAATTACTGACCTAAAATCCAACATCAACGCACAACTCAAATTGGTGGAGGCGCCACAACCTTTATGCGGTCCATTGCCTTTGTCTATATTAATTATCCCCTACGCCCTCGGGAGCCCGTTTCACGTCATGCTGTTGCAGACAGAGGCCGGCAATCGCATGTAAATGGGTCGCCCAAAGGAGAATAAAGCTCGATTTTTGCGTTGAGCCGGCGAGAGCTTTTTGATCATTCCCATCATCTCGGGACCGTGCTAGATTACGTGTAAGCTCGTTGCTGGAAACTCCTCTAATAAGAACAATAGCTTCCAATTTATCGTTAACCTCCCTAGTGGCAAGTGCCATTTTCGAGACTTACATCTGTCAAGTCGGTAAGAGGGATCGGCATAGTCAACAGTTGATTTCCCTCAGCCGCCCCGAAAGTAAGTCGTCGGAAAGGATTGAGGACGAGCCCGGAAGATTATGCAGGCGTTTGATTATTTAGGGACTCGGGAGCGGAAGTCTTGGTTGCCGGCGGTATTTCAAAACCCAAATTGAAAATACTTAATGGAAACTGAGTTTATTAATTGAGGTATTTAAAAAAATATTTTGCTTGTTTAAAATCGGGGAGATGTTGGATGTAACTCGAGGAGTGACTTTTATTTTTGGACAATATTGAGAGAAAAATTAAAATTGTTAAAAAATGAGATCCGATTTTACATACTGGAAGGGTTCTGAAGCTTCATTGCAGTAATAAACATTTGGGGTTGTACATTTTACTACTGAAACACAAAAGAAACTTCGAAACTTTGCTGTCAGTCCCGGTTTGTTGAGAAAATGGCCAATTCTGAGTCCAAGAGGACTTTTATCCCCATAAATTTAACGCAATACAGCGATTTAGCGAAACCCCAGCTTGCAGAACATTTCAGTTTCCAGAGTCCGGTTCGCACGGTTCCCAGGGCGGTCCATCTGCTGTCACAATTTTAATTGTTACAAATACGATTTTAATTATTGTATACACGCTACCTAGAGAGAATCCCTCATTAATTCGGAGGGTGCGTTCAATTTTCGATTAAGTTGCCTGGCCGCGCTTTCCCAGATTCCGACCGCCTAATTACCATCATCCCAAAGCATTGATCGAGAGTCTGGAACGTAATCAACATATAAACATGAATTGACCCTAAATTGCAAGCAAGTGCAACCGTTTGGAAGCCATAAATTACGTTAAGAGACCAACTTAAGCGAATCATTAAACCCAATTAAACTCCCGATGAGAACGCCACGTAATTTAGTGAAAGAAGCCAACAGCAATTGCATTTAAACGTTTCAACCCCGTCGAATGCATAAACTTTTTGAGTGACCGTGCCCCCGGCCCAGCCCATATAATTGCGAAATGTTACCGTCCGTAATTCGAGAATTTCGCCGGATTGTTATTGGTTGTTGGACGTTAACGACATCCATCTGTTGAGTCGCGTCGTAATCTCGCCGTTGCACGTGTCAACCCTCGCAGCAACATCGACTGAATAATTAGGAGTTGTTAACGTGAACATTCATTATGGGGGCTGTCGTATAATTTCCGTTCCTCTCGTCGACGCTTCCATCGTTTTCTCTGATGTGTAGCTCCTATACTACTGACTACTGCAAACTTTTACGAGTGTCGTCCGTGTCTAAATATTTACAAAGAAGTTGTGCTGTCGACACCGATGGTAATTGCATCGATCGACCGGTTGCCGGAACGAAATTGAGCATCCAGACGGCGAGAGACCAAAGGAAACGCAATTACTTTAAGTAACGTCGTTCTCAGCGAAACGGGGATGCAGGCGGCGGCTGGACCACCCCCAGAATCGGCGACCATCCGACCACAACGCCGGTATCGCCACACGACTCTTTTGAGTCTTTGAGAGTCTAATAGACGTGCTTAGGGGTACAGTTGCTGTGCCGTGAGGTTGAAGGTAAAGACGCCCTTATCCACCTGCAGCCATCAACAGAGTCCCAAAATCAACAGGGGGCGTTCGAATTTCAATAAAGCTCAAATAACAACAAACAAAGAATAGTCGATAATAAGGATTTGTGAAGCGTTTCCTGGATGATTGCTCCCGCATTGCGCCACCTCAGCGCTGCACCCTCCGAGACCGCCCAACCCCTAACGTTGTTATCATCCCAATTTGTTCGTAACTCTGTCAACACTCTTTGTGGACTGACTGAAGAAATCCAGAAGGAATCCTCGAATATTTTCTGTGTGTCCTCGCGACGATTAGCAACTTGATAAATGTTTGCTTCTTCCCTTCCGACTTTTATACGCTTTCCACTAAATTAACGGATCGACCGAAGATTTATACGTATCTTGCGGCCCACGCGCGAGACTAATAAAAATTCACGAAACCGGCAAGCAAGAGAGGAAGTTTGGTTTCCAACAGTTGGGTTGGCGAAGCGGCCATCTCGAAATAAAATTAATTTTATCGATGGCCGTAAAATAAAGCAACGCACTTAAGGTAACATGGCGGGTTAATATCGACAGAAATGCGCTTTTCTAATGCAAAGCAGTATCCACGTAGTAAATACGTTTAGAGCTTCTAGAACGACGCGTTTCGGATTGAAACGGCGCTGCAAAGACGACGAAAATTAAATTAGCCGCGAAAAGCTCTCGAGGTGGAGGTTTCGGCTAACAGAAAAAGAAAATGAAAGCGAAATTGGTTGAAACTGATAAAAAAAACGCGGTGGAAAAATGAGTTTTGAAGGCGAGGGACTTTGGAGTTGAACTTTGCACTCGAGAACTGCACTGCCTCTAAATCACTGTTGCGGGCTCGGTGACGTGCAAAGTTTGTTGCTTGAGTAACTATGAAATATTCCTGGAGTTTACGTCAAAGACGTCGGTAACAATGTAAGCAAGAAATAAGAAACGATAACAAGTTACAAAGCTTTTGGGCGTTGTTTTCAATTAATTTTGCGAAAAATGAGTTTTAAGGACTTCAATAATTAAATTCGTTGTCTTAATCACCCACTCTTTACTTAATGACAAGAGAGAAACTTTTTAAACCGCGTTTCTATACAACTCTTAATTGCTCCAGCAATAAGGACAACTAAAATTTGAGTTAATCAGCTCAACTCTCTCGGGATCAGCCCTTCGGACGTCTTCTTATTATTTTTGCGTCTTCTCGCTGGAGGTTGTCGGATTCCGGTCAAGACCACGCCTCGAATTGATCATGTCGCTTCCGAAATTTCGCGTGGGTCGCACTAAAAACTGTTTATTATTCGCAGAATGTTAAGTTCTAACGAAGTGGAGGTTATTAAAATATTTAGACCTGCAAATTAATAATTTATAAGGGTAATTGCGAAGCACCGGAATTGGTCAGGGTCGTCTCTACAAATAGATCAAGTACGTAAGAAGCTTTTGCCAGTTTTACGATGGCTGTTTTCTGTTTGGGATTGTGTTTCAAGATTTCCGGTTGTTCGAAGAATTTCAGGCGAAAATTCGACGCTTAAATTATTGATGAGCAGAGTGGAAATTTTTATTTCTCGATATAACTCCGATCAATTTTCCAATAGCAAGACGAAATAATTCAAGAAAATTTTTGCTGAAGCTATAAAAATTTTAAACTCGCAAATCATCTTGGCAAAGAGGGCGAAAATTGACTCCAAAATGTCGCGGGTCGAGTCTTGGGATTTTTCTTATTAAATGGTGCATTTTTCATGCCTAGTGACTTTTTCTTGCATATTTTACTCTGCGCATCTGTCCACCCCCGACCACATCATTACTCTGAGTCTGAATCCTGCAAAGACTATAATTTTGCCTTGTGAATTTTGGTCTTTAGTTTAGCTTTCGAAGGGAACCATTCTCCGGGTGACCTTTGCAACTAACCTTGAAGGGTTGAATCGAAATTCATTAAGGACATTCCTAGTAACACGCCACCACGTCCGATATTTGCATTGTCGGTACAAGCACGGAAACGACTCGTGATTGTTGAATAATAGTTCTTGATATCTGGATCGAACCGCGAGCAGTAGCCAAGCCGGGAGCTTTCAGCTGGTGACGGATGACGAAAAAAAATTGTTACGATCGTAAGGAAGAGTGAAGGCGCGTCACGTCCACACGGAAGTTATGTCTACTTACATACTTCTTCCATTCAATTTTCTAGACTTTTCTCGCGTTAAAAGTCGAGCTTTTCAACTTAATAGTTGCGAAATAAAAATAACTGGCAAAGCCCTGAATTAAGTAGCTAGTCTCGATTGAAATTTCCAATATTAAAATCAGCACGGAGTCGCTTATTAGGTTTTACGACTCGATTTACCGCTTTGCCGTCAAAGTTCAAATGGTTAACATGACTTTTCCTTCGAAAAGGTGGCGAAGCGACTTTTTAAACGAACAGTTGGGAGAGTTAGGAAAAATGGGGCAAAGCTCACAACTTCTAGGCGAGAAATTTTCTGTCTCTGACAGTCTCGTTGTGGTGAGTTAGTTGTCTTGGCGATATTTCCGCTCCGGCTTGCAACAAAGCTCTGTGCCGTTGCAATAATTAACGCGTTTGTCGTTTCAGTTAACGAGCTTTGCTTGAAAGTTTGGTGAAGGTACGCAATGGGCGCTTTTAACAGCGCGTTCGTGTTTTATCGAAATTTCCCATCTTTTTACCTCGTTTTCTCCCGGAACTCGGTCCGGAATTTTCCCGGGGGCGGACCGCCACTGCTGGCGCTCATCTATAAACTTATAATCTATGGGCTGTTGCTAGAACAGCCGCCGTTTTGACGGAAGACTTACGAGATAATACGGTTCCGGTTTTTTTACGGGCCGTACGTGGATATTTAGGGGATATTGCGCCGTAAAGTTTAGCCGGACTATTATTTTTCAACGAAACACTGCGCGGCGATAAAAGTCGAAGAAACTAGATAGTGGTGGAAATTGCGGGAAAGATGAGTCCGGGCATAGTGCATTTGGTTGGTAGGTTGTTATTGTGTAATTCGCATGTTGATGCTACTAAAAGCCGGGAAGCGACACTATAAAATATTTGTTTAGAAAAATTGAACATTCTCGAGATAAGCTTTGGAATAAAATTGAAAATTTTATATTTCGAACGACAACTTGGAGCAAATCTTCTTTTTTATGTAAACCTGGATACTTTTCGTACAGACCTCGTATACTGTCTAAGGTTTGCTGGCGCACTTACGCGATACGATTTTTTTGGTTCCGAGACTCGGATTTACATAATACTTGTTACGCCACTGGTAATTCAACGTATTGTCTCTCGATTCACCACACTGCCATGGCCTCTAATAGCATCTCGAGTTTCACCTACTTAAGATATTAATTATTACCGTATGTGGAAGCTGCTACGTGCACTTGCACCTTGATCCGTCCTTTTACTCCGAAAACGTCTTGTGTAACCAACACCAGCATCCAGGGCCGGATTATCTCACATTCAGTACCTCGATTCTAAAGAGATAATTACCGGAATTGCTCTGAAATGGAGTACGGCTTCGGTTTACGCATCTGGCAAGTTTCGAAGCTAAAATTTTGCCTAATTGAATTTAGGACCAATTAGCGAAGACGCGAAAGCGGCGTCGACGGCACTTTCCACATGAAATCGCGCAAATAAATTAGCATTTGTCTCTTCTTGCGTTTACGCCGATAACAAACACGGGTGCCAAAGCGGAAGGGGAACGCCCGCGCGATCCCGAATTTCTGGAAAAGAGTTCGGGAGTAAATTAATCTTGCACATTTCGAGATACGATTTCAACGGGGATTCCACCGAAGCTCTCGACGTTTTATCGAATTAAACATAAATAATTCTATCAGTTGAAGGATAATGCCAGTTGATGATTGAAATATTGTTTTATTTGTTTTGCCACGGAATTGCACTCAACGTTAATTCGTCCTGAGCTCGCTTGTTAATCAACGCTGCTTTATTAAAACCGGGTTGCATAAACGTCGGATAACAGCCCGGATCACGACTTAAGTTGAGGAGAATCGTGGGCAAGTGCCAAAATGGAGTTATTAGTCGGCGCAAGTGCCATTAAGTCATTTCGTGCTGCTTCATCCTGAAAGACTGATGCATTTTTGATGAGGTGTCGACGAACCCGGAGACCTGCCGAAAAGTACCACGTATTTTCTGTTTTTTTTTTCTTGTTATTTCACGGAAGGCTACAGCAGCTGGACTTTTACCCCACCACTGTCTTGTAGAAGAAGTAAACCGTAATTTGTCCATTCAAGCGAAAATTGTTATCACTATCGCGAGCGCAATTAACACCGGAGCAACAGAATCCTTCCGCCTCTGAAATAGTAATCAGCATTTTTCTTGTTTCCCCGAATAGGATTCTTTTAGTTTACGTTATTGCGTTCTTATTCCATTCCGACTCGGCGTAATTCTCATTACAAATTCCTTTATTCAGTTCTGAACACGACGATAGGGCAATTGGGAAGCTTACGTAGAATAATGTTAGAAGGATCTCTCGAGACAACAAACAATCTCGTCTGCTTAAATCTGGCCGTCTTGAGGGTCGGTCGCCGGCAATATCCCCTGTTTATCAATAGGATTTAGCTGGAGATGCGGCGTAACGTCAAGTTGCGATACTTTGGCGAACACAGACGAGCCGAAGGTGTCTGTCCGGGTTTGATCGGGGGAGTCCCTAACGAATTCTTCCCGCATCCCCTTGTCGTACGCCATTGCTGGAAGGAAAACTTCAACAAAAATCTCAATAATGCAGCTCCACACGTGCCAGCTTTACTTTACAAGTCAGTAATTCGAGCTGCACATCTCGTGAAGATTAGCGGATTTTCGAAGGTCTCGACGAACATTGCGACAAAAAATTCCGACATGTTCCCGTCCAATCCCGCACCCAAATCCCGACAGCGAGGAGAGCGAGTTATGAAATTCTCATGACGTATCGATTCAACGAACAAGTCACTTTTGATATCTTCAGCATGACAGGCCAGATGCGAAAAGGAAGACCTACATGCACGCAATTATACGGGGAGATTTGGAAATTTCCCAGCAGCACCAAGTTCCCGGGAACCTAATTCAGAGATGCCTTGTATCTTCAGTATCGTGAAAGCTAATTTTTTTTTCTGGAGATCTGTTATGTTCCGTGTATTTAACTTATTTGAGACTTCACGATTCGCCCGGCGCCTCCGCCATTTGTGCACGACTGTATTTTGCGCATCGGCGGAACAGACGCCGTGACAAAACGTAACCAAAACTCTTGGATTCGCAATTTTAAACGCAATTCATGAAAATAAGCAAGGAATAGGCGGTATGCCGGCCTTACTGCATCGATCACGGTCCAGGGAGTTGTGAGTATCAATGCCATCGAGATTAGAACCCTTGTTGGAACTTAATCGTGTCCGGGTACAGGATTAAGCAACTCGCACTTCCAGGCTCGTACTGCGGATACATTTGATTGTGTAAATTTGCAGGGTGGCCGTGATTATTTTTCTTCGCGGCGGAATTTGCCGGGGCGTTTTGTATGTGCTTTGGAAAAATTTCATAAGAAGTTTTCGTCGGAACAACAAAGTTGCGGAAACTAATCAACATTTATTGACTCCAAACTTTGTTGCTACGATAACATTCATTTTTGTGTTGTTTTAATATAAAACGAGCGCTTTGAGAAGTTTGTGGGAAGCGTAAAGTTTTGTTAAGAGAACTTGTTACTTTTGCTGCCACGCATTAAGCCATTTTTGTTCTTGTAAAAAAGAGAATAGTTTTAAAACGAGATTGCGAAAGGCTTTTGAAGGGGAGATTCGCACCTGTTGGGAAAGGAAAGTTGCGAAAACAAGTTCATTTGTGGGTTTTTGCTTACGCTCACGCAAACCCTTATTCTCTTTTTTAATCGATGTTTTGCACGAGCTGATATTTTTTGTCTATAATTCTGTTAAAAAAAATTATTCCTGACATTGATTATTAATGCTTGGTAACACAAACTAATCACTGAATACGATAGCTCCTGAAACCCGAAATGTAAGAATCTGTCTTATTTCTTGGAGAACGCTTGGAAATTGTTGGGAATATACATATTTTTGAAATTGCTGAAAAATTGTTATGGGAGCTATTTGTTCAAACGAATCTGCGTGCGGCAGAAATGTTACCACTAATTTGGTTCCGGAAACCGTTGTCGTTGTAGCAGCCTGAGGCGTACACCCCGTTCTCGAAATTACATAATTTGTTACTCTACTCAATTTCGGATGCGTGCTCGAAACAGAAGTAACCTCCCCGAGTTGCTTTTTTACTTTATCAAACGTAATTTTTTTCATTTTCATTTCAAACTAATTTTAAATAAACTCGTCATTTTTTTGTAGTTACCTTTTGAATAGCTTTTAACGATACAAAAGCTTCTCGATATAATTCGAAATAGCCTGTGCCATCGATTTACTGCTCTCATTATTCGGCGAGGCGATATCCCTATTGTAATCCCCATTTCGCTATTATCGGGAATTGCCATGTGTTACTACGAAAAAGCTCTCGCCAATTTGTATTTACGAACAGACATCGTAAATTTGCCGATTTTGCCACTCGTTAAAATTGCCAATTTAAATATGCAACGGGAAATTAAATTGCAAATTTCATCTTTTTTGTTTTGGTCTTCCAAGATTTTTTTAAAGCCGCCCTGTAAGTACTTTGGTTCATTATCCGTCAGGAAACCTCGACTACGCCTCCACTTTTCTCCTTTGCGGGGTGCGTCATAAGAATCGTTTAAATTTTATATTCATAAGAGCTCGGGCAATTTTCCGATTCAGGGCGCCGTAAAGACGACGAGTGCCGTTAAAGGTTGCTAAAAAAGGCCAAAGGTCCGGTCAATTATCCATCAGGCATCAAAGATAAACGATCCTGTCGAATTATAACCAATCCCTATTATCGTGCTGCCGTTCTTTTTCCCCAAAATATCCAAAAAATTGTTACTAACTCGAATTAAAACTTTACGTGCCGAAAAGTTATTGCCATAATAATTTGGTGTTTACCCACTTTCAGCAAGAGCCAGGTCTCGTTAGGATTGCAGTAAACAAGCTCCAACTAAAACGGACTAAACGGCTATTTCTCCCCTTAATTGAGCCTGCAAAGCGCGAATGAAACTGCAATCAATCATAAAAGCTCACCACACAATAATTATTGTCGCGTGCGCTGATAGAAAATCAATTAAATAAATTTCACGATTTTAGTACAATATGACGAGTAACATGGTTAATATTTAAAATTCCTTACGTAGGACTGAAACGTTTAATTAATTTCTGATTTTTTTCTCTTCAGATGTGGCTGTGGCAGAACGTTAGAGCAGCACAAGAAGAAGCCCGAAACCGTTGCACCTTTAGGCGGGGAATTATGGTATCCCAGTCGTTGCACAGAAGCGTCACCGACGGACGCCTATGGAATACTCGAGTTCCAAGGGGGGCCACATCCTTCCAAGGCGCAGGTAGGATCTTCCCTCCCAATTAGGAAGAAACAACTAATAAGTCTAATGATAAAGAAATTGAAATTTTCAATTTAGGTCGATTTTGACGAAAATTTTGAATTGAAACATTCGAATCGTCATATCATAAAAAGTACGACATGTACAGGGAAACTACGGCCAGATTCGTGTTAAGCGGTTCAAAATCTACCAGATCAAGTCATAAAATTGACGTAAAAAATTTCAATATTTTTGACCTTCATTTTCTAGCCCAATCAATACACATTCGAAAAATTTCTAAAATTGACACGTTTATTAAAAGACTGGAAATTGATGTTTTTTCATATAATCGACCTTCCTGAGCTCAAGTTTGTAATTAATTCGACGCTAGAATAGATAGATTTTTATAAAATTAGAAAAAGCACAAATTAAGCTTTTTTCAACATTCAAACTTTTGTAACTTTTGAACGGAGCGACTTATATTAAATCCAGATACATCAAATTTCTCCGTTTCACAAATGCCATCGAATGCTATGTGAACGAAAATTGTAAGTCTAATAATAAAGAAGTTGAAATTTGCAAACTAGGTCGATTTTAACGAAAACTTTAAATTGAAACATTCGAATGGTCATATCTAAAAAAGTACGACTTGTACAGGAAAACTACGGCCAGATTCGTGTTAAGCGGTTCAAGATCTACCAGATTAAGACATAAAATCGATGTAAAAAATTTCAATATTTTCGACTTTTTTTTTCTACCCCAATCGATAGAAATTTGAATTTTTTTAAAAATCGACATCGTTGCACCCAAAGGCTAGAAATGGGCGTTCTCTTATGTAATCGGCCTTCCTGAACTCAAATCCGTAATCAATTCGACGCTAGAATAAATAGATTTCTTATAAAATTAGAAAAACCACTAAGTTTCGATTTCTTCCAATATTCAAACTCTTGTGACTTTTGACCGGACAGACTTACATCAAATCCAAATACATAAAATTTCTCCGTTTCACAAATGCTATCGAATGCTATGTGAACGAAAATTGTAAGTCTAATAATAAAGAAGTTGAAATTTGCAATTTAGGTCGATTTTGACGAAAATTAAAATTGAAGCATTCGAATGGTCATATCTAAAAAAGTACGACTTGTACAGGAAAACTACGGCCAGATTCGTGTTAAGCGGTTCAAGATCTACCAGATTAAGACATAAAATCGATGTAAAAAATTTCAATATTTTCGACTTTTTTTTTCTACCCCAATCGATAGAAATTTGAATTTTTTTAAAAATCGACATCGTTGCACCCAAAGGCTAGAAATGGGCGTTCTCTTATGTAATCGGCCTTCCTGAACTCAAATCCGTAATCAATTCGACGCTAGAATAAATAGATTTCTTATAAAATTAGAAAAACCACTAAGTTTCGATTTCTTCCAATATTCAAACTCTTGTAACTTTTGACCGGACAGACTTACATCAAATCCAAATACATAAAATTTCTCCGTTTCACAAATGCTATCGAATGCTATATGAACGAAAATTGTAAGTCTAATAATAAAGAAGTTGAAATTTCCAATTTTAGTCCATTTTGACGAAAATTTTGAATTGAAACATTCAAATGGTCATATCTTAAAAAGTACGATTTGTACAGGGAAACTACGGCCAGATTCGTGCTAAGCGGTTCAAAATCTACCAGATCAAGTCATAAAATTGACGTAAAAAATTTCAATATTTTTGACCTTCATTTTCTAGCCCAATCAATACACATTCGAAAAATTTCTAAAATTGACACGTTTATTAAAAGAGTGGAAATTGATGTTTTCTTATATAATCGACCTTCCCGAGCTCAAGTTTGTTATCAATTCGACGCTAGAATAGATAGATTTTTTATAAGATTAGAAAAAGCACGAATTAAGCTTTTTTCAACAATCAAACTTTTGTAACTTTTGAACGGAGCGACTTATATTAAATCCAGATACATCAAATTTCTCCGTTTCACAAATGCCATCGAATGCTATATGAACGAAAATTGTAAGTCTAATAATAAAGAAGTTGAAATTTGCAAATTAGGTCGATTTTAACGAAAACTTTAAATTGAAACATTCGAATGGTCATATCTAAAAAAGTACGACTTGTACAGGAAAACTACGGCCAGATTCGTGTTAAGCGGTTCAAGATCTACCAGATTAAGACATAAAATCGATGTAAAAGATTTCAATATTTTCGACTTTTTTTTTCCACCCCAATCGATAGAAATTTGAATTTTTTTAAAAATCGACATCGTTGCTCCCAAAGGCTAGAAATGGGCGTTCTCTTATGTAATCGGCCTTCCTGAACTCAAATCCGTAATCAATTCGACGCTAGAATAAATAGATTTCTTATAAAATTAGAAAAACCACTAAGTTTCGATTTCTTCCAATATTCAAACTCTTGTAACTTTTGACCGGACAGACTTACATCAAATCCAAATACATAAAATTTCTCCGTTTCACAAATGCTATCGAATGCTATGTGAACGAAAATTGTAAGTCTAATAATAAAGAAGTTGAAATTTGCAATTTAGGTCGATTTTGACGAAAATTAAAATTGAAGCATTCGAATGGTCATATCTAAAAAAGTACGACTTGTACAGGAAAACTACGGCCAGATTCGTGTTAAGCGGTTCAAGATCTACCAGATTAAGACATAAAATCGATGTAAAAAATTTCAATATTTTCGACTTTTTTTTTCTACCCCAATCGATAGAAATTTGAATTTTTTTAAAAATCGACATCGTTGCACCCAAAGGCTAGAAATGGGCGTTCTCTTATGTAATCGGCCTTCCTGAACTCAAATCCGTAATCAATTCGACGCTAGAATAAATAGATTTCTTATAAAATTAGAAAAACCACTAAGTTTCGATTTCTTCCAATATTCAAACTCTTGTAACTTTTGACTGGACAGACTTACATCAAATCCAAATACATAAAATTTCTCCGTTTCACAAATGCTATCGAATGCTATATGAACGAAAATTGTAAGTCTAATAATAAAGAAGTTGAAATTTGCAATTTAGGTCGATTTTGAAGAAAATTTTGAATTGAAACATTCGAATGGTCAAATCTTAAAAAGTACGACTTGTACAAGAAAACTACGGCCGAATTCGTGTTAAGCGGTTCAAATTCTACCAGATTAAGTCATAAAATCGATGTAAAAAATTTCAATATTTTCGACTTTTTTTTTCCACCCCAATCGATAGAAATTTGAAAATTTTCTAAAATCGACATCGTTGCACCCAAAGGCCAGAAATGGGCGTTTTCTTATGTAATCGGCCTTCCTGAACTCAAATCCGTAATCAATTCGACGCTAGAATAAATAGATTTCTTATAAAATTAGAAAAACCACTAAGTTTCGATTTCTTTCAATATTCAAACTCTTGTAACTTTTGACCGGACAGACTTACATCAAATCCAAATACATTAAATTTCTCCGTTTCACAGATGCTATCGAATGCTATATGAACGAAAATTGTAAGTCTAATAATAAAGATGTTAAAATTTCCAATTTAGGTCGATTTTGACGAAAATTTTAAATTGAAACATTCGAATGGTCATATCTTAAAAAGTACGACTTGTACAGGAGAACGACGGCCAGATTCGTGTTAAGAGGTCAAAATCTACCAGATTAAATCATAAAATCGATGTAAAAAATTTCAATATTTTCGACTTTTTTTTTCTACCCCAATCGACAGAAATTCGAAACATTTCTAAAATCGACATTGTTGCTCCCAAAGGCTGAAAATGGGCGTTTTCTAATATAATCGGCCTTCCTGAACTCAAATCCGTAATCAATTCGACGCTAGAATTGATAGATTTCTTATAAAAGTAGAAAAACCACAAATCACAATTTTTTTCAATTTTTCAACTTTTGTAACTTTTGAACGGAGACAGTCGCATGAAATGTAGATGCATCAAATTTTTCCATTTCATAGAGGCCATCGAATGCTGTATGAACGAAAATCCTAGGTTTACTAATAATGAAGTTGAAATTGCGGATTTTGATCCATTTTGACGAAAATTATGAATTGAAACATTTGAATAGTCATAACTTAAAAAGTACCACTTTTACATACAGGGAAACTACGGCCAGATTTGTGTTATGCGGTTCGAAATCTACCAGATTAAGTCATAAAATCGATGTAAGAAGTTTCAATATTTTCGACTTTTTTTTTCTCGATACAAATTCGAAAAATTTCTAAAATTGTTATTGATGCACCCAAAGACTGGAAGTTTATGTTTTCTTATGTAATCGACCTTCCTAAACTCAAATCTTTAATCAATTTGAGGCTAGAATAGATAGATTTCGTGTCAATTAGTTATATAGGACATTTTTACTTTTGGTCCATCGATTTTGTAATGCCATCAGAGTTCGCTCTGCCAATATTCTCGATTAACTTTTTAAAATTGGTCGGTTGAGTCCAATTATTAGTGGCTCATGTGTCTTTGCGGCACAAGGAGTTTCTGTCAAACAACACAACAATTAGAATTTCCCAAGTTCCAAATGTCGTTTGTGTACCAAGAAGGAAGTCGTCGTGCCTGGGGTACAGACCACTTTTGCGTCGCATCGCTCGCGTTTCCTGCTGACATTTGATGAGAAATGCCTCGTACATACCGCAATAACTGTTATCTCGACGTTTTTCACCCAACATCCCGATAATCGACACGAAACGGAAATTTATTATCTTTGAATCGGAATAGCAAATAATTAATTAGACTTTCAACTCCGCGCCAGGGTGAAAGTTTTTAAATTAATTCCGCAAATTCACTTAACTCAACCTAAACATTTACGGGCTTAAGAAAATTCTTTTTGTGATTTATACGATCAAGTAGCGAAATCTCTTTTCGTGGACTTATTGCCGACTGGCTTCCCGAAGGATCGACCCTCTGTCGTCCGGATGGGTTCGTCTTAATAGCCTGTTGCTCGACGTCATCGATTCGGTTTTTCTTCCTTGTCGTGCCGTTTCGCAGATTTATCCCAGTAATTTCAGTTTAACGAAGCCGAGTTTACGATTTTCTTTACGTTCCCCCGGCCCTTCTGCAGCTTCAGATTTTACAACAATTACCTTCCTGAAACTCAAAACTTCAATGCCGAGACGGTAATAAAAAAAATAGGGAGGGGTTGAGCGACATTACGCGGGTCGATTTGGTAGGCTTTTTGAGTCTCGCAAATAACGGCGAGACGCCAAATTTATCGCACGACGGCGCGAATTGGTGGAGGCGCCGGGAGAATTTGCCTAAATCAGACCTGGCACCTGGCGCTTAAATATAGATATCGAAATCGCGTCGGGATAATTGATGACGTCAAATCTCTGACGGCTTTTAAAACAATATGGAAGAATATCAAATAATTGAGAGAGAAATTTCGCTTTTCTTCTTGATCCTCTGCCATTTCTACTCACCGGGAGAGGATTATTCACACCCTTAAAATCCCACACTCGAACGATTTATGCAGACTTGACGCCACACCGGGGATGTGTAGCGGCGGATTTCTACCTCCAATTTCCCGAATGTTGGGCCACCAAGGGACAGTATTGGCAACGTTTCTCGCACCCTGAATAAACTATTTGCTCAAACAACCCCTAATTTTTTTTCTTCGGCCACCTTTAAATTAATGAAAGCTGTCATATTTTCAAAGTTTTCAAGAAAAATAATGATTGAGCACGATTTTTGGCTTCTGTTTTTCAAACAGCACGTGATAGATTAAGATTTATCCCTCGAGCTCCGTTGCTTCCATTTAATCTAATGGTTGCTTTCCCCTCTGTAACCTCTAAGTTTCCGCTATAAGTCACACGTCAATCACGATCACCGCATATTTGCCGAGAAAACTTTTGGAGCGTTCTCCTCCAACATCAATTCGATGGTGAAAAAAGCCGATTTGCATGCGGCCCGGACGAGAAACGACCCCTCCAGGGAAAGAGCTCGTGTAACGGAATTTCTGCCAGTAAATTTCGTCCCAATATGTGATACTAAACATTAATAACTGTTTGGTTTTTAGATAGGTAAACAAAATTGTTATGACTTTTATTGAGTTTTGTAGGCTTTGAGCGGTTTTTGTTCGGTCGAGCGTCGGGGGAGAATTCGTTAAATACGGTCGTACTCGCGTTTTGTTTGGCTCGTCGATCAATTCTCAAATTCGTCAGCTGTCGCTGGGAAAATATTTTAACATTTTCGACGGAAATTAAACAAAGAAATTCCGTCTTTCCTAACATCATGTGACGCCACTCCCCGAAACTTTTCTTTCGCCGTCGCGCTGTTCTCTGCGGTTAACTTATTCAATTCGTTTTCCGAATTTTACTCCCATTGTTTCTCAAGCGAGCCTTCCGAACTACTCTTCGATTTGTTGCTCCTTTTTATTTCAGGCGAGACGAAGAATGGTCGTGAAAGAAATATAATTAAAAGCATCAGGTGATGGTCTCGTAACGAAGCCAGAGGCTGAATAACTTACACGCTTTGAGATCAAGGTTTGAATTTATGGAGCCATCGCGTTCGAAACAGATCTCGTAATAGACACGTGGAAAATCGGAAAACGGTGTCACAGCACACAAACAACGACCGAAACTGAAATTACCTAAATTTTAAAACATCTTAAAAATGGTGGTGGCTCCAAAAAAATTATCTTAACTCACTGAATGACGACCTAACTTTTTTAACTGTTCCTCGAGTTACACGTAATGAGTTAATTTCGGGCGAAAGAGCGCGATTAGGAAAAACATTTTGCAAGAAGGTTCGTTAAAAAAATTGCGTTTTTACTCGGTGGAGGTTATGAATTTTTAACAAGGAACGCCTCATCAAACTTTAATTAAGAGCTACGAACGCCAGAATTCCACCAACTGCATTTTTGTCTGCTGCCAGAGAATTTATTGAAAATATTCGCAGCCCACAATACGTGAGTCACATTAAATAGTTGATGCGGAATAATAACGAATAATGTTATTAATACTTGCAATAACTGAAAATTACAACACCGTCATAACTTCATTTTCCAGATATGAGTGCATTTTATTGTTAACGACGTTAATGGTATTATGAAATCATAAAGCGATAAACTGCGGTTGCACAGTTTTAAACTGGGTGCTGAAAGCTTTCAAATTAATTATTTCACCGATGAAGTTTATAGCTATAACAACTAGTCTTATAGACAGGTACCTACCTATTATAATAAATAAATAAATATTGAAGGACCAGGCATTTGACATTCTCAAGCTCTCTCGGACAGCAACCAACTAACAACAACGTTACTGATGTTGAGTTGCAAGTTGCAAAAGTTGTTAAAGAAAAAATGGCCACTTACGCTGGCTGACAAAATCAAGTAGGTGATGGCGGCCACACCTCAAAACAAAAAACAATCGAAATGTTCAATTTCAAAGCGTGATAAAAAGGCCCCGATTTTGCGAAACCGACACGGATTTCACTCACAAACACTTTGCTTATTTTCGGCGAGGTTTAAATCATAATTACACCAACACTTACCCTCGATTTGCGGGAAATTTCGAATTTTAAATCGGGAGCGATCTGCACCCTTGCGCGTTGAAATCTAGTACTAATGAGCAGAACAGCCAACCACGCGACACGAAAAGCCCCCAATTCTGAAAAAAAGTTTTGTTAATTATTAATATTATTAACAATTTTAGGCAAAATCGCAGCTGCTTAGTGCATAATTAGTAACTTGATTTAGCTACAAATTTATGATTGTTAGAAATAATGGTTAGAATTGCTACTAAATCTTTGGTGGTTTTTGCCACGCTGGATTGGTACTACTTTTCAAATTTTAATTTTAATAAAATTAGTTTTAAGCATTAATAGCTTTGTCAGACAACAAAGAGGCAGCTTTTCCTATAGCCCGCAATTAATTTTTGATCATTTCTTAATTCTGTGTCCAACTTTCCACACATAACCTTACTTTTGGTTTATCTCTTTAAAACGTAATTTTGGCTAATTTAGGACTAAAGGCCACCAAAAACGGTCATTAATCAACTTTGAGACCCCTATTACAGTCAAATAAGTGAAACCTTCTTTGGGGCTCTTAGTTGAGAATTGTTTTTTGTCTAAGTTGGGACTGACCCCAGGTTTCTCTTTTAGTACATCAGGGTGGCGCACGACACCAAACCGGAACATCTCATGCAACTAATAACGCGTGAATGGAACCTGGAACTTCCCAAGCTCCTCATCTCAATCCAAGGCGGCAAGGCGAACTTCGAACTGCAACCGAAACTCAAGAAACTGCTACGCAAGGGTTTGTTGAAAGCAGCGAGATCCACGGGCGCGTGGATATTCACCGGAGGAACCAACACAGGTTCGAAATCTTTATTAAGGTTTTGACGTATTT
This sequence comes from Schizotus pectinicornis, assembly GCA_951805265.1. NCBI lineage: Eukaryota > Metazoa > Arthropoda > Insecta > Coleoptera > Pyrochroidae > Schizotus > Schizotus pectinicornis. The sequence continues at coordinate 1,345,635 of OX638204.1, read as the reverse complement.
ATTTTTGTACATTATTCAGGAGTCACGAGGCATGTGGGTGACGCTTTGCTTCTGGAGAGGTCGCAACGTACCGGAAGGGTAAACACTCTCGGAATCGCTCCTTGGGGCATCGTCGAGAACAACCATGAACTAATCGGACACAACACCGAAGTTCCGTACCACTCAATCTCCTCACCAAGGTAATATTTTCTTGGTCAATGCGTAGTTGTTGCTTGTGTTAAAACTCCACATTCTAATATGGTGAAGCCGCTGATTGTCCATTCTTGGTTGGCGTCATCGCTGTAGTCTCTCAAAAATTCAGTTTGTAACACCACCAAAACCAATCGGTACATATCTTTGGCTTGTTCGAACCATTTCAAGGCGAGAATCCTCAAATTGACTCGAACAACTTTTTCGGAACCGTCTTTCGTGAAAGTGACGTGAGTGGGGACGAAAATTTTTATGTCTTCAGGTTTCAACAGGATGATGTCTTTTTGCGTAGCGGTCAAACGATACGTAATATCGTCTGCTAGTTTGATTTTGGCTGAATCGGTTAATAGACCGTCGAGTTCTTCAAGTTTACCTCTGTGGATGATTTCGGTTATTCTACACACCGCTTGGGTTGTTCCGTAGATGAAGGCGCCTTCTGAAAATTCGGGGTCCCACGCTTTGCGCAAGTATTTAAAGTGCATTTTGGTTTTGAGCCAGCGGAGGATGTGGGGCATGTAGATGAGATCGGGGGTTTTGGGCATTTGATTTTGGTTACTACTCGAGTACAATTTGCGTTGGTAGACGCGGTTTTTGGTCGATGGGACAAGCAGGTCCGAGTTGTTATGGGCTTTGATGACGACATTGTTAAATTTTGAAAGGGTGCGGATCTGGGTGAGGAGGCGGCGCATCTTAGGGGAGGATGAAGTCAGTACCACATAAATTTTGAGGGCGACATCGGATGACGGCCGGCGAACGAAACGTTGATAACTTGTCACTGGAAATGTGACGTGGATCTTTCAAATGTTTTTTTCTAAATAGAGATTGCCTTGGTGGAAGTTGCGAGTTCAGTGTTAACATAGATGAAAGGTAAATACATAAAGTTGAGACTCAAAAGGTTTTTTATTTCCACCAAGATAACTTTCTGAAGCTGTTCAGTTCTCATAGCAATATTAATTCGGACTGTTAACAATGCTCCGGGTTCTGGAATGTTGCAATCAAACCTTAACCCGGCGTTATTGGCAATTAGGGAATTGAATCCAGATATCGCTTTTAACTTGCCCCAATTTCCATTGAGCCGAAACCGGCTCAATCTAGCTCGCTTCTGGATATTCCAACTTTTTGAATACATTTCGCTGTTAGCACGACACGATCCCCGGATTCCAAAGCCGGCCATAATTAAGTTGCAACTTGTTACGTCAAGACGGCGCCTTGTTAGGCCAACATCGATCAAATCGACCCAATTTATTTTGAGACGCCAAGTTTTTCAATTCAATCGTCACCTTAACTTTACATTCGCCGTTGGTGTTTTATAATTCGCGTTGTTGTCGCTTCCAGATCAAAATTTGCCGCTCTCAACAACAGACACGCTTACTTTCTTCTCGTGGACAACGGAACTGTCGGCAAGTACGGTGCCGAGATCGTCCTTAGACGAAGACTAGAGAAATACATATCAAAACAAAGACTATATCCATGTGAGTAACATTTTAAAGTTGAAACTCTTAGAATTGACAACGTAAATCAACAGTTACGCAAAGCCCGATTCCGATTGTTTGTTTGGTGATTGAGGGTGGCACCAACACCATCAGGGCAGTCCTCGAATACGTCACCGACGAACCCCCGGTACCGGTCGTAGTGTGCGACGGCTCAGGCCGAGCAGCCGACTTGATCGCCTTCATGTGCAAGTAAGCTCTTCGTTGTGCCCGCGTTTTTATGCTCATTTAGATCTGTTACGGCCCAAGGTACGAGATCCAAGTCCTGAAAACCATGAAGGAGTACATCATAGCCACCATACAGAAGGCCTTCGAGGTACCCATAGACCTGGCCGAAGGACTGTACCTAGAACTGATGCAGTGCGTCGAAAACAAGAATTTAGTAAGCAGAAATTACTCACATCTCAACTGTTGGTCACTCTTCCATTTTGCTGACGCTATATCGTTGCAGATCACTATTTATAGAATAGCCGATAAGTACGACCAAAAGCCCCAAGAACTCGACCAGACTGTCCTCACCGCCCTCTTCAAATCTCAACACCTATCCCCCACGGAACAATTGAGCCTGGCCCTGACCTGGAACCGCGCCGACATAGCTCGATCGGAGATCTTCATCTACGGACAAGAATGGCCTCACGGCGCTCTCGAGGACGCCATGATGAAGGCGTTGGAGCACGACCGGTGCGATTTCGTCAAGTTGCTGCTAGAGAACGGTGTCAGCATGCGCAAGTTCCTCACTATTCCCCGTTTAGAGAACCTCTACAACTCCAAACAGGGACCCAGCAACACTTTGAGGTACATCCTGAGGGACGTGCGACCTCACATACCGTGCGGCTACGTCTACACTCTCCACGACATCGGATTGGTCATCAATAAGTTAATGGGAGGTGCCTACCGAGCTTTCTATACGAGAAGAAAATTTCGGCCTATCTACGCTAAAGTGATGAACAAAGGCCAGAATATGCAACGAAACTCTACTTCTTACGTCAAGCAGTACGGAAACGCGATGAGTTTGTTGGCTCAGACGTTGCCGTCGAGCGCCAACCCTTGTCTCTTCGATTATCCTTTTAACGAGTTACTGGTGAGTTAAGGGTTAATCTTTTAATGATGATTAACACCTCCGTCACTCATTAACCTTGTTGAATGTCTGTCCAGTCTACAATCTAGATAGTTGATCTGCTTGTAAATTCATTATTGTTTATTGGTTGCATCAGATTTGGGCTGTGTTGATGAAGCGGCACAAGATGGCTCTGCTGATGTGGCAACATGGCGAGGAGGCCCTGGCCAAGGCGTTGGTCGGTTGCAAGCTTTACAAAGCGATGGCTCACGAGGCCGCCGAGGACGACATGGAAACCGAGGTTTACGAAGAGTTAAGAAGCTACGGCAAGGAATTCGAGAACATCGGTGCGTTAATTCCCCACGTACCTACGTCTTGAGTTAATTGACCATTTTTCTTTTCTTCAGCTTTGGAAGTCTTGGACTACTGCTACCGACAAGACGACGACCAAACTCAACAACTGTTAACTTGCGAGTTGCAAAACTGGTCGGGTCAAACTTGTTTGAGTTTGGCGGTGGCCGCCAACCATCGCGCTCTCCTCGCCCATCCTTGCTCCCAGATCATCCTCGCCGATCTCTGGATGGGTGGCCTGCGCACTAGGAAAAACACCAATTTAAAGGTGGATTTTTCGATGGGACGTCCAGATTTAATAATCTCGAATTGCAGGTGATAGTGGGACTTTTGTTCCCGCCCTACATTCTAAAATTAGAATTTAAGTCGAAAGAGGAACTGCAATTGATGCCGCAAACGACCGAGGAGCATATGGAGTTGGAAAATGAAGATGATGATAAGTCGGATTCTGAAAAACATGTCGACGGAGAGGTGAGTGCGGTGACGGGGTTCGTTTGTTTTCGGTCTTTTGACGTTTCTAACCAATTTTCTGTTTTATAGCGTAGAGCTGTGCGAAAACATTATATAGAGTTTTACCCAAAAGTAAGCAAATTTTGTCATGTTTGCACTTTTTGACGCACAATGGTGTAAATATATTCACGATACTGGTTCACTTGTCTTCAAAGTGTGTGTACGATTGTACGATGTTAATTTATTGTCTTTAACATTCTTGTTTTGTGTTTTTTAAATTTATGATATTTTGCACTGAAGTACGTAGGGGTGGTCCAAAAGGTTGCAAGTTACGTGTTCTTTGTTTTGCGAATATTGCACCTCTGGATGGCCCTTAACAAGGGGAAAGTCGCGTTCAGATAAAATGATTGTCAAAGAGCTGAACCCATCCCGGTCTACACGCCTCCCTTTTGCCTACTCTGATCTATAACGTAAACAAGATAAGAAGACAGTTTTTGGATTCCGCTCTTTGTCAAGGATTCGTTATCTCTTGGAAAAGTTTAGAATATCGAAAATTCCATATTTGGAGGTGAATAGACCGGTCATAAATAAAATGATTTATCGGTTGCGTTTTATTAAAAATGTATTTGTTTCAAGTTGGTAAAACTATAACTCTCTTCGACTTTCTTCTACAATGATAGGACATGGTTCTTACTCTCTGTCTTGAGTTAAACTCGAGGTTTTTAAGTGTTTTTGGTAATTTGTAGAAATTTCAAACTTGTTCCCAATTAACATCTGTACTTTTATAACAATGTACAGCATATCGTACTGTATATGTAACAATGGTTGATGGTAAAATTTCTTAATTTGCTTTGGTTTATTATCTCTTCTAGAAACGCACTAGAAGTTTGAGTATAAGAAGCAGGGGTGCCAATCCTCAGGGTGTGAAGGTACTAGCGAAAACCAGTGGCAACAATTCTTTAACTATTTTTCAAACTCTGTCTCGCACACATTTAACACCCATTTGTCTTTGAAACGATCACCTTCTCATCACCAGAGATCTTTAACCACTCAAATTGAACGACTCCAATGCTAACTTAATCACAATCGACTCAACAGCTTTGTTCTGTCCATCAGCTTTGCTTTGTTTGTTTTCCTGTATTTCGCTATTTTGTTTTAAATTTATAACCAAATTTATAAGCAGTTAGATGATAATCGGCCCGTTATAGGCCCTGTTGTCCGAGAACTTTCTTCCACGTGACACTTTGGTTCAAGAAAACGGCAAGGTGACGTCAGAACTGGACGATGGCAAGTTTCACGTTTTCTTCTCCGAGTCGTATCAAGAAAAGCTACCGAAAAATCGAGAGTTGAGAATTAGCAAAAAACTGTACGAGTTCTATACGGCGCCTATAACCAAATTTTGGGCGAATTCTGTAAGAATTTTCCCCTCTTTAACTGAAATCAACTTGAATCAATATCGTTATAGGTGGCGTATTTGATGTTTCTGATCATCTTTAGCTACACGATTTTGGTAAGAATGGACGAAACGCCATCGTGGCAAGAATGGTTGGCGATAGCCTTCATGTGCACTTTTGGTTGTGAGAAACTACGAGAGTTATTTTCAACCGAACCGGTGGGGGTGCGACAAAAGTTGGCGGTTTGGTCCTGGAACCTGTGGAACCCCTGCGATATGGCTGCCGTTACTTTTTTTCTAGTTGGTGTTATTTTGAGGTTTCAAAATGGCACTTTAGAGGTGGGACGCGTGCTTTATTGCATTAACAGCATCTACTGGTATTTGCATATTTTGAATATACTCAGTGTCAACAAGTACTTAGGTGAGCGAGTTCTGACGGTACTAACGCAACTGACTCGAAACTGCCCTAGGTCCCTTGGTCACTATGATGGGGAAAATGGTGAAGAACATGATCTATTTCGTAGTGCTCTTGCTCATAGTTTTGATGAGCTTCGGAGTTTCCAGGCAGGCCATCCTGTTCCCCAACAAAGAGGCAGGTTGGGGAATAGCAAGAGACGTAAGTAAATCAAAAATAGAATTATAATTAAATTAAACTCATAAATCAACTTACCTCTGGAATCTGTAAGGAGCCTGGTTGTAATTGTTGACTCAAAATCACAATGATGATTGTGGTGCACGTGGATGTCATTCTAAAATTGGTTCCAGGTCTTCCTGGAGCCGTACTTCATGTTGTACGGTGAAGTGTACGCCGACAAGATCGATCCACCTTGCGGGGGCGAAGGAGAGGACTCGTGCCAGACAGGTCGTTGGGTCTCCCCGGTGATTATGTCGGTCTACCTCTTGGTGGCCAACATTCTCTTGATCAACCTGCTGATCGCCGTCTTCAACAATATTTTCAACGAGGTCAACTCGGTGGCCCATCAAGTTTGGATGTTCCAGCGCTTCACCGTCGTCATGGAATACGAACAGAAACCTTTACTACCCCCACCTTTTATCATCTTCTGCCACATCTACTTACTTTTCAAATATTGCCGACGAAAAATGGAAGGTAAAGAGGAAAGCTACGACAACGGCCTCAAATTGTTTTTGGACAGAGACGAAATGGAGAGGTTGTATGATTTCGAGGAGGATTGCGTGGAGGGGTATTTCGCGGAACAAGAATTTAAGTTGCAGCAATCAACCGAAGAACGGATTAAAGTCACGACTGAACGAATAGAACATTTAACTCAGGTATTTCTATTGTTATTTTTAATAGTAGGATGTTCAGGGTGATTGTTTTTGTGTGGCAGAAAGTGGAGGATATACACACTAAAGAAAATATGCATACGGGGGTGTTGCAAAATTTGGAGGTCCGTTGTCGGAAGTTGGCCGAACAACTGCAAGAGATGTCTGGCGAGGTCGAGATCATCCGGAATTCTATGGAAAGTCAATCGTCCATTACTGTTCCGATCTCCGATGCGCATCCTCTTCGCGAAAGAACCATCAGCGAAAAGTCGGAAGCCATGTCCGAAGAATCTATGCATTTAGGAGCCGTTCTAGCCAGCAAGCGGAAGCCCATAGTAAGGTCCCTAACGGAAGTGAGACCCGACGCCTACATTTTCGACAACGGCCAGCATATAGAGTATAGGTTCGCGGAAGAAGATGAGGGTAACGAAAATCTGGACGCGCTGCCGCCATCAGGTAAGTCGCGGGAAGCGTCAATTTTTTGAAAAACAAATGAAGCGCCATTCATTAACTACGAGATAATTTAGACGCATATGATTTATGGGGATACTGAGTTTCAGGGAGCCAGCATCAGTTGCACTTGCAACGCCAACGGACGCGAAGCACCGACTCCAAGACGTCCAACGAAGACTCCGAGGACGTCTCCGCCGACGACCTGGCGGCTTTGAGTCTCGACCTGTTGAGAAATCGGGCGGCGCAAAAGAGAAAGGACTCAACAGGTACCGGCCGTCGCAGTTCCGATGGAGGAAACGGTAATTATAAAATTTGGTAGCGGCCAAAAATTTTTACGCCGCAACAAGTAGTTTACCGACAATTTGGAACTGTAGTTTTCTACTAACAAGCTTGTGATGACGCAATTGGCAACGTCTGGTTCTTCTCTTGCTTCTACTCTAACGCTCCATAATCTAACAGCTTTTGTTTTTCTTGTCAGCATGTCCGCAGGCTCTTTCGCCGCAAAGTCTGTATTTCTGCCACTATTTCAGGAAACAGGGTATGTTTGATTTAGTAGCACCTTTTTAACCGTCTGTAGAAAATTGTTTCTTTCCGTCACTCTATATGGAATCGGTGTGTTGGTTGACGTTCAGGGGGCTATAATAAAATTCTCCCTCTCAGGCGAGGATTCGGTGCACGGCAGCAAAAGGAGCTTGAACCGACGCCAACTCTCTCAGACCCAATCGGAACCGGAAACCAATGATCCGCCGGCGACTGCGACGTTGCCGGGACGTCCGGTCACAATGGAGAGAAGCGTCACGTTTACAGAACCGAAAATTAAGGTGATACCGCCGGGTGTTGCCGGACCCGGCGGCAGGGGAGGGCTCCTAATGCACATGCACACCGAATACACTAGCATTACCGACGAATTGGAGAGCGTCTGCGGACTATTAAGTCCTCCGAGGTCGCCGGGGCTCCTGTCGCCACCCAGGCCGGAGCAGTCGCCACCAAGTAAGTGGCGGACCCGGAAAACTCGCAAGTTAGGGAAAGAATCTCCACAAGAACGTTGCAATATTTGTAAAAAGTACCTCGGCGGTTTGTACGGTCGTTTCGACTTCACTACTAACTTTTCGCTTACTTTAGCTTGGGGTTAAACTTAACGAAAGGCAACAAGGTGCATAGGAAAAGATTTGCCCTCGGGTTTAGCTTAATTTTACTTTATAATTATAATTTTTAGTTATTTTGGTGATTAACTTGATTTTTTGGGTTAATTTGGCGTTTCTAAATTGGAAATCAATTTCTGTAAAAGTTCACTAACAGGTGATCCCAGACTCATCGTGATGACAGTTGATTTAAACTGGTCGTCAAGAGAACATTAGGGCAATTTTCTACCAATAACATTCTAGGTCGCTTTACGCTGTCTTCTTATGGCGGTTTATCCTTAGGCCTGAGGAGGCGCTACCCTTCGGAGATGTCGAACCCCGAGATCGCCATCAATTTCGAAAAAGAGCATCTGCGCAGCGCCGAAGAATGCGACTACATGGTCATGGAGAACCTGATCCAGCGGCGCTACGACGAAGAAGAAGAGGAAGGCCTCGACTCTCACGCCCTCAATCCAGGCCTTCTTACTGTAGTAACCGAAACTAGAGAGTTTCGAGTTAACTCGTGGCCTACTCGAGGGTTGCGCAGATCCAGCGCTGTCGAGAGCGAGATCCAAGTTCCATTAGGTATATTTTTTAGCAACGGTAATCTCTTTTTTTATTTTTTACTGTTTTTTAAACAAAAGTTTTTACTCGTTTAGGAACGGTAATTTGTTTTTTTTTTTTTTTTTTTTGGTGTTTTTGTTTGAGACAAAAGTATTATTTTCTTGTGTTTGTGCAGTACGTGAATCTGCGGATCGTCAGGATTCGACAGAATCGGGCGATTTGGCCGCGTCCCTGATCGCCCAACCCCCGATGCCGCAACGACCCTCGATCGTCATCGATTCCTCGCAGTTACCCATCCAAAGAGAAGTTCAAAAGGCTGAATCCAAAAGTAGTCTGCATATGCAATCGGAAACTATGTGTTAACCCCGCAACGCTACCAAAACAACTGAAAAGGATCATATCAATGCATCTCTTGGTACTCCAATAAGTTATTTCAATATCATAGTTCTTAAGGTGTGTCCGAGTATTGTGAGGAATGTAAGCAATATGAAGACGCGCGAAACAACAACGTCGGGGGTCACGTCGAATTTACAATTTTACTCTTAAATCGTCTCTAGTTAGTTAGCATCGTGATTTGCCACATTTACCGACTTGTTTGCCAAAGATTTAAGCAACACTCGATTTGTGACGATAATCCACATCTTCCTTTTTCGGAGTTTTGCCACAACACTTCTTACCGTTTGGTATTGGGATTCGATTTTAAAATTTTTACTGAGCAACATATTGATGTTTAAAATTCTAACGTAAATAAGTTTACTTTCCAGTAGCATTGACGTAGGGTAGTGGCTAGTTGACCTCGATAACCCCTAGCAACATTTTCTGAAATTAAAACACCAAACAAAATCGTATTTTTCTAATTAGGTACTAAATATTAGTGAATTGTAACAACGCAGAACCGAGGTGTCGTCCACTTTCCATTTGTACTTTACAAGGACTCGGCACCGCGATGAGGGATCATAAAACGGCGTTAATAATAAAGATATTTTAACAAACTTTTTCTCAAACGTTACTCTTTCTCAAATTTATTAATATTGCAACTAATTTGCAGTTGACTCGAATCGTTGTTGGCGTCGTTTAATGGCCTTCTTGCTGGATTATTAATACCGGGAAAGTGACTGCATCTCTACTTAGTCGCACGTACTTACATCTTTTCTTTTTTTTTCTAAGTGGGCAATAGGTATTGAGGTAGGTCGTTTCTGAATCTGAAGCAATCGCGCGGCAGTTTCAACAGCACCTTTCTTGCGCTTCCAAAAAATATTTATTTAGGAAACAACCAAAAATTTTCCACCAATTATGAATAAAAATTGTTTTGAATTTTGGTTGAATTCCGTCGCGATTTGTGGTATGTTCAGTTGTACGTCCTGCCTCGATAAATAATTATAGTCTTGACATTCGACGCGTGTAAGAAGGCTAGGGCTAGGGTCGGCTGCGGAGGTGGAGCGATCCAATTAAAATTATTTTCTACTCATGTAATTGTGATATTTTAACAAATTGCACATTTAACGAATAATTATTTATGATAAAATCGACAATATCAAGCCGCTTGCCTACGTAAAACGCGATTTTGCCCCGGCAAGCGGCTGCACTAGTCAGTAACGCTGTAAAAATTTCTGTTCGTATCCGCTGTATTCTGTACATATAGATGGGGAATAATTTTATAAGTCTGCGAAACAATCAAATCCCCGGTCTTTTTTATTGTTGTTTGTAAATAGACGATAGGTAGTGCTCAAATTTAGCAATATCACTTTAAATTAATTAAATCATCGTCCAAGTCCCTCAAAGATATGCTCTATTCATGATCCATTGATGTATCAAATTTATCTATAGGTAGGGGTTTGGTAACTTTCCGTGTTTTACTGTAAACACCATTTTCCAGCAATCGGACCACTCAAAATTTCGTTGGTCGTTAGCATATCAGATCCAATATCAGCCAACGACTCATTTGGTAGCGTTACCGATGAAACTGTATTTTTTGCATTTGTACTGACGATTTTGTGCAAAAATAAACGAAGTGGTGTTCATATCTGTTTGTTTTCCCCCACCCACTCATCCCCAGAATAAAAAAAGACCGCCATTGCAGTTGGAAATATTTATTTCCGTCCAAATCCTTGAGTTAGTAACATTGGTCGTAAAAAATCGAAAATTAAGTGATCGGAAAAACCAAATCACAGCAACGTTTGCTTCCAAAATAATAACAACAGAACGATCTAACAGTTATGAACAATGAAACTATACTTAAACAATTGAAAATAGTCACAATACGAAACAAGAAATGATTGCCTTTACACAATTAGTAAAATAAAAAAGCAGACACAAAAAATGAGACGAAATCTTGCAGTTTCTTTCTTTATTGATGTTCACTGGGCATGAATCCTGGAATGTTGATGCTACGAAAACACCAATTTTGGTCAAAATAAATCAACAGACACCGTAGCAGTAATTTTCGTTAAAACAATCAGTCCTCCCTTGGATGGAGGGGTATGACGAATTTGGGCCCGAAGGGCGACTTGTACTTGATCCCCACTTCGTTGAATATGTCCACTGGAATCCCCAAATTCGCCAGATAGAGTTTTCCGTTTTTAGCGGAATGCGGCAGGGGCATCACCGGCAATAGCGAGAACTTGGGGGTGATTCCGGGTGTGCCGACAGACGGCGGGTCGATCGCCAGAACCGGCGCCCGGTTCCGGTTCGCCCAAGCGGCTAAATCCGGGTAACTTTTAGGGCTATCAGTGTCTTCACACAACGTCACTATTATCAAATCCGCGAAAGTCGGCAAGTCCGATAACGACGTCGCTGTAGCATTTTTCGTTAGGGAATACAGGGAGAGTTCCTTTTTAATAACGGCCACTTCCGTTGAAACTAAGTAGGCGATTGTGCGTATGCCGTGACTGGCTAATTGTCGGGCAGTATTGACACCAACGGCACCTTGCCTAAAAAATTTGTCTATAAATTTTGTTTCTGTTTAGAAAAAAAAGTACTTGTGAGGTCCACAGAGAACGACGACCGTGGGGATTTGATGAGAGTTGTGAGGGTTCAAACGGTGACCGCCGCCTAGTAGCTGGATAGAGATTTCAGTGGCGGCGCGTCCGAGGAGCTCGACTCGCTTGTCCCAAGTGAGACCGACCCTGTCGGCGGTCTCCCACAGTTTCTTTCGAAGAGACCTCGAAATACTGGGTATGATTAAGCCGTCGTCCGTCACGTACTCGCAGAAATCCTGTTTGGGCACGATGATTTGGCGGTAAGTGAGCGGGCCGGTTGCCAGCACGTTCTCGTCATGCCTGGAAAAAAAAAACAACCATCAATCGGGAGTTGGGAAGAAATCTTAGCTGAAAGCTGTCCGCACTTTCCGACCTCCAATCGAAAACTAAGACTAATAATGTTGTTCCTGGGGGACTCCTTTAACCAACAAGGGTCAAGGTCCGGTTACTTTATTTGCTTTTTCCAGCTACTACCAGCTGTAATTTGAAGAATTGCTTGAAGTTGGTAAATAGATTAATTAGATCAATAAAATTGCAGGTTATCAATATTACGAACAAGTAGATCCGTATTGAATAGTTATATATTATGAAATATGGTTAATTTGCATGGGAAAATAAATAATTGTTCGGTCAATAAAAAAACTTAAAAAATAGAAGTTGATCAAACTTTATTGGCGTACAGACATAAATCCAATCGCAGATTGGTATTAACAACATTGACAACAATTATGGCCGCACTGCACTAGACGCGTTGTTGACAACATTACACCCAACGTTGGTCACGCCGATAAACTGAATAACAACGATCAAATACGTGGTGGTGATTGAAACGATGCTGGAAAAAGTGCGTCTATCAACTTTAACGAACTTAGCACCCTCGAGCGGTTTCAGCTTATGTTTCGCTGTCTTGGCCAAAATTTTCGTTTCCCGGATCTCTGGGAAGTGCGTTTGCAGCTCGTAACATAAATCAACAGTTCTTCGATACTCAACCGCCAAGCGATCGCAAGCCAAAACGACGCACAAAAACGGCATCTAGAAAACATATATCTACCTATAACGATCAAGAGGGTTGTAGAAACTTACTATTTGCACCAATACCACTATTAGTGCTGCTCCCAATGTACCACTTAGACCACGTGAGCTGTAAATTTGAATACCTACAGTAAAGAAGGCGAGAAGCTCCAAAATGGTTTTTCCAATAGCGTTAATGATGATCCAGCCAAAAATATCATTCAAAGAAGACAGCATTTCGGCGAAAACGTTGACTAAAATTAAAAATTCCCCGAAATGGCTCCTGTCCAGTTTGCTCAACATAGATTTCGCTATTAAGGTGTTCAAATTTCGAAATCTGTCCGTTAAAGCCATTACTAAGAAGTAAAGCAGCAAATGGATGTAAAATGCCATCAGACCCGTAGACATTACAAAAAAATTAAATAAGGAGTAACCGATACAGTAGTAAAAGTACGTGTTGTAAGCACAATAACAAAAAATTGAGACGAAAAATTGCAAACAAGGTGTGTTGAAAGTTGCCTGATCATTGGCGCAACCGAACTTTTTGTCAATTCTTTGAAAATTGTTGAAAAGTTGGCACCATTGGCTTTGGTTTTGATAACTAGACATAAAAATCAGCGAACAACTCAACGTTATTACAAACCAAACAATGGCAGAAAGTATGACCTGGTAAGTCGGGATTTCGTCGGAATAGAGCACATACAGACAGTATGCAATACAGGGGAACGTGAAAGAAACCATTAAAGCAGTATGAAACTTGTCCCTGACCGGATGAAGAATGGTTCCTTTCTCAAAACTATAAGAAGGAGTCATGCCAAAAAAATTGCCAATCTTGTAGGGCATAGCCAAAGTGCGAATGTTTGGTACTGAAGACCTAAAAGTAATGGACTTCATGATCAAGCTGTTTAGTGAAGACTGAGTTGAACGCAAAACTTTTAGTCGTAATTACGGTTATTGTTTGTTATATTCTATTGCATTCACCATATTGATCAATTAAGAGAGTGGATCACGAAGTTGTGCAAGCAATAAAAATACAACAACAGGGCGAAGGACAGGGCAATTTTTCATCTACACCAAGGAACAATGGCGGTGTCAAATACAAATGTTTTCGTTGATTTTGTCACCACTTTTTAAAAAAGTTACAACAAAACCTAAATAATTACACAAAACTAATAAAACAAATATTTTTCTAATTAAGTAAAGTCGTGGAAGAGATGAAACGGGGCTAAAAATGCGACGCGTTCTTTTTATAGTCACGACAATCTTTTGCTCCAGAATTGAACTGTATGGCAACAATCAGGTAGCTGGTGGTGGTGGAGACGATGGCCAAAATGATTCTTCGGTCGATGTGGAAAAATCCAGCGGCCTCGAACGGCTTCAATTTGTGTTTCGCATCCTTGACCAAAATGTTGGCTTCCTGGACCGTCGCAAAACGTTTCCTCAATTCGTAACATAACGAAACAGTTTTTCTACTCTCCACCGCCGCAGAATCACAGGCCAAGACAACGCACAAGAACGGCATCTGCGTCAATCTGGTGTTATATTAACGAAAAAGAAACAGTAAAAACTCACCAAGAGCAAAGCCATTGAAATAGTTTGATCACCTAACGTAAAATCAAAATCATTATTGTTGACCACTTCAATCCCGTCGATAATCAGAAAAAGGAGCTCGGCAACGGTTCGGCCAATGGCAAAAATCAAGGGCCAACCGAAAACTCGGTTGAAAGACTCGACGACCTCACCAAGAACACCAACGAAATCGGAAATTTCGGCAATGTCGTCTTCAGGGATGGACATTGTCATTTTCGTTAATAATTTTGTTTCTATTAACTCGTTCAAACAACGAAATCTCTCGGTTATAGCTAGCGCCATATAGTAAATCAACAACTTGATGTAAACCGCCATAAAACTTGCAAAATTTCCACTTAAGGAAAGAAACGAATTATCAACAGAAAAGTAGTAAGCAACAATATAGCCACAATAACCAACGAGAGAACCCAAAAACACTAAGCAAGGTTTCAGGAACAGAAACCTCGAAGTGCGGTTGGTGTTGCCCAATTTTTTGTCGATGCAATGCAGGTTGTTGAAAATGAGACTCCATTGGTTTTGGTTTCGGAAATTGGACAACAGAATTATGCAACTATTGAGGAGAAACAGGAACAACAAAATTATAACGATAGTAACTGTGAAAGTTGAAGACGGGTAGCTGCTGTAGTCCGTTGCATAAGTATAGTACACAGTTATCGACAAGACTATCAAGAAGGCTGCACTAGCACGAATCTTGTTGCGAACTGGATGAAGAACGGTTCTTTTCTCGAAACTGTAAGTCGGAGTGATACCAAAAACATTTCCGACCCCGTAAGGAATAGCCAAGAATCGAATGTCACGCACTGAAAGCTTGTAGCTCATGGCTGGATATTGACTAACCGTTGGCTAGCTAAATAACGTTAATAAATATTTAATTAAGTTAATTATGTAAGCACTGTCTGAAACGTGTCATTTAATTTATGTATCAGCAGGAAACATCTAACTGATGTAATCTAGTAGTCTCCCATCAACTATTCATATTTAATGCATGTTTTGTCTTCCCTTGTATTATTTGAACAATCTACCATATTTTATTAGGTCAAAAATGTTACGACATTGTAAATAAAAAAGATCTCTATAAAGAAGATGTATTTTGGCTTTAGAGTTGCTAACCAATTCGAGAAAATATTTTTAGAAAATATTAAAATTTTACGTTTCATAATCGTAGCACAAATTTATTTGTGGTTATCTATTTATTTGCAAGTAGCATTGAACTGAATCACAACAATCAAGTAGGTGGTGGCCGTGCCGGCAATCCCCAATAGGGTGCGTCTGTCAATTTCAAAAAAACTGGCAGCCGTAAAAGGTGCCAATTTTAGCTTGGCCTCCTCCACCAAATAATGCGACTCCTTCACTTCCGGAAAACATTTTCGCACTTCATGACACAATAAAACCGTTTTTTTCGTTTCAGAAACAACGCCGTCACAAGCCATTAAAATAAATACCATAGGCACCTTAAAAAGCAAAACACCCTGTATACTTGGCCAATTTTTTTTTTTTCACAAATCGACTCACCAATATTGTTAGAGCATTTAACGTTTCTCCAATCGCAACTCCGATTCTAAGTCTCGCGGTTGCGTACGAATACACCGTTTTAGTAAAAATTTGGAGGAGTTCTACAACGGTCTTGGCGATGGCGCTGAGCATGACCCAGCCGAAAATGTTGTTGAAAGCATCCATCATTTTACTGAAAACAGTCAGAAATTCGCTAATTTCTGAACAATCGACAACTTTATCGGCGATTATCTTCAATTTGGGACGTAAATAACCCTCGACTCGCCTATTGAAATTTCGGTATCTGACTGCAAAAGCGTCTACGATGGTATAAATGAAGACTGCTATGTAGAAACCTATAGTGCCAAAGAAATTGCCCACCAAGCTCGACCAACGAATGTTACTTAGCCAAAAACTCAACGCTACATAAGGGGCGTAACACGAGATAACGAGGAAAAATTTTAGGCAAGGTGACCAATGGCAAGCAGTTTTGTTGGTGTTCTTCAGCATCCTATCGATGTGTTGAAAACCATTGAAGAGAACGCACCAGTGATGTTGAAAATTGAAACTCAAAGTCATGCAACCATTAAAACTTAACGTTAACAGAACTAATAAGACGACTGTGATGGAATAAGTGGGTACGCAAGCATCGCAGGTCATCTTCCACAAAAAGTGCATGGCACCCATCAAAATAGAAATTAACATTAACGCCATTCGAAGTCGGTCTCTCGAAGGGTTGGTAATTCTTCCGCTTTCGAAGCTGTACGAGGGTACGATGACGAGTAGATTTCCTATTTTGAACGGTATTTCCAAAAATCGAATGTCGTTCTTCCAGAGCTTGTAACTGGGAACCAACGGTTTCGTGGCCATTGCTCACGTAAGAGTGATGGCTGAAATTGATCGCAACTCGCCCTAATTACCTAAGAGTGTTTGTTCTAAATCGTCAACAAATTCTTATTTTTGACCATTAATAATGGGTGGCTCATGTATTAAAAAAAACAACTTATCGAAATTATAAACTATAGCTAACTTGAGTAGGTTCAATCCAATTAAACAAGTTTGATTTTCTTACAGGTCAATGAAAACGTAAGGATTTCTATGTCCAGGTACGCCACCAAAAAGAATCCCTCAAGGCAAAAAAAAAAACAAGAAAAAGTGATTGACTGAGTGAGTAGTGCTTTTAAGTCCAAATAGTGTTAATGGACGTGTCGCAATTAAATTAATCCTTAATTGCTAAGTTTTGTTTATTGGTCTTAGGGCCTAAGAAATTTGAATGCCAAAATGTTATTTGGTGGTGGCGTTGAACTGTATCAAAACAATCAAGTACGTGGTGGCGGTGGCCAAAATGCCAAGAAGACTTCTTCTGTCGATTTCGAAAAATCCGGCGGCTGAAACAGTTTTCAATTTCAACTTGGCCTCCTCCACCAAATATTTTGCTCCCTTCATTTGGGGAAAATGCTTTCTCAATTCGTGACACAACACAACCGTCTTCTTTGTTTCCTCGACAACAACGTGACTTGTCATAATAACGAATACAACTGGAATCTAAACGCAACAACCATAAAAATTGTTTTTTCCCTTTTTTCCAAAACACTCACCACTGACGAGAAAAAAGTAAGGAAGAGACGAAATAATAGTCCGGTATAGAAACAAAACTTCCAGATGTGAACTTCTTCAGTTAAGATCGTCAGCAATGCGGTGATAGTTTTTCCGATCGCATGGATCATGATCCAGCCAAAAATTTCATTGAAACACTTCACCGATTGGCCATGAACGTCCATAAGATGGCAAATTAAGATAAAACCGTTGTTTTTAATTGAAAAAATGGCAGATTTTGGGTGAAAACTCGCTTTAATGGCTTCGTTCAAGTTATGGCTTCTGATCCGCAGAGCTCCGACAAAATAATACATGAAAAGCAACGTGTAGAAGCACACTGCTTCGCCGACACTGGCAATAATAAAAGTCAAAGAGAACGGATTAAAGAAAAAGGTGAGTATAGTGTGGACAATGTAACCCAACATTACGAAAATGAATCTGTAACAAGGTTTTAAAAGCGAACGGTCGACAACGTTGGTATTTTGCATGGTTTTGTCGAAGTGTTGCAAGTTTTTGAAAAGGTTCAGCCAGTGCTTTCTATTTTGAAAACTTGACCCCAAAATCATGCTGGAGATTAACAGAATTGAAGTAACAACTAGGCTGACGAAGGTGATGGCGGTAGTGAGGGGAAAGCTGTTGTAATCTAAGGCACATAGATAGTATGTTGCTGAAATCAATAGAAGTAGGGAAAGTGATGCCGACTTAACTTTATCAAGTAATGGATGGACGATGGTTTGAGTTTCAAAACTATAAGAAGGAGTCATGGCAAAAATATTTCCAATTTTGATGGGAATTTCCAAAAAACGGATGTCCTTGGAAGAAAGTTTGTAACTTTCGACTGGTTGTAGGGATTTCATGTTCGCAGTGTAACAGACGACACTCAATTACCCTAGAGTCTAGACAGACACGAAGCAGTTAACTAGCTTAATCAAACAACTTTTTCATTAAATAATAACCCTTTTGGTATTAAAAGTGGAGTAATTAAGTTTTGTTCATTGAAACAAGGAAAACAACTCGATTATTAAAAAAATAAAAGATAAAATAAATTAGGTCGGCTAGAGTATCAACAAATTTAATAAGAATTTTGTCCTTAACACAATAATTGGTAAGAAAGAAATGTACCATGTAGGGTTAAGTAACATTAGCATAATTTTTATTACTAAAATTAGTTGAATTAAAAAGATCAAGTAGGTAGTGGCAGTAAATAAGCAAAAGCCCAAGAAGTAATAACTTCAAATTTTAACACACGCCTAGAGCAAATGTTAGTTCTTAACTAAGTAACCCCCCTAACTGGAGTCTGAAAATTACTTCCATTAGCCTCAATTATCTGCATGAACCAGTCAACTTAGAGTTGAATTTAAACTTTTGTCCCACTTGTCGCATTTCTGGCAACTTGAACGTTAGCCACCGTCATGAACTGTATCAACACAATCACATAAGTGGTGGTGGTAGAAAGAATGGCAAGGATGGTGCGTCTGTCGATTATGAAAAAACCAGCGGCCGTAAACGGAGTCAACGCGTCCTCGGCATCTTTTACTAGTTGATCTGAGCCGATCAATTCCGGAAATTGCTTTTGAAAAACTCGACACAACTTTACGGTTTTCTTCGCAGCTGTTGCAGCACGATCGCACGCATATATTAGCGAAAAAATTGGCATCTGTAAGAAAACACTCTTATTACACAACTCCCCATTTTTACGATCGCACTCACCAATTGCACGAAAACTAGGTCTATTACGAAGGCTATGAAAACTTTTTGGATCACCCCCCTACTTAGCTGGTCAAAACAGTAACTAAGAGTGAGGATAATAGTACTTATACATTCGCCAACTGCAAGCAGGATCGTCCAGCCAAAGATTCGATTGAAAGAATCCACCATTTCTCCGAGAGTTTTAACGATGTTACTAATCATCAAGACTTGGGTGCTAACTGTAGGTTTACATTCGAAAAATCGGTTCAAGTTTTGATGAATGCGAACAAATGCTGTAGCTGTGTTGTAGATCAGTAACTGGACAGACATTACCACATAACCGTTGATGTCCACTAAACAATTGGCGACAGTAAACTGGTAAGTTGAGTAAACAAAAGTAATATAGCCGAAAAAAGCAAAGTTGCATAGAAAAAAGTGAATATTGCACTTCTTAATCCACGAATCGTTTCTGCTATCGCTGGATCTGCGGTCCAAGTCTTGAAAACCTTTGAGGAGTCTGCTCCATTCTTTTCCGTTGTGAAAATTCGACCATAACATTATTGAACAGTTCAAGGATGCCACGAATAGGGAAACTATAATGCTGGTAAAACAAAAAATGACTGAAGGTATGGTTGTTATCGCAAAGTGGCAGTACGCAATCGTTGCCGACCACACGAAAATTGCTGCTAAAACCGTTTGTAACTTGCTCAGTAGAGGGTGACTGATGGAACGATTTTTGAAGTTGTAGAAAGGGGCGATACCCAAAAAAGATCCAATTGAGTGGGGTAGAATCAAAAACTCCATTTTTGAGCAGTTCGTGTTTGGAAATAAGTCTTACAACAGAGCAATTTCCAATTACTCAGGGAAAAACGGAAGGTCAACTGGTTAAGTAATTAATAGTAATAAAGTAATTAAATAACCGGCACTAATACAAATTGTACTGTTACAACTGAAAATTTTCTTAGGTGCTTTCTTATTTCGTCATAACGACTGGATCAAAATGATCAAAGAGGAAGTAGCAGTACCAAGAATAACCACCAGAGGACGTCCGTGTCCCTAAAAAAAATCAGCAATCGTGAATGCTTTTAGTTTACCCTTTGGATAAACTGAAAAGTTCAAAACGCCATGTCAAGATGTAAACGCATACTAAGTGGAATTATCTAAAATCCTAGTAAAGCTAATTTCAAAAGCAAATATCTAAGAACCAAAAAATTCAAACTATAACACACACCTAGTTGTCGTGTTAGTTCTAACTAAGAAGCTTCAAACTAGTTTAAAAGTTCCTGCTGCCCCCAATTCCACCAGCCTCAGTTATCTGCAAAGCGGCCGACTGCAACCTGTCCTCGTATTTTACGCCTCCTTTCCTGTGGCACATCTTGTCGTATTTCTTACAACTTGATCCTTAGACACTGTCATAAACTGTATCAACACAATCACATAAGTGGTGGTGGTAGAAAGAATGACAAGAATGGTGCGTCTGTCGATTTTGAAAAAACCAGCGGCCGTAAACGGCGTCAAAGCGTCTTCGGCATTTTTTACTAGTTGATCTGAGCCGATCAATTCCGGAAATTGCTTTTGGAAATCTCGACACAACTTTACGGTTTTCTTAGAAGCTGTTGCAGCACGATCGCACGCATATATTAGCGAAAAAGTTGGCATCTGCAAGAAAAGAAAACACTCTTACACACCTCCCCATTTTTACAATCGCACTCACCAATTGTACGAAACCTTGGTCTATTACAAAGACTATGAAAAGTTTTTGGGTCACACCTCTACTTAATTGGTGAAAACAGTAACTAAGAGTGACGATAATAGTGCTTATAGATTCGCCAACTGCAAGCAGGATCGTCCAGCCAAAGATTCGATTGAAAGAATCCATCATCTCTCCGAGAGTTTTAACGATGTTACTAATTATCAACACTTGGGTGCTAACTGAAGGATTACATTCAAAAAATCGGTTTAGGTTTTGATGAATGCGAACAAATGCTGTAGCTGTGTTGTAAATCAGTAGCTGGACAGACATTGCCACATAACCGTTGATGTCCACTAAACAATTAGCGACAGTAAACTGGTAAGTTGAGTAAGCAAAAGTAATATAGCCGAAAAAAGCAAAGTTGCATAGAAAAAAGTGAATATTGTACTTCTTAACCCATGAATCGTTTCTGCTATCGCTGGATCTGCGGTCCAAGTCTTGAAAACCTTTGAGGAGTCTGCTCCATTCTTTTCCGTTGTGAAAACTCGACCATAACATTATTGAACAATTCAAAGATGCCACGAATAGGGAAACTATAATGCTGGTAAAACAGAAAATGACTGAAGGTATGGTTGTTATCGCAAAGTGGCAGTACGCAATCGTTGCCGACCACACGAAAATTGCTGCTAAAACCGCTTGTAACTTGCTCAGTAGCGGGTGACTGATGGAACGATTTTTGAAGTTGTAGAAAGGGGCGATACCCAAAAAAGATCCAATTGAGTGGGGCAGAATCAAAAACTCCATTTTTGAGCAGTTCGTGTTTGAAAATAGGTCTTACAACAGAGCAATTTCCAATTACTCAGCGGAAAACGGAAGGTCAACCGGTTAAGTAATTAATAGTAATAAAGTAATAAAATAATTAAATAACCGGCACTAATACAAAGTGTACTGTTACAACTGAAAATTTCCCAGGTGCATTCATATTTCGTCATAACGACTGGATCGAAATGATCAAATAGGAAGTAGCAGTACACCAAGAATAACCACCAGAGGGCGCCCGTGTCCCTAAAAAAAATCAGCAATCGTGAATGGTTTCAGTTTACCCTTTGGGTCCTTTGTCAAATACTTGCAAGTCTATTAACAAGTTCAAAACGCCATGTCTAGATTTAAACGCGTACTAAGTGGAATTATCCAAAATCCTAGTAAAGTTAAAGCTAATGTCAAAAGCAAATAACTAAGAATCAAAAAATTCAAACCTTAACACACACACACCTAGTTCTCGTGTTAGTTCTAACTAAGAGGCTCCAAACTAGTTTAAAAGTTAACCTGCTGCCCACAATTCCAGCAGCCTCAGTTATCTGCAAAGCGACCGACTGCAACCTGTCCTCGTACTTTACGCCTCCTTTCCTGTGGCCCATCTTGACGTATTTCTTACAACTTGATCCTTAGACACTGTCATAAACTGTATGAACACAATCACATATGTGGTGGTGGTAGAAAGAATGACAAGGATGGTGCGTCTGTCGATCTCGAAAAAACCAGCGGCCGTAAACGAAGTCAACGCGTCCTCGGCATCTTTCACTAACTGATCTGCGCCGTTCAATTGAGGAAATTTTCTTTGGAAACCGCGACACAACTTTAAGGTTTTCTTAGCAGCTGTTGCGGCACGATCGCACGCATATATTAGCGAAAAAGTTGGGCCCTGCAAGAAAACACTTGAGTGGGATGTCAATTTTACGATTCACTCACCAACTGCACGATACCTTCTTGTATTACGAACGTTACGAAGAATTTTTCGACCGTACCTCTACTGAATTGGTAAAAACAGTAACTAAGACTGACAACCACTCCAGATATGGATTCGCCAACGGCAAACAAAATTGTCCAGCCAAATATTCGATTGAAAGAATCCGTCATCTCTCCGAGAGTTTTAATGAGGTTACCAATCATCAACACTTTGGTGCTGACTGGAGCTCTACATTCGAAAGATCGGTTTAGATTTTGATGAATGCGAACAAAGGCTGTAGCTGTGTTGTAAATCAGTAACTGAGCAGACATCGCCACATAAATGTTGATATCCAGTAAACAATTGCTGAGGGAAAACCCGTAAGTTAAATAAGAATATGAAATATAGCCGCCAAAAACGAAATTGTACAGAAAAAAGTGAATATTACACTTCTTAATCAACGAATCAGTTCTGCTACCGCTGAGTCTTCGGTCTAAGTCTTGAAACTGTTTGAGGAGTTTACCCCATTTTTTTCCGTTACAAAAATTCGACCATAACATGATTGAGCAGTTCAAAGACGCCACGAAGAGTAAAGTTACAATACCGATAATAAAGAAAATCGGTGAAGTTTGGTTCGTTATCATCAAATCATAGCAAAAGATAGCCACTGTCAACCATGCAAAAATTGTTGCTAAAACCGCTTGCAACTTGTTTAGTAACGAGTGAGTGATGCAACGATTTTTGAAGTTGTAAAACGGAGCGATACCCAAAAACGACCCAACTGAATGAGGCACAACTAAAAACTCCATTATGGACCAGTTTACGTTTGAAAATAAGCCTTATGAAAGAGCAATTCCATTACTCAAGCTGGCACGGAAGTCAACTTGTTAAGTAATTAAATAATGGCAGTAATACAAAGTGTTATTGTTACAAAAGACCATCAATTTAAAAGTAAACAGCGGTTATTTTTAAGTAGCTGACAGGGGGCAAAACAGAACTTTACTTCGAGCTAAACATTTCCATATAAGATCCAATATTTAAGCTGCCACAAACGTTTGTCTCTAACGTTTTCTCAATTTCTTTAAGATCTAGAAACATTCACAATAGTGCAGTTGCCTTCTGCGTTAAACTGTATATAAACAATCAGGTAAGTGGTGACGGCGGAAAAGATGCCAAGAAGGGTGCCTCTGCCGATTTCGAAAAATCCCGCGGCGCTGAACGGAACCAACTTGTACTGAACGTCTATAGCCAAACACCCCGAGCCCTTTACGTCCGGAAACCGCTTGTGCAAATCGTGACACAGCAACGACGTTCTTTTAGCCTCAACAGTTGCTCTATCGCACGAAAATATAACAAAAATTGGCGGCGACTGAAACAAAAATTATTTTAGAGTCTTCAACTTTGCAGTACATGGTAGTTTTTACCAAAACCAAAACCATAGCAAAAGTGGTTTGCAGAAGGTTATCCAGAATAGGCGTGTGCTGTTCGTTCAAATAAATCGAATAAGTGATTGTAATTAAGATTTCAGTAACAACTTTGCCCATGCTAGAAGCCAAAATCCATCCGAAAATTTTGTTAAAATTTCGAACCATGTCCCCCAAATTATCCAGAAGATCACCAATGACCGTAACGTCGTTTGAAGCAACAGTTGAACGTAGTTTGATTTGAATGAACCGGTTCAAAATTCTGTATCGACAGGTGAAAGACGAAACAATGTTCCAAATCAACAGCTGACAATAGATCCAACTAAACTCTTCAAAGGCCGAAAATAGCTCAGCAAGGGATAGATCGTAAACTGCTTCGTAGTATACGTAGCAAATGACGTAGAACAAGTTGATTAAACCGAATTGGATGCAAGGTTTAATCAAAGAATTGCGTTGAGGTATCTGGAATTTTCTAAACTTTTTGTCGACGACTTGAAAATTATAGAGGAGGCGGTGCCAATGGTTGCGGTGACAAAAATTCGAACCCAAAACAGTTACACAGTTTACCATTACTCTGAAGAGAATTAACGAAGTGGAAATAATGGCGAAACTTATGGTCGGATTAAAGTCCCAGTAGGTGTAGGAATAGAAAATGGTGGAAAAACTCATGAACATCATGACCCCCGATGCTATGAATTTATCGCGCAAAGGGTGTTCCATCGATGAGTTTTTGAAATTGTACATGGGGTTAAGCCCCAACCAACTTCCAATTTTGAGAGGAATGTCCAAGAAACGGACGTCATCTTTCGACAGTATGTAGCTCATGGTATAGATGTACTGAGTGGATGTTTTCGTGACCCCATTAAACATAATATCAATTAATACGACGAAAATTGAATTTATTGATTTTGCCTGTGACAAAACAATTATTACTGAAAGTTAAACTTTGTTGTGTTATCGATAAGAGGAAGCTATAAATTTCACAAAAAATTAGTTTGTAAATGCTTCACTTGAAAAGTTAGATAATTTAGATATCCCATTGTTGTGCTCTGTGTTGAACTGTATCGCAACAATCAAGTAGGTGGTAGCAGTTGAAAAGATTCCGAGAAGGGTGCTTCGGTCAATTTTGAAAAAGCCAGCGGCACTAAACTGGATTAACTTCACCTCAACGTCTCTAACCAGAAAACCCACTCTCTTCACTTCCGGAAAGCGCTTTTCCAAATCGTGACAAACAGTAGCTGCTTTTTTGATTTCGACATAAGCACGATCACATGCCATAATAATAATAACAGTTGGTGACTGCAATACCAAAAAAGTTATAATAAAAAAACAAAATAAGAAAACACTTACCATAACTAAAACCAATACATAAATTGCCGACAAAAAGTTTACTAGGTCAAAAGTTCCGGTGTCGACTAAATACAGGGCATAAGTGATATTAGACAAGATTTCCACAACGCACTTGGCCATGCCCAGCATCAGAACCCATCCGAAAATATTATTAAAAGAATGTACCATCTCGCCCATACTATCTAGAATAGTGGAAATTTCAACGACGTCATTTGTTCCGAGTTCTGTCCAAAATTTCGTAGAGAGAAATCGGTTCAAACTTTGATAGCGATAGGTGAAAGCAGAAATTATGTTCCAAATCAACAATTGGCTGTAGATCCAAACGAGGGCTGCATAAACAGTTAACGCCTGATGCAACGAGAAATAATCGAAAACTATCACGTATTGTGCGACGTTGGCAACGTAAAAGATGTTCCACAGGGCGAACTGAATACAGGGTTTGATCAGAAAATCACGACCTGTCCGGGGTAAACTGTTCATTTTCTTGTCCACTATTTGGAATGTGTAGAGAAGTTTATACCAGTCGTCTTGATGTAATACAGTTGAACCCAAAACAATTGTTAAGTAAACCAAACCAGTTGTGATAAACGAACAAGCGTGGATAACAGCGTAAGTTTCAGTTGGACGAAAATGGCGCGTACAGTATGTGTAGTATCCTGAAGTAAAAAGTAGAAAGGTCACCATAACCACGGCTACAATTTTATCTAATAAAGGATGTTCGATCTTAGACTTCTGGAAACTGTATGAGGGATTAACACCCAAGAAGTTTCCAACTTTCAGGGGTATTTCCAGAAAACGGATATCGTGTCTTGACATTTGGTAGCTCATAGTGTCTGCGTTACGCCACACATCTGACTGGATCGATGGAGCAGCTACTTGGTAATTACTTCATACTCATCATGTTAATTAACAAATAGAAAAAACAAACTGCTCAGTAAACAATGACATAAAACTTCCATCATATCCCCCCTACTCTTTCTTTTAGTTCCAAAATTGAAAGTGGTGGAAAGGGAAATCAATCTCAAATACTCAAAGATTTAACCGTGTTTAATTTTAGCAACATTTTGTTCAATTTTAAGCACATCTGTTGCCGCAACCCTTTTCCTTCCTCTTCTTGCTAATGTTACCACTAATCGTTTTACTTCTTAAGCACTAGTATTTCTGGCTTCAATTGAAACGTTAGAAAATTTAGATATCCCATTGTTGTGACCTGCGTTAAACTGTATCGCAACAATCAAGTAGGTGGTAGCAGTTGAAAAGATTCCGAGAAGGGTGGTTCGGTCAATTTTGAAAAAGCCAGCGGCACTAAACTGGATTAACTTCACCTCAACGTCTCTAACCAGAAAACCCACTCTCTTTACTTCCGGAAAGCGTTTTTCCAAATCGTGACAAACAATAGCTGCCTTTTTTATTTCGACATAAGCATGATCACATGCCATAATAATGATAACAGTTGGTGACTGCAATACCAAAAAAGTTATAGTCAAAAAAACAAAACACGAAAATACTTACCAGAACTAAAATCAGTACATAAATTACTGAAAGAAAATTTACTGAGTCAAAAGTTCCGGTCTCGACTAAATATAAGGCGTAAGTGATATTAGACAAGATTTCCACAACGCTCTTGGCCATACTCAACATCAGAACCCACCCAAAAATGTTATTGAAAGAACGCACCATGTCGCCCATACTATCTAGAATACTAGAAATTTCCACGACATCATTTGATGCCAGTCCTGTCCAAAATTTCGTAGAGAGAAATCGATTTAAACTCTGATAGCGACAGGTGAAAGCAGAAATTATGTTCCAAATCAACAATTGGGTGTAGATCCAAACGGGGGCTGCACAAGCAGTTAACGCCTCATGCAACGAAATAGAATCGAAAATTATCGCGTAATGTGCGATACAGGCAATGTAAAGAATGTTCCACAAGGCGAACTGAATACAGGGTTTGATCAGAAAATCACGACCTGTCCGGGGTAAACTCATCATTTTTTTGTCCACAATTTGGAATGTGTAGAGAAGTTTATACCAGTCGTCTTGATGTAATACAGTTGAACCCAAAATAATTGTTAAATAAACCAAACAAGTTATGATAAACCCACAAGCGCTGATAACAGTGTATGTTCCAGTTGGATGAAAATGGCGCGTACAGTATGTGTAGTATCCTGAAGTAAAAAGTAGAAAGGTCACCATAACCACTGCTACAATTTTATCTAATAAAGGATGTTCGATCTTGTACTTCTGGAAACTGTACGAGGGATTAACACCCAAAAAGTTTCCAACTTTCAGGGGTATTTCCAAAAAACGGATATCGTGTCTTGACATTTGGTAGCTCATAGTGTTTCCGTTCCGCCACACGTCTGCCTGGATCGATGGAGAAACGACTTGGTAATTACTTAATACTCATCATGTTAATTAACAAATAGAAAAAGCAAACTGCTTAGTAAACAATGCCACGAAACATCCATCTAGTCCCCTTAGTCTTTCTTTTAGTTCCAAAATTGAAGGTGGTGGAAGAAGAAATAAATCTTTAGATACTCAATGATTTAACTGTGTTTAATTTTAACAACATATTGTTCAATTTTAAGCACATCTGTTGCCGCAACCATTTCCTTTCCTCTCTTCGTTAATGTTATCACTAATGGTTTTACTTCTTATGTGCTAGTATTTCTGGTTTCGATTGTAACGTTAGAAAATTTAGAAATCCCATTGTTGTGGCCTGCGTTAAACTGTATCGCAACAATCAAGTAGGTGGTAGCTGTTGAAAAGATTCCGAGAAGGGTGCGTCGGTCGATTTTGAAAAAGTCAGCGGCAGTAAACTGGATTAACTTCACCTCAACGTCTCTAACCAAAAAACCCACACTCTTCACTTCCGGAAAGCGCTTTTCCAAATCGTGACAAACAATAGCTGATTTTTTTATTTCGACATAAGCACGATCACATGCCATAATAATAATAACAGTTGGTGACTACAATACCAAAAAAGTTATAATCAAAAAAACAAAACCCGAAAATACTTACCAAAACTAAAATCAGTACATAAATTACTGAAAGAAAGTTTACTGGGTCAAAAGTTCCGTTGTCGACTAAATATAGGGCGTAAGTGATATTAAACAAGATTTCGATAACGCTCTTGGCAATGCCCAAAATCAGAACCCATCCGAAAATGTTATTAAAAGAACGTACCATCTCGCCCATATTATCTAGAATAGTGGAAATTTCCACTACGTCATTTGATGCCAGTCCTGTCCAAAACTTCGTAGAGAGAAATCGGTTTAAACTTTGATAGCGACAGGTAAAAGAAGAAATTATGTTCCAAATCAACAATTGGCTGTAGATCCAAACGAAGGCTGCACAAGCAGTTAACGCCTCATGCAACGAAATAGAATCGAAAATTATCGCGTAATGTGCGATACAGGCAATGTAAAGAATGTTCCACAAGGCGAATTGAATACAGGGTTTGATCAGAAAATCACAGCCTGTACGTGGTAAACTGATCATTTTTCTGTCCACAATTTGGAATGTGTAGAGAAGTTTATACCAGTCGTCTTGATGTAATACAGTTGAACCCAAAACAATTGTTAAGTAAACCAAACAAGTTATGATAAACGAGCAAGCGCTGATAACAGTGTGTGTTCCAGTTGGATGGCGCATACAGTATGTGTAGTATCCCGAAGTAAAAAGTAAAAGGGTCACCATAATCACTGCTCCAATTTTATCTAATAAAGGATGTTCGATCTTGTACTTCTGGAAACTGTACGAGGGGTTAACACCAAAAAAATTTCCAACTTTCAGGGGTATTTCCAGAAAACGGATATCGTGTCTTGACATTTGGTAGCTCATAGTGTTTGCGTTCCGCCACACGTCTGCCTGGATCGATAGAGAAGCGACTTGGTAATTACTTAATACTCATCATGTTAATTAACAAATAGAAAAAGCAACTGTTTAGTAAACAATGCCATAAAACCTCCATCATATCCCCCCTACTCTTTCTTTTAGTTTCAAAACTGAAGGTGGTGGAAAGGGAAGTAAATCTTTAGATACCTCAATGATTTAACTGTGTTTAATTTTAACATTTTGTTCAATTTTAAACACATCTGTTGCCGCAAACCTTTTCCTTCCTCTTCTTGCTAATGTTACCACTAATGGTATTACTTCTTACTAGTATTTCTGACTTCGATTGAAACGTTAGAAAATTTAGATATCCCATTGTTTTGGCCTGCGTTAAACTGTATCGCAACAATCAAGTAGGTGGTGACTGTTGAAAGGATTCCGAGAAGGGTGCGTCGGTCGATTTTGAAAAAATCAGCGGCACTAAACTGGATTAACTTGACCTCGACGTGTCTAACCAAAGAACCGACTCTCTTCACTTCCGGAAAGCGTATTTCCAAATCGTGACAAACAATAGCTGATTTTTTTATTTCGACATAAGCACGATCACATGCCATAATAATAATAACGGTTGGTGACTACAATATAAAAAAACAATTATAACCAAAGAAAATTACTAAAAATCCTTACCAAAACTAGAATCAAAACATAAATTGCTGTAAGCAAGTCTTCTCCAACAAAAGTTCCAGTTGCGACTAAATGTAGAGCGTAAGTGATATTAGACAAGATTTCCACAACGCTCTTGGCCATGCTCAAAATCAAAACCCATCCGAAAATGTTATTGAAAGAACGCACCATGTCACCCATACTATCTAGAATACTGAAAATTTCCACGACGTCATTTGATTCAAGTCCTGTCCAAAATTTCGTAGAGAGAAATCGGTTCAAACTTTGATAGCGACAGGTGAAAGCAGAAATTATGTTCCAAATCAACAATTGGCTGTAAATCCAAACGAGGGCTGCACAAGCAGCTAACGCCTCGTGCAACGAAATAAAATCGAAAATTATCGCGTAATGTGTAAAACAAGCAATGTAAAGGGCGTACCACATAACGAATTGAATACAGGGTTTGATGAAAAAATCACGACCGGCCCGACGAAAATTTCTCATCTTTTTGTCCAAAATTTGGAATGAGTAGAGAAGTTTATACCAGTCATCTCGATGACACACAGTTGAGCCCAAAATCATCATTAAGTAAACTAAACTATTTAAGATAAGCGAACAAGCGATGATAACAGCATGTGTTGCAGTTGGACGAAAATGGCGAGTACAGTAGCTGTAGTACCATATAGTGGAAAGAAGGAAGGTCACCATAACCACTGCTCCGATTTTATCTAATAAGGGATGTTCGAGCCTTGACTTTTGAAAGCTGTACGAGGGATTAACACGCAAAAAGGTTCCAACTTTCAAGGGTATTTCCAGAAAACGAATATTGTTTCTTGACATTTGGTAGCTCATACTGTCTGCGTTACGCCACACGTCTACCTGGATCAATGGAGCCGCGGCTTGGGGGCTTGGTAATTACTTAATGCTCATCATGGTTATTAACAAATAGAAAAAGCATAGAGAAATTAACAAGTAACTGTTCAGTAAACATGGTCATAATACATTATAATACATCCATTATATCCCCCTCTATGCTGAATCTGGAAGTAGGTACCGCCAAAGGCTTCCTCACCTACTCAACAGAGGTCAGAAAGACTGATCCGTCTTTAATGTTGAGGGACTTCTTGCAGCAACAGAAATGTATAGAATTAAACAAATTTTCTCACACGACAAATATCTAATTCAAAACATGGCTCCATTAATCCCGAAACGCCTTCCTCGCGGTATTCGAAACCCTGCCGTCAGTGGCAGCATTGAACTGTATAACAACAATCAAGTAAGTGGTGACGGCAGAAAGAATACCCAAGAGAGTGCGCCGGTCGATTTCGAAAAAATCAGCAGCACTAAACGCAATCAACTTGACCTGCATGTTGCGAATCAAACAGTCAACTTTTTTAACATTCGGAAAACGCCTCTCCAAATCATGACACAATAAGATCGTCCTTCTGGTTTCAGCATAAGCACGATCACACGCCCAGATAATGAGCACATTCGGTGACTACAACCGCTAGAGTTAAAGAATTAGAAAAGTCGGCAGAAGTAACTCACCACAACTAAAATCAAGGCGTACGTGACTCCAACAAGATTTTCGGTGTTCAAAAAGAAACCGTAAGTGATGTGGTACAGAATTTCAACAACACTTTTTCCTACACCCCAGAGCAGAACCCATCCGAAAAGGTTGTTGAAATATCGCACCATGTTGCCTAAAACGTCCAGAAGATTACCAATTTCGACGACGTCATTGGAAGCGAGTTCGGCTTTCGTTTTCAGGAACTGATTCAAGATTCGATATCTACAAGTAAAAGCGGCTACGATGTTCCAAATCAACAACTGGTAGTAGATCCAGAGGGAATGTCCGAAATTCGTCAGCAAGTCATCCAAAGAAAACCAGTCGTACACCGTTTGAAAACTAATCAAACAAGCACCATATAGCACGTTGCATAAACCAAACTGAACGCAAGGTTTGATGAAGGAATCCCGTTTGGTTGGGCAAAAATTTCGCATTTTGCTATCGACGACTTGGAAAGCGCAGAGAAGCCTCCACCATTCGTCTCGATAGAAGAAGTGCGAAGTCAAAATCATTGTCGTGTACACCAAAAATGTTAACGTTGATAGACAAGCGGTGATAACAGCGAAAGTTTCTGTTGGACGAAAATGTCTGTGGCAATACACGAAGTAAGCTGTGCAGGAAAGCAAGAACGCTAACATCGCTATTGCTCCGATTTTATCGCGCACTGGGTGGTCGATGGTTGATTTTTCGAAACTATATGAAGGGTTAATGCGCAAAAAATTTCCCACCTTCAGGGGAATTTGCAAGAAACGAATATCGCGTCTTGGCAGTTTGTAGCTCATGGCGACTGTAACTGGTTATTGTCGATCGTTAATAAATAAAATCGTATTGTTCACGCTTAGTGCTTATTTATCGTAACAAATGGTAAATTATGATTGATGAGAACCGCCACAGGAATCTCATTAATTAAGGGACACATAATGAATAGCAGAGGGCGACACTTAGACTTTTCATTTGTTGCAGGTATGGACGATTTTAAACCTTTGAGGATTTCAGACTACAATCTAAGATTTCTTTTGCTTCTGTAACGATCGATTTAATTAAAAGCTACCCCGTTATTAAACTGGATGACCACAATAAAGTAAGTGGTGGTGGTGCCGAGGACCGTTAGCAGAGTCCGTCTGTCCACCGGAAAGAAGTCAGCAGCGGTCACCAGAACTGCGGCATGCTTGACCCGTTTTTCCAAAGCGACAAGCCGCTGCCTCTCCTTCGATATTTCCGAAAACCGTTTTTGCAGTTTCCTACATAACCCGACCGTCTTCCTGCTTTCCCTCACGACGTTATCACAAGCCATTATAAGAAAAAATGTTGGTATCTGAAAAAACCTCAAATCAACCACAATGGACATTGAAAAAGCAACAACGTTTCTTACCAAGATCTGTAAAAAACAATAAATGTACAAGACATAGTTATCTACAATAATTTGTCGTTTTGAGTTGTAAAGAAACGAAGACAAGACCAATAGAAATTCAATCACCGTTCCGCCTATACGAAAAAGCAAACTCCATCCAAAAATTTTGTTAAACGAGATGGTGGTTTCTCCCAAAATTTCTGAGATCACTTCGATGTCCTTAACGAAAGCGTCGTTAACTGATAGAATTAATGTTTTCGACGGCACGTTGTCAACGAGCTGGTTCAAACGGCGGTATTTAGACGTCAAAACAGCGACAACTTTACAAATCATTAATTTTTGGTAAAATGCCAAGTAGCGGAAAAAGTCGGCTGGGAATCCTTGTATTATTACTAGCCATGAGTAGTTAATAACCAAAAAAGAATAAGCACAAATATAGTAAATCAAAAAAAGTAGATTCCAAAGAATGAACTCGAACCAAACACTGTTGCAATACTTTGGTTCATCTTTTATTTTGACATCCAATAGTTGTAAATTATTGAGAAGCTTTAGCCAATCTTCTCGATAGTAGAAGCTAGTCCCTAAAACCCAGATGCAATTGGTCACAATCGAAAGAGAATGAGTCGAAAGTATGGTAACTTGAAACGTTCCAGGAAGGAAAGTGAAATCTTTATAATCTGAAATAATTTTGTGAGACAAACCCACTATAGTAATGACGGTCATGACAACGCTTTGAACTTTATCGCGTGTTGGGTGAAGCAAGTTGGCTTTATCAAAATCATAAGAAGGAGCCAGGGTCAAATAACTACCCAATTTCAAAACGCGTCTCAAAAAACTCAAATCCGCACTTAACTCTGTCATATCGCCCGTTTGTTGTCGCAATTATGATGGGTTGCCGAAACAAAATTGTTTATTCGACGCAACTGTTGATACCTACCCCTAATACATTATTACAGGAGGCGTAACCAAACGTTAAAAGGAAATAACAATAACAACGTATGTCATTCTAGTTGTTCAATTCTACCTAATTGAAGTACGGTCATAGTGACGACTTGGCTGTCAGCACAACAGAACTGACTCACAATTGAGGCTACAACTATGACCGCAGATTTAGTAACAAAAACAAAAGTGCTAATCCTAGTTTAATCAATAGCTGAATTAAATTGAATGACCACAATCAAGTATGTTGTCGTGGTGCTCAAGATGCTCAACAGCGTTCCTCTGTCAATGCGGAAAAAATCAGCAGCAGACACCGCAACCGCGTCATCAGCGACGTACTTCGCCAGTGCCACCAATCGTTCTCGTTCCTTCGACATTTCTGGAAACCGGCGCTGCCATTTCTTGCATAACCTGACAGTTCTGGTACTTTCCTTATTGAGGTTGTCGCAAGCAACTATAACGCAAACAGTTGGAACCTGCAACAGCAAAGCTTGTTCTTTAGGGCAAATAATTTTTTTTAGAAAATTACTGATGCTTGATTTAGGGGCCAAGCTTGCTTGGCCTAAAATGGGTGTTGATGGTAGATACTTACCAGTACCAGCACCAAAGAATATATGAAAACGATGAGGTTGTTTGAGTTCGACACCATCATTTTATCGTGGCTAATGTTGTAATGCAAACTGGCAACCGCCATCAGGAGCTCTACCACTGTTTTTGTCACCACAATCACAAGAATCCAGCCAAAAATTTTGTTAAACAACTCCATCATCTCGTTCAAGACTTTGGAAAGTCTTTCAATGTTCCTCACAAACTTGTCAGAAACAGCCGCAGTTGGAGACTTCGACGACTCAACCGCAATCAAACGATTCAACTTGCGATATCTAGATGTTAACAGGGTAGCAATGCTGCACATCATCAACTTTTGATAAAAAGCAACGTATCTAAACACGTCAATAGCGAAAATCTCGCTAACAGCCGACAATCGATCATGTTTACTCAAAGCGTAGTACATGCAACCACTATAAAAAACGTAGGGCAAATGCCACAAGAGAAACTCGATCCAAATAGCCCCGAAAAACTTGGAACCACCCTTCATTTGCACGTCGATCGCTTGGAAATCGTTCAACAGTTGACACCAAAGCCTTCGATGGCAGAATCCGCTGCCCAAAGCCGCGATACAGTTGGCCAAAATCGAGAGGAATAGGGTCAGAGTGATGGTGACTTGAAACGTGCCCGCAACCTCTGCGTACTCTTCCAAGGAGCTCATAATTTTGGAGATCAACGCGACAATGGTCAGACTCGCCACGATGATCCCTCGAACCTTGTCGAGTTTTGGACAAATTAGAGTCGCCTTGGCAAAATCGTAGGACGCAGCCATGCCAAAAAAACTTCCGAATTTGACGACCAACCTCAAAAAACGTAAGTCGCCACTAAATTCGGCGCCACTCATTTATTGCTAACGTTGCAACTTCGTCGTTCATCTAAGAATGACTACCGATTAATCCATTATGATTAGTGGAGCAGGTTAAAGTAATAAATTAGAATTTATTTAATCAATACTTAAGTTATTGCCCAGCAAACATCAAGGCGTTACAAATAAATAACAATTAGGTATATCTGGTCTCAAGAGAAAGCTTCTATCAAGTGAGTTCCTCTACTTAGGAAAAATACTCTATAGCCCTTAAACTTAATTATCTGCGGTATAGAATAAAAGGGGGCGCAAATGCGATTTAAAACGAAAGTAACTCTTAACTACACGCTCAGAAATTGAATCAGGATAATTAAGTAGATGGTTGCGGTTGCTACTATCCCAAGAAGCAGAGGCTTATGGACTTGGAAGTAACCAGCAGCGCTGACTGGAATTACGTTCTTCTCCACCTCTTCCAACAGATGACGCAACTTTTTTTTTTCTTGAGTTTGCCTACCGAACTGACCATGTAACTCTCGAATCGCGTAAATAACTTGCTTACTTTCGCTTTGTATGCTATCGCAAGCTGTTATGATCAAAACTGATGGTATCTGCAAAAAAAAAAAAATAACTCAGCTGCTTTCGGGTTTACAACCTTACCAATATTGAAACAACAGAACTCATGGGAGCGACCCATTCGCAGATGCTGGCACCGACATTACCAAAGACGAGAAACAAGAAGAACACGAGAGCTAAAACTGTTTGTCCTGTGATGAAAAAGAGGGTCCAGCCAAAAATTCCGTTGAACCCTTTGACGATTTTGGCGAGGTTTCCGGAGAACGTGGCAACTCGTTCGATGTAATCCTCCGAAATGGTGGTGTTGCCGGATTTAACGAAACTCCTCAACTGTCGAAATCTACGGGATATCGCCCTCGAGATGTTCAAAATCATCAGCAGCAAATAGAAAGCGAAATACGCTAGAATTTGGGAAATAACTCCAACGGCGTTAGGAGGATCCCAATACCAAGTGTAGGAAACGAGGAAGAAAAACGCCACGTTCAATGTGGCAAATTCAAAGCAAGTTTTGATAATCTCTCCCTCATTGTCGACGGTGTTGCCGGATTTGCTATCGAAAATTCGTAGATTGTTGAGGAAGTTGCTCCAGTTTTGTCGATGGCGATAGGCAGAGCCAAAAATCATCGAACAAGGAACTGAAACGACGAAAAACTGAAGAAGGTAATCCGCTACGAGGTAAGCTGGTGTTGTTCCGTTTGAAGAATTTTCGTAATATTGACCGATTCTGTAAACGATGACGAGGGAAAGAGCAAACGATATAGCAACAACAGCGCGGATTTTGTCGCGAAGAGGTTTGGTTATTGTTCCTTTTTTGAAATCGTACGAAGGAACGAACGCGAAAGCGTCGCCGATGTGGAGAGAGATTTTCAAAAAACGCATGTCCTTGCTTAAAGGACCTAAATCCATTGTCTTGGGATTACTCAATAAACCCTTAATTACGCATTAAGGTGAATACATTATTCAAGTACTTCCGACCCCACCTGAAGTTTAACTAGGACCTAGTTGCCCCTTTCGGTTTTATTCACCAATTACTTGCCAATTACGCGCAACAGTGGTTCTCACTCCAGAAAATTAACTATTGACGCGTTAAACCCATTTTGGGGGACACGCTAAATTACCCTAATCACCAGCTTATCAAGTGACTAATTGTTGAAATTTGAAGAAAACAACTTCCGGTCATTGGTCAAATTTTATATCCTCATAGAGTTTATTTTAGAACATAAATACATTGAGTGGTGAGTAGACACAGACATACTGCGGATTCGGGAACAGGAAGCGAACAATGCAAAATGGCGGAGAACACAAGTAGTGAGCTAGACAGAATATCACTTCTCTTATTATGAAAATCTCTATTGTGCAACACTGCACTCCTAAACTTATAAATTAATTTAAATAGGAGTAGAGTAATGTGGTTCATTTTGATATAAGTTCCTTGAGTAACTTTTCATCTGTCAACTTACACCGGTCTAAAATTAAACCAACTTACTGAATCAGCCAAGGCGATAATGTTTTAAGAACGAGATTATTAGTACCTATATTATGTAATATTGGCCAAAACTATGAAAAGTTAGAAGAAGTTTTAAGGGTAAACTAAATTTTGTGTTGTACGAAAGATTCAAGTTGCCTCAACGCTCGAGTTGGCAACGTTGTGGATGCTGTGGTTGTGGTTCGTTTCTGGCTGCATCGCCGAACTGTTGGCGTTAAACTGGAGCAAAACGATCAAATACGTGGTTGAAGTTCCAAAAATGCCCAGAAGAGTCCGTCTGTTGATCTCGAAGAAATCGGCGGCCGTGAAAGGAACCCAAGTGCTCCTGGCATATCGAGCAAGCCACTCTAGCGCAGACCTTTCGCCCGAAGTTTCCGGAAAGAAAGTTTGAAGCTTCCAACACAACAGGGTGGTTCGTTCCCGCTCCTTCATGGCCGCATCGCACGCCATCGTAACCAAAAAGATCGGAACCTATCGAAAAATCGTAAAACCGGCGTCATCAAAATTACGTCAAACTTACGAGAGCCAGAGCCGACACGTAAAGATCTATGAAAACCTCAAATCCGTCACTTTCTTTAAAAGCGTACACGACGAAAGAGAAGTTCATCAAGAGTCCCACCGTAGTTCTGGCTATCGCCAAACCAAGACTCCATCCGAAAATCTTGTTGAAACTCGTCACCATTTCCTCGAGGGTTCCCAGCATGTACTCGATCTCTTTGGACGGTTGCTTGGAAACGGCGAAATTTTTGAATTTCGGCAAGAAATTCGATTCGATGGTCCTGTTGAGGTCGCGGAAACGACACGCAAAAGCCGCAGTCAAGTTGTAGGCCAACATCGGCAAGTAGAAGCCGCAATAGGAACTGACCACTTTGATCAGAGATATCCTCAAGTTCGAAACGCCAATTTGCACGGTTAAACTGTAGACGAGATAAATGTTGTACGAGAAAAATGCCGAATTCCACAAAATCGATTGAACGAGAGCATTTCCGAAAAAGCTCTCGGTTCGATGGTTGACGTTTTTCAAGAGACGATCGATTTTTCGAAAACTGCCGATGAGCTTCGACCATTCGCGGCGATTCCGGAAGTTGGAACCGAAAACCATGGCGCAATTGGAGCTGGCCAAAAAACCGTGGGACATCCATAAAGTCACCTGGTACGTGGCCAGAGTGTCGTTGAAGTCGTCCATTTGAGACAGAAAATTGTTGAGGACCGCCGCCACGAAGAGAATTGCCATCAAGACCGCCTGGATTCTGTCGCGAATCGGATGACTGATCGCGGATTTTTCGAAGCTGTACGTAGGCACCATCCCCAAAACGCTACCAATGATGTAGGTGATCTTCAAAGAACGGATGTCTCTTATTGAAAATTTGTAGCTCATTTTTGGATCTGCCGCAACTTTATTTTTAGTTAAGTCAAACTTTCATGTCCGAATAGCGCTATTACAATAAATTGTATTTTAAGGGTGGAGTTAAAATAAATAAATCATTAACGCCTACGAAGTTGCAAGTCTCTATTATTGTGTAAATAACAAAGCAAAGCAACAGCGACACATTTCAAAATAAATTGGATAATAACAAACAGGGGATTTATTAGTTCGATGTCAAGGAAATGATTTGTCGAAGTTCCGCCATTAAAGGTTATAGAAAACTCAAGTGGAAAATTTAGAAGCGAAGAAGTCACTGGTGGCGCATTTATCGAGAGAGTGGTCACTGAAGATCCACAGCTTCGCCCTCTTTAAACCGTTCCGTTATGAAAGTTGGCATTTTCTCCTATGTTGTATCCGCCGGCGTTAAATTGCAGCAACACTATCAAGTACGTGGTGGTAGTTCCGGCGATCCCCAAGAGAGTGCGTCTGTTGATTTCAAAAAAATCCGCTGCCGTAAAGGGGACCATAGTGTTCCTGGCAAACTCGCCCAACCAGCATAAAGTGTGTCGCTCCTTGGAATTCTCCCCGAAATTCCCTTGCAGTTTGAAGCACAAACGAACAGTTTTCTTCCTTTCAGTTACTGCGTCATCACACGCCATAGTCACTAAAACCATGGGTATCTAAAGAAGAGTCGAGAAAGTTTCTTAAATTATTCTAAACTTACTAAAACTGTTGATATTTTAAAGCAATCGTGAAACAACTGCAAAAACGTCATGGCGTCCCGAAAATCGTAGATTAGTCTCGAAACGTTCAGCAAGAACCTCATCACGGCTACAGCCATCACGAAACACAAGGGCCAGCCGAAAATTTTGTTGAACCCCCCAACCATATCGTCCAAAACCGCCAATTCGGCCACGACTCTAACGCGATGGTTGTGGAAAACCATTTTTATTCTAGTCCGAAAACCAAACTCTATTGAAGCATTAACGCTTTGGTATCGATAAGCGAAGATTGTCGCTACGTTATAAGCGGACAGCTGCAAGTAGAAAACGTAATAGGAGCACAAGTCCGTCGCTAAAATTTTCTTAACGATTTCGAAACCGTTGGAGTAAATCAAAATTGCGTAAATAAAAGCGCTGTAGAGCAAATAAGTGCCGTTCCAAATAACCAAATGGGCGACAGCACAGCTGCAACGACATTTCGGGTGTTTTGCGGCTGGTTGCTCAAACTTTTGCAAATTTTTGAGAAACCTCCCCCATTCGTTGCGGTTTTTAAAATTCGATCCGAGAATCATGGTACAGTTGGATGTCAGCAGGAAAACGTCCAGTAAAGGTCCTGTTACTTTGTAACCGGGTAGGAGAATCGAGTAGTTCAAATGCCACAAGTAGTAATGCAACAGGCTCAGAACCAAAAAGGTCGCGACTAAAACAGCGCGCAGTTGGTCGCGTACTGGACGCGGCATCGAAGATTTTTCGAAATCGTAATAAGGCGTCATGCCGAGGAAACTGCCAAAAGCGTAAACAACGCGAAAGCAGCGGACGTTTATTCTGAAAATTTCCACGTTCATCTTGGAATTAATAAAAAAAGATAGTGCGTAATTCTGGATCAAAACAATGAATGGAAACGCCTACCTGAGTTATCTAATCAATTTGGGCGATAATTGATACCTTCACAAACTAATTCGTTAATGAGATAGATTGAGCTGTTTTCGTAGAAAGACAGCTACAATAGTCCAGAAATAGTTCACCCGGGAGGCGGGAGACTATAATGGTCACATATTCTGCAAGATATTGTGAAGAAGTCCCTACCATAGTTTCGGTTATTAAAAATAAGTACAGGCTAAAGAAACTTTTGTTATTTTTCTAAGCCTTCGATGTCATACTATGTAGTTGTAATGTCCATTTACAATTCAATTTGTAGTAAAAGCAAGAATTATATTGAAAAAATTAATTTTCAGGTTGGTAGTTGTAATATTAAACCTTAAAACATCAAATAAACGTCAAAATAAAACGATACAACAATAATTTCGAATCTGACATGTACTTTCTACTTGTTCATTATAAAAGTGACGGCTT
The DNA here is from genome assembly GCA_951805265.1 of Schizotus pectinicornis. Classification (NCBI taxonomy): domain Eukaryota; kingdom Metazoa; phylum Arthropoda; class Insecta; order Coleoptera; family Pyrochroidae; genus Schizotus; species Schizotus pectinicornis. The sequence goes on along the minus strand of OX638204.1, from coordinate 1,305,464 downwards.
TGCCGCTCGTTCTCTAAACTTAGGCTCGTGCCGTAAAATGTTGGGCATAAACGAGCTGGTCACTAACCTGTATTTCGAGGTCTTCCTGTTATCCATGTTCCTGATGACCTCTGGTTTCTGTGAGCTGTTGATCTCCTCATACACAGCTTGCTTGTCGAACAGCGCCAAATTCTTCTCAAAGTCGAAATCTTTGTTAATTTTGTGGTCAAGCGGCGACCCGAAACACTCTTCATCCTTCCATCCTTTCGTCCACTTGCCTTTCGTTTTCTCCCGTCTATTTGAGGTGCCGTTCTTAAATGAACCGGATTCATTCAAGCTCAAGTTCTTTACGTCAATGTCGATCGGCTTTGATTTATTGTGAGAAACGTATAAACTAGTATTTTTAGAAGTATTTGTAGAATCTGAAGTGCTCTGACTGCGGCCAGCTCTTTTGGCTATAGGTTTTGCAATAGTAACAGTGCTCCTTTGTTGGGGGACCTGGTTTGCTTGTTTGTCAATTAATTTCAGCTCTAGGATATCCGCAGCCCTAAAAATCGAAAATTAGTAGTTCGAGAAATGTGGACAGCAGTTCAAAGATAGAGAATTACCTGAGGGTGACCTCGTTTTGGGGGCAGGGAATCCCGTTACAAAAAGCTTTCGTTAAAGAGATTTCCTGAATGGAAGTCGAGTTGATTTCGCCTTGATAGGCCGTACCGTTGCCGCACTTAATTGAAACCATAAATCCTACCCAATGTGCCATTTTTTTACAAATAATTAGGACACAATACAGTTCGCACAAAAAGTGAGGTTAGGATCTGCGACGTAATAAAGTTCTTTACAAAAATTCCCGAGCAAATTAAAACGGCACTTTGATGACTTTAAAATGGACCCTTAAATGCGCCGAAGGGTTTAAAATAATAAATAAATCGGGAACGACAACACGAATATAATAAATACCGACACACCAATAACTGTCCTTTTGAACACATAACCTAGTTCTTGTCTTTTTCTAGCAACCAGCTGATATAATTATGCTATCTTCGTCTGACAACGGACTCCCGTTTCATAAGTACGGCAAGAGCCGTTACTACCTTTTTACAATTCTCCATCCTTTTTTGATTAAAAAGCTAAAACGGTGAATACGTCGTATATACGTAAACCCAGCTTTAGGGGGACCGGGGAAAGGAGAGAACCATGTACTCAAAAAAATACTTTTGATCCAGTGTACTTTACGAAGTGTATTTTTTACTTTTACCCATTGTTTATGATTCTACCATTCTTAAAAACGCAAATATTTAAGGATTTAATACGGCAATTGAGTCTTATACAGTATGTGCAGTAAAAAAAAAACACTGTTTGGTCATTCTATTGTCTTTTTATCCTTTACAAAGGACTTACAAGGAGCCTTAGTATCACAATCTCCACTAAAACAGGCCTTCAATTTCGCCAGTTTCCGTGTTTAGATCAATATCATAAATCGAGGGCCTTGTCGACAATCCCGGCATAGTAGAAATCTGTAATTAACAACCGTGAGATACACTCAATTTTTTATACCCAAAGCGTACCTCCCCGACGATCGGGATAACAAATCCGGCCCCAACCGATACCGAAACGTCAGTAATCTCCAACGTCCAATTAGTGGGGGCCCCTTTGATATTGGGATCTCCAGTCAAGGAATTTTGAGTTTTTGCCATGCAAACTGGCAATTTCCCATAACCCAACTGCTCGTACTTCTTAATTTTCTCAGCAACACCCGCTGCGTACGCAACTTTTCCCGCTCCATACATTTCCCGCGATATCTTCTCGATCTTATCTTCTAGAGAAACATCCAAGTTGTACAAAAGTTTGAAGTTTCCCCTTTTCTCGCAAGCCGAAATAACAGCATCGGCCAGTTTAACGGCCCCAGCGCCACCTTCAGCCCAATGCGTGCAAACAACAGCATCGAAGGCTCCGTTCTCCAACGCCGCTTTTTGCACCAAACTCAATTCAGCTTCAGTATCATTCCTGCAAAAGCCACCGTAACAAAGTTGCCAACAATAATTGCTGATACTTACGCGTGTTTGTTGATTGCCACTACAACTGGGAGACCGAATTTGTTACCGTTGCTAATGTGCTTGAAAAGATTCGGCAACCCCTTTTTGACCAATTCGACGTTTTCTTGAACGTATTCAGGTTTCAGAGGTGTTCCGGGAGTAACTGCCGGACCACCTCCATGCATTTTCAGCGCCCTAACGGTACAAACTAAAACTACAGCGTTAGGGGTATCCCCTGACGCCCGACATTTGATATCGAAAAACTTCTCCATGCCGATATCGGAACCAAAACCGGCTTCAGTGACGACGTAACCGTTCTCGCCCACCAATTTCATCGCTATACTGTCGGCCAAAATCGAAGAACAACCGTGAGCGATGTTGGCGAAAGGTCCGGCGTGAACGAGAACCGGAGAGCCTTCGAGGGTTTGCATCAAAGTCGGCTCCACCGTGTCTTTCAACAAAACTAGGATAGCTCCGGTTACGCCGAGGTCGTCAGCGGTTACCGGACGGCCTTTGCGGTCGAGAGCCACGACGATATTGGCGATTCTCTCTTTGAAATCTTTCATGTCCTTAGCCAAAGCTAAGATGGCCATGAGCTCGCTGGCGACGGAAATGGCAAAGCTCGTTTCTCTACTTAAACCCTTCTCGGTCGGGGATTGGCCGATGGTCACCTTGCGCAAGTACCTGTCGTTGATGTCGACCACTGTTGAAGTTTCGATTAGTTCGATAAAAACGAGAAGTAGTCAGATGATTAACAAAAAAAAAAAAATCTCCTACTATATATGTGACGTAATGGAGAGTTCTTTTTCAAATTGACCTTACCTCTCTTCCATAACACGTGGTTGGGGTCGATGTCGAGTCGGGCGAACCTAGTTTTTTCGTCATCCGTCAACGCAGTGGGGTCGGTTTTGTCGATTCCCAGCCTCTTCAGCCGTCTCAACTGTATCGTGGAGAATTTTCTCGTGCCTTTGATCGCCGGCACTAAGCGGTCGTACAGCGCCTGGTCTTTCTGAGTCGCCTCATGGAAGATTCTCGCGTCTAACTGGGCAGCTAGTAGGTTGTTAGCTGCGGAAACCGCGTGAATATCGCCGGTTAAGTGCAAGTTGAACTCTTCCATGGGGATAACTTGGGAATATCCACCGCCAGCAGCGCCACCTGGTTTTGGCAAAATTACAAAAACCAAAAACTTGCCAAATATTTCCGAAAAATTACTACCTTTAATTCCGAAAGTGGGGCCTTGGGAAGGTTGGCGTAGAGTGACGAAAGCGTTCTTTTGTTTGTGAGCGGTTAAGGCCTGAACTAAGCCGACGGAAGTGGTGCTTTTGCCTTCGCCTAAAGGGGTGGGTGTAATCCTAAATCGTAAATTAGCTCGTTGGTTTGACAAAATTTCCTCAACTTACCCTACAACCACGACGTATTTACCGTTTTTCTGATTATGAAGACGGTCCAAGACGGAAAGCGAAATCTTAGCCTTTTTGCTGCCATAAGGGGAAATTTCGCCAGGGTAGATCCCAATTTCGTCGGCCAGTTGAAGAATATTTTTGGGTTCTTGGGACCGGGCAATTGTTATGTCACTGAATTTTTAACAAAAGTTACGAAACATTTTTGAATCTAATTTGCTTCCTCAAATTACAGGAAACACGCAATAACTATAGATAACAAGTTAAGTATCAAATGACATCGTGATGTCACGCTTGTGTACCTTGGTACAGGTTGTTGCAATTTCAGGGTGAGATTGCGCAAATTCCATTGGGTGTGCAAAAGTCGATCGGCGACTCGTTGGGCGCTTTGCACAGTGTTCTTCATCAACATGGCAACGGTCATTGGACCCACGCCTCCTGGTACTGGAGTGATGTATGATGCCACCTTGCTGGCCTCTTCATAGGCAACATCACCAACGAGGCGACTGCCAGTCTTCTTTGAGGGGTCTACAAAAAAAATTATGCATGATTATAGACAAAGCCGGCGCGACATAACCCACTAGACCCGAAAATTAGTTTTTAAATAGATAGCAACACATCGTCAGTCAATTGTTTAAATAGGTTAATTTACCAAATTGGTCGTAGCTAAAGCTACAACTCGCCATCTACTCTTGATTGAGTCTCTCGGGTGAGAACTTTTGAGTTTCGATGTTAAATAAAAATTGAGTATTTCGAAAGTAGAGACGTACCAGTAATTGATTCCATTGGGTTATCACTCAAGTGTAACGTTACTGATGGTATCACGCAAGTCGCAAAAGCTGAACTGCAACTTTTTCTTATATTTGTACCCACTTGAAGGCCGCAATGTTAATAACAGATAATAACGCACAAACTACCTTAAGCACTTATTGGTGGGGATGCAATTATAGCTAATAACGAAACGACTAACCTGGAACGGCACTGATGCCACAGTCGATAACCACAGCCCCCGGTTTTATCCAAGAACCCTTAACCAACTCCACTTGCCCTATCGCCACCACCAAAACATCCGCCCTTTGGCACTGAAAACACAAGCAAGTTATCACCTTTAAGACACAATTTCCCTGCCAACAGTTATACCTACTTCTCTAATCACTGTTGCGTTAAGATAAGCAATTACCAAACGCTTCTTAATCGTCTAGCGATAAAATTGTTAGGATTTGAAGAAAGTTAGTCATTTTCTCAAGTACCTTTCCTTTTAAGTCTTTGGTTTTCGAATGGCAGACGGTGACAGTGGCGTGGTGCCACTTCAAGAGTTCGGCGACCGGGGTTCCGACAATTTTGCTTCTACCCAAGACCACGGCTTCGGCTCCCGCTAGCTGGATGCCAGAATGCTTGATCAACTCGATAACGCCGTTGGGAGTGCATGGAACGAAGCGAGTCAGGTCACCTACGGCCACTCGACCCTCGTTGATGGTGTTCAAACTAAAACAAAAGAAAATTTAGGTCAAGTCAGGTCTGTACATGCGAGCAGTAACTAATGATTGCTCATTTAGACTTAAATAACTCGCTAATTGGTTGATAGAATCTTGTTTGATTTCGTATTTTATGTCACTATCAAAATGCATCTACAAGTAAACAATAAAATTACTTATTATATTTGTTTCTAATAACCATAGATAAAGATAAGACAACTCGTATTGTGGTCAAATCGATTTTAGCCACCCTGAAACGTCGTCATTACTGCAGCTCTTTTCCTATTGCCAATATTGAACTTAACCACTTTCCTTTGACAGTCTTGCCAGTTCCTCTCGACTCGTTTTCGAAACAAACGAAAATAGAAATGGTGCGCTTGGCACCAACAGTTTAAAAACTCGACCTCTTCTTGAGGTCAATAATAATCTCTAATTATCACTTGCACCAATCGCGTAACTATTGTCACCGCAGCTCTTACCACGTTCCACTGTTGATGTTTTGTTTTTGTATCAGTTCTTTCTATTTATCGCAGTTGAGCAGCATAATGGTAATACCAAAAAATTCATCGGGCTCTAATCTCTCAGTCGACTTCTCTAACTTTATTTCTTTTTCTGTAGACATATAAAAAAATGGAAAATGAAACAAAGCTTTATTGTGGTGGGGAAGTAAGTAAAAGTTTTACTGAGTCGGTGCGTCAATACATTGGTGCTCAGTTAGTTAGAATTAAACGCGTGATACTCTTACTTGAAACAACGCCTAAATATTTTGCTATAATTAAATTTATTGGGACTTTCTCGTGGTGCCTTCTTCTTGAACCGATGAAGCAATATTTCTACCAAGAAGACCGCTATGGCCGTCAGCAGCCCGAACCCTAGAAAGTAGAAAGCGCCCTCGAGATGAACCAAAGTTAGTCGAACAAAACGTGACCCTTTCTCGGGATGATAACTTTTCAAACAGTAACTCTTCCACTTTTCCATTAACCCGAAATCCTGCGAATGCTGAATGTACTTGTTCAAAACCTTCAAGAACGGATGTCCTCTCCTGATTAAATAGACAATGGGCATCAACTTAACCGGAAACGTGTTCAAATAATCGAAATAGTACTCTTTCTTCAACAATGCGTAATCACTCATTATAGTGGCGTAATCGAGATTCTCCACCAAATCCTCGACGATATCCGTAAAAACTGATTTTGGATGAAGCGTCGCTTTCTTCGCCAACTGTTTCGACGTTTCTAAACCTTCGACCAGAAACCCGGTTTTCATCGCTGTGGAGAATTTGATATTGATGTTGGAATCCAAAATATCTCTTTCAGACATCATTTTCTTTTGGTACAGAGGCTTAACTAAAATACTGCTCAATTGAGTAACGTAGAACGAAGTGATAAAAAAGCTGAAAAATAAAAGTACGCAGCAAAAAATTCTAAAAATGTTTCCACCAACGAGTTTGATCAAAGAACTGCCGAGAATGGCTTTGTAGAAGGCGAAAAGAGCTAAAAAATAACTGATGCGAACGCCAACCTCCCAACGAAGAATCAACATGGCAACAAAAGCTCCTACTATTAGCGAGAGCGCAATCGAGATCCAAACATTGAGTTGAAAAACCATCAAAATGTATTTCCAATGAGGAATCAACATTTTGGGGTACATCCAAACCAAGTTCAAAGTTACCACGGGTATGGTACAAGTGATGGTGGGGACGCAATGCGATATGATTATAGACCCCACATACATGTCGATGGCTTTCGCTTTCAAATCAGTGAAAAGTTGGTGGTGGGTTCCCCTCAAATGAAACTCGATGTAATAAAGGTTCTCGTCGTAATGCTCGATTTCAATTCCCGTTTCTTCCGAAAACCAGTTCAGAAGTTTCATGTGTGCCTGGTCCAAATTCGGAGTTTTTTGCATACTTTGGGGAAACTCCCACGCGGCCGTAACTTTGCAATTTGTATAATTGGCAACTTCCAAGTTTTTTCCTTCGTATTTTGACGGTTGGATAATTTCGCCACAATTACTGGCGCCATCGAAAGGGTTCCAAGTGTATAATTCGAAATTTTCGCCCTCCTTAACGGCCACAACTGGACTGTACACCCCTGAATGCATCAATAATTCGAAAACGGGTCGAATATCCAGTGGAGGTGCCGTGAAAATTACCAAATAATTTTCCTCGAAATGAACGAAACCGTTTTGGTCGAGATTATTTAGGTAGACTTGTAGGGCCGTTTGGTTTTGGAGCAAAAACACGTGGTTTTTGTCGTAGTGTTCTGAGACCCGCTGGGTGAAATTTTGGGAAATTTTCGAAATTATCTTAGGGCACTGGATCTCGTTGAATGCATCTTCGAAAAGTGACTCGATGTTGATGGAAACGTGAGAACTGCACAAGTTGTGGTTGATGAAATTTACTAAGGAGATGTCGAAGCATTCAGGTTGGATTTGTAGGGCCGCAACCATTAGCGTCATTAAATTGAGCATGCCTAAAGAAATGAGATTAACTGTGTAATGTTAAATTTTGACGAATACCCGTTAGGTTCTTCGTGTAATTTCTCTTATCTTAACTACACATTAACTACACATATCCGCTGTTTGTCGCAATCAAATAGGTAATCATTAAATTATAGTAATTTTTGAACCAAACCGAATTTTATGTATTCAATTTAGTAATTGCATCCCTAAGGTCATAACTAATGACAATCCGATGCAAATGCGGCGAGTGGCGTAGAACCAAATTGTTCTGAAGATGAGATAAGCATTTTAAAAAACTCCAATTCTTGAAACATTGAAAAGTAACATTAATGTTTTAGTCGATATTTAGACGGCACTGAAACCTGCTACATAATAATGATGCCTGTTATTTATGTAACGCTAATAATACTAATTGAATTACATCGTCTTGCTTTACTTACCATACGGAATTTTTCACGAGTGTCACAGTCTCTAATTAAAAATTTATTGAAGTAAATAAAAGCAAAACCAACGCGCAAGAACCTCTAGACAACTCATCATCACATTACTGTCCTAAGAGTAAATTTTACTTTCTCCTAACGGTGGACTAAAACCTGTTTCGAGATTGATCACCGTGTAATAAATTACCAAATAATAACAGCAAACTGATCAACAATTTTTAAAATGTTTTAAGAAGTTATGTAGATTATAAAATTAAGAGTTGGAGAAAGTATGACGTACTATTGTTATTAAAATTGGTAAAATTATACAAATATCAATCAAGTATATGTGAACGAATTTGAAGTGAGAGTGACAATCAGTTGCAAAAGTGTTCAGACTACCTTTGAGTAGAACCATAATTTGGCAAATATTACAAACAGAAAATGCTAAATTTACAACAAAATTATGAATTTTAGATAGCAGAAAAAAGAAAAAAATATTTTTCGGATCATTTATGTAACTGATGGTAGGTACATTTTCTTAGCTTTTGTTTCTGCTTAACTTTCATGAGTTTCCCTTTCATTAATGAAACTTACCCGTCAACGTCTTTTTCGGGGGATACTGAGTCGGTGATCAGATGCGAGTCAATTTTGTTATCAGAATCCAGAGGCATTTGAACGATAATTCCATGGACATTGGGGTCATCGTTGAGTTGCTGAAGTTTCGCAAGCAACTGAAACGACAAAACTCTTGATATAAAATTCTCTTAATTTAAACCAATTTAAAAAAAGAATAGACAAAGTATTAATAATTGATTTTTTTTAAACCTCAGTTTCGGTGGTGGATTTGGGCAGCTTGACCAATTCCGCCTTAATTCCGATTTCGCTAGCCGCCTTGATCTTCATTCTGATGTAAACGTTGGAGTCCTCCCTGCCGCCTACTTGAACTATGGCCAAACTTGGCTGGAAATTTGGAAGCTTTTGCTTGATTTTGGCAACATCTTTGGTCAATTTTTCTCTTATTTCCCTTTAAAAAAAAACACGGTTTTAAAATATTGGCGAGGAGAATTTTTCTTGTTACCTACCTAGAAATATGGGTGCCGGAAAGGACTTGCCCTCTTGCGCTTGACGTGGACATCTTCGACGAAAAATATTCTGGAACGCGTAAAACACGGCGTGAAACTGAAATCCTGGACCTCGTTAAAAAGAAGATAATAGCAGCGCGAGTCATATGATGAAAGGGTTAAAAGCTATCGTTGTTGATTACGGCTGTTGTGTTATTCAGCTTGATGCTGCGTCACAGCTTTGCTTACTTATTAGGATTTTTTTGCTATTTCATAAGACAAAACGAAATCGTCACAACCTCCAAAAGGGTTTTCAAGTCATCGTCTTTTTAAATAAAATTCGTCGCAATAAATCGACAACATTTTAAAGACAGGCAAAAAAAATTAAAAAACATGTAGAAATTTAAAGTAAGAATGATATAAAAGAAAAGTTTTAGAACTCAAATATGATACTTTATCTTATTTCTAAAAAAGTTATCATACATTGCGCGCATTGTAATGTGGTTGACCCCGTTTTCCTTGCAGTCGAGACGCCGCTGCTCAATGTCTCTAACTAATATTTTTTTAACAAGTTCCAATGTCGTTGTATGAGCCGTTGCGAAAATAAATAGAGATAACTCACATAAGCTATAATAATTGTATTTTGGGCAATTGTATACACACCTTCTGGTTTTAGGGCGCATTTTTCGTTCTCTTCCATTAGGATAAATTTTGAAGCAATTCCAGCCAGAAGCTTCGGCATATCTATGACGTTGAAAATCCATTCCAACAGTTGACTAAAAAACGTCCACATTATCAAAAAAACTTATTTAGTAAAACAATAATAAATAAATCAACACTGCATTTTAGAGGTTAGATAATTAAGGGTTTGGCGGGCTTTCTGACGTTAGAAACTTCCTTACCTCAATGTTGGCAATCATATTATTTGCTTTATTAGATATTTATTTATAGACTATATTTGCAAGGCGCATTTTTATTTTTTTAGTTTATTGACTACAATTTTCTACTTCAAGTTATTACAAATATTAATTAATTTTAATAATTATTAATAAACAGCGCAAATGTATAGTAACCAAATGTCAGACTGGTATGCCTGAGATGCCCAATGAGATACCCGAGTTCTGACGTTTCTGTCACCTGTCAGTTTGACGTTTAGTTCGTGGGTTACGAGGTAATTTTATCAATTTTATGCTATATAAGTAAAAAAAGTTGCAATAAATTAGTGAAATTTTATTGCATCTACACTTATTTGCACGTGAAAATATTTTGAGAGTAGATTTTACCCTAAATTATGTTTAATTACGAATGTCCAAGTCAATGTCAAGTGATTACATAAACCTCTGTTGGGCAGTCTTGGTTAATATTTCCTGATTTTCCGCTACGAACGCCCCAAATACCAACTACTCGACCAATTCGTGTACCCGTGACTCCGGCGTTCCGTCATAAAGGAGTTGTTTCCAATTTTTAGCACATAACCTTACTTTTATATTGAGCGATTTTCTCTGCTCCAGTTTCAGATCAAAACCGGCGAAATGGCTGATAAAGTGGAAAAAATCTCGAGGCCCATGAAGTTTCCTTACACTTTCTCAGCTAAGATTGCCCAGTTTCCCATCAAGTTCTACGTGAAGAACCAGTGGATGTGGAGATACTATGGATTTGCTGTGTTGATATGCATACCAATCTTTGGTTCCATCAGCAAATTATGTAAGTTTGGAAAGTCACTGTTAATTTGTACCTAATTGTGGATTTGCAGCCAATTCTCCCGAAAACGTGGCCAAATGGGCTGAGATTCGCCGCAAGGAGGCTGCTGAGCACCATTGAAACCATCCACTTTTAGTCAAGTTAGAAATTTACAATTTACTTTTTATTTTGTTCAAATATTCAAACCATCAATGTGAATAAAGTATACTAAAAGTTAGCTTGAAGTGCGTACACCAAACTATTTTTTCTTGCCGATTTGTAAGATGAGAAGAATTTAACTTGTCACCTATTTCTGGAAGTTCTTCTATAGCTTTGGTTCAGCAAGTTGAATGTATTAGAAGTTGCGTTTTTATGTAAACTTGTATTGTTGGTTGCAGGCCGTTCGCTAAGGTGGTACCGTAAAACTAGGTACTACCAGAACGCCTCAAGAGAAAGTAAACACGCACGTGAGCAAAATATTCAAATGTGGTGGCGGCTAATAGTCCAGCACGCGATTACTCATTCATTCTTACCTCATCCTCGGTAGGAAACGCTCAGCACCTACGTACCGAATTTTTTTAAAGAGCCACGCAAATCGAAAAGGTGGAAAACGCGCCCAACCTTTTTCACCATCAAATTTCCCGTATGGTCCCAGTGAAAGTGTTTCATTATTGAAAATTAAGCGGATTTACAGTTAGTGAAAGTGACACGTGATAAATGAAATAAAAGTGATGAGTATCAGTGAAAAATGTAGTGAATATCGGCGAAAATGGCTTTGATCGAGTCCTGTTTCTGCTGCAGTTTAGCGATAGCGTCAGGATTTTTCGCCGTCTATCTTCTGGTTTGTGTTTAACTTTTGGTTAAGAATTTGAAGATTTCAAAAAGCGCCCTTGAATGAACAAGATATTCTGGTGAAAGAGAAGTTAATGGTTTGCGGAAAAACTAAAATAGTTATGACGTAACTTCAGCTTACAAATCTGATTCCATTGTATTCGACTTTGAGCGCTTTTTTTTGATTAATTAACAATAGAATCCGCTTTACGATCCTAACGATCCCAACAAGGCTGTCCAAATTTGCGACTTATGCATTCTTAGTAGTTGTAGTTAGGAAAAAATTTGTTAGCAAGACTTTGATCTGTGAGAAAATAGTTCCTGAACGTTTTTATTTACCACTCATTATTAAAATTCGTCAGCGCTAATCAGATTAGAGACATCCACATTTAAATCCTTAAGATTATTATTTATGAGACTGAAGAAGTTTTACTTTATTAGTTACTGTATCTGTACTCAGAATTGACTGCAATATTAAATGTTTGAAACAAAAACTACTTCGTTAAAACGGAATGTGGAAGTTTGCAGTGCTAAATTATAGGCATAGAGCTCCAATTCCGGAAGCTAAAGAGCATTATCGAGCAATAACTTCTGGAGAACTGCTTTAATTACTACCATGCTCTGCACGAAACTTCCCTGACTGTTTACTCAAGCAATGAAGTGTGGCAGGAACAAATTAGGTGATCGCTTTCTTGACAACAGGATGTTTTGTCCATTCCAATGCTTGAATCAAGCGGCAAAATTAACTTATCTTTGTTGCCTCATGCATAATAGAAGAATTTCTCGTGAGACTTTATTAATGGAACTGTGTTGCACGGGAAATCGTCGATGTTTGTATAGCCATCAGCCAAACAATAAATTTGATACAGATGACACAATTTTTAAAGTCTTCAACAAAAAGTATCGTTGCGTTACGTAAAGAAAGGCGATAAGGACAGATGCACTCTCGTTTTGCGTATAATTCAATTTTATGCCCCAATTGCTCGGTAAGATCCAGGTTTTCACACCATTGTTCCAGAGGAGCGTGACGAGCAACGCTAAGTACCTTACTAACGTTTGTAGCCTTACCACAAACGCAATTTTAGATGCCGCTAGCCAACAATAGTACTGCCCCATCTACATATCTAGAGAAGCTTTTGCCGTGCTTCCTTGCGAAATTTTGTTCTTTACAATCCTTCGAAAATGAACACAATGAGACTTTGGGGCCTTATCAAAGTCAACAATTGAACCAATACTTGTCCTTCCTTTCATCGACCACGAAGACTTCGCAATAGCTTGTTTCTCTTAAATGGGGACCGGATGCAAGTAGAGATAGTGACAAACCCACTCGTCCTTCAAAATTTAAGATACCTGATTAGTAAAAACGGTCAAGTCCGAATTTTGGTTCCCATGAATCCCGTTTGTTTCTGCCCCGACAGTCATGGCCCAGTTGTGGCCGAAAGCGGCTCTAATGCTCCCCGAACAGCAGACAACCGGGAAAACTCAACATTCTCATTACTCGACATGTTTTGTCATTCTTTGACTTATTCACGAGTCACGCTCCACTTGTCAGGATCGTTAATGCAATCCCGTGCGTTACCCGCATTTCCCACAGAACGAACGACAACCAGAAACAACTACGCAAAACGCGCGCCCACCTGAGCCTTGAAAACTTTACGTCGTCTCGGTGAAAGTAAATTTTCACAAAAACAATGAAAGATTTCAGGAGATGTCACCGATTTTGAAACTAGCAGCCAATTCTGGCGCGCATTCCTAACACTCGGGCTTCTTTCCGTAATTTGTATTCAATGTTGCTCTGGAACGCAGAAACTGGTTTGTTTGGGTGAAGGAAGGAAATTCATGAATAAACAATTGCGAACGCGACAATTTGCGAATAGTTTAAGGAAGAGGATGGGGCCTCGGACCGTCCCTTGCGGTACTGCCGGTAAAAATAGAATTGACGACATCAGACAGACCTGCCATAAAGCGACTTTCGCAACATGCCGATTTCTGTAACGTAAATATGGCAAATTTTGTTTATAATATTAAGTAATTGCCACACTGCGTTGACTATGTTTTGGGTAACTCAGCTGCATTTACAAGAGGAAGCGAAACAAAATCAACGTGAAGAAGCAAATTTAGAAAAGAGGTTCGGCCACTTCAAGGATAGTTACATAATAACGAACAGGTCAACGTTCAGGCCTCATTAATATCTTCATGTGATTGATATCTGTAGGTAATCTCTTGATGTGACTACCTGGATTAAGCTTTGAACCATCGGCAAGTTTCTTGACAAAAAAAGCAAAACCTAGGTGATTGATTGCATTTTTTTTTTATCAAATCGGTCTCATCTGTAGCGAAGATAATTTTGTCCGTCATCAATAAGGCAAGAGTTCGGGCAGGTCTTCTAAAATTACGGGCAGGTAATTAACACAATAATGACCCGTCAAATCGTACTTACAATTGCCTCTTGCTGATGGGGCATTTCCTTCGATTTTGCAACCGAAGACGCTGCCATCCCGTCAATGGATGAAGACCCGCCGTCTGCTCGTAGAGAAAGTTTGATTCCATTATCCCAAGTCGTTTTGAGGTTTGGAAAATGTGTTGGGTGTGCTTGTTGAACAAAGCAATAAACCATCAGGTAGCCACCAGTCATTCTGCATCTAGGTAATTTCGACAAAGTACGAATTTAGAAATCGACCGTAATCAGTAATCATAATAATTGACCCAATAATGGCCCGTTATTTGGCAGTTGTATCGATTGGGTGATGATGGACCATTAACATTTCCACCAGTTGTCGACACAATTGCAGCGACCTACAAGTGAGTCGAAGGTAGAACATTAATTAGGATTCAGGCTAGATGGTTGGCAAACAGTTACATTGCTGTCCTGTGAATCAACATCAACTTAAAAGGTGACGAGGAACGGATATTAGCGAGTGCGCCATAGCATTTCCGCGATTTGAAAAGTCCATTCGCAAGAAGGACCGAAGGTGGTGGCCAATAGAAATAAAATCGAAATTCCATCAATAGAAGTCGCCCGGGGTCAAATCTGGCAGACGTTAGTTGCCCTCAAATGGAACGCAAATAATTATAGCAAACAAAAATTTGTCAAGCTTTTCATGACTTCATCTTTTGGTCCACGTTGTTATAACGTAACTGAGTTTTAGGAGGTGAAGAGGCAGAAGATAAACAAGAAATCTGCATAAACTTGTTTCGTAAATAGTTGTTAATTGAAAACAACCGATAGATTTGTACAGGAGTACTCAATTTATGCCTGAACCGCCAAATATGCAGCCTTGATTCTAGCAATCGACCTTCCATAACTTGGCGCAATTCAAATTCGAGACTTGAACGTCAACAAAATAAAAAATTAATTATAAAAGCATACAAGATAGTATCAAGGAAGGTAACAACAACGTCTTGGCCTTTACATATACATATTGGACTTGTCACACATTAACAAACTCGTTTTTTAACGATTACTATAATTTAGAGTAACCACTCGAAAAATTCGCATTATTTATTAGGTGCGAATTTCAATGAAAGATCATCGACCTTTCAATGGCCACTTAACTATCATCAGCCAGGACGCTAACAGGCTCTAATCACATAAACAATAGCAACAAACAACAACCCAAACATAACGGTTCAGTTTTTAGCCCCCAGAAAAAAACTTGTGCATTATTTTTGCCCAGTCGTTAAATAACCAACTGATTATTATCTCTTTTTCAGATCGCGTACCTAATCGCCTTCGCTTTCGAACTACTATGGATATTGGAGTCCTCGGTGGCCTTGCCGGCAGCCGCAGTTCTGCTGTGTGCGGGATATTTCACAATGGCCCTGTTTGCGGCTCTCCTAATCCACGGTTTAGCAACGGTAATTATGCATGCGGGCTCTCGTCCGAGTAGAAACGAAAACAATGGCGAAACCGCCAATTCCACCCACGCCGAATCCGGCCAAAAGCAGACGCCGATCTAACGACATCTAGCGGTTCGACACGGAACTAACGCGACAGCGCCATCTAGAGTCTATCTAAAAACTTCCGCTGTATTTAGGTCTTATGTTAAATTTTTTTCTCCTACATGGAGTCGCTGAATCCTATTTATCATTGACGAAATTCGTGGTGTTGTTAACCTTTCCGGCCAGTGGCGACAATGACATATTCTCAAGGCCTTAATTGTTCCTGTTTTAATTGAACTTTCCCATTCATCCGGAATTGTTTATAACTGAGGAGCTGATTAGCTTGTTAATAATAATCCGTGTGTGCACAAAAGAAAGCCATCACATATTATCACGAAAACAGTTGGATTTATGCACCCAAAACACTTTCTCGGTTTCAACGAAAGCAACAATAAATTAGACTGAACCGTTGCTGGGATCGAAAAACCACGCGATTCGAATTGAGATCGCTTTCTATGGGCGATAAATCGTTGAAATCTAGAAGTATATTAGTTTTCTAGTAATTGCGTGATTAATTGGGACAGTTTCTAATAGGGAATTCGAAGCAATTACTCTCGTTATTCAAATTACTGTACAAATCATTGCTTCAGTTTCGTGCAGACAGTCATTAATTTTTAAATCCACTAAGCCAAGGTTTTTGTTTGGTTTCCAGAAAAACCCGCTATGTCTCATAGCCTGGATGTTTTCCGTTACCATATTGACGTTTCCCGAAGCCGGAATGGTCATATACATGAGCATTCAATATTGGGTAAGTCGAAACTTACTTTCGCGTCCATCAGTAACTCTTCCTGTTTCAGAGGATAGAAACTCTTTACGGTGTTACTGAATTGGCCAGTTGGTTAGTCAGAATAGTCATAAATGTGATACAATTAATCCTAATCCAGTCCCTCTACACGGCGTGGAAGGACGAGGAACTCATCCTCAAGAGGCTGGCGGATCTCAACGCTTCCGGGATACCGATCCCCCGGGAAACCCTGTTATCCCTCAGCCCCCAGTTCTTCCAGAACAACGCCTACGACCACTCCTTGGAGCCCCCCAACATGGGCCTAAAGAGGTAAAGCCATTGGGAATTAGAAGCTAAAGAGCCGCATCTCTCAACTTAATTAAACACATAACACCTCTCCTTACACAACTTACATTGTTTTTGCACAATTACATTGCAGAGCCTCTTCGACGCACTTGTGGGACGGTTCGATGCCCAACAATTTGGCGTCGCTGCAGTTCGACGGCTTCCAGTATTGCACGACCCCGAACGAATTTAACGCCAGCATATTCATGCCGAATTTCATCAACAACGACATGAGCGGTAAATTTCACAACAACCCTCCCCCTCCTCGTCGCTAAACGAGCCAATTTTTCTTCAGGCAAAAAATCGCAATCGCTGATGGACCTGCGTCTTCTCGACGGCAGCGATGAAAAGTGCGACGGTCACCTTTGGGGGTCGAAGAGCGTCACGGAAACCGGCAGCGCCATCATTCCCAACTACAATTCGGGAAACCCCCGCTTGCCCAAATACGCTTCGGTGGACGCCCTCAACGAAATCAACAAGAACAGTCACGTGATCCAGAACAGGACCGGGTTTTACGCGCAACCCATCGCCAATTACGGAGTGCCCATCTATTACGGACCGCTCGACGGTCCCGATTTTCTCATTTACAAAAAACAAATCGACAAGTTGACCAGCAAAAACTCGCTGAGCAACGCGTCGGCCGATGACGTGCAGAAATACAGGGACGTTGCGTTGTGAAATCGAACCGCTAAAAAATTGTGCCATTAGTTTCTTTGGGGAGGTTGCGATTAAAGGTCGGCGATCAATCGCCCGGAACTGTCTGTTGAAGCAACGAAATTGGACGACAACAATTACGTTTTAGTGAGAGGACTTAAATTACAACTCTGTACATATTGTTTATAGTTAGTAAATTTTATAGTGTTTACTGAAATTGCGTTATTTCGACAACATTAATTAGCCCATTGCAGTCATCCATGGCGGCGTCATGGGTTGCGGGTTCTGCAGATAGGACATGACGATGGCCGATATGGACAACATGAAGGAACTCAAGATCTACAAAAAGAGAAGAAACGACCACTTTCAACAATTGTTAATAAATTTTTGTATAATTGAATTAAAATTTCCCATATTGATCCCCATTTTGCAAAAGTAGTGGTCAAACAATATTGATAGAAAGAAGCAGGGAAGGACGAGGCACTCACTAAAGGTTAAATTTAAACATAGGCCCCTGTGTTAACTTACTATGAGTTGCATTAAGGTAAATTTCAGTTGATGGCTTTTTAGCGCAGATTTTGTAAGCTAAGCAGATACTTGCCGGATCAGTCTTTTTTGGTGCGACTTACCTGCTTGGTGTCGTCAGATAGCCTGGAGTTAGCAAAACTGATGCAGGAACAGTAGAGGGCGACCCAGGCGCACCACTTGAGCCGCATCATGAGGCCGCACATGCTGAAAATCATCCCTGAAATGAAGCGACAACGTGATTCAATAATATTTATTTTCATATATCTGTAATAGTGTAATAAAATATAGATTAGCTTACAGGTGAAATTGAATATAATGTATTTGATAAAATACATATAAAAAAATAAATAATACAACACAACAGAAACGACAAATCGAGGGGAGATAATTGAAAAAAAAGTTGTCTGGACTGGGGAAAGCGTATACACCATCAACTCTATAAATATATATAATTTTAATAGTTTTGCTTAATAGGTTGACTTAGCTTGTACAGTTCGTGCAGTCCAGTTATATCAAACAATCTATTCTTCTAGAATTTTACAGAACGAAAGAATAATTTTATCATTAAACACAGCCATAATCTTCTACGTTCTCCATAGACATTTTTAGTTTTCGCTAAAATTTCCTAGCACATCGATTAGTTGAAACATGTAAAGAATCTCTATATTACAGTTAGCTATGATGTGGAAATTTCACACTAAACCATACGGGAAAAAACAAATCGGCAATGTTCTAATCTCAACGGAAAAACAGTCGCTCGCGCTCAGGTCATCCTCAAACGCAATGAAGCAATAACAGATGAGTATACAATTACAATAGTCTACGCTCTAGAGGACAAGTAATTCGCTACATTGATATTACCATAAATCCTAAATTTACATTGGATTATTACAAAAATAGTGATATCGTAACAGCAATTCATGTTAAATTTATGCAACGAACAAAAATGATGAAAATCACAGTTTCAAATAGCACCAAATTCAGAAAATTTGGCTTATATCCTCTCATTTTAGTCACACCGCCCGGCCCTGCACGTTAAAGCTCAGTACATATCTTTCGTTCAAGATAACCGCAAAACAATTATTGCGGTCCAGTTTCCTTTAACATACATTACACAATGTAAACCTATCGGCTGCCGGGCGCTTCATTTTTTTTTATTTACATACTTTACATAATTTTACACAATTTACAGTTATCATCCTCTTTACGTTTTTTTTTCCGGAAAAAAAGAGGTACAAGCTACAAGCGTTCCGCGATACACCATCCGACCTCGCGTTCTTTCAACATGGCAGTGTCGCACTTAAAAACGGCGAAAACTAAAGAGGAACCAAGACAAAAGTTTCCAGGCGCAAACAATACTTTCGAATACTAAACAAGAGTTATCAATATAAAAAGCAGTTTCTAAAACTAAAGTATTCGACTACTGTTGTTGACCGCCGGTTTCGTTACTGTTGCTACTAGTTGCGGTAGTTGTGGTGGACGCCGTCGAAGTCGGTGGCGGCGCCACAACTGCCGCTCCGCTTTTCGGTAATTGCGACCGCAAGAAATTATTTTCACTTTCTAACTGTTGAATTTTCTCCATGAGTTCGGCAATTTTCTCCTTGAGCACTTCGACTTCCTCCCGTACAGTGTACATCAAGTGGCTCTTGACCAAATCCATGGCCTGTTCGATTTTGTTGTCGATCGCGTTCACCACCGGATTGGTTTTCGAGGGGTCGTCCGCGTTTTCCGCTGTCGCCTCGGCACTGTTGGTTTCGTTTACTGTTTCGTTCGAGATATCGGGATTCTCTAAAACGGTTAAACTGTTGACGTTCACGTCGAACTGGGGATTGGTGTAGACGTTGTTGGTTGGGTTTTGGTCGAAGTTCTGTTGGATTTGGGGTTGTTGCTGTTGTTGGGTGGGGGGTTGTTGGAAGTTTTGTTGGTATTGCTGATTTTGGATGACGGGAACTGATTGGGATTGAGTGCTGTTCTGTCCTACTGGTATTTGGTTTTGAATGTTGGGTTGGGAGAGTTGGGGTTGACTCACGACCGGTTGTTGCACATTAGTGTTTAAGATCACGTTTTTGGCGGGCTGTGTCGGTAGACTCGCCGAAACTTGTTGGGGGGGTTGTTGTTCGTTTTGTTGAGAGTATGCGTGTCCGTTCACTAGGGGTTGATTGGGTTGGCCGGCGTACGTTTGGCTTTGTTGGAAGTTAGACGGTAACTGTAAGGGTTGGGATGTTGGTACAAAAGCGCTGTTTTGGTTTTGGAGAATGTTAGAGGGGACGTATTGCATGTTGGGGTAGGTGCCGGTTAGGGTAAAACCTCCCGAATTGGGAACGACGCCGGCCGCAAAATAGGGTTGGTTCGTGTTGATGAACTGCGCGGGCATTGTACTCGGCACTCCCGAAGCGTTCACCAGCTGTTGGGGTAAAGTCTGAGGTTGCATGTTGCCACCTTGGGGATAAAAGTATTGAGTTTGGGGCATCATTTGCGCTTGGGGAAAAAACTGAGTTCCGTTGGTGAAGCCGCCTTGCAGCAACATCTGTTGAATTTGTTGCTGAGGTAAACTTTGGGTTTGCAAATAGACACCGCCGGCCTGTACCGGGATACTTCCGGTGGATTGGGTCACTTTGCTCGACTGCGCCTGCGTAGTCAACGGCGGGGCTTCATCGACGTAATCCATGCATTTCCAGCGCCCTCTCTTGAACGGTTCCAAACTTGCGATCTTAACGACCTTAAACCTGTCGTTCCTGCTGGGGGTTGAATGCGGGTCTTTGCCGTCGTCGGGCGGTTGTTTGGCCGTCGTTTCCGTTACTGTGTCGGTGGATAACGTTACGGTTTCCGCCGGGATGTCGGCGTTGGATATTATGGCGACGCCGTATTGAGGGCTGGTGGGTATCACGTTGGTGGCGTTCGAAGTGGCGGCCGGTTCTTCGGCACGAACCTCCTCTCCTTGTTGGTTGTCCCCTAACGCGTTCAAACGGCCACCGCCGCCGCCGTCCACTATGGCGGGTTCCGTGGGTGCATTTGCCGTGGTCGTGCGCTG
Source organism: Schizotus pectinicornis (assembly GCA_951805265.1). Lineage (NCBI taxonomy): Eukaryota > Metazoa > Arthropoda > Insecta > Coleoptera > Pyrochroidae > Schizotus > Schizotus pectinicornis. Next base: position 1,284,899 of record OX638204.1, on the reverse strand, counting down.
ACCTACGGAATGCAAACTATTAAACACAGTTCTGTCGACACATCAGCGTGCTACCCACTCACACTCAATAGGGGCGCGCCCTCCAAAACAACTACAACACGACAACAACGCTATTGTGATAGATGGTGGCTGATTGTGCCACCGCCAAAGATCGACTGGCCGTCGCAGCCGACAATCTCACGAGGAAGAAACCGTCGATCAACCTTGGCCAGTCAATGTCACTGCGATAATTCTAATGTACGTTTCGACTTCCCATCCGAGACGAGAAAGTGATCGAACTTTCTAATTTTAGTACGGCGTTCGAAATGAATCAAGAGATAAAGGCTTATTAATACTGTCTTGGCTATTACGGGAATCATGAACAAAAGACGGATGCGCAGAATTATCGCGTATCCATGACTTTACTTTTTTTCTCATTAAGATCAACAAAACATTCAAATAGATTAAAAGGAAAAAATTAAGCTAGAGTAGGGATAGTGTCAAAGGTCATTTAAGAGGTGCATGCTGCAAAAATACAATAAACATCGACCCATAATAAAATAAAGGGTGATCTAAATGGACAACCAAACCAATGTCGATCTGTAGATAACTAAACAATTTTTATTTTAAATATAGGGAACATTAGATATTTTCTAGCACCCTATTACCCCGAAGAACGTGGTACTACTCCCGCCATATTAATCTGTACGACGCTCAAAGCTGAGAAGCAGATTTTGCCAAATTTTTGTTAGATTGCAACGGGCTTCCACCGGGAGTTCGTCAGTTTTATAACAATATGGAACTTAGATCATTACTTTCATAATTTACAGAGGATTTTACGGTTTTTAACATTGTGCAGTAATAGTTTTGCTCACACAGCTATTTTCAAAACGTTCAGATTAATATGGCGGGAGTGGTACTGCCAAAAAAACTAAAAAGTCGGCCAAAGTTAGGCAACTAAATATACACCAAAGCAGAAATTGAATAACCAAAAAATAGCCATCACAAAAGGGATAAAAATATTATGAACCAATCCAAAATTCAATGTTGCCAACCTAACAGAACCGAATAATATTAAAAAAAACTATAAACAAAAAGCAACAAAATTGAAAATTAAACTTTTGCATTCAGTAAAAAAAGGGATAATTCTGATGACAATCGAAACTACAACAACGCAGTTCGCTGTACCAAACACTCAAGACGAATCGTCGTTCATCTTTCAGCTAGAAAAAAATTTTTTTTTTGACCGGCTTGTCGCTCCGTTGATTGGCCCAGTTGTCGAATGCGCAATCGACGACGAGATGAGGGCGCCACACGTTATATTTGGACTTTACTTGTTTATTTTTAATGCAGCGGCGCGCATCTGTCCGATATTAAAAAATATCTCCAGTGACGCCACCGCAAGGAACCAACGAATAAGGTCAATCGATAAGACGTGTTCAAGGGACAGCAACAATAATTTTCCGTCGTACTAGAAGAATAATACGAGCGCCACAAATCGAGAGGAACGTTCCCATAAAAAATTTCGATGTTAAAATCAGATGAAAAATGTTTCGTCGAAGGTTTTGTTAGCGCGACGACATGCGATATGGTAATGGACGAAATAATATTAGACATCAAGGACCCGGGTCGATATTGAATAATATTTAATTAATGAGTAAACAAAGACGGGTGTTTAATTGCTGGTGGTAATTGAATGACCTCCGCGCTATTTCCAGACGTAATCGTCATTACACTTGAAGAAATTTGCATGAGTAAAGCGGCAAAGGCTTAAAATTAGGTTCATTTAAAAATAGGTCCTTCCAGCTCAACGTTATAGTCACCACCAGGACTTCGAAGAGGTTAATTGATCACTGCAGAAAAATTCCTCGTTTTAATATTGACAGATCTTGGCGAGGAGAAATCAGCAGGGGGAAAGCAAAGCAAAGCCAACCGATGCCAAGGAGGTAACACGCAACCTGGCACGACCTTAGAAAGAAACGCAATTCTGCCATCAAAAACAACGTAGGTATTAAAAAAAAAACGGAGTTCTGAGAAATATTTTTACAACTTTCCCATGAAGTATCAACTGCAATTTTTTAATTTAAAAAATGGCGGACAATAATATTTAGGGCATCTTCATACGTTTTTTATTAATATTTATTCGCTAAGGCTTACATTTGCTGTTCTACAAAAGTTGTTTTTCTCCAGACTTAACATTTGGTCTCCTTGAACGGTGAGCAGTTAAAACTATCAGGCGATTTGTCAATATTTTGACCATTTTCCCTAAAATCATCAACATTAAAAGTACATTACTTTTGTTGAAGTTGTGAGCACTACAATTACCAAACCGGATCTTGTACGAATTCTAAAAAATTAACAATATTTTGAAGTCAGATAGTATTAGGTAACAAAGACAATTTACAAGTCGCTTGCATCTTAAATTTCTTCATACATTAAGTTGCGAGGTTCAATTCTGCTCGCAAAAGTGATTGTAAATTTTATTGCTATTACTGTAGATGCTTGGAACTTCAACACCTTTTCGAAATTTTGATAAAACATCCACGGTTCAGTTGAACGGCCAACCAATAGTAAACAAAGAATTATCGTTAAAGTTTCTTTTTTTATTCTGGTGCGCCTTATCAGCAGTTGAAGATTGAGTGTTTCGCAACCAAACGAGAGGTCCGGAGTTATTCAAAATTGATTGTCTGGACAACACCAAATCACAAATATTTTGTTGGCTAATTGGTGTCGAAATCGCTAGTGATTTGGCAACTAAAGATTAGTTTGATCAAAGTAAAATTGGTCCTTGACGATGGCGTGAGTAAATTAAAAAGACGGCATTTATTTGAAGTAAAATAATTAGTCCTCCGAGCCGGATAAAGCGTAATTGCGAAGATGGGCCCACGTAGATCAAGAACAAAGGCACAGAGGAACGGCGACAGATTTACTGCTGCAGTGTTGCCAACAAGCCATCAATTACACAGTTGGACAAATATCGAAACCGGCCAAAAAATTCAACAACCATGAAAAGTTTTACTTTCAGAATGAAAATACCGACTAGTTTAATGCAATAATTCAAAAATAGTGATTTGTTGTTGTCAGTTGAGAGCCATTAAGATGAGCAAAAATAATTCCCAAAACCAGATAAATTGATGATATGACATGTAAGTAAGTAATTGCCTCTTTATCATTTCTTTTACCGAAAAAATTGCAACATATCGAAAATATCGATTCCAGCACTCATGAATGCGTCAACAAAGCCTCTTCCTTTATCCGGTTCCTACTTATAATGCGATTACAGTAATGCTTGTGAACCGTTACCGATATTGTTATGTGCGGAAGCTTCCTTAATTAAGGAACGGATCTTCAGTGTTGGTTCACAGGTTCACCCTGTACCCTGAGCTCATAGACCAAATTACTCGCCAAATTAGCTTGTTAGCAAAATTTTAAGTATTTATAAAAACATTTTTTCTTATAATATTTTATTTATTTGCGCAGCCGCGACGCAATGAATTCTTGATACAAGTGAGCAAACCATCGACTAATCAGCAATCTGATCAAGTCAAAGCTGTAAGTTTCCCACTTCCTCTGTTTTATCTGTACTATCAATTGAAATATGTACCTGCAATTCAACTCTCTACGGTAGCTGCATTGTTGCTATTTAAACGGTCGAGCTAACTGACCCAATACTTAGTAAATGGCGAGACGGAAAGAAAGCTAATTTAGAATGGTACATGAACATTCATGCATTGACAATGAGATGTCTAACGTCTAGACAGCTGTGTTTACTGTTTACGCTTCTAACCAGTAACTGATTCGTCTAATTGACCCCGAAAATCGGGCGAAGCCCCCGAAATTACGCCAGTTTTCCTCGAGTATCCGGGAAAACTGCGTCAAGTTCTATTTTTTCTCAATTCACCCAATTACCGCAATTAGGCGACTGGACTGTCGGAACTGCACAATTTGTCACGAAACGCCCTCGTACTCACCCAAAATATTCATGTAATCCGGGGTGAGATCTTCGCCTTGTCCGTTGCCGTTGGCGGTCGCTGGTTTGTACCTCTGCACCTTTTCCGGCCTGCGCGGGTCGACATTACCAGGAAGCATTCTGACCTAAACACGAAACGTTTAATTAATTTAACCCACACAACGGACAACTGCGAAATGCACAATCAACCCAATAACAATGACCGAAATTGCGATTGTTAAGGGGACCACAACTGTCAAAGTCGAGACGAAACATCAATTTCTCGCATCCAACTGCGGTATAGAACAGGAAATTTTAATGAATAAGATGCAAGATCATCTCGTGATCGCGATTCGCGAGAGCTTCGATCGGGAAAATGGGGTTTACTCACGGTTTTCGTTAAAAATCTCCCTTGGTATCCACAATGGCGACAAACTCCTAACAGTGCGAGACTTAAATGTCATAATCCAGTGGCGTAGGTAGGGATGGCGGGGTGTTTGCTGGGCGTGGAGACTGGAGAGAGGAATGTCGTTAAATTCGTATTATTGCTTTCGTGTTGTGGCGCCGAGTTCTTTCTAATAGCACAATTACGTTTGATTTCTTGGGTTTGGAGTTTGGAGCGTCGACTGGATAAGATTGCAAGAAGTTTTATTTAGACGGAAGCCATTGGCGTGCGGGATTTTTTGTGGCTAAGAATACATCAAGGCCGGAACATTTTTATTCTTTTTAACACGTTTGAGTTTATTGCCATCTTATTTCAATGTTTCATGCAAATGCAGATGCAGAAACGACGCGATCAAATTGAATGGACTGTAATCTTGGTTCTTTTATTGCCATTTACTACACTTTTATTTATTGTTTAAACATCATTAAGTTAAGGATAAAATACCATTTTTAATCATCTTTTTCTTTCTGTAATTTTTTATTTCGATTATTTATTTGGAAGATTTTGTCTATTGAATGGCCGCAGCTTTAGCCACAGCATTAGGGTCTCGTCCCAAATAACCAAAGCTCATCCCATTGGTTCGAACACTCCTAACCTTACAAAATGACATAATAGTTAAGTTAGTGCACCAGAAACCGCAATAATCTTTATTATTAGCACTGGATATTTGGCAAACTCTTCACATTGTTATGCGAATCACTTTCACTGCACTTAAACACCTCTAACCGCAAGCATGGACGGATTAAACAACGCAATCACCCGCATAACCGATCTAATGGAAAAGAACAATCGGGGGGTCCAGGTAAGAGACGCTGCCCCCCTTAATTTGGCCCCAAACTACTAACGTTTCTCCTAAAATTTTAGCTCGGTTGCTATTCCGTGGCATTAGTTGGGTTAACGATCGCGATAAGAAGAGTCCGACCTGTAAGTACCAGAATTACTAGCCAAAAAAAAAAATTATCAACGATAATTTCAGTTTAGCAGATTCAAGAAACCGTCTGATATTCCCAACCATTTCATCCAGGAACGCCGACAATTGACTGGAGTAGTGGAGAGGATTGACCCAAATGGGGCAATGTTGATGATCAAGCACAAACCTTTAGTGGCGATACCTGGAATTCCCGAAGGGCAACTCCCGGTCAAAATTTCTGGAATCGACGTATCTGGGCTTGGAATCAGCTGGCTGCAAACAATAGTTGCTGGAAGTGAAGTCAAGTTTGTTCCTGTAATGAAAGAAAGGAATTGTGTGCAATGTGAAGTTTTGCTTCCACAAACAACTATCAACGTAAATATACCGAAAGTTAAGGTAATCGGTTTCCAAATTTGCCAGAAAAATTACTTTCTTAACAGTTTTTAATTACATCTTCAGCCTGTTAATACTGACGCAAATTTTGAAGCTTGAGTACCTTATTACTTTTATTTTTTAACAAATTGGTTGTTACAGAAGAAGAAAAAAAAGGAGCAAACTGTGAATGTTAACGTGGGGGAATCTTTGGTGCGAATTGGGTTTGGTCACGTGGTGGAGGCTGACAAACCTATTTCCAAGGAGTACTTAACTTATTTGAACCGTCTGCAAGTTGCTCAAAATTACGCTTTACGAAAGAAATTAGGGCTGAAGTATTATGTGGAACCTACAAAGAATGGATTGGTTGCTGTGGCGAAGAATTTGAGCAAACTAATCAGAGCTACCAGCAAGCAGATTGCAAGGGTGCCAAAATTAGCGGCCTCCTAGCAATCAAAGTTGTATTTAGCAATCGAGGTGGCGTTCACTATTATGCCTTTTATTGGCTTGTACAAAATTATTTCGTTTTTTTTCTATGAAATTTAGAATGTGACTAAAATGAGGGTGGGTAGATAGCGCTGCTTCAGTAGTAGTTAACCTGTTTTGAAAGATATTATATTGGAATGATCAGCCATGTTATGTTTTACAATTAATAATGAAGGTTTGATTTTGTAATGTCATAGATTATTATCAATTTTGAATAAACTTTACTTTTATAATTTCGAGTTTATTGATAATGAACACAATTTATTATTAGTCAGGAGTAATGAGTTGCAAACGTTTTATTCATCTGGTTGAGAGAGCGTCTTGAGTCTTTGTTGCTGGTCTTGAAGAACAATTACACTGTTCATAATTTGTAAACAATTTTTTGAAACGTTTGAAAGATTTTGCCAATAGGCGTCGGTACTCTCGCCACAAATATACAGGGTGGGGCAATAGTGCGCCCGAGTTCGATAGCTCAAGTTTTATAATAGGTAGAAATTTGATTTAAAAACACAGATAAACTAGAGAAAGAAGTCTATAACCGGAAATTATTTTTGAACATACAGGGTGAGCCAAGACAATTATACAGGGGCAAGTGAGAGTTTTTGAAATGGAATGTGGTGTGCAAAAGAAGATTTTTCGGAGCATTTTCCTAGACTCTTTTCAATCCAGTATTATTGTTGACAATTTCCAAACCACTTGGATGTAGCGATTTTTTTTTGTTCAAATAATGGCATCTGCAGATGCATGTTAAAAAAATCACTACAGTCACAATTATGAGTTCTAAGAAAAAATTATGTAAAGACTAGTTATAAAACATCTGTAGAATGTCTTTGAATCGTTTTAACTTTTAAAAAATTATACAGGCTGGCTAAATTTAATTTTTCAATTTAGAACTTTTTGAATTTAATTTTCTCCATTTTTTCAAATAGAACACCCTGTATATTTTTTATCGGTATGATGTAGAAACTAAATACAAACATTTTTTGTATGTACACCCCTATGGCTATTTGTAACCATTTTCGAGATATCGCCAAATAATTACAAAATTCAAGATTAATCCTAAAAAATTAGATCGTTATAGACTTCTTTCTCTAGTTTATCTGTGTTTTTAAATCAAATTTCGGTCATTGTTTACTTTACCCATTCCTCGATTTTCAAAAAACTATTTACACCAACGCATTCGTCACCATGTATACATTACGAAAATCAATATCTTTTCTTGTGCAAATTACTTTTATTTTTACTCATTTTCCTTGCCCTAGCACATCTTTTTTTTTCTATAAATTTTGCATAAAATTATTTATCTTTTGCACAACACTTCATTGCTCAAAATGGCATTCTAATGATGTTTTACGATGGTTTCCAAAAAAAAAAACACCGCAAAAAGCGAGAAGTGGGCATTGTAAACAATTACCCAAATTCCTACCTATCACAGAACTCAAGCTATCGAACTCGGGCGTCGGGCGCACTATTGCCCCACCCTGTACATTAAATTTGCAATCAAAAAATCAAGTAGGTAAGAATGTCAACACAAACCCGCGAGAAGTTGGCGTCGCGTTAATAGTGCGTGCGGTTACGAAAAAGTGGTTGAATTTATCAAGTTTAGGGGTGAAATAAACGAAAAGCACAACGTAGCAGTGCGGAAGTATTGATAGCGCCGAAATTATAAGTTATTAACCGCGATTTACACTCCATATTATTGTCAAAAATTTGAATCACGTAGGTGTAAATGTCAAACGTTTTTTGCCTGAAAATGAAAGTACTTTGTATTTTAGCTTTTATCGTATTGGTTTTAAAAAAAAAAAAATTTATTTCAACTTCTTTGGGTTCTTTGGGTATTTATGCATTACAATATTAATTTATAAATGTTATTATTTTAGACTTTAGACATTCTTTAGAGCATTTTTCTTTAATGAAAAGGTTGATGTGTTGTCAACAGATGGCAGTATATGTAAAGAAATCTCTATCATCAATATCAACTTACAGAAATGCTGGTGAGATGGCGACACAATACCGTTCAACAAGGAAATTTACTTTACCACTATCATTACAAACTAATTAAAATAATTACTTTTTATACTAATTAGAAAGTAGTTTAGGATCTTGCACGATTGCATAGCAGATGTTTTTAAACGTTTTATTACCAATATTCTGAAATCTCAACATAAGTAGATAAAAAACCGTAGGTACCTACGTGTAGTTGTACTGTCGTAATTTTTGTTGTTCTTTTCAATCCTGTTCTCTGCCCAGTTTATTGTTACACGGTTATTGGCTTGAATTACGACAATAACGGTCTCGAAAATCGAGCCAGGAATCGGGATTACGTTGGGGACCGGGATCGGCATAAACCGGCGGCGATTACGATCTAATGGAAATTGTATCGGCCTCGATCTCAATTCGCCAACGGCGGCACCTGTCCATCGCGAAGATATTGATTGACTTTCCGAAATTTCCGAAAACCGGGAAGAGTCCTTCGGGACGCGCCAACCAATCCACCTGTCGACGCGAGTAACGCACTAAATTTTCTCGTCCGATCGAAGCGTAAAAATCCGGCCATCAGGAGCGTCCCAAACAATTTATCGTTTTCCTCGCCGCAACGACGCATTTGTTATTTGAAAGTTTACGGGGTTCGATTCGCCCTCCGAGACGAGTTTCGAGCAACAAAAACTCCACCATCGCCGCGACCCAAAAATAACAAACGAAACAATCCAATATCGGGGGAATTGTAATCGAGAGCCGGGCCGAAACCATAACAAAAACACGTAAGGACACAATATCGAATATCATACAGCCGTAAAACCGGCTATTTCTTTTTACTGTCTCCTACATTGTTGAGGGGGTAGTTTGGCGCTGGGCGTGTCGCCGTCGGTGTCAAACTCGCCGGACGCCGTTGCGCTTATCCAAACAAGACAATAACAATATCGCAGTAGGCCACCAGAGGTTTGTCTTCATGTGTCTGTCACTCGCAGAAGGCTCGTCGGATTATGAAGGTTTTCGGTTGCGTCCTTCAACCGCAAACAGTTGCGATCAAAGCACCTTAAATTATCACGTCGTCTGGGAGTAGGCAGGAAATATCGCTTCTTTCTCCCTCCTCCACTCGATCCCACTTCTGATTTATAAAGGCGATCACGGCTCGCTTTGTTGTCGCAGCTTTTACTATGGCATTGTTTTTAATGTGCTTCTTTCTGCTTTGTTGGGCGCTCACAAGCTCGGCGCTGCATTCCGAAACGGAATTATACTTGTCTATTGTTCCAAATGTCGATAGCGTCATCGGGTCGTTGCTGTTAGTTTCCCAGGACCGTTTTTGTCGACGAGCTTTCCAATTGAATCAATCGCGAACTCTTGCAAGAGGAGGAAGAGAAGTGAGGAGAGGCCGATTGATTTTTAACGGCTACCGAGTTGATCGGAACTCTATTGGTATTGTTGCATTGTATCAAAGTGGCTAATGAGAACGGAAACAGACTCGATCAAGGCTGGCGGAGAACGGAAATAGCAGAAAGGAAGGGCGGAAAAGAGACCAAACTGTAGCTCTAGCAGCAGCAAAAGAATTTTCGTGTAACGGGGCAACAAAATTAAATTTGCAATTAAAATTACCTAGAAATAAGAAGATGAGAAGAGGAAAGTGGAGTTGAAAATTCAGCATAAATTATCTATTACTTGGCAATGTATGAAGAGTTCTAGTGGAAGAATAATTGAAGCTTTGTGGGTGTTGCTTTGATGTCGGTGGCACCTGGCGACGTTGTTGAGAATATAGCGACGTGGAAGCGACATCGGTCAAAGTGTCGCTCGGCATTTTAGTCCACATAACTCTTCCCTGATGATTTCGATTTGGTTTGAGAAACTTTGAGCTCTTTACGTTAAGCAATTATTTCATCTTTTAGCCATTAACCTCTGTGAACTTGGCGCAAAGACTGAAACGATCCTCCGTCACGCGGAACAGCGAACTGAAACGGTCCCGGGCAAATTTCAATTCCGACACAAAACGGTTCCGGACAAGTCGCCTCGACGAAAATGATTTATGCTCCTTCATGCCATGCAAACCACTCTTCCTGTATTCAGTCTGTAATCGTGGTCGACTACACAAACCTCACGAATCATACCCGTATGGCTCCAATATACAAAAGGGAGTGAGAGAGACAAAAGCACAAAACGACAGAGATCGTGCTGCATCCAAACAGGAACAATAGTGCATAACTAAGGAGAGAGAAGACACATCGATCGTCGGGTTTGATAAGTATTAAGTTGGCAGTCAGAACGCATTGTTGTGGCATTCATAGGGCGCTTCCTGAATATTCCCAGTTATTCGCAGCTTACCAGACGCCACCTTAAACAATAGCGACATCAACATAGCAAAACGATGAACAGGAAGGAGGAAATTCGGTTAGTCTTTTTTTTTGGAGATTATGTATTTCGAGCGGTTATCGTAAAAAATTGTTGCAAGAAATTACGGCGCTATTACGTCAACATCAAGTTCCAGTTGAAATTCAAACCCCGAAAAAGTAAGACAGAAGACGTGTTTGGTGTTACCATTCTACCTATAGAATTGTCCAAATCAAGTTTGCATCTTTGAGACAAAACCTAGTTCTTTTTTATGGAAGTGAAGAAAAATATAATTTTCTTATTTAGAAGAAAATTTGAATCGGCACAATTTTATTTTTTTGATATTTTTTATAGGTAAATCAGTATAAGGGAAGAGTGGAAAGAAGAAAAACATTGAACGGAAGCCATAACTGTCTTACATAGCTAGCCAACTTTGTGATATTTTTCCATGAGAACGATTCGTGACGATAACGATGACGTCGTGCTTACGTATCCTGGGGCCGTAATCCCTATTCCGCTCAATAAAACTGACATTAACGGTCGACGATTAAAGTTTTATCATCGGTTTCCTCATTAATAGGAAGAACTTGAGGCGTCGGTCAATTTAATTAAATCGCCATCTTCGCATCATGTCCTCCGGTCGTCCAAGGTTCTCGCGCCATCAAGTTGACCTAAACGCATCCATAATGTCGTTTGAATGGCAACCAACAAAGCCAACTATTCTTTTATCTCTGGATGTATATACGTTTACAAATTGGACACAATGAGGCGTCTATTCAGATCCGAGCCGGGACCTCTATGGATTCAACTTTTCCGTGATGAATCCGAACAACCTTCATGTCGATTAGGGCATTGTGGCGGTCGTGATGTTAAACGAATTTCCACGAAGCGAAAACGGCGTCGGAAACAAAGAAGTAAGAAGACGTATGGGGTTGGTTCGAATGCGTTTCCGCGTCTTTCATGCGAGATGCCAGCGAGGTTCCGAATCTTCTCGTGTGCCCCATTAATAAATGATAATCGCTTTTCAGGCCTGAAAAAGCCTCTTGATGCACAAGGCTTTCGTGACGTGGACAAAGCGCTTCTGAAATATTCATCGGATGTCTGGAGCAGTGGCGCCGCCGCAATCAATTTCAAACTTATTATTACCAAATAAAACCGTAGAACTACCCCCGGGGACGTAATTAATAGACCTTTATATATGCCGTAGTCATTAACTCAGAGAGCGGTTTGTGTCGAGTTCTATTTTGTGAATGTTGGAACGATAAAAAAATTACGGTCGCGGAAAGTTTATCGGAAAAATTTATTATGTTAGGTGAAACGGAAAAAATAGGTTAGGGAGAAGAGGTGGGGCTACGCCCTCCGGGTTTTGCGACCCTTTGCATCTGCACATGTTCCCAGCGGACCTGAAAATCGTAATTATCTACTTTTATGGGTTTGTGCAACGAGTGCGTTTCGGGTGCAGCTTAGAGCGCAATTAACGTTTCGCCCACTCGATACGCCGATACAGGCATTACGCCTCCTATGCTATATTTGTCCTAATTTTAGTCCATGTGACCCCAGTAATTAGGCGCAACAAAAATAAAGTAATCGTTTCGTAACAAAAGCATCTTACTGCGTAATCTTCGATATCTTACTTAGTTTTTGGTTCAACTCAATCTAATTTTTTTTAATTTCTAGAAAAAGATATCCAAGTACAAAGACTTTGTAAAAAAAGGGCTGCAAGTATGTGCATTATGTTAGTGTTAGAAATGGTCGTGGTTCTGAAAAGATGGCAGTCAAAAAGTGACAAATGGCGGATGCGCCCGTTTCTTTTTTGGCCGATATCGGTCCTCGGACTCGAAAGTTCGAAGATAATTAATGACGATGATTAATTCAGCTTCCCCCGTCGGTCTCGGTGAGCACTTCGGGGTGGATCTGGCAGGTCGGGCGGCGGCGAAGCGAGAGTTGAAGACGTCGCTCGCGCTCGAGTTTCGGAGTCCATTGTGCCACCAAGTGATATGAATGGTTCTCTGATGACCTAACAATACAGAGCGCCCTCGCCTCTTCGCCTGTGACGTCAAATCCGCGGCCATTGTTCGTGGAAACTTACCATCATAGTTCTGTGGACTATGCCAGATACTTCTTGGATATCCTTCCTCGTATATTCCTCGGTTTATCGAACGGCCGGCCGAGGACGAGATCGAAAAAGCTCCGGCGGTCGGATGGAATTCCACCTGGAGATAATTTAGAAATACCTCGCCAACCCCCCGAAGTTTCCCGCAAGATCCAATAAAGCCGAGGGAGGGGCTTAATTGAAATTTCCAGAGAGGCGATATCAATTTGACGGTTTCAACAAGGGAGTTGATTGTACATGTCGAACTACGAAGTTGAAGAGTTGGAAATTGTATATTATGATTGCAGCGGTGCGAGGCCAGGTGTTTACATTGTTGATTAGTAAATTGGAAAGTGCTGCTGGCTTCGAAAGAATGGCGTGAATTATTTAGGCTTCGGATCTTACAACCGAAGTTTTCGTACTTGCACATATTGACCTAAATCCAAATGCCACCAATAAAAACGAAAAGGTCAAGAAAAATTGAGAAGGCTTCAAAACTACGCACAAGCACGTGGTGATCAAGAACCAAACTGCAAATTTTGAGAAAAGCCGACTTGGGCTCTTTGACTAATATAGCGTCCCATTCACGTGTTTCGTTTATTTAACTCCATAATGTTTATGGAGATTTTTCTATCGGATTTATGTTATTATGCTAAATGCACTTCCGGCAAATTACGCCGTTATCCGGCACAATTTCCATAACGGCTGCGTTTTTCCAGGATTGTCCGACGAGTTACAGTTAAACACGTTAATAATTTGCAGCGACAAACGGTGCAATTGACGTGCACGCGGTGCTCGAAGGGCGGAAGGGGAGCGACATCGCTTTTGGCCAATGGTTCATGTAACAATAACGGATAATGGTCCGTTTATTCGGCTTCAGGGGATCTGTAATTAATTTATACTATAGGGGCGTCGATGTTGCTGACGCACGAGCTGATCCTCGAAATCACGAGAGGTCCTGCAACAATCCTGGTGTCGGCGCTTTGATTTTTTTTTTATCTAACATTCAGAAAAATTGTTACCATCGGGACTTGGCTTAGTGATACGAAAGTAGTTATCAAAGAAATGAAATAGAATTACAAAGCCCTAAAAACGAAGAGGAAGAAGAAACTAAAAGCGTCTATCACAAAATTGACAAGAGAAAGATAAGAAGAACTAATAAGAGAAGAGAAAGAAAATGGTTATATGTAATGGTAAATTAATTTGTTCAACTCCCAAAAACTTCTAAGATTTTTTTAAGAAGTGAGTTTTCTGGAATTTGTATATTTGATCAATCCCCGACTCTCACTTATCTTCTTAACGGCTGTCTTGACTTCTGTGATGACAGATAACCGAAGGTGTAAACATCGCCATACGCAGTTAATGGCAACTCGTTGATGATGATGACCGTCGTCGAGACACGTCGTCGTCTGGGTGGTCGTTTAGAAATTTCCATCTAGAAGCAAACAAACCCACCCCTAACCGGATAATGGCGATATTTACCCGTTGGTGGTCCACAAAGTGCGTACGGGCCCCATCGTCCGATAACGTCTCACTGTTTATTGTTAAAGTTAAAAGCAAATATCTCGAGTTGTGTGTCGAGGACCCGCGCGATTGAAGCGCGTCATCCCACCGAGATCTCTTCTTCTCGGACGCGTCCTTCCATCCACAAACGAAACGATGGCATTGTATCAATCATCGATGTTTATCTGTCTGTGTGGCTTCGTTTCGACAACAGCTTGCACGCATACAACCGTCAACCGAGATAAGATTTAAGAGTTTCTTCGGAGTCGCGACGGTAAATTATGAATGTCGCTTAAATGATAATTGTGATTAGAAGTTTACGCGCAATTTGACGCGTTCCAGGGGCAATCTTGAAAGTGACGTGCGTGCCGGAAACCGTCGGGCCAGCGACATTTCCGCAAGGACGGCTGCGGTGGTCCGAAGCGTGTATACGAGATTATTGCGTCGCGACGTCCATTAACGCCGCTCACCCTCTTTTATGGGCATGTTTTTCTTTTTGGCATGTGCGGCGACGCAATATCGCGGATTGGGCGCGCCGGCGGTTTACGAGCAATTCTGCAACGCTTCTCTTCTCCTCGCTGCCAAATTGTCTTTAAAGATACTTTGTATGGACTCGGTTGATACCGAGGCAGTGGCAGCGGGAGGATGAGATAGTTTGAGAGGCACTGGTCCGGGGTGTTTTGCACGATAGGTAATTTTCTCACTAATGAGATCACGGATCGAGGGGGCGCCAACGAATTCTGGCCCGTCATGCATCTAAAGTCGAGATTTTCGTTTCGGTGCCAGTCTCAAAAGAGTGAGTCATGCTGTTTCGGTAATCACTCCACCTATTCATCAGAATTATTGTAGCGTCTCAAAAAAATTTGCGGTTATGCGACGCCAATGTCCACAGTTGAAAAACCGCAACAAATTCAATTTCGCCGCCGCTTCTGCTTTTCGTAATTTAGTAATCGCGTTCGAGGCAGTGACGTCGGCTTTCTGTAGCGAATTCCGCAATAATCCTCCATTCGGATTCCGGCGGCGTATCGCATCGTGTTGGCGTGCAGATAAAATATATGGAATAAATTCAGTTTTAGGTTCGTTGCTTTCGACTTTTCTTCTACCTATGCCATCCATGCGAGATACGAGCTTCGCAGATGTAATCGCACGTCTCGCCTGCGGCCGTCGCGACGCCCCCGGATTTGGCAAAATAGATGGCCACGTGACGTTGTCTCTTATTCATGCCGGAGTCAATTTTGCCCCGATTTGCCCCTTGTTTATAATCAGCATCCGGACTACGAGCCCGGAGGTCTGAGGCGAAAGAACGGGAATCCCTTTCTCCTCGATACCTGTTGCATCCCTAATCCCGGTTTGGAAAGAAGAAAGGAGGAGGCTACGTGTGGGGAGTTTGTCGGCGGGATCGAGGGGGAAACATCAGCTGTGGATGCGATCCCGAATTTCGGGAAGAATAAATTTTAGTAGCCGCGTCGTTGCTAAAAGAAACTCGTGTTAAAAAACTTTAATCTTGGCTAAAATGTACGGGATTAGGGAGGGGGTCAAAACATAGGGTTGGAATTTCATACACTTCAAAATAGACCAAAATAACGTTAAAAAGAAATGAATAAACATTAAAAAACTATTTCAAACTTTTATAAAAGGTAAAACACAAAAAAATAATATATGTCACTTTTGACAGAGAAAACGCACTTTGAGAAAATAGAGTTAGCTCAGTATAAAATCTGTTACAACATGAAAATAATATCAATGATTTAAGAGTAATAAATAGTCTTTCACTTTGAAGAAAGAGAATCCACTTTAAAGTATTTTTACACGCTCTTTAAATACGGTTTACACAAAAAACCGATACATATCTCTTTGGAACGTAAATATAAACGGGTTGGAATTTTATGCACTTGAAAATAAACTAAAATAACGTTAAAAATATATTATTGCACTTTGGAAAATTCTTCTAACTTTGTGCCAATAAACTATAAAATGGCAAAATCACACTCTGCATTAGGTAAAGTGTAACTTGAAGCTTACCCACTATAAAATGATAGAATCGCACTTTGGAATTGGGTACACTTAAGCTTTAACTCTAACCCCTATAAAATGAGAGAATGGCACTTTGCACTACTAGCGGCTAGATCCTGCCGGTCTACGGTCATTCCCACTGACGAAATATAGCGTTGGTTAGATATAGCAAACGATTTTCAAACAATTGTCCTAAGACATAACATAGAAAAATAAACATAAACACGTCGCATGTTTATGTTTATTTTTTTATGTTATAAGTCTTAGGGCAAGGAAAAATGTTTGAAAATCGTTTGCTATATCCAACCAACGCTATATCGCTGGCGTTAAAGTACCGTCAAACGGCTTCCTGTTAAAGTGCCGTTAATCCATATGAGGGCACTTCAGTGTGTTAGAGCAAGGAAAAAGATTAGAAAAGTTCTTTTCAAGTAGTAATTTTTAATCGTGCTTTTAAAATAAAAATTACAGGGCCCTGAACTGACCTTGCGTAAAACTTCTTTTTTCCAAAAAAAAGTATCTTTTGAACGAGTATTTGAACCCGAAGGCTGTCTATTACGCACCTGTTTTTCACGGCTCTATTGACCTCGCTAGTCAAAGCGTGTTCGATCTTTGTACTACAGTCTCGTCTCCTGTGATGACACCACTTACGCGTTGCGCGCGCATTAACGGCACTTTAACCACAGTGACGCTGTATTTCATCAGCGGAAATGGCCGTGGACCGGCGGGATCTAGCCGCTAGTAATGCAAAGAGAGTGAGTAAGCTCTATTTTATAGTTTATTGGCACAAAGTTAGAATAATTTTCCAAAGTGCAATAATATATTCTCCCTTTTGTACTTTACTAATAAAATGTTTCCAATCAAAGTGCAATCTTGTCATTTTATAGTTGTTAGGTTTAAAGTTTAATTGTGCTCAGTGCAAAGTGCCATTCTCTCATTTTATAGGGGGTAGAGTTAAAGCTTAAGTGTACCCAATTCAAAGTGCGATTGTATCATTTTATAGTGGGTATAAGCTTTAAGTTACACTTTACCTAATGCAGAGTGTGATTTTGACATTTTATAGTTTATTGCACAAAGTTGGAAAATTTTTTGGAAAGTGCAATTATATATTCCCCCAAAACATATAATGTCAGTTGGAGGGGAGGGGACCGCTGACGGTTGAATTAGAAGAACGTAGAAGACTTGTCTTAATCAAATGCCGGAACAGTTGAGTGCGAATTGATAGACGAAAGGAAACGTCATCAATTATGGCAAGTGCGAGCAGACCCAATTGTTTTTCTCGTGCTATTTTCTCTCCTTTAATTCGATTTTTCCACGCTCCACATGCACTGGCACTTGTGTACAATGTATCTATGTAGGTTTTACATTGTTTCATTGTCAGACTTTGTGATACATTTACACCTGGTAAGGGTGATGCTGAGTTCTAATCAACGAAAACTTATCGTAGGTATAAAATGGAGACTCAGAAATACTTCCTCTCTTATGGAGAAACTAGTGAGCCGTACCGTGTGCTCTCAAGCACGTTTCGTCGGGACCATCCATAGATGCATTATTACTGCGGATATTTCGACCCCTTCGCTCCATCGCACCAGCAAATATTTATATACAGCTCGGGGGTAAAAGCAAACAGACACAACCGGGGGCCTGCAAAACAACCATCGACACTTCAAACTAAGAGACCGAAACAGTTGACCCCCTCACTAACACATATATTCTGATTTAGATACAAAGTGCTGCTGGGGTTTCCTGCAATAATGTGTAGATAAAGAGTGAAAGAACTGGTACAATCAAATCGTCTTTTAGCAAGTTTCAGATGGCGTGTAAATTGGACAGCAACGATATTATGTGGGAGTCAGTAAAGTTTATATTTTACGTTAATTTCGAGGTCAGTTTAGTTGATAAAACCATCAGAAAGATGGAATGCATGTTACATTCTTTGTGACGGTTTGCCTGTTTTGCATAGCAAGCAGTGGGATGGATGATTCCGAGGCAAAATCCTCAAAAATAAAAATTAATGTCGTCATAGCCAGCGCGCGTCTTGATGGCGCGTCCGTTAGTTTTTACGACCCTGCAATGGTTTTATTTGCTCCGTGCGATAAAACTAATACAGTTTGTTCGTTTTAAATTGCTTGTCGGTCCGTTTGAATGTTGCATTCGCGTAATGTAATGTACATTTACACGCGGCGTCCGGCGTTCAATTAAATTACACTTTTCTCACTTTCCGCTTTTAGAAGGCTCTGATGCCAGCACACTGAACGCCGCACACTTTGATCTTTATTATCTCACCTGTAAATAGTGGGATGTTAGCCTCCGGGGCCCTCACTAAAAATATGTAAATGACGGTAAAAATTAATGCCGAAAGTCGACGTAATTGCCTTTTCCTTGTTCGTTTTATGGCACAGAGGGGGCGCTTTTACGATCGACGTTTCAATTTGAAGTATTGGGGGTTTTCTCGTTTATGGCCAGCGATTTTATTTAATTGCGATTCGCTTTTATGTTTGGAAAAAAAATCTATTAAATTACGACCCCTTCCCCCCTTTCCGTCGATCCTCGAAACACGATTCCGCCATGTTGGGAACCCACGAGTCGCTTTTTTTAATAACTGCATACACTTAGTCGGAGTTATCGCCGGGATTTACGTTTATTACATTCGTATCATTTGGAACGGTTGCGATTGGCTCCAACTTGCGTCGTTAACTTTTAGTTTAGTTCCACTTTTCTCTCTAATGCGGGCTCTGTGCGTTATCTATATTATTAATGCATTTCGTCGACATGTTATGTCTCTTTCGAATTACAGAAACTGCCGCTTCACGGTCGATTTGGCCCGATGAAGCGATTCTTTATTTCTTGTAATCGTACAAATCAAGCACGCAATCAACACATTGGCGAGGGCCATGCAAACTTGCATCATCGGTACAGTTGAAACAATGATGCCGATCACGAATGAACGAACATCTGATTTGAATAGAGCACTGGATCACTGGGGTGGAAACAGATAACAACAAAAAGTTAGTGTAAGATAGAACAAAAAATAAATAGGGAACAAATATAATGTACTCCAAATTAAACCATACATCTCTTGCATTGTCCACCAGAAAATTTAATGAGCATCAAAAAATCTAAATGAAACCCAAATTATTATACATCAAAAGATGAGAACATCACCACTAAAATAACTATGCAGTGTATTGTTTTACCATTGCTTACATTTTAAATTCTATATGTCTATCAATTTCACTAAAGGTTCACCAAGTTTAGAGCGCTCAAGTTACGCGTCCGTGCTGTACATAATAAATATTCGCGCTATCCATTTATATTTAGTGTTTCTCGAAAAAACTACTTGTGCGTCAAATAATTATTCTATTACTCCAAAAATAAAATATGCTCGCGCATCTCTCCTTGCCGCTTGCGCTTCCAGACAAGAGGCACGCGAAAAAAGTTTTGTACAAGGTCAGTTCAGGGCCCTGTAATTTTTTTTTTAAAGCACGATAGAAATTACCACTAAAAGAAGTTTTACGTTTTACATAATGCAAGCCAATTACAGCAAAGCATTTATATATTACGGAAATCAATATCTTTTTTTGTGCAAACCACTTCTATTTTTACTCTTATTTCCCTTGCTCTAGCACATCTACATCTATAATTTTGCATAAAATTATTTACCATTTGTACAACATTTTATTGCTTGTGTATTTTTGATCAACAAATAGTATTTTTGGTCATTGTTTACTTTACCCACTCTTCGATTTTCAAAAAACTAATTACACCAACGCATTCGTCACCATGTATACATTACAAAAATCAATATCTTTTCTTGTGCAAACTACTTTTATTTTTACTCATTTTCCTTGCCCTAGCACATCTTTTTTTTTTCTCTATAAATTTTGCATAAAATTATTTATCATTTGCACAACATTTCATTGCTCAAAATGGCATTCTAATGATGTTTAACGATGGTTTCCAAAAAAAACAGTACAAAAAGCGAAGAGTGGAAATTGTAAACAATTACCGTATTTTTAACTGCTAAATAATATACGACACTTTCGAAAATTAAATATCTGGGTATTATGTTAGAATTAAATGCGGAATAAAATTTGGGGAACATTTAGTATTTATGGTCAACAAAAGTTATTTTGGCAAACAAAATATATAAGAGACTAGCATTATGTTAATATTTGGTTGTCGCTTTAAGATTATGTATTTTCTTCATTTTAGTGAGCATTTAGTATTTTTGGGAAATGAAAGTATTTTTTTGTATGAAAATAGTGGGTAAATTTGATAGACTGTTAAATACGACCCAAAATAAATTAACTGCATGTACTTGAAGGGGTGAGGGGCCGATATGGTCAAAAATGTGTTGGATTTGGCTCAGATGGCAAAAATAATGAACGAATCACTAAATCGAACGGTAGGTATACAACTACGCATCATAGTTGTAGTGACCGTGATAGTGTCACGTGAACTGCCACCCCCGTTGGTGATTGGTCGTTTTTTGAAAACCGACAGGTGCGCCACCCCTCGTCTAATTAATGAAACCCCCCAAGTGTATCCGACTTGATCCCGTAAATCCGTTTCGCGAGTGTCGGCGCAACGGATATCAAAGAGTCTCCCGTCCATTGAGCCACGGCACGCCGCGATTACCTACTACAAATGCTCGATTCGGATCCCCTTCGATCCATCAGGCTAAAAACTACGTGAACCATGTCACTCTCGGCTCTTTAATCAAATGGAATGACACATCAATCGCCGCACTAACAAAGTAACGAACCACCATAAAAAGTATTATCCTCTCTCCGCCTGTGTGTATAAAGAGTGTCCACATTGAGCGAACGCGCACATAGGGTTAGTGGCCTGCTGCGAACTTCGAAACGATGTCGCCGTTATCAAAGTCACCATGTGTTCGTTAAACCTTATCAGCTCAAAACTTTTTAAAGTATGCGGCAATATTGCCAACATACTATCGATTTGGCTCCAAGTCGAGCGGTGCAGAACGCACAACCGACGTTTGTAATCGCTCCACTTAAATTTTGCGACGTCTAGGCTCAAGTTGGTCACTAAACATTCCGCCCACCGAAAGCTTAATGATCGTTCTAAATGATGAAAACGAAGCGAGTGTTAGAGAAAATATTTGCAGAACTTGTAGTTGGTTATGTATATAACCGCAAGGTTTTTCTCGTTTTTGCGGGGATTCTTGTGTTTCCCGTCGAATTGACGAGTAATACGACCCCACGTCCGTGCGAAGAGCACGTCGTCATTAAGTCCCGTCAGGGGGCCCACGCTCGCAATTTTTCTCCGTGCTTGGTATAATGGAAGCTTTCGTCTACCCCCATATCGGGTCGCGTCCATATTAATCATGACCCGTCCGTGCCGAACGCGACTCTTCACCACCATGCACCAGGCTATTGAACCGGCCTGTTTGTCAATTCCGAATCGTGCCGTGTTCATAGGACAAAAACTAAGGCACGGCGATCAAAAACGTCCGATAAATCTCCCGTAATGGCCTGGGACGGACCGGACTGTGGGTATGTGCATTTGCAGAACCTCGACGGTCCGTTACCATTCTAATGATAGCCGAAGAGTAATTTATGAAACTGCAGATCGGAACTGTTGTACTAATTGCGAATCACGATTCTGTTGCCGGCGAGGCTTTCCCGCTTCACGACGCGGAGGCTTAATCAGTTTTATGGGGCCGTTTTCTGGACGCCACCCGGTAATTACCGAATCGCGACCCGTTTTTCCACCGGGTAATTGCCGGGGTAATCGCCAGGCATCGACTTCAATTACATGGTCGTAAATTCACTATTTTGTCGGCTGCAACTAGCCCCATCAATAGTCGATTTTCAGGCTGTTCCCGTCTTTAGTTTTACGACGCTCTTATTGCCGAGAGCCCAACAGCCGGCCGTAGATGCTGTTTTTTGTAAATTAAGTGGTGGATCTTCAGCTCTCTTGTCCCTGGAGACAATTTTTATTTTTGGTGTAATAATGTCCGCAGTTGCTTTAAAGTTATCACTTAATTTTGTCAAAATATGGCGCAAGAGTTTGGTATAAGGTTTGGAAAAAAATCCTTTGGTTCAATCATAACGAAGGCTTAGAACTTTTGATGTGCACAAAATTGTTTGCAATTTTTATTTTACCAAAGCCGTCCTGTTGGCGCGCGCTATTACTGATAATTCTATGCTCGAGAATGGCCTTAAGAACGTTCAAATATGTCTATGTGTCTTCAGAGAGAAGAAATTCTTGCGATGTCGAATCGCTGGCCGATCCAATCAGCGTTCTTTTGTACTTACATTTCTTCGGGCAATTGTCGATGTCGGGTCATTGTGTGCTTCTTTGTGCCAAATAATAACCGGGCAGTTTAACGTAACGATCAAACTGTGCCAAAATTGCATCCAAGCCAACAACGGCGGTACTCAAGTCGGATTCAAAGCGCCAATAAATTGCCTGCTTGTTCTTTGAAGTTGTCATCGTTGCTTATGCATCTGCCATCTCTCGCCTCGTTCGTTATTCGGGCGTTTCGTGATAAGCCGCAATTAATGATAATAGCCTCCCGAAGTTCAATAACGGAGCTAATTCGGCGCGTCTCGTGCATTGTTAACGGGGGGCTTGGCAATTATTTAACGGCAAGCAACCCCCTCCAATGCAGGTAATGCAATTTTCGAATTTGCCGATCGCCCGCCTCCGTTGCCGGGTTAATAGGGCGAATTTGCGCGACACAAAGAGTTGCGCGATTCCGGTAAATTCCCATTAAAATTAACGGCTTGTAGCGCTATAGTGGAAATCGCGGTCGGCCTTAAATAAGCGCTTCCGGTGTTTCTAAGTTGCACAACTCGGTCCCTATCCTGATTATTATCCGGCGCGGGAAACGTTCATTTACATATTTATTTGACAAGAATGGACAAAGTTTGCCGGAGTGCTTTCAGCAGCGCTTTCACGTGCTTTGGAGAATCCGACTGATTTAATTTTATGTTTTATTTATGCGTTCGCGTTATTGGCGCCGGCGCCATTCGCTTCAACAATAAACGGCCCCAACAAAAACTCTATTAAAACAAAATAACCAAGCAATCCTCTAAAAGCTTCGGCAGGAGCACCCCGGTCAAGGATTAGGCAACGACGGCATACAATTTTCTGCCATCCAGATTGGGGCGGCGAGATAGTTCTTGTTTGGTATGGACGTAATTGGTTTCTGGAGTAGGTAATACTTTCTCGGACGTGCAGGAAGGTGAGGAGCGGGAGGGTGCAGCAGGAATTGAGTAAACATGTTGCACGCAGGGAGACTCGGGGATGTTTGCGAGCTTGTATTCCGGTCGAGACGCGTTATTTGGGGGCAACTGAGCCCCTTGTCATGCATAATCCGGTATAATCGGCTGTCAGACGTAGTTGGCTAAGCCGACCCGCGGGTTCAATTCCCGGCACCGGTTCGAGTTTCGTTGCTGCAAAGGACGGCCGTCCACTTCTTGTGACCGCTTCAGATATCCGGCCCTCCATGAGAACCTTCCCGACCCAACCCCACATCCTTCCTTGCCCGCGAATCCTGCTACCCGCATCTGGCATCACACGAATTTCCTTTGGCCCAAGTTACGCAAAGTATAAAGATTGAAGTTGCACAAATCGAAGTAATAAATATTTATTGATGACCGAGTGCCTCATGTGCTGCGTAGGGCAGTTGACAATTTTGTTGCAAACTTCCATCAACCACAACGCCATCCAAGTTGCTGTGGGCTTGAGGCTAATACTTTTCCGCCAGTTAGTGTTGGAAAAAAAATTTTGTTTTCAGCGCCACCCCATTCTTCGTCTCCGATAATTACGTGTAGTGTTCGTGGCGGATCGCGAAGTCTTTGCCATTGAATTCCTCGCATATGTCCCTTCTCATCAACCGCATACGGCGGCGGCATCATCGCGGCGTCATTGTGAAAAAAATTGGAAAAAAATACAATAACTACAATGCATATTCATCCGAACTGGCGGATTTCAATGCGATATGACGCCAGTTACTCACTATTGTGATCGTTCCTCGTTCTCCTTCCTTCAATGTGCGAGCTCTTTAGAAAAATCGACGAGGACGGGGGGCTCGATGCGATATTCCTTTCACAACCATCTGGTGCTCTTTCCTCGTGCGCGCCACCTTATTAAATTAAAAATACATTTCGAACGAAGAGGGGCGGCGTCGATGTACAAGGGACGTCGTTTCGTAGAAAACTTTCAATGCCCGCGCCGTAATTAGCCCCCGGGAAAACCAAACACGACTCTCAACGGCCACTTTGAATAAATAACATTAAGTTTTTGGTCACGAATTTCACCCGAACGCTGTACAAACACCCGGTAAATGTGGAATATTTGCTCGATGTGTTTTTGTTTATTTAAAAAATAACGAAGGCAATTTTTTACCGCACGGCTATTTTCAAACTTTTGGGTAAATATTTACTCCGGACGTGGCGCGCGAGAGATGATGGCAACGAACCGCTTTAGTATCCACTAGATGCAAATTTTTACACCAAAAACCTTATCGGAGAAAAATAACTATTCGACGAGTCCCGCGCTAATTAAACCGTTCGAGATAACGCCGTAATAATAATAAGATGAGCGTGAAGAGCTTTCGGGGGCCGGAGTTTAGTTTGAATGGGGCCATTAATTTCGCCCGCTGACGATCTAAAAAACCTATTAGTCTAACAAGGTCGGAACTACATGCTCGCTAGGTAAACTAATTATATTTAATTGCTCCAACTCCTTAATTGATGTTTTTAAGGTGTTCTATTGTATCGGAGACGGCGGCGGAAAAGCTCGCCCGCTTTCGCTCCCCAAACCGGTGTTAATTATTACCGACAAATAATTGAATCAAGAGAACAAAAAAAAAAAATTGAATCACCTATAGATAACGTCCGACAATTACGAATTCGGTAATTACGCGGCGTTACGTCAATTTGACAAGCGCTTATAATAATAGACAGATGGTCGAGAAGGAGGTCGCTGCGTTCGGTGCTCGGCGTCGTAAATTCAAAAGCTTTTGATGCAGGCACAGGTAGTTAACTGCATACGTGCTCGAGGTACAAACTGACCGTGGCAGGGTGACCTGAACGCGTTTTTCTCAATCGTGAGGGAATTTCGTCGCAACAACCCAAAACGGGACAGAAGAACCATAAAGAGACCAAAGAAGTTGAGGCAAAAACCAGCAGAAATGAAGGTCTCATCAAAGATGACCAGTAGTGGGATCCTCGAAAAAGCGATAGCGATCGAGTCGCTATCTTTACGATATCGGTCGCTTTGGAGGGAAGGGGTTTAGGGGAGGATCTTTTCAAAAATGTGAAACCAAACACTTTTCAGCAATTTGTTAAGGTGAAAAGTTTTCAAACTACCTAACCTAAGTATCGTGAACGTAAACCTCGTAAACTTTAACACACTAAAAATTGTCACTTATAATATTCCTAGCAGTGGATTGATTATTTCCGGAAATTTGTTCGAATGCATTTCTAAAACGTATTAATTAGCCCGAGAATAAAATTTTCGAAAAAAATTCCAGGAAATTTATATATTGTCATAGAGACGACACCAAATTCTGTTTTTCTATTAGCTACTTTTCAGTGTCGTGCGATTTTTATCAAAATGGATACCAACGATACATGATAACTTAATTCAGTAGTACATGTGCAAACATTCGGAAAAATTTATCATAAGAGTCAAGAGTTACGACAATATTCAAGAACTCCTCCTCCGTTATCAACCGTTTTCGAGAACATGTTTATTAAGAAAAGCCGTTTTATTTTTTGATTTTATATCCGCCTCTCGAGTTTGTAACAGTTATTCCGGGACACTTTGTATACAAAAATTGAGATATGCGTATGGATTCAAACTTGTGTTTCAATCTGACAGAGTGAGAATATAAGCTACTGTAAATTATGAATCCAACAAATTATTATAAATGTAACAAAATTTGTGGAGAATATTATTTTGGTATAGAAACATACTTTATTGTACGATTGTACCTAGAACTTTTGTTTACAGATATTTTTTCTGAATGTAATTACAAATGTCCACGTTGACTGGGATATAACGTTTATTCAAGGAAATAATTAAAATGTTTGTCAATATTAAGATTTTGTAAAATTTGCAAGCACATTTTGAAGGAGAAATTCAAATAATCTAGAGATCATTTAAAAGTGGTTTCGGAAATGATAATTGTTATTTTTTACCTACAAAAGTAATAATATTGGTACATATTATCAACAACAAGATAAAGATTATTTAAAAACCCCTTGTTAATCTCCAAATAACGATAAATATGCAGTATCCTGAAGAATCGCTTTTAAAGCAGCACCTTCCGACTTGTAGAAATGATTTCTACCAAAAACAGGTAAACTTGGGTGCCGGAGGCTATAACCCTTCCACTTGTACCTAAAAATATCTGAAAATCCAGCTCCTAAGCCGTCATCTACCAATGCCATTCATAGGGATGCACCTTCGGAACACCAAAAAAAGCGATAGCCTCTTGGAACTCTCTGTTTAACCGATGGAAATCCATAGCGACTCGGCTGATATCTAGCCAAAGCAACCGTTTTCGGTCGCTTAGAAGCGACTCGATCGCTATCGCTTTTTCGAGGATCCCACTACTGAAGGGACAAGAGGCGACGATTATTAATCATTTTTGGGTCGAAAAAAATTATAGATTCAATAAACTTCACTAAGGATCATCTTTGGCTTCTCTTGATTAGACTATTCTAGAATTTGAATAGTTTCAAGTTCTGGCTAGGTGACCGGTTCTTGCGGCCTATTAATTAGGGATGAAAGCAGGGGTAGCGGGTTTATTCGATTCCTGAACCAACTGCATAAGGTGTAGTTAGTTAATACGGCCATATTGCCTCGTATAGGGAGTTTAGTCGGCAGCAAATTGTACATGCATAAGGCCGCGTCCAATAAATCTCGGGCAAGTACCTACGTATCTAGGCCGGTCCGGTCCGGCAATGCGCCCTCAGCCACCGTTTGTGGCTAATTTACGAGAATCGGCGGATACGGTCGCTAAATTGTCTCATGGCTTTCATTTGGCCACGGCACGACTTGATCTATGTGAAGTGTTTCGGTTGTTATAAGGCCTGGTCGGTTATTGCTTTGCCTTTGCAGAACCAGCAGATAAATTACGGATAATTTACAGAAGAAGCATTTTATTTACGACCCCTTGGCGATCGACACAAACCGCAAGGAGATTAATTTTCGTTCCAACAATTGGTTCGGGAAAATGCGGTCGTTTCGAGAAATTTGGACAGGACGAGCACGTTTCGAACGTCAACACCGCGCTATGTAATTGACTAGGAAATGATCGAGGCAATTTCGTTGCTGTGTGCACCGCGTCGGGTAATCTGTTTGATTGCGTGTGCACGGATTGGAGCTGAATCACTTTAACAAACATCTCGTTTGAATTAATTCAACTATCAAAAGGGAGCCGTGACGCTTTATTGCCGAGATCCGGGATGTAGCGTTTCAGGGCCTTTGACTGTATGGTTAGCCACATACTGGTACCGTCATTGCTCTTCATTGTCGAAGACGATGGCGCGACGATGAGAAACTTCCAAAGGCCACGTCGTATAATGTGGTCGTTCGTTTTTCTGTTGCATAAACAGCTAAATCGCTTAAAATAAAACGTTCAATGCGAGAGACCACGCAATTTGTTGCATGATTTATTCACGGTACGGCTAATGAGAGTGATTAGAGAATGGCGCTATTAATTATTCGCAACGTAATTCATGTACTTGGATTATGTGTTGCAAGGCTGGGAAATGATCGATACGGAAGGAACGGCTTGTGGGAAGATGCCGCTTTATTATTTCACGAACGCCAGACCGGCTCCGTTATTAATTAATTACTTTTATTTAAATACGGCAGCTAATAATAAGACGAGGTGATTTATAATAGAAAGGGATTGCGAGACTCGTATTGGACCACGAAGCCCTATCGCGACGTCTGAAGCGATCTACGAGGGTCGTTTGATAATTAAGCTTCTTTCATCTTTTAACACGAAATCCAACGTCGACAACTGATTCGTTTTTCGTTGCTAGTTAGTGTTTGCGTTGCTTTTCTTGCAGATGTTTTATGCAGTCTATATGTTTCATCCCCGATCACGTTCCTCGCCACTTGCCAGCTTCGCCGTTGGCTGTGCGAACCCGCCGATGCTTGCACTTCACAGTCGACTAGACGGAATTGAATTGGCAAAAAATCGCTATCCAGAGCGCGTTTTGTTCCTGAAAACCGACAGGCGGGAGAGGATCGCTCCCTGGAAGTTGGATGGTGGCAGACGGCCGAAGAGGAGGCGGCGGCAATATCTGTCACACCAAGTTAGCGTATACGCCGTGCTAATTCAGGAATATGCGATTTGATATAATAATCCGTGCACAAACACTGAACGTGACGCAACGGAGCGGATATTCCGCTAGAGATATGGGGGAAATGGCGTCTCTGCTGGTTCGGAGAGTGCATCAAACCACGTGCGGATGGCACTGGAGTACACACATTATTACCAATGGAAAGCGTTCGGTGGTGGAGCCGGAGGCAATGTCAGTTGACGAGATATGGTCGCGTACAGTCATGATTGAAATTTATATCGGATATGTGCATGTCAGATGCACGCTGTTTTGATTTAAAGCCGGGTTCTGCCGGGCTTATTCCAGAATTGCCGCTCCCGCCGTCCTTATTCAAGTCGTTACCCGGATCTGTTGAATATTCCATGAGGAGATTAAACGGATGAATTGCTCCTATATATACGCTGTTTCGTTTTATGCGATCGTCAAAGTTGAGGGGGATGCCGGGCAATAAACGGAAAATGTGCCAAATCTCGCCACCAAGACTCCAAATCGACCAATTATTACCAAGAACAAGAAGGCCGGACGACAGGTTATTTCTGGTGCTAAAGCGGTAGGTGTAAGTTGGACAGGAGGCGATGGGGCGTGGGCGTCGGAAAACATTACTTTATCTCTCGAAATTGACGAGAGGAGGTAATTTCACAGAAATAACGATAAAAAGAGCGTTAACGCCGTCAACGATAAAAATCGGTTAACGGCCCCTCGAATAATTAAAACTTGTGGTTGTTGAAACGTTTGTTGCTATAACCAGACGTTGCCGACCAATTATGCCCCTTCTTCGTAACATCTCTGGAAACGTTACGAGCTCAAGTTTCATGATTAGGCATCCCACGTCTATCCATCCCTTATCCTTAAAGCATAAATTTTTTTTAAATTGTCGTTTCGTAATTTAATCGGACGACTTTCAAAGAAGTAATTCTTATTTCCGCTTCCAATTGGGCTTAATCCCGGACGTGTCGTACGTACGGGAACTACGGGGCTTCCCTTTGCAAACAGTACAAGTACATACACGTTCGATTCACGCATTCACGGCGAGCTTTTGTCCGGAGCGGTTGGCAGTGCGGCCAACATTCAGAACCGGAAACGGTTCGGTAATATTCCGGCCATGCTCGCTTCGCAAGTCCATTCGAACCGTAATACGTGATTAGTTTCTGCAATAGTAAAGAGACATTTTTCGTCAGTCCGTTATCAAATATGCATTTGTCATCGTGTTCCCCGAAGACCGGATGCGCTTTAAATTCAATAACAAAAATTCGGTTTATAAGCCCAGGGACCATCTAGTAATCTTTACATTTTTTTTGTTTGATATTCTACTTTTTAAGTAAAAGCAATTTATTTAGTCAATTAAGAGTGTAAACGTGAAGAAAATAGGTAACGTAACCTTAGTTTAGAATTGAACCATTTTTGTCCTCTGGAAACCTGTCATATAAGGAGGGAATTCTTATCAGGAAGTTGACCAGGCGCTCTCTACTCTTTCCAACCTCCGTCGCTTCAGGGAGTTTGAAACTCGGTCAAAAAATCAAATTGTCGAAATTCAATAAAGCTCCCTCAATATCCCGGAGGGACGTCGAACAACCCACTTCTCATCACTCTATAATTACCCTTCCAGCTTCTTATTTTGCGACCTCACCGGACATTAATTACCAACACAACTTGCCTGATCGGTCAATTTAGTTACAAACTTGCGTCGCAGTGAAGCAAATAAAAAGTTTTTCTCGATTTAGGTCGCGTGGTTGCACGGTTCAACAACATTGTTCTCAAGGGTTGAGGGCGTTTTTTTCCAGGATATTAAGATTCGACATGAGAGCCACAAATAAAGTGAAACGCAATAAATTTGTTTAACTGGTGCTTGGCAAAAAACGAATAGGGCCACTTAATTAGGAATAATCACCCCTCTTAGCCGAAACGGCTAGGGGAGCTACCCTAAAATCACGTGCTTGTCACGCGCTTTATTGTGCTATTTCTTAAACTCGTAGAAGCTCCCCTATCTTATTCGAGTATAATCCCCTGACCCATTTCCCAGGAATTGAAGCTGGCTAGTAATAATTTTGAAACTCCTCGATTTCGGTGTGACAAATTAACGCCAGATGGAGTCTCTGCCGGTGATGGCCGTCATAAATTTCTACGTCGTGTAGAAACTCATTTTAATAAGCAGCATGTCGTCGTTTGCCTCGCCTTTGAGAGGCAACGACGCGAATTGAATCTGACCTCCGGCATGACGAGAAGAGAGCTATTCATATAATATATCCATATCAGCATCTCGACGGACCGAGAAAGCCCCGAAGATGCGACGGCGACGTATCCAAATCCGTTCGTATATTCAAAACCCATTGTCATGACTATCTGCGATCTGTGCTCGAGGACCTCGCCTGCTGCGACCGCAGCAATTACACCGTTGCAGATGACGGCGTGCATTATCGAACACCGAAGACCCTTTGTTTCGTGTGCACATAAATCACGACAGGAGGAGACACCCGGAAACGGGGCTTCCGCCATTAACCGATAGTTAATCCGGGTTTGCTAATTCCAGAAAACAATCGACATTATGCCCGGTTCCAAGGCTAGACGGTCACCAGACCACCCTGCTCTCCTATTACAAGGATCGGGTTGACGTTTATGCAACCAGTAGGTAAATCTGGATTGGAAATTTGACTTGGTTCGATTTGAGTGCGTCAGCAACTCGGTTCCGGTGCCAAATGAAGAGGATGAAGACAGTTGGGGCTGCACAGCAAGGATGGCTGGAGGGATTCTTTCCTGCCCTGTCAGAGGAAATAGGCTTCTCGCCCATTCGGTTCGAGTTGGAGCGGCTACTACCGCATTTGCATGACTAATTTTCAATCCGTTCATAAATCAGAAACTATTTTCGAATAGACATGTTATTAAGTAATTTCGGTTAGAATGATGGCCGTTCCGAGCGGAATCGGACCTAATTTCAATTTAATAACTCGCTTTGCATAATAATTTCGGGTCGTTCTGGCGCAACGAACGAAATTCCATGCTGCCAAAAATTAGTGCCGTTCACGCTAAACACAGCAACTCCCCGAACAATTGACGCTCACTCAACATCTGCCGTATATAGTGGTAACGTTTTGCATGATGGAGGGATAATCTGGAGTGGCTCTTGTAAAGTTTCGAAGACCCTCCCGATGGACGTTTTAATTGGTTTATTTGTCCGATATTACTGTGCGGTATTTTAATTTTTTTTTTTTTTCGTTTCGTGTTAAGCCTCACGAACAGGAGGTGAGTGCGTCTGACACGCCAGCACCGGCTTTAAATTGATCGTGGACTTTTTAATAACCGCATAAAAAGTGTAATTTGGTTAGACGCCGCTCGGTTGCGCTACTATCCGTTATCAAGTTGCCGGAGGAGAAAAACAAAAACTGCTACTCTGCAGCAGCCGAGTTGATCTTAATGGTCACGACGCCCGTTTTTGTTCATCGAAATTTTCCCGACGCCCTCTCGAGAAAAATTCCGTTGTATAACGTTATTAAAACAAGAACTCGGCATGCATAATTGGATGCGACTATAAATAACCCGGGTGTGATCTGCTTAATGGCGCTCGTAGATCATTCGAGTTGAACACTCGAGTGGTCGGATGGGGGCGTGAGGAGTTGCATTTCGTCCTCTCTCTTCCCCTTTCGACTCTCGGGAAATATGATGGAAATAACATGTTCTGCGTAAATGGCGGGCTAACGACCAACATGCTATCGAATTCCGCTTATAAACCAGATACTGCGAGCACGAAATCAAATCTGGCGAAATGATCGTTAAAGCTCGCACGAATATACAGCCGCGGCTTGCTGCGAGGCGAGATCCAGACTTTCGTCACCGCATGATTGAATGCGGCAAAGAAGAGGACGAAAAAAAAAAATTAGAGCTTTAATGCCGGCGTTAATTGACGAGAACGGGGACTGAGCGATGACGGCTTGAGTGGGCGATCAATTTTTAATACGCACGTAATAAGAAAGTGGGGGAAATTGTTGCTAATTTTGGCAGCAACCCACCAATAAAAATCGACAAAATTAACTGCACGGAAGTTTGTCAAAGATTTAGGCGATCCACGTTGAAGCTGTGAAATTCACCCGGCGCCTCCACCAAAACGCAACTGCGTGACAGCCGCACCTTAGGACAATTCTGAAGGAAATGGAAGAACACATGCGTCAAATTTACCACACGATACTTCCTAACAATAGATACCTAAGTTTTAATGGCCGTGTTTCTTCGATTTCATTCCGCGTTGGCGGAGCGATGCCCGACTTTTTGCGCAGCCTCCGCTAATTAGCATTTGATTGTTTCGATCTTGGCCCGTACCCACTTAGGTAACTGAATTGGTCTTAATTGCAGCTTAATTGCTGTTGCCCCCTCCCCTCGCTACCTTTTTTGTCGCACCGGTTTCAAATTCGGGCCATCATTGTGCGTTTACAGCAGAATGGCCGTTCAACAATGTTGTTTATGTTCGATAACCTATTTATCGTCGTCGTAATTTTTAATTGACAATTAAAACGCCGGAGTAATTCGACGGCGATATTATTTATTTTTTAATGCCAGTCACGTTTCATCTACTTCGAAATGGACTTTTAATCTTTATCGACTTGTTAATGATTATTTAAATC
Organism: Schizotus pectinicornis; assembly: GCA_951805265.1. NCBI lineage: Eukaryota > Metazoa > Arthropoda > Insecta > Coleoptera > Pyrochroidae > Schizotus > Schizotus pectinicornis. The sequence continues at coordinate 1,251,879 of OX638204.1, read as the reverse complement.
ATCGTTATCTGTACGCGTTATCTGACGGACCCGGAACGTTTTATTTTTTTGTCAAATTTACGGCCCGAAGCGTGCAATTGTGCCGGGATATAATAATTACAATCGAAATCCGACTTATAAAATCCTTTGTCTAACATGCAGGTAACAAATAAAAACAAATACAAGAACGACCTGCCATCAAGCCAATGAACTCATCGTAATAACTGCAATTCGTAATGGTAAATTTTAAATTTTGGCCCCCCACCAAACTTCATTTTCCTGGTTGGACATCGAGAAATTATTTGTTTTTGAAGGTAAATGATACTTATTTACGTGACAGAAAAAGGAATTAAGGAAATTGTAGAAACAATAAAAAGTAGTTTTTTAATTTATCCTCACATTATATGGAGGTGAAGGTTTTTTCCCTCTGTTTATTTATTTACTGATCTAATCTACCGACTATCAGCCACATTGCTGCTCATGCACGAATAATCTCTAGTTTTTAATTATACGCCCGGTAGTTTCCAACTAAAACGTACGCGGATAGCTGGAATTTAGACTGATTAACGTTTCAACTATTTCTCCGACCAGAGGGGAGATGCCGCCTGCAAAACTATGGTGAAAGGAAATTTGGTCCGTTACGGTCCTGCAGTTCGGCCATTGAGCCCCTCGCAGAGCCAATAATTTCCAGCTGAGCTCGGTCGAGTGGATATGGCGACCTCTCTGCGGACCGACAAGTCATTTATACTCCGTTATTGACAGAAACAATATTTTCCAATTTAGACCGTTTTCAGTATGATCGATCTCGTCATCCTCGTCACGCTTCACAAAACGAACCATCGCCAATCGTTAACGAGATTCGTCAAAATTTTCTTGCGCATACACCCCACGGGGTCGTGTTTGTTTCGTTCTATTTCGGTTCGAAATCCAAAAGGAAAACAAGAAGACTCACACGCATCCAGAGAAAAAACGGGAAAGAGAGAGAATGTTGTTTGTTGTTACTTTATTGGCATTGTTAAAATTAACATTTAATCAAATAAATTGACATTGTTGGAAACGACTTGGCAGCGGTCCTGGAGTTGCGGATTTGACGGGGTGGGAGGGAATCGGTTATTTTGACGTATATTCCGGGACGTCATTGGCGAGAAAAAAACGTCTTTGGAAAATTGGCGTTATCTCCGGGGGCGGATCTGCGTCTCTGTGCAACAACAAGGCTATAAAATTACGTCGTAAAAGGACTTCGTAAATTAATAACGAGAAAATATCGTGTTCTGATACCGACTCGTCGACTCCTTTTTACAGTTTTAATGAAATTCAATACGCCTTATCATTTTTCAAATGCTCCCTGCAACATAATTTCAAATTTACACGGACATAAAACAGATAATGAAGTAGAGAAGAGCCGCTTTTAAAAGCGACCCCGTTTTATGAACGCGCCCGATATCAAATAAGATACGGAATAAAAGAGGAGAAGGCCGCCTCATATATCACGTTTTTTAAGGGACGACTATATGACCGAATTTCAGACACGTTGACGTAAAAAAATACCAACGTCAAATTCTCGACGATGGCTCTTCGTTATTGGGGGGAGGGACGGTTGTAAATTTAATGAGCTCTCGCAGCAGAGGCGAAAGTGACACGGCACGTCGTGAGGGGCAGATGTGCGGTTTTCCTACAAAACGAATCATTATTCCGGTACGCGAGAGAATGCGATTTTACTGCCGGCAAATGATAGGAGACGAAGAGCTGTAATTTCAGGCGAGTCGCCGGGGAACCAGCCACAGCCCAAATCAAACAATTCCCCCTTTGATAACATCTACCGGCTGACCCCCCCGAGTCAACAAGAACACAAGCGGAACATGGGTGTTTCGAGCACCGATCCCACCAATCTACTCACAAGGATCCATAATGAATAAAGAACCAAAATAATTCTTGCATCAACTGACGACTTAAAAAATCAATGGCTTTTATCCTGGAAGCATTAGGTAAAGCAATGACAAGTTTCTTAAAAAATGGGGAATTTTAAAAGTAGGTAAGTACTTTCCGGTTGACCCTTCTGTCGCAAGGCAAATTCTCTCGAGTAGCGTCTTTCATCCCTAATTGCCCCTTCTTCTCGCTCCAGCTTATTAAAAGCTGGAGCGCACTTTGAACGGCAGTCTTGAAAGCCGGGTTGGGCAGTCGCGTCCGACTCGCCGTGGCATTCCTAAATAATGGTCAGCATGCATCAAGTTCCACTGGAGATAATGCAAGAGCTGCGTGCTTAACAGAAACCTTGAGCAGGTCTTTATTATCCTGTTAAATTACGTGGTCCGCGCCAAAGCCCACGCCCAACGTGAAAGGAACTCTCACAAACTCCTCCTGGAGGAGCATCCTCCCCACAAGAAAATCGACGTCGTCCGTGAAAGAAACTCTCCAACTCCGAGACGTTAGAAACCGCAACCCTTAAAACCGACGTTGCCAGCACGTCGACTTTCCGGGATTTTCCTTATCAGATCGCGCGTCTGGCCGGGATCGACAATGGAGTAATTGAAAGTTTCAGGACTCGCACCGAGTTGACAACAGATGTACTCTCAGATAAGGAGTAATTCCGGTTGACGTCAGCCGCCTGTTGGCGGCACCGCCCTCGATTCCACTTTTCCTTCAATCAATCACTTGGTCGCAGTCAGAGCCCCCTTTATTTTTATTAATAGTCAGTGGTGATGTGTTTCAAATTTCGGTTACTCCTTGATGGCGCAAAACAAACATTGGAAAAAAATTACGGCGAGAAACACAACAACCGTCTTTGTTTCGACAACGTTATTTATGATTGATGCAGGCAAGCTGATGCTAGACCGATGGACAAGAAGTGTTGAACGTTTGGAACGTAGCCAAAACACGAAATTAGACGGCGACCGTCCTCCTCGCTACCTGGCTGCGAAATTTTTACAACTTCTTGTTGACGTTGTTGTTAGGGTTACGAGGTCGAGTCCTTAGCAACGTTACCATCGACATCGCAGGTGAATCGCTGGTGGTGCTGCAATGTCAACAACGGGTCCTAGTGAGTTATCGATTAAACAAATAGTTGCAGCTGCCAGTTTGACTTGTCAATCGCGAATCATGGAGATTCAATACGTTTATCAGAAGAAGCGCAGCGAATTCGGCAAACAATGTTTGTTCACCGACAAAGGCCCCGAACTTATCGACAATTTTCCATCCGACAAGAAGCTGTTGCAGGGTTACATCTTGAGAGACCCTGTTTCGAGGATGACCCAAAACGCCCCGATCCAGGCCGAACACACCTTAAACACCATGAGGGCGGAATACACCGTAGGCGCGATGAACCACGTCGAGGGTGGTTGGCCAAAAGATGTCAACACCGCCGACGAAGAACAAACGAAAAGGTACCGAAGGAAAGTCGAAAAAGAAGAAGGGTTTAATGCAGCGGTGATGCAGTTGTGTCGAAATATGGAAAACTGCATTTTGCAGAACAACGCCATCAACATCTACCAACAGTATTTTTCGGACGTGGAACCCACTCCGTTGGTAGAACGGAGTTCCGCCCGCACCGTCAACGTTTATCAAGACCAAAGCACCCCGGTCAGACCGGTGACCCACATTTCTTGGTCGCCGGACAACCAAACGAAATTGGCGATCTCCCATTGCAACCTCAACTTTCAAGCCGTCGTCCCTAATGAAACCACCCATTCCTACATTTGGGAAGTTGAAAACCCCAACGTACCTTTGTTGGTCTTGAAGCCGGAACACCCAATTGTTTGCCTGGAATACAACCAGAAAGACCCCCACTCCCTGGTGAGTGGTCAATTCAACGGCCAAGTGGCGGTTTGGGACACCAGGAAGGGTCACGAGCCCGTCGAGTTGAGCGTGATTGAAAACAGTTTTCGCGACCCCGTCCACAACGTTCTTTGGATCAACTCAAAATCTGGAGGCGAGTTCTTCAGTTCATCAACTGATGGTCAGGTCAAATGGTGGGACGTTAGAAAGCTGTCCGAGCCCACCGAAACTTTACTTTTGGATATTTCGAAAGATGAGCAGTCGATAGCCACCGCTATGGGGGCGTCTTGTTTGGAATACGAATCTACAATCCCCACGCGATTTATGGTAGGAACCGAACAAGGAATCGTGTTGTCGTGCAATCGAAAAGGCAAAACTCCCCAGGAAAAAATTGTTTTTAAATTTAACGCGCATTTGGGACCCGTTCTGGCCCTTCAACGAAATCCGGCATTCGTCAAGAACTTTTTGACGATCGGCGATTGGACCGCCAGAATTTGGTCGGAGGATTGCCGAGAAAGTTCGATTATGTGGACGAGCTTCCACAAAGCTCTCTTGACTGACGGCGCTTGGAGTCCGACGAGACTTTCGGTGTTTTTTACGACGAGAAGCGACGGAATTTTGGATGTTTGGGATGTTTTGCAGCAACAAAAACAGGCGTGTTTAGGGGTAAAAGTTTGCGATGAACCCCTCAAATGTTTACGTACTCACGACATGGGGAAATTGGTGGCGGTCGGCAACCAGAAAGGAACCACGTATTTGGTCGAGTTCAGCGATAATTTAGCGTCGTCGAACAAAAACGACAAACTACTTCTAACCGCCATGTTTGAAAGGGAGAATAAGAGAGAGAAGATTTTGGAGGCGCGTAATCGCGAAATCAGGTTAAAGCAGAAAGTTAAAAGTAATGTAGCGTTAGGGGACGAAGAAGAAGAAAGAAAAATGAGTGAAGTTGAACAAGTGTTTGGTGACCACGACGTGGTTCAGGCCGAGGCGGAATTCTACGCTGTTATCGCTGAGGAACAGAGAGAGGATCAACCTATGGAAGAATTAGGGGAGGAAGAGGAAACGGAGGGGGAAATTACTGATGAAGCAGTGTCGTCGGCGCCATCTCCCCCGGATTTATCGCAACGTAAAAAGAAGAGTAAGGAGAAGAAAAAGGGTAAGAAAGGTAAAAAAGGAAAGAAAGGAAAAGGTGATGAAAGTACTGATGAGGATGAAATGGACGGTTCGTCACCGTTGTCGTCTCCGCGATCCCCGAAAGGCAAGAAAGGTAAAAAGGATAAAAAAGTTGATGCTAAAGGAGGTGCGAGATCGAAGAGTCCTGGAAAAACTAAAGGAAAGGGGAAGAGTGGTAAACGCGATGATAAATCACGTGGCGCTGAAACCGACAACGAAACTAGTGCATCATCCTCGCCTCTTGGATCGCCGAAGAAGAAGAAGAAGGAAAAGAAGAGTAAAAAGGGAAAGAAGAAGCAAAAGTAAAATATTGAAATAATTTTGTTTTAAATACATAGTTTTATGTCAATTCTATCTCTTTTATTTGCGGCTCTTGCTAGAACAATCTTTCTTCTCTATAAAAACTATTTTCTGCTACGTCGAGCGATTTAAAATCGTTTGAATGAGCAGTATGCATTGAGTTTTTCTCTTTGTTCGCTTTAGCCTTTTTCAGCTATAAAGCTCCATTAATTAAGATTTGCCCTCGAGTTCCCGCTTTTCTCTCTGTGTACTTTTTCTCTGAGAAATTTTGCACTGAGGTTATTAAATTTTTTAGGAGGCCCGTTAACGTTGCGGATTTAATTAAAATAGATATACGTTGAAAAATTACGAGTGAATGCAAAAAGCTTGATGTACACATTTACGAATGTGTTGTTTGTTGAACGAAAAATGCTTTGTTGGGAGAATTGGACGGTTTGGAGCGAATTTGCAAATTACAACGTAATTGCGGGAAAAAGTAATTAGGCAGGTGCAAGCGCGGCGGTTATTTGCAAATGTTTTGCATCGCACTGGGGTTTCAATTGATCATCTGGCAAGTGTGCGGTTTATGCAAACAAATGCCAAGGTACAAGCCAACAAAACGAATTGTTGTTTTATTAACATTCAACCGAACCACTTAACTTCAAATACATGTTATGTAAGTAACTAGCTATTTGGAGTATAGGGTTTCGTCCTGAGGATAGATATAAGGGGCACTTAAAAACCTCTTCAACAAATTACTCTATTCAATGTTGTTAGTGTAATTCAATATTTTTTTATTTTAGCTACCTTATAGGCTTTGAGAATCTACAAAAACAGTTTATAAAATCATTGGCAAAAATTCCAAATTCTTTGTAATTTTTCCGATCCTCTTGCCGTCCAACACCGAGCTTGACACCCAGAACTGCCGGCTGCAAGTTGCGATTTTCGTCATTTGACCATTGACTTATTACTGCTGTTACTTCTGACGTTCAGCGCGACTGGCCGGCTGTGAAGTCAGTTCGGATGCATCAACTGAAGCATAATCCGCGCCGCCAATGGCCCGTGGAGGCACCGATACAATCTAATCCCTTGACAAAAACATCCTAATCAAATTCCAGTGCGGCAACCCGTTCTTTCCCAACACAATGGCCAAACATAATGCGTCCTAATAAAGCCATTGTCCGACTAGCAGAGTTTGGTTTCGGACGTAAACCGAGCAAGCCATTGTGGTTCCGGTGCGATTCCCGGCTGCCAGCGCAGAACCCGACCGAATAACCCATGAACAATTTTAGATAACTTCATCTCGCAAGTTTTTAAACAAATAAACAAGAGGAAGAGGGAATTTCGTCGACGGAACGAACGAACGAAAACCAAACCCGCGACCCCGCATTCCTTGTGTAAATGTTAAATTGTTTGTTCTTTAAAGTGAAGGCTGAGATATTTGAAATGTTAAATGTTTCTCGGAAGAGTTCTTTTGTTGAATTGTTGTGCTATTCCGTTTGTTCTGTAATTTATATTTGACCGTAAATGAAACGGGCGATGGATGTGTGAAACCGGCGCTTTTACCGGCTGATGGCTGTCTTTAGTTCAGCGAATTTTCAAGTGTATATCCACTTATTCCCGAGTTCCGCAGGGAGACGATCCGAATGCAGAAACGTGCAGCCCGGAAAACTCAATATCGCCAGCAATTGATGCAGCTGGCGGGGAATTTTGTTGTTTTAAACAAATTGGACTTTCTATCAAGTCGCCTAACTTTATTAGCAGCAGCGCATCACCAATTTCTCCTCTTTGTTATGACAATAACATAACTTGCCACTCACATTCTCTCTCTATTTCATCAACCGCATGTTAGTTACATGTCCTATATGAGGAAAAAATCTCTATTTCTGCTGTTTTGCAGGTGCTATAGGCATCAGCTCCTTCACAAATTCAAGGTTCAAATGTTTCTGTTCTGGCTGGCGAACGGTCCTTCCTTATGTAATATGTAGATAAAAGTTGCAAGTTGTGGGCCGGGGCGGCAATTTTATGCCCTGCGTCGAATCGATAAAAATGCTCGATCTGCAGCATATCCAATACTGGAAAAGTTTGATGCCGTCCTAAATATTTATTAGTTGTTGAACAGCCTCGGTAACGGCCATTTCGCTACACAAAACGAAGTATAAACTCGAAGAAATCTCAATAATGCATTTTACCCGGAGCTTTTGCAGGAGGCGATATCGACGTTTGCACGTTTCGTTGTCACGTCAAAAGAAACCAGACGGACGTAATTCACTATTTGCCCCGAGGCAAACACAAAGTGAATACGAAATGAGGGGGTGTTTTACGTTTCGTTGCCCGTCATTTCAGAATTAGCGGGATTGCCGTTCAACAACAAAAACTGGTACTTGATCGAATTCAACTGAAACGTGTCGAATCCATCGAAATTGCAGCGTCGCGGAACTAAAATGTGCGTCGGTCGCCCAGTTTTGCATACATCAGCGTGTTTCTTGGTTTTATGTTTATAAATTGCGGCACTCGGAAAGAAGGAAACAAAAAGAGAAGAACGGGGTTTTATAATTTACGAGGGGCGAGGTTTAATTTTCTCGCCATCGAAGATCTCGCTGCATAACCGGGTGGAACTCTGGTAGTTTCCCGAATATCCACCTCCATAAAGTTAATTGATGTCGGCTGGGCCATAGAAAACTATTTATTATGAGAACCGACGCTGTTCCGTCGAAACGTGCTCGAGGGCAATCCCAGAAACCGAGATAATAAAAGCCCCTCCGGCATTGGTCTTATTAAATAAGTAATGACTGCTATTTCGCACTTTGCACCGCGCATACAAAAGTACATAGTTTGAATGGAAATTAGTGGAAGTGGGTAAGGGGTCGCCGTCTGTTCATTAAAGTCGGACACAATAGACTACGGGACGCATAATGGCCCACATGCTGGGCGCCTAGTTTCCCTGAATTTTATTTACACCAGAGAACTTCAGATCTTATCGAAGCCCTATGGGAGCCGTTTTTAATGGCGACGCAACAATTACGCCGTAAATAAATTACAATTTTTTTCCTTCTAATTAAATTTGAAATATGCCACTAAACCACTTTGCCCCGAGCACGAGGGTTGTTCCATCATCCATCAATTCCTTCCGTCAATAGTTTAAGGCCTACCCTAAAGCATCAATAATAAAAAAAAACTTACCTGTTTGCGACAAATAAATTCAACAGCAATATTTGATCTGGACACGAAATCGTCCGCCTGTCTGCCCCCAGGTGAGTAGATGTCGTATCTCCTCATATTTCGTCCTGTTCCTTTATTCGAATTATCGATTCTTTCTCAAAGATCTCAGCCGATCGCTGGGGCGTTGATTCGATTTCCATATTTTTTCAAATCCGTCTCGTTTAGCAATTATTTATGGCGTAATTACCGTAGATTAATTAATTACGATCCGGGAGTGGTCGGTTGTGATAGCCGAAAAAAGTTTCGAGCATACGGTGATTAATAATCTGAAGCGATATCGCGTGCATGCCAACAATAAAAAGGAAACTGCAATAACCGCACAAAAATAATGTTATAGACGTTTTCGTTATGTCCTTATTTAATTACACGAGCGGCTCTTGATTTACGGCATGCACACGGGCGGATTTGGAAGTTTACGTGAGCGCTTTAAATTGAGGAAACGATAAATTTTGACGAGCGCATTAGCGTTGATGCCACGAATCCAGTTTCAATGGGAGCCCACGTTAGATCAGGTTTTAGCTGGCATTCATTTGGCGCAACATCTTCAACAGGAATTCCTAGGAAACTATTGCTTTTGATATGAACATTCTCACCGGTCGACTATCTTTTGACGGAAAACTGCGGCTGATAAAAGTGTCGGGTCGGAGCTTTTATACCGAGTGCTGAGTGATGTTAAATTCTTATAAATGCCACGAACGAACTTTAAACATTTGAACCGAAGCTTGTGGCCAAGTGCGCAAGCACTTTCACCTGCCAATTAAAAAAATCACGAATTTTTATTATGAACGAGAAGAAAGATTTTGACCATGCAGGAAATTTAAAGAAACAAGGGCCAAAAGAAGAACAGTTATTACAAACAGTTCGAAGAAACTATTGCCAATCAAAACGTCATATCGTCCTACATGTATTGCGATGCCATGCAAAATAAAGTGGTTTCAATCTAAAATTTACTATACCAACCCCAAGTCTCCAAGTACTTTAATTCCTTTAATGCCAATCTGAATGTTGTTTGAAAATTTCGTCGCTAATTGGTAGCATGAATTTGCCAGCAGGGGTTGACACGTTGCTTCCGGTTGTGCGTCATTATAAATGCACTTAGTAGGCGGAAGCAATTTAAGTTTTCGGGTCCAGAAGCCGGGGTCATCAAGATTAAGGGGTGGCTGCAACGCATCATCACATGATATGTGTGTGTGTGTGTGTGTGTTTGTAGACGAGCAGGAATATTTGTGACGTCGTACGGAAAGTGCTTTATGCATTTTGCATCGTTGAATTAGGGATTTTCATATTTTAGTATGCTTCAAGGGGGCGGCGTGTATGTATATGGCGCACCGTAGAACTTTACGGCCCGAAGCGGGGTAAATTTTACAACTTCAAAACCTCCCAGATACGCGCCACGAAAATTCGCATTAGAAATCTAAATAAAGCTTTGGCGAGCTTGTTGTCTATATGTCGTGCTCACTTAGTGAAATTGTGCATTTCATAAAAAAGAATGTGCACTTCACGAAAAGAATATCCATTTCGTGAAAAGAATTTTCCTTGCCCTAATGCGTTTCATGAAGTGCACATCCTTTTCATGAAATGCACAATTTCACTAAGTGTGACCGACATATACAAGGTGGGGCAATAGTGCGTCAGACTTCGATAGCTCGAGTTCTATGATAGCTAGAAATTTGATTTTTAAAACACAGATAAACTAGAGAAATAAGTCTATAACCGGAAATTTTTGAACATACAGGGTGAGCCAAAACAATTATACAGGCGCAAGTGACATTTTTTTAAATAGAATGTGGTGTGTAAAAGAAGATTTCTCGGAGCCTTTTCCTAGACTCTTTTCAATCCAATATTATTGCTGACTATTTTCAAACCACTTGGATGTAGCAATTTTTTTTGTTCAAATAATGGCATCTGCAAATGCGTGTTAAAAAAATTACTACAGTCACAATTATGAGTTCTAAAAAAAAAAAAATATGTAAAGACTAGTTAGGAAACATCTGTGGAATGTCTTTGAATTGTTTTAACTATTGAAAAAATTTACAGGGTGGTTAAATTTAATTTTTTAATTTAGAACTTTTTGAATTTAATTTTCTCTATTTTTTCAAATAGAACACCTGTATATTTTTTAACGATATGATGTAGAAACTAAAAACAAACATTTTTTGTATGTACACCCTTATGGCTATTTGTAACCATTTTTGATTTATCGTCCAATACATAATTACAAAATTCAAGAATAATCCTAAAAAATTAGATTGTTTTTAAAATTACTCGACAGATAAAATTGTAATAAGTGCTCCAGATGTTTTGTTTATAAAAACAGCGTAAGTTTTTTTAGTAAGTTCACTTTATGTTTGTATCTTGATCATTAAATTACACATTTATCGCAGTTACCTGTCATTAGTTGTCATTTTTGAAACATTTGAAATTTTTGGTCGAGTTATTTAGAAAACGATTTAATTCTTTAGGATTATTGTTAAATTTTGTAATTATTAAACGATAAATCGAAAATGGTTACAAATAGCCATAAGAATGTATCTACATACAAAAAATAAAAATGTTCGTTTTTAGTTTCTACATTATATCGCTAAAAGATATACAGGGTGTCCCATTTCAAAAAATGGAGAAAATTAAATTCAAAAGATTTTAAATTGAAAAATTAAATCTAGCCACCCTGTATAATTTTTTAAAAGTTAAAACGATTCACAGATGTTTCCTAACTAGTCTTTACATAATTTTTTCTTAGAACTCATAATTGTGACTGTAGTGATTTTTTTAACATGCATCTGCAGATGCCATTATTTGAACAAAAAAAATTGCTACATCCAAGTGGTTTGGAAATAGTCAGCAATAATATTGGATTGAAAAGAGTCTAGGAAAAAGCTCCGAAAAATCTTCTTTTATACACCACATTCCATTTAAAAAAATGTCACTTGCCCCTGTATAATTGTTTTGGCTTACCCTGTAGGTTCAAAAATAATTTCCGGCTATAGACTTCTTTCTTTAGTTTATTTGCGTTTTTAAATAAAATTTCTACCGATCATAGAACTCGAACTATCGAAGTCGGACGCACTATTGCCCCATCTTGTATACAGGAAAAACAACAGCCGAGAGATTTATAAAACTAGAAGTTAAAATGAGTAGGTAATTGTTTTGTGAAGTACAAAAAAGGACACCGCCCTTATTGACGTCGTAAATGACAAAGAGCTCGTAATATAATTTATACCGAAAACATAAAGTGAAAACGACAGTGTTATAAGAGATGAAAGAAAATGTGGTATATCTCTGGGTTAGAACCAATTTCTGGCAACTTCCCTTGATCCGACTCCGTTGGCTATCATCAATTTTGACGTAAAATCTCTGGTTCAAATGACGTAAGAAAATCTCCGTTCTCGGATTTCTCGAGACCTCTCATGGCCAAACGAGCCCACCTGTGCCCAGCAGGTCGGAACAAATGCTAATGCACCCTGCCTGTCTCCACATCAGCTGTCGCGTTCCCCGGTGCCAACAACCCCTCTCTCCGAGTTGCACCCCCACGCGACATTGACACAGTAGCGACTACGCCGCTCACTACCGGTGATTTAGCACAATGACTCGCGTCACCGACACAAGTCGTTAATACCTGTCGCACACTTGTTCCTCTTTCAAGAAAGGCGTGGGTTGTGTGGATCATCATCCTGGAACAGTTGACGAAAGATCTGAAAGTAATTAGTCGGGAAACAAGTCATGGAACGGCTTCGAGAAAGGAAGTGCGCTCGATGAACATGTGGTTGTGGCCAGCGTCGCCGCGGTTTCGTCCTCTCGCTTCCCCGACGGCCAGACGTGCTATTACATTGAAACTCTGCCAAATTGGATTAAGTGTCGCTACGGAATCGAGTCGACGAAGCGATAGAGAGAGAACTGTTAGTGGGTTCAAACAATTTCCCGGATTGTCCAGGAGTGTTTTACTCGTTTGACAAATAAAAATTCGGGATGCGACGACATGGGCAACGAACGACGTTGAGGGTTAGGGGTCAATTAAGAAATAAGATCGTCACGTATACAGTGGGGACGACGGGACGGAGGTGGGATTTAGCATTCAACGGCCGTTTCTCTTGTCCAGATACGCATAACGAATGCAGGAAACATCAGGGGGTTTAGCAGGAAACGGACGGTTTCCCGAAAGAAAAGCTGTCGCTGAAAGCACAATAGCGGCCGCCTCCAGCATCTGTCGGAGGAGCTCGCCGAGATTTCGCGAAATGCGGATATGATCGCCACACGTGGCACTAATCGCCTTTCGGTCTCCTCACACAACCCCGTCCAGCTGGAGCAACTCCCAAAATTAAGAATTGATCTCTCAATCAAAATAGAAGAAGTAGATATATCTACATGTCGCGCTATAAGCTTCTAGGTTATAAACTCCGTTTTTCGCTTGTAACGCTTGACGTTTCAACCTTCATGTCGCTTGAAAACGCTTGGAGGAGCAAAAGAGAAGACCTTAGGCAACGATGAGTAACAATTGCAGTTGACAGAAAGAAATTGAGGTACCTGTGCCAGAATTTGAGGATTGTTCAATTATTACGAGTCCGTCGTCGGCAAAGAGTGCAATTAACTTTGCTGGCAGGCACAACCGGCGGAGCGTAAACCGCGATTGTCCATCAGTTTCGGTTGTCCGATCCAATGCACGCGCAATTGTTCTAGTTCCATGATAGTACGTAAATGTCGCCACAGGGGGCCGTAAATCCCCCGAAATCTCGATGCCGCTGTTCCGCAAAAACAATTAAAATCAGTGTAGCCAACGGGCGCAACCGCCGCCAACACAATCATCCCCGATGGCTTTTTATTGAATGGGACACGCACGTGCATATAGCACAGTAATAACCCGATGCACTCGCATGGCGAGTGTGTGTCAGAGATAGAAGGGCACTAAACACACATGCCAGGAGGCAGGCTCGAAATCGCCCCCCTCGCATATGCAAATGACCGCGGGAGGGAAAACGTATTACATGAACCGCGCCTGATAGGATAATAATATGTTACACCACAGCTCCTATCTCGACATCGGTAATTGCTTTATCTCAGTCTGTATCGCTAAATCATCCGTTTATGCTTATCGCCTTTCGTGTTTCCTTCACCGCGGCGGACTAGCGTCGTTTTTTCAATTTATGGCTTGATTAAAAATGGGGATTTGCGAGGCCTGAATGGCAATATTGCGTTCCACTCGGCTACGTCACGTAGCTCATGTTGCCGAAGACTCGATTGTTTCGTTCGTGCACGTTCCGGAACTCCTGCTGCAATCGTTGTCTAGAATTCTTCGGTAAATCGAGACTTCTTCATACCTGGCGAGCCGGCTATTTCGGTGATTAACGGAGAAGGCGAACAAGGGGGTCCGTTGCGGCCATTATAATTCGGAAACGAAGAAAAGGTAACAAGATCACAATCCTGTTGGGCCGTCCCATTGTCTGTTCCGCGGTGATTGTCCCTTCGTTCCTTTCATGTCGCACATGTTATTCGTGCCGGTTGAATATAGTAATTATTCGAGATGACAACACTGTGCACCGTGCAATTACGTCACGACTGCGACCACCATTATCCCGGAGTCTTCGTGGTTGGTTTCATGACGTTTCCTGCGCTATCGTCGTCATCGTCATCGCGACTGTTTGTACATACAACCCGAAATACGGCTGCTTTAATTAAAACTTTTAATAAAGCGCCACAATTCAAAAACCGTCGCGATTCAAAAAGATCCTGTTTCTGGGCGAGCCAACAAAGGCCCTGCCGGAGCAATTTTTGATATGGCGTTCTCGGCGTGTTTGTTGGAGGAGAGACGACGCGTTTTAGAAGCTCTCGCGGATCCCGGCCTCAACCTGAAAGGATAGAGACGACTTTCAGGGCACTTGATGAAATATTCAAGTGCGCTTCCATGCAAAGCTGACCTAGTTGCGATGCGTGTGTGCATCAAAGTTTCGGTTTTTAGCGCGGAACAATGCGGACGTTTTCAAGAAAATGCAGCCGGCACGAGCAGAATGCATTCGTTGAGACATCCGACCACGCCTTTGCTGGGATCCAGAACGAAGCCTCCGCCACAACTCCTGCAGTAGATATGGAGATATTGACACCGATTGCATCACAGAGAGCCACGGAGGAAATAGAGGAAATGCAACACGAAATGTTTCGTTGTTGCCGCCGAAACGAATTGAATTACGCCAAGTTTGCCCGGAAAACCCTCCGACCTAGCACAATATCTTTTTGGGTGCGTTTAGTATGGTAAAAATGTTATTAACTCTTTGGTGCCGGCACTTGGTCGACTCAAGAAATTTTTATTTAATTTTTGATAGTTAATATACAGTTTTGAAAACTAAAACTACGATCCCGTCAATGAATCGATTTCGAAGAACCAAGACCAAAAGAAAAAGGAGTCCAAGAACAGAAAATGTAAAGTTTACAAAGAAGCCTTTTTAAAAGTACTGCACTAGGAGTATCGCGAGATCTACTGAACAGACTATTATTATAAAGGATCCAGCAACCTCATCTCAAACATGAACTAATTGCTGTCAGTGCCCCGCTTCTGATGTTACAATTCTGTAAAAGTTCCACGTGCGCTGGATTTCGTCGAAGCCGCTCCTACGCTAGGTCTGGAATAAATTCCGGTCGATTGGCGCGAACCAGCGATCGACCGTCGAACTTTGGCCCGTTTAGATGAAACAAAAACGGCGAAATGTTTAGCATAATACCAGGGGAATCAACAATGCGCATATTTACCAGTCCCGACATTTCGAAACAAATCGGGCTGTAAAAAATCCGAACGAGGGCCAATTACTCCCCGGGGTCCGTTATTAAATCTCGCATTCAAAATTATTTCCATCCCGACAATTTTTCCCTCGGTACCGTAGAGCTTTCCGCTTGTGCATGACGGTGAGGCATAATGAGCATCCTAGTGTAGCAGCGCCCGTCATTGTGTTTCAGTTTGGGGTTCCACAACCATTAATATTCATAAATTATTGTGCTGGCGCGACATGGACAATAACGCCGAATTATAGATGCGAAGCTGAATCAACGAAAAGCGTAATTAATTAAAGCACCAACTGGGTTTGTTGGCGAATTTTCCCTGGAGTCGGTCCTGAACGCCACGAAAATGCTGAAATAAATAGAGAAATCCGAGGAGTTTCAAGCGCGGCTTCGGCAACTGCAAACATTTTGAAACAAAGTATAGAAATGCAAAAGGCTACAAAGCACTTATGTATTGTAACAATAGAAAATAAACCGGGTGCGGTAAATAAATAAAAAAAAAAACGAAAAACGAAACTGGAACACAGTTCGCCTTTATAGTGGAAAATTTGGAAGCTGCAGCAAAGAAATTTTGTTGATGGTGAAACTGTTGGCGACCGCAACGCAGGCGTCGATATCGCGCACAAAGGGGGGATTGTCGGGGGTAATTAGTGGTAATAAAGGATAAAGCAGAACGCAAATAGGCATTTTCCAATTGTAAATAAATGACGCAGGTTTATAGCCGGTAACACAACAATGGCTAATAACAGTAATTTAGAAAATAGCATGGCGAGTCCCGATGCCAGTCTCGCCCATCTCCGTTATTAGGTGTTTATCCTACTTTGCATCGACGCGTTCTTAAGGCTCCAGCCGTCCTCATCACATTGACTCTTCCGTCAGCAGGATCAAGACGTATATAACGTGTTGCGACTTTATGTAATTTCTAAATAAAAGACCAAGCGGTGTTTGGTTGGAGGCGATAGTCTTCCAAAATCTGGTTGGTCACTATGGCCAGAGCTTTAGGCGACGTTTCACCGAAATCGCCAACGTTTGGCTTTCGTCATCCCGGGAGCGTCCTAAACACACAAATTCCTCGTTCCATGCGTTATTTATGTTCGCAGGTTATCCGCCGCCATCTCGGACACCTTTCCGCCCCATCCGTCTCTGTCGGGACGGGGGCAACGTGAAGGAAGAGAAAAGCCGTATTTGCCCATTTGGACACGGACGAAATACCGGAGCGGCTTAGTTTTACTCTTGGGGTCCTTCTTGGCCCCGCTCCGGCAAACTTGATTTGTGTTTGTTCGCCGGGAAATATTGAACGGGGGCCTCGGGATTGATGCATCTATTTACGTTTACAAATGAAACGTTACGGGATCCCATTGTGAGTTTTGTCGGAGCCGAATGGGATTCCTGGCATAAATCAACGGACGGCCGGGGCCCAGCAGTGCAGATTGCAACTTTCGACGTTATTGTCCGTGCCTAAGTCGCGTATCACCTGCTTTTCAAAAGCCACAGGCCATCCGCGACGTTCCAAGGACGCAAAAATCGAGCTGCAACTATCAATTATCTCTGATGCTAGATCGTATCATTTACACTCGAAACTCCCACTACGAGGGTTAATTGAAAAGTCTGGTTCATTGGAGGAGCAGCCTCAAGACGTCAGTGCTGAAGTATCGTGTTTACTTCGAAATTCGATGACAAATGGCACGTGTCACTGGCAAATCAACCCTTGATAAGTTTCTGAATGTAATCAATATGGCGATCGCCCCATCCAATCAAGAGAACTAGCGGCATTGTTCGCAGGCTTAGTTGATTCCGCTGTGTAATTTCCTTCTTGTGCCACAGTGAAACACGTCATATTCAGGAACAGCTGACGGCGTAGTTGGTGATAATTTACATTTTCAATTTATGCAGTGCCCCAGTGCTGTCTTTTTCCGCGTCGCCACGATTTATGTTCGCAAGAAACGGACGGGGGCGTAGTAAATCGTGGAACGACGCAGTGTGTGTATAAATGTACATATTTCAGCGTGTTTTCCATTCGATCTGGAAATTTTTGTTGGTATTTTTTGGATGTTTTCTTCTTACATACGAGAGTAGCCGGCAAAGTGCTGCTTGCGAGAAACACGTTTCGTTACTTTGCCCGCAACGAGAGGCGACGTTCGCTCGTAATTGTTGTAATCAATCAATTGCACCTTCGCGCCTTCCCTGACAACCGCCGCCCCTTCATTACGTCCCTTCTTCGGGGCCTAAGGCGCAATTCGAGAAAACATAAGTAACACGAACGTGCTGGGGCGAGGTAAAAAGACGAACATTTTATGTTGATATTCTCGAGTCTCGCACTGTTAGCTCCACCAGGTCGTCGTACTCGAGTGCCAAACGAACTCTGCTTCGACCAAAAGTTATAGTTACGCCTAATTGAAAAACGCTGTTATCGTCTGTTTTCTAAAATCAACGTTATATCATGTCAGAAGTTTCACACCCAGTTTGATATTTCTAAGATTTTACTTCTGGTAGCAGCAACTGCGAGACGTGCATTGCAAGAGATGTCTTTAAATACATACAGGGTGGGGCCGACCTCAATAGCTCGAGTTCGATGATAGGTAAAAACTTGATTTAAAAACACAAATAAACTAGAGAAAAAAGTCTACAATCGGAAATTATTGTTAAACATACAGGGTGAGTCAAGACGATTATACAGGACGAGCCAAGACGATTATACAGGGCAAGGTGACATTTTTAGAATGTGGTGTGCAAAAGAAGATTTTTCGGAGCCTTTTTCTAGACTCTTTTTAATACAATATTATTGCTGACTATTTCCAAACCACTTAGATGTAGCGATTCTTTTTGTTGAAATAATGGCATCTGCAGATGCATGTTAAAAAAATCACTACAGTCACAATTATGAGTTCTAAGAAAAAATTATGTAAAGACTAGTTATGAAACATCTGTGGAATATGTCTTTAAATCGTTTTAACTTTTGAAAAATTATACAGGGTGGCT
Organism: Schizotus pectinicornis; assembly: GCA_951805265.1. Classification (NCBI taxonomy): domain Eukaryota; kingdom Metazoa; phylum Arthropoda; class Insecta; order Coleoptera; family Pyrochroidae; genus Schizotus; species Schizotus pectinicornis. The sequence continues at coordinate 1,233,714 of OX638204.1, read as the reverse complement.
AAATTTAATTATTCAATTTAGAACTTTTTGAATTTAATTTTCTCCATTTTTTCAAATGGAACATCTGTATATTTTTTATCGGTATGATGTAGAAACTAAAAACAAACATTTTTTGTATGTACACCCCTTTGGCTCTTTGTAACCATTTTTGATTTATCGCCCAATAATTACAAAATTCAAGAATAATCCTAAACAATTAGATTGTTTTTCAAATTACTCGACAGATAAAATTGTAATAAGTGCTCCAGATGTTCTGTTTATAAAAACAGCATCAGTTTTTTTAGTAAGTTCACTTTATGTTTGTATCTTGATCATTTTTTGCATTTTATATTATCCGACAAGAAATACACATTTATCGCAGTTACCTGTCGTCAGTTGTCATTTTTGTGTCAATTTTGAAACATTTGAAGTTTTTTGTCGAATTATTTGGAAAACGATATAATTTTTTAGGATTATTCATAAATTTTGTAATTATTTAGCAATATTTTAAAATAGTTACAAATAGCCATACAAAAAATGTTCGTTTTTAGTTTCTACATCATATCGTTAAAAAATATACAGGATGTTCCATTTGAAAAAATAAAGAAAATTAAATTCAAAAAATTTTAAATTGAAAAATTAAATTTAGCCAACCTGTATAATTTCTCAAAAGTTAAAACGGATCAAAGACATTCCACAGATGTTTTATAACTAGTCTTTACATAATTTTTTCTTAGAACTCATAATTGTGACTGTAGTGAATTTTTTAACATGCATCTACAGAGGCCATTATTTAAACAAAAAAAATTGCTACATCCAAGTAGTTTGGAAATAGTCAGCAATAATATTGGATTAAAAAGAGTCTAGAAAAAGGCTCCAAAAAATTTTCTTTTACACACCACATTCTATTTAAAAAACTCTCACTTGCCCCTGTATAATTGTCTTGGCTCACCCTACATGTTCAAAAATAATTTCCGGTTATAGACTTCTGTGTTTTTAAATCAAATTTCTACCTATCATAGAACTCGAGCTAGTGAACTCGGACGCACTATTGCCCCACCCTGTATAGAAAACTTTCTTGAATATTTCTTGGACCTTAATAGATTTCAATCTGTTTTTTTGCCAAATTGCCAATTTAATTTGCTGTCTTAACAAATTTTCTTTTAAATCGGTGAAGTTTCTAATTGAGGACCCTGGTCCAATAATCTCGCCCTTGCTTAGGCGTTCGTTAATAAGTCGAGTACCGAGGGATGCCGAGTTCGCCGCCCTCTCTACGCGAACTAGGTTACGTGTTTATCGGGACTCCAGGAACGTTGGGAAGCGCCCCTTTCGAGTGCCCGAGGGAACGGAGACACCTAAATAAAGAACGCGCAAGATATTAAATCATCATTTATGTCCGCGAAAAAAAAAATGCGATCAATAACTTGAATCCACTTCTAACTTGAAGCAACACAAAGACAAGACAACCATGCAAAGAATTCAAGACACGTTTACATTCGTTTCAATGGTTGACGTAAAGAAAATGTGGGTTAATTCGTTCAAGAAAGTAAATTTACATGGCCAACTTTGCCAAAAGCGGCGACAACAATGGCGCATAAATCGGGCGCTTTTCGCGACGCGATATCTTTGTTGTGATAGTTTTTTGTATTTTTACCGCGGACGCCGTATGAAATTTAATTTCCCGGCCGTGATTTTCCAATAAACCACGTCCGCCGTTGGTAGGTACATAAAAACGCGCGGCGTATTAAATTTTTACGACCTCATTGTGACTTTTAATCCCACCGAAAATTTCAACGCGCCATCTTCTTCTTTTAGATTCCTTGTTTTTTTTGTGATTACGGAATCAAGTTGTCGACTTGACAACAATAAGGTTGCGCGGTCAAATCCAAATATTTTCCGGCCGCCACTCCTACGTCCTTTACGTAATAAAAAATGAAACAAATTTCCTGTGGTAAGTGGAAGTTCAAGTCAATATCTGGTGTAACCTCATATAGCTGATAGGGCGCCCCTGCTCGCCCGTGTCATATTGGAGGCAGGGGCGCGTTCAGCAGATAACGTAAACATCCTGCGGAAAAAGGAAGTGGGCGACCCTGCTGGACTAGAATAACCCATCCGGTTATGCGGCGTACACACGCCGTATGAACGTAGCTAGCTGGGAGGTAGAGGGTCCGGCGATATCCTGCGGGGCTTCGGCAGGATTACGGTGTAGGATGTCGCGGCCGCAACTTGTCCTTTGTTGCCAGCCTGGCGTACTTTAAAGCGCTTTAAACTTGCGGCGGCAGCGTTATAAATTTAAAATCACCGAGACCCGCAATTCCGACGAGGTAAAATTTAATTCCAGCCACTCCCAAAAGTTTGCTCGACATAAAACGGGGGTGTTCGCCAGCAGATTCCGTTAGATAAAACGCAAATTGCCCAGACGCCGCTCGTCTTAAACACAAATAGACGGGTTGCTTCCCGATTTTCTCCAAGGTTGCCTCTACTCAGAAATTAGATCTCCTAAAAAAAATCTTGCCGTATTAAGCTCGATAGTTAAGAATATCGACCTCGTAGTTCACGTGCAACTGCTTTTCCGGGATAATGGAGCCTTGTCCAATTTTCCCATATTTTGCGAGGCGCAGCAAAAAGCGAAAGGGTGGCCAATTTAATTTCGGCCGTCCTCGAAAGTTTCCTGAAAAAGTCGGTATTTTTTCGAAACAATTCGATTACCGCGAGATTTGTGGACGCCTGCATTTTCCATATCTCCGGAATGCGTTGAGATGAAAATAATAAATTTTAACGTAAAACTTTTTCCGCGAAGAAGAGATAAATCAAAGAAAGGGGGTCGGCGGAATCGGGATTTCGACGCCCCACTGAAGTTCTCTTATTGAAAACGGTTTATGATCCGAGGATATCCGCCTACTGAGATAACTCGGCGCGTTCCCGGCCGCTTTCCATCTTGTTTTTTCTTTATCGCCCCCCAGTTTTCCATTATTCATTCATTTAACTTGTTTATTTGCATGGATCTTTTGTATCGTGGCCGCTCTCGACGTCCATACTTTGTTTTTAACGGCGGATGTAAAGAAGTTGAGTTAATTACTTGGCAGAGAAACGCGTTTTATCGGCGAGCTTTGCCAGATTTAGGGGCCGATGACGGCGCTTTTACCACGATCCTTTGACGCGCCTTCGCCTCAACTGCAGTCACGCGGACCTCCCGAGACCTGAAAGGCTTCCCCCGTTATCTGATGAGATGCGACGTCGATTCCCCCCATTGTTCCTTTTATTTTAAATAAAGTGCACGCTAGATTAAAATCGACACTGACACGACTCGCTTCTCGTACCAAAGCAATATTCTATTACGGCGCGCATAACCTTTACTAGCTCATTAGTTCCGACGGTATTACTTTACGTGTTTTCTTCCCTCGCCTGGCTCGCCATCAAGCCAACTTCTTAATTCTTAATCAGTTTTTTGCGTTATCAGTTTCTCATTACAGCCGGCCTTAATTAAGGAAATTGCTCCAGCCCCATTAATGGTATACAGAAAGAGGGGAGGGGGTTAAATTTTCACCCCGCTCCGTTCCGACGTTTAAAAAGCAACAAAAGCGCAAAACAATAAAACAAACCGAAGAGGTCGCGATACAAATGGCCGCGTTTATCCTGCGACAATTAATCTTCCCTAAAAATATCGCCGGGAGTTTGACGTTTTGAGCGATGACCCTAATTTTCCGATTGTCGGCCGTCTTTTTCTCTCCATATTCTCTTCCATTTACCAATAAGCGGCACGTGGTGGCTTCGTAAAAAATTACACCAACAACTTTTGGAAATTAATGTCGACATGGTACGGGGAGGAGGAATGTCGTCATAAGCGGCACGTGAAGGATGCGAGCAAACACGTGGAGTATTCCGCCAACGCGGTTAAATTTATTTGTGCAAGTACTGTGGGGAGCGGTGCATTCCATGGACAAACGGATGGAAAGAGAAGCCAAACCATAAACAAAATAGGGATGCTTTATGCAGGAACAGGAAACGTAAATTTTGCCTGGTTTTTCAAACTATTTTACACTCGATTCAGGTCAAACATGGTCATTTAGCAGACCATCTTCGTTTTGGTCGAAAAATAAAATTTCTGTAACTTACGAGAAATGTTCAGAGGGCGCGGCTAGTGGCAAAAATTATCTTTAACTTGTTAATGTTTGAATAATTAATCACCACTTTTGCTCAAACTCTGAGAATCAGGGGCGTACTCGTTATAATTTTACATAATTTTATTACGTGGAGTAATTCACGCAACTATGCCAATGATTGCAGGGCCAAACATGTGGAGGCTTTTTTGCAGTTTCGTAACCTCGTTGGTAACGGTCCTGATTGTTGTTTGAAATCGCGTTTAGAGCCTCGTCGTGATGATCTAATCTAATCAAAGCTTGCATTCGCCACGTTGAAAGCAACAATGGGCAAGGCACGCCATTAATAAATGGCAACAGCCAACAACGACAATACCAAAGTGAAAACGATCCACTGATTTTATCTTGAGAACATATATGGAGCGCAATAAAAACGCAGTTAACGTTCACATGTAGTATTTATTATTGTATATTACTGTAGGTACACGTACATACAACACACAGTATAATACGAAGTGGGGACCCAGCCAATTTAACATCGCCGACTCAATTGTTAGCAACGAATACAATAACTGTAATTAACCCAGTGAATGAATTAATTGCGGTTCCGTACAACGTTGTAAACTGGCAATTTGCTTCATTAGGTGATAATTGCGTTTAATAACAACAATCGGCGGTACTAAAAAAATAACTGGGAAAGAAACGGCAAACGGGGGGCGTTAAATAAATTTTGTTATGTGAATAATGGGGGATTACACGCGGGCTCTATGTGGGTCGAAAGTGTGATTATTCAAATGGTGCGAGAAGAGGATTTGCATAAATTACGATTTTAGGTGCAATTCGTTGTTTACACACACAACATTATGCATAATGTATAAGAAGGATTATTGTCGAGGAAGAATTCGGTTCGGGGTCCGAAACATGTCGTTGCGCTCGGACGTGGTAATTAATACGGAGATCCGGGAGATTCAAGCGACCGTAAGCCATCAAGGGTCAAAGTGAAAGCTGTGCCATTGACGAGGGCTCCGTGATTGCCCGAATCAAACCAGCCCCAATCATTTGCCCAGTCATAACTGTGGAAATAACAAAAATTTCGAACGTCATTAAGGGGCAGGTGATGCGAGTTTTTCTTGCGAGTTTTTATTCTTTTCGAAACGGTCGTGGTGATGCGGTTAACCACCGATGCGGTTTCCTCCCAATATGGGTCACGTAGGTAATTCGGAAATTACGACGACGCAATAAATGGGCCGAGACGAATTTTTTATGCGGCTCCGGCTGCTTCGTTTATCCCTTCATCAATTTTTCCGCTCGCTTGGCAGTCAGCTTGTCGCTTCCTCTGTCCCTTTCTGCGCCGCTCAGTTGACCCTTTATTTTCCTCTCGCCAACCTGAAATCCTGTTCGTGTTGAAAGCGCGTTTTAAATTTTTCCAATGAACAGGAATTGCCACTTACGTCAAAGGATTAAGTTAATGGGCGTTGTCGGCAGTGTTTTCTGAAGCGAGATCGGATCGGTACAAAGTTGCAAATTCTTCTTCGTGTCGTGGAGCATTCGCAACTTGCAGTGATTAAAGCAACTGGGCGGTAGTTGAGTATTGCAAAAACGTAAAAAACTCTTTTTCTTGTCGATCTTACTTATGACGGTGGGATTGTTAAGGTAATGGGCCAATTTGAGAGAGTGGATACTCTTTGGGGATTATTATGCAAATCCGTCTTGTTACGTTTCGTTCCGCCGCGCGTTGGTTCGCTTCAATGTATTATGTTAAATTATGGCGGAACCGGTTGGATTTCTGTAATGTGTTGTAATTGAAGGTGTGTTAAAGGAACTGACAGTTCGGGCCGAATTAAGACTTGTTATCAATGTTTCTTTCAATTTTATGATTGTTTTAATGGCAACGCATGCAATAACATTGTAGGTAAATAGTTTATGATGGTCAAAACATAACCTAACAATAATATTTTTTTCCCTTGCCGGGTTCAATTTATTACAAGAGCACGCAGTGCAATAAAGTTTTACGGTCGTACGCCCCAAAGATAACAACGGTATAAATAGGCCACATCGAATTCAAATAATTTAGTTTCTTGCAAGTTGATTCATATTAACGAAATGAACTTCTTCATTATTGTTTTGTTCGCTCTAACCGGCGCTTACGGTAAGTTTTTACCTTTTATTAAAGATCGAAAGAAAAAACTGCAACCAAAACCAAACTGTTACAATGGTTGTAGGTGGACTTGTAAATCAATCACCTAATCGGGACCTGACTAGGAGCAACTTTTGGGAATTGGGGATGGATTATCCAGAAATACGTAACCAAAATCTTTCACGCACAGCAAGATTTATTTCTGGATTGACCTGTCCTGACTCGGTCAAAAAACTCTTCCCTGCGTGGTGTGAAAAGTTGGAAAAGAAATTTGGAACTCCTTCAGCTCCACAAACCACAACCACTGCGTTTAAAACTACAATATCCGATCCTGGAACAACTACACCTCCTGCTGCCACTACAACACCGACAACACCGTCTCCTGCAACGACCTCTGCAGTTCCCACAACTTCTGATCCTACAACTACAACTATTTAAACTAATTTCACTCAAACTGCTCTACCAGCAGTCAAAGTTGCGTTCTTAACTTGAGAATCGACGTTGCACATAATTTTTTACTTTTTCTACTAGTTGTGGCAAACGGAAGCGTGTTCTTTCTTTCGGTATGAGGTTATAAATTTAGTGTTTTGGCTTAAAATAAAAAATTTCTGAAAAAATCAGTAACGCTGGTATAATTATTGCTTATTTAGTTTTTCTAAAGAGTTTTCTTACATAATTTTGAGCGTATTGTGCAAATTGTAGGAACTTGAAAAATGGTGGAGGTGCCAGGTAATAACCATTATTTATAAATTTATAAAAATTTAACTAATCAAGTAACTGAAATGATAATTTTTTTTCCTAAAAAGTCTATGATTAACGTTTTCTATAGACAACCAAAACTACATATTTTATTAGGACGCTTGCGGCTCGTACGTTATGATTTTTTAATGTAGCTCCCTCCTCGCGCGCACAAACTTTGAAAAGGCTCATCAAAAAGTAAAAATAATTACTATGTACTTAGGTGGAATATCATCAACAAAGGAGTGAATATAAAATTCGAGTTTGAAGTGGGCTGTTTAGGTCGGTACCTACCGACTGCAGTTTGAATTCTTTAATTCAACTGCACCTGGCGTCTTTCTATTGACGCAATTAACCGTGCAAACTCTTCTTTCGCTATAAGACTTCTCGTCTAATTTTCCGCGGCTGTGCCTCTGCGAGTTAGGCCATTAGGATCCGTGAGGGATTTGCTGGAGATGAAGTTCAATGACGTACGAAAATTTATAATGCCAAAATAGCCTCGTTTTTTTGCCAATTCTCCCTACATAAACCCGATCCTCGTCCGCAACGACTTCGGTCGGGAAAAAATTCCGGAGCCGTATCAATAACTTAATACGCGAATCCCCTTTACCCGGCGTCCTTTCATATTAGAAGAGAATTCCTCGACGGCTCTCTCGCTCGCTGTCTCTTTGGTTTCCAGTCGCGTTCGGAACGTAATCAACTCGGAATAACAGATATTAAAAGATCGTATATTTCCATTAAAATTAATAGCGCGGAATGGTAGTTGGTTGGCAATGCAGCACGGCACCCAATCAATGACGCGGATCCATAATTAACGACTAATCTCGTTACTGGAATCGATAGAGTGACGCTCGGTATCGAACTAGGCCATAGACGTCGTAAATCAGCGCTTATAAGGATTACACATCGGGACATAACTGAGACCGAGATTGCATCCTCGGCCAGTTCCAGGCCATTAACGGCGCAAAGCATGCGAATGCCAAATGGAACTGCGATATCCAGGAATCGATTCGTCAAATTTCATCTTTCGCGAAGTCTCGGCCTTTTTAAGCGAGCTAGAACCACAAATGCAACAATGGAAAACTTGAAACAGATTCTTCAGATGAACGACTCGGATCGCTTCAAATCACCGTTCGTGAACGATGACCACGACAGCGGAAATTAGTGGGGCTTAGACCAGAAACATCAGGAGCTTTTTTGGAGAATTTTGACCCTTCATAGGTCTCTATTGATTAGGAAAGTCATAATCTACTACAATTAAGGAGAAAGTATTTATTTCAATATTTCCTGATGTCTTTCAACTTCTAACCGATTACTCTCATAAGTACGCATTTCATTACCATTTACTACCTGTAACTTGTATCTACTGGGGAATTATTGCATTACCCGCACGCAGAAGCAAAAGTCTCCTAATTATCGCTGATCTGCGCGAATGCGGACGATGACGGTTAGAAGCAACCCCGTCATTAACTGTTAGCGAGCGAGACCACTCGGTGATTACGTGTTTCTGGCGAGAAACGGTTGAATTTGTCAAATTTTCGCAAATTGCGCGTGAAGCCAAATGAGGGCGGTTTAGGGAAAGCTCCTGGGGGACCCGCGAGAGAAACCAGGTGCTTAGTTGGAGAGGCTCGCGTCGCAGCTGAAGCAACAAGCCAAGTACTTACCTAAGTTCGCGATTAACATTGCAATTAGGGAAAAGCAAACATGGCGGTCCTTTCGCTTAAGTTAACAACGCCCCGACCTTATTCGATTAATTCGGGCCTAATCGCGTCTCCGCATATGACTTTACTGAATTTCTTGCGAAATAATCCCAAACACCCACAAAGTTGCCGAGGGATTAACCGAACAGAAGGGGCGCGACCGCAACAACTGCACCATCATCCACTTTAATTTAAAATTTGGCCAGGAGAGATGGAAGTTGGGCTCTGCGAGAAGGGTTGTTGTCGATTTGGTCCGTTGGTGTGCTAGAGAGGTGTTGATGGACGATTTCCGCTTATTAACTTTTCCGATAATTTCACGTTGTTTGTTGGAATAGTCGGTTTAACGATGCAGTTGGACGTCGTGCATGGCGCAAGAAAATAGGTGTTGTATATAGCTCGGTTTAAATGCCACAATGACGGGAAGTCGTTAATATGCAATAAAGAAGGTTGATCCTGAAACGGTGCTCTACCCTCATTGTGTCGATTTTTTTTCCGGAATCCATTACCATAACAATAACCGTCACTTGTGGCAGTCCCTACAATTTGTTCGTGCCCATCTAAATCCACCCTTAGGGCGCCGCTTTAATGAGGAATGGGGCATAATACTTCTATACAAATATTAAAACACAACAATTTTCAATAAAATATCTCTTGGCAAGCAAAGATGGGAACAAATTTCTTCAAGATGTTAATTTTAAGTCTCAATTAATAAAAGTGAAGGGGTTTTTATTATTGCCCAAAATAATTGTTTTTTTTAATAACCAATTCTAATTCAGTCTATTGTTTCAAAAGTGGAAAGGATGGTCGCAGCAATTTACGTAAGTAGTGAGTCAAAACAAATAATATCATCAGCATAACTGTTTCAACTTTGCATGCAACGCCGTGGGATCGAAGTTTTTTACCATTCTCCTCAAAATTTATTAATAAATTTTATAATAAAATGACGTAACATAAGAAGAGCCATCAAACATAATATTGAAGTAATAATTAATTCCCGTTGGAAGAAAAAAGTTACATTTTCGGATTTGTTGTGTTACTTTTCTTCAATACAATATAGTAATTGATTGTTGATTGATTTGAAATGACGAGATCTCTTCCAGATAAGCGAGTGATAAATTACCACATCCCTATCGCATCTTCACAGTCCGCATCTGTACGCAATCAACTTGCAGTTTGTATCGAAGCTAAGTAGTAAAACAAACATGTGTCGGTAAATTCAGGAAGTTTTGTGCATAACATCATCACCGCAGTGGCAGGCAGCAGGAAGTATAGAGGCGTTCCGCGTCTTACCCTCGACCGACGTTTCGTCGATAAGGCTGTATGGATTCTGCAGGGCAAAAATGTCGCATAAATCTTGGCCGGGACGAAACGGCGAGAAACTACGCCAAAAGAAAAGTTTTTCAACATTGAAAGAACCTTAGGCATAATACCTACACGGCATTTGTTAAGAAGATTGCCTGTTGGCTGCAAAGAGAAGTTGGCTAATTTGCATCTGAAAACGGAGCAATTCGGAGGTTTCTTGAATGCAACATTGTAGGTAGTTTGTGAAAAAGTTCGCCATTAAAGCGGCGAGACCATGTTTACGCCGCTGAATGCGAGGCTGCAACTTTTAAGACTTCACTCGATCAAGGTTGGGGGAAAACCGAGACCAAACCGGGTAATTGATGCAGATAAAAAGTTTCGTTAACAGCCACGTTGCTTTTTCAATGAAATTTCCACCATTATTAAAAAATTATTATTCATAAAACGACAGTTTTCCATCACCTTCACAAACCGCTTGATTTTCCAAATTTCCACCCCGTTTCCAGTCAAATTTCCCATTAAATTTTCGGGTCGCATTATGTTGCGCGACGTAGGAGCTCAATCTGCCGGCCTATTTATAAAAGCAATGAGATGATTTGTAAACCGTGTTAACAACGCGGGTCCTTTAATTTAAAATTAACCCAACTCTCCCGGTTTTATTGCCGCCGGTTCTTGCGCCGAAGGGGAGCGATAATTACGGCCTTAAAATGCATCGCTCGGCTGTAATTTTAAAACAATTCTAAACAACCGATTCTGGCCAAGTGCCTCTGAAATTATACCCAGCAACTTTCAGCTACTTGATTCCCTAATTACTTTCAAACGTTACTCATAATAACCCGAATTACCCCCGCCGACTGCTTTCGACGTAATTGCACCACCTTAGGGGGTCTACTGCGATGATGACTGCTGCATAGAGTGAAATTCACGCAAATTGACTCGACTTTTCCAAATTCGGCCCATAATTAATACCTGGTTTTGGTGTCTATCTAATTAAGTTTTACTAACAAGAATTGATTGTGTTTTGATTTTTTTTTGGTTGCGCTTGTTTGAATAATTGGAAATAGCGAGACTATTAATTAGTGACCTGGTCCATTTGCATGTGGGACTCTGGCGTGTTGGCGAGCTTTCGACTGCGCCTATACATCATCTGCATGTAACACGCACAGCACGACGTGATTGAAAAGTGATTTATCATGGAAATGTTTATTAAAATCGATTCGATCGGGGCAGGGGGACGGAAGGGGACCTCTTTTCGAATTCGGATGTATGGAAGCGGCCGGCGTTGGTTCTTTCACAAAAAAAATCCATTTGATACGTGCCGTAATTGAATTTGTCATGCGTCTCGATAGAGCCGATACGGTCCTGCGATGACGGACGGTGAATGGCTGTTTTGTTGTTATTCATTGGGTTCGAACCGGCGGTTGTTGGTACGGTATGGTATTTCACACTATATCGTGAATGTCCGTACATAATAGGTGATCCCATTTTAGAAATTTTTCAAAACTATTGTGGCTGCTGGATCTTTGATGACGTGGCCACTCTCCGCCCTTCTAATTCTGCAAAATTTCAGCTTCTGGTGTTACTCCGACTCGGGCGATACGTGAGTGTCGCTTCCCGGACACTTTACTGCTGCACTTTGCAACTGACGCGATCCCACGCGATTGATAGTTGTCATCAAGTTCCATAACCGCTCTCGAGTCGGCACAATTAGCCGCTGTTTCCGTGAAAAATGACGCGTCCCCGCTAAAACCTCCGGAAATCCAGCAAAGAAGTGCTAACTGGCCGTGGGGGCGTTAATCAACCTTTTTCTTCCTCATTCCTTGATCCGTTACAAGTGATGCACGTTGTTAGGTTGTCAAGTCGTAGATACTTAGATGAAATCTATGGGAGAGCTTAATTATATTATGAAAACCCGGTCTGGTGGGCGTTGGCAATTATTTAACCGCCGGTTAATGCCAGGTTTGCCGATGTGAATGTTCGAAAATCAATTTAGCAACCTATTCATCAATTCCCGCGGTTTCATCCGCCGATAGCTAACGGCGATTTTAATCGTTGGCCGTGGTTAATGCACGTGCTGCGTGCTAGCGGTATTAAGTGACATGTGTCTTAAGCTGGAGAGGGATGAAGTGTACTCAGACCCTCATCACTTCAAGTACAACTGGGCCCATTATGCACCATCTCGCACAAATGTCGTTTCGAAGTTTTTAATAGTCTTTGGGTGGGGCAACGTTCGCTTTTAATAAACACGGGTCGGGAATATTTTTTTAATTACAGGATGAAAACCATTCCCCCGAACGCTCCTCGCTTCCCAGACAGCTTTATTGCCTAAATAACTAAAGTTTAAATTTGCATTCTAATAATAACCGGCCAAGCCATCAGGTATGCGTCTCGCCCCATTGATGCAACTTGAAAGACTTTTAACCGCTAATTTCTGACAGGGTCGGACTGGACCACCATCAATTCTGCGAAATTTACGTTATAACCCGGTTTTGATGACGTCTCGAGAGCCCCTGTAACTAGTTGCCTTCATAAGAGTTTTTGTGTAAGTAGCCAGTCGACTGAAAATCCGCTGACTGGAACCGATAAACTAGGGTTATGTAAAGCTTCTCGTTAGTTTTAATTACAATTTGTGCAGAGATTTCTGTAATGGATATGTATTTTTAGGAAACTCGCTGCCTCCCTGCTGCTCCCCGTGTCCGTTTGTGCTCTAATCCGCTCAACTGGGGCGACCTGGAGCCCCTCTACAAATTTATTTCGACTTACACGAAGCCGAACAATGGAGGGATTAGCACGTTTTAAAACTGAATGACGTGTGTGTTTGATTTCACTTTATTCATCCCATATTGCTTACGAAAGCCAGGGCTCGATTTTCGGTAGTCACCCAAGCAGGAAGCTCAAAGACAATTATTTTAATTAGATTTACGAGTAGTTGAGGGGTTTCGAATTAGTCCTTGGTAGCGTTATGAAGAAGCTGATGTGATAATGTTGTCTCAGCCGGTACCGACCTAGATTTTGGTTGATTTGCTGTAAAATTTGGTGTTTGGGGCTTTTTGGCTCGAGGGCAATGAGAATCGCTTCTTGTCGTCCCAGCAGCAGGGCAATTACGTTAAAACTCGGATAAGTAAAGTGTTGATAGTGTTCAGCAGCAGATGGACCGGTTGGTTCCGCTTGATATCTGCTGTCAGCGACACGCCGCCGCCCTCGCCACCGCCGCCGCCACCACTGATATGATTACACTCCGTTCCGTTCTGTTCGTGACATTTAGACTATCGTCGTCAATAATAACGCCGGGCTAATGAAGCCCCGTTTTGTAACGAGAAAACTGCATTGTTGATAAGGACTCCGCCCCACAACCACTCCAATCAACCCCCGCGCGGACGTAAGCAAAATTCTTTCTTTGTTGCGCCGCCCTAATTCGCTTTAGTTCAAGGTGCAATTACTGTCCGATGACCTAAAACACAATCTCGATTCGCCCTCGGGGAACCTCTTCTGGATAGCTCGAAAAATATTTCTATCGAACCGCTTTTTCGGACGACTTGCGCTCAGCGGGATACGCGCGAGGGACGTCCTGCACAATGCGGGATTAATAATGGGGCCGTGAAAATTTACGGGCGCCAAAACCGGCTCTGTATCAGTGGGCGATTTTTTTCATCAATCTGGATGAATTACGGACCGGAATTGGATTTTGATCCGGCGGCCATGCATCGCGCGGCCGGAGGGAGAGGAATAATGGAATATTTTTGCATCTGGTTGTAATTTAATTGGAGTCGGTGGCGCAGATCGACTTGTGCCTTTTAATCCTTCCGATTAACTTCATAAATAAATCATGTGTTATCCAAGCGACATTCTATTCAGAAGTTATGCGCCACCATACGCCGCCGAGAATTCACGGAAACGTAACACCAGACGACGGCGGTGGCATAAGAGGTTCGAGCATTATCTCCGCTTCGAGTTAGTGGCCGGATCACGTGTTGCAGGAACTATCGAGAAACTCGCCATTTTCCGTCTCTACTGCCTCACACCCTCACATCTACCACCCCTAAATCCCCGCGTTCCCTTCTACCCTCATTGCCCCAATAATCTTCTAGTACTACGTCAAATTTACATCAACGTTCAGCCTATAAAACTTGCACTCGAGAAATATAGGTATTCAAAAGTAAAAGATTTAATCTCACTTTGCCAGCTGCAAGTAGGAAGAAGGTGTAGGAAAGAACAAAATTTCTAACACAAGCTTGGCTCCTTCACCATTTGCACTTATCTAAGAAATTTGTAGTTTCTTCTAAATCTAAGAAAATTTTCAAAGCGCTGCTGGCTGTTGATGAGTCGCTTGAACAATCGGCTAGATCCATGCACACACGTTAAGTGCAAGTCATTGGAAATTGGGGGCTCAGTCTTGAGTCTTGAAGGAGCGCTCCTGCAGACATCGCGATCTGTCTTGGGGGGGAGTCACTCAAGCGTTAATGGAACGAATTCATGCGATCGCACCGTTTTCAATAGACCCAATATGCCGTCCCCCCCCTCACCCCCATCTCCGTACGTGACTGAAAAAAGTCCCGAAGCCGAAGACGTCAGTCCCAGCTGTTATTATCGTTATATCCGACATTAAATAATTTAGTCAAATTGACGGACCGATGACAGGGAAGCGATGGGGGACCTGGGGGGCGTATGCAGATAAAAACCGGCAGTATGGTCCGCGTGATTAAAGCGGGAATAACAGCCTCGTTTCCGTAATAACATTTTAATGGACGTCGGGGAAATGCGTGTTGCCGAGTTCTGATGGCACAATGGAAGGGTAGGGTTTGAGTGGATATTGTTGTTGTTATACGACGTCTTTATGAAACGGTACAGTTTACGACGGCGGTGATAAAGCTATTTACAATTCTCGCCTCGGCATATTTTCAATTGTGAGTTATTGTTATCTCGTCAAGTCGCTGCTTTTGCCCTGTTTGACTCGTAAAACAATACGGACGTATGCTAATGGCGTTATGTACGAGCGAAATTGAATTTCAATCGGCTCCAGATTAAAATAACATGAGCTCCGGGAAAGTTGCGTAAGAGCGGGCGCAAAGTGGGGAAGGCCGACGTCCTCAAGAACGGGAACAAATATAATGTACACCAAATTAAACCATACATCCCTTGCACTGTCCACCAGAAAATTTTATGAGCATCAAAAAATCTAAATGAAACCCAAATTATTATACATCAGAAAATGTGAACAGCACCACTAAAATAACTATGCTGCGTATTGTTTTACCATTGCTTACATTTTAAATTCTATATGTCTATCAATTTTACTAAATGTTCACCAAATTTAGAACGCTCAAGTTACGCGTCCGTGCTGTACATAATAAATATTCGCGCTATCCATTTATATTTAGTGTTTCTCAAAAAAACTATTTGTGCGTCAAATAATTATTCTATAACTCCAAAAATGAAATATGCTCGCGCATCTCTCCTTGCCGCTTGCGCTTCCAGACAAGAGGCGCGTGAAAAAAGTTTTGTACAAGGTCAGTTCAGGGCCCTGTAATTTTTTTTTAAAGCACGATTAGAAATTACCACTAAAATAAGTTTTACGTTTTACATAATGCAAGCGAATTACAGCAAAGCATTTATATATTACGTAAACCAATATCTTTTTTTTGTGCAAACCACTTCTATTTTTACTCTTGTTTCCTTGCCCTAGCATATCTACATCTATAATTTTGCATAAAATTATTTACCATTTGCACAACATTTTATTGCTTGTGTATTTTTGATCAATAAATAGTATTTTTAACTGCTAAATAATATAAGACACTGTTGAAAATTAAATATCTGGGTATTATGTTAGAATTAAATGCGGAATAAAATTTGGTGAACATTTAGTATTTATGGTCAACAAAAGTTATTTTGGCGAACAAAATATATAAGACGCCAGCATTATGTCAATATTTTGTTGTGGCTTTAAGATTATGTATTTTCTTAATTTTGGTGAGCATTTAGTATTTTTGGGAAATAAAAGTATTTTTTGTATGAAAATATTGGGTAAATTTGGTAGACTCTGTTAAATACGACCCCTCAAGAACTCGCCAAAAGTCTCCGCCATAACTAGAGCATTTATTATTTTAACTCCCGCTAATCCCGCTGCAGCAGCACTGGATATAGTTCCGCATGTGCAAAATGTAATAGTTAACTTAATTTAGTTGATAATTGTTCAGCGAGGCCGGGAAAGAGAACGCAAAACAAAGAGTATTTAATGCTGGAAACCGGGTTAGGTGGGTGCGCGCAGAATTTTCTGGCTCATTCTTCAACTTCCCGGGGGGCAGAGTCGTAAACAACACACCTGCAGCTCGTTTAACAAAGATTCATTACGTTCTCCGACAACACAATTAGCTAAGCTCGTTGTTATGGCAAAGAACGGCGATAATTGAAGCAAAATCGGCATTCAACCCGCTCCCACACCCTCGGAAGCGGCCGAGTTTTATCGCTCCAAATATCATAAAGCGCTCCATTAACAACCAAAGAAACTTCCCGAGACCCGGATCGATCCAACCTCACCAACTCCATTGACTAACCCCCCAAATCGTTATTTATGAAGAGCATTGTCAATTCCGTCTCTCTATCGCTTTCGCATCGTTTCTCGCCCCCCCCCCCCCCCCCTATATCGATCCACCTAAAACCGCCATCATTACCATTATGTAGCGGTCTTTAAATTAGCATGCGGAGAATCGCCCGACCATAAACCGATCGTTCCATTGACAAGACGTTTCGCCATTGAGAAACATCGACGCAAATTTCCTGCACCGAGACTCTCCCCGTTTCCAGGACGTGTACAATGTGCGGCATATAAAATAGTCCGGCGAATAACCAGAACTTGCATAACTCAAAGGACACGGTTGGTCGATGGGTTTTTAAAAACAATGGATACGAAGAACACGGATTCTTCGGCTATAACCACAACCCCGCCGGTTGGTGCCTATTTCATTAATCAGGAACGCCACTGGCGGCGGCTGATTTTATCGGGGTCTAGTCGGCCGCGTCACGGCCCCCCGGCGACGCTACCATCATTCGCAATACCCACAGGACCTCGCAACAATCCTGCAGTAATGAAAGGTACACCGAGGGGTAAGTGGAACGTGTGTTGGTCTTTGAACTTGATAGAAGTTTAGTTGACGAACTCTTAATCAGGATTTTAGCTTTTACAAAATCTGACTGGCATCGCTATGTCTAAGTTTCACATTTACATTGGACAAGTTTCAATATTGTTTGAATCGAGGAGACGGTGAGGGTTCGTTAGAATGCAAGAAAATGGGAAGAAACCCCTGAATCTATAGTTTACTTTGCAATTCTCTAGGAGTTATACCGGAGCCGGTTGGTTGCTGTCTGCCCTGGTCCTGCCCTGCGTGGAACGGTTGCATTTCCTCGGCGCACTAATAGGCAACGTAAATTTGCATCCGCAATCTGATAGACAGTAGCAGTAACTGATACTGCCGATCGGCCATAAATTCCATCTAGTTGCCGTGTACGCCATTAATCAAGGTGGCATTCCCGGCATGGATGATGCGACCGCGATTTCGCCATTTATGAACACGTAACCGTGCAGAATCCGAAAAGGGCTCGTGCAAGCCGCCTCTGATATGTTTATTATTGAGCGGCAGCTGCGTATCCTAAAACAACAATGGTTTCGCCTACATGATGCGGGGAAGGAACTTGTTCTATAAGTCGCCCGATAAATACCGGTCCGGCCCTGTTCTGCGGCTCTGACTACAAAACCAACTATAAATATTGAGCACACCACGGCTTGGGTGCAATCCATTAAGACAAAGGTCGTGGGATGGGGCCGCGAGCGAGGGGCGGATGGGATTAGAAACAAGAACCGAGATTGCGATCGCGTAATGTTGCTTGAAAGGCAAGAAAAACGATAACACTTTTTTTTATTAAAACTCGGTAATGTTTGTGATAAAATCGTGGAGTTCCGATAATCTGGTGTAAACTCCGGGATATTCAGGACGGGCACAACCGTAACCCCAGGAAACGATCCCGACAAGAACGCCATCACCCACCAGAGGTCCACCGGAATCACCCTGAAATCCTCAGAATCATCACAACATTGTCGACAACTTCACCAATTATTTACCTGGCACGAATCCTTGCCACCTGCCCCGAGTTCTCCGGCGCAAAGCATTCTTTTGGTAATACCGCCTCCGTAGGCTTTTCCGCAATTGCTGCTGGCAACGTAGGGAACTGCAACGACTTGAAGTTGAGTTGTGAGAGCGCCGCCTTCATGTGAAGCCCCCCAACCTGTGACTAGAAATTCGGAACCGAAAACTAGGGGAGCATGAGCAGCCACCAAACTGATGGGTTGGACAGAAAGACCTAGTTTGAGAGGTTCGGACAGTTGCAGAACGGAAACGTCATAGTCCATTGTGACAGTGTCGAATTGAGGATTTTGGAAAACTTTCTTGACCCCCACAAATTGACCCCCGCGGTCCGTAAAACTGGAGCCGGCCCTTACGCTCAGGAAACGAGCCGATTGTCTGCAAATGGTGCGAATAACAACGGTTTTTGATAATTTGGCTTTGACTTACCCGAATGTGCAGTGGGCTGCGGTTATAACGAAAGTTTTGCTGATTATCGAACCGCCGCAAATGTGGCTTTTGAATGACTGTAGTGAAATTTGGTAGGGATACTCTTCGATGACGGTGGGGAGGCCTCCAACTATTCTACCATCAAGCTTTGGCCCAGTTCCTGCAAAAAAGAATAATTTGTATGATTGCTAAATCGTTAAAAATAAAAAGTAATTATGTATTTTCAAAAACTATGTACCTGTATTGGTTTTCATTAAGAATTAATAACAGTCATTGGTTTTTTCTAAACCAAAAAGTTTATACAAATTTTTTTAGAAAACGATATCTACACCAAAAAATAAGACTTATTATTTTTGGTTAAGTAATCTTTAAATTTTAATCAGGGGCTTAAGGGATATAACTACATATTTAAATAATAGATACCTTCAACAGTTAAGAAGAGAATAAAGATGACGGTGATTGTGCACAGCAACATTGTGGATAATGCGTGAATTATCTGGATTCTTGCTCGGTTTTATATCGTTTCGATGTTGGAATTTCGAAATTTTGCTAACCGGATCACCCTAATCAATAATTATTACGAGCAAGCAATCAGGTGAGTGTTTGCCAGTTGAAAACAATCAAACAATGTGATTTCGCTTCAAACAACAGACCAAATAATATTGTTTACAGTAGGTAAATGTTTGTTTCATAGATTTGCCAAAGAAAAATTAGTGTATCATATTCTCAACTAGAACACGGTAAATTTCATTCTACGAATTGACGTAATAAATTTTTTAGTTCTCATTTTTCAATGCCTCTCCTCTAATGTCTGTTTTTATCTTATTACGTGAATCTCCCACGAACGGGAGTGCCTTTTGCAAGATGGCAAAAATATTTTTATAATTGACTTGCACGCGGAAGCTAAGGCCAGATTTGTGTTAAGCGGTTCGAAATCTACCAGATGAAGTAATAAAATCGATGTAAAAAATTTCAATATTTTCGACTTTTCTCTACCCCAATCGAGGGAAATTCAAAAAATTTCTAAAATTGACATCGTTGCACCCAAAGACTAGAAATGGGCGTTTCCTTATGTAATCGGCCTTCCTAAACTCAAATCCGTAATCAATTCGACGCTAGAATAGATAAATTTTTTATAAAATTAGAAAAAGCACAAATTAAGCTTTTTTCAACATTCAAACTTTTGTAACTTTTGAACGGAGCGACTTATAATAAATCCAGATACATCAAATTTCTCCGTTTTACAAATGCTATCGAATGCTATATGAACGAAAATTGTAAGTCTAAAAATAAAGAAGTTGAAATTTGCAATTTAGGTCGATTTTGACAAAAATTTTGAATTGAAACCTTCGAATGGGCATATCTTAAAAAGTACGACTCGTACAGGAAAACTACGGCTAGATTTGTGTTAAGCGGTTCAAAATCTGCCAGAATAAGTCATAAAATCGATGTAAAAAAATTCAATATTTTCGACTTTTTTTTCCTACCCCAATCGATAGAAATTTGAAAAATTCCTAAAATCGACATCGTTGCACCTAAAAGCTAGAAATGGGCGTTTTCTTATGTAATCGGCCTTCTTGAACTCAAATCCGTAATTAATTCGACGCTAGAATAAATAGTTCTCTTATAAAATTACAAGAACCACTAAGTTTTGATTTCTTTCAATATTCAAACTCTTGTAACTTTTGACCGGACAAACTTATATTAAATCTATATACATTAAATCTCTCCGTTTCACAAATACTATCGAATGCTATATAAACGAAAATTGTAAGTCTAAAAATAAAAAAATTAAAATTTGCAATTTAGGTCGATTTTGCCGAAAATTTTGAATTAGAACCTTCGAATAGTCATATCTTAAAAAGTACGACTCGTACAGGAAAACTACGGCTAGATTCGTGTTAAGCGGTTCAAAATTTACCAGATTAAGTCATAAAATCGATATAAAAAAGTTCAATATTTTTGACTTTTATTTTCTAGCCCAATCAATACACATTCGAAAAATTTCTAAAATTGACACGTTTATTAAAAGACTGGAAACTGATGTTTTCTTATATAATCGACCTTCCTTAGCTCAAGTTCGTAATCAATTCGACGCTAAAATAGATAGATTTTTTATAAAATTAGAAAAAGCAGAAATTAAGCTTTATTCAACATTCAAATTTTTGTAACTTTTGAACGAAAGGACTTATATTAAATCCAGATACATCAAATTTCTCCGTTTCACAAATGCTATCGAACGCTATATGAACGAAAATTGTAAGTCTAATAATAAAAAAGTTGAAGTTTGCAATTTAGGTCGATTTTGACAAAAATTTTGAATTGAAACATTCGAATGGTCATATCTTAAGAAGTACGACTTGAACAGAAAAACTACGGCCAGATTCGTGTTAAGCGGTTCAAAATCTACCAGATTAAGTCATAAAATCGATGTAAAAAATTTCAATATTTTCGACTTTTTTTTTCTACCCCAATCGATAGAAATTTGAAAAATTCCTAAAATCGTCATCGTTGCACCTAAAGGCTAGAAATGGGCGTTTTCTAATGTAATCGGCCTTCCTGAACTCAAATTTGTAATTAATTCGACGCCAGAATAAATAGATTTCTTATAAAATTAGAAAAACCACTAAGTTTCGATTTCTTCCAATATTCAAACTCTTGTAACTTTTGACCGGACCGACTTATATTAAATCCAGATACATCAAGTTTCTCCGTCTCACAAATGCTATCGAATGCTATATTAACGAAAATTGTAAGTCTAAAAACAAAGAAGTTGAAATTTGCAATTTAGGTCGATTTTGACGAAAATTTTGAATTAAAACCTTCGAATGGTCATATCTTAAAAAGTACGACTTGTACAGGGAAACTACGGCTAGATTCGTGTTAAGCGGTTCAAAATCTACCAGATTAAGTGATAAAATCAATGTAAAAAGATTCAATATGTTCGACTTTTTTTTTCTACCCCATTCGATAGAAATTGGAAAAATTCCTAAAATCGACATCGTTGCTCCCAAAGACTAGAAATGGGCGTTTTCTTATGTAATCGGCCTTCCTGAACTCAATTCCGTAATCAATTCGACGCTAAAAAAATAAAAAAGTGGTGGTCATCCTTATTATCCTTCTCATGAGTGGAGGACGTTATACGGAAACGCCGTGACGACTTCTTTAATAGGTACTCTGGGTGTCATTAATCTATACTTCTTTGTGGCCTATTGCTGTACTTTACAACAACACACTTTGATGTTTTCAACTTTTAGCTCTTCGGAACGAGAGTATGAATAATTCAGATTGAATAGAATTTTGTTGCGGTTTTAGCTTAAAAATGCTAACCCATAAAAATATGTAGGTGCACAGAAAATCGTGTAATAAAGTTCACAATTTTTCTGGCGAATCGACTACAATGGAAATCTTTTGATGTACGGTTTGCGTAACGTGGAAGCGGTTGACAAAAAAAGAATCAACAACGTTAGCGTGCAACTCGGCACAATTGTGCAAGTCTCCCGTGTATAAACAAAGAATCAACAAACGTCGTGTTTATGGGAATTTTCGAAAAACGCACCAGCTCCTGGATATTGAACAGAGAGACTAATGGGATTTGCGTTTTCGCTAAAATACAAAATCCCCATTGTGTTTCTCCCCAGAGTCTTTGTGATGTTTCATAATTCACGGCCGTTACTTACTATACCTTTCTTCCGCGTCGTTGTCTCTTTACGCGTTATTGTCTGAATATCGCACTTAATTTATTCCCTTTATCTGTTCGGTCGCTGCCAGTTTCTTTGTGTTTTTACGTTAGTTTCTCAAACGCGGTCGCCACCGTTTTAATATTTCTTGCATTTTTAACACGACACTTAAAACTTTAAACACTTTTTTTCAAATCTATCAACTAATTTTCAAATCCAGATGTTAAGCAGCACGCAATAATTATTATTTCTATTTGCCTAATAGCGAATAACTTTAGGTAATTAGCATTAATTTTTTCGCCGTTTCTTGCTTAAGTGCCATAAAATATGGAGCAACTTTTTCACAAAAATCTTCTTTGCAATCAAGCCCGATTGACGCGCCTGCTGTGGGATCACCCGAGTTGGCGAACCTTCAGTTACGAAGACACCTTTTTTCCGGGCATCGGTGCGTGGGCGTAGTCGCAATTAATTTATTTCTAACTTATTAAAATAGCTCCTCGAGGGAATTATGCGGCGGAAATAAATTTGCCGCAACGTAACCCTATGATGTGGGTAGGAATACATTACGCGATTTTTTTTTATTGCCCAGAACTCCAGTACGTTACCCGCATTGTAAAGAAACGTGTACGTGCCGCCATTACGGCAGTAAATAAAATAATTATTTTCGCCGGGGCCTGCGGTCTATGGACGTGCACAATGCAATTACCGGAACGGGAAAATTGCTTCCTAGATATAGCGCGATAAAGCGACCGACGCGCAACTTTGAAAAAATATTGTTAAAAAGATGATAACGGCCAAATTAGCCGAAAGCAAAAGTTGTGTTTCGGAGTTGAGTTGCCAGGCCAAGGCGATGGCGTCTAAAAATTTCTAAAAAAGTTATCTAACTTTAACTTGGCAATATCGAGTGTTTAGAGAGAAGAAGAGCTTTCACTTTCATTTTTCATTCATAGACCCTTCCATCAACAATAAATGTCTTTAATTTTTAAAGAATTCTGGGTGATTAAGCGGCATCAAAAAAGGGTGTTGGGTGCCTTGGGCGTTAACCGAGATTTCTGCTAAGTGCTGGAGCGGGAATCAGCGCCAATAATTAATTGATAATTAGCCCAAGCCCCCCGCAGAAGCTCCAGGTGTCTGAGTCTTGCAATTAGCCGGTCAATTTTTCAGTTCATGTCTCATTTGCCTACGGGACAGGTTTCCGTATTAATTGAAACCAGCACCGCTCCTACACCATTTATCTTGTTATGAGTTATTATCCAACAATTTTTTATGAGTTACTTTTAATAAATGCGGGCGATTAATTGAATAATAGTTAACGACGACGACAAGTTTCCGTTAGGTGCTCTGTCGATTTCTCTCCCGCAATCGCAATTTGCCATTTTAGGGCCTCCCGGAAATTGAGTAGCGGCGCTTTTATAGAAGCCCCTATAAAAAGGGGCGCCACTTTCCCAAGTCCCACAGCTAGTTGTTTAATCGATTTCCAATGGGCGCGCTTCAATTATGGATGTGGCGCGCGTTTGAAAGTAATTAAAGATGTCGCAACGTGCTTTCAAATTTTCCCACAAGCCTTTCATTAGCCGTAAAACTATATTTAAAAGTCAGAGCGAGGCCATTACGTTTATTATTTCATAGTTTAAACAGTTGGAAAATTCATTAGTCGTCGTCAAGCATCTAGCACAGGTATTCCACGCACCGTATTGAGCCGGGAAAGTAGCCCCTAAAGGAACATTATCCGGCTTAATTACGGAATGCGTAATGGAGTATACGAGTGTCGTCGTTAAAAAGCAAATTTTTACACACATGGGAAACACGGAACCGATTATTTGCGCCAACTATACGTTGCGCGTTTCCTGGGAAGTCGTAATGAAATTTGACGAGGCTATTTGTCGGGACGCTCGCGAAATCTCGTTAATAATTTAATGAAAATTGTTAAAGTTTTGCCCGTTCAAACTAGTTAAGTTTCATGCGAAATGAATACCTTCCTGTTACATGGGCGCATTTTTACTGCTTCCGCCAGCAGTAAAGTTTGTTTCGTTGAAAGCGGAATTCGCTGTTTAGTCGGGGAGAAAATTTTTAATCTTTTTACGGCCACTCGGCGAACTTTTCAACGGTCGGTAATTGCGATTGGTTCTGAGAGGTTTGCAGGAATCGCGTTATTGATAGCGCCAGATCAAAGACGTGCACGTCAAAGGACATGAAGGGGAAGAAGTTTTTAATTCGGCAACGTTACGACGCTATCTTTTTTTAGATTTGCTAAACAAAAAATTTTGTACTCGACTCTTGCCACAAGTAGATGGAGATCAAAAAGCGAAACACAATGGTCTGAATATTAATACCCATTTTTTAACTCTTGCGGAATGAGGAGTTTGGAATTGCATAGATGTCTATCTTGACAGAAGTTGTGATGGACAATTCTCCCGATTCGGTCGTAATTCGGAACTTTGGTTGCAATTCTTGGTCTTGCTAGCATCAATAATTCCACATTTAGTGTCGTCGGCCCAACGTCATAAAACGGTCATAATTCCGCGAATTACGAAACGCGATATAAAAGCGTTAGACGTGATGGCAGTATCACGAGAAAAATGAGCGCCAGAAACTGAATACCTACTCTATCCGTAACAGAATATTTGCTCATCGACCGTAAAGCTCTGTAATTTCAGAAAACTCGGGAATAGAAGGAAACGAAACCGCTTCGATTTCGGGGTAACTCGATCAAAATTAAGCCGACTTCAAGATTATGAATTCCGAGCTTGCCGTTGTTGTTCGAGACGAGAACGGTGCAGGAAAAAAATACTTAATTGAGCGACGAAGGGCCACCCACTCGGGCGCCACTGTTTCATTAATAATGTCTCTGGAAATATTAATCAATTCGACAACGTTAGATTGCAACAACTGCAGGTGATTAATTTCACCGGTAAATCTCCGCATTGACGTTTAATCGTTGTTATCTGTGCCCCATTCTGGCGAGGGCACCTTGTTTGACGTGACTTGGTTGCGAAAAAATTAATTTATAGCCGGGTTAACGGGTCCGAGGGACATGAAAGGTGCAAGGTCGGGTAAGTTGTTCACTCGGGGTCACTACTTGAATATACCAACTAGTTTTAGTTTTCCTAAAACTCCAACCGGATTTGGGCTCGTTGCCGAGGCAAAAATCCGGGAGTAGGAGATTTTCAAGCTCTGAAAATTGAAAGAAACACAAAAAAGAGAAAACAGCAGGCGTTTGAGAAGAGCCGTATTGAATCAACAAAGTGTTCGCGCCGATTGCCTTCAAGAGACCACCTTTCGAGCACTAAATTACTTGCATATAAAGGAATAAAGCACCAATTCCGACGATACGTAGAGAGGCTGGCTATAAAATTTTATTAGGAACAAAAAGTTTCACGTCTTTGTTCCGACTCGGCCGCGCCGTCAATTAACAAGTACTTTGATTTTCCCTCCGAGAACAAAGCGATTCTCTCGGAAATTTCTTTGGACCGTATACGACAAGGAACCGAGTTGCACGTAAACGCTCTATTGAAGCACCACCGCCAATTCCCGGGCCCCTCCCGGCGCGCTTTTCCTGTCATTTTCTCCCAGGACCGCCACCGGGGGTATTTGTGCGATCCTTTTATTTGTTCGACCGTGCAGAGAGTGAGTTGTAGCGTACGAAGCGAACCCGATTATGGCGGAGACCTTATAAAGGACCTAATCCAATGATCCTTGGAAATATTTACGTGTTGTTTTTGCGTCGCACTCTCACGACTGTAATTTTTAAGCTCGCCGAAGCTCCTCAAACTCAAACTTATTAGGTCGCATTGTTTGTAAATTCTAGAGTTTATAGCTGATGGTGATTGGCAGAATTTAATCTGTCGCGTCGAGGATGCTCGGGATGTATGGCGAAAACCACTCCAGCGACGAGAGACCACAAAAGAAGTTTCCAGGAAGCAACTCTTATCGCGTCGCTCAGAGAGGAGGACTCTCTCGCGCCGGTGACGCAACCGGCTCTGACGGGACGCCATATCCTCGACACAAAAGATAAATGAGGCTTTTGTTTAGAACCGCCATTTAGAATACCGGCTACTCGATTAACTTTGGAACTTTGCGCCGCGGCGATAAGAGAAGAAAAAAACTCAACGACACGACGATGCGGATTATAAGTCATCGCGGGAGTTTCTGCACGATTAGGGATCTGGGCAGAAGCGGCCACGTTTTTTAAAAAAAAAGTATCTTCCAGCAGTTCTGATTAAAACAGCAGAAAATTATGCAGCTCGACACTTAGAGAAGCGGTTTGAAAAAATGGGTGAAAAGATACCTATGCTTATAAACAAGATGCTTGAATAAATTGCAGCAACAAAGTAAGGGAATTGGAACCTGAGCAGTGGGTAGGTACACCTGATGGGGTCAACAATCGAGACCGATATTATTCATCAACTGCGTATCAGGTTTCTGATGCAACAAAGTGACGAAACAATAGACAAAACGTTGAAATCACAAAGAGAATCTAAAGAGACAATTACAATAAGAAAGAACTTTTCAAATAAGCAAGACAGACAGTATGATGACTTGAGAAGTTGAGTAAAGTCTACATCGTCTTCCAAAAAACTTATTTCAGAAATTTTCAGCAACGCTGTGCAAAATTTTGGATATCACCTTCTTGCCACCTGAAAAACAGATTGTGTTCATTACGTTGGTGGTTCTGGGTCTAGATTGTGGAAGATTTAGAGTTTGGTTGTTGTGGCGAATAGTTGTCCAAGTCAGTTGTCTTATGCCAACTATTTGTCGGTCCAAACTCGTACGTCCTTGTTGTCCGCAGAGCCTAGGTGACGTTGTTTATGACAGTCTCCCCTAAAACTATGCAAAAGACATAAACCCAACTTGTCTCTCCTACATGTATATGTAACTATTACTCAGCACTGCCATTAAGCACATCTTTCTCCATATCGCATTATGTGAGCAACTGTGGCAAGGCAGTTAAATAGATTGCATGTCTCCCTCCATTGTGATCCGCACCATTAACAAAGTTATTTGAACACGTATGTGCAGCTGCCGCGATTCGCCACTTATAATCAGAAATTAACCTGCAAATGAGACACACATTCGCCATTCGCCCGAAATGTCCCTTTCGCAATACAGTAAAACCACCCCGATTCGTTCCAGCAGGTGTGGATGCTGATGAACACATAAACAGGCCGTTTCCCGTCAGTCGGCGTCGTTAACGCTGATATAACCGTTGGCAACATTCAAAAGTCGAAGCTTCGCAATGCAGACGGCGTGCAAGTTATGTTATCGTCGCGGATCGTCTTTGCGGCCTCCCCGCACCCAAGTCCGGGCGCTGTCTTTGACGTGCCCGGGCGAAACGGGAGGGCGGCGGCAATATCGTGCTGAACATACGAGATAATGTGTTCAGTTCTGAATTCTGATTGTTCATTCCGCACCCCGACATGACTCTCTGCGTTTCTGTGTGTATATATACGAAACGGGGTGTATTCGAGCGTTATGTATGCGTGCTTAATGCCCCTGCTATCGGTTCGTGCCAGCAGCGACTCGGGAATTTTAGATGAAACGTCGTTCTTACGACGTGGCGAGAATCACGCAGTATATGTTAAAACTCCTAATCGGGTTTTGCACTAATCGGATTGAACCCGACAAAGTGCCCCCTGATCGTTATCGCTCTAATAACGGTCGATCTTCCTTCAACAGGGCCGAAACGCTCCAAAAATTGATGCGTTATCAAGTTGCAGCGACGACGATGTCGAGACGGCTGATGGTTCCAGGTTGAAATTGATAATCGTCCTTGTGTTCGAGGTTCCGTCCCGACAACGGGACCGTGAAATAAATTAGGAAACAAGCAACCGTGCAAAGCAAACGGGCCTCATCCAGATTAAATGAGAAATAAGTTCTTTGAAAGCGAGTCGGTAAACTGGCCGGGAACCTTTGTGAAATGCACCTCGAAGCGCATTTGTATATTTGACGAAGGGGACCTCACAATGGCTCTCTCTGTGCTACGTAATCACTTATCTGCACTCTCTATACAGTGCGAGCGTTCTCGCCGGATGAATTATTGTGAATTCACAACCGTCCCATGAAAGAGAAGCTCTAACACGACTGGGTTCCGAGAAAATCCCTAATTGCATTCATCCAACGTCCGGGCCGACTGGAAAAATGTTCATCTTTTCGAAATTGTCACGGAAGGTGATGGGCGTTCTTTGTCGATAACCAATCGTTGACGCTAGGGGTTGACGTTGCAGTAATTTCCGTCGTCGTCGACGATTCTTCTGTGGTTCTCCACCGCCACACATGGTAAAAGCTTTTGAGTCATGGCTGTAAATGGTCGAAACACATTAGCATGGACGTTAAGAAGGAACGACGGTAATGAATGTTCAACCCGCTGCGGTTATTTTGACAGTTCGGATGATTGATAGGACTGATAAAAGTTGGAGTGGTGGTTTTGCTAGATGAGGCCACTATTATTATAAATACTGTGCAGCTGTTCCTCTACTTTTATCAAACGAGTCTGGTTCTAGTTGCAAATAAACGAACCCGTTGTTGAAAACCGACAGGATTCAGGAGGGTCTCGATTCGATCGGGCGCGCCGATGGGGTTAGCTGATTAGAACCCCCAGCCGGTTTAATGGTCAACACTGTCATTTTCGAGATAAGCGGCCCAGTTTATGATAAACCTCGTTAATTTTTTATGCCCCGGACTCGTTAACATTGCTGAGATTCTTCGTTGATCCGACCAGGGACCCGGATCCCAAACGAAGACCCAACAGAAGCAGATTCAATTGAACGATTCTAGAATTACTTGATTTGGCTACCACTAGATACTGGAAGCTGACATTTGAAAGCTATTGAGGTGATTTCTGGAGGAGAGATATGGGTGTTCGATTACCGTTGCTCTGTTGGGCTCCGGACGATCCCTCAGGGCGAGCGCGACGGACCAAAGCCCTGGCGAATAATCCAGAACGTTATTAATAACGTCGACAGGTCGGCCATAGAATTCGGAAATTAGTTGGCGGCTTTACCGGGAACCCGATGTATGAAGGTGCACAAAGAGTGCAGCCCTCATCTATAACCGCCCCTCACCTTCTTGTCATAAATATGGCATTGTGAACGTCTGAGCCCGCTAAGAATCCCCATTATCCTCCGTCTCGTCCATTGAAATTCATCGGCGCTTACTCATCCCGTCCGACCACGATCGAAAAACTCATTTGACGGAATTATCCCTATGTCAGCCATTTGAGTTATTGCACCGCTTCCCATTAGGAGAGAGCATCGTGACGGCACGACATAATGCGTGAATTGTTTCCCAGGGCCACCTGAACGCGCTTCTCGCCAGCTAAATGCGGTTGGTTCGTCGTAATAGTAATCAGAAGACGTATATAGCACCGCTAATCCCAACAACTACGAAACGGAGTCGGTCACTTCGTGTGTGGCAAAGGAGCCAGCCGCGTTGCGATCTACTACTCACTCTACCAGAAACAACGGCGAAGAAGAAGAAGCAGAAGAAGAGACTCGAGAAACAGCTGGCGGGTTCGAGAAAGGAACGCGACGCGACAGACCTCCCGCTTGGGTATTGCACTCGCTCCCCCCCACACGCTGGTGTTGCCATTAAACTCCCACGCGACGCAGCATGAATGAACGCGGTTTAATTGATTCACGGTTCACACGTGATTGTTTTTTTTAAGAACCCAAACGTCAGCGTGAAGAACGAACCTGTGACGACTAAAGATCCACAGAACTTTCACCGTCCACCACAAGCTCCGATACTCTTCGCGATTGATAACGTTGACTTCGGTCTGGTCGGCTATCAATCACTCAATGCTAGGAGTATTTCCGCCCCAATTTTGAAGTTACTAGACGCAAATTCTGCTGGAGAAAATTTCCATTCTTATAGCAAGCAGTTTATAGTTTCGCCATGAAGACAGATTCGTTGTTGATGTTGCGAGAAACTTCAACCCCCCATGAACTCCGCCATCTTTTTATTTTTTTGCCTATTTTGTTATTTATGCTGGTGTTTCCGGTTCAACCCCGTTCTTTATTTGTTATTAATCAGGGCTGAACACGTCGGTTTTCATAATTGTTGTCGGGGAAAAGACGGATCGTCTTTCTGTCCTCGCCGTGTCTCATGCAAATCATCGGTCGTTAAGACTGCGGCATTATTTAGATTTCGTGTCGAGATAAACGGACGCTACGCGGGGCGCCCAGCAGTAGCTGCAGAGATGCGGACATTTCATCGTAAACGGATTGGAACTCAATGTCGCGTACCGCTCGTATATTCTCATATGGGATTCATATCTAGACAGGGGGGGATTAGGCCGGATGCGCAGCGCCATGGAAAAAATATCGTAAAGCGTTACTTATTGCAGAATTATACGTGGGAGATGGATTTATCCGCGATAATAGATTGCGATTAGCGCCTATGGAAATTAGAAAGCTTAACGTCAATAGGGATGAATGTGGCCGTGGCATTGTTGGTGACTGGACTCGAAATTGCATGCTGGAGCTCCCAATCGTTTATTATGCACCACCACCAGAGAATTGAGAAACGTAGAAATTTTAACCAAAATAACCAAACTATAGAGGAGTAATCAAGAATCTTTTTGCAATAAGTCATAAATCAGCTTTCTCGCAAAGCTAGAAATCAGAAAATAGTCGCAGGGGGCCAGATCCGGATAATTACGACGTTGCTGAATCTTGGCTGCTCTGTCCTGCATACATTTGCCTTTGACCTGATTCGGGGGTAGTAAATCGCAATGGTCCGTGCACCCCGTCGCGTTATAATAAAGCATTAAGCGTGCCCACGTTTGGTTCGCGTGCAGTGGGGAAAACTCACGTTATTATCTAGGCTCGTTCATCAAACGGCGGTTGTTATTAAAAAGTAGCTTGATTCGTTGTGTATCTGTTATGGAAGTTATCCGGCGTATCTGACCTAATCGGACTCATTACTATATGTGTTCGAGGTAAATAAACACATGGTGGCAGCAGGCGGCCGCGATATAAATGGATTATAATAATTAAACTCCATACACTTAATGCCCGACATAAATATCCGCCATATTACCGACGTCGAAACGACTTGAGCGCGCCTGCAACCATTAGCGAAACGTCCATATTCCATAGGGGATAAACATTGTTGCATTATGCGCCCATTTCCTGGAGCTAACGATTGAAAAAGCGGGCAATTCCACTAACTGACCGCCTCAGTTCCTGATGGTATCGACGCCTTAATGGGGCATTTACTGGATACCAATCAAAATAATGTAACAACGTAATTGCCAACACTTTAGTAAAGTGGACTTGTTAAAATTTTTAATTACTTTTGTTTAATTAGAATGGAGAGAGAAAACCGATTATAGTTGGGGTTTCTCAAGACACCACCCATCTCCACTAACTGCAGCAGTGATCGGAGCAGCGCTACCTGCTTTTTGAAACTGGGCACGCCTCAAATTTTGATTTGTTTTTGTCCGTTTCAACAAAAACTTTAAGCTAACTGGACGTTACGAGTCAGGTTTCGTACCGGTCATTCTCGAAATAATTGTTAATTCTGTGAAGCGCCAGTCGCGCTAAAAGAAACTGAAATTAAGTCCGGACCCGTTCAAATTTTGTTCGCACGTATAGAAACTCGCCATCCGCAACCGGAAATCATATTAGACAGGTTTTTTCCGGGAAGCCAGCAACAGAAAACATTGCTTGTGCTAACAAGAACAAAAATGTACAGAGAGAAACAATACTATCGATTTCTCGTCTCCAGCGTCTCATTTCTATACAAAATAAAAGAAAATTAATTGCTTTGGATAGATTTTGTACCGATTATCGAGTCCTTTTATTAACATATGGAAAATTGTTCTTCATTAACCAAGCGTTTAACTGCTTTCTTGGTAAAGACCCAACTAGCAACAATTGCAGCAAGCGTTTCTTAAAAACCGTCATTTCGTCATCGAGATAGCTTTCACGCAGCCGATGTACATTAATAATTCGCGGTAATGTCCGTGATTACGGAGATAAATCGGCATTTACAACTTTAAGTGCGCAATTTGGACAATTTCTCACCGGCGTCCAATTAACTCTTCCTACTTATAAGCAGCGACAAAGTGACGTCACCTCTGGTTTGTTAATTAATGTTTTTGCCAATGCACGCGATTTAATTAGACAATTTCCGCAAATTTTACGGCTTTTGATGGACATTGACAGATGTGGCAACTTGGTGCTTTTGCTCTTTAAAATTCGCTAATGAACGCGAACGACCCGAATAGTCGGCGGTTGTCGTTTATCAATTCCCTTCGTTTCTTTTTCGTGATGGAGCGTAATTAAGCATTGGAAGGCTAAAAAATTAAGTGTGTGATTGAATGGGTTGTGCAATTAAATTCCAGGTGCTCAAACGAGAATTTGTCTTAATTGCGCGTAACTAGGTTCAAGCTTTAATATGGGCGCCCGCATGTACAATAAAAAACGTATCAACTAATTTGGGTAAATGTAGGTGCATGATTTAGATACAAAAACCCATTAAAACGTAGGTATGGATCAAAGCATTTGTTGGCGGCCAAATCCTCATTCAGGTCATTACAAAAGTAAATGAGTCGAGGACCAAGCCGAAAAAGAACACAAATTTATCATTGTGAAAATGGTAATTTAACGAAATAGTTGAATTAGGTGCTAAAACTTACATTTTTTTGCAAAATTCACCCGGCATCTCCACTATTTGGCGACGAATTTAATCACGTAGTCTTTGACTAAATATGGTCATAGTTCGATTTTATAATTGATTTACGATGAATAAAACCCAAAATTATAACACCAATCACCTACTGACTAATACAGAGATATCCAGAATGATTGATGGTGACGTCAGCACGCCGTTTGCGATTTTGCTCGAAACTAATTTCCATTTGTTTCCTTTGACGGCGCATTCAGAGATTGACAGTCGTTTGACAGTAGACAGTGGCGTTCAAGATGTTTTATTAGTGTTTCTGCAGTTTTTACGCTTATTCTTAATTTACCAATCATCGATTTGTGTTTTTCAGCACTAACGGTAAGCAATTTACCAAGTTGACATGTTAATACCAGAACAAAACTAATTTTATAAATATTTTTAGGTTAGGTCGTTTATAAACATCTTGTTCAAAATCAGGATTTATTTTGGCAAGAATCTTATTTTCGTAGTGATGAAGAAGGTTGAACTTATTCGTGCAAACGTCATGTGCTATTTGAAGAAGAATTTCTGACCGACCCTGCAAATGATGTTTGCCAATAGTTGCTAAATTTCATAATATCGGTAGCGTTTGCAAGGGAAAATGTACTGGAAGACAATCTGCTTTAACCTAAATGATTTAAGGTGACGCGCAAAGTTGCTTAGATTAGAGACTAATTACAATAAATTGTTTGTCCAGTAGGTACAAATTCCTTAGGAAACTTTTCTTGTTATATTTTCTGTAAAACTATTTTTCAGAACTTCCTTATGAGTCGTGTTATCATAGAGCCTGTGATAGAGCGGTACGGTAAAGATGGTCAGGTCGAAAAATAGTTGGACCAATTCTCTTCAAGTAAACGATCAATGCTGAACGAGATTAACAGCAAATTTTTACGATTTATGGAAAAGCTTTATGATGATGAACTAAGAAATGGTTACTTTCAGCAGGATGGGGTCACAGCTCACACAATAAATGCAAGGATGGCATTCAACAATATTATGATGACCATTTGATTAGTTGGACATAACACCCTTAGATTTTTATTTATTTGAGTACTTAAAAAATACCATTTATGTCAATTGCATGCTCACGGTAGACAAAATGCAAGACGCTATAGCAAGTGCAATTAGAACGTGCTGTAAAATAAAAATTTGATGTAATCAATGGTGTAATTTCATTTGCTTTCATCTTTGAAACCTTACTTAGTTAGATGGTAAAATTGGAACTAATTGCTTAGGGACTACTTTATTCTTTAGAATATTAGGGAAGTGTTTCATCACTTATGTCTAAAATCTAGAGCCCGAAAACACTATGGCAATACCGATTTTCTAAGGAATCAGTAGGACTTATCAACTAATGCATCAATTTCAACTCGCCGGTTGCTTCGGGTATAGCGGGCAGATCGTAGCAACTCGGTTGTGGTGTATTTCATCTGCCGGCGCAAAGTTATACCGGAGCAACTTTTGCGCCGGAATTTGCCACGACCTTCCTAGGCGTAATACAAATTAATTTTATCGAAAATTTTGAATAAACGCCA
This sequence comes from Schizotus pectinicornis, assembly GCA_951805265.1. Taxonomy (NCBI): domain Eukaryota; kingdom Metazoa; phylum Arthropoda; class Insecta; order Coleoptera; family Pyrochroidae; genus Schizotus; species Schizotus pectinicornis. The sequence goes on along the minus strand of OX638204.1, from coordinate 1,199,308 downwards.
GTTTTCCGAATCGGGATTGAATCTTCGTCGTAAAACAGATGTCACATCATACAAATCATTGAATAAATAGCTTCTTCACTGTTAACTCCAAACCTGTTTATTTGTCTAAAATTTTGAGGTTATATTTATGAAACGCGTCTTTATTTCACATTTTTTATACACTTCAAACGCGGGGCTCAAAAATGGCTTTTAGACATCAAAATTTCTGTTTTCATACGAAAGAACCCAGCACAGAAGTTTTGCAATTTAATAAAAACGGCACTGCCTTATCGTGTTGCTGTTTTTGTGGTTACGAAATGAAGCACGGCAACGTTTCTTGCGCTCTTGAATTTCATGGCTAGCCTAGCAGTGTGGTGTTTGCATACGCAAACTATTATTGTTTCCGTTTTTTAATAAAAATTAGAAACGTTAAGTGAGTTGGCGTACATTTTTTAGGAAAAATTAAGATTAATGTCCAATTACAATAGATAAAACAATTATTTTTTCAATAACGTATTCTATTTATTTAAAAAAAAAATTCCTACGGTAGTAAATTTTCGCTAGCCGCTGTTAATATAATGCAACAATGTTTTATTGTTGTTGCAAAAATTGTGATAATTGCTGCGTAGCGATGGAGAAATTTAACGTTTCGGCCAATTTTTGCCCGTCACCACTTACCTTGCGGTGATAAATTAATTCGCACTACATTGTTAAGGCGTCGTTTGACGTCAGCCAAGTTAAATAGAGGGTGACGGTCATCAGGTTACCGCTGCGTAGAAATGCGTTATTTTTCCTTTTTAGCTTATCTCGCAATTACTGCGATTGTGGCTTTTATTGGTAATTTTTTCGATCGGGGTCCGGTTTTCGATCCGGAACGTTGGATCGGCCCCGGAATCGCGAATCGTGCGTTGACTGTAACATTTATTAGCGGCTTAACGAGCGATAATGATGCAACATTTAAACACGCCAACTTCCACAAACGCTGCAAATTACGTCGAGTACACTTCCCGACATTAATTACGCCCCAATTGTCTTTTATTTTGGGCCATCGCCATGGGACCGTCGGTAAATTAACGCTGTCGGAATGGCTGCCCATTGCAAGCGTCCAGGAGACAGAAGGGGGAAACACCCAACTTCCCCCCGGTTCGCTCTGCAAACACGCACGTCAGAGGGAATCTTTCAAGTACTACAGGCTAAACCCATTAGGAGACCCCATCGCGTCTTGTAATATCAAGCAGCCGCTCGAACCATGAAAAATACTCGACATAAATTTCGAGTTAAGCGCGATTTCCGGGAAATCGCGCGACCACGTCGTGGAGGATGAAGGATAGACGTAGGACAGGTCGCCGCATTTTTCGACTGCTTTCGGTAACGGCTTCAAGGAAGTGCGTAATTTAGACGCTTCCCAAGCTTTCCGCTGGTTGAGTTTTTTTTTTCTTTTATGGTAGAAAGCATTGAATATCGTCGACGAAATAAGCGTAATCGCGTTAGTGCCGTTGGAATTGTTGCATTTTACGGTTTCCTGAAATCAAAACGCGCCCGGAGATAAGGCAACGTTTTTTAGCGTTAACGCCGAAATTTGCATTTAAATCGTCGTTTTTTTCCGTTCCAACAAAGCCGGTCGCGTCGGATAAGTCGCACGTTATTGGAAAATATCCCGCATTAATCACGTGACTAATTGGTTCCCATTATGTTTTATAATTAAACCCGACGTTGATTGACGCGGACAAATCCCGAATCGCTCTGTACGTAAATAAAACCCGAACTGCCGACGAAATTATTCAATTCGAAAATAAATTAGGCGGGCCGTTTCCATGACGCGATGGCGGCGTGCGTGCCGAAAATTTCGTATAATACGCCAAAGCGCACCAACAAAGACTTGATTGAATCCGTTCAATTACAGCGCCGAGTAAATTCGTTAAAGAGGAGCTCCAGTAAAGACGAGCTTTCTCCGTCGATGTATAACTGTAATTTAATTAATTACTTTGTTATTATTGTTATTACGTAAAACGTCGATTTATTGTTGATGCCTCGCTTCCCGACTTAATGGCAAAGCAAATTTATTGGCGGCGCAAAAAATTAATTGCTTTATTAAATCGTTAATTGGCCGTCCTGGCGGATTGGAGAAATTTTTTGCAAATTTAGATAATTATTGCAGATACGATGTTATTCTGTCTGAATAACGTTGGCACGTTATCTGACGCGTACTTACGTTGGGGACGTTGGGGAATTGAAAAAAAAACTGTGTAAAAAGAGGGAAAAGGGAAGCGGCAATAGCGGCACCGAAAGTGCGAAGGGTAACGGGCGAATTCACAAATCAAATTAATTACCTCCCCTTTAATTCACTGCTGGGAGCTTTTTGCAACACCTTAATTAATGGGGCAATTTTTCGTTTTTTGTTTTATTAGAGAAGCTTGTGCTTTATGCGGGATTTCTGAAAAAATTGTATTCTGTTGCCGGATCGCTTGATTGAACATCACGTTTGATGAAAATTTATAAATTATCGAGGATATGCAGAAAACGATTGCGTGTTCCCTGATTGGCAGTACGCGTTAAAGATCAGAAAATAAATGAAGCAATTTCTATTGGTCGCTATAATTGACAGCTGCTACAAATGGTGGATGCGCCGGGTGAATCATGGATTCTGCGATGAAGGTTTGAAATATCCAGGAATTAATAAGAAAATGTGTAGTAACAAATGGTGGATGCGCCGAACGTAGCCTGTATGTTTTAGTGGCATTTTAGATCATTTCGGTTATTCAAAAAATGGTCCTCTATTTATCGCTACCATCACTTCCCGTTTCCTTTTACCATCATGTCGCATGCTTAATTAAGTCGCTTGATCAGCGCAACAGCCACAACAGAAACAATTAAAAAATAATAAAACTAACGAAGCATCTGCAGTAGGATTAGAATTTCCGAGCGCAACTTAAGGGAGTGCACCGACTTCCATTTTCCATTAGACGTGATATTAATTAGCCTTTGGTGACTACGCAATCGAGAGTTTGGTGAAGTTGCCTCGCGGTCGAGCCGAGCTGTATAAATACATACCAAAGTTTCTCAATCTAGGTACGTGGTTAAATTTTGTAATGTAAATTTCTATAGGCACGCCGTACGGACAGGATCTGATAAAGCATTTACCATACGCGGGCTACGTGTCTCTCAAAGTTCCTCGATGAATTAGATAACACTTTTTAATTAAGAACTAAAGCAATGGTGAGGTTAGTTCTTGTTCGGCCAGGCCAGGGCCACCAACGCCGCTTTGGTGAATATCGAAATAAATCGTTCGATTCCGTCTGAAAATTGTTGGATTCTTGAAAGTCCGACTTTGCATGTGTAGTTGGCACTTGAGTTCGCTTCGGGGCGGAACTCCTCTGAAAGAAGTGCTCTCATCAAGGCCGCCCGCGATCAATTCCGCGTCGTTCCTTTCATCTTCCCCCTGTGTGCCGTCTAGAAATCACGTTCGCTTTTCGCTACATAATTCCGTGCCCACTTAGAGAACTCGACGACAAAAAAGGAATTTATCGGACGAAATGATCGACGTATTCCGCATACTGCAACCTCGAGGAGAGTGTACGACTATAGTGACTGGCATACCTGGCATCAACCATCTGTATTATTCAAGCCCGATCTCGGCCATACAAAAACAACCAGTTGAACGTCAAACATTGAATGCCGTTTTTGTATGAAACTCCCCGGCATGTTGTCGAGTGAACATTTTTTCTAAATCCCCCCCCATCGCGCCCGCCGGACAGATTCTACGCGATTCTGCGAGGATTGTCCCCGGATATTTACGGCACCTACCTAAAGCCCCCCCTGAACCGACAGTTTCCAATTAGGACATTCGCCAAGGCGTCACTAGTCGAGCGGGGCTTTCAGGATTAGAAAAGATGGATCGACGTCGTGGCCCCGGCGGTTATTCATCCGAAAAGTAATCAAACCCGTCGAGGAGCGAACGTTAAAATTCCCTTGTAATAATAATTAAAAGAATTTCAATGTTAGTCACTCGTTAATTTAGACGAATCTTATCGAAAACATGCGAGCAGCGTTTTTCGTTTAATGAGAAGCAATTAAATGGTGCGCTTTGTGTTTTCGCGCTAATTAGCCCCTCGGCTTCGGGAAACTTTTTGATAAGCCCCCCGAAACCCAATCAATGGACCTTGTTGTTAACGGCGCGGCGATGCCACGGCGAGATACCCAGAATTAGAATTGCGTTATTGCTTATAAATAAACCTCTTACACGATGTTTAATAACTTTCAACATTATAATTACTGATCAAACAGACGTTTGAATTATGATGTATTTTGAATTAAATTTACGTCGCTGATGTAATTACACGCAACTTTTTTTTTCGTATTGTTGTATAACATAAATTAAGTGGCACGTCAAGAGCGCATTAGAGCCTATAAATTATGATTAATTTAAAGCCAATTTCGGGCCGAATTTGGTTCGATTCGGACCTAAAGCTGTTAAAGCGGACACCTGGTTTGTCGTAACCCATACAGCGGCCATCTATGATAAATCAACGGTTCTTAATCTGCTTGACCCGCGGAATCCTATAAGGTCCCCGTGTTCGACGCAGATTTTTGAAGAGTTTTACGAGGCTGAGCCGTAAAATCTGCAAATCGCTCGCGACCACATGACAGCGGCCGTTAACAGCTTTAACTTCAAGTCGACTCAAGAACAGCGAAGATCGCAAAAATTATTGTTGGTATGTGGAAGAATCGCAAATTTAGTTATTATAACACATAGTTGATGAAATTTAGGCACCTCGACAAATGGCAATCAACCTATGATTTTGGACAATGTTGAATATTTGGTTCTCGTAAATATTTCAAATTTTTTTCTCTTATAAAACAGAAGGAGCTGCATGAAAATGTGGTGAGCGTTCCAAATATCTTTTCGTCGGATCTCACGAGTCGCTTTCGGCCATAGATGATGTTGGCTGTTTGAAATTTGCTGCATCTGTCGTCTCTTTCAAGCCCGCTGCAGCATCACGATCCAAAGCTCCGAAAGCTCTCGGATGGCCGGACAAAGTTCGACATTGCCGCTTCGTCGCACCGGAATAAACTTCCAACTTTACAATTTTTGATTGCCCCCGTTAAGGCTGAAACATATTCCGTTATATCGATCCACCTTTCGGCACCAGCAACAACATAACGTTTGACGTGAACTTTGGGCTCAATTTATTACAAAGTCGTCTGACCGCCAGAAGCCGTTTAGATGATAGAAATTGGCTGGAAAAATCGAGAAATTCAGGAATAATCACCAACAACAATAATGCGTTATTTGTTGCAAGCCCGGTAAATTGCGGTGCGGAGGAGAATTTAGCGGGGGTCTACGTGCATTATTCATGACACCCGCTTGGAGCTTTATTGCGCTTTCCAGAAATATTTCGCAATAACGCCACTTGAAGTTATCTCGTTGCGACTTTTTTCAAGGAATAAAAAAATGTTTGGATAACGCAAAAATGTGGCGATAATTGGGAACATTTGCTAATGAATGAAAGAGCAATTCGGAGCCGCTTGCAGCAAACAAAACTTCAATTCTGTATTGATGAAAGCGAAACGCGCCCGAAATTATCTAATTTCTTCCAAATTAATTCTTAATAGTAACGACGCAGCCCATTGAAGGCGCCGCCGTGGAATTTCAAAGGAACCACTTAATTAAATAGAATTAATTTGAAATTTCGGACAAAAAACTGAATTTATGGCCTAATTTGCCAGTTTACTGAACCGCCTTGATTCGTTGGCGACCAACTTTTTGCGATCGCTGCCCGTCGCGGCCATCACGCATTCACGTCACGGCGCCATATTCAACAACAATTGGTCGCATCCAGTAATTTGCATAGCGTAATGACTAAAATCAATCTCATATTTTATGTATTGCCCATCAGGACCGTCCCTCCGGAGTCCACGTAATTTATGTGGACGTCAGCCTCGTAAAAAACCCTTTTAAAATCCGGACGCGCATGCACATTACCAAAACAGTTTTATCTAAAAATCTAATCACCGGCTTTAATCCCTGTCTAAAAATCATAAAAGCGTGAACGTATAATCAAGTGGAAATTTAATACGTCGTAAAGCCGGCCGGGCCCTCCCAGCTTCTTTCAACTCGATGATCAATAGCGATTCCCGAAATTCTCCGGTTAGTTTCGCCCAAACTACAAAAAGCCTCGTCCAATAAACGCCACATTTGAGTAATTGCGGTTTAATTTCGGTTTGCCGCCACTTTCGAAAATTACCATTCCACAAATTGCGTCGGAGCCGGTAAAAATTCAAGGCCGAGGAAAATGAAGTCTACAATCTCACTTTTTGAAACTCAACCCAGTCGAGGACCACCAAGCTACTGTTTAGAAAGGTTGTTCCAACTCTTCCATAATTGCCATTCACGCATCGATCATCACGGAATTTTACCCCTTCGGACTATTTCTTTACATTTGGGAATCGGTGGGGGTTACTGGGGGCCAAATCTGGCGAGTAGAGTGGACATTACTTGACTTATTCAAATGATGAAAAACAATTTTCCTGGCTAAATGTGGTCCATTTATTTCTCTGGATTTGCATTAAAATGTTGTGCATGTCTTTTTTTTATCTAAAATACTTGAAATATGATTCATGATAGCGAACAAAGTGTCTTGTTTGGTAGTGCTGCCGTCCAATTAATAATCAAACAGTCCTCGTACACGACTGCCTCAGTAGTAGAGTATTACATGTTTTTCTAATTAAAGAATGTCAAGCGGGGTTCCGGTGCCGAGCCCAGAATAAAACTGGACATAAGCAGAGTTGTAGCAGAAAGAGGCCCGACATCACTTCAAATGTCGTTTGGTCAATTAGAACCGGCATGACGGGGCCTTTTCGTGAATTAGCGCGCCAATAAAACCATCAATGAATTTTTTAGGAGACACCTTCGTTATAAAACGCCGCCATTGAAATTTTATAACCGGCAATAAAAATTTTAAAAGTTTTTCGATCGTCACACTTTAATAATAATTGCGACGTACCTACGTATTTTATCGCGGCATAAATGCCTGAATTATTGTCCGAAACACCTGGCGAAGGGGTGGAGAGGACGGACGGAAGTGAGATCCGGTCGTTCCCTGCACGATTCCTTCGGGATCTCGACGGGGTTTCCAGCACGACTGGGACGCGAGACTCTAATCCACTGTCTTTCACGTTCTTTTACTTTTCTGCTTTCCACGCTTTTTATTATCCTGTCACTTCGTATTTTTTGTTCCGGTTTAGCTCAATTTGTTTGCTTCACTATTTCGTTAGCAAACACGACCGACTCTTGGGGATTCTTCGATAATAATTATAGTGGCTTTGGCAAGATTGACTCTTGAAAGTCGATTGATTCGGCATCGACAGCCAACCGGGTGCGGAGCTTTTTATTTAAGGAGCGAAGAAAATAGAAATGTGGAGATAATTGGAGCAATTAGTGGCTGTCTAATGAGAATTCTAGAGTTTCTTTAATTACGCGATAGGGTGACGTGGTCAATAAAAGGCTACGATAAAAATAACCAAAATTGAACTGCTGACGACCTAGGAAAGTTTTATTGGGAAAAACCTCTTTTCGTTCATGTTTTAGATAAAAAAGAAAACATTAAATGCTGACAAAGATGATTTACGTCCAGTTGTTTTAGTGTTAAAATTCTGAATGTCCCTGAATTTTAAACATTAGTATCGCTGAGCAAGAAATGATAAAGGGTTTGATGGGCTCGTTACCATCGTCTCCAATCACTTTTTGTTAAATGTCACAGCCCCATAATTACGTTTGATGTGAAGGAATTATAATTTTGTATCATTATTAGTCATTTTAATATTTCAAAATTTCGCATTAAGCATGAAAGGCAGCATTTTCATTGTCTAGGGGAGCGCGAGGCTTGTTGTAACAGGGGTAGGTAGTAACAAACCTTTTTCAATAGAAATTTAAACTTTATTCACGATTTTTTTTTACCTAATCTTAAAATTATACCACGCCACGCCACTTTATCACAGCCAGTGTCCCGCCAGGCGACGCAGTGAGTGGGTGCGTGCAAACACTTTGTTGTTGACAGATAACCTATAATTTTATTTTCGTAAATTTTTGGTTAGCTTTACTTTTTTCGACTAATTGGAGCTTTATGTATTTTATTTGATGCTAAAATATAACTACTCGTTGTTTAGTTTAGTTTAGTTAGTGGTAATTTAGCCAATACACTTCAAGATATATAATTATTTGTTAAAATTGTTACAACTAGCCCCTCGCTCCCCTACTAATTACGGCTCGATTACCTGACGTTTTCTCGTTCCCACTATCGGTTTCGCCTTTCCCATGTCGCGTATTGATAGGAGGAAATGAAGTAAATCGAGTCTTTCCCACACACCTTAGAAACGTGCCGGTAATACTGTTTCCACGTAGGAATTGTTTATTGTTGAGGCGACCTTACGGACTTTTAACACTTGCACGAATAATACAACTAAATTCATAATGCATGCTGAAGACATAAGCAAAACAATCATTTATCATTTCAGCAATCAACTTGTAATAATAAAGCAACACTATGAAGAAATCAAGCGTGGAATAAAGCCAACAATTGCTAAACAACGCTCAGAATAAATAACAACCGAACACCTTGAAAAAAACACAACCGGGCCCCACTTCCGCATCCGCCCCTAAAGCGCTAAATCATAATAATAAAGTCAAAATTCGTCACGTACCGCGGGAACATCTTCCAACATAAACAAAATTTAACGCCTCAACTCTAGCACTATTTTCTCTTTACGGCGTCGTGCTCGAAAAAAGTAGAAGAGGTGAGATTTAGGCGAGTAGCGGGCGGCCCTTTTGGCCGTTAATGTTGGCCGTAATGCACGGCTCGGACCTCCCGGATTCTCCAGACAATGTGCGAGGATAAATCAATCTTCACGCCTGGAGCGTCGTGCTGCGTTTGCCTACGTTAATTAACTCAAATGTGAATAGAGACCGCGTTGATTGGCTATTTGTTTCGGATCTTCATCGTTATTGCTCTTCGTGGTGCACAATGCGACCGTGGAAAGCGACCGAACAGATGTTGGCGGGGCTAAACGGGCCGGGAAATTAACCGGAGACGGCTCTGCTGGCGGAACGTGCAGCTCACGGATCCGTGGAAATTTAAGAAAACGAAAAAAAAAATTAGCCGGATGTTGAAAATTTCATTGCTCGCTCGCCTCGCTAATCGATTTTGGATGGAAGTTTTTAGCGGTGATTTCTTTTTCGATGAGTTCTACCTAAAGGAAAATTTGACGTGATGACCGCTGAAAAATCTTAAAAATTCAAGTCGTTTGAGTCGAGACGGTTCCGCTTCAGGCGACTTGTAGTTGCTATCAATAAGACAAGTGGCTAGATTTCCAAACAGCTATCTCGCAATTCCCTCAATTCATCACGGGCCTTACAAGCTAATGACAATGGTAAAAGTAAATTTATGGACGAAGCTGGTTATTATCTCGAGGCATCTTCGGGTCATTTATTTTCTATCCTCTCAAAACGCCACAAAGAACCGCTCGTGACGGGTTCCGAGCGAATCTCAGTCAGGGGTGGCCCCCTCAGGAACACACGAATGCAGAAAAACTGTGGACAAAGTGATGCATATTTTTAATCAGCTATTGACGTAGAAAGTTAGAAGAGAGAGAAATTACTGGCCTTTAAGTTTTATGCGAAAAGACGGTAGAAGAGAATCTGGAAGGAAACAACCACGCACTTTCGCTGGGTGGTCTTCCAAAGAGAAAACTAACTGCTCAGCAGAAAACACTCGAGCATTATAAGAGTAAAGAAAAACCCTAAGTGCGAGATGTGTGGGGAAGAAAACAAGACTTCTGTTCTAGTAGCCAAGAACCATGTAAATCTCGGGGAGTCAACAGCAACATTTGAGGAGAGCGTCAAGGCTGCCCAACTTTACCATACATCAACTATACAGGGTGATTCACGTAGCCCGTCCATTAGAAGTTTTTCAACTTTCAGTTGGATTAAAAATTTGAAACTTGGTAGGCAGTCATTATCAGTCATGCTCATTCTATCTAAAATATTTTGAGCTCTTTAGCTATACAGGGTGTGCGAAAAGTCGGTATCAACTTTCTTATTTTATATGGAAACGTACCATTTTTTCTACATGGTCTAATTGGTCTTCCAACTCTGAGTTTTTATAACATTTGTTATGTAAACTTATTTGACAATTTTTGACATTATGTTAATTTATGTGAAAAAAAGGGTCGATGTGGTAGCTTACGAAAAAATTCGTATCTGGCAGACGGTTTTGAATTTATGAAAACCAATTTGTAAAGTACTTAGTTCGAAGTCCAGACTAACTTCTGATATCTTAATGGTAGTTCCATTTTGTACCGTATGGGCGCAGACAATTTTCAAATATCGCACCCAAAAATGGTCAAAAAGTAATTTTTTTCAAATGGCACCTACAGATTTTTTTTACATCACTCGATAGAAAATTGTATTTTGGGATGAGTCACTTAAGCATTTCCTATACCTAACTTCATCCCCTATCAAATTAAAAATTAAAATCCAGAAATTCCATCAATCCTGCCAAGAGGTTTTTTTAGTTTTTTAAGTATGCCATGGAAACAAAAGACAATTGCAACATTTTAATTATGAAATAAATATGTCACTAATTTTATAAAAAAAACAACAACAAAAACTACCAAGAACCATCTTAACAAAATTCTAATGTAGGTGTTCAATGTGAGCACCATTTTGATTACTACATACGTTCTATTAATCCATTTTCAACAGATTGTGTACCTCTTTTAATTTCGTTGGGACCAAGACTGTCGAATGCTCTTATTATCTCCAGATCTTACCTCATTAGACTTTTATGTTTGGGGTCGAATAAAAGATTTAGTTTATACTTCACCACTTTGCAACATAAAGGAATTAAGCGGGAGAATAATAAAAGCATTTGACAGTCTTGACACCAACAAAATAAGAAGAGCTACACAATGATATAAAATGATAGAATGTAGTAATCAAAATGATGCTCACATTGAACATTTACATTAGAATTTTGTTAAGATGGTTCTTGATAGTTTTTGTTGTTGTTGTTTTATAAAATTAGTAAGATATTCATTTCATAATTAAATTGTTGCAATTGTCTTTTGTTTCCATGGCATACTTGAAAAACCAAAAAATCTTGTGCAAAATTGATGAAATTTCTGGATTTTAATTTTTAATTTGATAGGGGATGAAGTTAGGTATAGGGAATGCTTAAGTAACTCATCCCAAAATACAATTTTCTATCGAGTGGTGTAAAAAAAATCTGTAGGTGCCATTTGAAAAAAATTACTTTTTGACCATTTTTGGTGCGATATTTGAAAATTGTCTGCGCCCATACGGTACAAAATAGAACTACCATTAAAATATCAGAAGTTAGTCTGGACTTCGATCTAAGTACTTTACAAATTAGTTTTCATAAATTCAAAACCATCTGCCAGATACGATTTTTTTCGTAAGCTACCACATCGACTCTTTTTTTCACATAAATTAACATAATGTCAAAAATTGTCAAATAAGTTTACATAACAAATGTTATAAAAACTCAGAGTTGGAAGACCAATTAGACCATGTAGAAAAAATGGTACGTTTCCATTTAAAATAAGAAAGTTGATACCGACTTTTCGCACACCCTGTATAGCTAGAGAGCTCAAAATATTTTAGATAGAATGAGCATGACTGATAATGACTGCCTTCCAAGTTTCAAATTTTTAATCCAACTGGAAGTTAAAAAACTTCTAATGGACGGGCTACGTGAATCACCCTGTCAGGTGTATCTTGATTATCGATGGATGTGCTTATTTAAAATAAAGCATTAAGAATCTTATAAAGATGGCGTAAGTATTTGATCTAAGCATCAAGGCTCCATGATTGATTGATTGATTCATGAGCAACTGATTCTTGTCAAAGGGGGCCGAACTGAGCAAATTTTGGCGTTATCTGCGTTATCGGCGAAATATGGGGCAATTCCGAAATAGGGTCAGATTGCGTTGGTATACAACAAAGATCTGGCGTCGTGGCGTCCGCACATGTGCGGCAGAAAGCCGAAAAAAAGTTGGCCATGTACGCGAGCACTGACAAAACACGCCATTATCATGCTGCTTTCGAAGCAAACAATACTAAATAATGCATGGCCGTCTTCAAGAATGAATAGACAATTGTTTTGAGTTATACACTAAACTCGCGTTGCTTTCCATTTTAAATTCGTACACGGTGCCTGAATTATTCCGGGGCCCTCTATTTTATTGTCGTTGTCACTGGCGTGCACATAACTTTGCATAATTTAGTGCGGGGCTTACGCAAAGTATGTTGATAAAAATTGTTATATCGGTTCGAGCTCCGCATGTTCTTGTGTCGTCATCGCGGAAAAATGTACGGTCCTAGTAGACTGGCGTTTTTATTGCTAATTTATGTCGAGACCCAGAATTCCGCTTCTTATCTTTGCGAACAAAATACTCGGACAAATTTCGACGTGAGCGAGGAAAGAAGAGCCAAAAAGGCAGAGTCGAGAAACAATGGAAGGAAATTTCGCTTTTTACTGCAAAACTCGCAGGGTTGGTTCTGTCATCTCGCGATTGTGTCCGAAGGCGATTTTTTTATCTCGACTCTCTTGCTCTTCACGTGCACGAAGGGAAAATCGGGGCGATAAATTTCAGTTGTTGCTTGATTTACGCCAGAAACCGTTTGATAAAGTCTGTCGTTATTTTGAAGATACTGAACAACAACGACGCGACGGGCAAGGGGGACGTGAATGACAGCGGTGGAGATTAAAATCCTTCATGGCCCAACGTCACCTAGACGACCACACGAACAAGGACTTCGCTCAAGGGAGAAGCGCGATAATAACCCCAAACTTTTCGAACGACAGCAAGAAATTGTATTGATTTAAAGCGGGCCATCATCCCCAAATAACTTTAAAAACCAAATTTGCACTGCAGGTAGAATTTGATAGCAATTACTCAAAATTTGCTGGTAACTACTCGGGCCTTAAGGGACGCGATAACACGTGGTCGACACTTCTAATAAGCGGTACGGCTTCTTTTGGTATCCGCCCCTCCAGGTTCTCCGTACGACCCGTTTCTTTGTGCCACTCCGCCAATTCGAGGATAATAATCGCGGAAATAATCGAAAAAACATTCGGGGTCGTAATTTGCGTTCTGCAGCCTGCAACGAAATCAGCCATTTCCTGCTCTTGACCGTGACGTAGGTACGCTAACACAAAACGTTCGCTGCACAAATGCAATTTTCAGCCGACCACCCACCCGCCGCCTAACACGCAAATACCAAAGAAAATTTGCAACATTTCTTTCTTATCGTTTCAGTTCTACATTTTTCGACTGGAGATTGAGATCGAGTGTGCGAATGGAACGCTTCGAAAAAAAGCTTGTTGCTCCATTTTTGCATACTCAATGTAACTGAACGCTAATTTCGTTTTTTTTGCGATTCTCCTTGTTTAAACATAAACATGTTGGCAGATGTTACGCAACTGTCGTTTTTGCTACATGGAAGTTATTATGCGTTTGTTTGTGTGTCGCAGAAGGATTGCGGCATGAAAAAATCTCGGCTCTATTATAAATAAATGATCCCCTTCGCATTTGCATTTTTATTAGATTGTTGTGGTAACTGTTTTATTGCAACGTGAAATTATGGGAGATGGGGCCGTGGAATGGCTTTTTCCATAAATTGCAGATTGGATTAGCGCTTTCGGGCTTTGCTACATAAGTTGCACCTGTTTTAAGCGACCTAAAAGCTTCCGTTATAGAAATGGGTGGAACTGTATAGGTAATGGGTTTCGGACATGAGACAACGGAACTCGGAACGACATGAAACCCTTTAGAATCATCGGAATTGCCCGTCGAAAAAACGGCGAATGCCCAAAGACACGCAACTGTTGGAACCAAACAATTTTTTTGGTAAATCTCTTTTTTTAGTTTTTGTTAGATTAAGAAAAGAAGTTTCAAAGTTATCGGGTCACTTTTAGCGCGCCTCCCCCGCAAAACACTCTAAACTTGGGGAATTTAGCCGGATTTCGCGTAAAGGTTCAGCCTAATGAACTCCGGCACGTCTAGATGGGACAGCCGCGTTTGTTTCTTGATGCGAAATTTATGGGAATAGATTCTTTTGTTTTGGGAAACTACCAGGCCGTATTACAATACCATTAGCTCCGCTAAATTGATTTATAACAAGAATCGCGTCCATAACGACGTCGTTTTCGATTTTATTGTTCTTCCATGATAATTTTCCAGTTAATGGAACTTAATCTGAAATCTCGTCGTTTGAATTTCAGAAATTCCTGAAACTGGACGGAATGACCCATTAATCCCACGGAGCGTGGCTGCCGGCTACCTAAAAACAATTAAATTTCCAAGGAATTTCACTATGGGTAAGTGGTAGCGTGTAACGAAAAGGGGTTACTTTTAATTAAATTTAAAAAATACCCACTCGAGTCCAAGTGATGAAATCAATTGTTGGGACAAAAATTATTTAATTTTGTTGCGAATGGGATCTGCCGATGACGGGATCGTCGGTACGAACCGTGCAAATTTTTATTAACAACGTTAATGAAGTGTGCAGCGACCAAACAAAAGGTTTTTCATACCGAACGAATTAATTCTGTGACATTTAATTAAAATTTAATGGCGTACACACAAAAGTGCGCGGACGGGGTTTTGTTGGATCGGGGCTTTTTGTATCGCTTGTATGGTCACTGTAGGGAAACCGGGGACATTGTTCGAGGCGATTTTAACCGTTTCGGGAACTGTCGAGGCTAATTAGTCATTAACGCAAGTGTTGTTACCACAATTGTTGGAGCGGAGAAAGCAACATTACGAATTCTACTAAAAGACTTCAGTTGTATGAATTCCGGGAAACAGGTCACCCATAAGGGCACTTCACACCTCGTTTCTTGCCAAGTTTGTACAATTTGGAAGGATGGTTCCAACTGCATGCAGAAAGTTAATAAGAAAAAATTACCATTATCGCACTTTGATTCGTTAATTTTTTATAAATTTTTCAATTATTTTTGACTTTTTCCGGCTACCTGAGAATCAGCAAATCAAGTTTTCTGTAGAAAAAACAAATAACATGCGAACCCGCTTATGCGGCAAATTGATTCCATTTACCTTCGATTTCGTTGCCAAACTCCTTATCTCGTGCCTCGTCGATCTTGGAAACTTGGTGTTCCTCCATCAGGCTCTCTAATTGGACTTGCGAGATTTTGGTCGTAATTGCATAATTTTTTAGATAACTCGCAAAAACAAGAAACAAGAAAGTAGCGCGATTCAAACAATTAAAAAAGCGTATCTGGAAGAATAATTGAATTAATCCCGGCAAGGAAATTGATTTCGCGTCCTTGCCCCCGTTGCAGTGGCGGCGGGCGTTTTTGTCCGTTAACGTTAATTGTTCCATTACGTCGAGTCGAACGACGTCCCTGTCGCGTCCTGAATTTTTTACTCGCCAATTTCAATTTGCGTCCATTATCTAGTTGAGAATGTTTGCTGTGTGCTTCTTGGTCGAGGACAATTTCCATTTCAATGAACGTCGATTCGTCGTCGGTTGCCGGGTTGGAAGGGAGGCCGGCGGGAACGAGGGATAAAAATCCGCGAGAACCAAGGAGGCGAGAACGCAGTGTTTGCGAAACTCGAGGAAGAATTACGTCGGACCTTAACACACTTTAATTATGGTTTCCAAAGGCGTGGAATTAAGCGAACGCGTTGCAAATTATAGTGGCTGGGCATCGAATCCACGCGATTCCATCGCGAACACGTTCTCTGCTTCGACCACAATAAAGCATTCAATTCGTTGTTAATTAGTCACGGCCGTCGGGGCGGAGAAGAGAGAAACGACGACGCGATCGTCGGGGTCGGCAGATGATTGAATTTCCTTAGGGAATGTTTAGGTTGGAGATTCGAGGCAGATAACGTCATGGAGGAAGAGGTGCAGTGGACGACCTAAAAAAGAAAGCTCTCGAATTACAGGCGAACCGGATCCGGGGGCTACATAACACCCATGCTCCTACACCGGCATTTATCAAATACTTTTTGAAATTTTTCTTTTTCATATTTTTATCACGTTCAAACTGTCAATGCAAAAGCTTATGACGTCAGACATTAGTGTCCTTTTTGGTCATTGTTTAGCTAGGGTGTTTCAAAAAAATCGAATATTTTTTTTTTTAAATGGTCGGCAAATTCTGTCAGAGAATGCTAAAATAAAGACCTCGTCAAAATTTGAGCTCTTAATTTAAAGATTTAGTGGTCGCGGTTCGCAACTTTCTATTTCCCATTTAAATAACATAAGAAATAAATATTTTTAA
Organism: Schizotus pectinicornis; assembly: GCA_951805265.1. Taxonomy (NCBI): domain Eukaryota; kingdom Metazoa; phylum Arthropoda; class Insecta; order Coleoptera; family Pyrochroidae; genus Schizotus; species Schizotus pectinicornis. The sequence continues at coordinate 1,183,001 of OX638204.1, read as the reverse complement.
CTTTAGAATTTTATACCTTTGGATTGAATGAACTTATGGCAATGACCAATTCAGATTCTTATAGGAAATTTAATGCTATACAAAAAAGGTCTCTTATAATTTTTCCATAAATTGAATCCTTCCAGAGTTATTCAAGGTCAAAGTTTAATTTGAACCGACTTTTGGGTTTTTCAACTTTTATCATTATGTAATAAAAAAATATCACACATTTATATCTGAGACATACGGAAGGTGATAAAAAAAATGAGAACAAATGTTTAACGACAAATTATAAATGATATTCTAAAAGAAAAGGGTAGAAATTAAAAATAATCAATTGTCCAACTGTTATATTAAGGCTTTTTTATTACAATTAGGGTACATCTTTCTGTGCTTTTTTACAACTTGTAATAGATACTGAAAATCTTCTTCATAAAAAAAAAAAAAATCTAAAGTTAAAAATATTTATTTCTTATGTTATTTAAATGGGAAATAGAAAGTTGCGAACCGCGACCACTAAATCTTTAAATTAAGAACTCAAATTTTGACGAGGTCTTTATTTTAGCATTCTCTGACAGAATTTGCCGACCATTTGAAAAAAACAAAATATTCGATTTTTTTGAAACACCCTATGTTTACTTTACCCACTCTTCGATTTTCAAAAAACTAATTACACCAACGCATTTGTAACCATGTATACATTATGAAAATCAATATCTTTTTTTGTGCAAACTACTTTATTTTTACTCTTATTTTCCTTGTCCTAGCACATCTTTTTTTTTTTCTTATTTTTCTATAGATTTTGCATAAAATTATTTTTCATTTGCACAACATTTCATTGCTCAAAATGGCATTATAATGATGTTTCACGATGGTTTCCAAAAAAAACGCCGCAAAAAGCGAAAGGTGGACATTGTAAACAATTACCTTTTTTTATTAATTTCTTGCTGACTAAATGCTGTAACATTCCATAAAAGAGAAAAAACACCTTCTTTTCTCCGTCACCTTTCATTTGATGTATTTACTCAAAATGGCGGAAGCACCCTCTCGCTAATTTATTTGGAATTGAATAATCAAAGTAGCTCCAAATGTCGCCGGGCCTCCTCTGATCCGAGTTCCGTGACAAAAACGGGTCAAAGCTGCATCAACATTTTGATTCTCTGCAGCTGAAATGATCGAACGCGCCGGCATTTATCTGAGCGTCTGCACGCTCATCGAAAGTTGATTGCGTGGTTATTGAATGTTCCATCGATGGTGTTTTCGGCCCTTTTTTGCCCCCCGTCCGGCCGCGTCCGTAGCCGGTCTTTATATTAATTCTGGGCGTGTTCCCCTGAAATAATGCATCGATAAGCCAACGTCGAGGATCCCTGTAGGTATCCCTCTTTGTCAAGCAAGTGGCGTGCTTCAAGTGTTTGAAAGTTTTAACATGAAGAAGCCGGGGTCTCCGTGGGCGAACGTCGGTTTCGCCAGCAATCAATAACAGTTTAGATGACTCAAGGGATAAAGAGGAAATGTGACGTTTACATTAATGTCCGTACCGCATGGAACGTTTTTATGATGGATTCCTCTTCCATATTACCCCTTGAAAAGAACGCAATTCCCGCGCCGACATCAATTCGGGAGCGTCCGCATAATAAAATTTTTCCTAAACAAAGTTCGGCCGCCCTCTTGTTAACCCTAATTAAAATCGCCGACCCCTCGCGGAAACTCGAGGAAACGGTGTCGACGTTTCCTAGCGCCATCGGCTGTTCTGACGCTTTTAATACGCTCTTCATTACCGCTCATTAATATTGATGATTGTTATTAGCGGAAATGGGTCATGACTCGTGTTTGCTTCACGACATGTAAATTATTCAACATTTATTTTAATTATGATCATTTGAAAGTTACATTTTCACAACGAATTGAATATTTTTAATACATACACGGGTAATGGCCGGGGCCGAGACGACCATTCGCCGGCGTTTCTATTTGCCGACACTTGGGCAAACAACAAAATTCGTTTCATTTACATATTCAACGCAAACGTTTGATAATCACTGCGATGAATAATGTTAATAATGCCACTTGAAAATATGCAAATAATTAACGAACCTTTCCCTGGAATTACCGTCGCGGATCCGATTGCAGCAAGCTGATCACCGACGGCCGGCCTTGGCACGTGCGGGGTGCCGCAGACACTTTCCCCCTGCAAAAAGTCGTTTGGCGGAAAACACCAAAAATACTAACAATCAAGCAACCAGTTGGAAACAAAGAAATTGGCCCATATGGAACCACCACTTTCTTATCGGGGGGTTGGGCTAAACAACAGCCACCACTATCTTATCCTGATGAGGTTCTGTTAAATGTATAATAAGCCACAGGCATTTCCTTCGTCAAAGATAACTTTATCTAAGAGAAAGCACCGCAAGGCCGCGTCCTAGGAGCGACCATTATTGCGTCCATGAAGAGATTATTCCAATGTTTGACTTGGGATCGTGAGAAATGGTGAATTCGAGCACCAAATAAACTTTTTCATAGTAAAGTTTTTTATTGTAACGTTCAATATCAAACCAAAGAATTGTTCATCTGCGTTCACCTCCTAAATTTTGGCTGCAGCACATTTCTGGTTTAATTTGAAACGCGGAACCGGTTTAGTCTAATTTTGTGAGGATGATAATTTTGCCCGAATCGAAATTTGGCGCGTTTTGTGTTCAGGTGCAATTTTGCCCTGCAACTGAGCGATAGTGATCGCCGCGGACCAGGGCAAATTAGCTCGTTAAAATTTCGTTCATGTGTGTTAATCAAGATTGGTTCCTGCTGGCGAACCGGAGCATGTCGCCCTTAAACGGCCGGGCAATTGCTTTCGTCCGAAACGAGGCCGTCGTTAATCTGGAAAATGCTTCATAAATTCGGTTTTATTGTCGATAGATTTCCAGCCGTTATTTTCTGATTGATGCGATACAATTAATCCTTGGGCACATACACGTCCGCTTAGGCCGGACGGACGATAGAAAGGTTTCGAATTAAGGTTGGGTAAATTACAAAACAAACGCAATAAAACGCGACGGTGTTATTAAAAAATATGGCAACCCTGCGGCACTCACGTTTAAAAGTCCGATTTTAATTTATTAATAATCGCTTTACTGCCGCCCATAAAATCCAATTGCCCGTTGGAATTTTATCGCGCTAATTAGCAGCCGGGCCAAATCAGCTCCTGCACTTTTCGAAATTTCCTGCAATTCCACTTCAACGGCAATAGCCTATAGTTGAACCGAGCCATCATCAATATCCCGAAAACGGCCGGAGGCGCCCAAAAATTGCTGTGGTCGGTTTCGCAATTTTTAATCGAATCTCGATTCGTTTTCCAATTTTACCACGATTATTCTTGCGGCAACTCGTGAAATTTCGTAAAAAGGTTTAAAATTACCCGTCCGAGAAACAACAATGTTTGGACTAATCAATTGCTTTGTTTTCGACGCTTTGCATCAATGAAGATTTATCGAGCGAAAAAATCCGAAATCCCCACTTTTATTACTTGTTAAAAGCGGCCGTAAAATCGAAAGTTTTTCACGCGTTAATTAAGCGAGGTTCCGAAATTGTGACTTTATGCTTGGATGTGGAGGCACGTGTGTTATCGTCAATGATCCGTTGATGTCGACGATAAAGTGTGCGTTTGTCCGGTTTCAGCGGTGCTAATGAGAGTTTCCGGGATCGTCGGGCGTTTCCGGGTTTCCCTTTTCAGCCACTTTCAGGCGGTGCCGGATCGTTTTCAGCCAATTTAAATTTAATTTCTTTCAGCTCTTCCCGATATCCGCTCATCCCTGGATTTGTCTCGCTTAAGGACTCGACGAAATTAAAATTTAGACGGCACGATTATTCCCGTCCGTAAAAGACCCAGAACGCACATAAATGCCGGATTTTGCGTTTTCCGGAAAGTATCTAATAAAAATATAAAGTAACCTTCGCTCGGGAGACCATAGCTGAATATACGAGGGACAGGAGAAGTGAACAGAACCTAAAGCACAAAAGACAACAACGAGACTGCGAGGTTGGTTGCACGAAGAAAAATTACGAAAGTGTAAAATTTTCTAAAAAATCCTTTTGTGGAGTATCTGGGTGATCCAGGAGTTTCGATTAAAGTAGGGCGTGGCAAAAATTACTTTGCAACCCCTCGTCAATTGCTGTATTATTAATCCAACAATGTACGTTCAAGTCACGGCCCTCCATCTGCTCCGATTTTAAATCTTCGTGGCCAGACAGATGTCGGGTAAAAGACAAACTTTGACGGAATTTCAGTAAGAGATAATCACAGACATTTCTTTCGTCCGCCCCAGTGCCATCTTGGATTACCGTGTTTGATCTCTGACGAGGAATAAAAACGCAACACTTTTACTGGTATCTTCTGTCAAGATCCTAAACTTGACGAATACCTCTCTGTTGGTTTGTCGTTTTAATTTTTCCACATCCGTGTCGAAAACTCGATATTTGCTCAAATATTGACTCGAATCTCTGATCAATATTTGCCTATGGAAATAGGCAAATACGGCGTATCCGATTTGGAATTATTAAAATGCTCTTCGGTCGTTGGCGAGTGAGCGGCGCAAAAAATTAATTACGTAACGTTAACGAATTAGTTTTTCTCGAAACGGTGAAACGTTTCAAGGATTCGTCTCTTTGAAGATCCGGATGAGATATCGGATGGCTTAAAAGTGTTCTAAATATACTTATGTTTCGTTACTCGATGCCCGGAGAGCGTTTGACGCGCAAAAGGCGCGTGTAATTAATTTTTAACAGTCGTCGAAACTTAATAAGAAGAAACGAAAAGAAATTTTAACGAAAAACTGGTTGATGGACAAATCAAAATGCGTATTCTCGAAACCGGCACGAACGATTCGTTGTTTTTTTTACCTTTTCTTTTATCAGTTTTCATATACGGGCAAAAGGTAATTGCAGTTTCTTTATAGGTGACAAAGTACCGGTAATCATTGCCATAAAATTCATGACGATGAGGTGATTGTGTTAATTCTATAAATGTCATCAACCTTGCATGTTCCTAAATGGTAGTGAAAGAGTTGCAAGCGCTAATGCGCTGTCGAATTTTGTTTCAAGGACAGCGAGAAAGGTAACTGTTATAAAATCTTGGTAATTTTTTTGGGAACCTAATTAAAAAAAATTAACAAAAATTCTTCCTCTCCCAATGACCTCTCGACGGGTACCTATCCAAAAAGGCGCAACGCCAAAACCAAAATTCTCGAGAGACAACTCGTTTGGTGGAGGACAAAGCTCCTCTGTCCGTCAGAATTGACATTAACGCTTTTTGGCATCCAACATGACGACTTATTTTGCGCGTCTTGTTGCACAAAGGAGAAGTTCGGCCACGTGGTGGCGGCTTTTGGCTTCGGAAGTTCTGCCGTGACCCCGACACGCGGAAGGTCGCAGGCGCGGACTTGGCTAATAATAAAAAAAGAAATGTAAATTGATGAAATCCGTTGCGATTACGTTGCAAATTTTTGCGTCCGCTCAGAGATGGGTCCGTTGCCGCATTAGTCACGTTGTCGTATCCAAATGTCGCCGATGTTTGCACAAGCCATTTCAGTTTATCGTTAATTATTCGCGCAGTCATGAATTCTCCATAAAAAAGACTGGGTACATCCATAAAAAAAAAACAGCGGCATCGTTATTTATGCAAGTATGTGTGTACGTCGACAACATTGCAAAATCGCCTTAATTCATTTAAATATTTATGAAACTCTTGGAAACGCACACGCGGCTGGATAACAATAATTTAATGGAATTGAGGCCGTAAATTATGTGGGTCAGCGAAAATAGTCGTCTCATGATTAGACGACGGAGATTAGTTGTTGGTAATCCGCGCCCGGCAATTAGCCTAAAAATTATTTATAAATTTCGGGGCGGATCCTGATGGGAGAGGGTTCGTCAAAGCGAGTCGGCTGATGGGAGCGGAACGTTATGTCAACATTTACGCGATAAAATTGCCACTTGCTTTTAATTATTTGCATGTTACAACGTAAACAAACAGCGGCTTCGCGTTATCTTAATTCGCGGCCTTGTCGTCCAGTTGTGGGCTTTTCTCGATTGTCCGTCAATTTTGCTTGGGATCTGACAGGTTTGAAATTAGGCAATTGCTGGGGCGGTTTGATCGAATTTTTCTGGGGCTGCCAAAAATTGTTTATGTTGTTAGTCGCGCCGGGTCGTTTGCTCGTTTTATTGATTACATCGAGTTTATGTTTGCAGTAAAATTCCCCAGTTGCGGCGGGTAAATAAATAAAATTGGGCAAAATGAGTTTTATCGCTGTAGCCCGCCAATGCGTAAGCACGAAAATTATGACTTTCAATGCGGATTTTCATGCAAAATTCATGTTCCGCCGGAATATATTTTATAATCAAATCGCAATTTGAATAATTATTTACATTTCACGTGTATAATCGCAAATAATATGAAATTTAAATCGAAATTGCAGTGCAGCCGTGCATTAACTATACGAAAAACAACGTTGAAATCGGGGGAAATTACAATTGGAAAATCGGGCGATTTGCGTTATTCCGATCGCTCTATAAATAGAAACGCTTCGTGTTTTCGTTGCTAATCCCCATCAAATTGTTATTAATTTATCGACTTTGGTCGCAATAACTTTCTATAATCACCGCGACGACATGAAATAATTGGAATTTACGACGGCTTCGGGGAGCGCAGGTATTTCTGTTACACGTGTTTTTTGGAATCGATTTGAATATTTTCCGCTACTGCGGGAATTGTTTTTCCTGCAAATTATCTCGTTCCTTTTTTCCAAATTCCGCCGAAATCGAGACCACGACGAGATTCAACCTCGTTATTCGATGTTTACACCAATAAAAACCATATCGATAGCATTTGTTTTATAGTTATCATTTCGTCATTAAAAAGTCATAAAAATCTTTTATAGTTTCCTGACTATAGTCACTTGGCTATCTAGTCGCTACATCCAAATTTATCACGTAATTTGCATTATGTAAATTTTTCAATTGAGGAAAATTTTGATTAAATATTTAACAATACCAAAATCATCATTTCTTTATCTCAATCGATAAAGATCATTTACCCCATTGACCGGAAATCAACGTTTTGACCATGGATTCCGAATTGCAAATTTGAATCGAGTTTGGCCCTAGAATCGAAGGTTTTCCTATAAATTTCAAAAAACTGCAAATTAGTTTTCAAAGGCTTTTCCAAAATTTTGTTCCTCAATAATAATTCAAAATGCCAAAAATAACTCTAACAGAGAGACACAAGTTACTTTTCCTGGTGTATTCGACATTCACAAATCACAAATTTCTTAAATATTACGGTCGTTCAGTCATCCTGCTGAATATGATCAATTTTCCAGAAAATTAGATGACCTACATTCCATATCTAACCTTAAACTAAGACGAACCTCGGCGCTTCGCCATATTATCACACAAAGGTAATCCATAGTTCTGACATTCTAACCTTAAGTGGAAATGAAGGCAATTAAAATTTAATCCCCTACAATAAAAGTTACCCGGACGTTGGATTTGGTTGAAGGGGGTCATAAAAGTTGACTCACGAGAAGAAAACTTTATACGGCGTTAATATCTATCTGTTCTATCTACATACTTGGAAACTCGCTGGGTGTTGTCGACTTAAATCTTGACAATGAAGGCTGGTGTGCTATCTAAGTCATTGCCCATTGTTCGCTGATTGATGCTCTGTCCTACGTACGTTATTTACATTATATTTTAAGGTTAATTTGTGTTCATAGAATGGAATTGTATTTCGTCATACATCGGAAATGTTAATTTGTTTTCCCCAATTATCAACGACTGGAATTGCCGACAAACAATGATTGTTGATTGTTTTCTCTACGTGGATAATTGTTTGAATTTTGATACAGCCGAACAATAAAATTAATGATTAACAACACATGTGTGTATTTCTCGGGGTCATTGCAAATGGCTTTTTACGTCCTAGTGTGATGTTTCATCTTGTTACCTAAGTTTACGTAGCTAACTGGATGCGTCAGTTGCTATTCTCAAAATTTATTATTCAAAAAATTTTAAAAATTGCTATGGTCATAAAGCTTTGACCCACTTCACGAATTTATTTTTATATTTTTTGCCCATCGGTTTTTTATACAATGTGATTTGCCAGAGTAATTTCCTGGAAACTTCTGATTAGTAAAACAAAAACCAAGGAGGCAGCCACATAAATCTTTGGACTGTTTCAAATTCTTTTTTGGAATGAAATAATTGTAGGTAAATAAGCCGAAATTGGATTTGTAATTCAATTAATCTTCAGTTTAATCTTCGTGAGACACCTGGCAGAATGCGAAGACGAGTTGAAATTACTCGATTTCAAGTGATAATAAAAATAAAATTTTTGCGATACGACCGCTTTTTTGGTGCAACAGTATAAAACTATTTCCAGTGATAAATTCTGTTAGAATGCGCAATCTGAAACGAGGCAATTTTTTTCGGCACCACTTTCGATAATTATTGCCGGTCATTTTGGCAAACAACGTAGGTGCCCGCCGGAAACCGTAATTAACGAGATAAATGTTACAGTGATGAATCTACAGGCAAAGGTCGCAACTAGAATTAAGTTTCATTGTTTTGAAATCGTGGTTATTATCAAATCGTGCTTCTTGGCAAAAATTCCGGCAATTGCGACCGCCCACGTCACAGCTGGTTCAAGTGGCTCCAATAATTCCCCAGCCAGCCCATCAATTAAGCAAAAATTTAGCTTGACCGAACTCTAAAATCCCCGACTACATATTGGGATTTCAGTTGCCGAAGTCCCGAGTAAATGGTTCTGGAAGGTCACAGCCGAAATTTGGGCATTGCAAAAAAATCGAAACATTGTTTTTTTTTTTTGTAAGACCCGCAGGGATCGGTTTATTAAACAGCAGGTTTCGCGTCGTCTGCAGTTTCTGCCGCATCACGCTGAAATTTCCGTATTACCATTTTAATCGAGTTCGTGTTTTATTCGGTCGTCCTCTCGTTTCGAGAAAATTTGATCGGCCCCCCGGTCCTAACTAACTGCATCTGCCCACGCCAAATGCAAATCGCCAACTGATAACGACGCGAGAATTAGCTCGCGACGAAACGGATCTTCGGCTATAAATAACCGGAAACGCCCCTAATAAATTTCGGGTATTACGTCCCAAAAAAAAAGGAATTGCCGGAACCCAATCGGGACGCTGCCCGACAAAAACTTGTTGTTGTCCCATCGAGGCTAATCTGGATTTCTATCGCAAATAGACGCGATACGTTAATTGATTTATGTACATGTGTCATGATAATTATTGCGCTATTTTTAGGTCTGTCCCGACTGACACTCGAAAATTCCCAAGTTACTAACTGCTGTAGATAGGGGGCTTCTTTGCGTAATCGGCGCGCCCTGTTTTTCTGCTGTTTCGTCAGGGAAATAAAACTAGAGTTGATTCTATAAAAACAGTAACACGTTTTATTCATATTTTATAAGCGTATTTTCACTATGACTAGCTGTACAATATATATAGCAATATTTTATACATATTCACAATTTTTTTCGGGCCGGCCGCGGCCATACAACCCGCGACCGGCCGGTTTTTCTGTTTTATATATACAGTTGATAGATATTTCTTTGGTCTAGTAGTAGCCATAGAACAAATAGTTTTTTTAGTCAGATCTTTGATGCGGTGCGGGAACGCGAGCCGGCCCGAAATACCCCCCCGAATTTAAGTCTAATCGAACGATTTGATACGAGTTCGATCTACAAAAATAAAATCTACAAAAAATATTTTCAATTCAGTTCTTTTCCGGGGATTTACCCTGACAGTTTCGAGCCGGCCGGCCTGGCCGCGACGTCCTTTTTTCATTTTTCTTTTATTATTTTTGTACATACACAAGTTAAGTTATTTGGTATACTGAGTGATAAATACGAAGTGGCGCCGTTTCGGAAAGAAGCGGCGCGGTTTATACATGAAACGCTCCTGTTATGGCATCACAATCGCGACCAAAATCGTCGAAAAAAGGAAAAATATTGAGAGTACAGATCGATGATGGAATGCTACTGGTTAATTAACTAAACACAATAATTATACAGTCGGTAACGAAAATATCTACACTTCTGTCATCAAAACATCGTCAGTTTACGCAAAAATTGTTATAAATAATTCTATTCTCAGTCGGTTCGTTTTTGTTTTGGGGGGTGAATGAATGGATGGTGGGCCGGAATCGGGCGCCCCCAAGCGTTTGCGACTTTTTCCCGAAATTTCAAAAAGACACCGATTTAGAAAAAGTATTGTCTATCACTAGAAACACCGATGAGAACCCGTAAATATTCTGCCGTGGAGAATCTTGGTGTATGTAGCTATGACCTAAAGCTAGTGAAAGACCTGGGAGGTTGCTAGACGCGCCTAGGTAGGTATAATATAGTTTTACACGTAACAGCTGTACGCACAGGAAACAATATTTAACTCCTCACTCAATCTAAATAACCGACGCCGTCAAAAGTAAATCGGGGGCGATAACGGCACCGTCAACCGAATCCAGTTGTTGTTGTTGTTGTGGTTGTTGTTGTTTACGTTTTCTATTGATTTTCGGAAAATTTGGCGTTTCCGGCCTGACGGGGGCGGGCTGATTGTTTGTTTGGGTATGGCACTGGTCGGGGTTAGGCGGGGGCGGCGGCCGCCGTCGCGACAGCTTAATCCAAGACAAGGTGAGAAATCCGAATAGGTGGGTAGGTCGCAGTTGCACAAACACAGCTGATGTGGAGGAATCACTACCACGCCCGGAGCGGGACGCTTGCGCTCTCATCACCGTCACAGCATTACACACTATTATCACAAGAAGAGGGTTGCGGATGCGACAACGACGGGGATGCTCCGTACGAAAGTCGAAATCATCGTCGGCAAAATCATATCACAGCGATCACACGTTGTAGCACACCTGCTGGATCTGGGGGAAGGTAGAGGCCAGCGGTATGGCAGAAGTCACATAAGGATGCAGTCTGTGGGCCCTCAAGTACTGCCGGTACTTGCCCGTGAGGATGTGTTGTTTGTCGTCGGGCCGGTCCGGCGACCGGTCCGGATCCGTCCAATGGCCGGAATCGCTGCCGGAACTGTTGTAAGTTCCGCAACTCGACACCAGCTGATGCTCCTTCTTGTTGTAGAGGTGCGATATAGGCAGAAGCGGCGGCAACTGGTCCCAAATCTGATGTTGCTGCTGCTGCTGCTGTTGTTGCTGTTGGCGGTCGTGGGCGGCCGTCTGGTACTGCACCGGGTATTGCGCCGCCAACTGCGGCGCCGGCTGTCCTCTCGCGACTCGCCTCTTCACCGTCGTCGCCGTCGTCGTCGGCTGTCTCGTCGGCAAATTATTCACGAAAGGACTCCTCCTCTGACTCTCGATCTTCCTGAAGTAACAGGGATGGATCATCAGCAGCGGCTCGTTGCGGACACCCTGCGGCGGTTTGGCGGTGTTGGGCAGCTCGTATTCGACGCTGCAGTCGACGTGAAGAGGTCTGCTATAGTCCTTCTGCACAGGCACTTGCACCGTCCTCTGAGGTGGGGACAACTCATACGCTTGGTAACACGTCGCCATCGCGATGTTGCTTGACCGGCGATCGGTCCTCGACTGATCCTGCTCGGTTGCGGTGCTCGTCGAAAACTCACAGGACTCCTGGTGGGGGTAGGAAATCGATGCTCCCAACATTCTGACTGTCTACGAGTACGTCTGTGGCGAGACTACGTCATGGGCTGGTCTCTCGGTCGCCAGGGCCGCCAACATGCGTGAGGCCGGCTCAATCACCGCCGTGTTCTAATTATTTACCGAGGAGGCGCACTTTACGACGCCGACCCGGAGACGATGATTAACTGTTACGTCACGTAATTGACGGCGAGCTTTTTCGCCGGATCCGATCACGCAATTTTCGTACAAATTCAGGACGACGCGCAAACTGCGACGATTAAGGCAATTGACTGTGTCGTTAGCAGTTGAACGTCTTCAAAACCGATTTCCTGAAAAAAAGTTTTCAGTTGAAAATTTAACCGGGCGTAAATTGAAATTTCTGGCCGACAAAAATGTTGATAGGGTCGCAATTATAGTTACGGCATTGTAATAACTCACATTATCGGCGTTTAAACGAAAAACAGTGTCTGAAATGTGAAACAAAAATTATTAAAATTATGCAAAGCACTTCGTCGTTATTCATCGACATTACGTATGATTATTACCTGCATTGCCATCGTAAAAAAATAAATTGGGTTTAAAAACTGCAATTGTTATGTCTTTTTGTCAGTTCAGGTGATATTATGAATTATGATAACTGTACCAGTCACGTTCAAAATTATGTATACATGCAAATTTTCTTTTATAACCATAATAACTATTAAGTATAGATAGATAGGTGAGTATACTTAGGGAATAATTATAAATGGTACCCAATTTTGAAGCTGACAATACAAAGTATGAAAGTGATCAAGCTGGAAGTAACTTCATAATATTTTTTTTTTATTCTTGGGTACTGCTTATATTATCTAACATTTTTTTAGTAACTGGGTAAAAAAAACTACATTTATCTCTAAATTTCTTTTCAATTGCAAAAATTATCTTTTACGATCTTTTAAAAAAGTCAAGGTATCAAAATTTATGTTTTCTAAAATGGGAATAAACATTAGCATACAAACGTCTATATTGATCAAACGATAAAATGCAAACATTTTCGAATATATAATTTGAGGAATTAATTCACAAGCTTTCCCCTCATTTAAACCTGTAACGCAACTATCTTATTTAATATTTATTAATTCAAAAAAGCGGTAACTAATTTATTTAAACCGTCAGCAATAATTAAAGTAGATCGGGTTGTGTTTAACAATAGTTTGTAAATTACGACCGCATTCAGCATAATCGTTGTTCCTCTTTTAAAAACGCTTATCTTAATGGAACATAGGAAAAGTAAAGCAAAACAATCAACAATATTATGAGTTGCCAGCAGGCAGCAGGATTACTAACAAAGGTTTTAATGACCGACAAATATGTTACGTGGGGGAGATTATGAACAATAGAAACTATAAATGTGAAATTTCCAATAATATTGACAGATTGTAAAGCTATCGAGGTGCCAGGAAATACCCCCATATTTGTTTTTGTAAGGTCACATAACTCAAGCAACAACAAATTTGTATTTCTTGGAGCTTTTCTGAAGTTTGTTGTTCCAGATTTATAATTTACGTACAACATTAATTTAAGTTATCGTTGTAATTTTCCAGCAATTCCATAATCCTGGTATGCAGACAACTGCAAACAAATCTTATTGTTTTCAACGCCCATACCTAGTACTTACATAATAGTTTTGCTCTCATTTTTTTTCTTGTTTTGATTGTTCAATGCAATCAAAAGAATTAGTTAAAATTTTGAACTAAAACCAATAAAGAGACTGTACACACAGAACTCTGCATATCAATTCAGGGCAATATCTACTCTTTAGATATATCTTGAATGCGGATATTTCTGTAGATTAACTGAAGTCTCATTGTGACAGTTTTTAATTCTTCTTCCCGTTGATAACGGAAATATCCCCTCTTCTAGCTGCTTTGTTGGAGTAATCCTCCTCAAACTTTATCTTTGACATTTCTAAAAGCTTCTAGTATTGAAATTAGTCAGCGATTGGGAAAATATGTCTATTGTGTAAATAAGAAAAGGAGCATTAGCCGGTGACGGACGGCCTGAAATAATCGAACTGATGCATGAATCTTCGTCATAATCCGTCGTTGATCCGTGGATGACCCTCCACACGCACATTTTTTCTATCGGCCCGATAGCTTCTGTTTGCGGTCTTATCATAATTACCCATTAACAAAACGAAAAACAAGCGTGTATGTACTTACTGTAAAAACAAACATATACAAAAAAATCTTGTCGTTATTAGTGCAACCTGCCCACGTCTATCGAAATTTACGAGTTAATTAGACCGAAATTAATGTATCTAGTTCTCTTATTTACGGCTGTCTTTTCCGTTCGAATCGGTCATAGACGTCAGATAAGCAGATATGTTTATTGATGCTGATGCCGAATTAAAAAAGAAAAACTCTAAAAAGAACCTGATTAATTAATTGCACCATCGACTTAGATAGAAGTAACCTCGAACAGCTGGTAATCATCAAGGAGTGGAAACGGATTGCGTTATGACGTTATTGTCGCATGCAATGCGAAATGTGCGGTTACTTGAACAGTCCCGGTGCATCGTTGAGAAATTTCCCGGGGGACGCCGCCATCCTCCGGATTACACCCACCTGGTTCGTAATTAATTAACGACGGTGTTATTGCGAAACAATTAATTTCGTGCTTAAATCTCCATAAATATTAATGGACGTCCCGTTTTCCGCCCTTTTGGAAAGCTTCATTAATTTTTCGAAATTTCTGTCGAACAAGGAAACGTCGGCCATCACCACAGCAGTTACAGTTTCGTTCGGCGTTTCCGTCGAATTTGAAGGAAATGCCCCATAAACAGTTCGAGACCAAAAAACGTGTCGACAGCGTTATGGTTGAAGAATGTTTACTTTGGAGCTTTGTAATTTAACTTTTTACGAACGTAATTAAGTCAGTTTTCAAGCTGGCTGACGCTTGATTGACTCGATGACCTTTTTCGACGGTGAATCGCAAAACAACGTTTGTTATCTCTGTCGATCTCTGTTTTATTTATATTTTTCCAGTCGACCATCGAACTTCACATCTGTTCTGATTGTTGATTTATCTCGAAACGTTTAACGACAGATACCATTGAAATTCGATGTCTGCGTCAGCGACGCCTTGTCGATCAAAATTTCGGTGCATGGTCCACGGATGTGGTAAACAATGTTCGCCGTGATTAAGGGGTTTGCTTCGTCTTATAAATATTTATGTAGACTCCGAATTCGGTAAATAAATACGACGGGTTTTGACTGCAGAAAGCAGACGGCTCGAAATTAAATAAATAATAAAAGTTGGGAAAATTGGAGACGGTATCGAAAATTACTTTATTGGAAGAGTCCTGTAAAAGACCATGGTCATAAACTGAAAATTCTTGGGTGGCTATGAAAAAATTTGTATTGCCGGCTCACGATGGGCCGTAATTGACGGGGTGCTGTAATTCTCTTGGTGCTTGAGTCCAAAAGGTCTTAGGGGCTGTAAAAACATCCCATTAAAGTCAGTACCACCTGGAAGGTGGAAGTATGATTGTCATGCCGCATTTAGTCTTTGGTGGTAACAATTTTCAAAAGTTCTGGGAAATGGCGAAAAGGTTCCTAGAAATTCAATTGGTTCCACAACCCCATCAGGGCAAATTGCTGCCAAATTTCGAAAAATTTTATAGGAAAAATTTTATAGAAAAAATTTTTACAGAACTATTCCTTCAATTCGAAATGGAACAATAATTAGATAAGTTTTGTAGCGGTTCAGATACAAAAATGCACGAGGAATGGTTGGTACTTCTACACTTGCTCCAGGTTTAGCTTGCTTTATAGTAAGGCGTCCAAGCATTAAAAAATTGCATAAGGAGATTTTTAGTAGTTACCATAGATAGTGTTTCAATTGTTGAAGAAAAGATAAATGGGCTAGAGACTTTATTTACCCTTGACCATTGAAGAAATTCAAAGATTTCGAAAATCAATAAGTGCTGTCACGGTTTAAGAAATCAGTGGAGCTACAGGGGGGTCTCAAAATCCTTATTGGCTGTCGATCAACTGACGGTTCTCAAATTACCAAAACAATGATCTCAGAGACACTGTTGTCAATTTTATTGGTATAATATGAAACGTTCGTCTTGACGTGCAAGCTTATTGGTCGAGAAGGACGCTTTTCAAAATATCAGCTTGATTTACAGCAGTAATTTTTTTAATTTTTTTCAGGGAAATCTAGCTTGCTACACGCTTTTTTGATTCAGCTCCACATTTTAAAAACAATTTAAAAAAATTAATTATACGATATAAAGTAGTTTTTTTTTATTGATAACCAGCAGTTTGCTTGGGTAGTTTGAGAAAAATGAGCCCCCCGGCGTCGGGTATGCGTGCCTTCTCACAGTAAACCGCCAAACTAAAATTATACATTATAGACACCATTCGGGTTGGCTGGCAAGTGAAATAGTAATTTATGCATCTAATAAGCTCCCGTTTCCGACGCAAGGTGACAGCTGGCCTCCTGCTTGGTAACACGTGTCATCCCACTTGTTTACGTATTTATTCCCGAGTTTCCGCCATTTCTCCCAGATTGCGCCGTTACAGTTTCATTTCCCAGCGAGTCCCAACAATCTCTTCCCGAGACTTCTTTCATAATATCCAACTTCCACCGTCGTCCTCGATTTCGGCACAAACAATTTCAGTTTTCAACCCTCAAACTGCCGTTCATTACCAGAAGGGTGTTAAAACGTTAACCGAACTAATAAGATCTTGTGCGAAACTTGGGTCCTAATTACCCCGAATAATTTACGAGTCGGCCGGCCGCCGGATATTATCCATCAAAAGTAGAAACATTTAAAACCCATTACCTACATGCAACTTCCATACAATTTCCTGTACGGCGGAATCCATCGAGCGCCAGGCCTCCCCGAAATCACTTATTTCACCAGGACCTTAATGATCTCTCTCTGGTGTCTGCATTTCCACTTTGGTTGAGTCTCGGGGGGCCCGCCGGGACCCCTGGTGCGATTTTTGTCGCACATGCGGCCATGTGGAGAGTGCATGCCATTAACCTTTTATCTGTAGCACGGATCTCGCATAAGTTGTTACCATCAGTCTCTATTCACCGCACGTTCATTTGCTCGCCGTGCCCGACTAAAATGCACTCGAACACGGAGATAACCGTTGCGGCAGTGCCGTATCAGGACGTTTTTTTTTTATTTCGAATTGAAATTTTTTGGGTCGCTATGCGGCGAAGCGGCGTTCCTTTGAACAAAAATTTCCCTCTTCGGAGAATCTGCACCGCAACGACGTCCTGTAAAATTTCAATTGGTACCCACCCTTTAGTGTCCTTCGCATTATGGGGAGGTGCATAAATCCTGGTGGTCTCATAAAAAAAATTGTAATTAGTTTTGCCACCACGTGGCGCCAAGACAGCTCGTGAAAGGAAGATTCAAACTTTTTTACATAACCACGTGGTACAAATTTAGATAATGTATGAAGACTTTTCAGGACAACTGGCTGTTGATTTCCCTGTATAAACAACTGATATGGAGGAGAGTTATCAAAAAGTAAATGTGGTGGCAGCTTATCGTTGTTTGGTCAGAACCCTGTCAAATTTTACCAAGATTCACTGCAGATGTTGTGAAAAAAATACATCAATAAACCTCGATTTTTACAGCCATAACGGCTTTTTGCAATATGTTTGTAAATGTTATAAAATCATTATCATAAGATCCATAAATTTAGAAATAAAACGGCTTTATTGCCGCTTTATAGACAATAAAGTTTTACAAAACACCATCGTGCATCGCGGTGCTGGAGTTATAACGAAATTTTGGTTGTAGCGTCACCTAGGCCCTAATTGCGGAAAATTTTGGGCCTGGCGCCTACCCTGCGCTGAAGCACCCTCCCGGCAGATGACCACGCACATTTCGGCCTTTTTGTCTGCCGCCGTCTCATTATTTATTATCAGGCCCCAGCAGGCACCGCACCCCCTCCGTCTCGATTACCACGCTCGACATGCAGAATAATTTTTATCAGTTCTCCCGTATCTGGTGGTTCTCTTCGTGTACGTACGAGGACGTGTGTCGAAATCGAATTGCATATATCCGTCGAACGAGGGAGCACCGGGAGACCGTTCGCTGCTCCGTAGTGATAAACACGAAAACAACGCCGTGGAGCGTTTCAAATAACAGTTATTTAGACTTGGGGAAAATAACGAGTTGTTTGTTGTATATTGCAGTACACGCGATTTCGTTAATGACTTTCGGATAACAACTGGTTCTTTTCCCCAGTCGGGCCGAGAATATACACATTAGGGCCCCGTCATTATCCGGCACCCGGTGGTGATGGCAGATTCGGACAAGGTTCGGTGCGGAGGCACGGAAGGGACAAATTACCGATTCACTCCGGGCCGCGCCCTTCGCGGATTCACCACCACCACGCACGTAGGACCACATATTTTTAAATCTATATTTTGAGTCAACTGAACAAACTTTTTCTAGGTATTTAGACTTTTTCAAATTTGATGTAAAATTGCCTTCCAATACTTCAGGACTTTGTTAATTTTTTACGTTTTTACTAAAATCAATTTTTGGAAAACCGCGTTTCTTAAAATTTTAATTAAACAAAGAGTGACACTAACCCTACAGTTAAGATACAACGATAGACTTATTACGCATAGTAATAGAGTAATAAAGTAATAACCAAAAAAGTGCCAAAAGGGCCAATCACGGCTGGACATTCTCAAAATTTCTGACTGTACATCATTATTGGCGCTGTGACAGTTGACGTTCAAGCTCAATTTTCGGGTTTTGTATTTCGATACTTAATTGTCGTGAATCTGGCATTTTGATTAGAGTAGGCATCGATAACATATTTATAATCGAGAGCGGCTGTGCAACTAATGTGGTTGCTCGCCTTTCATTTGTCGAGGGTGAAATGTCACTTGATCTGCAAACAGGAATTTTCGATTCGGAAGCAAAATGAGAACATTTGCAACAATTTCTGCAACGAACCTGGTCTGACCTTTTCACCCCAAACTATAAATAACTGTTTTATTCACCGACCGTGAGAGAAACGAGATTGTAGTGTTTGCATTTTGGGTTGTTCTCGTTCCAGGCGGCGCATGCGGCGGTTGAAATTTCAAGCCACCTTTGATCAAAATTATCCCGAAATGTCCACAAAAATCGAGATGGTATGGCCATAGAAATTTCATAATTGTGTGGCAGCGCTCTTCCCGGATTCGTCACGACCTCTGACTATGAAATCTTAATTTAACTCAAGTCCCGCGAAGATGGTTAAATTTTTTTCTTTCGGTATGGGATAATTTAGTGGAATGACACAATTATGGGGATTGAAGCTCCAATTACGGCGCCGGTGGGGGTAGAAAAGCTCGACCGACAGAAGAGAGACGGGAACAAGTAAACAACACCTCCCGCTGCGCTCGGATGCCGTCTGCACCCCCGGGGCTAATCACGACATGCCACTTTACTCTTTACAGAATTTAGGTTAGGGTGCGAGCGAAGGGTCGAACCATTGTTTCGGAATTCTGATATTTGATCAGGGGCGATGCGGGATTAAGCGGAACATCGCCATTCAATCCGCTATCGAGGCGTAAATCTTGTTCAACCATTCTCGACGTTTCAACAAAAAAAAAAAACGCCTCAACTCCCCTCGTAAAAAACTACCAACAACCACCGGGCCTCCAAAAAAACAACATTCGACATAATTCGTTTCGAGACCCGAAATTTTTGTGAAGAGGAATTTTAAATGCGTTTCGCAGTATTTTGCGAGAGCTTATCAGGAATTTGCATTATTTTTCAATAAAATCCGAAGCTCGGCTATTAGAAAAACGTCCGAATTAATCCACTGACGACTAAATCGTTGGCGGCTGTAAACACGTCAATTTATGGAAATTGGACGTAAAAGGATAAGCGAAATAATTGCCGAAATTACACGGACGTCGCGGCTATAATCCTAGAATCCGGGGAATAAGAAAAAAGACGAAAAGTGAATGTTTACGACATATGGCTGACTGGTCGATTATTTATGCATGATGAGGGAGACGTTTTTCTTGAAATTAATAATGTATGGGAAACATCTTTCATAAATATTGGATCCGAGGGAGAGTTCGCCCCTAACTTAATTTTCCTCCCCTGGCATATACCTTTAATAAAATTATCTGCAACGACGAGCTTTCATTTGTAGTTGTAGCCGTCCTGCATGGGACATTTACGATTTCCATTTCAACAAAGCGTTTGTTGCCGGCGTTTCCATTTCTCTTGCCGCGTTTACGAAGGAAAATTAAGAAGAATGTTAGAAATATCGGAATTTGGGTTTTATGCGTCCATTAACTCGCTTCAATCAACCGTTAAGAAAAATATTAAACTACGATTAATAAAACTTACCTCGGTAAAAGAGAAAAAAAATTTTGAAGTAATTTGAATCAGTTGCCACTTTTGTCAGGAAGGGGATATTACCTGCAATCTTACAAGGCAACGTTTGGAAATGATCAACCCGTAATGCAGGAAAAAATTACTTGGAGACCTCAAAAATGTTTGAAAGCAACGAATAACGTGAGGAACAATAGCCAGAATTCTTCCGAAGAGATAAATTAGAAAAAAATGGAAACCCTCCTGTAACAATTATTTTGTGGCAACTAATCCAGAGCGGCCTAATTGGATTTCCAAATGGACTTTTAATGGTCTCCCAATGTGCGTTTATAAAGTAATTAAAAAGAAACGTGTTGGATCGCGTGATCAAAAATTGGCCGAGAATCGTCGAAAATAAACGTTTTTCCGCAAGAGGGCGAGTCTCGTCAACGTAATCGCGCAACCCCTGACTTGCAAATTCCACAAAAGCAATTTTGCAATTAAAACCGTCTTCAGACCGAAATTTACGTGCACAGAATTGCGTGTTTTTTTTTTAATATAATTTTTTTATTATTACCGACCCTTCCTGGAGGGACTTGAACAGTGTTATTAGGCTCGTGATGGACGTTCCATGATTTTCAAGAGTCGACGCGCAATTAAACCCCGTTTCAATTTTGCGACGGGATTACGGCCCTGGAAATTCCGTTTTAATTGCAAAAATAACGCAATGCGTGTTGTTGCGTTATTCGACCGCATGATTTATGGCTCGCCGACTCGCGTTAAACTGCTGTTGTTTTTGGGTTGACATGTGATAATGTGGGCTGCGTCTTTCACTGCCGCGAAACGACGTCCCGTATTTCAACAGGAAACTGAAATTATTTGGGTTTTCATTCAACAACAAAGACGAAGCCGTGCCATCCATCACGGCGGACTGGAAGGAAAACGCATCGCTCTGCCTCCAATTAGGCCACCGGGTTCGAAAACCCCCAAGAAATATTCAGGCAGTCCGGGTCTGAATTGTACAAACTCCAGATCCGCCCTCGCCGTCCAAATCAAGTTTTCAATTATCGCAGCACTTTTATTCTTTAGTCGTGCTGCGGTTGCATAAAACTCTGCCCGTTGCTTTAGATGGTCTCCACGCAATACCGGAAAAGCTCGAACACCACATAAAGGTGCTTCAGCACTAATGATCAAGAGACTTTTTGTTCTCGGTCCCTTTAAAATTTAAACGTCCTTCTGTCCGGGCAACTGCTTGAATAAACAGCGGATCAACGTGGAAGTCTTCCCGCGCGGTCCAAAATTACGCTAATACTGGCAGCTGACGTTTCGACCTAACTAGCTACGTAATTAGCGGCCGGAAGCCGTCCAACTCTTCCAAAACAGAAATAGTGCGAGTTGGTGGAGCGATTAAACATTCAACGAGATAATAGTCGAGAGAGGGGCATTACCGAAGTTAGATAATGAGGACACGCCGCACGACGACCGAGACTTTGATAACGGGCGGGGTGGGTTGCCGGAAACCGCGGTGCCGTTTTCCCAGCAGCACGACGTCGCATCAGCAAATAAACGACGGCAGCTCGTCGAAGGAACGCGAAAATTTCACCAGAATCTGACGGGGATGTCAGTGGATGTGGCTGTAAGCTCACGCGATCCAAGATCCAGGAGGTGACACCGTAGATAGAAAATTGGAGAAAGCTTTCTGATAAAACGAGTCATTTATTAAGATTCATTAAAGCATTGTGATATTGTTTAGTTGCATTTAAAAAATTGGGAATTAGCGACTGATTATCTCGCGATTATGGTGAATATACGGTGAGGTAAAAAGAGCGATACTTTGATGAAAAAAAAAATTAATTACGCTTTACGCCACTGCTTTACCATGTCGTCTAAGTGGGTTCAGGGCTTGGTCTTCAGAAAGTTAAAGTTTAATGGGCAGGTATAGCAAAGTATAAATTCCAAGTCGAGTTTGTTCACACCAATTGGTTATATCTTGGCAAATTGAAGCGTACCAATGGGCGCCCCATTATGGTGGCGGCACCATCAAATTTGCAATTTGCACTTCCGTGCCCACGCTTGATCACAGCGTTGGTTCGATTTACCGTTAACGTTATTAGTGACGGCTGTTAGGGACTCTAATACCACCAATAATCTCGTGAAACCGATGGTACTAAATAAAAGTGAAGGTTTAATTATCTCGGTAATCTGATCGTAAAGTAGTTTTTCCTAATCCCAAGGCCCAATATTGAAGAATTACTGCACGTCACGGCCGACGATTTATCACGAGAGATAATAAAAAAATAATAATAAAAATTTAAATAGAAAATCCGACCATCTAACAGATTGCCAAACCCACTCATTGTTAAAAACACTAATAATATTACAAATATTTACAAAACCCATGTGCGCACGTAAAAACCTCAATCATTTTACTTTCACTCCTCAAGGTGTATGCCTGGAAAAAGAGTGGATTTCCAAAGAGCCCGCACCGGACCGCGAAACTTTAAAGACGAACCAACGGCCATCCTCCATAATTATGTGCTGTCAGTTTTCCATTTTTTTTTTCTTGAAGGGGCCGATTTTTTCGGAGCCCCGGCCTTGATCTGATCATTCCGCATCATCAGCTTCGTCATATTTTAAACCATTAGGTCGACTGTAATTTATTTCATCGCCAACTATCATTAATTACCCGGCATTAAGTAAATCTTGATTTGTTGCCCTATTTTCCGTTTTACACATTAATAACGTTGGAATTTTATAAATAATATCGCGGCCTTGCGTTAAACGGCGACGTGTCTAATACAAATTTAATTGTCTTCGGTGATAGTTGGTCGAAAAAGAAAAAATAGCCGTTTCGTAATGAATATTCCACGTAGTTGCTCGAAACGGCTTATTAACTGAATAATTTCTTAGCTTCCGGTGGTTTGGACAATGAGAAGAGGCAGTGTGTAGCGGGGAATCGGTGACGTACCATAAATTCTAACGTTTTAATTTGTGCTTTAATATGAGAAGTCGTCGCGAAAGCGCTTCGGCTCTAATTTAATCCGAATTGCTTTTAAAATTAACAACGCATAATGGAAGTGAAACCGGCGGCTAAAAGAATCATTTATCTCACCAACACGGAGATTTACCGTAGAAATTTATTGAAATTTCGCGTTATCGTTGTGCCGAGTTTGACTGGCGTGGAAACTTTCTTCGGACGACCATCAATTGTGGCTATTTTCCTTCAAGTTTTTTCTAGCGATAATTTGTCGGATTAGGTGGTATTTATCTAGACTTGAAAGAGACGCAATCTCCATTAATACCGCTAACGACAAACGCTATTAGGCGTAATTCTCAAAAAAATCCATTACAAGTGTTCAAAACGTGTAATTTGGCTTGACATTATTTTAACATTAGCTTTAGGTATTTGTGGGCCTCCAAACAGACACACACCTGAAAATGTTCCGTTGAAAGTTATCTCCGAAATTTATTTACATCGAAATTGACTCGGCGACGTTACATTGATGCGACCCGATTTGACCCCGACTCGGGGTTATGTCGGAAGCGGGAGAGGTTTCGCATTCCTGTTCGTGAATTACGAAGAGGTGGTTACGGTAACTTCAAAGCCCCGACGGGGCCGAAAATTCCCCCAAATCGCGAAAGTCACCCGGCATAGCCACCGAGATGAAGCTCAAACGCCATTTGAAATTCGGCGTTAAAAATTCTGAATAGTAATTTTCAAAGTTTCTACATATATGAATATAGGGGTGATGCGGGTTGAGGACGAATCCCAGGCAAGAAAGGTCTGGGAACAGGACACTCGGGAGCTCTTCGCCTTTCTCCGAAAACTTAATTACTGTGCTTGTCGCCCCAAGACCATTGTGCACATTATTAGCTAGAAGAAAATATTTTATTTCAAAGTCTTTGAAAGTGAAATTTATGGAAATAAATAATAATTGTCGTGCCGAATTTAATAGTCTATTAGTACTTAATTTTAAAATTAATTTGAAATTAACAATTAAAATTTGCCGTGAAGCAAGCGGGGAGTGGGGATGTTTTAATTACAAAGTGATGGTTTTTCTATTATGGCCGTGAAGTTGTCAATCTACCCTTGTGTTGCTAGTTCTTTATTGAGCTGAAAATTTTGTGGTGCAACTTTTGGTTCTATCGCTTTGTTGTATCTTCACGACCCCGCCTGGCCGCAACTTTCTAAAGCGGGGCATTAATAATTTAAATCTTTTGTAATGCATATTATATTTGTCCGAAAAACACGCTCGTTGTCAGTTTACGCAACGTTCTTCCGTTGCGTTATCGAATTTTCTTCATCTCCGTTATTAGCATTCAGAATTGAACCGAGGCGTTTTTTCCTCGAAACATGGGCTTGTTATGAAATATTTATTGTTGTTTAAAGCGTGACGTAATGTAAGGCGTCGCATTGTACGATTCCCATTTTTAAGGATTCGAGCCAACAATAACCATTATATTCCCTCGAGAGTGGCACAATAAATAAATTGTTGCAATAACACACATATTGTTCATTGTCCCTCGGCTTATGGCAGTTAACGCGATGAATCTCGATGCGCAAACGAATTTAATTGTTGCTGGTGAAAAGTCATTAATTATGGCAGAGCCCTAACAAAAGCCGCATCTACTTTGGGAGTCTTTGTTATCTACCTGGCCATTGTCTCGTTTATTACGGGGCATCAAGTAAATTGCAGACAGTTTATATTTTAAAAACTCGGCGCTGGTATTACGGAGCGAAATAATCCAATTACTACCAGGAATAAATTACGGCTGCAGGTTTTATCACCATCACGGTCCGTTCTGTATAGTTTCGTTGCAATTAACGCGAAAATCCATGCGAGAAAACGGGGCGAATTCATAAAATTAATATCCGGCCGAAGAAAAGGAAAATAAATTAGGAGCGATGCTGGAATATTAAAACGATTTTGAAACTCCCCTCTATTATGCGATGGGAGAGATAAAGGAGGAGATAATTAAGGAGTCCGGGAACAAGGCAGGCCTGTCCTTTTTTATCGGATTGAGGAGCGTCGTCGACGACTCCGTTGCCGATTCTGATCTAGCATCGATTTTTTTCAGTTATCACTCTGTTATCGACGACCATTGTTCAGTACCTTATTCTTGAACATACCGTATCATTATCCTAAATGTCAAAGATGAGTCGCTGAATTATACAATGGCATTGTGCTCCTTCTTCGTTCTGTTATTAGACAGGAAAAGTATTGTCCTAGGCCGGGCCCGAGGCGACACAACACCAGCCTACTTTTCGCCAAATATGCAGCCAGGGCCGGGCCCACCATTCGATCCAAGCCGCATTACCATCACCACCCAGAACCTCGTTGCCGCAAAAAGCTTGATCGTGCAAGCAATAATAATTACATTTTAGCCAAACGTTTACAACTTTACCTCGCTCGAATATAATTTTGGCCGGCGTTGCAGTTTCTCTCCCAATTAAAGTAATTAGAGCTAGTGTCGCGCAACTTCCCCGAAACTTTTTCCTGGCTCCGGGAGTTGTCCCGGCAAAAACTGGAAGGCACGATAGATGCGGTTAAAATCGTTATCCTCGGCCAAGTTCCGGTTAAACAAGCGCGCATTCCTCGTCGGGCTCTCCCAAGAAACTTCGGACCGCTTCTCCCGCCCTGCTCACTTTTCCTCCTCGTCCACTTAACCTTATGGCCCGCATTAAAAATGATCTCGTTGCTCCGGTCCTGTAATTGAGAAGCTGATATGGCCTAGTGTGTAATTACAGGGGCGTCTCAAACATCTGAATGCCGGTCATTACTGTTAGACGGAGGTGCGCGGCTATCCGGGCACTCCCCAGCGCGTTTTCCCTGTCTTGCATGCTTGCGGTTATGGATTATTGCACCAGGAGTCCGCAGCTGCCCCTCTGGGGCCCGGGGTTGGCTTAATTATTACTTTCGACGGAACGACGTCGATAATTACGGATACGAGTCGATGTTGGCGAATCGAGCGGCATGAGAACGAACCCGGATCATCATCAAAATTAATTGCTTATAAATATTTTTATTGGGGAGGCACTAGCGCCCCTGACAGGGCGGGGATCGATAATCCACAAATGCGATCTCAGCCCAAAAATGCAAAATTTTTGAGCAGGATCGCTTAGAATTTCTGAAACCACTTTGCAAATTCCGAAAAATCAACAAATGGCGGAGGCGTCAAGTTAAAACAAAATTTCATAAAAAAATGAACAAACATACTTACCTATAAATATTTTTCAACATTTTGTGCTCAAAACTGTTAAACGGCTGCAAAACGCTTTTTATGTAGGAACATTTGGATGACGTCAAGGGTCAGCCGGGCGCCCCCCAAGCGCTCTTCATCAAGAATTCGATTAGTCCGCTGTCTGATTGAATAGGAACGAGTATGTTTGAAAATGCGCCATCGGGAATCGCGTTATCAGCCGAGCCTTCATGCAGAACACGTACAGTCTGACATCATAGCCTTGGTAATTACTGTTTTTAGTTCCCAATTCGGAATGGTAATCAGCAGTCGAGAGGATGACGGTTCTCACGCACGCTCTCCAGACCGTCCCATGAGGTGGTTTCCTCTTGGACTCCCTTCCTTATCGCCATTGCATCCGGCGGCGTTTCTGAACGTCGGCGACGCTTATCTACTTCCCGGAGTTTCGTCTTTTAAGCGGCATGCGGTAGCGGGATAGGAGGGTGGCGAGCGATGGCGGATTTCACATACACACACACCCTGGATTTTCACGACCGAATAGTTCAATATGGTGGCGGCTTGTCGGGAATGAAACAAGACACGCCGTCAGAACGAAGAATGTCCGATGAGATGCAGGTGGCGGAATTGGAAAAGGACGATGCGGGAAGTTTGCATCGTTTCACGCCCTCCTCGAAATTGACGGGTCGGTTTTTGCCAAATTGACTCCTGGCAACCGGAGTTATTAGCCATCGCTTCTTTTGCGCTCGCCAGACGAGAGAAAATAGAGAATTCTCGACGTCAATCGACACGAAATGTAGAAAAACATGTTTATAGCAGAAAATTAACTGGATGGAAGAGAATTTACAAAAATCACAACCAAAACACCAAACCAAAAATTTTGTTACGGTAAGAAGAGTTAAGAAAAATAAAATTTTCCGGCGTCCACTTTGCTATAGCGCCAACTTAGAGAATAAAAGATACTTATGTATGAAGAACACAATACATGGAAGTTGATAACTTGAACAGCCCTTGTTGAGAAGCTATCAATTTCTTTTCAAAGCTAAAACAAAGTAGTGATAAGCAAATCTGGTTGATCAAAAAAAAAAAATCACTTACCTACTTACGGCGGCCTTGATTAATGAATGAGATAATAACGGCATAGTAGCTGTTTAGATTCCGACCGCGATTATACTTGGCCTGAAATGATGGTGTTGGTTGGGTATTGGGTAGTCCAGATTTTGTCCTCACACACCAGCTGCTCCCCTTGGATTGACCCGTACAGGTGGCCCCTGTCAGTCTTGTTTATGGTATTATTTCCCAACTCTGAAATTTTTCACCTGATACAATAAAAACCGTGCCTCTGTTATTATGCTAATGTTAATTCCCAACCATTTACATAGTCCGTTCCAAACCGGAGTTATTGGCATTGTAAACCCGGGGGGATTATTGAATAGAAATTTGATATTTCCAAGCGTCCACGAAAATAATAGCATTCACATCCTCTAACGACGTCGAGATTAGTCTTAATCATAACTTAATTTATCTGTTTCGAGATAAAATTCGAGAGGTGCGGTGTGACACATTTTTTGCCGTAGGTAGGCCCACTTTATATTCAAACACGATACGGTTCGACGTGTATAAAGTATTACCAACCAGCGTCACGCTCAGATTTCGATCTATTTTAATTTTTAATAGCGGCAGCAAACCGAAAAAACGACCATCAGCATTATTGAAGGTGATACATTGTTCGATGGGCTTTTGTTGGATCCCGGCGCGTTTTCGGCGAGGTTCCTCAATAAAAAAAAAATTGTGGGAAATTAAAAATTCCCGGATTATAACGTTTTACCGCGTATACGGCGCTTTCTAAAAACATGACGAATTCCCCCGTATAGGTCAAATCCGCTTTTTCACAATGACAGCGATAATGGCTGAGTCAGCTCCCGGCCGTTATGCAGATATCCATCAATTATTTATTTTAATTAAACTTCGGCCTTTCAAATCAAATAATTCACAGGTTTCACGCCGTATTAATTGCACAAGCGGAAAAGCTCCGGATCGAGGCGATTTGAATAATGGAAACTTCAACCGCCTTATTCGACCACGTCAAGACAACACATTACGCCGTGACCATCAATTGTATAGGAAAATCACAATTACCCATCAGACAAACAAATATTTCAAAAGGTCGTTAAGCTCTCCGGACCCTCCTTTCTATCCCTCAATAATTTACCATTGTAACAATGCCGACCGGCGCGTCGCAACTTTCTATGGTTGTTTTCTATTCATTCAGTTACGGCCGAACAGCAAATTGGCCGTAGCACCTTATTGTGTTTACAACCAAAAAATGTTCCTGGAAAGATGGCGACGTTTAAAAATTAAATTTTTAATCACCCTCAGGTAGAGGGTAGCGTAAAAAATAAATTTTGCGTCGGACAGCGCCATCTGGACCGGGTCTTTGTGTCTTTTGAAATCCCTTTGAATATTTATTGTACGCACTGGCGGCTTATTCGGGTTGACAAGAATAGAATACCTTGACATGAAGAGAGCTTGTTGGGTTTCTCTTTCGCTCCCGCGTCGCAACCGGAGACGGGAGAGGTCTATTAAAGGGTGCCAAACGGAGTGGTAAAGCTTTTTTGAATGGCGCTATTAGCTTAGCGAGATGTCGGATGCAGGGCGAGGACCGTTCTCGGAATCAATTCAAATTAATGATACGGGGGCCCCAGAGACGGCCGCTGAGCAATTTACCTGGAATCTTGAGTGTTTTCAACAAACGTTTTCGATTCCGCCAATTACTTGTTATTCATCAAGTGCGCGAGGTCAACCTTACGTTTTTTAGTTGCTTGTAATTTTTATTATTTAGAAAAAATACTCAACTTAACGATTACGAAAGGAGTGAATCGCGTTAGATGAGATAGCAATTTCGAGAATCCTCCATAGCGTCGGTTTCCCGAAAATCGAGGGCCGCTCCTAATAAGACGTATGGAGAATTGGAAACTTGAAATTCCACTCCTCGATCTGGCGGCGATAAAGCTACTCACTCCGTGTTGGAGCTTCTTTTGATCGAGTGCCCCCTAAAACACTAAAGACAATAAATCAACACTTCGATGGTATCGGCCGAATTAATCATACTTCATAAAAGGCAAATCAACAACGCAATTGTAAAGATACCGGGAAAAACAATAAAAATAAATGCCCGCCAGAGATCAATAATCTTATTTTGGTCCTTTTACAATAGCAGCGAGATTAAAATCTTGAAGTGACGCAACCAAAGTCTAAGCCACTGGTGGAAGTTTTTCGAAACCAGGTCAACATGTTTCCGAAAAAAATAATTGCTATTTGCAATAATTCAAAACCTGACAAGGGGGTTGCGATAACTGCAATTTTACAGTATCCACCTAGAGGACTTCGAAAGGATAATTTCAGTTCTTGCTTTTGGGCAATTTCCATGTTCCAGAAGCGTTATTAGTTCAAGTAAAGAACGGTGATGGTCGTTATTACTTGAGCATTCACAGATGCGGCAATGGAAATAAGTTTAACAAATACGCATTAACGCTTTTTGTGCAATAATTGAAAGTTGATGGGTTTTTACGGCCTTGTCAAGACTTTCTTGGTATAATTCGATGGATAATTAGCAGCCAAAGTCTAAGTGGAAGATGTGAGACAAAAACACAAAATTCGTGTTGCACTTCAAATAAATTTACGGCGATAATTTGTTACAAAAAAAGAACGTTAATCACCATAAAACTTAATTATTAATGGATAGTAACGGACATGAAATTTAATTTTCCTCCACGTTATTAATGGGTAATGAAGATAGTCGCCGAGGAAATATAAATTTCAATGACGTCATTTACATAATTTAACTTAATGTGTTTGGCGCAAAAGCTAATTACGATAGTGCACTTTGGGAAATGTCAAGTTGGAATAAATAGTTCCGTCGAAGAAAAGTCGTTTTATTTAAATTTTACCAAAAGACTTCCACTGACTAATTTATTTCTAGTTTCGTAAAATTCACGTCTAATAGCTGGGATTTCACGAATTTATTATTGGACGATGGGAAATTTATTCGGGCGGACACCTGTTTGACTTTTCGGCTGTTGTTGTGTGTTGGGCAATTTTCGAGATCCCCTCTATTTTGGCGAAGGTTTAAATATGCAGATGCGGAAGGCGATTAAATATGTAGGTGAATCGGTTTCGGTTCCGAACATAAAAATACTTTGTAACTAGGAGACCTAAGAAAACATGCGAATACAGGTATAGATAGAAGACCACTGCATCTATAATCCTGATCTGACCCTTGGACGCTCTGTTCTGTTTTTAAGAAAACCTTATGCTCTTTTCAAAATTAATTCAAAATTAGCCAAAACAGTTTGCCGGCAGACCTAAAGAGTTTCTTGTCTCTTGCTGTCTTCTACAGCTGTGTACGTTACGCTGCAAGTACCTATCTGTTTTTTTTTGGAGGTGCAAAAAGATTGATGTTGCGATAATTCTAACAGTAGAAAGGTTCCAAATAGAAGCGTCAACTGGTTTTGTTTTTTCTCCTTCCAAATACGGCTGGTGATGCATAGAAAAAAATTCTAAAGAACTAATTGAAAACAACACACCTATGATTCTGGGAAGTTGGCTCACTACATTATTCCAATGCGTCCGCAAATACGTTGCAAACTTGTTTGTATGGAAAACCTTTAATAAAGGAAGATTAATTTGCATCTTCATTATCTTTAATCTTTTATTAACCTCGACAACCTTTCCATGGCCGCACCTCGACAAGCAACTATCGATTCTAGTTGAATAGCAAGCCGATCGGGACAAAGTCATAACTGCTTTAAAATGCCATAAAATTACAAGAACTTTTCCTCTAATCTAATCTTAATGACCATTTAACTTCTCTAATAAAGTTGAAACTAGACAACACATCATGATTTGAGTTCTAGAGTTTGAAACTTTGAAAGAAATTGAAGCAAAATTTCCACATAAGCATCAATAAAAGCACACTTTATTGGTTTTTATTAGACAAAGCTGTCAATTCTCAAAGAAGTATCTATTCTTGAAAATATGAACTATATTGGTATTGAACCTAAAATAAAATTATTGTTAGTTCTTTCTTTAGATAAGCACGGTTTATTTTCAAAATTTTTTAACTTTTTTGGTTATCCTGAAGATCTTTATGGCTCTTGTTGTATGTACTACATATTATTATAAATTTCTTGCGTCATTTGTTCGGCTTTCCTAAACAAACCTTTGATTCTGTCAATTACAGATCCCAATTTCCCAATTTCGTCGCCATATCACGCCGTCTCGCTAAGGTCGTTGGTATTTCCATCGACAAAAATTTCGAAAGGAAACCTTCGAGGAACGGCACAGCGCTTTACGGCACCTTTATGGCTTCTTCGTGAATAGTTTACTTGATTAGTTTCACTTAACGTTGTCCTGTTAATTATCGGAGGCGGATTCGGGTTCGTCTTTTATTACGGCAGACAAAACTTTAGTCGATAACTTGTTTGAGGACCAAGCGACCAAGAGCACTTTATGGTCGGAATCGTTCAGAATGGATTTGAGTTATAGGAGAGGGCGGCGCAATAAACGTTTGTACCAGGTAAACGGGGCAGTTTAGAAACGCGGCCGCCACCCCTAAATCGGCCGTAAACTGTAACGGATACAATGGGCTTTATATATATATGTATGCCACACCCCGCTTCGCTATTGTGCGATTATGGTAGGCAGTGACATAGTAAATAATATCGATCAAGTGTTAGCCGGATATTGTCGGAATGGTTGAGTGGTTGATGGTCGTTCCGGCCATAGTGCCGTTTTATCACCAAGCGAACCAACATTTATGTTTATCCTCGAAACGTGTCCACAAATAACAACTCGCTTCACAATGTAAAGCCACGCATAAAACGAGGTGCTAATAAGTCGCGCCGTGAAGAAAAAATTTTTAGTTGGGGAGTTTGTTATACACACAAAAGCAAGGAAATGAATGACCACCGCCTTTCTAACACAGTTGTTGACGTTGTTGAGAATAATTTCCTATTAAAAATTAAGGTCTACCAAAATTAAATGGTTGCTAAAGCTCATTAATCAATTCTGCAAGTAATTTTATTGTCGATTTGAATTTGCCGCAATTTCTAAAAATCAATTCGAGAGAGGCGCCACCTGTGAAGTGACTGTCAAACTACACCAGCTCGAAATCGAACCAACTGTAGCGAGTGGAGTCAAGATTTTGAGGTTAACTTGCGCTCGGCACCCAGCAGTAGTTTACCAGGTTCCAAAACTGGCAAGTAACTAACAATGCGATGACTAGTTATTATTATTTAGACATTTCTTTGTTAGTATTACCCATTAAATTTGTCCGGCAAATTTCCCCTCTGCCACCCGGTTCTAACCCTACTTTTTTATTTGCAGGGTTTTAGCCGACCACGTCGTTTGCGTTATAACCCCCAATTACTTCAAGAGCAACATAGTGAAATCGGTGACGGACCTGTTCGGCGAAGTTGGTGCCAGTGTCGAAATCGACATTTTGAAGTTTGATTTGAACCAAAGACGCTGCATTCTGCGAGTGCCCCAAAGTCACTACGTTAAGTTACGTAGCAGTTTGACGTTAGCAGGAAGTTACGGCAACGTACCTTGCGTTTACAAAATCCACAAAGCCAGTCCGTTATTGTTGGCATTGCAAAGTGACAGTCGTGATTACCAGCATTGATTATGTCATACTGCCAAAAGTTAGGACCCAACGGTAAAGATATCGTTATTTTCGCCACCCCCGAGGACCATAAGATTCCGAGCACAGTGACGTTGCCCCCGCCTGATCCCCAACCTGGGCTGATTTTGGCCAATGGAGACATCAACTGGAATTGTCCCTGTTTAGGGGGGATGGCAACAGGGCCTTGTGGGATCGAGTTCAGGGACGCTTTTAGTTGTTTTCACTATTCTGAAGCGGAGCCAAAAGGTTGTTGAATTCCTAACTGGTTTTAGATTATTACTATATTTTTTTAGGTAGTGATTGTTATCAGCTTTTCAAAAATATGCAAAACTGCATGCAGAAGTTTCCCACTGTTTATAATAAGGATTTGGCTGATGATGATGATTTTAGCGCAATGGATAAGGACCAAGCGCCACAAACTGACACCATGAGCGCTTCAGTTTCTGAGGATCAAAGCGCTGTCGAGAAGAAGTAATCGCAAATGTTCAAATCTGCTAGTTTAATATTTTTGTTATAGTTTGTTTTAAGAGGACAATTTTACTACTTGCCTTTTCTTATAAACCATTGTTTCTGACGTTACATAAGTGTTATTGATATGTAACAAAAGTTGTTTATTGTTGAGGGTTCTCATATATTTGCTTCATTATGTACAAAGTTATTTGAACCTTAAACGTTATTTTATATAATAGCAAACCAATTATTTTCACTATTGTGTAAACCCTATGTCAAATACCTCTTATGACTAGTGCCCAAAATTTCAAATTTCTATACATGTTTTGGTTGATGCTGCCATCTAGATTTCATTTACATTAATTAACAAGAAGCCTTTCTACTGTTCAAACTATTTTCAAATTTTTGCAACCCCCATTTCTTCTCTTTATCCGCGAAAAAAATTCAAATATGATTCATTTTGTGCTTTACAAGTTTGCTTTCATTTTTCTGTTACAAGAAGCTCTTGTCACTTGATTTATAGAAAGTTTGCTGGTTTTACGCAAAATTGCGAAATTGGGGCACAATTAATTTTCGGATAAATCTACGCATTTTGTTTGTTATAACATTTTATAAATAGTCTTTACCTTAAATTTCTTATCAAAGCACCATTTTCAGCGAAGAAATTCGCTGGCGGTCCTTAAACCCGCGAACTTCCCTCACCGCGCCTGTCCCCCGCTAAACTTATAAAAACGCATCGAGCCGGTCATCAGTTGCATTGTCCTTCGAAGAGCGAGGAGTTCATTTATCGCCAATTTCGAATTTCCCGCCACCCGCTTTAGTTGACATTTGCTCCAACAGCTGTCGGGAAATGCAGTTCATGTTGTGGAACGAACGTCACAAACATCGAGTAAATGTTGAATAGTGAAATTGCCGTTTGTCCCGGTTTTATGCGAGTGTTTTGAATAAAATCGTGTAATCAGTGTCCTTCCTTAGCAGTGACTAAGAAGCACACCATCCCCGATATAATGGATACCAAGGAGAAACCAGCCCCGAAAGACAAACGCAGGTTAGTCAGACGACTTGATTGCAGTTTCGAAGTGATCGCACCGAAATGGGGGTTCATAGGGGGCTAATTGGACCGTTTTTGGTTCAGTTTTGGTGACCGAATGAAGTTTGAGAGGTTGTCAGCGGCCCCCTGCGTGTCTCAATAGCGCTAACGCAACCTACTTTCGCTGGTGTGGCGGTCGCGGTGCTTTTATAATTAGTATCGTCGCAACTTTTGTTAGAATTGTCCTCAAATTGCGCCCTTGTTAGCCAATTAGGTTCCCAAATCACTATTGTAAGTGAAGTAATCGATTAGATAGCGCGTCGTTCAATTTTCTAAAATCCCCAAAAAAAATCTTGCATGGCACTCTTGATCCAAGTCCCGACTTGACTTTTGACACTTCCAGACTTGCTCCCGACGAGTTATTTTTGTGTTGTATTATTCGAGATGGCTTATTATGGTAAATTTCCATCGCCGAAGGGCTGAAGAGTTGATGTGAAAGCTGACCACTGGGAGAGATCAACACAGGCCCTTACGTACTGACTTTGATGACATAACAGCAAGGTTACTGTAACTTTTTTTTTGTCTCCATCAAAATAATGCAAGATTATAACGAAAAGTCGTGTCATTGCGCCGAAAAAAAGTTGCAATGCTTGTTTCCGGTCGCAATTACGCAACTAATTTACCTAAACGACGGTCTTGGGTGTCGTCCGATTTGTTTGGTAGTGTGGGCAAGGATTCAGGATTTGGAAACTATCGGTTTATTTGCACTTTCTCCGTGCAATTGACGAAGTTTTTATTGTGCAGTCACAGCGTCCTTAATTTTGGCCGACATGTACAGGGAAACTACAGCCAAATTCGTGTTAAGCGGTTCAAAATCTACCAGATCTAGCCCAATCAATACACATTCGAAAAATTTCTAAAATTGACACGTCTATTAAAAGACTGGAAATTGATGTTTTCTTATATAATCGACCTTCCCGAGCTTAAGTTCGTTATCAATTCGACGCTAGAATAGATAGATTTTTTATAAGATTAGAAAAAGCACAAATTAAGCTTTTTTCAACAATCAAACTTTTGTAACTTTTGAACGGAGCGACTTATATTAAATCCAGATACATCAAATTTCTCCGTTTCACAAATGCCATCGAATGCTATGTAAACGAAAATTGTAAGTCTAATAATAAAGAAGTTGAAATTTGCAAATTAGGTCGATTTTAACGAAAACTTTAAATTGAAACATTCGAATGGTCATATCTAAAAAAGTACGACTTGTACGGGAAAACTACGGCCAGATTCGTGTTAAGCGGTTCAAGATCTACCAGATGAAGTCATAAAATCGATGTCAAAAATTTCAATATTTTTGACTTTTTTTTTCTACCTCAATCGATAGAAATTTGAATTTTTTTTAAAATCGACATCGTTGCACCCAAAGGCTAGAAATGGGCGTTCTCTTATGTAATCGGCCTTCCTGAACTCAAATCCGTAATCAATTCGACGCTAGAATAAATAGATTTCTTATAAAATTAGAAAAACCACTAAGTTTCGATTTCTTCCAATATTCAAACTCTTGTAACTTTTGAACGGACAGACTTACATCAAATTTAAATACATTAAATTTCTCCGTTTCACAAATGGTATCGAATGCTATCTAAACAAAAATTATAAGTTTAATAATAAAGAAGTTGAAATTTGCAATTTAGATCGATTTTGACGAAAATTTTGAATTGAAACATTCGAATCATCATATCTTAAAAAGTACGACATGTACAGGGAAACTACAGCCAGATTCGTGTTAAGCGGTTCAAAATCTACCAGATCAAGTCATAAAATTGACGTAAAAAATTTCAATATTTTTGACCTTCATTTTCAAGCCCAATTCACACTTTCAAAAAATTTCTAAAATTGACACGTTTATTAAAAGACTGGAAATTGATGTTTTCTTATATAATCGACCTTCCCGAGCTTAAGTTTGTTATCAATTCGACGCTAGAATAGATAGATTTTTTACAAGATTAGAAAAAGCACAAATTAAGCTTTTTTCAACAATCAAACTTTTGTAACTTTTGAACGGAGCGACTTATATTAAATCCACAGGTGACTTGCGGTAGTAAATGTTTGAGCAGGCGATGGTAACGAATTGCCCCAAGTCCGGACTAAATTGCTACTTGTCAAATATTTTAACAGTGATGTCTGGACTACGGAAGATAGCCGGTATCAACTCACCACTCGTCTTTATGACGATTTTCTGTTGAAGATATGAATGCGAGACAGCCTTCATTTACAACATACACATCACTTGATTGAAGGGTTTCCAGGTAGAAAACGTTTGAAAGGGATTTCTTTATAGGGCAACTTTATGATATTGACGGTTAGACCGAATGAAACAACGGAAAAAATATGTTCTACAAGATAATATGGTTTCTTAAAAATTCCAGACTGATTTTTTTTTTAAATAAATAATAGTAAAAGTAATAGAGTTATGAACTGTCAGATATTATTCTACTGTTGGTGGCAGCACAAGGAGGTTTTTTTGTCGGTAGAGATTTGATGGGGGCGGCACTTTTTGGGCAAGTCCGTCTCTGCGTTGAGCTGAACCCTTTGAGCCGTAATTATTACATGATGGATTGGTCTAATAATTTAGCGAAATTGCTTTGAGAACGGTTGCCGTCAACGTATCAATTTAGTTTGCGACGGTTACCAACTAATTCGTCGCGTTTTTATCAGGACAATTGCTTCGTCCCTATAAACACGGTCAATGTCGAAGTCGAAACGTTTGCAAAGCTAAAGTGTGACGATCATTTTGGTTTTTTTCTAACCCCCAAAATTGTCTGTTTACTTCCTCTCAAAGTCACATTAAAAAAAAAAAAAAACTAGAACAAAAATTTCGTGGTAAACACCAAACAAACCTTGGCGTGTTGGTGACGACCGCATCAACAACACACCTTTATTTCCAGTTCCGGTCTCCAGAAATTTCCGCATTAGGTTAACAATCATGAAATAAATAAATAATTCTCTAGGGCCCGTCTTTGGTTGAAAGTTGACAGGGATGGCCAATGGATTGGATAAAACACGATCGTATCAAGGCGATTATACTCATCAAGTAGCTTTTAATTTCTTGTTTACTCACGTCACCGAAATAATGATATGTTTATGGACCATGATTTTTAGAGATCTAAAAGAATAACAAAAGCTATTTATCACGACCAAGTACCTACAATAATAATTGCCAACCGCAAACTGATTAGTGATTATATAAAATAGCTCTTGTAATCCCTAAATAAAACAATTTTAGCTCAATTGGGCTTACGGGAAGCCCAACTTTTGTTTGATCTCAGGAAATTTGACCAATAAAAAAATTGCTGGAAAAAAAACAGTACCTACCCATGTAATAAAGTGCGGTTGAAATAAAACGAAATCCGGTGCATTTTTAAAAACAATTACCAAAGAATATTCTTATCGCCGGAAATTCAGAACTTTTCATAATCAGTAGAATAGAAGAAGGCATTGTAGCCAGAAATTGTGGCAAGAGGGGTCATCGAAAGCTTTTGATGTCGCAACCACCCCTGACCGAGGTAGATTTCGCTCAATTAAGTTGCTAGGACTCAAAATAAAGTTCTATAGTGTTGGTTGGAAACTTAAATTTAAGAGACGTCAGCGTTACTATAGCAACAATCCGAAACCGCGACCAGCGCGTGTGGGTCGGAATCCTTTTAAATAACCTTTTTAGCAAGTTGGAGATAATTGAGTCGTTTTATATCGCGTCGTTTCGGGATTTTTCCATTTTAGAAATTCGCCAATGAAACCGTCGCCGCAATTTATTTCCACAACCCCTTCAATAACGCCATGCACGAGGTCGCTAACCTTTCCAGTCAATTGGTCGGACAAGGTTCCGGTTACAATGGGGCAATCAAGGTTTCTGATGTGTAATTTTGTCAAATGACGTTCTCGATCGAAAATCTTGTTTTCATACGTTGTTATCTCGCACCTACATACGTAACTTTGTTCTACCTGTTTTATAAATCTCTAGTAGACGGGTCTGAGTGTCAATCTGTTATTTATGGTTTGGGTAGGTATCTCCATGGAGCAGGATAACCACGTGCTTACGAATTAACATCCAAACTGAGATAATAAGTTTGAACTAGTCTGACTGGCTGGAATACGTATAAATGGACGTGTTTTAGTAGGCTGAGATTCTACTCTACCACGTGTTGACACTTGTTGATATACAAGTAGGCCGAAAATGAAACGAACAAATAAGATTAAAAGAAAATAAATCATCGGTTGCTTCAACATACGGGGTTTGTCCGGAAACTTCGAACAATTGTAATTATTAAAGTTTTCCAAACGCCGTATTTCCACAACTTTTTAGTTAATGCCGGAACGCAATAGCACTAGTTGTATATTTTAGAAACTGAGATATTTTTTTAGTAAAAGTTTGAGGGTTAGCTACACGTGATTTTCCGGTATATTTTAGGTTTCGTGAACTACCTTGGAATGAACAATGACACTCATTCTGAATGATCGGTTAAAGCGACAGTGGCTTGGAATAGTTGAAGCTTTTGTGACGTCAAGGCGCAATACGATCTTGTTAGTCAAATCGCGACCTATTTTCTTTATTAATCACTCAATAACAAAATAATTTTTGAACGGTTATTGCTCTACTCGTTACTATTTATATAACGTAACCTAAGTGGACATAAATACTTGCAGGTGCTTCTATCAGGAAAACCCAAAAATACTTGTTTGTCAGAAAGAATGTTAATATTAAATGTTTCTATAAATAACAATAAAATTAGTTAATTGCAGCTATTGCAATCCTTGAACGCGGGTATAATACAATTTTTACAAAAGGTTGGTCGTGCCAATTGAATTCTGCAAGGTAACCTCATTTCGGCAACAGTAATTTTGCCACCGGGCCCCGGAGTGTGTAATTCCTTTTTTGCATTAAAAAAAGAAGAAACCGTAAATTTCGAGAAAATTTTATGTTTTTTCGGCCGAATCTTCGTGGCTTTTCCGTTTATCTCCCGCCGAGAGAACCGAGGTGATTTAGTGCAACCTTGGTCAATATTAAAAAACACGCCGACAATCTAACGTTTAACTAAACGATTCGGAAGCCAGGACTCGATTGGCAAGCAGGTTAATTGCCAAGGAAATTTCTGTCTCGCGACAATTTCGTAAACATTGTCTGACGGAGCGGAAAGGATTTTAATTGAAACCCAACAGCTAATCACTCTTTTCGGATGATCGAAAGCGAAACTTAAAAAATGTTAATTCTACACGACCCGCTTACGTCGATTCGATGATCGTCCGAGCGGAACATGTTAATTCATCGAATTGATAACTGAGGGTTATTAGCGACATTTTACCCTGAGAGAACAGTGAACTTATATTATCAATTTCGGGTATTCAGACAGAGATTAAACAGGAGGAACGATACTGTGCTGAATATTGCACTAGTTTCAATTTTAGAATTTTGTTTGTTTATGAAACGCGAGTTCTTTTATTGTTGTCTATTTCTAGAAGCTTTGAAGAATCCAAACTTTTTTTAACTATTCGACTTGATGCTTACAATACGCAGTCACAGTCTAGAAGTGAATTTCGATCCACTGGAACGCCAAAAAGTTTTAAAGTGTTTTTTTTTTTCGTTCTTCGGAAATTGCTTGATACCGACTGGATCTAAAAACGACCGCAGCCGAGCAACTCTTATCTCCTCTTTTAATTTACACGAGTCGATGAACCGAATTATTGTGTAACGAACGCCTTTGGCATATGTGCCAAGGCTTCGAAGATGCTCCCGTTTTCTGGTAAACAACTCGTCTCCTCCGTTTCGAACAACTGCATTAGTACTGTTCAAGTTGAAATTTGATAGTGATCATTACATAAATTCGCACATGAATCGTTATCAATCGTGACAACTGTGATGATAGCGTGTTGTTGCACAAAATGCTGTTTTTTCCCGGATTTGTCCCGGTTATCGCAGAGGCGTGTTGTAACGTTCTAAAAAAATAAAATAGCATCGTTTTTCACCCAACACAAATCATGCGTGATGGTCGTCCTAACAAATTGGTTTTTGACGAAAAAAAAGTTACCTACATTGCGTGAATGGAAAGCTCGCCACCTGCAATCAAACTGATCTGAAGGAATCTCGCGTGATTTACCGAAACTGGTAACGGTAGCGGTTCGGTGGCGATTTATTTGCATAATATTTACATGTTGCGAATGCCGGTGTTTATGGTGGCAACGAGGTGTGAGGTAGATCAAAGGCGGCGTCAATTTAATTTGACTTTGTGGAGGTACCGTCAACGGGGGTTGTTGTTGAATTAATTTTTATCGGTATTTTTATCTTTGTTTATGTCAATTGTATTGAACGTTATCTCGGTGATTCGTTAGGTTTTTCCAAATATGTATGAAGATTTAGTTGTTAAAATTTTAATTTTTTTGTTTTTTTTTACTTCAATTGATAGAAATTCGGAAAATTTTCAAAGTTACTTGTTAAAATATTAAATCTTCTCGTCTTGAAGGTGACGCCCGAATTCTTGTTTAGTGGCAGTTCTTCTTTGTCTGGAAATTTCAGCGACTGTCGAAAAGAAGGTTGTCGCAATTGTTATTCGTTATCAGAGTTTCTTCACGAATCCACCTGTCAAAATAATTTCTGGAAAACCAGTGAAGAACCGCAAATTTCCTGTGGAGTTTTTCAGTAACCAATCGAATATACGCGTTGCACCTCTCAATCAGCCCCAACACAGGATGGCGCTTTTCTGCATACTGATTTTATTGTGCAACAACAACAATTAGCAGCTTCATTGTAGGAAGTTCGATATTGAAAAGTTAACTTGTGTGCGTGATCGCATGCTATATACGTCTTAAGGCCTGGTGACGTTAGAGCTAGAATACCAATTGAGGTTATACTTCATTGTTATTGCTAATAAGTCCAGGCGACGCTGCAAGCTGATCGACGCAGGTGATGCTGATTTACTGATGCGTCGCCGCCACCTAATTCGTATGTTATTGCACTTTCAACGAACGTTTCGGTGCGGTTTTGATTATGGATTATGCTTCGACGTCATTTGTTTTGAACTTCCACCGATAAATCGGAATTTTAATGAGATGATGTAGGTAGGAGATAGCTCTAATGCGTTTCGAATTCGAAAAATTTTCAAACGTCGTTAAAATCTTATTATTTTCGATATCCAACCAGTTTGTTTGTATAACTAGCAACTAGCTATATTAACCTACAACTTGGCTGTGGTCTCGTCATTGTTTCTCGAAATTTGACCGGAAGATGCGTGAAACGTAACGAGGTGATTGCGGGGAATTTTCAGTTTCCATAATTGAATTTTGCGCGAAAATGGACGAAGAACAGAAAAGACGGTGAGCGAAAGAAGTGTTGATTTTAATTTGAAATTTTCTGATATCGGTTTTACCGCGGTTATTGTCGCGAATGCTAATTTTAACCTTGAGCGTTTCCTTCCGTGGCGTGAACGTAGCGTTTAATTGGTTCGATTAACGATCTAAATGAACAATCATTGTTTATTATTGCAGCTTCAAGTCCTGTTACAATTTCGAAAAAAGCTAATCATGTTGAATGTGCATGGTGAGGGCACTCGATTTAATTTTAGTTTGCTTTAATCACTTATCAATTCGGTTATTTTGATACGTTTATACATATTACTTTTGTGACTTTATTGACAATTTTTGGAAACTGGTCAAATCACCAATCTCCTCTCAACATCTATTTTAAGTTGGAACGATAAGGGTTGTTGCTGCAACAAATTTAGCTTTTATTCTAAATGATAACGTAGGTAGGTATGCAATAAGCAGAACGTTCCCGCACGTGATAACGCGATCAAAGGCTAAAGTACACCTTTCTCAACTTATTGTTATCGCAGTTCTAAACTTTTGTGATAAAAACTGTGATTTTTGGTGCATAAGAGGTCGTCAAACGTTTGTTGTTTTTTCAACCGAAAGATGGCGATGCTTGTTTATCAGTTAACACTTTATTGTTCGGACTTGAAATCTTATTTAGATGTGCATATAATGATAGATTTTGATTTATGTACGAGGGTCGACTGAAAACTTTGCGGCCTAGTCCAGAAAGAGGTTCTTAAGATTTTTTAGATTACTATTTCTCCATGTCCGTTAGCTGGGTATAACGCAAAAAGAGTCACTCATTTGACGTTTGGATTTTTGTTCTTTTGGGCCTTGGAATTTGAAGCGTTGTCAAAATTGGCAAATCTTAAGATGGTTGCTTGTTGTTGCTCTAGTAACTACGAGCCGAGCTTCGGTTTCACATTTTTCAAATTTAAGCAGATTCAGCGCCTTAATCACCATGTGATTTCGCTTCGTGGAAGTGTTTACCATCTATTATGCGCTGCATAAATCGAGGATGCAGCATTAAAACGACCCGTTTATCTACCATAATAATAACCTACGACCCTTTTTTCACATGCCTCCTTGCGACTACGACAGTAGCTGCACGTACCGATTTAATAAGGAAGATTTTGCGGAAAGTCCCACGATGGTTCAGGTGAGATCATGTTAATGAGAATTCCGATTTTCGGGGACCCAGACGATCCCCCAAATGCGGTCAATCGATTCCGTTTAAACACTTTCGGTAACAGATAATTTGTTTTGGTGAGACATGGAAACCACTCCAGATAACTAGAAACGTTCCGGCCGTAACGGTTCAAATGGAGCATTTCGCAAATATTAACTTTAGCCAAATGTTTACTCCGCATCATTATCAATGCCGATTGATTTAAAGTTCGTTCGAAAGCTTTTTCATTTCTACAAAATTTTAAATAAATTGCGCAAGGTCAAGGTAGATAAGTGAATTTTTTACGATAATTCCTTTCATCGCTTTTCTACCGTAATCCAAAAGTTTTAAGTGTTCTCGAGACCGTTTTTAATTTTCACTTCGTGCCGAAGCCAAATCTTAATCCGCAATTCACGGTTGATTAATGCGAGAAAAACGTCCTGTGAGGGCTCGAGGATCTACCCCGATATTTGCCAACAGTAGTGCCTCTCAAAAAAAGAAATCACGCAACGCTCTCTCCGTCTTCAAGTGCAGGAGATTAGATAAAGAGTCGCGGCCCTGTCCGAGCTTCGAGTCCTTTGATCAGTTTCGACTCGATCTGTTACCTATGTAGTTTCCGTTTTGCGAACTTCCCGTACACGTGTTGTTCTCGATGTCCCCGTAGCTCTGTGGACCGCCGTTTATAGATTTCCGCTCGCGTGTTATGGAGTGTAGCAACTTCACCGAAGCAACTCCCCCGCCAAGTTACGGCGGTTACAACCGCTCGTCGTGCGAAAGTTACGGTTGTACCGAAACGAACTTTGTTCGTAGACGCGAAGATCCACCACCGCCCGATAACAGGATAAGACCGGAAAGTTTGCTGGCACGTATGGCGTTACCATGTCAAACTTCGTCCAAATGGGATTACGGAGAGTGTTACAGTTATTACGCTCACGGCTGTTACAACACTTGTCAGTTTGTCGAGTTTGGCGATATTGAGGATTTTATGTGAGTTTTTGATTGACGGTCGAGCCGCCGGTGGCGCTGTGTAATACGGTGCGTTCTTATCAGATAATTGCTATCGAGGATCAGATTGTCTGGGCCAACGCAAAATTGTAGCAAAGCCTATTATTTATATTGGCAATAAGTGATACATACAAGGTTGAGAGGAAAGTGCTTTGACTTGTTTCCGTGATCTTGATACCGTCAAGAGTCCTTGGAGATTTTCAAGGACTCCATTATCATCAAATTAATATCTAAACGTCATTAACTGTTTTTATATTCATTGCATCGTCACTATGCAGGCCTCAAGCAAAAAACAATTTTGGACACAACTTGAAGCCTGTGCTTTTGTTATTGGATATAAATTCATAAGAACACAAGTGGGCATAACGTCAGTTATCTTTCCATTATAAAGAAATTAATTGAAACGCTAAAATCAGAACGTCTCTAATTGGTTTGTTATCAAAGAT
Source organism: Schizotus pectinicornis (assembly GCA_951805265.1). NCBI lineage: Eukaryota > Metazoa > Arthropoda > Insecta > Coleoptera > Pyrochroidae > Schizotus > Schizotus pectinicornis. The sequence continues at coordinate 1,138,661 of OX638204.1, read as the reverse complement.
CGATGAAGGTTTGATTGATCGATCATCATTTGTACTTTAACATTATTGAAGTGGCTTCCGTATTGTTGGCCTTTCTAGATCATGAATATTCGCTTTAGTTACTACATAATATAGTTATATTGCGAACTCAAGTGACATTTGATATATCGGTACTTACCAAGATTTCTTTTCTAGGGAGTATCTCATTATTACAAGTTTAAAATTACTGTTTAACTCGAGGAAATTAATGTTGTTCACACACGGTAAAGGTGAACGTTCTCGTGACAACTTGAGAATGAATTGATTGATATAAATAATTGTGAGTTCTATTTGTAGGGAATTTTGCTCCTCCTGACTCTTTGAACGTTTTTCAGTCTATTTATTCATTCTATTTCACGTGTTTCGTTTTTATGGTCTCATTTCATATTTTTACTTTATGCCATCTTCATTCAGAAAATTTCATAATTGTTAAATGGTCAGTTTTGTGTGCGACCCCAATTATTTTTTCTCTTCTAATTATTTTTCTGCACTAAAGTGCGATACGAATCTTGTTACGGAAAGAATTTTTTTTTGAACAATTAGACAATTTTTTGTGCCTGAATTTATGGCCGCCAACACTCGACTCGTGATTTACAGGAATTCAGACTAAACGTTGCTCTTTCTTTTCCCAACTGGAACGCCGCCAACCACGAGTTCTGTCACATGTTTTCGGCGAAAAAATTAATTATTTGCGTTCTTCCTTGATGCATCGATTAAGTCGCCGCCAGTCTGCGGACTGACCCGTCGAGGATCATGTGAGGATCATTACGAATGATCGATCCACTTGTTGATGGCGAAATAATTTTTGATTCGAAGTTTAACTAATACATAATTTTCTCTCTGTTACAGGAATAACGAAAAACGGAAAGAAAAATCTCGAGATGCAGCCCGATCGCGCCGCTCCAAAGAAACGGAGGTTTTCAGCGACCTGGCGACGGCGCTGCCGTGTTCGCAAGAACAAGTGTCTCAGTTGGACAAAGCTTCCGTTATGCGGCTTGCCATTTCCTATCTGCGAACGAGAACTATGATCAATTTGGGTAATTTGGAAATTCTCGTTAAGAAAAAAAATTGATTGTGGCGGTTAATTTTTTAGTACCATCCGAGAGTCTCGATGATGTCGCGGCCGTTTATGACGACAATAAAAACAACAGTTTGGTGGACGAAAGCATTTTCCTGAAATCGCTCGAGGGCTTCCTTCTGGTTTTATCCTCCGATTTGGACGTCGTGTACATCTCGGAGAACGTGAGCGAGTATCTCGGCATCACGCAGGTAAACCCTGGGATTTACCTTTCACTCTTCAAGTTTACGATGTTCGTTTCGAGGAAGAGGTTATTGATTTTTTTTTTAATTTTGTAGATCGATTTGATGGGTCAGAATTTCTTGGAGTACAGTCATCCTTGTGATCACGAGGAAATTAAGGAAATTTTCGAGGGGAAGGCCGGCGATAAAACGGACGGACCTAGGTCGTTCTTCATCCGGCTCAAGTGCACCCTCACCAGTAAAGGAAGATCTGTCAATCTCAAATCGGCCACGTATAAGGTATCTTGGAAATGGCCATCAATACCAGCAAATTTGTTAGATATAAGTAGAAGGCTCAAAAGAATTTTTTATAGACGTTCTATACATGTACAAATAGGTAAAAATAGTTGTCAGAAGGATAATATTCTTTACTTGTTTTACGTCTTCAAAATGTTACTATCGACCTCTAATTTATATCACAAAACCAGCACCTGATTTAAAGAAAGTTGTTGTCACATTAGCTAGATATTTATCTGAAAAGTGTATTGAACGACAGCTTTAACAATTTTCAGAATAGTCTTTATTAAAGCGCCCTTTATAATGTACCTACTTGAAAAAGTATCTACTTAAGTCATCTGCTACTGTCATTGAGGAAGCGTCTTTCTCTCAACTTTTCTTATATCAAATGGATTTTTGAGATTAGAAACCGTTTATTCCAAAAATCATGTGCAGAGTGCGTCAATAAAGTTGATCATAAAGATCTAACAAATTCTTATTGAAAATTCAATTATGAGCAGCAGTTTGGCGGATTTAGCAACTGGTTGATTTCGGGAAGATAACAAGGTGATAATTCAATTAGTCATATCAAAAGTTGCTTCTTATCCTCCAATATTCATGCAGAAAATAGAATCTGCGATAAAAATATTTGCGCAAAAAATTATCTTCGTTTTTTAGAAGTTATTTTTTTGCAATGATTGCGTCACTATATGTTAAAACCTTTGTTTCTCTTCTTCAGGTCATCCACTTCATCAGTCACATGTTGGAGGTACCCGACAAAGTTGCCGACATTCCCAAGTGCATGAAACGTTGTCTCGTGGCCGTAGGAAAACCGATACCGCATCCCTCCAACATTGAGACACCGTTGCCCCGTCAGACTTTCCTCACCAAACACAGTTTGGACATGAAATTTACCCATGCAGACGATAAAATGTTTGTAACGTCATTCTGAAAATGTTCACCAGACGATAAACATTTTTTTTTTTAGGATGATGGACGTTTTGGGTTACGATTCGGAAGATCTTGTCGGCAAATCCATGTACGAATATTACCATGTTCTTGACAACGACTCGGTTTCCACGTCCATCAAAACCCGTAAGTGGCGCCAAAAGCAGCTTTAATTACGGAAAACTGTTTTACCGACTCTTGACGGTTTTCAGCTATTTCGGAAAATTGTATCTGTCAAATTGATAAGACATATGTCGAATCGGAGATTGTTTTAAAAGTTGTTGTAGACAATTTTACGGGTGACTGAAAGAGTCATTTTTAGTGCGAACTGCCAAGTATTGGTTGGCTTTTAACGTTAAACTCTTTGAGCTACTACCAAATTTTTAAGATAACACTAATCATTAAAAATGGATTCTGTTACTGGATGGAGGGTGGAGTTTCTCAATAATAGTTGTTATTCCTACAGTTTGCAAACAATTTTATGTGAAGATTCCACTTGTAAAAGTAATGGGAGGAGAAATGCTGGCGATTAAATACTCATTGGTGCTGATGATGACAATGGCGGTGTCATGTAGTGATTCGACCATGATACGTTGTATCTTAATGCCGTCTTGCGAATTTTTAAAGAAACTGTTTGCATTTTTGTGTTGACAAACAAGTTTAACATAGTTCGAAAATAATTGTTGGGCAGCTGTTATTGCTTATAAATTGCATTTAAACTTGTTGTTTACGCGTTTTGTGCTAAAAAAACCCGATTGCATAACCGACTATTATATTTTCTGGAATATATTGAAAAAAAGAGTCGTTACGTGAAAGTAGAACGAATTTTAGCGCGGTTTTGACTGGAACCGTTTTTGATCACCTCTTTTATTATTTTTTACAGCTCTAACAACCAGTCATTTCTAATCGACGGCAGATGTTTTATGGTACTTTATTGCTTTCAAATGTGACGTATGCATGTACAACAGTAGTGGAACTTGATTAAATTCCGTTAATTTGGCCGCTTCCAGTCAAGATAAAACTCGAAACTTATCTTGTCAGTGCATAAATTCTTCAGACAACCCTTGACAGCTGAAATGCGACGCGAACCCTTAAATATTTTGCCATTAAAACAAGATGGCGACGCAATTCGTTAAGTGGTTTCGTCTTTTTTATCGCTACAACCAGCAATATGTCGCGACTCTAATAATTTCCACCGATACCGCGGGTTTAACGGTTATAGGGTAAACAACAATAACGAATTGCCACTCAATTAACTATATCGCAGTTTTTTCTTTTATAAAACTTTTTTTTTTGGTTAGCTCGAGTAAGTTACGACGGACTTGAGACTATTTTTTTCCGTTACCGCTGAATTCTTGGCAAGATATCGCTTCTATTTTTGAAGAAACTCGAGATAATAATAAAATTTGTTTGGAGGCAATGAACGTTTTGGAGGTGATTTTTTAGAGTGACGGGGTTGTGTAAACAGCTGTTTTTATTAAAAATATTACATGGTTTATTCAACTGTTTTTTTTTTATATAATTCTGGTCAATAACAGAGAGGTGATTGCGATGATGCTAAGAGCGATCTTGGAGCCGCAGCAAGTATCCTCGTCTTGTTTGACAGATATCAATTTCTCTGTAGAGAGACCCTGCGTGGCTAACAATGTATTGACTTCGGCTAGGTCGCTTAAATTCATGATGTTTGTACTCAAAATCCACAAATCTTCTAAAATTCCGAACAATAAATTAACTACCAAAATGAAGATGTGGTTCCTTACGTGACGAAGTTTCAGGTTCCGATTTGGTCGTCACAGCGGAGCACACCCAAAGAACAGCGTATTTCTCATAATCAATTGCTAGAACAGTAGCAGTTGTGGTCTTCTCCCCAATTGTTATGTCGAGTTTGTTCTCTGCAACGGTTGCAGTTATCGTTGTGTTCACATAATCATCATCCACCATTTCGTAATGCACCAGATTTAACTTGCCGTCTTCCGTTACTGCAACTGCGTCTTCAACGCAATTTCCGCCTCTGTACGAGGAAATTTCGTACCAATTGGTAGCTTTTAGCTGAAAAATTTTCAAAAATCAACCGTTGTTAAATCTCGTGCATCGTTCTTACCTTTTCTAGTTGCAAGTCGAAAGGGTCAATCGGAGGGTAGTCGGCACACTTCTTGTCAATCGGTATTTCTGCGAAAACCATAGGGAGCATCATCAACGTTAGGGCGATCATCGTGCACACTTCTGATGCCGAAGATAACGGCAACAGTCATTTTTATACCGAAGGGTCTTATCTGTTAATCCGCCAATTATGCGTTGTTGCAGATAGGGGTGATGGGTGATTATTTTTGGGGTTGTTCGCAGCTGGTTTCGTTTTACTTCACTTCACTTCATCTGATTGGATGGTAGCCAGTTGTGTCGACAGATTTATTTTTAGTTTTTGTCGATTACGTTTCAAGTTCAAAGCCTCACTTCTGTAAAGTAGGAAACAACTAGTACTGTGGTGAAAAATCAAATTTGATTAAAAAAGGATATTATTAAAGTTTTTATTGGTTTAAATGTAGCTCGGGAGTACCAGAGACGATGAGGGGTGCCAAAATTATTTAATTTGGTTGTTTTTGTGTTTTTGATCGTGATCATTGGGTTGTCACGAGATTTTTATAATTAGCAGGGGTGTCGTCTAGCCAAAGTTTTATTATTAGTCTTTTTGTTGGTTTCGCTTCTTTACGCTTATTAGGAATGAGCGTTCGGATTTGCTACAATCGATCATTATTATCTTCGCTACCATAAGCGAAGCTTTTTTAATCTAAATGGTGCGACTAGTTCGTGGTAGAACATTATCTACTTGTTAATTATATTTAGAAAAAGGGCATTATCGGCGCAGCGATAGAGAAGGAACACATGGTCTCTTTCGAGTGGCACACCTGATTATCATGTATAGAGACTAAAATTATTACTCTTACGCCAGCGATGGAAGCCTATAAAGTCAGCCTGAAGCTTATTGAATTCTCCGTCGCTTCTATTTACCACATGCTATAATTGCACTCTAGTGTGTCCTTCTGTTTCTATCCTTATTCTATAGAGTTCCAAAAAAGGGATTTCTAACATTTTGTAAAGTTCTTCCTTAATTTCCACTTGTGCTTCAAAGTTTTTCCTGCTTTCAGGTTTACCAAGCAAGAAATAGAAGTCTCGTTTGTAAGAAGCGCTTCTTGGTCCAATTATATTATTTGCTCATAGGTGTCAGTCATTAGGTAATAGGTCGATATAGATTCGTAGTTGCCGCAAACTTTTTTTTTTTTGAGGTGTGACGTCTTTACGTTCCGTGTTTGAAACGGCGGAATGATAACTTGCGTTCTGGTGTAAACTGTAAATCGCGACCTGGACGTAACCCCGAAATTTATGTGGTGTCGGCTGCTATTAACAGGCCGGGGCGTGCCGCCTTCAGGGGGATAAGTCTTCGTTCACGGCGACACGTGACAAACGTGGCAGATCTTCTCCCGGTTCACGTGACGCTTTTTCTTGGTGGCTGATCACGGAATCGCGACGAATATGGCGAGAGCACGCCGGCATTAATCGTTCGAGTATTTCGCAATTAGGGCCCATGTCGCGTTTGTATTTATTTCTTCTGGCTCGCATCCTCCTGGGAAATCCCCGAAGCGATTTTTTACGTCCTTAATTTAAACCGACTTGTCTGGAATAATTTAATTTTCGAGTCGCGAATTTCGTGCGACCAACCGAACTTTGTCTGCTGGAGCACAACAAAAAAAAGTTACTTCATCATCGACGAGTTCATACGTCGACTCCAGTTTTGTTGGTAATTCGGCCGGCGATGGTAAAGCTCGGGTGAGATCCGCACTTTGCAGGCTGAATCAAAAGAGCTTCCTTGTGTTTCACGTTATTTTTTCTATGGTCCGCTTTCACGTGTTTGCTAACGTAATTTGGTGACGTTGACGTGTTTCCGGCGTTTTCATACACAAATTCGCTTGTGAAATGCAAATCTGGGTAGTTTGCTTGGGGAAATGTTAAGCGACTTGACCCGGGAATCGGGAGATTTGCATGCCGAGCGACGATATTCGCTTTTAAACACGTTTTTAAGGAGCGAAGAGGGGGCGAAATTTTGAATGTTTGAAGCATCAATTACAATTTTTCCGGAACGAGGCGCATTGCGGACCCCGTTATCGCATCCTAGATCGGTCGGACCATCTCGAGACCTTATTTGATTTTTAAGATTTCAAGAACCTTTTCTAATCTAGCGCCAAAACTTTCATTTAGTGGTGACATTGTTTACGTAACATAATCCATCTTAAAAGGTTTTTGGAGAGAAATTTTGGGGTTGATTCGGAATAATTTTCCGAGTATTAGAGTTTACGGTCAGTTTCAGGACGAAACTGGATTATTCATCCTTTTTTCAGGAATATTGTTGATATTTTCCCGGCACTCCGAAAACTGTTAGCGCTCTTTCAGTCGCGAAATATGTCAGATTTTAAATATTTTACGAAAAAGCTCCGCCTTCAAAGCTTTCATCTCGTTGCCGTCTTCCCTCAACAATATCATATTTTCAGCGATTTTCTGAAGTGGGATCAAGTTTCGGGATTGCAGAAAACGAAACCGCACCCGTTCACTTCACGAAATCGCCCCCTGTGCACGTATTAGACGAAAAGATTTTAATTAGGGATAAAGTAGGGCACGCAATGAATCTAGATGGCCGTTCGTGCTAGGGCGCAGTTACTGTAAATTTACAGCCTGAAGCCGGGACCCGATTCTACGTCATCCCTCGCTTAAGCAATTAGCTGGATAGACTTGTATGATGAGAATTTATCATTAGGTTTAGGTCGGAAATTTCAGTTTGAACTTTTGGTCTATACATGTTATGTTGTATTTCCACTTTATTTACGTCACTGAAATTGATGCGGAAAAACCATTTCCCGACAGGGACGAATTCATCATTTTCTTCGCGTCTCGATTCGTATGCATGTGGTCGCGTGTCATGTCACGTCAGATTCGGCTTGATATACGGATAATAAAGAACGAGGAGCGTGATTTCAATAGGAATAACCTGAAAACTGTCCCTTGAATCGAGTTATCCTGATGCGGGATTTAAATGTCGAGCAGAGTTAAAATTCAGGAACTGAAAGTGAGGCAGCGGCGGCAAATCGGGGTTTCGGGGTGGGACAGACGCCTTGCTTTAATCCCGGTCTCTCGAAATGGTCTCCGACCGAGGTGAATCGCCTGAAAACTGTCCTTTGTCCTTTCCGTCCTAGTTCCGAAGCTTTTCTCCGTTTTTAACATGTCGCAATTTCATCGGTCATAAAGCCCGCAAAAATGTACTCGTCGCCGGTTGTAACATGGGACAATTTGCATGTCGTTAGCGAAACGAGCTGTGACTCTTCGTCGTAAACAAGTTGAGGATGGCGAAATTACGCAAGAACCGCCACCGATTCCGGCCGTAATCGCGAATCTCTTTATTTGTGGAGCTCTTTGTCCTAGTCTTCGAAAGTGCTGAATCCCCCAAATGAAACCGACATTTCGCCCAAATCATCATCGATTGATTCATTGCGTGGTCGCGAAATTCTTTTTATTTTCGGCACTAAAATCCTGCTAGGACGTCCTTTAGCGGTCGTTGTCCTGGCCGGCGCTCTTTCCCGGCGTCTTTCTGTCACAGTAAAATTGTTGATGGCGCTGTTTCCAGAATGGAGTCCCGTCGCATAACGGACTCCCGAGATTATTTTATGGCGTCGCTTGGTTGTAAATAATAAGTCCTGAGATATCTCCCGGCGACTTAAGTTGTGTGTACGCGGATAAGGGAGTCTAGTCAGGTTAGTGGAATCCTCTCTTTCATCCCTCCGCAATTTTTCAGCTTTATGAAAGTCATTTCGGGAGAAATTTGATTCCGTTATAAATGATGCGGGAATTACTTTTAAATTTTTCTTCATTTCGCCAGATTATGACGAGAGCTTTTATCGATTCGACTTCATCTAAACGACGCTTCGAAATAACAAATCGTCCTTTGATGAGCTTTATTGAGTCTATTGAGAATAACGGTCTGAGAAAATTGAGGCAAAAACACAAAAGCTTCGGGCGCGTTTCTCGAATTACCACAACGATGTGATCTCGTCAAAAGAAAAAAATTACAGCCGGAAAGCTCTCTTATTAAACTTTTCCCTTGATTGTGAAATCGAAAGCTCGCCACTATAAAAAATCGCCTTTAATTAAACAATAAAACACGAGACATAAAACACGAGGCGGGCTCGTCAATATTACGAACAAAGAATTCCATCGGGAGCGGCGATACATTTCACCGCCCGATACGATATCGACTCCCCCGCCAACGCATCGCCATCCAGCAAACGATAAATGCCGAAACCGAACTTTTTCAGCTACAACAACGGTCACCCGAGACAAAACCGAAAACAGTAAGATCGAACCCGGGAACGTTATCAAATAACAAAAATATAAAGTTTTTTCCTCCCGCCACAAAACTTTCAACGCGCCCACCCGCTCCAATTACCCGGCAAATTTCGGGGTTTAGTACCGACAAATTCGGTTGTTTCGCTGCCATATTACGGACGAAACTACTTTCGGTATCCTGTGAAGTTTTAGGGAGCCGACGCCTGATTAAATTAGGACAGTAAAGAGCTTTTATCTGGTCGAAATTGGCGAACGCACAAAATCGTTACTTGTTGGGAGTCGCGACGGCCGGAAGTCCATCAAGCAAAAACGAAGCGGCCATCAATATTTTTGTTTAAAACGACGATCGCGTTACGGCCTCCCATTTATCAAAATTGGAACGGGCCGTTCGGAAGATGCCAAGAGTCAAGTCGAGTAACTGGGACATGGGGGCTGGTGAGGTTACGTGACGTTGTCTCTAGCATGTGCGTTATACAGGGTTGGTCAAACCTTTTTGGAAACACGGAAAATGGGTACGTTTCGTAAAGGTGATCCAAGTTAACCTGAGATTGAAACAGTTGAAAAAATTTAGTTATACATTGATTTGAGCACTTTTTGTTTCTTTATATTATTGCTTCTGCTAACCGACAATTTTGTTCCAGTGTTTTCCAAGGGCCAATGCGAGACCAACCGCTACCGTTTCCTGGCCAAATCCGGCGGTTACGTGTGGGTCTTCACCCAAGCCACCTTGATCTACGACAACAAAATGCTGAAACCTCAAAGCATCGTCTGTGTTAATTACATCATAAGGTAGGATTTTTTTTTCTTCAAAACTTTGTGCCGCCATTTGCTTCGGAACGCCCCCCGTTTTCTGATATTCTCGAAATCAATGTTTATTACGGAAAGTTGCTTATTAAATTTATCTTGGCGAAACTTTTCGCAAAGTTCATTTTTGCCGCTGTCAGGATCGCGGATAAGTTAAAAATGTTGTCGGACAATATTGGTTGCCTACATAGCCGGGCGCCGTTAACTTCCTATTATGGAGATAAGGTTTCTTTTTTTTTCGCGGTCGAAATTGATCGGAGGGCGTTACGATTTCTCGCTTTCAGCCGTCAACGGGAAATTTTAAACGAATTCCGGGATATTTATGCGATTTTGCGCCTCCCGAATCGGGAACAACTCTCGCAAGTTTTCGGGAAGGTTTTTGGGATATTGAAACGCCAGCCATTTTTTTTTCTTCGAAATAATTTCCGGACGCAACGAAACATTAGCCGTGTTGTCTTGGGAAATCGCTGTTAATTTGTCTGGACGTCAATCCGGAAAATCGACAAACAGATGCACTACTTCTTTTCTCTATTTACACGAACCAGTTTGAATCTATCCGTTTGTGTTTTTCTTCTCATGTCAAAACATTTCCACATTAAATTTTGAGTTAATTGATATTTTGCGTTTGAGGGTTGGCGGCAGTTTGTTAAAGGGGCGGCTATATGCCTGGACGACTACTGGAAACGATCGTCTCGGGTGCTTTATGGTTGGACGGGTTGAGAAAACAGACACCCTTTGTTGTCATGGATGCGAAATTACGACGAAACCACGCGTGGAACTCAGGACGACGTTTGAGGTTTTACTCGAATTGTGCGAATAGAAGGTAGGAAACTGGAGCCGGATGGCGGCTTCAAGAAAATTGAGCGTAAACAAAAATTTCGGAAGTTTTCACGAAACAGTTTTGTATCAGAAAACAATTTTAACTAATCGAAAGAAAGGGATAACCTGCTTGAAACAAATACATATTATACAATATGAGTTTTGAGTCACAATCTGTTGCTATATCCTTGTTATGGCGAGCGTTCAATAAGAGATTACTTGGTTACATCACGGCACTTAATCCTCAAAATTTCTACAATTGTTCGGGATATTGTTCCTTATTGACACGTTAATAAATTTTTGTTGTAGCATAATTTTGAACATTTGAGGTTATGTCGGAGAAAGTTGCGAAATTCGTTAAAAAAAAAAATAAATTTTGCCTCCCAGCTTCTATTCTCTGCTTCTATAATAGCAGAATTTTGTTGTAAATTATACGGAATCTAATTATATTGACATTAGTAGTCGAGAAATGGGGGAGTCGACGCAAATTGCTGAACATTTTTTATCCGAAAATTGCTGTCTCGAGGCGTTGCCCTCACCTTCTCTCTCTCTCTGGTTCTCCATAGCATTCCGGTAACGTCCTGCTAAAATTGCCAGAGATATGTGGCGATATTACGAAATTGTTTAGCATCAGTTGGGGGATTTTCAGTTCATTGTTGGGGATTCGCGAACGGGATGGTGGTCGGCCGACGTTTTTGGTGAATAGCCCGTTTCATCTCTGACAATTCTGTAATTTGTTGCGCTGGAACGCATCCGAAAGCTGCCACCATTCTGGAAGATTTAATGTTTCGATCATGCGGTGCGAACGGCAGGCGTCGCACATGAACATTGCGTATATTTTAATTAACAAACCGTTTTTGTTTGCTGGACTTTTCTAGTTTACGAGTTTTCATGGAGCGAAGGCATCTCAGGAGATTTGAAAAGTTGCTATTAAATCAACGAAGAGATAGCGAGATAAGTTGTTGTTGTCGGGGAGAAGTTCGTGGTCTTCGAAGCGATCGAGATTAATTAAGAAAAAGGCGCAATTTTCCATTTTAATGAGGTTAATTTTTAATTTAGTCGTCCTGTTGCTTTGGGTGGTTCTTTCGGGGGACGCCTGCTTTTCTTTAATTTATCTACTATCCACCTTTTCTTTCACCCTTTGTTCATTGGTTAGGCTGGCAAGTTCCTTTTTGTTTGATTCTTCTGCAGCTAACGTGAAAGTAAAATGGAAAAAGTTTTTGGGAGTTGATTACTTGGTTTTAACATTTTGCGCATAGACTGGTCGATTGAGTAAGGCACTTGGACATTCCCTGCAGATTATAGGGCAATGAGATTTAAAATTAGGGTCGGTATTTATTTACCGTGCAGCTGTTTGGTAACTCTGGCAAATGCTGTTGTCGCACGTCACGTATGTGTGACAACTGCATCAGAGCGACCTGTTTATAAATAATCCCAAACCGAAATAGTTCTTCGTTTCCTTTTGTCGAGTCCTCCTCGCCCGGAGTTGGTTGTCGCACACTCAATTGGACTTTGTGTCAATGCGGAAACTTGCGAGTTGTCGCAAAGAATAAGGGAATTATGATGGACGTGTTTGATCCGGCAAGTTTTATTGTCGGGCGGGATTGAATTTGTCCGGGATCCGTAATCCCGCCAGAGCTCCTTGAAGCGCAAACTTTATTCCGAGTGTCGCTCGAAAATTGCGACTCGTCCTCGTATTTCTCGTCGACTCTCCCACTTTGTCTGACGGTCGGCGAAATAACGTTGGCAGCACCTGGACGATTCCGGGGAAGTAATCGACGTCGCCTGAAACCAACTTCTATTACAGACACAAATTAGCAATTACGATTCGTAATGGATTTAACATGTTGCGAGATTTGTTTCTTTACGAACGAAATTACCCCCTCGCCCACCTAATAGGTGAAAGGTTAAGAACATCGCTTTGTCGGTTATGAATTCGAAATAGCGCCAATGTCACCAAGTTTGGCGCTAAAAATAAACGAGTTAAAAATACGCTGTCCCAGTCATAACGCTAGGAGGTATTTACCTGTCGTGTTTACGTAACGGCCAAAACAAATGCCGAAATGTCAAACGGGAGCGTTCGCAATTTTGGCAACGACGAACGTCGTTTGTGCTTACCAAAGCGCACAAGCGCATCGAATGCGTCGATTAGCTAAATCGAATCACGCGGGTAGGTATCCCAAATCAGCCAAATCATCCAGTTTGCGATGACGAATTAGTTAATCAAAAATCATTCTATGACTGTGAAGAACATTTTTCTTATCTTATATGAGTCCCTTAATTATGTCGAATTAATTTGTTGAGCCCTGAGTCAGTCACGTCGAAGTAGGTATCGAGGAGTCACTCGGGTAGTTATGTCGAATCGATGGACTTTGCGTAGATTGCGATGTTGGCTTGCATAATAATAGTTTCGAGGGTGTTGACCGCGACTTCGCATCCCCTGTTTACTCCAGTTGACAAAATTCAACTTTCATCGTAAATAATCGTCCTTGGGAATTCGGCTTGAAGCGAAACTCTTTAATCTGATTGGGTCAGTGTTCGCTGCGGTTAGAGGTTGGCTGCAAGCCAACAAAAACCAACTGCTGCTGCTGTTCGAGCGACTTATTATTGCGTTTCTCTCACCCTTTAGTTATTTAGTTCAATTATTACGAATTTGTTTTCGTGTCAGTGCGAGAGAGTTTTGTCCATCGTCACGAACTCCCTCGGTTAAAGGTTGTTTGCAAGGGGCACCTGTTCGATGGTATAATTATGGTCATTGCCACTTACGATCGTGTAACAATTCTAGTGAAACACGGTAGCGCTAATAAGACCAGTACTATTGAACATTTTTCCTTCTAGTATCGATTTTGATGGTTAAGTACAAACGTGTCACGCACGGAAGGGGATGTCGGAGATAATCCTGGAGTTTTTCTGGGTTAATAATCGAACTTTCATGAGGCGATATTGCCGACTTTGCATTTTTAGCCAGCACTCAATTAATTTAGCAGCTTTATCAAAGTTTTTTTTCAAATTGATCAGAGTTCTTGTCATCTTATTCAACCAATTTCAGACACTGAGGTTGATAGTGCAAATGCTTCGCCTGTTACATGACCGGTGATTTGGCCACCACTCTTCTCGAACTGTCCAAGTTTTAGTTGTAACACATCTAGAACCGCAAAAGTAATCTTTTGTTTTGGGATCGTAAAACTTTCTTGTCCTAGATATTAAGCGGTAACTGCAATAGTTTAATAATGGGTTGCCTTATTACTTATTTTAGCTCTCCTTACAGGATGTTTTAAAATTTCGCATCTACGAAATTGCTCTATTTTTCAGCGCTACCAACGCGCTAACGAGAAACGCCCCCAGTCCCGGCCGCTCTTGATGAATTAGAATCGTTTCTTGTTAGCGTGTTGGTGGTATTGCAAAAAATTGCGCAATTTTGCAGACATGAGGAGATGATGTTAGATTTTGTTGCGGAGGTCGTAGACCCGCCTCGTCATAAATATTCAAGACTTGCCACCGACACTTCTTCAATTACTCGAAACAATTTCGCATATCTAATCTACCGGCGGTAATCATCGAAAGGAAAGTTTTTTTTTTGTCATTGGGTGTGCCCACAAAAAAATTTCTACGATTTGATGACCAAGAAACGTGCAAGTTGAAACGTTGCTTAAGAGTAACTTTTTGTGGCATTTCCGGAATTTTCGTCAATGTCTCAATAGTTGCGCAACTCCGCAGGTCATGGTTTACGTGGAGACACGCCTTCGAGTTATCTCGCAGACACACACCTGTCTTGCGTCACGTTCCTGAATCGCGAGGACTTGACTATGACTTGCACGGTGGCCCCATTTATGGGCGCTAGACCGATAGGAGACTGGGTCCGTCGGGGTCGTTGAACTCCCCGGTTCGAAGGTGTGTCGTTCGAATTGTGCCGACGTTGCCGGAGAACCGCTCTTCGGGAATTCTGCGGTCGGTGGAGATGACGAAACTTGCACGTCGGTTCGGACGTTTGTGGCGCAACGTTGGGAAATTTGGAAAAAATTAGTAATCTAGTCGCACATTTGGGGAACAGTCGCGTCGACGGGGACCGACCCGTACCGGCCCAAACCACAAATTTACATTGTCAATATTAAATGTTTATTAGAGGGGCCAGATGGAATTTTGTTCGGGAAAATTCAGGGTTTTACGCGGTCGCGGAAATGAATGGAGTTTACGCAAATTTTTTATTGGTTGCCTCTCTCGATTTATCTGGAAGTTCCGAAATAATCTCGATGCCCAGTGTTCGGGGGAAATAATACCGAAATTTATTGTGGTGTTGATGACGTTTGCTATTTTTGTCGCGTTCTCGCTAATTCGAAAAAAATTTATGAGTTATTTAAGGCAATTTCCGAGATTACGAAGCGATTTCGGAAGTTTTTCGCAGAGATGCCACCCATTATTCAAAGGGATCGTTAAGTTTAACGCGGCAGTTAAATGTTCGCCATATGCATGAACGATTTCATTATCGAACCTAACCTTTATCGACAGGTGGCGTGGCGCCAATCAAGTGATCAAGTTTTAGAGATTCGGACCAATCCGAGTAAAATTACGCCGGCAATCCATCGTATACATTTCTACGTAACTCTGAAAAAATAACATCTTTTTCATTCTGGATGTTGTCATTATAATTCTCTCTTTTTCGTGCAGGGGCAGATAGATGTTTTTTGATTTCCCCAGGAACCGGGTGATGGTGCCTCATGGAAGTTGATCAGGTCCTCAGGTGCGGACCTCCTTCTTAGCGTGATTGATGATTCCCCGCCATTTGCGATACGCTCTTCTGCGGAAGGCACGCCGAAACGCTTTCTCTATTTTGACGGATTTGCTTCCGTCGGTTGCGGTAGGTCGGACTTGTCTTAATGCACTCGGGAATTTTTCCCGATTTTCTTCAAACAACGCTGTTGTTTGTTCAGGCAGGCCGAGGCGATCGATGGGGGCGTGTATGGTAATGGGCGTCTCGAGGTTTTTGACCGACTTATTTTTTAGATAAAATTTTTCTCTACTCTAATCGCGTGCACCGACAAGGTTTGCGCTTTAACAACATTAATTAATTAAGTCCGCTTGAGGTGGCACGATCTCGTTTTCTGGAGCAATCGGCATAGCTGCTACATATATCGATTCGGTGGGCTAAGAACCTTTAAATTGGCAATTCTAGGTTGCTAAATTGCCTCAATAAACTTTAAATTATCAACACTGACGATCGTACAGTTGTCTTAAAATAAAGCAAAAGAGTGCATGAAGAGCGTCTGGATGCATGCGGATAACTGGAGGAACTATTTCTGGAAGCGTGGGGGTGAGTAGCAGGAGCCAGCACTGGCTTGCGGAAATTAACTTTTTGCCTGATCTCCCGCTTTTGCAGTTGAGGGTTTCTATTGATTTTTTCTTAAACAGCTCATCGACGCACGAACTCTTGAATCTCGATATTTGTCGCGATTCTTATGTAATTACTTACAGACGTTTATTTTCGGAGCGCGCTCAACCTTCATCTTGACTCCTATTTTTACGGAAACGTTCAGCTGTGCGACAATAATGCGAAATTCCGTGTTAAAGCACTTGCGATTGTCGTGATTGAAAATTTTCCTCGACCTCTGACCTTTCCGATGAGTCAATAGCAATGTCACTTCCAATTACCAAGAATCGTGAGGATTATGTAGCAAATAATGGTTGAATTAAATAATGATGAGTGTCGGTGTTAATTGCATCAAGTTACCTTCGGATTTCGTCAGGTTATTGCACAATGTTGCATTTTGCACCCTCGGAGTGTCACGGAGTTGGCGGTACAGCGCCGCCGTCCCCTCCCTCTAACGTCAGAGCGCCGGTTTCCGGCTTCCCCTTGCCGAATTTCACTTTCCTTCACCCCGTTGCGTAGTGTTGTACCGGCATCTCGGGAGGCATCAACCCCTTCGATTTGGTCGAGTTGCAAGTTTTCCATGTTGTCGCGGTTATCTGGATTTTTGGCCGACAGGAAGTGAGAATTGATAAGAAGCTTTGCATTATGCGGTGGAAGCGGAAATGATCGCCGGTTTGGGTAAATTTCTTAGGTTAGGTCCCGCGCCCTTCCCACTTTTAACGAATCAATTCGGCGAAAGTGGGAAATTCGACAAAGTCTCCAAGCTTATCGCTCTCTCGATATCGATGATCAATGAAACTCGTGACGGCGGTTGCCTGAATTTATTATAAACCGTCCTCTAAATTTAGAAGTGAACAAAACAAGGGTTGCGTCTGGTTTTCCGGTAGAACCAGTTGTATTGCCGTTTTTGCCAAACAACCCCCTGTCGCGATAACGGACGAATCTGCAATATTGCAGTGCTAAGTAGAGCCGTGGTAATTGTTGTTGTCAATTAATTTATATAAATAGAAGTCGCGTTTTGGTATGCGGGAAGGATCATGTTCGATTAGGCAACGACCTAAATGTCTGATAGGAAAACGAATTTCGTAAACATTGCTATAATTGGGGGTCAGACTTATAAACGGTTGTGATTTCACGAAGAAATCTAGGAGGTGTAACTTTTCCTAAATAGGGGGAAACTGGAGAGTCCTTCTCTAAATTGGGGCCTTGTTAATTTTTATCACTTCCATCTCTCGGCCGGATAAAGTCTAGCGGAGGAAAGAACGATGTTGGTTGATGATGGAATTATTGCAGTTCATCAATTTTCTTTGCTTCATGTAGCCACTTATTACGAGTATAAGGCAAACGGATAGCGTTAATTATTTATGTTTGTTTGTAGAGTGGTTACGCAACCGTCGATCAAAGTTTTTTCTAAAATCGAACCGCCTAATTAATTTAGTGTCGTATCCTGTTTATGACGCGTTGTTTGTGGATCTAACTGAAGCTGGGTATTCGAGACCCATTTGTTGGAATATCTCACAAAAATTTACGACCCAAATTGTAACTGCCACTCTATTTTTCGGTTCTGTATTTTTA
Organism: Schizotus pectinicornis; assembly: GCA_951805265.1. NCBI lineage: Eukaryota > Metazoa > Arthropoda > Insecta > Coleoptera > Pyrochroidae > Schizotus > Schizotus pectinicornis. Next base: position 1,121,230 of record OX638204.1, on the reverse strand, counting down.
GAAAAACAATTTTTTCTGACTACTTTGCTATAATTTATTAGGATTTGGCAATATTTATTGAAAATCAAGTTGTCTTTGTGCCTGTTGGTCAGTTGTCATTAACAAAAATATCATACAATTGATCACGGTCATCGAATTGTGCCATAGAAACTAAACCTTAAAAGTTATTAAGCATCCTTCTTTCTTCCTATTAACTCATCATGTATTGATTGCCAATACCATCCAAGATCATAGATGCCATAATATTCTATGCCAAGATTATATGCCAAATAGTTTAGACTTGCGTCAAATATCTAAAAATTCAAACAAAATTGTAGGTTTTAGTTGAAGGTCATACTTCAAGTATCATCCATATCAATCATTAATCTGAAATATCATACATACCTACTGTACATATTTGGTTTCTTTGTGTATGATAAAATTAAATATGAACCGAAGACTGGCAGCCAACAAAGATTAGTTCAAAGCTTTCCTCCTAGCCTATCGACCGAGCGTCTCCCAAATTTTGGGCCGAGCTTCCACCTCGCCGATCCACATCCCGCTCCTGCAGGACTAATTCCGTTCTCGTGCCGCAATCAAAATCCAATGTCAACAATGCCGTGTGTTGTTGCTATACCGTACGAAATCCGTCGTCGCCGTCCTCGTCGTGGTGTGTTGGTCGAATTAATTAATTGTTGTTGGAGATTCGCGAACTCCCGAAATAAGCAGAGCGTCGCGTCCCGAGCGTCAAGTTCGGTCTCCACGTCAAAACGATTGTTGTTGAGTAACTTGGTGGAAAGAACAACGACGCATTTAACGTCGATGCCAGAAATTACAATGGAACATCACGCACCAGGTTACGTAACGACGGTGAAGTTGTTAATATTATCTCTGTGCTGAGGGAGAGAGATGGATTCAGTGGAGATCTATCGAGTTCAAGGCCGGGGTCGCAAAAAAATCCTGATAAGGCTTTATCGGTTCGTTGATTTGTCACTGATGGTGCAAAAAGGAGCACAAATTAGGTTCGCAGACGAGTCAATTGGGCACATAGAAAATTTTTGACCACCAAGTGTCTTACCGTTACAGTTGAAGTTTACCAATAATTTGAAAAAGGTTTCTAGTATCACCTCTAAACTACTACCTGCAAGGGTAAAATCTGAAGTGTTGGATTATGGAAATTTGAGTGAAGGCGTCTCTCAGCTGCCACCAAATTAATTAGGTGCCACCCAAATTGATCTAGTCAACTTTGAAAAATGGGTGACGGAATTTTTTTTTAAATGCAGCCGGGTTTAAACACTTGAGATCATACACTTTTCTACCTTGCTACAATATGAAAGAGATCAATGTATCATTGAAGATCCATTGTGATACGAAGTTCCCTGCAAAGTAGATATATCGAATATTTCAGTAGGTGAATGGAGCAGATCCAAGATGATCACGTCGAAGATCGAAGAACGAAAGTCAAAAGTGCTTCGTTCAATACCACAACACGTATGGCTTGGTTTCCTGCGGGTGATCTGGTTCGATTTCACGAGAATAACACCCCCTTTGTTTCCCCCTCCCCACTTTCTCCGCTCTTTTGGGGTAGGTCGGGGGTGGTTTTGTGGCCGGAAGGCCTCTGTCCTGTTCGAGGCTCCTCGTAGGTACTTGTTTCTCTTTTCGCTCCGAGAGGCGGTCGTGCGTGCCATCGCCTTCGCTTTTGTTTTGGGTCGATGCCGGGACCAAACACGCCGTCAGCTGACTCGGGGGGGGCGGTGGCGAGGAGCGAATTGCACTCTCCTCCCTTATAGAGTTCAAGGTCGACGCGCCGTTCGAGCCCCCGGCGAGATCGATAGGACGCGCGGAAAGGAAAATCGAGGGTGGTGGTGGTTTCGACGACGACGGCGACGGTGGGGATTGGTGGAGGGAGGAGTAATCGCGGAATCAGCTGATGCGTTTTGTCGAAAACCTAAATTTACGTTCAGCTCCTCCTCGGTACGTTTCTGGTGTTTTCTGGTCGCGCGGTTATTTTCGGCTGTTCCAGTTTAATGATGATGGCGCTTTCGCTTTATGGACGCTGCTGGACGGCGCGGCGGGGCCCAATTACACCGCGTATTTTTACGGAAATACATAGGCACGCCATCAGGGAAAGGGAAGCTTGAGTGGTTCTTGTCTGCGGGAAGAGTGGCATCCCGTGTTTCCGGCTGAAATTTGGTCAATTCTTTCGGGATGTTAGAACGAGGACTGAAAGGGATGATGCGTTGAAACTTTAAATTGCAAATTTTTAATTACCCAGGTACAGAGATTATACGTGTGGTTAGGGACTTAAGCTGGTATTTCGTCAATTCTTTAACAGCTGACGATAAAAAGGAAATTGAAAAGTTAATGAGCTGTTAAATGTCGGTGGAAGGGGTGGGGGACATTGTAGGCAATCAAATTTTGGTGCAAATGTATAGGAGGGTGGAATGAATAGAGAAGAGGCGGTGTTGAGGTATCTCGAAGCTTTTGGTTAAGTCGAACGAAAATTGATAGGTTTCCATGAATGAAATTTTTAAAGACATTTTGCCTGAGAAGATTTAGGGGAATGTAGGTTGTCGTTTCGTTCACCAATGATTTAACAAAAATATTTTTTGATGCTGAATCGATTTACTCGATGATATATTTTCTTACAGTCTGAGTTTGAAATTTTCTCGATCTTGTGGATGTTTGGTCGGACACCTTCACCTTCAGTAAAACATTTCTTAATAAATAAGGGAACCATTAAAAGCAGCAGCCTATCGCTCTTCAATGCAAGTCTTGTCGAGGCCATATAGTATGCTAACCAAGTCATAATAATGGACATTTGCATTTGGCGATGTCTACTAATGCACGGTGCTAACAGCCGAAGAAGCGTCGGGTATATTTACATCACGTTCAGTACACGTTGGAAATCCAGGCGCGTTTGTTTAAAACTTTGATCCGTAACGCTTTTAACCAATGACACAGTTGGCGCATTGCAAATTAAACAACCTCCAAGCAATTACAACTTAAATTAGGACAACGTACTTCGAGTTTCTCTCATTGAACCAAATCCGTTCGTGCAAATTTGGTATCTACCCGTAAATCGTCAACGTGCAAAACCATGAAATTTGTCAATTTGAGGATGGTGTGATAGTTGACGGACCAAGGTCGCCCTTAATCAACAACACTAATCATCAACGTGGAAGATGCGAAATTTATAACGTGTGATTATCACGTTAAAAGAATCACGTCTGTGCGTTATCTGAGGTTGTAGAAAAACGTCGATTAAAAAAAAACACTGAAATGCTGGCATGGAAACATGTGATTAACTTTTTCTGTTAACAATATTTGAGGGCAATTATCTTCAAGGTTTCGACTATACCTAGACGAGTTATGTCACTATAAGCTATTTGGATGATATTTCGTGTGCGATTGCGGCCTACCCTCAAATGATTAATGTCGCAATGTCGCCCCTCAATCGATGCTGTCAATCAACGAAAACTTTTTCTGAACGGCGTTACTTACACTTATCTTCACTAACGAAAAGTACTGACCGGAAGTAGGTACACTCGAAATCGCAGACAATTCATCACTTCCTCGTCGAATTTTTTTTTTTTACTATTTTTAGGTTGGCATTGACTTTTTATCGCTACGTATCTGGATTGTACCAGAAATTCAGACAACCATCTCCATTTTTGATATTAAATTTTGGTTAAAAAAAAATACTTTCGCTGATTGTTCCGGATGCAAGGTACATATTATTTACAAGATTGATCACCGGGATTATCGCGATCGCTTCGGTTTCATTACACAACTCCGATCGTATTTCTCTATTATCACTTCAATTTCGTTGTTATCATCGTCTGATGAAACTGTTCCAGTGTTGTGCAAACAACACGCCGGTCCCTTCACGCCCTTTAATTTCGGCCGCGCTATTCCCCAGGTTTAAAACAACGGCATATTAAAGTGGTTCAATTAAGACAAATGTGTTTGTCAGTTAACAAATTCATGTGACGTCCTAATGGGCGAATGGAGATGGTATCGTCGTCATGATGCGCAATCAACACCAATTGTCTACCCTCGACGTGGGTAATGGGGCCAATTTTAAGCGGACGCCTGGCAACCGTCACCGTTGAGACCAGAAGCCCGTCGTCATCGACGTATTATAGGGGCGGTTTAAGCAAAATCCTCGGGTTATCGTAATAGACGTTTTTTTTTTTTTTATAACGGTCGAGGTGTTGTGATAAATTGTCAATTTCGTTTTATAGTCATTGCCAATCTTTATGTCGAGTGTTTTGTTACGTCACTTCAAAGATTGAGGCCGTGCTGTAGTTTTTCTTACGATGAAAGATTAACGACTATAGTTCTTGACAGTCGCTAATTAATTTCAAATCGAGATGTTTTTTCCAAAATTAAGGGTTAAATGTCTTATCGCTATTAATAAATAACATGCTGTTATCACAGAAAAAGGTGAATCAACTCAATCACATCCGGCTCGAAGGACCAAATAAAGGCGTGTAGTTGAAAACTATTCACGTAGTTTCACGCACTAATTTCCCCAAGCGGCCTTTCTGGTCTTAATTCGCAGACACGAGGGTTCGGTGGTAACTTTTGAGGTCCGCCTAAGTTTACATGTACCTTGTTATACCTAAGTGCTTGTCATTCCGGATAGCAGTCGTTATCATTTCGTCACTGTTATAATATCTTATGAAAATTTCTATCTAGGTCCTTCTAGAATCGTGACTAGAATGAACTCAAGTCCCATTGTGACTTAGTGACTGACAGATTCTCTGATAGATGACCTCAAAAAGTTTCTTTTTTTTTTAATTAAAACTTACTAGATCACGATTGTGACGTCTTCACAACACAATAGACTTTTGACAAAAGTGTAACTAACAGTTGCGCCTATAGTAATTGATTCTTTATCAAGATCCTTCGTGCTTGACTTTTTGAGTTTTTTCTCACGTAATCTAGTATTTTGTTGCATGTATTAACGGAATCGACACGAGCGCAATTACGTAAATGATGGCATCTGCACTTTTCGCGATAACACCCTCCGAAATAAAAATTCTCCACTTATGCAAACAAGCATAAAGTTCATTTGTTTGCAATTGGAAGATTTTGCGTGCCGTTAAATTTATTGAGGAGTTATCGCGTGAGTGACGTTTTCAAAACATTTTTTTCCATCCTGTATAAAGCAAACATTGCATATTTAAACTAAACTAATTTGTCGTTGTAAACGTTGCTGGAGTGTAATTTTTGCGAACATTCCGAGCGACTAATTGAGTTATTGTTGCAAGCAATTCGTTTGAGAGATGCACGGAAGAGTTAAAGAGGCTCGTTAACGACGCCAAATAGAAATTAACAAGAGGTCGGGTGCGTGGGGGTCGTGCCACTCGTTATCTACGTGTATAGTCAAAAAAGAAGGCGAATTGTTAATGAACATCATAATTATCATCAGATATGGATGATTGAACGGGACATTAACATAAAACGTTTGGCACAAAACAGTTTTGTTGTTTAACCTGGTCGTTTGTCATGATCGTCGATGATGAACTCGCTGGTAACCTCTAATTATAATATTTTTACAATGGAACCCGAAACAGCAATGAGAGAGCACGCCCAAGTGAACATGAGAAAGTGCAACATTTTGCCCACAGAAATTTCAAAACTTTTGAAACAGATTTTTGTTATTTTATTTTGTATTAATCCTATCGATTACGTTTTCTTTCTAGCTTGCTTTTGTAGAAAGAGTTGTTAATAATTGATCGTTGCAGCTACCACTTTATCTAAAAAAACTGCATGACTGTATGATTTTATTCGTACCGTATCTGCCAATTGAAACCGCAAATGTAAACCACCTTCCTAAAAATAACTGCAGACCCATTAAAGGTGGTTTGATTTAAAACAATTTTATGACTTAAAAATACCAACAAGAATCTCAACGCCCCTCTAAAAATAAATTAAAAACCCACCGAAAATTCTTTCTGACCTTGAATGCAATTGCAGCGATACGGATGATTTATCTCGGAGGCAACACGCCCAAAATAACGTTAATAGTATAACTGACAACTTTTCCTTCTTGCAAAATGTTGCAAGGGCAGTTAGTTGACGGGATTTTTGTGGGTCCCGCATGACCGCGAAACCGGGTCAATCATTTCGGCGGCCTCGCAAAATTGCACGTAGGTGCGCCGATGGCATCACGTGTTTTCTTTTCGTGACCCTAGTCACGTGGCTGTCGTTGTCCCGTTGCCGGCGTCCGTCCCATCCAGCAGGACAACCCATAGAGACTTCTCTCGATATAACCGGGGCCCGGCGGCTATGGTGGGGACCGCCGCACCACGCGACTCCACCGGGTACTACTAAAGCACGCAACCACGATCAGTCGAAGCGAGACTTTCGTTAAAGTTATCGTCGTCCAGATAAAAATATTCGCGTATCACGCGTCGTCGATAAGTGCGTTTAAATACCGACAGGCGTAAGTTAAGGGGCATCAGTGGCTAGGCGGCAATTCCCAAGAAACCTTCCCTTTGCACTTTTTTGTTGCGAATTCGAGTGTTGTCGTTGTTGTCGTCGTCGTCACGTCAGTGCGGTGCGAAAGCTTGGAGGTACTACTTTGTGGTGTCCTCCTCCTGCAGTTTCCCCAGCACGTTGGTTTTATTTGCAGTGGCGTCGAGTGCAAAGATGAGATTTATTCGTCGTTTCAATTGGCGTCGGTAAAAACAGAGAATTTGTGTAATAACAACAACAACACCGTTTGTACCGCCGAAATTTCGCCGGTGGTGGAGAAAGTGATTGATAACGAACTGAAGTTCGTGACGTCGCCACCGTCGTCGCCTCCGCCGTCTATCGTCAAGGCACCAGTTACGACCACATCCAAGATCTTCGCCCCCAGGACTGAGGAGATGAACAAGGGATTCCTGACGTTCTCCGACGATGAATCTGGTCTTACAAGTAAGTTGGTTTTTGATATTTTTTACGAAACCTCTCTCGAATCGGTGACATAACATCGCGAAATCCTGACCTCGGCTTAGATAACGAGATTAAGCAATTTAGCCAATCCGGCGCCACCTTCGACTTAAAAATATTTCCACGTGTCACTAAAATGCATTTTTCCGCACAACCTTGACGGTGCTTTACCTACCCGCAAATATAATTGGCTGTTCAAACATTGACTTTGGGTTAACAAGTTTTCCAAGTCTTACTCAATCCTCGTATTAAACATTATTTGTGGCCGTAAAAGTCCTTATCACAAATATTTAAAAAAACATAAGTATTGCTCTACGGTCATACGAGGTTATCTCGCCGATAAAGCAACACTACACTACTAGTCAATTGCAGTCGTTAACGTCGAAATAGTTTACGATTCTTGTCATTACGTAATTTTCGTTGAATCAGTGCATTCCAAAAATTACAAATTTATACTTAGAAAAGTTTAATTATGCTAAAACGTTTACCTGCCAACACAATGTTCAATTATGCACAAGAATGCGTCGCGCCGTTCGCGATGATTATGCTTTTTTTTTCAATTCCAATAATTTTTCTAAAGTTTCAATTTCATTGAAGAAAATCTGTCTGATGTCATTTTTTGAATGTTTCCGCTTTTATTTGCCGAGCTGTTTATCAGTTTGCTTGTTGACTTAATTGTCTAAGTATGTTTGATTGAATGTTGAAAACTGCAGTGGAAATAGTGATCTAATTTTTATCGGGAGAATTTTGCAATGTTGACTTAACAATGTATAATTTGTTTACACCTTGACGCATCTCCAATGTATACCGACACATTCGCGGAAATCTAGTGGCCTTGGGGAAACTCCTAGAACAGTTCCATTGAAGTTCCTCTTGTGTCTCGGAGTGGGAGTTTTTTTTTCCGCAAATCTCGATAACAGAAACGTTATCAAAAACTTTTCCCCTTTTTCTTGACTCGTTCTGTCATGGATTCCACGTGGTTGGTCATCGTGGTCCTAAAACATTCTTTCAGTTTTAGTTTACCGATATTCTCCAAATGCAAAGTTTTTGTCGGGCTTGTTTAGTAGCAGCAGTTATCTCATTTTCCAACTGTTGAACAGCAGTAAAGGATTTAGTTGGATTGTTTTTGTCAAGTTTTTGGGGTCAACACTTGTCAAACCAAAATTTTGAATTTTTATAATCCTGGGAGGAAGAAAATTAGTTTTTGTCAGATCTAATTAAAAATTCTATTTTGCCAATTGGTTGCCTCCTTTTAATTCAACCAGTGATCTTAAATGGTTGATGTATCTTTCATTAAGTACTCTTTTTCTCCCTCCGACCGCAGTCTTCTGGGTCGTCCTCGAACTCCCGCAGCAATTCGGCGCTTCTCTGGGTTAAATCCCCAAAGTTGCGCAATAACTTCATTCGTAACCCAATAAATTTTAATAAAGGCATTGACATTCATGATGCGTTTGGACTGGAGCGTAATAAATTGGCACAAATTACCTACGAGTGCTGCCTTCGCGTTTATCGTCCACATCGTCCGCCATCATCCTCACGGTTGCCCGGCTTTGGGCTGCACAATTTCCAACTTACGTAACAGCAAACAATAACAAGGCCGACGTGCAAATTCGAGTCGGGTAGCAATTTTGCCATGATTGCCGGTCATGGTGCAACGATATTTTGCCACTCCTCGTCGAAAGACCAACTAAAATCTTGACGATTTCGTCAAGTCTTTGAGGGTGCGGGTTTGGTCGAAATTTTCTTTGGTGGTTGGCGTAATTTTCGGGCGCTCGGAAATTTCCATTCATTCCTCAAAATGCCCCCTCTAAACTCAAAACACGTGTTCGGAGGCCCACGCGCTGCCCATCAATTACGTATCAGCTGGCACGCTCAGATCCGCTAATATTAGAAGTTTTGTTGGTTTCGGCCGTAATTGAGGCTGATGATAAATAAGCATTAAGACCTTGACATTACTGTAGAAACAATACCGTTACGTTGCCATCAAATGCACCAATATTTAATTGTTCAATTTCTTTGTTGCAGTGCTGAAGGACGAGCCGGATGACTTGACGCATTTGGCCCCGGTCGCCGGGGACGTTTGCGTACCCCTCGTCGAGGATCCCTTCTTGACCGACATGATGCTCGACGATTTCCTTCTAAGAGACAATTTCGGAAATCTCTTGGCCGACGAGCCAACAGATCCTTTTATTTCGTATCGAGACTCGTACGATGCCTCCCCGCAGTTACTCTCGCCCAACATGTCGAAGGTAGTAAAGGGAACGGGGAAATTTCGAAACTTACACGATTTTTTAGAATTCTGAGTGCAGTTTACCGTCGTTGAACAGTCCCAGCGATTCGTTGAGTGACGAGGATCGGATGTCGACCTTCATGAACCTCCAAATGGACGACGATCCGGACATCGTATCTAAAGCTCCCTACGTTTCGATGCACGGAGGAGACGATTTACCCTTGTTAATGTCGGACGATCTCATGTGGAGCAGCCAAGAGAAGAAAACTGCTCCGGATAGCAATTCGAGTTTAGCACAACTCCTCTGCTCCAAATGGAGCAAGCATTCGATCAAAACCAACGACCACGGAGGCGGCTTGATCGACAACGACGAAATCATGGATGACTTCTACAAGAAAAGTGAGTTCGATTCTCGGAGTCCGACGACGCAGGCATTTCAGAACGGAAGTGAGAGGAAGTTTGACCAAAAGCAAAGAGAAAATTGCTTCAAACCATCTCTAAAAGTAGAAAATCTAACACGATTTCAATTATTATCGTCCGATCCAGATTTTGCAGTTGCATTTCTCATTGCATTTGGATCAAATTTCTTCCTTCCGTCCGGAAATGCGGGGTTGTTGTCCCAAAGTTTCGACAACTCCAGGGAGTTTTGGTTTAATGGCGGGCGCCTTTTTTAGGTTCCTCCACCGAGTGGAGGGATTCGAAAACGTCTTCGCGACTGGAGCGCAGCAACAAAAGAACCAGTTCTTCGTCGTACGAATCGTCGACGAAAAGATCGAGGCACGAACCGAAAGAGAAAATGTCGTCGGAGTTGTTGCAACAGTTGATGTCCAACAACCATCATCGAGGCCGTCCTAAGGGCAAAAGTAACTGGTTGTTGGATTCGGGGGGCCAGAAAGCCGCTTGTATAAGCCAACCTAGCGATAGCGTCCTCATGAACCTTCTGGTAAGCGGTTTCGACATCAGGGCCGGTTATATTTGTCTAGCCCCGACGAAATCGAAACGATGAAGTGAGAAGAACGAAAGGCCCACATTGAAAGTGCGCTGTACTCGTTGGAAATTAGAGTAGGACAAGGCACCTAAAGCTTTTTTGTGTTTAGAGGAAAGCGAGAGAAGAAATAATTGTCCCAGAGAAAACACGTAAAAACAAAAAGTTGTAGCTTCATTTTTAAATCTGAACTCCAACTGGACCTAAAAGTACAAAGATCAGGGAATCTTATTTATATTACTGCCATTAATTAACAAGAGACAGCGTACTGTTTTGACTGTGATAGGAACTGAAACTATCTGAAGCTCTCTAATTACGTTCACACATTCCACTCTAACCTCCTTCACCGTCTAACATACTCTTAGTGTCTGTAATGGAATTGTCTGGAGCTTTGACTGTCCTTAAACTCCCTAGACGACTTTCGTAGTAATTGTTGGAATTGTGATCGAACCCGCTAGAGTTTAGCGATTTCGATTAAGAGATAGAGAAAGAGAGAGAGAGAAGCAGAATTTATGTAACGTTAATAGAAAACGTTGGGAATTACGTGTTTAACGTCAAATTTAATTTTTGTTTTGTGTTGAAAAATTAAAGTTATTTATTTGATTATTTCGCATATCATCCAATTGATAGGATTAGAGAAACGCTTAAAAGAAAAAAAACAATGTTTTTTGTGAAGAGACGTTACAATTTCATGTTATGGTGTTCAAGATTTTAAAAAGTATTGGTAATTATTAGCAACGAAACACCATCATTAATAGTGTTGTTAACCGTTCGCACTTGACGTTGCTCAGTTAAAAAGCGACTAGGGTGCGGACGGCGATTAAATTTTATTTGTACATAGTTTTGTTGTTATTGTTAAGGCAATAATATTCAGTGATATGTATAATCTTTTATAAAGATTATTTTTAGATTATATTAATTCTTGTGTGTATTTATTTTTCTAGCATATTTCTTAATATGCTCTTGTTGTAAATAAAATATATTTATAAGTATCAGCGAAACTTTTATAACCACCGCCTACCAACCCATTCTAAATCGTAATTAGCCAAAGAAATGGTAAAAGTTAAAACCAAGTCGTGAAAGTAGTTATGATTCAACACTCGTCGCTAATCAACTATGCCAAACGCGGCTCCTGATATAAATATCACTTTTGTTTATTGCATTTCGTAATTAATTAGAAAATAGCGAGTCGTAAGTTCTCGTTTACGATTAAGGTGTTCCGTTAATCGATTCGTAATAATCCTGGTTCCATTTTGGCTAGCAGGAAGCAGTTCATTGACAAGTTGCCAATATGTCGCAGGAGATCAAACCTCTGCATCGTTACAGAGTCAGACGACTTTAAATAATTTTGTTTTTGTACTGATAACGTTTTGATTGCCAAATGCTATTTTTAATTTCAAGTTCAACCTTTAGACCCCTATCAGCTTGTTCTTTTGTACCTTGCAGCTTTTTTACAATTTTTTTTCCAAAATTATTCAGTTTTTTTTCCCATAAAAACGGATACCCAGCTGTAAGCCAAAGTTTAACTTTTTCAGACAGCATTATCATAGGGAGACACGTCATTCCGATAACGTAGAGCGTAGAGTCTCTATTTTGCTATTTTTTTTTTTATTTTATTTTTTTTATTTTCAACATTTGTTCTTCACACACTCAGCTAGTCCGAGGAAGAATAGAACCGAAATCATTTTCCAAAAGAGAATTTTTTGGGTAACATTTTCGTAATTTCCAAACAAAGTAAATTAAATGAGTCGTTGGTGCCAGCATCTTTATTGTGCCTGATATCATTTTATTACCCTAATCAACCTGTAGCGCGCCTCTAATAAAATTCATATTTGCCAGGGAGATATTGCACGGTTTTTATGCACCTAGTCACGCCTTAAGCCATCAATTACAAAGAGAGCAGGGAAAGTTCCACAATTAAGGAAACGAGTTCTGCAGCGTAATTTAATTAAGTATATTAACTCAGAGAACTCCTAGGTGAATGATCCATTATGCTCTTGTCAATGCATTAAATTAACTTAACCCATTAATAGACCCGAGATTAGAGTTTCCATTTGCATTATTATCATTTTAATAATTTCTAACTGCTGGCAGAGGTGGGTTGGATTATCAAACGCTTCCTTAACTTGGGCTTCGAGAGCCACTCGTTAATTATTTTCCTACGAAATTAAGGCCCAGTAATTGATGGAAAACGCTAATTAATTAAATAAATCTTTCAATTTTGTTAATTAGAGCTGAGTACTTGGAGAAAATGTTTGACTAAAGTTTTGTTTCAAACTAGACGTTAATTCCGGTGCGAATAAACCGAATCAAGAGATACGCGGTTGTACAATAGTCTCGCCACTAATTACATACATCGGATTGAATTAAAGTTTAATGCGAAACTAATTGCTGGAATAAAACGTTTGACGTACAGACTTGGTTTTAACGAAAACGATCACGTTTCGCAAGTGTTGTTATGCTCGTGTGAGTGATGTTCAACTTGGAATGGGTTGTTAAACGGTTATGATGCTGGCAATTTTGCTTGAGTTATTAAGTTGCTCGAGCACAATGTGCCAATATTGACTGTGTTTGTACATTTATGTAACTATTGATAAGTACGTAGCGTGATAAAGGCGACCGCTAAACAACAATTCAAGACCAATTTGGACTTTGGAGACGAACACAACCCGATAAATCGTGAATCTGCCGGATTGACGAGAATGCCAACCAGAGAAGGAAAAATCAGCGGGTATAAGAGGCAACTTCATTAACTGCGTTTAGAACAGTCGACATTTTATGTTGGTTTATTACCTTTAGTATGGCAGTCATACTGTATTACTGTACTTACGGCCAGTCATATTGAATTACAGTTTAAACTTTGGGGACATATCTATAGGTTTCCACCCTCGACCAAATGACCTCTAGTTGTCAATTATGTTTACGTCGTATATTTAAGACTTTCCAAGACGCGAACTTTGTCTAATATTTTGGTGTTTGCAGGACGATCAGTTGATGGAATCGCCGAAGAAGGAATCGGATCGTTTGGCAGGCGGCGACTACGTGCAAAATCGTCGCAACACAATTCGAAAGAATTCGATATCCCTCCTGGACCCGGAAGCAACTGCGATACCGTCATTGCTCGACCTCACCCAGCAGGATTTCGAAGTGAACGCACCTGTCGGCAATCTCCTCCTGCACGGCAGCGATCTGTTGACGGCGCTCGACGTTGCAGGGATGACGGGGACCATCTAGCTAGAGGCCGGCCTCGACATCGAGGATGATAGTGGAGCAGTTGCACGAGAGTTTGAAATACCGTTAATCATAATTAAAGGCGATACAATTGTTGTAAAGCACGTTAAAATTGTTGAAAATGGCAACTAATGGTTGGTCAGAAAAACGAAATGAGTCAAAGTTTTGGGTATATAAGGAACGGTAATTGGAAAAAGTAGCACAACTGAGGCTCGACTTTTGAGACAAGATGATATTTTTGTAATTTTATAGTTATCGAGTGTTTTTTGAACGTAATTGACGCCTCTTGGAGGTCGCTCTAAACTGTATATAGTTGTCAAATCATATCAAAGTTGCCTCATTTCGTTATGTTATTGTTAATTCCACAGATAGAGTACAAAATAATTCTCATGTAGAGTCTCAGCATTATTTTCAAGCTCTCTTTTTTACTGCTGTAATTTAGTGATAAAATTTATTATTGAAATTATAATTATTATTTTTATTCAGTACAACAAAATCGCTCTGCTTTGGTTTTAGTCACTGTTGTAAATTTGCAATACTGCCATATACATGTCTATTATAATTTTTAGAGTTTATCTAGAAAAGCATTTAGAGTTAGATTATAGATTAAGTAGAGTAAATGTACACTTATAAAGTTATATGTAAAATGGCAATGTCACATAATTACAATTCTATGTAACACTAAATTGCTTTCATGTAAACTACATGTAAGTATAGCGGAATTTAAAGAACAGTTTGGTGTCGCGTAGAATTTAATTTTTTATGTTTCTAAGTTTATCGGCTGTAGAAATTGCAATAATTCGAATATATGTTGTTTTATATTCAGTTTGCCCGGGTCAATTCATCAAATCACCACCATCCCTGCTTTTGTCAACAATGAGCATTTATTACTTGTAGGAGTTTTAGGTCATTTGAAATTCTTATGTTTATGGGTGATATTGAAATAATTAATAATGTACATTATGTAATACAAGATGTTATGGGTTTTATATCCGGGTAAATAAAATAAATGATGTAATTTTAGGAAGATACTGTTGGTTATTTACCTTTTGCCACTTATGTACGAAAGAGTTCTAGAAAGGGATGCTAAGCCCAAATGAAGAACTTTACTAGATTTGACCTATTTTTGCTCATTAAAACTTGATTAAGAACTAGATCACATTTTTGTACAGAGGAAACAAGTGCTTACCAGTGAAATTTGAAGTAGTGGCCAATAGATGGAGCGAGTGTTTCTCCTATTTGCAGTCATTTTAGAAAGTAGGTTAACGCATAGGGAAGGGGCTCGCCGAGAGATGGCACTCGCTCGACGCAGTCCACTCGTGTTCGTTTATTCATGTTATTGTGGAATGCCGCAGATGGCAGCACTTCGCAAAACAAACTTTCACTTTTTGACAGCCATGTTAACCAAATAACAACAAATGTTAACAATAACAGCAATAGTTTCCTAAACTCACTCAATCCCTTTTTTTTGCGCCAGTGTTTACCCGTTTTTAGCTATAAGCTCGCGATTTCCGTGCCGAAAGTGCTTCTTGTTAGTCCTAACCTCAATGCGTAGCAATAGTGAAAAATGTCCCCGGAAATCAATGGAAACCCACCAAGTGTGACTAAGCGGAAGAAAAACAAGAAACCTCAACCACCACCAGCTCCAAATCCCGTAGAATTCAACATGTCAAACTGCAGTTACTTCCCAAGCAACCCAAATTTGAGCATCCCTGATATCACGGCTTACTACTCATTTTTGAACTACTCCAACCCTGCTGAACCGATGTCGTTGCCTGTTTACCCCATGAACTACCCAAACTATTATTCACCGAACCCCCTGAGTTATATGAGTACCCCGAAACCGATGGTGCCTTCTTCAAATGGTGACAACGAATACTTGAGTCTGCCAGTGGGCAATCTCGACCAAAACGATGACGAAAGTAAGAGAAGATTTTCTGATCCCGGTCCCAATGACAGCGATTCCAGTTGTAACTCGATCGAAAATAAAATCATCGAAAAATTATCCCAACAAGTCACCAATTTACGCGAAAACAACAGGAAATTGACCAAAGAAGTGATGGAAATGAGAATCGAATTGAACATGCTGAAACAACAACAAAACGCTAGACATTACGAAAGGGAGTACGAACCTGGAATGTTGACTGACATGATTCGGGAACTTAGGGACGCCGCCAGAGTCAGGGAGGATGCTCTGCTTGCGAGGGTGAAGCATATGATAGAAGAAAAGCAGCTGAACATGGTGAGTTCTTGATCGAATTAAACTAATATGAATTTAAAATTAACAAACACGCGCCCTCAATAATGATTCGCAAAAATCAAGGTGGCAATGAAACACTCACTTTTTCGTCGACGTGTTGCAGTTGTTTCAATAAGCACACAGCGAGATGGATCGACGTCGACCATGAGAGTCACCTGTGCGATGCGCAACTGTTTGGGGAGACACCGCAACCATCACGTACGCGTTTCGAGTCGAATTATTTATAATAATTTGTTCCGTTACGTAATTTTTAGCGTTAATTGCGACTTGTTAAACCGCAAACGAGCTTTTCGGTGAATTGCGACTGATAATTAAATAATTAGCAAATTTGGCTTTGGGGAAAATCAGGAGGTCAGGTGTGTGTAAGTGTTTTTTTGCCAGATAAGTTTTGGATTTAAATTGGCTGAATTTTACCTAAATCTAACGGTAACGAGATCTTCACGACAATTTTCAAAATCTTGATTGCTTGATTCTTGATCTACCCGCAATTTTTTTTTATTTTTGTGTCGGTGATTCCCAGACTTGAATGAAGGTGAAGGGCGACGCGCACTCCCTGTAACGGCGTCATTCCAGGGACATTAACGCATAATTTGCACACTAGATGGCTCTTGCGGCTCGATGCGCTGTGCAAATTTATATTTCCCTCATGTATGCTTTGTACATAATATAAAGTACACTGTTTATATTTGCCGAGCAATATTGGCATGTGGACTCGGTGCATTCAGTTTCGGTCGTCTTTTTTCTTCTTTTTCCACCCCCAATCTCGCCGGCATTTTTTGCCGTGCAAATCCCACATTTAATCGCCACACTTGACGCCAGCTTTCGTTTGTTTCATTATTCACGCCACGTCGACCAAAGACAAACGGCACTCTATGGAGTTACGTGCAGAAGCATGAATCGCAGCGTCTGCATTAATAATAACAGCATCATCTATGGATTCGAAGCTAGAGTGGAACCGAGAGGTCCGAGTATGACCAAAGAACTGACGCTCAAGTGCCATCAGTCGTAACAGAAGTAAGGAACTAATTTGTACCGATTGGAAGAAAATCCCCGTAGTGTGAGCAAACTATCTTTTTTTTACTCAACGAGAAGCGAGCTTGCTACCGAAAGAAGTTGCTGTGAAACTCAAGCTGATGCTCGATGGTCGGATTTGAAGTGGATCGTAGCAGGAATTTTTTTCAAGTAGTAAAGGGAAGTTTTAAAAATCCGAAAGCCGCCCGCCTGCACATTTTCGCTCTGTGCCGTTGATGGAGAGGTCGTTTGAATTGCGTGCGGCCTAAGTGCTGTCATGCTGTCGTGTGTGGAGCGCGATGGGAGTGCTCTTGGTGCACTCCTCCGTCGAGAAACCCGATACGGGCGAGGAGCCATGGCTGCGCAAACAAGCAGATTGCCCTAATGGAGTCTTCAGTCGCGGCCGAGGGGTGAACCTCCGCGCCCATCCCGGATTACTGCAGCCATTACGGCAATTAACCGGAAACGTTGAAACTTACGGACTTGACTCTTTTCCACCGACCGAAATTAATTTCGTTTTCTACATTATATTCATGGAGAGGAGGACGTTCGAGAAATCCAATACGGCCGTCCAAACGACCATCCATCCATCCACTATAGTTGATGAGAACATCTACTTCTCGGGGCAAATATTGACAGAGTGCTGTCCACGTACTCTCGTCTGGAAAATCTTAATAAAATCAATATCGGCCGTGATTGTGCCGGGGAAATAGCCGATACACGCACGGCCACCAGAAAAATAGAAAAAATAATTAAGTGAATAACTAATTAACCTGAGGGAGTTTTTGACTCAAAGACAGTTGTTCCTAAAATTGAAATCGTTTGGTGCAAGGTGAGTTTAGTCGGTCGACATCCGCCGATGACGTAACAACTTGGGTGGCCGAAGAGCTTCCTAAAAGTGCGAAACCGCAACGGTGTATGAATGGCGTTACTTCCGCAGGTAGGGTCGAACTCACGTCGAGACCAACAAAACCACTTAACATATCACTTATAGCTTTTTTACCTGAACCAGGGATGCACCGCACAACCCTTTGTAAACCGCAACAACGCAACGGGCGGATATGCTAATGTGATCTCATTTTTACGTGTCTGCACATCCAAATTGCAACACGACCCGGAATTAATCACGAACAGGTGGAACTAGAGAAGATTTTAACAATTCAAGCTTATATTTTAGCAACAGAAGCTCATCTCCAACCAGCAACCGTCTTTAAACTAATGACGTCACCACTTTCTAGTTTGGTTTTTAGCATGGCCATGGGGCTAGATTAGGGTGATGTAACAGGTCAAAAGTTTTTTTCACCCTCAGCTCAAATGCAGCTTTGTGATCATCAACTCCATGGTCCATGGGAGGCACTGTGTGGTAACTGATATTATCGACGCAGTTCCTGCTCATGTTTTAAAATCACTTATTCTAACGGCGTTAAAGTCGAAATGGGCAACGTCCTGATGCCAACTCGAGTCAAATTATTTTTATTACTTCTATCTCCCACTTGTTAATTAACAATTTTATGCTCATCGAGAATTTTCTTACAGAATCATTTGCAACTGGTGGGCGAGAAGAACCGCAACAACGATCGCATATCCAAGTTGGAAGAGCAATTGAAAAATTTGAACGTCACCAGTTCAAGGTGGGTGTTGGTCCCATCTATCATCTTTCATCAGAGGTCCGCGCTTGCATAATTGCCGGACAATTAAAAAAAAAGAAAAACTTACACGGGCGGAGGGAGGGGTGGCGTTAATAAACGCCGACACCGGCGTCGGGGCGTTTGAATTACGTTTCGAGGGGCTCGTCCAGCCGTGTGTATACGGACGCGAAACGTCCTGAGCACATAATTCAGGCCGTTGTAATTTTCTCGGGACGCCTCCTGGTGTTTGCACTGTCGGAAAATATGGCCAGCGATAAGGCATGTTCGTACGCTATCTGCGGCCGACCGACGGCCGGGAGCGCGGCCCATGCCGTCGCCGAACGGGTCCCGTTTTTCCAGGGCCGGAATTGGCGAATTTCCGCACACCCAAACAACAAAGCGGTTTGATCGTTTTTTGGGGGAGACCCTAGAGTACTTTTATCATTAGAGGCCGTTTTTATTTGGCGGCTTAGGTCTTCGATTTAAGTTTGAGCTCAATATGTGGATTTTGACCTTGTTCCAGATCTGAGGAGAACGTCACTCAAGCGATTGAAGATGGCGACACCACTGCGCGGCAGGTCCTGGAGCTGGAACGGGAAGCCCTGGAGCTGCGCCGAGAACTCCAGGACACGCGCGCCAAAAAGGAGGAATCCGACCAAAAACTTTTGCAGTTAGTATTTTTTTTGAGCCCCCCCAACACCGCAGATAATGATCGGATTTCCTTAGGTTTGAGGCATATTTCGAGATAATTTCCTGGTAAGAAGCTGCCTATTAGCGCTATCCCCCCTTAAAGTTCCAGATTTATGTCGTTGACTTTACCTTATCAAACAGCAAACATGCCTTACAACGTATCTCGAGTATATAGCTAATACTAGTCGGAAATTTGTTCCTCGATTTATCATTGCCAGATTTCTTCTTTTTTCTAATTCACGCAATTTTCAACAGGTTAGACAAGAAGCTGGCGTCGATAATGCGCCGCAACGACCTCGGCAGCAACAATTCGGACGTTTCCGAAGACAGCAAAAGTAATTCTATAGAAACGACGTCTCAAGGGCCTCCACGAGTCACCTTGTCTGGTCCTGTTACGGATTTATGACTCGCTAACCAGTAACAAATAAGTTTTGCGCTAACCCGTCCCGATTTTGCAGACTTTTTTTTTCTCACCGACTAATCGAGGTAAATATCGAAAATCGTCTTTTTGGATTTTACAGATAAATCGCGTGTGTACAGACGCGAATGCAAATAGCGTGTTTTTAACGAAGAGATAAAGTCTGCACGTGTTTAAGAAAAAACGGTGTTTGCGCTGCAATTTTGCGACGTGTCAACCAAGTACAGTCGGGTTGCTAGTTTTTTCTATATTGTAAAAATGTAAAGCGGAGGTCCAGTGCCGGCCTGGGCGTGTTTACGGGCCGCCGGACCGACACTCAATTTTGAGGTTGCAGAAACATTCCATCCATGAAACGTAGTCTTTCGGCGTTAAAATTACGAAGTTTATAATGATAGTAGAAAGTAGTGTAGCGTGCCTTACAAATTCTATTTTCGCATCAATCATTTCCGTCAATAAACCGATGAAATTAGTTTCAACAATCAACAATACTTAAAGAGTCAACAATTCGAGGAACTCATTCAACATATCGGAACCATATCAGAGATGCTCAGATCGAGCCGCAATTCTAAATTTAGTTCGATTTTTACCACTGCCGCCTTGCTCTCGAGTACTTAAATTCTAATCAAATTTAGATCGGCCGTTCCGGGGTCGGTAATTAATTTTTTGTCGACGGATTTGCCTCTTGAGTATCGCCCTGTGATAATTGCCTAATGATCTGGAAGAACGACCTGGAACGGCTGGAATAATAGGGAGAATCGGTATTTAACGTTAGCTATTATACTCCGTGTAAACGACTTAATACAAATATATTTTTATAACATTTGCGCCTGTGTTTTTCTTGGCTTTGCCCAAAACTAACATTTGGTGAGAGTTTTGCCACTTGCTGCCCTGTTTTCGTAGCTGACCAGGAAAACAAGTGGGAAGCGCGCCGCTCTCCTTAATTAATTGACAACTTTCAGAATTCCTCAACACTTCAATGATTGATCGATGGCCGTCCAGCGGATGCATTTTTCGCACGAGATATGTTTTTTGATCGAATTAACGCTCGTACCTAAACTGGGGCTCTCTCTTCCCAATTAGTAGAAATAATAGAGGCATATTAAATTATGAATACGGCCCGTGGTGGGCGCGTGTCAGTGTCACATCGGGCCACGCGGTCGAACTACCCACTTCCGGTGGACGCAGGAAGTGCCGGCGTCACTCTATACTCCTCAAATAATTTACGTAATTGCGTTATTGTTTCCCAGGTTAGGGCGGCGGCTGCGGCGAAGGGTTATTAGCGGATGGGCCGGCGACCACCCCCGACACGCGAAACTCCCAAAACCGCATCATTTTTACCCTTCAGGGTGTAACAGGAAACTACAAATTCGAGGAAAAGACGGCTTGTGAAGAAAACTTATCGTAGGTCACGGTGCGAAATTTTCCATCTATCCTCGTAGAAATGGCGGAAATTGAGCGTTTTTCGGAAATTTGGGGTAATTGCCGCTTGTAATTGGGAGTGAGCTTAATTGAAATCTCGTTGCCGGGCCGCCACCTCTTTATTCCAAACTCATTTTCCCGCTCATAAAAACAAGTGTAAATATTTAAAGTCGATAGTCGGTGATCTCCTCCTCTCTATATTTTGATCGGCAATCTCTCTGTCTATAGACATTTCCGGCAGTGTTTGCTTTAATATTTTTCATAAAATTGAGATTATAAGGCTTCCGTACATACGCTGTCTGTAAATATTTTTCCGGTGCAGTTTTATTGAATTATTTCCTCGCTAATTGCCCTCTCCGGCGGACTCCCCGAATCCGGCTTTTTCCCATCGCAATTAGAAGCCGTAAAGTCGCTTTAATTCACAAGACAATTCGGTAAAGGGACGACTCGATATAAAAACGTGTTAATGCAACAACCAGACAAAACTTTTTTTTATTCTTCGTCTTTCCATTGACCGAATATCGCGGCGAGGAGACGCTAACGCCGGTGGGGCTTGTTAACACCTTGAGAAGCGGCGCCGTGGGTGGTCGACGGTGGTCTCGATCGGAAAGGACTACAAATATTTGATATTAAAATCCGGCAAAGGTAAAGCGAAGGTGCCCACTTAGGGCCTAAAACAATGTTGGCCACACGAGTGTTTGCTTGGGCCAGAGGGCCAAACCTTAAAAACGTCTCATCCAACCGGCCGGGGCCAAGATCTCTTCCTCTCCTTAAAAACAGACAACAAGCTTTTTTAGTTCTATTTTTCTTGAAAATTTTTGAGGTAGGTAGTTTTATTTTTATAAAGCTTTATGATATGAGTGACTTTGAATTCAGCAAAATCAAATTAAAAAAATTTAAATTTATCATTGAGGTCGCACCTACATCAATTATGTTTATGAAACCTACGTTTGGAGATGTTTGAGGAATTGATAAAAAATCTTAGTTCTCCATACCGTTTCACTAATGGCCTTTAATACGCCTCTCGTGTTTAAGTACCACAAACCTCGTTGCATTGTTCTGGGTAGAAGTGGTTATTGCAAGAAGTGTGTTGTAGTACTAGTGTTACCTACATATAGAGTCAATATGCAAAAAGGGTAAAAAAATAAAACAAATTAAAAAAATCGGATTATTTTTAAGGGTGACTAGATGCCGAACGTGGTGTTGTCAATGAAGCCGGTCATTTCCGCATGTTGTCTTTTAATTGTAATAATGCGACGTGGGTTCTGCTGTATGAATGAACGGAGGAGCACCCTGTACTCGCTCGGCGGGGTGTCGGTTTTGTTGACGTACGTGCCGGCCCCCATATAACCGCACCTCAAAGTCCTATCATAACACACTCTCGAAAAGAAATAGAAGCACGATGTCCGAACGATAATAGCTCGAAACTGCTGCGGGCATCATGTGTAAAGTGTCAAAACAACGTCAAGAAAAATAATCACACATCACCATCACCCATGCAGGTATGTGATGAGCCATTATCCTTGAGAGGTGAGTCGGTGACGAAGAAATCTTGGATCGTACGTAACCAACACGAGCTATACGCCAATCCATCTCGCATGTTTATACAAGCTTAGTCACTGTTCAGCGCGCGTGGGGTGCATCATCCCCTGCGACGAAATTTCACCCAATTATCGACTCATCGCGTCTGATCGTCCGGACAGCCCGTCCGATAACTCCGCTGATTCCGTCAAGTCATTGACCAATTATTTTATTATTCACCCGACGTGCACCTGGTTTACGGTTTTGTCATGTCGGAAAAGTTGACAAGTCCAGGAAAGTACTGATTAGAAAAGCGGTGCCGCACTAAAAAATTTACGAAAGCATCACCGCTCGGGTGTTGAAATTTTGATTGTTGCGTGTGGTCTTTGGTGAAGAGACTCTTCAGGTCTTGGTCCGTTCTCGAGTGCTACTTTATCCCGATGGGACGCGCTTAAGTCGCATTTTTAGCGTCGCCTGAAAAATCTCCGAAACCCACGCACCCATAGTCGAACTGTTGTAAAAACGGTTTTATCGACGTACCTACAGTGGGAACGGCGCATCAGAGTGGTTTTTTACAATTGCCGAACAGTAGCACTCTTTGTTGACGGAGATGATGCCGGAGGAACGTGTGAATTGATGGAGAATTAACAACCAGATATATTTTTTTTAATGAACGCCGGGAGGGCACACCTGAGCCGATGACTATGATGCTAGGAACGCCCGGGAGCCTCCACGATGACCACGCACTGTTTGCCCCATCATGGTTTTATAACGTATTTGTTTAAATGGAGATTGTTGTTCTATTTGTTTATGTGGGATCCATGACATTGTTTGACTTGTGGTCGGGATAACAAAACGAGTGTAAATACTCGGACCTCACTGGACACCACCAATTATTCCGCCACTCGCGCCGGACGCCACTGGAATTTCTCTTGGACTCAGCACGAGTCATAACAATTGACTTTGGGGGAAAAAACTTCGGTGTTTGCGCCCCATTTTCAATATCTATTTGATTTAAACCGCTTCTTGAGTACTTTGCAGACCGCAAATAACGCATTTTTTGAGGTAGGAATATGTAAGTATAGGATTTGAGAATAATGCAAGGTTCTGTTCATAACTAATAAAGTTCCTGGACTTCCTAGGTCACGTTGGCGGAATCTGGTGAGTTCGCCTCCGCTCGGATTATCTTTCCCGAAAAACCTCTTCCGGACCAAACTCTTGTATATTCATGAGCCACCTCATACATCACCGGCGATGCACTCGTCTCGTCTATCAAAACCTAGTTAGTCGGTATCTCCGCGTTGCAGTCCGTCGGACAATCTGCGGAGCCGGCTAAAAATCACGCGCCGCCTCTCCTCCCGTCGTCGTGTCCCCCCGAAAAACGCCAGAAACTCTCTCCCGGTCGGTTCCCATCTAGATACCGGGGCGTTTAGCGTCGATGGCAAATTGTTTCGCCCGCAATATGGCCACCTACGATGGAGATAAGTGAATGATAATCGCCGGTCGATACGGCCGCGCAGCGGCGGAGGCGGCCCTCCAACCTCGAATCCACAAGTCCCCGCACATTACCAATCCCAAGAGAGTCCCCTATAATTTTTCAACGCACGGTCTTTCATGAAGAGAAAGCGATTTGGACCAAAAACGCAAATAAGTAACACGAAAAAAATAATTGCGGAAATAGAATTATTTTAACGTTTGGTTAAGTCCATCGTAAAAACTTTCGATTTTATTACGAGGTAGGGATAACTGTTATATAATTATTGTTGGGTCGGCAGAGTCGAACTTTGGACGTACGCCAATGGGTTGGTTGGGGTGCTTGCTATCGCAAACACCCGGATTACTTGGCATATGTCGGCTGGCTCGGTTTTAATGTTTTTATCCATTAAGCGGTATATGATCTAATTCGTACCGATCCATCTCTTAGCGATATTTTGCAAACGCTTCAATAACACCATTAGGAAGCTTAGGGCCGCATTGCCTTTGGTAATTTTTGGCTCAACTGGATTTTCTTATCTGAGTTTTGGCATTGATTCGAGCAAAACCTTGCATTCCTGGCTAATCTCGTGTCCACACCCACGTTGAATTAAGATAAAAAGCCCAAGTTCTGGTGTTATGACAGTTTTGCTAATTTATTTACCTATATCTACGTAACTTAGCCAAAAAACGATGATCATGCATTGCTTGAACCTTTCAACGATTTTAAAATAATATTTAGGTAGAATGTAGAACTTTTCTCTTGAGAAAATTGTAGTCTCTTCCGGCGCCTCCACCATTTGTCAATAAGTTTTTAGGAAATCAATGTGAATCAAGTTTTAAAAATAAGTATTAATGTTTCTTCGTAATTTAAAAATAAATTGCAAGAAAAACTAAATTAAAAAAAAACTTTGATAATGAAGTTTACCTGCCAATAATTAGCTGGTCGTCTTGGACTGTTGGCAAACCTGCATGCGAACACGTGATTGCTGAAGGGTTATTTCGAAACCTTATCGTTAAATACATCTTCGGAAGAAAATTTGCAGAAACGAATTTCCATAAGACCAGAAATAGTTCCTCATAAACTGCACAATACGTCAGTAGGTGGTAGACGGCGGGGGTGGAGACTTAACCCAGCAGGGCAAAAAGTTCTCACAGATTATACCTATATTTAACTATCACTATAAGTAGGTACATCCGTTTCTCTGTGAAAGACAAGTTAATTGTGGATGAGGCTGCTATGGAGATATCTATGTTGAGTTGTAATAAGTACTATCTCTGTTGTGGGGTTCTATAAAATTTGTCAATAACGAAAAATTTGCATTTCGATTTCAAAAATGAAAACAAATAGTTGAGAAAACAATATTGTGGTAACAAAAATTAGCAAAAGCTCAAAATAATGAGGTGATGGGGGTCCCTAAAGGTAGGCATATACTACGTCAATAAATCGCGGAAATCTTGGCCAATTTAGGCCAATGTGATTCTCAATTGCTTCACCTTGGACAACTACACCTGTTTGAAGAAGCTTGTCATGGCCGAATCTTCATTAGCACTTGATTGCGGTGTGTGGTCAAGCATCATAACTTTACCATCAGTTGTGGACTTGAAAATGTGCCAGCATCATAAGCCCACATCTTCAAGTAGGCCAGAAAGGTCAACTCAAAAAGTTTGAGCAAATTTGCCGGAAGTAGCTTTTTCAGAAATTTAAAAAAAAGTATTTGCAATTGTGATAATAACAGTCATACAGGGTGTCCGTTTTTCAATTGCTCATTCTCAGAGATACGAAGTTAGTTAAATTAGGACAAATTTGCCCATTTTTATACTGAATATTAATTTGAATACAAATTTGACTTGTCATTTTTAGTTTTTGAATTATTGGCAAAAATTTGAAAACTTTGATTTTCGTTTTTTTTTTAAGCAAAAACTATTGAACTCGACGTTTCTAACTAAACCATTGTGAAGTAACTTTTTTACGTAATTTTCCATAGCACTGTAGACGCAAAAGCTACAACAACCAGCTTTCTTTTTTTTATGGGCGCCATATGGTATTTTAGCATTTTTTGATTAAGTTTTCTTTACAATGATCTATCACACATAATACATAATTTTTTTCTCTTACATCTACGCTTAACTTTAAAATTTTTCAATTTTGAGAAGTGTGTTTTTGAAAGACAATGACGTCATTTGTTTTAACAAAAATGTTGACAGTTTAGTCTTTATTCTGTCACCACAAGACAAGATATTTGCAATGTAAAAGAAACGTATTATTTTTGGGATACCTACATCATCGTATTCAGAAAAGAAAACTTAGGTAATCATAACATGGAAAGATTCAATATGCGCTCATAAGAAAAACCGAAGTTAGATGTTCCAGTTTTTGTGTCTAGGGTGCTATGAAAATTACGATGACAGATTTCGATTTTTGTAAAAAAGTCCCTTCACAATGGCTTAAATATTTCTTGAAATTTGAAAACGATATTTTTATTTACATAAACCTGACAACAGATTAAGTCCAGATGACTAATTTTTTACTGTATCTCTTCCTTATCACTATTTCAACAACTGATAATTCTGATGGAACTTATTATTTGTTCTTTCAAGCTATATGGTTGTCAATAACAATTTTAGAAGAAATGTTTAAAACCTCATTTAGAAACAGCTGCGCCTCCCAACAATCTATGAGATTTAAATTTTCAACTTCCAAGAATAGGTGGCGTGTTGTAGCTTCAAAAGCAAATAACGATTGGTGACGACGCATAAAATAGTAATCGAAGGGAAGTTATTTCGAAACGTATCTTTACGACCTATATATTACATTAACAGTTCCTTATTCATATAGCCTTGTTCATTGACGCTTTGTCACACTTTGACAAATCACAAAAGTAAAACCGGAAGACTAAATAAGAAAAGAATTTTTCTAAATTACTTTACAACACCTCGAGCGGCCATGTATCCTTGCAATTTCGCAGGAAGAAGAGATTACCTGTGCCCCCGGTGCCGGCTTCAAAGGTGCCGGCATGAAACCTTATTTTCCGAACACACATTCCCCTTGTCGTCGCCATAAATATATTTTTACAACCCTTTGCGAAAGACTTTTCTTATCACAACATCATTACCTACCTAAATATATGGACGAGCAATTAAAGTATGTGTACACAAACAACCATGGGGTGTTTGGATAGTTTCTTCATCAGATGTGCATCATGGAAACGATTAAGAAATAAAACAAGAGTGGGTATCAACCAACACCCCGGATACGCGGGGTGGTTGTGCGCTTCTTTAAATGACGGCGTTTTAATCCTCAGTCAATGTGGATGTTCGCATAAAAAGCAAATATTGTTGTTTGGCAAACACTCGCTGATTATGTACCGACTTAATAAATAATTTCACTGTCATTAAATTCCGGCGCGCGGATCGATTAAAAACGTCCAAGAAAAAATTTAGGCAAAATCCAAACTTTTGTGCGCTTTTGTGGCGCGGCCGGAAAGTTCTAAATAATCGAAAATCTTCCAAACGAGGGTCGTAAATCATGCGACGTCAGTTTTTGCCGGAAGTACGGAAACTGTTATTGAGAATAAGTAGATAAGTCTTTATTAGGTAGTAAATGGTAAAGTATTCTTTTGGTCGAGCTTTAGGTTGATGTCCGATTATCAAAAGATTTGTTTTCGATTCTTTGGAAATTTTTGATGAACAACAAACAATCACCCGTCCTAATTGTGTGTACATATTTTCGATTTATCAGCAGCTTTCTTATCGTCCAGTGACTGAATCAACCCCGGAAGCTTTCGATTTGGGCCGAAATTACCTTGGGAGAGAACCACCACAAACACCAATGAAACACTGCTGAAACGGCATTTATTGCTGAAAAAACCTGAAACCGGAACAACCGAATCGAAGATATAACCATGAAGTTGACGCGTCGCTGAACGAAAATTAGTTCGCGGATCGGTCGACGGCGGCGTTCGTAAATCGCGGGGCGTTCCCCGGCCGCTTCCCCTGAAAGCACGATTAGGTCGGGTTCCCCCCAACCAATCCCGAGCCTGTTTGGACCACCCGTTGTCATGACGACTAGTTTTCCTGGCCGGCGATTGGCCGGCAAGTCGCTATGGCGACCACCCTCCCCTGACGATTCCGTATTTGACTACCTAAAGCTCTGGGTACTTCACATCGGCTTGTAGTATCTAAGTAAACAGGCAGCAAGGAGTATTTGTTTTTCCAATCAGTGCTGGTTTGGAATACCTAAAGTGTTAACTTGTTTGTGGATCCGCTCGTGATGTAAACAATGAAACAAAACCTCCGATGACGAGTTAAGACTATATTGATCGGTGTTGTGGTTCCAGGGTGCTTCGAATTCAGTGCAATAATTGTGTGCAATGCTGTAAAAATGTTGACGCCCAAGTTGTATTCAGACACTACGACGATGGCGACGTCCTCCAACGCCATGTCGCCGATGACCCCCACGTACTCGATGAACTCCATGTCGTGCGTATCGATGCCCTCGATGAATTGTTCGCCGCAAGCACCGTCCTTCGGCTCCAACATGCTGAATTCAGGTATGCCGACGGGGATGTCGATGAACGGCAACGGGATGTCGTCTTCGGGCCCGATGGGCTACACCACCATCGGCTCCCCGATTTCCAACATGAACGCCGCTTGCATGGCGGCCCCGATGGGAGCGATGAACAGTTACGGCAGCGTCGCGACGCTAGGCAGAGGCGATCTAGGTGGCGGCGACACTTCTCCCAATTCCGCCCTTCAAAGGGCGAGAGCCGACAAAACCTACCGGAGAAGTTACACGCACGCGAAACCGCCCTACTCCTACATATCCCTAATTACGATGGCTATCCAGAACAGTCCCCAAAAAATGCTCACGTTATCCGAAATCTACCAGTTCATCATGGACCTCTTTCCGTTTTACCGGCAGAACCAGCAACGTTGGCAGAACTCGATCCGCCACTCGCTCTCGTTCAACGATTGTTTCGTCAAAGTTCCCCGAACGCCCGACAAACCCGGAAAGGGTTCCTTCTGGAGTTTGCATCCCGATTCCGGAAACATGTTTGAGAACGGTTGTTATTTGCGTCGTCAGAAACGGTTCAAGGACGAGAAAAAAGAGATGATGCGGCAAACCCACAAAAGTCCCTCGCATTCGGTCGACAACAGCAACAGTTCGGATAAGAAAACGCCGCTGCAACACGGCGATGATACCCACAAAAATCACCATCTCGACAAAACCACCGACAACAACCTCAGTTCGATGTTGAGCATCCATCCGTCGAAACTGGACGTCGAACAAATGAATCTTCTCCACTCCAACGATCTGAACATGCACCAGCAACACCATCCGCAGAACATGTCGCATGAAGAGTTGTCGGCGATGGTGAACAGGTGTCATCCCCTGGCGCTGGCCAGTGAACATCAAGTGATGTTGCAGCACCAGCATTCGATGAGCCACCACCTGAAGCAGGAGCCCGCCGGGTACACGCCGTCAAATCATCCCTTTTCGATAACCAGGTTGCTTCCGGCGGAAAGCAAATCCGATATCAAGATGTACGCGGACATGCAGTACGGCTACAACACCCTCAGTCCGTTAGGACCAAACACGGTCCATCCGCATTCGACGATAGGTAACGATTATTACAACAGTCCTTTGTACCACACGTCAGGCACCACCAGTTTGTGACAGTATCCTCTCGCGTAAAAACTCTCGAATTCTTGTAAATACTGAAACTGCTTGTGTATAAAATTTGTAAATAATTTAGTGTTTATTAACCGTGCGCATCATGCACTCGTTTTCAAGCTTAGATGTTTAATGTCGCGGAGCGGGTCAAAATTTCGCGCAATCTCAATTTTTTCGATCTGGGAGACGCTTATTATTATTTCTTCAAATTTTTTTATAGACAACTTTTCTCGCTTTTTTTACTCGAGTTATGTACAAAGAAAATTCACTGATGTAATAAATGTATAAATTTCAACGGATTTGTGACGTTTCGGGGGAAACTTTTTCGTTTATTTTCGTACTTACTTATAAGTATAGGGACGTTTCGAAACGGTACAGATTTTTCAAACAATTATTGTGCAACTGAGAACCAAATTTGTACATAAAGAATAGAAATGTATATGATGTAATGTATATTGACTTTTTGTCATAATAAATGTTCAGATCTCTTTACGATTCGCTTTTTTTTTCTTTGTTTCTTACTGCAAGCACCATCAGCACGGAAGCCGAAAGTCGTAAAAACAATTAGGCAAAATCAACAATTTTTTCGTCGACAAATTGGAAAAAGGTATTTATAGAGCCGCCATAAAATCGGCCAATTCGCTCTCACGCCGTCGATTCGAATATCCGTCAACGCGATAACCGTGTCATAATAAAATTGTGTATTAGCCAACGTTTACGACATGTCAATTTCTCTTTACGGACCGACAATTTTTGTCAAACCGACAACCACTTGCCGTCACCCGAGGGTAAGAGAAAAATTTGGTTTGCGAACCGCAATTGTTTCACGCAAAAGATTTTTAGTTTCAAATTAACAACAAAATTAACCCCCTCTCAATTGTATTAATTGTTGCGCAAAAAAGAGAAATTTGTGGGCGGTTTCATCATCAACCATTGGCCGGATTCGTTGAAAGAAAATTTGGAAAACTTTCTAGAGAATTACGTGATGGGAAAATTGAGATTTTACAATGTCTTATTTTCTTATCGCGGCCGTTATCTTGTTGACACGGTAAAGATCTTGGTGATGACTTTTTCCAAG
Source organism: Schizotus pectinicornis (assembly GCA_951805265.1). Taxonomy (NCBI): domain Eukaryota; kingdom Metazoa; phylum Arthropoda; class Insecta; order Coleoptera; family Pyrochroidae; genus Schizotus; species Schizotus pectinicornis. Next base: position 1,090,682 of record OX638204.1, on the reverse strand, counting down.
TACATATCTGCAAGTGTTGTTTCGTTGAGATAAGAAACGTTGAGCGACGTTTTCAGATTTTTCAATACACAGCGAAAATGTGGAACAAAAACGATTCATGGATAAAGTTATTTGCTTACCTACCTAAGGTGTAGGTGAGTACGTTGAAGTTGATTGTAATAGGTAGGTATAAGAGCAATTAAAACTAACATAAACAAAGTTGATATAAAGTAACCTCTTCAAACAATCGACTGATTGGAGTTTGTAAAAAGAACAACTTAATTTGAAGGACGTTAAAAGATTTGGAGTTTGATAATAATATAAATATACCTACAACAATTAATGTTAACTTATTCGTCTTTAATTTTTCTCTTGAGTTTTAGTTAAAAACAATTTATTTCTAGATATCATTTCCCGTCGTTTGTTTACAATTTTTTGTCTTTTTTTTTCTTTCGTCTTATCGTTTGGGGTGCGTTATCAAGTAAAATTTCAAGAAAAGTGACTCGTAGTTAGGTTTTTTAATTGTTAAATTTGTTATCAATTTTTCTTTTTCCTTGCTGAATTATTGTGTCGCTTTTAGCCTTTTCTTTATTGTCCATTTCTTTTTTCTTTGTTTCTTTTTCCTTCTCTATTTATTTTTTTATCAAGACGGCTAAGACGCCACTTTGCTGTGTATAGGACTGAAGATCGCTGTCATAATTTTGACCGTATAATTTTTGGTAAATTTATTATTTTAATTAGTAGGTATCTATAATTACATATTATATAGATACTAATAATAAGGAATCAAGAAGCGATATAAGAATAGCTGACCGAGTGGTAGTAGGTAAATAAGTACAGGTAATAGTTGCGTTTTGTAGTGATTGTGATCCAACGATTGCATTGCTAATGTTTTTGTTGTTTCTGTTTATGTTTTTTTGACTGATAAGATACCGTGCAAACAGCATAATATAACGAAAAGAAGCGTACCTATTACTACCTATAGGTGATCACCACGCGTGGAGATTTTAACAAAACATCATATAATTTAGCTCGCCTGTCGTAATATTACCTATTACCTATGCTTCTTTTCTATGCTGTTTTTCCGTGATTAATATTATCGATGTTCTGACACAAAACCATTGATTCTTTTCACATTGCACTTATTTCAAGTCCTCATTTCCTCTATGTGGTTTAAAGTTGAAAAGGATTTCCGTATCTTATTTCACTATTTTTTTATTATTACTTAATTACATACCTACTCTTTATTATCACGTCTGAAGATCACAAACAGTTTTTTTTATAAAAAACTCCATTCCATTAAACTTAAAAAAATTGTAACTTGTTTTTTATTCTGTACCTATATCTAGGTATTAAAGCTTTTATGACAGTTTTTTGACTGTTTAAGAAAATGAGAGAAATAAGCGTTAAATATAGTGTCGCATCATATGGTTATGTTACCTACCTACCTAGCACAAAAATTATAAGTACTGCTTTAAAAACGTAGAAAAATTTAAAAATTAAGAAAAAATATTGGAAAACATTCTAGAAGGCCTAAATATGAAATAATAACTAAAAAAATTGTATTTCAAAAATTGAAAAATTTTATTAATCACCCGAATCTTCCGAATCACTCATTACTTAGATAAAGTTTAACATCGTAGTTGTCGCAGGAAAACTGATAACTTACTGATGTGGTTTCTAGAATTGAGAAGCTTGTGGAAATCCCAGCTATATTTTTGTGAATGACTCTTAGAGGAAGTCGAAAATAAAGTCAATATTAAGTAACCTTCACTAAATTTTAGAAATAAGTAATAAAATAATTGGGTACGTTTCAAAGAAAGATCACCGTCCGTTGCTGTTAATCCAGTTCTTAAAGAATTTTTTTAAACTTGAATAACATAGGTTTAATAAAAAGTCACTAACAAAAAATGTTAAATAAAATCCATTAGCATTGTCAACCATACTGACTAGTTCACTACATAACTAAAAATTTCTGATAGAAATACAGTCAACTTCGAAAGTAATGAAAAATATTTTAGAACCAACTGCAGTGCGTGAGGCATGTACAGCACACGGCAGAAGTAATGTCCACCTGTTAAACTTTGAACTCGTTTATTTTCCATGGAAAAGAAATATAGATATTTATTTATATTTATGTCAAGCATATGAAATAATGGAGCAGATGCGTTGGGTTTTGTTTATCTAGTGTAGTACATCATCTGTAGAAGAAATGTAAATTTTAAAAGTGTGAGATAAACATTACTAGTGCAACTGACTGTACATCATAAGTGTGGACTTTTATTAACCAGTTTACCTACTGGAATTAAGCGATATAAGAAAAAATCAAGTGTATTGAGATTCTAAGTAGGTACCTACATATTTACTAGAGATGTTTTCTAAGACCACTTAATTAAACAACCTTGAATTCTCTATCCTTAAATAACTCAGCTCTTTTTGCAGATCGCATTAGTAAGAAACCTACTCCTAGCACTTGTCGAAAACCAAAAAACCAGCTAAGTAAAATAATAAAATAAAATTTCTGAACAAGCAAAATCAACAACAATAAAAATAGTTGTATCTGCGATAAACTATTAAATAACCAAAAGTTGTATTTGTATATTGGCGACAATAATAATGGTTATTAAATAAATTGCTTCAGCAACTGCTGCTCTTGGCCAGTCTTGTTAGGGTAAGAATGCCCTAACAATAATTGTGCTGGCAAATCTTTAGCCCCTCTTCTTAACCTAATCACACTTTTCTTGCATTATTTTAATTTAAGTTTGTTTTTACTTGATTGACTTTTTTTTCACGGTCGTGAATCGAGATTTCTTAGGAATAACTACCTACTAACATCAAACTTTTTTGTTGTCCCGATTTTGCCAGAGTCGCGTCCAATTTTCCATGTTGAAGAATCATATTGATTTCTCCCCCGTCCACGCCCATCTCCATCAACATTCGTTCATACAGAAAGCCCCCCGTGGGCCGGTCGCCGTCTCCACACACACGTTCCCCGGGCTATCGATTCATCGGCATATAACCATTTTCCGGCAGTTAATACGAAAACGAAACACCTGTAGATAAAACTTCGATAAGATAAGGAACGACTAATTCATAATTTTAACGATCCAATATTAGCTGTTAGCACACATCGTAGCATTATGGCACAGACACTAATTAGTGCAACGGTATGTCCTATTATAGCCGACGCAACCGCCAACATCACAACACCATCGTCATCATCATCTTTGGCCATGTAACAACCGACCCATCATCAATCTGATCGATATAGCTAGCCAGCACCAGGAAACGTTACATAACGACGAGCGGTTTTCGTGTCCGGATCGCAGTTGGCCGGATTAGCTGACCCCGCGACGGACGACGTCCACTAGGCCGGTGATTCATGGAAGGGAATCGAGATGATGGATGGTGGAGGCGACGATGGTAAAGGACGACGAGATATAAAACCAAATTGGGTCATTGGCTATTGGTTATGTGGATGCCTTATTATTACGGAGTATGCGAGGTTTAATGGCTGGTAAATATATTGATTCGGGGTCAAACGGCCGATTGGGGCTTGTGCGTGCTTGACCCAATCACCAGGGGCGGTTGTTGCGCTTCCGCGGCGAACGACCATCAAACGACCCCCAGCCGAAAGGGACCACGAGGAAGACAGAAATTTGAGTCCCCAAAAAACAAGAAGTACTTACTGTTGTAGAATGAAGATTTCTAATTAATTATAACAGTAGAGAATAATGTGAAGGGGAGAGTTGGGGACAATGGCAGAAAATTTGAGAAGCATCAAATTTAATAGATAATAATTAGATAATAGATAATTCTTAATAATTAGTAGATAAGTCATCTTAGTTCGAAAACTTATGAAGATGAAGGTATACTTGGTCTAAAAAAGTATACCTATTAATACCTAGAGAAGAATAAAATAAACAAAACAGAAATATATTGAAAATTGCACATCTGGGAAAAAATAATATAATAAAACAAAATGGGGAACAAAGCAGAAAAATTTAAATCTAAGTTAACAATGACTTAGAAGATAGAGTAATAAAAAAAAGATGTAACGGGACAAAAGTTCATGTAGCAGCAGTAACAAAAGACACTTTCCACTTCAGGTCTGCATTTTTGTTGAAGATTGTCTGTGGTCTCCATCAATAGTTGCCGGCCTGATTTGGGCTCTATCCAACCCTCCGCGACCATTTCGGCGGAATAATTCATCGGCGTGCACGCTTTCCAGCTCGCCGTCCTCGATTTCCCGTCATCTTCGTAACGGTTAGAGGGGTGACGGCGGTGGCGGCGGCGTCTGCGCCCTCCGTCCCGTCAATACTGGCACCAATCCGTGCTTGTGCCGCGCCGCGATAAAACGCCAGCCGACTTGATATCGGCGCTTCCTATCTTATTCTCGTGCACCGCCACCGTCCACAACAACGGCGACGGACGGATCTATTGACACAAAATGGGCGCCTCAAGGTCTACTAGATAGACTGAACGCAATTTGATTTTCGTCGTTGTCGTCGTCGTCGTATCGTTATGATGATGATGGTGGCAGAGGGAACGGCGGCGAGGGGGCGGAGGAAAAGTGATGAATTAGCATGTGGACGTCAAGAGGATCGGCAAACAAGAGATGGCGAAGACCGGTTCGAGGCTGGAAGCTTAATGGAGGCGGTGATGCCTGAACAGATCGCCATCGAAGAAGAAATAAAATAATAATGCAAAAATAATACTTGGAGAACTGAAACGATAAATGAAGAAACTGTTTTTTTTTACATATAGCTTTAATAAAAACAATTTTGTCAACACTTATGCTTATTAGCATCCCGTCTTGTTTACCGCCACGATTTGAGGTTACCATTTACCACCATCCCACTAAAAAATATTAACAAGTTTTGCATTGCCTTAATCAAGCGTTTAGCGGTAAAAAAATTGAAGCAAAAAGCAAATTGGGTTTATCTCTTCAGCAAATTAAAGCTAATTTCTTTATACCATCTACAAATGGCAAGTCTAGTCATTTTAGTAGCTGTTGAGGTGGTTGCAGTGCCGTCTCAAGCTTCACTGAGAATTCACCCGGCGCCTCCGCCATTTCGCACGGTCCCAACAACACTTAAAGATCTGTTGTGATTATTTTTTTACTGCTGTGACTTTCTCGTTTTTGGAGTTTATAATTCTTCCATCAAACTTTACTGTTATGGTTTATTTTTTTTTTAATTTTGGTGGAAATTGTTTTTTATCCGGGCCAATTAGTGTGGCCCCCTCCGGCAGCGGCCGGATCCGGAAAGTGCTCCCCGCCAAATTAGGCTGTTTGCCCAACGATGAGCAAATCATTAAAAATATAAAGAAACCGCCAACAATGGCGGCGGGCAAGATAAAAATGATAACCGTAAAACGTTTACTTATGCTCAACATCGCTTTGACTCAAAAGGAATGCAAAATTATGACTGTGCACTCTCTCTGTCTCGCTGTATAACGTTACTTTATGCGACTCAACGCACAAACACACTATTTAGGTTCAGAGGAGAAGATTTGCGGTGATGCCCGGTACCGCAGCACGTAAAAGTGGCTTTATTTGGGGGTTTTAGAGAGGTCCGTAGATGGTCGATATTATAAAACCCCAAAACGTGTATTAGCGGGGTAAGTACGGGATGAAATCGAGGAGTTTAAAGCCGGATTGAATGGAGGCTTGCAGCGCGTTATTAGATGTTGGAGGACGGCCGCACAAAAGGGGGCAGTTTATCAGAAATTAATTTTGAAGTACGTACCTAAACCGTTGAACGCAAGAAGGGTTTTAGTCAGATACTAAAACCATATATAAATTTCAGAAATCACCGACATTCGGGACGTAGAATTGCCATCACCATCCAATCACAAGTAGGCACTTTGTTTCTTTAAAAAAATATTTCTAAACTAAAGAGTAAAATTGAAGCAGTTATAACTCTCTGGGAGATATTTATCGAATCACAACAATTTTTCATTAACTAAAAAAAAAACATTGCGTAACTCGCTAAGTGATGTAATTGCGGCAAAGAGGCCGGAGTAAATTGTTGTTATATCAGCCGTTTGCTGGTGGGCAAACACGTAACGCACGCGGTTTGTTTTGTTTAGAACCCATCAGCCTACGCATTGGTACTGTTTTGCCGTTTCAATTAAATTTATCAACGGAAATCAATTGACAACATTCAAGTTTTGTCATCTCCCGACCTAGGTCAACGTTTTGCGCGGCCAACGCATCATCCGTATCCAAGAGTAGGTACCCAAACAATAATTTATTGCCATCGAAATATTCTAATCGCATTTACGGCGATAGCAAATTAGTGTACTAATATTTGATACTACAAACAATGTTTGTTTACATCAAACCCAATCACTCCGTATATGTGCACGTCGAAAGAGAAAGAGAGACGAGGCGATCAGTTGTTTTATAGTTAAATACACTTGCCTTATTTATTGTACTTTGTTTGTCGAGTACTTATTTAATGTTTATGTTTGGGAAAAGTATAAGTATATTTAACTATTTATCTTGTTAATAATTGGGTATTAATTATATTGGCTCAGTAGTTAGACGTTATCATTCACAAATTTGTTTGTTGTAAGCACATATTTGCACTGGATCGCTTAATTAATGTATCGCGCTATTAAGTTATTAATTTTTAGGGCCTCCCAGGATTTCGCCACTAAACTTCCAACGTCACTTAATCGACGCCAAGAAAACGAAACTACATTCCCATCGACTTCCAGAATTAATAAGAATTAAACAATACGTGAGTCACAACTTCAATTAACGTTAACCACGAGAAGTGTTAATTTTTAAAAGCAAAATACTCTAGACCTCATCCTCTACGTGTTATCGAGTTCGTTCCGCCGAATTCCTCATTGCCGTGCCGAAAATATTGTCGCGGTGACATCGCGTCGAGGTGGGCCAGGGAATAATAGGGCTAATGGAAAGGTAAAACATAAGATGTTTGGACGGTATCCCACTTAGTCCTGAATAAACCGTAGTTCTTTGTGTGAGGCGGCAGGGTTGTAGTTGAAACACCTTCCGATTGTCACAGGTGGCCCTTTGTGCGACGCTAATAGGCTCAATGGGACGAAAACCAAATTCTGGACGGTTCCTCTGTTTTGAAATCTTTTCTAGCAAAATAAGTAATATGCCTACAAACAAATTTGGCTAAATTTAAAAAAAAATTAAAAATTAAAAAAATAATTAATACTAATGCTTCATTACACTTCTTTACAATTTTATATTTAACCCAAACTTTTGTCAAAGATTGATTAAATCACATGCAGTTTGAATTGCCTTTTGAAATGAAAAGATTGGAAAGAATTCAAAAAACTTTTTTTAAATTTTCTCGGTTTTATGTTACACATACCTACATATTATATCTCTTAAACGACCTCGTGATTTAAAATAGAACTCGCTTGATTTTTTATCTACTTTTTCATTATCTAAAGTGCAAATACTGCAAATCGAGATTTAACTGCATTCGGATTTAGACTGACTTTAGTGCTTTGATACGAGAAATATTCATAATGTTATTCTAACACACTGCCACTAAGTGAATAAAAGCTGTAGGTACCTGAAACTTCAATTTAGGTAACTGATAACAACGATTTGGACATAAAGCCGCGTAATACAGCCAAACTTCGATATTATATCATCATCATTGATCTGACCAAATAACCAAAAGTTGGCTAAATTATATCAAGTTTGAAATTATCGAGAAGATTAGTCAAAAACTTTTTAGCCTAATTTCTTGAAAGATTTTAACATTTTTAAATTTTGTTCATAGTTAGATTCCGTGTCATGGCTCTCTCTGCCCCCTTATTACGCTGCCTGATTTGGCGTGGTAACAAAAAGAAAAACGCAACATACGCCGATGGCGTGACTGCGTCACTGGCATTTAACCCTAGTATAAAATGCAACAGGACCTGAATAATTAATTGCATAATTTCGTTTCGTGTGTTTCGTAAGCTTTTCGCCGAACATAAAGGGCGATATTTCAAACGTGTCGCCGTCACGACGATTTATCTTTGTTCCACCACTTGTCGGCCATGGTACAACTTGACTCCGTCAATATTTTAACAGGCGCGACATATGGGCCGGCGACGGACACACGAGATTTTCGGTAAAAATTTTTAATTACCCGCCAACAAGCACTTCCATAACTTTCAATTGACCAAAAAATATAAAAATTAAATGGAACGAAGAAAAGTGTGATATGACGATGAAAACGTCAAATACATCTTCAAATGACTTTGAGCGGGCGAAGAATATTTTTGGTCGAAAATAACGTTACGCAATCACAATCTGTCACTCTATGATTCACGTAATGGTTACGTGCGCTATCTTATCTCGGGGTTCCGTGGCGATTCCCGCTTTTTCTAGAAATTTTCACGTTACGTAACCTAGAATTCCTAATTTCGGCGTCGAGATTAAATGAGCATAAAGGGCCGTTTATGGGTCCATATGTCGCGCTCGCCCGCAACAACACCCGGGTCTCGGATTGATTGTATCTTTATCTTGTAAAGGGTGGATTTGCGCCCTATGTGCGCGCCCTGTCGCAACAACTATTAGCGCTATTGTCGCGTTATTAGGCCCGTTTAAGGCTTTGCGGCCCCCCAATATATTTTATTGTGCGCGCACCGGCACAATTAGTTTGTGGACGTTTGCGACTGCGGCCGTATTTTATCTTGGCGTTTTGTTAGTGCTGTACCTTGTAAAGATAAGAGGGCAATAACGGGCTAGCAACGATCCTGGCGATAGCGAGTGTGTATTCTCGGTTTTCATACATTATAACGCAATCCGGGATATTAAACTAAATTAAAAAAAGTTTAGCTTGGTTACCAAAAAAAAATTTTGCGCCAAAAATATTTTACCTTTCAAAATCTTGTTAAAATTTTTGGATAAATTAAGTCCTTCTTGTTTGACCTTGTCATAAATCTCTTAAAACACTTGAGGAGACTCCCACTCAAGACAAAGTTGGAAGCGTTTCACTTTTCGTTACGCATGCTTACATCGAACCTATTCAACGCCCATTAAGTAGGTAACGTAAAATTATAAAATTTAGGAAAATTATACAATTAAGTACAAATAAATCTTTATGGAAAATTCTTCTGCAGAAACTACAACTCATATTTTTCAAATTTATGTCTGGCAATCGAGATTTGTGGCAAAATTCCACATTTTATTCTCCCTTTTCCGAGCGAGCGATGTTGGTCTTGTTAATTCCAAAATTGTTCATCTAATGACTCCGGGCCATAATTGCGAAGTTTCGGCTGATCGAGCGGCCCCTCTCTAGATACATATTGATATTCGATTCGCGCAATTGTAATTTTCTCCGCCTGGAAAAAAGAATTACCCCCAGTTCGTTAGCCAGCTCGAAATTAACGTCTTTTTTACATTTCATTAGCAAATCTAACAGACTTTAAATACTTTGACAACTCCTCAAATTCGTCGTAAATCGAAGCTCTCCTAATTGGATGATTCTCTTTTTTAGTTAATTTCTAACATCGTTAACGTCTCTGGCGGTTTTCCCCATTATCCTTTTTCGAAGAAAAATACAAAACGTAAAATAATCGAGAGGGCGACATTTGGCGCACGATGCGGCTTTATGTGATCCGCCAAGTGCTTCTTAGTCTCTTAAACAAAAACCGAATAAGCGGTTTATTATACACGACGAAAAGCGTTCAATAACTCGTATGTTTTTGCCGAACAAAAGATTGGAGATCGCTCAAGTTCACCCTCGCTTGTTATCCGCGTCAAAGCCCGCTCTGTTCCTATGATTGGCAGATGATCAAGAGGGCCGCGCAGGGAACCCCGGGAGAGTTTTATTGGATTTTCGTCGAAGATGCCGACTGACGCGACGCATGACGCGATAAAACAACACGAAAAATCGCACCGTCGTAAAAACAACGAACCGAAAAGAACCGCAACATATGCGATTTTTAGGTTGACTCGCCGCGGCTAATTAGGAACGCACACAAACGTCGCCGTCACGGCCCACTACGCAGCGAGCGAACGCGCGAGCTTGCGACTTTACAAGCGAACGAGTCGCTAGGGCTTGAACGAGCGAGCGAACTGACCAATCGGACCCCGGTTTTGAATCACGTGGTTCTGACGGTCCAACGGAGAATGAAGGAATCAGGGTTGGGGCGTCACGTGATCATATATCTAATTTATTATTGTTATTGTCACTGAGAGAGTTGAATTTGACGGGATTTGGCTTGGAAATTGCGGAACGTCATCGGGCCGGGAGCGAAGTTGGCGTCGTCTTCATCGCGAGCGTCGATAATGCGATAACGTCGTTATTTCGGCCGACTAGATGCAGATATGAGTCGGATGAGGATAGGCGAGGCGGGTTCGGAAATCTGCGACACTGTCAACATTTGCTGTCGTCACAATTCTCTATTGACAATCGTTTAGGTGTTTGTTCGTTCGGCTGTTTTTTCGGTTCTTGTTTCCGCTGTGCTTTCGCATATGATTTTCGAGGAACGGTCGTTGCGGCGTTGTTTTATTTTCATGACCCACTGTCTGTTTGCTTTCGACGTTGCGCACTGTGGAGATTGGGAGAGATCGTCATCTGTGTCATCGTTACACATTTTCGAATGACACCTACCGCAGATGGAATATTGGAAAATTGTTGCCAAACTATGCGGTAGGACTTTTGTTGACTTTAGGTTGGCACTGATGTGACGATTGAAACAACGATGATGCAAAATTCATAAAATTTTCAATTTTTAATATTTTTCTTCAACTTTCTCTTAATCCAAAGTCCTAATTTAACAAGAATTTAAGCGCAATTTACGTATCATCTGTGGCTGGCAAAGATTGCAAATATGCCAAGAGTAAAATGAAGGGGTAAGGGTAGTGGCGTCTCGTTTCAGTTGGTTTCAAAAAAGATCCCCCTGAACCGTAAGTAACCATCGGGTCGTTTGACGCCGCTCTACAAAGTGGGAATACGATTTCAATTAAAGACATTAGCCAGGGATTTGATTTAACAACAGCGAAATCACGTCTCTACAAAGGCTCTCTATTTCACGGCACGTGGATACGGAAAACAGAGGCGCGTGTCTAACGGACGCGACCGGGGGCTTATCCTGTACGACGCGTCCAACTTCGATTTTCGCACAGAGGGCCCCCGAAACAAAAATTTTTCCAAATACGCACCTGCGTTGTCGCAACGCTTATAATCCGCAGTTCAAATGACAGTAGAGCGGAGAGAGAAACGATGTTTGCGGGGAATCCCCAGCGACCGGATTGAATTAATTAGCGACGGCCAATGAGGAGCCAGAGACTGAAACTCGGAACTTTCATACATCCAGACTATAATTTTAAAATTTGCATCCCTCCAACATTCATGGAGATGATCAATTCAAAGTTACAACAATAATAATAATTCTGTAAATTATTTCTTCACGTTGACAGAAAATCGAGCAAACGCGTCCTAAAAGTTTTTTTAAGATTTAGATTTTTTGTAAATTATTTCTTCACGTTGACGTTAACACGTGAAGATAGCTGAGCAAGAGCGTCCTAATTTTTTTTTTTAATTTAGATTTTTTCTAAAATATTTCTTCACATTGACGTTTTCACGTGAATAAATTTGAGCAAGCACGCCCTAAAAAATTTTTTAAAATCTAAATTTTTTCTAAAATATTTCTTCACTTTGACGTACCTATCCACGTGAAGAATTTCGACCAAGCGCGCCATGAAATTTTTTTAAAATTTAGATTTTTTCTATATTTCTTCACGTTGACGTTTCCACGTGAAGAAAGTCGAGCAAACGCCTCCAAAAAGTTTTTTTAAAATTTAATTTTTTTCTAAATTATTTCTTTACGTTGACCTTTCCACGTGAAGAAAGTCGAGAAAGCGCGCGCTAAATTTTTTTTTAAATCGAGATTTTTTTCTAAAATATTTCTTCACGTTGACGTTTCCACGTGAAGAAAGTCGAGCAAGCGCGCCCAAAAAGTTTTTTTAAATCTAGATTTTTTCTAAAATATTTCTTCACGTTGACGTTTCCGCGTAAAGAAAGTCGAGCAAGCGCGCCCTAAAAGTTTTTTTAAAATGTAAATTTTTTCTATTGGTGTCGATGCGTTGGATAATTTTTAACGATGGATAGTTAACAAAGGTTTCGACGCTTCGAATTAATTTTTGATAGAGTTGAAGAGGCGGTCGCCAATTAGCGTCGCTCTTGTTGTAGTTGGGCAATTTTTGTATTGAAATTCGTGTTTGCAGTGTATTAAGCGGCGGTTACTATAACAGCTCAAAACTGAAAGTAAACAGCGCATTAAGCGGTGTGTACAGGATTTTTAAAAAATCCTGGCCCCCAGTAATAAAACAGCAGTAAAATTCATAATACAAACTTTGCTCGATCAACAGGCCGCGAGGTTTGGGCGGCATTATTAATAAACGAGTTGCATTTTAAAAGCACTTTCCTATAATGTGATTAATTCAATATTTGCGTTTGCATGAACCGAATCATATAACCGCAATGACGTCAAAGTATCGCCGGGATTTTTTCTCATCTTCTCCTCTTAGCGCTAATTAGCGAACAGCGAGGATTTTGACAGTTTTGCATTAATTATTGCCCGAGGGATTATTTGACAGGCAAATGTTCGACTGTTTGTTAGCAGTTGATTGCAATAATTTAAACAAAGGCGTCCAACAACTAATTCCTGTCAACAATAACATTAGGTCCTATATCTAAATCTCCTCTATGAATCCTATAATATGTATGTACCGTTCGTTTTCAATATTCCCATTAGTGTTTGCGGTAGCGATTAAAACGAGTGTATTTACATCGTGTTTGGCGCTTTATTTCTATTTGCTGTATTCGTTGCTACGAGGCGATATTTTAATTAATTCGCGTACCTACCCACACATGAATGACTGATGGTTTCGGTAGTTAGAGTCGGTAATGTCGATCAAAGGAAATAGCCGACGATTAAAAAGAGGGACGCAAAAAGTTGCATCCGCTAATGCTTCCAAATGCATCAACTGCTGAAAATTGAGTAACAAAAAAATTGTCAATAGGATAATTGTTATTGAACGGATGTTGCTATGAAATTGTTCTGCAAGCTCTGTGGAAAGTTTCTTTAAAAAAAATAAATATTTTTCCACTCCTATTTGTTAATTTTTTACAAATTTTTATACCTACTTACCTAATATAATTTTCACCCAACAAACTTAATTTTTTATAATTTTTAAAAAAGTTGTCAAAAGCACCGACAACTTAACAAATCAAATTAAACAAAATCATTGTTAGTTACATTTTGTTTAGAAATTTGCTAAACTCTGATAGCCCTAATTGAAATTGGCCGACCGCTTCCCCTTGATGACAATAAAAATAACGTGCTGACAGGAGCTTCCAACTAATAGAATAACAATTGAGCAAGTAATGCAGTCGGCTAGTGAATTAATCTGACAGGAGCTTCGGGCCACCCTTTAATTCGCCCTCACCCCCAACATCAACTAACATTTTTTTAAATTATTGCAAGTTAAGACAAAAACTTTTAAAGTAAAGGAAGCGCACATAGTTTCTTCAGCCGCTTACCTCACTTGCATCAAAATTTAGCAGCTAATTAATAAATTCGGCGATGCGTCAAACTGCCGCCCCCCTGGTCGTCCGCTTTTAAAAGTAAGCCCGCACTAACCGCCCGTTTAATATTGTATAAGTCGGCATCCCCAATGTTGGGGGTCGCCGCCGAAGCCCAGGGGGCGCAATCAAACTTAAGCCGACAATTGTGTGTTCATTACACTGCCCTAGGCGTAAATCTGGCCAATACAAATTATATCCGTCCGATGATCACCCCCTGCATTTTGCACCAGCAGCAACAAATCCACCCCCGATGTATAATCGTCACTGGAACCGTGACAGTTGCCGCAGCAGGATTTGAATAATAGTTGTTGCCTAATCCAGTGTTTTCGTTCGGTTTGCTGTTAATTATGCAAAATACGCGGCCCGCTGTTTCGATCCGGAGAAAAAATTAATTGGGTTCCGGGAGATGCCATTCAACGAATTAATTCGTCTGTATTGTGTTTCTTGGGCTCTCGCAGGTCCCAAAGGATGATGGTGTGCACTCCCGGACCCTCGCAGGGACGTCCGCCAATGTTTTGATTTTTATGGGAGAGTTACCTCGATGGATGCGCCACGTTCGAGGGGCGCAGTAATTGAAAAGTTTTGTTGGTTATTGAGATTAAGAGGAACGTGGCCGCATTCAAGTTATTGAGATGAAAAAGATGGTCCCAGAGGAAAGCTGCAGCGTGACCACCAAAATTTCCCTCCTGCAAAGCCTCGGAAGATGTAGCAAGACAATTTTTTTTTTGCCCAACGTCGTGACTACCAAGAATTTTTTTACCGATTGTGACGTTTGATATTAAATTTACCTAAATTAAAGAAATAATTACCCCCCCCCCCAATAATTCTTAAACTTAAATTTTTTTTATTAATTTTTATTCTAAGAGTCTGTTGACCCCATTTATTTTAAAAAAGTCAAAGCCATCTTTTCGGATTCGTTTCAATGAATCTTCAGTTCTATTGGTAAAATTTCGTTTGTTGCGTGAGGACGCGATGTTGAAAGTTGTTCATGGATCTGACTAAATTTCATCACGCAGCCCCTTTGTGTCTCCGTTTGCATTTGACACTTTGCGTCAGTCTCACAATGCCGTTTTTACTGTCGTCCTTCGAAACTGCAACAACAGTCTCGAATTTTCTTGTCGCGAGCCTTTTCACATCGAAATCCGGCGATAATCATGAATGACGTTTTGTGGAAGAGTACGTGTCTGTTTGTAGCAAACCTCTCTTTGATGGAGTGGCCAGCGCGACAGCCCTACAATAGACACCACCCTTAATCTAGTGCACTTCGTCACCGCCACGGTCCACTCGATAGTTGCTACAAACAACAATAAATTACTATCGCCCGTATTACATCGTTAGTTCTTTCTCGGGGAATTTTTCGACCGACGCGGCGTGGTCATCAAACAGTTTAATTATCATCGCGAGCCGATCGCGACGACAGATGTCAACAACAATTAGACAAACACCAATATTGGCGCACAATAACACGGATTTTGTTAATCTTTTCACTTATAGAGGTATATCCCTCTGTCAATGTTTTCCATGCTAATGTTTGATTATCAGATTATGCGACGAGTGAGGCGAATTTCCGCCGGATATCGCGTAAATAGCGCCTAATTCGGACAGGTTTTAATAAATTGGTCGAGAAGGCTTATCGGGTCTTCGGAAGAATCGGTCGATAAATGCGGCACTGGGATAAAAAAAAAAACGATAATAATTCGAGTTTTATCTGAAATCGGGCGATAACTTAACACTCGACTCGTAAATCGGTGATTGTTAAAATCGTGGATGCGATACTTGGCTGGATGATCGAACTCCTCGCTGTCTAGCGTTGGGTGTTGTGATTTCGATGCAACAAGATAACTTAATTTTGTCGCTGAAGATTTCCTATCATGGATTATGTTTACGGTTTCTCTTGAACTGTTTTTTGTTAATCATTTCTAAGTTATTGAGGTTTCCACAAATTTTGCAACGCGAGTTCTAGGAACCGAATTGGGTTATCTAAGTTCCTAAAACACCTATAGTGAATGAACCTTATCTATTGATTGGATTTGAAGATTCGTCTGATCAAGGAGTCTCAGAAATCTCAAAATTGTGGAAAACCCAAAACATAGCTCATTTATTAATGGGAACAAATATAATGTACCTACACCAAATTAAACTATACATCCCTTGCATTGTCCAACAGAAAATTTAATGAGCATAAAAAATCTAAATAAAACCCAAATTATTATACATCAGAAAATGAGAACATCACCACTAAATAACTATACTGCGTATTGTTTTACCATTGCTTACATTTTAAATTCTATATGTCTCTCAATTTTACTAAATGTTCACCAAATTTAGAACGCTCAAGTTACGCGTCCGTGCTGTACATAATAAATCTTTGCGCTATCCATTTATATTTAGTGTTTCTCAAAAAAACTATTTGTGCGTCAAATAATTATTCTATTACTCCAAAAATAAAATATGCTCGCGCATCTCTCCTTGCCGCTTGCGCTTCCAGACAAGAGGTCCGCGAAAAAAGTTTTGTACAAGGTCAGTTCAGGGCCCTGTAATTTTTTTTTAAAAGCACCATTACAAATTACCACTAAAAAAAGTTTTACGTTTTACATAATGCAAGCCAATTACAGCAATGTATTTATATATTACGGAAATCAATATCTTTTTTTGTGCAAACCACTTTTATTTTT
Organism: Schizotus pectinicornis; assembly: GCA_951805265.1. Lineage (NCBI taxonomy): Eukaryota > Metazoa > Arthropoda > Insecta > Coleoptera > Pyrochroidae > Schizotus > Schizotus pectinicornis. Next base: position 1,074,445 of record OX638204.1, on the reverse strand, counting down.
ACTCTTATTTTCCTTGCCCTAGCACATCTACATCTATAATTTTTCATAAAATTATTTACCATTTGCACAACATTTTATTGTTTGTGTATTTTTGATCAACAAATAGTATTTTTAACTGCTAAATAATATAAGACACTGTCGAAAATTAAATATCTGGGTATTATGTTAGAAGTAAATACGGAATAAAATTTGGTAAACATTTAGTATTTATGGTCAACAAAAGTTATTTTGGCGAACAATATGTAGTAATAAATTAAAGAAGAAATAATTGTTTTAATTGACAGATACCTAAATAAATTTGGCTGACGGTTATTATGGAAACAAGTTTCTTTATGTTATATCGGCATTTTTTTTTACTTTATTCTCCGGTAATAAAGTGGCACTTTATTTCCTCATTATGAGGGAATAAAGTACCACTTTATTCCCGGTTGGGAAGAAAATATATTATTATGACATTATGTCAATAAATGGTTGTCGCTTTAAGATTAAGTATTTTCTGTAATTTTGGTGAGCATTTACTATTTTTGGGAAATGAATGTTTTTTTGGTACCTATGAAAATATTGGGTACATTTGGTAGACTGTTAAATACGACTCTTTATTAAGTCATAATTGATCTATCATAATCACTTTCAGGAAATCGTTTCAGCTAAAATTGGGGGAACTTATGTGAAGTGCATAGCATCAGTTGCACCGCTTTAATTTGGTTACACATTTGAATAAGCGTTCTGCAAAATAACGATGCTCGTAAGTTCCGAACCAGTTGTCGCCCTAAAATCGTCCCTGGCTTATACTAGAAACATCAGTACCTAATCCAGAGAGAAGCAATCTCTTCGAGAATGGCTCCTGCCGCTAGATATAGGTGGCGCATCGTGAAGGACGGGTTGCAGGAAGTGCAGCAAGCCCAACGCCGGCAACGGGGGATGAAATCTGGCGAGATTGAAATATTCTAATATCGGAACTCTGTTTGTCGAGAGAGCTTGCTGAAATATTAAAAGTTGGGAGTCGGGCTGAGCCCCGGGCCGGAGGACCGACGGCCTCCGATGTTGGCGGCGGCGTAGCTCCAATCCGCTCCCTTTGTACTCGACTTTCATATTACTTTTCGGTTTTGTTACTGTCTGAGACGGTTTCCGCGACGCCGCTTTCGGTTCGATATTTTCTTCCTCAAGGACCCTCCAGTTCCGCGAGTTGTCCTAGAGACGAAACGCAAATTAAGATCAAAACTGGAAACAAAGACGCTTAAGGAATACCCCACGATTCTACGAACTTTGTCATAAATAATGGTTAAACCAGTCGCAAGTGAAATATGTGGAAAACGCTAACGAGTAGCAAAATTTCCTTTGACGTTACCAGACACACAAGAAATTGCGCAGCTAATAACTTGAGCACACCGAATAGGTGTCAATTGTGTAATAATTACGGTGGACTAGGCATGCATCATTATGTAACGTTATGTTTGCTCTATTCCGCAAATTGATAGTCAACACGGGTTATAGAACTTTATTAGTGAAAAGTAGCTGAGATTCGAAAAATCAAAAGCGCGTCCTCGTTCAATTCCAATTTCCTCCAGCCGTCAATAACCCAACGCGTTTTCCCACATCCGTCACGAGTGTTTTTATCTCCGAGCGCTGATAACGAAATGGGGTGAGGCGATATTAACTGTTGTTCCCTCTCGTCCTCGAGGACGTCGCGTTATAATCCTCCGGCCAAAACTTGAAATTGCGGTTGGAAAGGACCAAATTTCGGGTCGTTAAAATTGCGGTTTCGGGGTTAATTCGAAAACTGAATTCCGACCCGCCGGACGCTTATACAGTATAGACAAAACGATGGGGATGAAGCAATAAAGCAGCTGGGAGACGGCCGCAAGACCAGCACGCGGCGCTTCAAGTGCTTCCACCCTCCTTTCCAGTGTTCGGGGTGGCGAGTTCGTTATCGAAATTAAAACCTCCACCAAATCGACACTTTATTAGTCACGCTCAAATCACGTGGCCGCCAAAAGAAAATTTCTTGTCAATTAATTTTTTTGGTGGATAAAATGTTTTATTAAAGACGGATGGTAGTACACGAGCTCGGGTACAGAGAGCAGATGTCTAGTAAATACGATATCGGTGAGTCCGGACAAAGGATGTGTACATAGGACAGAAGAGCAAACACATTTTAGTCGCGCGGATTTCATACCGCACCTTGTATGTGCGGCCCCGTAGCGCCCTCCTTATCTTCAATTAAAAGTCGACAATGAGGGGAACAGAGACGGACTCAGCGACCGGGGGGCGATTTCAGGAAGATGGGTGCATTAGCGGAAAATACCGGGGGCCGCCGCCTCAACCGGCAATGTGGTAGTAGAAATTTGAACAAAATTAAATGGGTTGATTGATCGATTTTTTCTGCCCCATCTGTGGGTGCGCGATAAAACAAAGTCAGAACAGAAATTTTAAAAAAAAATAGTAATTAACACTGACGTGTTGAGTTCATCCCTTATACATCACGGAAAAAACTCCAATTCAAATTTTTATTTAACCAAATGCTGTATCATCTCTACCTAGTCAATACCAGTGGCGCCTCCGCCAAGTGTGTATCAACAACAAAAATCCCATGACCCACTGACATGATCATTTTATGGGCACCGAACTTTATCGACGCCGTTAAACCGATGCGACAATATCGACCAACCATGAATAAAGCATTCTATTTGCTCTATTACGTCCGCTCGTAATTTACGTATAAATGATTATAATATAGTACACAGAAATTCAAATAAGTGCTCGTTCCCTTTCACACGTAAACTAAACGAGCAGCAACCCGAAGAACGTTTTTTCCTTATCCATCCATCATACAGTAAACAATTATTCTGATTAATATTATCCTTAGCCATGTAGTGAGACGAGGCGACAAGTGAATTCCAAACAAACCTTCCACATTAAACGGAATCAGCCTTGACGCTGGGTGCTGCAACACAGAACGTAGATTAGGAGAAGAGAACGAGAATGGGGGGGGTGAGGAGAGTAATGGAGGTGGAGAAGGGAACGGCGAGACAGGGGGGCGAATGTGTTCACAGCAAACACGAGATGAGGAGAGAGATGCTGTAATTTATTGAGTACACGGCATACCTGGCCTTATCGTGGCGGAGATAACACAAGCCGCCATCTTATGCAAACACGGAGACTGGTTTACGGTCGCACAGAATGTCTTGTGCAGGTTGGGCAATATTCCGGGAATCATATCGCCGATAGGCATATACCTACGTTATCTGGTTGGGAAACCGGCGTGGAGTCGTTAAACAAGCGAAAAACACGATGGCCGCCATGTCGCGGCAAAAGACAGTCTCGAAAATATTTTCAAAATTTAGTCGGCAATCTGAAGTTAGCGAGATTCGAGTGAGGGATTAAAGCGATGCACATATAGTCGAAGGGCAAATCGCCCTTGTTTGTTTAAGGGATCGCTGGTGGGGTACTTGCCGGATCTTTAACAGTTGGTGTCGTTCGTTTAGCAAAATCGTTCCTTATTCCATGCAGAGACGACCGTTCAATTTTACGTCGTTTTTGTCGGAAAAGGTGGCGACGACTAACAAAACTCAATTTAATTACTGCGATATAGATAGGTATCTATTAAATAATTGTTTTATCGATAACAACGATTTCGTAATTGTCTGGGTATAAGTTTGTAAAAAAACAAAATTATGTTGCGCCAAAACGTTATGAAAAGGGCTAAAGTAATTAATCCAGTACTAAAACTAGAAACCAACATCAGGCAGGTACAACTAGCGACCCCTCTCCCCTCGACTCATTAAAAATTCATGGGATGCATTAATGTGGCCGGCACGCACCCACCTCTTTTGTGTCTCCGCTTCATACTCTGTCTTTCTCGCGCCCGTTTGACGACCCCTGCTTCGACGTAAAGCTCGTCGTCAACGACCAACAACAAACACGCATGTAGCATGTACATGCATAGCTTTATGGTCCCATGATTTTATCAGGCCGGTCTCTGATTGGTTGTTTACTTAAAGGGGAGGGCCGCTGGTCCCCCTTTCGTGTTTGGGTCATGCGATATGGATGCTGGATTCGATTGTTTTTTTTTTCGTTTGTTTAGAGTGGGGAGAAACTATGACGAGCTTTTCGTAAGTATAGAGCGGATTCGTTTCGATAGCAAAAATTACGAGTATCTACCTTAGTTTGTCACGGTTTCAGTAATTGGGAATCCCTTGATTTTAATGTTACTTATGGCCGTTAATAAGCCGATTAGGAATGATATATCCGGCGAGGGATGGTTGGGAAGATGTTGCAACTTCGCTAATAATAGCACTTGGTTCTTGTTTAAGTTTGAGATTAGGGCCGTTGCGCTAAGAAGACTTTGAATGTAATTTTGCGAGAGCGGCTTCGATTAATCTCTCTAGGGCCAGATCTGATTATTGTTTCAGAATTTAAGACTTGCGGTCTGGAGGTTGCAGATCCAGCAAGTCGCGACCCCAAGTGCTTACAACAGTTTACATTGCTCTTTAGACATATTCGACGAAGTTAGACGTGGACTCTTCTGGAAAACTTCTCAATTTTTTCTGGAGGATAAAGAATGTCAAGGAACAAATAACCATCTGTAAGAACTATTTCAGTGGGACATCTAATTCACAAATTTTTTTTTTTGTAAATTTTTTAAGGAGTCTTTCTAAGAAATAACATACCTACAGGTTACAGGGTCTTTCTGGGAGTACCGCATGCGCTTAAGGGCGTATTTTTATTAGAGTTAAAAATTTGAAATTTGGCAGAAATACAAAAACTATAAAATTAAAAATTTTGAAGATCTAAAACCTAAGTTACAGAAAAGAAAATAGAATTTGAGAAAGGCCCCGTTGATAGGTCTTAATTTTGTATGTATATGTACCATTTATACATTTTGCAGATAATTCAAGCCCTCTCGTCTCTGTTACACCCCGAAACCAGGCCAACTTTATTTGTGTTCTTTCAATATTTATGAATGAACAAACGTTGCACGGCCGAATGGAGATGCCCCGTGGCTAAAGCTCAAACAGCCATACCGACTATTTGTAATCATTACATTGAGGCAATAAAATGCTTCATTGCACCTACAGAATCGACGGAGCACAATGGAACTACTCAGCTAAAAACCGCCTGATCGACCTCCCCACATTTATGCTTGTTTATCATCAGCGCATCTAATTATCACCGCCAATCATCAAGCCCAGTCAGCAAAGCCAAAAATACGTTTTGTCTTAAACGGACACCTAACAATTAGACGGGCAATTTTACAAAAAAATGTTTTAATTGCTTAGGTAACACCAATTTCAAAAATTACCTAATACTTAACAACACGCAATAATTGTAGTTTTTTGACTGGAAAAACTGGTAATTATTGAGTGATAAGTTACCAAGAGTCCTTTGCGTAAAATTATCGCTTTAATTCGACTGATAGTGGATGAATTGTCGACATAATTTCGAGTAAAGCAGGTCGTGTCGAGATTGCCCCATCATCGTGGCTTGAGGCAGATAAATTTACGGCTATTTGTTCAAACCTTATGGAAAAATTTGGAAGACGACGATGACGTTCGGTTATTTGCGCCACAGTTGTCTCCGCACAATGTTAACAGGACGTGCGGCCATAAATTTTCTTTTGTGTTTGCCTTAAAATTGTTATCGCGTCTAGTTTCGTGATCCCCCGGTTAACGTGAAATATTCAATAGGCAAATATTGAAACTGTGATAAATTTATTCCTCTCGACTTTGACCAGGTGATAATGTCAATCGTGTCGCATATAACCGGACAAAGACCCAAATTTAAAACTGGTTTGGTGAAAATTTAAGAAAAGCAGTTGCAAGTTTATCTTCTTAGGATTGTTAATATTTAGAAATTGAAGCGATCATTACATTTACTTTAATTAATAGAGCAAATTTACTATTTGCGACGGTAAACTGACTTCCATTCATAAAGAGGTATTTTTCGATAAACAGAAACTACAAATAGTCAAATATTTATGTTAAAATAACAAATAAGTTAGACAAAAGAGCGAAATTTAATATTTAACTTTTTACAATTTTACATTAGCAGCTTCAGTGCAAATTTACAATGCGATTATCCTCACTCATTTGCAACTTTGTTTGGTAGTTGTACATATAGAAAAGCTTATACCCTGCAAATTAGACGAAGCGTGTGAGTGTGCGTTACATAGGAAAGTACATATAAATAAGAATTGGTCAACAAACTAATACAAACACAGGGATTACAAGTTGAACTTTGTAATCGTTCTTTGTGTGCTATTGACTATTGATTCTGTCTATTTGGTTATAATTGAACCGATAATTGTTTCCCGGTTGTTTATTTGCTTTTGGATGTCTTCATTGCAGCAGCGGCGTCGTCGCCGCCGGAAAACTGATGCAACCGGATCGATAGGGATACGCAAAACCGCTCTGCTGTCCAACAATGAAGACGCGCCAGCACCCCTGACGGACGATGGAATCAATCAATCATCATCAGACCAAATATTAATTCGACTTTCTATCAGTCAATATCGATTTACGATAAAAACGCGACCACTTAACCGGGAAATATTAATAACCTCTAGCAGATTACCTAATAATGCATTTCTAGCCTTTTAACACTCGACGCAAATGGCTGATAATGGATAGAAGAGTGCCAACCAGATTCCTACCAGAAAGAAATTAAAAGATGTTAACGTAATATACAGGCAAAGGGGCTGAAGATGCTGCAATAACACTCCAAGCTGATCTTGGACGAAGAATAAGGCCATCAAGACTGGCGAAAACTGACGATTTGAAGAAAAACTAGAAACAACTGAATATTAATCCGAAAGCTGGACGAAGAGAACCAGGATCCTCATGGTTGCTATTTGTCTTCGTTTCACTTCTTCTTGGTGCTGTCATTTAATTCTTTAGACGGTAAGGCATGATGAAACTGTTTAAATTTCTATGAAAGGGGGCGGCTTCGTCTGCCCCGTCGGCTCTATTTGATGTTTGCAGCCCCATCTTCGCTGCAGCAGCGAATCTGGCCGATGTAATCCAGTTTGGCATGCCCGATCCCGGCCGCGGGCTAATCGGTAATTTATTTATCCTCTTCAATATACAGGATACCTAGGATTACGTGTACGGGAGGATTTACGTCAAACCGTTGCGGATTACACCCCGTAAAATGTTATAAGCGAATTTGCCGGGGTTTCCGGAATTTTGCCCTAGAGAAAAAACGACCATTATGATCCAGGAAATCGTGCGACTGAAACGAACGGAATCGTGTCGAATTAATGACGATATCATGCAAACGACACTAAATTGTCTAATGATTGCCCTTTTGACACGTGACCCGACCGATATCAGAGCCACGCGACCCGTCCGGAAATGGAGGCCGTATTAACACGACCCCTTTCCGGAACACTAATTAATCACTTTTTGTGGAAATGCGGAAATCGTCATCGAAATTACGCATCAGGTGATAAAATCGGCAATAATTCGTGCTGGACATCATGTACGTCCTATAGCGAGATTAACGCCTGTTTGACCATTACATACATTGCTGTAAATAATTAACCCGACTGATGGCAAAGTTAACTATTTGGATGTTTTGTATATGGTCGCGATTTATTCTTATTTTATTATTTTAGTCTGAAATCTTGGTAATTATCCGTCAAGGTTGCGAGAATATCTGAGGTTATTCTTTGTTTGAATTTTAACCGCGGTATTAGCAATGGCATCATAATTAGCGAGTTGGCAAATAAGTCTACCCGCAGTCGAGCTAAGGAAGGCCGTCCCGTAATGAGGAATCTGCTTATTCTGTTTAACTGGTGTACATCAATTTGGATCACGGTGTGTAATTCGCCACATTAGTGTTTGTTATAAACATGCAGGGCTCATTCGGCGGTAATGTTTGAACAACATGCGACGTTGCGGAGGCGGTACGCCAAATGTTAAGCTACTCCACCGAATTTTTTTACATTCATCCTACACCAGATTGTCACTGCTTTAGAGATGGTGAAAAAAAATTTTACTAGCCATCCATGACTTTTTTCAAATTTTTTTAATTTATTTACTTTTACAAGAAAAAGTTTTAATTCTCTAAAAGTTATGAAGGTTGTCTGTCTTCTAGTTCATCTGGCACAAAGTTTTTGATAGACCAAGTATAATTAAGTCCACACAGATCAGTAGCATAAGATGAGAGCTTCTAGAACACTCCTCCTCCTCCTCCCACCACTATTGTATATTGTGTTGCCTACCTACTGAGTATAGCTCAACTTGCTATTTTTCATGTTCTAAACAACTTTAAACGAAGCGGTTTAGAACATGTTTAAAGTTGTTTAGAACATGAAAAATAGTAAGTTGAGTAAAACTGAGTAGATAGGCCTCGCAATATAACAATAGTGGTGGGAGGAGGAGTAGGAGTGTTCCAGAAGCCCTCATCTCATACTACTTAGACTTAGATCATACTTTATTTAGGTAGGTAGGTACTTAAATATTTTTGTCAAATTGTTTCTTTTGTGTTTTTGGATTTATACAATATTACTATTTTTAACGATACAACTAAATAGATGGTTTCTTGGTATTAATAATTCTGAAGTTCGAAGAAAACTAAATACCATACCTGAATGTTGCCAGGGCATCTGTGGCCAGAGGTCAAAAATCACGAGCGGCCCTTGTGACCGGCGATTTATTTGCGGTCTTGTTTTCGGCGCAAATTGCGTCATGAGCATAAATAATAAATTTTCTTATCCCGGCATAATTTAACAAGAACCGAGACGGAGATAGCGTCAGTTTTATAAAGCAAACAGTCATGATTCACGGCATTGTTCGCCCGAAACTCCAGAATCAACCGTTCTTTACTTCATATTTGAGCCAAAGGTAATGTTTAAATAAATAAAGATAATTTTTATATGTAATTCATCGTTAACGAACAAACAGCGATGGCGAGCTGCGCAACTGTTATCGTCCTGTTATCGAAATTCTTGAAGAAAAAAGCCAGTCGATATATCCAGGCCGGCAACCAATTTTCTCTTCGTCCTATATCGACTGATTTTTTATATTGTGAATAAACAGGACCTGAAGGAACGCTAACATTAGGCGGCGGCGTCGGGAAAAATTGATTGAGGAATTTCCGATGTTCAAACATAATAAATTCGTCAATGTGCACAATCTAGATCGCATTATAAGAGTGTCAAATAATAAAGTGGAGTGTTCCGCAGCTCGCTAGATTAAATATGTACTATGTACACTGGAATCTTTGCCCGTTTGTACGTGAGGAACGGAATTTCGTGCGCGGACCGTATTTGGAGAGTATACAAAACGAAAGTATGCCTCAGTTTGGTCTGGAAATATTTACCGACAGTTATACATTTTCCTGCTAAATAAATTATTTTAGTAAATGTCGGCATTATACACCGAGGAGGGAGCGAAAGTCAATGTTTGGTATGAGTGATGGAGGAATGTTTTAAAATGTTTGCCGTTCAAAACTCCGCTGAATTATTTTACTTTTGCCGCAAGTTAAAGGAAACGCCGGCCCCAACCGCTGCCCGCCACTTTGCGCCCACCAAACAAAAATCTAGGCCGCCCCACAACTATCTGACTATTCCGAATCGGCAAAACTGGTCCAAATCCGAATCAAAGCAAAAATCTTCTTATTGAGGAATTAACTACCCTTGATGATGGTAAACGTAAATTTAGTTTGATTGGCCTCCGACTTGGTCATCAAACTCGTCTTGATCTCCATAAATCAGTCTTCTTCCGACAAGAATTGTGCCTTCAATTGACCCAAACAAATCGCCCCTGTACCTACCAGCTATTTGAAAAACACAAATGCGCCCCCTCCCCTATCTTTATGCCAGTTCGCAACATCCCAAATCACAAACGAATTGCCATAGGAAACGTTGTAAAAGTCAACATTGAATGAAAGAACGTACGAGACCGACACAGCACCAAAGTTAACAAGCTGGGTAGGCCAGGTGTCAAACGGACAAAGAGTCCGTGAAATCGCCCCAGCACGCCCCCCAAATTTCTGGTATATAGCTACCAACATCAATTACGTCGTAATCTTTTAATTATTTTCGTGTCGGTACCTAAGAGAAGGGATGGCGACGATAACAACGATAAAATTCATTGCGTTTCAGCCGGTCGGACGCAATAAATTTCTCCCTTCGGGAGCTGATCTGGGCGAGACCCGCAATTTGTCACAGCTTATTGTCATGTATTGTGCTTGGTTAAACAGGGCAATATATGCCCTAATTATGTCGGGCAGGCGAGCCCCAGGGGCAAAGTCGATGTTCATTTGGCAAGCGCAGCGATGCCCGAGATAAAAGTTCGCCACCATCACGCCACCTTTGTTAATAATATATCCTCAACAATAACGAAGTTGATCATCAAGTTTTCATCGGAAAATTGTTAACTGAAAACTTGGTGGAGCTTCTAGAGAGCTTGACGTGACGAGCGAGTTTCTTCGGGGCCGCGCTCTATTTATAGCGAGTGTTTGATCACCTCACGTAAGTATATGTGATTTACCGATTGTATCTCGCCGGGCTGATGAGCAGCGCAAACAGTGACAATTGCATGAATTATAAGTTGAACGCGGAGCCTCAATTAGACGTCGGACGCCAACGAACTGTGATCATTAACGCCACCGTACTAACTGGGTAGACGTGAAGACGACGACGGTTTCGCCTAACTAATTCGACGAATTATCGAAATTATCCCGGAGGCGTGAAAACGAATTAGAAAATGCCGAAATCCGGGTCGAGCATCCATCATCCCGGTGCGACGTCAATACGTTCCCGGTTCGCACCCGGGCTTTGGCGACAGGAAGTTGAAACGATCCCGTGATTGTTCGATGGGGCTCCTTTGTCGCACATCTATAACCTAATCCGCGCACCCATCGTTAAGACGCCGGATCGAATCGCTGAAATGGCTCTCTCGTCCGACAAGCCGGTGATGATGGCTGATGCGGCGGGGTGCGTTGCGGAATTCGGAAAGTGATTAGCTGAGAGGGTTTGTGACAAACACGGGAAAGTATATACAGATGTAACAACTATATTGAGCAAACATCAACATCACTTGTAAAAATAACAATATTTGAGCATAATGTTGACAGGTGGGTTGTAGGTCTAACAAATTTAATCTTAAATTCAAATTTGAACAGATCAAACGCAGTGCGCGATGGGCCAATATTTAGTTATTTGCCCGAGCACACAACTTGTTGACTGCGTAAATACGGGGAACCATTGTTTCCTTTTTTATATAAATTTACTATAAGCGGATTAATTTGGGGGCACGCGATTCCGGGGCGGGGGCGGCAGGTCGCCGGAAAACTCCAAGAATAAGAAGAACGCGCGCCGTCAACGGCAGCGAAAAAACTTCACTGATGGCCGTCGCCAATTTACTTAGAGTTTTTCCAAATTTTTGCCCCACTTCTCTGATGTGATCTAGGCCATAATATATATGCACTATTATGCAAATAATAATTATTTAATAACAAGTCTTCTTTAATTAGTAACCGAGGGGTAAACCGCTAAGGAATTATGGTTTACACCATCCAGGAATTACAGGAATTTCGGAGATTTATTTTTACTTAGTAGGATTTATTGGGAGTTAATGGGAGTTATCTGGAATTACGGGGATTTATTAGAGATGTTGCGGGAATTACATGGGATTTATTTTTTTTTGCTGCAAAACTACTGGCCTCTGCGCATTCGCAGAGGTGGAAAGTTGGTTGTTATTAAAAAATCTTTGTTATGCTGGCTCTGGGAGAAACAAAAGGTAAGGTCAGTACAGATCGACTACGAAGATTCATTAATAACACCAAAGCATTGATGAAGAAGTTACAGTATAAGTCATGCTCGAAGTCATATAAGTACAAGGGCAAGGTAAAATGCACCAAAAATTACAAATCAAGTCGGAGCGCTAAATATAAAAAATCATTAAAAAATGAAACGTCAGATGATTCTGAATCATCAGAAGCTGATTGATACCCATGTTACATATGCCGATAGTACGGACACTGAAACATTTTCTGATTATGTAGATAACGAAGTACCTAGTTACTCGTCCGACAATGGTGAGGATGGGGTAAATCATGTACTCAGTGCGGCACCTTTAAAAAAGAAAGTTGAAACGCAAAGTACCAAAATTGAGACAAAAAAAAAGTTATTGACTGCAAGAGATTTTATGCAGTTTACTACTAAGAACGGTGGTATCTTGGCAAAATTGTGGAAATTATTGACGGGGAGGCGTCAGGTAAAATTTTCAAAATTAAGTTCTTACAGAAGGATAGGAAGCAGAATAGAAGATTTGCGTGACCGAAAATTAAACGGGACATTGCGATTGTTGAACGTTAGTATATATTCAATGGCCCATCAATTAAATTTGCAACGGACGTCGAACCATTTGAGTTGGATGATGATACGTTCGAGAAAATTTCCAAAACGTATGAACACATGAAAATGAATGAAAATTGAGATAAATTGTATTTAATTTTTGCTTCAATACTCAAATTTTTGTTTTTTAATTTTTGTTCTCCGAATATTGTTCTTAATTTGCTCTTGGGTATAAATAAATTACTTTAGATAACCGTAGAACGCATTTAATTTTTATTACTGACAAAACGTGACAAATTCCTAATAATTCCCTGGAATTCTACTTGAATTATGGGAATTAATAAGGAATTATCAAGAATTCTGGAGGAGTTATGGAAGATGTGGAGGAATTACGAGGATTTTTAAGAGTTCTGGGGATTTATTACAAAATAAGGGAATTATTAATGAATTGTGGGGATTATTTTTATGAAAAGAAATTATGGTGTACAGTTTGAGGCCAGCGGTTTACCCCTCGTTAGTAACGATTTATTTTTATTGTCATAAATAAAATGTATTAACATTAACAGATTTGCGGCTTATGATAGAAGATTAATAAAACTTTAAACTCACTTTTCGGTGGCTTGCAACGATTGTGTAGTAGGCAAGAAATGATGCAATAATAAGAGTTGGCCGCAGGCCGAGGGAAATAAATTTTTTATAACTCGCCATCCAGGACCAACAAGTGTATTAGGAACCAAAAACACCTTGTAATCTGCAACAAAAGTAATGTTTGTCCAGCAAACACCAAAGGCCCAAAGTCATGTCGTCTTTTGTGGTCCACAAATGACCGGAACATCCGACAACAACCCAAAGAAGTTAGTGTTACGCCAACACCATTGTGCGTTTCGATACAAAAGTCAAAACACCCCGTCACACACGTAATCCCGTAAAACATATTTAAAAAGGTGGGTGTTTGTCCCTCGTGTTCTTTGTCGAGAAGCGTGCAGAATCAAAGCCACACCGGAAATTGTCAACAAAACTTTCCCACCTCGACCCGATTCCTGCATGAATCGCGGACGGCCGTCCACAATAAACAAAAATCTTGACAGTTGGGTGATAATTCGTGAGCGAAACGACAAAATGCGCAATTCCAGCGATATTTTCTGCCTGAAAGAGCCCAAGACCGGCGAGAACGACGGCAGCATGATTTTCTCGGTCAACGGATCGTCATCGCTGAAAATCAACCGTCGTCAGAACCTAAGTAGCGACGTCTTCCAATTCGGCACCGTCGCCCAAGCAAAAAGCGACAAAATTTACGAAAATCGTGCCGAAACCATCACCGAAGAAGAAGCGCCAATTCCTGAAGTTGACGAAAAAGCGCCATCACCTGCCGTCGAGCCGGATTTGCTGAAACCCGCCGAGGCGATCCCGACTTGTTCCAGCATAAAACGCAACCCTTTGACCGGGGACGGAATGGGGAGCGAGCCCCCCAAGAGTCAGAGAAGAGGTTGTAACGACCGCCTCGATAAGTGGTTGTGGTAAAAGCAAATTTTGTACTTTAAATAAAATTCTGTTCAATTGAAATTGATAAAATTCGGTTAATTGCGCAAGGGTAGCACAAAGAGAGACGAGTTGTCGACATTGATGATTGATGGAGACGGGATTTGCGGGAGCTGGTGCTATCTGTCGAAGTGCATTCGCACTATCGAAAGGGCGACGACGGGGGGAGGTCAACTCCCCGCTTTCACCCTCGCATTGTGCAAACACTTTACCAGCCGGGCCAGCTAGCAATGCCCCATGGAACTTGTCCAAACAATGTACTCATCAATCAAATACCACCCACCAACCTGCGTATGTGTGCGTCCCGGCGCTCTACATGACCGCGGTCGATACCCAGCAATGTTCAATCTGTGCGTCAAGGCGACAGCAACAATCGGTAATAATTCAAGCCAATGTTACTTTAGAAATGCCAAATTTGTTAATATTCTCTTTCATCGCTATTTTGAAATAAAACTGCTAAATTTGTAAAGTTTTACCTGAGAGGTAGGCAACTCAATATACACCACTGTAAGCAGATTCTCTATAGTTTTGGTTAGTCAATTGGCGCTGCGGCAAAGGTCGATCGTTGATAACGTTATCAGGTTGAATTTTAGATGCAAGACATATAGGCAATGCAATATACACCCGCGTAAAGCAAAAGTTTGTACTAAAAGAAATGATAGAAAGTTACGCCAAAGTCTAAAGCAGGTGCTCCACTTAAAAAAAAACGTTGATATTGTTATCACCTTTGTGACTTGAAGAAATGTATTAAGAATAAAAGAAGCATTTTTTTTATTTTCGTACAATTTCTTTGAACAGATGCTAAATAAATAAATAAAGATTTATATCTATCTTAATGATAATGAACTAGACCTAGCAATAGTTTGAGGACTATAATAAAAAGATATGAATATACAATATTCATAATATACATGATGCTCATGACAAAGCAATTTTCGAAATTTTCTTCTTCTTATTCGAAACACTATTTATTCGATTCGACATGGATGTAGTTCTTGAAGATTATTTGCTAGCCAACACAAATTTCGGTCAAATCTGTAGAATGTGGAACAGGTCAAGAGCTCTTCAATTTTGACTGTGTTTTTGATCACTTTTAGTTCTTAACTGGTGCAAAGTTTTTAACAAAGTTTCTAATTTTTGCAATATTCGAGTCATTTAACTTGATAGCGATGAGGTTCTCCGCCAAAAAGTGACCCTTATTCAAGTAGAAATGTAAAAAGAATCTACTTTTTCCATTTTTACTTGCATGTTTTTTCATCTTTTTACTGACTCCAGTTCCTTCGCTATTCTCTTCAAAGATGAACGGACTGCGCAAAGTAGAACCAAAGTTACCCAAAGGAAAAACATAACCTTTAACAACCATTATCGCCGACCTCAAAGCCGACCTTAAAACAAAATTAGAGTCGCCATAAAGTTTTTCCATGCGACTCATGAACATCAACACGTAGCAGTAACCGTAAATTTTGAAATTGTTCTTGATATTTTCGGCAGCGTGCTCCTGCAAGAACACGAAACAATTGACAATCGTCAGTAGCAGAACGACGAACACGAAAATGATGAAAACGACAACGACGTAAAATTTGGAGTTGTCAACGAAATCCGCGTAATTGCCGTCGGATTGGTTGAGGGCGTACAGACCTGTGGCCGAACCAAAGAACAGCAACAGGATGAAAATGTAAAAGAAGAACGAAACGATTCGGCTGAAAGTATTAACAAAAATCGCGTGAATTTCGGCGAAGGCTATGTGAAACCACCAAAACAAATGAAACGAAACGGCGAGAAAACTCACCAAAACCACCCCCAATCCCTGTCTAAAACCGGCATTGTTCGAAATCATCGAAGTTACCATAATCGCAACAATTGTTATGTCGATGGTTTCGTGCAGCTTGTTCTCCTTCCAATTGAAGGTTAGAGCTATCCTGAAACTGTACAGAACAGCGAGAGGCAGTCCCACAACCAACAAGAAATTGCTGTTGAAATAGAGAACGATTGTTAACGCGTAGAAAAAAAGTTGGAAAAAGAAGAGAGATTTGTAGAGAGGCTCGATAAGTTTCCACTTGAGGTCGATGTAGCTCGAAAGCAGTGGATGGTTGACCAAATGTTTCAACTTTTCCGAGTTGCAAATCTTCGAAACGACCGCAACTTCGGACCGCACCCTGTCCTCGCCGTCCACCTCGATCAAACTTCGGCAATTCAAGGCCACCTCGTATTTGCCGTCGAAGATTCCGTAGTAATTGTCGAGCAAAACGCATCTGTTGAGGTAAACCTCCAAGTCTTCGGGATTGATGTAATCTAGAGCGCTCTTCCCGGACTGGTTCGTGGTCATGAGGGAAGCTCCGCGTTTTAGAAGACTCAGGATCGCTTCGGTGTTTGCGAAAATGATGGCGTAATGAAGAGGCGTGTTGCCGTTGGTCGATCGGAAATTAACATCTAAACGTTTCGATTTCAGCAGTTCGTCGAAGTATTTCGTTTTAATTTGCCGCCCCCGCTCGCGAAGAAACGTCAAAAATAACGCTTCACTGATCACCACCGTTTCGTTGTTGAGGAGAATCTCGAAAATTTCCGGATAATTTCTTCTAGCTGCTATTTCCACCGGAAACTGTTGGTTGTTTCTGGTTGTTGTCATAAGGTTTGCCTTTTTCGTTATCAAGAATTTTACGACTTTCTTCAGATTTTTCGTAACGGCCAACTGAAGCAAAGTATTGCTGCCGTCATCGACGTCGTAATTCTTCACCCCTTTAGTGTTGATGAATTTGTCTTCTTGCCCCTTGATCAACAGCCAGAATAACGTTTTGGGGTCAGTTGCGGCGGTTTCCGGAAAACTCACGTAATCATCCAAGTTATACAAGGAGTGTTCTTTGATCAAATCTTCGGTTGTTTTTCCCCCTATACTGTTGGTAGTGATATCGACCCTTTTCGTATCCATCAAATACTCGACGGATTTTGTCAAATTTCTCGTCAGAACGTAATTAATTCGTTGTTTCTTCTTGTAAATGTCGTACAAATGCACCAGGAAGAGAACCGGAACTTGGTTTTGGTAGTCGCATTTGTTGACGTCAACCCCGCTTGCGACCAAAATTCGAACGCATTCTGGATAATTTTCGTAGGTAACATTTCCGTATTTTACCATAAACATCAAGGCTGTGTCGCCTTCTCTAGTTTCGTTAATACCTTCCGGATTGATTACCTGAATTCTGTTAACGCAGTCTTGGAGGGTTTCCGGTTCGCATTTGGCGGCGGCGAAGAAAATTAATTCTTCGTAATTGTTGGAGTTCGAATAGATTTCGAAGCCTGTTTCGATCAACAATTTTAGGGCGTCAAAATTTTTCGGAATCGTGTTGGCTTTGGAGAACCTCACACGGGGAATTAGTGAATAAAAGTTGATTCGACCCAAGTTGTATTTGAGGGTCTGGCTGTTGGTGAGGATGAGTTCTTTGGCTTTAGGTAAATCGCCGTCTTGGATGCACTGCAGGACTTCTTTGGTCTTTTCTCTGAGGTGAACTTCTGATGATACGTCATCCATTTTCTGTCGGAAAATTTTAATTAGTTAAGTCGTGATTTTTATGTCAGTTGAGACTAAGTGTGAAAAAGCAGTAATTACCAGAATTGTCATTTAATTATTTTTTTTAATAGCAGCGAAGAACAATAACAACGACACTAACGCACGCAGGACAATGATTCATTGGGTCAAGAATAGATGCTTTATAATGCTAACAGACTAATATACACGTAACTATAGTGTTTCCAAAAACTAAAAGATAATAATAAGTTCTATGAAAAACTTCAACTTATCTTTTAGGACTTGTTTGCGTCAGCAATTGGCATGATGCCTATAGAATCGCCACTTGGAGAAAAGTTGGCTTCTTATTATTTTTTAGTTGCACTAGTCAACTTTTCACAACGGCGACTAAATGAATGACTAAAACTTTCAAGAAATTGCGTAATGATTTGAGAAAACTTCAAACAGCGATTAAGAACTTTTGCTATGTCATGATAGCAAAAACATAAATGATTATCGTGCACAATCTTTAATCATTCTGAGAATTGAAACTATAGAAGAGAGACAATTGAATTTTGGTGCACAGTTGGAACATTTAGATTATTCTCAGAAATTCGGCGAGTGTATTCTATTCCAAGTATTTTCTCAGTTTGAGAATAAAAATTAAATAAATTGTCCAAGAGAAGGTGTTTGCCCCGCAAACAAGCAAGGTTTTCAAAAGTTAATTTGAAGCCGGAATGTAAGCTAAATTGTTCGAAAAATAAAGATTGCAAACCTGAAATGCAAATGATTATTGGAACAAATATTAAAAAAAAAAATAAAAAAATATTTTGTAAAGAATGGGCAAAATAGCATTATATATTTCTCAATTAAAATAACCTAATGAAAGTTCAAATTAAATAAAATGATGAGATTATGAAAAACAGTTCGATAACCATGTTACACATTACCTACTTGCATGCTTGTGTTAAATTTATTGCCTTCAATTACCGAACATATAAACGTAATGGCGGGAAACTTAAATTGGTATACTTGATTAACTATTGCGCATACGCAAAAGAGCAATCTTTCTACATGTTAGTACTACTTATAGCTACGTATCTATTTAATATGACAAATTTTCTGATAAAATGTGATAAGAGACTTTTCACGAACTTGGCTGCATGTGGAAAAGCAGTTGATCACTAATAAATGCCGCAGTTATAATTAAAAATTGTTATATAACTTTACCAAAATCGGTTGAAGATCTTTGTCAAATTCGATGCCACACGTGAGTTTGCAATACTACACAATTCTGCGTTATCTTGGCCGATTACGTTATCTCTTATCAAAAGCAGCCAACAAAACAAAAAAAAACCAATAAAAATAATTTTAAAAAACGTAGGAAACCTAATGCTGCGATTAGATAAGGTGTTTATTATTTGCAGACACGCCAGCCAAACCTCTTCGTCAGTCACTGTTAATGTTTACTTTTGTGATAGAATTATGGACTGTTTCCTTTGTCTTCAACCTGTGAACGGCGCAACGGCGCGAAATGGCGGAGGCGCCGGATGAATCAAAGATAAATTGAAGAAAGTTTCTCATTTTCCTACCTTCGCAAGTAAGTATGCGCAACAACGAGAATTAACAACCGAAAGTTTTAAGTTTCTTCAACTATTTTTATTATAGCACAGAGGGGCTTTTATTGAAAAAAAATGTGGAAAAAGTTCACCCATGGGTCGGGAGTCGATGGTTCGAATCCCGGTCAGGACCGGTTCACATTTTTTCTGCCTAAAACGCTTCTAACACGATTTAAATTTTGCGGTTTTACTACGAAATCTGACCACACCTACAAATAGCAGAGATTCCGCTGGTCGCCTTTGGCTTCGTTTAGATAAGTCGTAATGCTATTTTGGTGCAAGTTTGTTTACACGGAAAAAAATATAGCGATACAGCTGCAAAAGTTACAAGGAAGTCGATAAAGGGAAATAACATCATTATAAAAATAGACTGTAGTGAAGCCTACAATACAGTTTTTATAAAAGTTTATTTTTAACCTTTTGGATTTCCCACTAGCAAATTCGGCGAAGTCCAGTCGACGAAAGTTCATTGCTTGAGACCGTAAAGTGTTATCGTCGTTATCGAGAGAACGTCAGTTCGTCGCTATTTTCCCGCTTGTCTGCGTGCCGACATGCAAATTAAAACCAGTGAATGTTAAGTTAACAATTAGGCAAAAATGCTCTGGAGTTAATCGACATCCTTGTGCACCATGAACCAATCACTCGAAACAGTTATTGAATTAGGTACGTCCAAACAATTATTGGCGTAGTTTGTTCTAAAAATTCCTACCAACTTTCCTTAGTCGAGCTTCATTAATAAAAGAGTTTTGTTACAAAATTCACGGCATAGTTGGCTTCTTAATCACAAGTAACTCAAGCCGGGGGGCTTTGCGTAAGAGATTCGGGCTAAAATTAATTAAAGAATACTTTTTTAAATTATTTACCAAGTCAAGCAGCTAATTCGATGATAATGCGCTAAACAGCTCAGCTGGTCATGGCGCGAATACTGATAGTTGAACATTACTCATTGCTTTTCAAGGTCTCTTAACTAGGAGCTGTTTAGTGTTATTGTAATCAGGACGCGAACGCCACTGGTTACTGCGTGTTACATATTTACACGACAAGTGACGTGCTATTTCTAACCAACGTTTTGAAAAAGAATTGCAAATTGTGGTGTGATCAAATTTTTTTCCTGTTTTGCTCATATATTTTTGTTTCAGATGACGCAGCTGAGTTCCAAGACGAAGACGGTCAATCGAAAAACTTGTTCTCCCAAGACGAAGACGGTCAATCGAAAAACTTGTTCGAACTTATTCGCAAAGTCTCGCATATCCTTTATAGAAAAAAGTGGCACGAAATCGGGGGTTTGGTCAAAAAACTCAACAATGTGATCGATGAAGATTTGGAACGAGAACTGGATGCGCTTAAAAACGAAGAAAATCGAGATCAAATCACTCGAGAACACACAGAGGAATTACGAAAAAAATTGATAGTCTCCATTTTGAACAAAAGCGAGGAATTCTTACGAAACGATCTTGTCGGCAAATTGCTGACGTCAGCAGCAAGATGTGATCGAGAAAAGTTAAAATCCATCATCGATGCAATAAAAATTTCCAACCCCAATGATTACGCAAAAGTTGTTAGTGAAACGAGAGATGGCGATACTGCTCTAATTTTCTTCTTCAGACACGCCAATGTCCTCCACCAAGACTTCTACAATTGCTTCGAGCTACTAGTCGAGGCAGGCGTCAATTTGAACAGATGTGACTACCAAAAGAGGCTACCCCTAGATCATTTGGCATTTCTTTATGAAAAATTCGATAACAAGCAGGTTCTGGAACGAATGGCTCGGATCATGTTGGAAAAGGGTGCGTGTTGCAGCAAAGCTTTCATCAACAAAACAACTGAAAAGTTTTTGGAACAAGATTTGAGAGTTGAGTTGAAAAATGACGTTAACACATCAGGTGATGAATCGAAATTGTTTACTTGGTTAATTAGGGGTAATAAGGGGTCTTTTAGGAAGTTTCAAAATATTCGAAAATGTGCCAATTTTGATGATGGTGAATTCACTCTTCTGCAACTAGAGGTTACTGTTAGCAAAGACGCGGAATTGGTAGAGTTCTTGTTGAAGAACGGCGCCAACCCTAACGGAGTTACAGAGAGAACTGCGTCAACCCCTTTGGAGTTGGCGGCAATTAAAGATAATTACGCGGCTTTCAAGAAATTGTTGGACAACAAGAACACACGCGTTACTGAGGAGCAATACAACAGTTTTATCCATAAACGGTCAAAGCCAATAAAAACCAAATACTTCAAATGTCTTCTGGAATCGAACAAATTAGGGGTGGAATACAAGTCGACAGCAGCAAAAAACACCCCACTTCATTACGCAATAATTTTTTCATACAGCAAAGCTATTGGTTGCCAACTGAAACGAGGTGCGTGTTTAATGTCAAAAAATCATTCGGGAAGGTTAGGTCTCGATTTGATCGATTCGACAGTCCTTGAGGAACATTTCGATTCTTGTTTAATACCTGACCAAATGAACGATTTAAGCCACAAAGATCACAAACTGCAGCTAAATTTTGAGTGTTTCGTCAACAAAGAAACATCGAACGAGCTCGATTTGGTTTACGCAATTGGTAAATCGACCAAACTGCAACAACTACTCCCCCATCCTTTGATTCACAGCTTCCTTTTTTTGAAATGGCATAAAATTCGATATTACTTCTATTTAGCGATGCTGTTCCAAATCATCTTTTTTGGCACTCTTTTTGGACTTTTCGACTATTTCGATGAATTGTCCACGTTTTGGTTCGTGATTTTGTGCCTCATTTTTGTTGTTAATTTTGTTGTGAAGACTTTGGTCGTGTTTGTTAGAAAAAAAATGTTTTTTCGGGTCACTTTGCATTATTTGGTCGAAGCTGTCACTGTTTTGACAATGTTTTTGGTCTTAATCCCGATCCCTGATGATTGTCGCTCCCAATTCCGTGCCTTTATTTTTATAGAAATGGCCATTTGTCTGCTGTTAACCTTAGGGTATCACCCCAAACTGTCAAAATGGTCCATTATGTTGCAAACAATTTTTAAAAATTTCTCGATTATGGCCCTGTTTTTCTTCGTCCCAGTTCTCGCTTTCGCTATGGGATTCAACATTTTCTTCAACTTGGACAAACAACAGCCGCTTTTCCAGAGTCTCCCAAAATCGATTATCAAAATTTTTGCAATGTTAACAGGTGAATTTGACACCAACGAAGTGGGTTTCGGACTTTTAGGAAGTTACTTGTTGTTCATTCTATTCGTTATTTCGATGGCGATGATTCTGATGAACTTCTGGACTGGCGTGGCTGTAACGGACATAGAAAATATTCAAAGAAATTCCGAAGTCAACTCCTTCAGGAACCTCATTCTTTTCTTGAAATTTGCCGATTCGATTTACAGAACTAAAGGGGACAACTGGTTTAAAATAATTTACGACTGGGTTGGCTCGCCTTATTTATTTGAAGACCTTCCACCTCCTGTAACAAAAACTGATTATTCTCCTATTTCTAATGAAATTCTCGGAAATGAAGAGAGAATTCGGAAATCAAAGTTTAAGATAGATTTTTATACCAACAACAAAGAGCATTTTACAGACAAGAGCTTCCCGGATAAGCTCGACCGAGAGTGTTTTGACAAAATCAAGCAACACTGCTCCAATTCGAGGGAAATCACAAAAGACGATCTTGAATCGTTGAAGAAATTTTGCCAACTGATCAAGAAGATTGACCAAAACCAAGAGCTGTTCCTCGAGAAAATCTCGCAAACACGTTAGAACATTAGCTTTCGATTTGACGGATCAAGTCCTCGAATATGGGGTGGAACTTACATGGATTTAGTTATTTTTGAATTTTCAAAATGTTCTTATTATATCTTTTTTTTACTTTTTTTATATTAGCAGCTTATCTTTCGTTTAATAAACGTTTTTATTAGGCATTATGTTTGTCTTAATGTTAGAACTGTCAACTTCTAGTGTGACCATTCCGTATATTATGTATTATCATTTTCTCTATCGCGTACCTTCCAGAAATAAGAACCTACGGTGCAATCCAGCAATCTATCAAATTAAACGCACATTAGCTGCATTGTCTGACATTGTAACAACAGTTCCGGTCGATTCAACAAGGATATTTACATTCGAGACGGATTTGCAAATATTTGAGCCTGTTGACTGTTACCTGTTGTGCGATCTAATAAACCGGGAAACACCCCCGATCCGGGCGGATGACGTGCGGAAGAAGGAGACGGAAAGCGGAGGGTATTGGGAACGTGTTCCCGGTTTATCTGCGCGATTCCATCCATTGGACAGGATTGTCAATCGTGGATCACGCAAATAATATCATATTAGACATTTTCTTTTATCACTAAATAGTTATTGATATAACCAATAAGTAACGGCTTGTGTAAAGTGCGTATCGATGTCTCCAACTAACGGAAACATTATTTTGATAAAAATCCATCGACATAATGTTAGGTCGATGGATGTTTGATAAAATAACAGAGATAATACCGCTGTAAGACTTTCTAATAATCATGAATGCAATCTTCTAAATTGCATTCCTTAGTTATTATTATTATTATTATTGATAATGTTATAAAAAAAATTCCTATGGAAATAATTGAGATTTGCCGTCCATACTTCAGAAAATGTGATGATTTTTATTTGGCTTTCTCTAGCTGATGAAATAAGTTACGAGTGATCAATTAAAGTCATTCAAAATAATTCACAGGTTTCATTCATAATTAAGAATGTTCTTATTTGTAGCTATAGGTAACTATACTTATCTGTTAGTCTATAGTAAGTATAGTTATAACACTCATAACAATCATGTTATTCCTAAATAGTTTCCTTAATTAAAATTCAAAAATGTGAGATTATTATTAAGTAGGTATTTATTTGTCATCACTGGTTGCATTATACTTATCTTTTACTAAGAAAAGGGGATAGTTAGAATTTCCCTATAATAAAAATATCATTAATTTGTTGTAAAAACACCAACAACAATAATAAGAACAAATAAAATAAAAATCAAAAAGGTCGGCATCATTGTTATAAATGACGTTTTCTTATACAGGGTGTCCCAAAACTCAACGTCAACCCGTGGAGGGCTGATGGTCCTGCTCATTACTGACCAGAATATCATAATATGACCTCAGTAAAAAGTTATTAGTTTTCGGAATATTGGGACTTTTATAAATTTCGTAAAAATCGACACCTTAGATCAGTTTTTAGAGTGTCACAAGTTTAAATTTCCATATTATATTATTCTAAATGTTGTTACGTAACCCTGAATAGTCCTGTAATTGATCAAAAGACTAAGAAGCATTACTACAGCCAGATCTTTGGGAAAGAAAAAAACATTTTTGACCGATACATGATTAATTTTTTTTTATAATCTAACTTTGACTCTTCATACTTTTGAAACAAATACCACGGTAACTTGGCAAGTTATTCTAAAAGATGGCTCATTTAGTGTAGTTTTTAAAATAGTCTAACAATTTCTATGTTTTGCATTAGAAAAAAAAGATACTTCTATTTGACTGCAAAAAGAGCGCATTGTAAAATTATTTTAATAATTAGGAAATTGAAATAAAACACGTGGTAAATTGCAGTGACAATTCTGTATTAAGAAATAAAAATAAAACAAATAAAACTCAACGGATGTGTTCAAACTGCCTGCCACCAAGTCGAATCAGCAGCATTTATTTGTTGTGCAGCTTCCGCGATGCGTTCTTTCAATTCATTTTTCATTAATTCATTATTTATTGGTGTTGAATAGACCTTTTCGTTAATCTAACCCTAGTAAAAAAAATCTAATGGATTTAAATCTGGAGACCGTGGAGGCCACAAAATGGGACCACTATGGCCGATCCATCTCTTTGGATAAGTTTGGTCCAAATAAATTCAATAATGCTGCTGGAAGTGCAAGACTGATAAAAAAGTCTTTTTTAAGAAGATGCCGCGCTTGCATTCGACTTGGTGGCAGGCAATTTGAACACATCCGTTGACGTCCACAGGTTGACGTTGAGTTTTGGGACACCCTGTATAATCCTGACTTTAAAGTTGAACTTAATTTGGCCCTAGAATTGATAGATTGTAAATTTTCAAAGACCACAAAAATTACTAATATTGAATCAAATTACATCAAATTAATCATTTTTCAGTGACTATCGAATGCTGCAAGAATGAGAACCCTAAAGCATAAAATAGAAAATTGGAAATTTTATTTTAAGCAAAATTTGGTTTCAAAATGTTCAAAATGGCATTTATGTATACCTACTATATAAGAACCAAAGCCAGATATATGATAGCTACTTCTTAGAGTATATAACATCGGTTTTGTTCTTATCTACGGTTTCTCACCACGACGTTGCGACACACCCTCAATGTAGGTACAACGATTGAATAGAAGAAATACTTTTATCTGGCCATTACTCACCTTTATGCTTATTAGATCAAAGATTAGTTGAGAATCAACGTAAGCTTAATAGGCCATAAATGGGTATTAAGACTAACGATTATATGGATAAGAATTCCAAACGTTTATCTCATTCCAACTAAAGCCCTAAAAACCTATTGTAATGTCGCACTATCTACGTTTTTGGATCAACAATTCAAATGATTTCCCGTCCATTAGTCTCGCATTAATTAATGTCAACTTTTATGCAAAAGATTGACAAAGATTCAGTCATAAGAAGAAGAATGGATTGAAAAGTTTTCTTTAGTTAGATCAAAAAAATCTCAATAACGTTGTTGTTTAGCCTTATTTCAGCACGCGGCAGATAATTACTATATCTTTCAAAAACTTCTATTAAAGCTTCTTGATTGATTGGCCTGGTTTCCAACATTTTTTCCGGCCCTGCCATGATTCATATGGCAATAAATCGATCACAATCGATAACTACGCAAACTTCGGTCCGTTTGAATAATGCAATAAACATTTCTCCTAAATAATAATTGTGCAACGCCATAGGCTGGCAACTGGAAGGGCGGTCTGAACGATTAGATTATCGGTCTCTATATAAAAACCTTTGCTTTTGTCCACAATCGCAATTACAATTTTGAAAATCTCCAAAAATGAAGTGTGTAGTAACGCTCGTGGTTGTGTGCCTCGCCCTTCATCAAGGTGAGCTTCAACAATCTTTGTCGTCATCAATACTTTAACGAATTTTCTTTTATTTATGCAGTTGCGGCTGTGACAACTTGTTATGAATGTACTGGAACATGTGACACTGAAACGGAGAAGACTTGTCCGGTACCAGCTAGTTCTCAATGTTACACAACGATCAAAGGGGACGGTAAGTTGGTTTGAATGTTTAATTAGCAGTTGTTAATAATTGTTGAAATTGCAGTTACAACGAAAGGATGTACTCCGGGAGTTGCCGATGCCACTTTTTGTACTGCTGCGACAGCAGTGGATAATACCATCACCTGCGAGCAATGTAACGAAGAACTTTGCAATTCTGCAGGAATCCAACAGATTTCTGCCATTCTAGTTTCACTCACCGCTTTCGCCTTACTTAAAGTTATTTATTAATAAATTTAACTTTTTGTCTTTACGATTATTCAAAATGTGATTTTTTTTCTTTTTGATTTTACAATAAACCGTCAACCATCAAGAGAAACTATTTTTTTCCTTCCTGGCCATTTTATAGCATGTTCCTTTTGCGTTCTGGCAAATAAACCAAAAAAAAAACAAAGTATTCAAGTATCCTAGCAAGAAACCTAAAATAAGCTCACAAAAGAATCTTTATTAAGTACGCATAAATAATAAAATGTTATCTACGACTGTATTGAAAACGGCACTAAAAACGCTTCATATCGCAATCAAGCCATAAAAAGAAGGGTAAACAAAATATTGCCTCGTCGGGCAATAAATTGATAAAAATCTACAAATTCCGCTCTCTAAGCTATTAATCTTCGGCGTACTATCTAAAACCTAAGCTTATAGATTAGCTAGCTCACCTAACATATTGGAACATAACATAAGTATGCAGCTTTTTTTACGCATATTTTTCTATATTTATTTCCAGTAGACCTCCCTCTTCATGTGTGACTCTAGATATGGTGTTAATTTTGGGAGCGTTGAATTCTGAAGTTAGAATCTGTCTTAGAACGAAAACTACCAAGTTGCCAAGACATTCGCCTTGGTTGCTTTCCTGGGCGCGTTCGTTCAGGAGAGTTTTTCTTGGCCCTCGATAAGGGGCACGAGGCGAAGGCAATATCGACAGAGCCACGAAAGCAACGAAAACCAGACAGGAAATTACCCTTCGCCGTTTGCAATATGTCAGACAGGACAAACATTGACGTCAGCCAATGTATACACAGTGCTGTACTCATTATTACATGTGTCGCACCCCTGAAACATTGACCGTCGATATAAGAAGGAGAAGCCGAGGAATTTTCAAAACTCCCGAATAGCGTGAGAAATTTTTTCCTTTTCTTCCCCGAAAAACTTACTTCATCGGGGAGATGAAGTAAGTCCACCCACCCCCTTGTGCACCAAACACGAACGAAACAAAGGGTGCCGCGCGGAAGCTGATTCGTCTTTGGAACAGCGCCGCAATGGCAGGCAGAAATTAATTATTTCTTTCATTAGTAGAAGTTTATTAATTAAGGAAGCGCTTCAGATTCGTCTCGGTGTTGACACAGCGTCATCTCAACCCTTTGCCTCCTCCGCTCGGATGAGACCCAACTTTAAAATAGAAACTTATAAGAACGGCTCGCACAACAAAATTAATTATGTATCTCAATGGAATATTCATTCGGCTCTGTCAATATGGGAGTTTATTAAAAATTATAGGTACGGGCGCCGTTTTCGCGTACTGCGCTCATGCACAAATATTGTTCTTAAGAGGGCCCATCGCCAGCCAGACAAGTAGATATACAACAATATAAGCGAGCTAACGTCAATACCATCCATAACGTACGTTATACTCTTAGTTATACCCAAAATAACTGAACCTGAAGCTCCCTGTATACATATGCGCTAAACAACCTTTTGATCATTATACAGGAAAATAAAAAAATTGGCAAATTTCGAAGATCATATGATTATAAGTGTGACCATTAAAATTCAAACATAAAAATAGTAATTTGTGGCAAATAGTCCAAATTATGTAATATTTGCCATTAAAACACGCTTAGGAGATATTCAAAAAAATTAAATTCAACCTAATGGAACGCAATAGAAAATTAGCATTCACCTAAAACTTTTTATAAGCAACTTCCAAAATGAGTTAAATATATAAATTCTGTTTAACCTGTCCACAAATTTCGAAACAAAATTTACTCCTTCAAGCAGTTAACACTCCAAGTAAGTAAAACTCTATTTTGTATTTTTTAACAACTACTCTTTCATTTTAAGATGAAATTTTTGTTGTTACTGCCAATCTGTGGAACTTTTATTGCCATTTTGGCCCAAGAAAAAAAATGGCTTTACCGATTGCATCCAGCAAATGTCACCGGGCTTCGCTACTCGGCAACCAGCGCAATTGCCGACAATCTTCTTCTCATCGACGACCAAATTTCGATATCTTGCACGTCACTGGCCCTGTGCAAGTTAATTTTTAGCCAAACTCCTGCAAGGATTTCCGAAAAAGTTTTAAAAAAATTCAAGAACCTGAAACAGTTATCGATAATATCCGATGACGAAACTCAAATTGACAAAAACGCTTTTGTTGGGTTAACCCCATTAAAGGAGCTCCTAGTCAGCGGACACAACTTACCTAAATTGACCAGTAAATATTTTGAAAATTCCAACAATTTGAGGATGGTAACGTTAACTAACTGCAGCATTAAAACTGTCGATCCTGACGTTTTCGATGATTTGAACAATTTAATTATGATAAACCTTTCTGATAATTTATTAAGGGTTGTGCCTAAAGATTTCTTTAAAAATTTGAAACAACTTAAAGCATTATCGTTGAGAAACAATCAAATCGCCAGAATTGAGCCAAATAATTTTGAGAATTTACCAAAACTGATGGTGCTCCAGCTTAGCGGAAACCACCTTCAGACTGTCACCTCTAATGCGTTTGCAGGTTTGATTAAATTGTTTGTTATTGATTTGAATGATAACCAAATTGAAAATGTTAGTGAAAATCCTTTTCATGAAATGAAGGATCTAGTGGTTTTGATTATGGACAAGAACAAAATGACAAGTATTCCTCGAGGTTTGTTCAAAGGTTTGAAGAACTTGATATTGTTGAGTTTGGGAAATAACAAATTTGAGGAGCTTTCCTGGGAAGAGTTTCATTATTTGAAATCTTTAATAGTTCTGAAACTTGACCATAACCGAATAAAACATTTTAATCAAGCGGCCATTGAAATGTACCTTCCGCAATTAAAAGTGCTCAGAATTGAAGGTAATCCGATTTCGGAGGACGAAGCCATTGATTTCCTGGATGCTGTGACCAACAATAACATTCTAGACTTAAACAATGCCAATTTAGGAATTGTTCCCTGATGGCAACAGATAAATCCTAATTAAATTGTTATAGTCGGTAAAGTGTAATTAATGATTATTCTATATACATAGTAGCAAACTGTCTATCTAGTTTTTTGTAAGTCAGTGGGATAATTAAATTTGACTGCTTAACATAACCCCACTTTATTCTGTCAAATTTGATGCAAATTCAAAAATAACCACTTTCCAAACCCGTTGCCATAATAGCGCTTTATTCAGCGGCATTACGTTCAGGTATGGCTTATTTTTCTATTATTAAGTAATAATTTCGCTCCTCTTCCAGATTCTAACCTCAAAAATCTAACAAGTTGCAAGACTACCTATTGCACTTGTATTGCACTCATAATACGCTCAATGTGAAAAGTTTCAACTATTTTAGAACACTTGCACATGCGGAATTTCCTACACGTAAAGGCACATCAAATGTAGTTACAATTTAGAATTACATTGGAATCCAAAGTAATTGGCTGCAAACCATAAAACCGTTTTGGTCAAAGATTTAAGTTTGTTAGTAAAATGGAAACAAAAGAACTGGTTAAAGCTGAAACCACTGCTGCTTCTGTTGCCGTCAAAGAGGAAGCAAAAGAACTGAAAAAGGAAGTTCTATATTTTGTGTGTTCTTCATGCAGTTTGAGGGAGCGCTACGATAGTTATGGAAGTGCTCCCACTTTTGTCCGGAAGTACCGCCTGCTGGAGGAGGCGTACGTAATTGAGAACCCTTTCATGCCCCCTAAACAGGGAGAGTTTATCGTTTTGGGTGCGCATTGCATGAAGTGCAACAATTGCGTTTGTAAAGACATGCACTGTAGTTTTTATTATGATGGCACTTATTGTATTACATGCGCCAAAAACGCCATCAAAACCTTTCCAGAAAATGTACAGCAAAAATTGAATAGAATTATTTCCACTTAATAATACACCATTGTAAATTTCTTTCTAATGTTATCTTATAATTATTATTCTCAAGTATACAATTGAATGCCACAAGTCGAAATTCAGCTTCAATAAAAAAACATTAAAAATCATGTACATACATAAAGAAGACACTTAAAATAGCTGGGATCTTCAAAGCTGAAGGTAAAGGATTATTAGGTCCTGGGGGCTAAGATTTTAACCATTCGTTTCTTCTGTTGCAACGACTTGTTTAACTTAGGTTTCTGTTAAAAAAAATATATATATAACAACCATTTTTGAAATTTAGTATAAGAAACATACCTTCTTTTTATTCGTGAATTTGGACCCTTGGAAATTATTATTTTGAATAGCACCACTCTCCTCATCTTTACCATCTGTTTCTTCTTTGTGAG
This sequence comes from Schizotus pectinicornis, assembly GCA_951805265.1. Taxonomy (NCBI): domain Eukaryota; kingdom Metazoa; phylum Arthropoda; class Insecta; order Coleoptera; family Pyrochroidae; genus Schizotus; species Schizotus pectinicornis. The sequence goes on along the minus strand of OX638204.1, from coordinate 1,043,750 downwards.
CAGGCTGAAGATTTCTCGGTTTTTTTGGCCTACCAGGCGTCCTTATCTGAAAAAAGCCAACAATAATAATGTTGTTAATTATTATTTAAAAACCACACCTTTTTTACTGTACTCTTCCTTTTGTTTTTGTTGGCCGCCCTAACATTGCAAGCACTAATTCTTAACGTTTTACCCTTCAACATAACATCTTCCATTTCCAAAGCGAGTTGAACAGAGTCCGTATTTTGGAAATTAACATAACCAAAACCCTTCGCCATCATGGTTGCGGGATCCCTGACGATTCGCACTGAAGAGATCGCTCCACAACCCTCAAAGCACTGCCACAAATCGTCATCTTCTGCATCTAAACGTAAAAAATTAATTAAAATAAGTCCATAAAAGAGACTTCTTTCTTACTAAAACTCAGATTGCCAACAAAAATTGCTTTGGTTTCGTCCTGCTTCTCGACTTTATTTTGGCATTGCAATCGTAGATGGTGGTCCTTATACACAATTCCATTGTCAGCCGCAGCTTTGGCAGCGCCCTCTGGCGTCGCAAACTTGACGTAAGCAGAGAAACTGTTGCGTTGCGGATGAAATTTGGCTTGAATGTAAGCAATTTTCTTGGGTGTTTTTGGGTCCGCGACTGCCACACCTCGTATTCTAACGCTGTCCACTTCTCCATATTTGGAGAAAAACTTTTTAAGCTTATCTTTTTTTACAGAAGTTGGCAAGTTTCCAACGAAAACAGTACAAGCCTGTTCATGAGGATCACATACTCTCTGGAGTTCCTTGATTTTGTTTTTAACGCGGCGCTCCGCGTTTTTTTCATTCTTGGTTTTTGGAAGGACTAATTCGCTGGTTTTGGTCTCATCAATGGTGTCGGAGCGGCGATTCTGGGGGTTCTCAGTACTTGATTTAGCAATGATGTCAGAGCGGCATTTTTTGATTTTCTTAGTTTTGGATTTAGAGTCGTCATCCAGGATATTGAAGGGACGTTTTTGAGACTTTTTAGTATTGGTGTCAGCATCATTCATAACATTGGGGTGGAGCTCCTTAGCTTCCTTAGTACTGGATTCAGCGTCGCGAACAATATCAGAGCGATGAATGATGGTCTTTCTTGAAGTTCCTTTGAATTTATGGGTAGTTTTTTTGACAGTTAGCCCCCTACGCTTTGACTTCTTAACTGAAGAATTGGTTTGTTGTTGGTTTGTGGGTTTTTCAGAAGATTCAAGGTCCATGACTGTTTAGTTCTCCACTTTCTGTATCTTTCTCTGGAAGATTTTAGATTCCCTCCACTGGTCAGTGTGAATGTTGACTCTGATTTTCTGCGTTTGGGACGACGATTTACAACCGGTTACCAGCCTACAGACCAAATAGCAAAATAAAATCCAAAGAAATGAGCAAGTTATGTTATACCTATTGCTACACTTTTTGTGCACTTTGCGTAAATAATTTAGTCTTTACACGTAACGAACACTTTCTTCTTCTTCTTGTTAATTCAGTAAAAACTTATATGAAACATATTTAAAAAAATTAGGTTATTTCCAGAACAACACGTGGGTTACAAACTCGACCATCCATATGACAGTGACAGAACTGACAGACAAGTGACAAGTGACAACAAAACAAATGCCAAGCGTGGCCTTGAGCGTGACCAACCTAACTTCAACAAAAGTGCCCTGCGTTTTCTGGCGTCTCCTCCAGGCGGCGCTACCATGCCACAATTACTCCTGTCAAAATTTCGAATAACCAAACATTTCGGAAGCGCGTTGTTTGCGTTTCCGTTTGCGTACAGGAAGGAGGTATAACTGTTGAGGTACGAATGGCCATAGTTAACTTATTCGCTGCCCCAATTTTGTCTTCTTTTATGGATTTTTATTAGGAGGAGGTGGTCCCGTGACGTCACAACCACTTAAAATAACGGCCACTTAACCTTAAAATGTTGTTGTTTTGCTGTTTTCTTAACACGTGTTGTATGTTTGCAGGAAATGAGCTGCTCCGACACCGAGAATTGGATTTCTGCGTTCTGCAGGCGTCGAGGAAACGAGTTTTTCTGCAAGGTAACATTTTGTTCAATATTTTGGAAACCTTAATAAAACTCTTTCCAATTAGGTGGATGAGGATTATATTGAAGACAGATTCAATCTAACGGGATTAAGTGAGATAGTACAACATTACAGTAATGCTAGAGACTTAATATTAGATTTAGAGCCAGGTGAGGAATTGTTATGTACCTACTGACAGTTGTATCAATTCTTACTCGCTGATTTGTAGATGAGGACCTTGATGAAACATTGAGGCAGTCCAATGCCATTGAAGGAGCAGCTGAGGTGCTGTACGGGTTGATTCATGCTAGATACATTTTAACAAATCAGGGCATCACAGATATGGTGGAGAAATACAATGCTAGCAAATTTGGGACGTGCCCAAGAGTCTACTGTGAATCCCAAAGAATGTTACCCATTGGTAAGTTCTCGTTTACTCATAAAACATTGAAATTTAATAATCTCTGTCAGGTTTGTCTGATCTTCCTGGGGAGCAAGCGGTTAAACTATATTGCCCAAAATGTATGGATATATACAAGCCAAGGGCGATGCGTCACATGGGTATTGATGGGGCTTATTTTGGCACCGGTTTCCCTCATATGTTTTTTATGGTACATCCAAGGTGCAGACCAAAGCGACCTCGAAGCCAGTTTTGTCCAAGGTAAGATACAAAGACTTGCTGACTTTCTTGCTACATATTTCAATGGGTTTCAGGTTGTTCGGGTTTAAAATACATACCAAGGCTTATCTGTTACAGGAGCAAGCAGCAGCTGCATCAAATCAAAGAACCACTTCCTGAATTGTAATACGTAAATCTGTTATTTCTTGTAAATATAGTTAAAGCGAAGTTACGATATTTTAAGGGATAATTATACGAATCATTAATTTTTAATTGGCAAACTAAATTTGAGTTATAAGAACCTTTTATTGATGTAGTCAATGTGACGTCACAAATTGAGTGTCACAGTTGAACGCAGAAAACTTCCTACTTATTTCCATTCACTCTAAGAATTAAAAATTATATTTGTCAAAATTCGTAGTTTACATTTATTGGGTGTTCCCTTGTAAACCTTTGTCGAGTTACATTTCCAAAAAAAAAAAAAAAAACGCCTAACAGAAGGACTCGGGAAATAAAACAACCAGGTTTTGCTAAAATAACTGAAAATTTTACTGGGCATCTTTTGAACTGTGTAAATGTTAAAAAAAATTAAGTATTCGGGACTAGATAGTGAAAACCATATCAAATATTTGCTACTTAAATATACTTTTAAAAACAGGGTAAAATCATTAAAAAGTGAAGAGCCTTTACTAGTAGTAGTCATTACTATGTACAGCCGGGTTCAAAAGTAATGTCCAACTGTTAAACTTGTATATAAAATAATTAAAAAAATGCGTGGGGTCTCCTTTAGCTAGTAAATTATATGTAGCAAAAATTTAAATTTTAAAAGTGTGACATGAACATTACTTTTGAAACTGGCTGTACACTGTTAGTCATTACTCTCCAAAATGGAATTAGGAATGAGAATTGATTTAAAATTGAACGACATAGTTCCAACAATCACCTGAAACAAACGAATTGCATATTTAAGTACATGGAAATTGTCTCAATGCTTGCTGGACATGGATAAACATAGTTTACAAAGATTCTAGTGACGATTCCAGAGCAGAATGGCTATTAATACGTTTTCTATAAGAGGCAGAACCAATACATAATTACACTTGGTTCTGTTACTCTTAAAAAAATTAAGAAACATCTTGTACACGCATCTTCACCCATGGCCAGCAAAGATAGCAACTAGCTGTATAAAATAAAAATTCCAGTACAGCGAAGTTAAAACTTACTAAATTAAAAACGATTTCCATTGAAAGAATCACTCCTCCAGGTCCTGGAATCATGCCAATGTATTTGTGTTGCTTGGAGTGAAAAACATAAATATTGCCATTATGACAACTTGCAAACAGCAAATTCCCCACCAGCTTCATGCAACCAATTCCTTTAGCATTGGAAGCGTGGTGCTTATGCACCAACGTTCCATCCTACAATTATTATCACGTCAAAAACATTATTGCTTCCATAATCAAATAATTACATGAAAGCTAAAAACTAGAATGTCATGTAAAGTTGTTCCACAGTAAACTAGACTATTTTCTAGCAATAATGAGTAAACAGTTGGTGAAATCAGACAATTCATGGTTCTCATATGAAGACCGGACATGGCGTCTCTGACACAAACTGGAGAGTTTCGCGCCCCCACTAACAATACTCTTCTCGCGCCCTCTTGAGTAGCTTTCAGAACCAAAACACCGCTTGGACAAATCCTATCTTCATATTCTGTGATGTTTTTCTGTAAATATTTGTTAATAATCAATCAATCAATAAAAAACAGCGTTTTAGAACCTTTAAAGAGTAACGAATTAGGTTGCCGCTAAAAGTGCCAATAAAAATGTAGTTCCATTGAACATCTAGACATTGAATGCTGTCTGAAACATTGATGGATTGAAAGAACAATCCATTTTCGAAATTGTACTGTTTCAGTTGAGTTTCATATGAACCAATGAACATGTTGAGTTGGGTTTGGTCCCCCGTCAGAACAAGAGCCGTTATTGGAGTAGATGTAACGCGAATTGTGCGGAGAATCAAACCATCCAGAAGATCAATGTAGAAGAGGTTTCCACTTTCGGCACCAGCCAATAGTTTATTGCCAACGACCTGAGGATTGCGTTAAGTCAACATAAGGAGTTGTTAAAGTAATAAAAGAAAAAAAATATGCGGATTCTTAAAATTATTATTACCTTGATAACCAAAATTTTTTCAGAAGTGGGCCCCAGAACCAACTCTTTTTCATAATAACGGTTCTTCGTCTGTACACTGTTTTTTGCCTCAACAGTAATCTGATCAAGTCTATTGTCTTGGGCTGAATCTCTGATTACAGTAAAATCTCTGTTTAGTCCACTCTCTACGTTTTCATGACCAAGTACTTCATTAACGTCAGCATTTTCACCCTTATTATCTTCACTTCCATCTGCTCTTGCAATGTAAGAATTGTGGCCTTTCCTTTTCTTCAAGACCCTCTTGTCTGATTTGCAAACTTTCGTTTTTTCGAGTTTGCTAAAAACTAACTGCCTCAATTTCGTTAGTCTTGCAATTTCGTCATCAATTCGAAACATAGTACTCAAAGCTTCTTGTAAACACGTTGGGTTCAGATCGTTATCACTTAATTGTAGCTGGTCTCCGTCAGTCTGTGTGTGAACAGAAGACGTTTTTCGCAAATTAGCATTAACTTCAATGTCACCAAACAACCCTTCTTCAACAAAATGATCAGCGATAACGTTACTGATATTGCTGACTTCATCAACATTACTTTCAATTAGTTCCATTTTAATTGGAACTTCCAGTGTGTCTTGATTTGGCAAGTTTAAAAAATTGTCCAACACCTCAGGCAATTTTTCTTCTTGATCAACAGTTTCAGTTTTAAATTCAGTGTTGATGTGGGATTCAAACAGTAAATCGTCATCTAGAGTTTTACTTAATTGCCGTATAACTTCCAATGGTAGATGCTCAATTTTTATTCCAATATCCGGAATAATGGAATTGACTATTTCCGCGTTTTCCAGAGTTTGATTCAAGGCCATGTCCCTAAGGGCCGTTGAAATCTCTAACCGACTTTGCTTCTGTATTTGTTGGATGGCGACATCATAACCAGACGATGAAGAACAAATCAAATTAATTTTCTTACCATGACTCAAATTTGAAATGTGACTCATAATCTTCGTGTGAATCTCACTGACGTCAAAAGGAGCCACCACTTTTCTGTTCCTAACAACACTGTTAACATTAACTTTTTCAATAGTACTTTCTTCAGGAGTAAATTCGCATTTCTCGAGTTCTTTTGCAGCTGATTTTGAAGCTTCAACCATTTCTGGCGGCATTAACAATTGCTTTTTGATCATGTCGCTAGTTTCTTGAATTTTCTTCAATGTATATTCTTCGGTTCCACAAAGAGGCTCTTCAGTTTCACAGAGAGGTGATAGGGGGTGAACCGGTTTCTTATCTCGTAACTTGTTCTGGTTATACCTTCTCCGAAACTGAGGTCTATGGTAATGATGGAAGTTGTTTTGAAAATAATGGAAATGATGTGGCATGTTGTAGGAGTGGCGGTAACTGCAACAAATTTAATTAGGGGAAGGGTCAAAACATTTCTTTTGTTGGGAACCAAAATTAACTTACTAAGGCGGTCTCGAATTGTCGTGGTTCCTATAATTGTTTCTCTCAGAGGGAAGGTTGTTACCCTTGAACCCCTTCCATTGATGAGCGGTTTGCGACATTTTATAATAAGTTCGGGATGAAACCTTAGATTCAGATGGCGAATCCCCGCTTTCCTAACAAAAAAACAACACAAATCAGACGCAAACGTTGCAGTTTGTATAAAAATTACAATGTCGTGTTTTCAACACACAAACAAAATATAACCTCAAAATTTCGAGCTGACAAACGCGTTGCCAACCCCACCTATCGGTGTCAAAATTTCAAAATAAATATCCCTACGTATCGACCTAATATACAAATTTTGAAAAATACTCACTTAATGAAGGTTCTCAGCTCACTAAAGTCGACAATAACGCGACTATAAACTATTTGTAACTTCTTGCGAATAGCACTAGTATTGCAAAAATTTGAAATTTTGACATTTAACATAACCTCACTTGTGCTATAACGTTTTCATTCTTGTATTTTTTAATCTCTAGCCCCCGGCAGTTCGCTTGGATTTCCTCTGTTCTGACATCGAATCGTCGGGATTTTCTTCGTCCGTTCTCGAAGCACGATTGCCATTTGTCGACATGGTGGAAAATATGAGGTACCACGTCCTTCTTCAAACTTAGTTCCTCTCCAGTAACTTGGTGTTCCGCCCAGTTTATCGTGTCTTCTTTTAACTGCAACGAACTGTTTGATATTAATTCGTCTAGACTATACTGGATAGCTCACGGAGAAGTGGTCTTCGCAGCAAAATATTGAGCCGGTCCTCTTCCAGTAGTGTTTCTTATCCCTACCGCTGATGCCGATCCGCGATTTCTTTATGGCTATGAGCCACTTTCTTCTTCGAGAAGTTTGCATTGGTATTGCGAAGAATTTTTTATCAGACGATATCACGCTGTTGTTACCGCATACGACACACGCGCTTTGATTACGTTTCGATTTTGGAAACTCAGACATCACCAAAAACTTCAATCAAAATCGAGCCGAACTTGACACATGCAAGCACGTGGCTAGAACACGTGTCGATTTGACAGCGACAGCTATGATGGCTCTATCTAGCGATACTTGTTGATAACAAACTTAAACAGTACTCCTGCTTTATCCAAATTATTCCAAATCCCATATTAGCTTTTATTTTCGAACTACTACAGCTTACCAGGGGACATAAGGAAGGCAAACATTGTGTGAAATGTTTATTTCGACTGAGACTCGTCGATTAACTTTATTAAATCTGATTTATTATCTCATCTTAAATTCACAAGCTCTAATTTATTTTTAATTACAAAAGCTTCTCCACTTTGAAGGGTAAAATGCAGAACTGTTTATACAAAATATACATCATAAAACCTTAGTCTATGCGCAAATTTCTTTAGAAGACATACAAAAGAGTGCGGAACTTTTAACTGTTTCTATCTCTAAATGGGGATGTTCATCAGTGAACAGGCACAACAAAGGCACTATTGTAAAATATTTCTATAAATGTATAAGTACTGTATTTTTTAACACTAGTAAATTTCGTGAAAACCTATAATTTTGAGTCATCGTGAGTATTTTTGAAGCAGGTAGATTTCCACAAAACCAGGAGAATACTGGATCTCTTATTTACATATTTACAACAATATGTAGTTTTTCGCGAAATTTCAAGGCATCTTCTGATAATACACTTAATGGAATGGAAATTATGTTAATAAATTAGTACACTAGAAAATTTCACAGATGTTTTAAAGTCTATAGAGTTGTCTATTCCTAGAACGATAAGCTAAAATGTATTAAAAAAAATCAGGAACAATACAATAAATACAAAAAAAAAACAAATAGTATGTACATAATTATTCTGAGTTGCAGAAATATTAAATTTAAATAAAAATAATTTTTAAAAACTCTAACAAGTTATAATTATAAAAAACAAATCAAAATATTAAATAATATCACACTATTATTAACACTTGTTTATTTGTGTCACCAGGTGTTTTTCTTTTAATCACGAGATCATACTCCAGCAGTTATCACTTTGTTTTTGGATTAAGTCGGTCTTTGAGCTCTAGTTTCAAAGAAATGCTTCGTAACTTGAAAATTTTCGAGAGCCACGTCGGATTCTTTTGGAATTATAACTTACAACTAAAATTGCACAATTAATGATTGTTAAGAAATTACGAAACAACTCTTCAAACTTCCAGAACCAATTCCTAAAACTTATTACACTGGCCCGAAAACGATTAAACAAGCACTGTAAGCACGTCTGCACTTCCACTAGTGTTCTGCTGTGAAGTCCTTTGCTTATTTACATTAATAATACTTTTGCTAAAGTCTTTGTGTCCTGACGAATCGTCGAAGGCGGCCGTGTTCTTCCGCACGTCGGGATTTTGGGCTTTGTACAGCATAATTTGGCTGCTCCGATGGGCCGGACTCAACCCATCACCCAGCTTGATATCGCTGATTTTCATGTTGGCATCGTTGCTGGTCCCCGGCACCACCAACATAGTTTTTCTCGATCCCGGACAATCGACTTCCGCAATCATCTCCAGCATTTCGCTGGAACTCTCATGGGGCAGAAGCGACGAAAGCGGCCTCACCACGCTCACTTTTGGCAACTCCAATCCGCACGCCCCCGCCGAATTGATGCTGGCCAAACTGCCCACGTCGTCCTTCAAAGGGTTGGCGTACCGTCTCAAGTTCTCTTCATTCTGCAAATTGTTGGACTTTTCGTCTTCGTGGTTCCGATGGCAAGAGTCGGAAGATGGGGACAAGTTCATGCCGCTAAGGCCCAAGTTGCGGCGTCTTTGACGCAAATAGATGAGAACGATGAAGACGGACGCTACTAAACCAACGACAATAAAGCAAACTAAGGCTATTAAGTATTTGTTGTTTTGTTGTTCTTCCGACACGAGGGCGGTTTCGACTTTGACTTCCACGATGGAGGTGAGGGCGAGGAGGGTGGTTTGCTTGCGCGAGATGGCCTCACCAATCACACGAATGCCCTCCAGAACTCCGTTCAACCCCGACTGAAACCAGAACAATTAAAGAATACAGCTCAAAGAAAATTATTTAAAAGTAAAAAAAGCAAACGGGGAAAATAGGTTTTGTGGTTAGTGGCAAAACACGCTTGTTAAGTAAAAACCTACCAAAGTGACTTCAACTGTGTCGTTGTAGCCGATTTTCAAGTCGCACAATAACACCAACACGTTCTGCGAGTTGGTGGCAGCCTGTTGGTTGGCCAACAGTCTCCTCAAATTGCCGCAAAGTCCTTCGACGGTGATTCCGAGCGGCAGCTTCATTCTGTCCAGCAATAAAGTTAACCTGGCGCAAGTGTTGCTCAACACCGCCTGGTTAGGCCAACAACTACTGGGACTCGGAAGAGATGGCGGTTTCACCCTTCTGCCGCTCTCCAAATCCCGGCATTCTCCATAAGGCTGGCAAGGGGGCGACAAACAAGATTCCGCCGACGAGGGAACGCAAACTTGGTTGTTGTTGCAGTTATTGCTCATCCGTTCCGGACTTCTGCAATTACCCATCCCGCACCAAATCCTCGTGCATTTCACCAAACCGTTGGAGCATGAGCAAGTGTTGCATTCGTGCTGCCAAGTAATGTTGTTTTCCAAGCTGTGGCCCTCCCATGTGCAACTTCCCGGTGACGGCAAGTAGGTGTTGTCGTTAACTGAATAATTTAAAACATAATACATAATTATTTAAGATCAACGATTGAAGTTGAAATAATTACCGTTGCATCTTTTCCCGCTCCAACCAGGCGAGCAAATACAGTCGAATCCATCAATTCGGTCCAAACAAGTTCCACCGTAACCGCAAGGGTTCGAAGCGCAATCGTTGACGTTGATTTTGCAGTCGGGCCCCGTGAATCCAGGGGCGCATTCGCACAAGAACCAGTTGACACCGTCGATGCATTTGCCGCCGTTTTGGCAAGGTTGCGGCAAACAATCGTTGACGTCGTCTTGGCAATGATTGCCTTCAAAACCGTCTTTGCAGATGCACTGGTAGTAATCACCAGTGTTGACGCAAGTTCCGCCATTGAGACAAGGGTTCGAACGGCAGGCCGTTTGTTTGGCTATGTGACAAGTAGTGCCTGAAATTTCGAATTGATGAGAAACAAACCGGAAGCAATAGAAGGAAAACGTACCTTCCCAATCGGGTGGACATCGACACATAAAATTGGTTCCTAAATCTTGACATGTGCCGCCGTTCTTGCAAGTGGTGTGGTCGCAATGGCTGTCTTTGAGAGTGCAGCTTTTGCCTTTCCAGCCGTTCTTGCAGTCGCACTCAAAATCGGCGATGCGGTCCAAACAAGTGCCGTTGTTACGACAAGGGCTTCCGTTGCAATCGTCAGTGTCTGCGTCAACAATATTAACAATTAGAACTGAATTGAAAAAGGAAAATTTGGCAATAATTACTTATGTTGCATAGAGCCCCTTCCCAGCCTTCTTTGCAGATGCACTGGAACGCGTTGATCTTGTCGACGCAAGTGCCCCCGTTTTCGCAAGGGTTGACTTTGCAATCGTTGATGTCTGAAAATTGACGAAATTAAAAAAAAAATTTAAACATGAACAATGACTTACTTTCATGGCAGTATTTGCCTGTGAACCCAGGGTGGCATTGGCAACGATGGCCTATTCCACGCTGGTTGACGCAATGGCCATGTTCGCCGCAAAGACTTGGGGCCGTGTTCCTTCCGCTACCTACAGCCACTACGATGCAGCTCTCTATTCCTGAAAACAAAAGATAAATACAGATCGGACCGTCATCTTCAGCTGCAACTATAATTACAGTCACGGGTTTGGTGTTATGTAAGGTGTTGCGGATGTACCTATTGCCAAAAGATGGCAAAATGATAGTGTTTGGTGTCAGAAAGACAGGCTGCCATTAAGTTTGGCGAGGTCAAGGAAAAAATATAGTTGTCAGACTATTAATTGTATTATTTTCTTGCTTAACGTTAACTCCAAATTACTGAATTAAGTGTGAGTAAAGTTTGACATTTCCATCAAAGTCATGTTTTCTGATACTGGTATCCTCAAAGACGGAAATCATGCCTTGACAGCCATGTAAAACCGATGCAAGCCTGCCCATCACACGCCGCCGCTTTTTGCCACATCTTCCCGTGATCCTCTATACTTATTCTATTAGAGCACCGCTGCAATTTATGCTTCCGACTCGCAACGATTTAACACATCGCCAAAACGAAGAAAACGGCTCTCCCAACTCAAGATCCATATCCAGTTCGTCCGGTAATTGCTGGGAACAGATCTGCAGGTGAGTAACGAAGATATTTTTAAAACTTTGGCTCCTCCGGACACTGTTAATATTGTGCATGAATCTCGGCGGATGACGCTTCGGTTGACAGGTAATTTCAAAGAGAACCGAAGTGGGGGGGACGCGCTCCCCGGGACACCGGGACGTCCCGCTGAGGCAGAAATGGAGCCGGACCGGTCGGCCTCATCATCCACCGTGCACATAAAGTGCTTAATTGACGCGATCTGGGCCGAGGCGCTGATTTCGTTCAATTTTCCACATAGTCGACGATCCAAATTGCAAGATAACAAAGGTGTTAGCTTTATTATAAAAACTAGAAACTTTAATTCTGCCATTTTTGGAAAAAGGTGACACCCCTCACTCATCTGTCATTTAGATCGACAAACTTTCAGCAATGGGGCTAAGAAAAAAAAAGAAAGGAAGATTTTGTAGCGCTAAAGACAGTTGGGTTAGGAAACGAACACCTCTCTCGTGAAGTAAAGACTCAATCGTATAACCTCCTTTACGATAACCGACAAATCACCGTCGCCCACTCGTTTTACTGGTCGATACCTACGGGGAGGGCCACTTCCACACATAACTCTGCAGATTCTAAATTACAAACACCCACGTCGCCGTGAGGGAGGGCGGAGAGCGAGACCGTCTCGGTGCCGGTAATAAGTTCTAAACGGAGATCAGATTACCGATAGCTGCATTGATATCTTTCATCAGCGGTATTGTATCGGACCAAATACATGACTCGGCCGGTACGGTGACTTGCACCGCCGCCTCGCGCACATCACAAAAGAAAAAACTGCCTTTCATTCCCATTGTTGTGACGTAACGTTTCATCGGGCCAAAACGGATTTTTTTATCGCACAAAAATCCAGCATCATCTCCCTATTTGGGAGAGGAGCAGCAGCCGTGTCCCCAAACGTATCGTTTCGACCATTTTTGGGGCCGCTTCTTATGTCAAAGCTCCCTCCTCGTTATCAATAAAGAGAGTTTTGAATCTTGAAATTGGTTACTTTGGAAAACAAGACCTTATGTAAGAAATGGGATGACTGTTTATATTATGGATATATTTTTGGCAGCTTACCGTCATCGCAAGGTGGACTGTCGCACAGCAGTCTCGTCTGACTGCAATTCTTTCCTTGCCACCCTTCCGGACAGTGGCAGTAGTAGTCTGCCTGGGTGTTGAAGCAGGGTGCCGCGTTCTGGCAGGGATCCGGACTGCAATGGTCGTAATCGTTCTGGAAACCGTCAACAATGTTACCACTCTCAATTGTATTCAATCATCCACATGCATTATTCATGGCCACCTCCGCCCACCCAAAACCCGTCAACCATCGACGAAACGCATGCTTTCTTCTTTCAGGCCGCCGCTGAAAAGCTCTAAGGCTCCCCCACCTGTCGTTCCCGAAACAACTCAATCGCGTTTCAAAAATCTTAACTTACCTCGCATTCGTGACCTGTGAAACCCACGGGACAAATGCACCGGTAGCCGTTGACCTGGTCGACGCATTCCCCGCCATTTTTGCAAGGGTTGGAGGCGCAATCGTCGATATCGGTGTGGCAATCTCGACCTGAAACAGAAATTCACAAATCAATTGAGGGAACACCCCAAAGTTTAATCCACTAGCTATTGAACGACTCCCTTTCTTAACTTCGATTTATAAATTATTTAGGATGTCCATTGGAAAATGTTACTAATTCTTCTAAAACTGTGGCAACGAAGTCGACAAGTGAAGCTTCGCCGCGAGATTATATCATTACCGTCTTGCAGCGCATTCGATGGATAAGGAACGTGAGCAGATACGAAGCGAAGATTCGAAGATTGATTGAAGGTTAGGTCGATGCTGCGTTACGAGCCATCAATCTTCTTCTCGTCCACTAACTTATCAGCATAAAATTGCCCATAACCGACGACCTCAAACGTAGAAGTGGAGAAAGGGAGCGTCAATAATCGCTCATCAAAGACCATCGAAGTGAAGCTTCGTTAACACCTCGACAAAAATTATTGAAAAACTTTCCCAAAAAAATCAACATAATTTATTTACAAGTCACTTTTCGAGACTTTTAACGCCGCCGTTCGTTGTTATTCCGCGTTTCGCACACGAGGAATTCAGTCTCTCTGTGTTTATATCCACAACTGACGAACGCGGTTATCTGTGATCAACATCTCCGATCATAAAGTATTGGTGGATTCGTTAAGGAGCTATTCTTCGTATTCGATTTCGCGATGCTCCAGACGTATAAATGTTGTTTAATGGGGCGGTTTTTCCGTTCACACGGCCCAACTTCAAATACCGACCTGTATAGCCTGGCATGCAGGCGCAATGGTAGTCGTTGACCAAATCGATGCAAGTGGCGCCGTGCTTGCATTGACCGACGCAATCGTTGATGTTGCTGTCGCAGTTCTCACCCTTCCAGCCGACCCGACATTTGCACAAGTAGTCGCCGGGGCGATTCTCGCAGGACACCGCGTTAATGCAAGGGGACGTCAAACACTCGTCGGCATCTAAAAAAAGAACATTAAAAGTTATGGAGTTGGTTGTGAAATCAAAATTAGTGTTTTTGTGCAAGAAGCGGAAATTGAAAATGGACCAGGAGGGCGCCGCTTACCGAACTGGCAGATGTGGCCTTCCCAGGCGGGCGGACACTCGCACTTGAAGGAGTCCTCGAGATCAACACACGTTCCGCCGTTCTGGCACGGAGCAGAAGCGCATTCATCAATGTCTGCAATAAAATAACAAAACAATAACGATGAGGTCAAATATTCTTATAAAATCAACGGTGGTTGCCGTTGTGGCAGTAAAGCACGAAACAGATATATCATGTTAAGAAGACAGGCAACTCTCATTATTTTTTATCTAATCTTCTGATCGCAAACCGAGAAATTCCACTGTCGCGAATAAGGCACGGACGTATCCCTCATTTTCTACAGCTGATAAGGCGGCTTCCATCAACAGTTGCATAACTCGAATCGTTTTCCCATTAGTCGGGCCGTTTGTCTTCTCTTCGGCGAATAGCGCATCCGGGTTCCGAATCTAAACAACACATCGCGACGATTTGTCCACAAGAAATTGTCGCAAAACGGCGCTTTCGGTCAAAACCAATAAAACACCACAAGCCGCAATACCGTAACTAGAAGATAGCCGGATCTTACACGGACGCTGCCAGGACTAGAAATTAGAAATCTCCCATTGCGCGGCCTTTATCGACGTGTCGAAAAGTGCGCGCCGCAAGGGTCGGTTTGCGGTCCCCATCTTGTCGGTCGCCAAATAGTCAAATTTCGGCAGTGATGGAGGCGAGAAAGTGAAGTCGTGCCGGAGCGGCTCGAGATTTGTGCCCGCACCACGCCCCTCACGTTGCCATCAAACAACAGACCTGTTATTTTCTGAGAAGTTAAATTAATTGAGTTTTTTTCTTCATACCGAAGAGGCAGAGTTTCTGCCGGCGACCATAATGAATCCGGTGCCTCCGACTCCTTCAGTAAATGGTAGTTGTCTACCGTTTTCCGAAATTGTTATTTATTAAATTATTTAATTTACTCCTCGTTTTCGGAACTCATTTCTACAACCGATAATTACGTTTCGTTTGGGTTGCGGCTCCTCTCTTATACGTAGATGATCCGGAAAATTACCGTCCGTGTGATGATGAAGAGGACGAGAACGAAAGCAATGCATGCATGCACCACAACAACATAACGAAATCGAACGGATTGAACCGTCACCGGACCGGATCGGTCGGGCAGAATAAATATAGGAAGAAGAAGAAAGCGTAAGTTCGTGCCGGATAGGTGGCAGCACTGGTGGAATGCCGGGTCAAAGGTGGAGAAGAGCAGCGTTCTGGCGTAATTAAGTCTCCCTGCGATCGCTAGCGCTCCCTGCCAGTAATAGATATAATAACGGGGCGGGGGAGACGCGTAATTGCCGGGTACGTCGCTGATTTATACGGACGGAGCAATCCGCCGCTTGGCGGCCGCTTTTTTCAACCAAAACACAAGATTTGTTGTGACAACATAAGCGAAACAAACAACATTAACGCGCCCAACTGCCCAAAAACCCACAAGAAAGTCCTTGAATGCTATAGGCAGCTACTCTTCTGATCTGAAACGTATGATACAAGAAAAAATGACCTGGGATAAGAAGTCTTCTAAAGTTTTGTTTCAACATCTTTGACGCCCCAGCTATTTTTTTGACAATAGCACATTCCCGTGGTTGGGCCCAAAATTCCGGGCCTGCCCAGCCGGCTTGCGGCATTTAATAAAACAATATTGAATGCAGCTCTCCGCCCGCCCATGCCATTACCGACTCGGTGATTAGGACCGATAAAACTTCAAAGCTTGTTTCTAAAGCCTCGTAACCGATCGTCCGTTGTTTTATTACTTAGTAGCTTTGATTGGATTTGTGTGTAGGTGTAACTTAATAATCCCAACACTTTGTAATTATAGAGTCAGGAATTAACATTTGCCCACATCTGAACAGTCCGATAGTACGCGTCGTCTTACCGCAACCCTTCCTTGGACCGCTTAATTAATCCCGAATCCAATTATTACGTTCGCCTCTCGAGATTACCGAAAACTTCTTTCCCTCAACTCGTCTGTCTGTCTTCGATCCATCACCACCGTTCACAGTGGAAACGTAATTAATGGTTGGTAAGTGGCAGGAAAACAAGTGTGCGTTGTTTACACTCGAACCACTCGACTCCCGAGTCCGCTCCTGGTTTCTCTTATCGCGCCCACGAAAAGATTTATTGAAATAAACCACAACGGATGCTTGTCTTACATGGAAACGTTGTAAACTTACCGACATTGCAGGTGGATCCCGTCCATCCAGGTCCGCATTCGCAACTAAATGAGCCCCCGGCCTCCAGGCAAGTGCCGCCGTGAAGACAGGGGGCCGGAGCGCACGGATTGTCCACCACCTCGCAGTCCACTCCCGAAAAACCCTCCGGACACGTGCACAGGTACGTGTCGGGGGCGGTGTTCTCGCACGTGCCACCGTTCTTGCAGGGCTCGTGGGTGCCGCAGTAGTTCAGATCTGAAATAACAAAAAAAAATCGATTTAAAAATCTTCAAATGCTTCTAACTTTTGGATGGAGAAACCTGTAAATTTGAATTTTGGTTCCTCGCACAGGACGGGTTTACGTTGTCGTCGACAACGATTTGAGATTTGCGCTGTGGCAGTTTTTTTGTCGATTTTGGCCAAGTAACTTCGATACTCAAAATTCCTGCAATGACTGGATATTTTCGGTTGTGGACGTCTCACGGTCGACGACTTGACCTCGGCCAAGTGATCGACAGGCCGTTTAACTAAATCACTCGCAAGAAGGTACCTTATTTTCGGGCTTCCATTTAATGGCGTTTCCTTCGGAATGCCCGCGACTCGTTCATTAACGGCCAATAATTCGAAAATAATTATTATCCGTGCAGTGAGACGGCATTACCATACGCGTTAAAAAAGTCGGACAAAAAAGAAAAAAAACGCTAGAAGTGACAAGTGAGGAAGGTGGCAATTACCCAACGAGAAAACCGCCGAAGAAAAGATCGTGCTGGCGGTTTTCCCATTCAAAATAATTAACCGAATAAGGCGATCCACAAATCTGAATCTATGAACAAATTAACCTTTCGACTCGAACAAAAACTGCGGCCCTGAATCTAGATGCTTATTGCACCGGTCTACGCCCACCGAAGATAAAAAAAACAAGGCCGATTTGAAGTAGTTTGTGTCGAAACTGGCGAAAAAACCTTTAGGGGCAAAGCAATAAAACTTTTAACAAAAGTTTTGACACCGTCCGACCATCACCTATTTCCAATTGAGTCGTTTAGAGAGAGTCGGGGCGTCGACACAACATTTGATAGTGCTAATGAGGCAACGCATATAAAAATCGACCAGTATCAGACAGATCTCTGTTCTTCTGCCCACATGCTTGTTCAACATTGTTTCATTCTTAACGCAAAAATCACAACAAAGATCCAAGTTTTTACCGAAATCTCTCACGATCACACCTACTCGCTGAGAGAACCGCTCGGAAATATCAAAGATAGATACCACACAAGGAGGGATGCCAATTAAAACCAACTTCCCGGACATTGGACATGGCTGGCCAACAAAAATCCGAACAGCAATGATTAACATCTAGTTTTTTTTTCACTTGTCAGTTGCCCCCGCTCAACCACCAGTCACCTGATGATTGATGATTATCGAAAATTTGCGTTAAGTAACAACGATAAAGTTTAGAAGCGTTTTTTTTTTTTTAATTGTCAACAGCAAAATATGGCCGAACCATATTTATTCCCTTGATAACACTAAACGGATCTGTGAGCATGGGAAGCTTTCGAAACGAGATTCTCTCAATATCCCCCAATGAATTGGCCCCTCGTCCAACTGCCAGCAAAAACTATTAAAAATAACAACAACAATACCTAAGAACACCCCCGAGGATCGTCCCACTAACGCCCGCCAGAGAACCCAACCACCGCTGTAATAATTTAGAATTTAGAATGTTCTCTTTTTTTTGATACAGCTACTATTTTCCTCAACGTAATAATAAGCGCATTAATATGCAAGAGTTAGAAAAAGAGTGATGATGGGCTCATAGATTAAGCAGCTTAGTTAAAAATGTAAAGCTGTTTTGAGGAGCCGGGTTCATGCACGTAACGCAACGTAAACCGTGGGATCGTCCCGACACAGGTGCTGGGTGGCTCTTGAGGACCCACAATGATAATCCTCACCGGATGCGTTCAAACAAAAGACGTATGTATGTGGATTTAATTTTGTCCAAATATCAAAAGGGGCTTTGTAGATACTGTGTAACCACTTTCACACTAAAAAAAAACGAAACTTCAATGCTGGCGGTGGTTACATCTTTTCGATATCACCAGCATTGGCAAGAGACTCTTACTCAGGGCGCGAAAGGGTGAAGGGTGAGAGTGTTATCACCTGTTGCCACAAATTTGTTAAAGGGCGCCAGTGACAACAGATGACAACCAATAACAACACACAACTTAAAATAACAATATATTTAATTAAACAAAAGATTTAAAGTTAACAAGAAAAGAACAAGTGCTTTAAACAACAACAACAATAATAATCTTAATTTTGAATTTAAATTAAAACCGGAATAAAAGTTTGACCCAATAATTATGTTTCAAAACACGACCGAAAAACTGGGCAATTCAAAGCGACAAAAATGGCACGGATACCTGGACCTCAGTGGTTCGAGGAAGCTCCAGTTGTTAATCCATGCAGGGTTTCCAGGCCAGGGGATATCAAAAAGTTAAGATTGTTGGCAAACGTCACAACAAACAAGATGGACGCCTCAAAACCAAAATCCAAAAACAAAGGGCGGCACTGCCACAGCTCGCCAAAATCTAGTTACAAGTGGTGCAACTGATAAACATCGGCAGTAGTGTCCAAGATGGCTACCGGTTTCTTCCTCCTTCTTCGAATTACGCACTATTTCCAAGAACACGGGGGTTTCTTGAAAGCAACGCCGGGTAGCGCTATTCGCGCACAACCGCACCACAAGCGAATTAAAGCGAAAGTACAAAATTTAAAACAAACACAAAATACAATAATCACACGGTACTACCGCAACGTTGAGTTTGGCAACTTTACCAAAAAAACGACAAAAGTGGGCAACCATACAGCAAAAAGGCCTAAAGCCAAAACAACAACAATGAGGAAACTCGGTTACACACCGACTGCGTCTGTTCGATTCAACAGCTTATCGTCCACTCTTCACCACTTCCTCCGTTCCGGAAATTAAAAACTCAAAGAGGGGGTATCACGCCACTCGTTCTGACCAATCAGGTCACTTTCGCGATCTACTTTTTTACTCACGGCGTCAAAAAACTGGCGTAGTAAAACAATAACGAAAAGTACAGCTGCGCTATAAAAATTGCAACGGTACAGGGCTGTACTCAAGGAGTTAAATTAATCAAGATTCGTGGTTTTCTTTGACAAAGCGAAGCGCTTAACCTCAAATTGGCCAAACTGAAACGGGGCAAAACAGAACCGTTACACACCATCCCTCCCTTCTTTAAAATTTTTGAAGGAACTGAAAAAAATTTTTTTAAAATTAAAAATGATGGTTGCTAATTTTTTTTTTTTGTTCAAGAAGATATGTTTTGTAGACTAAATTTGGTCATATCATTACCTCACAGAACTCAAGACTGAACAAAATAACCATATTCCATTATTTTTTAGAAGATTCAAGACAAGAACAAATTTATAACAAAGTAGTCATGACTTCTCAGTTTCATTGGTTATAACAAGAGATTAAAGACATTAAGAGTCCTGTCTTTGGTCATTCAAGAAGGTACGCTAGCCTGCACGAGATTCAGCTATTGTATGGATTCCTACAAGAAATCACTAGGCATCGCTCACGCCTATGCTCTTCTACGACACGTCTGGGGGATAAAAAAATAGAATTCCTTAACCAAATAAAAGATAAAGTTTGGAAGTTTGAAAAATTCCCGACAGCCGTGATATCCGTAACAGCGCGACTCGTGGTTTTGTATAGGGCAGGGTTTCGCGAAAACCATGTTGATCCCAAACAAAAGTCACTCATCCATCCTCAACTTCAACCGAGCTATCGAGCATTTAGCCACCCATCAAAACCTAATCCTCATCCGGAAAAGAGGTGTCATGGTAAGGTTTCAAATCCTTAACATGCCAACGACCAACATTTTTACCAGCTTCATTTTTGAGCTCGTAGACTAAATTTGCAATTTTCTTAAAAATTACACAATGAATGAATCGAGGTGCTAATTTGGCTGAATAGTCTTTAGAAGCATCAGAAAGGGTGTAGTTTTTCTTCCATACATGATCTCCGACTGAGTAAGTAACAGGCCTCTTACGCAAATTATAACGCTGCTGGTTAGTAAGATATGACTGATACAGACGCTTTCGAACATCAACAAATAGATCTGGTAATTCTTCTAAATCCTCTTTCCAAAAAACTTTTTCGGAAATATTGACAACATTGTTAGGATTACTCGCAACAGGACCGTAAAATTTTCCATCAATAGGAACATGACGACCAAATGTCAAAAAAGAGGGACTGAAGTCCGTTACTTCGTGCTTTGCAGTGCGAATGGCTTGTGCGATTTTGAAAATATTCTTGTCCCATTCTTTGTGATCTTCCTCTATATAAGAAGAAATTGCAGTAACCAAAACACGATTAACTCGCTCTGTTGGGTTTACTTGGGGATGGTAACGAGCATTATACCAAACCTTTTCCACTTTGTAATCATCTATAAATTTTTGGAAATCTTTTGACGTGAACTGAACACCATTATCACATAACAAAATTTGTGGAACACCAAAAATCAAAAACACATGATTTTCCAAGAACTTAATGACACTACGAGATGTGGCTTTTGCCAAAGGTTGAACCAAAACAAACTTTGTGAACCAATCGGTCACAACTAAAAGATGTTGATTCCCTAGCTTTGAACGGGGAAATGGCCCTAAGAGATCAACAGACACAAGTTGAAAAGGGAATGAAATATTTTTATATGCACCCATTACTCCAGCGCGACCTTGATTAGAGGCTTTATGAGAGGCGCAAATCTGACAACGCTTAACATACTGAACAACTGATTTCCGCATCATGGGCCAATAATAAAAGTCCTGAATTTTGGCGAGGGTCTTAAAAACACCAAAGTGACCAGAGGTGGGGTCATCATGAGACTGTTTAAGGATTTCGTTACGATTTTCAGTTGGAACAACAATTTTCCAATCATTGAAATTAGACTTAATCGAGATAGTGGACGGGACAAATTTAAACAAAACATTATTTTCCATGCGGAAAGATGGATACGTTTCGGGGTTATCTTGAACTTTGGTTAACATTTGGCGATACCAGGTATCAGGGACAAAATGATCAACATTAACAATGTCTAAGCTTCTTGATAATGCATCCGCAACAACATTTAGGGAACCTTTACGGTGCTCAATTTTAAAATCATACTGGGACAACCGAAGAGCCCATCTGGCGAGACGTCCAGCTGGATCCTTTAAATTGTTTAACCAAATAAGAGAATGATGGTCAGTCAGAACTTTAAATCTGGTGCCTTCAACATAACAGCGAAATTTCTCGATACCAAAAAGGACACCAAGGCACTCCTTTTCGGTGACACTATAATTGCGTTCAGGGCGAGTCAACGTCCTACTAGCGTACGCTATAGGGTGTTCACAATCATTTTCCTCTTGAAACAGAACAGCGCCAAGACCGGTGTCTGAGGCATCTGTTTGAATTATGAAAGGTTTGTCAAAATTCGGGCTTATTAAAACAGGAGCAGAAACTAAACAGGACTTAATCTCCAAAAATGCTTTTTCGGCATCTGGGTTCCACTGAATGGCTTCGCCTTTCTTCCTACCATGCAACAAATTCGTTATAGGGGCACAAATAGTCGAAAAGTCTTTAACAAAACGTCTATACCAAGAGACAAGACCGATCAAACGTTTAATCTGGGTGGTGTTTCTAGGTACAGGGTAGTTCAAAATACTGGTGACCTTGTCAGGGTCAGTTCTAAGCCCAAACTCATCAACAATAAAACCAAGAAACTTAAGAGAGGAACGACAGAATTCACACTTCTTAAGATTTATAGTTAAACCGGCATCACGAAGTTTTTCGAAAACACGGTTCAAAACAACTAAATGCTCTTCAAAAGTAGGAGTGGCAATTATAATATCATCAAGATATACAAAAACAAAGGGTTCAAAAGAAGGGTCTAAGACAGCATCCATCAGTCGTTGCATGGACTGAGGACTATTGGACAAACCAAAAGGCATTACATTAAACTCAAAAAGTCCTTTGCCGTGAACAGTGAAGGCTGTCTTAGGCTTTGAGGCTTCATCAAGCGGAATTTGCCAAAAAGCATGACGTAAGTCAATAGACGTTAGATAAGAGGCATCACGAACTTTATCTAATATTGAGTCAATCAAGGGAAGTGGATAAGAATCCTTTACAGTTACCGAGTTCAATTTCCTACCATCAAAACAAGTACGCCATGCACCAGACTTTTTCTGAACTAGCCACAATGGGCTAGACCATGGGGATTTTGAAGGCTGAATGACATTGAGACTAAGCATTTCCTCAATTTCTTTAAACAAGTGCTTCTGCATAGCAGGAGACAAAGGGTACTGACGTTGTTTAATGGGGGTGGCGTTACCAGTGTCAATGGTATGAGTTAACAAGTGAGTTCGACCGAGTTCTGCACGATTCAACTGCATAAATCTTTGACTAACAGCATCCAAACGCTTGACCTCGTTTGGTTTCAACTCAGCACGAGACTGTAAAGAATTAACCACATTTAAATAAAAACGATTTGGTGTGATAATATGATCAGAAGAAAAATCTAACTGTACACGGAATAATTTACAAAAGTCTATTCCCAAAATTAAGGAATGATCAACTGTGGGCACCACAAGACATTTCAAAGTTCTGACATGTCCAGCAAAATGAACAGACAAGGTGACATAACCTGAAACTGACTGATTGTTGCCATCAGCGGTGGTGACATGTACAAAAGCAGGATCAGTTTTGATAGACAAGTTCAAGTCACGTAACATTCCTAAACCACGTTTACCGATCACCGATAAATTAGCTCCAGAATCAACTAAACAAGTCACCGTACGGTGTAAAATAGCAATATTAACATAAGGACGATCATCAAATGGCTTATGATGAAACACATGTGACGAAGCTAAATGAGTGGTTTTAATTTTACAAAAATCATGAACGCGACTACACCACTTTTTCCAATCAGATGGATCAGTCACAATTTTTATTGTGGGTTTTGAGGTTTTGGTGAGGCAGACTTGGTACCGGTCTGACTTACACATTGTGGGTTTTTGGGTGATTTGTTGGTCTTGGAATGATTTTCTACTTTGTTTTGATGCTGGGTTACATTCCTGGACACAGCAAGAGGTGCGTTTTTTGAACATTGCAAACAATTTGAACGTATTACTCCGGGCTCGCCACAAGAAAAGCAAAACCGTGTTCGCGGTTGAGGACAATTATTAAAAATATGACCCAAAAGTTTACAATTCCAACAAGTCACAGAAGAAGAAACATGATTGGGAGGTTTTGGAAAATCTCCGACATGTAGACCAGACAGGTCAGGTTCCAAAAATTGTCGATCTGGATTAGATTGAGGAGAAGAGAGTTGACTTTTGGTTTGCTCCATCTGCAGGCATAAGTTTATAAGTTCTTTAACTGAAGCAATGGGAATGATAGATAAAGGCATAATATATTCTGGCAAAAGATTTTTCCTAATAATTTTAACCCGCTTACCCTCTGGTAAAGGGGTGGGCAAACGCTGAAAAAGGCCTTGCATACTAGAGATAAATAATACCACCGATTCTTTCGAACCCTGGCGACGAGCATTGATTTCAGCCAATAATTTTTCCTCAAAGTCCTCAGGAAGGAAAGTTTGCTTCAACAGGACAACCAATTGTTCCCAATTGGAAACACCCTCTTTATTACTGCGGTACCAAGTTAAAACTGGTTCCGAAAACAAGTCAGTCGCGCTACGAAACAATTCAGCATCATTGATTCCGCGAGCTACCTTTAGTTCATCAACACGCAACAAAAAATGCGATAAACTCATGTCTTCTGAAGCAGCAAACTTTAGTCCCCATTTATGAACAGGTTCAGTACGAACATTTACAGAGGAAGCATGAACAGGATTACCAGAAAGAGACACCTCAGGGGTGGTTAGCAAGGGATCAGCAGACGCACTAGCATCAAGACGAGAAAGCAAATCACCTTCCAGCATTAACAAGGAATCATCACGTTTACATCGTTCATTAATATTTTCGGGGTTTCCCTCATCATTTAATAAAGCAACACGATTTACGGCATGACTCAATCGAGTCTGGATTCGCTGAATAACATTCTGTCTTGTCATGTCCAGTTCAGAAATTTCTCGAGTTAGATCGGCAATAGTCACGTCAAGTTCAGCAAGATCATCTTCAAACGCCATAACAGATGTCTTGTTCACCGCTACCTCACGGTTTAATAGAGCTCTCAATTGTTTACGTTTGGCTTCTACTGTATCTACCGGTACTTTACCACGAATCTTAATTTCATAATCCAACTCCAAGGACTTAAGGTGATTAACCGACACCATGATGGAAAATAAAAACTTATAAAAAACAACCGAAAAAGTCAGAACGAATCACTAGGGGAATCAAAAAGTCAGCAGCTATAAATCGAACGCAAAAATACTTGATTTGCCAACCTCAACGTTAAATTGTTACTGTTTCTCACCTTCACACCTGAGTCAAAATTTTAAAAAGTATTCAAAAATTCGTGCCCCACGCACAGGGCGCCAAATTGTAACCACTTTCACACTAAAAAAAAACGAAACTTCAATGCTGGCGGTGGTTACATCTTTTCGATATCACCAGCATTGGCAAGAGACTCTTACTCAGGGCGCGAAAGGGTGAAGGGTGAGAGTGTTATCACCTGTTGCCACAAATTTGTTAAAGGGCGCCAGTGACAACAGATGACAACCAATAACAACACACAACTTAAAATAACAATATATTTAATTAAACAAAAGATTTAAAGTTAACAAGAAAAGAACAAGTGCTTTAAACAACAACAACAATAATAATCTTAATTTTGAATTTAAATTAAAACCGGAATAAAAGTTTGACCCAATAATTATGTTTCAAAACACGACCGAAAAACTGGGCAATTCAAAGCGACAAAAATGGCACGGATACCTGGACCTCAGTGGTTCGAGGAAGCTCCAGTTGTTAATCCATGCAGGGTTTCCAGGCCAGGGGATATCAAAAAGTTAAGATTGTTGGCAAACGTCACAACAAACAAGATGGACGCCTCAAAACCAAAATCCAAAAACAAAGGGCGGCACTGCCACAGCTCGCCAAAATCTAGTTACAAGTGGTGCAACTGATAAACATCGGCAGTAGTGTCCAAGATGGCTACCGGTTTCTTCCTCCTTCTTCGAATTACGCACTATTTCCAAGAACACGGGGGTTTCTTGAAAGCAACGCCGGGTAGCGCTATTCGCGCACAACCGCACCACAAGCGAATTAAAGCGAAAGTACAAAATTTAAAACAAACACAAAATACAATAATCACACGGTACTACCGCAACGTTGAGTTTGGCAACTTTACCAAAAAAACGACAAAAGTGGGCAACCATACAGCAAAAAGGCCTAAAGCCAAAACAACAACAATGAGGAAACTCGGTTACACACCGACTGCGTCTGTTCGATTCAACAGCTTATCGTCCACTCTTCACCACTTCCTCCGTTCCGGAAATTAAAAACTCAAAGAGGGGGTATCACGCCACTCGTTCTGACCAATCAGGTCACTTTCGCGATCTACTTTTTTACTCACGGCGTCAAAAAACTGGCGTAGTAAAACAATAACGAAAAGTACAGCTGCGCTATAAAAATTGCAACGGTACAGGGCTGTACTCAAGGAGTTAAATTAATCAAGATTCGTGGTTTTCTTTGACAAAGCGAAGCGCTTAACCTCAAATTGGCCAAACTGAAACGGGGCAAAACAGAACCGTTACAACTGTGACTGTGTTCAGGGTCTAGGGACGCTTTTTGTTCGGTGTTTCAATGTTCTCCTTCAGGAAGGTTTCAAAAACTGAAGCCATTTTCATGTGGGAACAGGGAAGTCAAACACGAACTGAAAGTGTAGTAAGAATACAGAGACATAAATTTGGGAAATAGAACTAAATGAAAACTAACAATAAATAGAAAGAAGTAGGTTAGAAAGCCAACTGATAGTAACAAGAATATGAGAAAAAAACTGTCAATGTTTGTCAGGCTAGGCAATTTTCGAATTATCCTCGTAGAAAGGACCGTGTGAAAATTTCTAGTTAGGCAACGTGGATTCCATAGCTAAAAAAATTAAAGTCAATTGTCAAAGACATAAAAGTACGTTGAGAGTTGAGAAGGACAAGACAGATTATGGTTTTAATAGCCGTTTACGCATCATAATGCGCCTGTAAAATCTCCACATTTACGACCACCTCTTCCGATAAATCACCGGTTACGCGACAAAGTTTCTTGCTATTAACAATAAATAATCAAAAGGATAATTTATTTAAGAATACAATTCCTCCCGCTATTCAACATTTTAAGTCTTGTCCAAACGTGAAAAACTTGTCGAATTAT
Source organism: Schizotus pectinicornis (assembly GCA_951805265.1). Lineage (NCBI taxonomy): Eukaryota > Metazoa > Arthropoda > Insecta > Coleoptera > Pyrochroidae > Schizotus > Schizotus pectinicornis. The sequence goes on along the minus strand of OX638204.1, from coordinate 1,017,049 downwards.
AACCAAAAGCCAATGTTTACCCAAGAATAAATCAATAACGTCCGACTAATTTGCATAACTCTAACCATTTCTCTTCTAATTGTTTGTTCTTGTCCGCACGGCCAATTTCAATATGGTCTATTGGCCATAAATCAACCGTCCGAAAATTACGCTGTCACGTCGTTATTATTCATAATAACGAAAATAATAAACACCTACATAAAAAAAAACAACTCTAACGCGCCATGCAAACGATCTGTCAATGACACAACTTAATAAACATCATACCGCCGAGGCAAACAATCGGGGGCATTGTGGTCCAACGTTGTGCAAGTGTATATGAAAAAAATTAATGGGAACCGCACAGATGCGATGTAGAGTCCTCTTGTGCAAATGTTAACCTAAAAAAAGCCTATAAAGTGTCCTGAAGGGACTCGCTATTCATCTCAATTCTAAAAAAAATGGAGCAACAGGGGCGAGGGTATGTAGATGGGCGTCACGCGGGGTGATCAGTTAGAATGGTGCACTTGATCACGAGTCCGACCCCCGCTGATTAGCGGCACAATGGCCGTAAATGGCGATTGAATTTTATGTTCGCAACCCTTTAACACGGGTTTTCACGTGCGGCAGAAAGGGGCGACTAATTACGCTTAATGCGTCCAAAGGGATCACGACACAAAAAGTTAAAAAAATATATATTACATCCGGGAGAGATAATAGTAAATAGAATTCAACAAAGAAAATGAAAAATTGAGTAGGTATACTTAGAAAAAAAAAAACACAAAATAAAACCATCCAGATGAACAAATCGGGGTGGAAAAGTGAACCCGTAGTTCAGAAGAACGAATCGTGAGGTTGGGACTTTTAGCTCGTCTCTTCTTGATCCCAGACTTGCTATAATTTTTAGCGAACAACATGTCTTTTGCCATACTAACCTTGGTCGCAGAGGATGCCGCCCCAGTTGGTGTCGCATATGCACTGCCAGGACGAGCCGTTGCAGTAGCCGTGTTTGCATCCTGGATAGGGCTCACACTGGTCGCAGAAGTCGCCCCTCCAGCCGGGCCTGCAACTGGAAACCACACACACACAATCAATTCCCGTCCTGCCTCAATTACCACCGCGACGAATCGTTGAAACCGTGTAAACTACAATCAAAAACAATTCGGATCATCGTCGTCGTTACGTAAGTTGGCCTTTTGTCGCGGTCCGTTCTCGGAACGCGATCGAAAAGAAGAAAAAGCTCGCGCACCAACGCTTTTCCGCCGCTTTTATTGTACGGTATGAGCCGTGACGGATTCGGCGCGCCCGCCTACCAACACCTTCCATCAACCCATTTCTAACGAAGTTATTAACGCCGCATAATACAAGAACGGAAGTAAATACTCAAAAACTCGTGTCGCCGCCATAGAACGACCGCCGAAGGGAGATTTCACGGTTAAAACCGGGTGATCGATGAGCGGTGATTTCAATCGGCGATTAGAACAGTAACCCGCGCGCCAAATTCGTTTCAATTATGAGTATTCGTGAATTTTTTCTGACGAAACTGATCGAACGACGATGACTCGTCGGGGTAGGCCGTGATTCCAATTGAATAGTTCCGCATATTCAACCTAATTACGTATGACCCGATTATAATTCCGCAATCACGAGACTGTTTCGCAATGCAATTTCCCAACGGACGGCAGGCATACGCCCTCCCAACTTCTTATTTAGATATTATCGAAAAACCGTGAGTTCTCTCTGCCCATCCGTTCTAACGTTAATTACAAAAGAAAGCAGTAGGCGTCGCCCGGTTAATACAACAGAAGTTAATATATAATCCGAAGGGATCTGACATCAATAGCAATAGGAAACGTAATCGTTTATAATAACCGACAATTAAATTCGTATCAGATTTACGACGGGCTCGAAGCGTTATAAGGTGCAATAACATGCCAGCGATTCAGCTTCGAAATTTCCCCAAGAACGACCTCAGATTAGAGCAAACCGTCTCTTCCATCCAGTAACACTGATGGTGATTAACAAACAGTGGTAACCTCAAATGTAAAAAAAAATTGCGGTCGGCCAGGAGCCATCACAATTACGGTGTTAAGTGGAAAATAAAAGCTGCACGCACGCCACTGCAATTGAAAAAGTTGTTATTCCACAATTACGGGGAAGGCGGTGGCATACCAGTCAGAACAAAAGCTGGGCATTCATCCTAAGATCCAAATCGTGGATAACTAGATATAGGTACCTACCTACATTTAAATGTAGATATAAGTTGGAATCTCGGAAGTTGGAAAGGTGAAGTTTTTTTACCATTCGAGATTTGAAACACGGTGTGCTAAATTTGACAAGCTCAATGTATTCTTTGAATGCTTGACGTTCCAAGAAGCATCAGGTTATACATACTGGGAAAATTAAACCTTAACAGTGATCGAAACTTATGGTATTAAGCCTGATTGGCATTCGTCAATCATTTCACGGCGGTTTTCGGCTATTCTTTTCTATGCAGGGAATATTTAGATAAGAAGCGAACATTTCCAGGACCGGCTAGATTTAGTATTTGGGCCTTGTTGCGTGTAATTCGAGATTTGACGTCCAACAACAAAAGTGACGTATTTAGGTTAACAGCGTTTCGTAATGGTGTCCGAGAACACGCATTAGAGAAAGAAATTGAGCGTGTGTGCGTGAAGTCTCATCATCCTGGACATTTTAGACGAGACGTGAAAACCGGGCAATCACGTACTTAATTCATTGCAGCCAGCCCGGTCATGTCTTCAATCCGCGCAAAAACCCATTCTCCAAGTCGGGATTAAATTATATCAATTGTCGGATAAATTGCGTCCGACATAAAGAAGATGCACGTCAATTATTGAAGAGATAAATCAGATTTACGTATAGAAACGGGAGCGCGATCGCGGAAACGGTACATAACTGGTGAAGATTTACGCCAACCATTTTTCCTTGTGCACTTTTAATTGCGCAACTTCTGTCAGCAGCAAATCGAGCGAAACACTCGTTATAAGTGATTTAAAAGCGCTTTAACCTCAATCACCAGAAGAGACCGGAAGAAAAAATTATACTCACTTGCATTCGCCGGGGTAATCACATTTGCCATGAACGGGGTGGCATCCGGGCTTGCAAACAGCTGAAAAGTCAGAAAAATTACAATAAATACCCACATAACACTACACGTTAACTCAATTGTTTTTGGACATTTGAGTCTACGTACCGAAATCGCAAGTGGCGCCCTTCCAACCCTCGATGCACGCTTTGTCGCCATTGCTGTCGCAAATGTAGTGACCGAACTTATCATCACGAGGTCGACAAAATTTCGTACATGTCGCGTTGTAATAATGGTTATCACATTTGACTCGCACCCTGTAGGTGAGGCGGGCGCGGGGACCTCTGTGGTTCAAGGTGTGCCATTCGGCACTAGGATCGATAATCCCCGAATACGTCGCTTCTTCCACAATATTGTTGATGGCTGCAAAAAATCGTGGCGTCTTTAAACAAATTAGACACAAAGAATATGTTATCAGGCCACGTGACGCGCAAATGAGAATGCGGTTGGCTCAGCCCCTGTCACGTGCAGTAAGTGAACCAATCAGGTTGTCATCTCGCAAGTGACATGAGCGCTGTTATTGGTTAACCAAAAGGGTTACATGATCTCGTGACTACAGTGTGATTTGGGCTTTAGTTGGGACAAATCCAGAGGTGTTTGTGTGAAGTTGTGCACGCAAGCCGTTGTCTTAAACGGGACATGGAGGACTGATGCAACTGCAAATTGCAGATGATTCAACAATAATTGTAGAAATTCCACCCACCGCCATCGGGTGTTGCGAGCACGCAACCACCGCTAATGTGGACGATTGTGCATGATTCACACAGTAGGCAGAGCAATTGATGCATTATGAATGAAAGGCGAGTGGCCGGGCTTTCACACGACTGTCCTGGGGGGGTGTGCGAGATAAATCGTGGGTTCCGAAGCAATTACAGAGAACTCTTTCGGCAAGGACGACGGCCAACGGTACTCTTGACCACCATTGATGAAAGTCGAAACCCCCAGTTCATCCACAATCTGAACCAAAGCCAACTGAAGGAGCTCAAACCAACATAGTTTAGTTGATTCAGTACCACAGGTACAATTTTGGCATCTAACTATAGTGTAGTCTACAGCTACTTTGTTGAAGAGTAGGCACTACTTGACTGAATAGTGAATAGTAATAAAGTTGATATAATTTTAAATCTCTAGGCTCATAAGTGGGATCTAATAAGTGATCGAAGATAACAAGTTCCAACTACAGCAATGGTCATGCAGAATATGAAGTTTTGAACCTTTGATTTTTCCCAGTTTATCGGCAATTTTAGGTATTTGGTCCTCTCAATGACCATGGAATCAAGATAAAGCATTACAATTTGCAAAGTCGTGTAAGTGTGGAAATTTCACTTTTATCAAGCTACCGAGTCCTGTCATTGTCCTGCTCGACCTTGACGCAGGTCCGGAATTGCCCGCGCAGTAGGCAGTGCAAGTGTGTCGAATCCAGTGGGCTAATTTGTTTTATTGGGAAAACGACACTCGAACGCCGCAGCACTTGTATAAAGCGCGAAGACGTGGGCAGGTGCTCGAATAAGTCAATATGCACACCTTCGAAGAGGAAACGCGGCGTTCGAACGATTCATTAATAGATGTAACAACGCCCACTAGATGGTGTGCGCGAAAGCCAACATCGTACCACTTGAATTTATGCGACATTCTCGTGTTTCGCCACTAATTACTCACCAGGTAACGTGAAGTTGTTGTGGTCCACAGCCTGAAGTATCAGCGTAAAAGACCTCTGCAACAAAACGTAACATTAGACTTGGTCCTATTACTTAAAACGTTGAGTTTAAAGATTGACCGATTAAAACCGACAATATCGGCATCGGCGATGGCGAGGGTTGTGACGGCCGTGCCAAGTTTCCAGCAGGTAGGCTATACCCATCTATTATCGCGGCGACGATAAAGCTCTCTCCGGTGATGGCAGATCGAGATGGCGCAATGATCGTGGTAAACGGTGTCGGTGAACTCGATTATAGCGTTAGGTGAATTGGCAGTGATATTTCACATGAAAATAAATGTTGCAGGAATCGCTACCGATAAGTGCGAGGAGGCGCTCTGGAGGTACGTGCAGAAATCACAAAGAAATCGTCTGCCCGTTCTCAGGCACGGACATTATCCGTTAAATTGAACACATTCCTTCACGGCCGAAGAGACGGTGGCACATCGTCACCTTACCACTCTTCGTTTCGCCGCCCGATCCGACAAAAGTTTCTTCAGCACCGAAAAACACTGAGGAGAATCCGTTGCAGAAATCCAACGTTGCGTCACTTAATGAATCCAAACACTTAAGAGACTACTCAGAGCTGACATAAATATTTATGGATACACGGCCATCCATCTATTTCAACTGCGGATTTGACGTTTTGACGGTTAAGGGTATGGACGGATTGAAAATACGGTATACTGCGCTGGCCGGCGATGATGTCTATTAAATGTTTTTATGGCCCGCACCGTGCTGATGCTGCAAGCGAAATGAAATTAGTGTGAAAAAGCAGTTAAAAATGCTCTAATGATCGACTAATTGTTAAGGCTTGAATGGGGCCGTTAATGGTCGTTGCGGGCGGTAACCCACGACGGAAAACCGTACACGATCGGTCCCGCGAGTTTTCGGGTAATTGGCCCGAAAACGCGGCGTCATCGAGGAAGCCACGGCTGATTGGGAACCAATGCGACTTGATTGGGAAAAGGGGATAATCACCGAATTCCGCCCAAATTAAATCAAATTATCTGCTTCAGCGCGACCACCAAAGAGAAGATAAAAATTTTCGAAACTCCCATAGGCTACAGTGAGACTTGATAGATCTGAAGTGCGAGTAGTCGCACTGGTTTGGTTGTGGGGAAGGAAATCAATGCGCCAGTTTTGGGGTGGTTGGTCGAATCGGGTCGGGGGTGTCCGACCGCGTGAAGGATCCGAGCTTGCCACGATCGAATTAGAAACTGGAAAGACAGGTTGCGTATGATAATCCGTGGTCAGCGGTCGACGGCCTTCTCGATGCACAGGTGCAAATGCTCCGGGTCATAAGATGGTAGACTTTGTCACGTCTGGTTGTTGAACATCTCCGGGCGCTGGCGTGCCTCTGCCTCAATCGAAATTGTCGCCGAAACGCCCACCGTCATCGACAAGAAGTGCCTTCCTACCTACCAGTTATGCTAAATCGTCCGTTACATAAGAACCCGGCCGATCGTCGTTGAATCATCGTTCCCAATTAATTTCCGGCCGAAGGAAAACTCTATTATTGTTTGTCTTTCGAATAAGGGAGACGACGACGTGTGTCCGAGTCGTGTCTCCCGGTCAAGCCGGCTAAAGGACAAGTCGGAGCGAAGGCAACGGACATTTTTATTGGTGGCCGTTGACGGTCGTCGTCGATCACTGTCAAATGGGTCCGCCGGGGTGGCGGTGCCGATGCAGACTGCTGATTTCGCGGACGATCTCAGATATCTCCTCCGGTCTCTGTTATCGCCGGCCGCCATCGCCTACGCTGTTTTGACTGCCGCCTCATACTCCGGTTCTGGAAACTGCATAAATCTCGCTTTTTTGGTCGCCTGTCATAGCAAACCAACAGCACTTCTCACCGTCCGTTCCTCCAACCAGTTGCGTTGAAATCGATCGCTATTTCGCAAATTCCTCCGCCATGAGACACCCGGTGACGAAAGAAAGATGCGCACCCGCGGGGGGCAGCACTTAATCAAACCGATTACGAAGTTAGTCACCCGAAATTAAACCCGTTTTAGGCGGTCAGCGAGACGAAGAACTAAGAGAGTGGCCCAGAAGATTCCGGGTGGCGCTCATTAAAGTCAGCCCTGCTCCTAATCCACCTTGTCAAGTCACAACGAAAACTGTGGCTGTCGGTATCTAGCAAATTTTGAAGCTTTTTTAAACAATGGTGGAAGAAAAGTTCAAAACGTTGTTCAATCCGAAGAGGTCCTAGGTGTGATATGGGTCGCCTATGAGAGAGATAACGCCGAAATAACTTGAACAGGTTCTCGTTTGTAAACAGTTGGAATGATTTATACGACCTCGGTTTTTAATCACGCAACTTCTTCAGGTCTGCTAGAGTAAATCAATAAGCTTCAGCGGGTTAAATAATTGGAAAGTCGGTCGACAATTCGAGTTCAATTAGCCAGTAATTAGCGACGAGGACCAAGTGGAAAATAGGTCACAATAGCTTTTTTTTCACTCGGAAATTCCTCGTCTACCAGACTTTTACCGCAAATCCCATTCATCTCGTCTGAAATGGCACACCGTCCATATCGCGTTTCGAGTCATGACAAGTGATATTTGATGCGGTGTGAATCGTAGAAATTGTGCAAGTAGACATTAATTATTGCACAAAGATAACGAAGAATCGCGCCTCTTTTCGAAACAAAAAAATTGCCAAGCCACCTCATCGATTCCGGCCTGAACAATGATGCAGGAATCTCAGTTGTTTTCCGGGGGACGAAAGCGAGAAAGTCCGCAATTTCGCAACTTTGTCATCGCCGCATTCAACGGTACGGTATGTCATTGTGGGCATGGGTCTCACGACATCAAGCCCAGCTTAAAGACCTCTTGCATAGTTATTAACGTAACAACCTCGAAGGGGACAAATAAGGACTTTGCTCGCTTGATTATTTATGGGTCATAACCGGGAAGCGCGAGAGAGAATCGCGAGGGTCAAACACTCACCAAATCTTGATTGATCTGAGAATAATTTCGGGCCGTAACGGTCCACGCCAGGATTCGAGCCATGTCAAGAAACGAACACAGTCGTTCGTACAACGACCATCAGCCGGCGCATTTAACGTGTTCAACACGCCAAAGAGTTCCGAGTCATCGTGGCCGTTTGGTCCGTGTTATGTGCGAGTTTAACCACTACTTAAATGTTATAAATGTTGCGCTAATGCGTCGCCAGATAACATCAATATGGTTTTAATCGATTGTGAGGTTGGGTACGCGAACAAATACGCGATACCAAACATGTAACGTGCAATTAACGGAGTCGAGAAAAGAGGCTGTGACGGCTGCGGCGGACGTCATTAGCGGCCCGCCGGACTTAATCACTGTAATTTCGGCATTCGACAATTAAAACGATTTTACATGATAATTACCGGCAGATTAGCCGCATGTCACGATCCGGCCGCAGCCACCACACACCCGATGATTCAAGCGGCGAAACCTAAGAAGTCCAAGAAGTCGCCAAAAGTACCAGAAACCACCCAATGGTTGCATGCAAAATAGCAGTTCCCATCAGAAGAATAAGAATTTAGCGTAATAGAAGAAAAGTAGAAGTTGAAACCAAATTCCTCGAGGTTGTGAAAAGTTCTGCTTCTTCTGGCGATGCGCTGCCAGTTGCAACAACGGGTAATCCATAACGAATGCGTTTTTAAACGGCGTTTGACGTGTGTAAATCAAGCGATTACATCAGCCTCACCTAACCACATCATCTCCACTTATTAATTTTCCATTTATTCCGGCCCGCTCCTACTGATCCGTTCGGAAAGCCTCAATTTTTATCTCGCATCGGTTGTTCACTGCAATCAACCGAAAGTTCGGCACCCTAATCGCGCTTCCGGCAATCGGGGAGCATCACCGGAAGTTCCCCTTATCTGGTGTTGTCAGTCTCGTTTTCCGCATTCGATTTAACCCACATTTTTGGACCGAAAACGGCGTTGCACAACATGAAAAAAACACGTCGGAAATATGCGCGATTCTCATGCACGGCAAGGGAAAGCTGAGAGCTGTGTTTACACGCTAGAACGATGCACCTGTGTACATACGTAACGTGTATGTACAATGGTCATCGGAGAGCGTGCCCGACGGGCCCTTTCTAAATATAGTTTCCGTCGTTGTCGTCGTCGTCGTCGTTGTCGAGGAATTGGCCGGCAATTTCTGGGTTATTGTATCCATGTCGGAAGTACGCAATTGTGGGATGTGAATCGCCTCTTCCGAACTAGTTATCCACTTGATTCGGCTTTTGTTGGAACCTGTGTTCGAGACGTTGAAAGGACCAAAGGATGTTGTCACGCCATGTTAAACGATGCCGCCGCCGCCGGAGCTGGTTCCATCCGTTTTGTCGCCTGTGCAAGGCAGTTCCGACACCATTGTCACCTCAATTGCCCTAAACGCGAATAATTGGCCAATCGTCACTCTGAAAGCTAATCAAGCCAGACACCACGAGAACGGAAGAAACACATATAAGCTTCTGCAGTTCGTACACTAATTGCCTATTTGCAAAGGAAACAGAATGGACCCCCTCACTTTGCTACCTTTACGTGGGCGTGGAAGAAATGGTACCACAAGAACGTACTGTCCAGCTTCTTTTAAAACTAGCTGTACTCCATCAGTACCTCCTGGATAGCAATGGCTGCGAACATTACGATCAGAAACGGACAAGGACTGGGAAGAGAATTTTGAAGATGAATTCGGTAGCTGCAACGTCTGGGAAATGTTTCCGGTATAAGAACCACCTTGGTGTGGTCGAGTCTGCGTTCGTTCTGGTGGAAGTAATGACGTTGCGTTAGACCTGCTTACCTCTTCTTTTCTTTCTTTTGGCCTGTCTGGTGCCCCGATCGCGATCGCAATTACCCCTTTTCCGATCGCCCCGATAATTTCCCATAATTTCACGTCAGTAAGTCAAACTTTATCGAAACTTCCCAGAAGCTCGACCGACTGGTTTTTTAGACTTGCCTCCTTCACTAAACCGTCAAGACTCAATTGCGTGAATAGACCATCATGAGATATAACCGCGATGCAATTTGCAACACGTAAAGATGTCCGATTGGCGAGATGATCCCTGAATTACCTATTGCGATGGGAACGCTGCTTTTTATAATTAGGTCCGCGCCGCTTGAGGATTAATGAATTCGCGGCGTGTCCGTCGATTAAACGAACCAAAAGCAATAATTTCCAATTAATAAGTCAATGGTCGGACGTAATTATTTGAGAATAGACGAGATTACGCGGCGTGTCGTCATTTGCATAATATCACGACCGGCGCCCGGTTTCGTACTGGCGAAGAGGAAATGTATCTCAGACATTCTCGGGCTGCTCGCATAGTTGCCTTCATATTTCCTGCTTTGTATGAGAAACTAAATACGTTTTTTCGTCACCAACATTGGCTTGTTAGAACGTGTATTGCACTCGGACCGGAGTCGTTAAACCGACGACCTTTCCGAAAGAGATGCTCCCCAACAAATTGCTGTCTTCGGCCAACAGCCGACCCGCAATTAATGTGTCCAGTTTACACGCGGAGTCGGTCCTAATTAAGTCGATACCGGCCAGAGAAGCTGGCGATACGGTCAGATGGAAAAACACGATGGCCCTTCCTCGAAAAAATCTTCGCCAACCGACCTCTAATTGACTAATTTGGAACTCAAAGCCGCTCGAGTTAAAGCAAATGTGAAGATGAACTTGAAGTGTCCTAGGTTTTAGCACAAAAGAAAATAAAAAAGTGGGTCGTAATTTCGGGAAAAAAAGTTACTCCAGTTTAGAGGTCCAGGAGATAGTATGGGAAAAAAGGAGGCATGTATGAGAGAGACTATGCGAATTGTGACAGCCATGACAATTTCAGTCTCAGTAGTCCATGAGACAACTTGTTCCAAAGCCGACTAGAGACCCCTCGAAGAACAGTTTTGTCAACTGATTGTTCGTCATCCTTTCTGCTTCGGTACGCGATGGTCCGATAAAGCGCTTAATAGCGGCTTAACCTGAAGCAACGTAGGTCGCATTCATCAATGGACCGAGAGCCAGACTGTGACTCACCCATACGTTTGTTCACTACAGTGTGATTAAATTAAAATAACAATGCCTACTATATAACGTGTAAAGTGGCATGAAATATTGCTTATTATATTTTCGTTTCCTACTCTCCTCGTACTCTCAACACTTTTCGGTCGATTCTGCGATTTCAGCGCACAAAACAAATTCATTAATAAAGTTGACGACCAGCCACTTGTGAAATTGACTTAACCGCCATTTGCGCCTCGTTAGGTGTACAGAGTAATAAGGCGCGAACGAACAGTTTTTGTTCGCGATCGAGATCCTGCTCGCCGTTCGGCAGGAGAGCGAGTTTCCCGACCTGCGGGCCGGCCGCGGTATTGTTTCAAGTTCACGGACAGCGGAAGGTCTGGTCGCGTTTCCTGTTACGCCATTATAAGGATAAGGCGGAAAATGTCGGGTCTTTCAGGGACCAAGAGGTGGATGGATTCGAGATCGGCGTAACCGTACCACATCCGGCCCGGATATCCACCTCTCAGGTGCAAGCCTGGAGGTAGGCTTTTAAAAACCGAAAACGCCTTCCACCTTTAAACTCTCTGATCCCACTTCCATAATGAACGCCACACCGTAGTTAATTAAGAGTTTTGCACCGGCATCAGATGGTTGTTTCGTCCCGCACGCGGTGGAATCTTCCGTTGTCTTTGATTTTATGACGGTTTCGTTTCTGGAGATATGCGGCGGCGGTCGCTCACCCCGTCCATCGATCCTCGCAGGCCCGTATTAACTATTAATCGTCCGGGCTCGGTCGATTTATCGTTGTTCCGCCACTGTGCGTTGCTCGGTTCCACGCAGCGTGGCCGGCGTATATTATTAAGGTCCCATTACCGGCAATGGCACATAAACAATAGCCTGACCGTTGCTCTATAATTTGGTGCGCTAAAGTAAATTGCTTGTTAGACACAATGGATTATGATTCTCCGCGATCCACCGTCGTCTACCTGACCTTCATCGTGACGACGGCCGGACCGGCAACAAGTTTCCAACTTCCAATTGTTCACGACGTGTCGAAATTGGGCGCCGCTTAATTGGGTTATGCATCCGATAACCTCGGGGGGTACTTATGGTAATGGCGCGACCATCCCGAGTATAATAGAATATTAAAGGTTTATGTGTCGGCTGTTATAAATTTATGATGCCCATAAGCGAATCGTACAAGACTTGCCATCCAGTAGCTCGAGTGTAACGAAGCGTTACTGCCCTACAGCATTTCGGCGATGCCGATAAAGCCACGTTACAGCAGCACACCCGTTTAATAGACTACTTACCGTTTGAGGACGTCTCTCGTAATCTCCCTTCTAGATCTAGTAACAACAGAGCCGAATTGGAAGAGCCGTGCGCCGGCCGCCGCCGCCTTCGACGCCACTTTTTCCCTTTGGTCTTCATTCATCACCTCATTGTGCCGCGTAATGACTCTATAGCCGTCCGATCCGAAAACGAGTTTCGTCTTCTCTTCCCATTTGTTTTATCCTTGTGTTCATTTGGAATCTTCACGGTACCCACCTCCTCGCGTACCGATCCATCAAGCGGTCGATAAATCATAACCCTACACAGGCGGCTCGCACACACAAAGAAACAAGGTGGACGTATAGACTATGGCAGGGAGAGAGCTTATCTGTCCGGATTCATTTCTCTGATTGATGATCAATTGACAAGAAGCGATGTTCAATTATTCCAACTTACATCTCAGTCGGCTGTTTCGCCGTGTGTTCATCGGGTCGTAATGCGATATCCTCACGCTGGGGGCACGGAATCGGAAAAAATTCGTTAGCATATTTACAGTCGTCGGGAGGTGGGAAAATTAATTTGACACGACGTGTCCGTTTTCATTTGGCCGGAAAAGCGAAGAGCGCTAGTCCCGAGGCGAGGCTACCGCGGTGGAGTGATTGATTTGGCGGCCCACGCTGCCTCCCGACATTTTGTGGGTGCCGACCAGTAACAAATTGTTACAAGTTTCAGAAGCGTTACGCATCCTTGTGAGTTGTTTTATTAGTTGAGTACGTGAGTATGAAAAACATGGCGCTAAAAGTTGTAAAACCAAAAATTACATAAGCAAAATGTTCCTCTAGCAAGCAACAAAGTATCAAAGTAATTGCGAGTATTGGGTGGTTAGTTGTAAATATCATATGGCAAGCGATGGTAGATCACGAAAGCAGTTAATGCACCGCCACAGATGGTGCCCCTAAATCAGATCTCGGTAATTCACAGAGTTATCGCGTTTCGACTTGGCAAATTGACCGAACCACCATTTCGCCCAACATGTAATTTGCGAAATTGGCGTCTGTTCTACGGGAAAATTTGCATTTTCGTTTCCGGCCCGTCTGCCCTTAATTCGCCGGTGCAGATGGCCGACACGTCAGCTTCTAGCAAAGAGGAAAAAAGAAAACTTCGAAACGAACAATGGACCCTGCGCAAAAAGGCAATTGCATCACAGCCAACAGTTATAAATTTAACGATAACAATTCAATGGATTTTCAACGATTACCCGACAATTTATCAATTAGTTCTAGCAATTTTACAGTTGTTTTTCACGTCCGCTTCATTACGTGGTCGCTCTTTGATCGACACGAAGCCACTCCGCCACAAAAACATCCAAACTATAAATCTTCGCAATGAATTTATTACCGAACAAAAAATCTGTTGTAAATCAGTTTAACGCCCTCTCCTCGCCGATTCCCCCCTCAACTAATATAAATAACACACTTGCGCCTTTAGGGCGCATAATGGTGCTATTGTGCGAAACGGTCGCAAGGGACACCAGAAGGCGGTTTGTTGTCAAAGGGATTTTTGTGGGGTGGTTTCGCACTCATCACCGCCACGCGTCAATGTCGGTTTCACCGGGGTGGTCAGAAACAATTCCGACCCTGTGCACGTTGAGTGTCGAAGATAACACGTGTTGTACAGTGCCCGAAAATCGTTCTTCCATGCAATTCTATACCTGGACCACAAGGAGTCAACGGTAGCGCGCGGGTATTGTCCGCTGTGGTCATAGCGTGGAACCAAATTAATAAGAAGGCAGTGGCGCGCGCCCGAGAAGGTTGCTGCTTCTAACCGAACCTAATTCAATTGTGAATACTTTCGAGGCCAAAAATTGAGTCATTAGGCCTCAAGCCTCGGCCGGAACCAATACGTTCGTCTTCACAAGACATAGAAGAAGTGGTTCCAAATAAAGCTCTTTCCGGCTTGACTTTTCGCAATATTTTGAACTAAAGTCAAAAAATTTTATTTACTAGTCATCTGTCTCTTGGTACGATAAAGTGGTCCTTTCTGAAGCACAGCAAGAAGAGGAACCGTGTTTTGGCGATTTGCGCGAGATCTTCCTCGGCCGCGCTTCGACGATAACATCATGGTCTGCGTCGTGGTCGGAGGCGCTCGCCCTGCTCTGCTCTCCTCGCATTGATGCAGCTAGGAGACTAATAAAAGGTCCGCGGGGTTCCGCATCGTCTTGTCTGTAATTATATCTCCTTCGCCACAATTCCCCGCGTTCTTCGATAAAACAACTGTATTATTGTGTTCAAACAACGGAGCACCTCCGCAGCGCCACACCGGCTACTCTCCGAATCGAAACCGAGAAGCGACAGTGAGCCAGCAGGAACAACGCTCCTAAGTACCCAATCACGACCCGTTCTTTTTTCCTTCTTAATTCGCAATTACGTTATTGTTGGGGCCGGCAACGAAGAAGAAGAAAAAAGTCTTCGGCGAGGTTGTTAATCTCGTTTCATTAGGTCGCATTAGAGAGACCTCCAAACCGTCTCCTTTCTTTCGACATGACGGCAGAATTCCCGACGATTGCCCCGACGCTGACCTGCAGGTCTTCACCGTACGTTATTGATGACACATGGACGGGTTTCTTCAATCCAACCCGGATTCTCGAATGCAATATCGTGATGATCGTGAGTTTTTTTTCTGCGGTTTATACGTAGACACGCTGCGAGTTTTCCCGTAATGTATGCAATGCGCCGCATGTTTAGCGATCATATTTTATTATTAGTGCCGTTCCTCAACCGTGTTCCGTGTTTATACTGTTTTATCAATTATGTTACTTCCTATGACGATGGCAGCGGGGCCCGGTCGGTTGCATGCCGCCGATGCATAACTCCCATCTACAAAGAGAGCTTTTTACTTACAAACGACGCGTCCATAGTTACTTTTAATTAGCGCCCAAGCTGGGTCCGACGTCTTTGCTCAGTTCAACACTCCCTCATCGGCTGTAACGATGTTGCGTTTTATCGCTCAATCAAATTCGAGTTCAATTAGACACGAATCATCGCCGAAGAGCTCCATCAACAGTGCCACCAACCAATCACTGGAAGAAGTCGGGACTATTAAGGAAGTGGGCGGCTCAACCACTACTAAGTAATAGGTAAAATCAACCGTTTTCCAACTCCTCTTCCGATACGCAACAGGCATTTTGCCAAGTTCCATACAAGTGTCAAGATATATTTTCAAAGTCAAATCGCAAATCAAGGCCGCATTCAAAAGTTAGGTTATGCGAACATCCTCGTAGGGTATCGGAGCCAACAATCGCAACACACCCAGATTCACCAGATATCGATCACATAATGCGGGTTTATAGCCGAAACACAATTTATTTTTTGCAGATACCTGAAGCGTACCTATTCAGAATAAGAATTTCGAAAAATTTTCAAAAGTTTCCGGAATGCTCTGTACTTTTCCTGAAAGCTACGTTAGGAATCTTCCTGGTTCAGAAACCCTCTACTTTTCGGGGCATGTGGGGTCTGAGAGGGCGCAAAAACTTAAACGTCCGGAAGCGGTCAAAGCGAAGCACAAATTAATAAAGACAAAGTCCGTCGCGAACGCATCGAGAAAAACTTTAATGCCGGCATCCATTAAGTCCGAGATTTATGTTACGACGACAGCGCGGATAAAAGTTAACAGAGTTAATTTTTGAATCGTTGCACTCCACTCATCAATAATTCATGAGCGGTTTTATCGGCGAACGTCCCGCTAATATACTCCCGTAATGGTTTTAGCGTCTCGCACGCACCTTCGAAGCAACTCCAAGACGAATAACCACCGTGAAATCGAGAGCTTCACAGATCCGTTTGCGGGCCACCACCGAGAGGAGAAGACGGGAGTTTTTTTTTTTCTTTTTTGCTTTAATCGGCGACGTGGTGAAATGTGTTCGGTTTAGAGATGGGCGTGTTATCTGATAGATTAAGCAATTAATGTTGGTGCTTCAAGTTGTTTCGTGAGGTTTTGTATCATTAAGAGCTGCTTTATGAGGGAATTTAATCGCGACGAGACTGTTGGCAAAAATACGGTAACGAGCCCGAGTTCGCGTCGGGGGAGTCGCATCGCCAGCTTCATCAACTTAATGGGGTCGGAGCACCCTGGCCGGAAACCTCTACGATACCAACATCAACCTGGCAACCAACGACTTCTATCTTGTAGAATAAAACAAACTCTTTAAAACTTTAGATAGTAGTGTCGGCACGCCAAAAGGAGTTGGCAGAATTTTCGAATCAATACTGAAATCTGGCGCAGGTCCTAAAGAAATTCTGTAGACAACGCGATCAACAATATCGGTCTTCAATCGCTCCGCCGCCAAAATCAATCATCGCCGTCCATTCAAACCGAAATTCTGCCCTAAATTAACCAGGCATGCCGAATGGCCATCTATCGGATCCGCCGTTGTCGGCGTCGCGGCACGTGAGAAACAAAATCGTTTTTAACGAGGTCCTTTTGTCGAACCCGAGCCTTAGCGTTTTGTCCTTTCCATTTCACGCTTCTAATTCGTTTTCTTCTGTGCCGTCTTTTTTAATCAGATTAATCAGAACGCGGAAAATTGTGACATGGACAATTTCGTTCTGTTGGTCACCGGTTTCTTTTCTTGTTTCCGAGTACTTGTACGGACAGATTCAACAGTCGAATTCGAGTAATGACACGGTGAATTAGGTAGCCACCGGGCGGCAGCGGGACGCAGCGGGTTACCACACCGAAAACTTAACCACACGTCGAAGTTTACTTCTTCATTGATCTCGTTATCGGAGGATCGTGATGACGAGAATGAAACGAGAGGAACGCATGCCGCGCCATCCGGTGCAGGTGGAAGCCAAATTTTGGGCCCTTTCAAAAATATCGACTTAATTTAGAAGAGTTTTCCCAGCTGACGCGATGCTCAAAACTTGATTGTTCTGCAAACTTCTTGTTGTGATGTAACTAAGGTACCTCTCACGTTAATGATATGCAATCAAAACTTCCAGACACGTTCATGTCGAAAAACGAAACAACCCTACTCTCTTGATGGCGCTTCGCTCCCACATCTGTTAATTCATAACCATCGTCATGACGATTCCGCCTCTTGAACTAATGATCTCGGGAAGCTGGACGCGTTATAACCTAATTGCTGTTAAGATCCGCAAATTGGCTCGTTTCCCGCGGCAGTTCCGGGCAAGTGTAACGGGTGGTGTACCGTGAATTGAAAGCAAACAATCTTCAAGCCATTACAATACGAAATATTCTCTCGAGAAACAGTGAAGAATGTTATCACATCAAGACCATTAACTTGATTTACCAGTCGTGTGTTACCCGTGCAAGGGGAATTTATGAGGAATAGAGGCAATTTAATGGCGATATTTGATGTATTTAGTCGGCATCCGTATCGGTGATCTTAGCAATATTCATATACAACTGTACAGACCGTTTTTCAGCCATGTATGTATGTATGTATGTCAATTAGGCCAATCGTTGATGATCGAACGGACCGAATTTGGCGAACCGATCGCAACCGAGACTTCAGCCATCAATTAAAGCCTCACCGCAACACCACAGAAGAAATAATTGCCGGTGGGTCAAACGGTCGACCAGAAAACCAAATGAAGTCGTCACCACAATTCGAGATCCAAAGGCCACAAGAGTTCTGTTGAAGCGTTGAACATCGTCCCAAAGAGTTGCGCTAGTGCGTCTGAGCTTCCTTCAGAAAAAGATCAACGTGAAGGATCTACGTTAAGAGTAAAGAATTACCAAAAATAAGGATTAAAAAAAACATATGACAATCGTAATATTCGTGAAACATTTGACGTCTCATTTGAGGTCCTTACTACTTCCTTGTTCTTATTATTGTGACCAAATCACGTTAGACTTCACTGCAACACTAACTGCGGCAACAATCACGTTTTACCCGGATTCGCTCGAAATAAATCTTCCGGGCTCGAGGCAACACCGTAGTCGTATTAGCCTGGAAATTAGCCAACACCGCCTGGGATCGGGCAAATCAGATGCAAATATGCGGTTGGATGTCGCCGCCCACGCGATTCGCACTTCAGGTGGTGCTAAACTATTCGCAAAAGTGCAAGTTAAGACAAATGGGTCTGATTTATTACCCGACACAAATGCACTGAAACTCGCGTAGGTGGTCGTCGTTCATCTACCCAGAAAACGCCTCTTGCGACTTTGTTCAGGAGCGTCGGAAGGGCTCATCGTTCGAGATTTACGACGATTCTTTCGAAAACGTCAATAAACGAGGGGATTTGCGACTAGACCAAGTATTTAATTGATAATAAACCGACGTCGATACTTTGTGTTGGATGATGCGGAGATTGTGCAAGTGCATAACCGCGCTCGTTCCGATTTTATCGCGCAGAATAATTGGGCATTGTAAACAATCCGGAATGAAGTTATTGCTGGTACGGCAAATTTATTTTGAAAATGATTAGATTGACAACCAGCCACAGAAGTTAATTTCGAAAAATTTTGTCTCGCCCTTTGGATCAACTCGAGGTAACTAGTCTTGAAAGTGGTAAAGTGGGGCGCTACCGTGCTACCCAACAGGAAGCATTTGGGTGTTTTGAGAACCGGGTCGGGGGGTGAACGGCCCCGTCGGCGTTCACGGTCCGACGCCGTCAGTTCCGTTTTGCCACCTCATTTCGAAATTCGATAATTAAGCCGTCGTTAAGGTACAAGATGCGAGATAGCCGGACGAGTTAGTCAAACATCTGGTTCGATTAATCACAGTTGCAAAAAATAATTGCTGGAAACGGACCAGCAAATCGCTTTTCGCCGGCCGCCCCCCCATTGGGCGATCCCGAGGTTTATTAAACTCATCTAGTTACACATCAGTGCTGTCACTTATCGATGTTCTAACAAATGAGCAGCGATGGTAATATATCCGACCGCTATCATTAGTATCAAGTCCGATTGCTTTTGTTTGCGCTAGGAAAACGACGACGATACCGTTTGCTGTTCGCCGCCGCGATCGATCCATCATCATCATCGGAACCCCGCACCAGGAAACGATCATGCACGTCGATTTTTCGAACCCTCCGGAACCACCACGAATCGACTTACCTGAAACAAACAAAAAATCTCAGTCAAGAGTAAAAAACAAACAATCGGAGGCTTGATTAGGCGAAATGATGACGGGGCCGAAAACACGCGGGGCTATTTTATTGTAAATACTTATCGCTGTCAAGTGCATTATGCGTGTTTATTTATATGTAGTAACAAACTAGATTGGTCACGATGTTTGTATGTCATTGTGGAGAAGAGCCGAAATTCCGACGAGTCATCACGAATTCTGCCAGAGAACGAACGAGATAAAAAAACGGGCACTATTGAGGAGGAGAGAACGTGTGGGACGGTTAAGTGAAGGGACGAAGACTGTAATTAAGCGATTTCACGAGATTAAAAAATTAACGAGCATGCACTCGGGACCCAATGCACACTCGACCTTAATTACATAAACACGTAAATTAATGCAGCACCATTATCAACTGAATTTGCATGATATTATAGGTGTTATTGTTGGGGTGTGGCCGGTAATAGTTGCGCCGACAGATATCTATCAAAAGGCTTTTAAAACGTCTTTACTTACCACTCTCGTTAACGCGTTTAAATGAATTAGTGCGCAGATAACCATCGACTAGAATTGTTAATGGCAGATGAGCGGGCGTGCGAAACTACACTCTAAAAACGATCTGCGATATAGCAAAAAAGTTGATCCAAAATGCGAAATGAGGCCGTTACGGCCATACAGTCATAGCTCGGCTCGTCCCGTAAACCACAATAGACGTTAAAAGGGTTTTAACCGTTTTCTGTCCAGGGAAGTAGAGTCATATTACTTTTGACCACTGGACTACTTGTGTTACTATTAAAGACTGCGGCGTACAGAGCAATTTTAGATGTTTTCGCCCAATTAAAACTGCAAAAAATGCAGATCTATTGACTTTAGGAGTTCAGAAGTTCATGGTGTAGGTGAGCTAATTTGGTCAAATGTATAGTTTTCTAAGATAGTGATGACAGTGGCACATAGTAACTTTTGACGTTATCACGAGATTAACAAAAAATTAAAAATATTTGCTAAGGTGCACTCTGGGGTTACCGTCAGTTTAGACGACAAAGCATTGAGGAGGGCCTCGCCCTGGAACCTCCGAAAACCGGTGCAAGCGCCGTTCTGTGCCGAGACTCTTGGCAATAAAAGCTAATTATAAAAGTGGAGTCAGTGACTTTCGCATTGTTAGGCATTCCCAGGCATTTCCCAGACGGTCCGTCGAAGATCGACGCAACTTTCACGGCCACGTCGAATTTTTACAAGACACTTGACGAATGTTTGAGCGATCGATATCAAGCGGGCCTCATTGCCATGCAAGCCGAAACCTCAGGCTCGTTGTTGGAATAAACCGCGCGACTTTTCGAGTTTCTCGGAAAAATCCCGCAGCAATTATGCGGTTTCCACGGCCGTTTTTGCATATAATCAATGGCCGGGCGTCGATAAAACGGCGTGTTTATAGTTGAAGCGCTCTTAAATAGCTGAGACAATTTCTTCGTACAATGGAAGCAATTCCTTTATTTCCACGACTAGCGACATCGTAACGATGTCATAAGAAGTGGAGGTAACGACTGTAGTTTCTGCATCTAATTCCGCCACGGGAATTGAAACAGTAATTCCTCGTGGTTTTTGATCGTGCGGAATGCGGTCCCTGCATAATCGTCCTGCCGGGGGTTCTGTGAGAATTTGCGCCTCCAAAGAGCGTCCTCTTCGCCATTCATTCGTTGTCAGAAGTCAAGTGGCGCGTCGCAAAAACCGACCGATATAAAAATGTATCGAAAATCCTGCACGGACAATCTCAATAAAATAATTCGAGATTAATTCAGCACATTAAAGTTTTATATATCTGGTATATGAACGCGAACTGGTTCTGGCGTCGTAAGCGATATCAATGGATCTCGAAAATTGAGAATGTTGCTTCGAATTCAGGGCGCGACGACAGCGGGCCCCAACCTTGCGCGAATACGTTCCACCTGTCCGGCAATAAACAAAATGTTTAATCCATTTAAGAAGGTGCCTCCCCCTCCCGTCCAGCAACGGGTTTCGGGACGGCAAAAGGCGATTAAGTCGGAGCCAGTTTCGCGTGTGCAACATCCTGTCACTTTCGGCGCGACAAGCTCCAACGACGTCGGCCACCACCGACTGACCTCCGCCAAAATTCCGTTTTGAGAAAATCAAAAAACACGATCTACAGCCACCCGCCGCTGGCTCCATTTTGAACCAGTAGGAAATGATAGGCTTCTATTTCCAATAGAACCGTCGAGAAATAATAAAAGCTTCTCAACAGCTGAAGTATTAATACTCGACCCTACCCCCCCATTATCTTTATCTAATCACATTCATAGAAACCCCGCATACCTGTAATTTTTGTCACTGGACCTGATACTTTTTGATAAATTACAAAAATTTCAAAAAATTCTCGAATTTGAAACGAAAGAAGCAGCAGAAGTCTGTTAACGTTCAAAAGTGAATTCTTGACCCTTTGAAAAAACCAAGCAGTCGATCAATTCGATGCGTTATTGCCGCGTTCCCATCGTTCTCCTCATCTTTCCATCCCGATATGGCCGCCTGCGATTTTAACAACGCACCAAACAAATTGCGTGGCCACTTAGCGCATTTCATCCGCCATCAGGTGTCGTTGCGTTTTCCTTTGCGGGCCTTCACCGTGATGGGTCGTCCGCAACCGCATCTCCGTCGACATTTTTACATAAACTTATGGACTTTCGCTTCTTGTATGGAGTGGAGGCACGTCTTTTTGGAATCGTCCGACATGTGACGGAAACTGTCACGCCGCTTGATATCTTCTTCGTCGATCCTTCCGTCTCTTCCGCTGCGGGACTTTCGTTTTCGCCACTAATCTCGGATATGTTAATGAATTTACGTTGCCTGTGTGGCCCCGAATGAGAGCGAACGCTGCTGCACAACCGGCAGACACAAAAACAGAAAACACGAGTAAATTTATTCGAGCAAAAGCGATTACGCGCGCTCTCCTGCTATAACGTAATGAAATTAATTGCTGAAACTAGTTCTTTATGAATTCGAGATTTGATCGGAGGAGAGCTTTTAACCCAGTTTTCGTCGGTTGAGTTTCTCACGCAATTGCTCTTGGCGGGCTGTATTGTCGATGGTGGTTAGAGTGGAAAAGCGACCATCACGGACATTTAAATAAACAGATGTCGGACGCTAACAAGCTTAGTGGCATCAGGGCCGATGTACTTATTAGAAGCTCTAATGAGTCACGGTTAATTGCGTTTGTGAGCCTCATTAAACAGGAATTGTCCGGAACGTCTCAAAGCAGGTGTAAAGAAGATGCTATCGGGGGAAAGGGACAGAAAAGGGTTCGGTTCGGGCTCAGATTCATTATGTTCTGTCAGTTTTCAGAGACGATACCGATCGCGATGGCCAATCATTAATTAGGGAGATGGTCCGGGAGTCGCATTGCTCGCGTCTTCGACGAACCTTCTCACATGCGACCGAAAAACTATTAAAAAATCCGGAGGCGCAGCCGGTCAGGCAGACTCTAATGACCATGACGAAGATGCATCTAATTCTTTTGAAACTATGTAGTAAAGAATCTCGATAGCGAGAAATTTCTCCAACATTCCCCAAATAGAAAAGAAAAATATTAATTTATTAAAACTTGCATGTATGCCTAGCAGCTATCGCTAAAATCCTATGGAAAGTCAATCAAAGGTTTTCCTTCAAAATTTTTGAAGTTTTTTTAAATCTCTATGAAATACTGAAAAATAATTCTTGATTCATATCTACCTATAGTGTTAACAAAAAAATATTAGAAATTTTTATCTTTGTGGGAGCTTACTTTGTAGAGCTGAGAAAGGTCTTCCCTACGTTCTGACAAATAATTTGGAGAAAATTTAAATATCTTAGGGTTGGACTATTGTTGTTACTTTGAGGAGTCCTTGCAACTTTGGGGGCCCGGAGTGCTTTGACAGAGTACGATGTGGTTCAAAATTTTGAAGTGGCCCCACAACTCCCGGACATTCCAAATCCTCATAAAAATTTCAGATAACGAGGCGAAGACTTGCCGGAATTCTGAAACTATATCCCGATTTATGTGGCCGCGTCGGCATTTAATAAACATGTTACCAAAGCGAAACGCTATATACGTAACAGTTAGTTAATAAATCAAATTGGTCGGTAACCCGGCCTCTGGTGGTTGATGCGCTCGTACATTAAACTTCATAACTGTAGATGTTAATTTTCGCGGCAATTACCATCTCGCGGATTATTAAACAATTTTTTGCCGCGTCGAGACCCGAGTACTGTTAGAGGTCCTCGCCGATTCTTTCCCTATTAATTGGGCCAAATTTTTGCCAATTCCCAGCGCTTCGTCCGCCTCTCTTCCTCGACTGGTTTCGCCAACCTGTTCTTCGGCAAGTGCATTCACATTCTTCGCGTCCAGCTCGCTCGCTCTTGTTGCGCCCGCAAGAAACCCAACGTTTTGAAAAAGTAACAGGCTGGGATGCGAAGTTGTAATGCCGTAGAATCGACAAGTAACTACATGAATCACGGCAATCAAATCGAATAAATTGAATAACGATCCGGACGGGTATCGTTGCAGGTGCGGGAATAACGGAAATTAAAACATGCAACGTCGAACTCTGACGGGGGGGGCCTTTCACGGGCCCGGGGCGACCGCGTTTCTCCGCGCCGAACACCGAATTAGCGAAGAAGCTGCGGGTGGAAGCTTTTGTTAGAATATAGCTACGCGAGATTTACCACTCGCGTCCGGTCACTTGAAGTTGGCGCGATTAAAAACTGTCCAGAGGGTTGAAATTCAAACTTGGTACTTCTGTTAGCGCCCATCAGTAATTTTCGCGCATTCCACCCACCTAGGTCGGTGTCGCGTCGTCGGAAGTGGGCTACGCGTCGACCCGTGACCTCGGCGACCCGCTGACCCGTCTCCCTTTCTTCTTCGGCTTTTATTCCCGGCCTCCGCATATTTGCATCTCCTCGGCAATTTATGAACGTTGCAGGTTATGGTTTATTTTACGGTCTGTTCGCGTGTATGTTCGTTTTTTTGCGTACGTCGTACACACAGCTTTAATGTCGGGAACCTGCTACGAGTCCCGGTCGGGACGGACGCTTAATGCCGCAATAAAATTATCTTTTAATGTAATTTACGGCGGTTTACCGGCGAAACGTTTAAGCAAATATGACGGGGCTTAATTAAACCCCCGGAGAGAGATTTCGACGGGATGTGTCTGACATCAAAAGTGGGATTAATCAAAAGTTTGACTGAGAAATTCAAATTATTTCTTTGCTTGCATGTAAGTGACAAGGTGCTCGCTATATGCAAGGAACGTTTTGAAATTAGCCGACAAACGGGAGTACAGGTTGGGGCCGATCGTGTTACTTCCAGCAAGACTTAAATTGGAGGCGACGTTAACGTGGCCCGGTGGGTGTCGTCGACAAGGTTTCCGTTCCAAAAACACGTAAATCGATTAAACAATCGCCCGTACTCTGGCTGAATTAATTATGTTTTACGGCCCAAAGAAGGCTGACAGATTCGGTCGCGGCGCTCCACTCCTTATAGACTAATTTGAATTATACATTTACAAATTTTTACGGCGACACTCGCAGCCCAATTAATACGACTCTCGGTTTCATTAGGGCCCGGTTGGTGTCTTTTTACCAGAAAAACGACCCAGACTCATTCCGTGAATGTTTCGGATCCGGCGGACTCGACTTTGTTAGTGGCCAATTAATTTTAATATAATTGACTTTTCGTTTCGTCCCCCCTCGCGGCCGTCGCCACAAAAATGTCGAATATTCCAAGCGAGAGCTTTGTATTTTGGTTTACGGCCAACGTCCACCATCATCGCCCTTTCTTGTCTCATTAAAATCGAATTCGGGACGGCTGCAGGAATTGCGGGAATCGACGAACGCATTCTGGAATGCCACAGACTGGAGATTCGCGGAAGGCATCCCGACACTCACTTTTTTTTTAAACGTATTTATAGGGGCCCTCGTCTCGTTAGTTTCTTCTCGACTACACCAAATTTCTGAGAGTTTTGTAATTGAAGTAGCAACCAATAGGTATCTACTCATTCTTATAATTGATGGCATCAAGGAGTTCAATGTAAAAATAAATTGTCTTAAAGAAAATGAAGTCTTTCGTGAAAGACTCAAAGAGTATACTCTCAAAGAGTATACTCTCAAAGAGTGACGGTGGATTGTCTTAATTTTTTTCCTTGTGTTGATCCAGCCATCGACACCGTGGCCGGACTATTAATTAAGTAGTGCTGGTCCTGACGTTGATTACGGAGCGTATCCGGATCGAAGAGATAAAACCTTCGGTTTTCAACTAATTACAAACTGCCCTCTTCACAAAGCCAGGCTCCAAGTTAAACGGATTATTTCGGGCGTGACGAAGGTACGAAGAAGAAGCTTATTGACAGCCGTGATCTCCGCACGGTCAAGAATTAATTTCTCCGCGATCAACCGGATTAATAAAAATTCCCCAAACAGAAATAATTAAACGAAATTTATCTGCGACCACCCATCAAGGCCTCCGGGCAACAGTTTCCAATAAAAACATTACTCGATAAATTCCACAATCAGTATTCGAAAATTACGGAAACTTGACGGCATAAATCAATCTTGAACCGCGAAATTTGATATTTTGTTGAGGATTTATCGGCGAAAGAAAGGACGAAATTTCGCGACAAAGACGGCAAAAATGATGGACCGAGTCGGCTGCAATGATGGATGTGGCGTTCCGTTGATGGCGGTTATCAATAATTTATAAGTTCGGAGGAAAGCAAAATTAAACAATCTCGATGAAATTCACGTTCTGGATGATTTGAAGGCGCCGAAGACGCGAGCTTCCATTAGGGGGATAGGCGACAATGGATCGTAAAATCGAGTGGCGAATGTCAAGTCACCTGCTCGCCAACCGATTCGTCACGGTCAGAGAATTTTCGACACCAAATATGAAATGAACCAGCAACAGCCACTTCTGAAATGGAAACCACATAAACATAGACAAAGAACTAGATCAGTAAATTTTATAGAAATGGACGAGAACTGCTTGAATAAAGATTTCAATTTTAACATCATGCCAACACCTCGCCCATGTCTTCAATTACTATAATCTCTGAAAAGCAATCATGTAATAAAGTATTTGGTTTTTGTTCAACAGGAGTTGCATTTTATGGAAGCAGAACAAAATTGTCTATTAAAATAAAGAATGGAAATGATAATTTGTAAAGTTTTCAATGGTGTCCTTCTGCCCAAAAAGCTGCGCTTGAAGGCCGAAAAGTTCCCATGTTAGCGTTTTGGTTTTGTTGACGATGATAGTTGGGTCATAAAGCCAGACAGCAACTAAAAATTCTCAACTAATTAAAAGCCAACCTCCCGATTAACGTGTGGTGTCGTTAAGAAAACGCCATCCTTAGTGCCCTTTATTAAATTTTATGAAGCCATCACGATACTTATCCTCACAAACCGTCCAATTTTGTCCTGGAACGTGAACAATTAGTGAAGAATGCAAAAGTGCAACGGAAGAGACCCAGTTTACGAAACTGCCGTGACACGACGTAACATCAAACCGAAACGACACAAGTTTCGTGTCTTGGAACCCAACGCGTCATCCTCTTCTGCGACAAAAGAGATCTCACGCGCCACTTTCCTCGTCGGTCCGACAGAAATTAATTGTTTTTTGCGTAATCCGCGACGGCGACGTCAGGATGGTCGGATTCTCACAACGACGGCTATACGGCGCAATGTCATGGGGGATCTTTCAATCGACCAATTGATCTGTAATTCTATAATGGGCAAAGAGACAATGGGGCCAATTCAAAAGAGACGCGAGGAAACAAAGCTCCTGATGGGAACCCGGGAGACTGCGGTTACACAGCGATTGTACGGCGGTCTCGAGTCTAATCGACCTTTCAAAGGCCAGTTGTAACACTGACCGCTTTTGTTGTCGCGGGGGAGGACTTTGAAGTTGACCGACGCGAATCGCCCAAAGGATTCGACATCGGAGCGCGACCGCCGGGGTCAATTTTACCGACTACTCTCCAAAATCTCTCTCGGAAACCAAAACCTTTTTGACCAATTCTTTTGAAAAATGAAGAAAAGTGTTGTGAGTAAGAAGTCAGGCACGCAACGCGGTTGCTAAGCAATCTCAAAACACCGGACATGTGACCAAGTCTCGATGGTTGATGCAACTAAATTTTGAATGATCACTAATGGAGATAAGACATGACAAGAAGACACCAAGAAAGAAAACTGTAAAACTAGACTTGACATACCAATGAGTGAGGTCGAACCCTGCACGACAACCGCATAACGTTAAAACTCGGAATTAGGAGAAAAAAGTTATAGAAGCAGTAAAAATAGTATCTCTCTCTATGCAAATTTTGGGCGATCTGAAAGGCGATGCTCTCATCTCCCATCTGATGATGGCATTCCTCCAGGTAGCGCGTTATCTCTTTATTAAGCGCAAAGATAACGGATGGGCGCGTCGGGGTGGCGGCGCTGGTTTATGGGCGCTAACCCGGAATTTATGTTAACGACGCCCAAAAACAAGATCGCTTCATTATCGTTATCAATTATCAAAACCTGTGCTAACCTGTCCGCCGCAAAGACACAACTTGTTAAGGTAGATAATAAATTTTGTCAAGGTCACGAATTCCAAATGGTCGTCCGAATAACTCAAAACGCGCCAAATTACCATGAAAAATCACCAAACACTTGCTGCCTTTGTGTCAACCATCAACACTTTCTCATATCGCAACAACGGAGGTATCGATTTATAGCGTCTGTTGGTCAAGGTTTCTTCACATACAAGGAATAATTGATGTCGCTTCGAACAAAGACGACCACCGATTGATTTACGCAATTAGGTAATTTCTCTGCAGGAATCCGAAAGGAGTCTTTAATCGCGGAGAAGTTGAAGTTATTCTCGCGACCTTGAGTCTCAGGTTAATTATTACCAAGACTAACCGTAACACACTTAAACCAGATAGTTGCTAATTACGAAGACATTTCACTTTTTTAATGCAAAACCAGCGACATTTCAGCGATTTCACATAATCGACGACTCGAATGACCGGCCATTGAAGCTTTATACGACATGGTTAACATAACATTTTTCAAGAATCAAGAGCGGCTTGGGAAACAAAGTTTCAAAGCCGTCCTTGATTATAGATTTTGATCATGGGAGTCTTGGCATTTGAACCTAACGTGATCTCTTACTTGTGGTGTTTTTGGATTCAGGGTGCCGCCGTAGCTCTTTCCGTTCGAAGATAAAAATCGGTCGAGATATTTTAATTAAAAGTTCGCGGTGGAAAAAAGTCAACGGCGACGGGATTATTTTGCACCACCCGCCGACCGCGCTGGACCGTCTTTGTGCAGTTTTCCCATCCAATTAAAACCGCCTCTGATATTTGGTTTATTGCCGAAACCTGATTTTATCCGTTCGCCTCTCTTCCACTTGCACGAGATGCGATAAAAAAGACCCGGTGCATGCCGGACCCACCAAAGACCCAGCAAATTTCTCGGACCGCGCTCATGGGAAAAGAGCAAGACCAACAAATACCGGCACCCATGACCACGTCGGTCAGGTGTCGGTGAGCGACACCGGAAAAGGCAAGAAATTCGTAATCGACCAGTCAGACACTCCACCGAACTGAAAGGAAGAGTGGACGACGCGACGCTCTGAAGTTCGTAGCAGAAATGTTCCTTGTCGATTACTGTTTTAGATCCAGGAATATTATAGACACCCGGGAAGATCAGAACTGCAAATGTTCAACTGAGTTGGATTTGTAGAGACTAGAAACAAGAGCTGATGTGGTTTAGCTAGAGCTGAAGACGCCACCCCTAAAAAGTTAAGATTTTGCCTTCCAAGCGCGGAAAGACTGTTTGAGCATTTCTGGTGGTGGTGGTGCCATATTCGTCTGTAGGTACTGTAGTGAGAAGACAGCTCATTACGGCGGTTGGAACTACCGGCAGCACCGCGGCAACACTCGGAAGGGCTCATGTTATGTTTATTATTGAATACGCGAGTCAAGTGAATTCCGATCACGACCGCTCAAGCTCATGTAACGCATGATTTAAAATCCCAATGCTCGAAGAATCGAGTGCCTCCTCGTCCTTCTTGTTCCTTAAGTTGTCAAAAGCTTTTCCGGTCATTTTTCCGCGTATTTCCGTTTGCGATAATCAGTAGAATCGCCGGCATGATCGTTACGTAACGAACGACTGTAAAAGAAAAAGATCGTCACGGTAAGTGTAGCTTACTGTTCTACACGCCAATCAACTAATTTAAACAACCGATCATTTAACCTAACATGGCATTTAATTAAACATGCGCTACGCGACCGAGGCGCTGCTTCGAGTCTCGACAACACAACATTGCAACCGTTAATTAGGCCTAATTAGATAGAACCAGACCTGGGTAGAAAACGTTGTGAAATTATTCAAAACAATTATTAATAAATCAGAGCCGCCGCGTTCGCTTCACCTGAACACGGCACGGTTTCCATCGACTCCCATATACGGGACGTGGACGTTGCAGGAACGAGGCATGATTGACGACGTGCCCTCGATATATCGACTGGAATCCATCAAGCCGGCTCTCCCACAACTTCCAGCGGTTCGACCGAGGCGAAGGCGCACCGGGATAGCGAGCAGCAGGCCAAATTTGGGCCTAGGGCGCAAATTTCGACAGGACGAAAATTTCGGGTTAACTCATCACATAAAATAAAAGTAAAAATGAGCGGTTCAGATTCGGAAATTACGTAGGAGAAGTCGCCACCAACACGGAATTAATTCGCTCAAATTTGTTCAATATTATCAACGAATAATTTCTGCGCTAATGTCGAGTAAATGAACCGATAAATTCCTTTTTCTTGATCATTACGGCGGCAATTTGCATAATTTGGAAAATTCCGACGATAAATTCGCGATTTACTGTGAGAACGTCGCGATACCTGGAAATATGCAATTGACGCAGCCTACTCGACCACACAACGCCGTTAGATATGAATAAAATTTTGGCGATTTACCGCGGCCATTACCACCGGACTTTTAATTAAAGATGTTGCAATAATTTCCAGGAATTCGTCGACAAAATTTATCATTAATTACTTCTCAGGACCAGATAAGTAAAATAAACTGGGCAAGCTTGATGAGTTATGATCCCGAAACTGTTCTCAGTTCCACGACACGTGCACGCGCACGTTGAACGCTCTCTCCCACTTTCCTCTTTACATTTTTGTCTTCAATTAGTACCTCCGTCAAGAATAAAACTAGTCAAGATTTCGATCGGGTTTCCAGATTTCCTCCAACTAGTTACGTTAATTAATTCGTCCCGATGACTAATGGAAATGGACAAAATGGGCTTGTGTCAATGGAATCGCCCAATAAACTATACAGTTTTGGTCGAAAATGAAGAGCCGGTACGATTCGGCCCACGTATGCACCCAATCAGTGATCATCGCCGCTTTTCATGCAGTCGACCAAAGCGAAGAAAAAATTTACAATTCAATTATTTGAACTGGTTATTTATTTGACGGAGCAATGGTTTCCGTATGGAAATCACAAGGACGTTGCCGAAACAGGACCTGGTGCTTACATTGCATAATTTTGGTAAATAGCGCGTTATTGAATCGAGACCACCTGGAGGACCTGTTACCTGTAATGCAGACTGGAGCAAATTCATCATTGAATAAAATAAGAAATCTTGGATACTAATCCACATCAATTCAACATCAAGAGCTGGATCAGACGACCTGATCGGGACTTCTCCACCAAGCTCTTGATTTTGGTGGAGTCAGAGAACCCGCGGCGCGGCCTCCTCGATTCCTCCCCGCCAGCGCACCGGCTTAATGTCAATCAAAATTCGAATTCCGAACGCGCGCACTCATTGTTGCAGTTACTTAACGACTGGTTCTATTGTCGTACGAGTTTATTCCGCATAATGATGATTGATTATGCGTCTAGGTAGGTTTTCATTATTCGCCCGTGGACCAATAGACAGAAAAGAAGATGAGAAGAATTAAAAAAACAGACATCCAAAAATAAACTCGTTGTTTAGTGTTGTGTGAATGTTCACAATTAAGGAGGCCGTCGGTCGCATGTCGTTGCCGGAGCGGAACCAACAATACGTTAATTAATTACATTTATTCATAGCGAGACTCGTCCAACGTCGCCCTCGAAAACGTTTAAAACGCGTAATTATCGTAATTAAATCGGTAATTGCGGGCCTCGCACTCGTGTCGTCGATCCCGCCCTGCGAACACATCGCTGGGACATCGAGATTTGTTGGACGCGAACGTGAGCAAGGCACTTGTAGGGAGATTGGAGATAAAAAAAAGCACACGCTCAAGACACATGTTGCAAGTGACGTATGGAGCCGAAGATCGGCGACAATTATTGTTGCTATTTCGCACGACATGCAGCGACTTGTTCCAGCTCCAGGCAATCCTTCGTTTTTTGCCGCTTCTCACGAGATAAATGCCATATAGATGACCGATGGATGGGTCTTGGCAACAAATCCTGAAAGTTCGATCCTGCACATACCACCCCCAAACTCGCCCCCAGGTCGCGTCGGTCTAATAAAATTTGTTGATGTACAATCGTGAGCTCTGAGATTGCCTTCTGGCGACAAACCTAAACATGACTAGACATTTTCAAAATCCACGACTTTCCAAATTTATTGCAGAGTTTCAGGGCAGTTCGTCCCGCACTTGGTTGGGTATAGGTGATTTTCTTCATCAAAATTATAGGAAGGTGCGTGTCGTTTTCGTTGGGTGGCGGCCGAAATTTCGGTTGAATGGCTTCATTATCTCGGTGGATTGTTTGTTTCCCAAGCCACAAGAGAAGACATCTGCTCTGCCGGTCAACAGGTCAATACGGACCGTAACTGTCATCATCAGAC
The DNA here is from genome assembly GCA_951805265.1 of Schizotus pectinicornis. Lineage (NCBI taxonomy): Eukaryota > Metazoa > Arthropoda > Insecta > Coleoptera > Pyrochroidae > Schizotus > Schizotus pectinicornis. Next base: position 985,032 of record OX638204.1, on the reverse strand, counting down.
ATTAGACTAATTAATACAATTTCGTAGAGTTCGTAAAAGCCGTGTTAGCGAGCCACGCAATTAACGGGGTCTTCTTCTCTGGCTTGCCACAAAAATTGTCGAACATCTCGAGAATCCGTTCGATAACCGTTTATGGTTATTTTTAAAAGGCGCGAAGAGGTCAACGGACAAGATTCACTATTAATATTTTTATCGTCGATATCTCTATTATAAACAGTCGGAGCTCATCGAGTCACTTTAGCATTGTAACATCTTAATTGGTGGCTTCTTGAAATTATTCGAAATTAACGGCGTGTTAATATATTCAGATTTTGGAATTTTACGACTTTGAAGTTTTCGATACAAATTCTGAGATCGAGAATGCAACGCTGCTTTTGGTAAATTAACCTCGATTTATGGTCCATGTTTAATATCTATCGAGGGAGTTGTTAAACGTTTAGTCAACTGAAGTTTATTGGTGTTGTAATTTTGTTGGAAACTTTCTCGCACTATCTTTATTGGCCTCTTAAACGGTTACTTTTGTTAAAAGTGTTAGTTTTAGAACGACAAACCGCAACTGAATTCGAGAGTCTACTATCTAATATTTAACTGCACACCCACGCTTACGCAATGGTAGCAATTGTTGATGAGTCAATTAGATAAGAAAATAAAGCATGCAGAAAAAAAAATGAAAAAAGAACAATCAGTTCCTGCAGGCGTCCGCATCTTCTGGGACAGTTCTTGGCTCGAGTAAAAAAAGGGCGATTCGGTTCAAGTGCGTGTTAATTAAAAATTTAATGGAAACCGTTACGTAAACGAGGCGAGACCATTATAAGGCCGTAAAGCGTTTGTGGTTTTCAGGTCGGCAAAGGTGCTCCTAAATCATTTTCAGTGCGTCAAACTTGATAATTAAAATTATTTCGAAATTTCGTAATGTACGACTGTGGAAGAGAAGAATGCGTAATGAAGCCGGTATTCTCACAACAAAAGTCGTAAAAATTTTACGGATATGGATAATATCCTGTTAATTTAGTGGCTCGAATTTTTTGTGTTTTTATTGGGCGAGCTTGGAGGTCACCTCATTTTTAATTTGCCTTTTAAATTGTTTAGTACTATAACTCGCCTGTTACTACTTACAGGCTGGGAACTATGCACAAATAGCTTCTTCCAAATCCTGTTTCTCCACAATCCTCGAGTTCAAGCGACGTCGCTTCAACAAGTATCTTCTCTCCTAGAAGAACGATTTTGCAATCCCTGCGAGACGGCAAGACGTGTCGCGATTCCCGAATCAACCGCAACCTACATTCTTGAGTTGGAAAAAATTTCGTGAGAAATGCCAGAAGCTCTCTTCTAAAAAACCAACAAAATTGGATTTCTATGAGAAATTTACTCTAGTTCGCATGACAACAATTCGCTCTCTAAAACTCGGGAGCCCCGGTCAGTTCGTGTGCGAAATTGTATGGTTACCTACTATTTGAGCTAAAATCAAGATCACTTTCACTAACAAAGTTGCGTTAAAAAATTCAGAAAAAAACTAATAATTTTTTATTTCTTTTTTGATTTAGACGTTTGCCCTTTTTCTTCCTTGTTTTTTTTTTTGGTCTCGATTTCGTCTTTAACTAATTCATAGATTTAGAACGCCTCATCAGTTTTCAACCAAATCAGTTGACATTTATTTTTTATAAAGAAGTTGTCGGGGTGAGCATTCAGAGTTCGCGACTGTCTTCACCTGTCGATCGCTCGCCAGCAAATTCTTGGGAGGTTAAGGAAAAATTACCGTTCGATCGACTGTTGAGGACAACTGCAACAAATTCCTGCAAGCTCTTAATTGCCTTTCTAATAAATCCGATGTTTGAATGGCCGGACTTGGTCGTAAAGCGAAAGAGTTAATTGGAAAAACAGACAACGTGCTCTACCGACTTGTACTTAATTAGCCCTTCACAAAGCAACGATAAAACGATGAAATGTGAATCTGACCAATGTGAAACGTCGATATTATTGACATGTGCGCTACGACGACGGCCTCCAACCTGCTCCGTAATTGGATATTTTCTTTAATAATTAATGAGAGAAATGCAACTTGCTGGAATTTATTGAGGAATTGCCGATATTTATGCGCAAGGTTTCGCTGAGAACGGGAAAATCTATGCTAGACGCCGGTCCGTCCCTGGAGAACTCAAGTAGGTGTCCATATACGGATAATCTTAATCGAATTGGCACCGATCATCTCAATCCGTTTGATTGAAGGAAGTGACACACTTTAGCGGGAGCTTTCGCTATTTTTTCAAACTACCACTACCTATTTCCGGATTTAATTGTTTTTGAAACTTTTCCGAGTTGATACAGCGGCATGAAGGGGCAAAACATCCATTGATGATGGCTGTGACTAATGGAGATCATCCAGCAGAATCCATCATCGTAAACTGAGTGTTAATTGCTTCAGTATCTGGGAGAATTAAATGCTAATATTTCCACTATCTCCTTGTCATGTCATAAAACGATATCGCTAATTACTCGCACTGCTGTTACTTCGTCTCTATATCCTTGGCCGTATATACTCATTAACATAACCGCTAAAGCACTGTTTCCTCCACTTGCCAGCTCGCCTCAATTCACTTAACAACTTTTAACGACGAGCTAATATCGTGTACCTGATATTAAAACGACGCCGTATAACCAGTTGAAAACAAAACTGTAACATCATGTAAACATGCAGATTCCGTCATGATAACACGCCCAGATAAGATTCGACAGCGCGTTTCTGTTAATTATTGACCGTTGGATTGAAAATGTTCCGAAATGCGATGCTAACGTAATTCTAAATTCCCACCCTATCAAGTTTTCACAAAGTCGTTTTTTGGGAACAATATCTAAATGACATCTTAAGCTTCTTATGTCGCTGTCATGGGTTCGACCTATGAAACCGGTGGTGGTTCTTCTTTATGATTGAAACAATCAGATTTCATATTCCAATATCAATTCTTGACGCAATAACTGAATGGCAGGTTCTGTTATGGAAGCGCCCACACCTCCCGATACGGCGGTATTGTAATGTAAACTTCGCAATTAATCCGCCACAACAAAAGCCAAGTGAAGACGGAACAAGAAAAAAATTGGGTTCGAGAGGATAATGAAAGAATCACTCAACTGGCTGAATTAGTGTCGACAATGGAACTTTCTAATTGAACCGTTGGAACATAACGAGCTTTGTTTCAATATCAACTGTTGTTAACGATTGGGAATTAGGAGTTGGCACAGCGCCTCCACCAAAATGCCAAGAAACGAAACTGGAACAAATTATGAGTAATTGTCTTACTCTTGCTCTTCAACGTTTTTCATTCAAATTTTTAAACTTTGGACAAACGACTGTTTATTTACCTGATTTACTGCTCAAGGCAGAGATGGGAAGCCGGAAGAGGCTATTTCTCATTTCTCTCAGTAATTTTGGTTGAGGTTTTCTGGTTCGGGTCGACAAGTCCAGCAGTAATCAAACTGTCGTCCATCCGCAATTTGTCTAGACCAGTCCCCATCGGGTTCGGGTATGAATCAATCGCGCGAAGCGGAGGACATGTCGCGCTATCAGGTACACGTCACGTGGAGGAATGCAAACGGCCAATACCGCGAAGAATACGCACATAAATTACTTATCTCCGGCCGCACCGGCAGAGAACCTTCTTGGGCTTTATGCAGAAACGTTAGAGAGAAGAGTGAAACAGCCGAATCCGCGCCGAGCCACGGTGTTCGAAATTAATTATCGTAACGCCGTAACAGTTAAAAAATGATTAATCTGTTTTGATTGCCGCATCCAACAGGCCGTAACAAAAGAGAAAGAGAGTTTATCCGGAATTATTTTGATTAGTTTTTTCGAAAGCTTTCCTCAAACTTAATAAAATAAATAACGGGCATTAATCAACGAAACCGCAGTGCTCGGCTCGGCAATCACCAAATTCGGGCAAAGACTCCATCCAGGTCGATGATGATGACCTCAAAAACGCTGCGCAACTTTACAAGGTCATTGCTGGTGGATTCTTCGGCGGTGACCCCGACGGAGATCGAGACCCGGCCGTGCCGGGATTATTTTTAATGTTTATTAAAGATGGTCAGTAATAACAGCGTTGGATGAGCAATAAAATATCGCCGGATCCTATGAGCCGGAGCTTCGGAAACTGTGAGAATGGACGGGTAATTGCACATTAACAATGTTAAGTTTGACGACGACACGCCGGAGAAGTTGTACGTTCTAATTGGAACTACAGTTATGATAAGTGATTGGAAAGGCGAAAGATTGTCGTCGTTGGGTTCGTCCCGAAACAGGAACATTTACATATACACAGTTTTACGCAACCGGACAACAGGTACCACCTTCACTTGGCATCTGTGCACAAGAGAAAAAAACGCGTTATAAATGGCCGTCTTCGGGAGATAACGCTCTGTGGCAACCGTTCAGGGCTATTAAATTGACATTTGGGTTAGAACCGAATCGGCGGAGAAAGCCGGCGTGATTAATTTCGCCCCTCTTGCTCGAGGATTCGACGTTCGCGCCCTCCGACATCAGTCCCTTCTGCACCACAAAAGAAACAATAAAGGGCTTTCGGTAAAAAGTTGTCAGTGGTTGTAGGTGAATGACGTGGCAATAAGTTCCACAAAGCTCTGAGGTCTTCTCTGCCAAAGTGCCGTTCAATACAAAAATAAGACGAAGATTGATAACACACGGGGAAGATTCTCAACTTTGTCTAGTAGCTTCTTTTCGAACTTGGCCAGGCTTCGCAACAAGACCCACTATTTACAAGATAGAACACGCCGCCAATTAGAAGTCAGAAACGCACTCGTTCAATAAATAAGGTTTTGGTCGGCCATATTTTCGGATGTTCACCTTGAATCGAGAGTACATAACACGACCAGAGTCGGTAACGCGCATTAATCACGACCCAAGTACAACACCTGGAGACTTTGTGTTTCCCTACGAAAAAAATTACCCCCATGTGAGTTATGACACGTGTGAATCGTCTGGACTAAACTCACAGTTTGCCTCTTTTCTTGTGCCAACGCCGTTGAATGTAATTGCAGGAATTAATCTTGATATTGTATGTACGTAGCGCGCCGAGCATAATCTCGCGTGGAAGCCCACACATTCAAGCTACAGCAGGAGTCATGTCTTAAGTGGAATACGCAAAATTGTTTCGTTGCAACAACCACAGTTATTTCATAGTTTTCCGAAGTTTGAGACGTAGGAATTCAGCGGCGACTTTCATCTTGAGCTTTGATTAGCTTTTATCGATGACCTAGTGGTTTCGCTTTGCGGGAACCTGGAACGCAATGGGTGTGCGACTCGAAAGAAGTGTGGCAAAAATCGAACACCAAGAGTCGATTCTCGGGAAGTCGACACGGATAATTCATTATCAATGGACGAGATTTGCCAGACCTTGGTCCAAGTTCTTTATTTTCAAGCGTTGCCCTCTAGAAGCAAAGCTGGTCGAAAAGTCGCTACTGCTAAGTGGGATGCATTAGCATAATTCATCGTCAAACGGTAGAAGATTCTGGGCACTTCTGGGATACGGTGCTATGTTTGACACAGAAGCTGGGGCCACCGGTGGTCGTTCAATGGTGGAAGTTTCAAATCTTTCTGCATCGAGAGCTGATAAGGGTTCTCGTGTCTTCTCCAAGTCCAATTAGGTGAGTGAGTAGTCTTGTGGTCTCGGCCGCAAATTGTCTTAATTAGTCGTGCTGGGTTGATACGCATCATGTCGGTCTCAATGGGCCAATTACCGGAATACGGTGAAAATTTCGTTCTGGCAATTGCTTGTTTCGCCATCACAACACCATGGCAGACTCGCCCATCAATCCGCTGGGCTTTTGGTTGCGCGAGATCGGCCTGCTCGTTTGGTTCTGATTGATGGACCGGCGCAAACAAACACCGCTTTAATGATGAATGAATTATCTTTATCTGGAACAAGTACTGGGTTATACAATTACGGCGTATTGATAGACAAAGTAATCTCGACGTTGGTAATTCATCATTTCGCGCATGTACCACCATTGATTGTTGCTATAATTTCATAGAATTGCTTACATGGTACGCGCACAACATGCTAATTTGGAGCATTCCGGGATCGTTGACATAAGATCGTCGCTACCTGTCATATGTGCCCGCGCTACATTTAACGTAAGTAATTGGCCGTTGGTCTCTCAAACGCGAACTGGTTTGGAATTTTTATTTATCATTTTCCACCCACACACACTCACAACGCGATTATCGACTAAAACAGTGGACAACGTCGTGAATTTTTATTGGCCGATAAATCTAATAGGACAAGAAGAAGAGGAAGAAGACCGATTCCGCCAAACATGGCAAACCGGCCTAATGAAATCGACGAGATTAGAAACTAATTTATGCAGAACTTCCGACCGAGATTCCCGACCGATATACGTAAACCCTAACGACACTCTTAAATCGCTCTAAACGGACTTGCTACAAGCACTTAGACCGGTACTTGGAGCGATGTTGGCGCTTTGTCTTTACCTACTTAACTAAAACGTTAGCTGCTCTTGAGCATCGAAGCGTTTATCTCGATGTCGGCAGGTCGCAGCGGACGCAAATTGGAACACGCGGCTTAATTTGACGCTGCCTGGTGAGCCTATTCGCAGCAATTGCCGGGCTCGTTATCGGCGAGGCTGCCAGGGCCGGACCGGTCGCCGACACCCCAGCCGTTCTCAGGTGCCACCAGCAACAACTCAAACTCGAAGACTTTTCTCTTCAACGGGCGATCCGAACTGTGGTACTACCTTGGAGAAAACGTAGCACTTTAGCGACCTGTAATTATTGCCAAAAACATCCATCAACAGTTTTTCCATTCAATATCAACTAATACGGTACCACTTTTAAGCACCTATGGTAGACATACGATATACCTTCAAATCTTACCAATGGCAAAAAGCTTCCCCTGTTTTGACTTTAGAGTCTTGAAGGACCCCAGTGGTTTGGGTCTACCCTCCACTGTTGATTTCTCCTTTTAATTGTTGAATATTGTACTGAAACTCTGGTACTTCCTTGAACGAATTGCCAGCCCTTAGAATTTCCAGCATTAAGCCTATGGCGGCCTTTTGTCATCCCCTTTTTTCAACTCCTCCAAGGTGACGGATTTGGAATGGTGTACCCCCGTGTTTCTTGTTTTCTTCTTTCTTTCTTTGATTATGAGGTAAAGCTGCGAGTCTTCGTCTGGTTGGATTCAAACACGGCGAAATCGGACCTTTGGTTTATGTGCCGATCGGCGCCGACGGAATGGCGGTGTGACGACGACGAGGACGACGTCGGCGAATGAATGCAAGTCAGCGACAAGTCTGAGCGCAACAGCGAGCATACGGAATGAGCTGCACTGTTTTCCCACGGTGACCGACTCATGCCCGCGTGATGTCATACCTCATGCATACATACATACATACGCTCACGCCGGTCATTCAGCGAAAACACCGTCGCGCGAAATCACCCCATTAACTTCTTGGCACTTGTCCCCGATGATCGGCCGGTAGGCAACCAAACACGTTGGCGGACCGGAAAAAACAACCGAACGTACAACCGAAAGATTGCACAATATATCGTCAAAACCGCAACCATTGATGGCGAATACTCAAACAAAATCACTTTGGGAGATCGACAGCACGAAAAACAACACGACCGCAATAGAACTAAGTACCGCAATCGACATCAAAATGCGAGTTTATTTTTGTAACCGGTAAAAAGTGACCAGTAATTGGGCGAAAATGCAATAATATATTATGCAACAACCTACACTTTGATTCACTCTTAAGTTACGTACTTTTTGCAGCAAAACAAACGTAATACCAGAAACTTACACATGTCAATCAAATTGCAGGAATGAACTTGAACTTTCAATATTGGGGCAATCACACCAAACAAGTACTACCTATAGGTACATACAGTATTCGAACAGTAGTACGTTTATTCCTCATTATACACTTTTCAAAAAAAAATTAGACCCACGATAGTACTACTCGATAAATACCTTACAACATGGCGATGTTAAAAGTAGAAGACAAATTCGATAGAAGATTAAAACGGGAATTCCTCTCCAAATGGAATATTACACATTTAACAGTGATACACGGCGGTACTACTATGATTTTAGAAAACCGACATCAGCATCTTATAAGTATGTTGGCTATAATTTCTGTTGGTGCAAGTAGTTGGATCTGTTGTAAAGTATACCTAGATTACCTACTCTTTATAATCACAACTAATGTTTCATCAAATTTTGATACTTCTGTAATGGTACTGCTGTGACCTTTGATAGTGAATTTGAACAGCGGTAGGCAAGTTTCCTAATTAGTACAAGAACGGGTTCAATGCCGATCTATGGATGACAAATTGTAAAGGTCTTGTGGTACCGCCTATATCTATTTAGAAAAAAATTCGTTGACATTTCAAGAAATTATCGGCTATAAAACATGATTGTGAGTGACTGTACGGAAAACTGTTAATCTTATTCGACTTTTGCTCCAATAAATTTGCATTCCGACTGCTGAAAAGTTATAATTATGCAAAGTGACAATAACAGAGTGCGAGCTGAATTCTCAGTATGCAAATGTCTAGATGGAGTAAACGCAATTAAGGTGTGCGAAAGAACAACTAATAAATAAATAAAATATTAATAGCTATAACAAAGCGGAACATCCATTCTCTCCTTGCAGCTTTTTTTGTTGTTTGAGAGCGTTATAAAACTCGGTGTGCCTCAAAGGTAGTACCACCAAAATCCTTGACCACAGATCTTGCAAGTCGAAATTGAGTCTATGTATAAACGCTTTGTGTCACGATCAGATATGGTCGTGTTTATCGAAAGAAAAAAAAAACTTCCAACTTTTTTATGTTTCGACCTGTTTCGATGTGCACCTCCGCTTCGACGGACCCGTTCTCGAGAACTTTTTGTGCCATAAAACAAAATATACTGTTTGAAGAGTGTTTTACTTGTGTCCTTGTCTTCAATCTCGACCGAAAGAAGATGGGATCTCCAAGCGACCGTGGAATAATGACGTGATAAGTCCCGGGTTTTTATTCCTTTTTTGTTTCGTTTTTAGAAGACAAACCAACACTCGTCTAGGCGGCAAGACCGAGATGGCAACAACTCGCAGGTAATTCGGATTAGGCCCGTTTCAGTCAGTTGGGGAATTCAAAGGGTTTTCAGTTGATTTAGCTCATTAGCGAGTTGAGGGAGCGACTGGCTTTGTAGTGTGTAAGAAGAAAATTTCGCCTAACGGGACCATTGCTGTTAGAATGAAGCTTCTTCGGTGGTTATGGCTCGAGGGCTCCTCGCTCCATTACCAACAGCGAAAATGGCAGAGTTCAACTTGTTAGTGTCTTTGGTCGGGATAACAGGAAAACTGCCAGCTGGTCGGACGGCATCATTTGAATAGGCTTGCCACTTTTAATCTATCATATTAACATCAATTAGGCAAGTTTAATGGCAAGTCGGCTCGTATGTCTGCGCGTCCATTGTACGAGACGAGGATGTTCCCGGCATGCCGCAATTACCATTTACTTCAATAGCGCAATTGATCAACCGATTTTCCCAGAGCTTCCAAGATCTTTTTCCGCGACCGCGCCGCAGTGCATTCCGAACGGACCATTTGGGTCATCGGGCGCTTAAACAGTTACTTCCAATCTAACTAGCGGAATGATTAACGAAATTCGAAGAGGCAATCTATAGGTTTTTGTTTTTTTCGTTGCACTTCTGAGAAAAGGTGTTAATGGTCGCCACAACTCGAGGTTAATTGAGGTAATGATTGAGGTGTCTCAGTCCGCCGTTTTCTCGATTGCGGTCTTGAAAATTTTTACGGGCATTACCAATGAAAGCGAAACTCTCATCTAATTACCATGGTGGTTTACCAAATAAGCGAACGAATTCCGGTCGCATCCGACACGGCGTCATTGTGCCGATATTGTGTTATGAACGGCCGTCCGGCCAAGAACGGGCCAACAATAGGGCGACGTTACGTAACCGGAGAAAAACTTCTTCTGCACTCGGACATTTTGTCGTTTTAACGACCCGAACAATAAAGTCCAAAGTCAATGCACTACGCTACTCACCGTCCATCTGAAGGTAAATGGCAAGACGAGTTTCCCCCGTTCGGGGTCGGCAAGCGTGAAGGAGTCCCGGCCCAACACCGAACCGGAAGTGTTCCCGAACGAACAGGAACCTGTGCTGGTCACGTTGCTCTGGTATTCCTTGAGACAGAGCCGGAAAAAAGTGTTGCATGGAGAGGAACAACGGCCGGAAACAGGGGAACGCGCCCCGCCCCCGCAACACTCCCCGCTCGACAGTTCGCCTCTGGGGTTCGCCATCTCCAGCACCTGCAGCTCGAAGAACCCCGAGCCGTGCGCGCACTGAAACAAACAAACATGTCAATACAAAAAATACCCATCAGGCATAGGAAGAACCTCGGTCACGCTTTCACTACGGCTGGCCGGTACCGACCTAAAGATTGAGGGAGCGACATCTTTGCCACTGCGACTTTTTTTCTGTTTATAATTGGACATGGCAACCTCGGCAATTGCGCTTTTACGACTAAATTGCCTTTACGTCCATGCAGCGTGAGAGAGCAGTATCTACCTATGGGCTACGGCGGACAGCAAGTTAAGTTCTCCGCCAGGTCGACGATAAACAATTCCATCGTCCACTCTTCGCGGTAATCAGTAAAACGGGTGTAGATGAAAAAGAGCACGTCGAAGAGGCGACAGCCGTCGGAGCGCAACGGGACCGTCACGAAGCCCGTCCATACCGATTCAGTGGGAATGAAACAATAGCGCAGAAGAACCGCGATCCGACATGTCGATAACGACCAATCCTTCCCAGTTGATTAGTATTCGAGTTCCAGGACGCGCGCTCCGGATATCCCCAACAATTCCAGCAACGAACAACAAACCATCTCGTCGGTTCCCATGCAACTCAACTCGAGACACGGTTGCATATTATTAAACATCACGTCGATATAATTGGGTAAAATAAAATGAGTCCGCAATAACACGGTTCGTGTGTAAAACCGTTCCTCGGGTCCGAAGACCTGGCCGGTAAGGCAGAGCTCGCCTTTCTATTATTAATGGTTACAGCTCGCATACAAGCTCCACTTATTATAGCTAGTCGGTTATTATCATTGTTATTTGTACGGTTGTCGGATGAAAGTGGCTTTAGGTAAGTATAGTAGTTTCGCAAGGAAGTCCTGCCAGCTCCTTGCTAGGCTTCTGTTCGAAAAATCCGAGGCCGGAAAACCTCATTCGTTTCCGTTTCTGTTGCACCTGAACGGATTTTTATAGAGAGACGGCGACGAACGGGGCCGCTATGGTAAAACGAAACCGTCGAGCTTGAAAGTAACGCGATCCGACCTGGTGTCGGTGTTGAAACCGATCCTGGCTCATTGTTGTGGATGGCGGCCAATTATTATTGTTATTAGGTGGCGACGTTTACCAACATCGACATAAACGACGACAAATAACTCCGATCACGTCGATCGAAGTCTGCGAAACCCAAGAAAGCGCCAGTCTGCAGACCCAAACCTGTTTCTGCCTTCTATGATAGACGAAGCTGCAAGTATATCAAGGAATCGAAATGAACCGATAAAGAAAGAGACCAGTGTTGCAACAGAAAAGTAATAGAAGTGAGACTCGGCTGGAAGAACTGAATATCTTATGCCTCCGATATGGATACGTCCGCCCGGAAGCAAACAAGAAGTTTTGAGGTTTTGGTAAAAACAAAAAGGCTTCTATTGGGACGAAACTACAACTACAATTTGGTTGAATCCTGAAAGTGCCCAAATTGATTTGAACAATGAGTAGAATTGACCGCATCTAAAAACTTCGCACTTTACCGACTGCATATATCTTCGTATAGCAAGATGTAAAATTTACCTTTAAAAAAATTTTGGTCTGATGACGTCCGAATTGCGTCAATGCTAACGCCGAAAAATGCTCTTCGTCGTCGAAACCTAATTGATTGACCTCTTTTTCTCTTGGGTAGACCGCAAATTTTCGGCGAGCAAGCACCGACGACTCTTCTGGTCATCATTTGGTGGTGTGGCAAAAAAGCTGTCGTCACAGCTGACATGGTCACGGGATGACGGGATGTAGACGCCACCGCGAGACGGACTATTGAACGCTTTAAGTGGTAGACGGTCGAGATTACTTTCGTTCGATTTTACGGCCATTATGGGTTATTGTTTCGCACGCTTCGATCGCCGCTGATTAATCCACTTAAGAGAAAAAGCGAATTTCAGCGGATTTGTCGCGGTCGGAAGGCGATTCCAAGAGGAAAAAACGACATCTTCGAAGCTTTGTCTCAATGCCGTTTCCCATGGTCAGAAAAAGGACCAACCATAAAGGAAACACGCAGTGCAAAAAGTATTCGAAATAAACGAAGAAAAAAACTGGAGAAGAGGACCCTCTGGTTGCATAAAACACCATCACGTTATAAGTTCGATTAGGCCATGGTAGTTGGAAAAAATAGACCAGAGACCAATGAAGACAGTTGATAGCCCGTAAAAAAAGTCGCAAGTGATCTATTGGCGACTTGGCGAGGTCAGAGACTAAAATTATTAGAGGTTAAAATAAGTCATGAATTTTCAAAGACTGACTCGCACTAACAATAGAATCAAAAGAACAAACAAACGCCAATCAACATATAAAAATAAAGACAATCACCGGCAATTTCATAGATTTTAGAGCCAGCTGATCACAACTAATCAACTTGTCATTAAGAATTTTTATGGATACTTCAACTAATAAAACTCATCAACGTCCTTGAACTCATTCAAGACTGCATAGGGATTATGGAAGCCGAATCCTAGCAGACCACTGAGGAAGCGAGTAGCAGTTTGGCGGGGGTCAAGAACCTGGGGCGCGAAAGTTGAGGTTAGTCCGCGGTGGCGCCTTGAGAACCGCCTTGTCCGTCCTCCGACTGACGGGTGGCGTTTCCACAATCCGCGCGATTCAGCAGCAACACCCCAAAAGGATGATGAAGACACGGCAAGATGAAGAGGTCGTGTACGTCTCTTTGTTGCACCGCCGATCATAAGTCGCCATGTAGTCCACATAAATTTGCTTAGCCAAGTATGTTAATGAACGAGCAATTGTTGGAGACGTTGTTTATTGAGCCATGAGAAAACTAAATACATGGAATAAGAAAAAGTCCGTCGGTAGGTGGCGCGCCGTTTAGCGTGATGGCGTCGATTATATCCTTCTTCGTCGCGGCACCAAAAAAAAAGTTAATAACTTAACAATGTCTAAACATCGTTTAAGTTTTTAGCTTCTTTAATAAAACGATTCGAACGCATAATGTGGACGAAGAGATGGGTTTTTGGTTGTTTTTTTTTTTCAAGCCATACACCGTCTCGCTTGACGGGCCTCGGACCGTGATTTTATAGGAGTCCGGTCGGTGTGCTCTCCTCCGTGCACGCAATCCTCATCCAGCTGTGTTTGTACACTCGGGTAATAAACGGCCGGCGAACTGGATTCTGAATAAATATTAAATGGCCGAAGCGACCGCAGAGTCAAGGGATTACGGCCACCCGTGACATTAATGGACTTCGATTCCGCAACTGGGGCGCAAAAATCCTCATAATCCGTCGCCGGCAGCCATAAATCTCGACTACCAGAAAAAATTTTACCCGCAACCCGCAACAGAAGAAGTTATAATCGGAGCAGTCTGCGAAAATCTAGAACGGGTTCTAGGAAACTCACAACGCCATTAAATTGTTTCAGGGTTAGAAGAAAGAGACGTTTGGACGTTTTAGATTCGATTATCACTTGACACAACTTCGTCTGCTGTGGAGTAGGCACTTCTGCAGTTTGCAAATTGATGCGGATGGCCGAAAGTGATTGTGATAAGCCTCTTCTTTATCATCGGTTTGTCGCGAAATTGTTTACGGTTCGGCGCCGCCGCCTCTTGTAATGCTGTTATTTATGACCGATTCCAGATTCTTAAGAGCGAACTCGACGATTCAGTCGTTTATTTGGTCGGCTAACGATTTACTTTGAACGCCAATTAAAATTGCGCAATCCAGTCCGTCAAGCGAGGTTAATTTACAGCCAGATTTGGTCTGGACCAGGTGAATAATCTAATTGCGTCACAAATCTTTCCCGAGAATTTCGCCAAAACGAAGCATTATCGAGGACTCAATGAAGCTAGAGAAATAGTAAAATGCCAGTTGAAAATGAATAATCGATTGGCTGATAGCATTTGGGAGTCGGGCGTGATTTACGACGTTCCAGTCTTTGATCCATTAAAATAATAAAGTTTAATTACGACGATTAAGAATTTAGAAGAGTAGGTATGTGATTCGAGTTTTAAATTTTTGGCCTTTCTATAAATTATTATTAATCATAACCTAGTTCGCTTATCTTATTTACGGCTGATGGGATTTTACTTTCCTTGCGCGCCCGGTTTTACAACTTCCTCTGATCTTTTAAGAGCTTCTTAATTCGTTACGTGTCATACGAGATGAGTACTTGGTTACGTTTTCAAATTCCCACAATTTAGAACCGCTGATTTCATCCGCTCTTTTTCCATCAGGCAAAAGTTGATGGCGAAAACGAGACGTACAATTATTTTTATGATGCCACAACTCATACACCATTAACGATTTGGAAGCAGTGTTGGGTTTCGCTTCCAAATTTTGGAAAGTCCCCCACAATATCGAGTTACGGTTTATTGGATCGATGTTGAATAAAAACCAAAGAGTTAGTGCAACTGGATCGAAGGTGCCGCGTTGTAATGAATGTTGTGACTGCTAGTAAAATATGGAAATGGGTAAACTGGTCTTTTATTGAAATCGACTCATACCTGGTACGTGCACGATATTTATCTTGTCATTAACAGGTAGGTAGGTGTATTAGGCCGGTGTGTAAATGAAGTGTGACTTGTCGATCGCGTTGCCGTTCAATTAGAAGAGCAAAAGCGGTTTGTGGTGATTCGATCGCCAACAAACGCGCATCGCAAAAACTTAAGTAATCGAAACGTTGTATTTATTATCTTTTGATAGTGCTCCAATAAGTACCTTTTGTGGAGTACAGTTTTTGAAATTTAGTAATATCTAATTATTGACGCGTTTCCATTTAGTGGCTGACCTTTCTGCATTTAGCTAGAAGCTTTCATCTCCAAGTGACTGTCACTTTACTTAGCAAAGTGGAGGGCTTTTTGATGCATGGCTGGGAGTCACGCCATGCCACTCTTTATTGGCGATGTTGGCCGAAAAATCGCTCTCTAATTAATATTCCGCACATCGCGTCCGTTAATGTATTAATGTTGATTCTTGGTGTTTTTTCGGCCGTGTCCGAAGATCTGAGCAAATATAGGTTACGTTTACCGACAATATTGATCAAGCCAAAGTACGTGAGCCATATAACACCGATTGATTTGCGGCGTTTTACGACCAAATATGGTGGCTTTTTCTTAGTGAACGATAACCGCGAGATTGCCAGGTTCTTTCTTCCTCTGTTGACAAAAGCGGTAAGTATCGCGATAAAACGTTAAGTCTCACGATCGGTATCTCTCATCGTCCCCTATAGTTTTTGAAGTTAGTTCTGTGGGAAACCGTGGCAACTTTTATTTACCCTCTCTTATCTCATTGAAACAATTTTCCGGTGAATAAACCAAATATTTATCCTGCAAACAGATTTTGTAGCGTAAATGACAACTTCTCACGCATTCCTCGCGTATTTAACATAATTTAATAACAACTGCATAAGAACGACTCGATTAACATTCAAAGCGAGAACAATTACCCCATAAGCGCCTCGCTTCCGACGTTGGCGAGTTTCCTAATTAACCACCATCACCAAAATCGTGTCACTGCCTAAATTAAGCTCTTAACTGTTTGTAGATACACGGAAAACTTTAATTGTAACGTAATTTAATTATTATCTTGATTAACATACAATTAAAACGAAAGCTCGACTACACGGTGCCCGGTTTAAATGGACTATTGTTCAGTTGGAGGGACATGTTCGTGGCCCGGTCGTAAATCCGGTCCTGTTGTGCATTTCGGATATCGTCACGTATCGTATGACGTGCCCGGGTGCATTCGAATTTTCGACTTATTTACAACAATGAGAGAACGGAGGAATCGTGGCCGCGTTTTGAGCGGACCCCACGACTGGACGACATGTAAACGATATCTTTTACGGCGGAGGAATCGGTAAACAGGGAGAGACGGGAGAGAAAATGACGCGATGGGAAATTCGGAGGTAGGCAAACATTGGGCGAGAGTGAGGCAAAGAATCACAATGTCGCAAGCAGGTGCAAAATTTGTGAACCGGAGGTTGTTGACAGCGACTACAGCGAGCGACACGGAGCAGTCAGTTGACACTGAAAATTTGGAAAATTTGAAAGTGTGTTTTGATTTTTGAATGTAGTCAGTTGTTAATAAAGCAAATAAACTATCGTTAGATGCCTCTTGTCCCCAAGTTTTCTTTTTTAATACTCTCTCCAAAAGTGATATATTTTAGGTCAAAATTTTCCAGGTCTGCTCCTGACATCCTCGACGAATCTATGTGATTTCGAAACGAATCGGTCGCAAGAAAAAAACTGTTATTAATTATTTGCGGCAGGACGCGACGTCACTTCGCGACCGAAGGCCCGTCCCAGCTCACCACTTCGAGTGGCCACAGATGGACGATAGAGATAAACAACTTAAAAACTACTATAGAACCATCGAAACGTACACAAAAACACATTAATCTGGCACGCCGATCTCCGGTCGCTTTTGACGAACGTCATTTGTTTATTTTCCGGGGCCCCACCGAAAGTGTCTCCTGTGTAGCCCCGTTTCGAGTCGTTAAAAAACCGTTGATTAATTGGTTTTACGTTTTTTTATTACTTACGACGGAAAGTTGCCCTTTTTGCAATTGGGAAAGTGAAATACTTATTAATAATAATTTTTATTATTTTATCGGAATTTGTTTCAAAATCGGTTTAGAAAGGACCCTGGATTTTTAGGGAGCTTTCACGCTGGAGAATTTTGCGGTTAGTCAAGAGGCCTTCAAGAATGCGAAATGATTGACGCCCAATCATCTACAAAATAAATCATAAACTTTCTAATTTAAATATATGATATTTCAGTTTTATGGCGCATGAAGCAACTGGATTTCCATGCGGCTCTAGTTACAAGACGATAAATCGGTCGATACACATCGATTTCCGCCCAACACCTTTCAGGCGGTTGCCGTTAACGAATCAAGAAAACCGCGAAACTGCAACGTGAAATTCTGGCCATATTCGTAGATTGATTGATTTGCCAGCCCAACTCGCTATGGCCATAAGACCTTTGGTTGCCACGGTGAGAAATCTCGACCAATTGACCGCTAATAAGACATCATCGAGCAAAGTCCGGAAAGTTATCGCAGTATGAACGCAACGTGTAAAATGCCAAATTAGTTATGTAAATACGGTGAAATTCTCGAGGATCTCGAGACGCGGGCGCATTCCGTTTAATTAATTTAATCAACTTGATTGTGATTTTTCATTAATTTTACGGCGTTTTAGGCATCTGATTCTAACTAACACATCAGGACAATCAGATTGAATTTTTAGCTCTCGTTTCCTATCATTTCAAGGTACATTCCACAAATTCTATCGACACCTAAAATATGTTAGGCTTCCGGACCTGTTCATCTAATAATACGGCAGTTTTCCGTCGAGATTGTTGACCTGCAGGATATTTCGTCAACCGATCGAAGATCAACAGAAAAACACCTACCGGGACTTCAAAACCAATGAAACATTAATCGAACAAAGAGGTCAAGATTTCAACACAATTAATATCGGGAGACTTCGACGCTTTTAACTATGTGGTTTTTACTCCGCCAAAATCGCCATCGTCAATTGTGTAAGTATATTTATATTAAAAAAAAAAAAACAGGCTGTTACCTACTCTTCGAGAAGAAGAGAACTTTAGCTCAAGGCGGAAGTTCTTGATTATCGTAATTTCCCGGAACTATAGGTGGTTAATTGACACTTATCGTGTAACTGAGGTAACTGAAGATAAGTAAAGTTAACAATGAAATTGATGGTAACCGCGTAATTTGCAACACTTCTTCTCAGATACTTGATTGATGGTGAGAGTCAATAGAACTAAGCGGAAATGGAGATCGAAGTTGTTGAAATTTGTACAACTTTTATAATGGCGTAAAACATCCCAAGAGGTGTTAACAGTCGGCATTTTCAATAAAGCCACCCACAATACGACATAAAACCGCTGAAAGACGTTCGAAAGCAGTAAAAATTTAAGTAGTGATTGGCCATAATTTGACGCTGCTTAATAATTATGTTTCGACCCAAATAAACGCTTCCGCAAAACAAAAAATTTTACGAGAGGCTATCAATCTAGTTAGTCTACTCGGGTGATGAAAAGCTTCGAACGCTGAAAATTTAAGACTGTTCATTTTCCAGACGTTAATCATGTTTTATAGGTAGGTACGGATAGAAAGTTTCCATTTCTGTATCTCACAATAAAGCTAACTTCCTTGCAAATAATTGCAGGTTATTGATGTTTTATTATGGTAGGTCTAGATGATGTATGGAATATAAATTTGTTGAACTCTTGTAAAGTTCGAACTAGTTAAATTTCTGTAGTAACAATCATTAATTTTCGTAAACTGTTGAATAAATACACCAGTTCAGTGGAACCAGAGGAATCTGGGATTCTTCGATAGAATGACATGATAATTTACGTTTAATGAAAGAAGCAATAAAAACTTTGGGGGTCAACATAAAATTTTACCATTTTAAGATAGCTCACTAGAAGTTTACACTTTTTTAACACATTTAATTAAGACAGCCACGAGAGGTATGTTGCTATTTAAAATTTCAATGTGAAGGTAATTGCCAATGGAATCAAAAGACTGCGCAAGGCCCCTAAATCAATGAATTGAAAAAATGTAAATAATTTTAAAAATTGCGAAGCAGAAATTTTAAAACCGCCATACATTATTATATACATTATTTATAGTTTTTATGAGAACTTCCATCGAATATTTTTTCCCAAGAACAAAGTGAAATAGGGTCCTTAATATTTCCTAAAAAGTTGTTAAAAATTCTGGTTTACTTTTTGTGAGCTTCATTTAAATCGTCAAGATTCTACGGTTTGCTAACGTAAGTGACTGGTACTTTCTGTTTTACCTAAATTGGGAAACAAAATATCATGACGGTGACATGAAGAATCAATATCTGATAAAGAAAATTCTTTTCCCACGTGATAAGTGAGTAACCTGGAATAGGTATGTAACTCTAATGCATTTCCAGTTTTCCCAACTGTACCTAAGTTACATTTTATTTTTAGAATTATTTGAATTTATTACAATATAATTTAGTTTCACGTCAGGATTTGAAACACTCGTAAGATAGTCCTTGAGAAAATCGCATGTTGCATTATGCATAACTTTTTCATCCATCTCGTTTTGTTTAGAATCAACAATAGGTAGTTTAAAAACGACTTAAATATTTTGAAACTATTACCTAGGGCAAAATGAGATTGGTGTATGGAAACCGAAATTTCTGAATCAAGAACTGGAAGTGTAAAATGAAGAAAAAGTAGTCGGTTCTTATTTCAAAGCAAAACATTTTCGCCCCACTTCAAGCACCCAAAACTAGGGTCCGTATTCATAGACAGGACTTGAAGCCTACTATCGTCTTGAGACCAACTTGGACCTTGGACGATGAGCTTTTCGTCTCATTTTTGTGGCTATAGATTACGTTCTAACCTCCAAGTTGATCACAAGACGAAGTTGGACTTGGAGACCTGTCTATGAATACGGGCATAGGAGCTTACCCTCAAAAACGGTCAATTTTTCGTCATTCAGAGCGATAACTATCTTCTTGTTTATCCTCCGCAGAGGCGTATAGGTTTACCTTCTATAAACACAAAGATGAAGTTGACGTGTTATTATATTGACTTTACACTTTGTGAGAGGTTTTCTAAAAACGCAAATAAAACGTTGGTTCATAAAAAATTAATGGTAGAGATTTGTTGAAAGAATAGAATTTTAGAAAATTTCCGGAAAGGTTTCAACCGAGTTTCGCCTAACATCTTCATAAACACCTCTTATTCAATTCTTTTTGACAGTAACAGTGAGTAGTGTTACATTGCCGCCCCAGACGTTCTATTCAAGTTTTCTTTTTCTACCTGCATTGGGACCGCAACAATCCATTCAAAAAGTCATAAAACCATTATGAGTCGACAGTAGCCGGGATAACGGGCCGAAAGTGTATCAAATTTAGGACGGATTGTCGTCAATAAGACCATAAAGTCGCCAAGTCAACATTACTCGAATTCGCTTTTGTAATTTTTCGGAATGTCAACAAAAATTGCGTCACGGCAGACGCAAAACGCCGCCGCGTCTTGCATCACAGCTAAAAAAGAAGTTTTATAGCTCGAAAATCACTTCTCATTGCGGCCGTTTCACGCCGATCTCGGCAATATAAATCACGGTCTTTGTTGTCGGGAACGTAAACCGCAAAATTTAATTGGTAAACGTGGAGTTTTCGCATCTAAAACCCCGGAGAAACTACCTAGCTATTAATAACGCGGGGGGCACCTGTAGATTCGTTTTAATTTTCAGGTTAGTCGCTGTAAATTTTTTTTGGGACGGAGAGTTTCGAAGAGACCGCCTCCCAATTACCTGCAGCAGGTTGAGTAGCAGCAAGAAGAACTGCAACAAATATCCATGGGTCATGCTCCTACACAATAATCGCCACATGACACTGCACATCATCACTGCGAAAATCCGGCGTCGGCATCGAACTACCGACGACGCTGCTGATGGCTACTAGCAAAGAACCGACGGCCGCGACACGACGCACATACGGACAGCTACGTCGAAGAGGACAACGCACGAACAACACTGCAGCCGGTGGACTACTGAGGAGCAGCGCAGCCGCGGGCGCGGCGGCCCCCTGCTCCTCGGGCGCACAGCATCCGACCAGGACCAATCGCTGGAAGGAAGAGGGGCCTTTGTGCCCCGGCGCTGTTGTGGCGCCCCGGGCCAACAACTTGTTGAATGCCCTCTCGGCTGGGATGAATACTTGGCGCGCTGAGACGTTCGTCGTTTCGGGAATCACGGCGAAAAAATGGACCAGGAAGCGGGCGGGGGCTCGAAGGACGGAAAAAAATTAATACAATAAAAGTCGGTGAATTATCGTTTGACATTTGATCTAGTATGCGCGGTTTTTGGAAGGTCTGCGACGGGTCGTAAAATTGTAAATTATGGGTTTGGCATTGGATCGATTTCGGACACTTTCCTTTGATGGAAAGTAGTCGGGTCGGGCGTGGACAGGGCCGGCCTCGGGCGGTTTTTCGCGACTTTTCAACCTTTACAACCTGCACTGACCTCGCACTTCCGGATGGCCCAACTAAATAGGTCAGCAAAACATTAAATCACAACATCTAGAAGCATTTTGGGAATGTATGTAGGTACTTGGTTTGGGTGTTTTGTAATAAAAAATTAAACTAAACAGTAATGCAGTCCTTGTTATAATGACATGATATCAATAAAAAAAAGCCACAGTCTGTCGCTAATCTGATTCATTTGGTGTCTAGCCTTTATAACTACTAACAGAAATAAAAAAATATATGAAGGCGCATCCGGGAGTTCTGTTGTCTGACACCTTTAGGTATAGCCTAACGTGAAATAAACAAGGTTTAGTTTCCCCTCTATAGTATCAAAACAGTGTTATGTAAATTTTTGCACTGTGGTAGGTATCTGCTTTAGTATCGTCACCAAAAAAAGATTTGAAAAAAATTTGAAAAATAATAAGAAAAGAAGTAAAAAATGTGGACAAAAGTAAATAGGCCCGAAGTCCAGAGGTAGATTTAGAGGGAAGGGCATCCACCCATTTGTCTGATTCCCTGGCCGAATCCGCGTCCTGATTTAGTTCAGAAGCCGGTAGTTGGGCATTGCGCCCATTAGCGTTAAATATCAACAACCCCGGGGCCGGTACTAATTTCCAGGTGCCGTCCGGGGCTGCGGCCTTCCATCCTGACATGATTCGGTGACTGGAGGGGCGAATTCACGTTGAATAAACTGGTTACTTGCGTGGTTGCATAGTCTGGTTTCGGAATGAAGAAGCCCCAGAGGGCCGTTTGTTCGGTCATCGGGCACACACAGACAGCCTTGCCCTCAGCGCCAACCGAGCACCTGTGCCGTTAACTGAACACCTGAGTTCGCCAAAGGTGCTGCTTGCTTATTTCTTCTCCTCGCCAACGAAAATTAACAGTTCAGTTACGATTCACTCGGAATTATTGCCAGGGCATCAAACAGACGCGATCCTCGGGTTTATTAATGCGCCAATAGCGGATCGTAAATCTGGCAGTTCGAGGCGTGAGAAACGGGCCCCGTCGCTTATTTCTAATTTATTTTAATGTTCCATTATGCAACTCTATTTGTATAAACGATTTTAATACGTTTTAATTACGAACCGAAATTTTCGAATAGACAACTAATTTCTGTAAATTCCTCCACTGATGGTAGATAAGTGACTCTTCAGGTCTCTAATATGACATATTCGGAGTTACCGAGTTAATCACGCCACTAGATCTCGAACGTTTCCGAGCCATCCAATCCATAATTATAGATATCATCAGAGCCGTTAATGAAGGCTGGGTCCTGATGAGGTTCAATATCGTGATCGGGACCCGATCCGAAAATTGTTTAACTTGGCATTGAGAATATTCATGAAGAAAAATGTTTTGAAACTTCCAATCGAGTTAGCTGGTGCTGCTGCTGATGGTGGAGGTGCAACCGTCGCCTACTAATCTGGACGTTGCATCGCGCTGTGTGTAATGCGCCGGCCTAATAACCGACGTTGAGCTTTATTTATCTCGCGCTGTTAAAAATCTATTGTTTTAACCTAGAAATTGCTGGATTTAACGCGAGTCACGCGAGTCGTTTGATGCAATTTCGTGTAAAAATCTACCGTTCCCATGGAGATTGCAATTTGAGATAACCCAATTATTAAAATGATTGCTCGGAACTGTTTACTATAATCAAATGATTAGGCGCTCCTATCTTATCATAGCCTTTGGCTTTTGCAACAATGCGGACGAATTGATATAGTGCCAGGTGCATGCAGAAAGGTCTAAAATGAGCAGCAACCATCCTCAACTGCACCGCTGATAAACGGCACAAACAATAATTGTCTTTAATGATCTTGTACCGTTTTTCTATCCCAACGCAGTTAAAAGTCTGTGAATAGACAAAAGCTTTTAGTTTACTTTTAATAAAAAGAATTTTTCTTCAAGTTTAAAATTTTGTTAAAAAATTTAACTTTATATTGCTGAATAAAATAATTTCAATTGAAACAAGAAGAAGTAAAGAGGCGAGCAAAATAAAGTTATGAAGTATTAGCGTCTAACAAAGACCTTATAAAAATAAAACAAGCAAAGTTCCAAATTAAATTTTTGCCAACAGTTGGTTAGCGATTTCTTCTTATAATGATTGGTAACGACAGCAATTAGATCGACTATTCTGGCCGCGTCCGTCAAAAACGCGTCGTTTTTCCGGTCTAATTCCCCTTTCCCACAGACAAACGTCACTGTCTTTCAAAAATGGAATCGTTATTATTAATACCTAGTCAAAAATTATCAGTGCGACAAGGAAGTTCGGGTGACCGGTTCCGAATGCAATGTAACAACAATCTTTTCGCAATTGCTTATAAGTAGATATAAGTAGCTAAGTGAGAAATGCTTTCCGACTAAAAAAATTATAAATGCAACAAAATTTTTGCGTCGGCTATAATCTATCGTTGCACCCAAGACATATTCTAATTGTGCCGTATCGTTAATAGAAATAGATGTTATCGATTCTCCATTACGACGTCAATTTGAACAAAAATTGTCAATTAAACTAGACGCAGACAAGATTTCATGCATTTAACGGACGTGACGTAATGTTACATTACAGCGCTAATTCTATCTAGGCAGCGAAAGTGAAAAAAGCGGCGAAAGCTCTGGAGGGTGGATAACGCGGCTAGGTTCGTGGAAGAGACAAAGAGATTTTTAATGAGTGCAAGTGATCTAAAGCCGAGAACATCGAAGATGTGCTGTTGGCTCGCATCCACATTCCTAAATACAATCTCGGCTGTTAATTCTTGAACATGTCTGTGTTGTGCTTCAGTGAGTGCAGATCCAGTTCAGAAACTTGTTAAAAGGGAGGACTTTGTATCGAAGAGAAGTATTCATTTATGGGATTCGCTTTTTCGGACGCTTCCCCGGCTACCGACCGACGCCCTCCTTCAACGAAACGGTGGGAATCTTAATTTTATATTCAACCGGAAATATTCAAAGAGATGTATAAATTTATACGTGCCTCAGAACGCCGCGACATGGGTTTCAACGTCGTTAATTAAACCGGAGGGAAATTACAAAATGTCTCTTTTCCTCGAAGACGTAGAAAGAAAGCATCACTGCGGCGGTGGCGAGAGCGTTGGAATTAATTCGACAATTTTCGAGACACGCCGGCCAAAAGGAAAAAACGGGAATAATAAAACTGCCCATTACCTTTTAACGACGTAATAACCCGTAATAACTGATATTTGTGACAATTTCCCCGGATGATTAGAAGGTGAGCGAGATATAAAAACAATCCTGAATGCAGGGGCGTGTGAACTAAACACGTCGGTCAGATCGAGAAACGGTAAGTCGGCTGCGGCAAGGACACCTGGAGGTATGACCATCTCTAAATAAAGTGCCTATTACTCGGACCCATGGCGGTAATGACGGACCTCGATAATACTGGTCGATCGCCGGCTCCGAGCCGACCCCACTGTTATTAAAGACAAAGAGCAGCCACCACGGGCTTTTGTGCAACTTTGTCAGCGAGAAGCAGAGGATGGAATTCATTTCCTTTGAAAGTTTCTAATTTTACACGTTACAGAAGGTCAAAATAAGAAGAAATAAGCCACATGCACGGTGGCAATGAGGCAAGCTTATACAAATTATCAAAGAATAACAAAAAGAAAGGCAAATCTGATAAAATTAGTCGACAAAATTAACGAAAACAAATTAATATTGTGACATGGAAAGAAGTACGGAAGATTAAAAAGCTAGAGATCAAAGAAAATAGAAGCAGTCCAGACTCGACTAGGATCAATGACTCATATACCTACTTATATAATTTATTCGCATCTTATCGTTGTGTCAAGAATTAAAACCATTCAAAGAAAGTATAACCTACCATCCAGAGCTCGATCCAGAGTTTGCTTGGCCTCCAGTGGGTCTTATTATGTAACCCATTTTTTAATCTCGTTGTGGAGTTTTGCAAAAGTCTCCATCACCACAGTGGAAACCCCTATAATTAGATAGATATAGGTATGTATTTGCTGGTAGTCACGAAACGGCTTGTCCGATTCCCACTATTTAATCACAATTAGCGAGGTTTATTAGCATCATTTCCTTAAACCACAAATAAACAGTGTAATTCGATGGTAAAGTAACGGATTCTCATCAAATTTTACGTTCCGTATATAATTACCCGGTGCCCAATTAAGTAGTTGTAGGTAGATATACATTTTCGAGCATACCACTTGTTCGCTTCTTTATTGTGTCATGTGAACCAGAGCACTACATCTCCACATGTTTATGTATGCAGAATATTCGAACGGCGTCTCCACCAATCCGTACCTGGCCTAAATCACTTCCTAACCATTGTAAATCCGAAGAAAGGACCGAACAAAGAGCGTACTCGGGGTGGGGAAAAGAAGCGCACAGGAAGCGATAAAATCGGAAGCGTATTGCCCGCTGTCAAACTGCTGGCACCCAATAAAGTCAGGTGTGCAAACCTAAAATGGAAACAATAAGGAATTCCTATCGCCCCGGTGATGGACGGACCAATTGTGCGGTCGTTCGTCGGTAATTAGGGACAAAATTTTATTGGGAACACCGAACGTCGCTTCTCCATACGGCAAGACTAGTGGCGCACGGAGTACCAGTCCTGACCAAACAAGGAGATCGGGCACTCCGGTTAATTACGCGATAATTCACCAACGAGGAAGAGAATCCGATCCTAACGAGAGACGGATTTTTGAGGAGGAAACCAACAGTTCATCGACGTTCCTCCAGCTAGTTGAGACCAAACCACAAACAGCGCAACCAACTGGCGATGGACAATCAGAAAAATACGTATATAAAAGAATAATTGTCTACTTTGGGCTTTGATAGCGATTCGCCTAAGAGGTCTTGTCTATATTGAAATGGGTCTCGTTGCGGGAGTCCCGTACTTCGTCCAACGGCGCCTTAACTAACTACCGCCAACCACGCCACCCATAGACGCGCCGACCCATTCCTTATTTTTAATGAGCCGCCGATTTATGGTAAACATGCCTTATTTGTAATAAACTGGTGTACCTACTGGCCTAGCCAAAGTTTTCTTTGCCTATAACAGATAATAAGACGGGATCTGGTCGAGAAATGCAATTGGCATCGATGCACGAGAAATCGAAGAGAAACGATAACAAATTGCGATTTTACCTCTACAACCTTTGACCTAATTGTGGCCGGTAAATAAATGCAAATTGCGACAACTGGGCCGTCATCCGACGTTGCTGCATGGACACACAGCAAGAGGATAGTGCATAAAGAACCACTTGAATTTGCATTGCTAACCACACATAAATCAAGCAGCTACTTCCACTTTACGCCCGTTTTAAGACTGTTCTCGATATTTAGCACGGCTCTTGATGCTATCTGAAGAGTCATCATCGCTTCCGTAAACAGGAGCCATGTGGTTGGCAGGATGCCTACACCTTACCATTGTCGTCGTGACCCCATGTAAGAGGTTGGCGTGGAAGTTTTCTAACAGTTGTTAAAACACCATCAAAACGCAATCTACAGTTGAGCATTTCGTTAATTAATATCAAATTCTTCTAATTTTTCCGGTTCCTCTTCTTCACAAACTTGCACTGTTAACACAACACTGGCTCTAAAAATTTAAATTTTCTGTCCACGCTTTGAATGATACTGAGATTCACAAACTCCCCTTCTTGCATAAATCATCAAATCAACCATTTTTGAAAACTATTTTAATTTGTGGACAATTTACATAAAAGGTTCGAATCTGGTTACAATGTTCAATTTTGTTGCAAAGCTGCCTTTGATAAAAAAAAATTGTAATCACATACTGTAGTGCAGGGATCAAGTCACTAAACCCTTTGACCGGGTCGTTGCTGAAGACGACCGCTAAAATTTGTCGTCTGCGCCAGCATGGGGTCGAATGAAAAACTGACCGTCGACCTCATCTCTTCTCCAAACACGTTAATGACCGTAATATCAATTATGGCTATCAAGATCCCGATGAATTGTCAACCGAAGCCGAGATAGTGAAGAGAGCTCTTCTTCCGGTCAAACTGCCGCCATTGTCCCTTATTATCAATCATCTCGCCATCAGATGACAACCCGCAATAATTTTTGCTCCAAATCTGTAATTCAAGGAGGCGATTCCTTGAACATGGCCGGCTCGTGCAACCGTTTTTGCAGACAATATACGTGTGCAGGTTCGGTGATTGAGAGGGGCGCGGGGACCGAGAACCCAATTATTGCGCGACTCCCAAGTCGAACTCAAAAAAGCAGGTATACATCAAGTAATCGTTTTCGACCACAAATCGAGCTTGTCGAAATTAGTTTTTTAACACTAACAAGAAACGACTTCGCAAGCTCGAAAAGTGTCTTGGGCTGCGCCTTTGCCTCTGAGGTCATTTGTTTCGGTCGTATTCCTGATCTGTGATAAGATTTGATAAGAGTGCGGAATTCCTGCATAGGCGACTTGTCTGGATGCAAATCTAGATTCAAGGCACACTGCGATCCAGATCATGGGGGTCGCGGGATCCCGGCTCGGTGCCGACGGTTGCGGAATACCAACGTCAGCTACGTTGCGTGCCCAGCCTCCCAATCCGGTATCTGGGCCCCCAGCTTTCCGCTATTAAACATTATAATTCGGTCCTGCTATGTGCACTATTGTTTACGGAGGGCAATAAAAAATTACGATGCATTTTGTGCTGAGTTCGGATCGCGTGCTCGCGACTCTAAAACGGGCTTAAGCGGCTTTTTGTCTTGTCGTCATCTGGAGCAAATCGGCTCGGTAATGATGTGAGCCGGTATTGTCCCATCGGAAAGTTGTCCATCACTAAGGAGCCTCGGATATTAATTTCCATTCTTTGTTATAATTAATTTAAAAGCCGCATGTGGTGGGCTTTATGGGTCTTGATTTTTCCAGAGGGGTCGGTCAGTGGTTAAAACAATATTTGCTCGATTTTAGCCGAATTAATCACGGGTTCCTGATTTAGAGTTGGGGCCGGTGTGAATGGTACCAAGTCGACTCACGTGGGCTTCGTTTCCAATCCGTGGGTCGGCGGGGGTCTAATTAAGAAATAAACTTCAGTCATCCATCCCATTATCAGGCTTATGTTTGCCTGCTTCCAGCCTCGGCGTTATTTTAATTTTAATTAATAATAACTCGCGATGACACACAACCCACAACTTCGATGTTTTATGTGACGTCGCGGACATGTCGTTCGCTCTTTATTGCACCCGAACCAGCAGAGCCGGACTAGAAAACATTGTTGGAACCAAGTCCTGAAACGCTTTCTACGATAAGACGTCAGTCTGCATAGATACTCTTGCGAATCTATAGCCTCGATTGAGAGGATTGATAAGAACTGAAGATTTGTTTATATGAGATCTAACATCTGTTTGCAATTGAAAACTTTATTCTTCATTGAATGAGTGTTGGATATGAAAATGTGAAAGCAAGTAAACAAGTCGAATGAGTAAAGGAGTTTCGGGTTTAATTCATTATTTTTGAAGCCAGTAAATAAAATATCATTCAGGTTGGTGGAGCAGCTATAATTTTCGTAAAAAAATGTTTGAAAATCTCGGCTGTCTAATTATGGTGTTGTTAATAACGATTATCTAGAGACGGGGGATGACGTGTCACTATGCAGTGAGATCCGTGTTACTGGCACAACCGACAAATCACTCGAGAATTCCGGGAGGCGCTTTTACAAAACGAGCCGGTAAGAATGTTTACCCTTCTGATGAAGACGCTTACAAACATCGATTGCCCTTATAACAATCATTTTTCTTATGCAAGAGAAGGTTTGTTTTAGTTCTGGTTCATTTATGCCCGCTCGGCCTCCTTCGGCATTACACAAAAATAACATATGGATAATAAATTTGTTGACTCATATTTGAAGGTGCCATTGTCGACTAAATGGCTCCAAGGCAACGCCGAGTTTTAAAAGTAGTACTGATTTTAATACCATAAAATTCTTTGATTTTAACTAAATTTTTATTTTCTTTACCACTCGTTGTGAAGTAACAAATCGAGCAATAAAGAACAACCTCAGAATAGTAACAAAATTTGTTTTTGGTTTGTCAGGTATTTTTTGCTGCATTTTTTTCGTGCATTTTCGTCCGTAATCAGTCAATACAGAATTTACTATTTAAATCAGCACAAAAACTGAAACCGAAATGTAAAGGCCGTTTTAATTATATAAGTAGATAAGTAGACGCGGGAACGTAAAATTATAGGTGGCTCAACTGCGTTTGCCTCCGAAGACGATTCACTGAAACGGCAACTCACTCTCGGTAACGACGGGATTAACTCAGGGTCTTATGACGGTGGCGGACCAGGACGCGTATTCAGAAACATGGCCTGACCTAATTCCACTAAACCAAATAAAGTGTCTTTTGGTTCAATCGCGTTCATTTAATTAAAAAAGTCCAGTAAGCAAATTTCAAAAAAAAAAACAACCCTCGACACAAAGTTTTGAATGTTGTCCTGACTGAAAATTGTCAAATTTTGTAACTTTGAGGCTTCACTATGGAAGCAAATTTTTTGTGTTTGCTGATTTTGGCAAAAAAAAATGTAAATTATTGAAAATCTCGCGGAGAGTTCAACAGGCGATCAGACGAGCAACCTCTTCATCAATCAAATCCGCCCCGCTTTCAGTTGCGATCAATCGAGAGAATGGGGTTAGCGAATTATAACAATAATCCTATTAGTTAGGCCCTAGCTGTGAGTCCATAATCCGTTTGTCTGATTACCCAACGAGACCGATTTAATGAACTGTATTGATCGCCCTCCATCTGTCGCAATTCCAGAAGGGTCGTATTGCGCCCCTGTTAGATCGTCCAGCGAGATCAATACACTTGTTCTAGTTATTATCGCAGTTGTTGGTTGGTTAGTGGGAAATATCACCATAGCGGATAAATCACCATCGCTTTAAATTCAATGGACTTAATTTCCAAGTTAATAATCGCGTTGATGCGTCGTTTACAGGGCTGGCACGTAACCAGAACGAGTGTTTTACTTTCGAAATGGGACTCGAGATATTTTTATTATCATCGCCTCGGTTCGTTTCTATAAACTCATAATTACGCTTCTGCATTTTTAATTAGTTTAATAATCAGAGCCGCGACCACTTTTTATCCATTATGTACATACCGAAGGACCTATTTACAGAAGCGGCGCGATGGCGGTGTAAATTTCGAAAATTATTAATACGCGGGCAGCTAGCCATAGGAAACTCTTTTCTTAATGTATTATTGCCGTATTCACCAACGTATCCGAAGCTCCGCGGTCACGAAGCCAGCCTTAACACCACACATACATTTAAATGAATTCATATTAAACCGCAACCCGTCGAGATCCCAGTTTGATTTCATGGTGCAAGCTCGATTCTGTCACCTAACAACAATCACGATTTATGTCGGTCGATGCGAGTTTTTAATTTAGAAGCGCGGTTGAACACGAAATAAAAAAAGGTTACCGCTCAATCCGGAAAGTGTTTAACAGCGTGAATTAACACGGAATTGATTTTTTGCCGCGCCCCCTATTGTAACCATCGCAAGTGGTGATAAGTAACTCACCGTTTTACCGGGCAATGATAAAACGAGTGAAGAACCCGATGAAGCGGAGAGTTAATAAGTTTCTCGTCTTTGTGCGAATTCCCCGATAAAATACGATGCAGATTCCGTCGACCATGTTTTATTTATGACGTAATAATGTCGGGCCCCCGGAACGGATAAGGAAGGATCAGTGATAAATTTAATTGAAACGTATATCGATGGACGAGAGGACGGCAATGAGTGCTGTAATTAAATGCGGGATTTCTACGAAACGATAAATAAAAGCAATCCAAGTCGCCTCGGAATGCGTCACGGCGTCCGTATTTCTCACTAGGACGTCGCAGGTGAGGAGACACTCACCTCTCGGCAAAGACTCCCATACCCTCAAAGTTCAGCGGTCGGGAATTGAAATTACAAAGTTACGCCGGCCGGTGTCGGCCGACGACGGTGAAGGTTCCAACACGTTACTCCTGCTCGCAAAAACTACAATAATGATCGAGATAAAGAACAAAAATTAAAAATTACTCGTAACAAGAGCTCTAATCGTAAGGGGACCTTGGGTTGGTTCCGGCCATCGGCAGACGAGGCGGTCTGCTTTCGATGGTCAATTTTGGTTTTCGGTCAGTCACTAAATAGTTTGAAATTTTTCGTACTTCGAATAGTTAGTTCCTTTTCTTGGGGCCTCCAGCCCACCTGTGGTCCAACGCTAATCGTCTAGACCACTCTCCTTCAGACGGACGAAGAGTGTCGCGTCTTTTCTTCGGCTCTAACTAACGTTTCTCCAGGTCCCATCTCCGCCTCCATCCAACACCTAAACGGAGTGTTAACTGACACGTAGTGCCACATCACACTTCTCGGTTTCGACCGCACTCGAGTCGTCTTCTTCAGCTGGCAGGTCCGGGCCCTAATTGTCAATGCTGACGCAGCACGTTCTTTCACATCCCACTTGAATGCATCTCGCGTCATTTCGACCGCGAAAATGGCCCAACAAAAGGCCGAAACGATCCCGTCGGACAATTAGCCACAGCCAATTAAACTCCTCTTTGATAGGTTTTTGCATATGGGTAAGTGCCGATCGCACGGCCTTGGGCAATTAAACTGATAACGCCAGATGCAATAAAAACGGTTTAACATCTTAATTTCGAGACTCCAGCACCGTTATATAATTAATTTTATTTCTAAAAGACAAGTCGGGGTCTAATTGTGGGGAGCAGTAAAAGCGGTAATAAAAGATACGGGCAATGGTGGGAAATGATAACGTGCAAAACGAGATAATTTTCGATATTTACAACCAGTAGCGCGTTGGCTTGTTATAAAATATTCATTGAATCATTATTGTGGCTGCAATTACGAAGAGTGGGAACCTATTTTGTTGCGTTGGCCGATCAATTGGTACTAAATATGGGACAATATGAGTGTGGTCGGTTACATTTGTGCGACTAGGTACTTACACTTTAATACCATGTATAATAAATGGGTAATGACTGCGATTAGGAGTGTTCCAGCAAATTCTGCAGTTACAGTAATAGAATTTTAATTAGTAGCTTGATCGAGCTTGATGCAGTATATCGACTTGCACGATGTACCTAATCGCATTACGGCAACGGTGAAGCGAGCAGAACTTACCACCATCTCAACCAAATAGCGAGAAACAAAGATTACGTATGCTTCTTACATCGTCCACCATTTCGTTCTTATTGTATCATTAATATACAATGATACTGGAACAAAAAGAAAATGTATGTAATAGAAAAAAAATGAAACTGAGTAGGTACATAAAGATGAAGTAAAGATCAAGCGAAACATGGAGGTTAGTCAAAGAGGAGGTAGAAAATAGTATGGCATTAGATAAGCCCATAGTTAAATTTTTATAAAAACTTCTTCTGAAAAGTGTTGTTATTTGGACTAAACAACGAATAATAAGTGGAAGAGAAGGTTGAAGCACTTCTTTATCTCTTCCTCCACACACTGATTTAGACTTGTATATACTTATATAGTTCTAGAGCCATATTTCGAAAAAAATGTTGTAATAAGATTGTAAATGTTGTAATCGAGTGAGCTTTAAGCGTCGGTGGCTGACTGCGATTTTAGCGACTGACGACCTACCCGAAGCTCCTTTTCTTCACAACAATCGGGCCGCTTTCTCGTTTAATTGGCGGTGCTGGCCCCAATTAGAGGGCTTTCCGTCCCTGAATCGCCCGAAAATCCGGCAATAAACAATTACCCGTCAGTTCGGGCGTCGATTAGTCGCAATTACCCGGGGACTAACGAGTGCAGAAATTCCTCCGCATACGCGTACCGTCGCATTTCGTGCGTCCATCGACCATGGCGAAATGCACCACCATCATCCTCTCTTTGCGGCATTTTCTTTATTTTCACATTAATTAAAATAGCCGGGTGAATAAATCGCAGGTTCCTCTTTTAATCACGAAGTAAATTGCACACACAACCACATGCAAGAGAAACGGAACCCGCGGTGTGTCTGTGTGTGTTTGAACTATCGACAGGTTGGGTTCCTATCAAGATATCGCGGGGCCGAATCGTAAATCGCTCAAACGAGTCGCAGATCCCGCGGTTCGGTTCACGCATGAATGATCGCCGAGCTTTTTAAAGCGGACGGACGTGCCGGGAATGAAAAGCGTGAACCGGGCTAAACGGGGGCTAAATCGGTGAAAGCTGTCAAAAAACGGAGTAGGGGTGAGGACAGGCAACCAAGTATACACAACTCATGTTGCGGGAGCCTAATAAAAAATCTCGCTTTGCATTATTAGACGAACCAAAATCTACGAAATTTCAATATTTTTGATTCCCTTTTTTACCAGAAGTAATTTTGAGTCCTGTAGGTAAGGTAAAAAAAGTATCCTGAGATAAACCTGAGGACAAATCAGTGTGGAGCACGGGGTCTTTTCGATCGTCCTTAGCATGGCACAGCTTCTCAGCGCGCCGGAATGTCCATCAAATTGGAATCCGTCAAGTCCCGCGCCCCGCGTTCCTCGAGAGCCTTGAGTTTCTTGCATGAACCAACTCAACGACAATCTAAATTCAGTTTCCGTATTGCATTTGTTACTTTCTGAAATCATTAACAATCAATTAACGTTTCTTCCCGTCTAACGTATTCTCCGCACATGGGAATAGAGGCGCCACCAGGTCAACCGGCTTCTTATGCGACATCCACCACCGACAGCAACCATAAAACTGAACCAATGAGGACGAAACAAAGTTATTTGGATGGTTAGTTGGCTGATTTCTTGCTATACCTACCACAGTATTCACCACTTGTTGCAAGGACTTGTAAACAGTTTCTGTTACTGACCGAAAATAAGGAAGCGAACAGTTTAACGACTAGACGAAATCAAGTTGATGTTAATGGCGCGTTAACTGTTCTTTTATTAAAAAGGCCAGGTATTATTTAACAATTTTTGACACCATTACGGCGGTTTGATTAGAAAAAAAACGCCTGTAACAACTAGCGAGTGGCGTTGCCATAAATCGTTGTTCGCCAATTCTTTCTTAACGTGGGGTTTGTCGGCTGTTTTGCATAAAATCACAACTAACTGTAAGAGGGTTTGAATTTCCGCCGCATTCAGCTGATAGATAATTTACGGTTGTTGGTGGATCGAGGCGCGTTATTGGCTATGATTCGCAGCAGAACTAATAAGAGACCACCTAGTTCTCGTATATCGAAGAACGCTACTCTGGTTCATGTTCTTGCAAAGCATGTATCTTCTCATGTCGGCTAATTAGCTTCGTTTCTTATTATATGAATATCTATAGCACACACCTGTGTGGAACAGGATTGCGAACTGTGCACCGGTGTTTATTAGCAATCCAGGCGATTCCGCTAATAATTGTTCGAAAATGTTTCTGGTTTTTCCTTACGGACCATAAATTCCGATTCGCGCGCTCGTTATCGATATTAATCGCGAAATTATGCGTGCCGCATATTCGGACGTAAATCACCGCTGAACAACAAATTTAAAAGTGCGTATTATAGATTTTCTCGACGTTTCAGTCGGCTTACCGCACCCTACTTGAGATAATAAATTTTCAAAAAAGTTACTTTTTGTGGTAGACATTGAACGTGCATGCAACCCCGTGCTTTTTCTCAAAGAAAACTGACCGCAAAAATCAACATAGGTACTCAAATAATTTGCAGGGTGGTTGGTGAAGAATCTCAATCTACAAGATTTAAAATTCGTAATTTGTTAGGAGTTGTTAAAAACTTAATAAACTCTTGTCTTTTGCTTATCTAGCAATGATAGCAAACAGAAATGTGTTGAACGAATCAGAGTACCACTGAAAAGAACCAATCATCTGTATGTAAGTCATGTCTGGTTGCGAAACTGCGCAAAAAGTGTCATCGTTTCAAGTCTCGATTGCGCGTCGTTTCCTTTTTCTTCTGGTGTACGCGGCGATATGGTGAAGAAAGAAACGCCAGCGGATGGGGTGATGGTAAAATCGATGGAATCGCGTTAGCGCCGGCTGGGCTACGAGATGTCTCCGACCAAGACCCATCAGTGGCAGTTATCATTCAACAAACTCGGCAGATTTACACACTAGAGTTCCGTGATTGAATCTTTACAGCCTCCACGGTTCTTCTGCACGAGGTTAATTTTATGGAGAAGCGACGAGATGATGGCGCGCTACAGCAGACTTTACAGGGGCGGCTCCAAGAAAAAAAATGTACTTACAGTTGGATGAGCTTGATGTGTAATTATCATCGCTGCTGCATGACAGCTGAACGTAATGAAAGCGAGCGGTCATAACGATTCCATATAGACACGGTCGTGATTGTGAAAGTTGCAAAAATTACCATTGAGGTAATTTGCTTTCTTCTAACACGAGTTTAAGTTTCAATTTGAATGTGAGCCAACCTAATGGAATTTTTTGCTGTATTTAAATTTTTTAATTTGTTAGATAGAGCACGAATCGTGAGTGTTAAATACTTTCGGGCGCTGAATGAAAGTAATATGAAGAGCAGGTAATGACGAGAATCATCTAGATGCACCAAATCATGATAAAGTTCTACAACAGATGAGAAGATGCCTTCCTCAAATTATCCTCGAAAGAAGAAAATCTGAAATCGGAGGCAAATTATGGAAGGAAGTAGTTAGTCGCTGTTGAGGTCGGTCATACAGGGAACGATTAAGAAGCAGGAGAAAACCAGGTAGACTGAGAAACTGCGGGAACGGTAACGATACAATTAGAATAGTTTTGTGATGATTTACAACCTCCGATAGTAGATAGAGCTGAAGAAGGCAAGATTAAGGGGGTTTGAAAAAAATCAGGGTCTGCGTCTTTGATAAAACACCATGCAAGCGGTCGGTCTTGCCGGAGAATGTGGTTAATAAAATGTCGCTTTCAGCTCGTCCGTCGTTTTGTCGCCCATAATTGCGATTCGCCACGTAATTGCCGGCGAAAGCTCTTTAAAAAAGCTCGGAATTTCGCCTAATTAAATCGATGTATCTGACTGTAATTAGTCGTCGGAAATCGATGTCGCTTCCTCCGCTTAAAATATGATAATTAGACGATATGGCAACGATAACAAACGACACGATATTTATATATGAAATTTTATTGTTGGTAATAGCTCCCATTAAGCAAGCTACATGCCGTCATCCCATAACTGATGGAAGAACGACCTGTTATCTTAATTGCCGCACGAAATTCAAGCAATTTTAATTAATGCACCACAACAGCGAATTGCGTTATCTCCATGAGACAAATCGGCAGGGTCCTCGGAAGAAGCGTGCCTTATTTAGATATCACAATTTTTAGAACTTGCCTGAATTAAGTTGGCATCGAGTCAAGAACAGAATTTGTGCTGAAGGCATAATTTACGTTAAGTAGCTAATCCAGATGATCTCTTCAGATAGATAATTTATATCGCGAGCATCTCCGCCGCCATAAATCTCGCTCTATTCAGCCGCTAATAAATTACGAATCCGTAATATAGCAACATGGGAAACGATTGCATTAATTAAAACAGCGCGAGTTGGAAAAAAAGGAATTATCTTCCCCTTAATGGCACGATTTGCGTGTCGACTCCCCTGATGGCCGTATTTTGAGTTTCGATGTCCAACAATGAAATCCGCAAGTACCTTATACTTACGCGAAACCCCGCGAAATTGCAGGCGTACAGGTCGAGCACCGTGACGCTGCTTCGGTGGCGAGAAGAACAAAGAACCGGCAGCGTTATAATTTATTAGGACAAATAATTGACAAATTATATCGAGTCACGTCGCGGGATTTATCGCATCAGACGACGACGTTACCGGCCGAGTTAATAATCGTGAACAAAAGCGGCAAAGTCCACGCATTACGCCCAATTAGCCGGTTATTAATCGCCTCAAGCCAACAGCACCGAAAGACGGCCGCCCTGTTAAGTCAACTAGAAACAAATGAAGATTTAAACGACGAATTGAAGATTGAAGAGTTTCAAAGACGAATTGCGAGTCTCCACGAAACCAAATTTCTTATGCTTTGCAAGGATAAAAGTTTCTGATGATGATATGCAGTTAAGAAACCTCGAGCAAACGGCGTTCCTCCGTTAAACAAGGAAGAAGGTGCAAAAAGTCCGGATTGTTGGAGGGCGGCCAACTCGCCGGAGTCGCTCTTTGTCCGGTGGTGGCCATTCTGGTGCAAAAGCGCAATTATCGCCGGCATCGTGGGAGCTTCCTTATTTACATAGACACTTCCACGACCGACAGCTTTGTTGTCATCGGTTCAGATGCACCAATCAGCCCCCAAACGCAAACAAACAGGCGAATCCATTGATCGCAGCAAACTGGCGTGCAGAATCAATCAGGAATCCGTTCCGCGCAAATTGTCCAAAACTCCAAACCATCGACAATTTCATTGTTATGCCGTTTGACGACAGTAAATCATTTTGACAAGTCGATTAAATTCGCAATAATTGTCGCGTTATTGTTGAAACTCGTGAAAAATCGTCCAATTAGAAGTTAAAGTCCGAGGAGAGCGAGCGGGTGCATCAAGGAGGTGGAGAGATCGCCTTCCCAGCAGGACTCCCGGTGAGGAATTCTCGGAATCTCGGACGAGTGCGTTCATCAGGGGTTTGACAATCCAAGGCCTTTGCCGATTACATCGAGCAACAAAAAGCCGGAGCGACCCGTGCCAACGCTCGAAAAGTATTTCGTTAATTAAATACTTGCCGCTTTTTATGAACGGATACGGCCTCAATGGCGGCGGGACAACCTCCATTTTGCATTCCGGGAAGGCGAAATCCGGTTATAGAAAGTCAACGTCAACAAACAGGGAGAGCCAACGTCGAAAACCAAAATCTCTCTCCTCAACAATATTTATTGGGCAACCCCAAAATTTCACGATTGTTTTAATCACATCGACACTTTCGAGACGATATGGGTTCAATCAGATTCTAAACTGTTACGTAATCATCGAAATACAAGTAGCAATGACGATCCGTTGGGTTTCTCCCACATAATTCGCCGTCGAGTGTTCCGGTGAGGTTGCAACGCTGGCGTGGTGCAGGTTAAAAGGTGGAAAACGTCAGTGGAGGCACTGTGCGAAAGAGGCGCATGCATTCATGTATGAGACTGAAATCGCTTCCTGTTGGGAGAGAAGCCCGGGATTCGCAGCGAAATCTTGATCTCAACATGTCAAGAAACAGTTGGCAGTTAAATAAACAATGATCCAGCGACTTAACGTGGCCTCCAAGCGCTTCGACCCAAAAAACCTTGATTGTTTTGATCGGAAACTTTCGTTTTCTCTGTTTGCCTTTTTTCAACTCGCCGATGGTCCGCATCCTAAAGGCTAGTAATTATTTTTTAAAATTTTGGAAAATTCAAAAATTCTACATAGAAGCAAAATTTTGTTCAACCCATAGAAAATTCAATCATGAACAAACTTTGGACACAGTCGACAAAGTTTCTTATATGTATAGGTCTGGAAATGGAGAGTTTGGTGTCTACGATTCTTGAGATGTAAATACAAAATTTTCTGGTGAACACGTAAGAATCAAGAATCAATGGATGAATCTGCGCCATCAAAAACGCGGATGCCAGATAAATTATTGTCTGTTACTCAAACGTATTTTTAGAATCCCATTCATGAAACCCCCCGCCACGATGTCCATTTCCGAAACTGACGCCAGCCGTTCGAATGGCAATTCGGAGAGACCGCAGGGCAGAAACTCCCGGGTCGCAGGTCACTTGACCGCGTTGCACAACCGTCTCTCGTGACCGTCCCGAACACGAATCCATCCGCCAAAATGAAAAGCCAACACCGGGAAAAACGTTGCAACAGAAGTTTTGTTTACACGAAATCCGTTGTAAGCGTCATTAATTCGTAATTGCAACGATAAATCTGGCCGAATTAAAACGGGGTCGGACTTGGCGATTTTCGTGAGAATCGCGATCTTGCGTCAACGAGCACAGGAAAGAGATAATTTATAAATTTTTATAGCGGTGATCGTCCGGCAATTTAACAGGGCAATCCGATTAGACCACGTTACGAAAATTCGGCGGCACCCACACAACGTGGCCAGCGGATTGGCAAGACTACTTGCTCAAACTCTTCGCCGGGTTTACTAGAAACTGAGGCTTCTTTCTAAAAATATTCAGTGAGTTTGCTTCAATTTTTCACCAATTATGAAATCGAAAGAAGAACTTCGAAAAAAGGTGCCCAGTAAAATGTCTGGAATTTTGTCAGGACAAAAGACGAAGCTAGCACATTTTCCAGCCATCTCGATCGATTACCAATCTGATTCTGGATCCGTTGGAGACCGTCATCAATGGTTTAATTACGGGTATTGATAGTCGCAACGCCTCACAATGGCCCCATTTAACCTCAATAATCCAGATAAAGAGATAATTGTTGTTGTTTCCCGGCGGCCGCGCTTTGATTGTATAATAATAGAAGTTATACGCAGGTACGCGTCCAGTTGGCTGTGCCGCGGTCCATTGTGGCGGCGGTCAACACTGGCCGAGAGCATAGTTAACTCTTGTGATAATCACTTTGACACCTAAACAATCGCCTTGGCACCGTCGAACAATTGCCGGACAACAAACGGCTCGCGATCCGTGTCTCCATAAGCGTCCGGATCGTGCAGCGTTCTCATTATTACAATGCGTCCGCTGACAACTACATAAATCTAATTGCGATTCAACAGCCACACCGTAAAACCGTCGTCGTCTTTGGTCGTCGGGTTTACGAGGAGGATGAAAACCGACTGCAAAGAGACAGCGCCGGGTCGAAATGGCTCTATCGACGCGACAAGTGACGAGACGTTATCGAGAAGACCGCGCGGTTTTTACTAAGGTCGCCGTCTCTTGGGGGAGGGTGTTGTGGTGCCGTAACAGACTGGGATCGAATTTGGCCAACAGAAACTCGGCGATGAGCGTCTGTCAGCCGGGTCGGGTCTAGTTGTGAGTGATTTACGATCCACGGCAACTTAGGCAACTTTTCTGTCCTGCCATGGTACGGTAGGTACTCAATTCCAAAACTAATTAATTCATTATCATCTGCGGAGCGTGAACCGCATAATCGTGGCATTCCTTAGTTATTGAAAAACCTCGTGCAACAACACATTCACATTGTATCGGACCATCGAACGGCCACAGCGCAATAAATTACGAGATTGGCAATGGCCTATGCAAGGAATTCTTCAATTATTTACCCAATAATTATTGTAGAATTTAATTACGTTCGTGGCCATTATCCGGCCGCAAAGAACTGGCGCGTTACTATTATAGATATTTGTCGACCACTCCCACATACTTTGCGGATCAGAGGTGACGGCATTATGTAACTAGCTTCTTGTAGACACATGTTAGAAACTGATGCCACCAACAACTCCCAACCACCATAAATCTCCCGCGTCACTTTGGCAGTTTTGCCATATTAAGAACGGATCTGGGTCGATTTTCGGTTGATTAATGCTCGGCTGCCGATTCGAAAGTACCTACGGATTATTATTAAGTTTCGTTAATTAATTCGTGGCGTGAAGTTTACTTTTAACTTATTGGTAACTATGCTGAAATGTCAGGGGGAGCGGTGGAGTCGGTGGGAAAAATTGTTTGGATGAACCGCTGGATCGTGGCCCATCCGTCATTGTTTTGCTCACCGGTATAGTGGCAATGTGAAAAGTTTATCATATCAATGCGGAGGCAACAGGCTTAATTAAATTACTGGCTAGAATTATGTGTGGTTATCTACGTTAATACTTATTCATGCCGGTTGAGGTGAATAATAGTTCACTTTACAGTTGAATGTTGGAGTAGCTGTGGGAAACTACAAGCTTCAAGCCCTGCACTTTACTCAAAGAACGAGACAAAGAACAGAGATAATGAATATAATTTTGTTTCAAAGAAAACTTTCGAGTAAAAAAGTCCAGAGACTTCTTACTATACTTATTTGCAAAAACCGTCAGGAAAAACTTTAAAGAAATGTAAAAGCCCATGAATATCTGAACGGATCAAGGTAGGTTAGGTAGGTATGTCCTTAATTCGATTACATCAAGCTGAGATGATGATCCATCAGTTTTGAAGGCTATTGATTTCTGGTAGATTCCTGTGATTTGCAAAATTATAATAATTTTCAGTCATCTTTTCAAAATAACGAAACCAGTCGTTGTAAGATAGTAGACATTAGCAATAAGCAACAAGGAAAAAACCCTAATGGCTTCGTGAGAATGAACGCAAATTTCAATATGGTAGCAACTCCAATTATAAAGAGCTTCGTTTTAAACCGGCATCTGCCAATTTTCAGCCACGAAAAGATTATTTCGCCCGTCTCCCTGTTTGCTTCGACCGTCTCTCGTAAACACCTCGGTGAACGTAACGTCCGCCTTGATGGAGGTCGAGCTCGTTTCAGCCACCACGATCCGTTTCATTTAGGAATGAATCGGTGCATCGTGACCCACCAACGACCCGCAAATGCATCGGCGATGAAAACGTATAACAATCAAATCGGCATGGAAAAAACGAAAGCGGAACGTTTCCGAATCACCCCGGCCTTCTAGATTCTAGGTAGGTTCCAACGTCTACTTGATTTACGACAGCGATAAATCCATAATACTTTAATCGCTGGGGCAGCATAAAATTATGAATGATATACCAAACACGAGACGTGCAAGAATCCGGCATTATCATTATCTCTCCCAGAAAACTGTCGTGCAGCGGGGCCGTTAATTTAGAACCGATCGCAATTTAAGCGGTGGTAATTTCGGGGTAAACGGGTAATTAATTAGCGCGGAGAGGAAGCGGCGAAATTAGCGGTGGTTATTATGAAGTTGTCATCCATCACGTTCGCCAACAGAAACGGCACGCCCCTGTTGCGCAACTGGTTTGTTTCGAAATTTCAGGCGCGATTTGGACTAATTTCGATCAAAAAGTCAAAACGTTTACCATCACGTAAATATCTACTTAAAAAGTAGGTTAGATTATTTAAAAAAAAAACATTAATATCGCTAATATTGTTTTTATGTAGTTTTCTGCAAATTGTAGAAAGTCGACAAATGGTGGAGGAGCTAGGATTTTCGCCGATCCTATACGCTGACCTTCCGTCCAGCTACCCGACGATCCGCTGGATAAATAACAATTTTTTTTCTTTTCTGTTTTAATGCAGGTGTTCTGACAGTTGGGAATTCGAAATGTACAACCAAAAGAATAAGGCCAGTACGTGCCTATAATCCATAACTTCATAGTAATTAGCTATCGCTTTTTTTCTATCTCTAACTGTTCCGACGTTCATATGCCTATACCTATATTCTTATATGCCTACGTGTCGGCGATTAATCACGGCGTTCTACACGAAAGTTCACCGGCCACGCCGTCAACTATCGTGATTTCCGAAAATTCGATCCAGTTTATTAAGGTTAAGCGCTATTTGAGGAGTAACTGTTGATAATTGGCCGCGTTTACGGCCGGATCACGCCGAATTCGACAATTAATTTCGTCGGATCAAGCACGGCTGGGAAATTTTTGTTGCAAAACCTAATCTTGATAGCGAGACACAACCTTGAAAACGGCCACGCCCCAAAATGCAACGTCATCCATCTTCGGTCCCGTTGCGAAAATAGAGAAAATTTTTGCAGATTCCGAGAATGTACAGTTGAGCTAATCATCACTTTACAGATATTAGGAAAAACTCGAATGACGTCGCCGGCGTCCGTGTTGGACGATTAATCTCAATTTTCTAATAGAAATCATTAACGGCCGGCAATTAATTATCGTATTGGATTATTAAAGTAATGAAATTGGTCGATTAATCAGCCACGAGCTAAAAAATATCACTCGGTATTAATAAATCAAACCATTATTATAAAGAAGCGCGCACCCGGCTCGATAAAGCTGGAAGAATCGGAGCCGTGCTGGGCTAACGGTGCAATCTAATTTTTAACTTTTAATAGGATTTTCTTAATCGTCCTCATATTTATCGCCACCGCCTCTTAATAAATATTGCCCAATTATCGCAAGAATTTGAGGAGACAAAAAAATTAATCTATAAAATACCTCGCTCCGCATCAAAAAGGGAAAGAAAACCATCAGCGGCAGCCACTCAAAACCTTTTCATATACTTTGACAAAATCGCGGGTGTGGGAAAAGTGGGAGTTGCTGGTTCGATTGTGATATCTCGTCATCTCTTTATTGACTCGACGTTGATAATTTATAGTCGGTCGACTTGACATTAGCTACTTTGGATTGCATCATGGAAAATGGCAAGAGCGCACACAGCGTCGTCGAAGAGAGGCGTGTTCGGGCCGTTATTGCGATCCCGGAGTCTTTGGTAGTCACATAAATCAGGCAGACCGGAGGATATTGTGCAGATCCCGAACAACTGGAGCAATACATATCGGTCGTGATGCTGAAAACTACCTGAAAAGCCGCTGCAGCAACGCCGGTCGATGCCTGACACGCAACGAGGTTACGTGGCTCGCAGGAAACGTCCGCCTCGCGATCCTGCCAATTTTTAGGAGCGTTGCGCAAAGAAAGAGTTCTCAGAGAAAGAGATTTCAATGGGTTGACTGAAAAATATGCTCACTTCAGTTAGTATAGTCGTCTGTCGTCGCCAATTTTTAGGAGGGTGACTACTATCCATGCAACCGTTCTAAGAATTCTGCATGATCACCTTGGCATGACAAAGATGAGTGAAT
Source organism: Schizotus pectinicornis (assembly GCA_951805265.1). Classification (NCBI taxonomy): domain Eukaryota; kingdom Metazoa; phylum Arthropoda; class Insecta; order Coleoptera; family Pyrochroidae; genus Schizotus; species Schizotus pectinicornis. The sequence continues at coordinate 941,024 of OX638204.1, read as the reverse complement.
CCCAAGAATGTAGACATTCTTCTGCCTGAAAAACAACACCGAGCCATCGTGTTTAAGAAGCTTTTGGAAATTGCTGAAGATGAAATTTTATGGGTGACTAATACTATGCCATGAAATCAATTTGAGGTAAAGTCAAAGAAGAAGTTACAATCACTACGAGATCTCAGGTAGTCTATTTTTTCTAGAGTTCTAGACGATAGCGTCAGTCAAAAACTCAGAAATCAACAATTGCTGTAAACTTTCTGCGTGGCTTGCTAAATCTGAACTGAACTCCAGAGCCCAAATTTGGTCCAGCGATATGTATATTTTTCTTAACGTAAAAGACACTAGAAAATTGTAACTATTTTGAATTTAAAAAACAAGATAACTTTGGAACTTTCTTTCTTTAAAATTTTCTTCCTTTTCCTGTATTATCTTACCAATCCTACTAATGGAGTCTTTCGTACTTGAAAGGATGAAAATAGTTATTGAGGGAGAAAAGCCTTGTTCATTTTCCTCCTGCGTCTGAGCCGTTCCTGCATGGGTCTCGACTGATTGCTGCAAGCTCGCCCATATTTCCCCACAGACCCATCATTACGTCGGGATTACATGGCAGCGCGAACTCATGAAGCGCACCGGTCCGCGGTAATTACGTTTGTTTTAATTATTAACAGCACTCACGATTGTCGTGATGCCGCCCGGACTTTACCATTGCGGGCCCCGTTCCCTGTCTACGTGATCCGGCCAATTATTGCATATAATTGCAGTCGCGGTAACAAAAACGGCCCCGATCATTTTCGCAACTGAAATCGTTAAATCTACTCGATATGCAGAGAGCCGCCGCAACTTCCTCGTGAAAAAAGAAGTCGATAAAGTTCCAGTTAGGTTGTTATAGTTATTATGCGAGGGAAAAAGGGAAAAAAGGCAGAATCGAACCTTTACGAAATGTCAAAACGAACAACGGTTGCGGTCACCTTTCCAACGGCGTTTAAGATTTAACTCGAGCGTTATTAAAGATGCGGTTTACCGCAATTTCTTGCTCCTGGTGGAGGTTCTCATGCGAGGGAGATTTGCTAGATGGTGTTTCTTTGCAGATAAGAAGTGGGACGGATGAGGCGGAGTCTGCTGGAAATCGCGGATGGAATTCTTTGTTTGGTACCGACAGACTTGACGATTGGCCGCACTCAATAAAGAATATGAAAGTGCAGCTTCATATTGAGCGGTTCAATCCAGCATGGTCGCGCTATTAACACGTAAGGAGGACTAATTGCCATTTGTGAAGGATAGCACGTTCAAAAACGACGTCCGAGGACGCTATCTTCAAACGATTTTGGACAGTTCACTCTAAAATAAAGAAGATGTGGGACAGTGTTGCCAGATAAGTGCGCGAAAAAATGGCATCCTTTGGCCTAGAATTCGACACATTCCTCAGGACTTTCTTAGTTTTGTTTCATTTTTTTGATTTCCAACATTTTTCAATTTATTTTCGAAAATAAACTAAGTAATTTCTTGTCTTCTATTACTTCCAATTCGTTTGGTTTTCTTCTCAGAGCCATACAAAGCATTAATAGAAACTTCTCTTTTTCGGTTGTCTATCCTCTTGCCTCATATTCATATAATTTCTAGTATTCTAATAGGTAAAAATTGTATTCTATTATTTTGTATTTCTTTCCATCTGAAGCAACCCCGTCATTTGGCATTGTCAATATCAAAAGACTTTATCAACTAAATTCTGGCAAATTTCAAGTTCTAAATTTCGAGCTGCCATTGTCTTGGAGCCTTTTAGTCTCATTTGGTTTCTGCCAGGCGGCGCCACCAAACGAGTTCAATTTCAGTTTAATAATCCATTTATTTCCTCTTGTAAGATCGCGTTGGGAGACAATGTAGTCGGCCATGGTAAGCACCACCCATTTTAGTTACCATCGCTCCCATTCAGGCATCCTTTCACATTTCGATCGTGTTCAGGCGTGTCATTCCTGCTATCAAGCAGTGTCTTCGCCTGGGAAAGGCAATTGTGCAACTGAACAAATAACAATTTTTGCTACTCCCCGCAACCCCCTCGACAATCATGCACCTGTTTTCGAACCAATTAAGAGAAAGACTGGTGCATGTTGTGATTTTATAAACCCCATAACGTTTACTATGTGGCCGCTGCAATATTGTTGGTTATTATCAATTAGTTGCAACGAGATTATTACAGTAGCCATTTATAATGATCACCCGATGTATTCTGATTGCTCATTAAAGATTTAATGAGGATTTTTCGACGGCAACAATTTATGTGATGATGAAGTCGGTATTGCATTTTTCTCAATCCTCATCATCGCTAGATAGTTGCAATTAAGAGATAGTGGAAATGAAGACAATAATTTTCCTGAGTGCTGGACAACGATTGAATTTTTTCAAATAATCAATTTGAAACTGTTATAAGATCAACGACCTCTTTTTAATTTTATACCAGTTAAGTTTTCGTTTCAGAGCCGAGGCGTAACTACAACAACATTTTGATATTATTATGAATTACTGCGACAAGAACTTTCAATGCGTTTTCAATTACTTTCAATTAATCGAGTGGCACGTAAATACCGTTGGATCTAATTAAATCTTTCTCGGTGGTCGCCATGCAAAAGTTCCATCGACACTGGGGCTTTCCGGAGAAATTAGCCCAGAAGTTGAAGCAACGTTGCCACAATTTCAAGAGCTTTGGCTCAAACTTTAACAAGGTGCTTTCAAAATCTTTATTCGTTTCTTTCAATTGAGCTTTCAAACGTCTCAATCCGCATCTTTGAGAGCTTTAAGGATTGCGAATCTTGCCATCATTCGAAGTTTCAATTCGTCCGACTCCGTTTGGTTATTGCGTTTCAGCGGTCGACCGCGAGCTTTCCGGTTGCTTGAGTTGCTCTCTGCCTTCTAATGGTCGGTGTTAATATATTCTTCCGTTGTAACTCAGCGACAAGACAAATTTATCGACGTTCGCCGCTGAACTGAGCGCAGTTCATAAGAAACGCTGTCGAGAAAGATCAGGAAGAATACCGAAGATAAATGTCGGTGCCCAGGTGGTAAACACAAGAACGCTCGGTGACCACACTGGGAATCCTTGTTCATTTGACAACATTCCTGCTGGTTCTTTTCCTCGGCCACTTTTGCTCTCGGTCGTCCTACACGACAAAGGAGCGAGAGGTACACCGAAGCGATTCATCAACGTCAACGGGGGGAGAGGGCGACGTAATTCAGTGGACAACGAAAATAACGAAAGGGCACGACGTGAAACCAAAAGGCAATTCTTAATTTCAACGTCAATTGCGATTATCTTAGCACCTATTGATTGAACTATTCGAAATCCAAACTCTACTTGAGCAATGAGAACTTGAATAGAAAGAACAGTCGGTATAAAACGAAATTTTTGCTCGATTTAATCTATCAACAAAAATTGCGACAATGTTTAAACGAAGTAAGAGCGGACAATAAACTGGCATCATTTTGGGAGAATATCGAAGGTGTACCAAGGATATGGTCAGCTCTGAGGTTAGAAGCAAAAGTACCTATCGAAGAAGAGCAGACAGAAGATGAGGATAAAATCGAGTGAGAAAATTGAGAACCATTGGTTGATATTGAACTTTACGAGAAACAAAGCGAATTGAGACTGATGATGGCCATTGAATTTCAGAACACGACTGCACACAGAACCGTCCTTACTCGCTAACACACGCTGCATAAACATTAAGCCGAGATAAGGTCTAAAAGAACCTTGGTTCATAATTCAAAAGACGTAGTGCCCGAAGCTGAAAACTGCTGAAAATCAAAATTGATGCAAATGATTTCCTTAGCAAAAACAAAGCTAATGTGTAAGGGGTAAAAGAAGAAGCGAAATTATGCGAAGCGGAAGCGTTAACACGCGGATCCTGCTGCTATCGAGCCTGCTGGGTCATTAGTTCCGTTTTGATTAATTCCCGAGATCGCCTGAAAACTAGTCTAACCTACGCTCGCACAGCAGGAGATTGATATCGGAGGCTGGCAGCCTCTTCGAAAACTGTTTCGAACCGCTGAAAAGTCTTCAAAGTAATTAAGTTGTCGCGCAAACATGTGTGACATCGTCGTCTCTGTACCTATTGACATTCTTTCCTGACGTCGTTCCATAAACATCAAGATATTTTATGTAGCTTTGTCCGTTAATGTCCGCACCCGATGTACAGGTTATCAAAAAAGTACAATTTAATTAAGCGAAGCCATAAAGTAAACCACGTCTCCGGCTGGCTGGCATAAAGAAGCGTTTATGGCTTTTCATAAACGTAAACTATATTATTTTATGATTTATTTAGGCGTTCCCGTATGCCAACATCGTTAAATGCAAAAACACTTTGTTTATTGTACCAGAACGCTACACTTTTTTGCGTCGCTTTACGGCTCCAATAACTTTATTATTCAATTAGTTATTTTGTAAATGCGTCGCCAGTGGCGTAACCAAAAATTCGAAAAAAACGGCGCTCGACTAAATGCGACAACAACGGCTCTTAAATAAGGTCGTAAAGCGCCCAACTTTACGTAACGAACGTACCTAATTATTTGGGGAATTCTCTAATTAATTGTATTTTATAGACCGAAATTTAGGACCGAGTCTTAATAAATTCCTGCCGCTACTAAAATCGGAGTTGTCGATAAAAGAATCTAAGTGACCATATGGCATGTGCAGAATGCGTCGAAAAAACGATCTATAAAATTATTTAGGCAAATAAATTTTAAGATTTATGGTTTATTTAAGCGCTGTTGATGTTTAAAACTTACTTTTTTGGCATGGGATTCCTGCAAAACGCTCCGGTTTTCGACGGGTCTCGCGAGTCCTTAGCGCTTCGGCTAAAGGACTTTTCAGCACTTCAGAATTTATTGCAACTTTTTGCCTCCGTTCGTTAAGAGACGACAAAAAATTCGACAGATCGAGAATTGGGACAGTCGAAGACGAGGAATTGCAATTAGCAGTCATGAGAGAGGTCAAAAATTCAGGAATTCTTTCTTGAAAAATTTTGATTTGTCGCATTTTTCAAGAAATCCATCCCAAGCGGCATCAATTCCTCTTTTTTCCCGATAATTGCCATTTCAGCATGTGAGGGTCAATAAGGAAATCCTGAGCGGTTCAGCGAGAGCCCATGACTTAGTGCGTTCCTCGGCCGTGTAATTTTTCACATTCTCGATCATAGGTGGACTGCTATGCACGTGTTTCCAGCAAACGGCGGACATCGTGAGAACCGCCGGTCTCGTTTCGCAAAAATCCCCGTATTGATACGTGCATCGCTTCCTAAACACGTCGGATTTCGCTAAAGCGCAATACCATTATGCATCACAAGAGGCAACACCGTCTTCCGTCTCTTCCTTCAACCCGAAAAAAAAAAAACTGTTTAACGGCTGTTAAGTCATTAGTCGTGTCGCAAAGAGTTTTAAAATCGTCAAATTGACGTTTACGCACGGTACCCCACGACGGATGAGCGTGGTACTTCGAAGACACGAAACTCATCATCGCACCATGTCAACTCGAAATTATTTTTCAATTTTTTTCCTTGAAAGTTTCTTGAATCGAAATTTTTACCAAGTAGTCTCTCAACCATAATCAAATTCATTTGTTTTTGTTGAAGACGAACTTTGCCGAGGCGCTGAAAATTCCGGGCAAGGCGTGAAGCAACAATTATCGTTGAAAAAGTTACAAAATCAAGATCGTCTTAAGTTCAAAGGTCCCGTCCGATCAACTCCTGTCAAGTAGCGAAAAGCGCCCCCGACGGGGGGCCCGTCTTATTATACCTCGTCCGTTCCGACCTCCATGCTTCGTGCAGCAGCAAAACAAAGACTTCATTCTGTTCCTCATTTCCATTTGCATTACATCACTTTAAGTTACGCATTTGTCCGAAAAAAAAGAACGGCGGCGGCGACGGTCGCGATTATTGCTTGTTGGCCGTAGAATGATGATGGAAAAGTGGAATTTTAATTCCGACGATATTGGGCCGTTTATCAATACGTCTCGGTCATTAAACGGTTGATGGTTGTTGGTTTTTTTCGGTTATCGATTACGACAATTACGTCCCGAAGATGTGATTGTGCAATAAATATCTTCGTATTAAATGTTGATTGATATCGCGATGGAAACGGACCGGCGGGTATTTGGGGCCTCGGTATCAATCAATTTTGATTAAATTCGAATGTGTAAGAAGAGACCGGGCTCGGCAGGACCGGAATCCCTTACAAATCACATCACGGTAGCAGCAAGTGTCTTTCTAAAACGTCGAGAAAAGATACTGTGTTAGATAATATTTCTCCAGAAAAATTACGTTTAGAAACAAAATTTACAGTGGTCAGTGGTATAGATGAAACGAGTTCCAAGAAATTTTGGACAAATTTTGCAAACTAGAAAAATAATAACTTTTTAAAAAAAAACTTTTATTAGCTCTTTCTAGAAAACTAAAAAGTATTTTAGAACGACATCTGTTTCAAATTAATAATTTTTTTGAAACTATCTGTCCAACCAAGCTTTGAGACTTCCCATAACCAAGTCAATATTTTTCCCACGTAAGTGGGATACTAAAAACGGCATGAATTTCTTTCATTTTGCTTTTTGAAGAAATTCTTCAAATTGTAGGAAGTCGACAAATGGTGGAGGATCCAGATGAAAGTAAAGTAATGATTTAAAAATTCGTAAAAAATTAACCGATAAGAGTTGAAACACGGTAATTTTTTCTCAAAGAAGCCTTGATTTACTCTTTTCATGGAGGTCAGAATTATTTCAGAGCAACATCTACTTCAAAACTTATGCTATTTTGTAGCTGTGTTCGAGAGGTACATTTTTTGCATTTGTGGTGTCACCTTTGCAGGTGACTCATAATCTATTGATGGTCATGCAATTTGTTATGTAACTCTGTGAGACACTCACGGTATATAAGATTTTTTTTAATTAATGACAGTATAAGCGAATTAAGCACAACTTTCATACATGTCAAAGACGGACTGCAATCATTACAGTAAATATCAATCTAATTTAAGAAAGATGTTTAACTACTTTGCTTGTGTGTGTGGTAGATAACTGAGAAGAAGCCTTTTATTAATAGTATTCTGCTGGCAGATAACGTAATCTGCTACAAATCTTAGTTGCGTGCATCTATGATTCCCAGCAACAAATGTGTGCTCTTTTAAAAACAACCATTTACAATTTTCAGTTAAGTTTTTCACACGTTTCAATTAATCTCTGACTATTGCCATTTGACCTCTATATGAGAAGAAATCGAAGACTTGGAAATCAAACTAGTAAGAATTTTCATTATTTTTCAATACAACGTTTAGCCGTCTCGTCATCTGACTCATTTTACTAAAATCGCAGAGAGACCAACAGGAGACTTACAAACCTGCAAAACTGCCCAATTTAAAAATTATTGTTGTTACTGTTGCTACAGAAATTTCTAATTGTGCCCGATTTACTTAAAAATAATGATTATAATTAAGATTAATAACACAAAGTCAATTATTGGTTATTTTGAAACTCCCTCCCAAGCGTGCCGCAGTACCTACGCTTTCAGCGTTAACCTGCAACTTGAAGTGATCCAAAATGATAAGTATCAAATAGTTGCGAGCTTTGGTGGTGCACGAACGTCATCGTGGAGGTTTTCGTGAATAAAGGTAAATAACGTTTTTTTGATTCCTCACCATCTGAAAGTAACGTCAGAGAACTTGAGGTCGATAAAAATTCTTATCAAGAAAATTTCGACGCAATCTCTAACAAAACACGAGAGCGCACGCCTTCAAGCTTCTAGTAGCGATGTTGAGACTGTACATTATTATCAGTCACGTTCTGTCATCTACCGGAAAATTGAGTAATTTTATACTGCCCGCGCAGGTTGCTGTATTTCAATCACACAATTTCTCAACAATGGTTTGAATGTTTCCTGCTACATACAATTAAAAAAAAAATCATAAATATTTTGCGGAGCAATAACTTGGGTGCTTCTGAGTATAAGCATGAATAATTTTCTGCGATTGAATAACAAAAAAAAAGTTGCAACGGTTTAGGTACGTTTTACATAAATCGTTTTCGAAGCAACGGTTAGGCGCAATGTTGTGGGTAAATACGTGAGCTATAATCTATTTTTCGGGACGTGACTCGAGACATGTGACTTGACCTTAAACCTGCATCTATTTAACTCTCTCCATAAATATGTCCACGTTAAACGCGGCATTGCACCGATTTATAAGCGCAATTGGTCCGTTTTACCCTGCCGAGAGCCGGTTTCGGTCCTGCTGCAACAATTAATCCCGGCGTTATCAGGACTCCAGTGCAAGCACTGCTCGCAAATTCTCAAAAACGAAAAAAATGTCCACATTTTTGTTCGCTTGAAGCTAGTAATTTTGAAGAAAAGAGAACTTGATTATTTTTATTGAAAATTGAAGTTTGCATTGTTGCAAATTACCAGATTTGCTCCCCTGCGATATCGGTGAATGGTTGTCGAATGTTCCCGGATTTTTGGGGGAAGCCCCGATCGAGTCCTATCTTCCGGCGTGTCGTTGTGCTTTGGTTTTTCTCGATTAGTGGTCGACGTCAGGACGTGTTCGGCCGTGTGCAAGTTGCACAAGTGTGAACCGGGCCCCGGCGATGGGAGTATCGCACCTCGCACCCGCTTAGGCACGGCGAGCAGGTGTTGTACACGTCAGATCCGCCGATAATTTGAAATACGAACTCGGAAATGTGCAGTCGAGCTGTTTTCTTGAATTAATTTCCCATTCCCCTGTACACGATTCCTGATACAATGGCATTTAAAGGTTCGAATTTATTTTGCATGCACCGTTAGCGAGCGCGCCAGATCGACCAGCTATATACTAATTTCCAACACCCGTCCATAAGGCGGGAGCAAGTCATATCCAAAATTGACACGATGGATTTTTGAATATCAAACCTTGTCATTCAACTTCAACTTTGATAGGAAAGTAAGTTATGAAATTTTTCGAAAATTTGACTCTGCTAGCGACGACAAATAAAACTAATTTTGTGTCGTGGTTCCGGCAAGTTGGCAAAGACGTAATTCATTAGGTTGTTTTCCCATAGCGGATTTGACGGGTTGAAAGGATCGCGGTAAATTGATTGGGACTGAACGGCATCTCGAGGAATCTGAGAGGCCATCAGTCAATGCAGATGGTATCTGTTGAGATCAATCATCATACCATTGGGTAGTTACGGGTTCAAGTCGACCGTATCGCGGGCCTGCACGTAAAAAATATGTATAGCAGTAATGTTTCATTAGGTGATTTGACAAAAACATCAGCGGGTGTGAAGACATCCACCAAAATTTATTTATTTTTAATATTCATTGAAGGGGAGGCTATTTATTTTGATAACTTTAGAAATACGTCGAACTAAAGAAGTTGCGATAATTTTGATAAAATTGAAAACACAGGCGAATATGCATTTAGGCCACAGTCATTTTTCAAAATCTTTTTCAGTTAAAAGCTATGTGTATAATTGGTTGCATATTCCCAAAATATAAAGCGCTAGATGATCGGGCTTTAGCAGGGGATTTCGGAAAATTCCCATTTTCTGCTCCACATTATTAGGTATATCTTTGTTAAAGTTGGATTCTAACAATGCTTTCGTCAGGTTAAATATTATTCCGTAATTATTACGGAATAATATTTAACCTGACGAAAGCATTGTTATCTCATAATCTCGCCTAGTTACAAGACGCATAACATCACACCATCAACATTTCTACTTAACTGTTACACAATTTTCAGACCATCACAATGAGAATCGCGGTAATAGGTGCGGGAGCCGCAGGGTTATCCGCAGGACGCCACTGCCTTCAGCAGGGGCATCAAGTGGACATTTTCGAACAAACTGGAAACGTGGGAGGCACGTGGAACTACACCGATTGCGTGGGGATCGACGAGAACGGTCTTCCTGTACACTCGTCCATGTACAAAGGACTTAGGTAATTAGTAACTATCAATTATTTCTTATCAACTTGATGAATTTCTAAAAATACGAAAAACTTATTTGGAACGCCTCATTGTATCTCTTGGTGAGATTGAAATTTGAATGTTTTTCAGAACAAACGTCCCTAAAGAATTAATGTGTTTTGAAGATTTTCCGTACCCGGACCTCGATACCTCCTACATAAGTTACGAACAAGTTCTAGATTACATAGAGAGTTACGCAGAAAATTTTCGAATAAAGCCCCACATCCAAGTATAATCCCAAAACTTTGTTGATATTGAGGAAATTACTTTTTCTTTGGCCGTAGTTTTATAAACGAACCACTAAAGTTGATCCGCTCGAAAGCGGAAAATGGTTTGTGGAAATCGAGGATGCCAAAACCAAAAATCGCACAAACAGCGAATACGACGCTGTAATAGTATGTAACGGTCATTACAAGGACGTTTCGATGCCCGTAGTTCCAGGCCTGGATTCGTTTCCAGGTAGGCACAAGCACAGTCATGAGTACAGATCTCCAGAAAGTTATCAGGGAAAAAAAGTATTGGTAATAGGAGCTGGACCATCAGGTACCGATATTGCCCGCCAAATCGTAGCTGTGGCCTCTCAGGTGCATGCAAAATATTTTCTACACTTTCCTGAATAAATTTTTCAGATTTATTTAAGCGTAAAAACTGCACCAACTTGTCAATTGCCTGATGGGATTTTGCTAAAGCCGGTTTTGAGAAGGTTGAGAGGCGATCGGGCGGAATTTGAGGACGGCAGTCAAGAAATCGTTGACGAAATTTTATTTTGCACAGGTGAATCCCAGAAAGTTTCTCTTCGACGAAATTTTTTGTCGTTTTAGGGTATAAGTATACGTTTTCGTTTCTGACAAAGAAATGCGGAATTGAAGTAGTGGAGAACTCTGTTCGACCTCTCTACAAACACATTATTAACATTGAACATCCGACTATGTGTTTTCTGGGGATTCCTTCGAAGGTGTGTCCATTTCCCATGATGGACATTCAGGTAACGGTTTGAAAAAATCATCAATTAATAGGAAACTACCTTGTTCTTCTTTTAACTTTCTAGATTCGGTTCTTTTTGGCTAGTCTCAGCAACCGCTTCCTTCTACTCTCTAGAGAGGAAATGTTGAACGAAATGGAAGAGGAGTTGGCGAAAAAGACCCATTTACCTCTACACCATTTCCACGTTATCGGAGAGGACCAGGGTCGATATTTCAAAGAATTGGCTTCAATTGGCAATATAAAACACACTCCTCCAGTTATAAGCGACCTCTTCATGAGAGTGAGACTCAACAGGAATATGGAGGATCGCTTTAAGATCATCGACGATAACACTTACGTTCAACTACAATAATCCTTTCTCTTCCAATAATTAATTAACTGATGTTAACCTAACTGAACTATTGCTTCCTTGACGACAATACAATTTGACAAAATTTAGCGTTTGTTTCAATTCTAGACATAGTTCAGAGAATTAATCCTGAAGTCGTCGTTTGAGTAGGAAGGTCAATTTTTTTTCTTCTTAATTATTAATTTTAATAATCGTGGATGTTGCAGAAGCTTTTTGACACACGACCCCCTGCCGTGATGTTTTAGTTTAGTTACCAAAATAGCTTTTTATTTTAAACTTGTAATGATAACGTCGCTATGTGAACAAATTTGCTCAATTGTTGTTTCAATTGGGAACTAGCAACATGAAATTCGTTGTGATAGGAGCGGGAGCTGCGGGTTTATCCGCGGGACGCCACTGCCTCCAGCAGGGTCACCAGGTGGACATTTTTGAACAAAGTGGCCTCATCGGAGGCACCTGGAACTACACCGATTGCGTAGAAATAGACGAAAATGGGCTTCCAGTCCACTCCTCCATGTACCAAGGACTAAGGTGAGTAATTCCCTTTCCATCACCAATTTTCAAAAAAAATAATTCCAGAACTAACGTCCCTAAAGAAACTATGTGTTACCAGGACGTTCCCTACCCATCAGAACTCGTTAGGTCCTACATAAATCACGAGGAAGTTTTGGATTACATCAAAAACTTTGCCAAACTCTTCGAAATCGAACCTCACATACAAGTAATGTTTACATGTGAATCCCATTAGGAACCCTCGGTTATCTTTAAACGTTATCTGCAGTTTTACAAACAGATCGTTAATGTTGAACCAAAAAACGACAGTTGGTTGGTAGAAATCGAGGATATCAAAACGAAGAGACGCAGTGTCGGGGAGTACGATGGCGTTATGGTTTGCAATGGACACTTTAACCAAGTTTTCACACCCCAAATTGCAGGACTTGACACTTTTACTGGCAACTACAAACACAGCCACGTCTATCGCTCACCAGAGGGCTACAAAGATAAGAAAGTGTTGATTTTAGGGGGAGGGCCCTCTGGTGTTGATATCGCGCAACATTTGGTTCCTGTTGCTGTTAAGGTAATACTCCTGCCTATTATATTATTAGTTTTTTTTTACCAAGTTAAAATATTTTGTAGGTATTTCTTAGTGTTAAAGAGACGCCGTTGACGAAGTTGCCTTCTGGAGTAGTACTAAAACCGGGTTTGAAACGAATTCGGGGAGATCGAGCCGAATTCGAGGATGGCAGTGAGGACACCATTGACGAAATTCTTTTTTGTACAGGTAAATTTTGAAAAAATTTTCTGCGGGGAATTGTTGAAAATTTTCAGGGTACAAATTTACTTTTCCGTTTTTGTCAAAAAAATGCGGAATCGAAGTGGTCGACAATTGCGTTCGGCCTTTGTATAAACACATAATTAACATCGAACATCCAACTATGTGTATCATCGGAATTCCTTTGAAGGTCTGCTGCTTTCCTTTGTTCGATCTCCAGGTAAGTCAAAACATCAAGAAACTCGACTTCAAACTAGATTGTAATTAGATAAAATTACCCATCAACTAACTACAAATTAAATACGGTGGCAACTAACAGCAATTCAATTAAGTTGCAATGTTTCAATAGAGAAAAGTTTTCATTTTCACGACTGTTTTACGATATTGTTGTGGTTTCCTTTCTACCTTCTTTTTATAACTTGACGAATTTGTGGCTGCAGGTTCAGTTTTATTTAGCGACCTTCAACGGCAACCTTGTGCTTCCTTCCAAAGAGGATATGATGAAGAATCTGCAAGAAGAACTGGCTAGAAAATCTCATTTGTCTTTGCACCGATTTCACGACATCGGAGAAAAGCAGGCCGAACATTTCGACGATTTGGCCGACAACGCGAAAATCAAAAGGGCTCCTCGAGCTATAAGCGATCTCTTCGTGAAAGTTTGGAAGAACAGAATGTTGGACGCCAACTTCAAAATCATCGACGATGACACTTTCGTTCAATTGACGTAGATATTGACAAGTGCTTTAAAAATTAGTCTTCACATTAGCGAAAATTATGGAAAATAAATTTTTACCAATTTGATCACTAGATCACTTTGGTTAGTTCGGCTAGGTATATTCTGCACTATTAATTTAAGGACATAGGTACTATCTACAAAGTACATATACTAGGACTAGACACAAATGATTTAAAAACTTTACCTTCCTGAATTAATGACAATGAACTCCGTGCACAAAAACTCAATTTGACTTTCTTCTGTTTCCACTAACAAGAGCGCTACTGCCAATGACTGTCAAAGATCACTGTGCAAAGTTTTCGTATCAATAGAAAATTATGTTAACAAAAATATTTTTTGCCTAAATAACAAATGTTATGAATAACGTAGTTAGCCCAATACAAAACAGATTTCGCAGCCTTGAGAGTAATAATAAACAATCATCACGGAAAAAGTAATTTGAAGCTGTTTCATCATCGATAACCAATAAATAGCAGTCTTAAGGTCATTCATCTGCCGGCGGGAATAACTTAGAACATTTTAAGAACAGCAAGGCATAAATGTGACGTTGATTGGGGTTTATGCAACCTCCATCCAGGCCGCCTCGATTCTCTTTTGCCACCGCAAAACCGACAACTTGTCTTTTTGAAACATGACCGGAAGCATTTATTGGCTATTACGCCAATTTTCAGTGCATATTGCTGAATTAGAACGTCTTATTGTCGTGTGATAACCCAACGCTATCTCGAGGTGACGACAACTGCACAAGAATTGAAACACCGGTTCAAGATCACCACGACAATTACGTGCAGATCGAGTAAAAATCGCGGACATATTGTTGTTCCTCTTCATCTTCCCACCGACAAACAACGATAATTATTGGCGATAAGACTTTTTTGCACGGATGCGTTTAATACGGCTTGTTTGCGTGCGCGTCAAAGAAGAAGATTGTGAATTGGAAGTTTGCAAGGGCCGCGGTTAGTGACTTATGTTTAATTGTTTACTATGAAAAAATCGAGAAAAGTTGCTCCCGATGACCTGGAGAACAAGCAGCATTGGTGTTTTATCAACAACGTTGCGTTGGTTACTGGTAATTTCCAGTTTCTAGCGCGTTATCAATGTTTGTGGGATTAGTTTCTTAAGCACCTGGGGCTTCTCGGTCTCCCGCGGAAAACCTGAGAAAATTTAAACAGATTTCCCAAATTTTGAATAAAAATTTGTCGAATTTTTGTTATTGCACAATTGCAATCCGGATCTCACCCAGCATAAAATTAAGGAGTTCAAGAAAAAGTGAACAAAAGCAGATTAATATTGATGCAAACAAGAAAAAGATTTCCAAGAAATTTTCCCAAGACATCATCTCAAATTAATTTTTTTGGCCGAAGTATTTGGTCAAAACTCATGCAGTTAAGTAAAGAGCAAAGTCAACAATATTAATTATATTGTTATTATGATATTGTTGACGTGCTGAAATTACGCGATCAACCAGGAAAAGTACCATTCAAAAATTATTTCGCAATGTTGATTCAAATTCTTTTCAACAATATTGGCATTGAGGCTTTCGATACCAATTACTTTTGTCAACATCAACAAATTGTTGCAGGTCAAATTATTAAAACGCATTTGGACGAAAATAACAAAAACTCTTTATTTTTATAGCAATTTTTATTAAAATCAATAATATTTATATATTTCTCTTGTTTCACCGCTTATACGATTTTAATAAAGTTTGTCTGATCAATGACCGCAAAGGTGACTTGATCTCTTGAATTGCATAATTTGACCTACACCATTAAATAATCAAGGCTTGTGAATTCGCCAAAGATTTTCGTAAAATCCTTGCACTTTCAAACAACGCCACAATTTCAAAAAGAACCTTTTAGCATTATGATTTAGCATAGTACGACGCAACACAGTGAGTGTTGCATCACCCATCGTCTAGCCGGTCTAGGCATTCATTGAAAAATTCAGTGAATATTATTAGTCAAATTATTTATTAGCATTTCTACTAAGTAGTTAATTTCTTTCCAAATGTAAAGATTAGGGTCATCACCGCAAATTTCCTAAACTAAAAAAAAAATGCTTGTATGTAACCGCAACTTCACTAAATTGCGTCACCGTTTCGCTAGGAAATTACCCTTTATTATTAATTTCGTCATCATGACCGTCCCATAAATTTCCCACCACCGCAATCGTTGATACATAATTACAATGAATGCTCTGCCGCCGATAAACTTTACACCACATATTTGTGCTTTAAGCCTCCGATTCAACACATGTTGAGACAAAGACAGACAAAAACTATTACAGCTGATAAAGCGTCGATAACCATAACCATTTACATATATAAGTGAAATTGCTACGGACAGTTTTCAATTATTCGTCTAAACAGCACCGATCGAACAAGTCGAGTTTTTCTCAAGTCTCTCTTCGACCAAAGTCGTGTCAGTTCAAAAAGTGCTAAAAATGAAGGTGGCTGTAATTGGTGCAGGAGCTGCTGGATTGGCGTCAGCAAGACATGTCGCCAAAGAAGGGTTCGAGTGCGACGTTTTGGAAATGGGGTCGCAACTCGGGGGCACGTGGGTGTACACCGACGAAGTCGGTCAAGACAAGTACGGGTTTCCGGTTTACTCCGCCATGTACAAGGGCCTCAGGTAATTGTTTTTTAATCTACCGTTTTTACGAAATGTTTAACCATTAACGCAACTATTAACTAATGATCAGCGTGAGTGTTAAATCTAAATTATCTCGTGATAATGTGATTAATTAATTCTGGAAAACCGAAATAGATTGAACTAGTACTGTGGTAAATATCTTTTTTAAAGTTTGTAAATTTATTTTTTACCTTAGAATAATTATTAGAATCTAAAGCTCTAATTTGTACGATCCCATTTTGAAATTTTAAAAAAGTTCAACCCCTTTTTTAAGACCAAATTTTCAAGTAAACCACAGTTTCGTCATGCTGCATTATGAAACGTTTACATTTTGAAGATTGCAATGATGCAATCCGACCGGCATTGACGCCAGTCAGTCCTACCTAATGCACTTTAGGGATTTACCAGCGAAAAGTGTAGAATTAATACGATACGTAATTGTTAGTGAATAATTATGTCATTCTGATAATTCGACGCAGTTTCAAAAAAACATATTTTTTTAATAAATTCCGTGTTGATTACGTAAATCACTTCGATAATGCATAAGTGGCTGAAAAAAAGAATGTTGTAGCATATTGACCTCTTTCGATTGATAGCCGGACACGGTTTTGTATGTAGTAGGACCTTTGACCCAGTTGTGGCATTTTCGGACAGTTTTCGGGACGTGATCGCAAGATCGCGTTTTAGTCATCCAGACTTGCGAGGTCACGACGAGATTGTCGAATGAACCATGGAAGTCGCACCGATTCGCGTTGTGCAATACCTATCTATAACAAATTGGGAGTTTTGGAAAAATGCTAAATTGGAAAATTAATGACGCGCTAGAGCAATTAATCAAAGAAGGTCTTGGTAGGTTAGGCCATTACAATCATTTATCATGGGGTTGGTAATAAATTCTAGTGATCAATTATTCATTATTATAGGTACCTAACTACCTACTACTTGAATTATAACAAAAAAGTCACTGAAGCGAGATTATTTTGATTTTTTTAAACATTAAAAAGGTCGTTACTGCAATAACGTTCAATATCATTGATTAGTACTTAAAGAGGATGCAATTTGAGGATAAGTAAAAATGTGAAAACTTTCTAGAACAATATGTTGTTGTTAGCTGTGAAGCTGTGACACTATAGAGGACGGTGTTTCCGGTTCAAACGGAGACCTAGAATTGATTTCGTTTTATCTGTTTACTCAAATTTTGGCTACTTCTAAGTTTAGATCCAATTAAAATACTTAGATAATACCACTGATATTACCAAACCGCGACGTTAAATCCGCTCACGAGTTTTAATCATTGAACTATAAACCTTAAAAAAAGTTGCAACCTTACAATTTACTTCCTTCTTGTCTCCCTTTCAAAGCCTTTTTATTTTACGTTTCGAACACTTTGTCTCACTTCTATAGTTATTTTCCCTTTGCTCAATAAAGTCAATAAAGATTTGTTTCTATAGCCTTTTCTTATTGGCGGTAGAACGTAGATTTTTTTAAGAAATTTCCAATTGCAGAACCAACTTGCCCAAAGAAGTCATGGGCTTCCCTGACTTCGCTGTGCCAGAGCAAACCAAGTCCTATCTGACCCAAGCTGAAATTTTGGAATTCCTCAACCTCTATGCAGACAACTTCGATCTGAGACGTCTGATCAAGGTAAACTCGAGTGATTCTCCCATCTCCCTCTCTGTTTACGCAAGTGTTTGTTTTTCCAACACAGTTCAATCGCATGGTCATCGATGTACGCCCTCAAGGAGACCAGTGGCAAGTGACTTCGATTGATAAGCCATCGAAAACTTCAATAGTAACCATCTATGACGCCATCATGATCTGCAATGGTCACTATAACGACCCTATCATGCCAAAAATTCCGGGTCAAGACCTGTTCAAAGGGAAAATCCACCATAGTCACCATTACAGATCTCCGGAATCTTTTCGCAATCAAAGAGTTCTAGTGATAGGAGCAGGCCCGTCCGGTCTCGACCTCGCACTCCACATATCAGCGGTTGCAGAATACGTAATAACTTTATAGACAATTTTGCAATAAAAAATGCAATTTTCAAAATTTCCAGGTCGTTCTCAGTCACCACACTAAAGAGGCCGTCAATACCAAATACCCTCCAAACGTTACCAAGAAACCTGATGTTGTTCGCATCACCAACGGCGAACAAGTGGAATTTGTGGACGGTTCTTGTTGGGGTTTCGACGTCATTTGTTGTTGTACGGGTTACAAGTACAATTTCCCCTTTTTACACGAGTCATGTGGGGTAATCGTCGACGACAACTTCATCCAACCCCTTTACAAGCACATGATACACATAGAAAAACCCACCATGTGCTTTGTAGGCATACCCTTCAACGTGTGCGCTTTTCAAATGTTTGACCTCCAGGTAATTTTTCGACTATTTTCGTTATCCTCGATTTAAAAAAATTTTTTTTAGGCCCGGTACTTCTGCACGTATCTTAACGATGCGATGCAGTTACCTTCGACGGAGATGATGAGAATGGATACAGAAAAAGACTTGCAAAATCGCTGGGCTAAAGGTTATACTAAAAGACAAGCTCACATGATGGGGCCGGACCAAAGGAACTATTACGAAGACTTGGCGGCGGCCGCCAACACCACCCCTATTGCCCCAGTTATCGTCAAGTTACGAGATGAAAGTGTTAAAAGATTATACGATGATTTGTTAAACTTTAGGCAAGATAGATACAGAATTGTGGATAACGATTCGTTCCTTAAAGTTCATTAGCTAGATGTTTAAGGCAATGTGGCAGAACGATTGATAACCTCAAACTTATTTAGGTTTATTATTATTTTAGCCTTAGTGTGTGACGTCTATTTAGTTTTTAGTAAACTATTTATTATTTATTGGTTGCCTCCAGTTGCATTCAAAATTATCGAAACCTGTCAATTTCTTGTATCTCTACTTTCCTTAAGGGTAATTTTTGAACAAGCAAGTTGAAATCAAATGCTGCTCTTATTTATTTAACAATTCGCTTTATTACTATTCTGTCCAGTCAATACAAGGATTTTAAAAGCCAAAAGATCCTTCTCTTTCATTGTGAAAATAAAGTTTTCGTAAAAAAATACTCATGCTTGAAAAACGTATACAAAATTTAAATTCTTCAACCACAAAAACAAGGGTGTTCATCTGAAACTGAGTTATTTAAATAGCTTGGTACACTCATGTATACATTTAACATAACAAAAGTGCGAGAAATTGCATTACGTTTAGCGTTTTCTAAATCGTTCCCGACTGCCAGCACTGAAAAAGGAGTTTCTAAACCAAATATAATAGAAATTATAACAGGACTTTCTTGGATCACATTCATTTGGTATTTAACATCTAAAGTCTTACAAATATAATCTAAACTTTCCAGATCCCTACAACAAAACTGGTCCTTGAAATCCGCCACAGTCACCCCTTTTTCGTCCATAATTTTCCTCAAAGTAAGTGTAAAATCTTCAAGTTTCACCGCCCTATTCGGCATCACTCCCAAATTTTCAGCCAACTCCGAATGTTTAGCCATAGCCTTCTGATCAACATCAGTTAGAGCATTGGAGCACTCAACTAGTTCTGGGCAAATATCTCGAATTTTCTCCAACATTTCTCTAGCGGCAAGCTGCTTTGCTTGTTTTTTCGTGTTAGCGGTGGCTTGCGTCGTCAATGACGCAATTTTGCATTGACAAGTAAATTCGCGACAATGCGGCGGCCCCACATCAGAAATCTCCTCAAATACTGGATAGGGCAGTTTTGAATCACAACATTTATCTTTCAATGTACCAATGTAGTTTACTGTCGGCAGCATGGGACTGTCCGATTCGTTTCTGTGGGATTGCGCGTTAAACTCTTGAACGGGGTTGCTGGAAGGGTCGTATACGCCGCGTTGAGCCAGTATTTCGAGGGCGTTACTGGCGGCGCTGTGTTTGGCCACTTGTTTCGAACGACCGAAACCGATGCCGGAAATGTGAAACACGTTGACTTTATAATGAAACTCGTTTTGATGGGTGCCGGTTTTGCTCATGACCAAGATGTATTCCGGGGGCGCGCAACCACGTTTCACGGTGAACTCTTGGAGGACCATGGCGGGAGTTTTGGTATTTTGCGCCATGATTAGGAACTAAAATCGGTGGTAATTTTGTTATTTCGATCAGTTTCAAAGACTAATTACCTGAAGTTCGGTAGTGGAGAAATTTAACCTCACAAATTTAATGTTACTAATGACACTTGATTTTTGATTTGACGCTAGACCTTCGCAATACAGGTATCTGTAAAGGACGGTATATACTGTCGTAAGATGTCGTTGCAAATCAGGTCTCTTTTTTCCAGTCTAACTGAATACTGAATCTAATTAGGAATACGCATGCCCACCCTGTTCACGATAAGTCTATACGAATATGTAAACTAATATAAAATTGATTTATTTAAAATATGGTAAAACTAAATATTGTTTGAAGATTGCCACAGCCTATGATCCTCCCGAACAGTTTTGCAATAGAATAAAAAATATGGGCGTTGGTCATCCAACAAAAACGAGCAAAATATGTTACATACACCCTTTTGAACTTGATGTTTGATAAAAATTTCGAGAAAAAATACACTTGTGGTAGAAAAAAAATTATAATCAATGTTAATTGTTTGTAGACAGATTACAATGGTATCATTGAAAGATCGAAAATCTACAGTCAACTTACATTGTAGCGTTCAATATTGCTATCGCCACTATAATCAAAGCGATTGGAAACGTAATCTCCGTTGGACAGAAATAAATATACTTTTATTTGTAACATTTTTCATTTTTCTTTATCTGTGAACACCAGTATAATAGTGTAATCACGCCAGGTGTTCGCTTTATCTGTTTAGTATTTTTCCAATTTTTATAGCAAATGCCAAGAGTTTCGAGACGGTGGTAATACGAACACGCATCTTGTAATGTAAATGGTTGCTTCAGAATTTAACGGATTATAGTCTTTAACTCTATTAATTGTTTAGCTATTTTCCAAATTAACAATAAAGTGGATCGATAAACCTCTCCACCTCATTTAAATCCGCTAGCTATCTTCAATAAATAAATCGTTGCCCTATTGGACCTATTCACGTCGACAGTGTTAGACGTTTCGAGAGCCTACCGCAAAACAATAAATAAATAGGTATACTTATGACTTCGACAAAACTAAAAACTCTGATTCTTAATATAAAATATATTGAGGCTACAACGAAAACAACTAATTTTCTTAATTTCTAAAATTGTCACGGTCTGACAATTCAATTTCTTGTAAATATTGTTTGACGCTCTGTTTTTAAATCGTTACATGCTTAGATGACTCATGTGTCGAAAAGTGCAATTCCAAGCCTGATCAATTCCATTTGCACATATCATCCTGATAATTGTAAAAATTTTTGATTTGCTCAAATCCTCGTGGCTGGGTAGACGTGCACACCTGTGACCCAGGTGTGTAAGAACAATCGAGATTAGGACAGTTCAAGTGGTATTTATCAAATCATCATTTAGTTGCAGAGCAGTCGCGAGGGTGCCCAGTGAATAACCTGAATGAATGCCAATACTTGGACCAGAAAATGAGTAAGTAACAAAGAAGAGTTAGAAAGATATTTAACAATAATTTTCTAGACATATCGATATGTGCTGCGATTCTCTTGAACTTCCTCGCCCTCGTGGCCGTCGTCAAAAGCGATTGCAAGATGTACGGAGTTTGCAATTATTCGCCAAACGGAAAAGCACAGAATTGCATAAACGTTCCTCCATCTCCTCCAAAATCTCTTGATACAACACACCCTCGTTACAACGAAACCATCGAAAAACTACATACTTACTGCCCCCTTCTTTTCGATGAAGGCAAAGGCGACGATGCCCCAATGTGTTGCGATGTAGAACAAGCTGCTACGATGATAGAAGGATTCGCCAACACTGTTCCTTTCAAAAGATGTCCAACTTGCGTCAATAATGTGATCAGCACTTACTGTATTTTTTCATGTTCCGTCGACCAAAGCGAGTTTATGACCGCCCTGCATCCCGCCTGGAACTGGACGACTCTTACTTGTAAGTTCCACGATTTCTAACCAAAACTTTTTGACAGCAAATTTTTCAGTTTTCGTCGACAGAGTCGACCAAAAAATCAACGAAAATTACGTCCAAGAAGTCTACGATTCTTGCAAAGACGTCTCGTTTCCCAGTACAGGTGGGGTGGTGATTGGATCAACTTGCGTCCCTTATGGCGCTGCCTACTGCGATCCGATCAAGTACGTCGTTACCATTAAAAATTGTAAAAATTTAAGGTAAAATTTTAGATTTTTCAACTATATGGGTTCGGTTGACAATACAATGTCTCCCTTTGACGTGGTTTTCCATTCAGTGCCTGACTCAGATTTGGGCGCCATCAACACCACCACTCTTAAATGCAACGAGGCTTACGTAATTATTTCCAAAGATATTCCCAAAAAAGTTTCAAAATTATCAAATTTGTAGCCAGGAGAATCTGCCTGTAGTTGCATAGATTGCGAGTTAAGCTGTTTCTCCGACGGTTTCGAACCTCTATCAGACGATGAAACAATTTTCTCAGATATCAACATATACTCCTTCATCACTGCTTGCATTCTCGTCGTCATTGGTTCAATTTCGACTGCAATGCTGGTCTTTTTACGAGGAATGTTCCCAGCCAGCATTAAAAGATTATTTTACAACCACGGTACGTTTAAAATTTTTCTTCGTTTACTCTTTATATAAATTTAAAAACCCATAGAAACCGGGGAGGAAGACAACAAAAAACGAATCGGAGACAAAATCAACATATGGTTAGAGGAAGCCTTCAGACATTTGGGCACAAGTGAGTTACTCCTTTTTTGTTTTAAAAATTAGCAAAAATTGATTTTCAGCTATGGCGAAGCGTAAATATTGGGTATTGGGAATTGCCCTTCTTTTGGTGCTAAGTTTATCTATAGGGACCTTCTTTTTGAACGTGATCACGAATCCTGTGCAAATTTGGGCGGCACCTCACAGCAGAAGTCGCGTGGAAAAAGATTTTTTTGACGCAAACTTCGCCCCTTTCTACAGGACCAATCAGGTTTTCATCAAAACCATCGGAATAGAACCAGTGAGTTAATCGAGTTCCTTACAGATAAGCCCTATTTACGCCACCAAAGTTATAAGTACCTAGGGACTAGTCAATTGTGTCCCGTTATCCTTATCAATGTCTATTAACGTTAATGCATTCTCACAACTTTTTATCGTTGCTTTGACCGTTTGCGTCTTTGTGTATCGTTCTTTTTTCTTATCCTTTTGTGTTCGCTCTTTAATAGAGTGTTAAATCAAGGGTAATGTTGTATGCACAATTTTTTTTCTTAATTTTGTCATGAGTTGTTATTCCTATTTCGTTTTTAATTAAATGCTGCTCTTAAGTAGGTAGGTACTTGAAAATCTTCAAATATTGTTCTCGCGTCATCTATTGTATCAATTTCTTTGAGTTCTCCGTATTTTAAGTTCTCTATTATTTATGTAGATAGCTTAGATCTTTATCTTCCGCATTTTCAGCTACTTGGTTCGATGAACTATTATTCAAAGTACATACTTCATAATTATTATCATTGTTCACAACTTAAACATCTACAAGTTTATTATATATAGGTATATAGATTAAATGCATGACAACAGGTAGGCAATCTAACATAAAAGAGAATAATCTCAAAATCTTTATATTTATTTTTTGTCACTTTCCTTACAATTTGTATTTCTCCTGACTGACTCGCTTTTCTCCGCAATTTTCATATATATTCACAGTAACTTAGCAGTTTCAACTTCACATTTGCACCTACAACAAACTTTTCTTCTCCACATTAAAGTTTTTCGGTTTCCAGTTTGTCTTTGAATCGGAAATTGGGGAGACCAACATAACCATGGGCCCAGCTTTCAACAAGACTTTCTTAGAAACAGTTTTCGAGCTACAGATGGAAATCCAAAACGTAAGCATCCGCGCTTCCATAATTTTTTTAATCTAACCGAACATCTAGATTGTCTTGAACGACGGAACCGGTTTGGAAAATATCTGTTATGCCCCTCTAGTAACAGCGTTTTCCGGTCCAATGACCAAAGACATGTGCACAGTTCAGTCCCTTTTAGGTCTTCTAAAAAACAACCTTACGGCTCTGGAAGACGAAGATTACGTTGAAACCTTCATCAGATGTTTTCCGTAAGTTGGAAAAAAAATTGAAACATTTTCGTCAATAATTAAGCAATTTCAGAAATCCGTACAGTATCGAGTGTTTGGCGCCTTACGGAGGTCCAGTTGAACCTGGCTTAGCTCTTGGAGGTAATAAGTTGGAGAACTACACCGACGCCACTGCTGTCAGTTTAACTTTCTTGGTCAACAATCAAGTAAACGAAGACGACCTCAAAGCCGCTTTCGAATGGGAAGAAAAGTAACAATCCACTTTGGCAATCATTGACCAATTGATATTTCTATTTTTTGTCAGATTCATCGAATTAATGCAAAAATGGAACGATTACAAAAAACCGGACTACTTAGACATAGCGTTCAGTGCTGAAAGATCTGTTGAAGACGAAATCGCCAGAGTTTCACAATCCGAATTCGGAACGGTCGCTATAAGTTACGCGGTGATGTTCATTTACATCGCCGTAGCTTTAGGTAGATACACCATAAGTGACAGATTTTTCGTAAGTGATTTAGGATTTTTTTTTTTTGTTGAAGCTCTAACCGATTTTTTAGGTCGAAACTAAAGTTATTCTTGGAATCGGTGGCGTTTTGATTGTGCTCGGTTCTGTTCTTAGCTCAATCGGAATTTGTGGCTACATCGGAATCTCCACTACTCTTCTAACAATTGAAGTGATACCCTTTTTAGTATTGGCAGTAGGCGTCGACAATATTTTCATCATAGTACAAACACACCAAAAAACTATGAGGTTAGTTCTTGAAGCTAATTAACCAAACCAACTCTAATATTAACTTATTTAGGCATAGTGGCGTCACTTTGGAGGAAGGAATTGGGGATACTTTAGCCAAAGTTGGACCTAGTATGCTGTTGACTAGTTCTTCAGAAATCTTCTGCTTCGCCATTGGTAAACATTGCAGTTGTATTCGAATTTTGTTTAACGATTTATTTAGGTGCCCTTTCTTCGATGCCAGCAGTTAATACTTTTGCTATTTACGCTACTATAGCGGTTCTGTTGGATTTCGTTCTTCAAATCACCGCATTTGTCGCCCTCCTTACCATTGACATGAAAAGATACGAGGTAATAATTTTTTACTACCAACACTTCAAGTTAGTAATTAACCATTTCCAGGCTGACAAGATGGAGATTTTTTGCTGCGAAAAATCGAAAAGTGACGTAGTAATTGTGGGGCCAGGTTTCATCCAGAGGTTCTGGCAAACAAAGTTCACAGCTTTTGTGATGAAGTAATTGTCTTTTAATTTTAAAATATTTTTGATTATCGTTGTAATTTTAGCTTCTGGGTGCGATGTCTTATAATATTGACTGCCATTTGTACGTTGTGCATCAGCATAGCTGTGATTCCATCAGTAGAATTAGGACTGGATCAAGAACTTTCGATGCCTACAGACAGTCACGTTTTGAAGTACTTCGAGTATATGAACGAGTTGATGGGAATCGGACCACCTGTATACTGGGTAACTAAGGGCAACGTGGACTACTCAGACGAAAAGGTGCAACAGAAGATGTGCGGAGGGGTTGGATGCATAGAACATTCCACCAGCACGCAGTTGTACAGGGCTTCCAAACAATCCGAATTGTAAGTGCGGTTTTGGGGTGATTCTCAACAAGTAGGCCCTACCTATTATTGAACATCAGAAAGTTTTTTTCTTTCTAAAACCACCCATTCTCTTGACGTCAGTTCACAATAGCCATGGTAATTCCATAGAACTATAACTATAAAAATCCCTTATGATTTCTTACTCTACCTCCATCTATACTATAGGTACTATGTTTTATCTTAGAACCTACTTGGCGACTCAATCTACGTCTTGGATTGACGATTTCAACGATTGGAGCGAAGCGGAGAGCTGCTGCAAGTACTTCCTAGAAAATGGCACTTTTTGTCCTCACACTTACACGTCTGAACTGTGCGCTTCATGCGAATTCAGCAAGACCGGTCTAACGAAAAAAGAATACTTCAAGAAGTACCTGCCGTTCTTTCTGTACGACAATCCGGACGCAACTTGTGCCAAAGGAGGTCATGCAGCTTACGCTGGGGTAACTGAGTTTGTCAATTTCTTAGCTTTAACTAACTGTCGTTGTTTCAGGGCATGAATGTATTTTTGGACAATAATGGGATGGCTCGAATTGAATCGGCCAACACCATGTCGTACCATACGATTCTTCAAGGTTCAGCTGATTACATTAGCGCTCTTGAATACGCTCGACACATCGGTGATAATTTGACCCAAACTTTAGATATAGATGGAGTGGAAATTTTCCCTTATAGGTTTGACTGTTAATATTTTTTGTTACCATTAACAATTTTTAATTTCCAGTATTTTCTACACGTATTTCGAACAATACTTGACAATTTGGACTGACGCTTTAGAATCTTTGGGGTTGTCGCTTTTGGTAGTTTTTATAGCAGCGTTCCTCCTGTCGGGTTTGTGCATCTTCTCGGCTTGCATGATTTTCCTTACAGTTTTGATGATTATAATTCACATGTTGGGAATGATGTATTTTTGGAATATCACCCTTAACGCAGTTTCGTTGGTTAATCTAGTCATGGTAATTTGTTAAGATAAAGTGACCCATGGACTTCAATCCACTTTGGTTTTAGAGCGTTGGAATAGCGGTGGAATTTTGCGGGCATATAGTCCATGCCTATGTAAATTGCAAAATCGGAAATCCGACTTATAAAGCTGCCGAAGCTCTCGGAGGCATTGGTAGTTCCGTAAGTCTTGAAATTTCACAGAGAATTCTTAAATAATTTCATTTGGTTTTCAGGTGTTATCCGGAATTACGTTAACGAAGTTTTGCGGAATAGCAGTGCTTGGTTTCTCAAAGTCTCAAATATTCCAAATTTTCTACTTTAGAATGTACTTAGGAATTGTATTGATAGGCGCCTTTCACGGTTTGATATTACTACCTGTGATGCTAAGTATAATAGGTAAATATTTAAAATTAGGAATAGTCAGTAAATCGGCTAAACGTTCACTCGATTGCAGGTACAATTAGATATAAGGCCGGACCCCCACTGGACCTTCCTCAGCAACAGCAACCCAAAACAAGCCTCTCAAAACCCTCATTAGCGGTCTAAGTTTCGTAGGACGAATTAGTGATTTTGTACTTTTTAATAATTTATTGTAAATACCAAATAGTCATGACTAAAAAGCTATTTTTACAATTTTTTTGCTTACTCGCAGTTTGAGCATTCATTGACCGGACTAAACAGCAACCACTAACACTAACACTAATTAAATAATATGGCATAATTTGTGTTGAGCAGTATATGCGCGATCTATTTTAGGGACTGCCACAGTGAATGCGTTAGGTTAGGTTAGGTTGGCAGCGCTGATTTCGAATGTTGACATGACATGAGCCACCTCATCGCTTTTGGCATAAGTCCACCTGTTTATCGGAATTTATGAATATTTCCACGCAATTTCCCCTATCAATCGAACAAACAGTGCACAAAAGGACATAACGATGAAGGTGTGGTATTCGTGTTGTTTCCTCTGTGTGCTGATAGCACACGTCAGCTGTATCATGTGGAACTTGGAGCCCAACACTCAAAAATGTTTAAAAGAGGAACTGCAACAAAACGTGCCCGTTATAGGGGAGTTTGAGGTGTCCGAAGCTATGGGCCAGAAAGTTGACTATGTCGTGAGTGTCTCAATGGGGTATATCGAGGGAATTTTTCGCAATTTACAATTTTTAGGTTAGAGACTCAAAAGGACATATTTTGGCACAAAGAGACGACGTGTCCAAGGGAAAGTTCTCCTTTAACACGGAGAGTTACGACACTTACGAAATTTGCTTCATTTCTCGAGTTCCTCAAAGTAAGAATCGGTTCAAGAGGTTGCAGTTTGAAGTTAATTTTAAATATTGTTGTAGATCAAAGAGGAAATGTTCAAGCAGTGTCTTTAATCACTAAACACGGTGTGGAAACCAAAAACTACGATACGGTGAGTGCCCTGAAAACGTAAAACAATATTAGACAATTGCGTCATTGACTTTGCTTTGTTTTTGGATCCTTCTAGTTTGGGGACGCCGCACAGCTAAAGCCCATTGAGAAAGAACTGAAGAGGCTCGAGGACTTATCTGAGGCAATAGTGCAAGATTTCGCGTTGATGAGGAAACGCGAAGAGGAAATGAGAGATACTAATGGTGAGTGTTATTTTTTGGAACTTGTCAATTTTTTAACTTTGAGCAATTTTACAGAATCGACCAACAGCCGGGTGCTTTATTTCTCTGTGTTTTCGATGTGCTGCCTTTTGGGCCTTGCGACGTGGCAGGTCCTTTACTTGCGAAGATATTTCAAAGCTAAGAAACTCATTGAATGAAAGAATTTTTCAGCACAACAATTTTCATTGCCGCATTTTTCCGTTTTTTTTTCTTTGTTTTTCAATATGTCAAATTAAATCTCGATTTTATGTTCTTCGTTGTTAATTTATTTCAAGTGTTTTTTGTACATTACGCGCATTAATGTGTAATATAGGGAAATTTATAAATAAATGTTTAGCGTTTTTATAACCCCCACCACCGCTTATCTAACAAAAGGAAAGGATAAAGTAATATAATTATGCTGGTTTCTCTCTACTGTGCCAAAAAAGTAAAAAAAAACTCACCTTTAGTGACAATCTCTGTTGTAGCTTTTGCTGTTGACACCAACCTTCTAGGTACACTACAGTTACTACTCACACTTTGTTACACCACCTCACATACACTACACTACTACACTTGAGTTACACTATTGCGCTGTTCTTCACTTGTCCTGTAACAAAATTAAATAAGTGCCTGGAGGAAGTAATAGTAAATTTTGAATTACTTGAATTCTCATCAGGAAGGTTTAAACAATCACAATCAGAGAGTGCTTTGGTTGAACGTAGAGGTGCGTCCCTATTGGCCGAATATGATGTCACGACGCGTTCTTTGCAGAAATCAAGTAGGCATATCGCTTCTTATTTCCGGGAAATGACCTGAAGAAATGAGAAAAGTTAGTTACAAGATTTATCAAAATAATCAAAAATGGACCGTGATTGAACCGACGGGATACCTTTGCGAGTTTGAAGGAATTGAAATTTTACCTCATCAATAGTTTTTTTGGGCTAATCTCCATTTTTGTAACACTCGATCCGAAAAACAGACTTCAACCATCGATCCTACTTTGAACACTAGAGCGTATTAACAAAAAAAAAAGTGCGTCGATGTGTATTGCGCTCCTATTGGTCAAACGTGATGTCACGATGCATCTTTTGCAAAAATCAAGTAGGTCGCGCCCAATTTCCGAGAAATCGCGTCAAAGCTCGCAAACTTTTGCCAAATAACCAAAAATTAATCGCGAATCTTTCTAAAAGAGTTCTTTGTAAATTTTTAGACTTGGTTTTAGTATAATTACGAAAAATTTAAACGACTTCAAAACTTACCTTTAGTCAAAACCACGCAGATATCCCAACACTAGAAGCCAATTTTGCAATCACTGATCACTATTTGGTGGTATCCTCACTAATTAGCACTAGAAATCGTTGATTAACTGTGAATTTTCCAACTTTTTATCGGTTTTTGAAGAAAGACATCACCCTTCTCCATCGCCGTTTTGATTTTTGAAATAATTGAACATCGCGCTGTGATTCTGTGATGCGCCGGTGCGCCCGCCACTTGCTGCAGCCACTTTTACACAGAAAAATTCAAAAAATATTATTTTATCGTCTCAAGTAATGTACTTTATTATATAACCGCAACAGAACTGCAAGTCATGTAATAGAAGATGGGTATACCAGTTAGTCAATTTGTTTTAATAATAATACGTTCAACAGCGACCTATATTTTAAATAAATAATGTAATTTTTTTCCCGGTGTAAAACGGACTTCGTCACATAATTGGCAATAACTCAAAACTTTTGTTTAGGTTTTTTACCTCCTACTAGATTTCAGTATCTAACTTAATTTTGTTTATTTTTTTCTCAACAACAAGTCACGACAAGCTCAAATAGCATTAGCAATATGAGAACCGCCTTAAAACTTAAACTTGATAGGTCCTCGGCAGAGATAACATGTCCTCCTCGACTCCACTCGACTCCGTGTAAAGTGAGACTGAGAAGTGAGGTTAAGTTTGTTGTTTGTTATTATTGCATCACGTGGTTTTCTGCTATCTGGAGTCTCCGGTTTTCTGTATTCTATAAAATATGTCTCGTAAAGACGAACTTAAGAAAGCGCTAAATGATGAAATGAAAACTTCTGAATGGGTGGAAAATTTGGACATCGAATGGTACAGAAAAATCGCCCCCTGGCTGGAGAAATCCCGTCGTGAAGCACTGGACCTCATTACAACTGAAACCAAGAAATTTCAGAAGCAAAGGAAGAAATCGGCACTGCCAGACCTCCCCGACTCAATTAATGTCCATCAAGCCGCTAGAACAGCCTATGAAGCCTGGAAGAAAGAGAACCCAACCCCCAAATCAATTTGCCCAAAAGTTTCGGCCCCTGAACTTCTCCTTCTTATTCATCGTTTACGCACCAGATCCATGACTAACGAGACGGAAGTAGACGAGTGTTTGCGGCGGCAAAATTCGTCGTTTGAAACCTTTTGGGACTCTCCATCAGCTATTTTAAAGGCTCTCCGGCAATGCGTACTCACTCGAGACTGGGACAAGATGACGCACTTTTTACTGCTTTTACTTAATTGCGATAAAAGATATTTGCCTGTAGTCAAAACGGTATGTTGTTTTTATTTCTACTTTTAATTGTATTTTTAATTGAAATCTTTCAGATGTGCCAAGTTATGGTCAAGTTCAATCCGCTGATTACAGAATGTGGACTAGAAGAAGAGTTCCAAGGTATAATAGACTCGTCGCAGAAGGACGCTACAATAATTTGAGGTTTCATGATGGAGATGCTACACACGTGCTTGGGATGTTAATTGCATGCAGAAGATGAAGTCACTTCAAGAATGGCTTGTTGAAGACTTGTAGATAAAAATGAGATTAACTACAGGAAATTACTATTTTTTGTTTGAAAGTGAAAATAAAGCGTATTTTTCATAGAGCTTGATTTTTTAACAAATTACCAATTTCAACATAAAATCCAAGGATGGCATTCAAACTTCAACATTCAAGCCACAGCGATCATAACCATGATCTGTCAATTGAACTGTCATATTTCCGTTTTACGCCCTCCTAACCTAACTTTTTTGACATTTTTATCCAAAGTAATTCCGGCTCGATTTTAGATGTTAAGGCTTCCAGTGATCGCAATTTAAGCCCAGAAACGACGTCGTCCGCAAAATGAGTTCGAAAACCGCCAATCAAGGCTACTACAGCACCTGGACGATCATTTTGATGTACATTGTGGGTGCCACCATCCGTTACTGGTTAACATTCTCGCGTTATCAGTCGATAATTGGAAACCACATCGAAGTCTCGACGCCCCTAAACTCATGGAAGCGTGTGTCCGAAGGGTTGTATCTGCAATCGAAAGGAATCGATCCGTACGACGGCGATCTACTCCACGAAGCACCCATCACAATGTGGCTGTACAAAACGCTAATTCAAACATGGCAAGTTCGCGTGGACTTAATGTTTATAATAGTCGATATGATGACGGCGTTGTGTCTGTATTTCGCTTCTAGTTACTACATGTTTCTGATGTTTGTGCGACAAGAGGAAAACAAAGAGAAGTACTTGGAGGAAAGTCGAAAGCTGTTTTTGACCGCAAGGGATTTTGCTAATGTTCCCGTTTACGTTCTTGCCGCTTTCCTCTTTAACCCATACACAATTTTCAATTGCGTTGGTCATTCCACCACGGTTTTCCACAACTTCTTTATGGCCTTTTTCTTACTTGCAATGGTACATGGCGACATTGGACTAAGTGCTTTCTGTTTAGCGGCTTGTGCCGGAATTTCTTTCTATCCTGTAGTCTTAATCATCCCTCTATTTTTGAATTTTGTCACCGTTCGTCACAATTACCACAAGGCAGTTGCAACTGTACTTTTCTTTGTCTTAATTCTATATGCTGCCGAAGCGGTCGCGATTAATATAAGTGGCGGTCGCGGTTTTATACGAAACGTATACGTCTTCATCTTGACAGTTCCTGATTTGCAGCCAAACATTGGTTTGTTTTGGTATTTTTTCACGGAAATGTTTGACCATTTCCGCGACTTGTTCATTTACTCATTTCAAATCAACGCTACCGTCCTCTACTTGATCCCGCTGTCCATCAGATTTCGACAGGATCCTTTTCTGTTGACTACCGCAATTCTGTTTTTGATTTCGATTTTTAAATCGTACCCTTGCGTGGGGGATGTCGGGTTCGTATTGAGTCTCATCCCATGCTTCACGCATTTTTTCAACTATTCGCAACAAGCATTTCTGGTGGGCGTGATTTTCTTGATCACCAATGCTTTAGGACCAATTTTGTGGTACTTGTGGATATATTCCAATTCGGCCAACGCCAACTTTTACTTTGGTGTTACGTTGGCGTTTGCCATTGCCCAAATTTTCTTGGTCACGGACATTCTATTTGCTTATTTGAAACGTGAGTTCAACCTGAAGCATGGAAAGGAGAGGAAAATTGATGGGAAAGATGCTTCATTGGTCCTGGAGTAGAGTGTAGTATATTTTTTTTGTAATTAATGTAAGTAATTTTGTGTACAATTATTAAATAAAGACTGTTCTTTCTTTTACAAAATCGTCAGACATAAATATCCTTGACACTCCTAAAGCTCTGCCTTGTCTTAACTTGAAGGAGTTGGTTTTAAAACTTTGGCTGGAAATAGCATCTCTACTCTTAGGATATTGAAACCAGGTTGCAGGTCTAACTAGAGGCTCAATATTTGTTACATTTATTTTTACACGAGAATCACAACATACAAATATAATATTTTAATTCATATTGTTCCTCATACCAGATGAGAATATATTTGTAACAATGGAACTTTGCTTAAGTTACTCTATAACATCAGCTACCCTGCTTCAGTAAGTTCTCCGGCTCGTAAGCGACATTCACGACTTTCTCTAGTTACTTTGGCAACTGGAATAGATGAATAAAATTGCGTTTTCCAAATTTGGCAGTGGTTGATTCTTTTGATGCTTCCACGCGTCTCGACGGAGCCGACCTAAGTTGCCTAGTAATCTCTCCTACAGTTAACCCGGTAAATTAAGCAAAGTGACTCAGTTCGGTTGAAAAGGTACATGTACAAGTGGAACAATCCAATGGACGAAAACAACAATATAAAAAATAATAACTAATGATTATAATAATGAAAGAATTGGATCTGCTACCAGCACAGTCCATGGAGAATGATGTCCGGAAAACAATTGACAAACAAGCACGACTTTATCCGGAAAATTCTTATAATTACATTTAAACAATTCCTGTGATAATTGAAAAGAGCTCGCAACTATTTCGGTCAGCACGCGTCGCCCTCCTTCAGTTCGAACGTTTGGCCGCTGTTCTCGGTTGAACCGTACGTTTCCTCCGCCGGAAGGTCTTCGACGCCGGGGCCCTTCAGCTGCAGGATCACAACCGACTCCTGGCCATCGATGGCCAGGACGATGTGGTGGGCGTTCGACGTCAGTTCGCACGCCGCTATGTTGCTCCTCGGAGTGAAGACCGACACCAAGTTACCTGGAAGTTAACGATTCAGTTTCTAAGTTTCCATAGAGCAACAAGGATACTAAAAGTAGTGCAGCAATGTTGGAAATATACCTTTATTGAGGTCCCAGACCCGGATGGACCTGTCCCGACACTCCGCATCCGTTGATAAGCACAATGATCCGGTGGGATCGAGTTTGAGGGATGAGACGGGAGCTGTGTGTCCGCACAGGGACCACCGACAATTACCTAAAACCAATCCGTTATCTTTGGCAAAACTGAAAATAAAAATTCTTGATACCAGTAATTAGATCCCATACGAGTATTCTGGCGTCCTCGAGACCGGATATGACACAGCCGCCTTGTGAGCTAATTTCTAAGGAAACCGTATTGCAGGAGGGCTTCCACTTCTTGAATAAGGTACCGCTCTGCAGGTCGTACACAACGATAAAATTCGGATTGGGCTCGTCGATTTCGTGACAAACACAACACACGTAGCTACCTGAAACCGCAAACCAATCAGAAAAAGCAAGGAGAAAAGTAAAACAACGCACCTTCGTAAGTGATGGCCGATAATGAGGTGATGAAGTCGTGGTGAGGTATTCTAAGGTCGTACAATAACTTCTTGGACTGCAAGTTCCACACTAAAAGAGGAAAAGGCTTTTGTGTTTCGTCACCACAAACAAGGACTCTGCAACAACATAAAAAAAGTTTTTTAATCTGGTCCTTTTGAAATGAAACGTTTTCTTAGCTCGGTGAGTGCTTACCTCCCATCCCCTGAAACCAGCAGGGAATTGAGAAAGCGGTCCTCCCCAGCCTTGAACGTGGTAACGCAATCACCTGCAATAGATGGAGTCAACAACCTAGAGCAATTTTGGATCGTGATCCGTACCTGTCTCTAGGTTCATAAGATTGACGTACATCCTGTTTCTGCTTAGCGCCACCAGATGGCTTTGGTCATGAAGCCCGAAATAAGGCATCTTCTGGTTCATGACTCCTTTCAGTTTGGTCACAAAGCTGCCGGAATTTAAGTCGTATATCCTCAATTCCCGCCTACAGAGCACTATGCACTTGAATTGGTCGATAGGAATGAGACTAGTAGGATGCGGAATACCCTTCAACACTCGAACACGTTCACACCTGTAACATCTGAACTAGTAACTTTCCAAATTGCAGACTCAATAATTACTTCTTGACGTCCCAAACGCAAATTTCTTCTTTGTTAGTGGAGACGCTAACCACGAATCGATTGGTGCCTGGTAACCTGCTGACTAAATCGAAATTTTTTTCCCGGAAAACCGCTTCGCTACCCTCATCTTGGTCTTCGTAGAAGCAATTCAAGGGAACCAACGACAAAACTGGCGGATCTTTGGTGACGTTGTAAATTTGCTCCAAGGACTCCGATTCTAAACTAATTTCTTTCGTTTCGATTTTATTCTCTAAATACTTGAAGAAGTGTGCGTAGAACTGTCTGCCGTCGTAGTTGAGCAAGCTGGCGTGGGTTTCTATGAAGTCCTTTAGCAGCAAAGTGAATTGATTTTTGATTTTTGGCGCCATGGCGATGTCTTCCAAAATTTGATAGCAGTTGGAGCCGCAAACTTTATCGTAAATCCAAGAAACGTCGCTGATGTAGGGAGAATCTTCGAGTTCGTTTCGCAACTGGAAGTAGTGGAAGGGGAGTTCGTCGAGCTTCCTCCTGTTGTAGCTAGAAATCAAAAATGCTTTTAAACGAGTGAAGCTCAATTCAACCAAACCGCTCTCGCAACCACCTCAATAAAAACCCAAAATCAAAATTAAATTAAAAGCTTTATTTAGAATTATGTACATGCAAATAAAGTAACAGAAAATTACAAATGTGTAAAACCTAGTACGGAACAATAACGGTGTTAAGGAAACAGACATGCAAAAACCACCATACCATTTTCCTACTATCGTGTCTTGTGATACCAGTCTCGCGGAAGCGTTGCCGGGTTTACTAATCCACCATTTTCCCTAAAACATTTGGTTGCAACGACCGGAAATAAAGGATGGAAACTCACTATGTAATAGTCGTAAATCATTTGGTTGGCCCATCGCATGTGTTGTTGGTAACGCGTCGCCACCGCTTGCCGTAACATATTGTCCCGCCATTGCACCCCCAAAACTCCGCCGGTAAGGGACCACTGGAGGAACGGCGCCAGATGCTTGTTGAGGCGCGACCAAGTCAAGCAAGCTGGAGCCCAAGGTACTGAAAAGCTCAAATTGGAACAAAATTTCAAAAATTGCAGTAAACGCACCGTGAGTGGTTGCACTGTGCAAATTGTCGTCGAACGCCAGCAGGTCGATCATTTCGGAGTCTGTAATGCCATGCTTGGTGCTGGTTATTATTGCCAGGGCGTGCTGGACCTGAGTGACTCCGAGGATAGTCTCCAGCTCTTCCAACATGAGGCTCAGTTGATCGTTGACATGACCCTTGGGGACAATGTCGTGCTCCTTGTCTGCCCACCAGGAAGTCTGCCAAGCTAAAACCTGCAAAGTGGCGAAACGTTACTCAACTGAAACCTTGCCAAAATGGAAAGAATAAATACTGGAGTCTTAAAAAATACTAAAATATTTTCGTATTCTTAAGCTATTGGAAGTTAAAAAACCTTTCTACATTTCTTAATTCTGTTTGATGCTTAAGGTGGCTACCTTGGAATAGAGGGGAAGAGTGCACTCTTGGACCGATTTGAAGACGCAATCTTGAATTTTAGAATTAACGCTATGATTGTATTGCATTACGCTGGACATGAGGATGCCCTTGGCTTCGGCCTCCCCCAGCAGCGGCATTTTGACGAAACTACCCTGCCCCAGTCTTTTCGCTATCCCCAGATGCAGGTCGCTACCCTCTGATACAGAGAGTATCAACTTAATGTTGTCGGGCAACTTGGCGGGAAGCCAATCGATCGATTTGGAACTATACCCCCTCACTTGGTCGATGCCATCTAAAAGAATTATCAAGGGTCTCTGGAGACAGCTGGCCGCGAGAAGACTTGGAAGGACTTTTTCGTAAGTTGCTATATTCTGAAAGCAGGGTGTTCCATCAAACCGATTATTGCGACAATCAAACTTACATGAGTACAGTAACATTTATGTCCATACGTTAAAATAGAACACTGATTCGTTATTGAGCTTAGTAATTGCTCGATTGTGCTCGACTGAGCGCTGATGCCGATGAATCTAAAAATTAGGAAAGCTTCCGGCAACCATTGCTGACAACACTGTGCTACTCGCGCCAATAACGTAGTCTTCCCGCAGCCCCCCGGACCGTACAACACCATAGGAACGGTGCTGTCTCCGTTGATGTACCTAGAATAGAGTGTTATTTTTAAAAATTTCTAAATCTTAACCAAACCACGTTTTAATTTCGTTAATGGTCTTCTCTCTGTTGATGCTGCATTGAGCCGCTTTCTGGCAAAAACTGGTCTGCTGGTTTAATTCCTCAAACATGGAAGCCTCAATTCCGTAACACGGTTTCAACATCGTCTTGCCATGATGCTCTTCTATGATGGCATCCACCATTTCGACGAGATGCTTCTGGAGATGCGCCGTGACTTGAGCGATGTACTGCATGTGCTCGGGGATTTCCACGTTGAGCCCGCCTTCCACGTACTTCACGGGGATCCGGACAATGTGCTTCTCGGTTAGTTGGTTCTGGAAAGCGGCCAACAAACAACGTTTCCAACTAATTAGATGACTCGAACATCTATTGGCATTTTAAAAGTTTTAAAAAAGAGGTGCCAAAATTTGACTTAACCTTGACTTTTCGCCGCAAAGAATATGACTAAATTTATAATAGTCAATAAAGAGGGGGTGGGTCGAGTATTATTAATTAATTATGACATTGATTCGAATCTTTGGTTGACCTTGAAATTGTTTCGAACTTACCCTGAGGTCCTTCTGCAAAGTGTTGAGGCGACGATAAAGCTCCGCTTCGTCGGGACTCTGGTTGTCAGGAGTTTTGGCCGTGGGGGTGTAGATGCGGTTGATCCAGATGCACCTCTTCGCCAGCTCCTGGCTCATGAAAACAGTGTTGTGCACCTCCTGTTCCACCACTGTTGTCAGGTAGGTGTCGCGCAATTCTTGACTGAAAACCGTGATCAAGACGGCTAGCATCTTGTCGATTTCCGTCCGCCATTCCTCGAAGGCGCGTTCTCGTTCCTCCGGAGAAGTTTCCTTAAAACCCGGGATGTGACAGGAGATGGGCTGCAAACGGTAGCACGGGGGCTGGGCGTCGCTGTCTATCTGGTACCTAAAATTGCCAATTTAGAAGTAATTTCTTCGAGATAACGACTCACCATTTGGAAAGAAGACTCTGGGCCGACTGGTTCTCGACACTCTCCATGGCTATCTTGAAATCGGCGCTTTCGATTGTGATTGGTAAAAGGGGCGTTCCTAAGGAATTGTTCAGGAACAACACCGGAATTATATAAGCGACCTCCATTTGTCCTGAAACAAACACCGTAAGAGTTCGGTTCTGAACCCATTACCTACACTGAATACTTGTGAGTTCTCCGATGCACAACTCAGGAAATTCGTGGTCCTGCTGCTTCTCCAAGAGCGTTTTCCAGTGCAAATCGACGATGTGCAGCTCGTAACCCTTTGCCCTGCAATGAGCTCGCAGTTCCGGATAAACGCTATTGTGGAGCGCCCCTTTTTCCACGCAACAATCTGAAATTACGTCCATGGAGGTCGTTTACCTAATCACATTGTCATGGTGGTACCTTGAGAGTCGGCGGCACAGATGTAGATGACGATTTTCCTGGTTCTCGTGGCTGTCTTGGCTTGTGTCACACGTCCCATTATCAAGTTCTGAAGATGCTCCGATAAACTAGCGACTTCTTTAGGGACGTGGCCATCCGACAACTTATCGAACTCTTTGGGACTTTGTGTGCCAGGCGGGGAACTCAACGACATAGAATCCGCTGCAACATTTACACAACGAGGTTACGAAGAGCTTCAATATCGAATTACTTGGATTGACCTTTCAGATCGTCATTTAGGAAAAGGAAAAGTAGAAATGTGAAAGGTGAAAATGACTAATTAGTATTTACCGTGATTATCTAACGTGGAAAGTTTACGTTTTACGTACCGGATATGCTGGAAGCCGCAACTCCTTTTAATACCCGAGAGATGTTCGATTTTCGGTCCGACACTCCCAGGGTGGCCGGGGCTGCGTGGGGGGCTATGGATGTTTGCAAGACAGGCTGACCCGCGGAGCTCGGTTCCAGAATCACCCCGGAATGGGGCGTCAGGTGGTTCAAGAGCGTCTGCTGCTTCTCCGATGGCAAACTGGCCCGAACCTGGTAACTGCCAGACCTGGAACGAGCACCAGAGGTAAAAAATGCTATTTGAACCTAAAATAATACATTCTGATCATTTTCATCTAAATAATCAAATAACAATTTTTATTCGAAAAAGTTTCAAAATCGGCATCGTTGCCATAATAGGCTGGAAATTGGCATTTTCTTATGTAATCGACCCTCCCGATTCAAAATTGCTACAGCATCCCCAAATTTTGCAGGTGGTTTCCGATTGCCATGGAGATTAATCGTATCGAATTTCTACCTGTATCTTTAAGGGTTGCACAAAGCAGAAGAAACTTCCCTTTTTGAGGTGATACAATAATTGAAAACTAAGCAGTGTTGATTAAGCGGCCCCTGTCGGCACCAGCCCCCTCAAGGCCGCTTTCTATTTATTCCATTCCCGGTGGCCTGGATCCGGGAAATGGGTCACAGGATTATCGGGCCGAGTTGGCCGTTGACGTCATCCCGATGACGTCAAGCCGGGAGTCCTGGAAATCCCCGCAGGCGACTGCAATTGATCAAATTCTCCCCTCGAATCCGGATTTCGTTTCCATCGCGGTTACCGCTAATTTCTTGCCGTTGCCGCGACATGGGCGTCTCTTTCGGACGCGTAGTAATGATAGTAGCGTAAACCAGGTCACGGCATTTGGGGAGGGGTGGGAATCGACATCCCTCGTCTACGTCTGGGAATGGGTTAATTTCCATATATCGTCATCCAGACTAAGTGGATTGATTTATGTTTATAATGTTTTGAGGGCCGTGACGCAGGCGGCGCTTCGATGATGTTGTTGTTGGCGAAAATAGAGGTTTTAACGCGTTTGAAGAGGGGACGTTTGCATTGATGCTATCTTATCAATGTCAACAAAAAAATTGCACGAATCCATTACCGGGGAATTGATTAATTGGTAATTGATATGCAATCAATTCAGATAACACCGCTGTGACGCGTGATTCTATCGGACAACGCAATTTTTTATTAAAAGTTCATAATTATTGCAGCGAAACAACAATTTACAATCAAGTTATTATTAACTTGAATTGCACCGGTATTGAATTTTATCGCGATATTTTCTTTCGTTTTTAGTAAACAATTATTAAACATTTCAGATGGTGGAAAAATTTTCAAGCGTCGTGAAAACCCCGAATCTTAATTTTTTTCACCATCGCCAACCTTGGCTGTTGACCCCTTCGTAGAAGCCTTCCACTTTGACAAATTTCCTCGAAATTCTTGCATAAATCAGCGGCGCAATATCTGTCAATTTCTCCATTTATTCGTCCATCAATATTGACTCCGGACATGTATCACAATGTAGTTGGCACGGATATCAAACGCCGGTATCGATACCAAAAGCTGTTTCGTTTCAGCCCGTAATGACCCTCCGCAAGTCGCAATCAATTTTAATTAGGTGGTACCCTTCTCAATGAACGCAATTAGGGAAAACGCAACAGTTCCATTTTGCTTGTTGTCGGCCTAATTATAAATAAAACAAATTTCGGGTTCGATAAATCGTCAACAACGACTTTTATTGCGCCGTTAATATTAGAAACTGGAGCGATTGGACCGAAGAAACCACCAAATTTTCCGCACAATTTCCCGACGACAGGTCAGACGGATTGCGGGTCTTCTAAGTGGTCCACAACTTACAAGAATAAATCAAAAAATCGAAGTCAAAAATTTCAATATTTTCGATTTTTTTCCCACCCCAATCGATAGAAATTCGAAAAATTATTAAAATCAACCGTACTTTGAATTATAATTTTGAAAATCTCAAATGGTCATATCTTCAAAAGTACGGAAACTGCCGCTAAAAATCCTTTGTTTTTATGAGCGCGACGTTCAAATGTTTTAATCTAATATGTTACGTTTGCCGAAAATATCGGAGAGATCCGAAAGGGGCTATTTATAAGCCCGCCGCGGCGCTATCGACGCCGAGTGCGTTTTGATATGATCGTTGGTTATAAATAATCGAAACAGGTGATTAAACTTTACCATAAAGTCGTTTGAGATGATGATCGATAGACACGTGGTGAAATTTTTGAGAATTTCGGTCTAGACTTCCAGCACGTAACTTTTACTTAAAGTTTTCTGTTGACTCAAAAAACGGAAAAGGTAGAGCTTGTTTGCAAATTACTTGCTGATAGCGATATATATGTAGTGTTTACGTCACCTTGCTAATAGCGTTGTAAAATACAAAGGTTTTATTGAACCGTTTTTGTTACTGCCAATAAAAAAAATTGACTTTATTTTCCTAAATTGGCAGCAAAAAGAACTAATGACGCCATAATGGCATAATTTTATGTGGTAATTTTTTTTTTTAAATAAGTGCAACGTTAATTTACTCTTTATTTAAAAAAAGTAGGACCTACATACTAACAATGACAAAAGTAGAATTTTAACTTTCTGATTCAAGTCGACCCGCTGAAGGTATAATTTCGATCAATCCTTTTGAGATTTCCCCTTTATGGTTCTTAAGTTGCTGCTTGATTTTCTCCAATTCGCCTTTAAGCTGTGCCGTTGTTTCCTCAATTTTCTCCGTCATTCCCTTGTTTAGTTTCTCCAACTGTTTTTTGATATCTTCCAGTTCCTCCCCGACTTCCGGTCGTCGGTTACTATACACAAATTTCTTAAGTTTGTTTACGATTTCGTCATCAAAGTCTTCAGGCAGGTCTTCTTGTCTAAATCTTTTCTTCCTGTTGATGAAGAAGTCTAAAGTGTAAGGTTTTTTGAATTTCCCACAGTTTTCCTCGTGTGTTTTTCGGAATAAGAAAGGTGATCCAAAAGTTTTTTCAAACTTTTTAAACAAATTGACGTGTTTTCGATAAATGTTAGTTTCGACGACTTTCAAAAAAACCACAATGTTTTTCAAGGCGTTAACTTCAGAATTTTCTTCAATCTTACCGATATCGGTAACAGCAACACCCGTCCAGAAGTTGATCAGTATCATCGTCATCCCAATAGCGAACAACAGAAACAACAAGTAACTTCCAACATTATCAAATTTCGTAGAGTTAACTTCAAATTCGCCAGTTATCATGATGTAAGTT
Source organism: Schizotus pectinicornis (assembly GCA_951805265.1). NCBI lineage: Eukaryota > Metazoa > Arthropoda > Insecta > Coleoptera > Pyrochroidae > Schizotus > Schizotus pectinicornis. Next base: position 898,948 of record OX638204.1, on the reverse strand, counting down.
CTAAAAATCGACGTCAGGAAGCCGTGGAAGAGCTCCTGGTTCTCGTGGTGTTGAAACAAAACATTGAAACCCATCCCGAAAGCCAACATTGGAAGAAAGAAAAAGAGAGAAAGCAAGGAGAACGTTTTGAAAATTTTTTGCAACATCAAGGACCATTTCGACAGTTTCGGATGGTAACCTAAAGTTAACAAAAAAGAAACCGTCATTGCGATAAAAACAAAAGGACGCATTTGTGTTTGAAAGTTACCTAAAGGCAGGAGAGTTAATAACATGATGATAGAACAAAACGCTTCGATAAAACAGTGGGCGTCGAATTGCTCCCAAATTGTGGAGACAATTTTCGAAATTGGGACGTTTTTGATTTTATTGTTTTGTTTGAACAAATGTTGTTTGTTGAGAACCAATAGTTTGTATTTAACTGTAACGTTAATAACAGTGAAAATTGCCGCGAGGATTTGCCAAAAAGTATTGAAAAAATAGAACGCAAGAAAAAGAGTGGAATAGAGGCAAATTTGAAAAGCTACGGCGGTCCAAAAGTACTCTTTCACTCTGTACCATTTCAAATAGATAAACATTTGGACGAGAACATGTTTCAGTAGATGTTGTAGTCTCGGACGTTTTCCAATTTTGTAAACAATTTCCGTTTCGTTGTACTCGTCGTGGTTGAGGAAGCCAGCGAAATTCAAATGAATCTTGTAACTGGCTTCGGTTGAACAATGGTGGAGGAGACTGTAATTGTCCATCGGCATACAATTGTTGAAATAACTTTCCAAATCTTCAGGTTGGACGATATCTAAGGCGCATTTGCCAAAAGCGTTCTTCGTCAGCAAAGAAGACCCCAATGTCAACTGGTTCAAAATCGCTTTTTTATGAGAAAAAATTAGGGCGTAATGCAGAGGCGTATTGAGCGATTTTTTCGCTCTATAGCTCGTTTGTAATTTGTCCGATTCCAGTAACTCTTTGAAATACTTGGTTTTTGTTCTAACTCCGCGCCACTTGACAAAGGTGTTAAATTGAGCTTCAGTTACTTCGGTTGTTTTGTTTGACAACAATTCGAGGAAAGTTTCGTGGCAATTCATCAAAGCTGCCAATTCCAGGGGAGTTAGGGGGTTAATTTTTGTTTTGCGATTAGGATCAGAGTGGTTTTTCAACAAAAATCTCAAAATTTCTGGACATTTCTGAAATTTTAAAACCACTAATTGCAAGAGAGTGTTTTCGCCATCATCGATATTCGCATACTTCTTGATCCCTCTGAACCTACAGATTTGGTTTTGATCTTGGTTAATTACCAAATTAAACAAACGAGTTTGGCTGTCGACTGCAACGTATTGAAACTTCGTCAAATCTAGCCCCATATCGATGCTGAGTCCGGCTATAGTCGCTGCCGTTTTGATTTCACCTATTCCGCTATTCAACAACAACACGGCAGCATCTTTGAGACGTTCCCTAACCACTGCAATCTTGTTAGAGTTCCTTCCTGTGGCCTTGTAAGAAGCGACAATGTAGTCGATTGGTTTTTGGCCATTCCCGTCACATTTATTGGCGTTAACTTTGTTTTCAACCAGAATTTCCAAACATTTCAAGAAATTATCGTCAGCAGGATCACTTAACTTTAAAAGAAAAAACAAAATGTTGTTACCGTCCCTCGCTTGGTTGATCGCCTTCTCGAAATTTTTACAGTTCTTTATGGTTGCGACGGCCTGTCTCAGTTGGTCAACATTCAGTTTTGCAGCAGCAAAGAACATTAATTCTTCCGGTTGATTTTGGAAAAGTTCCGAGCATTTGTCCAATATGAGCTGGCGTTGTTGTGAACTGAATCTCTTTTTCAATATTTTTGGGGAAAGAAACGTTTCTCCGTACGAAGGCGGTAGTTTGGTGCTGACAAGCCAGCAGTGCTTCTTGATTAGACCTATTATAGTTTCCACGTTGCGACTTTTGATGGATTTTACAAAATTCACACTAGCTCGGTCGGTTTCGTCAGTTGCTGTTTCGTCCGAGGTTTCGTCATCTGCAAGTGCTGCAACACAATGTTTTGATTTTCTGCTGGCAACGAATTGTGGGCAAAAGCACTTACGTTCGTCCAAATCTACACAAACGAAGGATTTTGCCATTTTCTCTCTTGAAGATTTCAAGGTGGGTACATAAAGAAAACGCGTTCAGGAAAAGATGAGTAACGTTGTCTGTTTGTAATCATTATCTTATCGACTGATAACATTACCTATCGCCGTTTTGGCGATTTCAAAACTGCACTTCTGGACTCATAGAATTCCACATAATCACACCCTTTAATTGAAAAGCTCACTAAGATAATACTTCTAACACCTTGATATGAGGAGATAAGATTAATGTTTTTGACGAGAAGTTTAAAGCATTGAAAATTGTTAGATGGTTATAGACACAAACAAATTGTACAAAAATTTGAGGTGCGTGCAAAACTTGCTAGAGAACACTTTGCCCTAAAAAATTCAACAATAAAAAACAGCATGGCGGTATCTTACGTTTCGATACCAATGATTCCACGTAAGTAGAGTTGTATCAATAAGGATCGACGTAATGGTTCAATTTGTATTACATCGATTTCGTTTGAAGAGCAAGCGTTGAGTCTTGGGGGTGTTAAGATCAGATTTTATCACTTTTTCCTTAAGAACTTTTCTGATTTCAGTAGCCGAAAGAAACGAACGAGACGACGAATGCTACAAAACTATCTCCAGTTTCATGAAAGCTTTTAAGAAGCGCGATGTAGAAAACGTTCTAAATTTGATCGAGAAACAACCGCATCTGGCCTGTTCCAAATTACCTCCTTTGTATGCAGAAACGTTCTTATCGTTGAAAACATTCAAGAAAAATTTCACTACGCGTAACCGGCAACGTATCCTCGATAAGTGTTTGGAAATTTTTCACGACCAGCCCAAGGAGTTGCTGTTTTTCGCTTCTGCTCGCTTAGATGTTGAAAAACTCCAACAAGTAATAGCAACTCTAAAAACTTTGCCAGGACAAGGAATCGATCAAGTCAGAGACTGCGACACACCTTTGTTCTTCGTTCTGAAACTCGGCGACCCTTCTGAGGATAATTTCCTTACATCTTTGCAAATCTTGATTAAGAATAATGTTAACGTGAACCGATGCAACTCTAGCGGTCAAACACCCATAGATTACATTGTGGCTCTCCACAAGTCAATAGCAAATAACGCCAAGAATTCTGCAATTAACAAACATCTGAAGGAAGCTGTTGTTTTAATTTTAAACAGCGGGTTTGGCGAAGACGTGGAATCCGCCACCAGAACCGACCTCGAAACACAATTCGGCATCGATTTCACCCAGTTTCCTCCCGGTAAAATCGATCACAAAACTAAAGTGCTCAATTGGATTGTTAAAAAGAACAAGGAGGCGTTGTTTCAGTGTAACACAAAAAAATCTTTCGCTAACATTGATGATGGTGAAAACACGATTTTGCAGTTGGTTCTGGCAAAATTTGAGGATTGTCCCGAAATCGTAAAATTTCTTCTTGACAACAAAGCCGATCCTAACAGTACCACCAAGCGCAACCCTTTCGCTCCCTTGGAACTGGCAGCGTTGAAAAACTACCACAAAAGTTTCCAATTATTACTGAACCACAAACTGACTCGAGTCACTGAAGATCAGTACAACAATTTCGTCATTTCGAGAGGAGTTAGGGCCAAAACTCGGTATTTCCAAGAATTGTTGGAATCTAACAAGTTGAAGGCAACTTACGTTTCGAAAACAGCGCACAATACTCCTTTGCATTACGCCTTGATTTTTTCGTATAAAAACGCAATTTTGAAACAGTTGAAAAACGAAGGTTCGTTGCTGGCGAAAAATTATGGCGGCAAATGCGGCTTGGATTTGATTCAAGCTGAAGATCTAGAGCACTATTTCAACTCTTGCTTAGCCAAAGACACCTACAATTGCCCCACGGAATCCGGCTACAAAATGTGCTTGAATTTTGCAGGTTTGATCCATCATTCAACCGATCAAGAGGAGCACAACGAAATTGGAGTTGTTTACAGAATAGGAAAATCCCCGAGACTCCAGTACTTGTTGAAACATATCCTCATCCACGTTTTCATCTACCTCAAGTGGTACCGGGCCAAAAACTACTACTGGTTTGCTGTTATCATCCAAATTCTCTTCTACACTATTCTATTTGTAGCGTTCTATTTTTTCGATAATCCGTTATGGACGTTGCTAGCCCAAATTTTCACAGCAGCAAATGCCGTTGTTAAAACGAATTTTTTCTTGCTCAACAAACGAAACTTGTTCAAAAAAATTTCGAACCAAGAAGACTCTTCGTTCTGGAAAATCAAGTCGACAATGATCACACTTTATCAACAATCAAGCATGCATTGTTTGACTGAAGCCTTTTGCACTGTTATAACGGTGTTGTCAGTTCTGCCTTTAGGCGGCTTCGAACAACAATTGCGTCCTTTCGCTTTCATCATCATGACAGTTTCGTTTCTGTTAACTCTCGGTTATCATCCGAAACTGTCGAAATGGTCGTTGATGTTGCAGAAAGTTTTCAAAACTTTCTCGCTTCTTTCGTTGTTTTTCTTTCTGCCCATGTTGGCGTTCGCTATGGGCTTCAACATTATGTTCCAACATCGCAAAGACCAGGAACTCTTCCAGAACTTTTTCACTTCAATCTTTCGCACGTACATAATGATCACGGGCGAGTTCGACGTCAACGACACCACTTTCGACACCAAAGCCAGCTATTTGCTTTTTATTCTGTTCGCGATCACCATGACGATGATTTTGATGAACTTCTGGACAGGGGTGGCCGTCAGCGATATTGGGAATATCGAAAAGCATTCGGAAGTTAACGCTTTCAAAAATATTGTTATCTTTCTGAAGGTCGTCGACGATAACATTTGCGGGACGAACAGAAAATTTATGAATTGTTGCCTCTCTAAACTGGGATTCAAAATGCCTTTCGTGTTTCGAGAAAACTCCAAGGCAAAGAGCAAGAAGCAAAATCCTTACGCCATTGACTATTACGTTAATAAGAGAAAGCACTTTAGGACGAATGGTTTGCCTGAAGAAGTTGATGACGAAATTGTTAACGGAATTAAGGAATTTGTTTTTAACAGTCAAAATTACGAGGTCCGAAACGAATTGTACCATATTAAGGAAGTTACGAGCAAATTGAAAGGAGAATTGGAAGGGTTGAAGAAAACACTCGAAATGGAATATGCGAAAAGAAGCGACGATCAAAACAAATTGAGTGAAGAACTGGAAGGGTTGAAGAAAACACTTGAACTGGAATACACAAAGAGAAGCGATGATCAAAAAGACGAAATTGTCAAACTTAACGAAAAATTGGAGAAAGTTTTTCAAGTTATAACCAGCAGTCGTGAAGTAAATAACAAGTTGTAGCCAGTTATATCCAGGAGGGCAGAGTTAATTAGTAGAGCTAGATTCTCTATTAGCTTCTACACAATGGATGAATCAGATTGCCATGTTCTTATGAGTTTTTTTAGTGTTAAGCCCTTTTTGTAAACTTTTACCATTAAAACCACTGTATTGAAAAAAAAAAAAATCACAAAAGAATCTGCTTTTGTAAAACCGCCAATGATGAGAACTGACTTAACCTCACAAAAGTATTTGGGCTTCTAGTGGGTGCTGCCCTCTTTACATCCGACTGCAAAGTTTTCAACGTACCCTCGTAGAAGAATAGAATCTAAAATAATACTAATATCTATGGTTGCGAGGTTCAAACAGAAATATTGGTTGGTCTGATGCAGCAGTTAACGGGGGATGGAGGAGCAACAAATTGACATTTGCACCTCAATCAGGATTAGCTGGAAATAATTGGCGCCCACTTGTTTTAATGGATGTTAACCCGAGCCTAAACACATGAGTGCAGTCAAGTGGCGAGACGGCTTTAAGTATTAAATAATTTATGAAGGTTGAGGTCGATTGTGAGCGCCGATGATGTTTCGGTCTTTTACGATTTGTGATTGAAAATGTTCATTTCCAAACTCCAATCGTTAACTTAATTGATGCAGATTGAATCTTTCGAATGGGTGGTGGCTGTGAGAAAGGTCGATTCAACATTTACAACTGAACTCCTTATCAGTCGAATTAGGTGCTCACGATGGCCTCTATCACGCTCCAATTGGCTTTTTATAGCTTTCTTATCAACTAACTGTAGAATCAATGACGCAAAGTTACTTACTCTTCGGACCTCTGGGACATGTTGTCCTTATCCTTGTGGGCCTGTCCGCTGCTGCAAGAATTCCCCATGTCGACTCTCTCCTCTAAATTCACACCCTTCCCATAACACGTTTCACAGCCGTCTCCACCACCACCGCCAATCTAACCATCTTCACTCGAACACTCCAACAAATGCGACATTTCGTACAAACAAACCGAAAAACAATCAAACCACGCGGCGCCCCCCGCCGATCTAAACTGACTTTAATTCAATGATTCTCGCGCTTTATTATTCGATATTATTTTTAAGTCTGCTCCGGCCTAAAATTACGGTGTCGTTCTTTCTTGCTGCTGCCGCACGCACGCACGCTATAATGGTAAAAAACGCGATAAAAACGACCCAGATAGAGGCTCTACCATCGAGGGTACCTGCACATTTTTTACACACTACACAGACATAAATAAATAGTAGAGTATCTGTAAGCGCCCGACTGCATGTCTGCCTTGATGTATGTCACACACACACACACAGTGGGCAATAATCAATGCTTGGACCGGCGGAATCAAGCAAGCGCGTCGTAATGACGTCAACGGACGCTCGAATATTTGCGGCCTGATAAAGGCGTCGCGGCGCCGCGGACGCCGGCGCAACACGCGCTACAGGTCCCTGCTTACAAACCGCAAACAGGAATCTGTCGAGCGAAGCGCCCCAGAAGCTGAGATGTACCGCAGTGGTTCAATCAATCTCAAAGAATCTTCTTTTCTGTTCAACTTTTTGACCACGACCTGACCGTGATTTGAGATTTAAGTCCTAATAACATGCTTACTTGAATATATTTTATTTTAACTTGACATCCGTATGATACATCATATAAATTATAATAACTATACAAACAAAGAAAAAACAAAGTAATTGTGTAAAGGTAAAGTATTGTACAATATGACTATTTGATAATTGGAAATAATATTGCAATAACCTACAGCAGCTCTTCAAAATTCTATCGACTGTTCACCTCAAGTCGGCTCTTCTCATTTGCAACGATAACAATAAATAAATAAATTTGACATCAGTACATTGACACGAAGTCGGCTCTTCACTAACCGTCGCCATTGACAGGCGCGAAATTGCGATCATCGCAAGATGACGTTCTCAAAAAAGTCCTTTCCTTCCCTCGACGAAGAATGCCTCTTGAACGGATTCCAGTTCATCCGCTTGCTGCTGTTGTGCTGCGCCATCGAACCGGAAGGACTAGACATACCACTCGACACCCCCGAACTGCTGCTGTGAGTCGAAATTGACCCTTTCGCAGATTTCGAAGACTAAGCAGAAAAAAAAACGTTTTTTTTTTTCAAGAATTTTAGCAACTCGAGAAACTAACTTTAAGGTAATTCCTGTCGACCGGCGTGACGAGTTTGAGACTTAAGGAATCACCAGCGTTTTTGATAACAGTCACGACTTCTTCGTGAGATGCCCATTTGACGTCCTTGTCGCCAATTGCCACGATAAAGTCTCCTTCTTTGACGCTACCAAACTGAAAATTACAAATATAATTATTGTGATTTTTTTAATTTTTTTTTACCTCAGCCAAGGAGTTGGGCTCGACTATCGCTATTATAACGGGGGCGTCGCCTCTGACTGAAAAGCCGAAACCTTCTGAGGTTCGGCCGCGGTGCAGTTGAACTAGCCGGGGCGCGGTCCAGTGACGTTTCGCCGAGAAAATAGCTATGGGGCCCAACGCCCGGAACAGATCATTAACGCGGTATTGAGAAAAATCCGGGGATGTTAACGACAATTGGAATTTGGTCGCGGCTGCAAAAGAATTGTTAAAAACAATTTTTTTGAATAAAAGTTAAAAGTACCTTGGATGCCGGGCGGGTCAAGGACGTCGCGGAAATCGTCCTCGTTTTCGTTATTAGTGTAGGCCTGGAGGACGGATTTGTGGGCGTTACGCAAGACGGAAGTCAAGGCCTGTTTGCCCCGCAATTCGCGACACATGCGGTGCAGCCTCTGGCATTCTTCGTGCAGAACCAAGGCTTCGCGTAAATGGGCTCTTCCTGAAATTTCACGCAACTCAAACTTCCGTTCCTCTTATAGTTTAATAGCGCAGATGCTGCGGTGTCGTAAAATAAAAATAAAATTACCCAAGAGTCTCCTCTCGGAGTCGTCCTTGGGGAGCCTGATGTCCAACTCCGTGGACGCGATTTCCGCGTGCAAGAACTGCAAAGTGTTTTTGGTGGCGGCCGACATCTGCGCCGCCTCCTTATGCAACACCCCCGCTGCCACGTGGTAATGCGCCATCCCCGTGTAGTACTCCTTTTTGACTTGAACTAGAGAGGTCCAACTGTAAGGCACGTAATCATGCACGGATTCGTTGGTGATGAGTTCGTAGACGTGACTGTAGCAATCCGCCAGTTGCGCTGCTTCTTGGGCAAGATCCAGGCAAATGTCAATGGGGCGATTGTCTTTCGATTGCAGCTCCAGCTTCTCTAGAAGACACTCTCTTGCTTGCGCCTGCAAAAAATCTCTGTTAACACCATCTGACCATCAAATTCGGAACGTGGAGCAATGGAGGGACTCACAAGCATGAGTTGAACCAACATTTCTAACATCTCTGGCCCTAGGTCCATGGAGGGGGCGTTGGTGAAATTCTCATGGATGTACCGAAAGGTGCCGGCGGCGCGTAAGAAACTATCAACGGCGGCATCGAGGCCTTTCGCGTTCGATCTGTCTTGTTTCGCCCCGATTTGGGTGTATATGGCGCCCATGTTGAAAAGAACGCAGGCCTTCTCGAACGCTACTGTCCTCTGACAAGATGGCACACCTGAACAACACCGATTAAGCACAAATTTAGATAGAAGCTTCCGGAGTCTTACCTGTTAAGGAATCGAACCATTCGAAGTAGATGCCCAGAGACCTGTCGGGGGGAAAGAAGCGTCTCTCCACAAAGTAGAGTTGGTTGTAGTACCTAAAAAGGAGCGAGATTCCCGTAATATCTCTAAGGGGCGTCCTTATGGCCTGTCTGGTGTCCATGAAGTCGGCTATGGCATCTTCGTATTGGTTGGCGTCTTCGCTATAGTGTTCCAGGATGAAGTCCTTGAAGGGCTCCCGGAAGTCGATTTCTTTCGTTTCTTTCAACCCTAACGGGATCATCGGCATCACAGAGTCGGTACTAGAAGAAGATTCGAGTTACACTGTTAATTTAAAAAAGCGTCCAAAATGAAACAAAGTACCATGGCGTAAGGGATAATATTCCCTTTACAAAAACTATTCTTCAAACGAAGATTGGCATGAACTTGAGTCTTTCTAACTGAACCGGATATTGACTTTGTCGCATTCCGAGAAATGCTTTGCGCCTAAAAACTGGCCTGGCCATTGGGTGGCATTCCCCGGGTCTTCAGTAATTATTGCGCTATTACCGTTTAATCACGGTCCCGAAATTGATCGGGCCGACCCCTTTAATTGTCGGTTGTTTTTCATACCATATGGTTAAGTACAGTTATTCGATTTGGTTGCCGAGAGGATTCTGCATTGGAACCTGTTATTGGTTCGTCTGAAAACTGAGTGCAACAAGTGGGTCGCATCAATCACCAACAGCATCGACGAAGCGAAAGGAAGCACCTTGAAGGAGCCGTCACCAACAAATCGTTCTCGCGACCATTTTCTCATTGTTTGTTATTATTGCTGGTATCACGAGGAAGGTGAACTACAATTACAATAGAAGAATTCGGAAGATGGGAGACGAAGAAGAACGGTTGTAGGTCGATCGGTATACTCTCTTGCGATCTGCAGCGGCTCCATTAACATATTTCTTCTCATCTGGCCGGAGGCCCTAACTAGCCTGACCCACATCCGATCATCTCACGTAACTGTTACGGACACCACATCGACACCGTACAATGGCAACCATTACGCAATTGCTTGACGAACTGGAGGTGACGCGAAAGGACAACACTGGCCCACTGGCAGAGCACTATGTCAACATCTTCGACCTCAAAGAGATCGCTCCGACAACTGGCGGAAGTGTTTCAACTCGTTTTACGCCGCAAAAGGAAATTGTTTTTTGTTACTCAATATTGCTTTGTGCTTCCTAGGGATGAACTTTTGTTATCAAAAGACAAGACCTCCATCCCGCATGTGGCACCCAACCCGACGACCTCAGGCTGACCGCGATGCGGGTACAATTATACATTGATTGTTGGCCATTGTCTCTATAACCAATCATCTCGGGGGCGTTCACGTCCAGCTATTACCCCCCTGAAGCACAAACGCTCATTAGCAGTTTCATTGCGAAAGAACCACCTTAACGAAGCATTGTTCGTTGCAGATCCATGCAAATTCGTCCGTTATCGTTAACCCAGATACTTCTAGTTATTACCTATCGCTTTGATACAGCTCCACCGAAGAATTGAGTTCGGCGAGTTGTTCCTTTAACAGTTGCAAATTGGAATTGACGAAACTGAGTTCCAACGCTACGGTTTCTTTAAGTTTACGATTCGTAGTGGCTTTGAAGAGGTTCTCGGCACCGGCCCGTAATCGAAGCTCTTTGTTGATCTCCTGGTTGAGCTTGGAACGGCGGTTTTGGAGCTTTCCACGGCATGTCGCCACTCGGGGATCCGAACCCTGGAACAGATACAAAAGAAATTAATTTCGTTTTTAACTACGAAAGCAGTTTTGGTATGGAAACGATGCGGTTTATTGGATCGGGATGATGTAACGAATTGCACTGCTCTGGTGATGGTGTGGAACCTTTACTTTGATCGTGGCGATGAGGAAGTTGATGTCCGATTCAAATGTCGCGGTCGCGACTGGGATATTTGCGAAAGTTGAATCAAATTCAATTATTTATACAATTGTTGGTAATTATTTATGTGGCACAGAGAAAGAGTTTTTCTCATTGTTGTAGATCTACTAACCTTCACTCTACTCTATGCACATAGTGCTAAGACAGTTTACAAATAAACAGTAGTTAACTTCCCTCGAGAATAGAGAATATGTAAAAATGTAAGTCCTACTTGGATTTATTGGTAGATAATGAAACGCACTTTCGTTAAGATTTATTGGTTTATTTATTGCTATCGTTTCTCCAGAAGGGAAGTTCTCATTGTTTTACAAAGGATAATTCTACCGTCCGATTTCCAAATTTAAAAGGCTTATTTATAGCTCAATGTCCTTAATTTTGAGTGTAATATCGCTTTTCCTTGGATTACTCTTGAAATTATCAGATTCAATTTTTTAAACCTACCGTCGAGACAGTCATTAAAAACCGAGGGGTACACACCGCTGGCCTCAAACTGTACACCATAATTCCTTTTCATAAAAATAATCCCCACAATTTATCAATAATTCCATTATTTTGTAATAAATCCCCAGAACTCTTGATAACCCTCGAAATCCTTCACATCTTCCATAACTCCTCCAGAATTCTTGATAATTCCTTATTAATTCCCATAATTCATGTAGAATTCCAGGAAATTATTAGGAATTTGTCACGTTTTGTCAGTAATGAAAATTAAATGCGTTCTACGGTTATCTTAAGTAATTTATTTATACCCAAGAGCAAATTAAGAACAATATTCGGTGAACAAAAATTAAAAAACAAAAATTTGAGTATTGAAGCAAAAATTAAATACAATTTTTCTCCATTTTCATTCATTTTCATGTGTTCATACGTTTTGGAAATTTTCTCGAACGTATCATCATCCAACTTCAATGGTTCGACGTTCGTTGCAAATTTAATTGGGCCATTGAATATATACTAACGTGCAACAATCGCAATGTTCCGTTTAATTTTCGGTCACGCAAACCTTCTATTTTGCTTCCTATCCTTCTGTAAGAACTTAATTTTGAAAATTTCACCTGACGCCTCCCGGTCAATAATTTCCACAATTTTGCCAACATACCACCGTTCTTAGTAGTAAACTGCATAAAATCTCTTGCAGTCAATAACTTTTTTTTTTGTCTCAATTTTGGTACTTTGCGTTTCAACTTTCTTTTTTAAAGGTGCCGCACTGAGTACATGATTTACCCCATCCTCACCATTGTCGGACGAGTAACTAGGTACTTCGTTATCTACATAATCAGAAAATGTCTCAGTGTCCGTACTATCGGCATATGTAACATGGGTATCAATCAGCTTCTGATGATTCAGAATCATCTGACGTTTCATTTTTTAATGATTTTTTATATTTAGCGCTCCGACTTGATTTGTAATTTTTGGTGCATTTTACCTTATTGCCCTTGTACTTATATGACTTCGAGCATGACTTACAATGTAACTTCTTCTGCGATGCTTTGGTGTTATTAATGAATCTTCGTAGTCGATCTGTGCTGACCCTACCTTTTGTTTCTCCCAAGAGCCAGCATAACGAAGATTTTTTAATAGAAACCGACTTTCCACCTCTGCGCATGCCTCTGCGCATGAGCAGAGGCCAGTAGTTTTGCAGCAAGAAAAATAAATCCCATGTAATTCCCGCAACATCTCTAATAAACCTCCGTAATTTCAAATAAATCCCTATAATTCCGGATAATTCCCATTAACTCCCAATAAATCCTACTAAGTAAAAATAAATCCCCGAAATTCCTGTAATTCCTGGATGGTGTATACTATAATTCCTCAGCGGTTTAGCCCTCGTCAAAAACTGAAAGAGGTTGTGAATAAAATTACGGAATGTCAACTCAATTGCTTGCACTGAATGCCACTAAACATTTTGAATAATTATGGGAAACACCTTGAATTCCATTTCCATCGATAACGACATTAATCAAGCAACCTTCAACTTGAACCTCCTAGATCATGTTGTATTTCTATTCCAAGCGTTAACGTTAATCACGACATCGATAAAGAAGCTATAAATAATTTTCTTTGTTTCTATCAGGCAAGTTCGGACTCGGGTGAATTCCAGTCACGTTCACCTAGGGTGCACCCAACACCCAAGTCACGTGCGAATGCAAGCGCAATGCAAGGTGTTTACTTTCTAACGCAAGCCCGAGTGAATTTCTTTAAAAAAAAAACTTCATTGTTCTCCATCTTACCGGAATAATCAGAATGTCCTCGATTGAGCACTTAAAATTTTGCCTTTGCACCCACTTCAACATTTTCCACCCTCACCACTAGTTTTCGCACCCCTTGCCGCACTGACCATCGTCGTTGCAACAGCGAGCACCGCCAGTCGGATACGTCTTGTCGCTTTGACAAATCGCGAATAAATGTGGTCGACAAACCGTTCGAATTCTAATAGCAGCCGGACACTTAATACAGTCATTAATGTATAGAAGCATTGTAAACAGAATAATATTCCAATAGAGACCTATATATGAAGGAAACAGTTGCAACATAATCGCGATAACTGTACCGGGAGCTTTTTCAATAGAAGCCACCATAGCAGGTCGTGAAAACATTTTCCGATATGCCAACGATCCGTTTCGTGAGGAATTTTTATTGGATTACTACCGGTAAATTGAAATTTGCATTGCGTCTCGTTACGCTCCAGCGGCCCATTAAGGCCGCGAGGATCCGGAGACCGTGACAGAACAAAGACCCTCGTCGATTTTCCGACCCACAAAAATCCGCCAAATCTCCAAAATCGCCCCCAGCCAACTAACGCTGCTTCTCGTTTGTTTATCCAGCAGCACATGTCGCTCTTCCTCAATTCAAATAGGTATCCGAGTTAGCGGCGGTCCGTACGGTACTGCCATAAAAAGCCTTTTTCGTTATTTTGCAACTCATTTCATCGAACTGTTAATTTCGCTGTAGGGGCCACCAATGCCAAAACACATGTTTCATTACATGACCCTCTCTCAATCTTAATTATTTCTCCTCGACCATCGTCATTAAGTTAATTGGGAATAAGTTTTTCGATCGCAACTAACTGTGCGAATAATATTCAGGTTTCCGGTTAACCGGAAAAATTGATAGGCAATCACGTGACGTTGAGGTTGTTTTGCGGTTTTTCTCATTGTCGTGGTGTTTGCGCAAATTATTTGCGGTGCTTTTAATCGGATTGCACGAAATGACTCGGCAAAAACAAGACCTTTGCTCTTGGATTGACGTTGGGCAATCGTTTGGCTCGACATTGTTTCGTTCTTTCGTAACGGAGGCATAGATCTTTTTTCGGAAGTGTTGACGGTCGTGAAAACCGATTGTCTATCTCGGCAACTTTTACTCGTATTATCGGAAATTGCCGTAATTATTGCGAGGTGAAAAGTAGTTAAGTAACCGATTCTTGAAAAAGTTCGGTCGTTTAAAAGCCATTGCTAATTTGGGCACTTAGCGACTAGCTAATGGGGTTTGACCAAAAACAAATTCCGCGGTATGCTACCATTAGGACCACTTTTTCACCAGGGGGCAATTGAACTAATATACCGAATCAGAAGAGCTACTGAGGGACTCTTCTTTGCGTCTCTGGTGCTCAGGGCAACTTTTCACCAAGCTCGTGCCTCCATTAGTAACAACTTTTCCACCTGAGGAGATTGCGATGGGACTTCTGTTGAGAGTCGCTGTGGTCCTTCGAGCCGGATAAAAATAAAGGACTGTTGCTGAAGCGCAGTTAATAGAGATTTGAAACTCGTAGGAGCGTAGAATAAAAGGTTCTTAAGAGCGTTCCACAGCTAGCGAGTCCCAGCCCTGTGCATCGCATGGTAGACAAGTGTTCGACCCAAAATTGTCTCCGCATCGATCTGCAAAATAGCTCCGATCATTTACCACTTCCCATGAGTTGTTTCTTTCGCGCTTATCAGCCAAAAAAATTCCAATTACAAAATTTTTTTTTAAATAATATCTGAGAATTGAAATTGCATTCTGATTGCACTGAAGCACATATAGAACGTCTTACTTTGACGGGACATAGCGTTTTGCTGATTTTATTAAAATTATATTTCCTACTTTTCTTGCTAATAAAATTTTCAATTTTTCGAAAAAATTCCGGCAAAGATTGATCCTTTTTCTATGCATGTCCAAAATTTCATGTAAATACCTTTTCAAATAACGATCGTTTGCTAAGGTCTACACTGTGGAGCGCTCTTAAGCTCTCGTCGCTGTTCAGACAAATATTATTTTTTTAAATTTACGTTTTACAAATTGCAACTCTGTTGCCGTTACCAGAAGTAGCCTGTCTTCAGCTTGTAAATGTTGGTTTTGATTCTTGTTTTCTACCACGCTAAATGTTATTACGACCGCTGATTTATTTGCGTACGTCTGAAAGGCGGTGATTAACATTAACGTAGCTATGCGGTCGTATTAAGATAGCAATTAAAGCGATAGTAAATAAATCAATCAACCGCAACTAAAAATCTGGACTTTCTCGTTAATCCGTCATTTTCTCGTCGAATTGACCGTAAAACAGCCAACAAAACGCGATAATGCAACGACTCGCAACGGATATCCGCAGCAATTCAAGGCTCCCAATTATTATTTTCTTAATTGGGTCGGAAAAATAAACATTCTTATTGAATGCATAATTCGTATTAACAAGTTGCAAAATTTTAAACGAGGCCGAAAATTTTAAACGAAGCGTTTACGAAAGTTTTAACGATTCGAAATGGTTGAGCGGTGAGATCAGAGGATGCGAAAACCGAAAACCGTTTTCGACGTTGTCCTCGGACAATAATCCCGAATTGTCGAGCTTTGGCAGGTTTGCCAACAATGAATTGCAACAAAAAAGATTCAATTGTTATTTATTTAATGACAACGGGAAATTCGCACAGACATCGATACGTATGTTTGACATCAATAGTCAATGTATGTACACTCTGAACCAAAATTATGCTTGCGTCACGAAAATACAGGGTGATCTCGCAATAGTAAGAATCGTGCGATGGAAAATGGAACCATACAACTCTCATCCGAGCATTAGGTACCTACATAAAGGAAAAAAAAAACGGATTTTGGAAATAATATCGGTAAACAATAGGGTTGGATTCGATAGACGATAGAGGAATAAAATGTCGCCACATCTTCAAAAATTTGCTTGGACTTTTGTTACAGATACTATAAAACCCTATCAATTTTCTCCCATTTTTGAGACATTTGATGATGCTAATGCAGAAAAATCATTGGTTAGAAACATTGTTGGAAAACTCACTGGCAGTAATTTCCTCTCCCAAAAAATTGTTGTACATCTTAAATGCTGCTTTGAGGCAGCGAAGCCATAAATTTCCTCTGACATTGTGTTCTTGTTCGCAAAGCATTTAGCAGGCATCTTATTACTTGCTGCCGGTAATGTATGCAAACTGAATTCCAATTAGCAGAAGATAACGATCTCGCCCGTATAAAGTTGACGTTGAAGAATTCACCAGCCTGCCTTAACCCAAATTGGCAATCTCTGAAATTTCCTGAAAATCTCGCCGTCTAACGGAAACGAATGACTTGCCTGATGATCCGGGAACAGTAAATCGGCAGCTGTTTCCGTCAATGACGGTTTAGCGGTAAATGAATGGCTGACCATTATCCCGGCCCGATATCCATTTTGGATTACTGTTGGCCGGTTTTTTGTCGATTCAATTACGCCTAATTGCGAAAATTGATAACGCCGTTCTACTTTTACCGTAACACCACCCGAAAAAAAAAAGATGAAGCAAAACTACATTTGCGTGCTTCGACAGAGGTCGCGATCGCGGAAATAACGTTTGTGCCCGCATTCCGTTTTAGTGAATTAAACGTAATTTATATTGTTGCATCCGCGGATAATGTTAATTCAAATCAGTTTGTCGGGTTACTTGACTACATTGGCACAGTCACTTTGTCCATTCACGTGGAAGATATGACCATTATCGGGGCGACAATGGCACGTTGTATGACGCGAGATGTTTATCGAGTACCTGAAAGGTTGCTCAATCAAAACACAATCGAGTTGTTGTGTAGTACCACCGACAATGAAACGGTACGCGGGAGCTCGCTATTCACCGAAATTATTTTTTTGCGTTTTTGTTAACGCGGCTTGCGCCCGGATTAACGATGAATTGAACGCGTGAGGGACCCTGGGCGCCATCCAAGGGAAGAATGGAATTGTTCACCGCTACTTGCGACGAGCATCTGCCAGATTCGGCAATAATCGAAAGTTTTCTGTTTGTGCACACATACACAACTTTTCAACGACTGTCTCTACTATTCTCACCATTCCACTCTGAAGAGATCGATAGGTCAAAATTGAACTATAAGCTAGGAGTTGGTGATACAAAAATGAACGAAATGAACAAAAACGATTAATTTCTAGCAAGGGATGAAACGGTTATACAGAGATTTGACAATCTTCGACACGACTGAAAATTTGGGCACAAATTTCTGGTTGGCGGGCTCCACTCTCGCGACGTAAAATTTCAAAAGTATCAATTTTTGATTGCAGTATCACAAACATCAACCTCTTATTCAAATTTCTGCGAATCGTTTTCTTCGCAGGTGCCTTGTAGGATTGGCAATTGCGTTTGGAAGTTAAGTAAATTTATTATTCTGCCCCTGATTTCTCTATTCAGAAAATGATCCGTATGAAGTTGAACCCTGCTTAAAAACGACTAACTTTGATTTTGCGAAATAAGGGTTGTAATATGGCGCTGGAAAAACCAGCTATTTATTCTGTAATAAGCGGATCTGCACGTGGGCGAAGAACGAGGTGAAGGTGGTTTGGACTTGATGAGGTTCGGTTCAGTGTCGAGGTTTCTTCTTTCTTGTTGGCGGAACTTATTAGATTAATCCGGCCACGAAATATGAGCCAATTAACGTCGGCTTTATTGTTTTTATGGGGCAATCAAAAAGTTAATTGTACTGTTACGAAGATGTGTTCATGGAAATAGTAAAAATTTGTCGGTAACAGCACCAAACTGGTTTGCAAAAATACACTTGTTAAAACAAAATAGACAGTAATATGGCGAGTTTTTTCCCATTTTCAAAAAAAATAGGAGCTTTCGCTGTTTGTTTATGACACACGTTGGACAAAACATCCAACATCGTTTTTAACGTGCTAAATTAACTAATTGTGACTTTCTCGACCCGCCAGCAATTACAAACCGTGCAAACATATCGAAGGATTTTACTTTCGAATAGCGACACTTACACTTGTGACTGTAAGTGCTTCACACAAATTCTTCGAGTAAAAATTTAAAAGCTTATTTTTCACTGCAGCGGTAGCCGGCACCGACATATATAACCCATTTGGCCTGCAATGACTCACACATCACTTTCGTTATTTAGTGTTTTTTTTTTTTTTAATTCAGACAAATTTGTGATTCGTCCAAAATCTCATAAATCTGCTCCGGAATGGCAGAAGGGGCGTCTACACGATTTTTCTCTTAACATTTCACTTTCTTCTCGTTGATGATGTCAGCGGATTTGACAAATTCACTTGCGTGCTCGTAAAAATACCTCGAATATACGGATGCGACCAACGCGATTTATCAGAAGGAGCCGCTGGGATTATCATAAGTGAAATATTGACGTTTTCGCTAAAACACGCTTTGCTCGCTTCTTCGCCGGTTTATCGCGCGAAAATTGGCCAATAATTCAGAATTTGCATTTAAAACGCGTTAAGCCATCGACATTACTACCACTTGATACTTTATTGTTTGTTGTTGGCTTGAAATTACTTTTCTGGGGGGGTTATTACATTATCAGGCTTCTCGTCTGCAAAAGTGGATCTCTCTCCTTGTAATCACGGATTTCGATATTTTTTCTAGTGTGTTTGCGTGTCGTGACTAATTTGATTGGATACACCTCGCCTGCTTTTCTCCGTGTACTATTAGAAACTTGACGCAATGAAATTCCGAGAAAAAACGAATTGAGATTGATTACCGCAAGACTCGAATCGAATGATGATCAGAAGACAGACCCCTGAACCGATCTATGCAACAAATCTACTCATTTTTTAGGCCGGGAACAAAGTAAATGTTCTATTATCCCAGAAACTACTCAATTATTACGAGCCTAAAGCAAGCCACAAGAAGAGTTCATTGTTGCACGCCATCGCTCAATTGTCGTAAAAATCCAAAACTATCGTGCGAACCAACAATCTGCAAAAGACAGTCGATGTCGAACCAGCGTTGGTGGTCGTGCAAAACGTCACTTGAGACCAAGAAGATTTTTTGATAATTAGATCTTGCTTGAGTCTCTTTTTTGAGGTTTCTGTTTTCTCCATATATGTGTATATGTAGTTGTACATTATTTTTCTTTCTTGGAGCACTAAATACTCCATATCACCTTCCTTGGAATCCTCCTAAAATGCACAAAACTCTTAAGAAAGGCTTTGGAGGGTCAGAAAAAGGTTTTTTCTCAGAACAAGTGACTCAAATTAATTTTCCTTAGAACTTCCTTCACGCGCACTTATTGTTGATGGTAGAAGCAAGGTTTCTCTTCGTGGTCTCAATTTGGCTTTCCTGGCTTTAATATTGCATATTCTGGAGAACCTGCGGCCTGTCGGTGCAATTTGCGTTGGATCGCTTCGGATCCGAAAGCATAACGGATCGTTGCCGAAAAAGGTTGGCAGCTTCCTCCGATGGCGCCGATAACGCCAACAATTTTCGACAACGCAAAGAAAGTAAAAACGACGGGGCAAGTTCCGGTCAAGCGATCGTCGGTTTAGCCGTTATCCGTTCGACCAGAAAACCAGGAAGTGCCCGTTGAACCCGTTTCCACCATCACCGATCGCACTTACGCATGCGATTCTCGCGCAACGGTCTTTTATGCGGTTTTCAATTACCACCGGCCAACTGAAGAATCAATTTTTTTTTATCTTATCGAAGAGAAAAACGAAATTGTCCCGCGGCGGCGTTGCGGTCGAAACTAATTTCAATATTGGACGAAAGAAGAAGAATTTTTCCGTTAGTTTCTTTTCGGTCAAATCGATCCGATGGCCGAATCGAAATTGAGATATCGGCCGACGATGATTAATCTCAGTTTCGACGGGGATTTACGATAAAGTCATTCGACACACTTGTTTAAGAGATGAAAGCGCAGGTGTGCTGGAGATTACGCCGAATAATGGAACAGCAGGAGGACAAGTTACAATGAGGAGAAACAGCGGCGCAAAACGGCCGAAATCGAGGCGCCTGCTGGGCAAGCCTGATCGAGAACACTGGGAGGTGCAGATTAATAAAAAAATTAAAGTCAAATAGTTTTGCAGGTGGCCCGTCAAGATTCGAAAGGCGATTGATGATAAACGAAAATCAAGAGTGCTTGCGATAGCAGAAATTCACCTAGACGATTGACCAGATTGGCCCCCTGCCGGGTGAACAGCAATGGACCCTAGAACGCTATCTTTGTCGTTCGCCGGAATTATCAGTTAACCCTCGTACGATTTCTTTCAGGAAGAGACTGTTGGACCCGCCGCCGGTCCGCAGAGAAAGTGGGATCGGTGTCTGTCAAGTGCACCGCGAAGTCAGCCAGTTGAACGACCAAGTGTGCTAAATGCAGCCAACAACCCGAATTACCTGAAGCTCTCTCGCTGAAAGCGCCTCCGGAATAAATGCATAAGCAACCAGTTACCATCGCCTTATCTGCAGCGGGTAAATTGGGTCGTTTTTTCGACGTTATTGTAATTTCGACACCGATTATCCGGCATTTTCACCGCACGTAGGTACCTGCTCACCATGCCGAAAATTTCTACCTAATTTCGCATCGAAAATTTTAACGACGATAACAATCGCAACAGTTCTTACTCACACTCAAGTACTTTAACTGTTAAATTCCCAAAGAACAAAAGATTTGCATTGGAAAACGGAAGCGTTGTGTGTTTCTTTTTTTTTTGGGCCGTTAACCTTTTCTTTTGTTTCAAACAACCGCAACGAATTTTCCGATTTTTCTCGCTCATTACAGAAATAATAATTAATGATTGTCATTGACACCGTCTAGTTGCTCTGAATACGCTACTCGTCGTATGTGCGGCGCTCATAAACAAATCTTCTTCAGTACTTGAACCTAATTAAAACGAAGATAGGGGCAATAAAGTGCGGGAAAATCCATTAAAGCCTAAACTATCCGCTGTAAATTCCTCGTTACGACTCTGGCGAGGCAGAGAAAAAAAACTAATTGCCTGCATTAAACGTGAAAGCAAAATAGTGGGTACAGCCAGAACTTAGACTCATAATTGACGTAATAATGAAACTACTATCTTACGGAACTATTTTTTTGTTGCTATTTGAAGGTTTAACTTCGCAACAAGATTTAAACGGTCTGTTGTGTGATAAGATCGTCGCTTAATAAGAGGCGCTCTCCGAATTTGAATACAATGGTAATGATTAATAACGGCGCTGGTTTCTCGCGGTGATGCTGAAAAATTACCCCGATTTGAATAAAAAAGCAATTAGAACGTACTTAATCGAGCATTTAGTGTCACCACAAACGCCAATAAATAATGCGGATCTCACGAGACTTTCTGCTGAGGTCGAAAAATGGAACGAAGACGCGAAAAGGATAGTTCAAGAAACTCATCCCTTGATTCGAGAATTAGCACAATTATTTGGAAAACAAAAAGTAGATTCTATGAGCCTAAAAAACTCAATTTGAAGTAAGAAGTGGAAAGTTTGGTGGAAATAACACAAATGGTGGATGCGCCGGGTGAATTGAAGCCATCACGGTTACCTTTGGTGTAAAACCCTCAATAACAATCAACAAAATATTTTAGAACGTCAATTTTAAGTTCTCAATCGATAAGTATGTAATAACAATAAGAACTCGGAGACTTTTTTCGATCTCAAACGCAAAGTAATGTAAAATAATTTAGTAATTTCAAGAAAAACTAGACAGCCAATATGTTCATTTTTTCATAATGTTACAAGCAATACCTACCTCTTAATTTTTTTATGATAATCCAAAGAAACCTAAGCTTCAAATATATTTTTTTTTAAACTGTAGGTAACACGTTTTTTTTTAACTATTTTTGTTTGAATGCTGAAGAAGCTCTAATCGATTATAAGCTACAAAGGAGCCAAAATGTTTTCATAAAAATATCTTTTATTCGCACTTTTTTTCTCTTGGTTAAAAATGGGCCCATTTTTAACCTCGAAAAATGAAAGATTGCGAATAAAACAGTATACAAACCTCGGTGGAAATTTCTTTCTGTCTCGAGCATTAGCTCACCTCGGCCCTACGGGCCTCGGTAAGCTATCTTAGCTCTCGACAGAAAGAAAACATTTTCCACCTAGGTGTGTAATCTACTATTCTTCTCACCCGGGAATAAAGTGGTACTTTATTCCCTCATAATGAGGGAATAAAGTAAAAAAAATGCCGATTCTAACATAAAGAAACTCGTTTCCATAATAACCGTCAGCCAACTTCATTTATAGGTATTATATTATATATTATATTATATTATACTGTCAATTATAACAATTTCTTCTCTAATTTATTATTATTATTATTAACTTAAACGGTTGGGAAAAAAGTTTTGCATGCATCTCTGGAATAAACATCGTTAATCCCTCGAATAAAAATGCCCTCGGCTTCGCCTCGTGCATTACTTACATTCTCGGGATTAAAATCGGTGTTTATTCCCTTGATACATAGATAACTATTCTTCCCAACCGGGTACTTTATTCTCTCATAATGAGGGAATAAAGTAAAAAAAAATACCGATATATCATAATAATCGTCAGTCAAACTTCATTTAGGTATCTGTTAATTATAACAATTATTTCTTCTCTAATTTATTATTATTATTAACTTAAACGGTTGGAAAGAAAGTTTTGTATGCATCTCTGGAATAAACATCATTAATTCCTCGAATGAAAATGCCCTCGGTTTCGCCTCGTGCATTACTTACATTCTCAGGATTAAAATCGGTGTTCATTCCCTTGATATATAAATAACTATTTCGATTTCAACGCGATTCATGCTTTAAAGTTTCTTTCCTTGCAAATGTCTTCCCAAGTTATGATAAACTAAGTAATTGCAAGGATGATATAGATATAAATGGTGGAGGAATTTTATGTTTAAAAGAAGAATATTTTAAATCTGTCAGTGTAGTAATAAAATAATGGAACAAATAATTGTAACTTGTACATATTTTGGTTTTATGGTTTTATTACACTCCTAGCATGGGGCGTCAGTGTGCAAGAAATGGGAAAAATCTAACCTGGCCAATTGATATTTCCGGGAGCAGCAACATTCTGTCGTTCTTCCTGCAAATCTTGTTCATTTATCCTCGTGTATCAACACAACCAAAAAAAATGTATCACAACCCATCAATGGGACCACGCCGACACAAAACCACTCATTGAAGGCCGCCACTGGCAAGGAACTGACACAAGTTTCGTAGCAATATCAATCCGATCGAAGCGTGCATCGATTCAGGCGAAATCGCCAGAGATCTCGAACAATCGCCCGACCACCAAACAAAACACGACGGTTGTATACCAAGAGCCGTCCACGAGCATCTGCGATGCTGCCGAAGAACTGCAACGGTACTCTCCAACACATAGAAATGAGGTTGTGAAGTCTAGGTAGAGAGGTTTCGCCTCATGAACACAAGGGAAGGGGGATATGTGCAATTGGCGTGTGTGTAATGTGATTATTCCAAAAAATCACGCAAATAACCAAAATGAGACGCAACTGAGATTGTGGGGGATGAGGTCGAGGAATCGTAACGAAAGTGAGCCGAAATTGAAAACCGCGACATGTGGGCGCGTAAGGTGCCCAAGCCTTTCTCTTGACGGAGCTGGCGGCATACAAATTGTCAATGGTGGTTTTCCTTTTTATGTTTATGGTGGACGAGACGTAAAATGCACACCTCAAAAAGAGGAAATTGATGGGAATCTACGAAAGTTTCAAGTCGATGATAAATAAGACTATAAAAAACGCATTACGGATCGTTAGAATGCGTGCCGGAGTCTTCTAATTCGACGGACGATGGACGATTCGGCATGAGTTATGGAGGTATTAGATGCGTTTTTGTAGTTATTGCCTGAATCTCGCAAGAAATTTACATTTTCTGCCGCTCCGCCAGAAAATTGACCACGCTGCCAAAACCGGACCCTCTCATATTTTTCTTTCTGATTCTCCTCTCACCTCCAAATTGTAACTTGAACTTCGCAACCAACGAAAGATTTCTATCCATTGACACTGATAATCGGTAACTGTAATAAATTTGGAGACAACTTGTGCAGCACTCATTCGAAGTCCTCCTTGTTGGTTGCAGGTTGCGGGGCTGCAGGATCAGATAGGGTTTCAATTAAACGACCGTATCATCGGCAATTTTCTTGTACTTAGCAGCGTTGGTTTAAATTCCCAAGCAAAAAAAGACGTAGCAGCACAGCCGGCGTTCCACGTGTCGAGCTTCAACAACACCGATCGAACATTACCCATCCACCACAGTTAGTCCGTCAGATTGTTATTATTTGTGTTCGTCGGCATGTGAAGCCATTAAACGATGCCATGGCAATTTCTTTGGAGGTAATGGCGATGTATTCAGGATAATACGGAGAGTGCGTGTCTTAATTCGTCTCTATGGAGTGTGTGCATGTATGTGTATGTTTGTGTGGAAAAGTTCATTTGTAATGTATTCAAGTGAATGTCCGTTCGCCAGCGATCAACGCACTTACGCCCAAGAAGAGAGAATCTAACCGGAAGTGCAAGTGTCGCTCTTCCTGTCCAAGCAGAGACGCCGGCTTCCAGATTGGCGGCACGCCAACGAATTGATTCGAATTTAATGACGCCGTCAGTGCTTTTCATCACGACGGCATAATGGTGGCAATCAAAAGCCGACGCAAAAACACCCAATAGCAGGTTGTTGAAGTGGCGAAGCGACTCCCAGAGAAGTTAATTTTGGCAAGAAAATTTTCAAAAACTGACCCAGAGCTGGCGTTAGCGTAACCTTGCCGGCCGAATCGTCGGCGGAGAGTTCAATGAGCGGTCGAAGCCCCATTAGTTTGATTATTGCGGAACTATTCCTTGATCTACGTAAAAAGAGTTCTTGGTACAGTTGTGTTGATCCTCCCATCTGGCGGGATTAGGTTTTGGAAGAAGCCCCGGATCGATACGTGATCATCGAAGTTATTTATGCGTTTTTTTCTGTGTTAATGAAATTCTTAATAACATAAAAATGCAAAACACAGTTCTTTTCGAATTTGTTTAACGGATCTCACGCACAACAGTTCGTTCCATCGCCGTTTCCTTATTGATGTATCAACAAGTGTGGACGATAAATTCTCACGTTTGCGACCGTTCGCTAATTATTATGCAACAAATTCCGGGCGCTAATAAAATATCAACAAATAATAATTAAGTCGAAATTACCCTTGAACTTGTGGACGTTGCCCAATTTAGTGTTTTAATTGGCACGCCTCGTTGTTTTCCAGGTGGTTTTCCAACGAGAATTGTTTCTTCATAAATATTAAGCAACGCTTCTGGTCTGTAACAATGCATAGTGTAGCCTTGATAATAAAAAAATTATGCAATTTAAGTGTATCGTGTAGCGGGTTTACTCGAGCTCGACAACCTTTTTTCTACAGAAGTACGTGAACATCTTGGGCAACTAATTTACATTAATGTTATTGCGATAAAACAGTTTTGTTGTTGTAAAACGGACAATAGTGGTGGTGGGCAATTATCGTTCCATAGATCCCACGGATTAATTGGGAAATTCGGAGCGTGCAAAACCGAGACGGTTGCATGACCGCGGGTGATTTACCCGATGTTGGTAATTGAATTGTGCAACCGGGCTTTGGGTCTACGTTTTACTATAAAAGAATCGCCGTCTTCTACTCGTCATCTTCTATCCGCTCTGTTACCCTTCAAATTTGAAAAAAAAAAAAATAAGTGAAAGAAACAAGCATTTGTATTATATTATAATTATATTACGTTGCTGTCCAGAAGAAGCACAACCCTTTACTTTATACACTGGTCGTCGCAAACAATTCTTTGAATTCACTAGAAAAAAATTCAGAAAAAAAAAATCGAGGCTCAGAACCGAGGGGTAAACCGCTGAGGATTTATGGTGTACAAGTGTTAGGATTTACGGGGATTTACAAGGATTTACGTAGATTTACGGGGATTTGCGAGGATTTATAGTAGTCGCGGATTCTTAAATGCAAACTTAATATAACAGTTCGGGTGGAAATTATTGATCTGTCGAATTTCCAGCTATCTATTTTAGTATAGGAGGATTTACTAGGATGTATAGGGATTTACTGGGATGTATAAGGAGGAGGTAAAGAGATTTTTGGAGGATTTAATGGGATTTAGGTAATTTATTGGAGGATTTATGGGATTTATTGCTTGAAAAGGATTTATGGTGTACAGATTTTAGATAGAGGTTTACCACTTGTTCTACTCGAATCAATAGAAACTCGAAAAATTCCTAAAATCAACGTCGTTGCGTACAAAGGTTGAAAATAGGCGTTTTCTTATGTAATCAGCCTTCCTGAACGCAAATCCGTAACAATTCAACGCTAGAATAAATGGAATTCTTATAAAATTAAAAAAACCACTAACTTTCGATTTCTTTCAATTTTCAACTCTTGTAACTTTTGAACGGAGACACTCACATCAAATCTAGATACATCAAATTTCTCCGTTTCACTAAAGCTATCAAATGCTATATGAACAAAAATCGTAAGTCTAATAATAAAAAAGTTGAAATTTGCAATTTAGGTCGATTTTGACGAAAATTTTAAATTGAAACATTCGAATCGTCATATCTTAAAAAGTACGACATGTACAGGAAAACTACAGCCAGATTCGTGTTAAGCGGTTCAAAATCTACCAGATCAAGTCATAAAATTGACGTAAAAAATTTCAATATTTTTGACCTTTATTTTCTAGCCGAAACAATACACATTCAAAAAATTTCTAAAATTGACACGTTTATTAAAAGACTGGAAATTGATGTTTTCTTATATAATCGATCTTTCCGAGCTCAAGTTCGTTATCAATTCGACCCTAGAATAGATAGATTTTTTATAAGATTAGAAAAAGCACAAATTAAGCTTTTTTCAACAATCAAACTTTTGTAACTTTTGAACGGAGCGACTTATATTAAATCCAGATACATCAAATTTCTCCGTTTCACAAATGCCATCGAATGCTATGTGAACGAAAATTGTAAGTCTAATTATAAAGAAGTTGAAATTTGCAAATTAGGTCGATTTTAACAAAAACTTTAAATTGAAACATTCGAATGGTCATATCTAAAAAAGTACGACTTGTACAGGTAAACTACGGCCAGATTCGTGTTAAGCGGTTCAAGATCTACCAGATTAAATCATAAAATTGATGTAAAAAATTTCAATATTTTCGACTTTTTTTTTCTACCCCAATCGATAGAAATTCGAAAAATTTTTAAAATCGACATCGTTGCTCCCAAAGGCTGGAAATAAGCGTTTTCTTATGTAATCGACCTTTCTGAACTCAAATCTGCAATCAATTTGACGCTAAAATAGATACATTTCTTATGGAATTCGAGAAACCACTAACTTTCAATTTCTTTCAATTTTCAAACTTTTGTAATTTTTGAACGGACAGACTTATATCAAATCTAGATACATCAAATTTTTCCGTTTCACAAAAGCTATCGAATGCTATATCAACGAAAATTGTAAGTCTAATAATAAAGAAGTTGAAATTTGCAATTTAGGTCGATTTTGACGAAAATTTTGAATTAAAACATTGAAATGGTCATATCTTAAAAAGTACGACTTGTACAGGAAAACTACGGCCATATTCGTATTAAGCGGTTCGAAATCTATAAGATTAAGTCATAAAATCAATGTAAAAAATTTCAATATTTTCGACTTTTTTTTTCTACCCCAATCGATAGAAATTCGAAAAATTCCTAAAATCGACATCGTTGCACCTAAAGGCTGGAAATAAGCGTTTTCTTATGTAATTGGCCTTCCTGAACTCAAATCCGTAATCAATTCGACGCTAGAATAAATAGATTTCTTATAAAATTAGAAGAACCACTAAGTTTCTATTTCTTTCAATATTCAAACTCTTGTAACTTTTGAACGGACAGACTTATATCAAATCTAGATACATCAAATTTCTCCGTTTCACAAAAGCTATCGAATGCTATATCAACGAAAATTGTAAGTCTGATAATAAAGAAATTGAAATTTACAATTTAGGTCGATTTTGACGAAAATTTTGAATTAAAACATTCAAATGGTCATATCTTAAAAAGTACAACTTGTACAGGGAAACTACGACCAGATTCGTGTTAAGCGGTTCGAAATCTACCAGATTCAGTTATAAAATCAATGTAAAAAAAATTTAATATTTTCGACTTTTTCTTTCTACCCCGAGGGATAAACCGCTGAGGATTTATGGTGTACAATAAGTGTTATGATTTACGGAACTTTACGGGGATTTACAAGAATTTACGGGGATTTACGAGGATTTACGGTAATTTATAGTAGCGCGGTTTATTAAATCCAATGCAGACTTAATGACAGTTCAGGGGGAAATTATTGATTACTTTAGACAAAATTTTCTATCAAGCTTCCAAAGATTTATTTTAGTATAGGAGAATTTACTAGGATGTATAGGAATTTACTGAAATGTATAAAGATTTACTGGGATGAATAATAAGAACTTAACGGGATGTAGGTATAAGGATTTATGGGATTTGAGTGATTTATTGGAGGATTTATGGAATTTATTGCTTGAAAAGGATTTATGGTGTACAGATTTTAGGCAAAGGTTTAAACCTCGCTTAGAACTTTTTGGTGAACCCTCGTAACTACCGGGGCCTTTTTCCCACATTTAGCCGCCAATAACGGCACATTTTGCCGTATCCACAACTAAAGCAGTAAACTTCCTCACGGAAATTTTCGTTTTTAATTAGCACACGCAAAAAATACCGACCACCTCGTGGGATAGCTATGTTAACAAATGTAAAACTTGACAAATTTAATTATTATCTGGACCATTAGCGCAGATTATGCAAAGTGGCCCGTCAGAAGCGACGCGACCGTAATTAAGTCTGTCACAACGTTAACGGCAGTTACAAGTGTCTGAATTTTGAAAAAACATACAAAACGTTGTGATTGCCACCATTCACCTTAAAAGACGGAAACGTAGAAAAAATTTTGACTTGACGTGGCAAATTTTGAGTAAATTATCTTATTTCTAGTAAAAATTTTGTTTTTTCTAGCGCTATGTCTTTTTTTGTTTGTTTTACTTTCTAACTATACGTATACTCGTAACTTGGTAATATGTAATTTCATAAAGAGCGTAATAAATCACTGGCACTCGCCTCGTTCGTTCCCTTTTACTTTTTAACAAATCAAGACTTGGACAATAAGAAATGAACGACGCTAGGTCTCCAGAGTGGCTGTTAATGAACCTCTTCGGCTTCGCTTATTTATGAAGTGAGGAAAGTAGGCAGTTTCTGCCTTTATCGAGCAGCATCTAATTCATTATTCAACGCCAATTATTCCATTAATTATTAATTAAAATGACCCATTATGGCGGCATCCCACGTGCAACAATTAGTCAGTGGCCAAAAAAAGTCCAGATTTCCCGATAGCACCTCGTAGAACGTCAAAATTGGCAATCATGTTAAATAAAGACTATCATTAAGACCCGAAGGACATGATATAAAAATAATTTTTTCTCCTGCCATTATTATTGTTCATGGAGGGACTAGGGACTGCGAAGTTAAAAATATCAATTTTCCACCATCTAATTGAACGATGGTCTCTATAGCGATCGAGTTCTAGATCGACGCCTTATTAAAGTCGAATAAAGTCTAAAGAGAGTCGTATCAAATTGTGTGGGAATCAGTAAAATCGAATTCCATGGGCACAAAGACCAACTCCAAATAAGTCGAGCGACACAAAAAAGATAATAAATTAATTAATGGCACGTCGTTAGGAGCGTGAAAATTTTCAAAACGTCTCATTACGGAGGCTAATTATTAATTTAGGCAATAAAATTGATTCTGTTTGTTAAATAAATTAACTGTCAGTGGATGACGGACGAGCAATGATAGAATTGCGACCTTGATCTCTCGCACGAACGTTGGGAAGCACCAAGCACCAGAACTAGCGACCGGCAACATCCGGCCGCAAAACTTACTTCCGGCAGGCCCACCGATTGTTGAACTGCCGCATCAACTGCACCACGGTTTACCAGCAAAGTTGCATGCATCTTCAAGTTCGAGTACGTTGATTCGAACCACTGAAAGAGTTTCGAAATCTACACCATACATCTACAAGTTCAAGGACGGAGTCACTGAAAGGGGAGTTGTGTGGCGAGTACTTATCCAATGACAATTTCGAATGTCAACTTCGTTTAGGGGACACGGGAAAGCTATTTGAGGAGTCGGTTCGTTCGCGTTTATAGATTCTACTTTACGACTACATCTCATCTATTTCAGTTCACTCCACCTCTCATTAACACCTGTGCAATTGTGTAAGTTATTGATGTTCTGAATGTAGAGTAACGCTTCACGGACATTAAAAGTTAACGTAGTGAGTACAGCTGGCCTGATGCGTGATTGCACGCAATATCGACTTAATACCGCCACTAACTGCATGATTAGAGGTAATCCAGCAACAGATTCCGCTACACCTACCTAAGTTGCAACTTTCGTCGCTAATTATTATAGAACCAACCGGAAATGGATCAAATTAGCGCAATTATTGACGTAATCAAACAAGAATTGGTTACGCGACAATTTTTTCTTCTTTTCGCGCCATTTGGAAGACTTTACAAGAATTGAACCGTCCAGCAGTTTCGATTTCACATCTTCTCGGCCAATTTGCATAATCCAATGTTTCATCGGGTCTGATCATCGACCGGATCACTTTCCCTTTCACCGAAATGGCGAAAAGTTATCATCGGTTCTGTAATGGTAGCAGCAGTCAACAGCAAAGACCGTTACGGACAACGGTGTAGGAAATTTCTTTGTATATGGCGACAAATTGTTACAAACCATTATGGACGAAGAACAACGACTTCCTAACGTTTCAACGAATCCGTCATCCCGATAATTGACGGGCATCGACTTTCACTCCTCCAATTGAGAAGAGTTAAGGTTGACGTTATCACAGATCTCGTCCAGGGCCTAGCCCACTTTAGAAACCAGAGAAAGTCTCGATTTGGCGTTGGAGCGGAGTTATTGACAAGTGCAGATGCAGCCAATGATCTCGAAAAGTGATGGACCATCGCCGCTCGCTGGGTCTGTTCGATCACTGAACTGTAGCCAAGCAACCGGACCAGGCAAATGACCACAATAATTAAATGGTTAAAATAGTAAGAAGGAGTTTCTAGGATGCACAACCCTCTGGATGTACCTAAACACAAAAACTTTCTTCCTGTACCAATATTATCAGTTCAGATAGTTGAAGTGCGCAATTTGAGTTCTATTTACTTCTTCGTAACCTCCTTGACTTGAAGCGCAAGTTTATCCTCGTTTCTTTGAGGTTCATCTCTTTCTTGAGTTCAGGTTTGGCTTGGGTCTCTTGGTTTCCTGCAGAACAGGACCGTATGTGGATTGAGTGACTGATTTGGCAATCCGCATAGAAAGTGTAACGAACTCAAGAACTGGAGACCGCAAGGAAGTGGCTGGAATTCATCAAAGTATGTCGAGGAATAGCCGAAAGACGCGACAGGTTTTTGTATGTCAAAATCTCGCCTCCAGCTGTAGGTCTTGAACCTTCCATTTGCGGCACGACTTATTATTGCCTCGTTTTTAAGTTTTCATTGTAATCTTTGGATTTGTCGCAAAGCAAGAGTGTCGTATTTATGATGTGTATGTACTCTGGATGTTACGCAACATTTACTAGCAAATGATTGTTGCAGTTCCGACGGTCGTTAACGAGAACAGGATCGTTGGAATGATCTACATTCCCTCGATTGATTGCAGAGTAATT
This sequence comes from Schizotus pectinicornis, assembly GCA_951805265.1. Taxonomy (NCBI): domain Eukaryota; kingdom Metazoa; phylum Arthropoda; class Insecta; order Coleoptera; family Pyrochroidae; genus Schizotus; species Schizotus pectinicornis. Next base: position 866,976 of record OX638204.1, on the reverse strand, counting down.
TACAGGAACGGGAAACGATTTGCATGTTTGCAATTTCATTAAGACTAAAATGTTGCCGGCAGTAATTACACGAGACTCTTTCTCGACGTTTTTTGATTTACGGAATGGGCGTCAGCGCGATAAATAACAGTTCTACTACGCCGAAGCCGGCGAGGAAGTCTTCGTGACCATTGATACCGTGCAATTTGAGGCGATCAGAGGCGAGTCATAACCTATATTTGAATTTTTGCAAACGTTGACGAACCGGAAAAGAGCCCATTTTCTACTCTGATACCCCCAAGATTACCGGCATTTGAGCCCAATCAAGTATCACCAAGGGGGCTTCAAATTATGACAGAGTCGATCCTTGTTTAACTGCAACTGGTACAGCGAAGCCAAAATCGAAATTTGTCAGTTTCAAATTTTCAATTTCCGCCACCCTCAAAGATACGGCTCAAAGTGGCGTGGTTTATTAGGTCGGTGCCGGCCAACTCCCAGTGAAAACGTGTTGAAATTTTTACTGAACCACGAAATTATGCGATAATCCCCGAGATCTGTGAACGTTTATCTGCTTTCGGCGTTGTCTTCCGGCTTGATTGTGATTGTCGTAACCACCACACCACTAGCGAATTTGGTGCAATATTAATCAATTTTTCGGGCCAGTTCGATCATAATGGCGAAAGTTGGAAGATTAGTTCCGATCTCTGCACTTTTTTTGTTAAACCTCATTACATAAACAATTCGTATCTTGAGAACCGTTTCGATTTTTCTCTACCTTAATGAACCCTGTTGAGTCGTCAATATTTTTGCGAGGAATTAATTGCGCTTCACCGTTAACGTTCTTAATTAAAATAAAGTCCGGACTGGAGTCATTAAGGTTCGTTGATACGTTGGCGAAAGAAAAACGACTTGAATATTACTTGCATTTTCGCTGTCATCATCGTCGACATGTCGTTGTTGGCGAATTCTTCATCATCTACGGCTCGTTTTATTAATCTTGTTCGTCGCGTCGCATCTGAATCTAATAAGAATCGGGCTAACGGAAATTCTAATACGATTTTAATTGGACGAGATGATGGCCGGTAAGAAAAAGCGATACTGTTAAAAATTCCTCAACAACTTTTCTAGATTTTGACCACGGCATTTCGACCTTGTTGAGACCCAAATTTGCGCGCGCGATCTGCCGAAAAAACACGCAAACTGTAGCGGAGACAGCCACCAGTCTCATTCTCCTTTACGACGCCAGATGGCAACAATCAAATTATTCCCCTAATCATTTTAAAATTGTTTCAATTAATTTTCGGCCCTCTAGAGGCGGTCGCCCTTGTTGCTTCACGATACCAACTTTTTAATTTACCGCTGGAGGGCGTCAGTTGGTGAAGGCGAAATTTCGCGTGGAGAATTCGACCGCTTCGAAGGTTGAATTCTAAATTTTGCCGCAATTGCCTAGTTATCGCCCACGAAAACAAGCAGAAGGTGAGCTTTATCGCTTTACGTGGTTAGCAATCGAAAGTGTTTAACTGTACATGCATAATCCGTTAATTATTGTAGTTTTCGCGTGGAGACCTTGCGAAATAAACCGATAATCACGCACGAGCCTCAAAATCCATTAAAAAAAATTATTTGTTTGTGAAACTATTTGTGTTGAAGTTTCAATCGACAAAAGAATTTTCCGATGGATTCCTCTCGATTGTTATTCAAGAGGGTTTTCGTGTCTCGGACCCGTACGTCTTGCGGCGAAGCATGAAAGCGTCGGCACGGCTGAAGATATTTACAACTTACACACTCTCCAACTCGCGGCGGAGATATGTAAATTAGGGGCCATATACTCTGCACCTTTATGTGGGTTATGAACAACTGACGGCGATGTTGTAAAATAGATTCTAGTGTCTTGGCGGCTTTATCGTCGTTTCGAAATCGCGTCTCTGTTTTGTTTTACGTCTCTTTTAATTAGTCACCTTTCTTGCCGGTTATGTCGTGTGTCGTTAAAATTTTGATCGAACGACGTTTGGCTTTTACGAGGGCACCTACAATATAACGCAAAATCGGGGACCACGGACCCGTAATTGACCATTAAACGACGGGTCGGCAAAAAATGTTTGCATAAAACATCAAGTAGGCCGGAATAACGAGAAACTTGAAAAAACGGGATTTTTCAAAATTCAATACCAAGCGACCACGTAGGACAATTTTAAGACAAATTTTTCTAGTAGCTGGGGAAAAAAATTGATGCTAAATCAAAGTTGCGGGGCCATTTTCAGGCCAAACGGCATTCGGTCGAGGATTTCGACGTCATTTCCTACCAACCTAATTAGCAATATATTTAGAGACGGTCAAGAACCCCTAACTGACTTAAAACTTCCTGAGACAAGAGGCAATAGTATTTAATTCGGCGAAAAGTTAAAATTTTTGTATAACCACAGCAAACTGCAAGTCTTCAGCGGCCATACGCGACGTGACTCATCGCCTACCTTGATCAATATTCACCAAGTAGGGTTATCGGGTGGATGCATCGCCACCGCCTCCACCACCCAACTCCATCTGAACTTCGTCATTTGCTTCCATACGATCCGACCACCTTGCAGCGATTGTCAATGCACATCATCAAGGATATAATGTTATTTTTTTGTGGCCATGGTTGCATTACAATAATGAAGGATGGTCGATGGATGAATGACTCGACGTGTATATCGCGTTCTTCGCGCTTCAATGGTCATTGTGTATGAAAACACCTTCATGCATAAATAGGTCTTTGTGTGTTTGTGTAGGTAATGCGAAACGCGCTGACGTAACCGAAGAAGCGACGATGATGTAATTACGATCATTTCCTCCGGGTACTTGGAAGGCCACATCGGAGGGTGGATTATGTGTGGGCAGTAGTACGGTTTCTTGATTCGTGAAAGAAGAAGCCTAATCGCCATATAACCGATGTTAAGCAAAGAGGGATGTAAAATTGGGCGTATGCCATTTGGCTTAGGGACAGCGCCTGGTTTATTTGGATTTGCTGGTCAATAATTTTCGTGGTTGCTCGAGCAAATATTTTTTTCTCAACATGATCATTAGGTGTTACTGTTAAGGTGAACATAGGTGTAGTTAGGAGCGTAAGGAGGTTGCGTTCAAGCCGAAATACTTGGGGGAACCTTTTCGATTGGCCAACAGCTGGCAAAGGTCCTCGAGCATGAAACTAAGGAAATTATCACGAAGGCCGCGTAATCGCGTTCAATACAATCCATCAGCGTGATCAGGTCGTTGTGAAAATGGGCATTGACACAGTAAACTACAGCACAAATTTTGCCCAACCTTTCCGTTCCATTATGGTACTTTCACAGCCAACTACTGCCACCAAAACCGACGTCTCTAGAGAAAAATGGATCAATTACGTAACGATCATCAAAGGTTACCCAGATTCGTTCGGTGCTTTCATCAAACGGAACCAGAAACGCATTCTGCATCAACAATGCGCAACTTTCCAAAATTTCGGTATTCCACGCCAATTTCCGGCGCTTTTACCGGCGACACACTTTAAACCATCAGCATCATCTCTCCACAAAAATCGTCGGTTTCTTCCGCAAATCGTCCCCAACTGAACTTGGCTGTATATGTATAGAGGTTGGACGAAAAAGTGGAATTGCACGATCTCTCAACAGTTGACAGGTCATGAAAGAATGCGGGACTGCCGGGCAAAAATCGAAGAAATTTACGGCCCTGTCGAACGCGGCTCGAATTTCGTCTTCTTCTTGTTGGTGTTCTTTTTTTAGGTGTCTGTCGGTTTTGTCGATGAGGAAGACGACGTTTTATTGCAACACGATGTTATCTCGGGACAATGCCGATGTTGCAGTTGGCACACTCAATTATCTTCGACAATAGACAATCGCCATTGTGTCGTAAATCGTAATTGAAGACGAACTTTTTAAGAAAAGTTTCTGGTGCATGTGCAAGCCTAATCGAGATCTCCTGGTTACCCAGCGCAACCTTGTCAGCCTGTCAGGGAGCAATTTTCGCTATCAGCAATCGACCAAGCGAGTAGGAGGATGGGGCAGAACGGGGAAGCTTTTTGGATCAGCGTGGCCTAATGGCCACTTCACTGCTGATATCCAAAAAAGACAAACACGCACAGCAAAAAAGGTTACTATCTTCCGTGTGGTTAAAAATTTGGAAACAAAACGGGAATTCGTGCAAAACTTGTTATAATCCCACAAAGTGTCGTTGATACTGAGTTGTCATATAATTTCGGTTTCAAAAAACGTTAATAGAGATCGTAAAACTTTTTTTATTTCTTTGCCCACTCATTTTTATTGCTGTCGAACTAGTGCTACCTACGTTATGATTACTGCCAAAGGAAACATTGAAGGTCGTGTTGTTGCAAATTTAATGCAGCGCTGCAAAAATTTTACAACAATATTAAGTAGTCTTAATATGTGTAACTTTTTAACTTTAGATTATTATGCCTAGTTTTCTTAGTTATTTTCTTATTTTCTATGCATTTTTTTTTTAACAGTACCTCTATCAAAACATCAAAATCAACCTTGAATTTGACTTTTTACCCTTATTTTTAACCCCTTTTTCTAAGATTTCAGATTTTTCCAAAAACATCAATTTTTTAGAAAAATGAGTCGATTTTCGAGTTTTAGTCGTTGAAGTTTGTTGACATTAGAATGGGAGCGTCATTTCTAATGTAGGCACAATCGGTCACATTCTAATGGTAAACACCCATGTTAGATCAAACATCTTGGATACACAATAGGGCTGCATAGGGCTGAATAATGAAGAACTTGGAGTCATTGTCGTCATTGCTTCTGCTTTTAAATTTTATAAATTTTCGACCCGTGAAGCTGCAGGAGTCAGGCCACCCAGTTGTCAGCGCTCACTTCCGCGAAAGAAAAACAAAGCAGATTATGCTATCATGGGAATATGTGGTTGTTATTTTAAGTCATGGTGCTCTTGCCGGCTTGTCAACAGTACTTTAATAGCTTGTCACAGTTTCTTCGCTCGTTAGCAATTAGTGTTTTCTCTTGGCTCTTCATGTCGAGTCCAGGTGAGAAACTATAACTATCACATGGCGACTATGTCACAGATGGAAGATGCGAAGATGGAAAGGGATGCTGGTCCAAATCCGGCAATATTTCCAATTAACAAAATGGCATTAATATAAAAATTTTGGCGAGAACTAGAGTTATTAACTGAAAGCTCATGCTGTTGCAATTCAGATCTTTGAGTTTTTTTCTCTTTGAGGTGACAAGTAGGTTTGCGAGTCAAGTGGGCTGATAATAAGTTTTCAACAATTTGAAATGGCAGAAAACAATCTTAACTCAATCTATGTGTAACACGATTGCCCCAATTCCTAAAGAGATTTCACGTGATCAACAAACATTTTTAATAATACTTTTACGACCTGATAGGAGGTAATGAAAAGATCTACGTAACTGTTCAAACAAAATTCCTCAATCACATTTTTTGTTGTTTCTATTGACTTTATGACAACTCGGCACGCGAAATTTGCAAGTACTCACCCTCATAAAAGGTCTTCTTGGCAAATCATCCAAGTCTGGTGCTAACACTTTAGTTTCCCTCTCGCACATCTTTTGACATTTTTCCCACTTTTGGCACTAGTGTCAAAGAACCACAAGCACTTTGAAAAAAAATTGTAAACAAAATGTTGTCCCGAACCAATAATTCAAAAGCGGTGCGGAAACGCGCTCTGCACAGAGGTGAACAACGTGAACGACAATAGTTGTTCATCCCCCACTTCGACCATTCAACTGATTCGACGAAGTTGAGTGCGCACCGGGGATAAACAATACCACATGTCGCAATCACCCACCAAGTCGTGAAGCATGAAGCGATAAAAATCACCGCGTCGGACAACCCTTGGAGGGTAAACTTGCACTAAATTTGACCCTTTTTGTCATTACCCGATAATAACCGAATAAAATTTTGTTGTAACTTATAATAACGAAAATGTAACAAATTGTTATCTAACAATAACAACAATTATCGAAATTAACGTTTTTATAAGAGTCGTAACAGAAGGGGGAACGTTGTTAGTATTGGCGTCGTTGGGTATGCAACCAAATATACAGCATCACAACTCTTTGTTTCAGTAAGACGCAGTCTTGCGGCTACAACGCTCTTGTTTTTGTGCCACTGAAAGGTGAGTCGGCCCCGAAATTCGTTGCAAACCTGACCTCGGTTAAATAGCATTTCTGTGACGTGAACAAAAAAATTGTAACGGAAAAAAACACCCGCTTTTTTGGCGTCGCCGTCGTGCGTCAATAACCGAAACACACTCTTCAAAAAAATTTAGGCGCCGAATCATCAAAATGTTCCAACTGGGAATGTTGTGATAGCTATATTTAGTAATAATGTAAACAAATCTGAGTCATAACTTGCAGTAATGAGCTGATAATTTTAGTTGCGTTACTCACTTGCCATCACTTACGTTGTGGCTCTCTACATACGAAGGTCTCCAAGTTATGTCGCTCTCCGCGGAAGAAATCAACCAGAAATGGGAGGAATTCAAGGTGTGTAAGCAAAATCATAGCGTAGTATTATATTAAAGAAATTGTTCTAGGTGAATTTCAAAAGAAACTTTACCGACGATGACGAGGAAAAGATGCGAAAAGAGTTGTTCGCCAAGAGCTTGGTCTTGATCGAAGAACATAACGAAAAGTATAAACAAGGAATTGTTACTTCAACGATGGGAATCAACCATTTTGCCGACAGAACTCCCGAAGAGAGAGCCCAGGTGTGTGGCGCGAAACCTCCCAAGAAGTAAAGGTTTCAGCTGACCAAAAATAACTTGCGGTTTTTGTTGTAATGTGTAATCTTAAAATTTTATAACTTGCCTGCTTCCAGGTGCTTTTTTATCAATATACGTTTCTAATATTTACTTTGTTGATTGTTGTGTAAATAAAGTTAGCTACTGTCAACATACAGGTGTCTCAAACAGTTTGCCACTTGGAAGTCGAGCCCAATAACTCAAAACAACCTTTACTTCTGAAGGACTTGCGCCGTACTCTACTCATGAGGGTGAGGGCACTAAAATAGTTTGACTAGTGTAATCAGTTCAGAGTCCTTGTCCTTGATGATTCACGACAGCGTCGGAAAACACTGGTGAAAACAGCTGATAATGCGACTCAATACTCATAGCAACCAACGCACTGCATATCTGACCTTCGTAGAGAACAGCTTCCTGGTTTCAGTGATTTCCAAACAACATGTCGTTGAGTGCAGAAGAAATTGAAGCGAAATGGGTGGATTTCAAGGTGCGTAGTGTTAATGTCTGACTTTTTCTTATCCCACTGATTATCCAGGTGAAATTTGAACGAAAATACAGCGATGATGAAGAAGAGAAGATGCGCAAAGACCTATTTGCTCAAAACGTTGCGATGGTCGAGGAACATAACGAAAAACACAAACAGGGCCTTGTGACGTACACTATGGGGATTAATCACTTTTCCGACCGCACCGCCGAGGAAAAGAAGAAGAGTTGCGGTTTTGGTCCTCCAAGACAGTAACTTCAATGTTGTGTACTTTTAATAAAAATTTGCCGGTTGTTTAAGATAAATTAACTTTCTTAAGATAATCACTCCAAGGTTCACAATACGCAAAAGAAATAATGCAAAGTAAATGAAAATATTTAGGATTTACATACTCTCAATTTTTAAATTATTTTTATGTGTATTTTGGGTTGTCTAATTTCAGTTTGTATTTATTGTATTCTTGATTGCCCGACTTTCGAATAATACTGATAGACGGTCCCAGTCATAATACTCATAATTTAACGCTCTTGGGTAAATTATTGAGAAAAGAACTCTTGTTGTGTTTGTCTATGAGTAGATAAAGAAACGTAATCAAATGATATGAACATCCAATAATGAATCCATTGTTTTTTTACTCCACTACTTAAGATATTGATTTCAAAATAGCAAAACAAATAATAGGTGCAACGATCCAAGGATATTGAATTTAAGGAATATCACTAAATTATGTAATAACAAATTATTTAATAATATTTTTAATTCTTGTTTTCCTCTCATACTCCAAAATTAACTCTTTAACAGTAAATGGTTGGATAGCTGGCCGTGCTGACAATTCCGCAATTGTTGTCGCGATTTCTCGACATCTTCACGTACCCTTCAAGCCCCCAATCCGCTCCCCACGAGTTTCTGACCAACCAGTAATCTTGTCCGTCTTCGTTACCGTATCCCACAACCACTAGCGCATGAGTGAGTTGGTCGGGTTGATCTCCGCATACTTCGTTGTAATAAACTCCACTTTCGTACATGCTGAAGTCGCCCCCAGCATCGATAGCCACCGCAACTGGAGCAACACTACCAACAATTTCCTTCATACCCTCTTCATCTCCGACCTTAATGTTGATGTAACCGTTGATGATGGCGCCTTTACCATCAACGGTGTAACGACATTCTCCCTCAATTCCTTCGTAAGGATAAGCCTCCTCGGTGTCGACACCTCCATTGGCTTTGATGTAATCGTAAGCTGTGTTCATCCAACCACCGGAACATCCCGAATTTTCAGCGACGCAATCGACCAAGTTTTGTTCGCTAAGAACGACCGTCGTGCCGAAATGGATGTAGAAGAAGGCTTCGAGGGCGCCGATCTGAGGATTGAATTTTGTTAGTAGGTAAAGGATAAGTAACGAAAATTTTGAATTACGGCAGAGAAAGCCCAACAAGATCCGCAACCTCCTTGGTTCTTGACTGGACCAATAGCGCCTTGGTCGCGCCAATCGAAAGCTTCTGGAGCTGCTGCCGGTTTGGAAATTCTGCAACTTGATGGTTCGGGAATTTGAGGAGCTTTAAAGCCGTGAGTGTAGGGTTTCATTTCTTCTTCCGTGAAATCGGCAAATTTGTTGATGCCGATTCTGTAAGTCACTAGCCCCTGGTCAAATTTTGCGTTGTGCTCTTCAACATGTTTTACTTTTGCCAGATAAAGTTCTTTGCGTAAAGCTTCCTCTTCTTGAGTGGAGTATTGTTTATTGAAACTCAGCTGTGACAAAGTTGAAATTAGTTAAAAAGATAAGGCGGCTCATTGGTAACTACCTTATAGTTCTCCCATGTCTCCTGGGTAGGCAGAGCCTGGACACCAAGGACAAGAGCGACTAGTACCAAAACCCTCATGGTTGACCAGAAAATTGAAACTGCTGATAAAGCGACATTTACCTTGATTTATAGATTTCTAAAGAAAACTGTAGAGTGGTTACCTTCAACGATAACGCCACTAGTTTCAATTTGTTAATTTTGCTGAGTAATTTATTTTTAGGTGATCTACTCAGCGATGGCAATACGATAACAAATCTAGTAGAAAAAATGTAACAATGAATGTTATTGATTGGTCGTTAACCTTGATTTCAAAGCCAAAAAAAGTTTTGATAACAACAGGTGCCATCAAAGCAATAGATCACTGCTTACAGATATTGATCACAAGATATGACACTATACTTGGTCACGTGACATACCAACTGCTTGAATCTTAAGACTATAATTACCTAAATAAAAACAAAAGTGGCTATGCTAAGATCTAATGGTTAATAATTATTGAAGACCAATAAAACAAGTTTCGAAGTGACTCATGATCTATGAAATTCTTGATGGAGGTGTTGGTTTTCTATTAGAAACCATGACACTCAAAATTAGTAAAGTATCAGGGGAAACCAAATTAACAAAAGACTTAATTAAACGCGACGAAAATTATATTTAGACAAATTTTACGTCAAATTAAACAGTTGGATAGCTAGCAGCAGAGGTGACCCCGCAGTTGTTGCCCCTATTCCTCGCCATTTTGATGTAACCGTCGAGTCCCCAGGAGCCTCCCCACGAGTTCCTCACCAACCAGTAGTCTTCTCCGTTTTCTGTACCGTAACCAACAACCACAATAGCATGGGTCAATTGGCCAACTTGATCGTTGCAAGTCGGATTGTAATAAACTCCTCCTGAGTAAGCGCCGAAATCACCTCCGGCATCAATAGCAATAGCAACAGGACCAGCACTGGCCACCGCCTCTTTCATCTCTTCTTCGTTACCAGGAGTAATGTTGATGTAACCAGTAATGGTAGCGCCGATGTTATCGCCAGAGAAACGGCAAGAATTATCAACTGCTTCGTAAGGATAGGCGGCCTCAGTGTCGATTCCACCGTTGGCAATGATGTAATCGAAGGCGGTGTTCATCCAACCTCCTGAACATCCCCAGTTGCCAGTGACGCAATCGACCAAGTTTTGTTCGCTTAGAGAAACCATCCTTCCTTGGTAAATAGCAACGGCAGCTTCAATAGCACCGTTCTAAAAAATCGAATTTGGTTTAACTCTTGGAGAAGTTTTGATGGAGCTTACCGAAGAGAAAGCCCAACATGATCCGCAACCTCCTTGGTTCTTGACTGCTCCAATCACGCCTTGGTCCCTCCAATCGAAGTAGTCAGGCGCTTGGAATCCGTGAGGTTTAACGAAAGTGGATGTTGGTACGGGTAATTGTGCTGGGGCTTTAAGACCATGGGTGTAAGGTTTCATTTCTTCTTCGGTAAAATCGCTGAATTGATTGATTCCTATGGTGTAGGTGACAAGACCTTGGTTGTATTTAGCGTTGTGTTCCTCGATGTGTTGAAGCTTGGCGAGGAAGAGGCCTCTGCGAAAACTTTCTTCCTTGGCATCGTCATACTTCTTGGTGAATTTTACCTAAGGAGAAAAATTGCAGAGGTGATTGGTTTGGAGTGCTAAGAACTCACCTTAAAGTTCTCCCATTGCTGGAGTCTGCTAGGGAGAGCTTGAATGCCCAAAATGGCGATTGCCAAAAGGATGAAAATTCTCATAGCTAGTCAAAAGTAACTGAATTAACTAGATTTAAGGAGTTGACACGGAACCTCCGTGTTTTATAAGATTCTAGAAGTTGGAGGGGTTATAAGCGGGAAATCACGTCAACAAGTCAAGAGTCCGGTTTGAGCTTATCTTTCCAATCAACGATGATAGGAGAGATTTTAACAAATCAAAATGAATTTGGAGTCATTAATAGAACCTTTATAGCACAAAGTTTTTTATATTATAAGACGGAGAGAGAATGCCTTTTGGATGATAGCTGATGGTCTGAGATACAAGTGCTGCATGGGTTCGTAGGTAGAAAACCATTTCTAATTCTATCAAAATAGTATTTAAAAGTACCTTACAGAAATTGGAAAATTATCTGACCATAAATCAAACTCAACAGGAACATGTTATGAGCGACAAACTAAAGTAGATACCCACTTGAGACTATAATTTTTCCTGGCCACCTCTGAAAGTGGTTTAGTGACGTCACTAGCCAGCCTTCTACTATCAGATCCTTGGTTGACTTCTTCTCCAAAAAGTCGACACGAAAACCTCTAGATAACTTTGAAATTTCTAATTAAGATGACTTTGAGTTTTGTCAAGCATTGCGATACATCCAATCAACGATAATAGCGCTATAAAGACGACAAGTTTTTCTTTAAAGTTATTCAGTGCAACTTCATCACGATGCCACATTTTAGGCTAGAAACCAACGTGCCTCAAAGCAAAATCCCCCCTGGATTCCATCAAAAATTGTGCAAAGTGATAGCGACCACTATGGATAAACCCATCGAAGTAAGAATAGGTTTTTCAACCAAAGGATTGAAGAGTAAACTTTAGTAATGTTGCAGTATTGTGCTGCTACCATTATTGGGAGTGTCAGCATGGCTTTTGGTGGCACCACTCAGCCCACCGCCCAAGCCACTTTGATTAGTATTGGAGGATTAGGGGTGGAGGAAAATAAAAAAATTTCGAAAGCGATAGCTAATGAAGTAGCCAAAGACTTGAGAGTACCCAACGATCGGTAAGAATTAAAGATGAGTAAATCCAGATTTCACAATTTGTTTTTCAGGATGTATATTGTGTTCATCAACGGAGTTTCGAGCGAAATTGGATATAAGGGTACTACTTTTTTGGAGATACTCGGGGAATAGGGTATAAAGTAAATTTGTGAATAGCTAATAATGTTGGTGTAAAGGAGTAAAGGAAATGTTCTCCTAGATTAATAGTATGTCATTTGGTTAAAAAATGTACAAATCCTATTACAGGAAGACTTAAATGAAGACTCATATACAATTAACCATCACATTTTATTTCGCCCAATAATTAATTGTAGACTTAAAACAGTTTCAAAAACTATTGCTGATAACGCTGATAAAGAGTATCTGTAAAAGTTAAGGATTAATGACTCCCGAATCCTAAATTTCTTTTCACAATCTGTGTTAGGTCACAATATGGGATAAACAGGATCCGTTGCGATACCGCAATTGTTGTTTTTATTCCTCGCCATTTTGATGTATCCCTCGGCCCCCCACTTGGCCCCCCATGAATTCTTCACTAGCCAGAAGTCTCTGCCATTCTCGTTTCCGTAACCCACCACGAGTACCGCGTGATCTAGTTTTTTAGTGCTGCAATTCGCATTGAAATAAACTCCTTCTTTGTACAAATAAAACTTTTTATCAGACGCATCAATATCGACTGCAACTGGGCCAGCTTCCGCCACTGTCCTCTTCAGGGCTTCTTCGTTGGATTCAACAAACTTATAACTGGTGATAGTAGTTCCATTGTTTTCTCCGGTACAATTTCCATTAACCCCCTTGTAAGGATAGGATGATTCCGTTTCAATTGCTTTGTGTTTCTTCAGGTACTCAAAGACGTTCTCGGGAAAACCACCGTCACATCCAGAGTTTCCCTCGTCCCGTGTGCAGTCAATTAGATTTTGTTCGCTGAGATTTAAGAGTTTCTTCTTATGAATCGCTATAGCCGCTTCTAAACTACCCACCTGAAAAATAATTTTGTTATTTGGAAAAAAAAATTTGGGATGTTACCGCGGCAAACGCCCAACAGGATCCGCAAGAACCCTGGTCTTTAACAGGTCCAACCACTCCCTTAGTTCTCCAGTCGAAAGATTCTGGTATTTGAGCGTTTGATGACGAATTCGTTGAGGTCGAAGATTTGTGTTTTCTCGGAGGTTTACCGCTGCCAGTTGTGTAAGGTTTGATTTCTTCTTGGGTGAAATCGGTGAATTTATTGACTTCAATTTTATAAGAAACTTGATCCTTATTGAACTTTTCGTTGTGTTCTTCGATTTCTTGTAATGTTTCTAAGAAGATTTTCTTGCGGAAATTTTCTTCTTTTTCGTCTTTATAATGTTTGTTGTGGTCGGTCTAAGAAACAGAAGAGGATTAAAATCGGTTAAAAATCTTAATGAATTACCTTAAACTTTTCCCATTGCTCCAAATTGTTAGGAGCGACTCGACCCAAATTGATGAGAATAATCGCCACAAACACCGAAGATTTCATTTCTCAAAATATCCCGAAGGAACACCAATAAATTTTCTCTTTCTGTCACAATAATTGTTGCAAATTGATTTTTGTTGCAACGAAGCCAAATTTTTGTTTGCTTTATCTTTACACGTTTCTTGATTCGTTACGCTACATATTGTTTGGAAATAAAGTTCAAACGATTTTGGAACACGGTTTCCAAATTAAGGTTCGTGCTCTATCATTTTGAAACTTGGTATTTAAGAAAAAAGAAATAAGTGAGAGACAAGGAAGAAAAAATGTTAAAACTAAATAAGGAAAGAATAAGGAAAGAATAAGAAAAATAAATAAAAAAAAACATATCATATATTGTTGTTATAAACAAAATATGATCTCAGCTATAGCGCCAAGACTTTGATTTCTTAATTTGATAAACTTCTGACGCACTAGCAGAAAATCAGATAACCAATTTTGTAATTAATAATAAAGTTTCTTTCCTATTTCCGAAATTAATACATAATTTAATTTTGATAACAAAAGACAATTTTCCATTGTATCTGAAGATACGTCTGTATTAAAAAGTAGATAGCATAAATAAGTGATACTTCAACCATGAAAAAAGTGTTTACTTAAAGCCACCGATTACAGCTGTTTATTTTTGGATCACTTCAAATTTAAAAATTCTGCTGCCAAAATTTATGGATCACATCTCAAAACTGAGCCATCGCGGCATTGTTCAAAGCCTTATCAAGAACTAACTCCCCTCCTTGAAACTATCTTAATACCTAATCGTCTAATCGTTCCCCAAAAATATTTCATTCCACATCTAACAATCATCAAATATGAAGCTACTTTTAGTTTTTGTTATCGCCATCATTAGCATTCAAGCAGTACCCATCAAAGAAGTAAAACTGAAGCAATGGCAAGATTTCAAGGTAACACCAAAAAGTTTGCAAACCCCTTAATTAATTTCTGAAATTTACAGACAACCCACTCAAAGAATTATCCAAAAGGCGAAGAAACAATGAGAAGAAAAATTTTTCTAAACAGGCTAGAACTGATTGAAAAGCACAACCAAAAATACAAAAAAGGTTTGGTTACTTACAAACTGGCCGTCAACAAATTCGCCGATTTTTCCAACGAGGAATTGCGACAACTAACTCCGAAAGTTTGTCCACCATCAGCCCCGGCACAATCTAACTTTGCTACCACCCAAAACGTGGCGATTCCAGAAGCTTTTGACTGGAGGGATAGTGGAGCCATCGGCCCAATAAAGCAACCCGAAGGTTGCGGTTCCTGTTGGGATTTCGCTGTTGTAAGTTTTTTTTTTCGAAACTACTCTTTTTCAAAACTCCAAAATTTTCAGGTTGGAGCGATTGAACCTCAAGTTTACATCAAGAAACATTACTCGTTGAAACTCAGCGAACAAAATTTGCTCGATTGCGTTCCTTATGACGATTGCTCGACCAACTGGATCACTAATGCATACAAGTATTTGATAGTAAGTGGCGGAATTGATACAGAAACTGTTTATCCCTATGAAGGCGAAAGAGGAGAATGTCGGTATGATCCGAGTGGCAGAGGAGCTGAAGTGACTACTTGGCTGGATTTGGAAGTTGGGAACGAGTCCGATATGGTAGCAGCTGTGGCTTCTTTTGGACCTGTGGTAGTTGCTATTGATGCCAGTAGCGACGATTTTATTTTTTACTCTTCGGGAGTTTACTCTAACAACGAAACTTGTTCTCAAACTGAACTCAATCTAGGGATGGTTGTCGTAGGGTATGGCAGCGAAGAAGGACTCGATTACTGGATAGTCAGGAACGCTTGGGGAGAGGGATGGGGAGAGGAGGGTTACGTGAGGATAGCCAGAAATGCCGATAATACTTGCGGAATTGCGTCAGCCGCCAGTCTTCCCATCATCTACATACCTGAATAGTTGAAAACTTAATAACTCAATAATTGTTGACCTAATGCAATAAAAAGTTGCCCCCTTCTTGTGTAATCTTCTTTATGTTTAGTAGTTATGTTTCCAAAAACAAAACGAGGTAAATTATTATCTAACATTGCACGCTAAAAGTTACGTGGCGTTACCAATCTACTTTTTTGCTCGAATAACAATCTTGTTCCTCGAAGAGTATAGTCTGATTTGCAATCGCTAGAAAAGTTAGACAGCATAGTGGCAATCTCTTAGACTCTTACGCCATCTATTAGTCACAAGTGATAACATCATATAGTTTCTATAATGTATATTTAAAGAGTCACAAAATCCTTTCAAAATCCTAAGTTTTAAACTTGAGGGTAAGAGGCGGCTGAGGTGATGCCGCAGTTGTTGTCGCGGTTCCTCGACATCTTGATGTAACCTTCCAATCCCCAGCTGGCACCCCAAGAATTCCTCACCAACCAATAATCTTGGCCATCCTCAACGCCATAACCAATTACCACGACAGCATGATCCAAGTAAGAGGGATCGCAATATTCGTTGTAGTAAACTCCACCGCCGTAGAAGGAGAAATCGCCAGAAGCGTCAATAGCAACAGCTACCGGTCCAGCACTAGCACAAGCGTTCTTGAGTTCGTCCTCATCACCATAAGTGATGTTGGTGTATCCAGTGATGGCAGCACCGATGTTACCGGCCGAATAGCGACAGGTACCATCGACAGCTTCGTAAGGATAAGAAGATTCAGTGTCGATTCCCTGATTCGCAAGAATGTAATCGTACGCTGTACTCATCCAACCACCGTCACATCCCCAGTTATCAGTGACGCAATCGACCAAGTTTTGTTCGCTGAGAACGACGGTAGCGCCACCGTTAGCGATAGCGTAGGCTCCCTCCAGAGCTCCTACCTACAAAACTTTGTTTTAATACTCAACTGATCGAGGGATTTGTTTAGTTACAGTTGAGAAAGCCCAGCAAGATCCGCAACTGGCTTGGTCTTTGATGGGACCAACAACTCCGGCCGTTTCTCTCCAATCCCAGGTGTCTGGTGCTTGAAATCCAGCTGGTTTCGCGTAACTCGAGGTTGCTTGCGGAAGAACTTCTGGTTTCTTAAGACCGCGATAGGCTTCCAATTCAGCTTCGGTAAAATCGGCGAATTTGTTGACGTTGAGCTTGTAGGAGACCAAACCTTGTTCGTATTTGGCGTTGTGGTTTTCGAAATGTTCCAGTCTAGCGAGGAAGAGATCACGACGGAAAAGTTCTTCCTTTTCGTTAGTGTAGCGCCTGTTGAAGCTGACCTAATGCGAGAAAAATAATAAAAAAAGAAACAAGTTAACAATAGTTACGTTACTTTGAAACTTTCCCATTGCAAGTCCTTGGTAGGGACTGCTTGAGTGCCGATGACGGCGATTGCCAAAAGAACCAAAACCTTCATGATTTTTTAAGCGACTAAGCGCAGTTTGTCGTTTTATAGCTGATTTGGAGTGAGGGTGGTGGAAATTGTTGAAATCCAGACTACTCATTGTCAACCACTTTTTTTTGTAAGATAAAGAAAGTGGTGCGATCATACCTAAAACCTCATTTCGAAAATAATGTCGAGTAGATGTCAAATTTAGCTTATCTATTGCTTAATATCTGCGACTGAAGTGCTAATTTTGTTTCGACACAACAAGAAATTGGTACTTTAGATCCAATTATACTTTCAGAAGGTAGACCCGCGTCATGATTTTTACTTGGAACTTTTCTATTGACAAGGGAAGAAAGCTGTTAAAATTGAGTGAGAGTTTATTTTGGTGATTGTTGTATAAAAGATTAATCGCAAGTAGATAATCCTTGTTCATTCAAAATTTTCTAAGAATAGTTTTTATTTTCTTTATTTATTATTTTTTGAGTAACAATATCTCCATTAAAAATGGGATAAAAAAACATATTTCTCATGGGCGACAATTGTACTAATTTTTTGCTGGATGTTCTCTAGTAAACATCTTGTTGCAAATAATGCAGTAGGTACATCCTAATAAAAACCACAGTTCAAGTCTTTGCAAACATAATTGTTTCACTACACACAATGTGCTATCAAAACGATAAAATTTTTGTTTGATGGACAATAAAGTTTTTCTTCTATTTTATTATAATACGCCTAAATCTGTGAACAAAACAGTTTTTATAGTTTATGTAGACTAATTTTGTCTTTTGGCGCCTCAACCGGCCACCATTCGGGAATATGAACACTAGCAATTCCGTCTCCGATTTTAATTTCGTCAAATTTCATAGCTTTAGCGATTCTCAGCAACCCTAAACCCGCGTTGTTTTCAATTCCTCGTAACTTTCCTAAATTTTCACCCTCAAAAATTATGTTGTTATCCTCAGGTAGTTGAGAAGGGATTTTGCTAAAATTAAGAGGCACTAAACGTTTTCTTACTACACCCGTATGGTGGACGCGAGCTGTCAGTTCTTGACCAATGTAGCAACCCTTTTGAAAACTGACCCCATGCAAATAGTCACAATTGCATTCTAACGGAAACGAATTGTTAGGGGGCAAATCAAGAATTCCTTCGCCAATTCCCAAACTGTAACGAAACCGGCGATATTTACCGCCGTTTCCGGTTGCCATCCCCACTTGCTCCTCAATTTTTAAGTCGGATTTGGCAACAATTCGAAAACCTAATTGGACGACTCGCGGATCTCGAAAAATTAATAAATTTTGAATTTTCCCAATTTCGTTAACATCGATGTCGTTGTTGAATAAAGCGTAGATTTTAAACTGTTGGTCTAAAATAGTTATGTCGATTTTTCGTCTAACACGAAACATTTTGAGATGCTTCTCCAAAAGTGACGCAGCTTCTTTGTCGCATTCTAGCAAAAAAGTGTCGTTTTCTGCTGGTCGATAGACTATGGTGTCGTACATGATCCGGCCTTTGCTGTTTAGAAACATTGCGTACATGGCGCCAGGCCCCGATTCTAAGTGCTTCATATCGTTAGTGATCAGGCCTTGGAGAAAATCCGCGACTTGCTGTCCCCTTACTCGTATTAAAGTTCGCTCGTTTAGGCGTTCTAAAAATGTTTGGGTTGTCGACATTAGGCGTTTTAGGGGCGACAGAACTTGTCGTGAAACTTGCAACATTTTTGAGGTTATGATCTAGAAGAGGCCGAAGTCATTAACTAATAGCGAGCCAACAAAGTTCTTACCCAACCCTAAAATGTTACAAATAAAAAAAATACGGTAACTGACCCCGGAATTAAATTTTCTTTGAGATTTTCTCAAAAGTTTGACAGAAGAAAGTGGGGTTATATTGTCTTTACTCTGCCGCAGAAGGTAGAATTCTTTAACATTAGAAAATTACCGCCACGAGCGCCATCTATAGGGAGAGCATAAACCTTTTTGAAACATCAAAATCTGGTCTATAACTGGCATTAGATGGCGCTGACCAGAAACCCTCAACTAGCTCTTTGCTCTTTAGATCAATTTATTAGATATTAGATATAATCAATATTTGCTCTTATCATTCAGTTGTTTTTAAGTTATTTCCAAAAATGATTCTTAATTTAGTGGCAAGACTCTTGTTGTTTCTATCAATTACTACAACACTTCTCCATGGAGCTTCAGCAAGAAATAAACTATCAGAGAATTGGGAGAATATCCAGGTGCTTCTGAAATTAAGGTTTATTTTTAATAATTTTAGCCTTGTAGGTTTCTATTAAAGAAAAGTCTGTTGGCAACGAAGAAAATAGGAAGAATTTGTTTGACAAAGATCCAGGACAACGACCACCGAAAGCATCATCACCATTCAAATTTTCTGCTGCTTTTGAAGCCCCAACCAGTGTTGATTGGCGCGAGGCAGGTGTCATTCCGCCTGTCAAAGACCAGAAGTCGTGCGGCTCTTGCTGGGCCTTCGCGGCGGTTAGTTATAAAAATAGACTCTTCTTGAAGTACTTTCTATTACTTTGCCTAACATTTTAGATAGGTGCCCTCGAAGCCCATATGGGTATCTACTTTGGTGTCAACACGACTTTAAGCGAACAAAACTTGATAGATTGTCTCCCGTCATTAGGTTGTTTCCCTTTCGGGGTACCTCAAGACACCTGGTTAACAATCGCCTATCAGTACATTTTGGACAATGGTGGAGTCGATACTTCCGAATCTTACCCCCAAGAACCTTATACGGGAAACTGCAGTTACCACCCTGAAAACAAGGGGGCGGGGGTTGTAAGTTATGCTACGATTCCAACTGGAGATGAGGAAGAGATGAAAAACGTTGTGGCTAACGTGGGGCCGGTTGCAGTTACCATCTATAACGTCGATAATAATTGGGATAAGTACACCAGCGGAGTTTACTACAACCCCGATTGTAAAAGTAACGCCGAAGACTTAACTCATGCCGTTGTAGTTGTCGGTTACGGAACCGAAGATGAACAAGACTTTTGGTTGGTGAGGAACTCTTACGGCGCCGATTATGGAGATCATGGCTATATCAAAATGGCCAGAAATCGAGATAATAATTGCGGAATCGCCACCGCCGCCAGCTATCCCATTGTTTAAGAAATATTTTTGTAACAATGTTAAAATTGGTTATTCTAACTTGTTCTTGTTGTTTAGAATATTCCATTAAGCTAATTTTTTCATAAAAGTTTCTCTTTTTAATTGTATGAAAACAAAATAAAAGTTATTTAAATTGACAAAACTTATAGTTTCATTCTTCATAATATGACGACAATTCCGATGTCTGACAAGTTTTCCGGCAAAAGTTACCCGCTCTCACTCCCAACTCCAATCATCTAGCAAATGTTGTTCGAGCAACCTCTGCAACCCCAAACTTTCCCGACATCACTGCGCTGAAGCTGCAGAGATAGAAAGTTAAGCACGTGTTCAGCGCAGCAAGTGGTTTCAGGAGATGTTAGTATTCGTCCTACGATCGCGAAGTAAACGCGACTCGGTAATGGGGTGCAACCAAAAATAACAAGTGTTTCGACCAAGTGACGTAAGCAAAAATACTTTTTTTCCGAAAAGCCCAAAGAGAAAATTCTCAAATTAGGGTCAGTTCGGGCCATGAATCGTCAAGGGACGAAATTCATTACACAACGCAATCTAGACTCGACACGCG
Source organism: Schizotus pectinicornis (assembly GCA_951805265.1). Taxonomy (NCBI): domain Eukaryota; kingdom Metazoa; phylum Arthropoda; class Insecta; order Coleoptera; family Pyrochroidae; genus Schizotus; species Schizotus pectinicornis. The sequence goes on along the minus strand of OX638204.1, from coordinate 846,658 downwards.
AAACTGCACCCTATTTTTCACCCTGCATCATCATTTGTTTCACGTAAAAGAATCGTAGGAGAATTGGGATAAAGTTGTTAAAGTTTCAATTACGACCGAACCGTCTCGAAATGCATTCAAAATTTAAGGGGCTACTTTACGACTGTCGTTATTACTGTTGAATTTAATTTGAACGAAACAATTAGTTAATTTAACATTAAAAGGTTTTCAGCGTGAAACTTCGCAATGATTCAATTGTCTTTTATTTCGGGAGTTATCGCATTGGTGCTCCTCCACCTCCAAATTTGGTTGTTTCAACTTTCCAATGCCGCCTTCAAATCGTACAACGTCGGGGTGCTGATGGCGTCGCACCTGGATTCGCCTTTCGACCTGGAACGGTGCGGACCTGCAGTCGATATGGCTCTGGAGGAGATCAACGAGAGGTTCCTCGCCCAACACAAGATTCGCCTGAAAAAAGTGCAGGAAAGGTAATTTGATTCGGGACTTTTTCGTCCGTTCTTTCATTATCTACCCTTCCAGACGTTTTGCCGCTAGCGTTGATTACACGCAAAGTTTTTACGCTTGTAACGGGCAGGTGTCAGGTATCTAGTTTGCGTGGCAAATATTTATGGTGTGCCGACAAAATTGAATTTGGGATCGATGCAATTTAGGCGCAACTTCTCCGGCGGTTTTCGCACTTTTGCAGGGTGAAGGCAAATCGAAATTAAGTGCTGGTTGTTGGTAGAACAAGACACCTGAAGTCGAGATGGAACGCAATTAGCGAAGGTGCCGTGTGTGCGGGTTTCGGGTTCGGGCGGTTTATAGGATTCACCCGGCGCCTCCGCCATTTGGGCTCCCGCTATAAAGATTTGTTGTAGTCTCGCAGCTAACTCCTTACTCTTCATGATTATAAACTGTGTCCAGAAACTAACAACAACCAATCTTCAGCGTTGTAATCTTAACTTAATGGCAGGCCTTTAAAGCTGACTTACAACTCGGGCAATAAATAATGAGACGAGAAAATTACAAGTCGTCGAAACTTGGGTAATTAGGGCGGTAATTCGTCTAAAACTACTGAAAATGGCCTGAAAACTGAATTTTTACTGGCAATTAAAGCGCCGGTTGATGGAGTCCCAACCCTGAAGTTGCGATCGCCTCCCCCGAGTCCCATAAAATTCCGCCCGACAGAAAATAGAGTGATAACCGTATTTACGGCGCCCAAATTTTATTTCCTTCTTATAAATTTATTGTTCCTCAAACACATCAATGCTCACGTCCTTGCAAATATTTATTCACCAGCGGTCGTCATTTTTCCCATCGCCATCACAGCCCACGAGTCGACAACAATTCCACAAAAAAAAAAAGTCGATAACAATTTTTTCCTTACTTGTTACACAGATTGCTTGATTAATTATGGATTACCTTAAATGCGTAATCTCGATCGGAAGGTCCATAATGAAGAAGGTATTGATTTTTAGTGCCGAAAACGAGTTACGCGACTCAATTGGCAATAGCCGTTTTTATTGTAAAAACATTTTTTAGATTTTATAAGCATCGTTTAAAACTATTTATTAAAAGGTAAAAATTAAAATTTTATTCAACGAATGCGCGTCATTGTTCACTAATGTACACTTATAGAGCAAAATTCAGTATCGGGGATATAGCTCAGTGGTAGAGCATTCGACTGCAGATCGAGAGGTCCCCGGTTCAAACCCGGGTGTCCCCTAGAACTTTTTTTTTTTATTCTCAAGTCCAAACATTATTAATTCTATTAATTAAACATACAAATTTTTCCTGAACTTCTTTAGCAATAATTTAATTACAAACTATCACCATGAGGTTTCGTCTTGTCGTCTTGACAGATTGCGTAGAAATTTAATATTTTTGTCACTTGTCAGTCGCTGCTAATGTTGTCGTTGAAAAGGCTGCGAACGCAACATTTTTGCGTTCTCTCCGGTTATTGGATGCTGGAGCATTTAGGAGGCTTGTCGCGTAACGCGTCTCTAGTAACTAAGAGCAAAAAGTGAAAAATGGAAAACTGCTTCATGTTTGTCGGTTATTGCTTCGTTATTGCTCAATTCAAACCGGGACAACTTCAGCAACGTATCGTGAATAAAATAATAAAGTCTCCTCCTGGCCGTTTCATTAATTCAAAATCGGCGTCGCGACGCTCGTTAAATACCCGTTCTGTTTGCATTTCTAATTTAATGGCAATAAGACAGACGTCTTAGCAACAAGCCTAACGCGATTAAAATTTCATCATCGAAACATGTTGCCCGAATGATTGCTATTGGATTTAGTAAAGTTTGTGTTATTGGGAGATTAAGAGAGAGTTTTTTCTTCGATATTTTCGCTTCATCAACCGGAAGTTTATGCCAGCAGTCAACAGCTCGCCAACCAAGCGTTATCTCGAATTAATATTTGCCGGATGAAAAAGCAGAGAAGAGGAATTGGAACGACACCTGATGCAGTTCCGGATCCTGGCCGAACATTTTTCCGATTAAAAGAATAATACTTATAATCGGAATCTTTCTTTTGTTTTTGTGGAAAAAGTCGGGCGATCAATCAAGAGTTAGGTAAATTATAACAATTGCCATCAGAAGACCTAAAACGTAATAACTCAGAAGGATGCAGCGGCATTTCTGGCAAATCCAAAAAAATCGTTGCGCATTATTTTTCCTTTCAGAAGTTTCCTTCTTGATTGGCATAATAAAAAAGGTTTTAAACTTGATACTTGCTCCTAAAGTGCATCTTTTCAAGGCGTCCTTAAAGCATTTTAGTTCCTTTGTTCAAATTACAACAAGTAACTTGTCGTTTCCATTTGAGGAGATTTCCATGCAAGTAGCAATGAATAAGAGGTGTCGTTGGTTGTTGGGGTCCATACAGGACCGACCATTTTAATTATCAATTAGAGGTGCATTGAGGGTTAGCGGCGAGAATTCCTGCATGCTGTAATTACCATATGAACCGAGGTAATAGTGGACTTGGCTGTCCGATTCGAATCACCACTTGTTTCACACCAAACCCCATATTTAGTGAAAGATAGCGCAATCTGTCCTGAATACACGTCATTAGCCAGATTCATGTTTCAAGTTCAGACTGTTATCCAGGATCAAGTTCGTTTATGCAGTGAAATTAAAACAAACCTCGGGACAATTTTTTTGTCCTAAAGTTACCTAATAACTGACCAGACCTCAGTATTCTCTGGCGACGTTCCTATCCTACACGTACACGAACCTCAATCCAGTCACAATAATTTGCTATTGTGAGCTTGGCTGGTAGATTCAACAACAGAAAATGCAAGAGCCATTTGTTGCGTAATATATTTATGTATTTGTCTAAGAAAACAAAAAATTATCCAACTGTTTTTAGTACCTTATTTTTATGACATTGTTAGTTCTATAGATGTATGGTGATTTTGCGAATGGTCTACTTCAGTTGTGGAGAAAATAAATTGATAATGTTTAGTCAGGTCTCGTCTCGGCCTATGTGATATAAAACGCGCGAAATCATAAATTTGGTATCCAAGCAACTGCGATTGTGTACATATTGCTTTTTGTTCCAGTTATCCTTCATGCAGCGGTGCCAGAGCTCCAGGATTAGCTGCTGATATGCATTTCAAATATGATGTTATCGCATTCGTTGGGCCTGCGTGCCTGTTCGCCCTTGAACCTGTTGCACGCCTGGCCGCATACTGGAACACCCCCATCATTACCGGGATGGGGGATCAGGTCTGAAAATTCCAGTTCACAATCACACCTTAGCTCCATACAAATTAACATTAACACTAGAGGGCATTCCCTGTTAAAACTAATGAGGAATGCCCTGTGAGGCCAAAATTTTATAATTTATCACGTTTTCCGAATGTCTGGCGTTGCCTGCTTCTTTTCTTCCCTCGTTCTTTGCGAGTACTTGTCGAACTTACTCTTTTGCAGCCCCCCTCCGAAGGAGAGCTGTCGGTAACGTCGGGAATTTTGGGCCGTCTCCAAAAATGGAACAAAAGCGACAGCGCAGTGAGTATTTGTTTCTTTTGCCAAAATAATAAATCCCGATTACCTGCGAAATTCTCTTCAAGCTCACACTATCTCATTTGCTCCCGAATTCCCCCGTCATTAAGACCAAGCCCCGGTCCGTGTAGCTTAACTCTGTTCCAAATTGTTCAATTAACCGGGAAGCTTCATGGACCATTTGAGTAAATTGCTCGATGGCGTTATGGCGTGTCAAGCGAATGACCAATTAGACGAGTGGATCGCGTTCCTTTTAATAATTACGGGTGCAATTGCAGGGAATACTCAAAGACAAGAGCAAGTACGCCACTTTGACCAGAATGTCGTATTGCCAGTGTCGGCTCAAGCTGGTTTTCGCCAGCATCTTCAGACAGTTTGGATGGAAGCATGTGGCGCTGATTCTGGACAGATCGGACTTGTTTTCACTGACGGCAGGTGATTATAGCGGGCGACTTTTTTAAAGTTTAATTTATTTTGGATTTAAGCTTTTTTTGTTATTGAGATGTCCTATTACGTTGTGGAAACTGTAGCAACCTATTTAATATTTATAATTTTAATTCCGCCTGAGACCGTGCAGCCTCAAGGGAAAATATGGCCCTGACTTATCAACGTCAGAATCTTGCATAAAAGAGAGACTAGTGTATGATCAATAAAACTGATAAGAGCAGAATTACAAAAAAAATTGGTCATTGTTTACTTTACCCACTCTTCGATTTTCAAAAAACCAATTACACCAACGCATTCGTCACCATGTATATGTCGTAGTCATTGGGCGTAATGCGTCATTTCACGGAAAACCTAGTCGTTGGCCGTACTGCCGGCAAAAGCTGTAATCAAATTGATGTTTTTTTAAATAATCGACCTTCCTGAGCTCAGGTTCGTAATCAATTCGACGCTAGAATAGGTACATTTTTTATAAAATTAGAAAAAGCTGAAATTAAGCTTTATTTAACATTCAAACTTTTGTAACATTTGAACGGAGCGACTTATATTAAACCCAGATACATCAAATTTTTCCGTTTCACAAATGCTATCGAACGCTATATGAACGAAAATTGTAGGTATAATAATAAAAAAGTTGAAGTTTGCAATTTAGGTCGATTTTTACGAAAATTTTGATTTGAAACATTCGAATTGTCATATCTTAAAAAGTACGACTTGGACAGGAAAACTACGGCCAGATTCGTGCTAAGCGGTTCAAAATCTACCAGATTAAGTCATAAAATCGATGTAAAAAATTTCAATATTTTCGTTTTTTTTTTCTACCCCAATTGATAGAAATTTGAAAAATTCTTAAAATCGACATCGTTGCACCCAAAGGCTAGAAATGGGCGTTTTCTTATGTAATCGGCCTTTCTGAACTCAAAACCGTAATCAATTCGACGCTAGAATAAATAGATTTCTTATAAAATTAGAAGAACCACTAAGTTTCGATTTCTTTCACACAGTTTGAGGCCAGCGGTTTACCCCTCGTTGTCCACTTAAACTATTGGCAAAAAAGTTAAACTATGTATCAATCAAAATTGTTTTTTACTCAGTTTAAAGTACATAATCTGATAACGTCAAAACATAGATACAGTCAAAGTCGTTTATAACGACGGCCAAGGGACCGAGAAATTTGGTCGTTAAATCAGGACCGTCGCTATATCCGACAATAACCAGTAAATGTAAAGTTTCATGGTAAAGTGTTTTATTTACATCTTAAGAAGCACAAATCAATTTAAGTATGTTGTACTTTTTTTGGAAGTTCACATATGACAGGTCGTTAAAAACGACTTCGTCGTTATAACCGGCGTCGTTATATCCGACTATTTATTGTATTGGTGATATAGGAATTCCAACCAATACCGCAAAGATCCGTCGTTATAAGCGACTTGTCGTTACAAGCGACGTCGTTATAAACAACTTTGACTGTAAAATTATTTTCATATTAAATTGGAAAAATTGTTTAAATTATATTGAATTATTATTTTGATAACGGTTTTATCATATCATACCATAATTGACACCAGCGGCATGACGAGGTGGCCGAGTGGTTAAGGCGTTGGACTGCTAATCCAATGGGCTCTGCCCGCGTGGGTTCGAATCCCATCCTCGTCGATCTTTTATTTTACTTTTTTTTAATTACGTTATACAATAAAATAACAGACAATTACCTATTTATTGAACAAACCATTGTTGAATACAATAAAATATATTCAATTGATTATTTTTACTAGTTAGGTACCTACACATAATATGCGCTATAATTATATCTGTTTAAATTTAGTTTTTTCTGTCCAACACCTTCTGTTTTTTGATAAATAGTTCATAATAACAATGGTTAAAAATTATTGATCTAAGATTTTAATCTTGAGCTTAAAAATCTATTATTTGTTGTACCCACGATGTTGTACCCATTGACACTTAATTTTTCCACAAATAGACACCTGTGTTATTAATTAGTATCTTGTAGATATTACGTTTTGTGGAAATAGATACATAAAGATACATAATTGACAATAAAATAATTTAATTATTAGTAAAAAGGAAAAAAAGGGATGCCCCGGGTGAGGATCGAACTCACGACCTTAAGATTATGAGACTTACGCGCTGCCTACTGCGCTACCGAGGCCGTAATGTTTCAGAATGGCTATCAGCTAATAAGCTGCTATTTCTTATATTTCTTCATTAATTTTTAAATAATTATTCATTATTGGTATTATGTAAAATATTATAAATTTTATTACAGGTAAGAATTTAGAACATGGTCTAAAAAAAGAAGGTTTGTTGGCTTTCGTCCGTGAACTCGACGGCAATGACAACGAATCCATTGACAACTACTTGAGGGACGCCAGTATGTACGCCAGAGGTAACACTTTCCTCCTGCCATATCCTTCAAATCCTCAAAAATTGTTTTTTCAACAGTAGTGATTTTGAGCGTTAGAGGCGCTTTGGTTCGAAAATTCATGCTATCAGCCCATGCTCTCGGTATGACCAAAGGCGATTGGACCTTCCTCGACGTAGAAATTTTCCAAGTTAGTAATCTTTTCGTTTCGTCTCCTTAAAACTAATCGAAAAACTTGCAGGGATCATATTGGAGAGATCACGATTGGGAAGCTGGTGATACTCAAGACGCCGCAGCGAGAAAAGCTTACGAAGCCCTCTTGAGAGTTTCGCTCTTGCAACCGACCAGCGACCAGTTTCAAGATTTCGCCGACAAAGTCAAAGACAGAGCTTTCAAAGATTACAATTACACTATCAGCGACGGCGAAGAGGTCGTCAATAACAAATATTGCAACAATAGTTTTAAAACTAATTTAATTCCAGATCAATTTCGTTATTGGAGCTTTCTACGATGGCGTCTACCTTTTAGGGATGGCCCTTAACGAAACTCTTTCAGAAGGAGGAGACATCCGGAACGGTCTTGATATAACAGCGAGGATGTGGTCGCGGGACTTTCACGGTACAAGTTGAAACAAAACTTTACAAATAGAAAACCAACAGGAATTTCATACCAATACAGGTGTAACAGGTCACGTGAGAATCGACGATAATGGTGACCGCGATGCCGATTACTCAGTTCTGGATCTAGACCCTATTACTGGAAAATTCGAAGTGGTTGCCCACTACTACGGTCTTCATAAACGCTATTCACCAGTGGCGGGGAAAAGAATTCACTGGCCCGGAGGTAGGGAAGGACCTCCTCCCGACATCCCCAAGTGCGGGTTCATGGATAATGATCCAGAATGTCGCAACCACGGTAGGTCTTCCAGGTGGCAGAAGTGGGATTAAACTTGTTTCGTTCGTGCTGCACTAAGAGGCTTACACGATGATCCTGTATGGATTATTTGCCATTGGAGTTTTCCTGGCATTCGCTGTCACCTTCATTTGCGTTTGCAACAAGTAAGTTAGCTGGCCGAGATGGGAATATGTAGTCGATATGTTGTTTTTCAGACAAATGAGAATTGCGGCAGATCTCAACAACATGTCCTGGAGGATCAGGTCGGAAGACGTGCTTCTGGAAACTGGAAAAGCTTTTGGATCGAGGTTGGCGTTGCATAAATTAAACGATGTAAGGGCATCGCAGAGCTAAAATTACCATAAATAAATTGTTACTAACATTAACCAGTGCTTGAGGTGCTGATCGGGCTTCTTCCGCTCCACCTGGTGGTGAAGGAAAAGTCCCGATCAGCTTGTTAGCACTTCTCAAATTGCAGGCTTTTGGGGCTAGCACCAGAGCATCAATCACTTCATGCAATTCTCTTCAAGTGGCGAAAGTTTTCACCACAGTCGGAATATACAAAGGCAATCGAGTCGCTATTAAAAGAATCACTAAGAAAAAAGTTGATATCAACAAGAAACTGTTATGGGAAATCAAACAAGTACACCAATTTATCTAAAATTTCCTTGGACGACTAAAAATTTTTTTAGGTCCGAGATGTGACCCACGAAAACACTGTCAGGTTCTTAGGAGCCTGTATTGAATGCCCGACAGTCTTGATCCTGACCGAGTATTGTCCCAAGGGCAGCTTGAAAGACGTGCTGGAAAATGAGGCGATTCATCTAGATTGGAACTTCCGGATGTCCCTAATCCATGACGTTGTTAAAGTATGACTTTCTCTTTCACTCATTTGGTTAGTGACTGCTGCTTACTGCTTGTAGGGAATGAGCTACTTGCACAGTTGCGAAGTTTCTGTTCATGGAAAGCTGAGGTCCTGCAACTGTTTAATTGACGGCAGATTTGTCTTAAAAATTTCGGATTTTGGACTAGCAACACTAACAACTCCTGCAGAAGTAGCCAAGGACGCAAGCTACTACAAAAGTACTAAATTATCTAATTTATTTGAAGATAAAAATGTGAAACTAGAAAAATAGTTACTTTACGATAACTTTATTTTGTAAATTCGTCAGTTTGGCGTTTCAATGTTGTTGGTTGTAACGGCAGTGTTATTTGTTTTCTAAAATAGCTGTGTCTTAGAAATGCTATGGGTGGCTCCCGAGCTGCTGCCCCTGACGGTAATCCCGGGAACCCCAGCGACCCAAAAAGGCGACGTTTTCAGCTTTAGCATAATCCTGGAAGAAATCATAGTCAGAGGCGGTCCTTACGAAGCCGCCCGTCAATTTCTGGAGCCTCACGGTACAGCTTTCTTGGTTTTTCTTCCTTAAATAATTTTCGCGTAGAAATCATTTCGAGGGTAGCCGCGCGAGAGAATCCCCCTTTTCGTCCAGCAGTGGGGAGAAGAGACTGTCCTGAAGATCTAGTGGAGCTAATGGAACGTTCCTGGAACGACAATCCTGAAGAACGACCAACTTTCGAAACTATCAAGCTTACGTTGAGAGGAATTATGAAGTAACTCGCCAAAAATTTCGGCAAATGACTAAACGAAACGATTTTCAGAGGTTACTGCGAAAATCTTATGGACGATTTGTTGCGGAGGATGGAGCAATATGCCAACAACCTCGAAGCTTTAGTTGGCGAAAAAACCGAACAACTGAGCCAAGAGAAGAGACGATCCGAAGAACTTTTGTACCAAGTTCTACCCAGGCCTGTTGCACAGCAATTAATGGCCGGAGAATTAGTGCAACCGGAACAATTCGAGTTTGTTACGATATATTTTAGTGATATCGTCGGATTCACTGCGCTTTGCGCCAAAAGTACTCCCATGCAGGTACTTGGCCATCGAGCAACGATTGGTTAACCCAAAGTTAGGTTGTAGATTTTTTGAACGACTTGTACAGCACTTTCGATCGGATCATCGGATTTTACGATGTTTATAAAGTTGAAACAATTGGGGATGCTTATATGGTAGTTTCCGGTCTTCCCGAACGCAACTCCGACAACCACGCCAAAGAGATCGCGTTAATGTCTCTGGCGATTTTGGACGCCATCCACAGCTTCACAATCCAACACAACCCGGATTATCAATTGAAAGTTAGAATCGGCATTCACTCCGGACCTGTTTGCGCTGGGGTAGTGGGGCAAAAAATGCCGCATTATTGCCTTTTCGGCGACACCGTCAACACTGCCAGTCGCATGGAGAGTACCGGACAACGTAAGTAGATGGCGCCCCCACCAACCTACTAAGTCTAAAAACCAAGTACCCCTTAAACAAACAGTTTGTTGCAGCCTTAAAGATACACGTCAGTGGTGCCACTAAAAATATTCTGGAAAAGTTCGGAACTTTCAAATTAGAGTTGCGAGGCGAAGTCGAACTCAAAGGCAAAGGTTTCTTGACTACCTATTGGTTGTTGGGCAGTTCGGAGCGTGACGTCAGACCGAGCACCCCCATGCGGACCACGAGCGCCCCCGACGACTCAAATCCCTACCCGTTGATTTTCATGGGAAACTAATGCTTCTTCTATACTAAATGTTCGATGTAAATTTACCGAAAATATATTTTTTCCAGTAACTACCTAAATTAGTGAAAAAAAACTTAATTAACTTAACAGGTGCAAAGTTCGTTTTTCTTCTTGGTAACAAAAATCAGTTTTTATCAAATAATTTTATTAATATTAATCACATCTAACAAAAAAGATCCCGGTACAAAATTATACATATAAAATTATGTAGTTATTACTCCTAATCAGCCTGCCATTGAGTAAATGAGGTATTAACTAAAATCGAGATTCACATCCGCGACGACAATGGAATACACCTAACTATTATATAAATTATGCTAGTTTTTATTGGTTCCGCTTTGATAAGTCTATAATTAGTTAACAAAAATCCAGTAGTGACCATAGCGGTGCGATATCGTAACAAATGAGTACAGCATCACAGTTCTGATCGAACAACGCGCTAATTCTTGCCTTGAGCCGATTCTCTAACGGGAACAGTCTTAGTCGGCTCCTTCGCAGGTTTGGCTTTAGGTGTGGAAGGCGCTTGCGTAGGCTTCGCCGTAGTAGCCGCAGGTTTAGCTGTCGTAGTTGAAGGCTGTGCCGTCGTAGTTGCGGGCTTGGCAGTCGTAGTTGCCGGCTTAGTTGTGGTAGTTGCGGGCTTAGGGGTAGTAGTCGTGGGTTTAGCCGTTGTAGTTGTGGGCTTAGCTGTCGTAGTTGTAGGTTTAGCTGTCGTAGTTGTGGGCGGGGCCGTTGTGGTTGTGGGCGGAGCCGTCGTAGTTGCCGGTTTCGGAGTCGTAGTGGGAATTTGCTTCAAGTGTTCCCACCCAATCTCAGATAAAGCGATACGAGTCACGTAATTGTTGAAAGGTGACCCGAGATAAAGCGTGTCTTTGAAAATGTGAGCCTCGCATATTCCGGTAATTTTCTTATCGAGAGAATGAATACTATCTAAAATCTCACCGGTTTTGGCAACGTGTAACACAGTGACACGTTGAGGAGACATAAACAATCCCGTACTGAAATGACCGATCTAACAAAACCATCAGTCAAAACAACATTAACAAATTAACAAGATCAACTCACCAAATGAATAGCTCGGTCGGATAATTCGTTAGGGTAGACTTTGTTGACGAGCTTGAATCCGAGTTCCATTAATCCACCTACCCTGGCGACAAACTTGCGGACGTAGGGGAAAGGTGAGAAAATTTGGGCGGGACTCGGATGATCGGCATCAACGGCCACCACTAGAGGAACGAGGAAACCGTTTTTGCCCAAAGATTTGAGGTTGTCGGGCATGCCGGGAAGGCCGTCGATGAAGATGTCGCGGGTTCCTTTTTTCGGACCTTTCAGGTAGTAGCGGTGGATGCGATTCCGGGCAGTCTCAGCTACTATCACAAATTCTTCGTCGTCAGATAGAACGACACCATTGGCGAAATGAAGGTCGGGAATCAAAACCGTGTTTTTCTTCGTTTTCGAATCGTAATGAATCAACCTGAAAGTTATCGTGTACATTGTGAAAATGTTTGTAGTTTCTAAATTTTTTTTTAAATAATTTTCCCAACTCCCAGGCTTTTAGTATTCTAAAAACTTTTATATTTTTGCAAGGTTCTAGGAGTTATTAAAAATATCGCTTTGTAGATAAGCCAGTTCAACAGCCCATACCGTAACCAAGCAGTTAGCCGCCGGTAAATAATGTACATACAAAAGACAAAGTTCAAACAGAAAAACAATGTAACTGCGATAGTAATGACTGTTTTGTTAATCAACTGCCTGGGTGTCGCGATATGCTTTAAAAACATTTAATGTGTGACCTCCAACTTTTAATTAAACCCCGCTAACGCTGACTCAATTAATGCTGTTGCCGTAAAAAGTTAATCATACCTTCCACTGCCGTCCGCCAACATGTCAAAAATGCCGTCCTGTAATTGAAACTGGGTGCTGGAGTCCGTCCAAAACAGATCTCCATTACTAGCAACTGCTATAGAATTTGGCACTTTACACTTTTTCCCCCCAATTTCCTCTTCAGTACTAACCAACTGTTCTCTGTCCCCTGTAAACTTTACTCTTAGCATTCGAGTGTAAAAAATTTAATTAATTACCTGTAGTAACGTCAACCTTAAAAATTCCATAATAAGCATCTGCAGCAAATAGAGTTCCAGTTTTATCAAAAGTCATTCCCAAAGGACGGCCGCATAGTTCTTCCTGATAATAACCTGCGCAAGGTTTCCCAAACTTTACAACTGGAACAATGTGGTTACCAATTAATTTAACAATATCGCCCCCCTGTATAGTAGTGTACAGTTGGCCATTAAAATCGGCAAACGTTTCAGGACCAACTAAATCTCCTTTGTGCCAAATCTCCGCCCCGTTCAACTTATTATTGAGGCTGAGTTTGCCTTCGAAGGGTTGTGCTGGGGTGACTCTGAAAAAGTGATTTGAATGCAAATGTTGATGGGTGAAATTACTCACTTGTATGACGTGGAAATTTTGGCATATGGAGGTATATTGGGCATGAAGATAATCAAGAGGACGACGACCAAGAGTTCGACGGCTCTATGCATGAAAAAACGAAGGATTCCCGTCAGACCCATGATTGGTTACTGTGAAAATTAAGCGGAATTTATAAAGACGTGGAGAACGAATCTCGACTTACTTATCGCTGCAGTGATTAAACAATTAATGATTTCGAGTCGCGCCGTCCCGTTTGTTAACTGTTCATTTCACACCTTGACCTGTGACACAAACTCCAAACTTGAAACGACAAACTAACGAGTCAAAGCCTCCAAACCTGCAACCTGTCAAGTGACAACGTCAACGCAACTCGTTAAGCCCCGTTTATATTTTCTTAACTTAACGTAAGGAGTTATACTTGGATAATTAACGTTGTCAGTTTACACGTCACAAGTTAAAAAGTAACAAAGAGGAAATAGCATAACCAAAAGTTATGCCGCTTTACTTCTCATCTAATTGGTGCACGTATTTTCTCACTAATTTTTATTACGTTAAGTTACGTGCGTTAAGTGGACGTAAACAAGGCTTTAACGTCACCAAAAAGTTGACACAACGTCTGACGCCCTCTAGTGTGTCTATCTTTAAACTACCTTTGAATTTTGATACTGTAGATTATCTATGACTGTAGAGTACAGTGATTCATCAAAATTGCATTAACTGTATGAGGAATACTGTGTAATAAAAATTAGATGATATCGGTTATCAACAGATAATGATACCCGGTTACTTTTATTTTTAACAATTTATTTTGCGCAAGAGCGCCATCTTACAACAATCGTAAAAAAGAGAGCAAAAGCACAGCAGCCGTCAATTTGACAGTTTCAGTTAATGACCCCTACATAACCTAACAAAAAGTATTGTCTAAGTTTCGCAGTTAGATTCTTCCAGAGGTTGTCCAGGGGAGATGTAAAAATGTACAAATCATGCATTTTCTTGTTGTGCTCTCTATGCGTCGCGACCGCGGTTCCGGTTACCATAGACTGCAGTACTTTACGGTTGGGTCAGTTCATATGTCCCGACCCTAATTACGACTTGGTCGACCCCAAAACGCAGCAAATTCGGGGTTGCACTAAAGAAAACAAAGCTAGAGGTGTGTCTCACTCAAGTTAACCATTTGACTGATTGTTTTATTTCAGTTCCTTGCATCGCCGCTGATGGTTTGAATTGCACAGAAACCAACAATTCCACATTCACTAAAGAAATGCCTTGTCGCTGGACGTGAGTTGTTTTATATTTTATTCCTTCTTTTCAGTTAATTTATCTTGTTTTTTTTTCCAGGAACGGTTACTCGTTTGAAACGGCCCTTCTCTTGTCGATTTTTTTGGGGATGTTTGGTGTTGACAGGTTCTATCTTGGATACCCCGCGATTGGACTTGCCAAATTTTGCACGTTAGGATTTATGTTTTTGGGACAACTAATCGATATAGTTTTGATAGCGACGCAAGAAGTGGGACCTTCTGACGGATCTGCTTATGTGGCCCCATATTATGGACCTGGAGTGGAAGTAGTGCGGAGTGATAATTGGACTTACAGACTTAAACAAGATGATTGGTAGCGCGAGTGTCCATTAGAGTAGACGTGAATCTGTTGGAAACCAAGTTTAAAACAATTTTGACTATTACCATGAAAGTGAAATTGCTAATTAAGTTCAAAGAAAATCCCATGTGGGTAGTTTTATTTGTTAGTGTGTTGCTGAATTGAATTTGGACATTTATCCTGGGACATTGATGTGAAGGAGTGAAGAAAATTTTGTGATATTATTTTTCATAGAACTTTATTGTATTGTAACATTTGTACATAATAAAATAGAATCTATATACACTGAGAAACACTAGAAAAGTGCCAAAAATAAAGAGCCATACGGACTTTATCCAACAGTCTTGTACTGTCACTAACAATAGAGTTATTATAAAACTTACTGCGTATTAATATAAATAGTAACCCAACTAACTTATACCAATAAAATAAAAAACTCAAGCCTGCCCCGCTTACTCTTGGTCCTGTCCCGGACTCGTTGGAGAATAGCTTGGGGACGAGGGCGAATACCTCGGCGGTTGCGGCGAATACGCGGGCGACGCCGGGGAGTAACTCGGCGACGTAGGGGTATACGTGGGCGAAGTAGGAGAATACTTCGTGCTATGCGGAGAATACTGAGGTGACGTCGGTGAATAGCTCGGCGAACTAGGCGAGTAATTCGGTGAAGACGGCGAGTACCTAGAACTTGCCGCCGGCGTATGTTGAGGACTGGAAGGTGAGTAACTCGGCGATGTCGGCGAGTAACTTGGTGACGTCGGAGAGTATTGAGGACTTCCACCGGCAAACGACGGCGATGTCGGCGAGTAACTTGGGGACGTCGGGGAATACTTTGGCGACGAAGGTGAGTAGCTGGGAGAAGCGGGAGAGTACTGAGGAGAAGACGGGGAGTAATTCGGAGAAGTTGGCGAGTAACTTGGTGAAGCGGGAGTGTAACGGGGGGATGACGGAGAATAATTAGGAGATGTCGGTGAGTAACTCGGCGATGTTGGGGAGTAACTCGGAGATGTCGGCGAATAACTCGGAGATGTTGGTGAATAGCTGGGAGATGTTGGGGAATAGCTGGGGGAAGTTGGGGAATAGCTCGGAGATGTTGGTGAGTAGCTCGGAGATGTCGGTGAATAACTCGGAGATGTTGGCGAGTAACTCGGGGAAGTTGGGGAGTAACTCGGAGATGTCGGTGAATAACTCGGGGATGTTGGCGAGTAACTAGGCGAAGTCGGGGAATAACTCGGAGATGTTGGCGAGTAACTCGGAGAAGTTGGGGAGTAGCTGGGGGATGTTGGGGAATAACTAGGACTTGTGGGACTATAATTGGGACTTGTCGGGGAATAGCCGGGAGAGCTCGGAGAATAGCCTGGCGAAACTGGGGTCATCGATGGTGAAGTTGGTTGAAACGCGGGACTTGAGGGACTGTAGGATGGCGATTGGCCACGTGGTGATGCCATAAATGGGGACATTGCTGGTGATTGCGGGGTCGGTGACCATGCGCCGTAACCAGGCGACATTCCTGAGGCATCTGAAGCCGCTGATGGGGAGAAAGCGGGTCCTCCGGGAGTCATCCCGCTTCCCATTAAATTATGTGGAGACCAAGCGCTGCCGACGTAAGGGGTAGTGCCTTGATTCCAAGGCGTCATGGCACCTCCCGGACTCATGCTAGGAGTTGCGGCTGAACCGAAGAACATTCCTGATGACATAATGTCGGTACCGTGAGCTTGAGGGATGGGAATTCCCATCTTGCACTTCTCCGCGTCCAAGAGTAGATCGAAACATCCAGTTCCCATACGAGGCAATTGGCCCATGATAATATTTTCAGAGACTCCCCTCATGGGGTCAACTTCAGCATGTGAAGCAGCATCCATCAAAACATCAACTGTTTCCTCGAATGAACACCTCATCAGGGCTCCAGTATCTTGTCGGTTAATACCGTGACGCGTGATGGCCATGAGATGACCTTTAGCAGTCATCACGTCACAAAGTAAGGCCAAATGCCGGTAGTTCACGTAAAGACCGTAGAATTGGAGAACGGCGTTCATTTCTTTTTCGACGGACTTCCGCACGGCTTCTATTCCCAAGACGGAGAAAATTTCACAAATGTCGTTCGAGAAAGTTCTGACTGGGTCGACGTCTCTTTCGGACAAAACTTTCATCATGCTCGTCCCGTCAGTTTCTAGAAGCCATTCGGCTATAGCTTTAAATTCGCCAGTTTCCGTGATAACTATGCGCCTTTTCGCATCGGTTTTGGGCAAATGCATGTAAACTTTTGAGATCGTTTCAATACCTTGAAGAGTCATGTCGCTCAACATGTTAGCTTCGATACATCTCAAGAACATATCGTCATCCATCTTATCGACATCTTCGTCAGCGCCATCGCCAAATTTGCCGTCATCACTATTCATGATCCGGATGCGCAACACCAATTTTTCGGCGTTATCGTCGTTGAAGATGCAATTCAAATCGTCCCCGAAGCCGGCGTTGATCTTTTCGGCGATTTGTTCCATCGTCAATTTTTTGTCGGTCATACGTTTGCGATCCAACTCGATACGAAGGAGCCAAGGAGAAATTCGAGTCGGATCGAAATCAGGCATTTCGTAATAGACATTAACGAACTCCTGATCCTCGGGAATGACGGTGTTTTGAGGGTCGGGATCGTAATAAATCGCGGTATTAGCGGTCACCTTCCTCAAAGTCGTATGTTCAAGTCTGCACAAAACGTTTTTGGCCTTCTCCGCGTCTCTGGCCGCAGCTCCCGTTAAGAAAACAGTTAGAGAGGGCGCCTTCGGTTTTTTGGAAATGTTAATGATTTCCTTCAATCTCGGCACGCCGAGCGTTACGTTTTTGGACGAAACACCGGCAAAATGGAAAGTGTTCAGGGTCATTTGAGTGGCGGGCTCACCCAAAGATTGGGCAGCTAACGCTCCGACCATTTCGCCGGGATTAGCTTGAGCCTGTTGGAATCTCGACCCGACCTCTCCAATCAACCACTCAAAAGCCTCGGTACTTAAACGGAACTCTTCCGAAACGCATTTGGTGCACAACGTCGACCTCACTAAACATTGGAAGAGCAAAGTGGCGTTCTCGTTGGCTTGTTTCGATAATCTATCTTCTCCCGCTACTATCACGCATTTGTTTAGCAATTTCCTTACACCTTGGATGACCTTCAAGGGGGATAGATCAGTCGGGGCTCGTTTATTGATGTGGAAAATTTTCTGGACATTCCAGATCATGCGTTGCAAATTGCAAGGCAACACAACTTTACTTTCACCACTAGGGAAGATTTGTCGCAATGCTTCGCGATCTTTCTGCAATTGCTCCCATTCAGTTTCTAGTTCTGAAATAACTTCCCCTGAACCCATCAAATCTTTAATGACTTCCTCGTTGAAAACCCGTCTCAAGTATCTTTCGTTGCTGGGATCGAATCTGAACTTGCGCTCGAAAGCTTTGTTACTCAACTTAATTGTTGGGAGATTCTGAAACTCGACCATTTCCCCGCACAGTCCGTCTTCGCCGTAACGCAATTGGATGAGTTGCCCTACTGAATTTCGCACCGTTCCGTCATAATTTACCATGACCGACTCCATAGCTTTGATCAAACGCCGTTGGATGTACCCAGTTTCAGCTGTTTTTACAGCAGTATCAATCAAACCTTCACGACCGCCCATGGCGTGAAAGTAGAATTCCGAGGGCGTTAACCCGGCCAGGTACGAATTCTCGACGAAACCTCTCGATTCAGGACCGTAATCGTCTTTGATGAAATGAGGAAGAGTCCTCTTGCGGAAGCCAAACGGTATACGTTTACCTTCGACGTTTTGCTGCCCTACACAAGCGATAACTTGAGAGATGTTGATGTTGGAACCTTTCGAACCGGCCACCACCATGGCTTTTAAGTTGTTGTATTCAGTTAAGGACTTTTTGGCGGAACCTCCAGTTTTGTCACGGGCGTCGTTCAAGATGCGATTTACCTGATTCTCGAAGGTTTGACGTAACGTGTTACCGGGTGTCGGTTCCAGCTCCATATTGTGAGCTTTTTGGATTACTTCTATTACGTCTTCTTTGGCTTTCTTGATGGCTTTCTGAATTTCCAAGTAAGTTTGGGGATCGGCGATGGTGTCGCCGATACCGATACTGTGACCCTCGAGCAACAACCAGTTATTGACGACAGTTTGGATGTTACCGTAAAACCTCCCGCAGACTTCATGGCCCAATTCCAACATACAAATGTGAAGTAAAGAGCCCGCGGAAGTACCCAGCGTGTTTTTACATAAAATCCCCATAACCAACTCGCCGTGTTCCACCATGACTTTAGTGTCGCCGGGAGAAATCCATTTGTAAGGAGTGTCGTCTTCATCGTCTGGATGAGTGGAATGCGTTCGAATCATGTTTACGTTACCGGGAATAATCAAAGAAAATATCTGTTTGCCCGTCCATAAGGGTTTCGGTTTAAGAATAGCGGGTCGGGGCATTTTACCGTCCCATATCGGCAAAAACATCAAAATGTTCATCATTTGTTCTTTTTCGATAAAAACGTCGCGTTTGGTCATTTTACGTATAGCAGTTAGAGTGTCCTGCACGATACCCATAACGGGTTTGTTGGCTTGCGGAGTGATAATTTGGCGAGGGGTAATGTGGAGGTTCTCGACTTCCGCCCTGGTCTCCATACTTTGAGGCACGTGCAAGTTCATTTCGTCGCCGTCGAAATCGGCGTTATAGGGCGACGTACACGACAAATTCATGCGGAACGTGGACCAAGGCAAAACTTTGACGCGATGCCCCATCATACTCATCTTGTGAAGAGTGGGCTGTCGGTTGAAGATGACCAGGTCACCGTCGCGGATGTGCCTCTCCACTCTGCAAAACAAACATTACCGCCGCCGTTAAAAAAATTCTAATTTTCGATTCAAAGACAAATGAGAGAGTTCTTTGCGCCTGCGATTTGAATAAGTTTTTTTGCTGATACCTACTTGTAGCCACACTGCAGATGCAGGTCGGACGGTTTGGGATGGAATCTCAAATCTATCCTCTCCCCGTTATCTCGGATGATATACTTGGCTCCTGGATACTGCGAATTGCCTCTCTGGACCAACTCCAGCATTCTGTAATCAACTATTGGTTAAACTGCAATAACAACGAATCGCAACACTAACTTGTCGAAATTGAAGGGCGTGACGATTTCGGGAAACGTCAAGTTTTGGGCAATGCTTCTCGGAATGCCAACCTGGTCTATCCTGAGATTAGGATCTGGAGTAATTACTGTACGTGCCGAGAAATCGACACGTTTACCCATAAGATTACCGCGAATACGACCTTCTTTGCCTTTGAGACGAGACTTGATCGCTTTTAGAGGTTTTCCGGATTTCTGCATTGCTCTGTGGAAAAAAATATTTTTTTTAATTGCCCACAAAAAAATTCTTTAACGTGACGAGTATTGTTTGGGACAATCAAAGTACCTTGGCATGCCAGGCATATCGTTGTCGACTAATGTGGCAACGTGAAACTGCAACATTTTGATGTTTTCGGAAATCACATGGGCGGCGGCGCCGC
Source organism: Schizotus pectinicornis (assembly GCA_951805265.1). NCBI lineage: Eukaryota > Metazoa > Arthropoda > Insecta > Coleoptera > Pyrochroidae > Schizotus > Schizotus pectinicornis. Next base: position 826,766 of record OX638204.1, on the reverse strand, counting down.
CCGCCTCGTTCTTTTGTAGTTCATTATTCGATTTGATTATGTCGGCCAGTTTGTGCGTCAAATCGTCCTGATTACGGGCAGAACCGTACATCACTACTGCAGGACGAACAGGAAGGGGTGGAACTGGCAACACTGTCACTATCATCCAATCAGGGCGGGCGAATTTGGGGTCCATGCCGAGAATAAAGCACTCCTCGTCTGAAAAGCCACAATTTACTAGACTCTCTACAAAAAAGTTTGGAGGGCGGAAAGGACAAGTTTACGCCCGCGAAAACGGTTTGTTTTACGGCCCGCTAATTGTAAAATCAAATTGGGCGTAAAATTATTTACTGTTGAGGGATAGAAATATGAGAAAGTTCAAATAGAAGTCAGGCCATTGATTGACTACGATTTTTACAACAGGACAAACTATTATGCAACTCAACTACTGTAAATAATAATTTTTTTAATAGAAATTGGTAATTGTTTACAATGCCCACTTCTCGCTTTTTGTGGTGCTTTTTTTGGAAACCATCGTGAAACATTATTATGATGCCATTTTAAGCAATGAAATGTTGTGCAAATGATAAATAATTTTATGCAAAATTTATAGATAAAGATGTGCTAGGGCAAGGAAAATAAGAGTAAAAATAGAAGTTCTTTCTTGCAAAATTAATAAAATGATTCCATTACCTGTGATATGTTTGAGAATTTCCCAGACCCTCTCTGCTGACAACGCAATTTTCTTTTCTTGTGAATCCTCATTGACGTGTTTCCATTCAGCTGTTAGTTCCAGGCCCGCCCTCCGTATATTGGGTTGATACCTGCCGCATCCTCCATGTCCTTGTTTCTTCCCTTGATTCTGATCTTCTCCTTCCTTGCCCACATCCATTTCATCGCCACCCTCGCAAATATTCTTGCCTTTACACAGATCATAAACAAAAGCCAAACGTTTTCTGGGTTGACCCTTTGACTTTACCACGCCTTCTTTAATTTTTGGGTTACTCTGCAAAGACACTGTTAACCCCCAGTAAAATTTTTAACAAAATCACTTACAGGACTGACAAGAAGTTTGCTGCAATGGAAACAAACGCAGCGTAATATTTTGATTGTTTTTGTAATAAATCCTACGTGGAATACGGGTTTGGCGAGATCAATGTGGCCGAAATGCCCAGGACATTCGGTCATGTTCCCGGCGCACGTCTGGCATCTGGAGTGGCGGTCAATGACGCCTTGGCGAGGGTCCATGAGACCCCCCATTTTGGGGCGGCCCGCCTCCATGGTCTCGGGGAAGCGGATACCGCCTTCAGTGACGGACATGCGACGCTAAGAAAATAAAGATTTTAAATTTCGCAACATGTGGGGATTTTAGCGCTATTATTCTGGCAACATGTGTGCGTGATTTAGGGTCAAATCCGTCACTTTTACCAAAACTTCCAATCAAATAATGTAGAAGGATAAAAGTGCGCCGCAATTATTAGAAATTTATTTTTGTCGATACTTGTGGGGAAAACTGAAGTTTACGAGGCGATTTGCAAAACTTTTTGAAAAATTCTGTTTTCACAACACTATGGTGGCGGCAAGGTTGAGAACTCCCCCGTTGTTTTTTTGCTTATTTGCGGGCTTTTCGCCACAAATTTAGTATCAAAATGATGGCGAGTTTTTCTAGATTCGTTACTTACTATTTCATCTGGACTTAATATGCCGAATTGTACTCTTTTCACAGTTCGCAAAGGAGCTTTGCTATCACTGGCCGCCATATTTGCGGACAACCAACGACTACTTGATCCTTCCGTCCGACTCCGCTGCTCTGCGGCGCATTGACGGACGCTTTTCGGAACGACAGCGCTCGCTGCCTTGTGCACATGCGCAATAGCAAAATCGTGCCAGGCAGGGTCGGACTTAGGAAAAATCACAAATACTTGGAGCTAATTCGTTATCTAAATACAATCTTTATTACGTCATTCAACGAAATAACAACTGAAAACTGAAACAAGTGCTTCTTTTCATCTTTAAGCGACCATCAGAGTGACTATTTATTTAGTCAAGCTTTTAGTTCTCTGTATTACCGACATTAACTTGAGAGTTGACAATTTTGACATTGGCGTCCCGCCGGCGTAATCCCACGTGGTTCTGTCAGTTGGTTGTCAAAGTAGTTCGTGTTTTGGTTCAGAAGCCGTAAATAACGCTTAATTGTGAACGTTTTGTAAAGGTTCTGTTAGACATGGGTCGCAGGAAGCCAGGTTTTAAGAAAAACCACCATTTTTCACACAAGAAAGAGGTTTGCCAAATCCCTACCTCAACATCAATGAATAACAATTTTCTCGCAGATCGCCCAAAGTTCACAAGCGACAGACACCCGAAAACCCTACAATGACATTGTTAAGGAAAACGATAAGTTTATCAAGTATTACGAGGTACGTTAGTGTGTTACACCAAAAGCAAGGGAAGTAACACTTGTCACAGAATTGTGATTGTTGCCACAGGACAGGAGGCCGCAGACCAAGTGCGACCATCACACAAGTGTGTTTGCCAATTTCCAGCAAGTTATGTTGAACGATTTATTTAATTTTTTCCTGATTTAATTGTCTTTGGTCAGACTTGATAATATGACGACACTTTATTTTTGTGCCATACCCCTCTTTGATGCGCCAGTCAGGAGCAAATTGTCAAATCAATATTTATATAATGCCCGTGGTTGTTATGAAAATACCTTTATGAAATTGTAAATTTTTTGGAGGGTTGGGGCACAATAATTTGTTACTTCCTGTTGTATTGCAGACACAAAATGTCTGCAAGAAAGAGGAGTTTGAAGAGTTTATAACCAGCTTAAAAACCGATTTGCCTGCAACATTTCGCATAACGGGGTCAAAGGGGGAAGCGCAAAAAATGCTGGAAACTGTCCAAGGTCAATTCATAAAAGACTGCTTGAGTCACGAAAACGCCGACGGAAAACCCGCAAACATTTTCCCTCTACCTTGGTAAGTCACATTCTTACCATAATTAGATACTAACTTGTAACGTCAGGTATCCTAACAAATTGGCGTGGCAACTCGATATAACTCGCAAAGATATCCGCCGTTGTGAAGCTTTCTACAAACTCCACAATTTTTTAATTTCGGAAACGGAACATGGAACTATATCGCGTCAAGAAACCGTCAGCATGATCCCGCCGTTGCTCCTCGACGTACAACCTCATCATAAAGTTAGTTGTGAGTGGTTGATTGATGCTTTGTTTCTAAACAAGTTGTGTAGGTTCTGGACATGTGTGCCGCTCCTGGTTCGAAAACGGCCCAATTACTCGAAATGCTGCACGCCAATGATGATCCAATTCCATCTGGTTACGTGATAGCAAATGATGTTGACAACAAACGATGTTACATGTTGGTACATCAAGCTAAAAGACTGAATTCGCCTTGTGTTGCTGTCATAAATCACGATAGTGCCATTTTACCCAATTTATCCGCTACTATGCCGGATGGGTCAATGGAACAGGTCCAATTTGATAGAATTTTGTGCGATGTTCCTTGTGCCGGGGATGGAACTTTAAGAAAGAATCCGGACATTTGGATGAAATGGACGCCGGCCAACGGCCTGAACCTTCATGGGTACTTCTTTCTTTTTCTTTTTGTATTGGAGTTGATTGCATAATTGTTTAGGATACAATCGAGGATTGTTAGACGAGGTGCAGAATTATTGGCGGTCGGAGGTCGACTGGTGTACTCGACTTGCTCTATTAATCCATTGGAGAACGAGGCGGTGATCCACAGACTGCTTTCAGAAACAGATGGCGCTCTCCGCCTAGTTGATGTTAGCGAAAATTTGCCAGGTTTAAAGCACGTGCCAGGAATGGAAGACTGGCAAGTTTCCAGTAGAAATTTGGAATTTTACAAGTCTTACGAGGAAGTCGACGAGAAGTGGAAGACGACAATTCGACCCCAAATGTTTCCGCCTAAGGCTGAAGACAGAAAACGGTATCAGTTGACCAAATGGTAATGACTTTAAACAATAGTTTTTGGGTTTTTAATTTAAAGGCACTTGTGATTTAGCATGCGAATTTTGCCTCACCACCAAAACACGGGCGCTTTTTTCGTGGCGGTCCTCGAAAAGTTGAAGCCTCTCCACTCCAAAGAAAAATCGTTCAAGATCCACGAAATGCGCGACACTGAAGCAACCAACACCAACAACAAACGCGAAATTGACGATTCTCCCCAAAATCAACGCAAGAAGCGCAGAAAGGACGGCTATCGCGAAGACCCTTTCGTTTTCTTCCAAAACGACGAGCCTGTCTGGAACGAGATCCAGTCATTTTACGAAATTTCAAGCGAGTTTAACTCAAAATGTCTCCTCACCCGTTGTCTCATTGGCAAAAAGAAAAACATTTATCTCACATCGAACGCGATACGCGACCTCGTTATCCAAAACCAAACCGTTATCAAATTCATCAATACGGGTGTTAAAGCTTTCGTTAGGTGCGACAACAAGAACATGAAGTGCGCTTTTCGAATCGCCAACGACGGCCTCGAAAGTATCTATCCCTATATTGGAGAAAGTCGCAAAGTCGATATACCAAGGGAGGATTTGATTACTTTGTTGATGAATGATAATCCGGAGAAGTCGCCACCTATCGTGTCGTTGTCCGAAATTGTGCAGAAGCAAGTGGAAAATTTGAGTGAGTTTTCCTGAATAAGTCTAGAGTCGGTAAAACAGGTTTCTTTGTAGGTCCCGGAAGTTGCGTCTTGATTTATAAGGAGGATATCAAAGACAGCGACGTGCCGCTTGTGATTCACATTAGTGGTTGGAGAGGGATGGCGTCTTTGCGATGTTACATGTCTCAACACAGCACTGTTCATCTCTTGAGACTGCTGGGCGGCGATATTTCTAAATTTGGTAAATTTCTTCCGCAATGTGTGTTGTAAAATTTTCAGAACTAAGTATATTTTTAGATGTCAATAAGTTCAAAAAAATTGACGAGGAAGGCAAGGAAGAGGTGGTCACTGAAACTCAATAGGTACGTCGTTTTCTTTATTTGGAGTAAATGTACAATTTACAGAAAAAGCTTAAATTTTTGAAACAGTTTAAAAAACCGCGCTCTTGAATTATCTCGAATTATTTAGAATATCACAATAGAGGAAATTTGATTCATATCCCAGGCTCAACTAGTACACTTAAGTGAAGCTGCTGTCTGCAGATGTTCACCCTTAAAACTATTTCAAGTAATGTAATATGTTATAATCGGATCCCAGAAACTTATTTAGATTTGCTAAATTCTGATAGTTTCGTTTGCGGGCTTCTAACACTTTAAATAGTCGAACTCCTATAAAGTTTGAAAAAGTAACAAAGAAAACTTATTTTCAACTGCCCAAAATGCATGCAATTGGAATAAATTACCTTTGGAATGGTCGATCAAAATCTCGGAGTATATCACCTTGAATTCGTGCCTGGCGCCCGCGGCGCCCCCGTGCAATTGACATCGATAATAACAATTTATGCAACAAATGGACGAAATCGTGTTTTGGCTAAAATTCAAATTGAGGACGGCTAAAGGAATTGTTGTGACCAGATGACTGAATCTACTGGGGGGTGCGAATTCGAAAATGCGAATAAAACTAGTCTAAAGTTGAATCTTGACCTGTTTTTGAACCGTCACTTTGATGCGAGTATTCTTTGGACAGGGCTTATCGCCCATCAAATGCTTTCGCCAACACAACTCGTCTTCGTCCAGGTCCTCGTGGCATAACGGGCACCGATTACAACCATCGCTCTGACCTGGAAAATTCGGCACGAAATAAAATTATTGCTACATCATAGCTCAGCTTGTTGCTGCCCATGAAAGATTGAATTGTGTGACTTGCCCTTTTTGCAGTTGAGGACGTGTAGTTTGATTTCTGCGATGTTTACAGCTTCCGAACACTGCGAGCACTGAGTGTAGTTGTCTCTGCGGTCGCACTCCATCAGTAGATGCTCCATCAAAGTGGCGACCTCTATGACTTGACTGCATTCCTTGCAGCGCACCAACATCGGACACGACCTCCAATAGTGGGAGTTCATCGAGTTGCTTACGGCTAAAATGCTGCTTTCAGACTGATTGCAGAAAATGCACTGTCTGAAATTTAACGACCGTAACCTACTATTGTTCAGGATTATTTTAGGTGCATTTTATTTTTATAAGTTAAAATAATAGTGTCGTTTAAAATAGGCGTTGTTTCAATTATTATCCAATTGATTTACTCACTTTTCTTCCTCTTCTTTCGAGTTATTGCTAGGCGAGGAAACGGCGCTCGCGGAACTTGAACTCTGCCTTTCGTTATCGAGTTTGGCATTTCCGTTATTTTGCATTATGTTACCTCCACTTAAGCTTTTGGCGATTCCGTAATGCCTGCTTTGTCCATTCACTTGTTCGTAATTGAAAATATTTTGAATGTTGGACGTGCTAGGACATTTGCTTAACTCGTTTGGAGTGGGTTCCGGACTTAAATAGTCCGAACTAGGTTGGCATTGCTGAATCACCCGGCTTTTCTCCAACATTTCCTTTTTTCGCTGCAACAAATCGCGTTTGTTTTTTCCTTTCTTTGCTTTTTGCTTGCTTGTTACCTCTAAATCAATTTTGTCAAATTCGTGGAACAGTTGTCGATAAAGCAGGTTTCTGCGTGTTATGTCGTCGTCAGGCGGCAGTTGTTTGCGGATCAAGCGCGGATTGACCTTGTATACCAGGACCAAGATGCGTTCAGCCACTTTACGAACAGCTTCTGCTGGATGGTGCAAGCCGCTCGAACCGAATTCCGACAAGGTTCGGCACGTTAAACCGCTAAACATATCAACATCAATGTTGTTGCTTTCTAGCCGATAGAGGGCGTTATCTACATTTGATTTTGGAAATTCTACACTTTTTTAAAAAATTATGTAGGTACTCAACAAGTAGAAATAATGCGGATGACGAGACGTCAAATGAGAATTGTATGGACAACATTACCTCTGCTTCTCGCTGGATATTCCGTGATTTATAATGAGTTGCTCGACCATTTCTGCTCTACTTAAGGCTAACCTAGGATGAGTACTGCTGTTAACGGGTCTACTCAAATGAACGGGGATTAGATGCAGATCTCTACAATAAAAAAATGTTAGCACCTATACTAATTTGTGCGGTGTGTCGTGATTTGATTATTTGGTAACAATTTGGTAACAATGCGAACCGTCAAAAGTAATAACGACATAGTATTAGCATTAACTTTAAAACTATGCTTAACAATGCTCTAATGCTGGCTAGAAGCGATGGTTGTTTCTAGTAGGTGTTGTAAGTGGCTATTGTTTTATGCAACTAACTTTGAAACAAACGTGATACGTTTACCTGACATTTTTGCAATCTGCCATTGTGAGAATGGTGTGCACGGCCATGTGATGGATTCTGGCACTGGTGTCGCCTGATTTCGTCAGTAACTCTGGAAGCAGCTTGTCAACGCTTCTCGACACCTCTGCTGGAGATACTCTGCAACCCCACAAATCAGAATCTAGAGTGTCACGACCACCTAATGCTTTTTTGTTTGATTCCTTATTTTTGAACTTACCTTCCGGGCACGAACTGTACGAAAAACAGTCGAATCACTTCGTTGGCGCAGTTGTAAACCGAAAAAACTTTATCCCTTAACGTTCTGTGCAAAAGAAAAATAGCGGCTCTGGCAGTCTTATTAGCAGTGTGCATTCTGGTGTTGTCATACGTCAAGAGTTCCCCTCTCAACATATTCAATCCTTCTTCTTTATCGCAGTAGTGCTTCGAGTAGAACCTTTCGACCAAATCGTTACCAAACACCAATATCGGAAGAGCCGCCTGCTTTTTCTCTCTTTCGGTCAATTTCGACGTTGTTTTGTGCTCGTTCTCCATCTGACATTCTCTTAAGAACTCGTTAGTTTGGGAACTGAAATAAATGGTGATGAAGGGTAGTGATAATTTTGGTTTTGTTTTAGATTACTGTCTAAGAGCAGGAAGAGGTTTCTCTTCGTACATTTCGTAAGTGGATTTGACCACAGCACCGGCGGATTTGTTGCGTCTCCGAAACGAACCTCGGGATTGGAGACTGGTCGGACTTCCGGTACTTGGTGATCCCTTTTTCGGGCTCTGGTGTCGGGGAACGTGAAGGGGCGATGCTTGGTTGACTTGGGGGGAATTGGAGCGTTTCTCGTTGGCCACTCGCAGAAGGGTTGGTGATAGGGGATTCTTGTCGGTTTCGTCGGCACAATCGTCGTTCTTGGAACAGTTTTGCTGGAACAACATACAAGTTTTTTGCAATCTTGACTTAACGACGGTTGTTTTAATTTCTTGAAATTTATGGCAAGTAACAAGTAAAAATCTACCCCTCCAGTTTCCAGTAATTGCTCAACGCAGACATCTTGATAAACGGTGTTTCTGTATTCATCCATCTGGTTCTTCTTGTGTCTGGCCCTTTCGTAATCTTCCAACTCTATGGCGTGCCGTTTTTCCAGTTCGTATTTTCCAAGTTTTTCCCCAGCTTCTCTCAAACTTTCCATGGCTTGTTTCAATTTCCTCGCGTATTCAAACCTTTCACCTGAAGCGTGGAAAAATTAATTTTAAGTGAAACTCGCGATGATTGTAACTGACTTATCACAGCCCGATGCTTTTTAATTTCCATTTCTCGAATGATTTTCGCCACGTCAACGTCCACGTACATTTCGAAGGCTAAGTCGTCGTAAGGCGACGAAAATCCGGGGTCGTTGATGAAATCGTTAAATTTTTCAGTGCTTTCGGGAATTGACACGCGTCTCGTTTCGATTTCAGCACCCAACAACAAAACTGCTATTAAACTGACCTGAAATCGCGAAATTTAGAAAAATTTCGGAGAACTCAAAGGGTCGAAACCTGGTTATTGCTGTTGTGCGAATTTGGGTGATTTTTCCCTAATTTCAACTTGACGAAAGACGCGGTACTGATCGGCACGTTCGCAGACTTCAATTCTCGACTTTTAAACCCTGTGCTTTGGTTATCAGACAAAGTTATGTAACCTGTAAAAAAACCTTTAGGTTTGATCGAGTTTTTCTAAATTCTACCTAAATAGTCCCATTTAATGTTACCGACATCTTCGACAGTGTTGGTGTCTTCGTTACTCGAAAACAGCTCGATTCTTGACGCTAAAAAAAGATTTTGGTTCGATTTCTGGACAAATAGCGACTTACGTATTAAAAATTGATGGGCGAGTATCTGGATTTTGTTCAAAGAACATCTCTTCTCCAGCTGAATAACGACTTCCTGGGGATACTGGCAGTTTTTCTCCGATTGCCACCCCTTGACTGTGGGGCCATGACCGTTGAGTTCTCCCGACCGAAACTTGGGGTCTTCACCTGGGAAATTTCGCTAGATTCGAGTTTTTTTTGAAAATTTACTTACTCGTTACGTGGATGACGGTGAAACTGATTTTTTTGGGCATTATGAGGGTGCGTTTAACGCGTTTCCAAAAATTTACCCATGACGGTGGATGGAACGGTTATTACGTAGTTTCATCGAAAGGTTTACCGTATTTTGCTGCCGGTTATTGATTATTTCTCGAAAGGAAACTCACGTGGTTGGAAAATAGCTTGAGAACCCATCGCTGTCACCCGTTATTGATTTTCCCGGCTTTCATTTTCCCGCGGGCGCTCGACGTTTTCAAATAGGGTAGTCGCGCCCCTGTGGGATGTAGAAGACTTTCCAAATTCGTCAAATTTTTTTTTTACTTTTAGTGATTAATTACGGGTTTTCTCGGCGAGGTCAAAGTACCACTATTATTGATGCAACTACAATTTTTTATATTTTTTTAATCAATAATTATTCATCTTGGTATTGTTGCAGAGGTCGGTAGAACACTCTAGTGGACTCATTCTATTTATAAAAGTGTTTCTTAATCTTTAACTTTTATAATTTGCTGAATTGAGAAGACACATTATGCGTCCTCAAATTTGAATGGTTTGGCGCTTATTACTCGTTAGTTGCCTTGCCGCTCATCAGATGGCGCTGGAGGTTCTAGCTTACGGTGCTATACATTTCATTTGTAAATAAAAGGGCCCAACGGAGGGTCGGAAAGCATACTTACCTGGCGTAGGGATTACCGTGATCAACAAGGCGGTTTCCCCAGGGTGAGGCCCTTCCATTGCACTACGGTCGGGCTGACCCCTGCGATTATCCCTAATGCGGATAACTCGGGCGCACAATTTTTGGTAGTCGGGACTGCGTGCGCGCTGTCCCGGTCTAATTTAATTAAAACAAGTTCCTTTTAAAAAAGTTGCTAAAGTAGGTGGCGGTGGCGACTGTAGATTTTATTCTTTTGTTATTTTTGTTATGTTATGCATTATATTATGTTGGTTTTGTTATGTTTATTTATTAGTACAATTTAAATTATTTGTTTATTCAATTTGGGTCCCCTACACCTTCAATATTTCTAGTTTGGGTATGATAAAGGAATTGAGTATGTTGTGTATAAAACATTTATTTTAAAGAGGTACTAGCTGTATGTCTTTAAACTACTCTACATACATAATAATATAGTCAAATTTAATTACAAATACAATAATGCTGCAATATTGAGCTTGGCAACGTTTACTAGGTAAATGAATAATGAATCCATCAAAAAACTGTATGGATAAGTAATGGGTGAACACATCGTTAGGCGTTTAGTATGGCACGTGGTGAAAAATTAGTAAGTATCATTCGCAACAGTTATCACAGACGAAAATAAGTACAGAACACAACATTCATTTGTGCAGGAGTTGATCATAAGTTTCATTGGCAACGCAATTATTCTCATCGCAACACTCTTCAAAAGGCAGTGATTCGTAAACGTTCTCATTAGACGGCTGCGGCCTCGATTTCGGCTTCTTCTTTTTTAGATACCTGCAACAATCGTAATTAACTCAATTTTCTCATCACCAACACCCATGTTATAATATTTAGTACTTGTAAGTCAAGAATCCAACAGGAACCAACAGTAACAACAAGAGTAAACCATAGAAGTGATTGTACTGTCCTCCGGCCTCTTTGACCGTCCTCTCAACTCCAGGAGTTTCCAGTTTTTCGTAATAAACAACGTCGTGTTCGGAATTTCGATACTTGTTGGTCACGACGAAAGTGATGCAGTATTGAGTTTTGGCCTGCAGTTTAGCATCGGAATTTTTACCGCTACCCACGGTGATGTTGGAGGTGTCGTTTTTTATTTCTAATGTTTGAGACACCCAAGTGTTGCCGAAATTGTGGCAAAGATTGTCGGAGATTTTCGGAGAATTCTTCATGGTTTCAGGCACGGTTTTGGAGCGGTCGAAGTCTTGCACTATTACTGTCAAAATGTACGATTTTAATCTACTATCAACTGGGGGTACTTTGAAGACTACAGTGGTTTCGCTCTTGGTTAGAAGTTTGGGACTCTGGTCGATGTGGTCGCCGATGTCGGCGGTTTTCACATGAGTGCTGGCGAAGGAACTCTTGTACTTGCCGTTGACGGACTGAACGTACAACTCGTACTGGGTGCTGTAAGGTATGTATTGTATCTGCAACAAAAAATTTTGGTATTTTTTATTTTCCTTTAAGTTGTTACCCCTGACTTGGTAATTGTAAGTCGGCGAGTATGTTTTGTTTGGAATCTTAAACACTTCCTTAATATCTTCCACGGCATTCGCGGTGGTGCTGTTCAATACTATGTTGAAAGCTGTGATAGTGCCGTTTTGGTTGTAGGGGTGGAGCCACGTGACGTTCATGTGGCAGTAGTCCAACAACTCTTTGCAGTCCACAATTTTGTACGTGATATTGCCCGGAGGTCCAGGAACTGACCAACAACAAATTTAGTTGATATTCCGTCGAATACGTTAATTGAAGCTCAATTCTCGTTACCTTGCTCGCTTGTGTATCCCTCCAATTGCGTTTCGGCACCGAAAGCTTCGGTGCCATCGTTCTTGATGCTGATTTTAAAATTGTGCTTTTGAGAGGAAATCAGGTTATTGATTTCCAAACAATATTTGAACGGCCACAACTGACACGGCGTTATTAACGAGACCGCCGACTTGCACTTTTTGAACGCTAAGGGATTACATCGAGTCACCCGAACGTAGGCGGGAATGCCTTTTGGTTGCATTGGAAGATCATAACGGATCGAAACGGAGTCTTTATCGACAGAATACAGTTCCAAATTTCTAACAGCGGGAGCAACTACAATCAGAACTTATCATCACACATTCGAAATTTCTTTTTCTTACCTCCAGCTTTTGTGGTGAAATTGATTTTCATCGTGACTGCATTGTTGTTGTTTTCGATGTTTTCGAAACTTCTCGCCGTCACAATGCTTAAAGTGTGCAAATTGAACGGTTCAAGATCGTTGATCTGTACCACGTTTTCAGTTTGTACTTTCAGTTGTTGCGTGGAGTTCTTCACCAAGTTGGTGACGCTGATGCCGTATAAAATGTGACCGTAAAGGGCGCTGCAATCGACCTTGTCCCACGAAACGTAAGCAACAGTATCGAAAACTTGAATTTGTAGCCTGTTCGGTCCCTCTTCAGCAGTCGGGCTCTCTAGACGGGTCAAACAATCATCACTTATGGGTCAATTTCAGCTCGAGTTTAATCCGTGGCAAAGTGCATTTTGCAGTTGAAATTGAGCGCAACCGATTTGCGCTGCTCCGCGCACTATGCCAGGCGTAAGTCGAGTTGAAATTGATCCATTAGTAAACAAACAGAGTTTAATCCAACAATCAATTCTTGACAGAAACAAAAAAAAAAACACAAGAATCTGTAGATATGTTGTACCTGATTCTAGAGTGGTAACGTAAAGCTTCTTTTCTTTTTCGTGCAACACGCTAGATATGGTTATGTTGTATTTGGTGTACGGTATGAGGTTGTCGATTGTTATCTCATTGTGTTTAGTTGTTAGGAATCCGTTTGATTTGAGCCGGTTCAAGTTGAAAGGTTCCGATTCGCACAAATCATTCGCCTAAAATAATTAGCGCTGTCATCGAGAAAAGGTTATCGTTGAATTCTGACCTCGTAACTGATGAAATAGCTTATTTGACTGTTGGGGTCCTCCTGAGCCCACGATAGACTAATGGCGGTGGCGTTTGAAGAGTTTTCAACAGTTGGTGAATCTGTAATTACAATTACAATAAGTATACGGAATATTTCGGGTCTCAGGTAAAAAAATTACCACGGACTATTTTGAAAACGATTACTGTTAATAAATTTAGCCTATTAATTATGACAGTTTGGACATTAATTTTGTATCTGACTGCACCTTCATTTTGTCTAACAGTCGTTGTAATTTAGGTTAAATTGGTTTCTGGTTCAAGCAATGACTAAAAATGGTGGAAACCTACGCAGTGCCCAAAAAGCGACAACACCCACGAATTGAATTTGTCTTGTCCGTCCACACACACACAGGCGGACACAGCGGAGTAATTTTGAATTACCTCTGCCGGGTTTAAAACTTTTGTTTCATACTGAGTGTTGCGTAAAAAGTTCATAGACAACAAAATTGTCGTTGTAATTTTGCTGCGGTAAATTCGTAATAAAAACTGTCTTCGGACAAGATTCACAATTGTTATCATAACAGAACGCACAAGGCGTCTTTGTGTAGGTATGTTGAACTATACTGAGAAGTGAGCAGTGATAGTAGCAGGTTGTCTTTGATAGTCATATACCATTACTGGAAGTGAGAAACTGATCTTGCAAAAATGTTTATGCCGAAGCGTAAACGCGTTCCCCACTCCCGCTCACAACAAATTCATTTAGCATTTGGGTTAATAACCGTTAAATTTAGACTTAATTGTGCAGAGAGCGGCGCCCGCATCTCGAGCGGCGTCGTCATCATCAAGAATAGTTATCGACATTTCCGTTTGTGCGATTCCAAATGGAAATTTCAAAATTCAATCGCACCTTTGATTTCGGAATAAGCCAGTTTCCTGGGTCGCCAATTCGGATGCGCCACCACCTGACACGAAACACCTTCAACTCCCTCCTCTCCCTCTTTGGCGTTTTTCAATTTCAAAAACGTCACTTTCACCTCTACGAAACAACGAAAATTATTAAGGCAACATCAGAAATTTTACATACCGTTCTCGTGACACACTCGAACGTCGTCGATTGCCCAAAAACCTTCGCTTTGATTCGTGGCGTTAACGAATTTAGTTTCGATGAAAACGTTGAGTTTCTCGGGAACGTTCTCCTCTTTTAACTTGACCAGTTGCCAATCGAATTCCTGAAATTCCCGATTAACGAACGAAATTCTTTTGAAAATTTCTCACTTTAGTTGGGGCGACTTCTTTCAAAATTTTCCTTTCGGTGCCTTTGATTAGGATGAAAGTTATGCCGCAATTGGGACAAGTCGAAACGTAGAGCGAAACGCACATGTATTTCGAAGCTAAATTGAGAGTTGGGCCGAGGCGCGACAATTGCGTTGTTGTAGTGTACATGAATTGATCTAAAATTAGAGTTTAAAAAAAAAACGAAAAAAATTGAGCAAAAAAAAATCACTTTGATGAACTTTCCATAAGGCGGGTTGCGAACTTTTGAACAACAAATAAAGTGGTTTCAGGGGTTGTTGGTCCTGGTATTCGAGTACTGTTCGGTTTACACTCACATCAATTAAGGTAAATACGCCTTCAGCATCGAGACTTACAATGAAGTTTCGCCATTCATCACCAGACAAAATATTGGAATAAGCCTATTAACACAAATAAAGAAATTGTTGCGTGATTTTCTAACAATTACCTGATAGTTATCCAAGGATTTGTCGCGAGTTGAGTTTTTCGGTAAAGTGGCGTATTTGTGGAGGACAATTTTATTCTTGGACATCTCCACGTGGTAGCAAGGGTAGTTGTTGGGGTTCCAGCCTTCACATATGAAAAGGCCGATATTGTTGGAGGTTCTAACTGAAATCCCGACCCTGAACAAACTTGGAATCTCGATCCATTCTTTAAACTCGTTTCCTTCTCTCGTGAAAATTTCCGGAAAATCTAACAATTTTTTTAAAAAACTTCAAAAGTGAAAAGTTACTTGGTTACCTTCCCATCGCCTGTCGAGGATTAAGTCAAGAGTTCTCGTGCTGGTTTTGTCGATTTCCCAGTTCTTGATGGCCCAAACGTGGTTGCACTTGGCGTTTTTCAAAAATTTGCAATTGAAGCTGTTGTCGATTTCCGGAATTAGCTTGGAAGCTGCAATTTCATAAAAATATATCATGAAGCATCAACAACCCTCAATGGGTTTCAAGGGTTTAAATTCTAAATGAAGCACTGTCGCAGCACTAGCGATTTTGATGTATAGGTATCAACTCTAGTACTGACTTCACTTCAACTGTTACTCACTGATGTTTGGTAGACCGTTTTCGTGGTTGGGTAGCGGGAAGACCCACCCAATCGCCGAGTACCTCTCAACTTCTTCAGCTATGCAGCTGGGGTGCAACAAATTATCCCGTTCTTTCTTGAGGATGTAAGTCAAGTTAATGCCTGAAGACTTTTGAATCATCACTAAAACCACTAGAAATATGGTGAGAAGCAACATCTTCGTTCTCCTGCAACAAGAATTCGAGTCAACTGACGAAGTGAAGGCTGAGCGCAGCAATAAAGATAAAGATGTTTATTTGTCGACAGACAACTGAAAGGTCTAACTATGCCGTGTTTACTAGATTCTTACGTAACGCATATCAACTTACTTGCTCTGGACCAGTTTATTAAATGAAATCATCGATACAATGCCTGCATCGCTGGGTACATGTTGTTGGGTGTATTGCGTATAAATAGATGGGGCCTTGGAGTGCACGAGACGGCCTCAATATTGCGGTGGTCATGTGGGCAGGTTTCGCTTTTAGAGTTGAACAATAGGCAACTGGTTTGACGAAAACGCACGTAAGGAAAGCAACAAGTAGGCGCCAGAGAAGAGGTAAAAATAGCAACAGGTACGACTACCGGATTGTTTGGATTCCGAAATGATTTGTTTACAGTAAACACTCGAGGTGATAACAATAAATCAATTCGCGCTTTAGATTTATTGAGAATCTTGATGTTTAAACGGTGAAGATAAGGAACTTTCATTACGCATGCTAGTCACCACCAACAACGATATTTGGTATAATTGATTAGAATAAATGTGCATACGAATACCGTTTATGACGGGATTGTAATTAGTTCTATAACCTCTTAGAAGTTTATGATTGGTTGTTAAACGAATACCAATGGAGGCACCATTTAAATTTTAGAGGAAGCGCAAATAACGGTGTTCAGTGCTGAAGTTTACTAAGTAAGATTAAACTTGTTCTTCGATCCAGTCGCAATGGAGGAAAACTCTAACGTAGACTTCCAGATATCCGAGGGCGCAAGGAGAGCCCCAAGAAGCGATCCGGATCAACGTCGCCACTAGAGGACCTCCAAAATCGCCGTAACAAGGACCATCCCCAACTTTGTTAAAGGTGCAAATTTGGGGAGAAGAAACTGTCGACAGTAACTCTTTACAGTTCTCGCTGAGATTAGTTCATGTTATTTTATAGTAGTTAATAAACAGATTTATTAAGATTTCTATAAACTAAAACGATCACTAGTCAATGTTATGTTTGATCCAGTCGCAATACCAGGATACCGAAGTATAGACGTCAGGATATCCAACAGCGCATGGGCTCCCCCAGGATACCAACCCCGTCAATTTGACCGAATCTTGACCGCTACCTCCACCAGTCACAAGAGGACCTCCTGAATCTCCAAAACAAGCTCCTTCTCCTTCCCTCGTCAACGTACAAACTTGTGTGGAGAAAACTTTCTGACTTCCCCAAACATCTATGCACTCTTGGAGAGAAATAGTTTTCAAAGGTATAAACTGCAAATCGTTGGGTGCTTCTCCAGAAGTCGATGTTTGTCCCCATCCTGCCAACACGCAATCTTTTGGTACATCGTCGTTAATACAATCTAAATCCACAGTCTGGATTAAATCAGAGAGCACGAAAGGGAATTCCAGTTTGACAAGAGCGATATCGTTTGCCTGTGACGACATGTTCCATTCTGGATGAATTGTAATTTTAATAATATTACGAGTGGTGTTGTCATTGTCCAGTTGATTACTTCCTCCTGCTACTGTTAACATTGATGGATCAAATGGACCGAGTGGACCAATAACGCAATGGGCAGCGGTAATGATGGTATCAGGTCTAATGATTGATCCGCCACAACGGAAAGCATCGTTTGCTTTAAGGGAAATAATGTAAGGGAATTGGCCAGTTGAGGCGTTAGTGCCGCCTACAACTCGCCAATTAGAAGGCAAAATTGGGGTTGCTAAAAAACTAAATTGAAAAAACTAATAAAAAAAATGAAGAAAACTTACCCATAGTAGCGGAGATAGTAGCGGAGATATAGAAAGTTAGGCTTATAATTGCTGTGTGTATCATTTTGATGACTGCTTGTTTATTTGTTTGATAAAGTTTAAATTCGAGATGTATTTATATGGAAAATATATTTTCAAAATCATGCAATTACATATTGTTTTCTTGTTATGCATTTTCCCTTGCATCCTTAACAAGTGACAGTCTCGCCTTAGATAAGCGATTTGAATCAAGATTAAGATGATAAAATGTCTGGGTGGACATTAACATAAAGCGTAGGTCGTGGTTGTGATACCTTTGTTGTTAAGGAATTTTTGTACTTGTTGTTTGTCATAATTTGTCAAGTTGGAGGCAGATTGGAGAGTGCACTTCCTGATGTACCTATGTACCTTGTCAGAATGGTTGAACTTACCTTTTACCAAATATCGACACTCAACTTTGGCTTTGTCGAACTTTACGTACGACCTGATGGATGAGCGAAAGACGTTAGACACCACTGACAGTTGACAACCGTCAAATGCATGTTTTAAGTATTGGTCTTTATCCTTCTGATGAAGTCATTATCATAATGACGAAAGCCTATCTAACTATTAGTGTCATGTATACTTTCAAATTCTTCTGGTAAATACTTTTTTATTTCCGGAATTGTTTGCCTATCTGTTTGATTCAAAGATAATATTATGAACATATCTGAACGTACTACAAATTAGACTGGGAAATGCGTACTGAAGTTGTGTTGTATGCGACAGATTAGTTAGAATCTTGAGACCATGACCTATGTCAATCTCTGGTAAGTTAAGGGTAGGCAGTGGGGCAATTTAATCAATACATGGGTTTAGTTTTCACACCTTTTCCTATCTTGTGAGAAAGCTGTACTAGAAAAAACTTTCTTTCTATTGGATTAAGGACCTTTGTTTAACCTTAACACGGAAAATCTTTCAGGCACAATAACAAAATTGTCTTAGTGTAAATAATCTGTATTATTAGCAAAATGTGAAATTCAATGATATCATAAATATTAATGATTAAGAATCAAGCTAAAGTTAGGAAAATTCCAGAATTAATTAGTTAACTAAACATCTACTCGTGTTGCTGCTGTTGCGCCATTTGGCTGGGCGCTGCCGGTTCCTTATCCCCCTTTTTTTTGGATCCGGAAACGATATCATCGATACGTAACAAAAGAATCGCCGTTTCGATCGCAGTTTTATAAGTTTGCAATTTGACAGCCAATGGTTCCCAAAGTCCCCCGTCACCGTACTGATCCACCAACTCCCCGGTCTCTCCATTGATACCCCAAGCACAAGGACAATCGGGAGCGATGTGCTTAGAGTGTTGAGCCCGAAGTGCAGTTAAAGTTCTAATGGTGTTTGCGCCGCAATTCTGCGCTAAAGTCTTCGGGATGATCTCTGCAAATCAACATAAGCCAATTACCATTTTTGTTGACGCAAGTGATTAACGAAATCTACCTAAAGCGTGAGCTAATGCGCGGTAAGGTCCATGAGTGGCTTTCTCCAGCAGATTTTGAGCTAACGCCATTTCGATAGCGCCACCTCCTGGGACAATACGAGGCAACAACATTATATTCCGCGCCACTTGAAGAGCGTCTTGGAGATTGCGCTCGATTTCGTTCAAAATATCTTTGCTGGCTCCACGTAAAACGATAGTGCAAGCCTGCCAAACAATAATAATTAACCAACAATTAACTAGACGTCACAATCCCGGTTACCTTGGGATTTTTACATTCAGTAATGTAACAAAAATATTCGTCGCCTAGTTTTTTGATTTCGAAAAGTCCAGCTCCCGTTCCAATATCGGACGCTTGCAGTTCCTCCGTTCTGTTAACGATGGTGGCGCCACAAGCGCGAGCGATCCGGTTATTGTCGGATTTACGTAAACGTCTGACGGCGCTGATGCCCGCCTTCAACAAGAAATGCTGAGCTAGATCAGAAACGCCCTTTTCTGTGAAAACAACGTCGGGTTTCAAAGCGATGATCTCTTCGCACTGACGACGTACGTGCTCCTCTTCAAGCTCCAACAGCCTCGAGAAGTCCTGAAAACGGGGGGATAGAACCGCATGGGGAAACAGGAAAAATTACTCACCGTTTGGCTAGTTATCTCGACGTTGGTTTGAGATTCGCCTTTCTTGTACTCCAGGGAGCAGTCCAACAGCATAATCCGGGGGTTCTATTTTTACGATTACACCAAAATTAAAAATCAGATAGACTAGTAATAGTCGTATATTTTTTACCTGCCAAACTATTTTTTTCCAATAATGTAATAAGCACACAGTACATGATACATTGTGTACAGGAATCTATTTTATCAACCATATTAATCCAATTTGAAAATTACTGTTTTGTTAGACCAAATTTACCAACCATCTAAAGTAGCATCAGAGGAGACAGGGAAGTTTAACAAAAAAAGTGACCACTTTCTATTATTTTGAGAAAACAAAGATTACAGGAACCTGGTTTACCGACACCCATACCTCGTGCTTTATCTCGACCTACCTCAATGCGTCTCTTCATTTTCGGATGAGTAACGTCCTTGTTGACCATCACCCCCTTCAGAATCTGCGAGTCCTCAATGGACCCTCCAGGAATTTTCTCCACCTTGGCATACCTCTTAATGTCAACCTCAACGCGGCCGTTTTCCTCCTTCATGACCGTCTCGACCGCATCCAGAGCTATGTTAACGGCCAGATCAGACCATTTTCCAATAGCTTTAGTCCCAATACATCCTTTAATCTAATGACGCAATTAAAAAACGGACGATCGCAACAAAAACTCAAACTTACAACGTCAGCCATAATTGCTTTGTCGGTCCTTTTGATTTTGATGCTGAGTTTTCCTTCAAGTAATGTAATAATGTCCTCAAGAGCTTGACGATACTGCCGGATGATGACAGTCGGGTGCATTTGCTGGTTCAAGAATTGTTCAGCAGACGCCAAAATTTCGCCAGATAGAACAATAACAGAAGTTGTACCATCACCGACCTGAATGACAAAAAATTTAGCTTTTGAAGAGCGGAAAAGAGGGTTATACCTCTTCATCTTGGGTTCGGGCGATTTCTATCATACTTTTAGCCGCTGGATGTTGAACAGTGATTTCACGCAAGATGGCGTTGCCATCGTTAGTCATCACAATGCCCCCCATGGGGTCCATCAGCATCTTCAACATTGCTTGGGGACCCAGGCATGTTCGGATAACGTCAGCAATTTGCTATAGTTTCATTGAAAAAATAATTACGGTAAATTATCAAAATCTTCAGGGTGTGACACGACATAACCTCAATTTTCGTTTTTGAATTTTGCAACAAGAACCGATTTGCCGCAAACCAAATTTGGACGGAATAAGTTAATTTAGATGCAAGTTAAAGGATTGGGTAACTTTTAAGAGCTGAATCATGTGTTTGCTTACCTTTCCGGCATTTATGTTCTCCAGCTGCACTTTCCGGCCGGATTCGCGCTTGGTATTTTGACCTGGCGAAGCAAGTAATGTTATTATTAGAAGAAAACGGTCTCAAATTTGTTTAATGCTTACTTAGAACTAAAATCGGAGCTCGTCCACCACCAAACATTTTAATTTGATCGGAAAACACAATTCAGAAATCACGCTGACCTGTCAACTGTCAAATTAGTCAAATCTTTGCGCAGCCCAATGGCGGCGTTCTTTGCAGAAACAAGCGCAGAAGATTTTTGAATTTGAGCGGTAACTGACAATGGTTAAGAAAAATCTCATTTTCGTCCTAGGACACCCGGGTTCGGGCAAAGGGACACAATGTCAGAAAATCACGGATAACACTAACAACGATTTCCACCATTTTTCTGCGGGGGCTCTGTTGAGACAAGAACGGGAACATGCGGAGGCTTCTCGAAAGGCCACCATTGAACAGTGCATTATGACTGGAAAAGTTGTTCCGGCCGAAATTACCGTTGGTTTGCTGGAAAAAGCAATTTTCGCTTCCGACAAAAGCAAATTTTTGATCGACGGGTTCCCGATGAACGTCGAAAACAGAACCCGATGGGACAAGAAGATGGGTGGTAAAGTTAGATTGTTGTTCGTTTTGTTCATCGATTGCCCCAGTGATATTTGCGCGGACAGGTGCATTAAACGTTCTGATAATACCGAACGGTACGACGACACTGTTTATATTTTAGAAAAACGGTTTGAGACTTTTGAGAACGAAACTCGTCCAGTGCTTGACTGGTACCGAAAAAGAAAATTTTTGAAAACAGTTGATGGTAGCAGGAACCCTGACGCGGTGTATGAGGACATTAAGCAGCTTATAAATGACATTAGTTGAAGAAACTGCAGTTGAAATAAATAAAAATTGTTTATACAAATAAAAGTTATTGGTTGTTCACATTATAGAGATAATAAAGATTATTCGCTTTCATCGCTTATTAAAACTATCCTGCGCGTCTTTTTCGCTCCACTCTCTTGGGACTTGGCCTTCTTCTTCCTCTTCTTCATCTCTTTCAGTTTCAATTCCAACACCTCCAACTCTGATAGGTCGTGGTCATCTTCAACTTCATCGCTGCCGACGCAAAAAGTGTCCTAGTAAAAAAACGAACTTTTAGTATAAACAAAACAACAATAGTGGCTGATTACATCGAGGTAATTGTTATCTTCATTGGTGACTTCTTGGGAAAATACGCTGGAAATGTTGCGGGTGTTTCTTTGAGTTATCTTAAATTTCCCTCTCACTGGTGGGCTCCTAAAACAACGGCATCAACTCCTGCTCGAAATAATTAGACAACCAATACCTGACCGATTTCAAATATTCCGCCTGCATTTGGGTATTCGGTATTCCCAGAGTGTCATCGGCAATGAAACTGGTTTCGTAACGATCTTCGCCGCTGTCTTCATCTTCAGAAACGTTTTCCGGATCCGCGACTTCCGCTTCATCCTCGATAAAAAGTTTCTTGGGATTCTGTGTACGTTTTGCTGGAACTACTCTAGACGTCTTCATTCTCTTTCTTGAGCTACCGGAAAGCACCGATCTAATTTTGGGCACCACTGGACTCTTTTCTTCGAATTCGTCTTCACTGTTCAAATCTATCGATATATCGAATATTTTCGAGGCAACTTTCGATTTTGGCGGTTCATTATTGCCAGGCTCTTTCAGTTTTAAGGTCTTTTTGCTGGAATTAGTTACGACATCCTTTCGACGAAAGGTGATGAATTGATTCTTATCGCTACAGTTTTCCTTTTGACTTCCACTGGTTTCAGTTTCGGTACTGCTGAGTTTCGAAACTAAACTCAACATTTGCGTGATTCCCAGTTGCGTTTGTGTCCTTTTGTGCATAGAAGAAATGTCGGCCGGCTTCTCTGGACTCGAGTCAGAATCGCTTAAAACAACGATAGAGTCTCGATTTGTGGTACCAAGAGTACTAGTACTAGTGCTTAGTAAAGCGGGAATATCACAGATGTCGCTAATGTTAAAGCAACTTAGTTTCTTAGCTTCAGGCGGCCTAGGCTGCGTTGAGGCGGGTTTTAGAGATTTCAAATTGTTGTTAGTCAGACCAAAAATCGATAAGTCACAAATTTCGCTTATATCAAGATTTGACGGTTGCTTCTCTTCTTTCGCTTTCAATTTCACAGAAGTTTCTGCAACAACAGATTTCGGGTCGGAGAACCCAAAAGCAGACAAATCGCAAACGTCGCTGATATCAAAAATTGACAAGTCCGCTTCAGATTTTGTAACTGCTCTCTTTGCGCTTGATTCTACGCTACTATCACTTGTTTCTAGTGCAACTTTAATAGTAGTAGTTTTTTCTATCCTATCGATATTTTTTTTGGTTCCTATCTTAAAATCTCGAGCTTTACTTAAACTATTTGTACTGCTACTATCACAATTTCCACGTAGAGACTCGCTTCTAGATAATACTGAGAAACTTTTGCGAGTATCCTTCAAGTTACCCAGATTTGGACGTTTCGCTACTTCTCCCTGGGAATTATCAAAAATTTTTCTTTTTGCCTTTAACCGTTGACTCCTATCGAAAGTGCACAAAATTGGAGACTCCGGAGATTTCTGGATCGACCTAGAGCCAGAAAGTGGAGATTGAAGATTAGGTGAAGACGAATCTTCAAAGAGGTCAGGACTTGCGTAAGCATCGTGACTTACAGAATTCGATTTGCTAACATTAGGAGAATAATTGATCGAAGTATCACTACTAGCATTCAAGCCACTGTCCATGTCCAACCTTTCACCGGCATTCAAGCCACCGGAGTCTTCAACAGTTTTAAACAATCCGTTTTGGGAAACTTTGTTCCAATTTTTTCCATCGTCCAAACTAGTGTCGATAACTTCATTCCACTCACAACTGTCATTCAAGCTACCGAATTTTGCTTCAGTCGAATCTTTATCGCTAGTAATAAAAGTTTTGTTAGCGTTTAAACTCGAACTGATTGAAGGAGCATTAAGAGTTTCGTTTGATGTACTGGTCGTATTTAGTTCACTGCGTGAATCTATAAAAACTTTGCAACTAGTGTTGACAGAGTTTCTACTGTTAGACCTGCTACTAACGACAGTCTTGTCGGCATTCAAACCACTATTATCCTCCCTAACGAACAAGTCTTCGAAACGTGTTAAACGAAAAAATGCTAAAACAGAGCCAATCTCTGACGCGTTCTCGCTTTGATCTGGACTAATTGCGTGCCGTTTCAAAACTTTCGAAAAACTCTTGGGAGTTTCGAAAGCGAAAGACTTCTCTTTTTCGCTTCGGCTTGGCGTGGTGAAAACGTCACTTTCGAATTGTTGCGAGAAATCGATGTCGTCCAACCAAGTGTCGTCAAGAACCCCGGTCGTTGGCGATTTTGGATTAAGCGATGCGACAAAAGCTTCAAGGTTCTCTTCGGTGATGCGATCGAATATCGAATCATTCGGTTGCAACCATTGGGTTGAATCGATTGCGGGCGGTTTGTTGAAAGTTTTCGGGCATTCGTAGAGGTTCTCGCAAAATTTGCACGATTTCACCAATGACATCTGGATGGTGAGATAGTCGGAAAGTTCGGTGAAGAGCTCATCGGGAAATCCTTGGAGAACAGCTTTTTCTTTTTGGGAGGCTATAGGGAGCGTGTCCGCATTTCTGTATTCTAAATTCAAGAATTAAAATGGTTTCGGGCGCACTATCGGTTGTTACCTTGCGATGACAAAGGGGCAGTCGGTTTAGTGAACATCGTGCGGATATCGCTCTGTTTCAGACTTCTCATCTGCGAAAATTCGCTTAACGCATCTGACGTGAAGCAAAAAAAAATTGTAAAAACATAAATAATATCGTTTTCAAAATCCAACCATCAACAATAAAAATGATAACTATGAAAACGCTTGTTCTCAAAAACTGCACCACCTCCAGTTCGTGGTTACATAACACAAATTACTGTCACCGTACTAAAAACAATTTTGTTAACCCTAAAGGACTAATACAACGTCCAACCAAATAACGAATAAAAAATTGTGTCGGGCATTTAGATCCAGATGGTTGTTTCATTCACTCATAGTTACAAAAGACCTTTCAACCCTTATATAGTAGTAATTTTAATAGTAACCTAGCACCTTGCGTAACTGGAATGTTGAACCTCTTGGAATCGGCAAATTGTAGCAGCGACACCAAAATCTTTGACTCTTTCGAATGTTTGACCAAGCCACAGGGCTGAAAAGTTCGTTGTCGTTCCAAATACTTTCCGAAATTAACTCCTGATCCCTCTCCACTGGTAGCTAGAGGATTTCCTAAAATTTAACTACTAACTTAACCTTCCTAATTTAATTAAAAACGTACGTTGGTTCCAAAGTTCTTCTCGAACCCCCAGTCGTTCTTCAATTTCAATAACTTCGATGTTTTCGGGAAATTTCGGAAAATCTCGGGCGTGCCTTTGCAACATGTCTTTCAAACTACCCTTTTTCGTCAATTTTTGGACAGTTATGTGCATTTTTTCGCATTTCGGTTCTATGCCGTCAGGTACCATCAAAGGGTTATCGGGGTACATCCCGTCTTTCAATTGTTGCGAATTAAGAACAAACGTGCCTAAATTATGTTTTGAAATGATGCAATCTTTCAAAGTTTGCTGTTCTTTTCCTTCAGTAACCAAAACCACGACGCGTCCTTCCCTTTTTCGGCCCGTTCTCCCCATCCGCTGAATCATCCGGATCGGGGATTTGTTCAAGATATCGAAGCAAACTATTAAGTCGACTTCGCCAACGTCTAAACCTTCTTCGCCGACGCAAGTTGATAGGAGGGTATTACAGGTTCCTTCTCTGAACGATTTTACTACCTAAATTTAGGCTCTATGCAACAGTTTCGATGAGAGCATTAGAAATACTTACGTTAATTTGAACTTTTTGGGTCACTCCGGAACCTTGGCCTAGGAAAAGTCGAGGTTTCACCAACGGAGCTGCTTGGAGCAGCATCGTGAAAGCTTCCTTCACAGACTCCCGGTATTCAAAAAATACGATAACTCGGGACGATGGGTTCGTGGTGAAATGTGAAACTAAAATTTCACGAAGTTTGTAGAACTTGGGGTGGCCGAATTTTGCAGTTTTGGGAATCTAATAGTTTTTACGACAATGACAATCAGAAAATTTTAAGTGGTGACGTGGTAGCCGGCTTACCTCTGGATATGTCCCATCAGGCAAAGGGTCAATATTGACGGAAGGGCCCAAATAATTTCTAACATCTTCTAGTATCGCCAATATTTCACGGTTGTTGCGTATTAAGTGATTCGTATTCATGTGCTCTAAAAAAATGTTGGGATAGTTAAGACGATTAGAAAAAAGAGGGCTTTTGAATTTTTTTTTATTTCTCGGCCAGAGTTGTCTTCAGCGTATTTAAAAAAATGGCGGAGAACGATAAAAGAACTTTTGAAATCCGGGTCTGCGATTTTATCAGCTAGAGGGCCGCTAAGGATTTTACGTACTTTCATCCTATTATCTCGCAACAATGTCAATAGGACCCTGTATAATATGTATGAGGTATTAGAGGACATGAATTCACCTTCATAGAAGTTCAGGAAAACTCTGAGTCCATGTTGAATCAAAACTTCGTAAGCGTGGTACAAAGTCAGGCAAATGGTCAAGTTCTTCATAATTTCGTTGTAATTTGCGGTCCTAAAAACCACAGTTAGTACACGTATCTCGCCAACTAAACCGACAGGACTTACCGCCCGGCATTGTTCTTCGCCTCGAATTCCTTCTTAATCATAAAAATTCTCCCTTTGGTTAAGTTCCCGCAATTGCCCAAAATGACTTTATACTTAACCAAAGGTTTTGTGTACCTCTCTAAAACCTACCGAATATTAACAAATAAAATCATTGACCAACAAAAATCTCGTCGAACCGGTAAATAATCAGTGCGAACTTGCTGCAATTTCTCCCCTAATGGCACCACGACCGTCTCGAGAGACCTCTCAAAAACGTACGGTTTCACATCATCGCTTTCGTCCGTCCTAAATTCCAGATGTGAAATTTGCAAATTATCCAAAACTTCCAGAACGTCCCTTACGCTATTCCCCGGAGTCGCGCTCAATGCCAAAACCCTAAAATATTTGTTCCGCGGGGAGAGTTTGCGAATTACTTCACAGTAAGCGTAATTGCCTTTGGCGCGATGGGCCTCATCAAAAACTAAACATTTGATTTTGGGCGCCAACATTTCGATGTTGGCCAAGTCATTTTGCAACACTTGAGGCGTGATGAAAAAAACGCGTTTTTCCTTCCAGACTTCAGTCCTCAATTTTGCGCTTTTCGTTGTTCCTGACGTATGATTTTCAGTTGTGATAACAAAAATTTTAAATAAATACCCGTAAGCTCGGCCGTGGCTTCTTTGGGGATTGCGGTGATGTTGTAGCAAGCCTCTATTTGTTGCTTAACTAAGGGCCGCGTAGGTGCCATAAAAATTACCTTCCCATATGGATACCAGCGGAAATAATTGTACATTACTACGGCCGCGATGAAAGTTTTGCCCAAACCAGTGGGGAGACTCACCTGAAAAAGGTAGCAAAAGTTACAGAATTCAGGAGTTTGGGGAACTTATTTACGAGAGTGTTTTTAAGTAACGCCTGTTGGGTAATGTTGAACTGGTAGTCCCGCACGGGGTAGTTTGTAGGGTAAATCCATTTCTGGCCAGCTTCTAGGTCAAACCCGTCGGTTTCCGGAGCGCTACTCAAATTAGCAGCGCTAAAAAAATGGAAATATAACCTGAAAACTAAGTGCAACAAAGTACTTACTCTGATATTTGCTGGGTGCTCATGCTTTCTGAAATCGATTTCTCAAGCACATTTTCCCGGACTTAACCTAAAACATGAAAAATCATGATTTTTCGAAAAATATTTCAAAATTTAACATACCTACATCTAAAACCTCAAAAACACGTCTTACTAATTCAGAGGGTTTAAAAATTAAGTTCACCACAATATACCTACTACAAACATATTGTTAAGTTTACGCTTGATTTGCAATAAAAATTTAAATTTTTGAAATCAACCCTTATTCTGGAGGTGTCAAAATGACAGTTGACAGTTGTCAAAGTGACGTTTTGAACATAAGTAAACTTTAGGGAAATGGCAGAGGCAGGCGAGATTAGGGAAGGTTTCTTGTGCCCCATCTGCCACAAGGACTTGCGATCCCCCAACAACCTAATAGCCCACTTCCAAGACCTACATTCCGAAGAGCAGGATATTCTGAAATCCATAAAAGGTGAGGTTATGTCAGCACCAATTTGGGCGATTGACCCCCCATTTTTACAGATTTGTACGGCAAGGCGAAAAAAAGGATCCTCAAGTTGGAAGATCAAGACTTAGAGGTGTTCAAGCGGGAAATTACTCTCGAAAAATACTGTTTAGAGTACAGTGAACCAAGGGAGCCGGGCCAGCTGCGCTCGCACACGGACTATTTCAAAGCTGTGCGTAGAGAGCGACTCGATCACCGTACCACTGAAACAAACAAACTAATTATCAGGCTCGATCGGTTGCTGAGGTTTTACGGGTCAGACCGTAAGCAACAAGAACAGGAGTTGGTGGCTTGGTTGGATGGGGCGACAGTGACGAGGTGTCCCTCGTGCGCTTCTAGTTTTAACATAACGAGGAGGCAGCATCACTGTCGGTTATGCGGCAGTATTATGTGCAATTCTTGCTCATATTTTCTTTCTTATGAAACCGCGCGTAAGTTGAACTTTTTTGCCCAACAACAACGTCAATTAAAGGGTTTCAGAAGCAATAGTAGCGCCAGTTCATTCGGTTGATGCCAATGGCCGCGATCAAGCATCAGCGAAAGAATCAGAAAGTTTGCGCATTTGCAACCATTGTTTGGATATGTTGGAGTGCAGAAGGCGCGTCCAAATCGAGCAAATGCAACAACCCATTATCTGTCAATTATACTCACATTTGCAGAAACTCAAAAGCCAAATACAGAACTCCGTTGAATTATATTTAAAAGTAATTTTCAAATTTCAGAAATTTTTTTTACGAAACATTTTTTTCACAGATGTACAATTCTCTAACTTCTGGCGAAACTACATTCCAATTGCAAGACACTCAAGCTTTACGCTCAACGATAGCTCGGCAGGCCGAAATGATTGATACTTTGAGCAAAAAAATCGCCTCTATGGAGGTTGACTCTTCGAAATTGGCGGCGCTCCAAAACAGCATTCGTCGCGCTACTTCGTTTTATATTAAAGAATATTTGTTGACGTTGCCAGCGCCTCCCAGTGTTCAAGAGTTGGAGAGGATAAAACGGGAGCGGTCCCTCCGCCATCAGGAGGATAGTCTGTCTGTTCCTAAAACTAGCATTAAAAAAGTTACGGTAACGACGGGATGGTCGCCAGCTAATGTTAGTAATGATAGTGGGAACGAGGTTGAAGATCCTTTGATGGAACAGATGAATATCGTTAGAAATTATATTGAGCAAGCCAGGAAAGCGCAGAGGTTTGAAGAAGTTGCGTCGTTGCAGGAGAATTTGAAATTGTTGAAGGAAACGTACAGGCAGCAGGAGAGGATGAAACAAAACTGAGGAATTTGACCAACATTCCGTTTTTTATTCTATCTTCTATTTTAAGAAATGATACTTTAGGTATTGAGTAATTTGTGTTTGAGCCTAATTTTTTACTAGTCAATATAACGTGTTTAATGTTTTTTGAGAAAATTTATTTTAATGTTAGAAGCATCTATGAAATCAATAGTTACTTTAAGCTTTTTTTTTTCAATTTTGAATTAAAACTTTTAAACACCCTTATCAAAGATGCACCTAAGGGCTGTTTCGGAGTACTCGGCAAGGATTTTCAAAAAAATATGACAGCGCGCCTGGCGGTGACTTAGCTTAACTAATTAATGGCACGTACCAACCTAACTGTCCAAAAATCCCCAACTTTTGAAGATATCTGTCAAAATTCAAAAAGTTGAAAATGGATATCAAACTACTGAATGAAAATGCTGTAACTCAAATTAGGAGTTCCAACAACATCAATAGCATCGCTCAATGCGTCACTGAACTGGTAACCCGACTTCTCAACGCGATTTTCCCGGCTAAGGCCCTTTTCCAGGTACAAAACAGTTTGGATGCCAAGTCCAGCGCTATCGCAATCCGAATTAATTTGTCAACTTTCCGCATTCAAGTCGTGGACAATGGAAGTGGCATCACTAAACCAAATCTGGAACTCTTAGGACTCCAATACATGACCAGCAAATGCCACAGCTTAACAGATTTGAGGAAATATCTCAAATACTACGGCTATAGGGGAGAGGCTTTAGCAAGTATAGTTAAGTTGTCAAAATCAATCAACGTTACTTCCAGAGCACGAAACAACGAGGAGACTTATTCGAAAACATTTGAAAATGGTGGGAGATCGTCGAAAGTTGAGGAATTGAGGAAACAGCGTCCGAGTTGTGGAACCACTGTTACAGTTGAAGGTTTTTTAAATGGTTTGCCCGTGCGGCAAAATTGTGTTAAAAGAAATGAGTTGGATCATATTAAGAAGAATTTGGAAAGTTTTGTTATCATCCATCCCAAAATTTCGTTTAGTTTGAGGGATGATTTGAGTGGAAATGTAATGATAAATAGCTGGAAGCAACCAAATATTATCGGATCTTTTACGGGTGTTCACCCGGAAATTACCGACAAAAACTTTGGTTACGTTAAAGTTACAAAGAGCAGAGTAACCATCGAGGGGCTTCTTCTCAAAGAATTGCACGACAACAAAAAATTGCAATATCTTTACGTCAACAAGCGACCAATAGTTTCCTCTCAAATCACCAACTTGATTGAGTCACTTTTCAAAAAAAAAGTTACAAAAAGCGGCAACAACAAACATCCGGTTTTTGTTATTCAAATCAAATGTCCTTATTCAGAAATCGATTTGGAACTTGAACCGACCAAAACTTGCGTTTTGTTCAAGAAAATTGACGTGATTACTCGATGCGTCAAGAAGCTAATTTGCAACTTTTTGGGGGAGGAAGGTTTGAGTCCGAGCAAAAATCCAGAAAAAAAGAGCGAAACTAAAAGTCAGTTTGGGGTCTCCCAAATTGCGGGAGCTGTAAGAGCTTGCGGTGTCAAAAGAAAACTTGTAGATGGTGTTGATGACGGTTGGTCGCCCCCGAAATCCCCTAAAATTATCATCGAGAACATCTCGCCAGAACCGAAAGAGGGCAGCAGAAACATAATAAAGTCTCAACCAAAGATGGCGCTACCGATCAAAATTACGAAAATTAACGATAAGGAGAGAACTCCGGAAAAGTCTATAGCGGAAATGACGATTTTTACGAATTTTCCCGAAAATGAACGCACGGGGAAAGAAATAATTATGGATATGTTCCTCAAATCGACTCAAGTTTACCCCGGAAACGATGAGAGTTACAGTGGCGGCGCTGTTGAGTTGGCGGGGGGAATGGGGCACCAAACAATTTGTAGCTATGAAGAAGACAAAAAGGTGGGAATGGTTTCAGTGGGAGTCCAAACTGAATCTTCTCAATCTTCTCCAAAAATTGTCTATTTTGAGTCCGGCTCTGCAGGTGCTGCGACGGTGCCGAAAAAATCTTTGCAGAAGTTTGTGTCCGATTATAATTTTGATTTCTCTAATGTCGAAGATGTTTCCGGGTCGGGATTTAATTTAGGCAACAATCCCTTTCCAGAGTTAGACAAGGAAGTTCCTTTGTTCACTTGTGGCAAGGATAAGAAGATTTTTAATTTTAACTCACAAGGGTTTTCTAATAACGTCTTTGACAATAGCCAAAATTTTGACGTTACTTGTTTGGAAACAGCTAAATTAAGTCCCATTCTTAAAAAACCGAACTTTGATCGTCTTGATGTTGTTCAATCTCCTTATTTTAAAAGAAAAATTGTTCCTCCTACAACTGATGAAGATCAGTTCAATACCGTTAAGGAACCCTTTAGTAATTTTAATGGAGGTAAAGAAGAGAAATCTGACATTTTAGTGAACACTGAGAGAAAATTCTTGGGTCAAAAAATTCAGGGAGATTGCAAATTTAACTCTTTGTACTCACGACAAATAAGGGAAGAAAGAACAAAAATTCTAGAAACTGCTTTTATGGTAACTCCCTATAGACGTAAAAAAGATTTGAAAGTTTATAATAAAACAATCACCAAGTTTTTTACTCCTTGTCAAAAGAAAGACAGCGAAATTTCTGAAGACAGTAATACTAATTACCAAGAAGTGAAGAAAAGGTTTGATAACTTTCTAAAACCGAATTGTCTAGAAGATGCTAATAAAACTAATACGAGCGAGATAATTAGTAAATTCTTTACGCCTCGCAAACCAAGCGAATCAGAAATTTCTCGAATTGATTCGAATGTCAGCAAATTTTTTACGCCTGGCGTCAACAACGAAACAAAAATTTCTGAAACTATAAAAAAATTTAGTCATGTTCTTAAACAGAAAGATTTAAAAGATGCGGAAATTTTTAGAAAACGTGACACTTCAAGAGAATGTTTCAATGAAACTACTAACACGTTTTTTACTTCAAAAGATCAAGAATCGCCCGTAAGGGTCGAAGAAAATGTTCAGCAAGTAAGGAACGACGAATCAGGAGATTTATTTTTATCTTTGTGTTCAAAAGCCGACGAAGACGACCAAACTCATTTAGTGGTAACACTGATGGACGAAGAAGCAAAGCAGAAAATAATCGCTAGAGATTTAAATTTCGAGTTGGCGATCAATAAAAATAGAGTGACTCAAACCCAAGACAAAACCACTGGGTGGGTTAAGGAAGTCAACAGTTTCGGCACCACTGTTTACGTGAACTTGGTAACTGGAGTCAGGAGCTTGTCGAGTCCAAAACAGGACAACACTTTTGGTTTGGTTAAGAGAATCGACTTCGTTCCTAAAGGATTATCGCCGATTTTGAAGGAAACTGCTAAAGTTGACCCCCTCACAC
The DNA here is from genome assembly GCA_951805265.1 of Schizotus pectinicornis. Classification (NCBI taxonomy): domain Eukaryota; kingdom Metazoa; phylum Arthropoda; class Insecta; order Coleoptera; family Pyrochroidae; genus Schizotus; species Schizotus pectinicornis. Next base: position 794,084 of record OX638204.1, on the reverse strand, counting down.
CTGGGGCAAAGAAATTTTTTGACGAGGCTTTGATCGGATCTTTGGAAGATGAATTGTTGTTGGTCAAGTGGCAAAATTACATAGGAGAGCAGACAAGTGAAATTATAATTAAGTACCTATTTTTTTAATTAGTAAAAATACACTTTTTGTAGATCCCAGACTGTTTTTTGACGAAATGTACAAGAAAAAGTCGAAATTGATAGAAGGTGCTGTACCAAATGTTAACAAATCAGGTTTAGCTAAAAACTTGGTCAAAACTCTTCATGGGAGAAGTTTCACTAAACAACTGTTCGATAATTTGGTAACTGTTGGGCAAGTGGACTGTAAATTTATAGCAACTTTCGATAAATCTACGCAATTGCTGCTGCTTTTCGATCAACACGCCGTACATGAAAGAGTTAGATTAGAGTTGTTGCTAGAAGGTTTCTATTTACTAAGTATTATATGGAATGCTATAATTATTCGAGTAAATGTTTAGGTTATCGGAACTCTTCGGCCAAAATTGATAACAGCATAACAATTTTTTTGCCAAAAATTCATTCGGTTTTGATCAAGGAGCAAAAAGCACAACTCAACTTTTTGGGTTTGGTCTTTGACGATTTCACCGATGGAATAGTCATTTATCAAGTACCTTTGTGTGTTTACAATAAATTCAAAAAAGGGGTGAGGAAAGTGTAAAGGTTTCAATTTGTTATGTATCGGAACTTTTACAGGCTAATTTGACCGAACTGGTTGAAACTTTGATCAAGGAGGTCGTCGAAAGTTTGCAAAGCGACGGAGTTTTGATCAAAACTCCCCAATTGATTCAAAATTTGATCAATATGGAGGCCTGTAGAGGTAAACTTGTAACCACAGACTTTCTCTTATGTTTGTCGTCTTAACAATACGATCATTTTTCGGTAGTTAATGTGCTTAAAATTGCAGGAGCCATCAAGTTTGGGGACAGACTTGATAAAGAGGAATGCACTTTACATCTAAAAAATTTGTCTGAATGCGCCCTGCCGTTTCAGTGCGCTCATGGACGACCCACGTTGACTCCATTGATTTTGCTGGACAAGAACTGGGATTTTGAGGCAAGTCTTGATCCGGGCTATAAATTTCTAATAATTTTTGGCGTTTTTTAGGTCCAAAAACCAAATTTGCATCTATTGAAGTAACGTTTTTCGGTTGTTTTATTTACCCCAAATGCGTATTAATTTATAAGGTGAATACTGTGGTGTTGGGTGCGTGTTTTCAGACGAGAATCACTGAAACGCGCCGATGATTATCTCATTGTCTTTATTTACAAATGAGTTTGTCATTAATATAACATTATTTACACGTAATCTGCTGTTTTATCTCTTATCAAATACAGTATTTATAAATCCATTGCAATAAATTATGTGGTACAGAGCTCTGTAAAAATATCATACATTTGAATGCACATCAGTAGTAAATCTAAAAATTATAACAACACCTACAAATTAGCGACAAGTTAGATCCATAACAAATTGTACAATCAAATGTTACAATAGATGTAAATTACAGTATGGTACATGAGTGTTAGTAAAAAACCACGGCCCACCCCGACAATAACAAAAATTTACAACGTAAACACCCGTCGTCAGTCGTCACAGTTAAAAAACAGAAGAAAACTTCGTTGTCAGTAAAGAAAAATAAATAATCAAGTTGGCGGTAGAAAAGAAACGCATCATCAGCGACCTGGCGATATGTTTGTGGTCATGTTCCATTCAGGCCGCCATTCGCCGCCTTCGACGGCGGCGGCGTCGCCATGCCTACGGCGGTTTGCACAGCCGCTGCAGCAGGCCGCTGTGGCGATGGTAGAAGAGGAAAGAGGCGAGAAGGGGCGAGAGGGCGTTGAGGGGCGGCAGCGCCGGCTAGTTGTGGGGGTGTTAGGGACTGGCGGGCAGACTGTCGTCGCTGTCGAAGGTGACGTAGCTGTCGGTGCTGTCGGGGTGCGTTATGACGTCAGAGGGGAGCGGCATGCCGGGAGGCGGGCCTGACGCCGGGCCCATCGACGGCGGCGGCAGGTCGTAGCCGTGCATCTGAAACAACAGTCCCATCTAATATCGACCCATTAATCCGACAGCAACAATCACAAGATACGGAAGGCGTCGAGGGCGCCACATGACCCCTCATTTAAAGACGTTTGCAACACGTAAGGTCAAGGGTAAAAAGGGAACAAAAATCGAATAATTTTGTGACCCTTCGGCCTTTATCTAACGGTGTTTGTAATATTTAGATCTATAGTTGATAGGTATTGAAACAAAGTATTTTGAGTTGTAACTTACTTGACTAACAAGTTGTTGGAAGGCGGGTTGGTGCGGTTGTTCGAGGTCCGAGTGCAGGGCGAAGTCCGACAGCGCCTTCCATGGTGGTTGGTAAGCCTGCACTTCGAGAGGATGGACGCCGATTGGAGAGTCGTGACGTACTGGTGACGACGCTACCATTGGGATGCCTTGCATGGCACCGTATCCCAGCTTTCGCCCATCCTGCACGTAATACTGGGTTACGTTAGAAAACAGACGGGAAAACATAAAATAAAATACCAAGTGCTGTGAGGAGGCTGAACATTATTTATTTGAGAAAACTAAGCACACTATATTTTATCTGCATCATGGGTCCGGTTCTACGTAGGTTAAATGTGCCTCTCGTAAGAATTAAGATTGGTGTTATTACCTACTCCAAAAAGACATGTTGATGGTGGTCGAATACTTATGTTCCTACTCCATCAACATTTTTTAAATTTAATTTTACTTATTTAGCTAATTCGTGCAGGTCACATTATAATGGCCTAATCGAGATCATGGGTTGCACGAAGCAAAATTGTTCTACAGTCTAATTATTCTTAAAAGAAGCTAATGACGTCACAAAATTATGGTCGAGTTACGCGCTACGTTATTACCGTGCGTCATTATGTTGAAAAGAGACAGGGCGGACAATCGTGTTATAACGTTGCGCGTAACTCGACCATAATTTTGTGACGTCATTAGCTTCTTTTAAGAATTAGACTGTATGTCAATGAGCAATAATGATATTAAGTCAAGGTGAATGGTGAATGTGAACACACCACAATCCAAAAGAAGCCTGATGATTCGAAGTGAACATAACATAACCTATTTTATGCATTAGATAGGACCTACGTATAGATAGATCTATTGTTCTAAGATGTTGAAGTAACCCCGATTTTCACCGTTTCTTGGACTTGCTGGTAGGTAAGTACTTATTAGGCAATATAATTTTAGGTAATAATTAAAAAAAACTGCATGTTTCTGTTATGTATCAGTATGGAACATTCCTGGGGTATCGACTTTCAGCTCTACTGGCATTGCTGACAATAATATGGGTGGTGTAGTAGGTGTAATGCATCGTAGATGGTAATGAGTAGGTAAGTACTACAGGCCTGCCGCCGCCCAGCCAACTAGATTCGTGCTTATTCAGGTTTAGGTGGCAACAGCAATAAAAGTAGTCGTTTGTTTAATGTCCCGGCCCCCTTATCGCCTCAGAACACGTCGCCTTACAACCAAACATCATAAATAACTTGTGAAAAAAAAAAATCAGAGTGTCGGCGCCCCCCTCCGAGTCAAGGTTAAGGAACGAGTTTGACACGGGCGAAGCCGTGTTCGACAAGGCGCACACCGGCACACACCGGTGGCGGTTGGCCAGCCATCAGAACTGGAACTGGTTCCGTCTGCCCCCTTTTGGGGAACACGACCGAAATCGATGCCGCATGTGTGCCGATGACGATTGGCTGGGCGGCGGACGGGCGGAACGTCGCACAGCTGATAAGCAACGCCTCCTGAGATTTACGCGCGGCGTGAACGACCCGGGGCTCCCGGACCGACGGCGGTGGGGGCACCACATTCAATAATAGATGGGGCAATCTGTTGGGATGCTGCAATCAATAAACGAGTTTCTACCACCTCGACCTTCCCGACTCGCAGAACGGTTTCGGTTTTTAGTTTTTGGGGGAGGACGCCGAGAAACAAAACAAAAGCGACCGGGGGCGGCGGCGCATTTCGACCGATACGGCCAAGAATATAATCGCCACCAGAGATTGATTTGGAGGCAAAATGGAACTCGCCGCAAGATCAACAAGCACAAGCTATTTGTGCATGGATTGTCGCCCATCGGTAAGTATACAACCTATACCTACTAGATACAGCCGAATTCAAAAGTAATGTCCACTTGTTAAACTTTAAACTAATTTATTTTTCACATAAAACCAACTCAAACATTAAAATTCATATTTATGCTAAGCATATGAAATAACGAAACACATGCTTTGGAGTTTCTTTAGCTAGTATACAGGGTGATTCACGTAGCCCGTGCATTAAAAGTTTTTCAACTTCCAGTTAGATTACAAATTTGAAACTTGGAAAGCAGTCATAATCAGTCATGCTCATTCTATCTAAAATATTTTAAGCTCTCTAGCTATACAGGATGTGCCAAAAGTCGGTATCAACTTTCTCATTTTAAATGGAAACGTGCCATTTTTTCTACATGGTTTAATTGGTCTTCCAACTCTGAGTTTTTATAACACTTGTTATGTGAACTTATTAGACAATTTTTGACATTATGTTAATTTATGTGAAGAAAATGGTCGATGTGGTAGCTTACGAAAAAATTCGTATCTGGCAGATGGTTTTGAATTTATGAAAACCAATTTGTAAAGTACTTAGTTCGAAGTCCAGACTAACTTCTGATATTTTAATGGTGGTTCAATTTTGTACCATATGGGCGCAGAAAATTTTCAAATATTGCAACCAAAAATGGTCAAGAAGTCCTTTTTTTCAAATAGCACCTACCGATTTTTTTTGCACCATTCGATAAAAAATTGTATTTTGGGATGAGTTACTTAAGCATTCCCTATATCTACCTAACTTCATCCCCTATCAAATTAAAAACTAAAATTCAGAAATTCCATCAATCTGGCCGAAAGATTTTTTGGTTTTTCAAGTATGCCATGGAAACAAAAGGCAATTGCAACAATTTAATTATGAAATGAATACCTTACTAATTTTATAAAACAACAACAACAAAAACTATCAAGAACCATCTTTACATATAATTCTAATGTAAATGTTCAATGTGAGCATCATTTTGATTACTACATTCTATCATATTATATCATTGTGTAGCTCTTCTTATTTCGTTGGTGTCAAGACTGTCAATAGCTCTTATTATTCTCCCTCTTAATTCGTCTATGTTGCGAAGTGGTGAAGTATAAACTGAATCTTTTATTCGACCCCAAACATAAAAATCTAATGGGGTAAGGTCTGGAGATAATAAGAGCATTCGACAGTCTTGGTCCCAACGAAATTAGAAGAGGTACACAATCTGTTGGAAATGGATTAATAAAATATAGTATTCAAAATGGTGCTCACATTGGACATTTACATTAGAATTTTGTCAAGATGGTTCTTGGTAGTTTTTGTTGTTGTTTTTTTTATAAAATTAGTAACATATTTATTTCATAATTAAATTGTTACAATTGTCTTTTGTTTCCATGACATACTTGAAAGACTAAAAAAATCTCTCGACAAGATTGATGGAATATCTGGATTTTCATTTTTAATTTGATAGGGGATGAAGTTAGGTATAGAGAATGCTTAAATGATTCATCCCAAAATACAATTTTCTATCGAATGGTGTAAAAAAAGTCTGTAGGTGCCATTTGAAAAAAATGAATTTTTGACCAATTTTGGGTGCGATATTTGAAAATTGTCTGCGCCCATATGGTACAAAATGGAACTACCATTAAGATATCAGAAGTTAGTCTGGACTTCGAACTAAGTACTTTACAAATTGGTTTTCAGAAATTCAAAACCGTCTGCCAGATACGAATTTTTTCGTAAGCACCACATCAACTATTTTTTTCACATACCTAAATTAACATAATGTCAAAAATTGTCAAATAAGTTCACATAACAAGTGTTATAAAAACTCAGAGTTGGAAGACCAATTAAACCATGTAGAAAAAATGGTACCCACGTTGCTATTTAAAATAAGAAAGTTGACACCGACTTTTGGCACATCCTGTATAGCTAGAGAGCTCAAAATATTTTAGATAGAATGAGCATGACTAATTATGACTGCTTTCCAAGTTTCAAATTTCTAATCCAACTGGAAGTTGAAAAACTTCTAATGCACGGGCTACGTGAATCACCCTGTATAGGTACTTGAGTACTAAGTACTTATATATACCTACCTGTTTGATTTTTCTTATTTAATATAATGCCTTGATAGAAAATATTGTAGGTATTCCTAGTATCATTAAGAGAGGTTTCATAACCAGGACACATTATCTTTTCTTTGAGAAGTGATGCAGACTTGATGGATGTAGGTAGCTATCAGAATGGATACTTATAAATGTTCAACCACCTTAGCAGCACACATAATTCTTTGATAAGTGCCTTTATCATAGTAAAGATATAGATATTACTTATTTATGGTGATTTAAGCATAATCGTAAGAGTTATTGCAATTGGCTGATTGCCTGATGGACTGTGATGGAGGTACCAACCTTCTCTTGTTGCATCTGCTGTTTCATCAGTATGGTCTTCTTCTTGTCTTTACACCTTTTGTTCTGGAACCATACCCGGATGACTCTCGGCGACAACCCCGTCATCTCCACCAGCTGCTCCTTCATGAGAGCGTCAGGTCGAGGATTGGCGGCGTAGCACGTCCTCAGCGTGTGCAATTGCTTCTCGTTGAGCACCGTGCGCACCCTCGTCGGTTTGCCGTCGCTGCCGCCACCACCGCCGCTCCCGCTGCCCTTGCGGGGTCCGCCGCCGCCTCCGCCCTTGTGCGAGCCGCTCTCCGACCCGGAATCTGTAAGAAATCCCTCCAGATTAACGATTTCTCTTCTCGTTTCGTGGAACCACCATTTACGGAGAAATTTGTTCTATTTTTCTTTGAGCTTTTTTTGACCGTCGCCGCCGCGAGAAGCTGTGGGGTCTTCGGAACGAAAACACGAAGGACGTTTGAAGTGTTTTAAAGGCCGGCTAAGTATCTGTTTAGAAAGGTTTTATTTAGTTTGAAACCTCGAAGGCTGAGCATTTTTACTAATCAAATATTTGTCCGGGCTTAACTTCAAAGCTAGTGGCCGTTTTTAGGGTGGACCCGTCCGCCATCGTCGAGAGACCGCCGCCGGAAAAACCGACACAAAAAATACGTGTTCAAACAAAAATCCAGTGGCGTCGCCGCGCTTTGTTAATACTTAAATGTTGCAATCGGTGGGCGTTAATGGAATTTAATCTTGCAAAACGTCGGACAAAGGAAGGGACGACGGCCATTGATATAATATTCACAAAGACTGCGCTTAATCGCGTCTAATCTGCACTGACCAGTGTTTCGCGCCTTGCAAATCCCCCGGACTCGGCCGGGGAATTATCGGACTTTGCTAATGGACTGCGGACGCTGCCTGCTTCCATTAGATTAACCGATATTAGACAAGTTTTCCGGGGATTAGCGACAATTACCAGTCAACTTACGGACACAAAGAGAATTTTTCGCCGCTCGACCCCAAAATAAAGCCGAAACTAACACCACTGTTCTGTAACAACAGATGTCGAAAAGTCATGTTGTAATTTTCAATAAGTTTTGCAACGATTCAGGATGTTGAAGCCTTCGAGGAAACTACCTAAATATTATTTTAATTTTCGGGGAAAATTTTGCTCACCCGACATGCACAGCTCTGTCGAGTTGCTGTTGTGATTGTTGTTGCTCAGGCTGGTGTTGTTGTTGCTTTCCCCCGTCGCCGGATGCGGCGTCGCCGGCGCCGAACTTTTCTCCATGACGTCGTGGTCCTCCTTGCAATAGAGGACGCCGCCGTCCCGCAACGCGAACTCGTCCCCCGGTACCAATTGTCTGGCGCACGCACAACATCTGAAGCAGTCTATGTGGTAGATTTTACTTTTGGCCCGCATCACAAAATCGTTCTTGCTAAACGACGACCCGCACTTGTCGCACTTTGTTCCGAACAACCTGCAAGAGAAGAAAAAATTAACTTTGACAAACTTTTTGACTTCGAAAAGGGTGAAAGGTGATGGTTTGATTGTTGGTAGTATGATGATGGATGATGGGTTTTTTGTTGGTGGCGATGAACAAATGGTGGATGTTTGAGTTGGCGTGAGAAAATAGAGGCGACCCGCTGTGTGTGGCGGTGAGGGCACGTGTAATTCGAGATTGGGAACCGAAAGCTACCACCTGGGCCACCAGGTTCGGGGCGCTTTGCCAAAAACCGTGTGTAGACGGTCGTCCTGTGTAAACAGAGTGACATCTAGCGAGATCTCGCAGCTGTCGCCACTGTCGTGGTGTCTTAATAATTATAATTTTACAAAATTTACTCAGATGCGATTTCCTTCTTCCCCATTTTCTCTTCAAAGTATTGCTTAATTTCGAGCTTTTATAAAGTACCTTCCTATACTTGTAGAATTATCTTTTTCAAAATTTTCTTCGATTTTTATTAAGATTTCCGATTAGTGTGAAGCTGCGAGATGAAATGAAGCTCTTGTGATGGTAGAAATCTGGAGGTTCCAAATAAGAGTTGTTAGAATAATTTTTTCCATCAACCTAAAAGCTCGGAATTGGGATTTCACTCAGTTTCTTTTAATGAGCTCAAAAAGTAAACACCGGTATTTGCACAATTGTTTACATAAACCCTTTAGTTAGACTTTGGATTTAAGAACCAAAGTTCCTGTTTTCGTAATTAGTGTCTGTATATGCTAATAGTTGCCATAAAACTCTTTATCATTGGGCCATTAAAAACAAGTACCTGGTAGCAAAATATCGCCGCAATAAATTAACATCAACCAGTCAGTATTTATGCCTCTTTTCAAACGACTGATTTATTAATTTTCCATCACTCAACGTGCTCCTCCACAATTTTTCCAATCAAAATTTTAGCAATTTTTTTGGTTCGTTACGTCACCACAGCACGAAAAAGAAGAAAGAAAGAAGGACCGTCAGTTTCTGGCACAACTCCCATTTCCGAATTCCTGTTGGAGTCAATAATTCGCTCCGTTGAAAGCGGCAATGTAAACAAGCAGTTTCTTAGTGTCACACCCGCAACTATTCTCGTTATCTAACAGAATAAATGGCATGTTATAAATAGCCAGCCCTATTGTCTTGGGCGCGGGCTATTTTCAATTCGACTCGTTAAAACGTGCAATAACGATAATCTCGCGGAGCTGGCCTCTCGATTTATGGCGGCCGTAAAATAGCTTTTACTCAAAAATCTAGTGTCGTTATAAAGTGGCTGATGGACTGCAAGCGCCCGATTATTTTTCTACCTGTTTTTTATATATATTTTTATGTCCTGGATGTTTTGTCTTAGTGGTTAAGTTTAGGTGCGTGATGTGTGCTCGAAATCTGATGAATCGATGACCCACAACCGAATTGGTAAATTTGCTTTACCTATAAAGAGAAGGCGACGAGAAAGAATCATGAAGTATGAGGAATGGACGACTAGTCGGTAAGTATTTGAAATAGCGGTTAACGGATGTTTCTATAATTGCTGATAACCAATCGTTTTCAGACTAGCAATCCTAAGCCTCGAAAAATGTTTGAACTTATTCAAATTATGACTCTGTTTATTGGTTGGTACTCTTGCAGAGTTCGTCGAAAAATTCTTGCTAGTGATAGAAGTGTTTTAATTTTAAACACCGTAAAACTATAGAAAAAAATATGACAAGTTTAAGAACTGAGAATAAAGAAATAAAGAGAAAAAGAAACAAAGGAAATGCATACCTACGATAATAGAAGAAAAATAGAAAAAAAATAGTGAGGAAGCTGTAATATGAAGGAACTAGGACATCTATGGTTTCTATACTAAAAGATGGTTCAAAAATGACCAAAAGATAAAATATTGGGAAGGCAAAAAAAGAAGCAAAAAGAAGTGGGTACATATAGGTACTTTGAATTTTGGATAGGTGAGAATAAGAGAAAGGTGAGAAAACGTAAAGAAAAGGGAATTTAAGTTAAGGTATGGTTGCCAGACCAATATAAGGAAGTAGGCTTGAGAGTAGGTTCTGTAAGAACCGTATGATACTAGACTAATTTTAGCACCTACCTACTGAAAAAAGTTTTGAAAAAAAATTCTAGAAAAAAAATGCTTTAAATCATGACAGCGCGGAACTAGCGCACACATTTTTCCTATGGTAAAGAAAAAATCGAGGGGTAAACCGCTGGTCTCAAACTGTACACCATAATTCCTTTTCATGAAAATAATCCCCACAATTCATCAATAATTCCCTTATTTTGTAATAAAGCCCCAGAACTCTTAAAAACCCTCGGAATTCCTCCACATCTTTCATAACTCCTCCAGAATTCTTGATAATTCCTTATTAATTCCCATAATTCACGTAGAATTCCAGGGAATTATTAGGAATTTGTCACGTTTTGTCAGTAATGAAAATTAAATGCGTTCTACGGATATCTAAAGTAATTTATTTATACCCAAGAGCAAAATAACAACAATATTCGGAGAACAAAAATTAAAAAACAAAAATTTGAGTATTGAAGCAAAAACTAAATACAATTTATCTCAATTTTCATTTAATTAATATGTGTTCATACGTTTTGGAAATTTTCTCGAACGTATCATCATCCAACTGAAATGGTTCCACGTCCATTGCAAATTTAATTGGACCATAGAATATACTCACGTTCAACAATCGCAATGTCCCGCTTAATTTTCGGCCACGCAAACCTTCTATTCTGCTTCCTATCCTTCTGTAAGAAATTAATTCTGAAAATTTCACCTGACGCCTCCTCGTCAATAATTTTCACAATTTTGCCAAGATACCATCGTTCTTCGTAGTAAACTGCATAAAATTTCTCGCAGTCAATAACTACTCTTTTGGTCTCAATTTCGGTACTTTGAGTTTGAACTTTCTTTCGTCTCTCTTTCTTTCCTGTCTCTTTCTTTCCTCTGCGCATGCGCAGAGGCCAGTAGTTTTGCGGCAAGAAAAAATAAATCCCCTGTAATTCTTGCAACATCTCTAATAAATCTCCGCAATTTCAAATAAATCTCTATATTTCCCATAACTCCCAATAAATCCTACTAAGTAAAAATAAATCCCCAAAATTTATCCCCATAATTTTTCAGGGGTTTACCTCTCGGAAAAAATAAAATATTTTATGCTCTAACTTATTGAATAAAAACTAACTAAATCGACGTAGGTTGTACCCTTGCGAGCAATATTTAAGGCACGGTGTTTTTCTCAGTGTAAACAAGCTCTATTTGGTAAGATGGAAAGGGCATTGCGACCCACCTACTTCCAAGTGATTTGCGGCCGGGCAAGGAAGGTATAGATAACCGTTGGGGCAGCAAAGGAAATAAATATTTATTATCCATAGCACCATTGGGCGATAAGGATTTGCTAGAGTCCAATAGGGCAGACTGTTAGGTCTGCTGCCACAGCCACTCCTACAGCTCGATTTACACAACTTCAAAATTGCCGATTTTGTCGTGCCTTAAATATTGCTCGCGAGTGTACCTACCTAAGGACAATTTTTTTCAAAACTTATTTTAGTATCTACTGAAATTGCTCTAGTGTTATACCGCCATAAGAAGAACATTGAACTGTTAAATTGAACAAAAAGATGGATGAAAGAATTAAAAAATAAATGTAAAATAAAATAAATATGTGCGAAACAGAATTGAGGACAAATACAAGAATGCAATCTTACACATAAAAATTTTTGTATTCTTATTTTGCCTCTAAAAGTTTTTTAACAGAATGGTGTGAAATGGAAATCGAATCGTTCAGATTTTAGTGACGGATCTTTAAAAGAAATTAATGATTTCTAAAATGTAATTGAGAGTCAAGAACCCTATAGGTAAGGGTAGAATCCACAAATCATAGTTATTATATCTTTGATCTTTTTTTCTTTAAAAAGGTTTAAGATAAAATCAGTCACAAGCATCTCGACCACTTATAGTTTGAATGGTAAGAAGTATTACGTTAAGGAAAATTAAGTATTGTCTATGGATTCTATCCTAAGAATAGCGATCCCGATTTTCACCAACCTGCATGAGAATTGTGACAGATACTGACCTAACATAGTCCATTTTGCAGTACGTTTTTCCATCTCTGACGAAACACGTACAGGATTCATCCAGAAATTTGCGACACTCCTGACATTTGAGACACGCCGCATGCCACTCCAGGTCCGGCGCCACCCTCAAGATGTACTGGTCGTGAATCTGTCCTCCGCAACCCACGCAATGACTGAGCCTTCGGGGTTTCTCTACGAACAAATAAAAATTCCAGCTATAAACACCCAATCCAACAAAAATTTCGTTGAAAAAACATAAAAATGTATATAGGTAGGTACTAAGTATAATCATGTCCACCCCGCGGAGCCGCGGACGCAAAAGCGCGTCTAAATATTAGCGTCCCGACGCTGCAACACGTGTTTCCATCAATATTTACTGGAGAGTGTTAAGCGACGATGCATTAACTCGGCTTGTACGAATGTTTATTTCTGTTAGTGTAGCTGTCAACGCGCTAAATGCATCAACATGAACCACGCATAAACACGCCAGGTTCTGTGTGAAATTTCTGACTATGGGCAGCCGACACATCCATCATACCAAGCAGAGCCATAAAGCCATGCTGGATAGTTGCGCGCTATTTCGCGCTCTATAAATTCGCCATTGCAAAAAAAAACGGAAACGTGATTTATGACCGGATCCGACAGCCGCCGCAAAATGGCGCCAACAGGAATGGCATCCATCAACCAATCATATCGACATTAACCCAGAACAATCCCGTTAGATTCGCGGAAATATTTCGAAAATTATTACTTCTTTGACCAGAAATCAATTTCCCGTTTCGAGATTTCTTCGAAAAACTAACGCTTCGTTTGGCTAATTTGGAGAAAACCTCCGGGGGCGGGTTCGCCGCCTTTACTTATTAGGGGTGTTGGTGGGAGCGCCAGGTAAACAATAGTCCCTATAAAGTGTCAGCAAACAGACACGAGTGTAGCCGTTTCGGTGCTAATTGACCAGGTAAAGGCAGTGTCGGTATCAAGCGGACCACAATGATGAAGGCATCCGGTAGCCGGTCGGCGAGACGGCGTCTTATTAGCACCCCGGTGCTAACAGCGGGATGTTCCGGACCCCCAATAAAATTTCCGACCCCCCGAAATTGGCGATGACGGCAACGTGCAATTTTTTTTACACCAAGCCAAGAAGACAAAAACAGCAACGTAATCGTTCTTTGGACGTAACTGACGAACAGATTGCGCTTTGGCTATTTCGCAAACGTTATCCTTGACGCAACTGTATTTATAGTGAGTGGTTGGTTTAATTACGGCTTATCCCGCTGGTTACGTTGCAGATCCACTGCGAAAATAACTAATTAGATTGGCATATGAACAATTAAGGCCGGAGCTTGTCGGAATTTCTGCTGATCACCGTGTAAAATAAGACTTTCTGACGGGTGTAATTGGCGTTAAAAGAATCGAAGCTCTTAATTCTTCTTCCAAGTTCATTGTCTTCGAAGAACGAGCGATTAGTGGGGATTTTTTTATTGTTTCAAGTCAGCTCTGCTCCACCAGAAGACGCGATCCTGTCGACGCTCAGGGGCCACCAGGAGAAGGAATCGAGAAAGTTGCTACAATTTTCGTTCGACTTTCTTTTATTGGGGCAATTTCGAAGAGATGTGACCCTAAACAGCAAGAATTTTCTCCTCGACTCATTATTTTGATGGGCCTCCTACTTTTAAAATATGTAGAAGACGGTGGAGGTTGACGAATTGGTGCTGAAGAGGATACTGATTAGTCACGGCACTGACTTGTGACGCGATTTCATCCTCGACAACTCTTTCGCTTTATCGCAGAGGCTGCGGCCAGGTCCTAATCCTCGACTTCTCGACAGTAAACCAGTCGGACTATCGCCCAAGTCCGTCTGCCGGGTCTTTCGGGTTATAAACGCCGGCGCCTCGACTTGTCGCCACCGGCCAACACGAGGCCAACACCGGCAACCCTAATAAATCACCGGAAAGGCCTCAGTGGACCTGAGATATTTACAAGAGCCGGAACTCCAGATTTTCGAAAATTGTAACGTAAAACCCATTCAAGCCATAGTTTGGGTTTTATTAGGTAGGCGAGACTGGTTGTCGTAAAATTAAATTTAATTGTATATTGAAAATCTGGCAACTGGGCGACTGAAATCCGCCAATTTACGAGGGTTCATTCCGGGTTCACGACAACTGCACCGAGGTGTCCGAATCTTGGTGCAAGAGCCACCAAGGCGCGCAGGTGCTAATCGACACGTTTTACAGCCACTGACTATTTCATCTGTGAACGATTGACGACCCCGCTTTCAGCCTCCCAATTCGAGAAACATCACTCTCCCTAATTTCACTTTTCTTATATAACTGCAAACTCTTTCTTGCCCATGTGAATTTCTAGTTAGTGTTTTTTAAAGGAGTCTGGAGGTTTTGTTTCTAAAAGAACAGCTCTAGTGAAAATTTACAATAAATAAAGTTACGACATCCAATTTTTTCTCCAAAGCTTCCTTGTCGATTCTTCTCGTCAAAACTTCTAGACATTCAACAATTTCCAAGTGGCGATCTTCTAAGGTTTGGGAAGTCAAAATTTCCCTTCCAGGAGAAATTCTCGGTCTCTTCGACGATGGCGCTGTTTGTTTGCTTCGAGGCCGTTGCGCAAGTTCTCCGTTGTTTACTTTGCGGTTTTAATAATTCGCAATTGTGTATGCAAATGCCGGTGGTGGTTGGAGATAAAAGTGGATAACGTCCTGCAGCCGGTCGTAATCAAGCCGATGGACATGCCGATAGCCGACGGAGGCGAAGGTCCACGTCACACCACCGGCACCGAGTGTGCCTACCTGCGGACATGTGGGCATTCTGATGGCCCATTTCGTCGACCATCACCGACGACAAATTGGCCTTTTGCATATGCGAAATGCGACGGGTTTACGGACCTGCTAAGGCAAACAAACATCACAGCGGCCAATAACGTCTCCCAGGATTACGCCGCTAAAGACCCTCAACGGCAATAAATTCGCCAGTTTTGCAAAAGCGAAGATAACGTTTTGACTCTGTCGATTCAGAGACAGGAACTGTAAAAACTTGATGAGAAATTTCTCGCCTCCATCGTAGATTGTCCTTCAACTCTTATTAACATCAGTCGATGTAAATAATTTTTCAGCTTGGAGGTGTTTGGGCAACAAATCGAATTTTCTCTTAGCACTTGAAGGTGAAATTTATCGAAAAAAGTAGGACATAAGTAGGGAAGTTTCTCTAAAAGACAGTTGTTAAGGATTTTACCACAATGTACCTACTCTTGAATCCCATTTGAGAAAGATCGAAGATACCCTTCATAACAATTGCTACAGTCAGTAATAGAATGTTATGGCAGGAGTTTTAGCTATCATGTCAAAAGTCCCCCTTGGACGTTGAAAATAACGCAGGAAGTGTCTCCGGGCACAGCTATAGCGGCACTGCTGCTTTCCGTAAAAAGTATGGCAGGAGCTTTAGTAATGCCAAAAGTCATTCTTGGATCTTACGTTCCGGCCGCTATCTCGTGGCCTTTTCCCCTTGACAAACCTTTTTAATGTATGCGCCCGGTGGCGTTGCATGGCGGCCAGCTGTTAATGAGAGTGTTAATTATCGATGCGGCCAATCGGGGGGGCGGGGGGTCTGGGCCCAAACTATACTAATGAGATCAAAGGCGCCGACTCGAGGTGTAGTACGTGTAGCGGCGACGTGAAACCAACTCGTAACACGTACTATACCGGTCTCTGACCGTCGACCACTGCTTCAAAAAAAATAATAAAAAATTCCCTCCTCTTATTTATACAAATTCCCCAACAAAACATAAAATTTTCGCGTCCAGATAACGACCGAAGGTATGCGTATTTAGACGTTGAGTCGTCCGGTGACTTATTGCGAGGCAGATTCTACAACGTTGGAGGCTTGATCGGAAATTTGCATGAAGACGCGATTGAAATGAGCTAATAAAACCGTTGGAACGAGGGAGGAGGGGGGCGATTAAGGGGGTAGTCGCGGGATGGGTTTCTGGGTGATTTGCATGGTCGGGCTACCTGGGACCGAATAAATAAACCCTAACACGTTGCTAATTGTTTGCTTTATCTTAATTTATGATCTTTGGATAGGCGGCATTCCCGGCGAGGCGGCTTCTTTATTTCTACCCAACACCGACTCTCCAGGGCCGGAGTTCGACATTTTCACCCAGATCAACGGGCGCACCGAGAAAAATAAATTGTTGAATTGATGAAAAAACATTTGCGTGAACACCTTTTTTGTGTCACCGGTAAATGATTAACTTGATGCATTGACTGAATTCGAAAAATGTATTGCATTATTTTCTTTGCGTCAATGAATATACGTATTGTCTAGATACTTCAGTGTTCATCATTTGGTAATCATCATAGTTTTGCTACAAGTAAATTATTGGGTTGAAATAAGTACAAACGAGTTTATTTGAAATAACAAGATTAGTTTAACCAAGGGAGCTGCACCCTTCCAGAAATATCACGGAGAGTTGAATCAATTCACTTTCAGTATTCGACTGAAATTATTTTTTAGTTGATTTTGAATTATATCGTATGTTGCTTCAACACTTTTAAGTGTTGCGTGAATGCTTCAGAATCCTTGTTTTAACTCTTTTAGAGCGTTGAATCAAGTATTTGCATTCATTGTGACAATATAATATTATTACTTGAATCAATAATATTCGGTTATTTAAAACAAATAACAAGTATATTTATACTTATTTATTTATTTATTTATTTAACACAAAGAACAACAATAAAACATATGCATATATAACTTAGAGACTAATAAATAACAAAACTACAGAGAGAAAGTAATTTTAATTAATGTTCAAATAGTGTAATGAATATTTTTCCATCTGCCATGATATGGTATGAATGAGGTTCTTTTTCAACTTCATCATATTTTAAAAAACTGAAATTTTCTGTTTCTATAACTTCATAAGCGTGGTAATGATCTATATATGAAATAGTTTTGAAGTCTTTTAACACAAAATATACCTCATTTAAATTGCATATTATCACAAAACAAATTCTGGAAAAGTTTAACATGAAATCAGATGTACCCACAACTAACATTAAATCTGGACGATAGGTTATATTATATTTTTTAATCCACGAAGTTGAAAAAGATGTTTCTGCTATTTGGTTCCCAAATTTATCAATAAAAGCTGTATATTGAACGCTATCCTTGAACGCATTTATATCGATATGCCTACATTCCAATTTTTCAAACAACCCGGCTTTAGCTAAAATTCTTTGGCAAAATACCAACTGATTCCTAAAAGCTAAAGAATAAGCAACATTTTTTCTAGAAGCCACAACATTTGCAATAGATTTAAAATTTTTATGTCTGCCTTCAAATCTAATGGACGAGACATTGGATAAAGGGCCTATATTTAGTAGTAATCTAGGGTAGTGTACCAAAAAATGGTGTTTGGGCTTAAGGTTACCAATATGTTCAAGGTATAGATTATGATGATCCTGAATTAGACACTTCAATAAATCTGATAATTCGTCCACTACACATCTGCTTTCAATCACTTGAATAATTTTATATAAAAGTAGATAAATATCCCATAAACTATTTTCCAGTGGGATAAAATCTCCAATTATTAACGAAAGATATTTAAAAAAATTCTTCATCTCAGATGCTGACATAATAATGTGGTGTTTTATAAGATGACTCTTGAGGATGGTAGGTGGCTTATTTTCAGATATTCGAAAATTAAAGTATCTAATTCTTCGGTTTAGTGTATCAATATCGAAATATTTATCAATATAAATGAAGTGATGAAGTATATACCCTAATTCGTAACGACATACACCCTCGTAAATGTCATGCATTAAGTCGCAAGCTAAATTTTTTGTAACATTGAAATTTGGAAGTTTATTCCAGATACATTCTTCAACAACTCCCCTTGAAAGATGATGCACATCAGCATCGTAATTTTCAATATTTCGTACTAAATGGATATCTTCAACAGTTTGTGTTTGAGCTTCAATTTTACTACAACGACAAAATCTACAGAAATTATTAGATACAAAACTGCTACTAAATCCTAGAATAGAGTTTACGCCTAAGTTGTCGCCTAAAATCAGAGAGACTGAAAAATATAATTGTTTTTGACCTGAGTTTGTATCAACTGTAACACCGTGGTCCTCCAAATCCTTAAAATCTTTAATTAGCTTTTTATAAATTGAGAAGTTTCCAAATGTCTTATGATCTGTAGAAAAATGAAGTTGACCTAAAAATATATTTTCCAAACGTGATGCAAACTCTTCAGGTAAACAAGCCAAAGTAAAATAAGTAGCCCCCATTTTGTGTATTCCAGCATGAGACCCTAACGGATTAGCAACTTCGAAATCATCAAAATAAACGAAAATAGGAATAACTAATTTTTCTGCGAATTTCAACCGAACATTTTTCCACAGATTGCTTTGTATAATATTAGAAACAATTTTTTCTTGATAACTAAATCCTGACATATACGACAAAATGGTTTCATAAACTTGCGGCATTTCAAAAAATAATTTTAATGTTTTCTTAATAGGAATATAATATGCAAAGCAATCTATTATTTCTAATGTAATTTTGTTCTTGATGCGCTTGTCATTTCGTCTTTGTCCTATAGAAATAGTTTCAATAGAAACAAAAGCGTTATTTCTTTTAAAATATTCTACACGAAGATACTCTGTATCCAGATTGTGAAAGGGTTGCTTTAAATACATCAGGAGTTGTTTGATCTCAAAAAATAATGGTAGATTAGCGTTATGAGGCCCAAGACTTGATAATTTAGCTTCTAAAATTTGCAGTGGCTCATCAAACATTTGAGTTACATCCTGCAGAATGTCTTGAACAGCACTTCTTGTAATTGAGTAATTAGCATATAATTTAGATATAAAAGAAATGGTTGAGTTCAAAAAGCATTCCTCAAGATTTGGAAGCAGAGTCGTAGATTCTTCTTCACAATGTGTTTCCTGTTCTACTACAGTCGATTTTAAATTTTGTTCGAGATTGTTTTTTTGGGCGTAGTTTGTTGCAACTGATGAAGATGATGCATTTAAACTATGTGATATTATCTGCGGAAAATCATACGGATGTGAAATTTCATCAGAGTGTTTCTTAAGTAAGTGTTGTTTGAAAGAAAATATGGTTTGAAATGATCTAAGACAATTTTTTTGTTTACAATTAAATCTTATAGCAGAAACGTGTTTTCTCTTTGAATGAAGTATATATGATTTCATTTCTCTAAATTCATCATGGCAGAGAGGACAGAATATCATTATGAATGAGTAGTTTTCTTGTACTCGTTTTCTATGCTATCTATTATTAAAGAACTTAACACTATAACCTAATATTAATTTGAAACAATACAATGATTATTGCAATAAAAGAAAATAAACTTAATTGTTATTTTCAGGTGATTTTGGGGGATTTATGACATTTAATAAAGTCGACACGTATGAAATTTTTTTATCCCACTCGGTTGAGATATTGTAAACTGCGTGTTGTATCAAGAAATATATGTGTTCAGATTCTCGGGGGTATTGTGCATTTAAAACGTGAAAACATTTAAATAACATGTCAAACCCTTGTAAAACAGAGATATTTTTAAATATATGGCTATCAATTATCAAGTAGGATTCATTAATGTTAGTTATTTCCGCTCCGACCACAATCATGTAGGGTTGCAGTGCTTGATGCAATGCCTGATTTTTAACTTTTCTTTTGTGAATAAGGGATTCTATTTCAGCAGGTATCTGTGAATGGAAGAGAAGAAAATATTAACGTTTGACGTCTCAACTATTTTATGTATAGTTATACACTCAATGAGACCACCGCCGCAATAATGAATTAAAAATACGTAAAATTACAAGATCTTACCCTTACGTGGTTTATAATGCTTTCTTGGCAGTCTACGATCGTATACTTCCAATGACCGTCTTTAACTCGAGTTCTCCCCTTTGGAGCAAATAATGAGGCCAATGTATAAAGTTTGATGGCGTTGACACTATCTACAAATGTTAAATATGGCGATGGTGCAAAGTGTTTTTAGTCTACAAACCTTCATTTAAATCAACGTTAATGCTACTTAGTAATTCTTCCGTAGTTTTATCGATATTTCCTTTTCTGTGATCATACAGCTTCGTAAAAAATATTTCCCATTTTGTGAACAAGCACATAGTTGCTTGTGGAAACATCTTTTTGAAGTCATATTCAATCTGCAACGTGAAAATAAATTTTTCATACAAAGTTTCATTAAGAAATATTTAATATACTATACCAGAATCTTTGCATTTGTGTGAGTTAAAATGGGCCACTCTTTTATAAAATCTTCCACTGTTCGGTTTTCACATTTTTTTCGAATGACGAAAGTTTGCTCCCAATGTTGCATAACTTCATCCCACGGCTCTGAAAAGTTTTTCAGCCACATTTGGCTTTCCTTAGCTTCATCTGTAAGTATATGTATAAGAAAAGAACCTTTTGCTGAAAGATGTTCCAAGAATTATTTTTTGTCTTTTCTTATCAAAAATAGTAATTAGGTACACAATTAGGGACAAATATCTTACTTGCAAAATCAATTGGACTTTTTCTGAAATCGACATTTTCCGAATCACCTGCACTGTCATTATATGTCCGTCGTAAGTTTTTATACTTGTTTATTAACGAACCTTGGGCTGCAACGACTTTCTGGCCTTTTTGACCCTTTATTCTAGGTATGTAGTAGGTTGACGGGTTTTCCAAAGGAAACAGTTTGACGATTTTTTCTGCCAAAATCTCAAAGTCTGGACTTTTCAGTTGTCTGGAAATAACAAAATATGAAATAACAGTAGTTAGAATAACAAGTGCAAGTAATTAAATATTACTCTAATTTTCACATTAATTCATGACACAAAAAAAAGATTACCCGTTGCATTCAGACATAACTCCATTCATCAGAATATCAACTAATTTATTCCTGGCTTTTGCAGTTAACATCTGGTTTTTCTTATACGTTGCTAAAATGAATCTGCCACCGTGTGTACTTTTCAGGAAACTTTCTAGATCCAAATTATAAGACGGCCTACAGGCGGCTGCAAACATTTCTTTTCCACAAAATGCCAATTTGCGTTTAGTGGCGTTTTTGAACGCGTTTCCTGCGTCATCTAGAAAAGAATAAAAATCACTCATATATAGGTATACATAAGTACCTGCTTACCATTAACATATTGTAGCGAGTTTATGGAGGAATCGTCATGAGACTGATGGCAAACTTGTAATGATGAAGAGAGACTCTCTCTATCATCTACCGATGACGGGTCACTAATAATGGACAAAACGTCATTTGAGAACGAACTCTAAAATATAAAGCAACACAGGTTATAAAAAGTAAATTATATACATCATTATGCATACATCGTGGTCAGTGACCTCTTGTATCACAACTTCCATGGAGTTTATGGACTGGTACAACTTTAGCTTTTTCATGAATTTAATATAAGGTCCTGCCTTGGTTATTAAGCTTTTAGCAATATCCGCGTCCATTTCCAACAACGCAGACATATCCACTTCTTCCTCTTAGGTAGATAATAAATTCATAAAAATACATAATGGTATCAGTACCTAACTAGTTTAAGATAAAGATAAAAACACATTACCTATACTGGTTTTGGATTGCTAATAATAACTAACCACTATTTAATTTCAAACCAATAAGGTCTCATTGAGTATTTTTGGAAAACGTAACTTTATTCACTTACTTTCAAAAATGTTAATCCATTCCTCGTTTACCCCCCATTGGTTCAATAATTTTTTGGTTTCCTCATCCGCCATCATACATAATCATACATAGGCGGCGTGACGGCGTATGGTGTCGTAACTCGTAAGGGCAGTGAAGTCACTTTTCTCAGGCGGCACGCATTTACTACAATTACGTAATTACTTTAGAAATAATAATTGTGTACAAAATGTGTCTTAAATAATTTGGAGAGTTATTGTATGCAAAGTAAATTGCGACGTATTAATAGAAGTAGGTTCGATCCGGACATAGCGTTGAGTATTTTATTGAAAATATGGGTAGGTAACCAAAATATGCCCTACCCTTAACTTATTGAAGATGTTAATAGGCAATTATAAGCTATTACTTACCTTTTGACAATGCACGCACAAATAGGAACACTGCGATGCGAAACACTCAACAACCGAAATGCGAATGACTAGTGACGCAGTGACTGCCAAAAAGACCATACATGCACGAATGTCTAGGTTTCACGGCGCCAAATATGTGCTAAATATAGCATTTTTTTCTTTCATAACATTCCACGAATCGATTATTACCAAGAGTAATGTATCGGTCAGAATAAATAATATTTGTATTGCGCCGTCCTATGAGAGGTGTTGGATCAACGACTTTAATGCTTTAGTAAAGTACTAAATGTATTTGGTCCAAACTTCGTAGTTTCTTTGATTGAAGACTGAAAATTAATCCTTTTAGCTAAACAATATTTTGACACGAATTATTTAACGTGTCAAGCAAAATGTAAAGGTTGTTTACCTAAAGTCAAAATTAAGAATTGAGTTAAATATACTAGTTAACCATCACGATGAAACAAAAGTGTTCATATGACAATAGGAGGAATTGATTTATATTTCAATGATTTGATATATTTCGTTCAAGCCAATAAATTTAACACATTTTTTACATTCCTTTAAGTGCATGAGTTGGCTCACTGTAAGCAATTAAGGATTGAATGGAACAAAAATTACTTGTTTCAATGTAAAAAGTTCAATACTCAAAAATGTGTTGATTGAAACGGATCATTTTTCTCGGTGCGGTAATGGCACTAATAACTATGTGACATAAATTTGTCACGAGAGGTTTGCACAGAAAATTCTTGTATCAGAACTTGCCACGTAGTCGTAAAAAATTATAATTTGTAATTTTGCAATTATTTATTTAAATTTTTTGGCACTTTTCAAGCACTTCTCACCGGTGCTGATTATGATAAAAGTGATCCTGTATATTTTCCCGTGCATAATAAAAGTCTCCCCCTCCCCCTTTCTCCTAAGGGAGGGAGGTCCCCGCGTAGTTCAAATAATTTATACAAATAGAACCCTAATGCAGCCATCGAGTTTTTAGAAATCCTCTGATAGCAACTTTGGCTGATAACATTTTACTATTGCGAAGTTGAAAACCACCCTGTATACATAGGTCGGTATAATGAGTTTCATGGTCAAATTCTGAGATTATTTTTGTGTTGGTTGTTCTTGCTCAAGGGTTTTTGAGACCCCTACTTCTAGTTTCACATCTTACCTACGTATAAGCGGTTCTTTACATTTTCGCACCGAGAGCGCGTCCAACCGTAGAGCACGTCGAGAACCAAGTTGAAAGGTTCACGTCTCTACTTTTTTTAATTACTTCTACCCACGAATTACGCCATTAAACACGAATAAAGGCAATAAAATATTTCTCCTGAAAAGTCTTTAACAGCCAATTAAAAGTTTTACTTATTCGTTTTATTGTTGGGGCGCTACCTGAACAATAAAAAAAGTACTATAAACACGTATATACAGTTAAAATTGATCACAGATTCGTCCTGTATACTGGACGAAATAGACGCAATGCTGCGGTAGGTAAGACAGGAAACTGTAATTGTATGGTGCGATGCTCGCGTTTGGTAAGTCGTAAAGTTGCGACAAAATTTACATAATAGAAAAAAATAATTAAAGAAACTACGGTCGCGGTAAAATGGCGGAAATTATACGTCGATAGCAGGCGAGCTTTATGGCAAAATTTGACGTTTCCTAAAACTGCCCATTAAAAAAACTATAAAAGTTTGATGGAAATTTTCCCATTACTTACACCAGTGGCGGCTGGTCAGGGGAGGCAAGTACGGCCCTGCCGTACCAAAGAATTCAGAGACAGAAAAAAACTGTTTCTTTTTAATTTTTACTTTAAAATTGTAATACATATTTGAAAATTTGAAAAACTCGTGCCGCGGAATGTAGATACAGGATTCGTGGCGGCTCGGAATAATTCGCTTCATTCTCGGAAACGCTACGGCACGGCGATGTTTGGCCGATGCTGAGCGTCAAGAACACGCGTACGTCTTTGACCCAGCTCCGTGTGTTTGAGCAGCACGTATGTCGAAGAATACTCCCCAGAGTCGGCCAGGGCCGAGAGTGCCGGCTTAGGTCACGTGTTTTCCATTTGTTTTAACGATAAAATAACAACAGGATTTTAACTGCATCCAAGTTCACCCGAAATCAAGTCTCCATCAAAGGGAATTTTAAAAGGACATCCCAGAATTCCAGAACTTTTTAACAGTAATGAATTAATAAATTTTCTGAATCAACGATTTTAGCAGCTAGGTCCGGCACGGCGTCTTACATTTAAACTTACCGCAACTTCTGGACATTTATTCGATTGGTCATTGAGTTCACCAATGCCTGATTGATATTGAGAAATGACAATCCTGGCAAGAAAACTCTTAGACCTCCCCGTTGGTTCTTGCTGGACAACTTGAATTTTTGGTAATTGTTTACAATGCCCACTATTCGCTTTTTGCGGTGTTTTTTTTGGAAATCATCGTGAAACATCATTATAATGCCATTTTAAGCAATAAAATGTACAAACGATAAATAATTTTATACAATATTTATAGATGTACCTAGATGTGCTAGGGCAAGGAAAATAAGAGTAAAAATAGAAGTGATTTGCACAAAAAAAAGATTTTGATTTTCGTAATGTATACATAGTGAGGAATGCGTTGGTGTAATTAGTTTTTTGAAAATTGAAGAGTAGGTAAAGTAAACAATGACCGAATTTTTTCGCATAATAGAAAATTCAAGTTGACAAACTAGAGAAAAAATAGGGGTATTGTTATTACATATTATTATTATTGGCCGCCTCAACTCTGAGGGCCACGGGCCGCCACTGACTTACACTAACTATTTTATGATTGTATAGTTACTCAAGTCGAGGTAATCGTTTAAAACAATTACGTAGAACCTATACCTACTTAAATTAGTCATTGTTGGCACCTGTTATTAAAAGACTCCAAATATAAAAGCATGCGTAACGAAAAATGAAACGAACTACAAATGAGCTACTCTGCATTAAAAAATAGACAGTTTTAATAAGACTGGCGAAATATTTTTCCGTTTTGGACTTTCTATTTTTGGGTATATAGTCCTATATTATGTTATATCAGTTGGCAAATGTTTTGCAGTAAGTTTGAAGTTAAAGACTCTTTTAACTCTTTAGAAATTTTTTTAATTCGAAGCCGACTGGGCTGTTGACGAGCAAACGTCAACCTCAAATATAGCGTCGGTCGTCACTAATTAAACACACCTAACAGATTCCTGTTGCCCAAAAATGCAATAAACCAGGCGTCTCAGTAATGTTCAAAGCGACCGCCGACGCACCGATAGAAGAATGACCGTCGATTAAGGGGAAATTTTTTCTTTGGTTGAAAAAGACATCGCGTGAATTTCGGTGCAGTTACCTAATTCAACGTTGGCGCTTTGGCTTTTGACGCGATGACGAGATAACGGATCGACAAGATTCCTTTCACTTTAATAACGTATTAAATAAAATTGAGCCGGCAGAGTAGGTAAGTTTTGGCATTGACGTACGAGAATTACAGGGATATGCATACATTTCAGGTGACGATTAACCAGCGGCGGTGCCTCCACAAAAATCGATGTTCAAAATTTTCTTCATTGGGTAAAGCCAGTGGCGTAGCTATCGGGCACCGGAAATGTACTTACATATACCCTACGTCGGAAATTCCCGCATTAGATACCTGATACCTGACGCGTGTCTTCCTTGTTAAAAATAATAAATAATCTTAACAAATCTAACGAACCATAGTATCTACGCAATTGAATAATGAGTAGATACCTAGGTACCGATCTAATTGTTAAAACTAAAACAAGTAAAATTTTTTGTTCAAACTGTAAAGTATAAATATAAAATTCAAATGTAAATCGTCTTTTGCGTAACCTTATAACAGCCCTGACAGGTGCTGCGTCGTAACTTATAAATTAACACTTTTTTGCCTTGCAGATCAATGACGTTCTAGTAAACTTTTCCGTTTTTCGGCCCACCTCGATATTAATCAAACGAGTTTTTTGGTCGCGCGGCAAATCTGCATAAGAAAACTATAACAATGTCGTCGAAGCTTCCACACTTTATTACTTAATTTCATTGAATCCGTCCGCAGAGCAATTTCTATGGAAAAATTATCGCGCCGTTTATCCGCCAGCAGTAGCCAATGCTCGCTTATCTCTTACCTAATTAATTTTGATAGCCGCGGCTGCGCTCCCAAAGAGCTTTCGGTTGAAACGTTGGCGAGGCACGGAATTCAACGACTTTTTGGTCAAACCGGCGACCATGGTAATTTTGAGTTTGGTTTGGCGATCGAAAATTTTCTGAAGCCAGCAGCGGTTGGGTGGTGGTGGTGACAAAACTTTTTTTGTGGTCTAAAACCTCCAGATTACGGCCCCGTAGTCCGTCAGCAACCGGGGGGTTTATAGCGGGCCACCAGGTCCAGACTGTAGATAAGTGAGGCGCCGGCCAGAGACAAGAATGCCGGTCGCCGGATTACGGTCCGGCTCTGATAATCCGACGGTCTGCATTCGGCCGTGAATAAATTTAAATTTAGTGGGGCGCCCAAATTCGATTCCGACACGAATTTTTCGTCATTTGACCAAAAAGAGAAGATATAAGGATATAAGTATAAAAAGAAGATGAAGCAAACGACAAACCGCTATTCGGGACAGTGGAGTAGGATGAAGCGGCGCGTCTTCTTCCTCTCCTACTTGTCGAGATGGTGCGAGATAAGCGCAGACACGACTAAAATATGCGGCGTGAACTGTTAGGAATCTCGATGATTTGCCGAAAGTTCCGAATTTTTCCTGATATATTAATGGGACCGCGCAATAAATAATCGGCAATACGAAAGTCGAAAAGACGGTGACGCATAAGTAATTAACGCGGCCGTGTGCTGGTCGCCGAAAAAATTGATGAATTATGCAACGACAGAAGTGCGATTATTTTCATATAAATGTCACCAAGGAGGTCTCCGAGAACCGTCAGCACCATTGCAGTCAGCGGCTTAAGTCGTCACTTTCAAAGAGTCAAGGTTCCTTCGCTCTTCACACCGCAAGAGCAAAAAAAATCACAGGCCCATCCTCGCTCTCTTGTATAAGTTTTTCAAAAAGTAAAAAACAAGGGAACCAACGTTACTTTTTCAACATGGCGTTGACACGCTGGACACATGATGATCGTCACTTCTTTTAGAAGTTTGCTTGCAAGTTTGGTTGCACAACACTAATGTACCGTTAATGGACGCATTGCCGTTTCTTCATTAACCGGGCGTCAGTCATCTGCTATATTTAGTGCCCTTAAGGGGCATAATAGGGACTTTAATGGCTTTCAAAAAACGAATAAAGAACTATAAGGTTTGGAGAAAAACATCATTTTGCAACATTTTTTCAGCATGGTTTTAACAATATCCAACTAGGTACTTTAATGTATAGCTTTGAAACAAAATTGCTAGCACCATAACCATAACCTAATTTCTGAGATCCAGTTGCATAAAGCTAATGTGCCGTTAATAACGTCGAGCAATTTTTCTTTCACATTCAGTGGCCACCCATCAGTCGCTTGTTGGATGCTTGGGAAGCAGGAACGTTGAGAACTTTCAAACAGATAAATGGTCCTGAATGAGTACAGTAAAAGGTGATCTGTACTTCTGGTTGCATGACTTGAGCCTAAGCTAAATTTGACTGTAGTGACGTAAATTGGTGGCTAATAGGCCTGTAATCCCGAATTTACTACTGAAAACAACCGAGGGCCGCTAATTTAATGTAAACGTCAAGTAAAATTTAAAAATCGTCCATAATCCGCAATAACCGTCACAAGTTTATGGTGCACCCTGTATAATAAATAGTAATTACGTAAAGAATTCTGGACGTAAGTATGCAAAGTCTGTCGATGCCGCCGGTTGGCGTACATTTATTTAAATAAATTGTCCGTCTTTATAGCTGCCAACAATTTTATTTATACTAATCGGCGAGTTATTGTTCAATAAAAGTCTCGTCATCGCCCCTATACTTATCCGCGGAACAGTTATGATTTATTCAGCCGTCGGACCGGACTAATCCGCGCGCTGTTGCCCTAACCACCGGCTCGATTTCAAATCGAAAAACTCAATATAGGTAAATAAAGATAACGAATCCAGTAAAAAAACAAAAGTGCCTAACAAAGACAATAAAACGACCAATAAACCTTTACAACTACAAATTTTTAAGGTTTCGGCCTAGTGCAGGTGCGCGCGGTTTCGTCGGGAACGGTGACTGATGTTTATCTCGTTTAAAAGCCTTGTTAACATTAACGCATTTCCAGGTTTAATTGTTGTTTAAATCAAAAATGTTTTGGCCGAATCCGGTAATAGGCACATTATCCAGAATCTCTCTATTACGACGCGTCTATGGAGGAGAGAAGAGAGAGAAAACTGGTTTTCGGATCGAAATCGTCGGGTCTGTTTCGACAACTTCTCTTGCAGAATTTGGCGCAAATCGATATTGATTGAAACGTTTTCTACACTTGCAAAATTTCCAAACGCAAGCAATTATAAAAATGATCTCATCGCGAGTAAACTTGGCCAAATCCCGGATTACGTTCGAATAAAAAACACGCAATAACTTATTTATTAATAAGGAGATTAAAATTCATCGAAACGGTTTAGAAGTACCGAATAACACGAGTTCGGCCACCTGGAATTAGAAATTTGGTTATTGATCGAGGAGAAAAATGTTGTTTAAAGGTT
This sequence comes from Schizotus pectinicornis, assembly GCA_951805265.1. Lineage (NCBI taxonomy): Eukaryota > Metazoa > Arthropoda > Insecta > Coleoptera > Pyrochroidae > Schizotus > Schizotus pectinicornis. The sequence goes on along the minus strand of OX638204.1, from coordinate 765,211 downwards.
TGGAAGAGTTAATTAGGTTTTTTGGAATCGACACCAATGAGACGCGCAATTTGCGAAATTTGTCTATAAAGCGGCCGAAATTTTCACTTTTCTAATTATAGAACGGGTCGGATAAGTTATTGAATTAGAGCTGAATAGGCTATTAATTAGCGGCAGCAGGATTCCGACGCCCACTGCAACCCGTGATTTTACACTTTTCGACAAATTCGCGACTATTTACTCTTTTTGTTAGCATCTATAAGTAGTTGGAAGTTTTTGGTGCCCGTTATAAACTTTGATTACACTACGGGGATACCTACAGTTTGAATGTAGGATCATAAATGACCCGTCATCTCTTTGAGGATTATCTTCTGGGAATTGTCGGGAGCTTCGTTACCTGGAGGCCGTCGATTTCTAGAACTTTAGCGACAATCCTCAATAGAAAGCTAGCAAAACCGTAGTCACATAACCTGACGATCAGACGTTCCAAAGTATCAGCGCGCTTCCAGTCAAGCAGTGGTTCTCAAACAAATATTTGTATATTTACATCTGAATGGAAGAAACTGATAGAAATTTCCAAGTACCTAATGCGTATTTGAAATAAATTTAGCAGTCTTTCGTATTGAGACCGACACTTCGTTTAAACGTCGACAAGCAACCGAGCAGTTTTCTCACGATATTGGCGTGGTAGTTTAAAATAAATTTCTTGTCCATCACAAAACAAATCAGCATTTTATTTAGCCTGCACAGAAGATGTAGGTACCCGTGGGCGGTTTGGTTGTAAAAATTTCGCGAAGGTCGCGTTTTTACGCTGGAAGACGTCTTCGAGATCTCAGAAGACGAATAGATATGCAAAGCAGACAATAAAAAGCGAGCACATGAATAAATATTGACCGGACTAAAGACAATTTCGATAACTATACAGGATGATTGCCTTAAGTGGCTAGGTACATGCAGACCATTATTATAAATTTTTAGCAGTGATAGGAATATGTAGGTATGTAGATAATAGATAAGTCTTACTGTTACGTAGGTAGAGATAGGCCCTACTAATTTTTCAAAAAAAGTGATGCAGAACTGAAAAATTGCTTCCGAAAAAAATAAATTTATTTAAGCAAAAGTAATACAAATAAATATGAAGCATCGGCAAATACTAAAATAAGTATTAATACAAAAATGCTTAAAAAAAAATCTCACGATATAGTAAAAAAAGCAAAGTTCTCTAAAATAAAAGCAAAAATATTCAAAAATGCAACACAACAAAAAATGCCCTAACAATAATATAGGACCTAAAGCGAGTTGCTACAATAGACATCGAGATCTTGTTATACAGAAAGTTTCATTTCCAAATTCTCTACGTTGCTTTAACAGTAATACCAAAAACAAATAAAAACAAATACAGCAATCAGTGATGTTTGAGATAACTTCATTTTCTTTATCTACCCCGGAAGATGGAGATGTATAGTCTGTCCAGCAAATTGATGACCTGTCCTAACAGGAAATATTTACATTTTACTTCGAAAAAGTCATCTATTGGTCCTGCGAGCATCAGTTTATCAGAGATTTATTTTATGCACAAAAACTGCCAAAAAAAGATCACTTGTCTGGAAATTTTATGCTGCTTTTTTTTATTATGTATGGATTTTACGCATTATTATAATGTTTTATTAATAATAATTGTAATCAATATTTTTTTTATGTAATTATCTACTTTTTGGAACAATCAGCAAAATCATTTGACATGTGATTTTTCAAAATCGAATATAAGCAATATCTAGCTTGAAAAAAATTAATCAACATTGGAAAATGCAATCTATAGAAATATCACTAGATTCAAAATACGTCATATTGTAAGGTAAATAAGTGCAAGTTCAAAATTATTCTATGTTCAAAGAAAGACGAATTTAGCATCGAAATTGATCAAATCAATTGGGCAGAACGACCCCATTCAGTGTTACTTTTGTTAGCTTCAGTTTCCAAGCAGAGTCTGTTATCAGAACGTACTTACTTACATTACTACATAAAAACATGCAATGATGGTGTTAAATTTTATAAAAATTTCAACAGATAAGAAACTGATGTAATTTTTTTGAGTATTCCAATCATAATAGATAGGTACTTTTACTCTGGCATCCTTAGAAATCTGACAAATCTTATAAGTCCCATCATCAGTAGGTATATAAGTACCTATAAGCTATAGATACCTATACCTAGGTAGGTAAAATATGTATACCTAATTATCTACACCAAATTTATCAAAAACTACCAAAAAGTGTTAATTTAACATCACTTTGACATTAACCCGAAATTCACTCAATATTTGAGCCCACTCGACAGACTTATGGGTACATTTAGAAATTAAATCCTTAAGACTTAAGATAGAAGTTAAGTGTTTACGGGGTCTAATAAGTTGAAGATATATTTATATGTAGGTAAGTAGGTATGTAGATACTTTATTATTATTTTAAATTCTTAAAAAAATGTAATGTTAATACAAGTTTTACGATCTGGATCAGAGCCTGGGTCGGTATATACCTACATATCTTAAACAGCACATTATTAAGTTGATCTTTCGACGGTCTTTATAGTAGGTAGATATGCCACTTTTTTATTACTTAAAAGTTTAATGTTAAAATTTAATTTTTCAATTAAGATTGGTTTCTTGGTGATTTATTTTTTTCTGGATTTTGACACCATACATAATGCTTTAATAATGCTCTGTTTAAATAGTCATTGACCGCAGACAATCTGGGGCTTAAGAAAACATTTTTTAAATACTAAGTATAAAAAGACAAATTTGCTGTTATTGTAGGTAGATACCTATAGTACGAAATTATACATTTTAGTTATTAATTTGGTTACGTTACAAGTCTATCGTCAATTGGGTGTTATTGAAATCTAACACATAGACACCGGAATGTGTTGACTAAATAACCGTTCAAAGGGCACCCTTTAATTTTTCAACCCTGTCTTAACTGGAACTTGCTCCTTGCAAAGTTGCAATTCGCTTTTCACCCGAAACTCTACTTACTGTGTTGGGAGTCTATGGTGCACGCCTCGTTGATAGGGTGCGGGTTCATGACGAGACTCGGCTGCACCAACCCCCTGTGGTGCATCGGTAACTGGTGCATGGCCAGTCCGCCCTGCTCTGACATCACCATACGAACAACACGTCAAAAAAACAGTCCACCCAAAATCACACGGTAGCAGCTACCAAAGAAGAAAAGAAGACAAACTCCACCAAACAACATCCGACGCGAAACCGTACCCGTTATTAGTCCGAACGGTATCCGACGTCTCGTCACAACTCTTTAGTCCACAAAATCGTAACTACCCGGACTCGTCCGGAACGTGACGTCCACAACCGACAACGTATTCGCATCGACTGATCGTATCTCGAAACGGGTCGGGCGAACTCGGTTCTACACAGCGATTTAGCTTTTGTTCGATTTCCCACCCTGACAACCACGCCTACCGCGTTTGCGTGTTCTCAGCCCCAATTGGTCCATTTTGTTGATAGCACGGGGCCCGGAATCACAAAATGGTCGGCAGGTAATCAATAACGTGCCGGGTCTCGTCCCCTTTACGAAATTTCCTTCTCTTTCTTTGTTGGCCATGTAAATTTAACCTTGCCGCCAACGGCTACCGAATTGTAAATTTGCCGTGCCCGCCTGGATTATACAGCAAAACACCTAACTATCTATAGATACATAATAGATAGGGCAAGCAAAGAAAAGAGAGAGACGGAGAGAACCGGTTCGGGAAGCGTTTGATCATTTTTTTTTGCGACCTCGATCCAACTATCATTGTTGTTCGAATCTTTCCTGATTTTATTCCTTATCTCGCCATCTGCGCGGCGCGGAATCAAAAGGAAATGTCGAGATTGATTTTGGTTCTTTATCGGAATCGACGATACGTAAACACATGAGGGTATCTGTGAAGAATCGCCGGAACAAGTATTAGTTACATGCGAGGTGGATAATTTATCTTATCGGTGATAAAAGTTACAAGCGCATGTTAGATAAGTGTGTGTATGTCACACCTATAGGTAACCTCATGAATGTGACTGTAGACATCACGTATTAGGTGCACGAGATAAGGTATTAGGTACCTACTTACAGGTTGGAGTGCATAAATAGAGATAAAACTATATATCGGCTGTTAGGCAACAAGTAGGTAACTTAATAATTGATTAAAGAGACGTGTGAATGAAAGAATGGAGATAAAAATGATCTTATTTTGGAAATTGTAAGGGTACAGCGTGGCCAGAATAAAAATAGTTAAAAATGATGGAGCTTTATATCTTACACCTACCTACCAATCTACCCTATACCTACAACCATATAAGGAAATTCTTGGTAATTAATCATAAATCAGTTTTGGTAAGTAATCGAAACAAAAGCTGGATTAGGTTATCTATGGCACTATTTGGCAAAAATTGTGACAGTTCAGCTCACCTCATAAAAATTATATTATGTTCACTCTTTCTCTTTCCCTTAATATTTCTCTTAAAAATCCAAAGCTTAGAATTTAACTTGTAACTTCTTCAAAAATAAGTTTGTCCTGCTGAGCTGTCGCAAAAGTTGCTCTGCAGTCCGCATGGGGAGGAGTCGACCATAATAACGTGGCTGTGTTGCTCTTTTTCGTCTCCTGACAAGACAAAAGTCGTGAAACCTTGAATAAATTACTGGTATAAGATTCGGCAAGTCACTGAGCCTTTTAAGGCCGGCACCGCCCCCTTGCATTTGGCGGCGGACATGCACAGTCCGATTAAAACGCTAATGCACCTCCTTCTCTCTTCGTGCACCCGCCGCCGTCGCCGTGTCCGCACCACCGTCGATAACCATCTCCCGCCGATGATGACTTTTAACAGATTCGACGATTTCAATAGAGGGACAAGGGATTGCGCTGTCCTCCGTTCACTTACTCCTCTTCAACGTACTTATCAAGATCAAAGAAACGTCCGGAGCGGCGGCGCGGTAGCGCGCCAACACAGACGTTAAATGTATTAAAAAGTCAAAGAGAGGGAGGCGAGCTCTTTTATTAAGGATGATGGCAGATCATCAGATTGCCAAAAGTGGAGGGTTCGATTAACAAAAATAAAACCTTACAAGATGCAGGTCGAATGCAATTTGCCTTAAAAAAAAAACGAGATACCTACCTAACTCAAAGAAATGTTACATGGTGATGGTGGTCGCGCAATGGTTGAAATCGAGTTAGAGTCTTGAACGTGCTGGCATTGATATTGCGTTTGGAAGTTTGTGTTTGTGCGCTAAGTGCCCCTCGGTGAGCCTGTCAGATTTAATAACTTGCATCGGCGTTCTTCCTCCCCCGGTTCCGGCCCTGTAGTCGCCACGCACTGACTCTCCTCTCCGTCACTCGTTTATTATTATTAAATTATCCCATTAGATTCTCCCCCTCCTTCACCTACACTGGCTACATATCACGAGAAAAAAAAGAATTGTCCGAAATTCCTCGACGGAAGCTCGTCGAAGCCAAACCCATTGCGGGTGATGAATCGATAAAGTCGCATTGTGGGATCCCCTTGAGGCGGCATACAGCAATGACCGAGACATGCACATTAAGTCCTCGAGGAATGATTAAAGCTTTCGATCGAACGTAAGTAATAAAGCTCCCCCGGACGCGATGGAGGTTTTCACGAACAATTGAAAATTGCTCTCCAACACAATATCATTGTTCAATTTAAATTGTAATGACGCGGGGGTGGCTGATAAGTGACGGAAGGCGCGGCTTCGACAACGGAGGAACTTTGAAGTCCACACTGACATCACACAAAGTTCTTATTTGGCGACGATGTTATGTCTAATTTAATCAGGTTCAACGCCTTAAGTTCTTATTTGGATTTCACGTCTAGCATTGAAGCTTATGAGCAACAGAAACGGAAAGTGAGAATTATTTAGAAACTAGACAAACATTTAACTCAGAAACTTTCACACAAATTAATAAAAGGAGCTTCAGATTTATGGGCGAGCTTGACTTTTGCTTGCTTACGTTGCCCTTTAGATTTTAGACAGCGCGCTTGCTTATTGCTTCACTTTGACGTATCCATCACTATAACATCAGTTGGCGGTGATAAAATTGTCTCTTTAATAATTTAGTGGCGATGGCGACAATAAGACTGGAGCACCACAAATGGTGGATGCGCCGGGTAAATTTTAATCTCCTCGGCTCAAAACTTTCTGACGTTTTTGGTGGACGTTACAGGCTTATAAGTACAACCTGCGAGTTGAGAGTAAATTTTTTGTTTGGCAATTTCATGTAGGTAGATAGCTATCTATAGGTATAAGTATATTCTATCATCATCATCAGTTAAAAAATATTCTGCAATGTGATGATTCTGGCTGAAGACTGCAATTGATAGAGGTCGTTGAAGAGTTGGCAAAGCTGACGGAAACCTGCCCGACCAAGTTGAATTTCGATCTCTGTAGCCCGGAGGATCTCAAAGTCAAGACTCCCGAAACAAGGACGGAGGCGCCCTGTGCGAGGAAGGGGGCTCAGGTGTGTTGCCGGTCGGCAATTTGTGAAATGGAACGAGGCCATTGTTTGAATTTAAAACCTCTTAGCGCGATCCGACCGGACTGAAAACGATGACGATTATGTTATTTGGACTGAATCAAAGTGCCTCCGCCACGCCGTTACACCTCCGTAGAGGCTTTTAACGTCGCCCAATCAGGACGTCGGGTTCCGACAGAAATTTGATATTGTTTGTAATTGCGGTAATCAACAGCAATTATCCTGTAGCGACCCTAATTATCTCCTAATCAGATCGCGCCAGGGCCCGGCTGGATTGCGAGCCGTTGAAACACCAATTACATCCAGCAACAATAATAACCTTCTCCACCACCACCCAAAACAACAATTACATCAACTAGACCAGAGTCAACAATTTTTTGTGACAACCAAGAAACAACAAAACAAACAACAACTGTTTATGTTATAACCAATTTCAAAAGCGTCTTTTCGTTATTGGTTGGCTCTATCCTCGCCCGTTATTATAATAGTGAATAATTATCGTATGTATAGGGTGGTTGAGAAAATAAAATCAACACGTCAAAGAGAGGCATGGCTGCACTTGTCGTGTTTAATCGTGTAGAAGGCATTAATTGGCGCGTTTATCCGCGGAGTTTGTAATGTGGGCACATCTGGCTGCATGAATAATAGAGCAAAGCTTCCCGGAACTTGCAACGCGACGAGTCCGACGCTAGTTCTAGATTAGATCGTTAATTATTTAAACAAATTAGACGTAACGAGGCTACAAAAAGTACATTAGCAACAATGGGCGTTAGCGACACTTATTTACTGTACTTTTAATGGCCCGAGTCGATTCCGACACACCTGAGCTTGATTCACGGAATTAAATATTAACGTCCACTTAGGACTTTAGTGAGTGTACGCCACCAAACTAACCGACTTTGTATAGCTAAGTAAAAAGTTTCTTTTAACAATTTTACGAGCAAGTATCAATAAAAAACAGTCAACGTCCTAAGTGAATTTGTGGAAATCTAAATTTAAATGTAGGTTTGTAGCCGTTAGAATTCCCATTTGTGGCAACCCCAGGGTGGAAACAATCTCCTAACATTCAATTACAGTAGATCAATGCATAAGATAATAGTCGCGCCTTTTCTCCTATAGAAAAAACTGCAAGCCAAAGATTAAAGATATGAATTCTATAATACCTAGATTAATTATTGATAGCAACTCAGCTCAACAGAAAAAGTTTTGAAAGGTTATTGGCAAATAATTTTGATGACGGTGAAGTAAATTTTTCAACTTTTCGGCATGGTTTCATTCCTTCGAGTCCATAAAACTTCTAAACCGATTTGGACCTGCAAAATTTGCCGTTACTGTGATTTTCCGTTCCTCCACCTAGAATTTTCTGCACCTATTTATCGCTGCGTTATCATCTGGCGAATTTCGACATTTACCCACACTGACTTTTTACGTCCTCGCTTGTTTGCCTGCGCGATATGAAAAGCAAACACCACAACATTTTTACAATACCTGTTTATGTTTATTCAGAGCAAACATGTGTTTTGAGATATCCATTTTGATCGGGAAATCGAACGGACACGTCAATAAGATTGGACGTTGCTGCATAATTCACCACGGAATTTTAATAGAACACAACGACTATATAGTAATTAATTGGAATCGGAGGGGGGTGGGGCGAAAGAGAGGGCTAATTTGGTTGATTGCCTGGGGTTGTAGATGTCCGCGGTTGTAATTACTTTTTTTTATCTGCGTATACATCGAGCAATTATTAACTCTATTGGAAATGCACATCAGTTGACATTAGGTCAAGCCATCATCGATTATTTGACAACAACAAAATTTTTGAAAAGCTCTCATTAATTGTTACGGATTTGGTAGATTGAATAGGCGGTGACCTAACGAGTTGTTGCCGATTTTGATGAAGGTAGGAACTTGATTCTCGACGCCCCGGCGACCATGAGAAGTATGTTGGATCCAAATCGGGTGACGCGGTGGCCTTCTGGACTTGGGCGCTCCCAAAAATACGATTGATGCAATAATATGCAAGATCGTCCGCCACTTCAGGTTGTAAAAGTCGGTGCACATGTGATGGTTCAAGTGTCGAAAAATTCGACCGCCTGCTTGACGCTATCTTATCGATAAACTTGTACGTTGGAATCTCGACAATCTACAAAAACGCCGACTGGAGATGTAGGCGCAATCGGACCCTCCACTGATTTCTACTAACACCGGAGATTTCTCTGGAAATCTCAAATTCGATCAGAATCGAGTTTTAAGATCTTCCACCTAGTATCTGAAACGCCAAAAAAATTTTGTCTGTAGAAATCAAAATTTTTAATAAGCTTTAGCAAACTCAATCTCTTCGATAGGTGTTCGAGATATAAAGCGGCACTCTCTGGTTCTCTCTCGATTTAATGTAGCGTTAAATCTTTCCCCGCCGGTAAAGGTGGCGTTCACAAAACTACACGCAACCGCTGCGCCGTACAAACAGCTTCACGCCTCCTGGCCGCATTGTGTAGCCAAGGATTAAGCATTGTGCGTAACTGAATAAGAGCATCCGAATCGGGAGCCACGTAACGCGATAATCACGGAGACAACAAGCGCCGATCGACCGTGGCCAGATTGATGCGACACCGATCGCTATCTCACGGTCAGATGTCCTCTGCCAAAGCACAGCCATTGTAGTCACCAGCAGCAAAATCGAAACAGAACGAAGATCCGTTACTGCCACAGAATGAACAGGTGGAGAAGCCTGACAATTTTTTTCTTTCGATTTTGTTCTGACAACTTGACCAAAAATATTAGTAAAAGTGTCTGCTGGACGACACCAAACCATACCTAATTCTAAACTATAGTTAGAAAACCAGGAATTTCTGCCAATGTCTATTGAGTGCTCACAGCGACTGTAGATCCTGCAGTTGTGAGTAAGTGTTGAAATTTGTTTTGCCGAATTTGGGAGATTATTATCCCTTAAGTACCTAATTTTGCATTGGGCGCTTTGGGCTTCCCTGGTCGGTAATCAGCAATTGACCACCGGAAACGGGCAAAAAGGCGTCGCGAGTCACGTGACCGGGCGCACGCCACATAACACTTAATCGGCGACGCGTCCTTCCGCCCCCAACGACTCGGGACAGGGAAGTGGCAAGTTTTCCAACGGCCCCGCACTCTAATCGCGGCATAATGGAACAAGGCCATTATGTTCTAATTATTGCAACTGTAACGCAGTCGGGGAGCCACTATGCAACTGGGACAAAAGAAATTACCATCCGTCATAAAACCAAAACTTTTATACTTATGTAGAAATGTACCTACCAAGTTATAATTATGGAAAAATTACGTCAAAGGGACTCTACCTATATAGGTAAGGGAATGGAACTGCGGCAACATTCCGATTTGATGGTTGATTGTGGTTAATCTCGCGGGTCGCAAGTTTCACGTGAAGACTGCCACGGCAGCATCATTTGTCAATCGTTCCCGAATAAGCGCGACCAATCAATTTCCTGTGCGAACTGTAAAGCACCATCCATCATATAGAGCTCCATTTGCGCGCCCTCAACGTGGAAGCGTCTACCATTACTCAAAAATGCAGAAAAGTACACACACACACATACACCCCTACACTCATACACGTACGACGGCGTGTAACCGCATTACACGCTGAAAAATTGAAATATCGAAAACGCGCGAGATTGATGTCCTCCTCCTCGGCGACGACGCTCGTTTGTTTCAATCAGCAGGATGACGGGTGGGTCCTGCAATTGTTACCTGAATCATGATGATGCGCCCCCGCAGATGGTCAAAGGGAACATCTGCGCGATTTACGGCGCTCCCCATCTCGTTAACCGCACGGCAGGTATGCACAACCGGCCCCAACGATGATGTCAAGTCTCGCCAATTTCCTAAGTCACCGATTGAGCTGTATCTCCAAATATTTAATATTAAAAAGTTTGACTACTTTTTTTCGAGTAGGAAGACTATTTTCCAGCAGTCCACAAGAAAAATTTAATGGGAACTTAAACCTCTGTTCTACCTACAATACCACAACTTTTCTCTTTGATTTTTAGAATCACTGACGTCACACTGGGACGACGCTAATAGAAACAAGTGAATATTAGCTACAAATAAATTTCTCATCTAAGTTGGCATAGACGCATTTTGTTTTCATAACAGTACGTCGTAACTGAGATCGTCGACTTAGATTATGAGCCCAGCAAACGTCATCCAACATTCCCAATTGACATTTTGAGCAGGTTACAATAAATTCCGGCGAACGCTCAGACATGACTCGTTTCTTTCATGCAGAAGCCACTAGATGACAAATTCAATTACCTAGACTGAATCACCCGTTGAGTTTCTGTTTCTAATCGATTACCTGCTCTATTTATATTTTTTTTTTTATCATTAGGTATACAATTTGGCCATGCATGGATCTTCTCTCATGCTGGTAGACGATTCTTGATGTGGCTGCTACCAGTGTGCACCTAAAACAGCCATGGGCAACCAGATCCAAAATTTCTAAAAGCTGTGCGGGTCAACTGACCCTGATTCATTGCTAAAATGCGCCGCAGACAAATTTTTTTGATTTTCCAAGGTCAAATGGTCTTAAAATGAAGGTCACGAATTTTAGATGCAATTATTGAATCTTTAAAAATTAGGTCTTGTGAATACATATATTTTTTTGAAATATGTATTGTATTTCTACTTTATTTTTTATATTTTTATATAGAAAAAGTAAAATAATAAAAAATAAAATTAACTCCTTCTGTTAATATCTAATGATATAATTATAATAAGATGTATGTGGATGGAAACAAAATAAAACATAAAAAAGGAAAATAATGAAAAAATATAACAAATTGAAATAAAAAGGCAAAACAATCCATACCTACCTATATCCATAACAATATTTTACGATATTTTATTAGTGCTGTTGTTAGTGTGATATTTGAGACTGATGGCAGTTTTTAATTAATATAGCAAAGTTAGGTGCGAGTGACTCGGAAGCAACTGCAATTCGTAAACTATTTATTTTCCAAATTATTATCGGTTCGTCTCGACCTATTTTTCAATTTAGTAAAATTTATTTGAGAAGAAAATTGATTACAGCAATACGTGCTTCCGAATAATGCCATCATTTTACAAATAAAAATAGAAAAATTACTAGTTTCTCCAGCTGGAAAATACTTAATGTAAAATTCTTACAAAGTGCATTTGTTAAATTTTCTTTTAATGCCGTCATTTGATTGTAATTCAATTAGTTTTATTTGAAATTCCATAGGAACTTTATTTACATTAGTACCAAAGGGGCTCTAAATATTTGGAAATTAGTTTCGTGTTATATAAAAACAACAAATCTTCGAAAAAATTTAGTATTGTTTCGTTGACACATCATACAAAAATACTTATAAGTATGTAAGCGACAGTAGCGCGTAGGTATTTATTTTCTTGAATTTCTTGGGGTTAAAAAAAATATTAATAAAATTTAAAATGTAAATTTTATTTTTTATTTACTATTTATTTATTTCAAAAAAGTCCGGCGGGCCGGTAGTAGGTAATGTATTTTTGAAAAATTTTGGCTGGCTATAAATATATCTGTCGAGGGCCGCATACGGCCCGCGGGCCGTAGGTTGCCCATGCCTGACCTAAAAGGTCTTTTTAGATTTCTGGATCGAGTTTTGTTTACGTCTCTCTTTGTTCCGCCACCCAATTACCTAAGTAAAAGTACTTAATGCGATCCCTTAATCCGAAAATAAAGCCGCATAAAAAGCTCGCCGACGCGGAAGAATGCGCCACATGTTTTTCGGGGGGGCATCCGGAATACGGCGACGCCAGAGGGCGCTAATCCCTGTCGATATAGTGTTTTATTGCTGCACTTGCCAGCCCGCCGCCGCCCTGATTTTGTTTTATTGACTGCCATATGTTGCGCCGGTTGCTGTCGATTATCGATCGGGACCTCATGATGATGTGTCTTCTCAATCGGAATCGATTTTGTTTACATTCGCGAATTAATTGCGGCTGTTTATTTTATTTCGATGATGGCATCAAGCAGGGAAAGGGAATTGAGAGGGCTGTTTGCCGGCGAGTTTGCAGATTTGTTTGTTTTTATTTTAATTACTGGCAATTATTTGCCGAGCTTTATTGAAATCGGACGACGTATAAACACGAGGAAAGTTCTGCATCAAAAGGCGATCCGGACACGAAGAGAAATTCAGGAGTTCGAGCATCAAAAAGTAATTCAAAATTTTGAAAAGTGATTTTTAGGGACTTTGAATTTTCGAATCGCAACTGCCTATTTGACCATTGCAGATAATTTTCGCAAAATATAAAGATTGTGTTTATCCATCAACAAAAAAGTTTTATGATTCTAACCTCAAAATATCAGTTGAGAAAGGTGACATTTGGCGGACTAAAGAAAATTTTCTCGCTTAGACGATTTGGTTTGGGTTTTTTTTCTCCGTTTGCGGCACAAAGTCAGAGCTTTGCTCTGCCTGCGACGTAATTGTGAATATTTGAAGGCAACAAAGGCCCACGGTAAACTGATTAACGAAGCCGGTCGGAATTGGCCGTCGCAACTTGACAATCCGATGATTAAAGCATAAAGGACTCGAGGACAGCTTGAATTAATCAAATAGCTAGTTCGCGACGAATGTCGTCAAAACAAATTTCCACGTGAATTATTCAACGAAATTGAGTCAAGCCAAACTCGCATGTGTAGAGTTCACTCAATTCGGGACCAAAATCCAAGCGAAAGTGGTCCAGTTTACTAAACGCCAACAGGAGTTTGTTAACAACTTCCTGATTTATTTACGTTTCGAAATTGGATTCAACTCCGAGTTGGCTATAATTAATAGAAATAATGGTGAGAAGTCGCGTTTTGCGTACCTACTAGATGCGCAATTAAACTTGCTATTAATTAATATTGTTGCTAAATTTCTCCTTAAAATTTTTTGGTCTCGACAGTTTGCGGTTTCTGAGGGCGGACCGACGTGAAAAGAAGTAATTTTGGGACGCGTCGGCTAATTGGGATTTATGGGGCAATGTTGCGATGATAAGAGACGTTCATCAGGGTATCTGCGAGGCAGATGGACGTTTGGCGTGTAGGTGTCGAGGGTTCGCGTGACCATGGTCTAGCAGCCGGGTGACTTGACTGCGGCCCTAATCACCACCGCCCAGTCACGCTCATCAAGCGCTATCAGCGTGCCATCCCTGTGTGATCACGTCAATGTTAACTAACACACATAACGCAACGATGACACGCAACCACCCTAATCGCCTAAACTCGAACTTAATAACGAAATTGCGAACCAAATTCATTTTTTCAGAAAACAAAAAAAAATGCCGAAACATTTTTCTATTATCTGGTCTGGTGCTTTATCCCGCAAACAAAGAAAAATTTAGTTGCTGATAGTCGATACGCAAATGGCGCTTTATCGAGGACTGGTGCGTCCATAACATCAATCTAAAATAGCTATAAGAGTAAATGTGGATCATTAACGTTCGAATAGTCGAAGATATAGCACGATGTTTAAATAGGTGAGCGAGGTTTTGGAATTCGGTGAATGCGAACGTACCAGGATCGCGTTATCAAAACCAGAAAGGACCACGACCGCGACGACCACCCGTCCAATCCGATAACGCGACCGGTGCCAAAGATCTTCAATAATTCCGTACAGCCGCTGACTTTAACTGTTTAAGTCAAAAAAATTTACTAAGCAGCTGGATGTTTGAAGGTAGTCTTGGTAATATATTTTTTGTTATTCTCAAAAGCTCTTGCGTCCTTTGAATTAATAAATCTCTTCTGGTGGTATAGGATTTTCGCTTTGTACTACTTGCTAATTACGGCTTAATTTAAAAATATTTTCTGTTAAGGATCTGTTAGATTCTGGCCAATTTACAATTCCTTGACGACACTTATTTAATTTTTTCAGTTAATAATAACGCGAGATCCTTGGCCGTTGCTTCCTGGAGGATTTTAGAGCCGCAGGTTTGCGTTGTTTGGAGTCACCTTTCGGAGCCCCTTAATGTGCCGAAGACGGCCGTAACGGCGACCCTATTGGGGCGTCGTTAACGTTAAAAGGCATCAAAACGACGAAATAAATGAAATAATAAGATTAATGACGCCAGACGTAAAAGTGTTTTACCGCATTCACGCATATATCTGGAATGTAACCTTTTTAATATCTAAATCGATCGAACGCTAATGGCAGGTACGATAACGCCGTTTATGTTTACACATCCATTTAGAAACAATGGGCGTCTATCATGCAGCAAATGGTCTTTCACGGACCGGCGTCAAAGAACCACGGTACTTTACCGGTTTCATGGGTTAACACCGACTCCATAATTGGCCGCACGGCGACTACCGGAAAAGCGCGGCCCCCGAAACAATAGCGTCGCGTCCCAGAAAGCTCCCGATATGATGGTGCCCTAGGTAGGTACAATTGCGGTTCCACTGAAATGTTGGAGGTTTAGCCGAGTTGTGTCTTTATCTGCAGGACGTCACGAGCCACTTGCTGGTCAATGTCAACAATTTCCGGAACACACAAAGTCAATTTGCTAGTCGCAACAGAACACGGGCCAGGAGGAGCATGTCGCCTGTCGCAGCTACCGGTTCCGCGATCGTAAATCATCCAAACCCGCCGATTTTCCATTTCTCCATCAAAAAGTTTCGAATTACCTATAAGGCTAAGCAGTAATTGCGCGTCGCGGCGCGCTTCTTATTTATTTCTAGTGCGACGCCGCCGGCGTCGTTTTTCCGTAGGAAGTGCTTTTAGAGTAATGTCGTGGAGCTATTACGGTGTCATGTCGTCGTGTTGTAACTACTTGTCATCTGGTCCTTTTACAACCCTCTCCTGAAAGCCTTATTTTTAGAAATACTAAACTCGCCGTCTTAATTCGCTTTGGTGGCGAAGACGTGATTTAGTTCCGATGCGAAGACATGCAGACACCGTCGAGGTTGGTCGCCCCGGTAAACCGGGATCGTGTTTGTTTGGAATCTCGACGATTGTTTGTAAACAGGAGCTAAGTGTGCTTTCTAGTTTTGCACGGTTAAGGTCGCCAAAACAACTTTCGGGGGCGAAATTCTCAACTCAAACCCACAAAAATTGTTACCGGAGAATCCCAACAATGTCGAGTTAAGTATATCCAGCAACTTTTCGACGAGCCCCTAATTTTTCGACAATTTTTAATTTACTTGATTTGGTTACGTTGGTGCGTTCGTTATCTCTATGTTGACTTACGAAATTCCATTAGTAGTTAGAAAAGCACTTATTGACGAGCAATATTTAAACTTGACCTTTTCAAATCGACGGCTTTATTTCAAAATTACCACTTTAGGAGCTTCTACGTTATTTCTGCGCGAAAGTTGCTCCCGGATTGAAGTGGAGAAACCCGGAACATATATTTGCTTTCAGTAGGTAGGAATTAGACAAATTGTCGGCGATCTGACCTTTCACTAAAGGTCTATTACAAGTTCTCAATAGTTAAATTGTGTTCAATAGAGAATTAGCAATTTTTCCAACTTTTAGAGAATTGGGTTAGGTAATCAATATTTTTGTAAATAAATAAAATGAGGAGCACTTACGCAACACCCAGTTTATAAAACAGGATTGTTGATGTGAATGAAAAGTAATATAATTAACATTATGAAACTAAAAAGTTTTTTCTTAGGGCCTCTCTTAGATAACCCCCAGCCCCAAAATATAAAAGTCACCTTATAGTGGAGGCGCCAGGTGCAAATTATAATACAAAAACTTTTAAAAAGGTTAAAAAATAAAATAAAATAAGAATAAAAACCAAGAATAGTACTTAATTTGCAACGCATGCAGAAAATGTTGGACCTAATTGAGCCAAAGCACAATTTTCTGCTCCAGCCAGCCCTTTGGGTTTGAAATTTTGATATTTCTAAATGGATTTTCTGGGAGAAAATTTTCTGAATTGTGCTCTTTTCGCCCTTATCGCTCTTTAGATATCGGTGGCCTCCCTGATCCCATCACACACTTCCTGGTGGCACGCGTATCCAGATAACAAATGACTACCGACAAATCATCCCCGTCGGCCTCGCTCTATGCGATCTCTTTGTGTTCGCGCCATGATTTATTACCCCCAAGTATGACCGGATGTTTTATTTATTTAATTGTTTGCTCGTGAATGGAGGCATTTTTTGAATGAGTGATTTTTGCGGTCATATTGCGGAAACATTAACATAAGTGGCACTACGACCCAGATTTATGGTCCAAACAACCATCAACGTCTTCCCGCGACTATCCGACTGAGAAAAAGCTCCCCGAAACTCGTCCGACGCTTTTTCCGCAACTCGTCTAAATAAACAAAAGTCCCGAATCGACGGACCATAAATATTTTCGCCTAAACGAATAACTGTGTTTGGATGCGTGTGTATGTTTTTTTGACGGTATGAATGTGGCGGAAAGTACATCGCGTATGCATTAAAACGTCAATTTCGCATCATCGACATGTTAAAAGGGCGTGGGCGATGAACGGCGGCTCTGGAAGCCGGCTCGGAAATCAAATAAACAAGTCGGAATGAACCCCCGACCGACATTCGTTGTTAAAACAAACTGACGAATATCGCATTTCGTAAATGCTATCCTCCCGACGACTGACTCGGGAATAACAAACATCGAGGTTAGCGGTGAGAGTTCAGAAGATCGGGTTTCCCAAACACCAACTAACGTTGTGTTCAACAATTCTACAACTTGTTATTACCAAAAAACTAAAACTTACTTACATTGCATAGGTCGAAACGCCAAAACCCCCGGAAGCGCAATAGAGGTTGGCACGTTTAGAAAAAAATTAAGGAGAAACGTTTCACCAAAGTTGATGCCTAAAACCACACATTCAAATCACAAATACTTTTGTGAAGTGGCTGAAATAGCGGAGATGTCCGGCGAAAGCTCGCCGAGGGTTGATGGCGAGCTTCATCATCGACTTTGGTAATTATTCAGGCCATTGACGGCAGCAATCCTGCATGGACAAGAGAACGTCGGTCTGGCTAATAGCAGCGTTGTTTCCGGTGCATGCCGGAAGTGGAGATCATTTCCTCCCTCCGCGAGCTTTATTCGCAATAAACTGCTGTGTGTTGTTGGTCCTAAATAGGACGGGCCATCGACAATGTGCCATTGTTTTATTCTGTCGGCAACGCAACGTTGCAGGATCGACCCGACAGCGTCCCGAAGAAAACGGCAGGAAGAGTTTCGGGTTTGTTTGCGAAAATTGGCGAATCGTCGTCTTTCTGGTGGACGTGTCGCGTATAACTGTCAAATTTTCAAGTGTTTATGGCGGCCTTCTGGAGACTGTCACCACCGGAAGTCCGTCTGGAGGACCGACCAGACGACAAGCCACACGGCGCCGCCCTGGTGCAAACACCGAAACGGTGGTCGCAGCGGCCAAGACACGTTCTGGACCCGCTGTCACAACAAAAGTTCGAGAACATAAATTCCGAGGTGTCATCAGGATTCGTAACGTCCTGGTTTATAATTTTTTCCCCATTTTTTGAAGTTTTGAACTAATTTTGGCAGTCTGAAGACTATGAAGGCAGAAAGGAGGAGTAAGAAAAAAATTGAAAGTTGCCAAAATGCTGGGTTTCAGGAATTTTATTGCCGGTTGGGTTTGGGGCTAATTCCGAGAGGTGGGCCTCTGGTGCCAACCGGCGATGAGTCGGGCTCGCTTAACCTTTGTTCGTCGGTTTTAATCTCGGCCGTGGGAGGGCCACCCGTTCTCCCCCTGATCACTGCTGATTACAGGACACAGCGACAAGTGTAATCAGGCCTATTCTATTGAAACGCGCTCGACAATCCACGCAACGGGGACGTTTACAGAAATTACACTTTCATCAGTAAATACGGCACACTACCCCCATGGGGGAGCCGACCCAGAAACCGTGATTGAAAAGCGAGTCCGGGACCAACAACAATGCCTTAACAATCGTCTAGTCGATCGCGATTTTTTCACCCATCATAACACGACGCCGACGGTTAATCCCCATGCACGTCGGACGTGCCATCAACCCTAGTTTTACGCAAATACACGCAAAAGTTGGTTTCAGTAAGCTTCAATCTCTTCCGATCGAGCGGGTATCAAAGACAGATTCGATTAGGAGAGTTGCGATGATGAAAGGGGGAGAATCGCGTTACTCTTGACTTGTCAATTACCTAATGAGGGGGTATTATTAGGTTTGATACTGTATGGTGCAAGGCAAGGGTTGAGTTGCACTGCGTTTCGCTGTGCCGGTTGGTGACATATGGCTTAATGTATCACGTCTTATTCGATTACGCTACTGATCGGGCACCTACAACTTGGTTAACAACCAGATTCGGCAGCCCGCCCCTGCACTTCGCAACCGAGCCCCCACGCGCTTTTGGAAATGTTTTCGGATCTCCAACCTCCAATTAGGTCGCGAGGAACTAAGATTCCAAAAAAGAGACTAGTTACCAAGACGATAACTATAACTTCACAAATCTAGTTGGTCGTGAAATCGAAAAAAGCCCGGCGGTCTGTAATGTGAAAAACTTCCAGAGACAAGGTCAATGACCTGTAACTTATTTTTATCGCCATTTCTGCAATTTCAAGCTTTGAATTTTGATAAAATTGGGAAAGAGATCCGAACCCCCAATTACAACAACAGAGCCCTACACGAATACCTATATTATTATCAATTAATGTAAAATTTTCACCACTAACTTCAAAAAATGTCCTCTAGGTATCCACACAATCGACACAATTCCTTTTAAATCACTAATATGGCACCGTTACAGTCGTAAACTCTAAACTCTTTCTAATTGTTGCACAAGTTTCTATCATTGTGAAAACGCCGACAAACCGGATTTCGATTGCATCTTGAAGGTCAGTTTTTTTGGTGCGATAACGGCTCCAATCTAGTTACATCATTGCATTACTGCCACCACAAAAGCAATAAATCAAGACACTACCTACTAGATGCAAATGGTTAGTGAGAAATTGAAGAGGGAGAATTAAAACTTGTCGAAACTTGTCGTGTCGAAATTTAGTTTTGTCAATTGTGTGTGAATGTGTGTGTTATCAAGAGGAGTTTTAGGGATAATCCCGGCTGTTGGAGGATTCTCAGGTTAGTGGTTGCAGTAACGCAGAAATTTAGGTGGACGAATAATTGCAAATGGTTAACGGTTAATTATTCCAATGTTGGCGATAATAATCAAGGCTTAATTGTGCCAAGATGGCTTTAATGCATGGAGATTTTAATCGTTTTCGGAGATATTCAAATGGTCATAACTTGAAAAAGTACGACTTGCACATAAATACTACTGCTAGATTCGTGTTAAGCGGTTCGAAATCTACCAGATTATAAAGTCATATAATCGATGTAAAAAATTTCAATATTTTCGACTTTTTCTTTCTACCCCAATTGATAGAAATTCGAAAAATTTCTAAAATCGACATCGTTGCACTCAAAGGCTGAGAGTGTTCGTTTTCTTATGTAATCAACCTTTATGAACTCTGAATCCGTAATCAATTCGAAGCTAGATAAATTGATTTTTAATAAAATTAGAAAAACTAGTAACTTTCAATTTCTTGAAATATACCAACTCTTGCAACTTTTGAACAGACAGACTTATATCAAATCCAGACACATCAAATTTCTCCGTTTCACAAAAGCTATCGAATGCTATATGAACAAAAATTGTAAGTATAATATTAAAAAAGTTAAAATTTGCAATTTAGGTCGATTTTGACGAAAATTTTGAATTGAAACATTCCAATGGTCATATTTTAAAAAGTACGACTTTTACAGGAAAACTACGGCCAGATTCGTGTTAAGCGATTCAAAATCTACCAGATTAAGTCATAAAATCAATGTAAAAAATTTTAATATTTTCGACTTTTTTTTTCTACCCCAATCGATAGAAATTTGAAAAATTTCTAAAATCGACATCGTTGCACCCAAAGGCTGAAAGTGCTTGTTTTCTTATGTAATCAACTTTTATGAACTCTGAATCCGTAATCAATTCGACGCTAGATAAATTGATTTTTAATAAAATTAGAAACACTCGTAACTTTCAATTTCTTGAAATATACCAACTCTTGTAACTTTTGAACGGACAGACTTATATCAAATCCAGAGATATCAAATTTCTCAGTTTCACAAAAGCTATCGAATGCTATATGAACGAAAATTGTAAGTCTAATTATTAAAGAAGTTGAAATTTCAATTTAGGTCGATTTTGACGGAAATTTTGAATTGAAACATTCCAATGGTCATATCTTAAAAAGTACGACTTGTACAGGAAAACTACGGCCAGATTTGTGTTAAACGGTTCGAAATCTACCAGATTAAGTCATAAAATCAATGTAAAAAATTTCAATATTTTCGACTTTTTTTTCTACCCCAATCGATAGAAATTCAAAAAATTTCTAAAATCGACATCGTTGCACTCAAAGGCTGAAAGTGTTCGTTTTCTTATGTAATTAACCTTCCTGAACTCTAAATCCGTAATCAATTCGACGCTAGAAAAATTGATTTTTAATAAAATTAGAAAAACCAGTGACTTTCAATTTCTTGAAATATACCAACTCTTGTAACTTTTGAACGGACAGACTCATATCAAATCCAGACACATCAAATTTCTCCGTTTCACAATAGCTATCGAATGCTATATGAACGAAAATTGTAAGTCTAATATTAAAGAAGTTGAAATTTGCAATTTAGGTCGATTTTGACGAAAATTTTCAATTAAAACATTCCAATGATCATATCTTAAAAAGTACGACTTGTACAGGAAAACTACGGCCAGATTCGTGTTAAGCGGTTCGAAATCTAACAGATTAACTCATAAAATCGATGTAGAAAATTTCAATATTTCCGACTTTTTTTTTCTACCTCAATCGATAGAAATTAAAAAAATTTCTAAAATCGACATCGTTGCACCCAAAGCCTAGAAATGGACGTTTTTTTATGTAATCGATCTTCTTGAACTCAAATCCGTAATCAATTCGACGCTAAAATAGATAGATTTCTTATAAAATTAGAAAAACTAGTAACTTTCAATTTCTTTCAATTTTCCAATTCTTGTAACTTTTGAACCGAGATAGACACATCAAATCCAGATACACCAAATTTCTCCATTTCACATAGGCTATCAAATGCTGTATGAACCAAAATCCTAGGTCCAATAATAAAGAAGTTGAAATTGTTAATTTTGGTCAATTTTGACGAAAATCGCACGACAATGAAAAATAGTCAATAGAGAAATAGAATTCGGTGTCGTTTCTATAACAATGTGAAAATTTCCTGGAAATTTTTGCACCTAGCATGAAATTAATAAGTGGAAATTATTTCAGCCAATTAGAATCATTTATTTATTAATAATGACATCATAATGACATAATGGACCAATGTCCGTGTCGTTGCAATTTTCTTACCGAATATGCCCTCGTGCATTGATTATTTCCGGAAATTTTATTCTTATGCATTTTCAAAACGTAATTAGCCCTCGTGTTCCACTCGGGCTAATTAATACGTTTTGGAAATGCATTCGAAAAAATTTCCGGAAATAATTATTATTAACTCAAATAGTTATATCTTAAAAAGTATGCCTTTCACGCGGAAACTACGGCCACATTCGTGTTAAACGGTTCGAGATCTACAAAAGTAAGTCATAAAATAGATGTCAAAAAAAATTATTTTCTACCTCAATCGAAAAAAAATTGAAAAATTTTTAAAATCAAAATTCAAATTTTTTCCAATTTTCAAACTCTTGTTTGGGGAGATACTTATATCGCATCAAGGTACATCAAATTTATCTCTATTTCGGAGACTATCGAATGCTGCTAGAATGAGTAGGTTAAGACTTATTTATAATAAAAAATTTGAAATTTTCGCTTCTGGCCGATTTTGACAAAAACCTGCTTTTGCTTAGCTAAAGTTTTCATTTAAACTTAGCGATTCTCGTTTCCATCCAACTTAGACAATCGCCGCTGATAACTTCCCCATAAACAATAACGATTTCCACCAAGTCCAATATTGACAGTGACGTGCAGTTAATATTTGAGCTGAACCCCCGTTTTCGTTTCCGCCAACACGATCGCGCGCGTTTCTCCATAATACGCTGATTACTATAACTGGCGTTCGGGTTGTGCAAACACCATTACCAAACTATTCCATATTATCATCATATGCAACTACTACTTGCATTGAGTCCTCTCCGCGTTGTTGGCACTTACCAAATTACATCTGTATATTCATGAAATTGTCCGTCGGATCATGCACGCGCGTCAGCACCGATTTGATTGCGTTATTCGTTTCGATCCCCCTTATTCCAGAAGAAAAATCTGCTTGACTTGATTTTTCTGACAAAATTCTGCAATGCATGGGTGTTATTGGCGGTTGCGTGACTGCCAATTCATCGACGGGACTGCCGTTTCGAGTCGATGGGGATTACGCTCGACGGGATTCTTCCCGTCATCCAGAGAACAGCGTCGGAATTAATATTCGGGACTACAACGGGCCAGACGTAATCGGTTTCTGCACGCGTTGGGGGTGGGATTGCACGAGAACCGTCTCGTCTCCAGGACCAAAAACAACACTAACGCGATTCTCGTGTAATTAATAACAAGAAGTAGGTATTTGCTTCAAAAGTTCTTTATCCAAGAAAGCGGTTTTCAATATAAATATGTAAAATAAAAATATTAAAACGTAACGGTAAAAATAAGGATTATTATTCTTAGTTTAATCCAAGAGGTTAGCTAAAATTTTGCGGACATCAGCTTTTTGATAAGTCTTTAGAAAGTTCCACCTGTGTACTGACTGGAACCGTTGTGACGTTCCCACGATGCCCTTATCATAGGTGACTTTCTCACAAGACACGTGTAAACTACCATTGCACGTGATGTTAATGAAGGCATCAAGACGGGGGCCTACAGGTGCACGTCCGGCTCTTTGGCCACCTGAACTTGGCGTTGTTGTTCGCCTCTTCCGGTATTCCCTAACTTTCAGTTTCAGGTGGAAACATATTTGACCTTCATCCTGTTCTTTGTTAGCGCACAACTATTTCTTTATTTGCCAAAATAAAAGTTTCAATTTTTTTTTATTTCTGCGTTATCATCAGCTTCATTTATAAATTTTAGGTGTTATGAAAAAGAGCGTTTTCGTTGAGTCGAGTGATGTAGGTATTAGTACGACGTTTTCGTCATGACCGGTACCGACCTACGTATCTCGGAGAAAGAGCCACGTTTTGAGCGCCACCCTTTCGCTTTGTAGTTTTCCGGTCTTTATCCGGATGCAGAACTTGGGCAACAAAGCCGCGTTTTTATCGTTTTCCGTTCCAAGAAGCGGCGTAATGAAATCTGTAAATCAGTAGCTCTTACTGAGATTTCCCGAAGGAACCGGAGTCTCGTTGCACGCAAGCAACAGCCACGCCACATCACGCGTCAATCCAACCGCCAAATCTCTTCAATTCAACGCAATTTCTGGAAATTATCAAACAAAATGATGAAAATAATGATAACAACAACAAAAATCAAGTCATCGAAGCGACGACGTTCGGTAGTAACAAGGATTCGGTTCGGTTTCTCATGCATTAGCAAGATTAAAACTTTACCTTCACCATTTCACGACGGACCGATCGTTATTTCGTTTCGTCGTATATAACAAAACTGAACCGGCGTGATTTCGGCATAGAGAGAAGAAAACCGCGATTTCTCTTCTTCGATTCAAGACACAAGTGACATTTTTTTTTTCTTCGAGACTTGTGGCCCGCCATCAGGTAGTGTCGATCGGACTCGTGCCCTGACAGTTAAACGGTGGGATTAGAAGAGATGGTCGTGTTGATAAAGAGATCGACACGCTGATACAACAGGCTCTTGTCTACGTTCGAGAGGCAATTGCTCACTAATTCCCGACGTGATTACCATCGCCGCATTCCATCATGGGTGACGGCTGATCTACCGGACCCATCTCCGGGACTTGACATAATGGACGGAGGCGGTGGCGAAACGATCCGGAGCCACCATAAGCGATTTTTGACGAAAACATCCCCGAGCCTGACGAACACTAGATGTCTACAAGATTAAGTCATACCTAAAATCGGTGTTAAAAATTTCAAAAACTAGGCTTGCATATTTTTAATAGAAAAGTTTGTAATTAATGAATCAAAATACCTACGTCAAACTAATTACTGTTTCAGTAGTTATTAAAAGCTGTTTTAGATAAAAATATTTTGATTTTTGCTATTATTTCGATTGCCATCTGACAAAGAAAAAAAAGAGAAAAAACTATACCTACATACCTATTTGAAGAGCCGGTCCACGAACGCCTATCTAGAGTGTCGCGCATTATCTATTCGAACGGTGTAAATAATGGATGTGGATGTATGACAATCTCCGGGCCATATTGCACCCTGTCAAGCTGTTGTTTATTGAGAGTTGTTCGGGCTCTAGTCGAGTGCCGCACCATGCGGTGTTGAATTTTTGATGGACTCCGCCGAACAGTCGATTTCCCGATCCGAAGAGTCGCGGCATGAATCACGCGATAACAAAACCAACAAACCACAAAAAAAAACACTTCGACGTTATTCAGCTCCAACCATCAAGTTTTGGGAAACCATCCTGTATGTGTTCTAGAATAGGTCGGAATCCTGCCTCTTGATGTTGACAATTTTTAATTTTAAATTGTCGCGTTCGAGCCAGACCTAGCTCAAAGTTACAAGTTTCATGAGTTGCTTTTCTGAAATTCAACGTCGAAGATCCGGTGAAGGCCCGAAAACAGGTCGGTCCTGCAGGAGCGGCTTAGGTCCGGGGGTGCGCAATAAATACGCCATATAGTGCAGTGACACACATACCGTATTTATAGGTATACCGAGGGTGGTTCCCCCAGTAAATAAAGTCTGAGTCGGCTAAAAGCATATCTGTGTATGAAGTAAGTGAATTTGGACGGGTGACGCAGGGGAGGCCGGGAACGCACTTTCCGGCAGCAGTCGGCGTCTCCGAAAGAGCGTCGCGACGCCATCAAAACTGCCTTCCATACGCCTCGGCGATGTCGCAACGTGGAAATACACATGCACCAGAACCGCTATGACACCCGGAGAATTTACGCCCAGTTCCCGGAGTTATTTATTAGCGCAAATAAATCCGGATCCGGGATTTCCGGTTTTTATTGTTGCAGTTATGGCGGAAGTCGGAGAGAATTTGCGAAAATCCCCACGTAATAAAAGAAAATTCCCAATTATTTTCTTTTCTTTTTTTTGAGCAATAATCCTGGTTTGACGCCAACTGCGATTCGTGTCGCAACATTTTCATTGTAATAATCGGCTTTGTCAGGCTTGACACATGTGAGGCGATACGTCAATGGATTAAATTTGTGTAACGGTGTGAATTGCCAGTAATCCTCACATGAATATGGAGAAACGCATAATCCGTCTTATTGACCGGTCGACCCCAAAACAGGCCACGATTATGCCCTTTCCAAACAATACAACTCTCCATCGAGCTTCGACTCCAATACTCTTTTTTTTTGAACGATTCACATTTAAAAGCTTCCCCGAACAAAGCTTCGAAAACAAAGAGACAAAGAAGAGTTTAAAGTTTCGAAATAAAGGAAGCGCTTTTAAAACATCGGCGAGATACAAGTGCTCGCGAATATTCAAAACCGTCCTGAAAGTTTTATTTGTCTTCGAATTCGGCGATGATCCTCGAGACGTAATGGAGGATTGTTAAACATCTGAAACGACTTCAGGTTGACTTGGCGACACGCAGTTATATTTGATTTGAGGACACGTCGGGCTGGAACCAAAATTACCATTAGCACAATTTGACTTTTGTGTTACGAGGTTTGTGGCGAAAGTATTGGACCAGTCTAATAAGTGAAATATAAACAAATCTTTGCCGAAACCTTAATTTTAAAATTATTGAAAACATCAAGCAATCTAGTGGCATTCTTGATTGTTTTAACGTGCAAACTTTTTTTTGGTCTAGTCAGGGACCATCAAATTTTGAAAGTTGTTGAAATTTGAAGCCAAAACCCTTCCCAATGACAAATCTATGAGGAACTTAGGTTCAATTTTACTTTCATTACTTCTTATTTTAACCAAAATTTGGATTTTGCGACTCACACGAGGATCCAAAAACTTTGAGCTCAACAATTCATCATTTCTAAGACCTAAACCCTCATGACGTGCCTCTGTTCCGGTTTCCCAGTTTAACAGCTTAGCCCAACTCTTCTTCGGAGTGCGAATTAAAACAGACACAATAACATAATCCCGCACCGTAGATAATTCAACATAATTGCGCGTGATATTCTATAAACATGACTGCTGACGCCACGCGACCGGATAATGAACTAAAGAAACTATCAATAACAATGGTCAGAATGTGACCGAATCCTCGCTTACCTCCAGCGAAACGGTCACAGTCTCGTCGTTCACGTGCAATTTGCGGGCAGAGGGCGTCGCCACGTGTCCTCGGCTGAATAAAGAAGTTACGGACGTCACGTGACCCGCCGTCGGTCCGACGGTGCGCCGTTGCGCTCCACTACCTTTCGGCATCTATCGCGGTTCTTCCTGCACGTCTCCTGTGGGACAACAGGACGGCAAACAGCGAGGCAGGGCAGGAGGAAAAGCGGTCGGGGAAAAATTACAGGAGGAACGGGAACATATGGACTATTGTGCGGCGACAATGACTTGGAAATAGGCGCTGATTGGGCGGCGACGAATTTATTGCGTGTCGTGTGAATGTGTAATTTTCTAAATTCAACGTTAAGGGATATGGATGGGCGGCTTCCATGTCTTCGCGACGACCAAATTTGGGCAAGAAACGAACAAAAAATGGGGAAAACTTAATTATCGGTAATTCCATAAAGATAATGTCTTCGAATCGGCGAGATTTGGACAATGAAAAAAAAGAGTTTTCCATTGCGATATTGATAGCAAGAAGATTTCTCGTGTAACTACTTTTTAATAACTGCCCAAGTCTTCCACCAGATCAGAAAATGTCTTAAAATTTACACTTTG
The DNA here is from genome assembly GCA_951805265.1 of Schizotus pectinicornis. Lineage (NCBI taxonomy): Eukaryota > Metazoa > Arthropoda > Insecta > Coleoptera > Pyrochroidae > Schizotus > Schizotus pectinicornis. The sequence goes on along the minus strand of OX638204.1, from coordinate 737,723 downwards.
TGGAGATACGTTTGATGAGAAAGTGACAGTAGATTGTTGAGTTTCGGCTCTAGCGTATCGGTTATCGAGTGTCTGTTGGGGGTTGAAGACGACACCCTTTAACAGACAATTAAAAAGAGCGAATGACAATGCCCAGGGACACATTAACGTTGCCTCCACATCTACATTTACCTGTGTTACGTCATGCAATCGATATCTCATCGCGGTAAAAGGGTGAAGCTACCGCGCCGCCCCTTCCGCCCCTCGCTGCCGCTCAACACCACGGGCGACCAGAGGAGGATTTAGAATTTTCGCTGAAGCCAAATGTTGAAGTTTAAATAATAGGTACGTTCTTTACTACACTTTTTTGAGAGAGATGAAAGTAGATATTCAAATTTACTCTTATGAACAAAATGTTTTAAATTAAGAAGGCAGTCTAAATTGCTTGAAAAATTTTTATTTCAACTCAACAATGTCAGGAACTAAAAATTCGTACAGATAAAGTTGGAAGGATTAAAATAAGAAGCAACCGAGGAAGTAACTTTTGAAAGATCGATGGGTCAACGAACTCCTCTTTCTTATAGTTCCAACACTCGAGACACTATAGTAAAAAAACTGAAGCGATAAGGTTGAACAACCCTAAGCGTCATGTCAGTCCGGTCCTGTGTCTGTTTGGTTTAGGCTGGGGGCGGCAGGCAGGCAATATGTGTAATGGATAGCGGGCAAAACGAAGAGGGGGCCGGTTTGAAGGGCAGCACGTCGATCCAGACCGCAGTCGCTCGCATACCTACAACAGCGCCGCCGCCACGTTACTGCCCCACTGATGCACGCACAAATCCCAACCGAGTTACTTCATCAAGCAAAGTAGAGTAATTAAAATTTTCACCAGCTCTATCAGGACGATCGATTGGAAACACTTTCTTTCCCAGGTGTGCCGCAGAGGTATCTAATATTGTTTTTGACGGAAATGTTCAATCGCTAATTTTTTGAGGGTTGCGGCGCAACTCTGATAAAATCCTTAAAGATTACCTCCTAGATTTTGTAGGTTTGTAGAGGTATCAATTTCAAAGAAATTTTAGAAATTGTCAAGTTTATAGCAAAAACCATTCTTTAACTAGTGGATTTTAATCAAGTTCCATTGAAGTTTTGGTAAGAATAATTTAAAGAAAGATTTCAAAAAGATATTACTCTAAGTGAGTCCCGCTCACTAACGCTCTGGATGTGCTTAGAGCCTCCTCGGCGGAGATGTCCCACGGTCCGTCAAGTTATTGTTTTGAAGAGCCGTAATCAATAACCTCTTCCCGTCCTTTCTGCCTCATTCAGTCTTTCTTGCGAATCTCCCCCTGAGAAGTGTCGTCGTCGCGGGATGTTCCGTTGTGTGGGTTAGGGGAGTCCATGTTCCCCATGCTCTTAGTGCTAAGTGCTCGTGTTAATCTAGGGCTCCCCGCCGTGTCGTCCGACCCGACTGCGCTGTTATTTTGCCTTCGTCGTAACACCCGAACAGCGATTACGTCTCCACCGGAAACTTCAGCGAGGTGCCGAGGCGTAAAAAGCAAATTGCAGACCTTCATGCAGATAAGACTAGCAACACGTTGTTAGAAGATTCAAAAAATTGATTCAATTGGACTTTGGAAATAATTTTCTTACCTTTTTTCACTTGGCGCTCACTTTGCGCGTCCAAGGCATCTGTCGGCTTCCATTACAGCTTCAAAGGTCCCGGATACGACGTCGTGTGAAGTGAAAGATTCTCGTGCTTAAAAAAAATAGTCCAATTAAGTCGAGAGCCGGTATCCGTCGTTAACGCATGTGCGCCCAACAGTCAAGTGGCGCTAACAGTCGTAAATAACTGGAATAGTTGCGAGGATAAAAGCGACCAAAATACCCGCGTTCATCATTTCCTCCAACAGTCACCGATAAAACGAGGCGAAATAAATCTAAATCGGAAACAAATTTTAATTTCCGGTTAAATCGACCGACCGCAATTTCCAACAGTTCGAGGGGTTCATTGTGAAAACGTCACCCTTTAAATCGGCACTAAATAAAGACGGGTCAGAGCTCAAAAAGGCAGGGGTCACCATTATGGGTTTAGTCTTCGAGGTCCGGTTGCAGTCCAGCCAAATTCAACGTATGAACTTTTTGGGCGATAAGAGAAATGGTCTCAAAGGGAGCACTGCGGTCCGACAGATACTTTGGAGCTCAGCATCTTCGATTCGACACCTCGTCTACGTTGTTATTAAAGAATTCGCACTGTTCTTGTTGTTTTTTTTTTTAATTGAATAGAAAAGCTACAATGCTTAGATACTTAAAAATCTACACCGTAAATCACATTTGGTGTCGTAATCTCGTCAACGATCACAAAGAATTAGCAAGTAAACGTTTTAAAAACGCAATAAGAATAAAAATCAGTACATTGTTAATGATTCGGCAAGTTGTCCAAATTCGAGAAAACTTGCAAATTAGTTTAGATTCTAACCGAATTCACGTTAAATAAATTGCACAGCGTGATGTTAACATCATAAGTAACACCGGCATAAAGCTTTAATTAGTCGTGTTAAGTTGTGCTTGTATCCTGGTTTGTCTCAATTTTAGTCAGAAGTTTGACTAAGCGGTGCTGCTGGCCGGGAACTGAATCACGGAAATCTTCTAAGATCTAGAAAGTAAGAATAATTGATTACTATTTTTAGGAAAATTTAGCGAAACATTCTACCTTATAAGAGACATCTTGCTTGAGAATAGTTGTCGTGTGTTCGTTGCCAACGCAGCAGGCAAGAAGCGTTGGGTAGAGAACGTTGGAGAGGGCTGTCACCGAAAAGTAAGGAAACGGCAAAGAGCACAACTGCTGCAAAACCGACGGCGGCTGTCCGCTGACCAACAGCATCTGGAAAATAATCCAACCCTTAAATTACAGGCTTTCCTGATACATTACAACCCCAATAAATACAATATATTAACCGTACCAAACCCAAACTTTTTTGCATACACTAAAACCAATTGACCAGCTAAAATTTGTTTCTGGACATAAAAAGTAGATCAAAACGTTGCAAATGGAGGGGAAAATAGGAGTCTTGCTGCTTTCTTTTCTAATGTTTCGAATAAAGTTTCATGCAGGCTACCGTGTGGCTTTACAAGCAAATCGCTTGTCCGACGGCAATAAATCGTCGTATTACCGGTAAATAACGCCAGTGGCGATGTGACAAGGCGATATCGTCATTAGCGAGCGATAGTTCGCGTGTTGGACGTTTACCTGTTAGCTTTTCCGCGCGTCACTTAATTCCGTTTCCGGTCGCACGGCCACGGACACGTGTCGCCCCATCGCCCACCGAGTCACTGCAGATAACACACAAAAGCGCTGATTGCGTTAAGGCCACGAGCACGACGCCCACCATCCAATTAAAAGAGTTCCTCCCCATCAAGCAAGACGCAATTGCCTTACAGGTTTCTATCGCCATACTTAGTGCCAACCAAGGGAGATAGCTGAGATGCAAATACGATTAAGATGGGAGGCAACTCTATTTAATTAGGATATGTTCAAGCGGCCACAAGATTTATTTCCATTGCTAAAGTCTCTGCTTTGTAAAGAAAATGAGAACTGCTTTGATTCTACAAATTGAAGACAAAAAAACTATCAGGTAGAGTGTGATTTGTTACTATAGAAGATCACTTTCGTTTGTTTCTCTTTTAAAGCACCCATGCAGCGTTAGCTGGGAGCAACTGCACTGTGGAGTGCCTCTGCATTCCTGCGGCCGTTCGGTCTCGCCGGCCGCCGTCATTAAGATAGCGCGGGCGCCATCAGAGCTGCCGCGAAAAACACCAACAGACCAGATTGATGTCGTCTTATCGATGGTCGGCCCTTCAAAAAAACCCCATCGTGCCTCCCGGAACCACACCAGCCACCCTGTTCGTTCCGCCACCCAATGCGACAGATAACAACAATAATTGCCGCTTTGCTCTTTATTCTCTTTTCCAGAAAGCAACAGGATCATGCCGTTCCCGAAATTGTAATTACGCCTCTATCTAACTAAACGCAAGTGAACAGCTCAGACGCTGACGGCAATTCAAAAACCCGAACAAAAACCACGCATTTGGGTCACGATTGATTTACGATCCGCCATCATGCACGCCATCATTGCTGACCTGATTCTCGTTGTTCAAAACCGCAAAGTATCCAGTAACGGCGATGACTTCGTGCAGGAGATTCTGATAGGCGTCGGCGTCGCCTCCACCATCTTCCCCTTTGGACAGCGTCGGCAGGGCGCAACACCAAATCAAGTGACTGGCGATGTGACGAAACTGCAACGAAATACCTTCCGCCCCCAGAACTTCCTGTAACAAAACAAACAAAAGGAAAAAAAGTCGCGTCACGCTCCCAAAACGCAAAATTGAATTGCGGTCGCCCCGTTAGCGGCGGTCCCGGTCCCGAGGGAACCTCGCGAGGATCGAGAGAACGCACGTCCGTTCCTCGGGGAATCCTTCGGGAGCCCCGGGACCGCCAATGAACACATATCGATGTTGCGCGTGCCGGTTATCATCTATGTAAACGAGAGGGGCGGCGGGTAAACAACGAGTTACGGACGAAACTTTAAAAAGACTTGGAGCACCAACAAAGAACCGCGCCAGCTGGAAAAATCCATTTTAGGTTGAAGCAAGCGACGATACCAAAGTGCGTACTACTACTTCCAACCATACTAATTCATTACGTATGTACGCTCTTTTGAATTACGAAGAAGTTATGTTAGGTGCCAAAAATAATCAAAAGTTGGAAAAGAATACAAAAAGTTAATGGCGTGAGACATGACAATAGATAACAACGCCATCTTCGGAGTTACTACGGCGTTGCAGAGCAACGTAACCGATGACATGAGAGTTTCCATCGGGCCCGATTGAGGCAATCGCGGAGTGTAATTAGAAGATTCCAGCTGCGTACAAACAAGCGCGGGCTTTGTGGGGGCCCCGCAGAGACCTAGCTGAATTAACTTCGCAGCGGCACAAAGCTAATTTTCAATTGGAAGCAAAATGATTCAATTAAAACGGCTCTGCGGCGGAGTATCGGCCAGTGCAAACACGGTTAGAGGCCGATCTGCAAACAGAAAGGGAGCAAGCACGTCGTCCCTCCGTCGCCGTCTCCTCGTCGTAATTAACGGACCTGGAACTTGACGAGACTGAGCTCGGCGACCCGGTGCAGAAGTCTGAAGGTGGCCGTTGCCAAACTGAGGCAAGGTCCAGGAATCGAAGGAGGCGCTTGACCCTCAACCCTGGGCGAAGAGTCCGGCGGCAACAGGGAACCGTACAACATAGATACGGCACCGAGAAGCTCAGTTCCGTGCAGGGTGGCCACCTGAAACAACAACTTTAGCAATGTTCGGAGGCGACATTTTCTTCTTGTTCCTCACCAAGTGGGTAGGATCCGCGTCTTCGGCACAATGGTCGGCGAGCGTGGCCAGGAACTCCAAGGCGGCCAAGAGGAAGGCGCAAGCTGGGGAGACGTCGTGGACAGGGCTCCGCACCGACAGACAGCACTGGGCCAGTTGGTCGACCGTGCCCACGCAGACCGAAAAACTGAAACAACAACAATGCCAAGAGGTTTCACTGACGAACAGTGACTTTAGTTAGTTAACACTAAAATCACCAATACAATTGACCCATAAGACAGATACAAGGCACCTGTTGTTGCCGATACCATATAGGTGGGGTGCATTAGTGACGTCACCTACTATTTTCAATAATACCAACGTAACAGTGATTTTCAAAACGCGAAAAGAAAAAGCTCCAAGGATTAGTATATTTAGTTGAATTTTTTTTTGTGAGTTTCAAAAAAGCGGTACACTCCGAACATGTGTTTCCGATGGATAGTGTCAGCGATAAAAGGCTGTATCTCTGCCGCGCTAAGAGGCTGCACATGACACATCTAATATGATTACCGACAGGGTGGGTTGTTGGAGTGCGACATGTGCCGGCGCTCCCACACACACACGCCGACATAACTTATACACCTTATCAGATTATAGCGTATACGGTCCTGGACGGAGAGATGGCTAGTTAACGAGGCAGATGTGACTGCGACACACATGTTAATCGATCGGGCCCGATCCGATCACGACCGAAATTAGCCAGCCCCCGTATGAAGTTCGAGCAGCACGTGGCATTTTTATAGCTACAAGCTAATTCGATTAGTTAATCCCAAAAACGGCGATTGTAGCTGAAAGAAAATAATTAACACCTAACACTTCCCCTTCCCTTTGATTCTTTGATATAAGTATGTAGTGACTTGGAGGTCAAACAATTTTTCTCATTCTGTTTCCATATTTTTGAAAGCTACCCTGAGCCCCACTTTTTTATTTTCCACATTCCTGCTTATCATTTTTTTTATCTAATAACCTATCATTTTTATTCCGTTTTTTCTTAGTTTTTAGTTTTTTATTCCACCATAGGTATATTTACTAGGTACTTTTCTATTTTATTATTCTGTTGGAGAAGAACGGGTGAGAAACGTTAGCGCGGACCTGCATCCGAACTCTTGGCAAATAAGACGAATTTTGTATTGTCGTCGATAAAACTTGGTGGTTATTTGGCGGAAACGAGAGGGCCGTCGGGGGTGGCGGCGAGATTTTTCCCGCAAGAATCCTCTCTAAGCCCGTTTTAAAATTCCGCCCCCAAACATTATCGCGTCCCGAAGGGTGCTCTAAAGCCCGTAATGCGGCCTGAGGGTCTCCTCGCGTCGCCCCCTCTGAAAATAATTACGCACTTGCACTTGCAGCCCGCTACTCCACAATCATTCACTCGATACTGTGATTATTGTTATTGCCCCCCGGCCATATGCCCAGAATTTTGCATATTATTAGTCGATTCGGAACGGGGGTGTGCCGCCATTTATAAGGGCGATTATTCCCTATCATCATCACCGTCAGATATATCGCATCGAGAATAGGTAAATGTTTGTAAAGAAATTAATTATTGAATGTGAGGGAAGGATTAAAAGTGAGACGACGACGACGGCGTCGCGGCGGCGGTGACGCCCACCCCCTCGACGTTCCGAGTTTCAATTAACGGTGTGATCCACGTTAAGATTCCTATTAAAAGTTGCTGTCGGAGATTAGCTGGTTGTTTGCGTTGTAAACTTACGACCGCCTCCCGGTTACGTTAAGACTTTGTTAACTGCCGGTGTGTGTACGCTACGTTTGGGAACTAGGATAACGCAAATAAATAGGCCGCCAGGACCGGACCGACCCAAAACTAAAACCCTGGAGGGATAGGTCCCTTGTTAAAATTTTAAGTCAACACCCTTCGCGATGATTAGGTACTTCTTCACCAGTCTGATCTATCAATGTAAAATTTTAAATAAAATACCTAAGGCAATTTGGTTACAGATGGTTGTTTCTTCCAGCAGCTGCCGATGATGGTTTTTACTACAGTCAATTGATACTTTTGAACAAAATACGAATTTTCAAAAATGTTACTTTCTGGGCAAATTTCCAAATTTGATGGCGCTGACTACGACACGATTAGTAAACAATAAGGCGCATGATGTGAACCGACGTGCCGTAAGCGAAAGCTCGAAGACCGTAAACGTCAATTCCGGGGCTCGACCCCAACTGATTCCGTCCCCTCGTCGCGTTCGCGCTTCCCTTTTTATTATTTTTTAATCAGCGCAAGTCCAATCGTTACAGATTAATTATTCCGTTTGTTTTGTTTCCAATCATCGACGCCCTTGTGTTTGTTCAATGGTCATAATTCTTCTTGTAGCGCTCGCTTTTCCTGATACAACTACAAATTTTATTGGAATAGCCGTCGTATCTCTGATCAGCAACGACTTTCGGGTAACAAGAGGGTTCTAGTGGCGGAGGCTTCCAACAAACATGCAAATAAAGTCCACAGAAGCGAGTTTAATAATGCTTCTAGTCGTAGGAGCCGAGGGCATCACAAACAATCTAAAACAGCATTTGAATCTGGCAAAAGCTCTCTCGAGCACGCTTGACCTGTCGCCGAGTAGGTACCTCGTAAACTGAACATGGAAGTCGGAGAACAGCTCCGAACGAGGCAGTACGTACACGTTCAATTGCTCAAGTCCCGACGTTAATGGCACAATCGCCAACTTTGCCGAAGAATCCGCTTTCCACCCACCCGAGTCAACAGCTCCGAAAATTTCTACCCCTTGGAACTCGCCCTGCAGCTGGACCCACCATAAAACCAAATAAAATAGTTTTAACACCATTAACTGTGTTAAGATGGTAGTTGCACTTCTAACTCTTGCTAATTCGACTTTTTTCCATGGAAGAAACATTATTCTTCGTTTCTTTAAGATTATCAACTAGTAACAAGTAACAATTGCTGTCGATGCCGCTTATTTTGTCTTGTGCGGTTGTTGCAAATCTTCGCATCATTAATCAAATGACCTTCGGCCTCTAACTTTTTTGTTCGGATATCCATTTTCTCAAATTTTTCTTAGTTGCATCCCTAATTAAGGATTTTTTCCTCTGCGGATTTTGACGCATGAGCGGTTGAACAAACACCTCGTCATCATCTTCCAATAACAAGTGCAGCCACTCTGGTTCACATCGCCGCTTCCACCCCAATCGAATCGGTCTTCATGTCGGCGCCGTCGTCCTCCGTTTTCCTCGATCGTTTTCCCGGAGGGTTGTTGGCGACGACGTAGAGACAATTTCACAGAGGAAGACTGCAACAAAAGTGCTAAGAAGTGCAGTGGCTTTCGAAATCTGGCGCGCGTTTCGCATCCCTCGACGATTCGGTGTTTATACAGAGGGTCGCGATGTTCGGATTCCCGTTAGCTCGCGCTGGCAAATCCAGAACCCTGGGAGAAAGACATCTGTATCGCTCACGAACGGACAATGCCACTTGCTCGCATCCGCCGGACAGAAAAAGTTCCGTCCTTCGAGGAGCAAATAGGTTACCACGAAGTGGTTTAAGAATTTATAACTCCCTCGTGAAATATAAAGGACTTTTTTCGAATTATGTTGATAATTCTTCTATTTTTGTTCTAGTACCTGGAACACTGCAGTGTTTCCTGTGGTATGGCGTCAAGTGTGCAAATTTGTACGTGAGCCTTGCATACTTGAGAAGTATGCAACACGGTTCGAATTTTCGTGGTTCTTGTAGAGTTTTACATAAACCACCTTCAATCAGTTAAGCCACCCTTAACCCCTTTTTGGCCTCTGTTTGCATGGAACTTGATTAAAAAATATCGCCAGATTGTCGGGCAATATCGAATTTACATAGCCCCATTAGGGTAAGTATTCGCAGTACATTTAAATTTGATGCATGCGTTTTAAAACGACCCGTACGGGGTTGGGGCGGTAACACAAATCTGGCCCCTTCGTCGCATCACTCATTTAATAAAACCCTCCTTGTAATTCACGTCACGTCCGATTATGACGACTTCATTTCGATTTTCACCCTCTAATCTTCGAGACGGCTGCCAAAAGTTCTTCAACCAACGTAATAACGAATCATACCAACAAAAATGCGTCACGTTAGTTTCAATAATTGTTAAAGAAAAGCGAAGTGACTGGGTGACGACATTTCGACTTTCGGGAAGCCGTGCACGAGAAAGAACAGCGCGGTGATGATGGTGATGCGCGGTGCGGTCACCCCGACAAAGGAACAGTCGGGTTTCTTGGTTGGAGTGCAGGACAAACACGATTTGTGTAAACACGTCGAAAGAGAGGCGGCCGAATTGTCTGCGTTTTCTTTGCAGTTCGATCGGGTTACCACCTCGTCGGGGGAATTGGAGCTTCGATGTTCAGACGCGTCGAAACAACTTCGACTAGGTTTCGTCGACGTAGATACAGAATTTTGGCGTCTCCAAGAAACCGATGAGGTTCGGTTTTTAATTCATGCAAAGCCCCCGATACGGGGGTCGACAACCGATTACGGCAATCTCGATTACTAAACAAACGGCCTTCTCGGAATCTCTCGAGATGCGAGGCGAACGTTTCGAGTGGACCGTATACGCAGAAGGAGCGACGAAAGCCTCAACGACTCCGGAGCAACTTGAATTTATTATTAGGGCGGCGTCTTGAGTTTCTCGACTACTTCGAGGCGACGTCTCGCACCATGGAAGCAATTTCGTCCGATAACTACTTGTTTGATAAGTTGCCGGAATCGATCCCAGAACGATTTAGGATCTAGCATTTGCTGGTTCACGTACGAATCAATCGAGTTGTCGTTACTGGGAGAGGGGTGCTGCGGCAATCGTCACTAGTGCAACAACAGATATCAACAACTAATTTCAAACAGCTTCGTTTCCGGTGTACATAACAAAATGCTAATTACTTCGGCCTGCGTCGATCTTTGGTTACTTGTCGCCATCTTGTTGAAACTAGTGTAACTTGTCGCGTTACACTTTGAAAATAGTGAAATACTGACAGGTATCGCGCCTCGTCGCGGATCCGGTTTTGCGATGGATGGAGTCGCTGAGGGAGGGATGCTGTGACGGCCATGGCAAAATTCAAAGGGAAGCGTCTGAAAACGGCTTGCTTGAGTCGGAGGCGGCTGTGCTAATTGTTTGAAACTTTTCGAGTTGGGACCTGTCGCACCTTTTGATGTTTATTTTGAAGTTTCAATCGGACAAGTTGTCGGTGGCGTCCCCTTCGGCCCTATGGCGTTTCAATTCGATGGCAGGTCGACAGATGTGCAGATGAGCAGATAAGGGCGCGTACGTCTGTCTGGCCGTCACCGGTCCTCTCATCCGACACGGCTACTTAATATTTGATACTCATTATTATTAGACCAGTAATGCTTCGCCCTCCCGAACCCACACCCAACACAAACACACCATCGGTGCCCGCGGGAGATGAATTGGATGATGTTCGTATTCAATTTCCATCTCGGACAGATAAAACATCCATTTGTTCGTGTACGATTCCGCGTGCATGTGTATATTCTATGTAACGAAAACACGCAGGAATGCAGGATTTTTGCCCAGATGGATGCCTGAATTATCGTCGCCGGCCGGAGAGCCGGTAATCCGTGACAAATGTTTTTAAAAAACTATTGCGGTGATTAAAACGGTGACTGAAACGTTCAAAGATACGAGGATGGTTTCGAAGAATCGTCAAGCGAGGAAAACGTCTGTCGGGACGAGATTAGATTTGCCAAAATTATTACATGGTCATTAAGTGAAGCGTGACAAGGTGATTGCCGGACCGGCTGAATAATCGTCCGCCAATAACCATAACTGTTCGGGATGCCTGAATATTTATTCCATATTCGCGCATCGCATACGCTCGAAATTGCAAAAAACAACCAAAGCCCCAACTTCGGACATCTGACAAACAACGGTTCCCTTCGAACTCGGGAACACCTCAAAGGTTCAAAATTTCAAATTATTTGGGCCGACAGTGGTGACGTCATCCGCGCAAAGCAAGACTTTCAAAATTTACAAACTTTTAGATAGAGTTCGAAAGTTAACCGATGTTTCAAGAAGAATTAAAAAAATCAACTGGAGCTACACGGGAAAAGAAACTTGGAAAATTTGCGTTACGAAACCCTTAATTCTGGAAAGTATCTAATAATCGCACTGTTTTTAAGATTGGACGCGTAGCATGCAATTTATGTTCGGCCCTTGTTTGCCGGTCCTGCGACGGTGTTTCGGGGCTAATTCGATTGCCGCGGCTTCTGGCTTGACAGGACCGGTGGGACATTTTTCACGTTTCCGGCGTCTGGTCGACCGCCAGTTATGTATGGGCTGAAATGTAATGTGTGAACGTCGTCGTCGAGGTGGCGGTTTCTCCAGCTCCGCTGTCACGTAATGTGGATGAATGGGTGCGGTCCGATGGCGCTAATCGAATTCATAACGCGTATCGCACTTGGCACCCGCACCCATTAGCAGATTGCTTAGGGGACACGGCGACTGCTTCTGTTCGGCTCTTGCATCACCGCGACGACAAGGCGACGTGAGATTTTGCCCGACAAATCCAGAAACTGCAGACGCCGAACTCAAGATGGCCATCACCGAAAACCAAGTTTCCATCAAGATGTATTGGAGCTAAAAAACAAATTTCTAGATCTAGTTGCAAAATCTAAAGTGGGTTGGTTCCTCCATATAGATGAAGAAAACGAAGAATTCAGTATGGACACCAACCAAATTTGGAAATTCCAATATGGCCACCGGGGTAATTTCAAACGGCGTCGAGTGAGTGCTTGCCTTCGGCTAATTCGGGGTCGTGAAACTCGAATTTCGAGTCGGTTTCTGTCAATTTGTCGGCCGTTCGCTAGTTGGTCGTCGCCAATCTAATATAGAACGAGGAGCAAATCGTATCAAATCGGGTGCGCCTGACGGTACGACGGCTAGCGAAATTATCCCACAATGGGTGAAGCAAATTCGAGGGTCTCTTCGTCGGCAAACTGGCATCTCCTGAGGGGGGCATGCTGTCACATCCAGTTCGTTTCTATGCGATGTTTCCATTGATAACGACAACATCCCCCATCATCTCGACGTTCTCAAATAGACGACCCGAGTATTTGTTACAAATTGAATAATAAACGCGTGGCTCGAATGTAAATAGTGCACTTGGCGGCAGGGCCGACGACAAGCTTAAGAACAAATCGAATTAGAGACGACGGCGGCCAGCTTTTTGTTTTGAAATCGTCAAAAATTTTCGTTTAAAATTCCAATTTCGTCCAAACAAGTCAAACAAAAATTTCGCATCGTACAGCCCCCTCTTTCGCCCGCGCAATCCAATTTAATTTTTCAACATTTTCGGAGCAATACGCGAAAAATTATCTTTATAATTGGGTTGGCTTGTTTGATGTTTTCATTTTGGCTCGTGTAAACGCGGGGAGATTCTTCGTTGGACCGAGGCGGAAAGAGAGAGGAGAGACGGCGGACCGCGTCGTCCTGAAATTGCTGCGGATCTGTGCAAACAGACTCGTATTTGCACAGTTTTAGAAATTCAGGCTACTCCGTAATTATATTTGGATTTCAGCCAGATACTTTTTCAGTTTTCGCTTTGTGCACATTTCAATTAGGCAAAATAAAATCGGGCCGGAGGGAGGGCCGGGGCCGCCGCCAACGCCCGATCGCCCATCGGGAAAGATTCCGGCAATATCCTCCATTTTCGAAGTCCCCAGCCACGTTCGGCACCCAGCACCGGAAGGATCCAGCACCGAAAACTCGAAAAGGATCAAAATTAAAGAGTTCTCTAAAAACATCACTTTTTCAGGAAGTGTATTAACAAAAAAATTCCCTCAACGTGTGAAATTATGACGCAGTTACCATTTTCAACAGCAAATGTCTGTTTCGTGTCGAGACCTCAAAAAAGCTCTGGTCGCCGGAAAGGACGCCCCTAGGACCACGCCATCAAAAGTCCGAGTTTCTCTCTTCATTAAGGTTGGACGATTCGCGATTTGCTTCATTACTTTTTCATTTTTGCCAATTAAGAGTTTTCTCTGTTGGCTTTAACTTTATGCAGAAAACACTCCTTTCAGCGCTCGCGGGCGCCTGCTTCGTGGAGAAGAGGAGGCGCGTTTCGACAGTTGCGAGCAAATTTAATTAGAATCGACGGGAATAAAAGAGACGAGAAAAAAAAAACGAGAGCCCCGACAATGTAAATTAATTACGACGAAGAAGTCGGCCCAGTTGATGTTCCAGTGGAATTTTTATCAGGCCAAGAGATAACGCCAGTTTCAATATGACTTTTTGTTTGGACTCGGGGCTCATGGGGGCTTTCGCAAATTAAACACGAAACGGCGAAAAGCTTTTTTAGCACCCGAGAGAACACAGCCGGTGATGCTCCTCTAAGTTGATGATGAAAAAATGTGGAAATTCTTTTGAAATACATACAAAAACATGTCGTCTATTCGGTTCCTCTTCTTGCTAGTCTCGCAACATGGAGATACAAAAAATTTAATTATTTTCCTTTTTTTCTGCAATACGAAAGCGTAAATACGAGTTGAAGAACGGGAACTGTGCAATCACTGGCTGGAAGCTAGAAGTCACACTCTGTAGCACCTCATTCTATTCTTCATACCTTTCTGTAACTTCTGCTGAGTGCGCGAAATTTTATTCATTGAACTCTAATAATTTTACATTTTGACTCTTCAAGTTATCAGAAGCTTTTGAGTTCGGAATATACAAAATAGATATCTTTATAAAATCAGCTTTAATAATTCTTCTTGCTGCATAGGTTAACTTGGGGTTAATGGTGGCATAACGCAAAATTATGGCCCGATGGGTGGTCGCTGACTGAGCTCCCATTATAACCGAATTAAAGACCGATAATGGGGCGGATGAGGAGAGGTCGATTGAAACATAAGTCGCTGTCGTTCCCGCGTCACACGGGCTATCAAACTAAAATAATCGGGGATTATCATTGTTTGCAGATGTCGACCATCCCCTACCTCGCCCCCTGGACGACGCACCTAGGAGCCCCCCGTTTCGCTACATATGCAACACGGGGGCTGCTCATTTCGCGGCCATACGGTCAAGTTTCCAGCAGCATGTGGTCTATCGGGCCCCTCGACACTTTTATTTGCCATCTCCTATTGCCGTCACATCACATCAAAACACGACCGGCGACCGGAAAAAAAACATAAAAGATTTTTCGAGAATTTTTTATACATAAACATAAATTATGCAAAACTACGTATCGAGAAATCGGGCAGGAAGATATAGGAGACCGGTAGCATCATCCCCTGTAGGTGTTTTTCCACCCCTGGTCGGGTCTACCCTTGCCGCTTTCGCTACATCCACCGTTTCGCTTGATCGAATTAATTATTCATAACGACGCCGCCCTCTCCGCGTACAACATGCGTGTACGCATACGGAGAAAAAACAGCCCCGCCACCATATCATGGGTTTATCAGGAACGAATGATCAAAGCCCCATTGTGGTTCGAAGTACTTTACTAATATTTCACAAATGAATCCGAGATTTTATCGAGGGGGGCGGACAACCGAAATTTAGGTTCTTTTGCAATATTAAAATGTCGAAATCGATAAAAACTCACCTGATGATATCGTGGAGCCTATGGGCGGGAAGGGTTGGCGGCGCGTTACGGAGAACCGTGGCCAAAAGTTGCATCAGAACAGTGCACAAAGGGTCGGACGGCAAGAAATCCTCAGAGTTTCCTAAATTCTGCAACAAGAAAAATTCTTCACGTGGACAAACAGATAAAAATTTATCGGTCGAAAATCGCTGATTGAAAACTTATTTGATTTTGGACTTTATCGGGCGTGCAACAAAAAAGGGAAACCCTTCGAAATTGGATGTCCGGCGGTCCATTTGGCGATGTGCCCCATTCAATTTCGGCTAATATGCATGCGTACCCTTTTCTTTGACATGCATGGACGAGTTTTTATTCGGTTCGCAATCACTCCGCCGACGGTTTTATGGTTTTCGAGCAATTGCCGGCCTTACGGTTCTATGAAACAATATTTTAGGACAACAAGTGCAAGTCGCAGAAATTTTCGTCACAACATCAGGGTTAAAAGGCCTAAAATTAGCGTCTAATCGGTTCCACCTGCCAAACTCCACTCTAGCTCAAAACAGTGCCAAAAATGGGCCAGAAAGGTTTACTTTCAGTCCCCAAATCTGATAGTTTGAAAAAGTCTAGATATTGACAGAAGACCAAGACAATAGTAGACCTGGTTCTGCAAAAATTTGTACCAAAAATTTTATGTAAGTGAAAATATATTGAGCAAGCAATACTTCCAGGCGTAGCAAAATAATGTCCAACGAACGTTCCAGGTATTTCGACTGAATCAAAATGACCCCCGGGAACCCCTAAAATGTTTGCCGCCTCATCGGTCCCCGACCCCGACCGCCGCCGCCTCCTCCGTCGTGCTGGGTTGATATTAATTCAGGGCGTGCATTCCGTTTTATGGGCAACTCGGTCGGTGGTAGAGAGCCTCTCACACACAACGGCTGAAAGCTCGGCGCTAATGCACCCCCCGCTCATCCTCCCAACACACCCCCCAACGAGAGAGAGGACGTCGCGACGTCTCACGCCATTCTCGACCGTGACGTCGAGAGGCAAGAGAGGTTTTTAGCGAAACGACGTCCGTTGCCTCTTACCTCGGCGAGGAAGAAACGAGCCGAGCGTTTGATGCGGACAATAAATGTTGAAACCGCCACCAGAGTGCGCCAACAGTCGGACGGTAAGAATCAAAGGTGGTTGAAGTTGAAATACCAAAAACTATTACAAAAAGTTTTTGGGGTAGTTCGATTTTAAGTTAAGCCAATATGGAAAGGTTACAGACAACACAATCAAAGTGGTTGAGTTTAGTTAATTAGAAAAATGTAAGTGATTCAGTTCTTATTTGGAGGAGTTTACGACAGCAGTCGCCACCTCTTGGCAACGTTCTCAACTGTTTCTGAAGATTTCTTTATTTAATACGCAAGTTCTGAACGATCATGGTATACTAATGGAGCAACATAATTGTGTACTCAATTCAGGTGTGGTTGCCGCTCTTGATAACTTCTTGCTAACCTACCTTCAGCCTCATGTTGAGGAAATCTATGGCTGGAGTCAAACGATTTGACAGAATCACGTAAGCGCAATTGGCCGTTCCACTTTCCGAATTTTTGCAAGCAATCTGCCACAGATTGCAGCAAATAATCAAAGTTCTGCAAAAAAATCACCTAAGATTCAATTTCTTTAAACTTCGACATAACTCACTTGACCGAAATTGAAGTATTACTGCTATCCTGTCCTAAATTCAGCAATTTGGACAAAACCGCGAACCCTCCGACATTTTGAAACACCAACAAATCGTTGTCGGAACCTTTACTCAGCAACCGCGTCAAATCGTTCAGTATCCTGTCGAGTTGACTACAACTAGCCGGCGATAAGCCTTGACTGGCTTGATTGGTGATGCTTCCGATCGTGTTGATGCTCCTGTTCAAGTTTCTTTTGTTGGTACAGTCGATGCTTCGAGGTTTATAAGACGTTTCGTAATCTGCCCCTTTCATCATCATGCGCTGGCGGATTTTCTTGCAACGTTTCCGGTAGGTTTTACCTCGTTCCTTGGCCGCCACATCTTTGGGATCTTCTTTACCGGCGGGAGCATCGACGATTTGCTTGAGATTGTACTGTTCTAGTTCCTTGGCGGTAAGTGCGATGGAGCCAGGATTGGCCAGTCTGATGGCCTCTTGGTGGGCTCTTCCGCGCAAGTGACTAAGCAAGTACACCTCGGACTTGATCTGGAACGCCAAAAAAATTTAGTTTTTTAGCGAGATATTAGATTGGAAACAAAACTAAACTTAAGCCAAAAGTACCAGCTACATTCAGAATTGTCTTAACACCGCCTGCTACTTACTACCTACTTCTCGAACGTTAAAAACAGCCCTAACCTCTTTGGCAACACTTACTAAAGTGTTGCAGACAGTGCAAAACTTCTGAGTAGGATATGGAGTGATGTTGGGCGCTTGGCTGTCGTCGTTGTGGCACCTACAAATCGTCAATTCCAAAGCCTTCTGCCTTATTTGCTCCATATTTTCTTCGTGCCGCTTCTTCGACTCTTCCTGCTTCTGTTCTATCCGCTTCTGAAGTTCTTGCGTGGACGCCAATTGTTGGGCGTGAAGAGCCGATAATCGCTCCTGCAACAGTTCGAGTTACCACAAAAACAAACTTAAAATATCAACAACAACCTCTCTATCTCTAGCTTTCTCTCTGGCCAACTCCTGTCGCTCCCTCTCCCTCTGCTGTTGTTGTTGCCCTATACGTTCGTCTCTTTGTCTCCGTTCATCCTGCAACCGATCAAGTCTCTCTAGTCTTTCTCGCTCCAAAGCCTTTCTTCTTTCCTCCACCGCCGCTTCTTTCGCCGCCTTCTCCTCCAACCTCTTCCTGCGATCCTCCTTCATCCCTTGGATGCGACCGCAGTGTTCGCGACACGACTGATAATAATCGTGACGTTTGTTTTGCGCTTCCAATTCGTTGATGAACATGATCTCTTTCATTTTTTCTTCTTCGTCGTGCGCTTTCTTGATGATTCCTTTGATTACGCGTCGGCGGTTTTGGGCGGCTTTTTGCAACCTTTCCTCCATTCTCGTCCGCTTTTCTTCGATCAGCTGCAATTTGGCCGCTTTGACGTCTTCGACGCGACAAAGAAGTGCTTGGAGTTTTTGAGCTTTTTCGTGTTGTAGATCCTGTCTGCGTTGTTGAGCTTTCGCTTGTTTGGCCTGGTATTTTCTGATGGCTTCGGTCAAGCTGATGCGACGGGCGGGGTTGGAGAGTTTTTGGTGGAGTTCCAAAGCGCGGCCGGGATGGCGGGCGTTCAAGTCTTCTAAAGCCGCCAGAGTGTCCACGCGGTCGCTCCAAGACATCTCTTCACAGCAAAAAAATAAAAGTCAACAATCAATTTTTTGAAAAGCTAAGTTTTATTAGGTTCAGAACAATTATTTGTTTTAAAAAAAAACTTACCGGCCAACATCGGCTCATATCTCGCCTCCAGTGACATGGAGTAATCGTTCTCGTTGATCGCCAAAAGAGCAACATCCTCGCTGTCCCCTTGCAATTCGCCATCAGTTTCAGTTCCGTCGGTTTCAGTGTCGACCTCAATATCCAACCCTTGCAACTTCTCTATCTCTTTCGTGAGTCGATCTTCTTCTTCCGACAGTTGTTTAGCCTTCTTCCTGTGTTCCTCTTCGGTCGCCGGATCTTCTTGCATGTCCTTGAACTTGGCCTCGTCGTCAGTTTCCGAATCATCAGCGACTTTCATCCGTCTCTCTTCGGCCGACTTTTTGATACTCAAATTAGTTTTGTTCTTTTCGTGAACCGAATTCTTGTTGACGGTCATTTTACTTAGAGTAGTGTGAGAGCGCTTCAGCAACTTGTTTTGATCGTTCGTTTTCTTCAGAGACTTGAAAGTGTTTAAATTTTCTTTCACACTTTTCTCGATACATTTGGGACTTTCGCTACTTTCGGGCAAAAGAGCAAGAGCCGGGAGGCTGGCGGTGGCGCTAACTTGATGAAACCTGGTGGCCCAAGTCAACGCGGTGTCGGATCTCCTTGTTTTACTGTTATTCTTGAACCTCGACCGAACCTTGACGGTCAACCACCCGTCCGAATGTTGATTGTCGCTCTTTACGTTGTCGTTATTCAAAGTTTCAGAAGAACTGGCAATGCTGTTACTCGAATTCGTTACTATAATGTTCTCGGTACTTCTCTCTTGATTTACGAGAGTTTCAGCAGAACTGGCGTAATCATTGACGGATAACGACTTGCCCAAGTGCTCTTTGGTTAAGGTGGTTTTATTTTTAGCAACAACTTGCGTCGGTTTCAAAGGTTTACTGAACTTGTTGCTTTGATTGTCGACTTTAGGTTTTTGACTAAAACTGCCTTTCATGTCGCCAACAGTTTTGCTTCTGGCCAAAACCGTCCGAGCAGCACTACCAACAGTTCTGACGGCGCTCAAAGGTTTGGTGGTTTTTTGCACAGGTCTTAAGTTGGCGACAGTGCTCTTGATTTCGACTCTAGGTTTCGGTACGACTTTTGCCGAAACGCTCCGAGTCAAAGCTGTTGAGTAAGCCGGTCGAACCGTTGGCGGTTTGGTGGTTTTATTGGCGGTTTCAGTTTTAGCTTTAATTAAAGTCGAAGAAGTTTTCTTTTCAGCTTCTTCAGTTTGACACTCCTGATTTACTTTGACGATATTGGCTTTTTTGATGGGTGGCAGCCGAGGGAAGTCTTCGGTGCTCGTGCTCTTTTCTGCACTTTTAACCCCGATCTTGCGAAGGATATCGTAAGTTCTCTGATCTTCACTTGGAGAATCCAAGTGAATCGCCGTTTCGTCGACGGCTTCCGCAAATGAATCTTCAGTTTCTTCGTCCTTTTTAATCAGTTTCAATTTCGGGGCCGAAACGAGTTTAGTAAGGTCCTTTTTAATGACCACGTCAACTTTAAGGGGCTTTGAGACCCCGGCTTTCATTCCTTCAGCCAATTTTTTTTTCGCCACCACCGGCAGTTTGTCATTCTTCTCTCCTTCTAACTCGACATTTTCGTCGCTCTCCTTACATTCTCCTTTAAACTCATTTTCTTTAACATTTTGACTTCCTGAAATTTTTCCTTCTAGAATCGGTGGCTCTATCCCGGGTAGAGGACTGGTGGGGGCTGACAAGCAATTTTTTTTGTTGACTAAAATTCGAGGACTTATTTTGCCTGAAACGTTGGGACTGTTTCGCCCGGATCCAAGATTGGGACTGGATTTGCCTGAACGGTTGTTGCTTTTGGTTAAGTTGGTCTTGCAAATGTCCCAAGCCAGCGAAGTGGGTCTTTGCAGGGCCGGAGTGTTTTCGTAGTCCCATTTCAAGCGAAACCAGTCGGCCAAGGCGTTGAAGTCCCTGAGGTAGTTTTCGAGGACCAATAGCACTTCTTGGCATTCAGTGATGCTCTCGTGAGTTTCAACAGTGTTGTAGATTTCGGCGATCTGATAAAACATAGTTGGTTTTGAAAAACAGCTGCAGAACAGAAACATAGGCGGCGCTGCCGTCAAATGGCCAAATGTTTTGTCAATGCCTCGCTTTTCTATTTAGACAGATGGAAACCTGACCTAACTTAAAACTAACTACAATAACTGATTCTGCGTAGTTAATTTTATCTATAAACGAAAACAACCCCTAACTGAAGAAAATGTTCTTGAGCTAGCGCTTGTTGCGAGTAATGCCAGTGGGCAGTAACATGACAGGTGACATTTCCGAATTTTACTAATTTCTTTAAATCCAAAGAGAACTTTTGTAGTTGCAGCTAAAAATAGTTTTTGATTTAATGCTGCTTTAGAAGGCTGTCAATCAATGTTGCGCCATCAAAACAAGAAACCTCACAACAATTATTAGACTATACTATTATAATGTTGACTTACAGATCTCTGGAGATTCCCGAACAGCAGTGCCCAGTAGCGGGCTCTCAACTCAGATCGCTTGTCTCTTCCTGTGGAGGCGGACCGGACCCGGGCCCCAGTCCTCGTCAACGCCCCGATTTTTCCGGAATTTGGCTGTACTTCCAAGGTTCTTGGCGGACAAGGTGGTTTTCGGGCGACTTTACCTAAAACCCAATAAAATCTAGAAATTTCCTTTGTGTCCATGTTGGACTCACCCCCAAAATTCTCGTTGAAAGGCGAAATGTTGAAGGTCAACAAATTCCGGGCTTCCCGCCCCTGTTCCTGTACTAACATTCGCACTTGTTCCATTTCTTCAACATTTAATCGTTAGTCTTTTGCTTTTACACGATTTTTTTGGCATGGTTTGGGTTTGACAGCGGCGATTTGACGGTTCGCACAACAAAGTTTGAACAGCTGATATTGACGGGGCAGAGATGTTTCCACCAAGGTCGGAGACGGATGAAGGATTGTACGGGTCCTTTTCCAGGACTCGTTCTGGTAAAAATCAATACAATTACAATAGTTCATAGGAAATCAGCACGCAATTGAGGTTGACACAAGCATTGTAGAAGGTGTGATGCAGCTTTCAATCAAATGGTTATTAACCGTGGTGCAATTGATGTCGCATACACACTTGTGAATATCCTCCAGTTTTGTACTTTTAATAGTAATTGCTACGCCTAATCAGTCTTAAGAACCTACTTTCATTAAGAAAAAAAAGTATTTAAAACAATAACGGGCATAATCTGAAAAAGGGCAACAGGCTAACCGCTATCCGTGTATAGTTGGTTGCCTAACTCGAATTCAAAGTTGCAGTTGTTGAGATCTTCGCTTTACGTATGTGACTGGTATGGGCAAGCAAAACCGAATAAAGAAGCCAACACAAAATGTAAATGTAAATGTCGCCATACACAAAAGCTCAAATAATCAAAAATTATATTTTCTGAAGTTTCTAGCAAAACAATCTTTCTTTTTGACTTTTTCTATTAACGTACAATAACTAAATAGCAAATACGTCAGTAGAAGTCACTGGATGGAGTTCAAGGCTCAGTGAACAACTGATCTACCAAGAACATGGCGTAAAAAATGTCTCAAGTTGTTATTAAAACTAAGTTACTTTTTGCCATATTACATTTCTCAATACATATTTTATCCATTGCCAAAATCCTCGATTTTGAAAAATTTTCATAAAAACTACCGACAACTACTACAATAATAAGCCATAAAATCGATGTAAAAAATATCAATATTTTCGAAATCGTTGGTTGAACAATTATATTTGGCTCCTTGAAGCCTTTAAGTTTTAGAATTTCTATAATCGACAATGACATAGGTATCTACATTAGTTTCTTTATGTAACATGTTAAATAAATTGGGTTTCTATTTGCGCACCTGTTCTATGTCCTACAAAGTAAATGCAAAAATAATTGTTTCGCCATCAGGCACTGTAAAATGTCAACACCGATCTCCATGTCTACGACTTCTGGTTTGTCTAGAAAACACTGAACTGAAACCGGCCTTGAGCAATGGGAATCCCATCCGGTACGTCAACATCCTTTCGGTCACGAAGCTGATCTACCGGATCGGTACCGAAAACTTGATTCATTACTAAAGTAAATCTAAAAATAATGAATATTTATGAGGCAAATCAATTTTTCTAAATCGAAAGACCGGGAATAATGAAAAAAAAAATAGTAAAAAATTAAACAAAATATTTTAATAATAATTATAATTGTTGTTAAATGTGTCCCGTTAACCCAATTGATGACCGGTTAGACAGAAGCAACAGGAATTTTGTTAAGTTTACAATCGAATTTTCGTTAATAACTGGAACGACCGTTACAACTATTAATTGAGTTAACAGCTTCGCACTTAACTTACAGTTTGCTTGTTTCCTCTTTATTGTTAGTGTAGGATAACAAACAACAAATTTGCGGTTTTGCGGCACGACTTCCATTTACTTACCTGCTCGGTGATTAACCATTAGGATTGAAGCAAATAAGTTTTTCTTACTAACTATTTATTTAATGAACACTTTTTTGAACACATAATTGCAATATTTGAGAAATTTTCAGGATTCTTTGTTTCAACCAAATCTGTACCCCCCGCGCTTCCATCCACTCCCGCCATACCCTCCGTAGCCAGCGCTGAAAGGTCCGTAACCTCCAACTTGTTGACCCCCGTAACCTCCTTTCCACCCGTAGCCCCTTCTTCCCCATGTAGTTTCAGCAGTTTTCAGTTGCTCGACGTTTTGAGAATGGAATTCCGCAGGCACCAGGACTAAAGTGGCGGGTTGGATCAGGGTGTCGGCAGGAAAAGCGGTGCTCACCGCCACTGTCAGCAGGAGAACCCAAATTAATTCCTGCAACAACACTGAATTAAATCGGAAGTTTTTACAAAATCTACAACACTGCACCTTAGTCTTAGCCATCGGTGTTTTCTTTGCCCGTTTAGGTACAAACTGAGGCAAACAGGCGCTGTAACGTTATATAGACCCTACGTTTGTTTTCTTTTTTCTTCGGAATGTCAATGACCCCTGTACCGGAAAACCTAACCAGTTTTCATCAAAACTCTATAACGGAATGTTTTTTATCTAAAATATTGCAGTAATTGTCATCTAAGCCCTTTTAAAATTTTAGCCTCAAGGGGAACCACAGCTTCTACCTATATTATTGTTTATTCGATCAATTTGCAGTTGTAAAGTCCCTACTTACTAAGATCAAGTCTTTCTGTACTTTACGGAATGTTGTTGGGTATCATTAGAAGATTCGAAGCGGACCACCTACTACCATCCTCTTGATGGATCTGCGTATAATTATTGGGGATTTACCGGCATTACATCACGAATCTCTTTTAAATCGAGTATCTGGTCCCATTAAGTTGCTGCATCAAACAACCAAAATAAACAAGAAACTGTAAAATACAATTTCCCATGAGATAATTTGTTGCTTAATTATTACCGTGATGGCGGGTCGGGGGAAGGACAAGGTCGCTTGCCAATAACACAAAAGGTTTACCCAGTAAAACGCTTTGTTTGCTCAGGAACTTCGCAACAATTTCGTAATTAACGCGGGATTACCACGGCGCCATTCAAATCAGTGTATTTAAGACATTAATTTTATAAATAAACTTTTTCTCCGCTTAATTTCAGCCAATTTTAGATGGAGACTACAATAGTGGGCTAGACGCGAAACCCGCTGAAATCTGAGAAAGTATCGATTTTCTTTTTTAATGAGAGGTCGCGTTAAATGCAAAAACTGCTTCAGGTTAAATACAAAGATTTGCTCATTGTCAAAAGTCAGTTTTTTATTAGCAGCAATTTTTCGCTAATTTTCGATGGTTCGAAAAATTTACTTTATACAGTCAACTGCTTGGGTGGTAAATCTGCACTTTTGTCGCAATGCAAAGTAATTAATTTATAGGGTGGAGTTAGAAAATAATGAAAAGTTTTCGATAGGTAGGTAGGTTTTTGAAAATTTAAAAAATTGGCTAATGGTTACCTGAAACCTATTAAGAAAACATTACAAAGCTTGATTGTTGTTGAAAATTGCACAAAATTGATGGAAACTTTAGAAAATTGCCTTTGTTAATTGTGTGACCTCTAAAGGTTCTTCCCCATTTAACGAGGAAGTTCTTGTGCCACTGATTGATGCAGTTTTGTTTTTCAAATGGACAATGACGTAATATCTTTTTACGTTTGAACCGACAATCATTAATTTACTACTGCACTATGAGTACTTGCACAAAGAGATTATTTGAACAATTGCGTTGAAGAGCTTGAGGCAAAAAAATTATTTACCACTTCACTTTCAATTAAAGATTTGTTCGAGTCGCTGCGCTCGAATTTGATTGGCTTAAGTTTTTATTGTTGAATTTTTTCTAGCGACCACAAATACCATCCAGGATCATATAAAATGGGACTTGGGGGAGATCATTTCTAGTGTAGAACTTGTGCTCGTGAGTTGCTACAGACGGCAAAATGGGGCTCAACAGCGTATTCAGAGTATGTAGCTTTCTGTTTTTCTTTTCAATAAACAGCATCTTTGCTTAAAGAAATATTTTATTAAAGGAGAATTTATTAGAAAAGTTTCAGTAAGAAGGAAAAGTTGTCTCAACTAAATCATTTTTCTAGAAATTTTTTTATACTTTTGTCCTTTAGTGCTTTTAACAGAAATCTTCTACTGACTTCCAAATAAATTGTCTTCCTCTATTATTTTTTTGTAAGCACTGTACATAATTGAATGCAAAAAAACACTTTTCCACCCTTGATTTAATAGTCACAATTTAAAATCTGTATTAACTATTGTTTATTGCTGTTCTGTACGTAACTAATGCTTTTTTTGAAATTCCCCAGATATTCATGGTGTTAGTCGCCCTCTTCGCCTTGGGCTATTGTGCCCCAGCCCCGGAACCTCTCCCTTTGCCATCAGGAGGATACGGCGGGCATAGAGGTGGAGGTGGCAGCCACGGAGGCGGCTTCGGTGGCGGCGGCGGTTTTGGAGGTGGTGGCGGTTTTGGGGGAGGCGGCGGAGGTGGATTCGGTGGCGGTGGAGGTTTTGGAAAAGGAGGCGGCGGCGGATTTGGAGGCGGCGGTGGTTTTGGCAAAGGTGGAGGCGGAGGATTCGGAGGCGGCTTCGGAAAAGGAGGATACGGACGCTAGATCCCGTCCAAGGTCCTACGACAATTCTGAAGCCATTCTTAATAATAAATTAGATTAAAAATGAAAATTGTTTAAAAGTTTTATTCTGTGTTTAGTATTTTAGTTGGGGTTTACAAAAATTTTTTTGAGGGCAAGAGATATGTACATAAAAATTGAAACCTTTTTTGATTTTCCGTACTTGTTAAATTTACCTTTAAACCGAAAAAATCGAGTAACGAGTCTTTAATTGCTGTTTAGCCATGTCAAAACTAAATACAAGCCCTAAAACTTTTCATAAAATTAACAGCAATTTGGCAAAGCGACATTAGGGCTGTTATGACTAGATTTTAATTGAGTACGGGGTGTTAACATAAAAAACTGCGGGTGTCAATCAAAGCTTGTTGAGAATAATGTTTGACCTGGCACCTGGCGAACTGAGCAGAGGGTCATAAAAGCTAAAATACTCGTTGAAGACCAGATAGAATAACATAAAAGTTATTGACCTCGCTGAGTCGGTGACACGTAATTTGGTTTCATTACATACTTCGATCTAAGAATCATTGCACGTGCTCTTAAACAATTATTATTACGTTTAAAAAAAAAGATGTTTTTTTAATTTTAGCTTTTATTAAAAGAAATAAGAAGTAAATAAATAACAAATCAGGTTGTCAGAACAAGTTATCTTCCGAATCCGCCGTGTCCGTATCCGTCATATCCACCATGTCCATGGCCGTGATGATGTTCTCCGTAGCCTCCATATCCTCCATGATGACCATGATGGCCGTAGTGGTTGTGCCCGTAGCCACCTCCATAGCCACCTCCGTACCCACCTCCGTAGCCACCCCCGTAGCCACCGTAGCCGCCGTGTCCAAACTGAGGTTCAGGCACCGCGACTGGCACTGCTGCTGCTAGGGAGATAATAGTGGCGCAAACCACTGCCAGCAGAAGCAACTAAAGAATACCCATTATGTTAATTAGAATTTTTTTTTATGAACTTAGCTTATTCACTATTTTAGAAAATTTTATAGTTTTCTAAAAATGTTACAATTTTTTTTATATAATTGTTAATAGATTTGAACGTGATTCTTTGTCGTGCAAAATTAGTTTTGGTTCTAATCATTTAAATAATAATAACTATTAAGACCATGCACAAAATATTGAAAACTATGTGTTAAAGAATTGGAGTTACGAACCTTGTTGGTAGTGATGCGGATCATTGCGTTGTTTGATGTCACAAAATTTTCTTAATGACGAGGAAATTGGCTACGTCTTTATATATGCGTCAAGTGGCAAAGAGTTTGGTGTCAAGGTTAGTTCTTTGGCAAGTTGATGACGTCTGCTGAAAAAAGACGAAAGTTGATATGTGACCATTGAAGAGAAATGGACGAGTTCCCAAACAACCAGTTACAGCGGCCCATTTGCATAATATCGAGGATGTTGGTGACGATTGAAGAGGAAAAATCGGAACAACAATTTGGGGGATTTAAAACAAGGTTAAATTTAAAAAACCATGAAAACTCTTTGTCTGCTATACGGGTTTTTCAACAAAATTTGCTGGAATCGTCTAGAACGTATAAACGTAAACAAACATTGTTGTGACACATGAAAATGAATTATGTACCTACCTATCTACTTCTTCCGCCGTCTGCTTATAAGACGTGAAAATCCAATGTACTTAAACAAAAATTTAAGCTTTTTGGAACTACTGCCTAAATAGATGCACAAGATCTAGATTCATAAAACTGGCCCTAAATTGTTTTTGTTTTTGTACCCACATTACTTAATTGTCCAGGTTCGTGTTATGATGAAGACAAGAGTGACTCAGGTCCATGGAGCTTTTTACAGCTCTTCACTGATTACAGTAAACTGTCCAAGTACAGTTTAACATTTTAAAGAGCTTTAAAAAAATTATTATTATCAAGATTCAGCCATCTCTGATTACTACGACTTCATTGTGTCTCTATGACTGATTTAACTTTAACCACGAAATTGCTTACATTACAATTACGCAAATTGCTCCTTTAACTTATGTTGCAAATCTCTTACAAAGTCACTTAGTTTTTTTTTTTGTTCTTTGTTTAGGGTTTTTTTTAGTAATCGTTGCCAGGTTGCCACCTTTTTTCTAACTTTACTGGGTAAAGAAATTCTGGTAATAATTATTTTAAATAAAGCTTAAATGTCGGGCACCTTTATCTCATGCTTATAATTATGTGGTTTAAATCAAATCAGGCCAACATACAATAATGAAAAAGACACGATTAAGTAACGAAATAAAAATCACTTATTCTTCGTCATCTTTCTTTATTAATACTAAATAATTTAACATTTACTCTTATTTACAGTTTTCTAACGGCCATAGCCACCTCCGTAACCGCCTCCAAATCCGAAGCCACCTCCAAATCCGCCGCCGCCTCCATAGCCACCGCCTCCGCCATAACCTCCACCTCCGCCATAACCTCCACCTCCGCCATAACCTCCGCCGTATCCACCGCCATAACCGCCACCGTATCCTCCTCCGTAGCCTCTTCCGTAACCTCGATGTCCTCCGTAGCCTCCGTAACCGATTTTCTTAATCGCAATAATGGTAACACCGCCACCTCGTCCTCCGTAATATCCAGGAGCTGCAACTGGTGCAGGGGCAGGTGCACTGGCAGTTAGAGCAATCACGACGAAAATCACCGCCACTACCTGTCGTTTGAATCAGAATTAAACGAAAATTGATAGCAACAAATCTAAACCTACCTTCAAATGACCAGAACTGAACTCCATGATTGAGTTAAGTGCGACTGAATCGCCAAAATCACGCTAATTGTTCTCTGGAGATGCTGCCGTCTCGTTATATATGCTTTGATGTGTCGAGTCAAGGTTAAAGATGAACCCATGTGGTCCGGTTGATGGTAACTGCGGAAATTTCACACCTCAGTGATGCAATGAGCCTTTAACTTGAACGTGAATTAACGCACTTATTCTATTACCTACCGAGTTTTGTGGTCGAGATTTTAGTTCGAACCGTGTGGTTTTTAATGATGTCGATATTCTGATCATTTTCGCCCGTAAAAGTTGAAGAAAATGATTTTTAACTAAATTACGTTGCTTGATTGAAGGAGCGCCGTGAACTTCGAAGCTTGAGTAGGTTAACAACAATTGGGATCATCTCCAAGATTGTGATATTGTGGAAACTATAATTAGGCAATTTATTTGCCGATTATCAGAAAAACCCAAACAACAAACACCCATTGCCACAACTGTTGTGGACATAACAAACAATTTCATGAAACAACACAACTTTCCACAACGGAAATTGCACATCTGCATCAGTTCCATTATCTAAGCAAACCATTAATTATCTTTTTTCGTTCCTCACTTAGTTGTGACTGCCAGAATTTTAACCAAATTTCTATTAATGGACGATTCTACGATTCCATGCATTTAGGTACGTATATGTATTGTGATTTTCCCATCATTTCGGTGCTTGTTTTGTGGAACCTTGGCCTTTGTTTGCAACTGATATAAATGGGACAGAATTGCATTTTCAACCAAAAACCTACAAAGTGTCACGCAAACAAGTCGCAATTATGTCGACATCTCAAGTAAGTCAATTTTGCAATTCTTCCCTAAATCAATAATAATTGTTGTTTCCACAGATGTTTCTCTTCGCAATCTTGATGGTGGTGTTGGTGGTCGCCAGTATGGCTCTACCAATCGCTGATCCGGATCCCACTCATTACCAAACTACCAAATACATCGTCGCGTCTAACGATATTACCAAAGGATATGGTGGATATGGTGGATATGGCGGCTATGGTGGATATGGCAATTATGGGAATGGAGGATATTACGGTAATGGAGGCAACTATGGAAGTGGTTATTACAGCAACGGAAATCACGGTAGCGGTTATGGAGGCGGCTATGGAGGTGGACACGGAGGCGGCTATGGAGGTGGACACGGAGGTGGCTACGGAGGAGGTTATGGAGGCGGCTACGGCGGGGGTTACGGGAAATGGTACGGAAGATAAGAATTATGTTTTAGATTTTATGTTGTTTGATCCTATTTATGTTTATATAAAAAATATGTTATAAATGATACCAATCATAACCGATATGTTTCATCTTACTTTATAATTGAAATTATTATAATTTTAACGCAAAGTTCAATAATGTGCATCAGAACTAAAAAGTTTGTTAGGACAAAACATAGTACCTAGTTCTCATACCAGGAGTGAAATTGGCGGAGGCGCCGGGTGAATTTCAACAATTTTTCACTTCGTGCAAGCGCCGAAGAATCTGATCTTCTTGCCTTTTGCTTGCAATACGAAGTACCCATTGCAAACGTTTTTTCTTGAAATTAAAATTAATATTTGAATTTTCAGCTATGAGCATCAAAAGGTTTCAGAATCTTGAAAGACTGATATCTTAAACATTAAGGTTTCAGTTAGGGCTCGAGTTAAAGAATGATTCAATCATCAAACTAAAAGTTGAGATGTAAATAGTTAGAGTTTCTGCTACAGTATTAAAGAAATTTAAGAGAGATTAGAACCTCGAACATATTCTGAAAAATAAAAACAGCAGAATGCTTGCAAGAGAAATCCAACGATCATTGGGGATTTTCAAAGATAGTCATAAGACACAGTTAAAAAATTAAAAATATATTCTATTTTCAGGTGACATAATGTCCTAGTGTAAGAAGTTTAGTGGTTCAGCGGTAAAGCTGGCCAATTCGTGCTGATTTGCGGGATTCCTTCAATCTCGTCATGAGTTGCGACGCTGGGGGCTTCAATAGATCTCCTTTTTCGGCCACAGCCTCCTCCACCTCCGCCACCTCCTCCGCCGCCGCCGCCACCACCTCCGCCTCCACCACCGCCTCCGCCACCACACTGGGCAGAAGCAAATGCGATAAAGACGACAGCCAAGATCAGAAACACCTGCAAGAAATAATACGTTAGGAAAACTTTTTCCACCCCATTTTAACTTTATAGTTACTAAACGCAACATAGTTAAAAACTTACCTTAAAAAAGTTATTCAGCTTCATTTCGTTCAGTGGATACTGCTAAACTGGATCAAGTTGAGAGTTTGATGCTGACTGCACTGGATTAATTTTCGCCCCTTTTTATATATGCATGTTAGGACTTAAATCGTAGGTAATTGCGTGGAAAGACCGAAGTTGCTTGCCCGGTTTTAACGTCATCTCGTTTCCAGTGACCCTCGGGCATTTTTCTTCTGACGCGCCAACAATTTGATATGCTTGTCAATTTATTTATTGCGATACCAACAGAGGCAAAGTTCTCGCTAGAAACTAATTATAGTATTAATTCATGGGAATTCTGCGTGTCGTCATAACGCCAAGTATACATATATTCTTAACAAGATCGTTTATAGGTAACGACAACTATCAATGGGTTTTTCCCTATCAAATTAACTCGTGTTTGACCTCGATTGATCTTTGTAATAGCGAAATTTGGAGATTTGATGAAACAATTAAACTCTGATCAGGAGCGAAAAAAATGCAATTAAGTAATTTAACTGTGGTTGGAAATTAGTTTACAAGATATAAAAAATATCGAAATAACTGCTACATCTTTATTGTGGTTATCAATTAGTTAACAGTTCTAATGCTCGTAATACAGAAAACAATAAGTGTCTTAAACATAATGAAAGAGTCCCATGTTTTGAAATGGTTATTTGTACAAGATATACTTTTTTTGTTGTCAATTATAATTTCTGCATACCATCAATATTGTGTTGGGAAGTGGGATTAATGTTTTAGAAATAGTGACGGTATTCATGGATACATTAATTAAGCCCCGGCATATAGGCAACACATTATACACTTAGTCTAAAAAAATGTTTGCGTCTTTGCCACTATATTTTATCAGTTGCAGTTCCGTTTCTTTTATTAACATAATTAAAATTAAGAGTATTTCTCATCTCTTTTACACTTTTGACAACCAGGTTATGGTTCCTTCTCTATAGCTAATGCTTTCTTTGAGAACTTGACGTATTTAGAAATCAAAAAGACATATAAAAAGTTTTCTTTGTCTTTGCTCAACTTTTTGTAATTAGGTTGTACGTAAATAATCGAAATCCTAACAAATAATTTAAAAAAATATATTTTTTTTGAGAAAACAATATTACAAATTGTCTTTGTTGTTTAATTGGTACTTTCAAACTTTTAATCGTCATCTCCTCCGTTGCCACCGTTACCACCATTTTCGCCGTCACCGTCTCCACCGTCGCCACCACCACCATGGCCATGGCCACCGTGACCACCACCACCATGGCTACCGCCACCACCACCACCATGGCTACCGCCACCATCTCCACCATCGCCGCCACCACCATTGCCTCCTCCTCCTCCACCTCCTCCATTAGAACCACCGCCACCACCTCTTCCCGCGTTACAAATTCCCAGGGTTACTAAAACTGTGACAACTACCAGATATATCTGTTTAACAGAAAAAAGTTAGTACAAATTTCGAAAAAAGATAAGCTACACTTACCATCATGACGTTCTTGAATCCCATTTTGTAAAGTATTGCAGTTACTTACTTCCAACAAGTAGCAGACAGAAGACATTTTAAATTTCTTATATAGCCGTCACGATCGACAAGAATTGGCCAATCAATGAAAAGTTGCAACAATTTGCAGATATCGTAATCTAAATGGTTTTGTTTGTAAACGTTTGGAGAACGTGAAACAAGAAAAATTAACCATAAATTAAGAGAAAAGAAAATTATATAGATGATCACAGAGATGATCACCTTCAAATAGTTTTTGTATTCATGGTGCATGTGCAGGTAGATCCTATGGGTTATCTTCATTTCAATCAGAAAAGTAATTTTTCTCCTCTCTACTAATTTTTTACAAATACAGCAGTAATAGATGACAAGATTTCTCTATTTATTTATCTGTTTGTTTACCAGACAGTTGGAATGCCCCAGAGTAAATTGTTATCATTGTCGGGTCAAATAAGTCACAGTGTTAACGTATCAAAAAACCTAAGATCGGCAATTAAATTCCCAGTAATCTTTTGTTATTGTTTTAAAATGATTTAATTATTTCTCAACCATCATATATAAGTTCAGACTGTGGTTCAGAGATACAGTGATAGTCAGCAGAAGCAAGATGGGAGTCAGAAACAGCATATTCAGAGTACGTAAATTTTGACATCTCAACCAATACTTTCTAAATAATAACATTTTTACGCATAGAACGCTTGTATAGCGCTTGTTTTTTTTTGTTAAATTTTATTTTATTGCAGATACTTTTTGTGGTGGCAGTACTTTTCGCCACAATGGCGTATTGTGCTCCTTCTCTTGATTTACTTGCCCTTGGTGGCGGAGGCGGTGGTGGCGGCGGCGGCGGTGGTCGACTACAAGGAGGTGGAGGTGGAGGTGGCGGCGGCGCAGGCGGTGGCGGCGGCGGAGGAGGAGGAGGTGGACTTGTAGACACTGACGTTTAAGCTTTAAGACAATAAAATTTTATTATAACCACAATTTAGTTTAAATTTTTTCCATCCATTAAGTTGACGTTCTGCACTTTCAGAGCTAACTTTTAAAGGTAAACGGTATATTTAGTTGCCTACCTCAAGAAGCCGCTTGATTTTTGTTTCCCAAAACTTCCAATCTACCCTTTTGTAAAAAGAGCAACAAATTTATTTGAAGACCCTTGTAGTGCAAGTATTATTATTATTAGTATGCTGCCAAAGTAGTTTATAACTTCATCTTAGATAGGTAACTAAATTACGTTATATCTAGTAATTAGAAAAATACTGAGTAGTAGGTTGTAATGACACGATACTTATTTTAGTACTGATTTCAGTACTGAAAATTTAGTGCTACTACATCCAAGATATTTGAACCTGTTCTATTTTTTTGTATGCAAGTTGACTTTAATTGGCGCTTAGTGATGCATTTTGTTTTTGTTAGAATTCCCAAACTTGTCCTAAATTCGGAACTGAAACTGCCGAAAAGCTGCGAACGCAGATTCAGTACTGAAATCAGTACTAAAATCAGTATCGTGTCATACGGCTCTTAGATGCAAGTGAGAGCATAAAATTGTAAAAGTAAAAATATGGGTATTAGCTTGAAAGCGTCTTAACCCTAGAGGCTGTATGCGTGTTAATTAATTAAATAAACCGTCACTGTATTAAAAAAATGTTTTGCCAATCGACCATTCCATTCTCCAAAAAATTTTACTAGGTACTTAAATAACAGTTTTGAAAATTGCGATTATCTACATTTGTTAGAGTTGTTATAAAGTATATATTCTTATAATTTGAGTAATTTTTCTTTATTTTTATGAAATATTGTCGTTAACCAATTTTCAATCATAAATAGTTACTCTTAATATATAATATTTTGTTTAGAGATATCAATGCAGGCAAACAGGAAACGTGAAGGTATTAATCTACGACAGAAAAAAAAATAAGGATAGAGGTGACCGGTGAAGAGTCAAACATTTGAGTAAAATAATTAATTTTGTTTTGTAATTAAATAAATAGTTTATTGTAAAAAGTGTTTTTGCTAAAATTATTTTAGGGTTATAAATATGACAACGGCTCGTTGATTGAATGAAGTCTCTCGACTTCGTCTTGTGTCAGCACATCGATGAATCGCCGTCTTCGGCCTCCGCCGCCTCCGCCGCCACCTCCACCACCTCCTCCTCCGCCACCGCCGCCACCTCCTCCTCCTCCTCCTCCACCACCACCACCACCTCCTCCTCCTCCGCCGCCGCCACCTCCGCCTCCTCCACCGCCACCTTGGCAAGAAGCAATTGCGATGAAGACCACGGCCAAAACTAGGAACACCTGAAAAAACAAAAACTGTTGAAAAATAGTTTCTTACTCCATTAATTTATAGTGTTTGCATTGGAAATAATTATTCAAAATGTTTCTTTTGTCCAGGTATCCATACTTACATTAAAAAAGTTTAGCTTCAT
The DNA here is from genome assembly GCA_951805265.1 of Schizotus pectinicornis. NCBI lineage: Eukaryota > Metazoa > Arthropoda > Insecta > Coleoptera > Pyrochroidae > Schizotus > Schizotus pectinicornis. Next base: position 703,338 of record OX638204.1, on the reverse strand, counting down.
TTTCTACAATGGATGATGGTATACTTTGTTAGGTTCAAAGCTAGAAGTTGACTGTATGGTCCCATTTTCTTTCGTCGTTTATATATTTCAAATTGAATCGACGTACTGGGAAAATCATGGGTTGTAAAATGTTGGAAATACCAATTGCGAGACATTTTGTGATTGGGTCTAGTAAGTGAGGCGTAAAAACAACCACTTCTTTGTTCGATATTTACAATTTTTTGACGTTATCAATTTTTTGCTTGATGCTAATTCTAGTGCTTAGTCCGGAAATTCATGGATTTGCTGTTGGTTTTGTCACAGATTATATAGAAGACTTACGATCAATTTATCTATAATTCTCTGAATAGCAACTGACGGAAATGGCGGAATTAAATTAATTTGCTCAATTTCTGGCCGCTTCTAAAAAAATATTGGTGGGTTATTCCGGGTTAAACTCACTCGAGTTTGACCTCGCTTGATCTTCGCAATTGCAGCCCAATTCGTCAACGGTTTATATGACCAAAGTATTCATTAAACTGTTGAACTCTAATAAGTGAGCTTGAAAAAAAAAACAATTACAAGACCAATATTTTGTTAAAAGTCTTTTGTAATAAACGTGAAGTTAGAACTATTACCTAAGTTTTACCGAAATTTTTAATCTCCAATTCTAAAAGTGGCGTAACAAAGATTTCAAGGTGCAAAAATAATAACAACCTTACACTAAAAAAAGAAAACAAAGCCAAGGGTGGGTGTTCAAATAGAAAAAAATAGTTTTTGCGAATTACACACAGGTAGTAAATGATAAACAAGAAGATTTTAGTCTTCTTGTGAACCTCTTAATGCTTGGATTCAGTTGAGTTTGGCAAATCTGCTGAATAATTATAAGATTCCTTGAATGGTGAACGAAATTAAATTACAACCACGGTCAAGGCTAGGCCAGCAATCAAGGGGTCCACCTTTATAAAAGGCGAAAACAGAGACAATGCATATTTATTTCCTGAGTCATTGTTAAGATTCGCACGTTGCGCAAGCCTTGAGCTGCCGACCGAAGATTGAAGAAGCGTCAACGATGATGAACCGCCATACACAAACAAACGATAGATAACGTTTTCTCGAAAACAAAAAATTTAAAAACCACATGTTTTATTTAAAAGAAAGTTAAGCGATTTAGAAGCACGACCGTACAATTAGGTGCATCACAGAACAATTGCAGTAATTATAGAAGCAAATAAAACGTGGTTACTGGAAATAAGGGGCGACCCTGAAGCTATAATATTAGCATTGGCAGATATACTCAGTTGAACGTGACCAGATTTTGCAAGTGGTTTAGTAGCCGACCATCTTGATGGTGCTGCTCTACCTGATCTCTAATCTAATAATAAGTAAAATTTTGAAGATTTTGATGCAAGAGAAAAGACGTCTCCTATGACGTCTTTTGCAAGGCCAAAGTTATTTAATCGACCGTTGATCCGATTGTAAAATGTTATAACTGGAGGCTAACTAAAGACTAAGACAGGACTTGGACGTCATTTGATCAGACGACAAAGTTGACGTTAGAAAAAGCTGAAACGACCAGAAAAAATCAAAGTAATTGGCCTCTTTAACATTTTATGATTACATTGATCTTGTCTCATCAAATATGCTGAAGTTACAAGATTTCTTTTCTTTTCGAAAGTTCTAACCAAACAAAGTTATAAAAAAGAAAACAATACGTTTTAGACAAATTGAGTTTCTCTTCATTCTAAATTTACAAAACCACAGCAAATGTCATAATTACAATTTTCAAATTATAACTTTTTTATAAATTAATAGCCGCCTCCATGACCGCCTCGGCCTCCATATCCTCCGCCGCCGTCTTGACCATCTTGACCGCTTTGGCTATAACCTCCCCCGGCTCCTCCTCGACCGCCTGCCCCAGAATATCCACCCCCGCCATTTCCTCCGGCACCCCCATATGCGCTTCCTCCGGCTTGACCAGGTTGACCAGCTTGACCGTAACCTCCTCCAGCACCACCGTGACCTCCGCTGGGATAGCCGCCGCCGCCTCCACCTGGATAGCCACCGCCGCCACCTCCACCTGGATAGCTACCACCGCCACCGCCGCCGTTTCCTCCACCACCTTGTCCGCCTGCTCCACCATAAGTTCCACCACCGGCTCCTCCAGGCGCGCCGTAAGGCCCGCCGCCTCCGCCACCGCTTCCTTTGCCGCCGCTATACCCATACCCGTAACCGTCCCCTTCGTAACCATACCCGTAGCCTGACCCCTGTCTGGTTACTTTGGGTCTGTCTTTTGTTGATCCGGAGGAGTCGCGGTCGATTGCGTGACTGGAAGCCACAAAAGTGGCCACCAACATGATGCCTAAAATTATCTGTAATTTCGAAAATTGTAATTGAATTTGTGAATTAACGAAGTTACTTGCCTTTGATGTAAACATTGCAAAGTGTTGCCGATGTTAGTGATACCACGTTCGGCTTGTCAATGCTTTTATATAGCGAATCGGAAAGGTCACGTCGTTACATGTATCTCGCGGGTGTGTTAAGTGGAAACATACGTCCACAGACGTAATAACAATGATAGAGCAGCCTTCCGGAATTTCCAAGGAGCTACCTGACCAAATTATTAAACTGAAGGTGCTGAGCCTCAAATGGGGTGATGCAGGACCGGGCCAGAATTATTGGCACTCTTAAAATATTGACTAAAAAAATTCATAGGAGGTGAGAATTCTTTAAATAAGTATGTAATTAATAAAGTTGCAGGAAAATAAAGAAATAGAGTCACAAAAAAAAACTAAAAAAGTAGCAAGACTAGACTCGAGAAAAATTAATGAAAGAAGTAGCGTAAAACAGAGAAGGTGATGGTAATGAGTGTGATAGAAACAGTCGACAGCAGGACATTACCAAAAATTTTGGGAAAAAATGAGAGAAAGTATTATGAATTCCATAAGGAAAAGATAACGAATTTATTATTACGGACTTGGACGCAGGAAGATGGAAAAGGAATGAAAACCGTAAGTGATGAATACTGAGATGAAGAATTTATCCATCATTGTTAGTTTATGAACCAAGTTTTCACATCTTCTGTTTCAGCAATATTAAATAAATTATAGGTAGGTATATTACTAAATATCAAAGTGCCAAAAAAATTAAAAAAAGTTTTCAGATTAACAAGATTTTATTTCACGCTACATCGGTTAATAGTTAATAGTAGTTAACGCTATACCTTTGGTGATGGAAGCCTTGACAACGTGAAAATTTTGAGAATCCAAAAAAGCGACTTTTCTTAGTAGCCGCCGCCACCGCCGTAGAGCCCACCGCCGCCTCCACCTCCACCGCGATATCCGCCACCTCCGCCATAGGGCCCTCCTCCACCACCTCCGCCATAAGGTCCTCCTCCACCACCTCCGCCTCCATAGGGGCCACCACCTCCTCCGCCATAAGGTCCGCCACCGCCGCCATACGGCCCGCCGCCTCCACCTCCAGAAGGTCCACCGCCACCGCCGCCTCCACCATATTGTCGCTTCACTCTCAGTAGTTCATCATTACGTTGCGCGTAACTCGAAACAACAATGGTAGACGCTAATAGCGCGGCTACAATAAACTGAAAATTTTACGTAATTAACAATAGGATGTTACTCGCTAATAAAGTTCTTACCTTTGTTGTAAACATTACAGCTGTTCGTGATGATATAGTACTGATGTCTACAGGTTCGCTGCTTTTATATAGCGATTCTCAAAGGTCACGAAAATGCACAACCAAAGTAGGTATAACGATTAGTTTTTAGAACAGACAACAACAATGAGGTGCTGAATGACTAAATAATGGTCCATGGTAATAAGCGAGAAGGCGCTTAAAAAAATTTTTAATGTAAGCAGACGCGTTTGTTTGCAGAAGACGGAGTAAGCTGTAAAATTCAGCTAGATTTAGAATGGATGTATCCAAGAGAGAGACAAAGAGAGGTAATCTATAAAAACTAACAGCGTAACCCTGTAACGATTCTTATCAATACTATAATTATTTCATGAATTTAATTATCTCATTCAAATTTTAATTTCAATATGATAGAAACTGTAAAAAGTTTTTTTGGCTCTCTGCTCTCTTCCTTATCTATGACACTATGCTGACTTAACCCTCGATCATTAAATGTTTATAGTTTAATGTTGTTTATAAGGTTTTGCATACTACTGTGTAATATTTGTGTTAGAAGGTTGTTAGTCAATTTTTTTTTTTTTTTTTGGTGAACATTTAGTATATTTGAGTTCCATTAAGATTTTTTGATGTTTATTAAATTTTTTGATGGACAGTGCCAGGGATGTATGGTTTAATTTGGTGTGCATTATATTTGCTCCCATTTTATAATCCCGTAAAAATATGTCTGGCAAAACACAGAATGCGGAAGTACGGAAAAAAAGTGAAGAGCAACATGATGTACGAAACAAAATTAAAACTGTGAAACATTAAAGCACAGAATAGTTGTGGCTTATTCTTTTAAAAATTAAAGGTTACAAATGACGCGATTTATATGAAGGAATAAATATTTTTCTTCCAAAAAATTTTCTTTTACCACTTTTCATGTCAATAACTTTAGAAGTTGTGCGAGAAAATTGGACACTCTACATCTCTGTCAATATCAACTTTTGGTTTGAGGTATAAACTATATTAAATAGCTTCTTCGTAAAGTTGTTACTTTAGAGATCCATCTATGAACCATTAATTTACACTTAAATGATTAAAAATTTATAGAAGACGACAAAATGTTTAAATTATTTTGCAATAAAACAAAAAAACTTCAATATTAAAACTTTATTTACAACGGTTTACACACTCTTTTGGGCATTTTCGGTACAAGTAAAAAAAATTTGTTGATAAAAATGGAAAGACGAGAAAGTGACACAATTTTTGTTAAAAAAATATATTGAAAAGACGGTGTGTAGTTTTGAAAGTTTAGTTAATTATTTGCTCAATAGCCGCCGCCGCCGCCGGAGTATCCACCGCCGCCGCCTCCACCACGTGGATAACCTCCACCGCCGTAATTTCCGCCTCCACCGCCGTAATTTCCACCTCCGCCGCCGCTAAAAGATCCACCTCCATACGGATCTCCTCCGCCACCGCCGCCTCCATAACGGCTTCCGTCTCCGCCACCTCCTCCATACTGTCTCTTCACCCTCAATTCGCCATCACTTGGTAGGGCAAAACTGGAGACCACAATGGTGGCCAACAATAAAGTGGCCAGAAATATCTAAAAATTTCACGTGATTAACATTACATAATTTAAAACTTTGGTTATATCACTTACCTTGGATGTAAACATTGCAACTGTTGATAATTTCGAATTCTCCTCGCTTTTATATGGCAAATTTCTAAGGTCACCTATGTGCATAATTCAAGCGTATCAATGAGTCTTCAGCTCAAAACAACTATTCAGATTTACTAATAGTAAACAGTCTAGCAATTTCTCAAACAACGAATTAATCAAATTGAACGCGTTTCTGAAGACATTGAGGGACAATTTTACCTAATAGTCCTGTAATTAAAGGTAGCCCTAAAGTAGAACCTATTTCATCGGTGTGGTAAGAGAGATAGTAGCAAGTGCCATAAAAAAATTAACAGGTTATTCGGGAACTCGCGGACCACTGGTCAAATTATTTCCATGTTTTTTCAGTACCTACCTAACGAATTCGCGTTTGAAAGAAATTAATTGTGTGAAAGTTCAAGTCGATAACTAATTAAACCGAGGCAGCTCTCAGTTTCCTTAACTTACATTTAACCGTAGATTCTGCAAACATTTTATAATCTCCAAATTACCATATTGCTACCGCCTCTTCCTAACATTACTTTAAGTACCACTTGTCTGTTAGATTTACTTTTTTCTATTTTCAGCAACTCTATCTTCATTCATCATTTATCTGCAATTGTGTCAAAATTTAGTTTCTCCTGTTTCCAATACTTTTTTATGCAACAGAATCGTGTTTTATTGGAATTGAATTTGTTATTTTGCTGATTTTTTTGTGTTAATAAAACCGAACCAAGCCGAACTATTTCTATCGATTGTTATGTCATTGGGTTTTAGTTGACTTTTCCGGATCATTCTCGGTCGTGGCGTTTTTAAATAGGCTCTATGCGTCACCTTAATTACTTAACAGACATGCAACTGAAGGTAGGTACTCTCAAATTGAAGATAATTTACAATTGGGCAAGGGTTCCAAACTTGACAGTTTGCTATCACTGAAGTCCATATGTCCAGAAAAAATGGCGGTGTAAAAAAATATCCTTGTAAAATCCCGTAGAGCGATAATTGCGCATAACAATATTATTATTTAAATTTATTATAAACAATAGCACGACTTTTGCTCATTTGCATATTTGCAAATTTATGAACGCTGCTTCTCGGTATTCTCCAACTATGATTAGCCATTCTAGTCCTCGCTAAATCAATTGTGATGATGTGTGAGATAGTGTCGATCGATTCCAAGTAAAGTTCTAAGTTGGGGTCGCCATTTATCATATCGGAACGCAAATCGAAAAGGTCAACTTCGATAAGTGGCTTTTTCACTATTGGCCGAGAAACATTCTATGTAGATCATATATAACGCGCCAACGTGAATAAAGCCGCAATTCCATCTTCACGTAACTGGACAGTCAACAAAATGAAACTCAATTATTTCTTCGGCGTAAGTCTCGCATCCCAAATTATTTTGTCAGAAACTTAAAAATTAATTGCCTTCCGTCGCTGTCGTATTTCATAATTGCCGGGTTATAAATTTCGTTTTTTTTTTTAGTAGTTTGCGCGGAACTAATTGGGTTTTTTGTAGATTCTATTGTTGTTCTCTGCGCTCTTTGCCGTTTTGCATGCGCAAGCAAATCCTGGAAATCCAGGTGCCCCTTCAGGTTCACCGCCAAACCCCGGCGCTCCAGGAGGTCCGCGCAGAAAACCAAGATGGTCCTCTTCCCTCGTTTAGGAGACCAAGTGATAACTAAAAGATTTATATTACTTATTTCTATTAATAAAAATGTCACATAAATTTTCGCTTTTTTCCCCTACAATGTAACGACTTTTTAACATTGTAGGTACCTACTTTTGTTATGAATCAGCAAAACAATCGATAAGAAATAAAAATTGTTTCTTGCGGTTAGCTCCGGTAATTTTCTTGTTAATTCTGTGGTTTGTTAGTAAACAAACCAGTTTCGCTGTGACGAGCGGTTTAGTATTCGAGTCTAGTTCGAATAATTTATTGCTATTAGTCAAGTTTAATTACATGCGATTTAAGTCATTGAGGTTTCGAGCAATTACAAAAACTCGTTACAGACGAATTTTACCATTGCTGGTACAGTGAGGAAGTTCAAAAAAAGAAAACTTTTTAAGGGTAAAATTTTTTATTCAATAATTGGAAACGGTTGACTAGTTTTTGATTTATTTTGAAAGATTCTTGAAACGGGGTTACCAGCCGCCTCCGCCTCCACCACCTCCGCCTGCACCTCCGGCACACCCAGGCAACGGTTCTCCGTGAGGACCTCTTCTGGGCGGTCCTCGTCCAGCTCCGTTGCCTCCATTGCCACCTTGGGTACCCGGTCTAGCCCCAGGTCCGCCTTGTCCCCCTTGTCCTCCAGGACCAGCTAATGATGGGTCGCAGTCGTAACCAAACACTTCGAAAATAACAGCAAGCAACACTATCATCTGCAAAAAAAAAATTATTGGTAAAAAAGTTGCTAAATATTAAAATTTGTTTAATTATTTAAATTTGAAAAAAGAAAATGTTTACTTTCAAAACGGTGTTGATATTAAAACTCATTTTGTCTATTTTTGTTTCTTCTGGTTTCGGTGAAGCAAAGAACGGTTATTATTTTGACCGTGTCTTCTGATGTCGGTTATATATGTGGTTAGAGGAGCATTTGTTGACCAATTGAAGCTGCATGGACCGTTAAATGATAAATTTAGCAGGCCTTGGAAAACCCTAAAATTATCTGCAGACGCACAATGGTATTGAAATTCCAGCATCAAGTTTCATTCTAAGAAGTTTCCAGCCTGATAACTTATCTCAATTTAAATTAATAACCTACGGAGGTCGGGATTTTTTAAGGTTATTGGATGGCGGGCTTTTGGCTTAGATAACCAAAACAACAACTATAAAGTTGCCAATAGTAAATTTCAGCAAAAACATGTTATAAGAAAATGAGATGTAGTAAGATAAATTTAACATGCAAATAATCAAGGTGGTTTATTATTTTGCTCATCAGCGAATTTCAAACTTATCTTTGCATTAAACAGCGGCTTTTCTGGATCAATAAATAAATGAACTTGCTATCAAAAGAAACAACAAGTCAAACTAGTAGATAATTCTGCAAAGTAAATTTCTAGTTTAACAACATAAAGACAGTTGGTTTGTTTATATTATGTACATATTAAAAATAACTAAAAAATTATCTACCAATTACTCTATTTAATTTTAATATAATTGGTGTCAAGACCGCTGACAAGGCAATACTATAATATGTATAATTAGGTATTTGATTCTTTAAGCAATTCTTGAAAAATCAGCGAAAAGTCTGTTTTCTGTTTCTGTGGTTATACAGGGTGTAACCGAAATAAGTACATTAATTTTAACTGGTAATAAAACTCTTCAAAACGAAAAACTTTTCTTAATAATTTTTTTTAAAAACGTTTTAGTTTTTGTGTTAAAAATATTTTAAAATCTTACACAATTTTCTTACACGCCACTGGAAGCAACGTTACCTAGTCAACAAAATTATCTTATGAATTAATTGTATTATTATTGTTCTTTGTTGGAGCATTTCATAAAAGGCTCGTCAATTTGTAGGGGAAAAAATTATTTTAAAAAATTTGATTTCGAAAAAATGATACATGGAAAAAAAAATTGTTTTGATGATTTCTACCACTGATGGTTAAAATTAATGTAGGTACTTGTTTCGGTTACACCCTGTACATATACAGGCGTTGGCGTGTCCATTTGGGTAAAGTCAAGCAAAGGGGAGAGTTAAAATTTAACCTGCAAGAATGTTTTGAAAATTTCAAAAAAAGTATGCATATTGGTTTGAAAATCTTCAGGTAGCTTCTAGAACATGCAACTTTTTGTGAATTTAGTCCACGACGTAATTTCTTAGAATTAAACATAAAAAACCTTGATAAAGTTTTCTAGAAACGTGCCGTTCTTGACCTGACCCCTCAGAACATTGATAACTTAATTATTTTGGACGTATTTACCAACAAAATAATCGCAACAAAAAAAGTAACGAGATAACAATAATTATTGTTAATCTAGCACAAAATTGACCCTTACCAGTGTCTGCGTAGTACAATTTTGCCATTTCGTCATTTCAGAAACAATTTTAAATTTTTTGTTACCATGAGTTTGAAACTGAAACTTTCAATAAACGTGTAAGTGGATATGAAAGTGGCATCAACATGAGTTCTCTCCCGGCGCCTTCACCATTTGTGACCAATCTAACTTTTGAAATTATGCAGCGTTTCTTGCTCACTGAGTTTATTTTCGTACTTACATTACGTAAACTGGCTTGTGAACTAAGTTTCATCTTTATTTTGTTTAGCTGTCAAAAAACTATTTTCTCTCTTAGGAAAAAAATAATGCGTAGAAGCCTAATTAATGACGCGGTCACATAATCTAGGAAAACCCTAAAGTTTGCGGCGTATGTAACACGAGTAAATTCCAGAGCATTGTAATTATCCCTAAGAAATTTGCAGCTACAAATCTTGAAACAATTAATCAATATAGCGAAGATCGTCGCTTAATTGTTGAATCGGTTTGACAAATGACCTAGAAAAGCTTTGCAGACAACTTAAATATTTGTAAACAAAATGAATACATTGCGAATATTATAAAACTGTCTACTTACTGTTGGGTCAATACCCTAATAAATTTCTTGCAATTTTTCGAAAATTGGAACGACATGAAAAAATAAAATATACAACTGAAAGTAGAGTAAAGATTATCCACAATTATTAATAGTCTATAATTGTTTTATTGAGTCGATATGATTGTTGAAGATCGTGTTCGGAAATTCGATTAGCGCAATAATTACTGTTTATTGTAAACTGGAGCTTATTACTCTTGTCTGATTGGTTCGCATTTTATCACAACCGGCACTTCGGCTGATAAACGATCTTCGAGAATCATATAAATACATAGTGAAGTATTGCTTTCAGTATCGCTTTTGATTCAGTGAGGTTGAAAGCAAAACGAAGAATTTTGAAACCAACATGTTCAGGGTAAGCACTTCACTAAGCACTTTTATATTTTCGATTTATTTACATTTGTTAATCAATCAAAACTTATTTTGTTACAATTTCTTATAGGTACTATTGGTGATAGTGGCCCTCTTCGCCGCAATGGCCTATTGTTCTCCGTTGTCTGACCTCGACGCTCTTGGTGGTGGAGGAGGAGGAGGTGGCGGTGGCGGTGGCCGATTCCAAGGTGGTGGAGGCGGCGGCGGCGGCGGTGGTGGACGATTCCAAGGAGGCGGAGGTGGCGGCGGAGGCGGTGGTGGCTTGATTTAAAAAGTACTATACTAAATAAAATCTAAGCTTACAAGCTTATAAGTATACCCCAGTATTTTTCTTCATTAACCATCTATTAATGGTACAAAAGGGAAACTAAAAGATATGTATCCCAATTTTATTTTGTATCGACCGACAAAGAAAATAATAATAGATACACGCACTTGCATTTGATTACAATTCATTCAAATAAATGACGCGTTATCACCGTAACAATAGTTTAATTAATGAACATAACACTTAGCCGTAACATGTAAACTCTGGGATCTTGATAATTAGCTGGAGAAACAGAGTGGTCAATAATTTGATTTCCAGTCCTGGAGCACCAGCAACCACAATTAGGGAAAGGTGTACCACATGCTTTATCTGAGCCAGCATGTAAAAGACACTGAATTTGTGGATAAGTCTGACGTGCACTTGCATAACCTTGTTGTCAGTTTGCGAGTCGATGTGAATTTGAGGAGTATGCTAATAAAAACATGTATGCTTTAAAAATTTTGCACTACTGTTTTGTGTACAGTCGGGGACTTTGAGAATGACCAATCGCGTTTGGCTTTTTTACGTTTTATTAATTACTCTTATATCATTACTTAGCTATTTATGGCGTTAGTTGCATCTGGCTCTTTCACTTTATTTGATTTACTATTATAAAAAAGTATTTACCTATAATAACCATTACATAAACGTCAAAAGTTAGAGGCAACTGGGCATTATCAAAATCTTTGATTGTACCTACAACACTACGTTAATTTTCATTAATTGCGTTGTCGACAATTAGAAGGTACTTACATTCAATGCTTCCAGTTGTTTTTTTTTAATTTGCACCAGGTGATGCACCTGTAAGAATCTCCAAAAGATCCAACAACTTCTAAGTTTTAAAAATAGATCTAGATATCTGTAATCATTTTATTCAGCAACCTATTAGCAAATAACATAATGAGGCTGAAACTTCCAAATTGTATGGCATTTTATATGCAAAATTACATTCTTTCAGTTTAAGAGAACTTAGGTAGGTATCTTTGAGCAGATTCCGATCATAAACTCAAACAATATTACAAATTCAATTTACATCTATAGTTGATTCTTCATGAGATGATCCAGTTCTTAATATTTTGTTAACGAATAAAGCAAGATGTAACATGCAAGTTTTATGTCAAACAATAGAAATTTAAAGCGCCGAAATTGGTGTCTTTTTACTAATTTGCTTCAAAGTGAGTCGATGTGTCATAAATTTAGAATAAGAGTTAGTAGGAAAACCATAGGGACATAAATTGTTTAAAAAACAAAAATGCCGATTATGTTCAAGTTATTTTATTTCAACGATAGATTTTAATTATCTACAACCAAGCCTCCACCTCCACCGCCACCTCCTCCTCCACCTTGGAAACGGCCGCCGCCTCCACCTCCTCCTCCTCCTCCGCCACCATAGAAGCGGCCACCGCCACCTCCACCGCCTCCACCTCCTCCTAGAGCTTCGAATTCAGACAGAGGGGTGCAATATGCCATCGTGGCGAAGAGAGCGGCCACTACCATAAGTATCTGTAAAATAATAACAACAGTATTAGCTCTAATACCTAATAGATAGCCAATTGAAACTCAATTAAAGTTTAACAACAATGTACTCACTTTGAAAATGTTGGTTTTGAAAGTCATTTTGCTTGTACGTTTAATTTCACTGAATGCAAGAACGGTAATGAACATATTTCTCCCAACTCCTTTTATATGGTTATCGCGGACTGATTAGCAGCAAGAAAAAATTGTTACAAATGAAACAGGAAAAACCCTTTCGACGGATTTACCCAAAGTTATCTGCAAGCTTGATATCAGTATATTGTATGAAAAACTATAGAATATGGTGTTTAATCGTTCAATTTTTAGTTTATTCTCAATGTTATTAAATTTATTTATAAATTCTGTTGCAAGCTGGAAAGTCCGTTCCAGAATAAAGTTTTGCGCTTTACCACTGACGCCACTTCTGCTGATAAAAGAACTTCGGGAAGCGTATAAATAGAACGTAAAGTATTGCTTTTAGTATACCTTTCGCCTTCAGTGAGACGAAGAGTTTCTAAACCAACATGTTCAGGGTAAGCACTTTACTATACACACTTTTCTGTTTTCGACTTTTGTTATTCAATCACAACTTATTTTGTTGAAATTTCTTATAGGTACTATTGGTGATAGTGGCTCTCTTCGCCGCAATGGCCTATTGTTCCCCGTTGTCTGACCTCGACGCTCTTGATGGTGGAGGAGGAGGAGGTGGCGGTGGCGGTGGCCGATTCCAAGGAGGCGGAGGTGGTGGCGGAGGCGGTGGTGGCTTAATTTAAAAAGCCCTATATTAAATAAATTCTAAGCCTACAAGCTTATAAGTATACCCCAGCATTTTTCTTCATTAACCATAATCTATTAATGGTACAAAAGGAAAACTAAAATTCCACATTTTATTTTAAAACGGCCGACAAAGAAAATAATAATAGGTACGCGCACTTGCATTTGATTACAATGACGTGTTATCACAGTAACAATAATTTAATTAATGAACTTAGCTTTTAGCCGTAACATGTAAACTTTGGGGTCGTGATAATTAGCCGGAGAAACAGAGTGGTCAATAATTTGATTTCCAGTTCCGGAGCACCAGCAACCACAATTAGCGGAAGGTGTACCACATGCTTTATCTGAGTCAGCATATAAAAGACACTGAATTTCTGGATTGTGTACAGTCGGGAACTTTGAAAATGACCAATTGCGTTTGGCCTTTTTGCGTTTTATTAATTACTCTTATATTATTACTTAGCTATTTATGGCGTTAGTTGCATCTGGCTCTTTCACTTTATTTGATTTACTATTATAAAAAAGTATTTACCTATAATAACCATTACATGAACGTTAAAAGTTAGAGGCAACTGGGCATTATCAAAATCTTTGATTGTACAGTTGCGTGCACTGGAAAAGCCCAGGGTAAAGTAAAATTCATTCCAACTTACGTTACACTTGCAACCAGGCTAGACCACGCGGTAGAGTTTGTTTGAGAACCGCACAGGTAAACTAGGATTGGTCGAAATAGAGCGGCACATTTCAGTTTCAAATTCAAAACAGCGTCAAGCACATCCCCCATGACGAGAATTTGTGTTCGCTTGGTTAGTGACGCCAATTGTCACCATTCGAGAGAGTTGGAATCAGGGGTTCGATTCCCTTATCTCCTCGTCTTTTTTTATTTTATATTTATTATTTTATATGCAATTTAGTAATAATTATGACCTTAATTTGTGTTTCTGATATAATTACAAGCCTCTTTCTAGAATATTAAAATAGACAACTTTCTGAAGCAATTCCAGTAAAATATTTTCACTTATAATATTTCTAGTGCATTGATTATTTCCGGAAATTTTTTCGAAGGCATTTCCAAAACGTATTAATTACGTTTTGGAAATACATGAGAATAAAATTTACGGATATTAAACAATGCACGAGGGCATATTCGGTAAGAAAATCGCAACGACACAGACATTGGTCCATTATGTCATTATTAATAAATAAATGATTTTGATTGGCTGAAATAATTTCCACTTATTAATTTCATGCTAAGTGCAAAAATTTCCAGGAAATTTTTGTCGTAGAAATGACACCGAATTCTATTTTTCTATTGGCTACTTTTGTTTCTTGAACTATCGCAACAACGGGCGCGAATCAATTATGGATGTGAAAAAGGAGTTAAATTCCTTTTCTTAAATTATTATTTCATATGCAATTTATTAATCACGATTAATCTCGTTCTGCAATGTTAAAATTGAAGTAAAATATTTCCGTTTAATTGAATAAGTATTCATTTTTAATTGACTTTTTGAAAAATATTATTGCAACAACGGGCTCGAATCAATTAAAGATATGAAGGACTTGAATAGGATAATGATATGTAGAAACTTTTCAACGGGATTAATTAAAACTGTAAAGTTGCAGGTTGTTACGGGTAGGTATAATGTTTAATTTTAACACCCAAATTTTACTAACACATTATAATAGTTTGCATACAATAATAACATTATTTATTATTATTAATTAACAAATACAAACGATCGGTGAATCCGGTGATTAAAATATCAACAATTAACAAAATATATATATAATAATCAATAGTCAAACAAGAATACATAGACAATAATAAGATTAATATTTGATATAATAACCATTACTATCTATGCAGAAAAGTGATGAGTGTAATGCATTTTTGTAATCAGCAGAACCTCTTCTATCAGATAGGGCAATAAAAAAGATATGTTTGTATTTAAAAATCAAAAGTTGGTTAACTTCGGTCCAAACCGGAAGTGCCAGAATTAGTTTCTTACACGTCGATCATAGAGATTTTTTATCAATTCAAGAAATATTTGGAGTTTTTTCTCTACGTCTTCAAATAACTCGGCTAGAAATCCGTCCGTTTATGGTGAAACAGTCTGTATAGACTTCTCATAACTATGAAAAAAATCGACTTGTTCTATGTTTCCTTTTCATCCTTTCTCTTTCTACCTACGTAAATTCGCAGTGACACAAAGCAAGTGACTCCAGTTAGAAACCCAGGTAAACCAAATTTCAAAGACGGTAAAGGATGAAGGGTGTCATACTAATTGATTTTAACATTGTATACTACCTGTTATTATTTTTATTCAAAGAATGGTCAGTTATAATACAACAAGTAGTCAAAAATTGTCGAATATTATTGTGGTGGTATCACGTAAAATAAAATATTTCAAAGGCTAGTTCGCCAATCTGTGTTACATATGATTTCATTTTCATAGCAACTGGTAGATAAAGTTTCGTAAGAAAGTAATAATTTCCTTGAATAAAAATAATAATAAATAATAAACAATAAAGCTAGTTTAAAATATTTACTTCGACCACGAGTGGATTACCCAGCTATATTTTCACTAGTGAAATACTCGCTGAAATTTGCTGTTGCTAGGCTACGAAAGTAAATATTTGTCATTTTATTGGTTAATATTTGAAAAATTACAGGTGAATTGAATAGTTATAGATATAATGTTTTATTTTTACACTGGAATTTTACCAACACATTGAAACA
Source organism: Schizotus pectinicornis (assembly GCA_951805265.1). NCBI lineage: Eukaryota > Metazoa > Arthropoda > Insecta > Coleoptera > Pyrochroidae > Schizotus > Schizotus pectinicornis. The sequence goes on along the minus strand of OX638204.1, from coordinate 687,756 downwards.
CATTATAACGGAGCAAGGAACCCATTCGTCGGCATACTTCTTCAAAGAGATAGTCAACTTTATGACCCACCTCATAAATTTCGAAGGGGTATAGGTAGTACCCTTCACGCCCACGTGACTGGCACTTGGCAAAGAATGAGAGGTGCACGTTATCGAGGCGACAACATCTGCCACCAACTTGTCGCTTCGATGCGAAAGAGAATGCAAGAATGCATAGATAGTAGGTAATGGTTATTACATCAAATATTAATCGAAACTATTTTTATTACTGTCTATGTATTCTTGTTTGACCATTGATTATTAGATATATATTTTGTTAATTGTTGATATTTTAATCACCGGATTCACCGATCGTTTGTATTTGTTAATTAATAATAATAAATAATGTTATTATTGTATGCAAACTATTATAATGTGTTAGTAAAATTTGGGTGTTAAAATTAAACATTATACCTACCCGTAACAACCTGCAACTTTACAGTTTTAATTAATCCCGTTGAAAAGTTTCTACATATCATTATCCTATTCAAGTCCTTCATATCTTTAATTGATTCGAGCCCGTTGTTGCAATAATATTTTTCAAAAAGTCAATTAAAAATGAATACTTATTCAATTAAACGGAAATATTTTACTTCAATTTTAACATTGCAGAACGAGATTAATCGTGATTAATAAATTGCATATAAAATAATAATAAAAGAAAAGGAATTTAACTCCTTCTTCACATCCATAATTGATTCGCGCCCGTTGTTGCGATAGTTCAAGAAACAAAAGTAGCCAATAGAAAAATAGAATTCGGTGTCATTTCTACGACAAAAATTTCCTGAAAATTTTTGCACTTAGCATGAAATTAATAAGTGGAAATTATTTCAGCCAATCAAAATCATTTATTTATTAATAATGACATAATGGACCAATGTCTGTGTCGTTGCGATTTTCTTACCGAATATGCCCTCGTGCATTGTTTAATATCCGTAAATTTTATTCTCATGTATTTCCAAAACGTAATTAATACGTTTTGGAAATGCCTTCGAAAAAATTTCCGGAAATAATCAATGCACTAGAAATATTATAAGTGAAAATATTTTACTGGAATTGCTTCAGAAAGTTGTCTATTTTAATATTCTAGAAAGAGGCTTGTAATTATATCAGAAACACAAATTAAGGTCATAATTATTACTAAATTGCATATAAAATAATAAATATAAAATAAAAAAAGACGAGGAGATAAGGGAATCGAACCCCTGATTCCAACTCTCTCGAATGGTGACAATTGGCGTCACTAACCAAGCGAACACAAATTCTCGTCATGGGGGATGTGCTTGACGCTGTTTTGAATTTGAAACTGAAATGTGCCGCTCTATTTCGACCAATCCTAGTTTACCTGTGCGGTTCTCAAACAAACTCTACCGCGTGGTCTAGCCTGGTTGCAAGTGTAACGTAAGTTGGAATGAATTTTACTTTACCCTGGGCTTTTCCAGTGCACGCAACTGTACCTACAACACTACGTTTATTTTCATTAATCGCGTTGTCGACAATTACAAAGTACTTACAGTCAATAGCATCCAGTTGTTTTTTTTTTAATTTGCAGCAGGTGATGTAACCTGTAAGAATATCTAAAAGATCCAACAACTTCTAAATTTAAAAATTAGATCTAGATATCTATAATCATTTTATTCAGCAACCTATTAGCAGATAACATAATGAGGCTGAAACTTCCAAATTGTATTGCATTTTATATGCAAAATTACATTCTTTCAGTTTAGGAGAACTTAGGTAGGTATCTTTGATCAGATTCCGATCATAAACTCAAACAATATTACAAATTCAATTTACATCTATAGTTGATTCTTCATGAGATGATCCAGTTCTTAATATTTTGTTAACGAATAAAGCAAGATGTAACATGCAAGTTTTATGTCAAACAATAGAAATTTAAAGCGCCGAAATTGGTGTCTTTTTACTAATTTGCTTCAAAGTGAGTCGATGTGTCATAAATTTAGAATAAGAGTTAGTAGGAAAACCATAGGGACATAAATTGTTTAAAAAACAAAAATGCCGATTATGTTCAAGTTATTTTATTTCAACGATAGATTTTAATTATCTACAACCAAGCCACCACCTCCACCACCACCTCCTCCTCCACCTTGGAAACGGCCGCCGCCTCCACCTCCTCCTCCTCCTCCGCCACCATAGAAGCGGCCACCGCCACCTCCACCGCCTCCACCTCCTCCTAGAGCTTCGAATTCAGACAGAGGGGTGCAATATGCCATCGTGGCGAAGAGAGCGGCCACTACCATAAGTATCTGTAAAATAATAACAACAGTATTAGCTCTAATACCTAATAGATAGCCAATTGAAACTCAATTAAAGTTTAACAACAATGTACTCACTCTGAAAATGTTGGTTTTGAAAATCATTTTGCTTGTACGTTTAATTTCACTGAATGCGAGAACGATAATGAACGTATTTCTCCCAACTCCTTTTATATGGTTATTGAGGACTGATTAGCAGCAAAAAAAAATTGACACCAATGGAGCAGGAAAAACCCTTTCGACGACGGATTTACCTAAAGTTATCTTCAAGCTTGATATCAGTATATTGATATTGTAAGCAAAACTATCGAACGTGGTGTATAATCGTTCTATTTTTAGTTTATTCTCGATGTTATTCAATTTATTTATAAATTCTGTTGCAATCTGGAAAGGCCGTTCCAGAATGAAGTTTTGCGCTTTACCACTAACGCCACTTCTGCTGATAAAAGAACTTCGGGAATCATATAAATAGAGCGGGAAGTATTGCTTTCAGTATACCTTTTGCCTTCAGTGAGATTGAAAGCAAAACGAAGAGTTTCTAAATCAACATGTTCAGGGTAAGCACTTTACTATGCACACTTTTATGTTTCTGACTTTTGTTATTTAATCAAAACTTATTTTGTTAAAATTTATTATAGGTACTATTGGTGATAATGGCGCTCTTCGCCGCAATGGCCTATTGTTCCCCTTTGTCTGATCTCGACGCTCTAGGAGGTGGAGGAGGCGGTGGCGGTGGCGGCGGCGGCCGATTGCAAGGTGGAGGAGGCGGCGGCGGCGGTGGCGGTGGCCGATTCCAAGGAGGCGGAGGTGGTGGCGGAGGCGGAGGTGGTTTGATTTAAAAAGTCTTCTATCGAAATAAAAATTAAGCTTACAAGTACACTCCAGCATTTTTATTATTTCTCCAAACTTCTTTTATATAGTTATTGAGAACTGATCAGCAACAAACCAAATTAATAAAGTTGTCACTTAGAGCCGTATGACACGATACTGATTTTAGTACTGATTTCAGTACTAAATCTGCGCGCGCAGCTTTTCGACAGTTTTAGTTCCGAATTTAGGACAAGTTTGGGAATTTTAACAAAAACAAAATGCATCACTAAGCGCTAATTAAAGACAAGAAAATAGAACAGGTTCAAATTTCTTGGATGTAGTAGCACTAAGTTTTCAGTACTGAAATCAGTACTAAAATAAGTATCGTGTCATACGGCTCTTACGGAAGAGAAAAAGGCAGCCAGCTGTTTTGATGAAAGCCTTTCGATGGATTAAGTTAATGTTATCTTTAAACTTAATATCGGTATAACATAAGCAAAACTGTAGAATGTGGTGTATAATCTTTCTATTTTTAAATTTTATTGTAAGCTGAATTTTTTTTTCCTGCATTTCCTATATTGACTTGAGCTTTTTTCAGATTAGAACACCAATAAGAATTTGTTAATTCTTGGCCTAGCCTAGAACGTTCAATACAACGAAATTGTTAATAGGTGGAGTTCTCTTGAACAATAATGAAATTATCTGTAAATTTCTCCTGGTTTAGAGAAGCGCAAAAAGTGATAAACCTTGACTTTAAATATATTTTTATATTAAAATGTTATGATTGAAGAACATGTATGCATGTTCTGAACAATAACATCAAAAAACTGAGAGAAATCTTGTTTGACTAAGTTGCAACATAAAGATGCTATTAATATTTATAAACTAGTTTTTCAATAATTTACTGCATTATTTAAGTCAGAAACCAAAGCATCGTAAAAATTAATGAAACTTCATGTAGGTACTCAAGAGACAAATTTTTAAATTGCATTCACGTGGAATATAAATTACAGCGGGCATGAACAGAAAGCAGGAATTTCCAGCAATAACTTGTTGCCATTATCATCGAATGTTATCATTTTGCAAGGTCATTTCGGTTGACTTCGGATCAATCCACTAAAATGACAACATAAGGACAAAAATGTTTGTCTTTGTGCACTGGTTGAATAATAATATCCCTTCTCACTCTTTTGCCCCAAATCTCCATCCAAAAATATGTATAAAAGTCGAGGCAAACAGTTTTAAAATTTAAATTCTGTGAGATCTAATACAAGAATGGGTGTCCTGAGAGTAAGCACACTTTTTTTAAATATCAACTATTTTTTTTATTTTAAATTACTTTACATATTTGGAAAACTTGGTACAGCTTGAAAGAAAATTTTCTAAAAGATAGCTGTAAGTACCTACTTTAATATTTATGTATTGTTTGCAGTTTCTTTTGGTGCTAATTGCCCTCTTCGCGTTGGCTTATTGTAGCCCTTTGAATGAAGCCTTGGGAGGAGGCGGTGGCGGTGGCGGCGGAGGCGGTAGTGGATTATCTGGAGGCGGTGGTGGCGGAGGCGGAGGAGGCAGTGGCCGTCTCCAAGGAGGCAGCGGCAGCGGCAGTGGCAGTGGATAGCTGAATTCTTAAATGGAGATGATTGATTTCCATTATATGAATAAAAACCACTGATTAATAGCATATTGCATTTTTATTGCTAAGTATAACAGCCTATGACCATGTACCTAATTGCAATTTAATTTTGATACCCCTTTTTAGGTCGTTAGTTTGTTTCTTTTTTCCTTCAAATTAGCATTCCCATTTTTTTACATTTTCTTACAAGACCGCTCGAAACATAATGACAAGAGCCACATGAGAAAAAAATTATTTATAAACTAGTAGACTTTATTTCACAAAACTTGTTTTGGGTAGACAGAACTTATTTGCCGCCTCCGCCGCCACCGCCGCCTCCAGCGCCACCGGCACACCCAGGCAACGGTTCTCCATGCGGTCCTCTCCTTGGCGGCCCTCCTCCTCCAGCTCCAGTACCACCTCTGCCTCCGTCAGCTCCCGGTCTAGATCCAGGTCCTTCCGGTCCTCCAGGTCCCCCAGGCCCTCCAATGGAAGGATCACAATCGTAGCCGAACACGGTGAGAATCACAGCAAACAACATCAATATCTGCAAAAAGGAATAAGTATAAGAAAGCTATTAGACATTATAGCAGTTACGTACCCTGAAAACGTTCTTGTAACCCATATTTGCTTTTGGAAGTTTGATGAGTAAGAAGATGAGTTCTGTTGACTGCCACAACGTTAGAAAACGGTGGCGTATATATATGTTTGCCTTTCGGTACCATTTGCAAGAAACATCGATAAAAAGTTAAAACTACCGACCTTGGAAAAACCAACGATTCCTACAAGCACGCATGCTGTTATGTAGTTGACTTTGATCTTGTTTAGTATGTTTCAAATTCAGCCTCATTGACAACATCTGCAGTTATCTTCAAATTTTTAGATTTTCACCCATTTGCTAGCCGGTGTATATTTGGTTGCATACTACGGTTAATTAAAAAAAATGGTTGATTGTAATTAAGCTTCAATAAACTTTAAATTTAGATTTTTGAATTTGAAATAGAATAAGGGGAGAAAAACCTGAAGAAACAACAGAGAATTGTAAAAAGTTCTTAATTCTTACAAAAAGTTCAAAAGAAATTAAGGAAAAAAGTGGAGTTCAAGTTACGAAGGTGAATAAAGAAATAGACCACTAACCACTAATTAGTACATAACCATAAGCAGAAGTTATATTTTATTAAACCAAATGTTCAAATTTGCAAAAAGTCATTTAACACAAGTATAAATTAATACAAGAATCTTCTTGTTTCATTACTTTCCGTTTGGGTTGTTACGACCAATAAAGCCATCGTAAGAATTTGAACAAAAACATGGTGGATTTGGATAATAGTAAGGATTTTGAGGGTAACCAACACCTCCTTGAGAAGGAAGCGGGTAATTTCCAGAAGGATATCCCGGATAATTTGAAGGAATCCTTTGCGAACCAGCAGGATAGAACTGCTGGGAGAGTTGTGGTACATAACCACCTCCAGTTCCATGATAAGTTGCACTATTTATTATTGTTCTTCCTAAAAGCACATTATATTTTTTTTTTACACAAAATGCTGCTATTACCTGTTTGTTCAGTTTCATCAACGGGAATTTCGCTTCTAAGTTCCTCGTCAGCTAGTACTAGAGCAAAAGAAGCTGCAACAGCTACTACCGTCACGATCTAAAAAATTAACTAATGTAAAAACGAATAATTTCTGGACATGATAAAAAAGTCACTAGCGCTTGAGCCAACAATATTAACCATTTCTACAAAAGGGTCTTATAACTTATTTAAATACCTTAACAAAGTTCTTCATTTTAGTAACAATCAGAACTGCAGTTGCAGAGTGGCAAGGAGTTTTTATAACACTTTGCCAAGGTGCAAATTTTAATTGTTGCTTCCTTTGCGATATTTTTATCTTTATCAGTCTAATAACTAAACCGGTGAAAATTTGGGTCAGGTCGAGTGACGCATATCCAATTACATAAATTTGACCAAACCTTGCCAAAGTGTTAATTTAAGAAAATTCAAATTTCCACAAAGACTGCTGACTTAAATATATTTTTAACGCAAGTACAGGGTGATAACAGTTTTAATATTCATAATTAAGGGGTTGTCGACAGGTTTATTAACTTCTGGAATTTTTTGGTGATCTTGTCTTGTTTTTCGGATCCACTTCCACTGATTCGTTTTCATATTCGTATCCGTTCTTGCGTCGAATGTTGGGATTGCTGTTTTGCAGAATGATGTCTCTTAAGAACTTGCATTCGTCACCTGCATAGGGCATGCCTAGCCCATCTTCGTACTCGTCCACTTGACCGTCGTTTTTACCATCCTCCTTGCTGTCGCTGGACTGACCGGATCTCTTTTTGTTGGAAGCAGGACCGGCGACCGCGACTGCAATCACCATAGCTGCTAACAACTAAAAGACAAAACTATTTTCAGTAAATAAATAAAATATCAAGGTATCAAGTTAGCAGATTTTAGTGAAGTAGCAGCAGGGACTTCTCTATTGGGCAATTTTTCACTTACAATTTCACGTATCATTTTTTATGCACACTTTTGAGGCAAAATTGAAACTGCTTTATTAACCACGTTATAATGTTTATATAGTACCTCTGTTTGTTTATGGTAAAATTGGGGATGCCCTTTACGCTTCACAGGTGTCACCTTTGAACAATCAAATCTAATTGAAATCCATCAATGAGCGTGCTTAATTGAAACAGTGACAAAGGATTATGAGCAACGAAAAAATTTGTAAACAAGTCGAAGTGACATTCAAACTAAATGAATTTATTTAGAAGATTCTTCTTGATATGATAAAGGAAAATTTTAAAAAACAAAACTGGAAAAAGATTTATTTTCTTATGATGTTTATGGGAGACTCCTGGTTGTTTTTCTCAAAAACCAGGAAAACTCGCATTTTTTTACGTCAGCGGTATCAAAACAATTTACTTGCAAGAAGTTTCATAAGTAACAGTATTGTTGGCTATTTGTAATTTCTTACATAGCCCGAGTTAGCGATAAGCTGATGCTATAGAATGATATAAGAGAAGAAAATTTGCTGTAAGCAGCAGTTATTATAATTGTTATTTGGTTTGACCTCAGAGGTTCTGCGAAGACCAGTTGCTAAGAGCATGATATTTTCCTAGTTCCCTACTTTCGGGTAGACTCAGATTTCAAAAAACAAAAAAATTTTTGCATCAAAGTCATTTATTCGTCAGTTCGAAATATCTAATAGCCATGAGTTTTGTATCCTCCTCCACCATGTCCGCCGCTGTGTCCAGCTCCTTGTCCATGTCCGGCTCCTTGTCCTCCGTGGTAAATACCACCTCCGTGTGCGCCGGGTTGTCCATGTCCAGAGTCGTGATGTCCACCACCGTGTCCAGCTTGGCCACCGTGATAAACCCCATCTTGTCCTCCAATAAATCCGCCCTGTCCCTGGCCATGACCGTGTCCTCCACCTCCGCCACCGCCACCGCCGCCGTAGTTGGGCTTAGCCGCCGCCATCACCACCAACACTAAACAAATTACCTAACAACAAAAAATAGCACGTGACTTTACAATTGTTATAAAACGAAATTACTTACGAAAACTTTCATGATGATCAACTTATTGAACACTGGTGACAGTAGACGATTCCGATTGCTTTATATAGAAGACGTGTTGGTCCATAAACTGATGTTATCGTTGGAAAATTGTTAAATAATTCTTAGCTGTAAACAATTATTACGTGGAATAAGGCTATCGGGGTTAGTTTGACCCTCGACTTCTTCCATAAAGATAGACACCGGTTACTGAGAGACTGTTATTACAATTTTAAGATTAGTGAAAGAAGTTTTCAAAATTACGTAAATTAGCTTAGTTATCAATGTTTATGACCGAGTTCAACAAAAGTGTTCCTGGAAACTCAAAAGGAAAAACGATTTTAAAATTTAGGTCAACAAATAGTTGAAGCGTTTTATAATAAAAAAAAATATTTCTAACAAAAGAAAGTTACGTAAGAAAGTTGACTATACCTACAATTAAATGGAATAAAGTCATCGAAAGTTCTAGATAAAAAATTGTTGACTATAAGTTATCTGAATGCAAATGGAATTAAACACAAAAATTAATGATAAGTAAATATCACAATTCATCTTCCTGTGTTTCCAATAATTTTTCTTAATTTTATTTTTGAAAAATTAAGTCAAAAAATATCTTGGGTTTTTACATTTACTTAGTGCATAAAACTATATACATAAATAATCAAATAAATAATCAAAATTAACAACAATTTTGGGATACTCCTAGATCCAAACTGGATAGTTGTAATGCCAAGGCCTCCTGTAGTACCAATCGTAATAATAAGGTCTTCGTTGGTGGAAATAGTTTACAAAGTGCCTCCTTTGCACCTCTTGTCTTCTTCTAAACCCATTCGGTTTGTATCTAGAAAATGGCGGCAAAAATATTGTTTCGTCAGGCACAAGAGTTTCGTCGCTCTCCTCTAGCTCCACTTCCGATGATATTAAATCTGTATCTTCACCACGACCAGATTCCATTGTTGCCATCATAATAACAATGATCAACTAGAACAATCTCTTTTAACAAACAAAAATAAAACACTAATACACCCACCATCAAAACGCCCATGATGGACGTTGTTGGACCAGTAACTAAAAATTGTTAGTAAGTTCCAAAGCTTAAATAAACCTTAAAGATCACATTCATGTTCCGGTTTATTTCAAGAGAATTAGAGAAATTTACAGTTGCATTAGCGTACATGACACGTTCTTGTTTGCTTGCGAACTGCGGGGTGGTCTAGTAACTGAAGAACCTACGAGGTTCGTCCGAAAACTAATCTTACTCTATAATGTCTAAAATGTGACAACTTTAAATAACCTTTACTAGTATTAAGTATAAAATTTTAATGTTAATAAATACAATAAAAAGCAATAAATTAAGTCAAAGTAATAAATTAATCAGTCGTTCAACTAACTAAAATGACAGCACTTTCGGTCAAAAGTTTAGGCTACAGTTGGAAAACGGTCAACGGAGTCGTAGTAAGAAGCCCTCCTCCTCTGGTTGTAGAATCTTCTCCTTTGCGCTGAGATTCTTCTATAGGCAAACAGAGGCATGAACACCATTGTGTTGGCAGTTTCCATAATTTCTCCGTCTTCTTGGGGAATGGGGGCTGCAATGTCGTTCATGGACGTTAAAACCATAATCTCATCGTTTCGTGGACCAGTTGGTGGATTTTGAATGTCGTTCAAAGAACCTAATACCGTGACTTCTTCATGGGGAACGTCAAGATTTTTGGAAGTTCTCGATGAATTTTCAGCATTAACTTCCAAAGGTTTGCAATTGATGGTGTTGACAATCACCAATAGGGCAAGTATCTGAAAAAATAAAAAAAGTGTGTTTGTGGAACTTGAAGACGTCATTGGATAACAAAAACAAATGAAATGGGCACAAAAGTTGGCCGATGACACTGATTCTAACGGGTTAAGACTTTCGTCGATAAACAAATCTCCTACGAAAACAAACTACTTACGATTTTTGTTTCCATTTTGCAACTGCACTTGTTTGTGGTCACGTTTCTACTGATGATGACCCCTAAGATTTTCGTCGATTATATACTTGCACTATGAACAATCAATCAACAATTGCTTCTTTGAAACTACATTACACATTTCTGTTTATTTTGTCCATTAGTCGCCAGTGGTGTTGGTCATCTCGTTTTCAGGAAGTACCGGCCGGATTTGGTTGCAAACTTTATGTGGTTGTCTGCAATCAAAAACGCATTTTGCAAAAACAATACTTAATTAAAAAATATTACAAGTAGGTGTCATCTTTTTAATTACCCAAATAGTTTCTGGTATTTTTTTTAAATATACTTGTTGACCGTTAAAATTAGCGTCACTGTTGACGGAAATAGAATGCTTTCGCGACCAAGTAACCGAAAAAGTGACCTGGTGGGTCAACTTTTTTTCTTTCACTTAACCTGATTTATTATAAATTTATTTTGTCAATCTTTTGGTGAATTGGAGAAAATTTAGAAACTTTTATCGCGGTGTCCATGAATTTTGACGTTTTTGAGTAATGAAACTGAGTCAACATTAAAAATTTAAATCGTTTGTGGTTCGAGTTGACCTTCAGTGAACATCAAACGCAAAGTTGCTAAAATGTTTTTTCGCATTTTTAACTTCGTCGAATCGGTAGATACGTTTTTGATTTGACATTCTCGTTTGTGACTATTTTTTTCCTTTAGGCGATTTGTGATGTCTTCAATGCTGTTTTCCAAATCAGCTCCAGTGATGCTGTCAAGTCTTTAGCTGTGGTCACTTTTGGAGTTTTGTTGGAAATTTTTGTTTGCGTCGTTCTCGGCATTTGTAGTATCTTGGTCACTCTCATCATTCAATTAGACAACAGTGACAACACCCATCGAAGCAAGGAATCGTTAGAGACACCTTATAGGGCTGAAATCCATAAAGGAAACTCGAGCTGAATCTTGGCAAATTTAATCCATTTCCTTAATTTTTGTAATAAAATCATGTAAAGTGATAAGTGTGAATTTTTGGATAATTACTGGTGGGTGCGGATAACTGGATATTGCACAGTGATGCATTGTTACTGTAGGTTCGTAACTAACGGTTACTCATCTGTGGCGTTCGTTGGTATTTGCAAAAATAATTAGTGCCTGTGTTATTAATAGTTGTCGGAATGTGACTCAAGTGGAATTTCTAATGGACAATCAGTCTGAAATTTTGCATTTTGAAATTAGTCCTCGAGAAAAAAATTTTAAAATTGCATGCAAAAATCAAGAGTTATAGTTTCATACAAATGTTTATGATTTACCTAAAAATCTTGAAGTTAAAATTACGAATTCTAAGGAAAAACCCACTTGATACAGCAATTTTGTCCTCAATTTACTACTCCCTTAATTGAAATTGTCGCATAAAAGAACAAAAATAAAGAACGGCAAACTTGTATTTATTAATTAAATAGAATAAGAAAATTTGATATTTATGTCGCTTCTCATGAACTGGACTTATATATAAATTGAATTAATTTTTAACCTAAAACTACGTCGGTTTAATGATGATAGCCCCCGCTGTGGTGACCACCGCCATGATGACTGCCGCCGTGGTGGCCGCTGTCGTGGTGACCGCCGCCGTGGTGGCCTCCACCGTAATAATCGCTTCCATGTCCATGTCCGTGTTCATGGCCGCCGCCGTAATAGTCACCTCCATGTCCATGGCCACCGCCGCCTCCAGAATGTCCAGGACCAGGAGCCGCCATAACTACCAGAGCGACCGCCAAAACAATAGCAAACTAAAATAAAAGAACAAAAATAAGTAATTGAAGAAAAACTGGTGAAGAAAACTTACCACCAAGAAGGTTCTCAAGCTACCCATTGTAGAACTAGGTGTAAGTGGCTTCAGATTAATTAAACTAATGAAAACCTTTTAACAATTTTCTAGTTATATAGGGAAAGCCTCCACCACGTGACTTTATTTTTGGATCAGCATTTCTTGATGGTCAGAAGAACTCAAGGTTGTAATATTGACCTAATAGTTCTTTGATGACTTGACGTTCTTTGTTGACTACGTATTGACTTTAATGGCCGTGTGTTTCCAAAATACCTAACGTCTAATGGCTAGCTTAATAGATTCGAGTGAATCCCAATGACGATGATGACAACCAAACAAGAGACACGAGGTTAAGAAACACGAGCCTTGAAAAAGTAAACAAAAATATCGATTTTTATAATTATTCCGAATATTAATGATGAAGGTGTCGAAAGAGAGAAGCTCGGTTCTGAGAAATAAGGTGAAAACACATTAATTCGAGAAATGTTACCACAGTTGCACAGTAATCAAGTAATCAGGAAGTTACCTGCACTTGCCGAAATTTTAGTGTTACATGCAAGTAATTGGGCTGTAAAGAACCAAGATGTTGGCAAATCTCCAGAACCATAGCAACTTATTAGTTTCTCCACTTTATTTTCTTATCTTGTCTTCCACATCAGTGTATCTGGTATTTACCCAAAAACTATTAAAACTGATTTGTTTTCGTTATAAATTTGCAAATTTTAGAACCGAAGAAAAGCAGATCACAGGGCGATAAAAATTAAAAAATTGATGATTATAGTACCAGTTGCCACCATTTAGATTTGCTCTTTGGAGTAGGAAGATAGATGTTGAGCGAAAGAGATAATGTAATAAACTATACCGAAAGAAATTCAAGTTGATAAAAAACTATTTACTGATTCTACAATATGTTTCTTCCCACATGATATTGAATTTCTTCATTTCTTTCTTCTCCCCACATCTTTCCTTACTGGTACTCCACATTCCATCAATTTAATTTTTTTTCAAAATGCACATTTATTTTCTTTCGTATAAAATCTTCTTATTCTACTTTTCTTTTTTTTCTTAGAACGTCAACATTTTTTATTGACATGGAAAATAGCTCTAATTATCCCATAATTGTGGGCTTTTAATTATTATTATAAATTTGTGACTTTACAAGATTTTCTGATTTTTATCATTTTTGCAAACACAAATGTTCAAAACTAACGCAACAAGATTTTTTATATGTCCTTGTCAAGATCATCAACTATAACTTTTATCTTCAGCTACTCTTCAGCGCGTTTTTAAATGATAGTGCCAAACGTGCGCATAGTTGAAATTCTTCAATTATTTCCACGGAACAACTTTCATCCCTTGGCATTTGTGTCAATCAAAGCCCAAACTTTCTCGGCCCTATAGCTTTCTATACATAAGCGTTATAACTCCGAAAGGTCATACGCACCGCTCATTTACAAACTTGCCCGTAATCGTGCAACAACCCTCATCAAAATGGTCCGCCACAGTTCCTTAATTTTGGTAAGCCTTCAAAAACCGTTATCTAATCCACTGTCAACTGAAAACAAACAAAAGTAACTATGTTCTTTCATTCACCAGATTTTTTTGACCATCGCCTTCGCATCAGCCCAATTCTACAGCGTGGAGAACCCCGACGGTTCTTATTCTTTCGGTCCTGCCCCCAACCAGCATCAGGGAGACGTCGGTAATTCGGTTTATGACCTACTACGTAAGTCCGAAGGCTGGACCGCAGACGTCAAGGACTACGAAAACAGTCCCGCTCCGACGCCTCGTCAGGGCGGCCTCCTGGTGCCGCACCTAGAAATCCTGCAACTCGTCGAGACGTTTCTGAAATTCAAAGGGGAAATCGCCTCAAGAGCTTATTCAGTCGTCAATGACAACTACGATATCATCAGGAGCCTCTTCCAAACCTTTATTGGGAAAATAGGAACGCTCCACAGTTTTACCTTGATCGGCATTCAAATTTTGCGGAAAGTTCTGGAGTTTGCTGTGAGTCTATTGCAGCAATGGCAGGTACCCGCAGGACTTACCGGCAACTTTCTTGTGAATCATTAAAAAGTTAAGTTTTTGTTCGTAATTTATTTATTTAATAAACAACATTTTAAAGAAACTAATTAAGTGTTTTGCTTCGATTGACTCGGGTTGATTCGGAATCTAAAACAAGGTGAGTGTTATCGCCATAATTCTCTGAGCTTTTAATCGTAACTATTCCTACATTAATTATGGAGGTAATTCGGCTAATACGTAAATTATCGCTGTAATTCACGTAGGGGGCTTATCGTACCAACTTATCCCTTGAATCCGAAATTGAATTCCACTTCGGGGCTTCCAAACTGTTCCCAATTGTTGCCGTACAAATTCGTGGCTTTCGCTGTTCTGCTGGAGCTTTGCACCGGTTGCTTTTCGTACTTGTCGTAGCCGAGGACTTGGCGGGTTTTCGGAACGTTAGACGGGACAGTTCTGGGGGCATAGAATTTCGGCTCCTCGATTTCTAATGACAGCACCACGTTCAGGAAGCCAATTGCGAAGATGAGCCAAAAATTCTGCAAAACGTGACAAAAGTAGATCTCCTATAAAATCGTCCAATCTATGAGGGTTGGTTGAAGTTTTAAACTTAACGCATTATTTTAACTTTTTTTTTCAATGTACATAGCTCGTTTTTAAACAGTGATCAGTAGCTTCCCGGAAATCTAAAATACATTGAAACACCTTTTAGCTTGAAGGACGTTAGTATAGCTGATTGAAAATGACGAGATTTCGACGTAAAGTAGCAGATCGTTTAACGATTACTGTGAAGTATTAAAAAAAATTGCTTAACTACAAGGAAGCCTTTCGCTTTTGTATCATCGACTGCTAAGCAGGTCCGGCAGGTCTCATCATACTACCAAAATTATATGTTTTTCCTAATAGGTAGCATGTTAATAGCGTAAGGTCGTAAAATGTTAAAATGATAAGGCAGCACCGAATTACTTAAAACCGCCCCAAGGACAAGTGTGGCTTATCACCATTCGTCAATAATTATCCGTTAGGGATCCCTGTATCAATCAATTAGCATAATCGAAGCGTCAATTAATAAACAACTAATGAATTTATTTACCAAGACTAATGAGCTGTTAATTGTTTAGATTAAGATGTTAAAAAATAATTGTAACTTACGAAAAAAATCATTTTTGGGGATTACAAGACGGTTTTCTGCACACCCTTTCACTCTTATCTTGAAACTGAAGTTTTTTCGTATTACGGTGTCTTCATTACGCATGCATTAACTTTCGATCACCTGCGGCATAAGGGGGACACGTTTCCTGCGACTTTGAAACGGTAAAGAGGTGTGAATTTTTTAAACATTAAAAAGAACTACTCGCTTGGCCTTACAACATCCCATAAAGTGTCATAATTACTCGACGTGCATAAAAATCAAGATATCACAATACGTGTTATGCAGGTATTACGAAACTCATACACAACCATCAGAACGTCGCAAAGATCTCTAATGCGCAACAAAATTGGATAAAGCATCTAAAATTTTGCAGGGAGGCTCCAAAAGTGATCAAAAAAATCAGATATGTAGAAGTTCGCCCTTTAAGAACTAATTTTTTTTCGATTGTGACAATCCAGAGCGTTTGATGTTACTAACTAAATTATTATTTGCATAACAATCTCATATCATTCTAAAGATCAACAGGTTTTCAGCAGCCACCTATTGATACATGCACTGAATTATAGTATTTTATAGGTTCTGTTACGTAACTCGCAAGCAATTAATTAATATTCATATATTATTCCTCGGGCTGGATTTGGTAACTAGAAGATTGTTTCGTTAGGTTCCTTGTCTCTAGTCCAGTCTAGCCAGATCCACCTTTCAGATAATGTTATGCTCAAGAGAACTCTCAACGAGAGTAAAAGAAGTATGCAAATGACTTGCTCCCTTTACAAAAAAATCTAAAATTTCCTTCCATGCCAACCAGGGCAAAGTAAGTAACCATTATTAGTGATTATGGTTTTTTTGGGGGGTTAAACTTGAACACCAATGGGTCCACATAATAAGACTAGGTACAACATTGTGATATTCCTCTATTAAACAGTAACAGTTAACAAAAATTCAACATTTTAATGTCTAAAATTAGTATAAAAAGAGTAAGGCAAGATTATAAATATTGGAAACAAGAAAGTTTCATTTAAAATAAATTGAAACCAAAACTTGAAAGTTCTAAATTTCTCAAAACGAAGGTGTTATCGTCTTGGTCACCAATGACTGCAGATCAGAAAAAAACCATTCCGGGTCTGAAGGGTTTCTTCGCAGGCTTCGCTGTCGTTGCAACAGGAGTTCTTCGACTCGGTCTGCTCGCCTGCTTTGGTTGATTGTATCTCGTGTAAGCATTTTGGATAGCTCCCCCGGAATTATTGTAGTTGTAATAGTCGTAACCCGTTTGTCTCTTCTCCCTTTTTTGGGCCCTATTTCTCACAAAATATTTCAAGAAACTCCTAGCAAACGGGTTATTTCCGAAAGAATGTTCCAAATTGTTTAAACGTCTATAAAAATTCGGGTCCACTTCACGTTTAACTCGTAAATCCTGATTATCTTCACCCAATAAAAGGACAGCTTGAACATTACCTCGTAAGGGTTGGGCCAGGAGCTTCGACGAACAAGAAACCACTGCCAGAAACGAAACCAAAAGTAGAGCACGCAACACCTAAACAAACATGTTTTAAAAAAACAAAACAATAGAATTTTGCCGGCACTCACCATAATGTCGTCCACGGTGAAACCAATTGTTAGTGTAAGAAGAACGTATTATCAACTGTTCTAATCGGGAAAACGCAGCTTTTATATTGATTACAGTCAATATCAACGTTTGCACTAGATGCGTCGTTAATTTCTATGTTACTGTTAATTCGCTCGTAAATTGGACACCAGTAACTGGAAGGTACAAGACGTCTAATTGATGCTAATTTATCTTAAGGATTTCACGTTGGTCAGAACTGTTACGCGGGTCTTTCTGGTACTTTCAGGTTGAAGTCGGGCGCCACTAATTGAAAAGAACGACAAAAACGACGCGTCCGGTCATTATTGCCAGGCCAAAACCGAAGGTAAAAATTAAGACGTCATTTTTTAATAGACAAGTGCGATTTCGTCGCTCTGGCACGAAGTGTGCTCGTGATGGTAGGAAAAACATTTTTGTCATTAACAAGTCTTGAAAACTGCTGAAGACCAAAACAAATTATGCAGAAAGTGGCGTCCTGTATACCTACATTTGCTTGAAAGCAAGAGCATTTTAATTTTTTAAAGTTCCAAAAGCTTAACCTTAACTGAATATTTATTTAATGTTTAAATGGTCCTTACTTGTCTTCATCTTTAATACCTATTGATTCCTGTTCTAATGTACATTTTCTGTAATATCGTGTGTTAAACAAAAAACTATTATAACAGAAGGAATTAAGAACTGCGATGTAACAAAAAAGTTAACAATGAACAAAATTTTCAAAATTGCCGCTTCTTGCCCTTTAATAAATCTACTTAATCTACTGCGCGTGCGCTTCTACGAAAATATTTTGGTTTACCTAATCATCGGAGCATCAGCCGTGCTTTCTTAAATAAATGATATAAAAAAAAAATTCAACAGGTAAGTAACTTTTAGGCTCGAGGCTCTTTTGCCTTCCCAAATCATTCCCACATAATCAAGTTGATTTCGCTGTTTTTAGGTTAGGTGTCAACACTTCAGGGTCGCGATGTTCGCCAAAATTTCAAGTAGAATGCTTTCGTTGAACACTTTGACGAGAGCCCCGATGATCCGGTTCCGTTACGGTGCCTCGCGGGACCAAAAATCAACCGCTTCGAGCAATCCGTCAAACGCAAAGAGCAGCGCTAGTGGAGGAGGCCAAACTGGCGAGCCTATTTACGATTTCCAAATACCGCAAAGGTGGAGGAGACGTCCCATCAGCGAAGAGGAAGTAGCTTATATCAATAGAGGCGGACCGGAGTGAGGGTAATGCAGTATTTTTCATGAGCTTAAACAAATGTAGTCATTGTTGTATCATCTCACTGTTAATTGTTCATTTGCTATAAATAATAATAAATCAACAAAAAATGTTAACGGAAAGTTTCTTTAAGGACATTTTAATTTTTTAAAGCATTTTAAATAAAATTTGGGAATCAGGCCCCAGATATACCAAGGTAGAGCGCCCTCTACGCTTATGTAGTCTACTAGATCTTTATGTGAGTTAAATTAGATGATGCGGAATACAATTGGGGTTTTGGTCCTGCGAGCCGGATTTGCAACGCTAAACCTAAACTATCTAACAACTTATCAAAAATCTGCAGTAACTAGTTGATAGTTGTTGCCTCCTTTACTCAAAATAAACCCTTGAAGGTTCAAATTCTCGAGCACAGTGTAGAACTTGTTCCTGCAAATCCCGACGTTTTCGCTCAATTCCCGGATCTCCTTGGTAGTAAACAACGATTTCCCTTGAGCCTCGGACTTTTGCTGTAGTATCCTCAATAGTTTAATAACCTGACAACAAATCTCGTTAACAATAATCAAACTCCATCGATAATCTAACTTGATTCTTGTTGCTCATCCCTGTTCCGTTTTGAGACCTCGTAGTGTCCATGATCCCCACGTCATCAGTGAAGATATCAACCAAACTGTGCTTCATAATATCGGCCACGTCTAGAGCGTCCGCCTCAGTAGCCTCTTCCCTCAACTCCACTTTTGCTCGCGCCTAAGGCCAAAACCGCTAATTAAATTACCAAAATGATTATCAATATTACTTGTGTTAATCTGATCAAGGAATTGAGTTGTCTCGTTGTAACGGGGGTGCAGTCGCCGGTTTGGAACTGTTTACGTAACTTGAGGTAGAAATCTTTGAGAACCGCCATGGCTTCTTGGGACAATTGAGGGTTGACGTACTTTTGGGCGTAAGCTATGTACTTTCTGAACAAAACATGAGGTAGGTGGTCGATTGCTTCTCCTGGCTGCGACTTCAGGCGACCCCTGCAAAAGTCACTGTGTACTTCCTAAATTCATTTCTATAAAGATGCGCTTCAGTAAGAAAGCCATTAAACGAAATTTTTATGAGAAATTCTAAAATCAGTGTTCTTATGAAAGAAATTCAAAGTCAAAACAGTATTTATTATTAACGCCGACTTTATGGCCTTCTCTTTGCAGCATGTCTTGTTTCTTGAATGGCAGTCTACCGCTGCGTTACATGTTTTAAGTGAAGACACATTTTTTGAATATCACAAATGACAGTTACCTTAACCCACTGCTTACAACTTTTGATGAACTGGCATTTAAAAGTGAATTTTCGGATTTTCTCCCTCGATGTACGGCTAGCACGTGTTCAGACATCAACATGTCCAGCTCCTAAAAATGTTACAAATAGCATTGAGATAAGTGTAAAAGCTCACGCGTAGCGGTTTAACTCTGCCCACGTGTTAAAAGAGGGCGCCACTACTAACGCGCTAGTTCGTCGAGAACTCACTTCGTTATGCTGATCCAACAGGATAAATATGAGATCAAATCGCGACAACATCGGGGAACTTATTTTTAAATTTTCGGCGACCGTTTTCGCTTTGCTGTAGTGACCACCTGATGGGTTCGCAGCAGCCAGAATCGTGGCTCTCGTCGGTAAAGTACACACGACCCCCGCTTTCGCTATGCTGATGCTCTGTTGCTCCATCGCTTCTAGCAGGCACTGCAAAAATAAAGTGCTTTAATATCTAACAATGCACGCGGTGCTACAACTGAAATTGATGATCTTAAAGTCATACCGCGTGTTGGGATGGCATCTTGTCGAATTCGTCGATGCAGCAGCATCCCTGGTCCGCCAACATTAAAGCTCCTGCTTCCAAGGAGGAGTCACCTCCCGACTCCCGAGTCATTGTGACCGTCAGACCCGAACTAGTGCTAGTGTTGCCGCAAACGTAAACCCCTTCCCAACAGAAAAAAAAACGAATGACTAAAAGTATTAAAAAACAAATAACTAAAAAGTATTAAAAAAATAATAATAATTTTGCTATAGTTTTTAGAGAAAATTTGATACTAGATATTATAAATGGGGTGTAATCACCTCTTGGAGCGACGCTAGTGCACGCTTGCAACATTTGAGACTTGCCCAAACCGGGGTCGCCAACCATCAGAATGTGAGACTCCGCCCTCGTCCGCTCCGATTTCGTCCCCCCAAACAGTCCCAGCAGCAGCCCGGCTTTCACCATTTCGTGTCCATAAATGTGAGGACAAAGCGATTGGACCAAAAACCTAAACAACTGAGGTTCGGCGTGGATTTTCTATTGAAGAGATTTTAGTAAAATAACTGTGAGAGTTCTCCATAGCCACCTGAATAGCGTAGTAATCTTTCTGGTTAAACGTAATACGTTCGGACGCCCCGTAACTCCCTTGACTTTCACTCTTGTTATTGATAACGGACACCACGTTCAAATGCAGAGAGAAAACCGTGTTTTGTTTGTTTTTATCTCCTGAATCAGGATTTTGTATCTGCAACAAAAGTGGATGTGTTGATAAGCCGTTTCGCTGGTAAGAAATCATACCTTTAAGACTCCAGCTATAGTTATGTCGTCACCGGGCACGCAACTGTTGACTAAATCTTCAGTGAGCTCACATTCTAAAGTTCTAGGTATTCTGCCGTTTTCACACTGAAATTTGAACAATAATTCGAGATGATTTCAAAGCAACAGTCAAACCTGAGTTCCGATCAACTCCTGAATTTTAATACTTTGACTTCCTGTTGTTCTTGTAAATAAAGAAGAGTGGTCTGGATTGAATTTCCGACTTTTACACTCGCGTGTTGGACAACTTTTTGGGAAAGTGAAAATGCCATCAAGCTGTTTCACCACTTGTACACCAGTGCAGGTGCTGCACGAAAACGCCATGTACTCGCAAACAATTTTGACGCTTTCAGCTTTAATTACAGTTCCTCGAACTGAAACTAGCTTTCCTGCAATTCCATAATTTAGGTGCTTGATTTAATGATGTTACAAATTACCGTAATAATTAACGCCTAAATCTTTGAGTTGCAAAATGGGTTCGTAATTAATGATACGAGCGAGAATCGCATTTAGAGGTTCCTTTGGGGGGTTTTCAGAATCACTGGAATTTTTCACAGATTTCTTAAGAATGGTGTCATACATTGCCAACCCCATACAGTTCAAACAATACTCGGTACTTTCGAGAATTTCGCGTTTGAAAACCGGCCATCCATTCCCTAATTCATTGTCGCTCACAATACTCTTGTAATCAACAGAGAAACACTTGTTTAATTCAATAGTGGAAAGCACATAATTACTTTGATTTCGTCCAATAAAGTTTTCAAAACTTTGAACACGCTTTAAAGTATCCGGTGGGTCAAGGTCTCCTACAAATCAAAAGGAAATTAATGAAAACTTTACTAAAACTACTCACTGTCTTCAGGGAAGTAGATTTTGTACCCGGCATAACCAAATTTAGGGCAAATGTCAAAGTTTTGGGCTTGGTCAACTAATTTTGGGTTAACGCGGGCTGTTTTTTTCTTAAACCAAGAGCGGCTGTAGCTATTTTTGCTCGAACTTGCCATTTCGCCACACTTTTGACAACTATTTATTTTAAGGTTAACAATTCAAATTATTTTGAAACTTTTCGAGCATGGCCACCACTACAACGTCAATTAGATTCCTATTTTTGCATTGCTGCCAATAAAACAATAATTCAAAATTTTTGAAAAAAAATAATTTATAATCCAATTTTTCACAATAGACTATTAACTAACGTTCCATAATTTGCAAGTAATAAATGGCAGAAATGACGACAATTAATTTAACGCCACCTCTTTAGATCAACACTTCAAATCGCATTTTGGCGAATAATTGTTGACAGTCTGTCTGACAGCTGAACAGCTGACATGACATAACCTCAAAATGAACCACTTGTCAACAATGGAGGAGCTTAAATTCTTGCAACAAGAGCAAATAAACTATTTCTGTGATGTAAACACGTCTGTGACGTGTCGAATTTGCCTAGAAAAGAGTCAGGCCAACAAAAAAATGTGCAATATTTTCGAAGGAATCGAACCCGTCTTTACCATGATCATGTCTTGTGCTTCAGTGCAGGTAACACGTTTTTTGGGGCCAATTCCTAGGCGTTACTGGTTCTTCTATTTTAGATTATGCAAGGCGACGGCCTACCCAATACTATTTGCCAGAAGTGTCTAGCAAAACTGAATGTGGCCTGGCAGTTTAAATTGCAATGTGAAAGCTCCGATTCGCGCCTACGTCAGTTTTACACGGGCCCCAACGTATTGCAACTAGTCGACTCCAATGATTTTAATTCATCAACCAAGAACGACGAAAAAGGTTGTTTCGATTTTGAGGTAACTGAGGAGACGAGTTTGGAAACTCCAACTGATTTTCTAACTGTACAAGTTTTTTATAAAACCAAGCCAGAACTAACAAAGAGTTTTAGGATAACATTAAAGAAACGACAACGAAAAAGAGTAAAAACCACAAGAGTTCGAGATCGAAAGAGCAAAAAATTCACCAATGCGATACTTGCGGCAAAATTTTCAACAGACGCGAATACTTGACTCAACATATCCGGATACATACGGGCGAAAAACCCTATTGTTGTCACATTTGCGAAAAGCGTTTTATCAATTCTGGACATTTAACTACGCACATGAGGACGCACACTGGGGAAAAACCGCATGCATGTTCCCTGTGTCCAAAAGCTTTTTCCACAAAACAAGAACTGAACAAGCATACAATGGTACAACTCTCTTTAATCTGACAAAAAATTAATCATTATGTTTTAGGTACACAACGGGGAACGACCGTTTATTTGTGCGACGTGCGGAAAGTGTTTTGGAAGCAGTAGCAATCTTTATTCGCATTTGAGGCACCATACTGGAGAGAAAAACTTCACTTGCGAACATTGCGGAAAAGCGTTTTATACTAAACAAGAGCTAAAGCAACATTTAGTTGTTCACACGGGAGAGAAAGCGTATTTATGCGAATATTGTAATAAGAGATTTTCACAGAGTGCCCATTTACGGCGACATTTGAAGTTGCACATGTGAAACGATCTTGACAAAGTTTGATTACATTACTGTCACTGACAACTGAATTTCGAAACTCATCGGCCACGCGACTTAAGTTAGAAACTCATTCAAACCACAATTTTGAAGTTTGCATTCCAACCACAATGTTCGTTTATTAGTAAATTACTAAAATTTGGGTTTAGACACTAAACTTTTGTATAATTTGGTAGACGTCATGTATCGATTTAACAAACAATTATCCTTAACTTTGTTGTTCACAATCTCTTCAACAAT
The DNA here is from genome assembly GCA_951805265.1 of Schizotus pectinicornis. Lineage (NCBI taxonomy): Eukaryota > Metazoa > Arthropoda > Insecta > Coleoptera > Pyrochroidae > Schizotus > Schizotus pectinicornis. The sequence continues at coordinate 664,356 of OX638204.1, read as the reverse complement.
CTGCATTTAACCCACAATTATTAACAAGCACGTACCTTATAGCTAACCAATTAAAACACATCACTAGTTTCCGTATAGTGAACATAATTCAAGCACCATTCAAACGGCACTGTTGTAAACAGTAACGTTATGTTGTACCCAAGCTAATTGAGTTTAGTGTTTCATTCAAACCACAACGGTTTACCCCACACATAAAATGTTGTGGTCCTCGTCTCAAAATTTAATCATTATTACGCACCACGCAGTGTACTCTACCTCTGTTCTTTTCAAGACTTTACATTGGCCTATCTTGTGTTCCGGTAACATTGTGATTCTTTTAATATTGTCGTATTTTGTAATTATTTATTGAACTTGTTACGTATTTTAAGCCTCCTTTATACTCGTCACCTTTTAACGTTGACCAATAAACTTTATTTAATATATCCGCTTTTAACGCCATCTGCTGAACTAATTAGGAAGGTAAGATATCTAAGAAAGAACGCTTGAAGCCAAGAGCATTCAAACTTGTATATGATTTTCGGCATTACGCCTTGAAATGCCGAAAACACATGAGGATTGTACTTTCCACCTTTATAGGTGTTATTTAACGCTTTACGTACTGATGTGTTGTGAACGTAGTTGGAATGAGATCATTAGTTAAATAAGACATATTTATTACAGGTCATTTAGTTACATATCTTCATATAATTTCATATTTTATTTATTTATATATTTATAGATACAAGATTCATTACAGGCAGTTTAATCCAAACGGCGCATGCTCTGAATCTCACATTGTGTTCACATATACAATATTGGCAAAACAATAAACAAATAAAACAAAAGAATACTGCTTTAGATCAGCTCACAACGATTAATCCATTCACACGCTCGCACACACTTTCAGTTTCCGTACCTACACAAAATTGCTTTTTACTGCAGTTGTGCAATAACCTAACCCAGGTCACTTAGAGTTAACCTACAGTTAGGAAGAACAGGTTCATGTATGCTATCGGCATATTACTGAACGAAAACCGTTTCTGTTTGTTTTTCTTTAATGACGGCGCTTAAAAACTAAAGAGCAGAAACAAACGAGATTACTTCAATGACGAAATGGAGATGGCGCGCAATATGCTGATATAATACAATCAGCCAATCTTGGAGTGCGTGTATAGTCAAGAAGTGAAACTTTACCAATTATTAAACACTCATTGACATCGATCTGGCCGGTAAGAGTTTCGAGTAAAGAAATGAAACGTTTCTACAACTTGACCACAGACTCACTTTTACAGATATAAATATTTATAATTTATTAACAAATATAACATTCAGTAAACTTTTAAAACTGGGGCCACGATAACCGTTTCGAACGGGTATCGCGGCCCCGTTTATTAGACTAGCGGCACATATATATTTATTATTAATTAGTCTCTACCGAACTAATAAAAGCTTGAATTTATCAGAGTGATAATCCCGCCGAACCAAACTCACAAATAAGGTTACTCAACCGAAAGAAACGGCAATGAAAGTCAGTGACAACAATTGAAACAAACACATTGATCTATAATAGTGATGTATGTATTACACTAGTTCCATACCTTATTTTACAAGTTGGTTTGATGGACATATAGCTAGATTCACACTCCTCTTTGTGCATCTACAGATTGTAAAAATTAAAAGTCTCCATCGCTTACACTATCTGTAGTTATTATATTAGTAAATCAACAGTTAAATCTACTCAACCCAAACGTGGTTATCTCCTAGATATCTTCATTACCAACGAAACACTCGAATAAATAGAACACTGGCGATTGGTGTCGTCTCTGTCGAAACTTAAGTACGCTACGAAACGAAGCGGGTTGAATTGAGCAGAAATGACGGAAAGAAAATCGAAGCGGCTCGTGCACTAACAACACTAATTTTCAACAAACGATAAAAATAAAATAAATACAACTTCTTTTAAGAATAGGTTAACGTATAAAAAATATATTATATGGATGATTGTTAACTGCTAGATTTCATGAGATTGCACACGAAAATGTTCAACTTTTCCACAAACGACTCAATAATTGATTGATCAGTGTATAAAAAGTTTAGACTATCACAATTCCAAAAATATTAATAAGTTCATGAACATTCGATCGCCGACCGCCCTCTGAACACAGATCCGACGAAAATAAGGGAAAACATGTAAATCTACAAACAATACTCTGTAAAATCAATAACTTATCTGCTATTTTATATGATCTATAACCACTAATTTGATATCACAATGATGTTCATGAAAACATGGATTACGATGTTAAAATTATGGCAAATTGACTGAACCTCCAGTGATTTGTACTTTTTTTCATCATAGATCTGCCGTCTATAACAAATTGTCACGAAAACAAAATACGAGAAAGAAATAAAAACGAAATGCATTTTTAACGACACTTACACCGCGACAACAGGAATTATTGTTACGTTTGCCAAATTTCCAGTAAACTTTTTATCGACACTAGCATTTACGAGAAACAAAAACAAAGTTGTCTCAGTTGGTCCTACGATTGTTGCTGTTTTCACTGAAAATAAAGCGCTTGGTTTTTGTCTGTTTTTTTTTTGTTATTTTTATTGTTTTTCGGGACTCCGCGCGACTTGACAAACGTAAGCAAAATGGAATCGACTTGTTAGTAAGAAAGCGTTGGAGACAAAACAGGCTAAAAACGAGGTGGGCGGTTATAAGAGTTCGTACTGGCGAAGGTGCATACGCTGAATGATATCACGGCAGTCGTTAAACACTCTCTTGATATTCTCCGTGTCGACGGCACAAGTGAAGTGGGGATAGCAGTAGTGCTTGCCCTCCCCAGAGGCTGTGCTTATACGCTGCAACAACAAAATCGACAACAATTAAAACGATTCTTGAAACGCCACCTCCTAACCCTCGACCCAAGCAAAATCACCGCACAGCCCCAGTGAAGTTAATCACCCGAACTTCGGTTCTTTTTAAAGGAAACTGTTTTACCGACACTCTTTGGCGCCTATTCTCCCTTATCGTTCTTGACAGCTTTTATTAATTAATAATAATAATATTAATAAAGATGCGCTTTTTTGGGTCAGTTGTTGAGGAAAAGGAAGTAGGTTCCTTACTCACCAGGAACTCGTCTCTTATGAAGTACTTGGCTCGAAACACCTCTGGCGGCTCGTTGGCGTCATTGGCCACTTCGACCGGAGGCTGGTACCTTAAGAAATCCGCGAAATAATCCTCGAGCTTACTTTTGCCTGCAACAGATGATACGGTCACCGGCCAATTCTCGTTTTGTCGTCAATTTCGAAATTTACCTGCTAGAATTTTTTCCGCTAACAGATCCTGCTTGTTGAGGAAGAGAATGACCGAAATTGTCCTCAACCATCGGTTGTTCCATATGGACTTGAACAGATCGAGACTCTCGCGTAACCGGTTCTGGGTGGGATCCTCCCTCAAAACCATATTGTACGAACTGCAGGCAGTGACGAAAATGATTGCTGTGACGTCATTGAAACATTGAATCCATTTACGCCTTTCATCCCTTTGGCCACCAACATCGAACATGCTGCAAATTTATTTTTTTTGTAAGTTCACGACCAAGTTCAAACGAAAAAAGACTCACTGAAAGTTGACTTTGTCAACCTGGAAGAGTGTTTCGAAAATGCCGCTGGTAAGTACACGACAGCGGAGGATGTCCTGTTCGGTAGGAGTGTAATTGGGTTGTTTGATTACGCTCACTTGATCAAGGAAGTACTTTGCACAATCTATTAGTTGATATTCGTTACTCCTCTCGAACGTCGCCTGGAACAATTAAGATAGAAATCGAGTCGCGAACGGGTTCTCGTTCGTTCCACCTGTACTCCCCTGTCTTTCCAGAGAGCCTCTGTGTGCTCGTAGAACTCGGCCGGGTAGTCGAAGTCCGGACCTGTTGCGCAGTCTTGGATCCAGTCGACCCTCGCCTGGTTCTCGGGTTTTTCTAGTTGAACGGGCGGACTCAAAGTCGACATCGCGCCCGATATTGTCTAAAGACAAGACAAAAATCAACGGAAATGTCGAACCTGAACAGTAACTCGAGATTAACGTCTATTTATAATTTTTTTTTTCGTTCCTTAGGGCAAAAATTACGTAAAACTATCACGTATCCAAGGGTAGTACACTCGTACTTTTTGCGTTATACAGGTTTGTCCCCTTTAGAGTGCACAGTTACATTATGACCGCATTCATACGTTCTCTTAATTAACAATTTCTTTCGTCAATCTATTTAGGCATTCAATAACTGAAGAAAGATCGTCAAGGCTGAATGTTTCGTGTTGTGCGTTTCTAAGTTTGAGGGAACACCTTCGCCGTGCATGTTAAAACGAACCGCACAAGTGTAATGCAAAGGACGTTGATTTCAACCGATTACGGCCCGGCGGGCGGTAAAGGAGACAAAAAGCCCGCTAGTTGTAAAGTCGTAAACAAACTGTTTCTACCTAGTCCACAGAGACAAAGTCAAACTTAATAACATCTGGAAATGGAATTTAACGAGTCATTTGGGTAGATGGGACTTTGTTTGAATGTTGGACGGCAGGTTTCAATGACCTTCAACTAGATGGTGCTTTAAATGGGGCAGTAACCATAACAACGCAACGTGCCAGAGTACAATAGAACGGGAAGCTGAACAGGTGACAACGACCTGCCGACCTGTCAGTTTGCCAGATTTTCTGGATGCGAAAAACGCGGCCATCAACGATTAGCTTTTCAAATGAGCAGTAAAGTGTTTAGGTGATTGGTTTTGATACAAATCAATTGTAGAGCACACATGGCAATTAACCCTGAAGAGCAATTGATCAGCACAATCAGTTGTGTTTGGTATTGTAATTGAGTGCGTGTTCTGGGTTTCCTTGTGTTACTAGGTACACGTGTCCTACTTTTGGACGTGCCATTGAGCAGTAGTGTAAATTTTTCTTATTGTTTGGTAGTGAAGACGAGAGAGAGAGGTCATGTCCGAAACTTACAATTATGGCATCTCGAATATTCTTTTTGATATCTTCTATTTTCTGCTTCTTCTCCCTCTCGCTGAAGCCGTTGACGTGCAGAATCCGCATCTGCTTAACGATTGTCGACTTGCCGGATTCTCCGGCGCCGAGAAGAAGCAGCCGGTGCGTGGCCCGGTAGACCTGTTTCTCTTTGGCCAGTTGTCTGTTGATCTGGTCGCTGATCCTTTTCTGGCTCCTGATGTCCTCAGACGCCTGTCCCGCAGCGTCCCTGTTTCCGAAGCAGCCCATGGCCGCCAGGGGGGACCACCAGCAATCAGCCCCCTTGTCGGCGGCCACAGGGCCACACTCTGGACCCGACGCCACCGTGGCTGTCCTTGCACTATACTCGCTCACCCCCAGAGCATCCACCGAGCAACTATCACTGGCGCTCCACCATCATGCCACCGGTACCACTTCACAGCATGGGGGCGCTAAGGGACCGGAGGCTACCAGCCGACGCGGGGGTCCATTTCGAATTTAAAATACATCATAAAAATGGCTCCGCGACACTCTATCTCAGGGACCGCAGACACGGCGGTTATTTTTACCTTGTCAATAACAAAAATAGCACCGTCGGCTCAGTCGGATCTACATTAGCACTACACAACACGAAAGTACATTTAAAAATAGAACCTGGCCGATTTTTTATGTACGAATTAATCGCGATCCTCTGTCGGTGCTCTCAAAAACTACTCGATACACCCTGACAGGCCATGGCAAATCGACTTCAACCCCGGACACCCAAACGCCCGTACCACCGCTACTGTCGACGGTTCAGCGTCACGACGCCCTCGCCTCGTTTCGGAGCCCCCACACTCGTCACTGGGGAGCGTTGAGCCAGATTTTCATGGTCGGCTGACAGCACACGGGCGAATTTAACATGTCCGACAGCAACTGACTCGCTCGCTCGGCCTTGTCTTGCTTGTGGGGCGCCACCGGCGCTGTCAATGAGTGCGCGCGGCTAAATCCGCCGCGACCCGCCCGGACACGAAATTTGAAATTTAATTAACGCCCGGGACCGCCAAACACGTGCCGCCCCCGCCCCTGAAGCCCCGAACCTGAACGGCCCCCAATTCAATGACCATTTCCGAAACTTCAACAGCTGACAGCTGTCACGACACCGTCGTTTGGCAAAAAACGTCAAATTGACAAACGATAACTAGATTATGTTTATTTATTTGGATTTTCTAAAAAGTCAAAAAAAATCGCCGGGGTTTCCCCGTTTGAAGATGTCACTTTCCTGCTAGCGCTCTCGCAAAAAAGAAGATGGAAAAATCAGTTCAATACGAAATTTTCGTTGAACAATAATTATTATTTGCAAAATTTTCTCTATTGGAAAATAATATCATTTAAGATAAATGGCAACAATCCGAGGAAGATCTAAGAAATGTCTTCAACTTCGCGGGACTTGATCACTTTCCTGTTGCCATTGTCAATTGCTGATCACTTATTTTAAAATTAAACCTATTCCTAACCTCACTTTCAGCCACCCTGCACCCTTAGAAGCCTACGTTGGCTTCGGTGCTATTGGGTGTCGCTTGAATTGAGAAAATAAAGTGTCTCTTAAAAATTAAGACAGATCTTCAACCCTTAAAACTCAGCTCTTTGCTAGCATGCACATTTTAAAACCGCAAAGAGCTTTTGCGGTCCAAGTCGGCAAAATAGCCCCCACGGCAATTTTTGTTCAATCAAAACTGCGACAAATCAACTAGAACATCAAGTTTATTACCATAAACTACATATTAATAAGTTCTTTAAAAGTAACTACCCATAAAATGTAATAAAAAAGTTTAACAAAACACTAACGTCACATATAGGTACATCTATCGTTATAAATCCACATAGAATATTTTGTAAAGATATTTATTATCACAAATATAAATGCCAATTTCGAGAAGAAATCGAAGCGGCCCGTCAAGTCGCTTTGTTTGAATGCTGCACATTGGGCGTATTGAGTACCACCAAAGAAACCGCATCCAAATCTTTACCATAATTTAAGTAAGGAATAGTTTGTCCTTTTCGTGACTCATCAACCTAATTTCTATAAATCGAATAAACCAAAGGTAACACTAGACAGCTGGGAAATCCTTATTGAGGTCTTTTTAGATGGTTGTGGTTTGATTTTGATTGGTTTCGGTCCCTCTGGCGATTCTTGAGTGAAATAGTCAATTCAAATGACAAAACTTGAGACGCCCTAGCGGCCAGGAAACAACTGAAAGAAGAGGGCGGCTTAAGGCACAAAATAATTGTTCAAATTCTAGACTACAAAGGCACGAATTCGTGTCAAGGGGAAGCACCAAAGTTTTGTAGTTCAACCAGGTATCACAAACAAAAATACTGACTACAGCGCTAACGTCTCGTTTATAACGATGTTTTAGAAGGATGACTAGCGTTATTGGAAAATAAGCAAAACTCTGAAGATTACAGCCTAATTTGGAAATTGCCGAAATCGATCTTTTCTAAATAGAATTTTTTGATTAGATTAGGTCGTACTCCATTAGGTACCGGCGCTGGATGCTGTCACGGCAGTCGTCGAAAACCCGCTTGATATTCTCGGTGTCCACGGCGCATGTGAAGTGCGGATAAAAGCGGTGGTGTAAGTAATACTTGCTGGTCCAAGTGATTTTCTAAAAAAACATAAAACATTTTTAATGGCAAGTTAAGTGCTGAAATGACTAGTGTCTTTAAAACAAAACACCAGAACCACTCAGATTTTTAATTAATCCTGTACTATCAAATTTAGCTGACAAACAAAAATTTGTTTTCAACGGCTTGCCCAAATGCCCCAATTAGCCAGATTCTGGAGTCAATTTGTTGAAAAAAAAAATATCTTTCAAAAATTTCCGAATCTGCCTCCAACGATTTCAACCATCGGAACCTCGCTTGCCCTGAAACCCCCAATATGCACTCACTTGGAGGAATGGCAACCGCAACATTTAATGTCAACCTAAAATAATCAACCTGAATCAACGGTGAGCTTGTAGTGCATGTTACGTAACGGCAATTTTTTAAATTTATATCTAGCTAACACTAATAATAACATCAATGGTGGGGTTGGGGGAAAGGGGAGTCTAGTTACCTCAAACTCGTTTCTAATAAAGTATTTGGCCCGAACCACTTCAGGGTCATCGCTGACGTCAACGGAAGGCGCTACGTAATCTCGGTACTCCGGAAAGTAATCCTCTAGTTTACTCCTACCTGTACGTAAAAGCAAAAAAAATATTTTTTTTTATCCATTGAAGAGTTATATTACCAGAAAGGATTTTTTCCCGGAATGTGTCCTGTTTGTTAAGGAACAATATAACGGAGATGTGTCCGAGCCAACGGTTATTCCAGACAATCTTGAACAGCTCCAGACTCTCCCTCAACCTGTTTTTAGTCTCGTCTTCTCTTAGGACCAAATTATAGGAACTGCAAGCAGAGACGAAAATGATGGCGGTGACGTCGTTGAAGCAAAGAAACCATTTTCTCCGTTCACCTCTTTGCCCGCCAACGTCGATCATGCTACGATTTTAAAATTACAAATTACGCTTTACTTATATTTTTTTTTTGTCGCAATACCGAAACTTGACGTTGTTGACTTGGAAAATTAGTTCGTAAATTCCGGTGGTCAAAACGCGACATCGAAGGATGTCCTGGTCGGTTGGCAAATAACTGTCTTTTCGAATCACGTTGATTTTATCCAAAAAATATTTGGCACTGTCTATCAGTTGGTATTCGTTGTTTCTTTCAAAAGTCCTCTGGAAAAGTGTCCAATTAGCAAATAATTTCATGACAAGTTTGCAACGCACTTGAACCCCTTTGTCTCGCCATAAAATCTCAGTGTGTTGGTAGAATTGCGGGGGAAAATCGAAATCGGTTTTCATTGCGTTTTCAAATATCCAGTCAGCCAATTTCTGGTTTTCCAAACTATCAAACTGCTCTGGAGGAGATATAACCGGCATCGCCGCCAAGATGCTCTACAAGCAACTTTTGATTATATTGCGAACAACTAGATGATATTTGTTTGTTTACATTTTAGTTGGCAGTGCTGTAACTATAATTTTACAACTAACAGGCCGTAAAACGGTCAAAGAGCACGGAGGGCTGTAAAATAGACAAAAAGTCCGCCCACGTATCCTTGAAGAAACAGTGACCAACGCTTAGACCGCGGGCCGAAAGTCAAAGTTTGCACCCGCCGCCGAAGTTTGATTCGTCTAACTCTAAAGGCGTAACCTTTTACTTTCGGCCCTAGATCCGTAAATAACGTTTTTCGCCATGGCACTATAACTTGGTGGTTATTCAATTCAGAATCAATGTGTGACAATAATTCGAGTCAGAGGTTCAGCTGCTATTACTGCAGGCTACTGATAGACAAGATGGCATAGAGATTAGAGATAGATCTCCACTTACTGTGATGGCTTCTAATAGATTGGTCCTAATATCACTTCTTCTTTGTTTCCGTATTGCCTCACTAAAATGATCTAAATGTATCAATTGCATCTGCTTGATGATGGTCGATTTCCCCGACTCCCCGGCCCCCAACAGCAACAATCTATGTGTCCCCAGAAACCCGTCCTTCTCCCTAGCCAGCTCTCTGTCAATATCGTTGCTACGTTGCCTCCGGACAATCTCTTCGCGGTTTAACGAGTACAGACATGGCATCAGCGGAAAGGAACAGCCGCATTCCGTTTTTTTCTCGGTCATTCCGGAAATTGGGCCGCAAAACGCACTCTAAACAACGGTGTTATGTACATAACATCTCATTATTTAAATAAACAAACAGCGCAAGGTTACGACAACCAACGGAGGCCAACGGGGCGGATTCAGGGTGCAATTTGCTAAGCTGCTCAGGTGCAGAAACGTTTTGAACACTTTAATTAAGCACCGATTTGCATAAAACAATAAACAAACACACCAGGAGTGAGGTTAATAACGGGTGACAGCTGTCAGTTTTGACGTAATAATAGGCGGGACGTTTGAATATAATACTTAAACTTAAAAAAAAATAATTTTTTTACAATCTGGGGAAAATTGTAGACTATAACTTGGTTAGTACAACTAGTTTTTAAAAATAGATTACACGTTTTAATCTCACTTTTGGAATTTTTTTTACATAGGTCCAAATGGGAGTAGCATAAAAAATGAGGTTACTGGGATTAAAAACCGAATTTTGCAGAATAATATATTAATGAGAATTAAGTAAACATAGCTATGCTCTATATAGAAACAATGAGAATTTAAGTACAGACTAGACAGATTGATGCTTAGCACCATAACTAACAGCAGTCCATTACATGGGTACTAGAAGCTATAACTATATGTACACAATACATATGCCATAAAGTGAATTAAATTCGAATAAATTATCATCATTTGAGCCAATGGGCTCGATAAAGGGAGTGTTAGACACATTAATAATATTGCTAAAGTATATAAGTATTAAAACAAAAGAAAGACCTGACTGAAACAATATCAGCTTGGAGTAGTGTTAAACGGTTCTAGCAGCACAAACACCTAAACGTAAGTTACACCAGCAAGGAAAACATTAAATAATCACAGTATCGAACAATAATCCACCAAAAATCGTCTCGCGGTTGCCATTGCACGTAGTTAACTAGAAAAAAAAAAACAACACCCAATAAAAAAGTCGCATCTTCACAGAAACTATTCGCAAAACCAAATAATATCACCGTATTTATTCACATATACATATATTCGCTTCGATATTGTCAGCGGTTCTCCACAAAGTTAGCTTGGATTCGAACGAAAATCGAGCGTTATCGAGGTGGTTCTATGTACTCAGGTAGTTATTGTCTTTCCGATCGTTAGCGATCCATCAAATGTCACAAACAATTATTGTCAATTTATATCTAATCTATCGTGTTACGAACGGAACGAGAAAGTAAATAGGAGGACAGACTAAACTAGACAGTAAAAAACGACGCGTTTTTATCGTTCACGCTAAACAGTGAAGCTCATGCTCGTTCACAGCAATTTTCGTACAAATTCAAGATCACTAGCTGTCTAAACTAAACTATCACAAACTAATTTTGGTTCGTTAATGGAAAAATGGCGGTTCAATAGAATTCGCGCGGGGAGAAGGGTACAAAAATACTGTACGGGACCCAAATTCGCTCGCGACAACGCCCAGGGCACAACGGGAGTTGGGCTTAGAAATGGCACCAAATTTGTCTAATTGCTATAGTCGTCCAACAGAACGGCAACTAAATATTAGTCTCAAATTTCCGAAGTAGGTAAATCGGACTGAAAGAGTGAAGATATAATTTCTACTAGCTATAGATAGAAATTTCTTATTTTTAAGAAAAAAAGTTTCGATTTTAGTTTATCATTTAGAAATTTCGCTATTGTGCCATCTCCGTCTTCACATTTTTGTAAACAAAGTTGTATAGTTAAATTTAGTAGCTGAAAACGCGCTTGAGGCTCGATTAGAGATCGATATGTTTTAATGTTGGTATTGGCCCGAAACGCTTGGATTGGGTTGAATGTCCGTTTGCCCCGGGGGTTGTCCGTCGGGCAACTCGCTGCGGGGTCAGATCGTGGGCATGACTCTCGAGGTGATGACGGTACAAACAATACACGCTACGAGAGCGTTTCGAGAATGATATCAGTAAAGAGCGGGGAATGTGACGACGACAACGTGATTCACGTCAATTGTGACTTTCTACAGTTGCACAGCCATTTGATAATGCGAGCGTTTCGTTCAACGATTGAAGGCGGTTCGCTGGGTCGAAACGCCGACGGGCAGTAATCGACGCTATCAATGGGTCTACTAGAGTCTACCGTGGAAACGTCCGAGAAAAACACGGGACTATCCGACGACTGGCTGTTGCTCAACATCTCCTCGTAGCTATCGCTGGTCAGGCCGAGGTGTTCGAAGAACTGCTCCAGATGGCTGGTGGGCGCCTCGGGAGGTCGCCAATAACGGTCGCTGATGTCCGATTTCGAGCGCAAAATCGGCCTGTCGCGCTTGTACCGAAGGCATTTTTGTCGTTTGAACGTGGAAGGCGGCGGGTAAGCTTGACGGGCGCGGCACTCGGGCTCCTGACAACAGTAGTACGAGCTGCCGCCGCTGTGCTGCGTGCTGGAGCCGGAGTCGCGACGCACCTCCTGCAAAAGCGACGAAATCCATTAAAACCAAAAAAATAAATACAAAAACATGCACTAAGTTTGCACCCAGTGCAATCACGGCTTGAAATTGGACTTTAAGTTTTTACTGGACGTCAAATAAAAAAGGTAATTTAGGATGAGCTGCGGAAAGCTGGGGTTTGAGTCTCTTTACCTGTCTGGGCGGCGGCGCCGGTTCGCTCCTCTGCGTGTAGTGTCCGCTCGAGCCGCCGCTGTCCCGATTTGAAAGGCTCTTGTTGCTACTCTTATTGGAACTAGGCTCAGCTCTGCAATGGAGATCTGGAAGGCTCTTGTGACACCGTTGTGCGTATTCGGCCGGCGGACTCAGTGGCGCCATCTGTTCAACGCTCAGCTCCTCGGCACTATCACATACTAGCAACTGGCGCAGCTTGTTCTGCAGCAAATCGTTGCTGCCGCCGGAATGAACAGAACGACGGTGGGAAAGGGGAGGCAGAGATCGAGACGGCGAAACGGCCATATCTGAAAGTTATAAATTTGGCTCAGGAGTTGCGACAAAACTGACTCAATTAGAGGTGTTGAGTTGGGCTTACATTGTGGTAGGGTTGTGGGTCGGTAGTTGGTGCCGTGGCCCGCCACGTTGACCGATTTGCTGCGGTTGTAGACCCCGTATGCGGTGGCGACATTGGAAAGGCGCGTGGGCAGCACTTGAGTGGTGTCCCTCACTATTTCAGACTTGACGTAAAAGGGTTTGCTTTCGGCCAGCAGTTCCACGGCCGATTTGCGCTTCGACCGCATGCTCTGCGATTTTGTTAGAGTCGGATACATCATTGTGGCCATGGTTGATGGGCAGTGGGCGCGGGTACCTACTATCTTTGTGCGGGTTCGTATCTACATCTTGGGCACGCCTGGAAAAACCGCGTCAACAATCAATTAACAGAAACTCAAGGAGAGGACGGGCCAAAACAACAATATTTTGGATGTGGCGGCGAGGCCGGGGGGTCGAGGCTGGGACACTTACGGAGCTGCCCGGTTCACGAGGACATTTTCGAGTCGAACAAGGGGGCTATGTTCGACGCCTCGACTATCACATATTTCGCTCGGGGACCCCCAAATTTAATCTGCAAATTGCACCACTGACCGACTGCTAGGAGCCATTTCTCTTGCCACAGCTGATTGCGTGTCGCACCTGCGCACAAGCGTTAACCCAAAAGATTCAAAAATGGATGTCCGGCAACTGTTTCAGAACACCAAAATCTAGGCAAATTTTGGCAAAAATTGGTTTTAGCCCCAATTGGTTACTGCTGTATTTCTAAATTTAGGTTCTCAACTTGGGGGTAATTAAAACAAGTCAATACAAAACAATACCTCTATTATCACAAGTGTGTACACTAAACCTGTACAAAAAATACAAATTAGCTCTTTTTTGCTGAAATTCACTGGAAAGTTAACTGCTTTATTCTTTGGTACATAACGAACGGGCTAAAATTTCGTAAATAAACTTTTAGAAAAATATAACATAAGAGCTACTACCTACTTTTAAGTTAATTGCACAATACTGTGAATAATCCAAAACTAAAATATCAGTCTCTAAGATTACAGAAAGTATACATTTATGTCTACAGAGCAAGCGATATTGCGACAGTTATCTAAACAATCTGATTACTTGTTAAAAGAATATATGTACACTTTTTACAAAAACTCTCAACCGTTTTCACAATCCTAAAAAAATTGTAATATACAATAACTAACTAAATTATATTGTTACAATATAAACTTTTCGTGTTCACGGAACATATTACTTGTTATTTTGCTTAGCGGCGGGATTCTGGGGACCGTTACTCTGCGGCCTCGGAATACTGCGAATAGGGCCCAAAGTTAACATGGTAGTGGCACCTAACCCAGCGGCGTTGCCACTTCTACTATTAATGATGGGAAGCGCGTAAGTACCGTCGGGGCCGGGCGAAGGTAGCGGAATATAATTAAAAATTCCCAAGGAAGTCAATTTCTGGAAGATCCCAGGCTGTTTCAAGTTAACCAAAGGTACGCCAATTTCGCACATGCCACTGGCCGTCTTGTGGTAGTTTTGTCGGTGTTTACTCAAACCGAGAGCGTTCGGGTATTGTGCCGGACACAAGTCGCATTTGAAAGGTAAACCCGGCCTCTGACCCGGCTTTAAGGGTGGTGCTTGTTTCTGTTGTTGCCCTCCAGAAGACGTGTCGTCCGTGAGATCCACAGTTGGAAGATGAGATTCTTGATTTGGCTACCGAAAAAAGGCAATAAAACCTCTAGAAGCAAAGGAAAAAAAACGAAATTACCTTAGGATTTCCGTTTTTGGCCGACGGAATTATGCTGACGGCCCCGTTGAGATTTAGGGAACTCGCCAACGCCCCCACAGTTCCTTTCTGCCCTTCCGCTTTGTCCTTGGGTTTCGGGGTGGCCGTAACTGTTATTCCTCGCGTGGCCAGAATATTTGCCACCGCTTTGGCGTCGGATTTCTTAGGACTTTGGGGCCGAGGTTGGGGGTTTCGGACCGACAACGTTATCGAGTCGGACAGATGCATCACGCTGCTTTCCGAAGGCTCCGCAGTGCCGCCCTGTAACGAAAAATGTCGAAAATATTAATGGGAAATCTTTACAAACCACAAATACGCATCGAAATTGCGTATTTCACCGCAAATACCGTTTTCTCGAGCTCCCGGGACGGCACTGACATAACCTCACATTTAGCCGTCAAAATCGTTGCTAGCCGGGCGCTGCAGGCAGACAAAGTCGCCGGGAGTATTTATTGATAAATAGAAGTGATTGCACATGTCTGAAGGGGCGAGCGGGGAGAAAAACGCGTTATTGATTAGTCTGGCGACCAGTGGCGGCACAACGAGGGTGCGCGCGAGAACCGGTTCCCTCAACCCGCCATCATTGTTCCGGCCTTTCACCTGAATAATGGGGAATAAGATTACCTTTACCAATACCATAACTTTGATTATAAGTTCTTCATTTTTGGTTCTTCATGCACCTATCAAGTATTTTTCACAAACCACCCCCCACAAAATCACAAAGATGATAGAAGCAAAAATTTACGTTCATGTACATAAGTGTGCATATACGGCCCCAGAAACGGCATGGAAGTCTTTCTACTATCCTACTGGCAGTATAACTTTTTATCAAGTCCTTCAAACCTTTTGAATTGAGTACGTTATTTGCACAACTCTAGACATAGCTGGCGCGATTTCTAAATTTGTCAGAAATACCTTCTCAAGATAACTGGAGATGAAAACTACCACCCAATTCGTAATTAACTAATTTGGAAGTTAGGAACGGTTTGCTTTCAACTGGCCAAAGTAACAAAAGATAATTACCTGAACGCTCTGGATCTGTGGCAGCCCCCCATCCATATTCTTCGGCTGCATACAGATCACTTGGCAATCGTCATCGTCTTTATCGGGCGTCAATACGTCGAATCTCCTCTTCTTTGCCTGCATCGCTTGCATTTGATCTGACGTCCTTTTCACCATTTGGGCATTCGGCCTGACTTGGCCGTTTTGCATGGGCATCCTAGGTCTAATGCTGCGAACTGCCGACATGCCGCCTCCTCTCGGTCGCACCATCGGCGCCCTCTGTCTAACCATTGGTTGACGCGGCCCCATGGGCGGGCGCGTATTCAATGGCATTCTTTGTCCGGGTACCATCTGCCTGGGTCCCTGTTGTCTGGGTGTCACCTGCCGATAAGGTTGCGGCTGTTGCTGCGATTGGGATGTCGGTACCATCTGGGGCTGACCCATGGGTGGTTGTCCCATGGGAGGTTGTCCCAATTGCGGCATTTGAGGTTGAGGGGGTGGCGGCATGTGTTGAGGGTAACCCGGAGCCGGGGGATAATAAATCGGATTTGCACCCCTAAAATGACATTTGTAATAAAAGGAAATTCCGACGAAAAAATAAAAACCTTACTGGTAAGGTTGGTACGGTTGGTGGTACATTGGTTGAGAGGGGTGCGGGTGATGGTACATGGGAGGTGGTTGGTAGGGCTGTGGAGGGGGGGCTTGGGGGAACTGTTGGATGTTGATCAAAACGTTCTGTTGGTGCATCCCGTTGCCAGAAGGTTGCAATCTTGAAACTTGCTGAGCTAAAGCCTCCATTGGAAGACCAGTTATGCTACTTAATGGATTTTGGCTCAACGAAGTTGGCGGGTTATACAGTTGCTATCGATTTAAAAAAAAATTGTCAAGAATTATTACAAAAATAAAATTAAAATAATACCAAAGCGTTCCGATTTCTCTCATCCAATCGATCCAAAGATATGAACTCGCTGTCACTTGTGGTGAATCCAAGATCCTTGGCTCTTTCATTGTTGTTGAAAAGCGATAACAGGTTAGTGTCATCGTTTCCCGGCAACTTGAGCGGATCTTCCATCGAGTTCCATTTCATTTGACCACCTGTCCACGGAAGAAAAACATCAATATTGCTTAAGGAAAAAAAGAAAAACATCAATATTGCCTAAGGAACAAAAGAAAAAGAAAAAAAGTAGATATCTTACTTGACTCGTGATTAGTTTCCGGATCACCGTCCGCGTTATCGTCGGTGATTTCGGTGATGGTCAAGGGTTGTTCCTTGAGAAGTCCTGTCGTTTTGATTCTAATTTTCGGGTACTCCCCGGGCGACATAACAGGAGGCGGCGTCGGTTCCGGTTCTACAATACTTCCGTAATCTGACGTTTCCGAATTATCTTCGCTGCCTTTCCTCCCAGTTCCTCCCTCTTCTTGGTTGGAATTGTCGCTGTTGCCCGGAGACGGGTTAGGTTCCACGTCTGCCATAGATGGGGAGAAGCTGATGTTCGCTTCGCCCTCTTCATGGCTGTTCTCCCCTATTTCGTGGTGTTCAAATTCAGGCTCTTTCGAATTGTCTTCCTCGTTCTCCGCCAGATTGAAGGTTATGTCTTGACCGTCTGAATGTGCGGGGGAGGCTGCTGAACCGGTGGGGGAGGCTGCCGAACCGGTGGGGGAGTTGACGATTTCAAAGCTGTTACCGCTTCGGCTCTTGATCGTAATTTTTAGGGGGTGTAACACCCGTGATAGGCTCACTTGAGGCTGCTTGATGTGGTGGAAGAGATGGGCGTGCAAGAAGTGTCTGCTGGTGAAGTTTATGTTACAGTCCCAACATCGCAGGGGCTCCAAGTCTTCGTTTTCAGAAAGGTTATCTGGAACGAAAAACTGGCTTTTAGAGAAAAAAAGTTTATCATCATCAAAAACTATATTTAGCAATACGAGTTTATCAACTGTTTCGAAAGTTGAGGATAAGCTCTATGAAGAAAAAACTAGATTTCAATCTAACACTACCAGTGTACTTACAAATAGCAGTGCCAACTGTGATCAATCTACTTACGTAAACAATAAACATTAATTTTTTGTACAACTTTTTTTACACTTCGTATCTGACGTTGCGGTCAAAAGTGGTGAAGAAAATTTACAAAACCAAAAGGGTTAAGTTACAGAGTAATGTCCAAATAAATATTAGTTTCCTTCCCTCTTCTCTTCTTTTAGAAGACCAAAGACATCAACTTATTCCAAGTGACTTCTTACACCTCAATATATTTTTTGGGCGTCACACAAAGAGTGTTGATTACGTTCGACTTGATGTCAAAATTTCGGTTAACGTTATCGCCTGGTGTTGGTGTTATTTGATGGTAAAATCTGTTTATCGCCAGTATAGTCACATTAAATGTGCGATAAGAGTTGTTTCTTCAACACGTAAATTGCAACATAGTTGATTATTATTGACTTGCAACAATGTACAAATGGTAAATCTATAAGGATCGCAACAATGTGGCACAACCGTTATCGCAACGGTTCACTGAAAGGGTTAATAATGAGATTACAGTTTCTTTTTCTTCCATATAACACTTCTTGAAACTCATATCGTTATCTTTTTATAGTAGCCTGTAAGTAACACTGAGGCCAAGAAAGATAGAACCTAAATTTATATCAAGTTAAATCTACTTTTTATTGCCAAAATTTGTAAAGAAACTAGTGAACCACCCTGGATAAAGACCTGCCCCTTGAAATATAACAATTGACTTCACTGGCATCGTGTAGTACATATAGCATGTTTCTCAACAGCTAGATGACTAATGATTGCAAAGATAAGAACGGACAATATTTTTTTAGAAGAAAGCGCAATGAACTATTAAAGCAACAAAAACGTGTGAGTTTGCGTTCCTTATCTGTTATGAAAAAGGTAACGTAATGATTCCGTGCAGCATGGACAGTGATGACCCGAAACAATAATTGAAGAAATACTTATTCCGTCCTACTTTATTTAATATCATAAAATGCATTCAAGTTCAAGTTGGACTAGGCGAGGAAAATAAAATACGTCTTGTCGACAAGATGAATTGTCATGCCTATAGCGGCCCGTGTGTGCGACAGAGAGCGCAACATAGCATAAATGCCATAAATGTTGCAATCGCAATGGCAATAGATACCATAATGGGTACATTAACTTGAATTGGTACTTTACTTCGTTTATTCAAAATTGGTAAATATCAAGTTTGGATGACTTCTGCCATTTTCAGATAATTTTTGGTAAAAATTAAAGAAAAAGGCCTATTTCAGCATATTCTGTAAAAAACAAAATGCGGAAACACCTTCTTTACAAATGTCTTAGGGCAAAGAAAAGCATAAAGAAAGGTGAAGATTAGTCAATTTATGAATTTTGTGTTGCCTATCCTCCTCACCTTTCCCTATTCTTTTCCTTGCCCTAAGAAGACATTTGTGTTTCCTCATTTTAATTTTTACAGAATATGCTAAAATAGGCCTTTGGGTAATTGTTTACAATGTCCACTTTTCGCTTTTTGTGCTGTTTTTTTTTTTTTTGGAAATCATCGTAAAACATCATTATAATGCCATTTTGAGCAATGAAATGTTGTGCAAATGATAAATAATTTTATGCAAAATTTATAGAAAAAAAAAAAAAAGATGTGCTAGGGCAAGGAAAATGAGTAAAAATAAAAGTAGTTTGCGCAAGAAAAGATATTGATTTTCGTAATGTACACATGGTGACGAATGCTTTGGTGTAATTAGTTCTTTGAAAATCGAAGAGTGGGTAAAGTAAACAATGACCGGCCTTTGTTTTTATAGTTTGCAATAAATTCTATTTTAATTGCAACAAATAAAAAGTTTTGATTTCTAGTAATGAGAGGGCCTGATGCCGGCCCTGTCTTCCATCACTAGCCTGACAGTGGTCCACTTTCAACACGTTGGGCTTTTACAAACATTTGTAAACAAACAAAACGTCAAAACGTGGAGATGTACTGGAACTATCAAAAGTTTATGATGAGAAAAAGTACTTACCACCATTTGAGGCTGTTGCCTCTGCCGAATCTCCAGTGTTTACCATTATTTGTCTGAAAGTAAAGAAAAAAAAATTATGAGGGAATTAGAATCTGGGCCCAGTGATTAGGATAAAGTGAGCGGTAAAAAAGAGAAAAAAAAAAAAATAAAGGTTACCTACCAAACGGGGTTGGGTTGTTAAGAAAACATTCACCAAAGAAACAGAACGTGTCAACAAAAAAACAAAATTAACTGGCGGTGTAACCGTGAACGTCCACCAATCAGTTAATGCATTCCAACAAAACAAACATATAAACGTACGTAATGCGCAAGTTTAACAATTTTCGGTCCGGCCGGCTTTTCAAATACTCACAAGCATTATTGTTGTCGGTAAAAAACGTTGTTGCATACGATAAATACTCAACAATTCCACAACATTGTTTACAAAAATAATTAACCGTTCATGTTGTTTTCCCACCGAAATAACGCGAGCCGCGCACACCAACTAATTAACCTCGATATTACGCAAGCAAAACCGACGAAACTCACGCGAAGAACACGCAAATAAACGGACAAAGTCTGCCGGTGCCAGAGCAGAGCATAGAGTGCAGAGTCGTAGAACTTGGATAGAATGAGCAGCAGCGGGGTAAACCAACTCGCGGGGGCATCAGGAGAACGCAAAAATGCGTCTCCCATGGTTGACGGAGGGGGGGAAGCGCGCAGGCGGAGAACCACGAAGAACCATTCAAACCAACCGCGGGGAGGGCGAAGGGGGGCGCGATAAGTGAAAACTAGTGAAACACCCATTGTGCGCCGTGAAACACTCACTGGTTCTCAACGCGCTCTATACACGTTCAGTGAAGAGGATGGAGCGAGGTTGCGGGAGGGTGGGGGGACACCGGAGGGGTTAATTGCGCTTCACAAACAACTCAAACGGAAATGGAAAGATTATCATTTTGGGTTGACGAGGCGAGTTATTCTTTTTTGCCCCCCTGATCGTGCAGTACCATATCATGGGGGTCGGGAGGGGGGTTTACGGGAGAATCAATACTTTTTATTGGGGCCTGGTTGCGTCAACGGAGTTATCATGAGTTTCGCCTTGAACAGGCTTGATAAGCACATCCATGATATTTGTTGAGGTTTTGTTTTGTTTCAAAACCTGTTTGATAAATGTCCGGACTAATTATGCAATTGCGGTTTTATGGTTAGAGGATTCGTGGAGGTGCGGCAAGATACACGGTAATTCTGTCAAATTTCTGAAAGGGTAATGAAAATTGAGGCACAGCAAAAAGAAAGTAGAAAATTCGAATTGTAAATAAATGATCTGCGAATGCAAATAACCAGTCGCCACTCACCACACGCGCTGACTATATTTAACAATCATACTGCGTCAAGTCCTTGAATTAAAACGTTGATTTACAATTGCTGATCGAGCTCGCTGAAGATTTTTGAACTGGTGGATTATGACTTCCTTCTTACTATTCATTCAATAGTAAACGAGTTTCATGGAAATAAAAAAAATAAAATTATTAGCAAACTTAAGAGTATACTTTTTCTTTTTTATAACACAACGACCATAACTCATCACTAATCGTTGTTTAACGTCAAAAAGTTCAGGATTTCAGTACGAACTAACGAGCGAGCAAAGCGCCTTTAACGCCACTAACAGTTGTCAACCGTCACATGCCTCCGGTTTAACATGCTTAAACCGGTTACACCGACAGTGATGCATCACATATATGGCTAGCACTGCTCTGGATAGATCTCTCCTATTCCAGTGGGCGCCATATAAACTGACTATATTTAACAATCATACTGCGTCAAGTCCTTGAATTAAAACGTTGATTTACAATTGCTGATCGAGCTCGCCGAAGATTTTTGAACTGATGGATTATGACTTCCTTCTGACTATTAATTCAATAGTAAACGAGTTTCATGGAAATAAAAAAAATAAAATTTTTAGCAAACTTAAGAGTATACTTTTTCTTTTTTATAACACAGCGACCATAAGTCATCACTAATCGTTGTTTAACGTCAAAAAGTTCAGGATTTCAGTACGAACTAATGAGCGAGCAAAGCGCCTTTAACGCCACTAACAGTTGTCAACCGTCACATGCGTCCGGCTTAACATGCTTAAACCGGTTACACCGGCAGTGATGCATCACATATATGGCTAGCACTGCTCTGGATAGATCTCTCCTATTCCAGTGGGTGCCATATAAACTGGGCTAACAATGAAGCTGGTTATGACATGTGATTAGGTACTGATTGTAAACCTGTTGTGTTCTCCAACGTCAATTACAACCGGATACGACTAATTAAGAATAACTTATTATTATAACCTTCTGGTAGAGATTACACAATTGCGCAATCCGTTGTTCAAGCTTAAAAATTTAAGTGCCATAGCTACCGCGATATTGTTTTCCATTAAAATCGGTTACACCGATTGTAAAGTTTCAAAAATAAGCTTCTTAATTAAAAAAGGGCATTTTTCGTGGCGTTTGAATACAAACAACGATATCAATGAGAAATCAAGAAACAAATAATCAGTGAGACAATCAATATGCTCAATGTAATAATTGTAATGTTTACCTTGAGCGATAAGTTCAAGTCTACTTGTGACTTGACGTTTCTCTTAAATTATTAGAAAATTATTTTGGAGCATTCAAGCATTGAAAATGATGATAAATTAGAAAGTAGAAACGCCGGTATTCTAAAAACTCGCCGTCTATCGGATAAAATAAGTGCTGTTAGCTAGCGTTGAATTGAACCAACAACGTCGTGGTGAAACTCGAGGAAACGAAACGAGAACGAATCCGCTGAACTTTCGAGAGACCAAGAGACTGCCTCTGCCAACAAAGCTGAACCAAATTACAACATCGTTGTATACCTGCTACACAATACTTAATTATTATAAAAGTATTTTACATGTCGTCAGATGTTACAAGTTCCAATCGACTAACGGAACATGTTAATTTTAATTGCCCCTTTTGGTTTCACCGACAGCACTTTGTTCACTTTAACCGCTCTGAGTAGGGCAAAGTGCGACACTTGTATAAATTTAAAATTATTTCCATCGTAACAGAAAGTGTTTCTGTATACGACGAATAAGTGGCAAAATGATTTCCAATTCAGACAAAATCTCGACATCGTGTTGTAATTTTACGTTGGCCAAAGGGAACGAGCAATGAGTGTAATTCTTCTGCGTCGTGTAAAATCTGAAATGTTCCATCTGAACTTCTAACGCGCCTCACTTTATACTTCATGTTCTAGTTGGATGCCGTGGAAACTTTCCCGAAAAGCGTCCAACTGTACTTCCTTCCCTCTCCCCGCTTCAACTCCAAGACCATAACCACAAGAAAGAGAGAAAGAGAGACAGAGAGAGAGAGGGTAAAAGTCGCCTGCCCCTTTTCAGACTCCAAAGCCCACCAAAGCCTGACTGAAGTTACAGAAAGTGTATCACCGACATGTGGGATCCCGGGACGGTAAAAGGGCGGACGGGTCGACAAAGGCAAGGGCCGACCTAAAGGGATGAAGGCAAACGAGAAATGCAAGCGATTTGGGGACCAACCGTAATTACTTGGTGAAGACGGTCGTTTTTTACTTTCTTCGGGTTGAAATGATTGGGATCACTTTAGTGAAATTTGAATGTATGTGTATGGAAGGCAACCTCGCAGATGACGAATGCGGGCGGAATTCGGGGTCATCAACTCTATGACACGTTGATTAAAAGTATTGGTGCAATTTAAAATTCTTGTTCACTTATGCTCTATTCAACTTAATGATTCAGCTAGATAGCAACTAACAGGTCCAAGTTACAATGTAGAAACTGCGATGCAGAGTAGTAAAAATGGAAACGTCACTTGGCACGATTCCTGGGCTCAATCAAGGTTATTAAAGCTGACGTCACTTATAATGTTTAATCAGAAAACAACGATGCGACTGTACCTAGCATGAATTGACATTTGGTGCAAAGCCTTATGTTATGTTACATAAGATTGACACACTCTAAACCTAAACAACACAAGATAGTGATAACTTTTCCCCAAAATATATGAAGCCTCCTTAATCTACAATGTGATCATTAATCAAGATAACTTAGGGCAAAATTTTTTAAAGCTTGTCGACTTTCGACGTTGTGCGAACATTGCAACGAAACATTTTTATTGACCATTTGAATTTTATAGTTAATTTATAGTAAAACTGGTAGATGCTCGACACAAAAATGTTGCAAATATTCACCCCCACATTATAACACAGAGAAAATAAATTTTACATCAGATTTTGTTTCCCAAGCCCGCTTTGATCATAATTTTTATTCATCGTAAGTAATGGAAGTACGCTTAGACAGACTGCGTCAATTTAGTGTTATATAACATCATTATTCATTCCGATATCACGTAAGTTGGTCTAATTCAGTTCATTACGCTATTATTAGATCGGGAATTAGTGAAGGAAATGCGATGTACTCTGTTAGAACAACATGAAATAGTGAGGCGGAGGAAAGAGTGTTGGAAAAATAGAGGTATAGATAAAGAACGAAGAACGCCCCTAAAATGTAGAACATCTTTACTGTAGCAAGCAGCGAGGATTCAACACACGTCATCAAGTTAGGTTTACACTGTAATCGCTGTGAGTACTGTCAACATCATTAGTTTCGATATCATGTCTACATTAAGCTTACTGAAGGTCATCCAGTTGACGTCAATTTTATTTTTAAATCGAAAGTTTACAAAGCTACTGGACCGTATCATGTCAAATGTTAGAGTGAAATGTCACTAGAAGGAATGATGACAAGTTAAAAGAATAAAGGTTCTTCCCGTCATTTGTTTCTGTTTTCAATTATAAGTAAGAATTAAGAATGGGCCTCAATCTTCTTAGGAATTTACTGATAACGAATCATATGCTCATTTATCTTATCAATGTTGGGATTGTTGGGCGATTGAGCAAAGTGCAAAGTTTTCTTTTTGGCTAGTTTATTCTTTCTGTGTAAATGTGTACTAATACTTCTATTAAGAGATTATAGAATTGGACAACAACTAAAGATCAATTTATCAATAGGTCATAGTATCAATACAAAATGAGACGTCAAGATCAAAGTAGAACATAAAATTGTCTGAGCTTTGTTTGGTGTCACCATTTTATTACGGTCTGAGCAGAAAGAATCTGGAAATTATCGTTGTTTGCGCAGATGCTTTCTCTCGCTTGGGACTATGCTCTTTACATTGTCCCAAGCGAGAGAAAGCATCTGGCAAACAACAAAAATTTCCAGATTCTTTCTGCGCAGACAGTACCCAGTTCCATCTATCTGCTGAAGTAGAATACTGGCTGTAATGATTTACAACAACCAGTTCATGATTAGTAACTTAGTTTTGCTTATCGCGACAAGAGAGCGAAACAAACATCTTTAGTTTTACGACCTTAAATTACGAGAGCGTCAATATAATTACTGGAATGGCAGCAAGCTTTTCAAGGTGGTGAAGTTAAGGCTGAGCCCAGGTTTTGCCCAATCACAAATATGCAAATTTTGAGCTCAATCGTGACGTAGCTGCCTCAGTTGACAACCTTTACAGAAATTTCATCAATTAGAGTTGACAAGGCGCAAGAAGTTATCCCAAAACAACAGCGCAACGAAGAACGATCAAACCAATTAAAATCAATTATTCAGAACATGATCGCGTCACAAGGCCAGATCAATAAATAGTTGCCCTACCCTAGCCTCAACCACAACCAGAGAGTTCTCATCTCTCGATTCCAAGCCGATTTCGAAGGAAGAAAATAAGTTTTGAGGCCGCTATATTTGGCATCATCCAATTAGCGTTGTTGAACAGTTGCCACTTATTACCATAACGACCGCGTTGTTCCGTTGTTGAGTGAGGGGCTCTTAATCACCCAGGCCGGATGGACCACCAAACAAAGGAGAATACGGCAACTAACAGCTGCACCGCTGTGTCGTTGTTGCCACGGCAACGAGTTTCGCTTGTCGCTCCTCTCTCACCGAACAAAAACACATCATCATCATCATCTGTTTTAGAGATTTTAGAGTAGAAAGAGGGACGGGGAGAGGCTTTTAAAAAAATATCTTCACGACTCCTATCTAAATATTTATTTTTAAATGGTTGCTGTCAGTTCGTGGAGGGGCAGAGAGGGAGGAGTTATGGCGAGGCGAGGGGAAATGTTATCCGTGAGTGGAACTCGTAGAATAAATTAAGCACCCGGACGAATCCATAATGTGGCCAAAGGGGAGGTCGCGTGTTATGTTTCACTGTGTACCTTGAAATAGAATTATTGGCCGGGAGAAGAGGAGGAGGGTTGAGGACAAAATTCTTCTTTTGATACGACTGTACTGACTAATAATAAGTAATGGAAAGTATCCAAGTATATTCTTCTAATGGTGGAAAAACAAGTTTCGAGTCTACGCTTCGCTTCGAATGGAATACTTTTTAAACTTCTAATCTTGTTGCGCAATTTGAAACTCGAAACTGTTTTGCATTATTGATGGAAATGGGGGCAATTTGGGAAAAGGTTGGAGTTGCCTAATTAATTCGGTAACTCTGTGACGCCTGTCTGGGGCCCAGGTTGGGATTGGGCTGGATGTTGATCAATATCACGTTAGCACCAATGGCAACGTTGCAATTTCCACGTTACTTTTTATTCACGCGCCCAGATTTCATGGTATTCTAGCTTAATATAATACCACCTCGGTGGATTATGATGATTTAGAAATACCGTTTCGAAACAGCAACGGTTGCTTGTTTCGCCTTGGAATTGCGCAGTTAATACCCAATATTACTTTCCTATTGCCGACAAGAGGAATAACCTGAATGCTCCACGAAACGGCTCACAGGTCTGACAATACTCAACGTTATTATATCGAGACTAAATGCTCAATAATACTTTTTCGTCTCGTCAGGGTTTTTTGCAGTTGTTTATAGGTTGTAGATTAGGATAATATTACACGACCTCGCTTTCTATTCCCAACCTGGTAAATTGACGCTGTGCGACCTTTTTTCGTAGCTCATTGAGAAAGCAACTCATTAATCGACGTGCCAATTATGCGAACGGCAATTAAAATATTATGCTCGAAGTAACGTTAACTCAAGTACAACTTACTTGAGCATTTTCCCCATTAACCGTCATTATCTCAAATCACGGGCAATTACGTAAGTAGAATAGTTGAACTTCCAGAGACGTGAAATATAATGTTAACCTCCAGCTCAGGAGGAAATTGAGTAGAATACATCTAACTCTCATTATCGGTTAAGCCGGTTTGCTGTTCAACTCGCATTTAAGTTGAACCGATTTGCTGTATTTTTACGATTGCCCAATACGATACGGGGAATTTTTTCAATCATCCGACCCGATTTTCAACACAAACTGTTAAGATAAAAATAACTTTACCACTTCTCGCAACAAAGTTTTCTCCATTATTTAGCAAATTTTTCAACACGTTCACTTTGACACAGCACTGTCAAATACATGCTAATTGACGGGTAGCTCTACTGTCAACAGTCATTTAATAACAAGTGACGATTTTGCAGAATGATAGTGCAGATTCCGCCACTGTAGCAGCACCTTCAAATTTTATTGATACACCCTCAAAAATTCATAGGCTTCATATAGGACCTTACCACTGTTTCAGCTGTACTGCACAATTCGGGTGAATTCAACGAAACTGTAAAAAAATGTTTTATTTGGTTGCTATAGCAATCGAATTATTCAAGTTCAAGGCCCTCTATTTACTATTCACCAACCCTTGTAACTTGATGCAATTCTGCTCTATCGTTTCTCGAGCACTAGATGTCCGTGTATTAATTAGGTAGAATTACTCCTTAGGGATTTTGGAAAACTGCTCCCGATTTTTCTTTTTCGTTGTAAAATCGCTTGACGGACTGAGGAAGTCGTCGTCATCGCCGCCACATCTCGTCCGGGCCCGTCAAGTTTTCGTTTTCCCGTTTGAAAGTTCTCTCAAATTTATCGGGCTTCTGAGATTTCAAAGGCGTCCCCTCGCCCGGGAATTGCTGAGTGCTTTTGGTGAAGCAGGAGGTAGTCTCATAAACCAGGGACCGATGGGGCGGGCAAAAACCCGAACTGGCGCACATCCATCATCCCTGCTGGTTCCCAAACGCGAAGAGGGGAAACGTTGGCTCAGCTGCGCGTGTATAGCATAGCACGACAGCCTTGTGCCTGCTTGCCGATCTCCTCCTAGTTCCTGCCACAATCGAACCCTGCAGGAACAAAACGAACTGTCGTGTCTCTTCGTCTCCTCTCACTTGGGCTTGGACGAGTCAGTTTTGCTTCCTTTGAAAACCGTCTATTTCGCCTTCGCACAGCTGGAGGCTTAAAGGGATGACTCATCGAAATCTATAAGGATTATTCAAAGAGGCAAAAAGCTATAGCTGGATAACCAGACCTGGGTTGGGTTAGAAGTCAAGTATAGATCTAGTCAGAAAACAGTTTTGGACAGTTATTCCATTCGATTAACTATTTAGAATATTTTTTAGTTCAAGACCCGAAAACTTTTGTAGTTAGTGAATTTTAAATTGAATAGGTACCAGATTTAATTCGTCTAGTTATTGTGCTCATTCAACCAGATTTGAAAAGATGAAACAGATTTTGCTTGTTTGCAGGACTTATTAACGTAAAGTTAATGGCCTCAAAGTATCTGCAGGAGTTTCAAGAAAACCCATTACTTGGCGGTAACGAGCCGTCTGGAGAGACGCGAACGATAGCAGGAAGACGAGTTCCGATAATAGAGGAATGGAACGGCAGGGCCGGATTTAGACCAGCTTTCGTGCAGGATATTAGTTGTAGCAAAGCAACTGAAGCTTAATTTTTTAGCAAACATAAATGATGAAGTACTTGAAACGATTGTCGTCGTCATGCCAACCACGGCCGGATGTAGAAGAGTAGCCCTAGATGTGCAATTAGAAGCGTACCTATTCATCTTCGTACAGTTCATTCCAGCTCTATGAGATGAAATAAACGAGCAGGAGGCGAACTTATTGTACGCGCTAGAGAGTACGCAGTACGGCATATTATGCGAAGTAAGAGTTGTAGTGCAAATGTACGGTTCCTTTGGCCATCACGGTTAGCACATGGCAGGTCGGAGCTCATTTGTGCGGTCTGGGCTTTTACGATTTAGGCCCAGTATTTCAGTCTCAGTTTAACTAAACTGCAGTTTAAACTTTGTTGATTTCTATTGTTACGACAATGGTTTCCATGGATATTAACCAGAGGATCAGGTAAACTTGGTTTAAACTGAGACTGAAATACTGGGCCTTAGCGGACTAAACCGCTGGAATGAACTGTACTTCACTATAATACGGCCCAGGGGGCAAATATTTCTATGGGAGGCCGCCCTGTGTATCCTTCTACCTGACTCTGTCAAACTTGGTTCAAGTACTAAAATAAGCCTCCTTCGGGTAGGAATCTTTTGTTTAGATACCTTTTGTGATGCGATCTTTTTCGTGAAGTATTTAGATTTTACAACTTTCTTGTCACCAATCTTTTCATCTGTATCCATGTATTGAAGTGCCTCTCTGCCTCCCTCGGCACGTTGTTCCACATTCTTTGGGAAGTTTTCTACCTGCTCGCTTGGCGTGAGGTCGCCGGCCTTCAGTTTAGATTAGACACTATGGTCTGTGCAACAGTTTTTTGAATTGTCCATCCGACTCGACAAAGCAGCAAAGCTGCAAAGGAATTGTTTTGTAAAATTTTCTTCGAAACACGTTTACCACCATAAATTGATGTCAGTTTATGGTGTAACGGAAATTTTCTTCTTTTGACTTTCCATCTTTTCTTACAGTAAGTTCTGCTTAAGCTGAGTACAGTAGAAAACGAAATGCTCAGGTATTGACAGGGTTGACAGGGCCCTATCAGTGCTTTGTGCTAACAAGGATGACTCTTGTTAGATACAGACGCAGCTATTTTGAGATGATTTTGAGTCTCGACAATATACATTGCTTACTTGACATCTTATTTCCACTGTAATTTTTGTTATCATCAACGAGGTTGGTGTTGTCAAGCAGCAATTTGTTTTCAAGCTTCAAATGTTGACATGAACATGAGACAACGTCTTCAGGACGCTTACGAAAATGTTTCCTTCAACGCCGACAAAACGTGGACGGAAACTTTCAGTTTATACCAAAAAAGCAGCTTGGTAAGTAACGTTAGCGCCCCGGATCGGAGTCACACGTCAAATTGACAGGAACTATACTTAATAGGAAAGGTATTGAAATTGAAACTGCAAGAGAAGACAAGACCGAGGACCGTAAGAGAATCGATTCCTTTCAGCAAACTCGCCAAATACTTTAACTATGAATACAACGAATCTAGAGAAATGTCTTACGCTTCTAGCAATTCAAACACGAATTTAGATTATCAAACAACATCTTTGGCACCGAGTGAACCGTGGGAGATGCCGGAGGTGGAGGATTTATTTAGGTGGTTTTTGAGTAAGTTTCGAACTTAGATCAACTGAAGTAATCAGGGTTTTTCAGTTACAGAGAAGCGGAACGAAGAAGACTTTTCTTGTATCGAAAACTGCTACGAGTCACCTTTAATGGCCGTTAACGGTTTTGAGGATAGTATTCTCAAAGTACAAGTTAGTCAAGGTGGCTCCAATATGGCGACATAATTTCAATTTTTTTAACAAGATTTCTTCTAGACAGAGTTAAGGAAGTTTGGGAGAGACATCGAGAAGACTGGAAGACCAACGAAATCACGGTTAACATACACATGTCGCTTATAAGAAATTTTTATGTTAGCACCAATAGCAGCGATAACGACCGAAACTACGAGTGGTTTAGGAACATTTCCATCACCAACGATTTCGAGGATTTGCAAGTATAGTTGGAAAATTAAGGAAAGTTTCGTTTTTTCAGAATGGTTTTTAGAAATTATCCAAGAAATTGACGCAACATAAAGAGTCAATGGTGGCTGCTGCACCAATTTCGGAAGTGTCTTCAGAAATTCTATATTCGGAAGTGCTACAAGGTTTGTTGGCGAGCAAAAAATTATCGGCGTCGTCCAAATCCGAGCAAATAAAAACTTATCGACGAAGTGACCCTGATAGTGGATTAATGCAAAGAACGGTTCTAAAAAGTCATCAAGTTAAAGAAGCGAAGAGTTTGCTTGTTTCTTCCACCAGTGAAGCAGAACAAGAAAATTTGTCGCCGACTGACTCCCGGCGATCAAGTCCGATAACGCGCCCAAAGATGGTGGCGTCGACAACTTCAGCTTATATCCAACAAGTTTACCTTTCTTCACCTTTATTACAATGCCAGAGATGGGTTCCGGGCACTATTTCTCAATTGCCTCAAACAGCATCACCTCTCTGGTGCTCTCAAAATGACAATCAATACTTGGGGTACAACTACAACAGTGAAACCTCCACGTTCCGCGCTAGGAAAAAGGCGCTGGAGTCCTCAATTTATCCTCTGGAAACTAATTTTTTTTTCAAAAATTCCAACGATAGGGTGTTCAACGACGAACAGTATTTCGACGACAATCAGGTTTCCGCTTGCGTTTCTGAAGAACTCGAAACCCAAGCGCTGGAACAGTACCACAGTTCCACTGATAATTTCTACCAACAGCTGGAGCGACAGGCGGAGGAGCAGTATGGAAGCTCTTCTGATTAGCGTAAATTAGTTAGGATTTAGGGATAAAGCGACATTTTTGTACATGAATTTGTAAATAAAGCGCGTTTGACGATTTCACGCAAGATGTCGGCCCCTGTAACTATAATGGATCACCCCTAGATGACGCTAAATCCGTCAACTATGACAAACCCTCAAAGTACGGTCAATACGCGGCCTTATCCTTCGGGATAAATCCCAAAGCCAAGGCAAAACTGTTTGCCGCCCCATCTATTGTGGCAAGTAATCAAACATCACCGATGCTTTACGCTTTACTTGATGTCTACGTGATGGCAGCTCACTCGCTAGTTGTCAAAATCATATGTTTCTGACGTTCTTCAGTGACGTCTATCTGTCAAGTGTGGGCGAGGTAAACAATTATGGCAACAAAAGCAGCTTTTGCGTTAAAAATTCGCGTTTTTGCAGGTGCAATGGTTTTGTTTAGCCCGGAAGTTGGAGCCCTACGATGTTGTCAAGTTTGAAAAACAAGTTGTTGAGCGCCAAGAAAAATGTAGGTCTTTTCACCAGTGACAAGGAGGCCCCCAGCAAATGCGACAACGTCGATTTAGGGGCCGGCAGCGAGATTCTGACCCATTATCAAGACCAATGGGCGTTAATTCACGAGTGCAGTGAGGATAACGCGACTAAGATTGAGGCGATTGGAAGCACAATAGCCCAAATTGCTACCAAAATAGAGGGAGACAAGAAAAGTTTAGGTGTTATGACGCAACTGTTGACACAATCTAAGGGCTTAATGGCGAATTGTACGGGGCAAGTGCAGGCGTTGTTCGAGACGTTTGAGAAAGTTGAGGAAGAACTGGTGGCACTGGAGGATCTAATTGAAACAGTGGCGTTTGAGAACATGAAGAAACAACACAAGTTTCATCTGGAACAGTACAAACTCCGGAAACACGGTGAAATAGTGAAATTTTCAAGTTTATTTTTGGTAAGAGACAGATTTTAGAATCGTTGCAAGGATTTGAGGCAAATTTGAAGGCAAAATACGAGAAAAGTTTGGTGGAATTTGAGCAGAAGAAAAGCCAGGAATTGGAGGAAAGACGGGAGGTTTTCCAGGAGGCTTTTAAGAACGATTTGGAAGTTTTTAAAAGTTTTGGGACCATCCCAAGTGAGTTGCGGCAATTTGTTGAAAGTTGTTAAACAAAGCTTTACAGAACTCGACATTAAGAAGCAACCAAGTGCCTTACTTGAAGAGATTCAAGTCGATTACGATGAGAAAGAACTGGACCAATTTTTTGAGGAACCCTCCAACTCATAGCTTAAGGGTATTAAATGATGTAAATAGGGGATAGTTTTGTAATTTTTATTTGTATAAATGACATGAATCACATTGTTTAAATCATTATTTACAAACAACTAATGCCACATGAGATCTGAAAATGATTCCTTAAATACAAAAATATACAATCACAAACAATATGTAGACCTGATCAATTACTGTGTGTGTAATCAAAGAGAATTCAAGATTGCGCTCAATTGATTTTTTTTAAAGTAGAAACAGCCTTCGTGTAGCTTCAAGCTTTTTACATTAAGGGAAAACAGTTACCACAGAAACAATTATAGTGTTTAGATCATTACATCTTAACAAAATAATAATAATAACATAAATAAAACTAACGTTAAGACACTTATTGCTCAGTACGCACAAGAAACGTCAATGTAATGAGCTAAACTTCGCAAAACTTAAGTATATGCTTTTTTACATTTTTTTTCTTTGGTTAGAAACCATAATACGATTACGTAATTTATAATAATTGTAGATTCTCAGACAATTTCGCTAAATGAACACAATACCCGCTGGATTAACCGAATAAATACACTACCAATTAGGTTGGGGGTGCTTATCGTTATTCTTTTTTTGCCAATTTTCAGTGTTTGAATTTTTTTTCGTCGCGTTTCTCATTTTATTCCTTTTTTTGCTAGAATTATTCTTTTAGGAATTTTACACTATCACTAGAACTATTACGATAAAACTGTACATATTTGTATACTAAAGCGGTGGGGATGAAATTAGTAGGGTTGCCAGTACCTGTTCGCCAGTATGAGGTAAGTGGCAGAGAGCCTCTGTCACGCGTGCTCCGACTCGCTGCGATAAGGCTTCCCATCCCCGTAGATGCTAAGTGAGGCGATCAAGTTGTTTGGCATGACCTACAACAGGTTTTAAAAAATCAATTTCACCAAAGAGTTCAATAAATTTAAAATTTTACAGATTCCTAATGATCTTTCTTGACGTTTGCTAACCTCGAAAATGATGTCTTGGTAACCGTAGCACAAAGTGCTACCAAACGGATTTGTCGTGTTTGTAGAACTGGCCCTGTTCAGAACGACGGGTCGCTCGCTCGGGGTCAACTGGCTGCAAATCTCGTCCCAATGACAGTAGGCGTCGATATCGGCCCCGTTGAGACTCAATTTGAATTCGCATCGCATGTAAATGTTGAAGTTATAATGACCCGGATAGTTGGTGTGCAGAACCAACTTCTTAACCAAATGCGACCGGGCGTCGAACAAAACGTCCTAAACACGTTAAGAAAATTTCAAAATCCTCCATCAATTAAAAAAATTAAAACTTACCAATCCCAGAGTGAAATAGTTGAAGAAATAGTCGCTTTTGGTGTTGGCGTCGGGTCGTTGCGCATTGGGGGTGTGAATGCGCATCTTGTCCTCGCTCTTGTAGAACACTTCAGAGGGGGCGCCCAAAGCCGTGGCGACATCTTGAGCCGAATGACCGAGAAGCACTTCTTTTTCGAACTGTACTTTCGTCGAATCTATTCGGCGATTGTTGGTGCCTACAAAGCGCAAATGTTGATCATTCAAACCACTCAGGCAACGAACCAATAAACAAATGACAATTTCGCGACTAAAAGCGACACAATTATGTTGCGCAAACAGATTAAAACGAAATGAGGTGACGTTGTTCCATATTAGAAATTAACATCACTTCATTTGCAAATAGTTCAATAATCAAAGTTCATTTCCGCTATATTTCCTGTTAGTGGCAGTTACGGGGAGAGGTAAAAACCAAACGATTTATTGCGTTAATAAGCGCGCCTCTCGCACAATCTCACTCTAAACTTACTAAATGTTTGTCTTAAGTCGGGACGTTTAACAAATTTGTTCTTATTGCCAATTACGGTATGGGTGACTAGAATAACGGTTTTGGCTTAGATAAGATTTTTATTGGTAAAATCGCCACAATTTATCCTTACCTGCCAGCAAGCTCAATTTGATGCCTTTAGTGTAGCACTCTCCTCTTAAAATTTCCGCTTTTCGAAGATAAATATGTCCATGGTAGCAGGAGAGAGGCAGATCGGGGGCGACAGCCTGTTCTAGGTTGGAGCCGTAATAGATCGCCATGCGAGAAACGCAAGGGGAAGTTCCTGTCGGGAACTGCAGAGAGCCTGAAGCAGCGTAACATGTTGCGATTGTAACGGGTTTGTCGCATTTGAGCGGCCGCAACTGTGAAACAGCGCATGCCCACTCAAAAACAATTCTGTGACTTAAT
Organism: Schizotus pectinicornis; assembly: GCA_951805265.1. NCBI lineage: Eukaryota > Metazoa > Arthropoda > Insecta > Coleoptera > Pyrochroidae > Schizotus > Schizotus pectinicornis. The sequence continues at coordinate 629,782 of OX638204.1, read as the reverse complement.
TAATGGCTTTACCTTTATAAAACAATTAACTTAATTTTCGACCTTAAAAGTTATGCGGTTTAGCCATTTTTTGGCATACTCTCTAATAAACTGTTTTCATTTAGAATAAATTCTTTTTGAGCATGCGCTGTTGCAGCGAAAAAATGGTGGTGCCGCCACCCAAACGCGTCTACTTACGTAACAACTTAATACCTAGGGTGTCGTTCTTGGTCCCCTGACACTGTATGGGGACTGGAAAATAAAACGACAGCCCTCTAAAATTTAATATGAAGAGCTCCTTTTCGGGGTCATACACCCCTGGATGGGTGGCCCCAAACGAATGTTCTATTTGCTCGATAGATGGCAATACTTCGGGCGAATTGAAGGGCAGATTACTGTGAAAAAACCGTTAAAAAATTGTTAATACGACTGAAACGCAACTTACCAATACTTCAGTTTCACTAGTTTCATAGAGTAGATCTCAATGATCTTCAGCCTCTGGGAGATGGGATCGAAGAATAATCGGATGCCATCCTGGGGTAAATTAAGAACCAAATCTATTTCTAAAGGGCTCTGCAAAAACGGGAATAACTTCTAAAGGGGGCCTTGTTGATCAACGATGGTACTTACAGTATCGTTATAGAGAACCTGAACGTTCTTGATCAGGCCCACTTGCGATTGGATAATGGCAATGGCTTGAGAAAAATGCATGCCTGAAAGCAAAATATATTAGAGGCATTGGATAAGTTCAGGAACCGTGTATAATCTATTGTCATTAAAGCTGAAAATGTCCTTACATTACCAAGTAAATTTTTTATTGCAATTTAGACTTATCGCTTCCCCCACCACATTTTTTTTTTTTAATTTTTAGCTGGCACCATAAAGACAAAAACACTTTTTTTATACTGCGAAAACAATTAAAATGACCTTTAAAACCTATGACCACAGTGCAGTGCATTTCTACATAAAATTATAATGCAACAAATATCAAGATAAATAAACAAACTGCTGTAAAGATTTAAAAATATATATGATAATGTGGTTTATTATTACATACATGAACACAATTTTAGTGGTTTTTGTGAAAAATTGTGCAATATGTATTTGAACTTTCAAAAAATCCGCAGAGTTAAACGAGTAGTTGTTGTGACGTCACGCCCATTTCACTTTTTCAACAAAACACCTGTTTGCATTATTTCGCAAGCGTTGCTCTTGTATGTAAAACGTAGTTAATTGTTAATTATTGCAACAGTAATTGTAATCGGTGATTGTTTTTGTTGGGTAGAAATAATGGTAAAAACGGCAATACTAAGGAGATGAGCAATAAAATAAATTAATTACTTGGCAATTGTATTTTTGCAACAGGCAGTCAAGGAGTATAAAAATAGGAATAAACCTAAATTATATAATACCAGAAAATAACACTGAAACAGTTTTCGAGGTTGACGCTTACAATTTAAAAAAGTAAAAAGGGCCCAATACAGATGAAACAACAATTTTTGAAAATATTTGGTCCCGTAAAAATAACATTTAAAAATACGACGCATTAGTGGGAATAGTCGGATAGAAAGTGGCGCGTTTGGACGTGAAAAATGCTGTTTGTTGACGAATAAAAAAAATGTAATTGATACGCACAACATAAATAAAAAAACCAACCCACCTACAATAAACTCCCACTGTTCGCATCCCAAGGAGCGTTCGGGAACGACATCCAGAGTCAGCATTTCGTCCAAACGTCGCTAGCACTTTCCTCACAAAAACAACGCACAACAACCAACAAATCAACGCGTTTTATCCGTGTTCAAGCTCGAAAAGTTCTTTGTCTACCAGCTAACAGTCGCCATTTTGATTGTAAACTCACTGACGTCTGTCACCCAGAAAACAGCTGATCGCGTCACCAACAGCACGCAAAAAAAATCACTAAGCCCAACCGTCACAAGAGCGAGAATCGCGTGACGACCCGAAATATAGCAACAAAACGAAACAAACAAATGCTTCAGTGACTGGTTTCCGGGGGCGGCGCCATGCAATTTCCGGTCGGGTATCGTTTTCGAAAATTCTCAATCAAAACCGAATCGACCAGTTTGACCCCGTCCACTTGGTTGCCCAATGTTATCCAGTTGGGTTGGATGTTGTGGGGGCGGCCGAAAAGTTCGATTTTTCTCGTACCGGGGGACAGCCGCTCGATCATCCCGTAAATTTCGTCGGGTTTGTGGCTGGTAGCGCGTACTTCGGCAACGATTACATCGGAATCAAGACCGCGATTAAGGTTCTGAGGGTTTCCCTTCATGCCAACTAAACAGTGTTCTTTGCCGTGGTTCAACCAATGACCGGTTCGCCCCGTTCGAATTATGCGTTGCAACTGGTTGGTTTTGACCCAAATTATTTCGTCAACTCGTTCGTAGCCCCAAAGTTTCAGGCATTCCCTTCCCAATTCCATTGCTCTGCCAGTGACCCAGAGGAAAATTAACCCGTCGTCTTGAAGCTGGGGGATGCCAAGCTGCCGCATTTCGTCGTCGGACATGGTCCCGTACGGCAGCTCCATGTGGATGTCCCATGGGGGGTCCGCCATGATCACGGCGAATTTACCTAAAAGCGGGGGAAGAACCAAAATTTAAAACTGACCTTAATCTTTCATTGTTAGACTTAATTCATTGATCAAAAACACTATACGAACGTTCTTTTACAACAAACTTATCTCCCTACAGAGACAAGTCTCGTACAGTATACTAGTCAAGGTTTAATGTAACATAAAAAAAGCAAACCTAAAACGGTCATGTCGAGGTAGCGCAAGTCACATTGCACCCATTGTGGCGGGTACAAAGTTGTACTTTCGTTGGCTGCAACTGAAACGGTCGCGGCGCTTGGGTTGACCCCTGATGGCTGCCCTATTCGATCCACTTCATAATGCACGTATTTACAGGTGTCCATGTGGAAGCACGTGTTGAGGAAAGAACAATCACCCAACGCCTCATCTGTGTGTTTTTGGATAATTTTTTTAAAATGTAACTTTTTACAGTCAATAATTCCGTTCCTCTCACAATCAGCCCTAGTACCGTGAGGGCAGAACTCCATCAACTGTTTACCTCCTTGAGATCTAAATCTTTCAGCCAATGATCTCTCTTTTGCAGTTGGTTTGCTCAGCAAGTCCAAAATTTCTTCCCCCAGTTTTTTACTCTCCTTTTCTTTGGTTGACGGCATCGAAAGGAGGGACTGCAACAAAATAAACAATCAAAATTATAGCCCTCCGAGTTTTATAATAATCTATCAACTCCCTCAATAGATAAAGAACTATAACAGTTACACCATAAAAAGGCTGATAAAGATAGTTGGTTTAAGAAATTACTGAACTCGAAAAAAAAGTTGCAGTTATGTAACATTCAAATCACAAGATTCAATTACCATAATGTCAGCTTTTGGTTCCTTTTTTTCTTTCTTCTTTTTTTCCTCATCCTCATTTTTGTCCGCAACATCAACTCGTTTCCTCTTTAACCCATCGCCTTCTCCTTGCGGTTCCTCGCCAAATTCCGCAATCATTGCATTAACTTTTGTAACATCAACAAAAGTAACTTCGACGCTACTTTTGGCATCTTTAACTGCATCTTTGATGGTTATCAATTTTTGGGTCGAAAACTTCTGTAACAAGTTACAAACTTCCTTATGGGACGTGTGACGGTTTAAGGTAATATTAAGCGCAGCCACTAGTTCAGGGGAACTTGTTGGCATTTGTAGAGTGACTTCGCTTAGAGCCTTTAACAGTTCGCGTTCCGATTCTGGATCGGTTCTAACCAAATCTGTGATGACTTCCTCTTTGTTATCTTCAACAGTTGCGGAACTACTGGGTGTCTCCGAGTTTACCACAGGTGAGGAATTCAATGCATTAAGGCTCGATCCGAGGATGTCTTGACGTTCTTTTTTTCGCTTCTCAAGACGCTCCCGTAGAGAATTACGCTTACTCTTGATCGCCTGAATCTCTTCCCATGCGTCCGACATGGTTTATTGGAAATAAGCGGAAAACAAACACGCTGCATTCGCCAAATTTGAGGTTAGCTAGTTTGACAGTTATGACCTCGATTATCAAAGGTATGCCGGTCACGCGTCTTATTTTTAATACTCGTCAATTATCGGTGTCTTTTTTTAACACATGCTAAAAACAAAGACAAAAGTGACTCGTTAACTCGTAGCGATGATAAAGGATATCAGATTATTTGGCGTGTGTTTTTGAGGTTATGTTCAATTTGATCCTGAAGAATCAAGAAAAATGAGTAAAAGTCAAGTTTTACGGCTGTACAAATCATTGCTGCGTGAATCTGAAAAGTTTCCGGCTTACAATTTTAGGTGGTAGCTTAATTGTTGTTTTCTTGTCAATAATGGGCCCCCATTTTCAGGAAGTATGCATTGAGGAAGGTACGGGACAGTTTCAGGGAAAACAAAGATTTGGTGGACCAAAACTTTATTGCTAGCAAAATAACTGAAGCGAATAAAAATTTGGAGATAATTAAAAGACAGGTTAGTAAAATATAATAGCGTAAATTAACTTGATTTTGACTCTTCTCTTTCAGATTGTTATAGGACAAATGTATAGTACAGATAGATTAGTGATCGAGAATTTTACTCCTGAAATTAAAATATTCTAGTGGATCACCTTTTTAATTGTATTGTGCAAGTCTCAAGCTACTGTAAAATGTTTAATTAGTAAATAATTTTCTATACAATAGCAATAGAGTATGTAAGTAGAATAACATCTATGCTATAAAATAAATTTTTTCAGTTGATAACTTTAAAGACTTTTATTATAAAAAACTTCTAGTTTATATCAATAGATTTCACTACATCTTTACCTAAAATAAAAAAGTCCTCTATTAAACTATCCACATTCAAAACAAGTTTTTCGTTCTCCAACTTTCGGCCGTTTACATATGAAATCTGAAAAGAAACATATTACTGAAAATGTTATTTAATTGATAAGAAGTAATAGAAAATAAAACCGTAATTTTTGTTCCTACCTTGAATTCCTTAACTTCCATGGCCTTTGGGATCCATAGAACGCCTATGATGTTACCCCCATAGGAATCGTGGAAAAAGTTGGCGAATTCCCCATAATTTTCCTAAAAACCTTTGTATAGCAAAAATTGCACAAAACACATTTGCAATGGTCTTTCGCCAAACTTACTCTCAAATCTCTCAAATAAAGTTGAACAGGATTGAAGTCGGTAACAGGAATTTTCGAGGTTTCTCCAGGAACAAAAGCCTCCAAAGTAATTTGACCCTCCAAATCTTCATTAATAACCCGTTCATGTCCAAGTGGGTTCGAAAATGGTTTTAAATGTATCAGAGCATTGTACCCATCCAAATTCGGAACAAACAAGTTCTAAAATAATTGCGTGTAATTTACAACTAAAAAATAACTTTAACCCAATTCACCTTGACCGGCAAAACTTTTCGTTTGTTCACAATATCATGGATGCAACTGAGAGTTTCGATAGCCAACTGTTTGACCCGCCTCAAAACCTCCTTTGACGGCGCTTCTTTTGTGAACAACGACTCGCAGTTATCGTAAGGAGTGACTATGTACAAATTTGGGCAGGCGTCCCGATTCTGCAGCAATTTTGAATCGATTTCGGTAATAATTTCCTCTAAAAAAAAAATAAAAAAAAAATAGGATGAGTTGAAGAATAAAGTAAAAGTATTTTCGTAAATACTTGAAATTTCCTTGTTGAAATCTACGATTACAGGCTGGATGTGACATTGGAGTTCTGCGAAAAATTTCAAGAATCTCACAAAAGCGATTTGTGGAGTGCTGGATGGAACAAAAGAAGTTTGGTTCGTGTAGAGCGCAGCGCTGAGTAAATTTATCACAACGTCCGGAAAATGAAAGTCGTCGATTAAGTGAGAGCGCAACCATCTTTTTACCAGGGCGGTTCCAGGGCCGTAACTGGGAAATTGCGACTGGATCCTGAAAACTCTGAGTTTACAACTTTCCCATTAAGTAGCCGCGTTGGCCAGAAAAAAATGGCGTAAATAACTATATTATGTTGCAGATTAATCTTTTATGAAAGTCTTAATAAAGTATGATCAGTTCATTTATAATGTTACCCTTTTAAGGCGCCTGTTAATTTAGGTAGGATGTTCAATTTTTTTTCCAATTCTCTGCTTTGAGGTGATTCTTTATAGACCGTGACGCCGTTATCGGTGGATTCCTTCTTTAGCAGTCCAATTTCTCGGGGAAGATACAATAGGTAACGAAAAACGAAACCTTCGTGGAATACATCTAGACAGCCGGGTCTCGCGCTCGAGATAATGTTGTGTTTTTTTGATAATAGTTTCGAAATTTCGAGGTAAAAAGCTGTTTTCATGTGCCGTAAGGCGACTAAGTCTTTCGCCCATTTGTTGCTATGCTCTGGAAAGAAAATAATTTCCAAATTTTATGAGTGAATAACTTGCGAACTAGAAGCAGAGTAGAACCTCTTAAACTCACCCAGTTGCAAGGCAAACTCAATTGGTTTGACATAGGGCGGAACCATCGCTATTTTCTTGTCCGCTAGCACAATATTGTTTCCAAAACTGGTCGTTATCTTCTTGCCACATCTGTAGTTTGTCGGTATCGGCGGGAAAACCTCTGTAAAACTATAAAAAATAATGATTCGCACAAGGTGAATCAACATAAAAAACTAGAGACTGACCTAAACGAATTCGAGATTCCCTGTACGCTGGTGATACTCAGAGGCATGTCCAGACCCCTCAGTTTCTTCCCCAAATCATCTGAAACTGTCGTAATTTTCAAACAACATTCCTCATTGGTTCCCATCTCGAACGCCGCAGACACTTTTTTGTTGACCATCAAATCCTCGAATTCGTCATAGAACAAATCGTATTCTAGCCGCAATTTTTCCTTGGCCACCCAATCCACAATTGTCCGAATAATTTCGCGTCTTCCCTTTATCGTTTTCGTTTCAAAATAAACAGCGACGCAAATCGAGCCGTCCTTAAATCTGTTGCACAAAAATAAGAACAAATGACGAATAAAAAAATTAATAAAAACAACCTTCTATCACTGGAGAGACGGCCCCAAAATTGCTTAAATTCCTTCTCTTTGGAGTCGTTGAGAGCGGGGCCGAGTTCGATAAAGTTGAAAGCCTGACTGGGGTCCAAATTGATTCCGAAAATAATTTCCTCGAAGCTGTTGGGGTCTTTTTGCTTATAAGGCCAGGGTTCAGTGGGAACAAAATGAGGTACTATCAAAAGAGCGCGTTTGTTGAACCCCCGATCGAGAGTTTTCGAAATTTTCTCAACAACTTGTAACTTACGATGGCCCAAAAACTTAACTCTGTCCACTTCGCTACTATTTCTCGTAATTTCTTCGAAAGCTGATGAACTTTTCAACCTACAACCAAAATTTGTAGACGAAAGAAACTGAATGTGAAACAATAAAACCTCAAAATTAAATCGTATTGTAGCTCCATAGATGCTTTTGTTATAAATAACGAATGGAACGAGTTGATTCCATTATCGTCGAGCAAATTGAAAGCAATCTTGCACTCCGATTGAATTTTCTTGAAGGAATTGATGTCGAGAAAAGCGGCAAAGTTGTAAAACCCCGTCGAGTCCAAAAAAACCAAATCAAAAGCGCTCTTAAAACTCGCCAGAACCTCTGGCAAAACGTCGCCAATGCTAATAGGACTCGATACGAAATCGGTTTCGGAAATAAAGCCCCAAAAATTTCTAACGACCTGATATGAACTCATGTGCTTGTTAATTTTTTTCTTTGTGACCAAGTAAGTTGCGAAATAAATTATTAAATCGTTGCTCAAATTTAGCTGTCGTTGGTTAACCCAAACCTTAATCAATTTGATAGCTTCTTGGATGTTGGCGTGGTCTTTGATCGCGTTTTGGCTAAACTCGCTGTTAGCCTCTAAATTACAATCGTGGGATAACGTTGAATTGTAAAATGGCGTGGGAAAATTTTTAGATTCTTCGTTAAAATTTCCGAAGATTTCAGCACGAACATTGTTGGTTTCTGGCAAAAACCTGGAGGTTTTAAAATAGTTGTTAGGTGGGAAAGCAAAAATTTTGATTAGAATTTTTTCGGAATCTTTTGGTTTCACTTGAAGAACCGGCAATAAGTCGTTGTTATCGTGGTAAATCCACGAAATCTCCGAACAAATTTCTTTTAAAAATTTTGCAACCCTCACCAAATAGAAGTGACGTTTAACAAAATATCGGTTGTTTAAATAATCTTTTGGGTGTAAACAACTTTCTGGAATCTTCAAACACAGGCTAACTTCCAAAATAGGGCCGGGTAAGGCCTCGATCGCATACAGACCAAAAAGTGACACTTTACTGGGTTTCAAAAACTTAAAATGCAACTCTTGATCAGTTTTGAGGGTGACTGTGGATTTCTTTGAAATTGAAACTTCATGTTCGCGTAAATTCAATACCAATAACTTAAAATCGTTAAGCCATTTTGCAAATCGGGTTTGGTGCTTGGCTTTAATTTTAATCTCTGCAATGAGTTCCTCGATTTGGAGTCTAAATAGGTTATTGTTGTAGAGATCTTGCGTCTCCTTCAGCTCATTGAGCTCCTCAATTGTGGGCGCTTTATGTTTATTGTTTCGCGTTTTTGTTCTTTCCGTTATATCCTCGTACTTGACTTTTTTCAGACGCTCAGCATTGATTTGCTTGCGTTTCCTTTTCGGCTGCAGGTCCTGGGCCTTGTTTTCAGATGAGCTGTCAGCTGCGGAATCGCTAGTTCCCTAATATTGGAAAGAACAGCAAATTAAAGTATACAGAAGAGGCGGTAACTTACCTCATCATTTAACTCCATATTCAAAATATAATCGCACTGGTTCAAGTATTAACAATCACAAAAACTAAAAACCATGCGCATCCCACACATCTAACCTCAATTCTCAATTAATCATCCACAAATCTAAACAACACGTGGGTCACGGTTGCCAATACACGTCACCGTCAAGAAAATTCCCCAGATAAAAAATAAAAGATCTTCCTCGACGCAGCCGCGGTTATGTAATTCCTGTCTTTTTAATATTCAAATTTTACAATTATCTTTCTTATGAAGGTCAAAACTCCCAATTTAATCTTGTCTTAATTTTGGAAACATATATAAAGCGCATAGATTGATTGGAACTACTGTCAGTGATTGACCTATAAATGCGCTCCAGGCAATTTAAATTGTTATTACTGATTTACATTGATTCTGGAAGCGTTGTTAGTGCATATGACTATCGTTCTCTGTTTGAAATAATTGATGCCGATCAAATTTTCGGAGAGTAGTTTTATTTATGATAACGCAGAGTTCTCTGTTATCGACATCAACAGGCAATAGCTGCGCTGCTGGTTGCGCATGTCTTTGTTAGTTAACCATTTGTCAACCGTCTTTCAAAACTTTGCGTCCTTTGCTGTTTGCTTTGTTTTGGTGCTTCTTTCGGCCATTCGGTTCCAGTAAAGTTTCTTGTGTTTATTATTGAGTTGTTGGTGTGCTAGACCGAGAATGGATCAAAAGAAAAGGGATGAGTACGCCGCAATACAGAAAGAATTTCCTAAAGGGTTGCTGCGAGAACTAGTGGAATGTCTGGCTAAATCCTTCCAGTAAGTAATGTCAATGCCCTAAGCTTTGTTGAAACTCTTGGTAACGGTTCTTTCTCGTTTCCATTTTGACACCTACTTCGAGTTTTTTTTTTGTTGTATCTGCAACAGGAGGAGGCGCTGGCTGGAGGACGCGACCAGGTGGTGACTAGTGCAAATTATGGTGTTTTGGGCTCATATTGCACCAGTCCCGGCCTGATCGCCACCCCTAAACACCGCGACACAACCAATGAGAAACTTTTGTTTTGCGGAATAAACTCCATTTTTATTCTGTAAACTTGGTTTGTTTCAGAATTGATGATATGACTGGCGCTAGCTTGGATGAAATGAAGGAATCACCTGCCGAGTTATTCCAAATAGTCAATAAAAGGATTAGTGTAGTGTTAAAACGTCAACTTGATACCTTCTGGGACCATATGTGCATCAATGAGGACAATAAATTAGAATTCAGACCTCATCTTCAGGCCATTGTGGACAAAAACTCACTGTAATTGCTTTAAAATATAATTGTTGACTGGTAAATTGTTTTGTGATTGCAGAGAGTGTCAAAGCCCAGAGACCACAGCTCAATCTATTGCTGTTGAGCACTTGAAAGAGAAGCGGGAAGTTGAGTTGGAGAAGATAGCAAAAGTGGATGAGCAGGTGGAGGAATTAAAACAAAACATCAGCGAATCTACTGAGTTGCTTGAGACTCAGATGCAGCAGATGAATATGCATTAATATAGTTTTACTAATATACTTATAAATGATACAATTATTGTTTATATGCATTAATATACTATGACCAGGATATGGTATTTATGAAGGTTTAGGTGGTGAGAAAACTGAGTTTTTTACCATCTTAAACATTCATTGTTTTATTTAATGCGTACCTAGAACTCACATTCAACTATTTTTCAATTTATTTTGAATAAATTTTCGATAACAGCATTATTATTGGCAATTTCCGCCTCTAAGTCGCAGATTTTACTGTTCCAATTTTTTAATTGACGCAAGCCATCCAAATCTGAAAAAGCATTGAAAAACTCGTGTTTGAAAAAGAAAGAATCTAACTTGGTTTTGATCCTGGTTGTAGGATCGGCAGGTCTTGCAAATGGTCCTGAAATTTTCTGTTGTTGATCTGGATTAGTTGAACGGCGTTGGATTTTTGTCGACTGACTTGCACCAAGTTGTTTTTATAATCCTAAAAGTTCTTCAATAATTAAGCTTTCAATTATAAATAATTTACTTTGATGGTGTCCGTGTAAAATTTGATGTTTTCCTCGGATTTTTTGATTTCATTTTCAGCGTTCTGAATAAGTTGTTGAAGTTGGAAAACTTGCTCGGACTGCTTAAATTTTGTTATCTCTACAAAGAATTATTAGTTTTAATAGAATTTTTTTTAATAAATACCCAAGTTTTTCGCAATTTCCTCCATTTTCTCTGTTAGCGAGATCTGCGCCATTTTAGAGATGGCGCCGTTAGAGTGCGCTGCCTACCTCGAACTGGTCCCGCTCATGCGTGCTGTAAGGGGTTCGCGCTTTATCAACAACCATACATAATTTAGCACCTAGTGACGCCATTGCCGTTTGCCGTTATTTTGTGTTTTTCCGTAAATTCCGTGCCCCCTGTTCCGTGCGAGGTGAGCTTTTTCCGTTTATTGCGGCATTTGTTGTTATTATTCGTGAATATCGCCTGCTCGATTTCGGGACGAGCACCTTGCCGGCAAGAAGACGAGGGCCCGCTCGATTCCCTTTGTGTTGTTGCCATGCCGGTTTGCGTGGTTCTCTTTGAATTTTACCTATTGCGTTTTGGCGTTTTTATTGGCGTCAATCGCATGTGATAATGATGTGTTCGTGGGCAATATAATTTGTCGGATGTATTTTTACCGGTACAATTGTTACTTAGCAACTAGGGGTTGCTACAATGGTCGCGGGGAAATAGGTGGTCGAAGCCAATATTGTAATGTGTACACTCCAATTTGTTGGGCATTAATGCTATCAATCAACAATCAATATTGTGCATGGCCGTGGCGAAATCGTGGGGGAACAGCAATTATCGCGGTGGCGCCGGATTCCGGAAATTCCACAGGTCACTTCGTCTCTTGGAGGAACGCTTGAGTTCAATAATAATTTTTGGGCGATTATTCGATGACGCAAACTTGACTTAAGCCATTAATTAAGTCAGGTGACTGACCTTAGTAGGGGCGAAAAAACTATAATTTTATTAATAATCGCAATCCATAATTACTTACCTACATATTTCAATCTTTCATTTAGATAGAACAGCTGAACAATAAAATTTTACCTACTGATTTACGTTGTACATTGTGATACATAACCTAAAAATTTGTTTGTTCGCGCCATATCTCATTTTACTAATTCAACTTATACAGGTGTCCCAAAACTCAACGTCAACCCGTGGAGGGCTGATGGTCCTGCTCATTACTGACCAGAATATCATAATATGACCATAGTAAAAAGTCATTAATTTTCGAGATATTGGGACTTCTAAGAATTTCGTGAAAATCGACACCTTAGATCAGTTTTTAGAGTGTCACAAGTTTAAATTTTCATATTATATTATTCTAAATGTTGTTACGTAACCCTGAATAGTCCTGTTATTGATCAAAAGGCAAAGAAGCATTACTAGAGCCAGATCTTTGAGAAAGAAAAAAACATTTTTGACTCATACATGATTTATTTTTTTTAATGACCTAACTTTGACTCTTCATACTTTTGAAAAAAATACCACGCTAACTTGGCAAGTTATTCTAAAAGATGGCTCATTTAGTGTAGTTTTTAAAATAGTATAACAATTTCTATGTTTTGCATTAGAAAAAATTATATTTCTATTTGACTGCAAAGGGAGCGCATTGTAAAATTATTTTAATATGTAATTAGGAAATTAAATTAAAACACGTGTTAAATTGCAGTGACAGATATGTATTAAGAAGTAAAAATAAAACTAATACAACTCAACGGATGTGTTCAAACTGTCTGCCACCAAGTCGAATGCAAGCGCGGCTTTTTCTTAAAAAATCCCTTTTTATCAGTCTTGCACTTCCAGCAGCATTTTTTTGTTGTGCAGCTTCCGCGTTGAGTTATATCAATTCATTTTTCATTAATTCATTATTTATTGGTGTTGAATAGACCTTTTCGTTAATCTAACCCCAGTAAAAAAATCTAATGGATTTAAATCTGGAGACCGTGGAGGCCACAAAATGAGACCACGATGGCCGATCCATCTCTTGGGATAAGTTTGGTCCAAATAATTTCACACCAGTAAATAATGAAAATAAATTGAGAGAACACATCGTGGAAGCTGCACAATAAATAAATGCCGCTAGAAGTGCAAGACTAATAAAAAGATCTTTTTTAAGAAGATGCCGCGCTTGCATTTGACTTGGTGGCAGGCGGTTTGAACACATCCGTTGAGTTTTATTTGTTTTATTATTATTTTTTAATACATATCTGTCACTGCAATTTAACAAGTGTTTTAATTTAATTTCCTAATTATTAAAATAATTTTACAATGCGCTCCTTTTGCAGTCAAATAGACATATCTTTTTTTTCTAATGCAAAACATAGAAATTGTTATACCATTTTAAAAACTACATTAAATGAGCCATCTTTTAAAATAACTTGCCAAGTTAGAGTGGTATTTTTTTCAAAAGTATGAAGAGTCAAAGTTAGGTCATAAAAAAAATAAATCATGTATCAGTCAAAAATGTTTTTTTCTTTTCCAAAGATCTGGCTCTAGTAATGTTTCTTTGCCTTTTGATCAATAACAGGGCTATTCAGGGTTACGTAACCACATTTAGAATAATATAATATGGAAATTTGAAATTGTGACACTCTAGAAACTGATCTAAGGTGTCGATTTTCACGAAATTCAGAAAAGTCCCAATATCTCGAAAACTAATGACTTTTTACTAAGGTCATATTATGATATTCTGGTCAGTAACGAGCTGGTCTATCAGCCCTCCACGGGTTGACGTTGAGTTTTGGGACACCCTGTATAATGGCTCCGGGGAGCAGTGCCTAGTTAAAGACAATTTTATGAAACACAATTTTCGAAACAAAACCCCGAAACGTGCTGTTTTATGATTGTAGGAGCTGAGGCTTGTGGGTAAATATATTGCTGGAAGCTGGTAATGAATAAGAGGCGGCAGTTTGTTTCCTCGACAACGTACTAAGCTTTAATCTGGCACTGTGCATTAGCAACTAATCTGATAGTCACATTTGGAAAGGGTTTTAATTCCCTTTTTCAAATTATGACTCTTGTCTGCTGTCAGCTAATGAACCCTTGAATAATTATTATAATTATAATTTTAGCATTGCAACAATATTTCTTCGGATATCTGAGAATAGTATCGATCGGAAAAATCGATCGTCACGAGGATAGAGTGTCTTCGTGAAATTAAGATAATGTTCCTGTCGAACTACGAGACATCAAGGTTGTGATTGATGGATGCAAGTGAAAACGGAGCGGTTACAGAGTCGTAAGGAACACCATAACTGAAGGTTGCAGGAGTGGAGGATTTGTCACTAAGAACTCAAAAGTCTTCAGAGAACACATAAAAACATAATTGAACAAGGAAATCGTAAAATATTGATAAAGCTAGTGACCCAGGCAACTGCCTATCAAAGGACCGGCAAAGAAACGAAGAACAAATAACATCGGTTTGCCTTTGTTAAATAGAAATATCCTGTAAGTGAAACGGGATGGGCAACTGATGTTCAATAAGCCATAACAACTGAGCAAGGTAGAGTGATCTAGTTAGCTCAACATGTGTAGCTGATAATGAGGAAAGTGCAACGATAAAGGGACAATGAACTTTGTCCTCGTAGGATAAGCGATCGAGATAGATGTCGACTCCGAAGTGAGATACGAGGAGAGCCAGACAACCATAACAAATTATACATCATCTCTAAAGCCCCATATATCATGCATACAAATTACAAATCCGACTGGATTCCATTTCTATTTAGTTTTTTTTTCTCGCATAGATCGAACCCGTTGGAAGTTCAACTTGGCTGGTTTCACGTGAGCGATGTCGTTCTGCGGTCGAAATCGTTAATTTCCCTGTTTACCCCGGCGCGAAGCTGCGTTTTCACTAGGGAAAACTCGGGAGAGCAATCTCCGCCAACTTGATCAATTATTTTTAAGAACATTATTCGGTTCCTTCCCACGTTATCCTGCCGTTACACTAGATGGCACATGGAAGTAAGTCGGTCCAATTTATCGAGGAGTCGATATTATTCCATGAATATCGCCGAGATGGGCGACGAATTGAAAACGCCGTCGAGACGTCATCAACTTATCACTTGATTAAGGCAATCGAGATTCAGGTCCCGTATCGGTCTTGTCACAATTTACACACTGACGCATTCCTAACCCTTAAACGCTCTCCCCTCATATGTAAGTTCACCAATTAACCAAGTTCACCATATGATCATTCAGCACGGATTGAAACCAAAATTGTTCACGTCCTCGTTACCTACTTTTGGTATTTGTTCAACCTAACCGTCAGTATTAATTTTTTCTTTCCTTCCTATTGGAAGTGAGGCGATGGTCCAGGCACGCAATTTGGGTTGTTGCCGGAGCGTTTGTTGTGGTGGAGGAGCCAATTGCGAAATTGTCCGCAGACCGCAACTCTAGCCTGTTCATAACGCGGCCATGAATTATTTATCAGCAATCAAGTTCATGATTAATCGCGCGGTTGTGGACAAGAACCGGCCATAGTTGGCCTTATGTTGCACTTATCGTCCGGCGATTGTGAGTGGAGGCAACATCTGCAAAAAGCGACGACCCAACTAGTTGTGTCCGCGGGGCATCTCTGCACAACCTTGCCAACGTAACGATGAAACACTGTTACTTTCCAGACAAGATTCAATTTCAACGGACTATCGGAATTCTCCGAAGAACGAACAACGCCCATCTTGAAGACAGTTGCCAGTTGGGAGCATCCCAATTGTGATCCACATCATGATGAAAAATCATTGCTTTTGACGTTGCGCTAAAACTCGAGGTAATTGTATTGTCGGATGGAACGACGTGGCAGGTTATTGAATGTGTAGTGTTGAAATCACAAATCAAATTGGTCCAGTGGCTTTTGCATCCATCTTATACGTTTCGCTTCATGCGCTTCGTTCGACTGCCTTCAAGCAGTGTTTGCATCCCAAAGTGGATATTTACGTACAAATGTGTTTGTGATCCGAGAATAACGAGACGTTTCCTGAGACATGGTCTTCGAATATCTAACGATCGAGCAATTGCTCGAGAGCAGCAGCTGATGCAACTATCTTTGATGAACAGTGAAGTCGGTCAAAAAATCGGGGCGAATGGCTATTCTAGTTTTATTTTATGAAACTGCTGTAATCTTGAGGTATCTGTCAGAGACTTGTGGACGACTCAATTCAGAGGATTTTTGGTAATGAAGACACTGCGAACGTTTTTAGGAAATAACGAACAAAATCTGAATAATACACGACCCTTATGATGTGCCTATCGATACTAAGACTGACTTGTTTGTTACGAAAAATAAACTACAATTATTTACATGTTGTGAATCAGACACTAGACGTTGGACTTTTGCAATTTATTGAGGTAATGATTAACACAAGATTGGTAGTATGAATGTCCAATTCATTCATTGATTTTACTCTCGGTTTTACCCATTTGTCTATGGCTATACTATCAACAGATTGTTTAGTAAATTTTCCATTTATAAGCCATTTTTCCAAATTACGAATCAGGCACCGTGTTTCTTTTCCGCTGTGCTTTTATTCAAGGCTACTAATTTTGGTAATCTGATCATCTTTCCTCATTAAATGCAAGGTTAAGAACAGCGACAAATAGGAATTGAAATGGATCGATCAATGGCAAAGTTACGGAAGATTTCCAGCTTCGCCCTAAACAGCAGAAGAGCAGAAGACGCCTCTTCAGGTGTCCTCGTTCAAAGCGCGAGCAAAAGATGTTCACTGCAGAGGCTGGGACCGCGTTTCATCTGCCCATTGGGCAATCGACTTCTTATTTCTGATTGTTTTCCCGACACGCACTTGGCAGGCGTCGATTTCAGGGCCGGACGGAGCACACTTGGTAATCTGTTTATCGGCGACCCATCGGTTGACGATGGTATCGCGTGTCGACCGATCGGGTTGCCCAGCAACCTGACCATCACAACCTCCCCCCAAGCACAACTCCCCCTCCCCCTCTCTTTTCGAACACTCTTCGTACATTTTTAATGTTCATCATTTATTCACAACTAAAATGATTATTGGTCGGTACCCGCCTATACTGACAACTCTTACGGAAACTTTGTTAATTCCAGGTTTTAACCGTCTCTCCCTGTCCCTATACGTGCGGAGGAACGTGTATGTGTGCGAGGGCCGGGAATAAAGTATAACGTCGGTAATGGCGGTCTTCAATAAGTCCGAATGTAACCGCACACGCAATTTGTCACTTAAATATTGAGCAAAATGTTTGACGGTGCATTGACGGGGGACGGTGGGGATGCAATATGGCGCTTCCGTTGCTGTTCGCCATCGATTTCATGGATGAATAATAAAAAGTGTACCAAAGGTACCTCCATGACGTGGATTAATCGAGTTCAATTGTTTTAGTGCAGCGTGCTAGTCAGAAAAAAAGTTAATCAATCGGGGGATCACGGGGGGGTTGGAATAGTCTATTTTTGTTGGCACCGCAATGTGTGTCGAACAGTTCTTTCGCTCCTGTTTTATCGAAAGCTGTCACGTTTTTTTTCCATTCAGGTCGTATTAACTGATTAACAAAAATAATCGTTCGGCCCTCGGTAACCTGCATCGACTCGCTCTCGTAACTGAAGGAATCTCTTCAGTTCACGCTTTCAATTGCTCAACATAATTGTATGGCATGCAACAACAAACATTATTAGTAGTAATAGTAAAGTTGAGTAATCCGCAAAAATCACGAGTTATCGCATTACAAACCATTGTATAAATTATACAATACTTTCCGAAACCAGGAATTATGACCATCATCAATAATTATAAGTTACAAGGAGAATGGAAAACGCTTGCTTATGTATAACTTGAACGATTCAAATTACGTCATGGGGCTAACTGGAAATTTTCTGAACCGGAATCAAAAAATGTGGAGACCGTCACCGGCCTCAGGCATCCATCGGTCCTCCAAGTTGCCACTCTTCGTAGCGGTAACCCTCTAGATGTTTTTACATGTTTCTTCGACCGCAACGTAATAATTAATATTGATGTAACCGGTCAATTCACTGGCCAGTCCTCTCTTCACTTATCCAACAACATTCCAATTTGTTTTCGCTTATATCTGGTGGTGGTGCTATTTTACTACATTGTTAATTCCTTTCTAATCAATAGGAACCTACTCTTTCAATTAAGAAGATTCAAAGGAATCGGCAGACTTGAAATAAATATTGAGATCACAGTTTTCTACTTTTAGGCCCAATACTTTTAAATTCTAGTGAACGATTCCAGGAACGTTCTTTAGATTCAGATCGAATAAATCGTTCGTGAACGACACATCGCTACGGTTCAGTCACCACAATCGGTCCAATTTACGCAACACATCAACAGCATAGGTGCAAGAGAAATCCTCCTACTTACCCGATTTCGTCTAATACGTGCTAATATTTCACGCAAGCGTGGGTCGTTCGATATGTATAGAAAACTCGTTATTTACCGTGCGTAACAAGTGTGTCACACGTAGGTACATACGTTGTAGCATGCCCGACATTGATTTTGTTGGAATAACGAAGCGAAAGTGCCACACGGTTATTTGCCGGAAATTGTTTCAAATCTCGAAGGTACCGGCGAAAAATTTTTGAAGCCAAGCCAAATTCCCTACGAAACGGCATCATGAGCGGGTCCAACAATCGCGCACCAAGCTGTAAACGTGTTAAGTAGAATCCACCGGAATTTCCATCAGTCTGCATATTTGCAGAAGGTTATTGGGGCGCAGAGGGCGAACTTTTGCCGGTTATGAAATTTTTCCGTTTGTTGAACAATTTCAGGTGCCACCCCACTTTCCATCTCGGCTAGCCAAACTTGTGTCTTTGCATTGTCCTGCAACTGCAGAACCATAGTGCCTATTCCTGTTTTAGATACATTTTACCTTCACAACTTTAAAATGTAGGGGTGAGCTAGATCTGGGTCTTCATGAATCGTTGGAGATCATTCAGATTAAATAACTTGTAGACTTTTATACTTCACCGATTCGATCATTGATGCTGTCGCATGTTTTAAGTTGGCGGCATTGCTTTGTTTTCTGGGGTGGTGGCGTCGGGAGGCCGCAGTTTTGCCTGAAGTCGAACGCGCTGTTTTAACATGGCGGTCGCTTTGACGGCTACGACATACACCCGCGTTAATACAATACCCAAAGTTTCACCCGTTTAATATTTACGCCGAGTTTCGAGTATTGACCGAATAAATTCATTAATGTCGCGAGACTCCATGTACGCGTGTTTGACGTTCACGCTGTTGATTCGGAGGGTGAGACGCTAATCCAATAAAAACAATCAAGAGATGATTGAGGCTTGGCGCAAACTAGGTTGATTTTCTGTTCACGTGGAAATTGATCTGATTCGAAATTTTGAAATGCTTCAAATAAAGTTGGTCGACAAAGAATAATACCTAATGCCACAGGATCCGCGGTTGCCGAACACTTTGAGGACGCTTCTAATACAGTTTTCTTTTTTACCGTTCGTCCGTCAAAATCGTTTGAGGACAGATTTTTTTTTGCAATCGCGACAACAGGTCGAGAAGCCATCAGGGAGCCATTATTGTGAAAATTGCCAAGGCAAGCTAAAATGCCTGACAAAAGCTGTCGAAACGGAGCATTAGAAACGTTCTTTGTAAATAAATATTAAAACCTGACGTCACGCCATCATGCCTGATGCTGATATTATGTAGGTACAAAGTTGCTGGTATTTTAATTAGATTCTGAACACGAAACGACACGAATAAAAATTCTCGATTAATTGATAAGAACGCGTCCATAAAATCACTAAATGACTTCAATTTTCCTGCAATCAACCCAAAAAACATTACCACAATACATTTTCAATTTGTCTGCTGCGGCGACTCTTGTAGAACGCAACAACAATTGCTCGATTTTTCCGGCAAAATATTGTTTGCGTTTATTAAATTTGTATAAAGCGAACTTGAAGCAGGAAACAAGGCTCGATGTTATTGGGGACCGGAACTCGGATTCCGCCATATTCGATCGAAATTGCTTCCTGCAGCGCTGCCATCAGGACGACGAATGCATAATTTTGCAAATGCCTCGATGAGAAAACAAACCAATCTCTCATATTTCTATCCCTTGCAATAACAGGATGTCTGGCATGACTGGGCCGAAGGGAGCAGCCCCAATTGGTGCCATGCCGCATTTTGCACGGCCAACTAAGTTTCGCGCTTACTCTGCGAATACGCCAGACATTGTTGGTAACTAGTTTTGGTCGATTCCAAGGGACCACAACGACCCGAATTGTCACTAGGTAACTGTGCAGCTCTTCACGTATAGAATTGAACAGAAATTCTCAGATTCTCCCGGCGCATCCACCATTTCGCACCGAGTCGAAAACCTATTTTTTTCCGCTAAAATTTGGCGCAATTTGTTGCATGTGCAAGCAAAAAGTGATGATTGAATATTCGCCTGGCGCCTCCACCATTTTTGAGTTTAGCCGATAAACTGCATCGGGGTATGTTACCCCTCAACAATTGTAACGAGGCGGCCAGTTTCCGTCGCTTTTTCACCTTAAACGCTTTTGCCTCGATATCCACGCTATTAGAAGTTTTATTTTCGTTTTTTCCCATCGAAACGACCGCTTACCGACTCTATAGTTAGACCGTTACTGTACTTAGTAAGTATCTACGTTAAAAATGCATGACGTTGCCGGCGTCACCGTTTGCATGTGCCCCCGTTATAGAAAATTAATTTATTATTGAATGTGGAAGAACTGCAAGGTGTTTAGTCGCGTGACATCCCTCGGCATCATTAAAGATCGCTAATTAAATTATTCATAACCGACGTTAAGTAAGCCTCGGAGCAGTGGCGGTTTGTATGTAAGAGCTGCGGAGCTGCAGAACACATACCGAAATGATCAAAAAAATAAAAATTGATATTTGAACCATAAAGGGTTTAGCATCTTTGTGCATAATTAGAACGGTAGAGGAGAACGGAATTGTAAATTAATACACTGCAACTTATATTGGCCCCGTTACTATACTACCGTCAGTAGGCTTCGATTACTGCAAACTTTAGTTGCCTCAAATGTGTTCACAGCGAGCAATTTCGGCTAAGAAGTGATTTCATTGGTTGGCCGCTCACGTGGTGCTTATGGCACTATAACACAAATTTGTGGCTGCAACAGAAGCAGCGCAATCATTACAAAGCTCGTGTATTTTATTACCAAAACCAATCGGACCTAAACAACCATGACTCTTGAAGAACTAATGCGTTCCATCCAACTTCCAATTTCATCTCACGTGTCGTGTGGCTATAACAATATATAGTTTTTGCTAGAAAATAAATTTTTGCGTTTGTACGCGAAGACAAAATAAATGTTAAAGCATTTGGAAAACCCACTCCTGATTTACAAATAAAAGTGGCAGCTTCTAGTCGACGGAAGGGTTATAATCGACAATTTAATAACTTCCACCATGAATCAAATTATACCAGAAATATATAGTAAGTTTTAATTATAAATTCTCAAGTCCTTCCATGAACTAAAATGCAGAACACACTAAACTGCAGCTTACGCGCCGCCACTGCCTCGGAGACCGTAATTTCGGTATTAATGATGATTTAAATTATCAATAATAAAACGTTAACTTCTCCGGCCTTGATTACCCGAAGAGAACTTAACGACGGGTGATAAACGCACAAGACAATCATTCATCAAAAATTCAACAGTTTTCGGATAATTTACCGGCGACGTGGCGCTTGAATTTTTCATACACGACTTTACATCGGACTAATTAAAATAATCCCAACGATTTTCTCTGTTTGCTCAATTTTTTCCCACAACGCAAATCGGGTCAGTACTGCATGTGTGTGTATGCTCGTGGATTGGGGTTGGTAACATAAAAGGAACGGACACTGGCAATTTCCGGGTAATGACAACGTATTGCGCTTTGTGGAATACCAGTGAATTCGTGCAAGCTGCAACTAGAGTATTATTAACACGGGCTTTAATTAAATTCAAATGCATCTTCTCACGCTGATTACGAATTTACAATCCGACTAATACACGTGTTGGAAACTTTGCTATTAATAATGAAGTGAAAATAAAACTTGTTCGCAGCACCAATTATTGTTGTTCTCTCGGGATTAATTATTTGCGCGGTAAGGGAGGAGCGGGCGAAAAGGGGACGATAGCGCTTACGTGAGCCCCGATATCAGGGCACGAAAAAATTTCTAACGACCTAAACTCTAAATGGCAGCGATGAACGGTAATGTGATCCGATTATTAAGGGTTTTGATGGAGCTCCCAAATAAAAATTAATTTCATAGCTGTTTGCATATTTGAGCATGGCAATCTAGTTTTAGGACTAGGACTAGATTAACCGTAATTCGGTGAATTCTGGTTCTAGGAAACAAATTGTCAATATAAAAATTTGTTATACGAGGTCATTAATTGACTCACTAGCTTTACGCTTTTATAATAATTAAGGATCTAAGGAGTTCGTTTTAAAGACTTCAGTGAGCTTCGTTTTCTGCGTCCCTTTTTGGCCAAACATCCGCAACTCGAAGACCGACTTATCCGCTGAGGTGCTTGATCTTGGTTAAATATCGTTGTGGCGGTAATGACTCATTGAAACAATTCCCGTGACAATTATTATTTGCTCAGGCATGCCCGCTAACGACATTAATATTGTTGCGGCTCAAATGCAAGTTGCGGTATACCCATTAGACTAATGTTTATTTGTGATGACAACGGTCTAGTCGGCCGTAACTCAGATGCCGCTCATTCATTATTCAAAGCCAACTTCCCTAACTCAATGGCCGAATTTCGAAATTATTGTCAAAAATGAAAAGAACAGTCCTCCTCGTTACCTCATACCGTGTTTATTTGACGTTTACACAATTATTTGGGCAACGCAAAACTCGCCGCCCGCGATCCAACGCGAAAATAAATAATTATCATAAATATTTACTGGAGTGGAACGCGTATATCCCTGAAACCGAGGATATGTCGGTGCTGAAATATTTGCGCTTTGAAGCCTGAAATGTATATTGCGCTGTTTGTAATGGCTTCGGTATTCAAACTATATAATCATTGAATCACGCTTGATTACTTGGCTTAGTGCCCAGGACAATTCCTAGGTATCCACTTTTCGCACTTCTAAAATTACGGTACGGCAACTAGTGCGGCCGTTTTAGAAGCGAACATGACTGAATCTGTAACAGTTCTTCGGATTTTGCCAACAATTGTGATTCAGTTTTCTAATTTAAACGCCACTTTGTTGTGGTTGAGGAGAACGGAATTTTTTTGTTGCGAGATGAGTGTCGGGAATTCTACATCTGGCCCGATCCACAATCGTTAAAACTGGAATAGTAATTGTTATAAAAAGA
This sequence comes from Schizotus pectinicornis, assembly GCA_951805265.1. Classification (NCBI taxonomy): domain Eukaryota; kingdom Metazoa; phylum Arthropoda; class Insecta; order Coleoptera; family Pyrochroidae; genus Schizotus; species Schizotus pectinicornis. The sequence continues at coordinate 606,622 of OX638204.1, read as the reverse complement.
TCTAAGCAGTCGTTCATTGATCTCAACAAAACTGATTATTTTTTTGGATGCCATCTAATCTTATGGGCTCTGTAAGAACAAAAATCCTTTCTTAATCAGTTCAATTCGCTTTAATATGTTGAAGAAGCATTTTAATTGATGCTCTTAAGACTATTCTCAATTTATTTTGTCAAATTTTGACACATCGATTTTTAAATCCAGAGCTACCTACCTCCAGACACTTTTTTATAGCTACCCCGTATTATTTGATGTTATAGTTGGCTCGCGGAAAACGGAAAATGTTGTCAAAGAATCTCATCCCTTGTTGGGAGTGTATTATTTCTTATGGCCGATTCATTCAAGTTTCTGGCCGTTCGTGCCGGGATCTCTGCGTTTATTTTTAGATTCGCCCTCCTAATCGCCAACTTGCGGAATTTCCTTATAAATCACGTGACGGGTCAAGAATCGGCCCCGTTTTTTCCTCCAACCTCCCCAATTCTGGCGATTCTGTTTTTTTCTCCGTCTTTTTTCACTTCGATGTCTGTTTTTCGTAATTGTGGCAATTAAAGAGCCGGGTGGTATGTTTGTATTTTGAAAGGTCGCTATGACGACCCGTCAACAATCAATTGCGGCCACGTACGTCGTACCCCTGCCGTCAGACCAATGGGTTTTGTCCTGGGGGAGATTGCCGGCTGATAAGTTGATAGTCTGGTGACCGGTGGTCAGTTCTTTGGTGGTCGTTCAGTCGTGAAGTTGTCCGCTAATCACTTGTCCTGCCAGATAACAAGGTAGGGACTTTGTGACTTATGTGTTGATTCGACGACGATAACGCGATTCAAGTAATTTCATTAGTAGATAGTAGGCGACGTTGGGTTTAACAACGGCAACGTTTTGAATTTTCAATATTTTATCGTGGCACCATCGAGGTCTGCGAATGACTCGGTTTTTTAAATTTTTCTTGATAACTGCAATCAACCTCATGTCGTTAGTTTCAGACGGTAAGAGCTATCGGAGTTAGAAAGTTGCGAAATATTTATTTCGCGATTCGTGTTAGTTATTATCGGGTTTTTGTCGTTCGCCGCAACACAAAACAGTCCGGTCGTTTCGCAGCGAAATTGCACAATTGAGTGATTTTGAGCCGAAATATTAATAATCTATTGCGAGACTTATTGCAATTTGTCTCGATTAAGGGACGAGTTGAAGCGGAGTTTTGCATAGTACCAGTGGCGGCTGGTCAGGGGAGGCAAGTACGGCCCTGCCGTACCAAAGAATTCAGAGACAGAAAAAAACTGTTTCTTTTTAATTTTTACTTTAAAATTGTAATACATATTTGAAAATTTGAAAAACTCGTGCCGCGGAATGTAGATACAGGATTCGTGGCGGCTCGGAATAATTCGCTTCATTCTCGGAAACGCTACGGCACGGCGATGTTTGGCCGATGCTGAGCGTCAAGAACACGCGTACGTCTTTGACCCAGCTCCGTGTGTTTGAGCAGCACGTATGTCGAAGAATACTCCCCAGAGTCGGCCAGGGCCGAGAGTGCCGGCTTAGGTCACGTGTTTTCCATTTGTTTTAACGATAAAATAACAACAGGATTTTAACTGCATCCAAGTTCACCCGAAATCAAGTCTCCATCAAAGGGAATTTTAAAAGGACATCCCAGAATTCCAGAACTTTTTAACAGTAATGAATTAATAAATTTTCTGAATCAACGATTTTAGCAGCTAGGTCCGGCACGGCGTCTTACATTTAAACTTACCGCAACTTCTGGACATTTATTCGATTGGTCATTGAGTTCACCAATGCCTGATTGATATTGAGAAATGACAATCCTGGCAAGAAAACTCTTAGACCTCCCCGTTGGTTCTTGCTGGACAACTTGAATTTTTGGTAATTGTTTACAATGCCCACTATTCGCTTTTTGCGGTGTTTTTTTTGGAAATCATCGTGAAACATCATTATAATGCCATTTTAAGCAATAAAATGTACAAACGATAAATAATTTTATACAATATTTATAGATGTACCTAGATGTGCTAGGGCAAGGAAAATAAGAGTAAAAATAGAAGTGATTTGCACAAAAAAAAGATTTTGATTTTCGTAATGTATACATGGTGAGGAATGCGTTGGTGTAATTAGTTTTTTGAAAATTGAAGAGTAGGTAAAGTAAACAATGACCGAATTTTTTCGCATAATAGAAAATTCAAGTTGACAAACTAGAGAAAAAATAGGGGTATTGTTATTACATATTATTATTATTGGCCGCCTCAACTCTGAGGGCCACGGGCCGCCACTGCATAGTACCATTGAAAATTGAGTTTCATTCATTAAAAGCAATCAGTTCCTAACGTTTTTGGGGCATAAGGTTACGTGATTTTCATTACTGGCTCTTGTACAATATTTGCAATAAAATTCATAATCAAGAGCGGCATTGAAACGTTTGCCGGCGCTGCATGCACCCCCTTGGAAATAAACGTCAAAAACTCAAACGCCATAACCTCACTTTGCGCACACAGCGATTTCAACCTCTTATTTGCAGCTCCGAACACAAACGTCAGATTTTCATCATATACGTAAATGATTACGTAATGTTCTTTTCGACTTTTATAACAGTTGGTAGTTGGGGTGATCGGTACTTCTCATAGATAATTACATGAGCCTAGTTACGAATGACATCAAATTTTTTTCGATTCTAAATTTTATTAACTTTGATTCTTTTTTTTTTGTGTATATTGTAGGCTCAAATTCACACAAAAAAAATTCTTACATTTTACCAGAGAGCAATGGAAGTGATTGCAATTTTTATTTGGTGTTTGCTTCGAGGAGAATTTTTACGTTTATAACTTGGACGGAGTGTCGGGCGGGTCTCCGGGGGTTGCCGTATCTCTCACTTAAAATTTAACGCCATCACGAGCGCATTTTCGTCGCAAAACACGTTACGTCGCCTAACTTGTAGCAAGTTTCACGCAAATTTGTTCTGGAACGCCAACATTGTCAGCGTTAATACATTACTTGTTGGCTCCATACACAAATTATTAATTTAATTATCTTAATTGGAACGCCACTCCGAATAATTGCTGCGTCTTAAGTTGGAAAATTGCGATTTCAACAAACGTTTTCCCAGAGTTCAGAGGATCATTTTGAGTGAACTTTAACGTGACGAGTCAGAGAGGGCGCTTGTCCAAACTACAACAACTTGGATCGAAATCGAACACCTAGGATAGGTTGATACGGCGATTCACCGACGCTGCTATTGTTAAGAAACTAAATGCATTGTAGCTTTTGCTTCTTAATAATTAACGAGTTGAATACTGATTCACTTGAAACATTCGGTTAAGCTTGGGAGTCGTGTGGGAACTGCTTTAGGTTGAGCCCTATTGGTGTTGACGGAATTTTTGTTTCAGGTCACAGGAACGAGCACCTAACCAGATCTTGGCGGTATTCGCTCAACTAACACACGGTGAGTGTTCAAATAATTAATTCTTATTTAATCGAGATTTTCGGAGTATAGAAGGAACTCGATAAAATCGTTGGAGTTTCAATTATTAAAACGAAATTTATTCGTAATGGTCCGCTGTTTGATGTAAAAACGCGGCCATTAACGTTCTTGCTCTTAACGAATCCCCTCGAGTTTCGGAACGATCAAAGGGGGTGTATTCAATTCAGTTTATACCTCTCCAGGGGATACCCCGACGCGGTCAACTATTTATTAGGTGTTCAATGCGTTCAACCTGTCCAGCGTTTTTGCACCATTTGACCTCCAATGAGCCGACTGACTTGTCCGAGGGTTCCTCAAAATGAATCAATTTTGTCGATTAGTGGCGCCTCGAATCGCGGTCGACCCAAACAATTCCACCTTTACCTTTGCAACGAAAAGTCTTAAGACTCAAACTTTTCATTTGTGGTAATCCAAATTTCTCACTCCACCTCTTTATTTGAGGATATGTTATGTTTAACCTGTGCGGGCCTCAAGAGGATGAAACCGAATTAAACCACGGCGGCCGGCTATCTTCGAGATTTTTATCGGCGTTGGAAGATCTTGATGACGCACGCCAGAGGGCGGTACTGTCGCCCATTATCGCGTCTTCGATCACCGTGTACCGCCTTCAACAAGTTCAAGGAATCGCCGTCAGCCTTGGCGCTAATTCCTGAAGGTGCGTGCCGTGCCAACCAAAGATCCCCCTTTTGGAGTCAACTTTTAATTCCGTTGCTTCGCGATTCCTTAATCTCCGGCGACAAGAAAAAGAAAAAAAAACTTCACTACCACCGCCACACCGACGAATGCTGCGAAGGGAAAAGTGAGAATTGTCGCGATAACTCTCTTCGCCCTGTTTATTAAGGGAAAACTTTTGCCGGAATCGACGCTTCTTCGTTCTCGTTCCGGACCGTCGACATTTAATCGTCACTAAAAACTTTTAAACAATCCTTTTTAGCAATCGATACGTTTCGGTGTTGAAACTGATTTATTGCGGGTTTCGTTCGCGTTCGTTTTGTTGGTTGTCTCGTCTCGCCAGCAAATTCCCGTTTGGAGTCACGCAAATGCGCCCTTAAAACGAATTACAGGAAGAGGCTGTTTCGCTTTTACGACTCGCAGAAAACGGCCTTTAAAAGGTTGAAACGGCAGGAGGAAGGGCGCCGTCTTCGAGGCTGTTTCCAGGCCGTTTTTAACGTCAATTCAATCAAAAGTCGAGCGAAGTGTCATCTAGAGCTTCCGTTTGGGATTGTTAAATTTACTTTTTCCTGACGGCTTCAAGATGGTATTGCTATCGGTTGAGATACCCCCATATGAAGTTCCACTAGACCATTTGTTTCAAGAAATTTTTTTTTAATCCAGCTTCTCTCCCAAGAGTTGCTTCAGTTGGAGCTCATTGCAACTACCCTAACTTCGATTGCACACAGATTTTGACTGAAATGGTGAAGAACTCTTCTACTACATGAATTATTGATTCTTTAGTCAGCCTAACTTTGATTCGTACTTGCAGAAAACGGTTCGTTGCCGCGTGTTGCGAGTAGGTTGAAGTGGCGTGACAAATGGTGGAGGCGCCGGGAGAATCCCTCTGGTAGGAACGTTAACAGTCACCGCCTTTACATTTCGGAAGGTAATTACTAATTAGTGCTCGTTTTGCGAACCGTTTCGTTTGAAACTGGCCAATTATAAATTCATAGAATTCCTGATCGTTCGACCCTGGCGAGTTTCTTTGTTTGAACTTTTCCGATAACGACTAAGAAACATCGAATGACGTGTTCGACCATCCGGAATTGAAATTAGCCAGCCATTATCAAGGTTGCAAGCTTATCAACTCGCCGCGATTTTAATCCGAACGCGTAGTAACGTGGTTCATCCGAGTCCACTGCCACCTCCACCACGCCACCACGACTTCCAAGCAAGCGGTTGATTGAACGACTCCGCTCTGCTGCTGGTCTGTTGTGTTCGTTCGACTAACAAACACGCACAGTCTGCGTTCAGTTTTCAATCTAGCAGCTTCGAAGTGTTTTCGTGCAATCAGTGCGTTCGTTTTCTTGCAGCTTTACCTCAAAGTTTACATTGGATTTACCTACTGCTTTTATAATTTTCGATTTGTTACGCAGTTTCCACCGTAAGTAAACTTATCTGGTTCTTATCACGTGATGTTTACTGCTTGTTTTCCACGTATCGCATGACGTGTTCTAGAAGAACCTATACCTACTAAATAAAAATTTCTCCCTTTGTTCCACGAAAAGGAAGTCGTAAAAGTATTTTGTCGGCCGTTGTTTTCTGTCGTCAATCGTCTTCGACGGGCCGGAAGGAATGTTATTCTAACCAAAGAAGGCACATACCTTTGCGGCCTTGACACGACCGCCAACTATTGCTTTCTTTAATTTTCGACAAGGGCAGTTTTCAATTTCCCCTCGAGCCTACACTCCAGAGTTTCACTCGGTAATTTATTTGACGGTCGGTAGATTTCGAGAACGGAGGGAAAGCAAATAGTTGGCCGATATGAATTACAAATTTATTTAAATCGCTTATTTACCCCACGGTGAGGCGACGCGGCCAGAACTGGAACAACAACCGGGAATGCGCGTGTTTATTCTTTGCCGATCCAGTCGATCGACTGGATTTCGATACTTTTTTCGCCACTAAACCTGTCCCGTTTGCACGCCGCCGAAAACGACCGACCGATCGATGGTGCTTGCGACTGTTTTCGACTCGATCGCGACCTTGTCTCGTTATCGCCAAACAGCGGTCCCAAAAATCTCCGATCGTGAGTCACACAATCCAAAATCGCAAAAGACTAAGAATTTTTTTTTTATTATGCTCAAAAAATTTCTTGCTTTTGAGCCATTTTTGAGAATAAATTAAGTCGCAGATCGCGGCGAGTCAGTAGGAATTCTTATTTCCCTTATCGGAATTCTTTGATTTCAACTTTCTAGCTGTTTCGTCGAATTAGTCCGGACTGTTTGATTTTTCCTCGCCGACTTGTTGCGTTAACCTGGTTAGAGGTGAACGTGGTCAGGTTTCGGCTCCAAGGACCTGCAGTGTTGCAACAGCGGGATAATCAACCCGGTTTTGCGTCAAAAAGAAATAAAAAAACGGCCGAATAGCGCCAGGTTTGAAAGACGTAATTGTTTTAATTGAATTCAAATTGCCCGACTCGCTATTCCAATTTGCCAGATTTTTAATTTCGACTGTAATTCTGCGGATTAAAGCGTATTTCCGAACAATTTAAATTCAAATTTATGGGCGCGCTTTAACGAAGTCGTCGTTGCCAAACACTTTGGGAGTTGCGAACGGGGAAGTTAGTTGCCTTTTTTTTAGAAACCCACCTTCGCTTCACCCGTACAAACACGAGAAGGCGAGCATCCGAACTGACGGCGTTGAACAAATACGAGAACGAGTTGAACAAACACAACTATAATTGATATAAGGTTTCCTTTTTCCGATTTGGAAATCTTGCAAACACTCTTGGTTTCCGGAAAATTTAAAAGCTCCCGGCGCCGCGCACTTCGATCCGTTTACATAATCCCACAACTACTAACTAAGATCAATTTTGCTTTATCAAAAACTCGAATGTGAGTCGTGGAACCAAATCTCTTTAGTTTACTCACAAGTAACACGATGATGTCTCAACTTGTTAATTAACGCAGGAGTTGCTCGTGTTACGGTTTGATAACAATTGAGCTTTAGTGGCGCGCTCCGTCCGGGGTGCCATGGAGCGAATTCGACTGCTTGATTTAACATTTGACAAGTCCTTTGCGATATTATGATCTATGACGGCCCTTACGGGTCCCGCATTAACGTGGATGGATGGATTGCAGTCACCGCAATTATTAATAACTTCGAACCTTTGATGTCTGACGCAACCAGCCCTTTCAGTAATTACTAAACGTCAAAACGGATAGTTTCAGGAACGGCCAACCACCATTTAGCAAAACCGTCGTCCCCGCCACCCCGATTCGCCAACTGGCGAGCCGTTGTTTCAGAATTTGCAAGAGTGCTGAAGACACCATCTATGTATTTCGAAATTTTGTTAATTTCAAAATACTTTGTTAAGTGTCGGCAATTTGGCATGTTCAATTAGGTGGATTGTTGATGGAAAGTTGATTGGCGCAACTGAATCGCGTTTTTGTTAATGTTGTTCGATTCCGTTGAAGAAAGTAAAAGTAAAGGTTAAAAATTGCCTAATAAGGCCATTAGGAAGTGAACTCATCGCCAGGTCGTGGTTCGCGTGTGTATCCAGTGGAAAACGAGAGAAGAAAAATTGTCCGTTGCAATCATAAATCTCGAGTGTTGGTCAAAGGTGTATTCACACTAGGTATTTCGGGAAACGAGGCGGGTCGCCGTTAAGAAAAGAACGAAAATAGCCGCCGACAATTTCGCATTCCTGAATTAGTAACTGTAATCGTTAATTTTCCTGCGATGTTACCCGATAGCTGAATCATTACCGGAGTTTCGCCTTACCTGACCCTACATGATCTCACGCGCAACGAACGTGACGCGCCTGCAAATTCATTTTCTTTTCTCTCGGCCACCAAGAATTTTTCAACGTAAATCGTTGTTGAAGCAAGCGAGGGCGCGTCCAGAATCTTTTCAATCTCGAAAACGAACCTAGAGCACCCTACAAATAGACAGTGTGGGTAGGGAGGGGGAAGCGTTATTCTACTTCCCTATAGCTAGTTTTCTGTCAACAGATGCAATTTTGCTGATGCTCTTGCTCTTAAATGGAGAAGAGTTAAGATGAACAGAGTCTCGATTTTACTACATATTTACTTGGGTCGAAGACTGTTACGAAATGTTAAATAGCTAGATTGCCATTACAGTCCTCTCTCAAATCCGACAGATTTAGAGGAGATACAGGTCTCTCAGAAAATGATGGAGCGTTCCTTCTAGAAGTGTCTCAGGTAGATGAGGAAAGATTGAAGGGAAGGAATACGTAGTATTATGTTATTACATCCCTCCGGTTGGAGGCGATAATCTGTCGTTTCTGCTAATCGCCATGGGCGCGGTGTGTCTGGTCTCCTCCCAGGTGTCAAAGTTCTTTGTCTCGAGGAATGGGGCGTCGTTCCTCCTGGGTGTGCATCCGTGTCTTGTCTAATTTTACCGGCAAACATTCGAGAAATATAGAAATGATTTCATCGAATTGGCAATTATTTAACAAACACCGACTAGCACACCTGATTTAACAGTTTTGACTCATCGCGACCTCTCCCGCCATTATCCTTGCCGACCGAAAACTTTGGCAAGCATCATTAGCTTGTCCTTTCCTTGGAGCCGAAATGTGTCCGCGATAAAACAAAAGTTAACCAAAAAGAGAAAACTTGCGTTTGTTGGATGATTAGATGAGAGTTTTGTGCGTGATGGCAGGGCGGTATGTGGGTCACTTGTAGGTGATTCCATGATTCGGACTTAATAAATTAGCTTTATTGCTGGAATGGCCTACGTTATAGGCATTCCGGGACCTCTCTCCCCGGATGGATTTTGTTCATAATTAATCCGGCCTGTATGTTGAAACAATCGGTTGAATGGTCGGAAGCCGCCCAGCCAGCAGCTATTTCTTGAGATTAAATTTCCGACATTGCGAGCAACGCACAAAGAAATTCCTGTTGTTGGGGAGACGCGCGAATACCTTAAAAGGACGGGAGGAGGGAGTTTCGGGGATGATGATGTCGTGTCAGTCATTCAGTACAGCAATTACGAAAGAAATTTCGTCCCAACTGGTAAATATTTCATTGGCAATCGACAAATTTTACAGTCGATCCAATTACCTTCTGGGAACCAATTTTATTGTTATAGCTCAGAAATTCGGTTATAACCAGCCATGCTGTTGGAAAAATAACAATTTGGCAATGATGAATCCGGAATGTAACGATTTCTATTAAATCCCACATCTGATGTCAACGCTCAGTTCGACTAAACCTTAGGACCGTTGATTTTTCTGATCAACTCGAAAGTTTGATTGTTTCACAACTTGCGGTTGTAACTGGGAGTCGGCGCTTTATTATTATATTATTAGACCATATACTAACGATTCAAGTACTAAAGGTTGAATATTCGCAATTCCTCCTATTTTATAAAATCTAGCACGAACGCGTCACGATGCTAAAAGTTTTGCAACTTTTGCCTCCGGGTGTACGCTGTAAACGTGACAAAAGGAGTCAAAACATAACATTTTTGTAACAATAACGAATAAGTGGTATTGTTGTTTTTTGAGCACGCCGGAGCTTCCATTGTTTTTCATTCGCGCCGTATTTGCATAAGCAATGAAATTTGGAAATATCGACGAGACTTGCTCAACGTACCTCAAACATTACGCCAATTAGCGACGTTGCTCAAATCACGTTCATTAGCATAAACAAATTCTGAAAAATTAACGCAAAACGTCAGACACATCATCACTTTGTACAGAACCGAGGCTGTGGCATTCCTGTCATGGCGGTTCTACCACAAAACTTTCTAAAAGTCGATAAATCAACCAGAATGTGTTCATTTGAGAATTGACTGTTTGGGTTACAGCACAGGTTATTATCGCGCCACGAAAATTTCCGCGCGATTCGTTTTTAAATAAAAAAAGACGGTCGCTTCGGAGGGGTTGAAAAGATTTTGGTCATGACAGCTTGTCTGCAGGTGGCGCTGTTATTTTCGTTTTTTAATTTTAATTTAACGATGCTGTTAAACTCGGTTGCGATTAACCGATTCGACTTCGATACTGCCAAAACTGCCCTATAAAGCAGCTTTTACAGCCTGTTACGACTAGATCGATGTCTTCCACCCCTCCGCGAACAAGAGAAAAAAGGTGAACTTTGGTCCGGTAGGGGGTACCTACGTTCCTCACGTTGTTACGATTCGGCGGCTGGCGCTTTTGATACACTTATTAATATTCATGATGTCGTAATAAAATTAAAGGGACGAAGCGGAACAAGTGGCTTCAACACGCCGGAATAATAACGAAAACCTAAATTTCAATCAATTCCGACCGAAGCGAGACAAAGAGCAACGTTGATAATTTCGAGTGCAGTCACAAATTACGACCGGGAATTCCATCCCGCAGTCACGGGGGGCTTCGTAAACCGAAACGAGCCCTCCTCCTCCATTCCCTGCAACGGGGTTCAAGAACCCCGCCAGAATGCCAAACAAATCGCAATTTAATCCATTCAACAAGGAAGCGTAGCGAAACATGAAATAAGTAAGTAGCAGCAGGGTTTGGATTTCATCCTCGAAATTCTTTGCTGTTGCTTTGGGAGTGAGCAGGGTTAGGAACCCGGACAGCGACCTTATCAAGGGAGCGTGAATAGGTTAGTCGAAGCAAATGTTTCTACTGAGAACCTCTACTGTAAGCGCAATTACAGCGGCTTTTTTTTTACCGTAAACCGTGTAATGGCGTCTGTTGTTTTAGAACAATATCGACGAGAACAATGGCCATTATTTCCAACTGAACCGCAGGTAATTATAGAGCGTTAGCGTACGCCACACCGAGTTCATTCAATCTGGACCACAGCACCTGCAGCGACACAATTCCACAAATGTTCAAGTTGCACTATTTGCTACTAGTTAGTCCAACCAGAATCTTATAACAGGTGCTGCTAGAAAAAAAAAAACATGATCTTCCCTGGTTGTACTTTGTTGAAAAACGCCGACTGCTGAAGGCCTCCATGATCCGATATGGGCTATCGAGACGTTGCTAGGAGCAATAGAGGATTGTCGGCGTTGATAGGAAAAGACCTTCGCTGCGATTAGCGCGAAGAAGGAGTCTTTGTGTCTAATGAAGAAGAAACTGAAAGCGAAACCTTGACTCGGTAATTAACTTACGCAATCGGTGTAAAGCCGACTTCTGCGAGAGGATTGCAGCAGCAATGGTCATGTGTTTTTGTGGTGGAGGCGTGAATGTAGAGCACAAGGACAAGGTCTCCCTCTCCGGTACAAATGTGGAACCTACGTGTTTCATTAATATTGATGAGATTACGTACGAAAATGGATTGGCCGCAAGGTACTCGCGTGAGATAAAGACGTCGAATAAGTCACATCAACAAGTGAAAACGAGACAAGTCGGGTCGATGTTGTGTTTGGCGCCCACTCCATGGAAATGTGTAACACCGGGCATCCAATTAGAATAGAATACTTCGGTAGAGAATGCGGTTGCGTAAGAAGGCGACTTCCTCAAATTGAAAAACGAACGTGGGTGGCGATGAATCGGTTACATGCTTGAATGGGCGTTACCTGTTTCTTGAGATACTTTGTTGCAGCGAGTTGAGTCCAGTTACGTCGACAGAATTCAAATTGACAACTGGAAGCCCACAACAACGTAACCAGGTTAATTCAGAACTTGTGATGCGTATTAGCCACAAAAAGTGAACTTGAAATGTCGCAGCTTACCTCGGATTAAATTACAATTTTTTTAACCCGCTTCTAAGGTGTTCTTGTAAACGGTCGTATTGAAGTCGATATACGTGAAGACATTGTGTCGGTTCCCGTTGTAGCTCGCGAAAGAGAGGGAAGAATCAAGGGCGGTTATTCTGATGAAGACGAAAATAGGACAGAATGGATATCAGCATATACCAACCGAACAAAGTTACACAACCAAAACTTCAACAGTTCAGCTAGGTACCTATTGTAAGTATATGAAGTTGAAGCTACGAGTGAGCCTCGGAAGCTACCGCAAAAATGGTGGTTGAAAGTTGTGTAGGTAACCAATGGTGTGGCACCGAAGAGACAAGAGAGTCGGTCGGTACGTTAGCATCCCCAGTGGCCAACTTTGTCGTTGCACAGTTGGAATTGATACGTTAATAAATGAAAAATGCCGCGAGGTCGGCTGGAAACTCCGATGGATGTATCGCAAAGACCTACAAACTTTTTAGCAATCAATTTTCCGCAACGAAGAGCAAACGGAGACAGGGACAACAAATAAAACGCCAAAAACAGCAGGCCATTCTATTCGGAACGGATCAAAGACCTGCTGAAAGACTTTTTCTCGGAAAAGAATAATATGCATATTTCCAAGTCGACTTTTTCAGGACGGGGGGAATATGTTCCGGAAACACCTCGATAACGTCATCCTGGAAGAGAACACGACCGGGCGGGAAAGATGCGCGAAGCCTGAAAGCCTCTGTCTGCAGAACTTCTAAAGGACGGTTCAGCTTGATTGAATGATGGATTGAATACATTTGCGAGGTCCTAAAGAGAAATTCGCCCGGTTCCTCCCAAATAATAATTCTTACCTTGTTTTCGTCTGTTGTTCGCGTCTGGCAAAACCAATTTCATAAAACTTTGCGCCTTCATCGACTTTGAGAACAATACGCCCCATCAATTCGTAATCTTAATCGCGATACGTGTGCGAAATTAACAATTTGTTTAATTAGCATTTGTTGCATCTCGTCAACAAATACCAAGGTCTCTGGTCAATGTCGATTGCCAATAACGTCGAAGATAACTCGATGCATTAAACATGGACAAAGAGGCGCGTAGAGGGGAAAAAACAGGAATGACTATTTAGTGAAGCTCTCGAAGGTCGAGTTTTTTTTTTTTAATAAAAGTTCCATTACCACCTCAACCGTACCTTTCGATTGTCGAGTTCGATCTGTCATCGGCAAGGAACGAACCGAAGACGTAGGTGTGGATTTGTGACACCTGGCGAGCACACGGGCGTGTCTTGATCCGTTTTCCTGTTTCGCACCGACGTTTTGTTCGTTTATTTTATAGATATACCATAATTACCGATCCGTGAGGAAACTGTCTCTTTTATCCTCAGTTCGACGAAAATCGAAGCAGGCAGCGAAAATAACAAGTATTTTGTCTATGATGGAACAATAATAGCGCTTACAGTGCGACAGTTCTTAACAAATAAACGCATGAACCAAGTTACGACAACCGATTTTACTTCCAAAGCCGCCCTTTATTATAAACTTTGATTCCCATAACCAATGAAGTTGCTGTAGAAACCCTATGTATCCAAACGAGGCAGCCTCGGTCGATTGGAGCCTTCAAAGTAATTCCCCTAACCCAGCTCTACACCATTAACAACTTTTTGCTATTTTTGTTTTGTACTCAGGGCTCATATTCCTGTCGGATGTTGCGAGTTGGCGCTACGTTGTGCGATTGTTTTGCGTTAATTAACACAGCTGACTGAAACGTTCCAGCTAATGGTTGTTGTTTTGTTCCAGGCCAAGCTAGCCATGAAGCGGGAAGCTGACGGAGACATGGGATCCCCACAAAAGCGTACGCGCCGTGGCGACGAGGAAGTTCGCTTACTTATACCGAGCAAGGTAACATTTTTAATTAATCCAAAAACTAATATTTGCCATGTCACAGCTTCTTCCAACCGACAAACTCAAACTTCGAAGTTTTAGTTAAGTGCCTGCAAGAAATTGCTCCTCTTACTATTCGTTAACGTTCACACTTTTCCTCTCAATTACTGCCGCAAGAACTGCGATTCGGATCAAAGTTTTTCCGATGTAAGATAAGAGTGTCGATAGTATAGGGTTGTTGACCTGGAGGCAGTGAACTCGCGCGAGAAGATAGCCGGTTGGAGGAGCCATGAAAAATGTGGAATAACCATAGAGAAACTACCAATGAGAAGGAAATTGCGAGCACCGGACTAGAAACCGGCGGCGATAACATCGCCAACACGAACTAAACAGTTTCTCACGAAGTTACGTGGATTTTTATCGGTTGACATGCTGCGTGGAGGATGTTGGGAAAAACGAAAGTTTGCCGGGAAGAGTGGCTCAATTGTTCAGGGCCGAAATTTTGACAGTTGAAGCTCGATCGCACATGTACGGAAGTTGCTACAATTTGGAACAACATCACCTCATCATGTCGTTTGACTCTCAGGACCGTACTGACGAATTCGCTTCGTTCATGCCATTGCCGGCCATCTTCAAGCGTTTCCACGAGTTTATTTCGCAGCCATTCATTGACTCCTCTACGATTGTTTTAAGGTTTCGTTTTCGTGCACAACAACCCTCCATAGTCCGTCTGTCGCGTGACCCCTTCCCCAACAGAACCGTAAGCCCGGAATCGCACACACTTGCAAAAAAGTACGATATCGCAAATAACGGAACGACGACACGCTAACGTATATGGCGTGACGTCATGTTGTCGCTGCCATCAGCGCCATCTGGTTGCTGAATTCTTCCGGTTGACGGCCGGTTCGACAAATTGAACGCGACACAACTGCGTGCAACTGCGCAAACCGGAAGAAGAAATGTCTGATGTTGGGAGAAGCAAAAGTTGAACAAATGAAACCGACAGGAAAAGTTACATGTGAAACGTTAACAACGTGCCTCTGTTAAATTAAAGACAATAGCGAAATAGCCACTACCGTGAATAAGAAAGTCAACCTCTTATGAGAGAATCTTTTTTTTCTAAAAGAACTTGACCAGCCCATCAAACTAAGATGACGAACGATTACGGTGGTGATTTGTGAACGTGTATAAAACACTGAACCTCCTGACAGTGATAAATCTACTTTTGCTTTAGTATTAATTAACTAACAGTACAATGAGTAAAAACTCTCTTTTGCAGGTCGCTGGTTCCATTATTGGTAAGGGTGGCCAAAATATTACGAAGTTGAGAGGTCAGGTCAGTATCATCTCGTTTACCACATAATGATATTGGCGGTTTCCAAACGGTTCAAGACACAAGTTTGGAAATCGTCAAGTTCACACAGTATTGCTTGAATCGGCCGCCATTGACGGAGCACGTGGGCGCAACTTTTCCAAATAGTCTCGCTGGGCCCCCGTGCGCCGCCATTGCCCGCCACCACACCCGATAATACTTGCTAAACATTGACAGCACAGCTAATGTTGAACAATAACGGTGATATGACGAGGGATGCCCTAACAAGCAAGTGGCTTATTAACTTGCCTCTAATGTTTCACAAAAGCTCCCTCCCTGTTTTGGAAGTTCTGTAAATATGCCCCGATGCCGGCGCGCCGTCCCCAACCCCACAAACGGTGGATCATAATGCCTTAACACTGACAACAGGTCAAACTTTTGGCCGATTAATTTAGGGCCAGTTACTTCTATCCCTTGACAACATTAACCAAGTTTACTGTACTGTTAAATGTTAGTTGTAATCGCTTAATTGGTCCGTTTTATGAACCCTCGCAGAGTTGCCAACAACTAAAAATATCAATTATTAGTTAAAGGTTGTCCGAATCGGACAACGCGGTCTTGTTCTCGGCCACAAGATCGAGTGGTGATGCACCGATTGGCAATTAATCTTTACCATCGAAACAACTCTGCGGGTCGTTCACGTTTGTTTTTAGGGGAGCCTGTGGGATTTAAAAAAAAAAACTTTTATTTAGTTAATCGAAGTGTTAATATTTTTCTATCAGGTGACAATTTGTTAAGCCCGCGCCGGTGTTTTTGCACTAGCGCCCGCCCATGTCTTTTGAGATTGCAGCTCCTCCAATATCAAAATAGTACCATGTTAACTAATGTCTTCTGTCCCCCGGCCGTGCCACCTGTCCACCCGACCACCTGCCCGCCAATGCCATTTTGCGTTGCCACCATCGATCAACAACAGTACAAAGCCTCGATAACTGTCCCTGATTGCCCGGGCCCTGAACGGTAAAATTATTCAACTCTATTTAGTTGTGCTCACTCCGGCCCTGGTTGCACTGCAATTTTCACTAATCAACTCGCCACGCGATCAAGACGGCTTGTCGGCCCGGCGTGAACGCAAGGACCACCACCAATCAGAACGGTCGCCAAAAATCTGCATTCAACCTGAAGACTTTTAGCAACAAAATAAGTATTTTGGACAACGCAACTTCCATAATTATCCATTATCCAAATTTGTGAGGGAAAAAATGAGATATTTTTTTTCGCTCTTCCTCATCGTTGTTCTGAGTCGGCAAAGTTTTGGATGTGGCGCCTTGCGTTCGCGCAGAACTGAATGTGCGGCCAGCTTCAAGCGGCCCCCGATTTGGCCTCCCCGTTTGAGGGGGCCGGTTGTCGGTGCTGCCGCCCCTGTGCGCACTCTTGATTTTGTGTGTCGGCCACTAAAACAACGCTCTAAACCCCTTGCAGTCGCGTATTAACCGATAACTAATTGACTTGTTTTAACGGCGGTGCAACCGGCTGGTTTTGTCCGCTAGGTGGCGTATCAGCAAAGGTCCCTTTAACCTAGCGTTCTGCGCTTCGCCTTGGGTTGAGGCCATTAATATAATGTTAATTGATTTTTTTTCAGGTGCCAAACAAAAAAAAATTAACTCCCCTCACCCATACCTCGCTCTATTGCTGTTTTGAAATCCATTTTTCCTCTCGTCCGCAAAGAAGAGACGTTTACACACACACGAACGACACTTATTCTATCGGTTATTGTCGAGTGGGCGCGATTATGAGCCAGATACGTCATCTTCCCCTTAAGTGATAAAACAAGAACCGTCCCCGTTTCCCCAGTTGTATATATATATTATATTTCTTCGTGTTTTATCTGTCCAGTTTTTTCCGCGGCTCTTTGTCGCCTCACTATACTGTTGAGTAAAACCGATTCTGTCTGATGGCCGCCGACGTAACTTGCTAGAGTTTTGTCTTTTCCCTCCCCCGGCCCATTCGTTACAATTGGCGGAATTTATCGCTGGTTTCCCCCCACATATAGATTCCTCCCGTATTCTCCCATTACAATAGTTTATATTCCGCGTCTCGTGATGGTAACTATATTCTGTTTACAGGATGCTGACGCTCTCCTCGGACCTGGACACCATCTGCAACATCGTTAGTGATGTAGTTCCCAACTTGGAAGAGGTGAGTTCCAGTTTGTCGTCGTCTAATCCGAGTTTATAGACGAACTTTTCCCGAAGGTTGTTTTGACGCACAAAGTCATTCCCTGTTTAACCGTCTCTGTTCGACGTTGTTTTCGTTAAAACGGATCCTGGACGCCGTAAAAAATAATAATAATTTTTTTATTACGCCGCTCATTTTATTAAGGAGACCTTTGTCGTGTTGGTAATAGAAACACGTCCTTTCCACTCTTCGGCCGCGAGGGGGATAAGACGATCAAACCGCCTCAGTAGCGGAAACGACTCAGAAATACGCCGCTCCGATTTCCAATCGACAGAAATTAGGGTTTCACGTGACGAACTTTCAATCAGCTCTACATTTTAAAGACTGGGAACGTTACTGAGCCAAAATTAAGGGCTGGAAACCGGACTTGCTTGGATTAACAGTCAGTAGTGTCTTCGGGAGGTTCCGTTTGATCGATTTATACTAAAAGATTCTCTGATTGGACCAAAGGGAAAAATTGAAGATTATATTCAGGTATTGGATAAACAGTAGGATCAAAAATTGTATGTAACCGTCAATGGTTTAAAGCTTCTGACATTTTAACTAATGGACCAATGGAGTGAATAGCTTAAATGTCTGTGCTAATCAGAATTTCAACTGTCTTAATGAAGTGCCGTAGCCTGACCGAAGGCTAGGGGTGCCACTCTATGCGCCAGAAGTGTTGGTTTCATGAGGACTGTAGCTCCCCGATACTCAATCGTCAATTACTAACGTGATTTCTAGAGTTCGCACTCTTAAATTGCCAATTACTAAATTTTCAAATAAACAAATGCTGGACTGGTGACGAAATACGGTTTATTTTTTAATTGGGTAATTGATAATTGTTTCAACTTTCACAGGGCCGCGATTTCTCAACGTAATTACGCAGTAATTAGGTCGAGTTAAGGTAAACGTGTCGCCCAAGTCAATGTGGCATCACACTATGGTGACCTGTTATCTTTAGTTCAGTTTAACGTCATAAGATCAATAATGTGCTATTCCCTATCTAGGGTTAAGCCATTTTTAAAACACTCAAACGAGAACCCTTATTGCGTTTATAAGTGTGGTTGAACGGCTGCATCCTTGCTGCAGGATGACATCGGCCGTCGTTTTTCAATAGTTATTATTGCAGCTTTTAGTGCTGATGCGTTTGAACGATTCGTGATCGAGTAGCCGCACTACTGTCCGGATTCGCGTCCTATCGACCTTCTCGTGGCGCCCATAGTCTACGTGGACCCTCCGATTGTCATCAATTTTTCAAAGGGTTTGCTCCCACGCTACGTACATCGATGTGGCATTTGATTACGGCCGTCGTGTTCGCGTTACATTATCTCCCTTTTAATAGACTCCGTGCGGTCTGCACGAAACTTCCAAGAAGCCGATGCCGCCGACGCGATATTTCAGTGGTCGTCGCCGCCGCCGCCACATTGTGTCGTGACGTCGACGACGTCTCGGATCGTTGGTTGGGAACGTGCTCATGATTTGCACTTTTGTATCGGAGAGGCGTGCGTGTCTCAACCGCGAAGAGCATTTTCGCGATCCGAAGGTGAGGCGAAGGGATAAACGAAACTGACGATGGTTAATTGGGATGGCGAAGCGAATCCCGGAGAATCTTTGTTTAGGAGTTAATAAAACAAAGAGTCTCTCCCTGCGTGAGTCCTATTAATATTGACAATGTAAGACGACTACGGTGTTATTAGCTGGCTGTGCCGCGGGAAACCAACAACATGCTGTGCTCCGAGTCTTTGTTTAGCGGCACCGGATCCGGGGTTCTATAAGCGTTACCGCTTCCACCTGGTGCACCCAGCCCCCCGTACATTTATTCTCGAAAAGCTCGCCGCCACCATGCGATAATGAAAATAGTTTTGATAGGAAAAAGTTTCTTTAACTTTACACGGGCAGGCCATTGTTGCGACTGGAAGCGGCCACTTGGTCAAGTGGGAGTCGATTAATGTAACCAAAGCATTAACAGTAGTGGATCGTTTTCCTGCTGCCGTTTTAGCGCCAGCAGGACTCGACGCGAATCAATTCTACCAAATTGCCTCACCTTAACGAAATTTACTCTCATTCCGAACAAACGACCCATTCACCAAGCACTGACGGGGTTCCTGCAGCCGTTGCAGGAATACTTCCGCCATCACTGCTTTGCCTAACATTTTCCCAGATTCAATCATTACCAACGCCATGCAGGAATAAGAGATGGGCTGGCGTTTTGAGGAACGGCTCGCTTCCGCTGATATTTAATTCATGTACACGGGACGTCTAGGGCCGTTATTTTACGCGCCTTCCCCCCACGTCTCGCATGCGTTGCGTTATCCAGGAAAAAGAAGCGAAAATTCCCGGTTTCGTCGTGACCGAGTTCCTAACGCAAACCCTAATTTCCGTCGCGGTTGCCCTCGACAATTTGACACGGGACTAATCCCTCAACAGGATTTCGCTTCCTGTTTGTTTGCGTTGTCTTCGTTTTCTCAGTTTTTTTTTGTTCTCATCTAATCAATTTATCTCGTTGCAGAACGGAGGCAGAGTGAACGGGAATGAATTGGACTTGCGTATGATGATCCATCAGAGCCAAGCGGGATGCGTCATCGGCAAAGCGGGATACAAAATCAAAGAACTGAGAGAGGTAAGTGGCCGGTATCGAGCGAAATGATGAAATTTGGTTATTAAGACGAGTTGCCGGCTAATAGTTCAGTAAGGCAATTCTACGCCAAGTTGAAGCCCTTTTAGGCGCATCTTTTTTTTGCCTTTTAGCACTTGCTTCATGCAACTTAGTAGCGATTTTTATTAAGATTAGTGGTTAGTAGTTATAGTATTGGATTCTTCAGTAGGGCGTCCCTGTCCGGTCGTTGCGTCATGTGTGAACAATGGCAATGTTACAGGTTGCAGACAGTTGTGCCAACATTATTGTTGCCCGCCGCCATATGGAGCTTAATCACCTCATATAGGCAGGTGAAGGGTGTTGTTCCGCTCCATCGTCTTCCGCTCTTTCAGGGGGCAATTTGCGGTCGTGAATTCAATTTTTTGCCGTTTGGCGAAAATGCATGCGAAATTCAATCCACCTTTCCGGAAACACAATATTTGCCATCGTCTGCTCCTCTTCCACCCTGCCAGCGAATTTATAAAATAGTTGCATCGATCGAGGTGGTGTCATCGTCGGTGGGGAAATTTAAAGCCGCGTCATGTTATTATATTGAGGGTCGGATGATAGGGTTTTAACGGTGATGGATGTTACACGTGGAGGATTTAGATGCAATTAATTCAAATTTTTCAGAGATGTCGTTGCGGTTTTTCGAGGTGCCAGTCGTACTCTTAAAAAGGTTAACGTGCACACGAGAACTTTAAATAATTAGGCTTATTAACTGCGAGGGAAGTTTGGACGGGTACTTTTAATGAGCGGCGGCTGTGTGTGCCGGAGACCGAGTGTGTTTGTTCACCCTACCTGCCCGGTTTACTATATGGCGGATCAATTTTGCGATGCCAAATTGACTCGGTGTACAATAATTGGAATAAACATTTAGCTGTAATCAAGTGTGTTTCACTACCACGCATAGGTACAGTGATAAATGCCTAGTCAATTGGTGTCGTTGGTGGATCCTAGTTGTTAAGTGTAAGTCACTAATTCGGCTGCAAGCCGCTTTTGTAGCGAGCCGTGGAGTAACTTACGGAACAAGTTCTTCGCCGGTACGACGAAAGGGGCGGAAATCTCAATAAATTGAGGATTATGGAAATTATGGATAATACATACGACCTTCAGTGGCATATCGGGTGCCCACTTTTAGTCCAGAGTCTAGACCTAACGAAACGATATGCTAATATCGTCAATTCAACTCTTATGCTCGTGCTTCAGGAATGGAAAAGACTTGATGACGTTTTCATAGAAGAAAGTAACGGAATTTGCGAATCTTCCGTAACTGGTGTGATTTAGGGCCGTCGCCGCCCACTGCCGAAATTTGCGTAGGACTAGCGATCGGGTGGCCTCGCAAAACTTTCCATTTGGATATGGAGTTATCGTCCTAAAGTATGTTTTTCCGCTGATTTAGTGAAGTTGGAAAACAGCAACTTTCCCAGAAACAAAGAACTGATTCCATCAAAAAAACAGCCGAACGTCCATCATGTTCGATTCCGATCCGGATTTAATACTCCGGTTAATGGATTTCGACTCCAGGTCGTATCCGGCACTGGGAAAATCTCCATGTCTTTTTCAACGACGCCTAATTGCCTCTTTGGATTTGTCGAGTTTGTCGTCGAAAAGATTCAGTTTTTATTAGAATTTCCCGGCCATGGAGGCAATAAACATTAATAACGCACCTGACAATATCACAAGGTGAATGGAGAGAGTAAGTGAACTCCTACAAAGAAATCTGGCGATATCCTCCAAGAGTTTCTCGGCGAAAATATTTCGTGTATTGTGACGTTGCCATGACGGTGGATGTGTGTGGAAACCGGGAATTTTCCGATCGCAACTTTTCAAGGAACAATTAACTGGGACTCTAGCCCTAACTAAAATGCGACGCCTTATTCGTCGACAAGCTCGGAATTTAATATAATCAAGTCGGAAGTTGTAAACAAATTGTTGCTGCCGAAGTAGACGGCGAAAGTACCAATTTGTATCAGCTTTCACGCAGGAGGGCTTTGGCGAATTCCCGATTCCCAAACGGAACTTTTATGAAAACAAAGATGCGGGAGCGCCTTTGTATTAATTACGCTTCTGAAAACTGGAAAATTTAACGCCTCACAATCGCGTCGAGACGGCCGTTTTTGGCTTCTAATGGATGTTAATTACGCACCGGCTTTTAGAAATGTCAACCATTGCCGCCGCCGTCAAGTTTACCATCCAACAATATTCGTAATAACTTCCTTCACAATGGACAGAACTGGAGCCCGACTCCCCTAAGATCCTGGAACCTGCGATGTGTGACGACACCATTTCGGGTTGACTAATAAACCATTCATCATCGCTCGTAGTTTGCGGTTAACCCAAAGTCTTTGAAACTCTACCGAATTCCCTTCCAACGATAGGTGTTGCCTAATTGGGGCTCACTGACGTCACCTCGAAAAAGACTTGACTTAACCAAACTGGAGACGTTGGTTTAGACATCTCTAACTGACATTGCTGTTATCGTTTCGTTTGACTTGACTGGTTGATTTTTGTGTTTGAGCAGGGTCGGTTCGTTGTTTTCGCTCACCGCTCGCTGAACAGTTACAAATGGCCGTTATCCGATTATGGAGATGATGGCGAAGACAAAAGCCGTTCCACTGTGCTATACGTTCTTCCTGAGTACACATACAGTCCCACCTCTCGGGAGAGTGTTGCGTTAAGCCGTGACACGCGCGTGATGCATCGCTCAAATTTCGTAATTTCTGTGCAGGAACGGGTCCCGGAAGCATCTACAAAGAGTGATGAAGTCAAAAGTACCTGTGAAACTCGTTCGGGTGTTAACAAATGTTTGGACGGAGCACTGGCCGGGAGCCAAGGCGGCGAAATTTCCACATTCGTCTCGGGGAGAGCTGAAAACTGACGTCTGGAGCCGCTTTAAAAGTTTGAACTGTCGCTTTGAAAAATTTCAGTCATTTACATAAGTATTCTGAAAAAACAACGACAATAGAAATGTCTGCTTGCGTGTTCTTGTGACATCAAAATCTAGCCCACCAGGATTTGCCAGAAAATAACGCCTGTCAGATGAGATCTAAAAAAGAGAACTGGGCTCCTGTGAGAAGACTGAGTGGTCAAGAATTTTTATGGAAAATGTTAAGTCATGATCCTTCGATACCGACATGATGATCAATACGATGAGCCGATCGCGTTAATTTTTCCAAGGATCATTTTGATCGGCTTCGTCTTTCCTTTGTTTACCGCGGTCGCATCCCCGTAATTGGGTCGCCCTTTCCGCTCCCGGAAACCGGCTGCGGCTGTTTCCGGGATCGTCCCGGTAGTGCCGGGACATATTGCCGGATGGATAATGCTGTCCCGCGAGTGCGGGTGACAGGTGAACTAGAAACCAGGTAGACGACGTCCCTGTATCGCGTGTGGAGTCAGGCCGGCGCGTCGGGACCGACAGCCCCCCCAATCAATACCGGCTGCGGGCGCCGCTTCCTAACTCCGTTGGGCCGTCGCGACGCACACGCCGGTCGTCGGTCCTGGCGTCGGCACCGCCACCGATCCGCCGAGTTTCCGGACGCCGGAGACGTTGCTCCTCCAAAAACGTCGTTGGTTCCGGGCAACGCAGGAAACTGTTTTGTCGACGGAGAGTGTCTACGTGTCGAGTGATTATAGAGTGGTGGTTTTCGAATCGTGACTAACTTCAGAAGGGAAGTCCAATGGATAAGAAGAAGTTTTTAGGTAAAGCAAGACTCGGTTTGGTTTTCAGAGATTTTTTTTATCAAACCTGCGGTAGTGACGTACGACTCTGAATCCTTTTTTTCTAACATTTATGCGCGACATGGAAAAAAATTATACTACACGCACTAGGTGCATAAAGATATTTTCACCCTCTCAACGCCCTAAGGTTTAGTATGTAAAATATTCGATGCCGTGTCGGCCGGCAATACAAGGGGATTGGTGTGTTTGGTGGTGGACATGCGAACGGTGGTACCGCTAACCACGCGTAGCTCGTAAACGTAAGTGATCTGTGTACTCGGAAGGTTCTTGTTCCTGGTCTTTCAGGTTGATTATAGTTACCCAACGTCGGGGGTCGTGTTTGCCTTCCTCGCGTTCCTAAGCTCCAATTAATCACCTCGAAATTGATTAAACTCGTTCGTACGGAGGAGCAGCGCCCACCAATCCGACTAAAAGGCCCGGCTGCTTTATTGTGCACACATCGCAACTTTACATATTTATAACGTCGCCTATACTTCAAAAGTGTTTGTTAGTGGTCTGTACTCTGTAGTGTTGAGCGGTGACCTAATTCTGTTGATGGTTACATTGTAAAAATTGCGGTTGAAATAGTCTCTCTCGACTTTTATGGCTTCATTGTTAATCTCACTCTGTTGTAAAACGTTGCGATTAAACACTATACATAGTTAGTTGTGGTTGTGTAATAGATGGGCCGAAAGAAAGGCACCTTTTAGGCTTACTTTGATGTAGATTTTAATTTATAGTAGTGCATGGTTCTACAAAAGGAGACTCCAGAGTTTTAGTAATTGAAAATTTATCGAAATCGGTAGTTTTACCCAGGTGATCCGTCTTTTCGGTGAAATTACTTTAAAATCTTTTCTTCTGTTCTCTAAATTG
This sequence comes from Schizotus pectinicornis, assembly GCA_951805265.1. NCBI lineage: Eukaryota > Metazoa > Arthropoda > Insecta > Coleoptera > Pyrochroidae > Schizotus > Schizotus pectinicornis. The sequence continues at coordinate 582,170 of OX638204.1, read as the reverse complement.
CCTGCGGTCTGACTGATTCCCGTTTCGGTGGCTTTATTCGCTCCGTGCAAATACAAGGCTGCATTCATCTTAATTTTGCCGATATCCAGCGAGCAAACAGATAGATGTTACGTTTTCCGATTAAGAGTGCCGTTAAATCTCTCAGGATTACCTTCGGACGGGCTTTAAATGACGAAAACCCAACATGATAGAGTCAATAAGAGAACACTCGAGCTTTCCTGTACTTTTTCTTAGGAGACATAGAATCAGCCAAAAGCGAAACAATTACACAATTAACGCTAATTTAATTTTACAATGGTGGTCATAGCAGTCCTCTCAGAGTTAAATTTTATTTTTTAATGCATAATTTGGGCATGTAGAGTTATGTCTGCGAACAAGTTGCGCCCCAGAATTGGTTATAGCGATTAAAGTTCGGTCATCTGAAAGCTTGAACTTGCCGAGCGCTTCCTGCAACTAGCCATAATGATGGAGGCGCTCCCAGTTCACCCGGAATCATAATGTTAGTTAGTTCGACTGAAGGCTGTTTGACAGTTTTTAGTATCTATGAGGTTTCGTGATGCCAGTTGAGAATCTGCGATCTTGAGCATGGCATTTCCAAACTTTAGCGAACCCGCCGTTTTTTGCCCTCCAATCGAATTACCGGCAATTTAACGCCGGACGGACCTGCAACTGCCAGAATCACTAATTTGCCTCGCTATGGTGCGTCGCGCTCGCGAATAAGGAGGGTTAATTGGGCCGGGGCCCCGAAATCAGGTCCGTAGGTGTTTATTTGGCGTCAATCGAGCGCAAACAGATGAAAGAAAACGGCCGACGCCCGCGAAAATGGATGAAAAAAAAACAACAAACGGGACAGCAAGAGAGGCATCAGTCGAGTAGAACAAAACACTTTTCCCTGCACCTAACCATTTCCTTGCACAAACAGACCACTTAAATGGCAGCTATCACAAAGGGGTGCTAACCGATAATTAAGGTAAAAAATCGGCCCGTTAAAACCGTGACGCCAAAGAAAGGAAATCGTTGCAACTTTTTTCCAACATTTTTCGACCGCTCTTTTGGCACTCATAAACATTGTTATAGTTTGAGTTGAAATTTTACGAGTGTTTGTTTGACTTTACTGTTAAGTTATCTGTAATTATTTTCGACGTCCAATCGATAAATTGCCCAGATTTACAACGTTTTGTTACACCTTCAGAGAGCTAACACAATAGAGGAATTCCTTGAACCCACGAAAAGCCTCTGTACAATCCAATCACTAAAGAATTTTTGATTAACAATTAGAATTTCTTGACCTTGTCGCCAATTTCAACAAACTTAACAATTTTTTTATTTTTTTTTAGAAAACCGGGGCCCGCATCAAGATCTTCTCCAACTTGGCCCCTCAGAGCACCGATCGCATAATCCAGATCATCGGCGAGCCCTCCAAGTGCGTGGACAGCATCCGCGAGATTGTCGCTCTGGTCAAATCTGTAATTACCGACATTTCAGCGGTCAGCCAAAAATCTGATTTTATCTTGTTTTCCAGAACCCTATCAAAGGTCTCGAGAACCCCTACGATCCCCACAATTACGACGATTACTACGCCGAAGAATATGGCGGTTGGGGCAGTTCAGGTGGTAGCGACCGACGCGGCGGGGGTGGTGGCGGCGGCGGCGGCAATGCCGGTGGAAGCAACGTGGGTGGACCACGCGGAGGAGGCAGCGGCAATCGTAACGGATTCCGCGACGGCCCTCCGGCCCGATTCAACAGCCGAGGACCGCCACCATCGCGGGGAGGCGCTGCTCCCCCTTTACCGTAAGTTCCAACCAACTCCACAGTTTTTTAAAAAATAATTTTTAACTCTTCTAAAAGAGGCCGGTGGAAAAAATCTGACGAGATAAGGGCCACGGATTCAACTAGATTTTTTGACTCTCATGTAAATTAATGTAGTTAACGAATGACTTATTAGTGAACTAGGTTTTATGTTCGGTTAAAAATGTTGAAGCTGTCTGTTTTGCTGGCGCGGTCGAAAGTTGGGAGAGTTCATTGTCGCGTATTTTGGCTGTTTTCCACGATTCTGGATGATAAATCCCGAAACGCCGTGTTTGCTCGATAAATAACGAGAACGAAATTTTAGCAGCCGCATCATTTTTCTGGTCAACAACAAGAATTTGGCAAACAATAAATTGTTCGCTTTCCTCGCAACGACAATTTCGCTATCGAAAGTTAATTAGCATCAACGTGATATAAAGACGAAATTATGGCTGTAAATTGTGATGTCAGTGAAGAGGCGCGTTCCCGAATTCCGTTATGCTTTTTAAGAATACAGTTAAGTTGGCAATTAGCGATTCCAAACAGGTGGAGACGCAATTTCGAGACTGAAGTGTTTCGGGTTGAAGAGTTTTGTCAATAAATTCCGTTCTATTTTTTTGACGTATCAAGGATGTAATATGGTGATTGTGTAGGCATTTGTTTACACAACTGTATATTAATGGACGCTTATTAAATCGTTAAAAAATTTCACCGACCTCGAAGAAAGATGGGACGTTAACGAGTTGTTAAGCGGGATGAATAAATTATGAGTTCTTACCTTGTCGTTAGCAGAAAAAACTCTTTTTTATCACTTTAGCATTGTTTGCAATTGCATTATCTAGTTGGTTAATCACTTATATTTTCCCCTAAATTTGAATAATAATTTATTTTTATAAGTAGTATTTACGTCGTTTGACTTTCAAATATCAAACCTTTGTCATATGTAATTGAAAATGCATTTTGAGATTTGTAACCATTCTCATCTGAAGTATTGTCAATCCAAGCCAATTAAGCCAAGTCGATAATAACCTAAATTTATTGGTTGATCCAATGGGGCTTGAAATAAAACTGTACAATGTTCAATACTCCTGACCATAAGTTACATGGTATTTTTTTCAACGTTAATGTCCTGCCTTAACACTTGGCTTGTCTGTTCTCAATGTCCAACCAAATCCTGTTTGTTGTCAGATGCTTTTAGCCAAATAAGTCTTTACCTTGGTTAACAATAAATTATTCTGCCACCGATTTCAGAAAAGGTAACGATAGATGAAACAAGTTGAGCGTAAACAAGTTAAATTAGGGCGTCCACTTGGGTGTAAAAAAAGCGTTTCTTTTTCTTACTTGTGCTTAGAATCATAAGTAGCCTATTTCATACTAGTACCAAACGATTTGTAAACGTTCAAGCGTAACGTTTACGTCACCATCAATAGAGTTAGTTGTTTACTTAGCCTAAACACTAAGGCTTCTTATTACATTTTTTAAACAAGTCATGTAAATAGTTTCTTTGCTACGAAACTTTAAAGTTCCGATGGCAAAGCAAATCCTTAAATTTTTTATTAAATGCTTTTCCCCGTCATACAGATTTAACGACCGGCCTATGGGCGGTGGCATGCCCCCTCGCGGCGGCGGTGGCGGCAACAACTTTGCCTCCAACACCCCAGTCACCAGCGCTCGTCCTCTCAACGGCGCTTCGTCCTTTGAACGCAACGGCTGGGGCGGTCCGCCCGACACCAACACCATGATGTCCCACCCTCCACCTAACATTCTACCCCCTAACGGTCTCAATCAAGGGCCACTATCTGCAGGACCAGGTTTGGGCGGTCAAAACGGCGGCGGCGCTTCTGGCGGTAGCAAAACCACCACTCAAGTCACCATACCGAAAGACGTAATTTTTTTGTCTACAGGGAAAAAAAACAAATATTTTGATTACTTAAATTACAGTTGGCCGGAGCCATCATCGGCAAAGGGGGCGGCCGCATTCGTAAGATCCGACAAGATTCGGGAGCAGGAATTACCATCGACGAGCCGTTGCCGGGATCCAATGATCGCATCATCACCATCACCGGATCACCGAACCAAATACAGATGGCGCAGTATCTATTGCAGCAAAGGTGAGGATGGGTTTTGTTTTTGAGGTTTTCAGTTACGAAAAGGACTCTGGCGTCTGGTGTTATGTATATTGCGTTTCAACTTAAGTACAGTTTGACAAAATTAAGTAAACTGTTGTCATTAATATTGCACCTAGTGCATGAAACCGACTTTACTTGAACACCGGAAGTTATAGTGCTTTTTTTTCTCAAACGTTGCTAGTTCTTGTAATGTACAGTGAGGGACATAAAAAGTGTACAGCTCTTAAAAACTATCATAGAGTACCATTGTTTTATGTATGGCTACCATTGGAGTTTATCTTGACGCGCTGTGGTGTCTTTTTGAGTTTTTCTTTTCCTTAGTGTTACTATTTGTGAACTTCCTGCATCTTTTCAAACTAGCGTTAATGAGGGTGTTTGGCTTCTTGGGTTGGAAAGATGCATCGAGTGTTGCTTTTGAATTCTTGTGTAACATAACCGTGTGGAGTGTGGACTAATTTGGATTTTGGCTCTTGTAAATACGGCGAGAAAACTAATCACATGGTGTGGACTGGCTATAACTAACAAGGCGGCGTTGTGTGGAAGACTAGTGATTTTGTTGTTCTACTTTATGTAACAAGGAATCACTAATCATCCCACAAAGTCGCTTGCTGACTACGTGGAACTTCAGTTGGGCTTTGTAAGTCATGCTGATTTGGAGACTTGAACGTTTGAGGTTGCAACTGGTTTGATTGTTTTCTTTTGTTTGCAGCGTCCACAACAATTCTGAACGCACCGCCTATTGATGGGGAAACGTCCCGATTAGAATTAGCGTCTACATTATTCATGGTTATAATAAGTTCGTCTGTAGAACATTCCAAGTTATTTTATGGGCATTACGTCAATCTGGAAGATATCATGAGTTGAGAACAACAAGTACATCACGATTTTGTATGTTTTAGATGGAGTTAGAAAAGAAAATTGAAGTATTTTTGTTATATAGGGATTTTGTATCGAGTGTTAAGCTTGGCTCGCGTGCAAGCTTAATATTATTTTTTATATTTATATATGTGTATGTAACGAACTGTTTCTCTAACTTGATGTACAGTACTAACGGATCGATGCATTTGCGTTTTTGTACGTCAGGGAACAATACAGTACAAATTAGGTTTTTTTATTGTTCCATGATAGCTGCAAATATACAACCAAATATTTTTATAGGTTTAGTTTGTCATATTATCTAAGCGTAAGTGTTCTACTACATCTGTATTATGAAGGAATAAACATTTGAATATGTACTTTTATTGTCATCATTGTATAAATAACCAAAACACAAATATAAAAATTACCGATTTACTATATTATTAACACTTCACTAATCTAGATTAACACTTTTACACCATAAAGTTACATGGCCTTGTTCCACAACTTTGTTAAAAACAGTAAAACAATCAAAGGTAAAAAAGCTGCAATATCACAATAACAGATCTTGAAAGCACTTAAGATGTTGATTAAAGCTATACATAAACAATGTTGGTGCCCTAAATTCAGACTCCCCGCACCACCTTTAGTAAATTCAAACAAATATCATGAGTTGTGATGGTGGTACTGTTCTGGATGTTCAGCAATGTAAAATACATAAACTAGAGGTACAGCAAAAATGACTACTATAATACAAGCAATCAATGCTTTTAATGAAATGTCACCATCTGCACCACTGCAATCAAACCTGGAAGTCTCTGGTTCTACCACATCAACCTGTTCTTGAGGTAATAAGCTAATTTCTTCATCATCCCCATCTGGCGTTTCTTCAATAGCTTCACTAGTTTTCGCGATGTTGCTATTGAAAATTATTTGATTAACTTCAGCGACTTTGGAGTCATTTGATAAGGTAACTAATGTTTTGTTAAGAGTTTCATTGTCAATTGGAGAGCCAGCTTCACCTGGTGAACTGCTTCCGCTTATATGCACACCAGCCATGGCCGACGAAAAGGGTCGATGTGGAACTTTAATGGTGCGTTTGGCGAAAATTTCGTTTTCTCGGTGTATGTTGTTGAGCCGTTTTAATTCTTCAATCTAAAAATTGAGATTAAATGATGTGATTTCCTACAAAATAAAACCTTACTGTGCAGTGGTATCGAATAGCAAGCGACTGCAAAGTGTCGCCGTCTTCAACCTCTTTGTTGACGGTTGGGATTTCGCGACGAGGGGGCTGCGTTGGTCGCACCAACAGCAAAGTTTCTTCTTCATCGCTGTCGCTGTGTTTTTCGAACTTCCTGTAGCTGACATCCGACTGTTTGGATCTGAAAATGAATTTAAGAACAAAATTTGGGGGTTTTAAGGAAAAATACGTACTTTTGGCGTTGTTTCATCATAACTGGATTCGTCTTATGAAGACGTCACCGCAAATTTTGAGGTTAGACACCTTTGACGTTTCACCAATTCACACGGTGATTTTCTATCTTTGTTTGCACCACTAAAAAAGACTGAAAGAAGCTAGAGAGCTCTCGTGGTCGTCTTTATTACCACCATTACGTTGGTGTTGGTACTCCTGCTAAACCAGAATTAGAAACTAGACAAGAAAACAAGCATGGACAAGTGTCAAAATAAAGACGTAGTTGTCAAAATTTTTCGAAAGGTTGACGATAATTTTGAAATTTTGTGCGGTTTTAGTGCCAACCTCAACCTCCCAAGAGGCAAGAAGATTTATTGTTGACGATGGCGACCACTAATTCCAGCTACTTCGAGAGTTACGAGAATCTCGATGTAAGTGCGAGAATCTGAACATAACCTCAAAAATTCAAACTCCGGCGATTCAAAAATTCAATTTATTGCTGTAACTTATGAATACAAGGTGAATCAAACTTTAACAATGGCTTTCCCGAAATTCTCGCCTCTCATCATGCCGATGAAAGCGCGCGGCATGTTCTCGAAGCCTTCAGTGATGGTTTCAAGGTATTTCAATTTTTCCTCCTGGACCAACTTGAGATTCTCTGCAATTCCATCGGACCACTCGTCCTTCCAGTTGTAAACGTTGAATCCCTCCATGTGAACCTCGTACTTTTTCGTTGCCGACTGCACTTCTGACGCCACTGAAACCACAAAATGTTTTATTGAACATTTTAGAAGCTAGCATCCTTACCTTTATCGATGGCATCTTCGGCGTTGTAAAGTGAAACAGCGCCCGCGACTGCTACTCTTCCGTTGGTTTTCATGCGTTCGAGAACCTTGCTGCTGATTTCGCCTCCAATCTATGATCAAAATTTTAGTCACAAATTTGGAAATAAAATCAAGTTTTACGTTATCGAAATAAACGTCAACACGTTGACGGGTGGCGTCGCATAATTTACGAACGAAATCCGGATCGTTGTAGTTGATTGCGAGGTCGAACTTGAGTTCGGCCAGCAGTTTGAGGGCTTTTTCGTCGCTTCCGGTGATACCGATGACGGTGCAACCCTCGTTTTTAGCGAGTTGACCGACGTGGGTGCCGACAGCCCCTCCGGCTCCCGAGATGACGAAAAGGTCCCCCTTTTTGGCCTTGCAAACCTTCTTGAAGCCAAACAAGGCGGTGTTGCTGAAATTTTTGTTTTGTTTGTGACAGGGTGAACGTAAGCAAAAAATTTACCCAGTCAGTCCAACAACGCCTAACGCCAGAGATCTAGGGAGGTCGCCCATATTGGGAAGTTGGTATGGTGCCAATTGCGATATTTTTCCCGGGGTCGCGTCGGATATCGTGTGGGTTCTCCATCCAAACTCTCCGACGACGTAACACCCGATTGGAAAGTCCTCGTTCAAACTGTCGATCACTCTGTGGATTGCGATTTTTATGTAAAAAAATTGTTAAATAATCGTGAAATTATTACTTGGCGACCTGGTTTCCGATTAGCGACTTGCCTATGAATGATGGTCCCGCGAAGAGACGTTGGAAGGGATCCACGGTTAAGAATTCTGCTTCGGCTAGGAATTCTGTGAAATTTCTGGTTATTGCTGGTCGAGTTTTTAGGGGAAATTTAGTTACCTCCGGTTTTGAGGGGTGGAATTTCTTCCTCGATGATCGTGAAATCGGAAAGTTTGGGTTCGCCCTCGAGCGCTTTCGTCAAGACGATCACTTTAGCCTTCATGGTGCTGGAATGACGTTCTTTTTGAAACTTGGAACGGCTCGGGCTTATCGCGTGGTTTTTAGGCCCGTTTTTAACTTGCGTTCGAGAGTTTTTATTTTGTGTACCTACATGGTGTTATCTGACCTTGTGGCATTTGGGGATAATCAGAACCTTGCGATAGTAAATATTGCAAACTCATCGCTTACTTCTTAAAATAATTGAGCTCAGTTATTTATATATTTTATCAACGTTTTTGGGTTCATTGTAAACTTAATTTTTTTTATATGAACTTTATTTTGGAAAATTACAAGTGAGAATTTTTAACTTTAACAATCGCCTTTCCAACGTTTCCCCCTTGCAGCATGTCGATGAACGCCCCGAACATATTTTCGAAACCTTCAGTCGTAGTTTCCCTATACTGCAATTTTCCTTCCTTGATCCAGTTCTTGAGCTGCTGAATGCCTTCGAACCAACGATCAAGCCACCTGTGCACAATGAAACCTTCCATTTTCAGTTGACTGAAAACTAGTGGAGCTTGGACGCTGGAAGCTGAAATTCTTAACGTTAAGACCAACCAAACCAAAACCATTGTAACGCACCCTTAGCTGCCGTTGGATCGTTATAACCAGTAATTGCTCCGCAAACTGAAATCCTCCCGAACTTGTTCATTCTTCTCAAAACCACGCTACTAATTTCGCCTCCCACCTGCAATTAGTTGCGAAATTTAGTTCATTTAACTGGGAGGTCTTACGTTATCGAAATAGCAGTCGACTCCTTTCGGGGTAATTTCTTTGAGTTTCTTGGTATAGTTGGGGTCTTTGTAGTTGACGAATCCGTCGAATTTCAGGTCGTCGATCAACCATTTACCTTTTTCGTCAGAACCAGCAATTCCGATCACGGAACAACCCTTGATTTTGGCGATCTGACCCACGATACTACCAACAGCACCGGCAGCTCCTGAGACCACCACGGTTTCTCCGGCTTTCGGTTGGCAGATCTCCAGGAAGCCGAAATACGCGGTGTTTCTGGTTAAATTAGCTTATAGTTGGTCTCAACAAAAAGATTTTGGAAAAGTTACCCGGGCATGCCCAAAACTCCCAGAGCGAGCGATAACGGGAGACCTTCTGTATCGGGGATCAACCAGGCGCTCGGAAATCCGTTTGCTCCTGGTGCACCGGTCGAAATGGTGTGAGTTCTCCAGCCGAATTCGCCCACCACGTGCTTGCCAACGGGATAGTTAGAGTTCTTGCTTTCGACAATTCTGGAAGGAGGAGAATAGCGACGTTACCTAACCACGACGTGAACTTACTTGGCCACTTGTGAACCTATCATGGTGGTCCCTAAGGGGGTGTTGGGGGCGTAGGCTCTCATGTAAGGATCCACACTCAAGTAGACGGCTTCTGTGAGGAATTCTGCAAAACAATGTTGTTAGTTGGTGGTTGCAAATGGGTGTGCCGAAAACTCACCTCCATTCTTGATTGCTGGAAGTTCTTCTTCGACCAGCTCCAAATCGGTGGCTTTGGGCAAACCCACGAACTGCTTCTGGAAAACGTACCTTTTGGCTTTGACCATTTTGGTGGAATTTGTAACGTAATTTCTCACTAGGTTAGTGAGAGTCTTGCTCGCTTGCAACATAAAAATAGAGAGGTGTAACCACAACTGTTTGTTTTTAACGTTTTGTCAAGGTCAATGACGGTCGCATATAAATTTGGTTATCAACGAGATGACTAGACAGAAATTGAATTTGTCTCGACGATTAGAGATTAACGAATTCTTACGACTCATGTAACAAAATGATGTAATTTATTTTATTATGTGATAAATGAAGAAAATTTGATTAATCTTTAACCTCTAAAGCGATTGTAACAAACGTATTTTTGTGTATAGGGGCTTCAAATTCAAGATCCCTTAACCAAGGTTTAGTTATTATTGAAAAATTAAAGAAGCAGCCAAAGGACGAATTTTACAGAACTTAACTTTAATATTCAAAGATTTTTTTGTTTTTGAATTTTTACTGTTCCCAAAATGATGCACATATTGATCTCTCGCCTCTTCTTTTATTTTCCTGAACATTCAGCTTGGTTTGTAATTAATACTTTCTATTTTATTTAAATCGTAAAACACTTTTTTGTATATATTTTTTTATTAAGATCTCTTCATATAGGTAAGTCACAAATTCCTTTTTACACTTTTACGACCGCTTTGCCTAAATTTTTTCCCTGAAGCATCTCCTTGAACGCTTTCACCGTGTTCTCGAAACCTTCCGTGATTGTTTCGTGGTACTTCAGCTTCCCTTCTTGCATCCACTTGAGGTTCTGGCTGATGGTTTCGGGAAAACGGTGGCGATGCAATCTCACTTGCAGTCCTTCCATCACCAACGATTTCGTAGCAATGTCGTGTTGAATCACTGGAACTGTCAATGTGGTTAGTCGAGTCGCATCAACGGAAAAACTTACCTTTAGGAAGATTGTTGATGTCGGAGTTGTAGGAGGAAATTGAGCCAACGACAGCGACCCGGCCAAACTCGTTCATGTGGTTGATGACGATGGAGCTAATGGCACCGGCAACCTGATTTTTATTTATTATTAATATATTAAAGATCAAGCTCTAAAATAGTTAACACTCACATTGTCGAAATAACAATCGACGCCTTCAGGCGCCAGTTGACTCAATTTCCGGTCCACATCGGCGGTTTTGTAGTTGATGAAGGCGTCGAATCCGAAATGTTGCACCAGAAAGTTGCCCTTTTCGTCGGAACCCGCGATACCGATGACTTTGCATTCTTTAATTTTGGCCATTTGCCCCACTATACTGCCAACTGCTCCCGCTGCCCCCGACACCACTACAGTTTGGCCCGGTTTTGGGGTGCAGATATCAAAGAATCCCAAATAAGCAGTGACTCTGAAAAGAGATTTTTGTAGGTTTTTTTAATCGACATTTTTGTTACTACGTAGTACCCCGGCATTCCCAAAACTCCCAACGCGTAGGAGAGGGGCAAGCTGCCGAAATCTGGAAGTAACATGGGAGGACCTTGAGGTCCAGTTTCGCCTGACGAAATTGTATGGGTTCTCCAGTCAAATTTGGCCACCACGTGCTTGTTGATGGGATATTTTTCGTTTTTGCTTTCGATAATCCTGCGAGAAATGTTTTAGTATTTTTGTTTTCTTGAGAAGAATAGTTACTTGGCCACTTGACTTCCAATCATGGTGCTACCCAGAGGAATATCGTGAGCGTAAGCTCTCATATAAGGGTCGACACTTAAGTAGATCGCTTGAGCCAGAAATTCTGAAAAAATACATTGGCTGAAGGTTTACGAAACTGTTCACTTCGTGTTAATTGGGTGGTTTTGAAGCAAGTATTGTTTGAAGTTTGAGAAAATAGAAAAAGTTTAGGACATACCTCCATCTTTTAAGGGTAGTAATTCTTCTTCAATTAATTGAAAATCAGATTCTTTCGGAGGGCCCTCAAAATGTTTGACGAGCACGAATTTTTTAGCTACGACCATCGTGGATGTAGTTGATTGTACTGACTCGCTTTCTGAGTTGACTTTTGATAAGATAGTGATTAATAATTAATTTTGAGTCAAATTCTTAACCACACGACCATTTTAAATCTATATGTAATAGCGTTTTTTTTCAACTCAATTTTCATGGGAAAGGTAAACTTTTCGATTTAGTATTAATAATTGTTTCAAGAAATATTTATAATGATAACGATATCTGTTGTTTATAAATTCTTTGTAGTTGAGTAGGCAACCAATTATACACGCCCGCTTTTTCCGATTTTTTTCTACGTAACCATCTGATTACACAGATAATTATCTAGAGATGCGCTATCTATTGCAATGTTATCGGTTACCCTTGCAACTTAATCAATATTTAAAAAAAAATAGGAGTGAAATATCGAAAAGTACTTAAAGCACGTTTTGATAAAAGTGTCAGTAACTAAATTAAAAGAAAAAAAGACTTGACCGTCACGAGCTTATCAGAACATGTTAACAAAGTAGCGTAACATGAAAAAGTAATTGTAACTAAGGGTTAAAGATAACGTTGAAAGATAAGGAAAATACATTTTTTGAGTCAAATGAGACATTTTGTAAACTAAAATTCATTTCTCACTTGTAAAAATCCACCAGGAATGTATTGTCAATTTTTTTTAAAATTCTCTTTAAGATGACCAAAATTTACTAGGATAATTTTTTAGGAAACATTTTCAGGAAATTAACAGCAGATTTTAGTTACAAAGTATTTAGAATTGTTTTTATTACGTTCCTTAATCAACAATTTAGTTTGTGTGACCTAGTTTTTGAGCCCTTGGAATTTGCTGAGTACGTTCTTGAAGTCGGCCGTATAGGTTTCCACGTGAGCCGATCCCACTTTGACTACGGCCTTTCCGGTATTTTCACCCCTCAACACCCCGATCAGAGCTCTAGTGGTATTTTCAAATCCAACTGTAACGCTCTCGCGATATTTCAACTTGCCCTCTTCGATCCATTTCAAATTTTGCTCGATACCTTGCTGCCAGCGCTTCATAAATTGCGTCACGACGAAACCTTTCATCTCCAACTGTTTGAAAACCATTGACGGTTGGATTATCGTTGCTAAAAAATCGCAATATTCAGCCCTCACCTGGTCATTCAAACCACTCAATAAACGTGTTTAAGCATTCAAACCACTTACCTTTCGGAATATTTACATCGTTGTACGACGAAATTGCACCGCACACAGAAATCCGGCCAAAAGTATTCATTTGTTGGATGATGATGCTGCTCATCTCGCCTCCCACCTGTTGAAGTTAAAATGATGATTTTTTTAGAAAAAAGTATCGATGAGTAATTACGTTGTCGAAGTAACAATCGATTCCGTTAGGGGCGGCTTCTTTGAGTTCTTCCTTGAAATCGGGAGTGGTTTTGTAGTTGATAACGTGATCGAAACCTAGAGTTGTTAACCAAGCGATTTTCTCCTGAGTTCCGGCAACCCCGATCACCCTGCAACCCTTGATTTTGGCAATTTGACCCACATGACTACCGACGGCGCCAGCGGCGCCCGTCACCACCACAGTTTCACCCGCCTGGGGCTTACAGATGTCCAAGAAACCGAAGTAAGCTGTATTCCTAAAATTGAAAGTTCGTAGTACATGTTAGTGTGATGATAGGTTAATAAAAGATTAATTTTAACGACTGATAACGATATTGGTAATAAGTTAAATACCCTGGCATTCCTAAGACGCCCAGTCCTAGGGACACTGGAAGGCGTCCCAACTCTGGAAGCAAGTAGGTCCTGTCGTGGTGATCTCTGGAGATGATAGTGTGAGTGCGCCATCCGGCTTGGGCTACAACGATCGCTCCCACCGGATATTTGTCACATTTAGATTCGATCACTCTGCAACAGCGTGTAAAAGTTTGCCAAAACTTCTGACAGTTTCTTACTTTGCGACTTGACCTCCGATCATGACTTGTCCGATTTGATACGAATTGGAATAGGCTCTCATGTAGGGGTCCACGCTCAAGTAGAGCGCCTCGATCAGGGCCTCTACAATGCAAAATAAACTCAAAAAACTCTCAAAATTTACAATTACCATCGTGCTGTACAGGCGGAAGCTCTTCCTCTTCGATCACCAGATCGCTTTCCTTGATCTCGCCCTCGAACAAGTGCGCCACAACGAATTTCCTCGCTTTCACCATTTTCACTACCTTGCGATTCACCGGACGATGTCACACAGACTATCGTTGTTATCACTCTTTAATCTCCACACGTCTATTTAACTCGAGTGCATTAACGCAAAATCGATTTTAGTATTGTTTTAATTGCAATGACTTAACGATTTCTAGGTCCATCAACTCATGTTGAAGGATGTCGCGAGGAACGAAGCCTACCGACGGGCAATTTTCGACAACAAGGACGCCATCAAGGACAAAGTTGTGTTGGACGTCGGCGCCGGAACGGGAATCCTTTCGGTTTTCTGCGCCCAAGCGGGAGCCGCCAGAATTTACGCGGTCGAAGCCAGTAACACGTTCAAGATCGCCGAAGAAGTGGTTAAGGAAAATAATTTCGAGGCGGTTATTCAAGTGAGTTAAGTCAATTATTAAGTTATTATCTCCAGAAACAAACATTTGATCGTTTCCACTTCACTTGATCGATGAGGCACGATCGGTGATGCGTTGTGAAGAGGCCGACGAATATTGCGAAACGGCTTTAAATGTTTAATTGGATGTTTGTTTGTAACAGTTTATGAATTTGCAGGTGATCCATTCGAAAGTGGAGGATGTGGTACTGCCGGAAAAGGTTGACGTTATCGTGTCGGAATGGATGGGGTTCTATTTGTTGCACGAGGGGATGCTGGATTCGGTCTTGGTGGCCAGGGATAAATTCTTGAAACCCGATGGCCTCATGTTTCCGGAATCGGCGACCCTTTACGCGGCCCCGTGTAGGTCAGTATCAAGCTCTAAACCATTGAACAATTGAATCGAAGAATATTCATTGTGATACCTACTCTCAATTTAAGATTTCTTGTTCTCGTGCAAATCTGAGATTATACTTGCAGTATGCCTTCAATGTTCGAGTTTTGGAACGACATCAACGGTGTATCGATGCAGTCTTTTGCCGCCAAACTTCGTTCCGAAGCCTCCAGCAAGCCGTTAACGACAACAGTGGCACCCGAACATTTATTGTCAGATCCTGAAGTGGTAGTTTGGCTTGATTTACGTGAGATTACATCTAAGGACGTTGAGGCAATCGAAGTACAGCACGTGGTTATGGCGAATAAGACCGGAAATTTTCAAGGAATCTGTCTGTGGTTCACTTGCACGTTTCCGTCTTTTGTTACGGAGCCAGTAACGTTAAGCACGGAACCTGAAGAACCTGCCACTCATTGGATGCAAACTGCTATAGTTTTGCCTGTTGAAGATCATGTGTGCGAGTTTGAGCCAATGGCGTACACGTTGCGTTTAGCTAGGGCTTTGGAAAGTGACAGACGGTATAATATTGAACTTACTATGTTGGATCCGGAGACAGTTGAGCATCCCGAATATTGCCCATGTCACATGGCCAGATGCCATCTCGTTAGGCTGTTGACGGAAAAATATGAAAGAGAGAGTTTGGCTGCTGAATAAAATTTAGTTTTTGATATGAATCAATCAAGTTTTCGCTGTCATGACATGAGGACTAGTACTGTTTTAAAAGCTGTTCCTTCAAAGAGATTTGCCAGTGAACAAAGTTTTTTTATTTTGTATAGAACAAAATTGTTCAGTTGATTGCGTTGAGAAACAAGAGGAAAGTGTGAAAACGTGACGGAAACCCTCAAGAACATATTAGTAAGTAGGCGGTTAGTACATACGATACGTCCTCAATCGCCATTTTTGTGTCTCACATTTACCACCCTCTGGTGCGTCACCTAAGGGAAATGAAGAGATTTGAAGAGAATCACCAGTTAAAAGTAAAGTAGTTTCCTAATCTCGCCATTGTAGAATCACCCACACACTTGGGAATTATTGAGGCACATTTTACGGCTGCACCTTATGCTTCCCGTCATTTGTCAGACTTATTGACCTATCATTTGCTTTTTACAACTTCACATAATTAATGCTGTGGGTGTCTCTACTTTATGCTTTGAGTCGATAATTATCGTTGCTTCGGGTCTCTTGATTCTGCAGACCAAATGGTCAATCTTCGCAAGTACTTGCAAGTGGATAACTACAAGTTTTTTTCCGACTATTTTCCCATCGTTAAAATTATTTATTGTCGCGTTCGAATCTGCATAACACCGTGACGATGGAACAACTGTCGGTAGCTCTAACACGTCGGATGAGCTCCATTAGACCGCCGGTGGTCCCAGCCGTCATCGTCAACTTCCAAATTTCGTACAAAAACCGTTCATTACGCACCGTCCGGGTTTGCTTGTTGACTTTCTACTTGTTTGGCGTCTTTTGATTAGCGGATGGTGGTGGACCGCCGCGACGATAATGAGCGGGTATTAACGGCCTTAAGATCGTGCACATCCATCTAATGACACTTCGTGCCGCAAGCAATCTGTTTTGAGGAAGTCTTGTCGTTGTGGTCGCATCAAAGACAATGCCGCTTCTTGGCAATTTCACCGAATTAATATGTGATTTTATAAATGTCATTGAAAGATTAAAAAAACTTATCAATTTAGTTGTAGTGTCGGACTGAACGGCTATCGAGTTCATGGCTGTCTGTTGATGACTTAATTTAAGCTGAACGATTGTTTGAGGTGATTTATGTCCTTTTGAGAGTGCAAGTTGCTATTATGATGACCATGTGGGTTGCCACAACGGTCAGGATGCATTATTTGTAACTTAGCAATTAAGTGCGATACCAAAACAACATCGAACCAGCACGTTTATTAATCTTGATTGTTTAATGGCGGCAGCCGCGTAAATGCACACTCGCAATTTCATGTTGGTAATTGGACTTTATTGTTGTCTTTAGGAAAGAGTAACGATCCTACCGGCTGCAACTTTGATTATGGGCAAATCAACACCTCTACAGCAGCTTAATAATCAGCTACACCCAACTTATTTATGAATTTTGTTAGGAAATTTTTTCTTGGTCAATTTCTAACTGTATTTTGGACGACTTTTATCAGTTGTCCACGTGTTGGGCCAAGTCCCTCCCACGTCTGCCCTTACGTAGTAAGTGGTTTACAAACTTGCGTTCGTGACGTTTTTGAAATAAATCCACAAGCAACAAACTAATTAATTTGGGACTTGTGAACGTAAATCATATACACGCTCCATATTTCACTGTTTCAAAAAAGAAAAAAAAGAACCCACTTTTTCTATTAATATGGAAATATTTGCTCCACCATATGGTTCCTGCGCCTACATGGTCGTTGTTTCGTTGAAATCGAAAATAATGTTATCCGGAGGCGCGTGAGTGTTCTTTTGTATGAAAACAAATGTCGCATCGCACCTTCAATTGATTATTCAGTTTTCCGACAGTTTTGTTTTACAGCTGCCGACCGGATTGAGTGTAATTTAATGAGCGAATATTTTCCACTTGATTAGGTCATTAACGAGCTGGAAAATCATGGGCGACAGGTAACCCAGTGACATACATGTTTCGAAAATTCGCTAGAAACTTTATGGATTCCAAAAATAATTACATTGTAATTTGAGTGGTGCTGTCGCAATAAGTAAATGGTACGTAACACTTGACTTGCCGATACGTTTTATAGTTTTGGGTTTTTACTAAACTGATAAATCTGTAGACGTAATGAGCTTTTAGGTAAACTGGCATTTAACAATATCAGTAGCGTTCTTGTCTAAGTAAAGTGGCTTGAACGCTGATTCCAAACCTCTTAAAATCATAAATGGTCCTTGTTCGGATTGATTGCAAACTCAATTAAATTGTTTTGTAGTGCTACTTGCTAAGTGGTTTGATTGTGCGTTTCATATTCATATCAATCGTTGCATTTTCATCGTTTTGCTGCGCTTCCCAACTGTTGCGCAAGGTGACGTTGAAGGCCGTTGACAAAGCTGCAGAAGAAAAGCAGTGAAAGTCGCTGAAAGCTCGACGCATGCGTTTTAAGCGCCGCCGTCCGCGGACATTCCACCCAGGCCCGCAGTCTCATTTTACCAGTAAACAAACTCCTCCACTTCTTCCACAATCACAACCACGTCGGGTCCATCAGCTGATCAATGCCATTGGAGGGGTGGCCCATTGAGCGATCAGCTATCTGAAGCTTTGATTACAATATTCGCGATTCTGTGAAACCGTGGAGGGCGCCCCGCGGGCCCCGGGGCCCCTAGCTGGGTGGTCCGCGGTGTGGCCGGCATCGTGTGTGGCGCTCTGGTCCCCGGTTCCCCTCCCCCTTAGCGGGATACTCCTACCCCGGGCTTTTTATTGTCGGCCCCGTTCTTCTCTCCTCTCCGCCACACCATGTGCTACGGCTCTCCTTCACCGGCAGAAGAAACAAGAGCACTAGATGCGGCTCTCGGAAGTACGATGACTCCTCCGACGTAGTAAACAACACAAAACACGCAGCCGGACGCGAAACGTGCTCCATCTAGCTGCACGGAAATCGCCTCGAGAGGACTTCCAGGTGATGCCAAAACCAAGAACTGACCTGTTATGGGCAGATAGGGTGTGGAAACCGTCCGGGTCAATCAGAAGAAATTTTTAAAACGTCAGGTGCATTCATCCCCAATCTCAAACTAAGCGACTTTGATTATACAAATGGCGGAAATAGGGAAGTCCTGTCAGTGTTGCCACAACCTGGATGACTTGTACGCAAATTTCAATAAGAGTCAAGTGGAGGTCACTTCCAAAATCGTGGCTCAATCTTTGTGGGTCGCTTTCCGATTGTCGGCTCAACATAATTAGAGACCGATTTTACCTTCCGCCGGCCTAGTGGAGAATTAAAAATGCAAATAAACACTCGAGACAACTTATTAACATTGGTTAAAGCGCATAAATTAGCCGCAAATATTCCAAATTGACCAAGGCAAAAACAAACAAATCATCCAGTCCACCCGTCGAATTGATTGCCTGTTTGATTCTAGTTTAAGACGGCCACTTTTTCGTTTTCGGTCCCGCCCACGTCATCACGCAATACAACTGTAAACTTTCTAACGTTGTCCGAGCTTCGGTCCAGTTTGCACAATAACCAACTCGACTCGTGATTTTCAAGTCAAACGATAAATAACAACCAACATTGAAAAGTTCTCTTGTAGGGCGAGTCAATTTTGTTGGCGGAAGGTCGGATTCCGAGATTTCCTACCTCAGATCCTCCACGGGTTAGAGAGGTGATCGTCCTCCTATTTTCCGTGCATAATGCGGGACTTAATTGGCCGTTGGACCACCGTAGACGCTGATGATGGCCAGCATGGAGAGATTAAAACGCATCATAGACGAATCAATTACGGAAAAACAACTGAAAATAACAAACAATACGTTTATTCCAATCAGACTGGTGCCTGTTTTTGTACATAGCTAAACAATAATCGCTAACACGCATAAATAAATTCTATACATATCTCTAACAATTTATACAAAAATCATAAATAATTCTTACAAATACGGCCATGGACCGACGAAATTGAGCACGGCAGTCTTTCAGCGCGGAGCTCCCCACTCCGGGGCGGCTTACGCGTAAACCCCCCCACTCTAACGCAGCTTACGCGTAAGTCGAGCGCGGCTTACGCGTAAACTCCCCCACTTCAACGCAGCTGACAGATCAAACGCTCTCTCGCTAAGTTGCGCTGTCTGTCAGTGATCCGTCATTGGAGCTCATGTTATTTATAAGAAAATCAACAATTTGCTAGTTAAGAAGTGCTGGGCGCGCGGAGCCGCCGAAAGGGGACGCTGCGGATTTTTGCCCGCCACCCCCTGTCCGCGCCCCCGCGTCGGTCTGTATAAAGCGACTCGTT
Source organism: Schizotus pectinicornis (assembly GCA_951805265.1). Taxonomy (NCBI): domain Eukaryota; kingdom Metazoa; phylum Arthropoda; class Insecta; order Coleoptera; family Pyrochroidae; genus Schizotus; species Schizotus pectinicornis. The sequence goes on along the minus strand of OX638204.1, from coordinate 562,827 downwards.
TAATAATTTAAAGCAATATACAGCTTCAAGCGCCTTCTTTGGTTCACGATCAAGAATCCCTGACGACTTTGTTTCTAAGGTAATTTCAAGTAATTTAGGGAATGAGTAAATAGTCTTAATCTAACGGGAACTGCTATCCGCATATACAAAAAAAAACTTTTCTACAATAACCTGTACAACAGTCGAGACGGGGCGGCGGTTGGTTCGATTGTATCTGGCATGTCTTATAGGTTTTTTAGGAACTATAACGTGACATAATATCTAAATTACTTTGGTTAGTACTGTTCGGCCCCCAAACAAGCCTGTTTGAATAAATAAATACTGTTTACGAGGTAGATTCAGAAGGTTGAAGTAAAACGAGTATCACGTGACCAGCAACGCCACTATTGCCATTCCCGCCGTTAACGTTAGGGTTCGCGCTACGACGGCGGCGCCTCGGCCCGGTTCCGGTGGCGGCTGTTCACGTGCCGGCGCCTCACTGGTTGTTGTTGTTGTCGTCGTCGACGACGTCGTCACGTGTTTTGCTGTGGCGTTTTGGTGATGGTGTGTGCGTTTGTGGAAGCACAACTTCTCCATGTTTCTCTGTATGGCGGGACAGTCGTAGTCTTCGAGACCGTCACATTTGCACATGGTCAGTTTGGCGGCTTTCTCTTGACGGCGTAGTATCGAAATAGAATTGTTGCATCTTGGCGTGCATTTCTTCCCGTGGAACATCGCCTTGCAATAGTGGTTGTAATATTCCAGTGCCGTAGAACAGAGGGCGTCGGCGGCACATATCCATTGCGCCACCCGACAGGAGACCACCGGCTCGCTGATTGACTTGAGGACGGCGGGCCTGCAGATGTCGGTCCGACGCTTCTGGTCCTCGCAGTACTTATCGCTGCACTCGCACTGCAAGAAATTCCGAAAATTAACTACCACTCCATACAGGGTGATAAAATGTCGAGAGAACGTCTAACGGCAGCTCTGCTCCGGGGAGCGGGCAGAGGACTTTTTGAAATTAATTGTTGACTTTTCGGTGTTTAAGTTAGTTTTGCTAAGAATAATCGGCCGATTCATGAACGGTCAAGTTCGGATATCAAGCGCGTCGGTTTCGACCGTAAATAAAAACCGACCTGAAGATGACAAAGTGCCGTGTAGTCCTAATTACTTTCTTATTCTCGAGCCAAGTTTTTTTGTCAAAGAGTCTGGAAATTAGCCAACCTCGTTCATCTCTCCGGAAAAAACAAAAAATAAAGAGTTATCGGGGTGGCCGTTAATACCAATTAAATGGTTCCGCTCTTTGTATCCCGCATTTGTTTCGTTTTAGAACCCACACGAGACTTGAGACGGTAATAATTTTTCTACTTAGTGTCTTTTTTATTAGAATTTACTGCAACAAGTGCAAGTTGAAGACAAATAAAATTTGTCTATTATCTGTTTTTTAATAAAACTTTACTTTTCTTAACATTATCTTGAGTTATAGCAATAACACTTATTTCAGTTATCCTATACTTTTTATCAATTATCCAAAAGTAAAGATATTTTCCGTTATCGTATTGATATCGTATACATCTGTCAAAATGGCAAACGAAATTGCCAACATTACAACTAGCATGTTTATATGTTATGATATCCCTACTTGGCATCCATTACCACTAATTTCCTATAATAAAACTTTTTGATACTTTTTAATTTTTCATCAGTTATGTGGCGAGACCGTAACATTTTGGTGGTTTTTAATAGAAATTAATTTTTATTTTAAATTTGGAGTCTATTTAATCTGACGGGACGCACGTATTACGTTTCGTCGTTTCGTATAACTATTTATCGACTTACGTTCATCAAGGCCTTGCCTTCCTCCGTGGAGGTGAGGGCGATGAGAGAATGGTGGCATATTTCGGGACAATGAGTCGGTAGGGGTCCCTGCAGCACTCCCGAGCACCCAACGACGTAGTTCTGGAGGGCCATGCCGCAACCCACTCGATAGGCGCACTTGAGCCTTGCCTCTTCGCAGGATAACGCTTCAGCAGCACCCACTAACGCCGCCACTGATACCATGACCCACCACATGCCTGAAACAAACACAAAACTTGAACGAGGAACGGCGACATTGACATCTGTTATCTACCGGGGCCATAAACATAATGAAGAGACAAGACAATCTCTGTTAAAAGAGTCAGAGCAGAGACAAAAGGCTTCGTAGAAGAGGACATCGCTTTTGACCTATGGGGGTCGAGACAGCAGCAACAATTAAGATGAAAATTCAAGTCACAGTTTAGATTCAGGGTGTTTTTCACATATCTCGTTCGTGATGCAGGTGGTCTTAAAATATTTTTTTAATGGAGTTTTGCAGAAATGCGAACACGAATTTCTGTTCTCAAAGAAATCAAAGCTATACGTGCTGATTTTTGCATCTACTATCATAGATATAATTTTTTAAGTTTTTAATTAATCTCTTCTTTGTTCCTTGATATGAACCTTTTTCAATTTTAGTTATGTATCGATTGTGGAAAAGCTGTACATAACGTAAGAAAAAAATGTCATGTTATGTAATTCACTTTGTTCTAAAATTGTTTTTTAACTATGCAAGATTCGTCAAGATATGCAAGCGGGAGTAGCATGGCGTAAGGGGGTATCCTATAGATGTGGAATAAATCAGAGGATCGACCATAACTCACAGCGATAAAAAGCAATAAAATCTGCCAATCAACTCCACTCTAATATCGATCTAGAGTAAATAAATATTTTATTAGATGATCCCGGCGGTATGTTAGATAGGTCGGAACTTGCTACACGGATGTGCAGAGAATCACGTTCGTCACTGGCAACAGCTATTATTGGATCAAATCGGTTAACAATATTTAGTTTTTGTTGTGCTAATTTTTGAACTTATTCGAAATCTTTTTTGCATAACCGTCGGTTATGGGAGGATGCTTGACGAAAAGAATAGTGAAAAAATTTATGGAAAAAATTTAAATTTGGTTTAGTTGGAAGAATCAAAAGAAATGGTGCCATTGACTCGGTGACCTAGTCACCCGGTTGCAAGAGATAAGCACTCACCCGACTTTTCTAGTGAATAAACCGCCGTGTCCGCACCCGAACCACATAATAGACATGTGTAATTATATCGGCAACGCGAAATTGAGTGATTAGAGGGGAAAACGTAAGCTGCTACAAAGAATACGTGACGGTTAGCATGTAGCTTGGCATTATTGTTGAAATTTTCATTGCATGGGTACACCGGATAATGCAATCGAACCCACCTTGACGCATTTGTAATCAAAGTCCAAAAAACAATAATTTGTCCATCATCGAGACGAGGATCTCATCAGATCGCTCCGAATCGAGACCAAAACCAGCTTCTTCCACTGTGGGTTTCGTTGGTTGTAGGTTTTCGGCGTGTCGAACAGCCTTGACCTTACCTTGGATGTTTGTGAATTTTTAAAGAGCCGAATGGACTCGTTACGCAATTTTGGAGGTTGTATTTTTAATGAGTTTGGAGGTAACTTACCCGGGCCAGGTATTGACCTGATGCTAGTTATCTCCCGGTTGTTAAGTGAGTAAATACATAAACAAATAGCGAAACCAAACAAGAGGTTGGATAATCGGCGAGAATTACGTTAGTCAGCATGACTGTGACAAAGTACATAGGTTAGTGTAACGTTTTTTTTTTAGGCCAATTTACTAATTATTATTATTAGAGGAGAATTGACAGGGCAAGAATTTGGGGGTGCAGTAAACCAAATTTAACAAATTCTCGAACTCTTCCAGAAATGGCTGATAACATTTTTATTAACTATTGTCGGAACAAATTATGATGCGAGATCAAAAAAATCAATAGAATTTTTATTAGTTGCACCATTTCCGAGCTCTTCACTGTTGTTTGTTCGAAAGCTTGATGCGTAACGGCGGCGCGATTTCATCAAAGCGCTAATTACTTGTTTTTGCAATCTAATATTTAATTGCTAATTACATTTAAATCAACATCAGCTTCCCGCTGTTTATCGGTTGTGTCGTAACGAATTCAAATCGAGTCACCGACAAGGAAAACAATTACGACCACCAGAGGGTGTTAATCGACTATTGTCACATTTTCCAATTGCGATTGACAACGTCCAGAACGAAAAATCGACCGATAACGTCATTCCGGTAACGATCCGTAAAATTAGAAACCACCTGATGCCTTATCGATGTACCTAACGTCATCGATTTTTAATTCGTTTCCATCAACTTTTATAACTGTGTATATACGCGTTTACGTGCGTGCGGGGCAAAAATATCTTTTAAATGTCAAAAGCGAGGATAAAATTTCGTAACCGTTTTGTATTTCTCTGAAAAATAATGCTTCGGGCATGCGATTAATAATAACACTTTCTAATTCGTTCTACTTCCTGAAACGACGTGAATTTGTTGTCGAGGCACAAGAAGGTATCTACTTCTTTCAGTTCAGTTGTTCTGCTGTATCGCTTTGATGCCGCGATTTTATGAGCGGAAACGTACGTTCCGACATCTGTGCGCATGCATGTTTCAGATTCGAAATAACTAATTAAGATGGTTTCCGCCTCCGGATCTATGAAACCGATTACAGGAAATTGAGCGAATTTTACTGCACTTGAGTTGCAACTTAGGATTATGAAACGACTTTTGTTCTTTATTTTTTGCATGCTCAATCCTCCGTCAGGTACAAAACTTCCTCGTTTTACTTGAAGATCATATTTATTTTTTTCTGATCTGGATAGGGCCGAAGATGCATTATTTCCGTTGCTAACGTCCAAGGATCTACCTACTTAATAATTTGTAGTCCCAATAAAAATTTACAGCATTTCTGGAGCACTCTAAATTTAGAATGTAAGCACCAGTGATGCAGTAACGATTTAAAAAAATTGCTGCGGCCAAATGACGTTTTTATCGGCCTTAACAGCACCTTAATCGTTGGATATTGCTTCCTGTCTGCGCACATGGGTCGCGAAGAATTAGGAGTCAATTAACGAAAAGTCACTGGCACCAGCAATTATCTTCTGTAGAACCGTTCGGCAACGTATTCGAACCGTAAATCTCCGCGTACCCTCCTTTACAAAAGCACATGTGCGATCCCCTCGAATCCGTCTCTGTCAATTCGATGAATGGTTCTTTGAGACTCGGGAGTCGTTATAGGAGGCGGCTTTTCGAAATCGAAACGCCACATGTCTGTGTTCGACCATAATGACTTTTTGCTGCAAGATTCCCAGTATAAATTGAGTTATTAGGTATGCTGGGATGTTTCGGGGACATGCCGGGGAAAATGGGCGTATGAGACGAATCTTAATTGTTTCCTACGAAACGATTTTGCTAATCATCACTGGTGCTTTGTCGAATGCAGAATGCAGGCTCGTTTGGCAGGGACGTGCCAACATCCTGTGACCTTTCAGGAACTCTTTAGCCAACAACAAAATTGCTGGTTTAGATCCAAATCAGAACCTTCACTAATCGCTTTTGGAAGGTTTTTCTTTCAAAAACGGCCAAGCTGGCAGTGGCGACGTCATCTGTTTGGAAGCGGTTGACGCGGGAAGCTACGCTCTGATGCATTCTCTGCAACTGGGTATCATTTTAAATGGGTACACGTAGATTTTGGTCATTGTTTACTTTACCCACTCTTCGATTTTCAAAAAACTAATTACACCAACGCATTCGTCACCATGTATACATTACGAAAATCAATTTCTTTTTTTGTGCAAACTACTTTTATTTTTACTCATTTTCCTTGCCCTAGCACATTTTTTTTCCCTATAAATTTTGCATAAAATTATTTATCATTTGCACAACATTTCATTGCTCAAAATGGCATTATAATGAGGTTTTACGATGGTTTCCAAAGAAACTGCACAAAAAGCGAAGAGTGGACATTGTAAACAATTACCTAGATTTTTATCGCAAGATTTGCGTTAGGGAAATACGAGAAACAATTGGGTCAGAAAAACAATTCGGTTTTATGACAGTCTGCGGGTTAGCAGAGTTTATTTTGTAAAATAGTCGTTTCATAGTTATAGCGGCGGCCATAAAAGCGTTTGATTGTTTCAAAACAGTTTATTTATTTCGTAAGTTACGCAGATGCTGCTTTCTTTGATTCTTTGACATCATAAGTGTCAATTTTTTTCTTGATATATTTTGCGGGATCGCGCAAACACGAATTGGTCCTAGTCTTAAAATTTGTATACTCGAGCCGGCTTCGTGATGCTGCTCTTCCTACAATCAATTGAGTAGTTTGACGTCAAAAGACTATGTGGTAAGGGATTAGCGCCGTTATGCAAAATGTAATGTTACATCTAACAAATAATTTTTAGTTTTGAATTTATTAGGAAAGCCCCGGTGATTGGAGCTAATGGGGGCTGTAAATGTTCCGCAGGATTTAAATTAATTCCTGCAGCATCCGCTGGTGGAAGGTCCGTCGGAGCTTACCGTAACTTTTGTAGCCGGTCCTTTCACATGTTTTTCGACGATAACCACCAGCAACACCCCCAAACGCCCACTCACACCCACAAAAAATCGTCACCGCATCCACAGAACTGTCGCAATTATTAATTGTTCGATCGCATCCCGTTCAAAGACGCGCGAAATCGAAAACAATTCAAAAATCTCTGTCCGCGAACACGCCTCACCTCCGCGACAACCGACGCGGTATTGAAGTTCGTTCGAAAAGTTACCAAGGCGGCTCTACCACGCCACCATCACAGAATTAAGTTGTGTTAGAAAGAGGCTGACAGGCGAGTACCTGGAGAGAGTCCGGCTCTGTCTAGCTGCAAGACTCGTCGAAGCAGCTGTCCCTCTTCGATGGCATGCCGGCTATCTTTACGACGTGCTGGTTCTCTTCTTGTCTGGCCGGTTCGTGTTGTTTTTCTGTCTCTTTCACGGCTGCATAGTTGCCAGATGGGGGATGCAGTATTACATGTCTCTAGGATGTGTTACAGCGGACCAGTCCAACAGACCTAGGAAGTTTACAAAACAAACCAATTAGGTGCTCCGACCCACCAAAAATCGGTGGGAATTGAAGGGTTGGACGATTTGATCTTCCGCGATCAACAGCATCAATCAAGCCGGCTACCTCTGCCTGAGACTGCAAATTTCTTTTTTTAATAACAACCTCACAACTTTTCTTTGAAAAATATATCTTTTCTGTAATAAAAATTTCAGTCCAGTTGATTGTTGTATTTCTCTTTCGATGCTCATTCGTTATCATTGTCCTACCTAACGTCTTTCCACGGCACTAATTTTGTTTTGAACATCCCCACTTACGGTTTTGGTTTATCCTTTCATAAGAGTTTAATTACTCGATCTAATGAAGGCAAGGGGTGAACAGACAAGAACCAAACGGCCTCCACGTGTAGATATGAGTAAATATAGTTTTATGATCCGCCTTAATTAAAAACCAAATCTTTTTTTCTGCAGCCTATTAAAAAAGATAAAGCGTACCACACACGCGATACCGCTCCCGTCGTTTCTATTCCTGCCCTTTCAGCAGGTGTTTTGGTCCCGATTTCGCTTGCTGCAGTCGCGATGTATCTTTGGTTGAAGGTCCAAATAGCTGGCCGACCGCATCACCTTTTGGGTCTTATTGCCTGGCCTTCTGACAAAAACCGTTCAACAGTAGCACGGTCGGTGTTAAATTAGAAACTCAAAACCAACACACGGCAATCTTCCAGGACAATTAGAACCTCGCCGCAATGTTGGCCAGGCAATGATCTAATAAACTGGTCACATATAGAACCAACAATCGTGCCATGGTTGTTTTTTTGTGTCAACTCTCCGTGTGTTGACATAGCGAAGTTGGTAGTTGGGTTTGTTTTAACTAACGTTCCCGGTTTAAAAGGCAAACAAAACAGGAAAGAAGAGTGTTTTGTTGATTCTGGTCGAAGATACCCCCAAGATCAAATATTGACTTTAGAGATTTGTTCGGTATACAAAGCGAACGCGTGATAATGACTTCATTAAGACGAGGAGATCGTGGTCGGGTGGGTGCCCATGGCGGAACGATCTCGCGATAATTCAATGGAACGATGAAGAAGAGAAAAAAAAAACAACGTTAATTCGTCGGTTGGGTTAATGGGTGCGGAGGTAGTGACTAGCGACCCTCAGGTTGGTTGGGCGATTACGGGGAATCGACGCGCCTTGGGAACGTTTAACGTCTTGCGAGGTGTAATTGCGGCTAATCACCCTACGCCCGCGAAGATGACGATTACGAAGAAATGTTGAATTCGTTTCGAGACAATTGTTGGGTTTGTTTGCAAATAATGAGTATGTAGATGTAACAGTCCCATCACAGTCAGAAATATGGCGTAATCACTAATCACAGACCATCCATCATTTTAAACGTGTTTCGAATTTGAATCAGTTTGGATCAAGATTGCGTAAGCGCAATTAATGCAGAATTTAGAGTGGTTACAGGGTCGAACTAATCTTTTTTGCTCATTATTACTTGTTACCCATCAAGTTTGGTCTCAAATTATGTAATCATCGCCGATTATTATTAGGCGTGTTTTCCAACAATATGCTGATTCAGATTCAAAATTTTCTCCATAAGGTCTGTAAGTATCAAAATTTTGAAAATTTGATGAAGTGACAAGAAATGTTTTAAAAAAACTTTGAAGCAGTTTTTATTCTTCAGTAAATTTTTTCTTCGCTTTTTTTGCAACATTTCAATCCGTCAAATTCTAATTTTGAAATTTTTAGAAAAAACCAAGATGTAATGAACATTACATCTTGAGACTTCACTTTTGTGTTTCCGGTCTATATTTAGTGGATAGTTAGGAAATGGATCGCTCCCAACTTACGAACGCAAAATCCGGCTGATAGCTATGAAAATATCAGCGCTGCCACCGAATCTCTCGTAATTTACGAGCGACTGCCGCCACATGGTGGCGGAACTTTGGTCACGCCACCATCGCTACATAAGTTTCGTTACTTCGGCCGTTTAAACACCGAGAAAACAAGACGTGCAAACGTTTCCATAACTCTTTAATTTGTCGCCCGGCACAAAACGTTTTGCTCATATAAATAGCCCACACAACCCTTCACCGTTGAGGAGTTGCCAAACCGTGTATCATTAGTGTTTCCGGTCTGAAAATCACCCGAAATCTTAACAACAATTCCCAAAATACGACGGGTCGATTGTTGATTGAGTTGTTTACGCAAAATTCCCACCATCAGGTATCGCCACGAAACAATTAGGTATAAACGTAAAGACTTTGAACAAAACATAAAACGTCTTTTATTGCAGCACGAAGAAGAGAAGATGAAGAGAAAAAAACGTAATAAAGACCTCATTCAGACGCGAGTTTTCCACGTTTTGTGTGTGCTATTCAGGATCATTGTACGACTTGGACAAAGCTGCGGACGTTGACAGATGTTTGGTATTTGGAAGTAAAAGCGAAAATAGTGGTCGGGACGAATGGGCACATTCAAGCTCATCCATCATTAGCCAGATTTCGAGATTATGGCCGCCAAAGAGGGCCAGCGGAGTGGAAATTTCCGCCGGACATCACTCAACTGGCCCATTAACGATACCTACAGTCTCTTTGGCGTCTGAAGAGATCGATTTGGGGCCATTTAGCGAGGACCAACACCTCACAACTCACAAACGAAACCCTAGCAACTCTTTTATCATTCAACTTAATTGTCAAAAAGCCCTCGTATATTTCCCATTTTATTTGAACGTTTTGCTTATGTCATTATAGTTAGTGCTGAGGCCCTAGTAAGTCGAAGATCCATGATTTAAATGTTCTTTGGAAACTTATGACAGAAATTCAATTTGACTGCCGCCTCCGTGACATGTTCAATTAGATAAATCTACCTTTGGTCGAAAATTCCGCTGAAGGTGTAAAAAAGATGGGAACCCGTCGTTCCGCTATGCAAATGATGCAAACGGGCGTAATTTGGCGAATTTGATGTCTTAATCTCGTTGGCGCAACTAGCCACGTAATCGCGTTTATGGGTGGCCATTAATTTTTTCCCCACGATACGACAGGTAACCGGCCGTCAATAAAACATCAAGAACAGACGATTACGATGTGCGTGGGTTAGATCGATTTAATTAGGTGGACAACAACAAAATTAGAAAAAGAAAATTAATTAACTTTTTGACGATCCATTTTAATCGAGTTGTGGGACCAGAGCGAAAACATTACGGTCGACTAATTGCCTCTTTTTGGCGAAGGAAATTGGGATCTCGACCCCCCAAATCAAAATCGACTATAGGGTTTTCGATTCTACCAGTTGGAAAGATGATGGCATGTTGTTGAATTATCTTCTTATTTTTATTTGTTTCACGCCCTGGTTTCTTTTGAACGCACAATTGATATTTGGTAATTTGTTCGCTCATTGCCGTTCTTGCGATTATTGTGGAATAAAAAGCAACAAATTTGACCAAACAGTTACAACTCTGCGAAAATTTTGAAACATTTTTGGGTTAGATTAATTTTGAAATATTTTTGGACAGCCCTGTACATTGCATAATAAGTTGCGTGGTCATAATGTTCTTGTGGAAAAGATGGCCATTTGATGACGTCATCTTGACAGCTGTTAAGTTCAGGTCCGCCGGACAGATGGCGGGCCGTTTGGTGAAATGACTCTTCGCTTGTCCGGAATTCGGCCTAATGAGATTGGCTTAGGGCTCGTTCGCAGGTGCGTGACTTTTTCTTTGCCTTTTGGTTTTTTTTCGGGCCCCAGGCTCGCAACCGCCCCCTTCATCAACGTCTCTTCTCTTTTATTATGAAGTTCACGAGCGCATTAGGCGCATTTAGGGGCACGTATCGGCGGACCTAATGTATCTTCGCATCCGTCCGTAATAACAGCAAATGTGACCATGCATTCTGGTCGTAAATCAAAACGTACGTCCGTGTCGCTTGTCGGACTGCATCTTAATAACTACGTGACCGCAAACAACCTTCAGGAGCGACGCACGGCACATTACAGGTACATATACAAGTGTTACGTTAGCGTCAATCAATGCTCTTCGATGATTTAACAACGGTCGTTAACTAGCGTTAACGAACCAGCAAACATAATTATTAATACCGCGTAATACGTATCTAAGACGGGCGCAAAGGCCAAAACGAAGATTCGAGATAATTACGTTTATCTAATGGGAAGGAAAATTGAAATTGATCCCAATTTGCTCAATTTATGAAATCACTCGGGAATCTCGGGATTGCAGTGGCGTCTCAAAAATGTTAAAAAAATCAAATGAGAAGGAAAATAAGAAGTTTTTTTTGGAAAAGTTTGGAGTGAGGACCTCGGGGACCTGAGGATGTTATGCGAGACGGTGTCTCTTTCGCCAGCGCTGTCATTCGGCAATTCGTTCTTTTGAATGTCACGCTGGCTTGTTGATTCGTTGCTCGTGTTAATCGGTAAATTGTTTATAACTTAAGCAGCCGCCATCAGTGGCACTGGTGTCTCTTCGAACGATAAACTTCTTCCTCAGAAACAAACAAATCGTCACGTCGGCGACTTGAAAGGATCGCCGTCTATCATTTCAAAAACCTAATCCCGATAATGCCGCGTCGAGGGCACCGACCCAACCGTTTCTTTTTCTATTAATCACTCGGCGTGTAATTGCGCTGGCAAATTACCCGGCTTACCCGCAGTATATAAAACCCATCGGTGGTTGCGTCACGAAGTTTAGTAGAGCATCAAAGAGACCGCGCCGCTTATTGAGACATAACTCGTGTGAGAAGAAGATGAAGAAGAAAGAGAAGAAAAAAAAGTAGAAGCAATTGGGCAGTTTTCGGCGGTCTCAAAGCGGAAACTGAAACCGAAAACACAATGGGAACATTTCGACATTGTTGTCGGCGACAAGAGGAGTGATTCGGACGACGCCGACAGACGCGATTCAAAATTTCAAACGTGAATATGTGGGAGAGGTGACGAAAAATCGCTTTGTGTCACAGCTTTCGTTGACGGGCCGAAGCCAACAAACAACGTCAACACCAGAAGAAGACGTAACGAAAACTAACGACGATAAAACTAAATTTACAAAAATTACAATTTCAATTCTGAAAAACCTCGTTTTATTCTCTTCGCATCTCTTCTTACTTTATCAGACCGTTCCGTTGTTGAGGTGTTCTTGTAGTTGTGCTTGTTTTTTTGTTTATAATACGGTCGCCTCCTCTGGTTGTTAGCGGGTCCGTGGTCACGACTCCGTGATCGAAATCGCACCATGTATATAAGCTGAATACACATAAATGAATGTAATTTATTCTCGTAGACAAAGAAAATAACTTCATCTACACAAGCGAGCACACCTGTTGCTCCGCCCGTTTCTCCCTGGAGAAGTGCGGATTCGAACACTATAGGTCCTTTGAGAGGACGCCGCTGCGATATATTATAGCGAGAAGGCCGTGCAAACGTCGGCCCGATCTGGGCAAAGAACAGGAAAAAAAAATCACTTGGGGGAGTGCTGACAGAGCTACGTAAACCTGGCATGGTCTCATTTGAAAGAACCTAGACATTTGGTTTGCTGAGAAAAAATCACGTTTTTCTTAAATTTGCTTGGAAAAAGAATGACCATTTTCCAGTTAGTAATCTAATTCCACGTTGATAAGGTATCTGTCAAGACTAATTATACCTACCTACCATTGGATTGTTTGTTTCGTAACTTTGTGCAGAAAACACATTTGATGGTTACGTTTTGAAGATCGTTTTTAATTATTGAAATATCGAAAAATAACTAATTACATGACAGGGGAATTAATGGTTTAGAAATAGTTCGCATAGGAATCGGCTATAAATAAAATCATAAAAAGAGATGTAGTGGCCGATTGCCCCTCGCTGTTAGAGGAGAGTCATGCAGCGTGTTTCGAAGAATGTCAACTGCCGATTGCCCGGTATGTTAACTAATAAAGTGGATTCTTTATGAAGACGTTTGTAAGGATTCTCTTCGTTCTTTTCAACCATCATACAACTATTTGACCGGTTCCTCATCGGAACCAAATGTTTCTTATTAATTTTGTTATTGCCGGTACTTATGAAGTACCACTTAGGACAAGTAGAATTGCTGCTGCGAGATAAGGCAATCAAAGAGAAATCTGTGCGATGTCCAGCTGGTTTACAGCCGGCAATTCAGCTATAAAACCGTTCCGAGTCAAGTCGACCATAAACAGTAAAGTTTGGAAAAGAAGAAAGACGTAAAAACGACGAACATTTTATTACCACAGGTATAGAGGGATACTTAATAATTCGGGGGGACGAAACGGTTCAATTTTATTAAGAGGGAATTAGCTGGGTCGGCTTTTTAAAGACGGGCGGATCTACTTAATTGTCGAGGATAAATTTTACGTTTATATTATTCGATATGATTTTCGGTGCCAGGAAGATACGGGAAGAATTTAAATTAGGCACCGTTTTTATGGAACTTTTATGACTGGTCGCAATGTAAAACAAGCTATAGTCAGGCACTTCGGTGGAAAAGAGGTTGGAAGAAATGGTGGTCAATATTACATAACTTTTTTTTCTCTCCAAGGTTCCCGAAAATTCTCTGTAGTGTCCAATGTTTTCCATTAGATGACCAATGAGTCCGGCGCCATCTATTTCATGTACGTCGATAAACGATACCGGTCGAGCACATCGTTGACCATCATCGCTTCGTTGGGCAACATTCCTCACCGAAACGTCTCAATTAATTTCTTTTTCCCTTCTCTTCCCATTCCTCGGCAATATCGCAACGTAATCGGAATTAATGCCGGCGTTTCGAAATTGAACCATCCAAACGCCATTGTTGCCATCCATTATCGATTCCGTTCAACAACAATAACAGAGATCCCGAGACAGGGCACGCAACATCACGGTTTTATCATCGTCATCTCCTCATAATTGTAGGTACTCGGAACCTCAGCACAAAAAGATGATGGCTTTATCTGCATCACTGCGGATAATTGGTGGCGGGAGTCTGCGTTATCGTCTGCGGGTATCGACGGTGCCAAGGGGTCGCTTTTTTTCCCAAAGCTACAACGATGTAATTTCGGAGCTCCCAAAATCCAAATTACTAGGCGTGAAGGTTCGAAATGCGTTGGTAATTATCTCTGGGGAACTGATCCAGTCGTTTCGGATAATTAAGGCTCTCTAGGAGAACGCAAGATGAAGATGGCTACAGCGTACAGTATGTTCTTCGTTCTCAGTTTTTGACAGTTTCGTAGAAAATTAGACGGAAAGGAACAACGCCGGTTGTTATTACTGTTTGTGTCGAAGAAGTCTTCGGGGTCAAAATTGCGATCCAGGTCGATTTGGACGGTACGTTTCCATATCTTTTTATACACCACCAGCGTGATTGCTTCGATTCCGACATTTCCAACTGATCAACGACCGTGTCCGCACCTAAAAACTTCAATAATACCACTATATTGTTGTTTCGAATACAATTTCGACCATGGTGGTCCCGCCAATCCTAATGAAGATGGATATAAAAAAAACAAGCATTGTCAAACGATTGCGGGCCGGTTTCCTTCGGGTAAAAGTGAAGCAAATTATTAATGGTGCCGTGAAAAGTCGCGTATCAACTTGTGATGGTTAACAAAAGCCGAAAAAATTATCACGCCAATTTATCTGTTTATTAAACGCCTTATTGTTGCTGTACCTACAATTGCGATAATTAACCCGCAACTTTTTTTGGCTTCAAGCGTTAAAAACGGGGTATTTTTTTACCTATACATAATAATTTACACGTGATTGAGAATTCGGTGTAACGATTCTCCACGGTCTCTCTGTATGAAAAGCACCGCGGGTTTCGATTTGATTGGTGGTTTTGGTTCGCGTAAAAAATCCAACCGTAATCACCGGAAAACATTCATAACCGGCTCTACACCTGTCTCTACCTTAACATTTATGGTTCACTCGTCTATTTTCTATTATATCTTCGACTCTTAATCTAAATAGCTGCATAATAAGTTTTGGATAACGTTCAAAGCTGATGAAGGAATTTTCGATTTCGACAGACAGTCGAAAAGGGATGGACCAGTTTGGGAGAAAGCCGCAAGAGACCCTGAAATGTTTGGAGTTTTCCCAGAAATTATCGCTGGTTGATGGCCGGCTATTGTTTGCACCATTGTCGAGGCAATTTTCGAATTGAAAATTTGTGATGGCTGCCCGTCGGCCGTGCTAGGCAATATATCAAACCGTCACCGCTGAGGCGACCAGCGACCACCAAAATTTTCTCAACTCCCCGCAAATTATTTGGCGACTTTCAACAAATGACTGCATCCACTGCTGATGTGAAGACAAGACAAATCTCCATATCGCACCATTCAGGCGCAATTGCAAGTATTTGTTCAAAATCTAAAAGTTTCTAAAGAGGTTCTTGACTAGTGAGTGAGTAGGTGTGTAGCTCTGGTCATACTGTTACTGTACTTTTTTCTTCAATCAAATTTTTTCTCAATCTGGATTTATTCTTATCTTTCCAAAAAGGAGAAAAACCCATTTGTATGTTAGGCAGATGCTTCTTTTTTCTTCTTGAGATGTGATTATTATTGTGGTACCGCTGGTCTAGCACGAAGCCAGATTGTCGACCGGATAGGGCAACGGGGCGCCTTGCACCGCCCATAAAAACTGACAGATACGTCTTTATTGTGAAGACTGGTTCCAACCAAGCACCATTCCGTGCTACATCCAGCCCAACCTGGCTTATATGTAGTTCTACCGCAATGATTTATACGTGTAATTAGCATAAGCATCGGGTTTGGAAAGAACCACTCCTCGGAGCTTACGGAAACACGTAAACGCATAAATTACTTTTATATATCCAACAACCAGATCAACGTTTCGACGTTTAGAGCTACATTGTGAAGACACGTTTGGATCGAGAAAGAGGTTTAATTGCGGCCTTGTTCTTTATACCATTTGTAACAATTAGAAGAAACAACCCTCGGGCATCATGAGAGAACCACAACATTTTTTAACGTTGTTTCGAAGAATCCGAGTTGGTTCTAGGTACCAATTTTATACCGAGAGGCTTTTACGGTGATTGCCATTAACAAGTCGTAAACGGGTTGATCGGTGGCGTAATGCGATGAAACAGGTGGAAATGGAGCAAAATGAACGGTTCGTTGTTTGGCGAACAAAAGCGAGAAGCTTTAAATGACAGTTTTCGGTGACAGGTCAGGTGTTGGATGCCCGCATGATTGATGCAGGTCCATGAAATATCCTTTATCCACGGCTGGGTCGCTGGAGATTCGCATAATGGGGTCTCTTATTGGGTTCTGCTGGTACCAACTATAAACAACGAGAAGGGATATTGGGTGACTGAGCTTTCAGCGGGCAATTGAGGCACCAATTTTTTTCTGCAAGATGCAGGTGCAGGCCATAAAGGCTGAAAATGGCCATCTGTCAATGCTGGTACTTATCCTCAAATTGAATGTATGGTTAAATTTTCTTTACCTTAAATTAACAACTCGAAATATAAGAAATAGAACAAAAGTGTATACTATCGATAAGTTTGAAGGTGATACCAGATGAGCAGGTATCCGTCGTGATGTCTTCGTTGGCGAACGAAACTCGTGGTGCGACTGTACCAAGGTATATTTAAATGAGGTGAGGCAAAAAAGAACGTGAACACCTCACGTCTCGCTGTAAACAGCACTTACGGTCCGAGATAATGTCTTTATTTATAAGACGGCTCGGCTAGGAAATAACGAACTAGTCCCGAGAAACGAGAATGAGCCCCGACAAGTTCCCAGTTTCTTCGCTTTTTCACATACATTGACAATTTACACGTCAACGATTATGCAAAACGAAACGCTATGTATACGCCGACAAGGCTCGGAACGATAAACACCCAAACCGGAAGAATCTTCAACTGTTAAGTTCTGTTACTAAAGTCTCAGGAGGAGAATTTTGAAATCCAATTTTCAAGGAATGATGAACTGAGGTAGAAGATGGCATTGTGTGCTTTGACCTCATCATCAAATCTAAATAGAATTGATTGAATTCGAAATTACCAGCGCCTCAAGTGATTAGGGTCCCATTTCTGATGCAAATCAGGCAATTTATTCACGCCATCGCCACCTAATTTCGTATGTATGAGACACATGCACGACACAAAAGAAAGAAAACGAATGCAAGAGTGTTGCATGAATGCAACGAATAATAACGCGTAAATAGTGACACTTGTGTGGTGTCCGATTAATATTTATAAGATTCTCATCAAGGGTACAAACAAGTTTCACCTTTTCTGAACGCAAGCCTCCCACAATTGGACTTGGAGAATTTTACGACTCATAACCGTTATCCGATTAATTAGCAGCTTAAAAGCTCCCAGCATCTAAGCCGCAAACAATGACTTAGCTTGACAGACGCAATTTCCTCCGCTCCTCAGTCAAAACGATAAAACCAATTAATTCATGGCATCGTACAATCAACTCGGGACTTTTGGATTTTACGACGACAAGAATCTTGGAGTGTTGTTGGATAGCGAGATTGATAAGCGCGAGGAGAGTCCTCGACACCTGTCTTAATTAAAAATTTCCAAAGCAATTTAAAATTTTGTTGCCAGTGACGTGCAAGCCGTAATTGGATGTGTTGTAATTTGGGATGGCTGATGGTTGTCGGACAGTGGCGTAACGCGCCCGGTTTCTCAAAAAAAAAACCTCGAGAAGGAAGAGCAAAGAAGGGGATTTGGAATTAAGTTGTTAAGTCGGACGCCTCGGGCTGGGCAACATTATAGCGGTCTCGGATAAATAAAAAAATGTAATAACGACTAATTGAAGCCTGTTTCTCGGGACTCTTCGGCACGGACAAAGCGATGGCTTGCGTGATTCTCGAACGAGATGGCTAATTGCGTCGAAGAGAGCCACTTGAGAGCAATAACGACCCGACAAATTTGTTTTTTGGACCTCGAGACCTTATAACGTAACGAAACTTCAGCTGGATGCTGAGATTTGATAAAAAGGTGACCAACACTGAGAACTGGACAATTTAGGCGGGTTTTAGGTTCAAGTTCCATCGTGGGATGGCAGAAATACGAGCGCCGATTTTAACTTTACATTACGAGATTCAACGAAGCACATCAATAAAGAAATATGCCACAAGCTTCGCACCAACGCAACAAGCAATAAAGTCGTCGCGGTGAGAATGAACGTATCGACACAAATAAAAGACTATTTTATTGTCTATAAATAATCGTATAATATAAAGTTACTATATGCAATTGGTATATTTTAACAAGTCTCTAACAATAACCGGTTAGGTAATTCGAAACTACTGTTTGATATTGTTACAATCACAAACGAAAAACAACGAATTCAACTAAACGGTGACAGAAGGACAAGCAATCGCTACAGGGACTGATTACTTCTTCTTTGGGGGAACTAATTCGAACTTCCAGATCTTGTTCGGCCCTATTTCGGCCACATACAGGGCCGAACCGTTAGGGCAAACTGCTATGGCGTGCGGATTGCCGAAACCCTGCAACAGAAAACAAAAATTGTTTACTTTCAAAATAACTTTTTAAACTATTTACGCGATCACTGGAAGTTACTGCCAACAATTTGGATCCCGGCCAGCCAATTGTTGTGCTTTGTACTTTTTTTTAAAAAAATGCATAATTTTCGAGGCCCCTTGTTATAGGGTTTTATCAAGATTTTTTGCCAAAGTTATTTCAACTTTTTTTCTAGTTACCTCCTCCGGCGCCCAATGATCGATGACGGACTCGCTCTGGGGGTCGATAGTGAGACCTTGGACTGGCAACAGTTGATTAGTGGGGCCGTTAACGGCATAGACGAGTTTTCCTGTCGAAAACAAACATTTCAATAAAACGTTTAAGTTTCCTTTTTACCTCACAAAGATTACTTTTGAAGTGGTGGTTGTTTTTGAACACCTTCCAAAACTATGCCGACTTATGCAGCACATTTTACTAAGAAATTTTCCCCGGTGAGTATGCAACTTAATGTGCACGTTGTTTTCAAACAATGTGCTCACTGCTCGTATGAAAAGTTACGTTACATATTATTATTATATTAATTTCTTTAAAACCTTTATTTTAATTATAATTTTTAATTTTATTAAATAAAAGAAGAGTAATTGTATTTTGTTCTAGTTATGAAGCATGAATACTACAATAAAGCCATGGCCTCCGTGGCGCAATCGGTTAGCGCGTTCGGCTGTTAACCGAAAGGTTGGTGGTTCGAGTCCACCCGGGGGCGGCCAACTTTTTTTCTAAATATTTTGCGTTACCCATCAATTATGACGCGTGACCCACATTGATCACCATGTTGAGTCTAATTTTAATTTTTTTACCTTTGGCGGCGACGCCAAAAACTCGTCCCATATCTGGTTGTTGGATGGTCAGGGCTGGTTCCATTTTACCTTGGAGACTGTACAATCCAGCCCTTGGACAAGTTACTCTCATGTTTTCTCTATCTGCTACGCACAATCTGTCCATTGACTCGATCAAAGCCAAACCGTGGGGCACTTGCAAAGACAAGAATTCTGAAATTTTCCCCTATTTATTTAAGTTTTTTGCTAAATGGTTTTAGTTGCAAACCTGGAGGATTAGGAATTACTCGAAGAAGCCCTCCAGCCGCGTTAAATTTTAAAATGCGACTATTGCAATATCCGTCGGCTATAAAAATTTCTCCTGGCGTCGCGACGGCAATTGAAGTCGGCATGCAGAGGTGTTTGTAGCTGGAGCCTGGTACTAATTTTTGACCAAAGGTCAAAGTAGGTTCTAGTTCTCCGGGTTTGAACTGAAATAATTATAAATTAATAAATTTCGAGAAAAAAGGGAGAAAGCAAAAAGTACTTACTTTAAAAGCTTGATGTAAAGCGACGTCGGTCACCCACAAGTTGTCGTGACGATCTATGGTCAGCCCATGAGGCATGTAGAACATGTTCTCGCCCCATCTCCCCAAAACTTTGCCCGTTTGCGGATCTAGAGTTAGCACAGTCGCTTCTTTAATTGGTCCCAAGTGGAGTTGTTGGAAATGGTTCGTTTGGTTGAAAGAACTGAAATTGTATTAAAGTTATTACAACTTTAAACATTTAAGTCAAGACACTACTGCTAAAGAACTAGAGACTAAAGAACTCTCTTTGGGATCGGGTTGCTGATAAGCGTTGGACTCATGAGCTTTCAAGCCCGGCTAGCTCAGTCGGTAGAGCATGAGACTCTTAATCTCAGGGTCGTGGGTTCGAGCCCCACGTTGGGCGCTACTTTTTTTAAATTATTTCCCCACAATGACAATTTTTTAAACATTTCACTCTGTTACGTGTAATTTTAAATGCAAATTATAATTTTTCTATAAAAGATGCAATACAAATAAATTAATTTTTTCTAAATTTACAAAAATTGTAAAACAGTTTATAATAATGGTTGTATTTTTTTAAATAATTAATAGATAGATTATTAAATTGTAGTAAAAATAACTTCAATAACTTTCTGTGAAAAAGTAGATAGAACTTGAAAGCTGTAAACCCAGCTAGCAGAGACTTATCTCAGGGGTTCAAGCCCCACGTTGGGCGCTTTGTTTTGTCGTCAAAACGCATTTTTTTCTCAAAAACTTACTATTCGTTGAAAACTCGATCGACCCTATGAAAAACTACGGGCTGTAAAGCCGAATTCACAGACACCCCAGAAACTTGACCCAACTTCAGGGGCTCCTGGGGCCAGTTCTTGACAGCCCGAGGGACGTCGGGCTTATCAGACACATCTTCGGCGGACTCCTCGACTTGCACATTCGTCTGAAAACAAAGAGAAAGCCGTCAATTTACTGTTGTTTGCCAAATTTTATCGTTGTCTCTTCCGCTTCCGCATTTTCCATGTATATTATGTGTACTCAGGTGAAAGGTTTACTAGTATTTTGGACTAAATGCAGATTGAGAGAATGATTTTTTGAATAATAACATTTTAGATTTTTTCCCCAAAATTCTTTTTTCCATAGTTTCTGGGGCGGAAATGGCGCATCAGATTATTATCACGCGCTGTCGCCATATGGCAATAAAACTAATTGTTTTCTCTAATAGATTAGAACCGCAAATAACACCCACGCCGCGGCGTCGCGACGGTCCCTACGACAACGAGAACTGCCCTTGTTTGCGTAATCGGTAATATTGCGGAATGAACGTCATTTAACTCTGTACTTTTTAAGAAAAACACTTACCCCCAAACTGCAAACGGTAACTACGATGATGAATAACGTTATAATACCGATTGCAGTAACAACACATTGCCTATCAAGACTCATGGTGCTGTAACAAGGTTACACCTCCATGGTTTTGTTGTTGGGCCGCGGTACAGACAACTGGAAAGTTAATGAACTCGATGGCACTGAAGTAGGGGAACAGTGTGTTTGCTTTGACGGCAAATCGAAAATCTCTTACTTCGTTGTTAATCTCGCGAAGACGATGAAGAAACTGGGAAAATCCGATTTAGTAATCAGTTGAATAAAATAAACATAAATAATTGGTGTTATTGAATCGGCACTCGTTATCTTAGTTGAAAGAATTAAATAATAATAAAAACGACGAAGGTCACTTTAAAACCGACTTTATGGGTTATAGGTGCAAAATCTACCAAAAGCCCTTTTTGTGTTACAGGATTACACGTGGCAATGTATATTTGGTTGCCTACTCTCCAGTTCGTAGTCCTGCAGATTTCGATATGTTATAGTTTTCTTACCTGGCCGGAGGACGGTAGGACCTGACTCAATGACAACAACTGCCGAACTTCGTCGTAGAAACGTGAGCTGTGCCCCCTTGTTTCGAAACGAGGGGGTGACGCTTCGAGCCACCCGAAACAGAGCACTAAGGCCAATATAGCGACAGTTGGGGTCGCCATGGCTGACTGTTCCCAGTGATTCGAATCAATATCGAGGTTACGGCGTCGCGGCGCAAGAACAGAGCCGGACTTTATTTTCGTCGCGTTAACAAAGGTCAAAATTGCGGTTTTATGCTGTTTTAGGTACAGTACAGTTCTGCGAGTTGAAATTATGCCATCAGATGGAGCTTGCCAAACTACCAAACTTTCTCCTCCTGCTGCCCGATCATGGTCAAGGCCGTTTCCGCGCCGAATTCGGTATCAATTCTTCAGGTGATTCGCAGGAAACAAAAATTATTTTTTTGCCGGGACCATGGAGACTCCCAAAATCGTAGTTACTCGATGGACGGAACTTCACCACTCAATGGCCAAGTCCGCACCAAAAAAACTAACTTAAAGTAAACGAAAGTCTTTTTCTTAAAGGTCAACTTAAGTTATTGAAATTTTTGGAGAAATCTTTGATGCTAAGTTAACTTGCTGAGTTGCTGTGAAGGTCTTCAAGCGATTAAGTGGGGCATTATCATTAGTAAAAAAATCCTTCTATGCTCTATAGTTGTTATCTAACAAAGAGGTTTTGCCTTTCCAATTTTGAAAGTATCCGAATATCCTTTCTCCCCTTTAATAAAACCAACTATTGATATCTGACATTACTAATAATGAATGCCTGGTCAAACGCAATTTAAATTCACAATGCTTGGGGGCATTTTGGGTTCACCGACGTCAAGAAGGTACCTATCAATTGCATCGCCTCTTGTATTCTAAAGCTTATGGACAAAAATAATTTCTCAGCGGCTTCAAGCTGATTTGCTAATTGATTTAAGAGAATTGCATGATATTACAGTTATATAACATGCAACATGCAGAATAAAAAACTCTAAGCAAATTAAACATTAACTTATAAGAAACTTAAAATTAAGCAAAAAATGTTGCGTGCAACCTGGAAGGCGTTGTAAGCTTTGTTTTGTTACGTGTTTGATTGATGGCCGTCGAGCATAGACAAATACATTTTTAATGACACCCACTTTTATTCTCGGAATAGAACCTTATCAGGAACAAATCATTATTGAGCAAAGTATTTAAGTTGATGACGAATCAGGAATTATTCTTGCTCAATTCAAGCCCGCCTCAATTGTGGGCTTGCAGAAAAAGGAAAAATAAATACGTAATTGGCGATTTGGGCTAAATGCAGGCCCGCACTCGCTTTATTTACTACCTACTTAACAACAAGCGATAAAGAATTAAGTTTTATAAAAATATATTCAGTGCTTCCCCTCTGTTTCGGGTCCTAAAGTGGGGCCCTCTAGTCCGTCGCCTGGTCTTCTTTCGACCCTGCGACCTCTCGTCTGCTATGAACCGCGAAGATCTGGTTGCGTCCAAATGTACCCCGTCGCCGTCATCGAACAGAAGGCGTTGTAATAGCGTCCCGGCGCCCTACAAAACGACCACTCCGGACACTTGCACCTGAACAAGCTCTGGAACTCCTCTTTGCAAACCTCGTTCCACCAACAAGTTCTCTGCAATTCTCATAAATAAACAAACACGAATCCAATTAGAAACAAACAAAAAATGATCAATTCGATACCTCGGTTAAGTAACCGCTAACCGATCGGTCGGAAGTGCTGCGTCTTCGCAGGGTTGCGCCCCATCCGTCATCGATGACCACCAGCATCAACACCTGCAATCATCGTTAAGAGGGTTTACAACTGGAAAGATCGAATTACAAACCATCAAGGAAATTTTGCACATCTTAACTCGCACACCGACGTTATCGATTACGAGGGGAAGAGGAAAAGCGCCATCTGGCGAATGATACGGTAACCGACGTAGAAACTAATTAATTGCGTTAATTGGATGTTTGACCTTAAAATGACGACGTAAACACTTGACAAGAGTGGTATCGATCTTATTGTTGTTTAAAGAATCTTTCCCGGCAATTCCAATAATTCTAAATCCCACAATTCAAAAATTAGAACGCAGTTGGGGAATCCCCAAATCGAAGAAGTTTTGGAAAAGCAGAGTGCTGAAAAAAAAGTATAACGAAGCATCTTAGGAAGAATCTGCTCTTTTTCTACTGATCTTTAAAAAAATTTTTTTTCAAGGTCAATGCTACAGTTACTATCTAAATTTTTCTTTTCAGGTAAATTTGATAAAAATAGTCTTCAAGAATTTAAATGTTTAAAGTTAATTAATTTTAAAAAAAGTTTTTTTTTGTAAATTAAAATTGTCTTTTCAGAAACTTAAACTGTAAAAGTGGTCAACTCACCTGTGTTATTTTTTAAATCGTGGCCTTCCCGCGCATGTTATAGTTGATCGTAGTATTCACAAATCGAACTCGCCCCATCGTTCCAGCCCCAGTTGTCCGTCGAGCCGCAAACGATGAAGTCATAACCCATAAACCATGGATCTCATTTGCACGAAACTTTTGGTGGCGTTCCTCTTCGCCGTCCTGCGCTTCTTCTTCGGCATTCTCCCCGTCAAACTCCATCGAATTCTTATGAAATGGGAGGGCGTCGAAGACAGCACTCATTTCATGAACCCAAAACGCCACAAGCAAGTCAACTGTTGTTTGGCGCTGTGTCAGTCGTTCGGGGGTGGCGTCCTCTTTGCCACCGCTTTCCTCCACATGATGCCGGAAGTGTATAAATCGGTGGAGTCTCTGAAAGAACTCGGCGACCTTCAAACGGATTATCCATTATCGCAAATGACTGTTTCCATCGGCTTTTTCTTGGTGTATTTCGTCGAGGAGTTCTCGCATTGGTTCTTAACTAAAGTACCAGACGAAGTGGTCACTTGTCCTCTCAAAAAGAACAACAATAATTTAGGGAACAGAACTATAAGTCCACTCGTCAAGAATAAAGTTACGCCGGTCAAAGAAGTGCAGAAACCTTCGGCTTACATCATCGAAAATGTTGAGAAAAACGACACCACGAGTCTCTCCAGTGAAGTGGTTAAAGAGAACGAGAAAAATGAAGAGTTGAACGCCGGCGATAACGAGGAGGTGGTAAACGAAGTCGAGGAAGAAATGGAGAAAGACGCTAAAACAAAACAGCAAATAATGCGCTACGTTTTGGTGGTGTTGGCGCTTTCTTTTCATGCCGTTTTCGAAGGATTGGCGATTGGACTGCAACAATCCATCGCGACCATTTGGTACTTGTTTACGGCTGTTATGATCCATTCCGCTACTATTCTCTTCTATATAAGTCTCGAGCTACTTCTAGCCAGAACCTCCATCAAAGTGATAGTTATTCACATTTTGGTGTTGTCCTTGACTAGTCCTACGGGGGTTTTGATGGGACTCCTGATTACAATGAACGCCAACATGAACACGCAAGCTAAATCAACGGCAGTTGTGCTTCTTGAAGGGTTGTCAGCTGGAACTATTTTGTATATAACTTTTTTCGAGGTGTTGAACAGAGAGAAAGAACGAAGAACCTTTCGGTTGAGGAGGGCGTTGTGTATTTTGGGCGGATTTGCCTTTATGGCTGTGCTGCAGTGTGCTGAAACTCATCTTGAATAAATTATATTTTTCTATTTGCTTTAAGTGTTTTTAATACCCACTCAAATTGGTTATAAGAGTTTATAGCGGACGGAAGTAATACGTGGCCGTTTCAGCAATTACGTTCAGATCGATCTCATTCAGTATTGATGTGTGAACATAAGCATCGTCCATAATATTTTTAGTTCTTTCCAGAGTAATTAATTTACCATCAATTTATTCATGAATTGACATGAGACTTGGTAACTTCTATTTTATCAGTGATTAAAGTTGCCCCAAAGAATAGGCAACACCTTATACATTGTGTATTTTATTTTTGAACTTGTTTGCTAGTTTTACACCATTGCTATTACTACAATAATTGGCATGACTAAAATATCAGTATTGGTTCGAATAAAACTTTAAATGTAACAAAGTTTTGTTTATAGCCCGTTATCTAATTAATTCTTTTCGGCACGGAGTTTCGATCTAGATTGCGTGCACGTCAGCCAAGATCAATGAAGTTTCATAATCGCAGGTTAACCTTTGACGTCACCGTCAAATTCGCACGTTATTTAACGTCTTATTGATTCAAGTCAGCAAACAAATAAAATGTAGAGCAGGAAGTCCGATTTGCGCTATTAAACACCGAACCATCCGATTAATCCTCGTAATTCGTAAATCTCGGTTAAATTAACCGTTCATAGTCCACTTAATTACAACTAATTTAATCTGAGTCTTGAAAAAGTGAAATCCACATAACATGACAAGCGGGATTCTAAAAAGTTGGGTATTGGAGTTGCCATAGTGACTACATTGATTAAACACTCTTAAATTGTTGACATGTCACTGATGGGCGATTGAAAAAGTGATTCGTGATCTATTTTCGACAAACTATCGACACAAATTTGCGAAAAGATGTTCGGTGGAAGTTTGGAGGTTCCCAAATATGTTAAACGGTCAAGGCCGACTCCCATGAGGCACGACATCCAACTGCCCACGCTCCAACCTGGAGTTTTCGGACACGTAAAGAAATTTGAAAAAATAGGAAAAGAAAAGTTACAAATTTAACGTTTCTTCTTTCCAGGTGGCAAGGCCTCCAAACACCGACCACCACGTTCAACTTCTCCACTGGAGACAAAGGATGAACGCCGGCAACAATGAATTTTTGGCAAACGAGTCCAAAAGACTCCTAAACGAAGCCACCAGCGCCAAATACGACAAACATTTCGAAAAAACTTTGTTCAAACGCGAAATTCAAGACAGGTTTAAGGAGAAATTGAAAGCTTACGACCAAACCATCGAGGAACGAAGAAAAAAGTATTTTTTACCTCTCATCAATTACCACCAATAATCCCCAATTTTTTTCTCTAAGGTTAAGAGATCTACTTTGCGAGGAAGAACAGAAATTCATCTACGAAACCGTCGAAATTGCCCAGAAAGGAGCCGACACTAAACTGCAAGAAATGAAGGAACGAGCGGAACACCTACGAGCTCAAAGAGAAGCCGAAAGAATGGAAATCGTAAACGCGAAAAGAAAGCAACAATACATGTTAGAGGTTGGTCGAAAAAAATTTTTTTTCTCAATCGAAATCTTGCAGAGAATCGTGCGTCGAGTTGCGACCGGCTCTAGCAAAGAAGAACTTGATCGAATCGAAGAACGGACAATTGCACCAAATACTTGAAAATCAATCACGCCGAGATGCAGAAAAGGAATTCGAAAACATGTATCATCACTTGATGATGAAAGAAATTGAAGATAAAAGGAATCGAGAGGAACAGGACGTACTGAAGCGCAACCAGAAAACGTCGGAAATGTTGGAGGTGTGGTCGCAACAGATTCGCGGTAAAGAAATGTTGAAAGAAGAAACAGAAAGAGTGGCGACCGAAGACCGTTTGGAAATGGCAAAATTGCGAGACCAGATTCGCAGAGAGGAAATCGAGGCTCTAGACGCGAAAAGGAGGAAACGCGACGAGATAGCGCGAGAATTACAACAACAGATTGCGATTCAAGAAAAATTTTTGGAGCAAAAGAAGAAAGAAGAACGAGCGTTGGAGGAGGCTTTCGCGCAATTGGCGGCGATTGAAGTGAAGAAGGAACGCGATAGGATTCAAGACACGACCAAGGAAGCCAAGAGGGAATCGGCAATTTACCGTCAGCACTTAAAGGAGCTCGAGGAAGAAAGGAGGAAAGAAGAGAAAGAACTTAACGCGTTGTTGGAGACGCACCGAAGATCCGTGGAGAAAATACAAGAAGATGCTTTTTGTAAACTGAAAGCGGCTAAAATGCAGTTGCAGAAGGTCTTTACTGTCGAGGTTACTTGACATCTATTAATTTTTTTTATGTAATAGGACGTTATGCAAGGACGAGCTGAACAATTGGAGTGGAGACGTCAAGAAGCTGAGAATCAATTGCGGTTAAAAGAAGCGGAGAACGAGCTGTTACGGATGGCTTGCGAAACCAATGAGAGGTTGCAAGCTGAACACGATCGGCTTCAAGCTGAAACGGAGCGTCTTTACCGGCAAGATTTACAAAAACAAATCGATTCCAACAACCACAAACGAGTGAGTTAACAATTTAAATAAAGAGAAAGCAGTTTTTTTTGTATCTAATTTTTTCTTTTACATAACTCGACGGGCGTAAATTTGCACTAACTGAAATCAATTGATCAATTGTATAACTTGTTGATTGTTGCAGGAGCGTGAAAGGGAGGAATTGGCTCGAACTTTGGCGGAGGGAATAGAGGAAGAAGCCAAGTATAAAAAATTAGTCGACGACATGATCAGCGAAAAGATCCAAGTGCAAACGCACAAACATCCATTTCGAGGTGTCGTGGAGAATCGTGCTTGCCCATGCTCTCCAGGCAATAACCAACAGTTGCAGAAAGTTTTAAATTAAAATTGAATTGTTGGAAGAACAAAGACAAGATTGCGCAAATATCACAACGGGTTGATATTTGACTAAATCCTTGCGCAAGATTTTGCAAATAAAATAGCAAAGTGGATTTTGGGAACGTTCTCGTCCTCAAAGTTATGTGCAACGGTTGAATTGCATAAAATGCAAACGCCAATAAACTTACATGCATTGCAGAATGTTTTTCTTTTGCGCAAATGTGTGAATGAGAATTATTGCCGTTGTCTCGCATAATACCATGAAAGTTGTGTGAACCCTACTAAGATAGCGACTTACCTATACCTACCCATAATTACGGCATTCTAAAGACGTGTGATGAGATTTTAGCAGATTTTTAGTAATGAAAATATGTAACGTAAAAAATAGTAGATAGTGTTTGCCTTTCTCTATTTTACAGAACAGATCCTCTGTTTTTTTTGTTTTTGTTTTGAATAAGATTAATCGATATTATTTTGCAATCAATGAGCAATGTCCATTTTCAAAGAAAGAGAGATTGTACAACGTTATTCTTATGTTTAGATAGTCATAGATCTGCATACTCTTTCACGCACAATCTCTTTGTTTCAATATTTATTATTTTCAATTGAGTCAGTATCGTTGTCTTTTGTAACGTAACTATTAAAAGGCAAACTAGAATTTTCGAAAAACGTCCAACAATCTAAATAGACCAAGTTATCTTTATGACGGCGCAATAATTTATATGAGTATTAATTACAGAATTTGAGCATCTCTAAAGCACAAAGATAACGGACCACCAGGTGATGTTTATCGGGGAAAAGAGATTACCGCCAATAATTAACCATTGTTGCAATGAGTCAAATTCGGGGATCTCCATTGTGTGGTACAGGTTTTCCAAACGTTTGCGGACTTTCTCTGGAAACATCGAAGATCCATTTCAACATGTTTTCATATTGCACAAACTGGCGGTCGTAAAACCGGCCATAGATATGCAGAGGAACATCTCGAATTAGGAAGATGTATTAGCAAACAGCACCGCACTCGGCTTTCACCCGTCCTTGCGGTCATCACCACTTTCTCCAATCACATTCATAAAGACGGCACACTGGGAAGCGACAAAATGACGACAATAACCCGAAGATTAGTCCTCCATTCATCGAACTTTCTTCGTAAAGGTCGCGGAAGGGCCAAAAACAAAGTGAAAGTTAGGCGCAAAATTTTCTATGAATGACAGATGGCGGAAGGCTAATCGAATTCGCAAATAACGCACCAATACACATATTGTTATGCAATAATTCATGTGTAAAATCGCTTTATGATGTTTGTTCGGCTAATCTGGCTGGCGATACACCCTCTCGATTGGTTTCCAATTAGTCGCCAGCAGCACCGCGATGGTTCCATTCCTAATTAAAACGGAATTTGCGACAGTTTTCCTTCTGTATTTTATTTCGAGCCACGAAACAACTCGAAAAACTCAGGTGAGATCGAACTGCGACGATTTTCGACGATTACCCCAAACGCTTTGCAGGAATGCAACGAGGAATCCAGCATGAACTCGATCAAGTGGCCGGCAACTGGCGGCTGCACAATTTCCGAACCACCCTGTATCAACGAAGAAAAAGAGTTCGCCCAGAGATGCTGCAACGGGTTCATCTGGGACCCGGAACCTCGATGCGATAAAATTCAGCAGGAAATTTTGCAGTGCCCCGAGAATTTCGAGTTTCTTCCTGATAACGAAATTTGCTTCGGTTTGACTCCAGAAGGGGAGTTTCCGCCCAAATGTCCTTTTGATGACGTGGTTCCTTTCAGTTTGTACAAGGATGCTATTAAGAATATCGGAAAACCCGTTTGGATGCCGGTGACAAGGGACTTGACTAACGGTTTAGGGTTCTTGCAATGGATCGAACCCAGTTCCACCTACAAGACAACTTTTGAGGATAACTACTATATTACCGACGTTATAGGAAAGAACTGTTTAGTCTACTACAACAGTTCGTACATAGTGGCGGTTTCTTGCAGAGAGACGCATTCTGCAGTTTGTGCCTACTCGAGAATCACGGAAGTTGACAACAAATTGTGCGAGTTCCAGGACCGGCTTTGTCGACGCAGCGATTTCTCTTCCAACTCTAGATGCTTTTGTCTCGGTTCCTCGATTGACGATCCAACAGGTCTCGATAAAGTCGAATTTCTGAAGCCCTACCAAAACCACTTGTATTCTTCCCTAACCAGCGATAAATGCTTGAACGGCTTGAAGAGAATCAACGGCAAATACTTTTGGGAACGATCAAACATCGAACTGACTTACACCAATTGGTCACCGTCAGAAACCTTCTTCGACACCCACGTTTTCGGGGCCTCCACCCCTGAAGGTTGGGTTTTGTTAACTGACGTCAACATTCCTTGCTTCCTCTACGAACAACCGCTTGAAGTTAGAACGCCACAACTAATTCTGAACCCCGAGGGGCAAGTTTTGAAATTGTTGGTGCGATTTCCGAAATTCTTGAAAACTCTGCAGGACGACGGGACTTTTTTGTATTGCTTCAGCGACGCTACCTCCATGAAATTGGTGTACCGCTACCCAACTCCAACAGTTACGAAAATTTCGGAAGAAGCCGACGAAGTTTGGTTTCAGTTTCTGGCCGGAAACCAGGGACCCGGCCATTACTGGTGTGAAGCTTTCAAAATTCCTAACCTCGAAGTTATTGTTAGCAACGTTGTTTTGATCGGCCAACAAGAAAATTTCGGACCGGAATTTGTCGCTCTCTTACGTCTCAACTACATTCAAGGCACCAACCCTTTAGGTGTCGGGATTATGGAGCTACTAAGTCGAATTCTTTACTTACGTATAGGGGAGATTCCGCACTTGAAAGATTTTTACACGTCGAGAATCATGAAAATTTTGGAAGTTGACGAAAACAACAATCAAGTTTCAGTTAACGTCCATTTCACGTCGAAAGCGCGCGAAGAGCCACCAAATCCCGAAGAAGAGTACAATCTAATTAGGAACATAATCGACGACACCCTCAACCACATAGAAGTCATGGACATTAAAATGGTATCGTTTCGCAGTCCCGACTTCTGCGTTGCTGAAGTTACCGAGAAATTCAACACAACCCTAAGTTGGCCAACCACTCCCATCGGCCAAACCGCAACATCTCTTGAGTTTTGCTTCAAAGCCGACACCAGTCTTTTGGTTAGATTGTGCGATGGAAACTTTATCGATGGAGGTTCTTGGTCGCAAATCAGTGTTCCGTGCCAAATTCCGGAATACTCCACGATAACCACCAAACTCATCGATCTTTTCGGGCTGGAACCCGAAGTGATTATCGATAGTGTCCAAGAAATTTCGGAAGAGTTTTCGGAATTTGAAGCGATCGACGTTTATTTAATAGCGCAACTTTTCGATGAAGTTCAGGGTGAGAGCGAAATTGACTTGGAAGCTCTTTCCAAAATTATAGATAACATCCATAGAGTTGACGAGGAGATTTTGACGGAATCGCAACTTGCCATGAACGCCACCGACAAAATGTTGCAAGTTCTTGACCAAATCCTTGACAACCACAACGCAACTTCGAACCATACCCAAATTAAAACGGAGAATTTTTTTCTAATTATTTCGCGTCTGCACCAAACCAACATGAGTGGCTTAGTTTTGCAAACCACCAACAATTCTTTAATTGTTACAATTTTGACTGGAGACGTTAAACTGGACGATTTGAAAAAGTATAGCAACATCGAAAGCGCTATGGTGTTAAGTCCGGAATTGAAAAACCAAATAGTCGACGACGACAAACTCGTCGTAACTCTCTACACAAAAAACGCTCTATTCAAGGAGAAATCGCCAAATTCCAAGTTTGTTAGTAAAATTTTCGGCGTTCTTCTACCCAAGTTCGAAGCGAATTTTTCGGGACCCATCTCGATTCTACATCGGATCGACGATAAGAAGAGCAAAGAGAATTGTGCTTACTGGCACTATGGCATTTATAATCAATCGATGAACTTGCAAGGTTCTTGGAAAAAGGACGACGAGGGTAAAAGTTTTGATTATCTTTCACTTTGTCAATTTTGGCACACTACCAATTTCGCTCTTCTTCTTCTCGGCGACCAATCAAGCATTAGCGACGACCTCCACCTTCTGGAAATAATCACTTACGTGAATTGCGCCCTCTCCGTCGTGGGCCTTTTCGGAATTTTGATGACCGCAATCTTCTTCCAACGCTGGCGAATCAACACCGGCAACCAAATTTTGATCAATTTCGTCCTAGCAATTTCGCTTCAAATCGGAACACTTTACATATCTAACATAGTTTACCAAACTTCCAGTAATGTTCTCTTCTGCACTATTATAGGTGTCATCCTTCACTATTCGATCGTTTCCCAATTCTGTTGGATGTTTATTATCGCTATTCTTCAGTTTAGACGTTTCGTGGAGGTTTTGGGGGGTCCCCCCAAATACGTTTTGGTTAAGGCGTGTCTTTGCGGTTGGGTGCTTCCCCTGCTTCCGGTGGGTTGCGTGCTTTTCCTGCAACCTAACAATTACGTTTTAGGACACGTCGGCCTTTGTTATCCTACAGGATTAGGGCTTTATTTGGGAATTTGGTTGCCGATCGCCATTATCGTCGCCATTAATTCCGTCATTTTCATTTACATAATTTACAATGTCGTTCATAGGAAAACCGAGTGTATCGACACGGTTAACAACGAAGTGCTGTTTCAATGGAGACTCGCCGTTTTGTTGTTCTTCATGTTGGGGCTGAGTTGGGGATTCGGGCTGTTGACCGAACTCAATTTCGGAATTCTCTTCGTTTATCTGTTTGTAATCACGTCGACTCTGCAAGGCTTCGTCATGTTCCTGTTCTTTATAGTTTTCAACAAAAACACGAGATATTTGTACTGCCACGCAATCAAGGTTTGGTGCAGCCAGGATCATTACTATTAAGGTGTTGTTAGTTGTTTGATTGTTGTTCTATCAATAAAGGGCTTTAGTTCTGAAAATTTTATTGCCCCCTCAACGCTATGAGATTTTTTTTTATATAAAGTAAAAAAACTTGTAAATTTTCTTTTATGCAGCCTTTTTGTTGACACTCATTCAAATCAGGAGTAGTTCCTCCAGCTCGTAATGGCAGCTAATTTAACGTAGCACGTTGTTTTTTCCAAAGTGATTGTATGTCAGAGTCCAAATTAATTGCAATTTGCATCAAGGCCCCTCCATTGTGCTTGAGACTGATTCAAGTCCGAACTTTATTATTGCACAACTAAAGAGACACACTTTACGTAACGCAACGCGATTCTGTTTATGAGACGTCAACGTGCTCATCGTCAATTAGAATGTACTCTCTCAGTTGATGGTCAAAGAAGCCAGAAAACCTCATTAACTAGAGCAACAGTGACTGGTTGTGACCTTTACAGTAAATTAATTAAGCAACATCACCAATTATTTGAGGAACCTGAATTTCGAAATTTCTGCCACAATTGCAATAAGCTCAAAAAAAGATTTGACCATCGTACTAACACATCGGCTCGTAATTGAGGAACTAAATCCACAAAAATTACGTATTGCCTGAGACTTTTTTGATAGAAACCTAATTCACAATGGGTTTTGGTAACAATTGATACGCGAAGACTCGATCCTCTGGGAACCGGTGATATTATAGAGAAGATATCGGCAAGTGAAAGCACTATTGTCGATTAACTTAAGCGACTGGCTACACGATACTAGCATTCATAAACAATGGGGTGCTAGACCGGAAGTAATTGCGAGACGTGCGGTTAAAAAGTTAAGTGTTAAAGTCGCCTTAAATAATTTATAATGGGAAAGATCGCGGAGTAATGTTTGGAAACAATCATTTTTCCAAATTACACCGGAAACGGAAAACTCGGCAATTTCACGGTTGTTCCTCTCACTGTCAACAATTAACCTGGACGATCATAAATTGGCGTTTTCGTCGGTCGAGTCGTTAAAGTTAGATTAGGGATTAAGGGGACGTTTTCTAATTTGAATAGTTGGGCTCCACTAACCAAATTACCAACTGATTCAAAAGACCGAAATTACGAAGTACCCAACTATAGCGAGGCGATATTAAAGATTCATTTGGGACAGAAGTTTGAATTTTTGGACGAATTTGAGACGTGGGCGTGAAATACAAATAACTGTATTCTATGTCTGAGTATCGAAAACCTGAAGAGTTCCCAATTGAAAATCAGGTTATTGGAGGCACAGTTAGCGGACAGGTCAGTTTTTAACAGTTATCTGCAGTTTTTGCGAATTATCGAGCCGAACTATTGACGTTTTAGCGCTGCCGGATTGTTTGACTGATTAGAAATTAATTAATTAGGTATGTTCCAGGAAAACCGGATGTGTAGTATTGATTATGGTATTGTCAATTATCGTTTTTCATCTCGCTAAATTGAAAAAATAAACTATTTGTAATTTGAGTAACGAGAAATTGAATTACCATTAGAGCATACGTGCACAAATGGTGGATGCGCCGGGCGAATCTGATATGCTTGCTTCCTCTCAACATATGTAATTGAAGTAGCTTTTCCATAATTAGTGTCCCAATCCATAGAATCAATAGATATGCAATTCCAAAAAAAAAAAAACGTTTCAACAACATTCCAGAACAAATTTCAGTACATCAGTGATAAAAGCTCACAGACCTAATATGAAACTAGAAAATTACAATTCACGTTTTTCCAATTTATTATACTTTTTCACTGGACATCTCAAAGCTTTTAACAACTTAACCCACCAATCACCTGCTAACAGATGCGGCTACCTAATACCTCATCATTATTATTCATGGCGACGCAACCGTTGTTTAGAGATGGGTGCGTGTCGGAAATTTAACTCGCACGAACATCCATTTCGAAGTGAAAACAATCGAATTACTCCGGTTGTGCGCTTAGATCCTTGGTGCAATTTCCATGGGTTCTCACAGCAGTTAGAACGCGAATTGACGAAACTGAGGGTCGTCCTTACTCAACTCGATGGTACTTGGCCGCACGTCTCGCAATAGCCGAGTAACGATCTCTGATGCAATAAATTTGAAAGGATGAATTCATTAGACAAATTATTATCGCGAGATGAGCAAACAGTGAATATACCTGGAGAGCTCATTGCAGCATCTCGGACGATTTCAGTTGCACAGCTACGTAACACGAGAGCTGTTCAAGGAAAACGAAACCATTAGGTTGAATTATGTTTATTTTTAACATTAACTCGATACTATATTGAGTTGATTATAAGGACAGTTTGTCCAAGTTCATAAAATATCTAACCACTCTACTACTTCACTATTCTCAGAAAACATCGTTTCCTCATCAGCCATTTTTAATTATTAATTAATTATTGAGAGAAAGTTGTAGGGGGACAAATTTGGCCAGTGAGGAAAATCCAACTTGTTTATTTTTGCATTGCAACTGCTATAGAATAAATTGGTAAATTGTCATGATTAATAAAAATTTATGTTGGCGGAACGCGTCAGCTTGTTCTCGATACCTTTTCAAAAAGAAAAGATGATGGGTTTGAGAAATGCAAGCACTAAGTAAGCGAATGGAAGGAATATCTGATGCTGCATCAAAGATAAGCAACTACAAAAAAGCTTTCCAAGTCATTTTTTGATTATACGATCATTAGTACTTATTGTGTTCACTCCAAGTTTCTCAATAATAATGCTTATAGTCAAGTCTTAAGAGCTATTAAAGAAAAGGGACAGTGCGGCGATAGCTGTTGGCCTTTTAACAGTAGTGACAGCCAATTTGCTGCCGTTCTTGCTCCATCGATCATCCTATTACGTTTTTTTCCCCTTCATTATAATACCCACTACACTTATTGTGGGCACGACCTTCATCTTGAGCAAACGGAAGCATTCGTGCAGGTAATTCGGGATGCTTCAGCGACTTTTTAAAAACTTTCAATTTTACGCTGACGTGTTATTGAACTAATTACTACGTAACTCGTCCGAAGAAGCACCATAAGTACGTGAAATAACCGCCGAAAAACTCAACGAGCAATTCCGGTAACGTTCACTCGGTCAATTGCACAAAACTTATTCTTACGTCACACTGTTAAAAGACGAGTTGGATAAACGCGACCCGATCGAGGTCAGTGGTCCATTAGCATCGCAACGTCTTCGTCATAAGAAACTCGTAGCTCACCTGAATGCTGATGGAGTAATAGAAAATGTCATCAGACATGTCTTGAGTTTTGCGCGAAAGTCGATTTGAGAAAATTGGAAAAAATCACGAAAAACCGACTTGCGTAACAAAAAAAAAAAAAAAACAATGTTGCCGTGTAATAGTTGTTATATTTGTTATTTATTCAACTCCCATCTTTAACGCGGTAGTAAAACATACATGCCGAGGTGTTTCGAGACGGGCCAGCGGCGGGGCAACTTTCTACAAGCCCCTTTCTTCCCTCACCAACAGCCCCTTCTCTTCGAACGGACGTCGCAGCTTCTTCTTCTTGACTTCTTGGTGCAGTTCAGCGGTGTTGTCGGCTACAAGCGCCATGGACCTGTCGTGATAGTGTCTTAGTTGAGTGATTGTGCTACAGTGTTATAACATGTGGATTAAAGCGACAGTGAGTGTTAGAGCCGAAAGCGTTCCTTTACACTTTCCTGATTAATGTTTTGCGATTCTAACATGCATTCAGTTAATTGCCGCGATAACTTTTACTTTGATACTCTTTGACACTGAGAGAAAAAACACAAATTGCTTACCTATATTCAAGACAAATTGAGACGCAATTAGGAGGCCTATAAAATAATTGGGAGGCCTGAATTGTTTTATTGAAGCGCATGTGGGTTAATGGTAAATTTATGAAATGCCGTGATGTATCAGCTGGAGGAGGAAATGAAAGTTTATGTGAGGTTGCGATGCAGATTTTTTCAAAATTACTGCGGCACCTAATAATTGCCGGCACTTCGAGAAAGTATCTGTCAGAAAACTGGTTAACATTTATCTGGGTTCATCGAGATAACCTTAAGGCCATTTGGCGGTTTTTCGCAACACGGCCATCTTAGATGGTATGACTTTCATGTTGACTCACTAATCACCACTTCTTTAATTGATCGTTGAAAAAAGTGCAGAAAGAACTAAATTCATAGAAACTATCTGCCCCAAATTTTGTAAAAAAATAATTTTTTATAAAAAAAAATTTGGGGGTTTTACGACCTCAAAAGAAAACTTAGACTAATCTTCTTGAAGATCTTTGTAGTTTCTAATAATTACACTCTTTTGGGTTGGAAGATTTTTTGGAAAATAGGCTGCAGTTTTAAATAACTTCTGAAATAATATCCAGGGTGCTATTTAAGAAAATACAAGAGTCGTTCAACCGAAAAGGTGAAAGTCGTCTTGTGCCCTAGAAATTCTTGGGGTTTATTTTTTTAGTCTTCTGAATTGTTTGCAGAATTTCAAT
The DNA here is from genome assembly GCA_951805265.1 of Schizotus pectinicornis. Taxonomy (NCBI): domain Eukaryota; kingdom Metazoa; phylum Arthropoda; class Insecta; order Coleoptera; family Pyrochroidae; genus Schizotus; species Schizotus pectinicornis. The sequence goes on along the minus strand of OX638204.1, from coordinate 525,311 downwards.
ATACGGAATGTAGGTGAGAAACTAAAGTTTCTTTGGCGCGAAGTGGACAAATCTCGTTTGACTTGCCAACTTGTCGCAAAATCGCTTTTCTACGGCAAATAGAGGTGCCGTTTCCAGTTGTCGATCTGGAACTTGCTCTTTAAAAGGTCATGTGAAAATTCCGGTAAGACCTCCGTTTTTCCTCTGCCGAGAAAAGAATGTTCGTCAGTGGTGAATCAGCTCGTTTTCGAATCGATGCATAATTCAGCGAGCACCCGCCGTTTTCTACAAGTAACGGAACTGAATCCAGGTTACCATCCAAAAACGAGAGTGACTTTTCGAAAATTTCTTCGGCCTTCACATTCCTCGACCTTTTCGTTTCTTTTTGCTGTCGTCGTCTTGCAGGTCAACGTGAAACCGCAAAGCGGATCATGCATGAAACCGCGAATTTTAGGCGAGGTAACCTCGAAAAAGGGAGAAACGATTTAATTACGAAATAATTTCAGGATTACCCTAATTGGTTGTGAAAAACTGACAGAGATAGTCTATTGTGTTAATTGCGGCCTGAATTTGGATGGCGTCTCGCCTTAATTGAGTCGCGGCTATTGGAAAAAGGCCGTTTCGACCTCTAATTAAGACTTTTTCCTAGATGCACCACGTTCTGGGTTGAAACGCGAATCGGTGTCAGAGTTGTGGGTCGGTCAATTAGCTGCTAATCGTGAATCGTTTTAAATTGTTAAACGATTATTTTCATAATAATTTCGGACCAGGCAAAATTAGTTTTAATTTAACAAGTCAGTGTAGGTATGTAAAACCACTAGTAAGTGTTGCATCATAATGTTGCGCTTGAAAACGTTACTCATTGTTTCGTTGACTTCTTTTTAGTTGGCGAAGAAAGTTGATGAATCCGATAAGGTTCCTAATTGAAATTTTACAAATGCTTTTTCTACGCCTACGGGCGGAAATTACAAGAAAAACGTTAATAACGGGTTTCATTGGAACATCTTCACACTTTCACATTTTTCTGAGATGTCGTTTAAGCGTGGCTCATTTAGTATTGTTAACAATAAAGACGTACAACGACCTGAATTGGATTAGATACGCAAACATGGCAAAAAAGATCAAGTTACTGAAAGAACAAATGTCTGAGAAATGGAGGTTAGACTTCTGGCAAAAGTTTAAAATTTATGATTTGTTTCCAGGTGCTGCTATGCTGTGTGCTCGTTGCATCAGCGATAGACGAGCATCGGCCCAAGAAAAAAGATGATTTGAGGGATAAACGCAACACCCAGTATAGCATATCGCATCACTATTCGGGTCCAGAGAGTTACCGCCTGCAGCGGAGGATATCGACTGGTCCCCAACTTCCACTATACCAATCACCGTTCTTCCCAGGTCCTAGGTCCTCGTATCACAAAGGTAGACCGTATTCACTTCCTGCGCCTCCTTATGCAGTTCAAATGGAACCTTTATTCCACTATTCACAACGCGATCCTCTTTACGATACTAACTTTTTATCCCTAAATACAGATGGACCTCAAGACGACCTCCTAACTGATACTAATCATCTAAGCGAAACCGTTTACGGACCTCAACATCACACTAGAATCATCGAAAGGCCGGTTTACATCAAAGAACCAGAACCCATCATCGAAATCATCATCAAAGAATCCAACGTTACATTACCACCTCCACCGTCACCTCCGCCTCCGGCCCCGAAGAAAAAAGAACAGGTTCAAGTGTTTTACGTCAAATACAAAAAGAATCCCAACGGCCACGGGAAAGATAGCGTGATTTACGACAAACCTGTCGCGGCAATTTCGCCTCCAATTCCCGAAGAACCTGAAGAACCACCCCAACATCACCATCACCACGAAGTAGTGACGTCACCGCCACCTCCTAGCACCACTTTACGAACAATCATTAAACCCGATTCAGAAGTTTACCACAGTCCCAGCGGAGTTAAAGTAACTTTCGGAAAAGAAAGTTTCGATTATCAGAAGAGATCAAATAAACCTGAGGATTACAATGAAACTCCCAGAAGTTCCTCGATACAGTTTCCTCAAGGTCGACAATTGTCTTCGTTTCCTCCAACAAGCCCGAGACGGCCACCCACATTCAATTACAATCAAGATTTTCGATCGGAACCACCGAGACAACCTCAACCTTATCGTCCATTCACACAATCACCTCAATTCCGGCCATCATCTCAACAGTACAATCGTCCATCTATAAGTCATTACTCGACTTTGCCGAGGTATACGCAGAAGAATCCTCAATTTCCACCACCCAGACCCGCAGCGCCACCACAAAGATCTCAATATCAGAGGCAACCGGTGCCATATCAACCGTTTGAAAGTTTGAGGAATCAGCAGCAAACGGTTCAGTTTAGGCCTCAAACTCATTTCCCGATCACTCAACAGCCGCCGTTGTCGCAATCACCGGCGGTCTTCAACCAGTTCCCCCAACAAAATCGGCAGGTGGAAGCTCAAAAACTCAACAAACCGTTTCAAGGAGAACAAAAGCCAATTAGCCATCAAGGTTTTCAATTTGAAAAACCTCAAATATACCAACAGTCTTTCCAAGAAGAAAAACATGGAAATCAGCATGGTTCTCAACAAGGCGGTGCAAACCATCAACAAATTAATCAGCAAGGCTCTCAACAAGGCAGTGTAAACCATCAACAAATTAATCAGCAAGGCTCTCAACAAGGCAGTGTTGGAAATCATCAACAAATTAATCATCACGGATTTCAAGAAGGCGAGCAGCACAATAACCAGCAAAGTTTCCAACAGGGCGGTTTTGTGAATCAGCAAGGTTTTAGGCCCGACAATATTGTGACTCATCAGAATCAACAACAAAATCAACATTTCCATCAGGAAAATCAACCAAATTTCCAAAATTTCCAGCATAATCAACAACAGGGGCTGCAGCAGTTGCAACAAACTCCTTTAAACGTGATTCCTCCAGGAGGTGAGTTGATACAATCCCTCCCTAAATTTGAGCAACACATTTCTATTGTGGAGTCGAACCAACAGCAGCAACCTCAAGCGCTCCCTCTCCAACCGCAACAACATCAACAGCAATCGAATCAATTGTCTCAACCTGAATTTAAGCAAAGCCAACAGCCATCGAATCAATTCTCTCAAACTGAGTACAATCAAAGAATTCAGGAGCAATATAGACAAGCTAATTTGCTGCAGGAATCGATTCGACAACAACAACCATCGCAGGAACAATTTTTCAACCCCAACAACTTCAACTACCAAACAACAACGAAAGCAACAACGTATTTCAACCAAAACCAATTCAATTCCAACGAGTTTTACCATACTACTTCGAAGCCGCCAACTTCAACAACTACAACTCAAGCAACGACCACGACAACAAAGGAGCCTGAAAAAATTTCAACTACAACCAAAGACCCGAAAATTTTAAACGCTCAACTTCCCGACGAAGTTCCCGAGGATTTACGCGCCCAACTCTTATCGTCTGGCATTCTGAACAACGCCGACATTTCAATTCTTGATTACGATAAAGTGGGTGACATTCCACTTTCAGCGTTGCCACCTGACCAACTGGCTAACTTTTACGGTGCTGGGGGTGGACAACAGATCGCCGCCAACAGCGATCCCGTTCCAGCTTACGCCGACGCTCCTGTCGATGAAGAGGCGGAAGCATCAGAAATTCAAGAGGTAAAAGCGAAGCCAGAGGTTGAAATGAAAGTCGTACATTATGACCCCCAAACCGAACGCGGTCAACAAGTTCAGGAGGCTTACGTTAAAGACGATGCCACTCAAGTGGATCCCGTTGTTCTTAACGATGAAAAATACAACAGGTATTTGCCGCTGAAAGTGAGTGGAACCCAGTTTCCGATTCCGGACGTGGCGGAGTTGAGAGGAAAGAAGATAACTAGCGTTGTAGTGTTGGCGCCGGTTGCTTACGATTTTTCGGCGCAGAGGACGACAAGGGAAGCGAAAAATGACGACATTGAACTGATCAAAGATGAGGATTTGAAGGAGCTGATCAAGAACCCCACCTCGGACAATTACAAGAAGTTTTTGGACAGGGAGAATAAGACTAGAAGCGACAAGCAGGCGGTTATTCTGCTGGTAACGAGGTGAGCACTTCCCACCTTGTATTGTCAAGATTTTTACTTATTGTTGCGTTATCTCCATATTTGCTACAACTTTTACAATTCCAGCTCAACCGACGGCGCTGTCGGTGACAAAGAGATATTCATGTACGACATCGCCACCCAGACCGTTAGCAAGCTGAACGGCGAGCTATCTTCGGCCTTCGTGGAGGCCGCCGAGGCCAACGCCTCCAAAGACGTCGAACCTCAACCTTCTAACATAGTGGAAACCCGCGTTCCATATCCAGGCGTTGCCGCCTCTTCTTTCGACGACCTCGAGGAGTCGCCTTCTGAATTTGTGGAATCTCGAATTCCCATTATCGATCCCATGCAAGGGGATCTCGAAACCGAAGCTTCCGAACACCTGGAGAGCTTCGTCGACGTTTCCGGGAATCCGATCCAAGACGATTTGACAGCTTCGGCGAGCAGCTTGGATAATTTGATTTCGGTCAAGACTGACGGTGCCAGATCGACATAAAAGCGTTAAATTTGGTTTTTCTTCGATCTACTGCTAAAGAAGTTTGACGTTTGATTGACGTTAACGGGTCAAATTGTCGCAGGACTGGTGGGATTCGACGTGTCTTTTAAGTTATTGATTTCTTTTTTTTTTCTTAATAAAATCTTTTTGTTCTCGAATCTCGACGCACGTTTACCGTTAAACTTCTTTATGTGGTTGTTGCTTGGTAGGTTAAGTGTCGGTTTTGGGTTTTCTAAAGAAAATTTGAAACCGCTGTACAGTGTATGATATAATTTTGTATTACTTTTATATTAAAGACTTTAGAGAAGCTACGTTTTGTTTAAACAGACGAGGTGGAGGAGGAGCGTACTGGTGACCTACTGTAACGTAACCAAGTTTGCTAGATAAATCAAAGATCGAGGACAAATTTCTCTCGCAATGTTTGCAATGGATTCGCCACTCAACCGAGGAAAACGCCTGGTCGCGATTTTCAACACACTTTTTATGTCAACTCAAACAAGGCTGTTTATTTGATTAAGAAAAACTCTAAAGGTGTGCAAAAAAACCACAACTCGCTTAAAGATGATTCCTGACACACAAAATAAATTTGTTACGATGGAACTAAAATTAGAGATTTGTGTAATTTATTTAATTTAGCGGAAAATGCCATTGATGCTTCTTTAAAAAAAATTGAAGATGCAAAATTTCCGGTTGCATAAAATTGCCTGATAAAAAGAATTGATTGCGTTTATATCTTTATATTCAAGTTAGCAAGTGATTTTTGAACCATCTGTAAGTATTCTTGGGATTGGAATTTTATGCACTTCAAGATGGACCAAAATAACGTTAAAAAGAAGTGAATAAACATTAAAAAACTATTTCAAACTTTTATAAAAGGTAAAACACAGAAAAATAATATATGTCACTTTTGACAGAGAAAACGCACTTTGAAAAAATAGCTTTAGCTCAGTATAAAATCTGTTACAACATGAAAATAATAGCAATGACTTAGAGTCTTCCACTTTGAAGAAAGAGAATGCACTTTAAAGTATTTTAATACGCTCTTTAAATACGATTTGCACGAAAAACCGATACATATCACTTTGAAACGTAAAAATAAACGGGTTAAAATTTTATACACTTGAAAATAAACTAAAATAACGTTAAAAATATAAAATGAGAGAATGGCACTTTGCACTACTAGCGGCTAGATACCGCCGCTGGTCTACGGTCATTTCCGCTGACAGAATATAGCGTTGGTTAGATATAGCAAACGATTTTCAAACAATTGCCCTAAGATTTATAACGTAGCAAAATAAACATAAACACGTCTCATGTTTGTTTATTTTTCTATGTTATAAGTCTTAGGGCAAGGAAAAATGTTTGAAAATCGTTTGCTGTATCCAACCAACGCTATATCGCTGGCGTTAAAGTGCCGTTTAACGGTTTCTTGTTAAAGTGCCGTTAATCCATATGACGGCACTTCAGTGTGTTAGGGCAAGGAAAAAGGCAAGAAAAGTTCTTTTCAAGTAGTAATTTTTAATCGTGCTTTAAAAAAAAAATTATAGGGCCCTGAACTGACCTTGCGTAGAACTTCTTTTTCCCAAGAAAAATTATCGTTTGAACGAGTATTTGAACCCGAAGGCTGTCCATTGGTGCGCAACCTGTTTTCCACGGCTGTATCGACCTCGCTAGTCGAAGCGTGTTCGATCTTTGTACAGTCTCGTCTCCTGTGATGACACCACTTGCGCGTTGCGCGCGCATTAACGGCACTTTAACCACAGTGACGCTATATTTCATCAGCGGAAATGGCCGTGGACCGGCAGGATCTAGCCGCTAGTAGTGCAAAGAGCCATTCTCTCATTTTATAGGGGGTAGAGTTAAAGCTTAAATGTACCCAATTTCAAATTGCGTTTGTATCATTTTATAGTAAGTAAGCTCTATTTTATAGTTTATTGGCACAAAGTTAGAATAATTTTTCAAAGTGCAATAATATATTATCTCTTTTGTACTTTACTAATAAAATGTTTCCAATCAAAGTGCAATCCTGTCATTTTATAGTGATTAGACTTAAAGTTTAATTGTGCTCAGTGCAAAGTGCCATTCTCTCATTTTATAGGGGGTAGAGTTAAAGCTTAAGTGTACCCAATTCAAAGTGCGATGTATCATTTTATAGTGAGTAAGCTTCAAGTTACACTTTACCTAACGCAAAGTGTGATTTTGCTATTTTAAAGTTTATTGTCACAAAGTTAGAAAATTTTTTAGAAAGTGCAATTATATATTCCCCGTATTCTTGATTGTTTTGGGCATATTTCGGAACTTTTTTTCTGAAATTAAATTGCTGAGAAATTGTGTTGGCAGCCTTGCGGATTAGGCAACCAATAAAACGTGCCGGCGGCATGCGCAATGGCCGTCTCCCGTATGCACTATGCAGCAGTCCAGTCAGTCAGTACCAGTAAACGTCAAAATCGCGAGTAAATGGTTTCGAACGGGCGCTAACCGTCGCTTTTCCAGTGAAAATGGCCGTTATGGAAGGTTCTCTGAGCAAATGGACGAACGTGATGAAAGGATGGCAATACAGATGGTTCGTGTTGGACGACAATTCCGGCCTGTTAACCTACTACACGGTGAGCTGTCAATTTACCCATCATAACTGTATTGTATTCTAAGGTCACAGTTTGTAAACAAGTCCGGTGGGTGTAACTTGGCCGTAATTTACACGCGCTTTATTTGCGACAATAAAAATCTCACTTGAGTTGAACGAACGAACAGGAACAAGCCGATCGACCCGCCGTAATTGAGGCGTTATTCGCCGCAAAACAAACGAGGTTTAAAACGAGAGTAATCTAGAGTCAATTCCGTTGTAAACGTTTGTTTGCTTTTTGGTTCAACATTGAAGCTAGAAACTCAACTGATATTCCCATGTCCAGAGGGCTGTGGCGTCAATATGACATAATTACAAAAACACGTTAGTCACTCGTTATTGGTTGTCATTTCTTATTCCACGATTGTCGACAAAAATTTCCATTTGCAAAAAACAACAGGAACAGGTGACGGCTGTAAATCTATTTATTTACGTATATACGCAATATCAACGGCAATTTGGCGACAAAATTTAACAACAGCGAAATTGTTATTTACCTGTCACTAGTGTCAAGCCGGCACCAGTGGCGGCGGTCCCAAAGTTTTTTCTCGGGGCCGCAACGTCAATTTTTGACGTAGCCGACTACTAGATGCGCACCTCAATATTCAGAGTTGAGAGATCGAGTGACGTCATCTTGGTTCAAATAATGAAAAATTCACGTTTTAGAGAGTTTATTCAACGAATTAGTGTCGAAATTGCGACCAAGAGCGGTTTTGCGGCCTTGGATCTCTTCTGGACGATCACGTTTCCTTATGTTTATTGATGTAGTTGGCCTTGTAAAAGTTCCAGAACATGTTGAAGTTAAGAGCGATGTTGGGGAAGTAAATGAGGAGGAAATATTTGGGGACGTGGCAGCTGGGACTTAAGGCTTGCGTAGCGTGGACCACAATGATGCAGAATTGGATCTGACAGAACGAGTTAATCAGTTAATTAAGGCGAAATGTTTGGAATTACTCACCAATTGGCTTGCTGTTATCTTCGGTTTCCACTTTGAAACTTTCTTTTGCCATTTCGGACCTAAAGACGACAGTAAATAGTAACTGTACATTATGATGTGGATGAAGCAGTTGATGATGACGGGAAAAGTCGCCATTCCGCCTGTAATTATTTGATTTTAGTTTCGATTTTTTGAAAGTAAAATTAGAAAAATTGTTCAAAATTTTACCCGCGACATATTTGACACCAAGCCATCCCAACAATACGGTCGAAGTGTGATGGTATACGTGCAGTGTAGAGACTTGTCCATATTTCTTCCTCAGAATGAAGAAAACTGTTTCAATCAACTCCATCACTTTTAAAAGAAACGTGTAATAGATGAAATGGAGCATTCGGACTGCTAATGGGTTGTCGGAGTAGTCGATGGTTTGGCATCCTAACGTGTAGTGGGTGGTCCAGCCTGACGTGCTGATCTACAAAACAATCGGATCTGGTCAAGGTGATCAAGGAGGTTTTGAATTTCTTCTACTGTGACTAGATCTTAACAAGGGAATTTACCCCGTAAATCAGAAACATGCAAGCTGCGATTTGAAATAAGTTGTAGCAAATAATTGTCGTTTTGAGATTAAAAGGTGCCCTATGTTTCATGAAGGCTGGCAGAAAAATGTAAATAGTGGCTAAGTAGGTCACAATCATAAGAAGAATGGGTATTGGGGTAGAGAACATGGTCCAATTTTGTACTCTGGGGTCTAAAAAAATCTTCATTATTAAAAATTAACAACTTTGCTGTTATATTACCTGACAATTCATTCATTAAGTAGTCGTAAATTTTTAAAATGGTCATTTTGTTTTTATTATTTCTTTTAATTATGTTCAATATTTTGTTATCTAGTGTTGACTTTGCCTCGTTGACTGCACAACTGAGTGTAACTGTTAATTTCAGCTTTCTATATTATTTTTACGTAACAGTTGACGTAGCAAGAAAACTACCGAAGAGGTAATTTTTTAAACGTTACTTCAACTTTGTCAGTGAAAACAGGTAATTATTGTAAATGTGACTATAATAAGGCGTTTGAATATCGGACAATATCAGCAATGTGCGAATTCTTATATACCAATTTGACAGCAATTGATAGTTGATACTAACTTGATATGAGAATTCATTGAGCTGACTGTCCTAATAAAATGCAGGCGGCCGAACTTTCGCTTTTGGACGTTCGTTTTAACATAAAGCATCTGCTGTAATTTTTTTCTATCTATTTCATGCTATTTTTATTTTTGAGCCAACTGCAATAAATGTTGTAACTCGGTAACTGCATATTTTGAAGGAAAGTGAAGAGTTGCTACACTTTTGACGGTTTTACTTCTTATATTTCAGTTTTTTTTCTTTACTATTCAAGTAACCAAGTCATTACTTAACATCTATCTATTATATTCACATTTTACATGTAACGTAACACAACTTTTTGTGAGTCACGAGTTTTAGTTGGAAGCATTCGTTGGTTTTTTGTACGATTTCTTGTAAAAGTCGTAGAACATGTAGAACAAGATGAACAAGTCGGGATAAAAGATGCAGTAGAGAAACTTGGGAATGTTGCAACTAGGAAAGAAAGCGGGTGCAGCTTGTACCAGCATAATGCCAAATTGGATCTAAAATTGAAAAAAAAAGTAAAAATAGAAAAAAAAAGTATTTAACAACCATTTGGATCAGCGTTATCTTAGATTTCCACTTGCCCACTCGCTTCTGCCATTCAGGTCCTAACGACGACAGAAGGTAGTAAGTGTACATCATCACGTGGATCAAATGGTTGAGAAGAACTGGAAAAGTTATCATTCCTCCTGAAATTCCACGTGAAACTTTCTAACATTTACAAGAGTTCTCTATTTAGGTACCTCCCATATATTTGCACATCAGCCAAGCCAACGTTAGGGTCGACGTGTGGTGGTAAATGTGTAGAGTTGAGACTTGGTTGAATTTTTTTCTCAAAATAAAAAAATAAGTTTCTAGAAAATCTGTCGCTTTCAAGAGAACGACGAGATGACAATATTTCAACATGCGAAGCGCCATGGGATTGTCGGAATAATCAGCAGGTTCACACCCTAAAGAATAGTGAGTCGTCCATCCGGAAGTTGCTAGCTGCAAATGTTTTTCTCGAAATTTTTAAACCTACTTTTCAAATTTCATACCCCGTAAGCGATAACAGAACAGGCGAAAATCTGAAATATGTTGTAAAAATAAATAATGTTCTTTAAATCGAGCGGTTTTCGATTCTGCATAAACTTCTTCAATAACCACAAGCTGACCCAGTAAACCAAAATTAGCGTGTATAGTGATTTCAGGCCGGACATCAAGAACCAGTTTTTGACTCGAGGATCTAGAATTTGTTGCTATTTTTTGTCAATTTTTCGTAAATTTCCTCACCTGGTGGGTTGTTGAACAAGATTTCGTCAGTGGTACTCGCCATGTTTACCCCGAGTCCAACTGGAATCTTTGATGTCTTGTAAACGTTTACGAGGTCGGAAATGCTGTCCAAAAACTTGCCGTTATATTAAACAAAACCTTTTGTTTTCTAATTCATTCAGGTCTTAACCTCCGAAATCTACATTGACGTTTTACAGAGCGACCGACAACAGTTGTTACAATGGTGGTTGCAAAACTCTTTTTTACAGTTGTTACATGTTTGGTGGCTTCGTTCTGATAAGTTTTTCGTGAACACCTGTAGATGCAAATTAAATATTAAATGTGTATAACGTAGTCAAATGGGGCGACGTCATGAAGTAAGGAGTCGCAATAGGGTCAAGTAACTTTGATACCTTCACCACTAAATTTGGAAATTGGCCAATTATTGTCTTTTTATCAAATGTCGCTATTTCATTCAGTTATTAAAATGTTGATGAAAATAACTATTTAATTTTTTGTTTCTTTATTTTTTAGTCTAAGGAAAAGATGATGCGGGGCGCGCGCAGGGGATGCGTTCGGCTTAAGGGTGCCGTCATAGGGATCGACGACGAGGACGACAGCACCTTCACCATAACGGTGGACCACAAAACGTTCCATTTTCAAGCTCGCGATGCCGAAGAGCGAGAAAAATGGGTGCGGGCGTTGGAGGATACGATTTTTCGACACGGAAGTCGGGTAAGGAAATTTGTACGGGTTGCAGCGGGAAATTTACGAAATTTTTTGGCCGGCAGATGGTGTGGGACACGCATCGACCACCTCCTACAATTAAAGATTTCGATAATAAAGTTTCCGAAGCAGACGCCTATCTCCAGCTTATGATCGATCAAACTAAGGTACCTCTTCCTATTTTTATTTGTTAGGTTTTTATTGAAACCCAAATTGACATTTTTATATACATATATTATAAGATCAAATAGATGTATTTTCAAAAAAAATTTTTTTTATACAATCGTATCGAAATAGTACCATTTTCAATGTCATTTTCATGTTGAAATGACGTGTTTTTTTTCACTATACTGTCACTTTTTCGCACTAGATACAAAATGTAAAATTAACTGACAAACATCTCAATTATCAATGAAATGTTGATTCTGTTAGTCGCATTTCCTAGGAAACGAAAAATTGTGCAACTAGATTATGCAGTAAGAATGTGAAATTTTATTCTTTCTTTTTACATTTTTAACAATTCTGGCCACGATTGTATAAAAAATCTTGTATGTAGTACGTTTCAAAATTCGTGTTTTTCGCACGCGACGTGTTACCAAACTCGCTTCGTTCGTTTGGCAATATTCACGTCTTGGTGCGAAAAACACTTTCATTTTGCATCTTACTACATAAATAGCTAAAATTACTTCAAGACTTTTGTTGATTACGCACTAATGTGACATATTGGGTGTTTAGCAACTCGAAGAGAGAATAACGACCATGAGTGACAGCGAAGAAAAATCCAAGTGCCAAATGATATTGGAGCATGCGAACGTAAGTAACTCCAGTTTTTCGTCTTTCATAACGATACCTGTGATTTTTTTCAAGGTGATGCTCGACAACATCAAACATTCGATAGTGCTTTTGCAAATCGCCAAGGTAAGTTGTTTGTCACAAAAGTTATAGCTTACAGATCGCGGTTTTACCGACTTTTTTCAAAACAGTTTTTTTAACCTATTTATTTCTTTTACCATTACACTTGCTAACTAAAGCACTTCTTATTGTCCTTCAGAAATATATTAAGTGCTTACTGTCATTGTTTCAGAACACAGCGCACCCGATCAACGGCATTTATCATTCGAGACCGGGTCCGTCGTCTATTAGCACATCTCCGTTGAATCCAGGTAAAACGTTGAATCGAGTATTTTTTTTAATAACGTAAGTTTTTATTCTCAGAAGTAGCGGGGGTTGGAGAGATGGTGCAGCAAGGCATCGAACTGGGGTCCGAATGCGTCGAAGGCGCTCGAAGACATCGAAGCATCGGTAATTGTTTCCACACACGTTCAATTTTCAGAACTTCCAAAACCTCTTTATTAATTCTAACAGTAATAAAGCTAAAATTGTCATAGTAATACTGATAGTTGACAACGCATGCGTATCGATGTAAGTTTTGACTAAATTTGTCGCAATTGGTGACTCGATTCGATTTACATCAATCTTATTGGCGATCTTATTGGTGATTTCATCCGATCCAACCTAATTAAACGAATTCGTACAACATTGTTATGTCTGTTGCATTGTCGTTTAAAAACGCAGCTGTTGCATAATCTAATGTACATTAGGCGTGGGAGTGGATCGTTTTTAATTGAATTAATTGCTGCATCCACGCTTGGTTCATCAAATTTCATAATTTTGTTTTTTTTTTTCGCAGGCTCTGTTGTGAGTTTGGCCGTGCCCGCCATGTCCTATTCAAGTTCCGAAGGTGAGGATGACTTTTACGACGCCAACGATTCGCCTTTTTCTCCGGGAAGCCAAGCAACGTCGCCTACGTAAGTAATAAGAAGAGGCAATGAAACTTATTGCGAATTCTGTCAATATTGTACTTTTAATGAATCAAAAAGTGTAGACGCCACCCACAAAATGCATTTATCATATTATAAGAGGAGATAATTGGGCAGACGTTGTTGCTTTGATTTGAAAAAGTTAAGAGATGGAACGTATTAATTCAGGAATTTTGTTGTCATCATCTCATGCTGGTGTCAGCAGTCATCAAGGATGATTTTTTCAGTACTCACGTACTCGTTTGTTTATCGACCTGAGTAAATAAGTACATAATCCGTCGTCATACATAAAAATGATTGTGGTACGTGGTAAATAAGTTGTGGTGTGTCATAAATAACGCACATCTTAAATCAACTTAATCCAAATATATTTCCTTATTTACATTTTTTCAGGTTCATGTCTGATTTGTACAAAATGTTAAGGTCATACTGTACAAAATGCAGTTTGAACAAAACAGATGCTTATGTTTTTAAGTGTTTATTTTTGATGATTTTGCTTATCAGTGAATGGCCAGTTAATACTCGAAACAATTAAATCGATTTCAGTTTGATACTCTAGTAACACTTTCTGTTGAGTGTAATAGAAAAGAGGTTATACTGGGCCTTACATAATGGTTGTTTACGTGTTTTGTAACAAAAAACAAATAGACCAAGGAGACTCTATTTCAGGTTCCATCCATTGTTTTTAAATTGACAATAGCTTATAATTCCATAGAATCGAATTGAATTAATTATGCAGACGAATTAGCAAGTTAATGAAGGCACCGATTCCAATTATAATTAATGAGTAACAAAATTAATTTTCTTGTACCAGGTCTATAAACTATCAACTTTTCTTTTTGTTCTCGGGGGATGTAAATGCTGAGCTTCGTTTTGACTTTTATTTGGGTTTTTATTTTCAAACATTTTTTATTTTATTTAAATGTGCCCTTGTGGTCGAACTACCACGAGCCGCCGCTGAATTTCTATAACAATAACTACAATTTATATATGACGGTAATTTTTTCAATGCTACATTAATTTCCTGCCCGTTCCTCCGCTTTATGTCGTGATTAACGTTTCGTGCGTCTTTCCAGGGCGATTTGTCGTGCCGATTATCGGCGTCTTATCGCGTTTTAAGCGTCGCGCGCTGCGTCACGACGCCGTCGCCCTTCGTCTCTCCCTTTAACCCTCAAACGTGTCCTCCGATTTTCCGAACGGCCGTACCGCCATCGTCGTTCCGATTCAATGTGATAATAAATTAATAAAGAGTGCGTTGCGCCCTTCACACTTTTTGCCCTTTTTTCGACAATAATAAACGTTCAACATCGCGAGTATTGATTTGGTGGTGGAAATGTCGTGTTTGCGTATTTACAACGCTTTCACTAAACAACAGCCTTAAACGACGAAACAACGAGATCTCATCAAGTGGGTTTAATTCGCAATTAACAAGCCAAAAAAGATGATGCGTATTTTGAATAACAGACTCAACTTTAGACGCAGGAGGTAACTTGACAGTTTGATCTCTTGTCAAAATTTTGAAATATGTAAAAGAAAAATTTTCGATTTTTGCAGCAGCCTCCGGTCATTCGATGCCGAAGGCCCCACCGCTGTTCCCGTCGTGAGCAGATCAGCGCCGCCTTTGCCTGGCAGGACCTCTGTTTCGGGATCGAGCATCATCGTTAAAAAGATTACCAATTTCGACGAATTGGACTATGATGGTTTGTTTTTTGGAATGGATTGTGGATATGATGAAAATTAATGTTTTTATTATTATTATTCTATAGCGCTCTACGACGACGACGATGAGTTCGACGTAGAGATTGAGAGTCAGGGGTCCGTCATCAGGCATCTACTATCGCAAGTCAAGATCGGAATGGATCTCACCAAAGTTGTATTACCCACGTTCATACTTGAAAGGCGGTCGCTGTTGGAGATGTACGCCGATTATTTCGCACATCCCGATATCTTTGTAAGGTACTAATCGAGTTTTGCAATATGTAGTGGCTATTGCGGACGCCACTGATACAATAAGATGAAATGCTTTACGTAACTCTTCACTTTATTTCAATATTTTGAGTTTACGTAAACGAAACAGTTTTCTCGGCCGTTAGTCCTTTCAGGTTTTAATCTATCAGTGCCACGTTGAAATTATCATTATTGTTTAAATCGAGTCTTTACGGTAATTGTTTAAATCCTTTCAATCTGTAAGCTCAATGAAGGAGTAGTTTGCCCTAGAATTATGAATGTTATCGGAAAGGATTGGAGTTCAAATTAATGGGGTGTCTGCATTTTGCAGTATAGCGGACTTTAAAGACCCCAGAGAGCGGATGGTGCAGGTAGTGCGCTGGTACCTGTCGTCGTACCATGCCGGTCGAAAAAGCGCCGTGGCCAAGAAACCTTACAACCCCGTCCTGGGCGAGATGTTCCGGTGTCATTGGGATTTTCCCGGTTCCGCCGACCAAGATGATCTAGTACCTGAAGGTCCCGTACCCTGGTGCAAAAAGAGCCAATTATCGTTTGTTGCCGAACAAGTCTCACATCATCCGCCCAGTAAAAACTTGTATTTCGGCCAGGATTCTCACTAAAAAAATGTAATTGCAGTATCGGCCTTTTACGCGGAACACTACAATAAGCGGATAAGTTTTAACGCGCACGTTTACACCAAGTCCAAATTCCTAGGATTGTCGGTGTGCGTGTACAACATTGGACAGGGTACCGTCTCGGTTCTCGACTACGACGAAGAGTACGTCGTGACATTCCCTAACGGCTACGGTCGTTCAATTCTGACAGTTCCTTGGATCGAATTGGGAGGACCAGTCACGATCACTTGCCAAAAAACCGGATATTACAGCAATATAGAATTTATAACGAAACCTTTCTACGGCAATAAAAAACATAGAGTAACAGCGGAAGTTTTCGGACCAGACGACAAGAAAGCGTTTCTTTCTATTACCGGAGAATGGAACGGAGTTATGGAAGCGAAATGGATGGATAAAGTAATGGTCAATTTTTTTAAATGAAATATTACAATTAATGTTTTTGCAGGAGACTGAACAGTTTGTTGACGTTAACACTTTGTCTATCATCAAGAAACAAGTCCGGCCGATTAGTCAACAGGAAGAGAACGAGTCGAGAAGGTTGTGGAAGGAAGTAACTGCCGGCCTTAAATTTAACGAAATTGATAAAGCCACTAACGCTAAGCAGCATTTGGAGCAGAAACAGCGCGAGGAGGCGAAAGACCGGAAGGAAAGTGGCGGTGATTGGGAAACTAAGGTGAGATTTCTTTCGTCTTTAAAACATTTTTGTTAAACGTTTTGTTGTAGTTGTTTGCGAAAAGCAACGAAGACAGTTGGTTATTTAAGAAGCCGCTGAGGGAACGGATCTCAGCGAAAACTTGAAACTTTTCAAATGCCACGCTTCTGGACTAATTCTTTCTTTTCTTGTCTTGAACAGTTATTTTTCCAGATTTATTATAGTGAACTGTGATATAATCATGAAAAGTCTATGTATATGAATTGTAAAATTTTTAGTATTATAAGTACCTCTGCTGCAGGACAGCCATTTATTTTGAATGAATGTATTTTAAGTTTTAATTACCTTTCTTTTGGCTTGAGTGAGCCTCATTGCGCCGGATTAGCGTGACATTTTACAGTTTTTATTTGATTTTTTTTATATATTTATATGTAATTTACCTGAGTGGGGTAATTGGTAGAACAATCACGTTAAATTTGTATGTGACTTACTTCCAAATGAATTCCTTTGAATAAACGATATCACATATCAGCCCGACATCGCAACTTTTTTTGCTAGATTCAAATGAATCTATTAACTTTGGGACGTACGACCGTTGATTGCCACCTTCCAGTATACTTTAATCGACTCTTACCGGCAGAAACTAGACAAATAACTGATAAATACTTTCGCCGCAAAAAATTCTTTTGTAAAGTTTAGGGAAAAAGGCATCCCGACCTTTGATTCGGGTTCATACTAAGTAATTGGAATTATTTAAAAAAAATTACCAGTGAAAGTTCTTAAGTAGGTTACATTGTTAACAGTTTTTTATCGTCATGTTTCGGCACAAAAAACGTAAACTTTTTGGAGCGTTGGGCTATTAGCTAATTACATCAACGGCACAATTTTTTGTATTTTCCTCCTCAATTGTGTCAAAATGCTTTCCGTATTAGTATCGACTGGAATGTTCGTGGTTGTTTTCTCGGTAAAATTGTAGCAAAAATTCTGCAACTGTTGGAAGATTGATGATTAGAGACTTTAATTGAAACATTCGAACGGTCATATCTTAAAGAGTACGACTTGTACAGGGAAACTACGGTTAGATTCGTGTTAAGCGGTTCAAAATCTATAAGATTAAGTCATAAAATCAATGTAAAAAATTTCAATATTTTTGATTTTTTTTTTCTACCTCAATCGATAGAAATTCGAAAAACTCTTAAAATCGCCATTGTTGCGCCTAAAGGCTGGAATAAGCGTTTTCTGATGTAATCGGCTTTCCTGAATTCAAATCCGTAATCAATTCGACGCTAGAATAAATAGATTTCTTATAAAATTAGAAAAACCACTAAGTTTCGATTTCTTCCAATATTCAAACTCTTGTAACTTTTGACCGGACAGACTTACATCAAATCCAAATACATTAAATTTCTCCGTTTCACAAATGGTATCGAATGCTATATAAACAAAAATTATAAGTTTAATAATAAAGAAGTTGAAATTTGCAATTTAGGTCGATTTTGACGAAAATTTTGAATTGAAACATTCGAATCGTCATATCTTAAAAAGTACGACATGTACAGGGAAACTACAGCCAGATTCGTGTTAAGCGGTTCAAAATCTACCAGATCAAGTCATAAAATTGACGTAAAAAATTTCAATATTTTTGACCTTCATTTTCTAGCCCAATCAATACACATTCGAAATATTTCTAAAATTGACACGTTTATTAAAAGACTGGAAATTGATGTTTTCTTATATAATCGACCTTCCCGAGCTCAAGTTCGTTATCAATTCGACGCTAGAATAGATAGATTTTTTATAAAATTAGAAAAAGCACAAATTAAGCTTTTTTCAACAATCAAAGTTTTGTAACTTTTGAACGGAGCGACTTATTTTAAATCTAGATACATCAAATTTCTCCGTTTCACAAATGGTATCGAATGCTATATAAACGAAAATTATAAGTTTAATAATAAAGAAGTTGAAATTTGCAATTTAGGTCGATTTTGACGAAAATTTTGAATTGAAACATTCGAATCGTCATATCTTAAAAAGTACGACATGTACAGGGAAACTACAGCCAGATTTGTGTTAAGCGGTTCAAAATCTACCAGATCAAGTCATAAAATTGACGTAAAAAATTTCAATATTTTTGACCTTCATTTTCTAGACCAATCAACACACATTCGAAAAATTTCTAAAATTGACACGTTTATTAAAAGACTGGAAATTGAAGTTTTCTTATATAATCGACCTTCCCGAGCTCAAGTTCGTTATCAATTCGACGCTAGAATAAATAGATTTTTTATAAAATTAGAAAAAGCACAAATTAAGCTTTTTTCAACAATCAAAGTTTTGTAACTTTTGAAGGAGCGACTTATACTAAATCCAGATACATCAAATTTCTCCGTTTCACAAATGCCATCGAATGCTATGTGAACGAAAATTGTAAGTCTAATAATAAAGAAGTTGAAATTTGCAAATTAGGTCGATTTTAACGAAAACTTTAAATTGAAACATTCGAAAGGTCATATCTAAAAAAGTACGACTTGTACAAGAAAACTACTACCAGATTCGTGTTAAGCGGTTCAAGATCTACCAGATTAAGTCATAAAATCGATGTAAAAAATTTCAATATTTTCGACTTTTTTTTTCTACCCCAATCGATAGAAATTTGAAATTTTTTTAAAATCGACAGCGTTGCACCCAAAAGCTAGAAATAGGCGTTCTCTTATGTAATCGGCCTTCCTGAACTCAAATCCGTAATCAATTCGACGCTAGAATAAATAGATTTCTTATAAAATTAGAAAAACCACTAAATTTCGATTTCTTCCAGTATTCAAACTCTTGTAACATTTGACCGGACAGACTTACATCAAATCCAAATACATTAAATTTTTAAGTTTCACAAATGGTATCGAATGCTATATAAACGAAAATTATAAGTTTAATAATAAAGAAGTTGAAATTTGCAATTTAGGTCGATTTTGACGAAAATTTTGAATTGAAACATTCGAATCGTCATATCTTAAAAAGTACGACATGTACAGGGAAACTACAGCGAGATTCGTGTTAAGCGGTTCAAGATCTACCAGATTAAGTTATAAAATCGATGTAAAAAATTTCAATATTTTCGACTTTTTTTTTCTACCCCAATCGATAGAAATTTGAAAATTTTTTAAAATCGACATCGTTGCACCCAAAGGCTAGAAATGGGCGTTCTCTTATGTAATCGGCCTTCCTGAACTCAAATCCGTAATCAATTCGACGCTAGAATAAATAGATTTCTTATAAAATTAGAAAAACCACTAAGTTTCGATTTCTTCCAATATTCAAACTCTTGTAACTTTTGACCGGACAGACTTCCATGAAATCCAAATACATTAAATTTTTCCGTTTCACAAATGGTATCGAATGCTATATAAACGAAAATTATAAGTTTAATAATAAAGAAGTTGAAATTTGCAATTTAGGTCGATTTTGACGAAAATTTTGAATTGAAACATTCGAATCGTCATATCTTAAAAAGTACGACATGTACAGGGAAACTACAGCCAGATTCGTGTTAAGCGGTTCAAAATCTACCAGATCAAGTCATAAAATTGACGTAAAAAATTTCAATATTTTTGACCTTCATTTTCTAGCCCAATCAATACACATTCGAAAAATTTCTAAAATTGACACGTTTATTAAAAGACTTAAAATTGATGCTTTCTTATGTAATCGACCTTCCCGAGCTCAAGTTCGTTATCAATTCGACGCTAGAATAAATAGATTTTTTATAAAATTAGAAAAAGCACAAATTAAGCTTTTTTCAACAATCAAAGTTTTGTAACTTTTGAACGGAGCGACTTATATTAAATCCAGATACATCAAATTTCTCCGTTTCACAAATGCCATCGAATGCTATGTGAACGAAAATTGTAAGTCTAATAATAAAGAAGTTGAAATTTGCAAATTAGGTCGATTTTAACGAAAAGTTTTAATTGAAACATTCGAAAGGTCATATCTAAAAAAGTACGACTTGTACAAGAAAACACTACTACCAGATTCGTGTTAAGCGGTTCAAGATCTACCAGATTAAGTCATAAAATCGATGTAAAAAATTTCAATATTTTCGACTTTTTTTTTCTACCCCAATCGATAGAAATTTGAAAATTTTTTAAAATCGACATCGTTGCACCCAAAGGCTAGAAATGGGCGTTTTCTTATGTAATCGGCCTTTCTAAACTCAAATCCGTAATCAATTCGACGCTAGAATAAATAGATTTCTTATAAAATTAGAAAAACCACTAAGTTTCGATTTCTTCCAATATTCAAACTCTTGTAACTTTTGACCGGACAGACTTACATCAAATCCAAATACATTAAATTTCTCCGTTTCACAAATGGTATCGAATGCTATATAAACGAAAATTGTAAGTCTAATAATAAAGAAGTTGAAATTGGCAAATTAGGTCGATTTTGACGAAAATTTTGAATTGAAACATTCGAATCGTCATATCTTAAAAAGTACGACATGTACAGGGAAACTACAGCCAGATTCGTGTTAAGCGGTTCAAAATCTACCAGATCAAGTCATAAAATTGACGCAAAAAATTTCAGTATTTTTGACCTTCATTTTCTAGCCCAATCAATACACATTCGAAAAATTTCTAAAATTGACACGTTTATTAAAAGACTGGAAATTGATGTTTTCTTATATAATCGACCTTCCCGAGCTCAAGTTCGTTATCAATTCGACGCTAGAATAGATAGATTTTTTATAAGATTAGAAAAAGCACAAATTAACCTTTTTTCAACAATCAAACTTTTGTAACTTTTAAACGGACAGACTTATATCAAATCCAGACACATCAAATTTCTCCGTTTCACAAAAGCTATCGAATGCTATGTGAACGAAAATTGTGAGTCTAAAATTAAAGAAGTTAAAATTTGCAATTTAGGTCGATTTTGACGAAAATTATGATATTTTAGACTTTTTTTCCACCCTCATCAACTCCCCAACCCCCGCAATCTTCTTCACCCTTTCAAACCCCTCCATCATCTCAAAGTTCAAAGTTCTGAGCGCGAATGTTTACAATTTGGCAACACCGTGAAAAATTAATGAAACGAACATAACATAACCTGAAAATACTTTGCAAATTTGCTAATTGATATTGATTAATTATATGGATATAAATTGAACCATAAGTCGTTATGAGTCAGTCTTCAGCGCATAGTGGAGAAGATTCGGTACACTCTAAAATATCAACTTCTTTTAACCATGTAAGTTTGCACCTTAACCTCACTTTAAATTTTTATATTTGTTTCATCTTCTCAGGACACGGTTAAAGAAATTTTAAAGTCCCAATTTTCAAATTCTAAAAATAAAATCACTGACGATACGGTCGAGTTAATGTGTGAACTTGCTAAAGCTCTAGTGGTAGAAACTTCACTTCGAGCATCCAAACAGGCTTTCCTCCAGAACAAGACTACAGTAACTCTCGACAACGTCGAATTAATTCTTCCACAACTGGTAAGTAAAATGCTATCCTCAATAGAAATGGCAAATTTTTCATTTTAGATGTTGGACTTTCCATAAATATACAAACAGAGCACATGATAAATTAGAACAAATCCATATCAGCAGAGCTTCCAATTTCTAGATAATCATCATCGTAAGTTTCCAACTTTCTTCTCTCCACTCCCAAAGAATCATTGACATTGAAACCCTCCATTCCATCAGCACTATTTTCATGGCAATCAGTTTCTGGGGTGGGGGGAGGATTGATGACGTCTCTTTCATCAGTATCTTGAAGACTTTTCTTCTTTTCATTTGCCAACAATTCAGCTCTTGTTGGCAATTCTGGCAACAACTTTAATTTGGAGAAGACAATTCTTTCTTTCATTTTCTTCAATTTTTTCTTTTGTTTATTTTTGATCATGACTTTGGTTTTTTCTTTTTCACTTTCAAAAATCGCTTCTTTTTGCTCGGAAGTTATGTCGTCATCGTGACGAATTAGAAACAAGAAGACGCCACCAGGAGTCCGTCGTCTAGTTTGATTCTGAATAAATACAATTAATTTTCTGGCATAAAATATATTTTGAAAACTTACCATAATTAGCATTCCACCCTCCTCTTCGATTCGCTTCGTTTCCTTGAAGATTGAGAAAGCTTTTTCTTTACCTAGGCTATCCACAACCCGCTCTAAAAAAGATTTGAATGTAAGAAAAATTAGATACAGTCGTGGACTTTGAGAAGATCCAGTCATATCCAGCCTTTTTACGTTTTTTCAATTGTCATTAAGGACTAGCCGCTTACATAATTTGCCTTGCAATTATTATAGAAATTTTGTAACCTCTAAAGACAAGTAAATAAACGTGAAAGATTAGATGCAGGTGGACATTCTCAAAACCCCCAATGGTACAATTAACGTACGGATCAAGTCTTCTTTTTCTTCACATAATTTGTTGGCCATGTCTTTGGCGATTTCTTCAGTGGTACTGTTGGCTGTTACAGCAAGCTCCGGAATCGTTCTGGGACTACCCTTTCCTTTGTCCTCACTCCTTGACCGCCCTACCATTCTAATACCCGTATTTTTCCTGTCTTCCCTTGATCTCTTGTTATTTTTACGGACGTCATAAAAGTGGTTGCCTAAATAGTCATAAGATTCGACGTCCCGCGACCGGTCCTTTTTCGTAACATCACAACTGTTAAGCGTTTCGGCCAACACATCTTCCTGCACTCTTGTACTCCAAATATCGTACTTTTTTCGTTTTGGGTTTTGCTGTTGCAATTTGGGCTTCAACTTAATTTTAGGTTTTTTACTTTTCTTCTCTTTACTGTCAGAATCGCTGTCTGAATCTGTTGATTGCAGTTCGATTTCGCTGTCTGACTCGGGGGCTATAGGAAAGCGCAAATGGGGCTGTGCTGCCGAATAGCCGGCCGGCCGCTCTAGGGGCGTATACGCGCAAGAGTCGTCCGAGAGCTAAAATATTTTACATTAACATCATTTTGTACATTATTTAATAAATACTTCGCCATCTTCGCGTAAATCTTCGTCCATATTTCCAGAATTCGCCCCAATTTTCGGAAGTGTCAACTGTCAGTTTGTCATGTCACTTTACAACGGCGGTGGCGCTTCAACTGGCGGTAGTGCCAATTGCCAATTTCCTCTGTTTCGCCCAAAACTTACTAAGGAATAGAATTAAATTTCCCTACATTTTATCATAGATTTATCTATGGATTGCTATAACCTATAATTATTTGAATATTTTAAGTTTTTTTGCACAATCATTTTGTTATCATTTATAGCCATGTCGACGACTAAGATTGAGTTTGCTGTTCAAATGACGTGCGATTCTTGTGTAACTGCTGTTGAGAAGAGTTTAAAAAACGTTCCAGGGGTGCACGAATTTGCTGTGGACCTGAAAACCAACTCCGTGGTTGTAGAAACAACCCTCCCAACTTTAGAACTGCAAAAAAGGCTAGAGACGACCGGTAGAAAAGTTGTCGTTAAGGGTTACGCGGGTAATTCTGCTGGGGTGGCGATTTTGGATACTGGTGAAGGACAGGTTCAAGGGGTTGTGCGTTTCGTTCAAGTCGTTCCTAACTCTTGCATAATTGACGGAACAATCGACGGGTTAAGTCCGGGTGGTCAGCACCAACTTGCCATCCATGAATGCGGCGATATCTCACAAGGTTTGTGCTTTATAAAGTTTCTGATTACAACTAAAAAATCAATTTCTTAGGTTGTAGCAGTGTTGGGAACCTATTCAATCCTGTTGGTAGTGGAAATGGCCGACTTTATGGAGATTTAGGGGTGGTGGAAGCTGAGAAAACGGGCAGAGCTACTTTTCGGTTAGAGGATAATATTTTAAAGCTCTCAGATGTAATTGGGAGATCACTGGTACTTAGTACCGGAAGCAAGAGAGTGGCTTGT
This sequence comes from Schizotus pectinicornis, assembly GCA_951805265.1. Taxonomy (NCBI): domain Eukaryota; kingdom Metazoa; phylum Arthropoda; class Insecta; order Coleoptera; family Pyrochroidae; genus Schizotus; species Schizotus pectinicornis. The sequence goes on along the minus strand of OX638204.1, from coordinate 501,075 downwards.
GGAATTATCGCTAGGTCGGCCGGCCTGTTTGAGAACCCAAAAACTATCTGTGCATGTGATGGAATTTCGATTTGGGATGAAAAGTCAAAACCTAAAGCGGCCCTTTAGATAGCAAGGTCTTTTTTTCTTAAAATTACATAGTGTTGTAAGGTAGACTTTTATAAGTTCCATATTTTATCATGTTAAATGTAAAAATCTTTCTATTTTATTATGTTTTAAAATAAATACTGTTTAGATAATGCTATTGTCTTATTGTAAAATATTAGAATAGGTAATTTAATATTGACTGCAGAATTTTTTTTTTTATTTTACGCGGATTTTAAAATTATATACCTACTCAAGACCGATTTTTTGTCTGATAGGACTGAAACAGAAGAAGCTTTTGCAATGAATCTTTACTTCTATCTTGTCTTCTCGAATTCATATATGTACTACTTAATTTAAATTAGTAATTAAAAATACCGCTACACGTATGTTTACAAAGAGACACCTGTTAAACCCGGGTTATTATCGTTGAACTCCGCTAACTTCCTAATCTCAATTTATGCTGAAAGAGCAGTTGTCCAAAATATACCTACTACCAGCATGAAATTATCAATACACACATCCAAAACCTATATAATCGTCACATTCTGGAAAGGGTTCCAATTGCTCCGAAAATGGCCATTAATGTGTTTCTTCTTGTTCTTTGCCTTAACTCTAACGTCCTGGGTTTCGTAACCGAAGCTCTCCATAACTACATGACCAAACCAGAATTGGCCTACTATTTCCAAACAGACAAGAACTCAGTGCCTGATTATGAAGTTGTATATTTACCTATAAAAGAAGCTCTTGTGGGTTCTGAAGAAGAATTCGACTACACTTTCTCAGCTTTTGCAAGGTACAGTTACAAACATTTTTTTAAATTTTGTATTCATTTTTTTTTTTTAGTCCAATTAATTTGAGACTTAGAAAGAACAACAACATAGTTTCGCCCGGTTTCAAAACATATCTAATCAACGACCAGGACTCCAAAATCTTGGAAAATTCCGTAAATTGTCACTATTTGCACAAAGACCTAACAACAACCGCAGCGATTAGTGCTTGCGATAACTCTATGGTATGTAATGCGATCTTTTGTATGGAAAATTGTCAATGACTTTTGTAGCAAGGTTTAATTTTTTTGGAAAACGCAACATTAGAAATTCATCCGTTAACAGAACGATTGCAATCTTTGGTGCGAGAACCTTTTCTTGGTTATACTGAGAATACAGTTCCACATATCGTCAAGAGAGCCAATTTTGCTCCAAACTTTCACCACAACGACCTTTTCCCTGTGGTCGGCTTTCAAAATGTTGAATTACGAACCGAAGCAGCTAGCCACAGACCCGTTGGGGGGTTAACAGTGGAACTGGCCATGTTTTTCGATGAAGCCGGATACAAAATTTTTGCCCCTTACATGGACCACGACGACAACAAACTGAGAGACATGCTATTGGCTTATATGAATGGGGTAGTTCAATTACTTTTTTTTTAAACAATCACCAGCACAAATTCTAGGTACAAGCGCTTTACCATCACCCTACTTTAGGCGATTCCGTCGAATTAGTTCTTGTTAGGCTGGACATAATGAAAACTCAACCATCCGCAATGCCCCATTACCAAGGAGAACGATCCAAATTGTTAGATAGTTTCTGTTCATATCAAACCAGCATTAATCCTGCAGGTGATAATGATCCCGACCATTGGGATATGGCTCTTTACGTTTCCGGGTAAATTCTATACTTCATAGATTGCTTAAAGAAAAACTGTTGATAGTTTGGATTTTTTTGCATATGAAAACGGGAGAAAAAGTGGCGTTACCATGGGTCTCGCTACAGTTGGGGGTGTTTGTTTGGACCAATACGCTTGCATTATAGCCGAATTAGGCACTACAAACGTTTTTGGAAAACCCTATCCCAGCGCCGGATTTACAAGTGTCTACATCTTAGCCCACGAAATTGGACACAAGTAAGTCTATTGGATGTAAACCATAACATAAAAAAATATTTTGTAGCTTGGGCATGCACCATGATAGCGTGGGTAACAATTGTCCCAAAGAAGGGTACGTTATGTCACCTTCACGAGGCACCAATGGCGAAACCCAATGGTCCTCTTGCAGCGCTGAAGTGATGACAAAATTGAGGTAAAAACATGACTAGAGGAGTCTGAGAGGTAATTGGAGTTTTTAGTTGGGCTACATGTTTGCAAGATTCGGCGAAAGCCCCGAAAAAACTAGACCACTCCCGCTTTATGGATAGCCCGGGCCAAAGCTATACTGCTAAGAAACAATGCGAGATTCTTCTAAGAGACAAAGACGCTGTCGTGTCACCTAGTCAGGAAATATCGACCATTTGCTACAATTTACAATGTAAAACCCCGCATAGAAGCGGTTATTATTTTGCAGGACCCGCCCTAGAAGGAACGCAATGCGGAAAAGGCATGGTACGTAAGCTTTGTTATTAATAGTAATTTTTTTGACTCCATTCAGTATTGTTTTGGGGGAGATTGCGTTGAGAAAGCGCCTCCGAAACCCGTAAAAATAGTGCCAGGCGGTTGGGGCCCTTGGAAGGAAGGCAAATGTAGTTCTGGTTGTATTGACAAATCGCGCGGCTTCCAAATGAAGACTCGCAAATGCGACAATCCGCCCCCTCTTAACACCGATGATGGTTGCCAGGGGTCAAGTGTCGAATTTGGAGTTTGCAAAGATGATAAAGTAGGTACCTGCCGGTCTATTAGTGGAGATTATTAAGTATTCTCTAGATTTGCAAGAAGAAACGCTCGAGTGTTATCGATTACGCCTCGAAGAAGTGCAAGGAATTCTCCAAACGTATTCCAGAACTAGATCCCAAAGGAGCAGGTCTTCAGGCACCGCACGAAGAAGGTCCGTGATAAAAATAATAAAAATTCCAGCTGAACTTTTGGTTGTAGCCCGAGTTTGGATGGGTTGCGCGATATTTTGCCGAAGAGCGGATTCCGGCAGTTTTTATACTCCGAGATTGGAATTAAATGATTTGGGGATTTCTCCCTACTTTCCAGATGGAACTTGGTGTCACAAGGATCAAAAGTTCAACTATTATTGCCTCCACCATCATTGTTTACCAGAGGTAATATTACTACTTCATTAGTTATTGAAAAAATTACGTAATCTTTCTCAGAACTTCCACTTTACAAAAACGTCGCTTATGCACGAAATGGGAGGCGACGTTCCTTTCTCGCAGAATGCCAGACCTTTTTCCGCATTACCCCCCGAAGTTAAATGGTATTTGTCGCTTGATTCCGAGGGAAAACCGATGAAAACGGAATTCAAACCTGAAGAGATGAATGATCCTAAAGAAGAAGATTGGGAAACGAACGATTACGTCGAGATTTCCGAATTGGAAGAACATCATCGCTTAAATTGGCCGTGGTCTAAAGACGAGACGTTCAATTTTATTTAAGCACGCCCGACCTCATTTAACCGTTGTAAACACCAGCAGAAATAAATAGTTCAATACACTTAAGATTCTTTTTGCTATCGTCTCTATTTAGAAGTTAAGCCCTTCGCTAGCAGTAACAAAATTAGTCAAACTAATAACTATCAGGATCATCTTAAATGCAGGCTCTCAATTCTATGGGCTTCCTTTATTTAAGACGTACTAACTAATAATAAATAATCGTATTATTGCAATAACTTAACATAGAGTAAAAATAATTTGTCCCTAAGAAATTAAAATATCACATGATCCAGTGTGAATCACAATTTCCGAAATTTGAAGCAAGTACTGGTGAATAATTCACGATTAAGCTAAAAAATCAGCAATAATAACTAGTTATCACAATATCACTATTCGGTAATGACTAATAGTGACAGTAGAGGGCGTTCGACTTTCCGCACCGGTCTTACAGAGCATGTGCAGAAATTGCATTAGCGCATTGCCAGTCGAAAACTATACATATATAAAGCTGCGTTTACATTCAAAGCTAAGTGAGTACAACTGACAATACTGGAGAAATAAATGCTTTCAAGAGCAGAAATTACGCCAATTCAGGCAACTCCTCGACAGTGGGCAAAGGATCCCGCCAATAAGCGAATTGGGAGTAGTCATTGGCAGCTTCGATCAGAGGAGGAAACAGTTGATCGACGAAGCACGTCATACGGGCGTAACTAGAATCAAAAAAGAAACATTTTAGCCAAATTAGTGAAAGCCGAACTTTTGCAGCATTTTTAGATAATCTGTTCGACGGAGAAGAATTAGTTTGGACACAGGAGGCTTCAATTGCGATATTTTAAAAATAAAAAAAGAAACTAAATATTTAGAAAACTAAAATGATAGCGCACAAAGCCCTTTTATTTGTATACAAATTAAGACTTCTATCTCTGAGAATAAAAAGAGGAGCAGAACAAATTTTCGACATTTGTGTTTTTCCACAGTATAATTCTCTTAACGTTTAAATAAAAATGGAGTTAATGCGGTTAGTTATATAACACCAGAAGTTGAAGCAAATTAGGCGATTTTAGCAACAAATCTACGGTCAATACTGTCCTACTGCGTAGAGAATCAATAGTTCTCTTTCTCTATATTAATTTGTTTCGACAAAATTAATGTTGAGTTGAAAAAAAGTTTCAAAATTTTTAATAAAATAAATAAAACAAAATAGTATTTTAGAAGCGTAATTCTGGACGACGTTAACTGAAAAGCTCTCCAGTTAGGGCTGCTAAATTTAGAAGAAAAAAAAAAACAGCCGTAACTGGAGCAAAAGGCGTTCACACTTGAAGCTTACCATGTAAAAGCATGTTGTGCTACCTTGCTGCAACGAAGAGCCAAAAAGTCTTGTATTCGACAACAACCAATTGTAAAATGCCGAAATATTGTCACGATATAAGTATTTTACCGTTTGTTTTAACAATTCAGATAATGATAAAGCAACCCAATGAAACGAGTGTAAAAAGCATAACAATTCGCAGCAGTGGAATGGTGGTGATCGATATGATTCGATAAAATACTTATATTAAAAGAGAGAAAACTGTAGCGCACTAAAACATGCGCATAAAAATTATAAAAATAATACCATAAAAATCACAGTTTGTCTCTTTGGCGAAATTTAACTAAATCAGACTAATTCGGAATCGCTAAAATCCGAAGCGATTTCGTCACTACTGTCATTGTCTACAAGTTTATCTAATAGCGGAGGAAACACGTCATTGACTACCAGTGATTGGCCGGTGTAACTGTAAAAATTAAATAATACCAACTTAATTTCTACACCAACAAAATACTAATACATGCAATAAGGGCTTTTTACTTCTCTTTCAACTTACCTTGATTGGAAAGTTTGCGTCAATTCGTGCTTGAGTTCGCCTTTCGGGTTGATTGTGAATATCCTAACAATCGGAATTCCAACTGCTCTATACGCCCAAACGTCCTATAACATTATCGGAGATGAATTAAAAAAGCCTTTTTCCGATTGAAAACTCACGTTAATTCTGTTACCGTATCCGGCGTAGAAAGGATTGGCGTCAATTGGGAAGAGAGCTTTGATGTCGCTCATGCAAGAAATCTTGAAAGCTTCCGGCTTCTTCTCGATCACTTCGCGATGGAAGGCGGTTATTAACGATGTCGGATTGAGCAGAATCGGCCCATCAGGCATGGTCAAGTCGCCTTGCTTGATCGATTTCAAATACTCCCGCGTTATCCTAGCCTGTCCGATAGCACGGGCGCTCAAGTACAACAATTTGTAGCCGTTACCCTTGATCTTGTTGAAGAGTTGCGCCACTCCGGATTGCGCCCAGTCTTTACCTACGATGGGCAGAATATGGCCCAGGACGTCCGACCTGAAACCGCATTTCCGAAAATTAAACGGCCGCCACCAAAACTACATTGTCATCTATGATATTGCAAATGTTTGGTAGAAATGAAATTGATTACTAATAGAAAACTTACTTGGTGATGGTGCCGTCAATGTCGGAAATGACGATTTTGTCATCCCATTTCCACTTGTATAGATGACACGTGCATCGCGAAGTTCCTTGGTAAGCAGTCGTCACGCTGAACTCGATCTCGTTCATCCCCTCCCGCAAATTCAACGACATCTAAAATTTGAAATTAGCAAAATACCGCAAAAAAAACTATACTAACAATTTGTTTTGAACTAAGCCTGGTCGTTTTCCTGTATTTATCGGAAAGAGGGGGCGTTTTAGGAGATATAGAAATGTTATAATCTTTATCACTATCGATTTGAGATCCTTGGGGAATTGGTTGAGCAGCTAAAAATTGAAGTTGTTGAGTTACGATTTTTTTTACATTAAACTCGTATTACTTGTCAACTCGATTTGTTCGATAGCATCTTCAGAAATTTCAATAGTAGTATCTTTGGTATTTGTATTAGTCGATACAGCAGCGCCATCTACAACTGAGGCGGATTCGTGTGAGGATTTGGTACGTCCCCAACTCCACCATGACGACCTAGCCCCCTGCTTCTCCCCTTTCCCTTGTACGTTGGCTGGCATGTGGGCATTACACAACTGATCGATTGACGACTGAAAACGAAATTTTTTAATTTCTATTGATTAACCATAAAAATAGTAACCTGTAGTAGCGGCCTGTTGAAAACCATAAGACTAGAGAGAATTGGAGCCGCCACTTTCCAGTTGTAATATTTTCCTCGGATGCAAACGACCAAACTCGGATTCTCCAGCAACATGGGATTATTGCAAAAATCGCTGAAAGTCACTGCGTTCTCGCTGAATCTGATCGCGTCCGGTTCCGGTTCCCATCCGCACAACGACATCGTGACCTCACTACGCGAACTTGAAAATTGATTGGAATATAATGATAATGATGGTTGACGTGACCAAAACTCACCCTTTGACCCCCTCGTCAAAATCTGAATCGATCGATTTGCAGCCTTCGGCGCTGTTGGGGCTCTGCGTCAACGACGGACCATTTCCTGATTCACAATCCATGTCGGGATCTAAATTTTGTATTATGACACTTAATACGTATAACTTACGAAACAAGCACTAATCTACCGGAGACAAGAGGAACGCTCCCGCGCAACGACATTTTACCTTTTTTGGTTTTGTTGGAGAAATAGAGAGCGGCCACTTCGGGATCCATTGAGTGGATGTCGGACAAGTAGATGCCTTCGTTTTGACCGTGCGCCTTTTTCATGAAGGAGAACATGTTGCTTATCACGGATTGGTCGTTCTTCGAAACGGCTTCCTCTATGCTGGGCGAGTTGGCCTGCGAGACGCTGGGAAAGCCGCCCCATTCCCAACTGTGGCCCGCATCGGTATTGTCGCCTGAGGGCCAACAAAAAGCATGAGCCAATTTCTGAGGCATAACCATCAACAGTTGGATAACCGAAAAAAAAATGCCGATTTCAGTATATACCTTTTCGATTCTTAACTTCGAACTCGGAGTCGGACTGCACCCCTTCGATTTGGACCGGAGAGTCGGCCCTCGAATCCACAATATTGGTAGTGAGCTCCGTGTCGCTGAAGAAGTGAAAATCGGGGTCGATAATTTTTCTAGTAGTGCTTCCGCTCGAAGTTGTCTGCACTCCATCCAGTGCCCTACGACTGATCCATTATAGAAACAAAACAGTCAGAAACCACAAAAACAATTTACTGTATCTCCTTAAGTTCAGGTTCTGAAGAGTTACTTTCGACCGAGCTTCGATCAGTAGTCGAATCGATGGGTTGCACCGCTTCGCTCGAAGGAGTCGTCGGTATCACCGCCAGCTGATTGACACTCGACGATTTTCTCGGTGCATTCTTCTTCTTGGTTTTTCTACGTTTCTTCTTGCTGCCTCGACTTTCGCTGTTTGTCTCGTCGGGCTTCAATTGTATCACCGTAGCAGTGACTTCTTCTTTGATCTCGTCGGCTCTTGTCGCGTTCTCCGATTTGCTAGTGTCCGTTTCTAGACTGTCCATTTTGAAAATGGTATCGGACACGTCGTTGTCTTTGCTCAAATCGTCCAAACTGAGTTTGGTTGATTGCATCGACAGCGTCAAGTCTTCGGCGGAGGCCTCACCGATTCCGATGTTACCCAAGCCGATCTGGCGTTGGAGGAAATCCCGTTCACGACTCTTGGTGCAGGAGATGTTCTCGATGTCGCCGGTGTTGCGGCGTTTCGTGTAGTCGTTCACTTCATTCTCGAGGATCGGAAGGTGATCCTGGCACAGATCGAAGCTCCGCCGTCGACCCTGTATTGTATAAATATACAAAGATTACGCCCCGATTATAATAAAATTAACTGGTGGCAAGAAGTAGGAAAGTTGCTTCTTTTAACTAAAAGTTCGGAAACCCTCAAATTTCGCTTATTTCAAGCATAAAACACAGATGTTAACGCATTGATAGATAACAGTTCTATCTCAAGTAACCATTGTTACCACAGTTTTATCCACGCGGTAAAACCACGCTCAAATTAGTTTTCCATTACAACAAAAAATTTGAAAAAAAAACAACCTGAAACGTTACTTTTGTCTTCCCAATTCACCATTGTAATGGTTGAATATACAGGGTGGGGCAATAGTGCGTCCGACTTCAATAGCTCGAGTTCTATGATAAGTAGAAATTTGATTTAAAAACACAAATAAACTAGAAAAAAAAGTCTATAACCGGAAATTATTTTTGAATATACAGGGTGAGCCAAGACAATTATACAGGAGCAAGAGACATTTTTTTAAACGGAACGTGGTGTGTAAAATAAGATTTTTCGGAGCCTTTTCATAGACTCTTTTCAATCCAATATTATTGCTGACTATTTCTAAACCACTTGGATGTAGCGATTTTTTTTTGTTCAAATAATGGTATCTGCAGATGCATGTTAAAAAAATCACTAAAGCCACAATTATGAGTTCTAAGAAAAAATTATGTAAAGACTAGTTAGGAAACATCTGTGGAATGGCTTTGAATCATTTTAACTTTTGAAAAATTATACAGGGTGGCTAAATTTAATTTTTTAATTTAGAACTTTTTGAACTTAATTTTCTCCATTTTTTCAAATAGAACACTGTGTATATTTTTTAACGATATGATGTAGAAACTAAAAACAAACATTTTTTTGTATGTACACCCCTATGGCTATTTGTAACCATTTTCGATTTATGGACCAATAACTACAAAATTCAAGAATAATCCTAAAAAATTAGATTGTTTTTCAAATAACTCGACAGATAAAATTGTAATAAGTGCTCCAGATGTTTTGTTTATAAAAACAGCATAAGTTTTTTTAGTAAGTTCACTTTATGTTTGTATCTTAATCATTTTTTGCATTTTATATTATCCGACAAGAAATACACATTTATCGCAGTTACCCGTCGTCAGTTGTCATTTTTGTGTCAATTTTGAAACATTTGAAGTTTTTTGTCGAGTTATTTGGAAAACGATTTAATTTTTTAGGATTATTCTTGAATTTTGTAATTATTTGGCGATAAATCAAAAATGGTTACAAATAGCCATAGGGGTGTGCATACAAAAAATGTTTCTACATCATATCGTTAAAAAATATACAGGATGTTCCATTTGAAAAAAATGGAGAAAATCAAATTCAAAAAGTTCTAAATTCAAAAATTAAATTTAGCCACCCTGTATAGTTTTCCAAAAGTTAAAATGGATCAAAGACATTCCACAGATGTTTCCTAACTAGTCTTTACAAAATTTTTTTTTAGAACTCATAATTGTGACTGTAGTGATTTTTTTAACATGCATCTGCAGATGCCATTATTTGAACAAAAAAAATCGCTACATCCAAGTGGATTGGAAATAGTCAGCAATAATATTGGATTGAAAAGAGTCTAGGAAAAGGCTCTGAAAAATCTTCTTTTCACACCACATTCCATTTAAAAAAAAGGTCACTTGCCCTTGTATAATTGACTTGGCTCAGCCAAAATAACTTCCGGTTACAGACTTCTTTCTCTAGTTTATTTGTATTTTAAATCAAATTTCTACCTATGATAGAACTGGAGCTATCGAAGTCGGACGCACTATTGCCCCACCCTGTATATAATATCTATAAAAGTGATAACGACCAAAAAGTACCTATTGAAATTAGTGTCTGACACATCAAATTTAGTAATAATACCCGGTGTTAAAGTCCTAATTAGAACTTTTGATCGTTAGACCTTCCACGACAATAGCATTGTTTGAACTGTATTTTTTTTATCTGCAACTAATAAGTGGTTCTAATCGTAACGTTTTGATTTTGAAACTAATCACTTCCATCTCTAGCAGTAGATCTACACATTTCATTGAAAATAAGTAAATTACATTCATAATACTTAACATAAAAATGGAAATAGCTCGATAATGTCAAGATCAATAAATGGATCTTTTAGCCTTGGCTCCTTACTGTTACTTTAATTTAACTTTAATTTAATTGCGATTACAGGTTTCAAAAAGGTATATTATGCAGATATTAATTGGTTCCGTTCAAAATAACATCATTAAACGTAAACAATAACGTTATCGGTTTAGTTTGATGCGGACACGCACTTTGAATACTGATTAGTTTTAATGTCGCCACCTTCCTTAAAGCAGTAACATGTTTCTTTAGCCAAACACCTGCAGAATCCGCTTTTTTGAACACACTGTCATGCAGTTGGGTTCAGCTACCGCGGAAGCTTTCCAAAAAAGAATAATTTGATGAAACTGCCAAAGAAACGAAAACAAAGTTGTTCGACCTCATAAACAACCACAGACCTTGACAGTAAAATAACACATTCGAGGAAGTGGTTCCTGCTATGCACCCTTTGTACCTTTGACGTGAAGATGTTTTCGAACTCCGAAACTGGTATGGGCGAAGTGGCCAAATGTTCGGGTATTTCGTTCTCGTCGTCCTCCAGTTCTTCAACGAAGAAAGCTTCACCGCTTTCACCCAGCTTCATGTGTATGTCTTGCGGCTCTCCGTTGATTTGTATGTCGACCTGCAATGTAGCAAGTCTCGTTCAGCGATCTCGAGAAAGTGCAGCAAGTTTCGTTGATGGCACTTTCGATTTCCCGGCGAAATTAACAACAATTACGTAACGTCGAATGAAAACTTTTGACGAAACCACGAGGTGTTCGGTGCCAAACGGAAAAACACCTTTTTGAACGTTTTATGGCTATTTTTAGGCAATGAGTAACGCGATTTCGCTTCCAACAATTTTTTTTAAACAATAGAACTTTATTTAGTGCAAAATAGACGATTATTAGTTAAGTTTCCGATCACAAACAATAGATTACTACTTGCGAATTAAGTGCAATAAATAATTCATAACAGTCGTCGATGTAATTTGAATATGCAGGAACTATAGGAAACCGAATTTCGCGATTCGGCAAAATTAAGGTCACGCCACTACTCGACCTTTTCGCTTCTTTTCCTGAATACGAATCGTTTGATTACGTTTCTTCGGTCTTACCACTTTCTCCCTGCTCCTCAACACCCCCAATTTTCCGAATCTGACGTGAAACGGGGAGCAATTGTAGGTGCCATTGGGTTGTTCGACGACGATCACGTCGATGGCTCCCGTCAAAGTGGCCGTGTTGATTTCGTTATAAAACTCCTTGAAGTTGTTGAAAAACTTTCCAATGTAGTTCATAGAATGCATCTTGGCTGTTTTTTTTTTTTTGAAAAATCACACTTTAAGTCACTAATAACACATCGGTCCTTGTTGTCTCTATCAGGGTGTTCTCACAGCACTTTTCCAACTAGAACAATTTGATCCTCATCAACGACAATTGAATATTGACTAGGGAAAATGACCGCCAACTATTTTTATATGGGAGTTTGTTATCCTGGGGAAGGCGCGCGCAGCTCCTGTACCATCTGAAAACAAAAAGATAATCGAGTGATTATCGTCAATTTCGTCGTTATCTCGTTGCTAATGCGTGTGTGTGAAACGATCTTGGCACCGAATCAACGCAAATCGAGATTAAAGACGAGTTGCATAAATTTAAATAAATGAAGACGTTAAAAACACGTACACACCAGTTTACTGTTTACCGGTTTGTTTGCTCGATTCAGATGCTAAATAATTGCTTAGGAGTCTGCATTATAGTAATCTTCAAGAACATCAGCTGCCCATCAAATTTGCTGTTAGGAAGGAACGTTGCTGTTGTTTTTGGACAAGTTTGTATCCAAAAATTTCGAAATTTTAGGTTTTGTTAAGATTAAGATTTGCTGTCAGTCCCACGTTCAAAACCTATTATTACAGTTCAAATGGCAGTTTTCTACTAAGAAACACAATGGGTTTACTTACAACATCTAATTTTGCCTTCAAATACTATCCTAGATTAATTTTATGAATCTAGCTGTAGAAAAAAACAATTTTTTTTCAACTTTAAACAATTTTTCAAATAAAAAAAACACCATTAATAAACCTGTCTCTTTATAGTTTTTTAACGTATACACGTAACGGTGATGTTTTTCTGTCGTTATCTTCAGACACTTATAAAAATTGAGTGATTTAAATTCCAACTATGGTGCGCTCTTTGCGAATAATATGTGGGTATACTTACTCCAACTTTAATGACACTATTCTGACTAACATGCACCTCAACCATCAAGCCACGAGTATTGATCCAACAAAACGCGAAACATTTATAAAGGGTCTGGCTACCAAATCATCTGACGTACTTATATGTATATAACACGAACTATACAAATTTTAAAGTATGTTGTACCTAAAGCAGTATTCGAACTGCTATCTATACCTACCAAATCGTATCAAGTGCCACCAGAGTAAATGGGGAAAAAAAATGGGCAAACCAAATAGACTTGATGCCGCCATGCCGATTCAGTCAAATCGATGCGTCAATCACTGATAATTCTGAACAATAACATCGATCAAGAATAGAGAATACGGATCAAAATTGATAAAAGCAAATAAATTGTAATATGTATAACACCTGGACTTTTCTTCTTGGAACTCTTTAATAAACAAACTTTTTGAAACATGGTGGATGAATTGAAAACAATTTTAGCACACTGGGGAAAGAGACTGAAAAAATGAAAAAGAAATTATTTCATGGCAAGCAGCAAATTGAAAAGAAAAAGAACGATGCGGTCCTTTTAGCATTAGTTATACATAAATTGAACACTACCATGCTGTAATAATTATTCGTCATTTATCATTTGATTGCATCAAATTGCAAAAAGGTAGTGAGTGACTGAAAGGCAATTTTGTTATCGCAAAATTTTAATAACCAAATGCTTTATGTAGGTACCCAATAGTTGATTGTATAGCAACTAACTCGAAAGGTTCACAGACCCGTTGTCGTTATTACGCCATCAGCAACACCCAAATGGGCTTTTCATTATGATTTCCTGCAGTCGTGCAGTCGAATTTCGCAAAGTCACCGCCGACCAACATATTTAATCATAACGTTATTTTTTCTTTTGTGCCGACTTTTTCCCGTCAATTAGATGAGTTTCTTTTTTACTTCTACGCGAATTTCGCCTGTTGTTTGTTTATTTCGAATCGCGATTTTTGGCACAACCGCTCATTATCCGAAAAGACCGCCTCCCCCGGCAACATGTCTCTAAATAGAACACGGTAATTTCTGACTGGATTCGTTAACGGAAAATTTGGAGTTTCCGGCGAAGACACCTGTGCAAACTTCATCTGACAACAACCGTCGCCAATTTCGCAACAATCGCGCCACGGTTCGGAGACCGTAAAAGGAACCGAATTGTGAAAGGGATAACGAGCTAATAATTAATAATCTAACGTCTGATGGGGCCCGAAACAGTGGCCACAAAATTTTTGCCGGGGACGAGCTTTGAAAATTTTCGCAGTAGACTAGACTTTAGACTTTAAAGACCGAACCAACCATAAATTTGACTGAGCACGAGGGAAACTTTTTGTCAAAATTACTAACGGATTAGCATCTACCAGCACATGTAATTTGTCTAGGCAACACCAGAAATTGAGACAAAATTTAAAACAAAGGACCAAAACTTAACTCCTGAAGAAACGTGACTGTCCATTTTGAAGTTATTTGCCAATTTTTCCATTAATTCTGGTATACGAAATTTCGTTTTCATTGACTGAACTTGTTGGCTTCGGTCGGTATTTATCGAGGCCTCGGCGGTCAGCATTGGATCGTGAAGCATGAAAATAAACACTGTCTGTAAATGTAAAATTATAACATCAAGCACCGGATTACGTCTTTCGCCCCATTGACTTGATCTCTCAGCTTCGTCCCAGTTCCGGAGTGGTTTGGGTGAAAGTGTGCCATGCTACATTGCTAATTATATAATTTCTCTATGCGCAATTTTTTAATGGCTTTTATCGCTTTATTTTCGGTCCCTGAAGGTCAACAATGGCAGATAAATCGCAAATATTTTGCGAGCCACACGCGCCAACACTTTTACTTGGCTTTTGTTTGTTGATTGTTTACGTTTACGGGAAGTCGACCGCTTATCATGATTCAATTAGTATGGTAATACCAGTTCTGGTGAAGAGGGCATCGTGCAGATTTTTTTTAAACAATTTCCCAGTAAATTTATTTTTGTTAAAATTTTTAATATCAACGTGAATTACAAAAATTAAAAGTATTTATCTAAAGAAATTCTAGAAAGTATTCATTGATGAGTGTTATTTTCCAAAAGCGACTTTGATTGTTTTTTTCCTTTAGAAATCAAACACCTCATTTATTGCAATGCAGTGTGAGCACCTCAATCACCTTGCTTTTCTATTAGTCTTCGTTTCTAAAAATAAAGAAAGAATGTTGGTCAGAGTAATAACTTGAACGCGCGGAAACACAAAATCCCTGTAGTGCATACATAGAGTGATTCAGATAAATTGTAGCGTTTCCAAAGTTTTCAGGTGTTAGTTGGCGAGATAAAAACTGGTTAAAGTTTAAAGTTCACGTGTTTAAATAGGAAGTGCATAGACGAGTCTTGACTTCCGTGAAATTTTAAAATCACAGTTCCGATTAAGTCTCGCCACTGGTCCTTACAACTCTAAAATGGAGAGAACCATATGGCGCCTTAATGGGGGTAAGGCGCCACTCCACTCCTTTTAAAGTTTGTCAGGCCCAAGTATGATTTAAATCTCACGTGTCGTGTACTATGTATATAGATGGATGGCCGAAAAACAAAGAAAGTCCTTCGGGTTATTGTAAATAGTGATCATACGATTGCCCCCCTTCGAAGCCGTGCCACAGTCATGACGTCGATACGCATCGTACGATTGGAGATCAACAACGACACCACCTCCACGTGTTCGCTACATTGACGGCGACGCTCTACGTAACGTATTTGCGAAATTGTAAATATTGCAGAGCGAGGAGGTGTGTCCAATGACGGTAAACACAAGTTTCAAGGCCCAAAAACAAAATCGTTGCGATTTTTTCGCGAAAATTCGCACGTGTCTGATTAAAAAAAAACATTCCGTATTTTCCTACTACCAATGATGCTAGACTTTTAACTACTCAACTACACTTTAGACTGGTAAACAGTTTTGAGAATTATTTAAATCGAGCAAACAAAGCGTGATCCCGGGCGCGTTAATTTATTTATTACCTTAATTTATTCGTTATTTACACAAATATGCACGTCATAATTTTATTAGGAAGCTCCAGGACAAACGTGAGAAAAACAAACAAGGAAACAAAGAACTATGTACCTAGGAGCTGTGCCGGAAAACGACAAAAATTTTTTGTTACTCAGTTATTCAATTATTGTTATTGTTGATAAATTAAAAAAACTGGGTCACGTCAAAAAGTCGCGAAAATGTTGGCAATTTTTCAAAACATGTGCGGAAACTTTGAACAAGTCCAAGGTTACATCCATTTATCACCACCTGTCGTCGTTCGAACGATTGTTAATAACCAAAAATTGTTTATTATTAAGGTAACTGGCAAGTTTTGTTACGTTAGCACCGGTGACCATTTAGTAAAAATCGTTATAAATTTACGCAGGTTCTACTAACAAACATTTCTTCAAGTAATTGTCAAGATATTTATATTATTGTTCACATTGTTGTCAACAACCAAGTTCTGTTGGACGCAGCTATACTTGGCTGATTGTTGTTATTATTAAGGAACAAAACAACGATAACTTTCTCTCTGTGCCAATAATTCAGTTACTCAACGTAACGTCTGTTATTATTTATTATTACAACACTAATTAGAGGATGTTGTGGTTAAAAATTTTGGCAAAACCCCAAACCGGGTGGTTGCTCTTTTCTGACTCACCAAATCTGAATAGTAACACCGGCATTATCAACCTACAGGCACAAAGGTCGAGTTATCAACAATTTGACGTAAATCACATACGTTTAAACAAAGGATGACAACAATTTACCTGCTTTAATGAGTTTTACGTCGTTCGTTTAAATGGGTTTCCCTGCAAATTGACCAAAGTCAGCAGGAAGGCGGCTTTATTGATTAAATCAGCTGATGCGAGACGGGTGGTTTTTTTAGGGAGGGTCACCCTTTGGCGAAAAAGAACGTTCCGGAATAAGACAATGACGACTCACCGGCTTAACTGAAAATCCTGAAGAATATTTCACTAATTATCACTGAATCTTCATGAGGCACAAGAACGAACTTGCCGCAGCAGACACTCAGTTTTGACTTTCTAAACAGCAACAGCAATCGCATTGACGGTTGCGTTGACACTGTTGACGGCATGCATAAAAAATGACAAGTAGATCAAACGCATCACTGCTGTATTTGTTCTACTCATAACGAGAGTACTGAGTATGAAAAGTACTTAAGTAGCAGGAGAGGGGGGACTTTCTTTAGCTTTAGAACAGGAACAAAAAACGCTATTATATTAATGACTGTAGTTTTCTGTTAAACAAGTTGAAAAGTTATCAAATATAAAGATTCCAAACTACAGATTTTGTTGTTATACTTATTGTAAGTTGCTCCAAAAGTTAAAGTTGCCTCAGTGCCAGTGGCGTCCCGTTTGCGCCTAGCAGTGATGAATTAGAAGGTTGCTACAAAACAAAGTACCACATAGATGAGAACTTCTTGTTTTTCACAAATTAACAATTAAATAGTACGATTAGTTAGTTATTACAGCAAAATTAAATCATTTTAATTAGAGAAATATAGGGAGTAAGTTTAGTTAAGAGCCGTAGAAGTAAGCAAAGCGACTCCGCGCTCATAGAAGCTATGCTGGTCCTGTCCTGGGGCGATATTCAAATCGATGGTATACAAAAGCTCAGTGCGTGTCGAATTCAAGTAAATCGGTAACGACAATTTGCTGCCTGAAGACTTTTCTTCGCCGGCGATTCGGATCCATCTCAAAAGCGTTATGGGTAGCTCCATCATAATACTGGAAGTCAGTAATAACTGATTATTACGACACTGCGCCCCTTGCAACTTAATCCCTGTAAAACAATAAATTAAGAAAAAACATTGATAGAACCAAACGCATAAACTAACCAGTTACAGCAAAACAATCGTGCGGAATTGAAGACTTATCGCTAGAATCAGTGATGGTCACTTCCAAGTGGAGCTCTTCCAAAGACCAGCTGTTGGCTTGCGCGACGCACTGTCTAGTTGCTGTTATGTACGCTTCCGGATTCAACAAACCGCCCAACCACACGGGAAAGCTCTACAAAATACAATTATTTACTTTCTAGCTTGAAACAAAAAAAAAATATTTACTTGTAGCTCTTTAGCGCCAGAAGACGAAACCAGTTTGGATACTTGCTGCAATTGCTTGACCCTTTGACTGAAATCTGTGATCCACTGGATGACAGTGCAACCTCTTGGAACTGTGTATCGACGCCAGTTGACCGGCAACATGCCACGCACCAGTTCCGCCAGCATTGTGCGGTGGTAGTTAGTTTGTTTCTTCTCACCCTGTAACATTCGGTTAAAAAAATAAACTTTGAATTTAAACATTATTTATTTTTTCTTAAATCGCCATAATGACAGTTAATATTTGAAAGCGCCAGATGGCGTTAGAAAAGTCTGCGATTAGGTTCAAAATCAGAGTAAAACTGACCTGACAGATAAGAACGACGTCCTTGAGGTCGTGAATGACGTCCTGCAGTAGTCGCGCTCCTGAGTTGACTTCCCTTTCAAAATACCTATACAGCGGATCTTTGATATTCTCCACCGTTCTCTTCAGTGTTTGCAGAGAAGTGGGCAACAATTTCAGCCAAGTGACGGCGGAATTGTGAAGAGTTTTCATCCACGACGGGCGACCGTCGATTTGGGCGGCATCCGCTGGCGAAATGTCTTCGACAGAATACGCCAATTCATCGTCATCTTCCAATTGTTGCATCTTCAAGAGTTTACTGACCAGATCCGTGCCTCGAGTGGTCAACAGAACCTTTTCAGCGTTATTGGGCAAACCCAACCACGCTGGTGTTTGTCGATCAGCCAAACTCTCGATCCATTTGAGGAAATGATCCCGTCTGGTGCCGTCAGGCATGGTGATATGACGGTTACCGCCGGGACCGTTATCGATGTTGGCCACCAAAGCGAAATCGTGCTCGAAACTTTTCGGCGTAAACAGTTTGTTAAGGAAAGAGTGCAGAAGGCGCTGGTCGAAGTCGTTGTCGATTTTACCGCCGTAAATCGATTGGGAGAGCAGGGTCACTAAAGCGTCCCACGGGACCTTTTCTGGGGGCAGGTTGGTGCGGCCCTGAAATTTTATCAAAACGACTTCAATTACGTGTAACTGCAATTAGTACAATTTTAATTAAAGCAAATGAAAGACAATAACTTTTGTGGTTCTGCCTATTTAGCGCAAAAAAACTGTACCATTGCTGTGGAGTCTATCCAGGTGTCAAGAGTGTCGCAGGCTACCCTCAAATCTGATTCGTTGAACTCATAGTATTTGGCCCACCCTAGAGGAGCATAACGCAAACGTTCTTGAACTATAGCGTGGAACCAGGCTAACAAGAAATAGAGGCGGGCACGTTCGTTGGGCGGTTTCATCATGCGGCTAGCTGGGACCTGTAACGTTACCGTTAAACTTTTGTTTCCATCTTCGTCTGTGTTGAAACTCACAGTACTGAAAGTCCTCAACAAGTTAGCCCTGATGCCTGGCGGAGGTTCAAAAACGAAAATTCTGCCCGCCCTCAAGAGATTAACAGGTAACTTGGGATTGATCTCCATAGTGAGGAACAGTCGGAAACTGGCGTGTGGTTGCAACGAATGCAACTTCTTTTCCAACTGCACCAACCATTGAGGCGCTAAATGCACGTTCTTCAGCATGACCCACCTAAATCAAACAAATGTTTTCTTATACGGTAGCAAATTTTTTTTTAGAACAGTCAAATGGAAGAGAACGAGATTCTAGAGTTAAGTAAATCCGTTAAAAAACCTATCAACTCACCTTCCTGTCTTGCAGGCCATATTGATGGCCCGGTCGGCTTGGTTGAAACCTTCCGCGGACCCGATGGCGATACTAGAAATTTGCTTGTTCAACTCTGCAGCCAAATCGTCGACGCGACTCGAAGCATCAAATCCGGGAACTGAGCATAACAAAGCCGGCACGTTCGACCTGATTTCCTTCTCGACACATTCGGCCAAATCCATTTCTTTTTCTGCTCGCGGCATAAAGTTATCTCCCAAAACCGCTGCCACGAACAACTGCGCAGCGGCTATAACCCTATCGGGTCGGAAGGCCTGAATCACCAACAACTGATACATAGAAGTGCCAATCGGGCTCAGTTGTCGTTCTTCGATCCACAATCTCGGCACGCACTGTTCTGGGGAGCTCTGCTGTAACCAGGCGCTAAACTCAGGCATTTCGTTGATCTTTTCGGACAATTTTTTGAAAGCGGGAAGTCTAAACAGAATGAAAAAAAAAATAGGTAAATTTTTTGGGATTATGATGGAGTTACCTGGCGGAAAGTCGCATCATGGCTTCTTGTTGTTCGTTGTTGACGCCTTCGATAATGGGTCCCGCCGAAGTGTTAAAAACACCTTCTTTCCCGCGCAAGAAGAAGCTGAACTCTTGGTCCAAGTTGGGCTCGAGAGGAACACCCTTGAGATGGATGCGGCACAGCAATATAGCGAAGGTCAAACGGTCGTTGTGTATCATGCCACGTGCGATTCTCTCATAGCACACCTACAATAAGAAAACAAAATTAAAGTACTTTTAAAATTTCAAGTAAGAAAAACTAATAATCACTCAAAAGTTTACAGAAATCTGTAACATTCAAGCGCACCCTACAGGAGTACGTACCGAGAATAGATCAGTTGTGATAATATTGAGCCTAGCTTGATAATCGGTAACGCTATCAAGATGCGGATTGCTCAACAAAACGCTGCTGAACATATCCAAAAACATCTGAAGCGAATACTGGTAGAGGAAATGAACCTGGTTGAGACTATCCATGGTGAAGTACGTGTTGCTGCAAGCCTATCCAATAAAATTCGTTAAAAAAAAAGAAATTTGAAAAAAGCAAATAATTTACTTGTGACAGCGGCAGGTATTGTTGCGAAACCGTTTCGATCTCCGAAATAACTTTATCCGTTTCCTCCACTTTCTGTCCGATTTCCGCAGCTTCTTGCTTCAACGTCTCCAATGTGGTGATGACGCTATCGTCGTCCAAAATTTTACCTTTAGCATCGTTCAATGCTTGCAACAGGGATTTTTCGAGTTGTCTCAGTCTAAGATGGAACTCGCCTTGTAACTTCAACAAATCGGAACGTTTGGCGTCGATATCGGGTCGTTCCGCCTTGAGAACTTGGTTCAAACATTGGCTTTGCAACGAACTTCTCGTTACGGTGAAGTTAACGAAGGTGACACGCGAACAAATATCCGGTGGAAATTCGACCGTTGGATCTCTAGTCGAAAGGAAAATAACGAAAGAAGGCGACAAATCGATGTCTTGATCGCCCAAAGTGATCAGAACGCGACCACCTGTTCGTCTCAATTCCCGATTTAATACCGGATTTAAGATAGGGTCGTAGTTTTCGACGTCTTGGACGAGAAGAGGGTTGCCGAAGCGTAACGCACTTTCCAAGTTCTTTCTGAAGGAATCGTCCAAGAAACTCGTTTTTGTAATTTTTTTATCCTTAAATTCGTTCATTATGTACTCGGTTGCTTGTCCGGAAGGATCGATGATGAGCGGGTAACGGTTGAAACGTTTCAACATGATCGCGTTTTCAGTACATAAATCATCAGAGGGTAAAGCATTAGCTTGCCACCTCAATCTCTCGTCGGGATTAGAAAGATATTCAGTTCTAGCGATATCAGCCCGATATTGGATGGTAGCTTGAGTCAAATGTTGACACCATGTACCGAACAAGTTCTGTCGGTAATGCTGATCGAAATAACCCCCGTAAGCTATGAAAGCGGCCGACAACAAGACATCCCCTACAATAGTTGACATTTGCGACCTGAAAGTTTCGCTGGTAGCCTCCCAACGTTCCCTCTCGATCACCAGCGATTTCAGAAGAGCTATCGAACGATCAACTTTAGCCTGAACGTTCTCCAAATCGGTTTTGATAGCCTGCGCTTGCGCGATCAACTGTGCGTACTCTTCCTTATACGAAGCGATGCTGTGCTCCAGTTGACTGATCAAATCTTTGACTTCTTCGCCGCGTTTTTGATTCGTCTCAGCTTGAGTCTCCAGTGAATTGAGTTCTTCGCGTAGGGGCTCCACTTTCTTCAACATATCGGCGTACAGAATTTGGGCCATGGCCCACTTGACCAGCGGCCCACAAGCATTACTGGCGTGGTTGACTTTTTCGAAATTGTAATCGGGATTGGCTAAGTAGCGCGTCTTCAT
Source organism: Schizotus pectinicornis (assembly GCA_951805265.1). NCBI lineage: Eukaryota > Metazoa > Arthropoda > Insecta > Coleoptera > Pyrochroidae > Schizotus > Schizotus pectinicornis. Next base: position 479,372 of record OX638204.1, on the reverse strand, counting down.
TTTTTCGCGGACGTCGTCACTACAATAATGTTCAGTTAATAAGGGAAATTGAACGTTTTAACGTGAATAAGCGATTGTTTAGACCATGCCAACTACTATGTACAATCGGGCGACTTCATCGAAGCTTACGCGCAACAATTAGTTAGCGACAACAAATTAAGCAACAAACTCTACAAGTAAGAACGCCCGCGCATCTTTGTTGCGCACAAGTTGCTTCGACGAAATCGCCGCTTTCGAAGCACATGCATACCTAATGTCCTCAGTATTGAAATTGTTGACTACAGTATTGATGAAGTTATCACGCATGATGACAGCTCGAATAGACTTCCAGTCGCTTGCGTTTTCACCGAGCAGCAAGCAAATGGACTCTAAGGCCAGTTTTACCACTGCGGGAGGATTTGCCATGGTACGAATTTCAACCAACTGTTGCTTTTTGATAGATTTTACGGCTGTGCAGACAAACATATAAAATGCAGGATGGCAACAAAACGAGGAACAAAGCTACAAAAATAAAAAGTAACTTAACGATTAGTTCGAGGGATTGCACCCAAGCGACATTCTCGTTCGGACAACAGCCAAATTAAATAGGGGACGACATCGAGAGAAAGTAGTTACTGAAGGGCTCCAGATGCCTTACGTTAAATTGTCACTGTTGAAGTTAACTATGGTCGCTATGAAGTTCTCTCGCATTATAACCGAACGAATGGAGCGCCACTCGTTGGCGTTCTCGTGAAGCAGCAAACACACCGATTCTAACGCCATCTTGACGCTGTGAGGCGGGTTCGCCATCGAACGTACTTCGACTAGATGCTGCTTCTTTATAGACTTAACGGCTAACAGTAACGACAGAAATTTGCCAAGTCCCTCGACATTACAGTGGAGAAAACGACACATTTCGAATCTTTTACAAATAGCTATATTCCATAATGAGTAAGGTAGACAACTGTTGGGCCGACACGTAATGTATCCGTAGAAATCACAAACTTTAAGTCAAATCTCGGAGATTGTACTTTTGCCGGTGCTTTCAGATAACTAAACTTGAAAGATCCGAAATGCGAAATTCGAATCTAAGACTTACCGGTTTGTGCGTCGATAACCGCAGGCTCTACCTGCGCGAGATCCGCCATGACCTCTTGTCTCTTCTGCTCGATGTGCACAGTCTGTTCGCTCAACTGCAACTGAATCTCTTGACTTTGCACCTTCTTCTTTTCGGCCTCTTGCTGATCCTTCACCATTTGTCTCAGTTTCGCGTTAGCCGCCTCGTTTTTCGCTTGCAATTCCTCAAAGGCAATTTCAAAATCAACATCGACCCAGCCGAATTGTCAATAACTTACTTGCGATTTTACTGCGAGACTCTTTTGCATCTCTTCGACCTGTTCGACGGTTTCCGCAATTTTACTCAGACCCACGTTCAGGTGAAGTTGTTGTTCCTCCAAATCCGATCGCTTCTCCTTGTGCAACTTGACGAAATGATGGATAAAGTCCAAGTAATGGCGGGGAGTTATGGCCATAGTGCGACTGCCGCGTTTCGCCAATCGACCGTTGGCTTTATGGAGAGTTTGGTGGACGTAAACGCACGCGTTGATGACCGCCTCACGATGATTGGGGGTCAACGAGATCAAATGACATGAAGAGGGGAAGCGGTCGGGGGCGGTCCACATGGGCTTGTCGAGGTCCAGGCGATCAGTGAATTCTTTACCAACCTGCAAAATTACAACGGCAATCTCCAGTTACATAAGAAATTTTATAATTAATATGGTTATAAGTGGTCACTAGTTTCTTTAGAACTCTTGATGCACCTACTTATATTAAACTTTTTTTAACGTATAAATGTTCTTCTTGGACTTACCTGGAATAGAGCGCCATCTGACCAGTCGCCGAACCAATTCAGGACGCATCTGTTGAACAGGGCGGGTGACGTGGCGGCCCTGTCTTTCAGGCCGTCGGTGGACGGGTTCATTGTGAACACCACGTGTAAATTACGCATGACTTGTTGGGTGAACCATTTGTACAATTCGTCGCTCGAATCCAGCATCAAACCTTTGAAACATCCGCGTTATTGCCTCCTTTTTTGCGACGATCTGTCTTACCTTCTCTTTGAGCGCCCTCTTTGCATTGAGTCATCAAGGTGGTGTATTCGTCACCCTCGAAGAGACCGGGAACTTCTCCGTTGGCCAAAAGAGTGTTCATGCGTTCAAGGAAACTCGAATCGAGCATGTTGGACTCGTCCAAAATGAACGCAATTTTCTCGTCCTTGCAACCGCTGCGTCTCAATACTTGACGCAGGTCTTCGTCGAAGTCCTCAGCAGTGTACTTGTTGTGTACCTAACAAGAACTTTTGAAGTTGCAACCCCCCGAGAACTCAAATACCGACCTTGATTTGGAAGATTGAAAGTCCGTTCATCCAGGCGACAAACCTCGAGAGCGTAGTTTTTCCGGCTCCAGAAACTCCGATGAGTAGCAAGTGTCCTTGCGGCTGTCGGAAGATCCTGTCGATCCTCAAAACGTGATCGAGAACTTCATCAAACAACACCAAAGGCACGTCGAGTTCTTCTTCGTAAAAAACTTTGAGTCTAGCTTTGACGTATTCGCGCAACTGCTCCCGCTCCACCGGTACGTAATCTTTCGACAACCAATTACTGTACAGAATTGGTCGTTCGAGAGCCTTTTCGCAATTGGCCGAGGGGAAATGTTTGAGGGCCACAGCGTCGATGTTTTCGTTGGTCCAGCGCCGTTCCGTGTCTTCGACTAATCTGTCTTGGAACAATCTGAGCGCTTCGTGCGCCCATAATCTTACTAAACCTTCGACAGGTAAGTTATCCAAAGGTCGTATAGCTTCGCAAATACCCCTCACCCACCTGGTCATCTCCCTAGGTGAGTAAACATAATGAGGTTGCATGTCTTGAGTGAATCTGTCTTGCGAAGCTAAATAAAACTCGACCATTGCGTTGGTTAAGGGTTCGGCGTAACCGCGCAAACCCGGAGTCAGTCTCAGCATGGCTCGAGTGAAGGTGCCGTAAATTTGTTTAAGCGAAGTTTCTCCCGGATAATCGACGTAAATGACGGGAACGTGTCGTAAAAATCTGTGGGATAAAGGTTTGCGACCTGGATCGGTAGGAGGGTTGCAAGCGCCCACGAACTGGATACGTTCCAAAGTCACCCAAGTTTGGTCAGAAGCTCTATAAAAACCTTTTTGTTCGACGATTTGGCGCAAAAACATTATAACGCGCTGGGTGCCGTAGTTGTCCATGTCGGGCAAATTGATTTCGTCACAGAACAAAACCAACCATTTTCCCAACTAAAATTTATTGTTAAATTTAGTTTTTTACGCGACAACAACTTACTTGAACTGGCGATAGAATTACGCCGTTAGGTGTTTTGCGGTACTCGCAGTAATGATCGAAAGTTTTCAACAACAATTCGGGGGTGGTGGCCGAAGAGAAGTTCAATCCTACCACTTCCATGTCGGGCAGGGCTCGAAGGGCCGAGAACAATGTCATGGTTTTACCAGAACCCGGAGGACCGCATAACACTGTCAAGTTACAAGTTAGTAATTTCAAAAATTACAGGTTTCTAAATTACCAATCGGTTTGTGCTCCGCGAGCCAAGTGTAAAGGAGGGACTCGTGCCTGACAGTGTCTAAAGTTGGAACGACGATATCGGGCGAAGCAACTTTGTGAGTTTCAACCTCGATCTGGGGCACTTTATTCGACCAAGGCGACCATTCTCCCTCAATGTTGACCTCGTAGTCGATTATGGGCATGTTGTTCGATGGAGGCAAAGGAATCGTGGTAACCGATCTAATAAAATCGCCCAAATCGGATCTGACTTTCAGTTTAGCATCGCCGGCGAAGCTCCACAGCAGCGAGTACACTAAACACTTGGGGATGTATCGTTCCAGTTGTTCATTGGACAAAGGAAAATCGGAATGCGAGTGGTTGTATTGGAGGACGTTCCTAAAAATCGCCTTATAACATCTGTTTGTAAGTTGAACGGTTAATTTACCTAACGCTCTGATTGAGCATTGAGAACAAGGAGCTCAGAGCCCGAAGACGAGTGAAGTCCATGATGTGCTCTTGTTCCATGGCGTATTCTAAACAGCGGACAACGAGGCCATCTGGAGCCAAATGCGATTGTAAAATGTTGGCAACGTCAACTTGGATCTATAGTACAAAAAAATGCATTAGAACGAATTGTAATTCTAGATGCAATTATAGACCTGTAATGTGGGCGACAGCAAATCGTCCTTGTTCTCGCTTTTCTTGCCGAAACTATCATCTTCGCCCTCCTCTAACGGAATGCTCTTGAGCCTCATCATAAAGTTTTCGAAAATCATCTCGGTAGACAAAACGTCTTCAGAGAACCAAACCATACCGCAACGAGAAACAGTCGCTAACGTGGCGTACTTCAAATCTTGCACCTCAAACATGATCCTGACGTTGGGAGGCAAAGACAAACGTTCACCATTCGGCAATGTCAACAATTTGTTATCGTCGAGAACCGAATTCAAATTCTCAACCCATTCAGGATCGACATCACCATCAAAGATGATCCATTGGCGCTTGTTAATTTCGCCCCTGACGTTATCGATGATTTTACTAAAAGACCAAAGTCAGTTGTCGAGTACAGAGAGAATAAGTAATGAGAATCACCGCAAAATGTGAGTGAATAAACCGTCAGTCCATTCGCGGGTGTTGGGATCCAGGACGCCGTAGAGAGCCTCTTTGCTGATGGCTTTCGGATCGATGACGTGAGCGACACCTTCAGTACCCTCAAAGCGTTCCAGAGCTTTGAGCAAAACCCGCCAGGCGGTGCTTTTGCCCGACCCACTGGGACCCACCATCATCAACCCGTGATTAAGGTTGGAAATTTGGTACAGTTGAAGCACCTAAGAAATTTACAGTTTCATTGAGGAATTGTAGAAAAAGCTACAACGCAAGCGCGTGCGCTACGCAAAGTAACAAAACTGTTCTTAGATAAGGCTTTATTATTGACCAGCGTCTGAAGGTCAAAGCACTAAAGCGAGGACAATAAAAAAAATTATTTACTCAGTTTAGCGTAAAAAAAAACTCAAAAAATTGTAACGTCAAAATACCTTCTGAACCCAAGTTTCTCCCACTAACGTTCTCTGTGCAGCATGGAATGGTCAAGTGCTTACAATTTAAAACAGTTGAAGAAGTTACAAGATCTTACCTTTTCCATCCAAGCGGACCCTTGTTCGTCACCTTCGCCGCATACCAAAAATTCTTCCTGACAAACTTTCCTGATTTCGTCCTTGAGTCCTTTCATTTCTGCTCTAGTGTATTGAACGTTGGGGAAAACATCGTTGAGGAGACTCGACAACAAGGGTATATCTTCGGCGACCAGTTTAGGAACCATAGTTTCGCACACCGATTGGATCAAGATTCCTTGTTCTGGGAGATTTTCGGCTATGCTGGCTTCGTCGATGTTAGTTTCACCTCTTTGCTTCATGCCTTCTTTGATACGTTGAATCCTGTCGCGCTTCACGTTGCCAGCAGAGACCAGAACCGATTTGAGGGCTCGTAGACCAAAATCGTAATGAGATTGGTTCGAGAGTTGCTCATCGCACAGTCTGTCAACAGAATCGAAAAAGTTACCGTTAAGTTAATTAAAGAAAGGCATAAAACGTCAAAAAAATATGCGATTTTTCTAAATATCTACAATCATGATTATGAGATTACTAACTTGAAGAAAGGAACGATTTTGCAGGCAAGCTTTTCAGCAGTGCGGAACCCTTGAGAGAAGAGCATGACTTCTGCGATCAATTGACGATCAGGTGTCGTCATGGCCAGCGACCTGAACAATTTCTTGAGATTATCGGGAAGGTTGGAGCGACCGGCGTAACCTGGATTCATGGTGATAAAGATGGCCATGTCTGGAGAGACGCGCACTTGTTTGCCGACTAGCTCTACAGTGATACCTGGAAATTTTAAAGATCAATATTTGTTTCACTGAAGTACCTTTCATTTAGGTATTTGACTTAAGTAGTCTTTGAGATACTCTATACTTACTTCCGGGGATGCCGCCGTCGAGGCTGGCCTCCATGTGTGATTTGAGCGCTTCCTGTATTGTTTGGACTTGTTGCGATACAGCCGACAGCATTCTCTCTTCCAGTCGATTGAATTCGTCAAAACAGCCCCAAGCACCCACTTGACACAGGCCAACAAAAATTCTGCCCATGGCTTGGAAATCGAAAGTTTCGTCACAATTGAACACCAAGACAAAACGGCCAAGTTGATTTCCCAAAGCCTTTACCGATTCGGTTTTACCGGTTCCAGCAGGTCCTGAATAATGGCAAAAATAGCTATCAAAAATTGCCATTGCAAAAACAACTGAACTTACCAAAAGGTGAACCGCCAAGTCTAGCCTCAAGCGCTTGGGTCATGGTTAAATAACATCTGTCGGTAAGCGGAGTTTGCACCAACCTATCCTGAACTCCTAAATACTCGAAACCGTAATAAAATTTCGCGTTAGCCATGTGAATGGTCAGCTGTTTCAATACTTCGGTTTGTCTCGGGTCGAAATAGTAGCGCATCTCGCATAACCATTCGAAAGCTTTGTTTGAACAGACCCCGTTCGAAATCAAGCGCCGCGTCACGGTTCTTTTATGAACGAACTCGCTGATGAGATGTTCGAGTTTCTTACGTCGCAACAACGGCTGCTCTTGTAGAACGGAATCGGCCAGAACGTTCAATGTGTTCTCGACTTGCTGCAGGACTTTTTCCAGAACCCCTTTCTGGGGTTCGCCATTCATCTTAACCAGCGCCGCTTCGACGTCTTCGCTCCACAAGATTTGGGCGGCCAAAACCACAATCTGAGCCTCGTACTTGTCGACCCATTGCATGTAAAGTTTGGAGTCGATGCCGTCCTTGAACTGTTTGCTGTCTTGGACGGATTGAGCCAGACTGGAGGCGAGAGTGACACGCATCTCTTTCTCGACCAACGTCAGCCATTCGTTGATTTTCGGATGATCCACGGTGGAAACGGGAGTGCCGAAGCGCACCTAAAAAAACGCAAAATTTATCACGTGATCCCAATTAGAACGCCAATCATAAATAAATTGTTATAATTCAACTATAAATTCTGCATCTACTTACTTCTTCCCCTTCCCTCGACGCAATTCCGGTGATGACAGTGTTGTCGTCATTGAGGAGAATAGCAGCGACCCCTGCAAACATTTTCTTGAAGTGCTTCTGCAACCTCGCGATATTCTTGCTGTTGCCGATGATTTCGAGCAAATCTTCGTCGCCGACGAAATAGAATCGAGGAAACGACGTACGTTCCCGCTCCAGGTATTCCCCGAGAGCCTTCTGGATTTTGCCCAACAGATCAGCTAACCTCTCGAGCGCCCTCTGGACTCCCGGTATATTGAGAACGTCCATTACCATAGGCGACTTGCTGACCTTCTTCATCAAACCCAAAAATTCAGAACTGATGCTGTGAAATCTCGAAGTTTCCACTGGCAACAACGTTTTAATGTCGGCGCTACCCGAAAAAATCCCTTCCAAATATACCCAACGTCTCTGGACGTCGATCCAGACGTCGAAGAGGGCGTTGATGCGGTTCAATTTTTCTTCCCAAGTCAAGGCTTCTTCCTCGAAAACTTTGTAGTAAGGCGAGAGTTTCATCGCCGCGACCGAATTGATATGTTCTTTGACTTTGTTGAAGAGATCGTCCCAACCCCTGATCAGTTTGCATTTGTTTTGGTAGTTGATAAGGTCCAATTCGTAGGTTTGCCACGATTCGCGGACCTGTTTCAAGAATTCCTCCAGCGCCATCTCACCTTGCGCTATCAAAATGATATCTTTGACTATAGCCTCGTTCTTTTGCAGGTTAACATCCCAAACTTGTCCTAAAGTTAAATCAGATAGTACCCAATTGACGCGCAACTGCTTCATTAGTTGTTTCCAATGTCGCTCTTTTAGTGCGTCCGACTTCAGTTCGACGATCATCATGTTGACTTTAGTGTAGGTTTGAAGGGTTTTCTTAACGTATTCGTACGAAGCATATTGACGTAGCCTCGCAGGCAACTCTTTGAGTTGCGCCGACATGGCGTCGAGTTGTTGGCGCAGCTTTCGCGGTTGAACCGAAAGCCAGGGTTTCTCTCTGGTTTCGTCGATTTGCGTCCAAATCCTCGACAACTCTGACCAAACTCCCCGTAAATCTTGCAATTCCTCGTAGACAACTTGCATGCGATCTTCGCTGGTGCTGACGCCTCCCGGTTCTTGTAATTCCAGCGCTTCTTTAGCCTTAGCGACATTATCGCGTTCTTCTTTCAGTCGAGCGAATTTGCTTTCAAACAACTGCAACTGAGTAAGAGCCTCGTCGGGTTTGAGGTGACCTTCGACCGGTTTGCTCCTCTCCCAATCGACCAAGAAATCGTTAGTGCGACTTTCCACCGCTTTATCCTCAGAAACGATTTTCTGCTGCAAACTCGCCACTTGAGTTTGGATCGAGGAGTCTTTACGTTTCATGATTTCGTTGAATGCCCCCCATTCGCCTTCCAGGTTTTCAACGTGCAACCAGGCGGCGGGGAATTGGAAACGTTGTCTTTCGAGGATCCTTTGGCCTTCGCGATAAACCTCCACTTGTTTCTCCCATGCCTTCATGTTACGCTTCAATTGTTGCACGTAAGTGATGAAACAGACGGCGTCCGAAGTGCTGGCGGCTTCGATACTTTGCAACTCGAGATCCGATCGGGATTTCGAAACGCTCGTATGGAAAGTCGCCATTTCGTTACCCAACAAACTACCAAATTTACTCAAAGTTTCTTTGTGCCACGAATCGTATTTGAGAGAAACCTTGCTTTGGACTTTGGCGAAATCGATGACGACCGGTCCAAATTCGCGACGGGTGTCCGAAGTGTCAAAAGTTGTTCGTGTTTTCTTGATATCGTTGAGACACTCCATCCATTTTCCGATGTCGTCCCCTAATTTTCCGTACAAGTTGTCGGCTTGCAAGTCCCAAAGTGATTGGTACGTCAACCATTCGTTAACGTAGTTCTGAATCTCGCTAATCTTTATAGAAATGGCGCTGTAAGCGTTTTCTAACGGCACCGATTTATTGGGGAGTTTCGTCAAGATATTTCTGTAGGTTTCGGTGGTGGGTTTATCAACCCCCACTTGGTAGCGACTACTCTGCAATCTCTGCTGCGACATCACTATAGCTTCCCAAGCAAACAGCTGCTGCATAATTTGGAACCTCGCCTCCTCAATGCTCGGATACAGATACATGGTTTGGTTGGTAATTCTAACTTCGTGGATTACAATCTGGATTTGGGGATCTCCCCCGGGTTTGTGAGTTGGCTGCACTGGCGCGTCCGTATCCATGCTGTGATCTATTTCCTTTTTTTGGCCGTTCAACGCATCGGTCCAGGCTTCAATGCCGGCCTGTAAACGTCGCGCCAGATTTTTTTCGACTTCTTCGTCCAATCGATTGACCCAAATGTGCAAGTTTGAATATTGTTTCAGCGACAAATCGTCGACGGCATGTTGGATTTTCGAAAGGATATCGGCAAAAGTGTTGGCGGAGTAGGGACAAGTTTCGAGGGATCTGACGTCGACTTCGAGTTGTTCACCCACTATTACGAGTTCTTCGACGCGTTCTTGAAACCCGACCACTGTGTCGGAAAGGCGTTGAACGTAAGGATCCAATTTGTAGCTCTCCCAAACTAATTGGACTCCGTCGGCGATAAGCTGTTGGACTTCCTTCCTCATACCAGCCACTAAAGGAATAATGCTGGCTTTGTCTTCGATCTGAGAAAATTTCCCGAAGATTAGGGAAAAATTGATGGAACATTTTTTGAGATACGTTGACGATGAAAAGGATTCGGCCAAAATTTTATTACAAATAACTAAGAAATAAGCGGCCAGATCGGGGTTCTCATGCACGATAAAGCGGATTCGTAGCTTTACACAATAATTATAGTTAACGCGTCACATCTTAGCAAAACTATTAAAATTTACAAACACAAGAAAACGTATGTCAAAGAAATGCACAGTAAGAACAAAATACTCATTGAAGAATAATGAGAGAAGAAATGGAATAACGGCATATTTAGGGGGGAGGAATAAAATCGTATCAAAACATCAAACCAGATGAAGAACAAGAAGTAGAAAAAGAAACAAAATACGCAAAAAAATTTCGTTCCATTTTTTGTCTGCCGAAAAAGTCGATTTCTACAGAAACGAAACTTCCAAAAGTGGCGTATAGTAAGATCGAGGTATTAAGAGCGTTCCACAGCTAGCGAGTCTCAGCCCTGTGCATCGCATGTTTGGCAAGTGTTCGACCCAAAATAGCTCCGCTCATTTACCACTCCCCATGAGTTGTTTCTTTCAAGCTTCAGTAAAGGTCGCGCTTATCAGTCGAAAAAATTCCAATTACAAAAATTTTTTTTAAATAATATCTGGGAATTGAAATTGCATTCTGATTGCACTGAAGCACATATAGAACGTCTTACTTTGACGGGACATAGCGTTTTGCTGATTTTATTAAAATTATATTTCCTACTTTTCTTGCTAATAAAATTTTTAATATTTCGAAAAAATCCCGGCAAAGATTGATTCTATTTCTATGCATGTCCAAAATTTCATGTAAATATCTTTTCAAATAACGAAGTAATTTGATCGTTTGCTAAGGTCTACACTGTGGAGCGCTCTTAAGCGTTTTGATTTTTTGTTTCATAGCTTAACAATACAATTTCGTAAAAGTATGCAAAAATTAATACATCTACAGTACTAAAACATTGCCAGCTGGACACCAAAGATTCCGCATGCGCACCAATCCTCATTCTTATTCGAAGTCGCTTCATGCAGCGTCGCTTTTTAACAGGCATGCCGGAACAACAATGTTGATCTAAACAGCTACCTTGACGGCACTCGGCGCACTAATCCTGTTCGACAGCTAGCGTAAAACACGAACTCGATTATATTCCATCATTTCTAACAGGTTTAAATCTAAATGATCGCCGGTAAACTAGAGAGTGGCACCCACAACTCGACTTACCTTTTCCAAAGTCATTTCGTAAGTGCGAACGCTCTCGATCAACGAAATTGCAAACGGATAGACCTGGTTGGCGACGTGGGCCTTGTTGACGATGGCCAGCGGCACTCGAAAACCTAAACATTTCAAATTGCGGACTTCCTTGGCCAACGTGATGATTTCCGGTAGAAAATTAACGCGTAACTTCAGAACGTTACCGCGACCGCTTCTGGAACGAACAGCTTCGATGGTGAAAATACGACCGCTCACTCCCAGATTACGCTGTTGCACGTTGCGAGCCCAATCGTCGAAAATCTCTTGAGTGTTGAGTTTGAGCCGGAAACTGTCTCCGTCAGCCTTAAGTTTTTGACCGTCAATGTGGTTCTCCCATCCCTTACCTGCAGTTGCAAAAAGAATCTGGTAATCAAATACAATTTTTATGTAATTAAATTACCCAAAACGTCCTCAACTCGTCGCAAGTAGGTCGTTAACTGGTGGTCGATTTGACGCGCCCAAATTATGGAACCAGCAACTGGAGGAAGATCGCGTACTTTACTGATTCTAGCGCTGTTGCTTTGGGGGTATTGAACCTATCAACATTAAATAACGTTAAAAATAAAAAAAGCGATTTTGGGAATATTGAATTACTTTAAATTTTTCGTGTAGCGCTTCGATATCGTCTTTAACTCTCTGAATCAAGTGAGTTTGGTACTCTCTGATCGCTCCCCTGATGCGATGTCGTACAAACAACGCGTTGAATCTAGAACAGATTCGGAACATCTCGTTGGCGTTCTTCGCCGTGCCCAATTGGTCTCTCAAATGCGCCGTTATGCGGGTTTCCACTCTATCAATGCGCTCTTCGTAACGTTGGACGGCCGCATCCCACGCGTCTTGACCCTCCTTCGATATATCCAAACAATCGACTTCTTTGACGTTTTCATAAGCCAAATTGACCTCCTCTATTGCGTTGGCGTCGGCGGCGTCGAGAGGAAACGTCGGCTTTTGCGCTTCTAGTTCTTCGCCTTCGGTGGGGACGACCCCGTCACGCACCGACGGACGCAACACGCGGACTATAACCGTACGCAGTTGCTCATGTTGGCGACGAAATTTCCGCATGTGCTCCATGCGACTCTGGAGCTTTTTGTGTTGGGCAGAGATGCGCCAAACCATTTTCATCTGCTCGTCGCGTTTTTTCTTGATAAGATCTCTGGAAGTTTATAAAATAGACTTATGAGTAAGTAACCAAAATAAATTACCTCAATAACGCCTGCAACTTTTCATATTCGTCCTCCCAAATCGCAAATACATCAAAGCACTGCGTCATGACTTTCTCGAATTCGTCAAAGGGAATATGCATGAGTCTCCGGGTACCCAGGACTTTCAACAGTTGCGCCCCCAAATCTCTAGAAATGGCCTCAACCAGCCGCAAACACCGCTGAATTGGATATTTGGTCGAGCGGATCTTGCGTAGGTGGGCAAAAGTTAGCTGCACGGCCGCCCTAATTCTCTCGAGTTCAGTAGCCGACAACAAATCGTTAATGGGAAAATCCTGTTAACAAAAAAATTAGAAAACAAAAAAGGAATTTTTGCTTCAACCCAAGTACCTTCATTAATGGGTTGTAATCGTTGACGGTGGCTATGGCTTGCTTTAAACCGGTATCAGTATCAAAAGACACGGTAGCGTGAAACCTTTTACCGTGCTTCAAAATGTCTAAAGTTAAGGCTACTTCCATGCTTTCGCGTTTCTCCTGGATGCGATGCAGGGCCCGTTCCAAATTCAACCAGAAACTGATTTCTTGCAAAGCAGTTCCAGATGACGGATCTCGATCGAGTTTTGTCACTTTCTGGATTTCCTTAATCCAGCGATTGACGCCGTGTTGCAATTGGTTCAAAAAGTTTGAATCTTCGACTTTATCGCTAAAATCGGCGACTTTCGGTTTCCGGCCTTCATCCGCGCATTGCTTAATCAAACTGGCTATGTAGGGGTGAACCTGAAGGGTTATTTCGGGAATGTCAATGTTTTGTTGGAGATGCAACAATCCCATTTCGAGTTCCGCGATGGTTTTCTCGACCGACGGCGCCATTTTATCGCCGTCTCTGCAATTATTGCAACATTGGTTTTGTCCAAAGAAACGAAACAAAAAAATACCTGTCGGCTCTACCCGATTCTTTGACGTAACTCTTGAAGAAAGGAGCGACGGTTTTGCTAATATACGAATGAAGAATTTCGTATGGAGAGCCATCACTGAAATTCATCAAACGCACTTGGGCTCTAATGTTTTTGTCGGCCTCAATGACAGCGCCTCTTTTAACACAAACCAAACTCGACATCTTTGAGTTTGAATAGTGGACTTCGTTGGTGACGTAGAAAGTGACCGGTTCCTTCTCTTCTTCGCCTTCTGGCGGCTGATCGTTGTCATCATCTGAGAAAGGTCAATGACGCCACCGTTATGAGTCACCTCAACTTACCTTTAGACGGGTTCCTTTGCACGTACAAAGTTGAAACTTGGGGGTCGCTCAAGAACTTCCGGATGACTTCTTGATTAGATTTGTCGTCCAATGAAGAACTCAAATTGGTAAGTTCGCCCTGATTTTCGTCCGGCAAAAGGACGGTGGCCGCCTTCAAGATGAAGTTGGTGAACGCGTTGTAGTCCACGATTTGCACATTTTGGGGCTCGGGAGTAGACTCACTCCCTTCCAAGGAGTCCCCCATGGGGTTTTCCTTGACAAATCACACTGTATTACCTAAATTACAGGAAAAAACAGACACGTGGAACGTAACGTTGCACAATAATGGAACGTCAAAGTGACACTACCCACATAGCAGCTGATTTATTGCGCAACGCAGGCGTGGTACACCTGAACTACTCCGTTCGCCGCGATAACTGTTTATATTACAAACAATCTACGAGGTCCAGTGGCGGGTCGTAACAATGGAATCGAGGATTCTAACAAATTTGTTGGCTGCTGCAAATTTCAAAAATATGTACACCTGCATCGACTTTGTTCGGGTGTTAAAAAAAACAATTTTACTAGATTTTTGTAGTCAACCAACAAGTAAAGAATTTTATTCAACTTTACAACAATTTGAAATGTCAATGAACAGGGGGCTTTCTGGTGTGATAAAGCCCCGATAGCGCGTCCTGCAACGCCCTCATGCAGGCAATCTTGGACTTGAAACCTCCAGCGCGCTCCTGCTCAGTTTCAGCCCTGACATGGTTAGTGTAGCCCTTGCTAACAATCTCTTCTGGACCTGGAAGTCGCGGCCCATCAGTAGGAAACGTTATCGGCTTGTAACTGTAGAGAGGACCCTCATCGATTGGGACAGGTAAAAACGAAGTTTGCGATTGCTTTCCAAATTGAATTCCAGTGGAGAACTGACTGGCTTTAGCTGGCAACGTTTTTGCCTCCTCCTCTTTGGCTTCTTTGACTTGTTGCGCAAAAGTTTCAACAATATTTTTCGCGTTGGCATTCGAAAACATTAATTCGTCGATTAATGCCTCTTTTTCACGAATTTTCTTTTTCTTGCTTTCAGTTTCTTCAGTTATTGTTTCTTGTTTACGCATCTCTTGTTGTTGTTTTTCAAATTCAATTAACTCCTCCAGTTCGTATTCTTCCCGTCCTAATCGTCCTTTGCTTTTCAAAATTTGCTCTCTATTATCACGTTTGTACTGTTCAATGCGTTTATTGGTGTTAACTATGTCGATGTCATTGGATAAATTGTAAATGATTGTTTCTACTTCTTCCAAATAATCGTTGAATTCCGCTAATGATCCGAAATCCTCTTCTTTTTTGTTAAAATCGCGCAAAACGCGCTTCCGTATATCCACTTCTTTCTCTACCACTGCATCTTCAAAGAGCTGTACGCGGAAATTGTTGCGACGAAGAGGAATGCGACATTCCGGGCAGGAACCGGAACCTAAAACGTATCCGTTTGGTAAGACAGCACAGACAAAGACACGGAATACCTTTAAGAAACAGCAATTCGACACAGCTTTCGCATAATCCGTGACCGCAAACATTAACCATCATTTTTAAAGACGGGTTTTGGAATTTCGACGTCCTGCATCGAGGACACACAAAATCATCCATTTTGACGAAATTGTATTTCAAAACGCTTCAAGTTCAACCCTTTCGGTTTCAAAAACGTAAATTCTGACAATAATTATTAAACTCCTAACCTAAAAAACCGAATAATGACAGTATGGGACTAACAGTTCCCCTTCTCCTCCACTAGTACTACTACCAATATTAAGTTGCCAACCTACATTCTGACAGGTGCCACATGTCACTAGTGTCACTACTAGTCAGTCACTAGTTCCTTCATTGGTAGGTGTAACTCTGATTTAGTTGATTCTAAATTTATTTTCCCTATTTTTAAGTAGTAACGCCGTAAGTAATCGCTTTTTTCGGATAAAACGATGTCAAAGCTCACCGACAGACCTAACAACTACCAAACGTACAAGTTGGTGATTGTGGGCGGAGGCGGCGTCGGGAAATCCGCAATAACTTTACAATTTATCCAGGTAATCACTTAGATAATCAATTTCCCCGAATTCACGCAACACTTTTCTCGTTTCTCACCTATTTCTGCCAATATTCCCGCCAGATGTTGTCCAGTAATCGCTTTTGCCTGTATAAGGAGTGAAGCACAGGATAACCTTGCAGCAGTCCTACACACAGATGTCCCAATGTTTATTTACTTAAGTTGCATACAATTCGTTACAGAGTTACTTTGTCACCGATTACGACCCCACCATCGAGGATTCTTACACGAAACAATGCGTAATCGACGACGTTCCAGCGAAATTAGACAGTAAGTTTCATCAAGAACCAACATAATCATTGATTAACCCCTGAGAGTAGTTTTAGACACCGCGGGCCAGGAAGAGTTCAGCGCCATGCGCGAGCAATACATGAGGTCCGGTGAGGGCTTCTTATTGGTCTTCTCTGTGACTGAAAAGTCAAGTTTTGAAGAAATCTACAAGTTTCACAAGCAAATCCTGCGGGTGAAAGACAGGGACGAATTTCCCATGTTGATGGTCGGAAATAAGGTGATCGATTTTGTCAATGACTTAAGAAGATATTCTACTCAATATAATTGTTACAGGTTGATTTGGAACATCAAAGAGTGGTGTGGCAAGAAGAGGCGCAACAACTGGCGCGACAACTGAAAATACCGTACATTGAATGCAGTGCCAAAATGCGGATGAACGTCGATAATGCGTTCTATGAACTCGTGCGGGTCGTCCGCAAGTTCCAATTGTCAGAACGACCTCCTTTAAAACCCGGGTATATCAAAAGGAGCAAAAAAAAGTGTTGCATGTTGTAAATTATCGCTAAACACAACTATTTTTTTATTTGCGCGTATAGATAACAATTTTGCCTTGGATCTCTAATCACAGGCGTTCAGATAGCAGCTGGTTTTATTATTGTAAATATTTTTCTGTCATTCAGGTCTCATTGCGCTGTCTCCCCAGCCTCAACTCAACAGTGCGCGCGCAAAATAGCTTTTTAGTTTTCTGTAAATAAATTTTGTCTGGTATAGAGTGAAAAAACACCAATTTTATTTTTATATATAAATTATATTTTTCTAGACCACAATCTAGCTATATTTATAGTCGTTTCTTATTACAGTTAAGATAAATAAGGACTATAATAATTGATTGCCTAATGTTGTTCATTTTTAGATCTCTCTCTATTAAAAAAAAAGAAATACGACGCAGGTGTCGCATATAATTACATCACGATAATAACATCTCCAAAAGTTCCGTAATTCCTGCGAGGACACTGCCATTTGTATGTAGGCAGAATTTAGTTTAAATTAATTAACAACTATTGTCAATTACATTAATGAATTTATATAGTGGCAATGTTACTAATGATATTTAACGTTCGCTTTAACTTATTCACGCTTCATGTCTCAGAGGCGCAACATTCAAACTACAACATATCAAGAATTAACAAAAAACACAAGAGGCAATAGCGCCATAGTTTTTCGTTCGATTTGTTGCAGTATTCCGCTTCTTTATCTGCTCACGTTATTGATCAAATACTTGTTCGCATTTCAAAGTACAATAATTGGACATGTCTGGTGCTATTTATTCCGTGAGCACACATTGTTTTGTGTAGTGTCTGTTCAGTTTTAAGATAAATTTATATATTAAATAAATGTTAATAAACAGTTGCAATTTTATGTTAAAAATCCCGCAACATCTATATTCTCCTGTAGTGTCAGTGATTAACTTTAAGCAATTCTTGGTGTAGAAAGTTTATATCAGAATTTGTCAGATAGAAAATAATTGTCATTGGGGCACTAAAAATTGAGGGGCAGCGTGATTACTCAAGTTAATGTTAGAAATTAGTAATTTTTATTAAAAGATCAAATTATGGAATAAAAAACCAGATGTACAATAAAAATGTATCGAAACGTTACGCAAATTAGGAATCACCCTTCAAACAAAGTTGATTCCAAAAAAGATAATCGTGCTTTAGCACACAAGAATAACTGGCATATATTAATAGTGAATATAAGTATCTTAAAATAAACAATAATTACAAAAGACAATAAAGACTAGTATACACAGGATCCTGCAACCCAAGGTTCTAATTAGTTCTAAAAAGAATTTACACAGCTGTTTGCAAGGCTACAAAACGAATAAATAAAACCTTAAACTTTATATAAAAACAACACATAGTGATGTTTACAAAAACTGAACATAAAACCTACAAATCTACATTTCTAAACATGTTGCACTACATTTTTGTAAGTCGGTCGTGTAGACCATTCTAATATTTACAAAAAAAAAGGCGCTCGGATTCAAAAGTTGAGGGATCGCGGTTTCAAACCGCTCGTCCGTAAGAACTTGTGAGCTTTCTCAGTCAAATCCAACTGATCTTGAGTTCGACCGCACGCCACCGTCGCCCACTTTCCTTCAATCTGAAACACAAAACCATCAAGCCATGTCTAACCACCAGAGCTGGTGACGATGACAACAACAACCTCACTACATCTGCGCGCACAAACATGTTTAGTAGGTAACTGTACAAATTTGTTAGTGGTACACACAATATTTAAATTTTGAAAAGCAAAACGAATGATTACAATCCAGCTTCAAGCTCAAAGCTCCACAAAAACAATTCCGACAATGTAAAAGGTCGCCGAGAACGAAATATGAGGTTTTGGTTGCTCTGCCACACACCGTTATCGGTTGAATTTCGTAGTTTCATTTTTTTGAACGATTTGGATAGTGGTGTTGGGTGCTCACCTTGGGAGTCTTGGGCCGGACGTCCTCGAAAGTGATCCGCTTGGCGGCGGTGCTTCGTGGACCGAAAGCGCGGGATGGGGCACTGGCAGTAGGCAGACTCTGCCAGGACAAGGATAAAAAGGTACAATACCACCACACAAACAACCACATGCTACTTCCCAAGCCCTAGCGTTCGACCTCATTGACGGTAACGCCCACAGAAAGGAAGAGCACCGTTTTTGTTTTCGTAACTTACAAACTAGTGCAAGAAAATGCGTACCACTTTGCAGGACCGTTATAGTGCAACAAATACTACTAAAAGATGAAAAAGGTGCCGGAAGTATCTACATGAGAATAAAAAATAACGTATACTAATTTTTGGCAGCGTTAAAACGACGTCGTCGTTGCTTCATGCTTCGCATTTTCTTTGTAACAACACAATTAACAAAAAAATATATATATTGTATAAGGGAGACAAAGTCAAGGAAATTAAGAGAAACTAACAATTTAGTTCTGAAGCTATCTTGGAAACAACAATCATATGCGCAAATAAAAGAAAAGTGTGAGCAATACTTGCGTTCTCTGTGCGATGGCATAAGCTGACTGAGGAAAGGAGGTGGTATAAAAGAGCTTTGGTTCAATACGCGAGACTCTGGACGAGTCTGGCATAGACTAGAAGGCGACAAGTGAAGGTACAATTAACAAGGTATCGAAAGTACATGCAGAAAGATTTGATCACACGATTTTTCTGTTGTCCAATTGACTTTTTAACAAAAATTAATATCTGTACAGAAACAAAATACTATGAAATTTTCAAAAGCAATTGAAGTAAAAATAACATTATAAATAGAAAAAAAAAATCAAAAGCATTCAAAGATAAAAAACAACATAATAAATAGAAAGAAAAAACAAACAATTATACAAGCTGTTAGTCCCAAACGAATGTTAATGCAGGTCATGGTACTGAAAAAGCGGGAGACTAGGAGTGGAACAAGTTATCTCCGTAATTAAACCATCCTTGTACCTTGGACGATCCTGATTGGGAAAAATCCATGAACGCGGTAACCCCCAAAGATTCCTTCATTATCGAGGACGGCGTTGAGAACAACGCTGAATGATCCTCGCCCAAAGACTTGCTCTGCAACCGAAAAAATCAATAGCACAAATAAAACAAAGATGGTAATAACGGAACTTACAGGAGTTTCTATGGCGAACGAAATGTCACCTCCGCTTACTAGCGAGGTCGACGCCCACGAAGGCGCAAGAGCCTTCCGAACTCTTTTGCTAGGTAAAACGTTCTCTTTACCGGCGGGAAAAACGTTGCCGTTCTTTCTTTTGCCGGTCAGATATCCGCTGTCGTTCTGCAACAAAATAAGACAACCTAACCTCAAAGTTTACGTTCTCCGCGCCCTCAACTTCGTATCATTTCGCGCTTCACGCAACGACGAACCACGCAACACTCAATATCAGATGCCAACAGTTTTTACAGAGAGCGCAAGTGTTATTGAGGTATATTTAAAATTAAATACACTGCAAACTTAATTGATAAATAAATAAAACTGTTTTGGTGGGATTGTATTTTTCACATGTAACGAAAATTAAGCGTTTTAATTGGCTACGTGATCTTGCAAGCGGCGTCACCATTGACTAATGCATTAAATAACGATGTTACTAAAATAATTCCAACCGGGTGTCCCACAATGGCCACACGTAAGCTGCCGAATTTTTGGTGTCTAACTTAAGAATTCCAAGAATAACTGTATTAGTCAATGGTGCAACAAACAATATGAAGCACAGTGCAACATTTAACAAAAACCCGTTTCTTTTTTTTTAAACTTACAGTTATCATCATGCTGGTGTCAGTTTCATAATTCGAACTGATGTCTTGTTCCTTCTTCATGATTTCAGTGATATCCTCGAGTCTCGTGGGAGTGTCCGGGAAGTGGGTGATGGGTCCCGACTTTTTCTCTAGGTCAGCTAAAGCTTTCTTGAAAGGCGTTGGGGTGCGAGGAGTATCATTCTGAAATCTCTTATTCGGCGTCACCGTAACGTCCGTTGACGTTTGCGGTTCTGTTTTAATCGTCAATCCGTTCGGAGTACTCAGTGGACTGTAATCCCTTTCCTAAACAAGAAAAAAAAACGTTCAACCTAATTTTTGCAGAAATTTACGGAAACTCACAGGTCTGGATGGTCGGTTTTTCAAGGGCGTGGAAGCCTGCAAACATAATCGTTTAACCGGCGTCGAGGACAATGCAACTTCAAAATTGGGACTGTTCAGGAATTGCGATGGACTGAATGGAAGTCCTTTGGCGGGTGTAGTTTCGCCGCTCGTTTCCGACCTCATGGTGCTCAAAATAACTGTAATGTCGTCGAAGCAACCGCCGTCCTAGGATTGATTAATGAATAAAGCGGAACGACCGAGTAACAAAAAACAAAAACCTTGTCATCATCGTCGGGCAAACGCATGTTTTCGATCCGTTCTTCGCTCTCGCGACGCCGTCTACATTTGGAGCCGCGTCGCAGAAGAATGGGAGGAGTCGACGCTCTCGTTGTGGCGAGAGCGTTGGCAACAGGTACAGAAGAGTTTTGGTTAACGGCTGCAGGCGCCAATCCTGAAAAGCAAAGGAAATCGATCACAAGAGACGTCAACAAATCATTGCTTGGCAACAAAACAAAATTTGCACCCATCTGCAGAAAAACTTGTTCGTAGTTTCTCAACAGACCTCGTAGTAATTTTGAATTTTTCCAGTTGACTACTTACGGGTTCTGGTGAATTGTCGACTGTCGGTGGAGCACTTGAGGGGACTAACTCCGGGCGAACCGTAGAGCTTCATGGGGAAATGGCCGCCTTGATCGTCAGTCATAGGAATGAGCTTAACGGGACTAGTTTGACTATGGTACATTGTATTTACATCTATGAAAGCAAACCCGGGAAGACTTGCTTTGACTTTGGGTTGAGGTGGCGACGGGTTGTGAGCCTCGAACGATTCTAAGATCGACTGCGGACTGGGGGTGGGGAGCGTGAAGCCCCCGGTGCTCGACTGGTTGCTACTAGGATCGTAAGTATCGAAAGTCCAATCCTGTTCAAAGCAAATCAGTTAAGTCGTCAAATAACCGCGATTTAACTTACGTCACTGATAACCAAATGGTCTTGGTTGGAGTTTTGGGTTTCTTGCGAATCACAGCTGTTTCTTTGTGTTACCTGAGTGTGGTTCTGGTACTGATACGTATTCTGGTCGGTGGGGCGCGCTTGGGTTCTACGGCTTCTGCCGCGTCGGTTATCACCACCGTCTTGCCGGTTTTCGCTCTCGTAACGGCGGCGCATAGTCGAGTTCCAATGGTTCTTTATCGCGTTGTCCGTTCTGCAAGTTAAAATTATGTATGATCATAGAGTTAAGATATTGCTGCGTTACAAACAAAAGTCCGCTTACAAAAATGGTCCTTAAGATTCAGACATGAAGGATTCTGTACCTACTAAATGCAACAGACAACTACGGGTCAGTTGCCATAATAAACTTTTCCACGCAACACTAAATGATTCGTTAACGAATAGTCATCGTAACGCGATTGGACTTTCAAGAAAAGAAAGAAAAATAGACGAACCGTCCAGGTAACAGTTTGGCGATTTTGGCCCATTGGTTGCCGAGGTCTCTGTGTGCCTGGTAGATGACGGCATCCTCCACTTCCGTCCAAGCGCATTTTTTTATTTTGGGATTCAAATGATTGTGCCAACGCTCGCGGCACTGTTTTCCGATGCGTCCTTTCAAGTGACGCGCTATCAATGTCCATTTTTTCGCGCCATACTTGTTCACCAACTCGATCACCTTCTCGTCCTCCTGCAAAAACAAACGATACGACATGAATTAACCGAAGCATGTCGCGATCACAGCATATTCGGGCAAGGGGCAAGGGATGGCGTTTGTGATAAGCAATTTCCCACGTAAACACCCCCCAAAATTCGAAACGGAAGAACCTATTAGCCAAGTCATAGTTCACGAAACACTCGACATCTGTTTAGGGTCATCGTCGCTGGCTGAAAGCGGCAAAAGAACAGATGACGGTAACGCACCGCAAACTTTCGACGGACCAGTCAAAACTTGCTTGAAACGAGGGAAAAGTTATTAGTGCTTTTTAAAAGTGTTTGTTGGAATAGTTACTAGTTAAGGTCTAAGTATGACAACAGAAAAAACGATCAGTCAATCAGTGGATTGCTGAAAAAGGGGAAGTGAGGAACTTCTGCCATTACCTATGTGAAAAGCTGCACCAAGCATGTGGGCGGGGGCGTTACAAAGACCCAGATCCGGTGTCGCAAAGACATGCTTAAGTAATTAAAGGCGAGGGTCAATCGCCGGCAAAAAACATATTTTACAGCATTGCCAATTCCGGCCAATTTTGATGTTTCAGTAAAAACAACACCTCTAGGTCTTTACCAGTATTGTTTCGATACTTACGAACTCAAGAAACTTACTACGTGCATGTGTCTTCTGAAAAATTAGGATACCTACCTAAAATTAACATTATAAGACGTTAGCTAGATTTGTAAATTGATATTCAATGAAGGCAATTGTCTTGCGGTGCGAATACAACCAAATTCTTCCGACGTTATTCTAACATCCAACCGTCGTAAAGCAAGGCCGAACTCGACTTGAATAGAATATCCCGTGCACGCCAGGCATCTCTCATATCCATTACGACAGGTATGTACGACGGTACCATCTATTTATCTTAGAATCCCCCTTGAATAAGCACAAACCGGATTTTTACATCTCCTAAGCCTTTTCAACACTCATTGAAGACCGTTTTGGCCTGACCAACTACGAAATTAATTTAAGCCCCATCAAATAAAGTAAGATATCGCGCAGTCGTTCCAAACTAAACGGTAATACTAACACAATATAATACCAAGATAAGATAAAAAAGTGGGAAATTTATAACATAGCACGAGTTGGAAGGGTTGATCTTGGAGGTGAGGAACCGGCTCACAAAGCGAGTTGGTTCATCTTCAATGCATTGCATAAAATCAGTGACAAAAAGAGACGAACCGACACAAGCGCCACCGATCACCTTGAATTGGTATAAAAATCCGCCAACACCTCCCAACCAGGCCCCCCAACTACCCTACGAAAAAACCATGGAGCGCACCTACTCCCACTCGGTTAAAAAAAAGAACTAGTTTGGCACAGTTTTCGTATCAAGACCGTTGTCTGAATTCAAATTTTTTATCCACTCTTACTCTAGCATTGTACGTTTTTATTGCCCCGGAATTCAAACGGGTTGACCTTGGAAGGCGTGTCCGGCGAAATTTTAGTGTGTAATAAAAAGCGAGGAGCTCCTAACCCATTGGTGAGAGGTCAAGAAACCATCCTTCCTCTCCTCATAAAGTTCTTTACGTTAAAACAGCGGAAGATAAGTTGGACAAGTAGGGCAGTGGACGGGTCGAGCAACAGCGCCATCTACAATACTTTCCCGTATCAACCTAGTGATGTACGAATTCTCCCGTGTGCACTCTAATTTTGTTAATATCTCGTCTCCCCTTTGTATGGCGGCCCAGCGAAGCATGGAGAGATGTGGAAGACAAAAGTGAAGAAACCCTTCTCACTGTACCGGTTCCTATTATAGAGGGGCATTGCCCTTCGCGTCACTCGTAACGCTATACTAACACTTGTGTAAAGAAATCAATTGTTTTAATAAAAGATTTTTTTGAGTTTTGATGTAGACCTTGTATTGGTGACCTAATTACTTGGATCACTCACCTCTTTCGTCCACGGTCCCTTGACCAGTTCTGGATTGACAACTTTGGTCCAGCGCTGTTGACACTGAACGTCGGAACGGTCGGAAAAATGTTCGGCAATCACGTCCCATTTCTCGTTGTATTCCTCAACCAGTTGTTTCAAACGACCGTCCTGGAACAATTATGGTTGTTGGTAATTCTGCTAAATTGCAAGGGTTGCTAGGAAAATTTAATGAATTCCAAGCAGGTGGCGGCCCGCAGGTAGAGTGACTTAACACTTTCGGTCTTTCTAATGGTTTACAACAAAACGGCTTGAAGAACAGGAAGGAGCAATGGGAGAATGTAAAACGTTGTTTGTTAGAGGTAAGATTGGAGACAATGGCGACGCACCTCTTCTTTGCTCCATCGGCCTTTGTTGATGCATTTCTTAGTTTTGGCATGGTGCGGCTCTTCGTTAATTATTGCAGAGTCGTCACTGTCCTCGCTGCAGCTGTTTTCCGCCTCCCGATCTTCATTTTTAAAACTGCAACAAAAATGCTTTGTTAAAATCGCTCGATTTTAAAGAGATTTCAAAAAATAATCGACGTAAATACTTTTTGGGTTGAACGATTTGGGGTGGGTCGCAATTTGGGAACGCGTCCGAATTTCGATTCCCACAAGAAATCGGGATTCCGCGTAATTTCCAGGGGTCGTCGCAAAGCCGACAACAAAGCCGACAAAACTTGCGTGGAAAGCACAAAGGCGGGTGTCGCTTAGAGGCCAGGTGCGGAAGTAGGAAGTAAATTGGGCCCTAATTCTAATTAGACACGATAAAATTACGTCGGCCCCATGTCGTCTACGAAAAAAAAAAAAAAAAAAACACCAAAGGTCAAGTCGAAATTATTTACACACTTGTGTTTTATTGTCTTTCTATTTACCCAATGTAAAAAGAGGATTTTGCGATGAGATCATTTTTCTCGATTTTGATGATCTAAGCGTCGTCACCCCATCACCCGACCCTTTCGTAGTTTTCCCATCACTTATTCCCATGGCCTATTTTCTATTCAACCAACTAGAACGGGATTCACAATGCAAATCTCCTTTTATCTACAACAGATGGCAGGTCTCGATTAGAAGGGTGGTGGGATTTAAAAAAAAAATAGCGCTAGAAGCGACCGGAAATCAAATGATGACCGCAGGTATTGTCTTGTTTTTCCTAACCACCCTACGGAAACAGGACAATTGCAGGAAGTCTCTTAGGTGACGCTATCGACCGTATCTCCACCAACCCTTTTCGAGATCTTGAAAGAAGTTACATTTCCACCGAGAGTTACCATCGACGTAAATCAAGTTAGCAACCAGTTCTAATGCTCAACTTACCACATGTTGCGGTTTATTTACACTTGATTTACCACAGCATCGAGGAGACTCTAGAATAGCTTTCGCTAGTGTGTATTGACGGGCTTGTGCAATTGAAACTCGGCATCACCGACGCGACTATCGACATTAATTTTCATCAAGAGGGGTCTGAAGACCAACTGTCGCTGAAGAAACCATCAGGTCTGCATTAAATAGATCCGAATTGAAACTAAGGCACGTGCAGCCGTCATATGCGCTTCCTAGTAGATGCACCTGTCCTTAAGGGATGTGGGCGCTTCGTGGTGGACGTTGAACTTGGATACAGTTAGAGTCGGGAGTTAATGAACCTGGATGCACCTGATCCAGATCTTGGCAAACACTCATTTTTATTGAAAACAATAAAACGTCAATAACACCGGGGGTCGGTTGATGAGTAATACGGAGGGGGTGTTTCGAGCTACAGCTGCTTGGTTATAATGGAAAAAATTGGGGCGATGCGTGGGGCTCCTAACCACATGTAGGAGCCCCACATCTGCGGTACGTGCTATGTACACAACAGGCAAACAATCGAAGATTATCGCGCCGGCACGTGGCAGATGAATCAATTTAACGAGACAAACTCTTTAACTGAGCAAGAGTTAATTTCACCACCAAACACCTGGTGCACGTGGCGGAGCTTTTGTCGACGAACGCCACAAAACCAGAAACAATCTTCAGCTTTCATCCACGACGACACCAGGTTCCACAGACACAGAATGTTTTTTTAGAACGCTATGCCTGCACACCGAATTTATCAATTTTAATCAATCTTCCTCAAACTTCTGGAAGATCCAAAAATCTAGGTGTAACGGCAAAGTCGGTAGGGAGCTTTAGTTTTCATTTTCGTCAATGCCATTAGAACGTGTGAAGCAATTCACGACTATGTACACAAGCCATTACCATTAAGGCGAGTAGAATCTCGCTTCTTTTGTTGGTGAGTCTTGTTTGCGGCTTACCACATATCTCGAAGACTCTTATCGCAATTGCCGGGCCTTCAGACCTAATTAGTGCGTTAACTTCAGCCTTGAGTAGCAGTTATCTTGCGCCTGTTCATCACTCCTCCTCAGTGATGGGATGGCCACGCATCTCATCTTCTCTAATGACAGCCAGGCAGCTTCAATTCGGTCTTTGTTGAGTTTTCTTCCTTTTGGTCGGCCTTCGCTGTTCTTTACCCAAATTACCCCTTAATTCCATTCACAAGTGCTTCGGTTCCTCATTTCACGGTTAATCCGTCTTGGCTCCAATTTGCCGCCGTAAGCTTCGGATGCGGTGGATGATTATCGCGGAAACCTTTGCGAGCGTCTTTTCGAATTATCCGTCCTTGATACCTTCGGGCGTAAACAGTTTCGGAAGGGGATCTTCTGGTGGAAACTCCACGTAAATCATTCGGCGTTCCGTATCCATCATCAAGGCCGCGCTCGTTACGTCGTCTTAGAAAAAAATTCAAATCACCTTTTGAACAGGTACGAAAACAAACTAGTTTTTCTAACAAGGCATAAATTCGTCCGGCCTACGCGTTCTCAGTTTCATTCAGAAACGCTTCGCAACATTCCACATACGGTCGAGGAATTTTCAGCCCAAAAATCGACGGTCGATGGTCTCGAAGAAGGTCGCGTTTTTGGGTGGTTGGGTGTTTTATTATCACGGCGATGTTGCTGTAACGCGTAATTTATGCACATGCGAGGGGTCATGCGGGCCCGGCAGGTGTCCTTTGGGCCCCTCTGGCAGATGGTACGCCCCAGGTCGATCGATATCCGACGTGAACTTGCTACTATAAAACTTTGCGCGTTTAATTGCGTATATTTATTAAAACCACCATATAATCATCTTCATGGCCGTCATGAAGGGACCAAAAGGAAGCACGCTTCATGGCACATCTAGACCAATTGCAACTCTTGAACGAAGCAAAGTTGCATCAAGAAGGCACCAAGACCAAGAAGAAGCGTTGCACGAAGTATCCGTCTATAGCTAGCTGCTGGCCCAATCTCGAAAGTGGCAATGTTGATGATCACTTGCGGGGTTAACGCGATAAGTTATCAAGTTGGCGACTGGGTCAAGCTCTCCTCATCTATTTCGTGGTATCCCGAAAGATTTTCCCACGGATTTGCGTCAGCATCTAATCTATGGACAGGTAAGCGGTCCTGTTCGAATCTTAAATCATTATTCTCTTTGAAGGGAGCCGATAAGGGGTGAAACTTGGGAGCTCCCCTCGGACAAGTCTGCCTATTCAACTAGGACGACGTTCTTTACGACCAGAGGCCCTTGGAGCCAAACGGGTTCCGGATGGACGCGACCCACCATCGAAACAAAAGGTTCGGACCCATCGCGATTTTCAACAAACGTCAAGTAATTGGCGTTATGCTCACGGTACCCGAAAAAATTTACCTTACCAACTTTGAAGAAGCAACACAACACTCGTCCTCATAGAATTGGCAGAGCTGATGTCTGATTATGTGGCAACAAGTCCAAAGTTATAAAAACGAGAATTCACTAATCTCCATTGCCACGTCTGATGCCCCAATTACCACGCGTGTTAGTTATTGTGCAAAGTTAAGTTAATCCTAGAGGGTTTAAGGCCACCCACATCTCAAGCCTACCTGACCCATTTGCCGACCCGATGCGTAGTGTAATACGATAATTTTGTGACAAGTTGGATATTGCAACCAACTGTCCAACACCTTCAAGAGTAATTTCCCAGAGGCTTCAATGATCCTTGTGGTCAATTTAATCACGCACTCAACTTTTGGTTTCAAATTTTGCTCTTAGAGATTTGTGTCCTTCAAGATACACCGTCAAGGAAGCAGTAGGCGTGTACTATGGTAGTAACAACTGATTTTTTTTTATATTATGCAAAATACGCCAAAGACCTGAATTTGCAAACAGGAAACGAAAAAAACTACATCATAGGGAGCGGCCCTCACTCGAGACCCACACAGATTCTTGTTCTTCAGAGATTAACCAATTCTTGTTCACTGAAATCGATTGGATAGAGATGCTGTTAAGACAACTACTGATATGTTATCTTTTTAAAGCATTATTATCTCATCTCAAGAGGTTTCCAAAAACTTGAAATGATTATGACTAGAGGGTTCAACAGCTGATGTGTCGACCCGACAATAGCGGAAATCACGCAAACTCGACGCCTTGCGGAATCCCCTCGTTCATTGTGCAACGTCTGAGATGACGGAACTGGCTTTTGTACAAATCGCCATGTCTTGGAGTGTACAATGGGGTAAAGGTACGTTGTGTTAGCGGCAGCTGTCTGGTCGGCACGCGCCGTCTACCTTCCGCATATTAAAAGAAACTCATTGATGGAATTGGCCGACATCTTGCGATAACCGAGGGTGTTACCCTCCAAGGACCCGACCGGCTGCGATGCCACATGGCGCGACTTTTCCCAAGATCCAAACAGAGAAAAAATTAAGCAAGTCGACTGATTATTTCCATAGATATTTTCCTTATTAAATTTTCTTCCATCTCGAATATTAAGGCTTGGATTTAAGAAGCCCGTACTTGACCGGCCGACTTCAAAAATAGATCACCTCCGAAGCTGATGTTTACAGATTCTAAAAATCGAACAAAATTCTGAAAATTTGCTTTACTTTTTGAGCCTGACTCCACGCAATCATGGATTAACATCCCTATATCAACCATTGGGAGCGAAAAGGAAGTCTTCCCTTGAGACTCTCTTTTCATTTCGACGATTGGCAACGTCGACTGAGTGACAACTAGTTTGAAGATACGTAATACTTAGGTACTTTGAGGTGTCGGAGCGAAAATTTACAAAGACCTTTCCGAGAAGGCTCTACCGCAACAGTAAATCAAAATAGGTACCTACCTACTTTTTGAGGACAGGTTAACAGTGAGAACCCTTAGAAACAAGGCACGCCAACGCGATACGACAGGTTCAAAACAAATTTATGAAACGTCGGAAAGTTTAATATAGGTACAGCAGGCAGACAAATTCTTCATCTTTCACCCGCGAATTGGAGTTTGGTGTTTTTATCTACTTCACCAACTAAAACCATAATAACTGAAAAGCAAATAAACTGGGTTACCTACTGCCCGGCCTGTTTTCTAAGTCTTTGAAGAATCATAAAAATTGCAAAATTGAGACTTTTTATTCTAAATGCAGGGTCGACTAGTCCTCTTAAGTAGGAAAAAAACTAAATAGCTTTAAAAACAATATTGCAAAAACGTGGGTCATCATAATCGATCTGAAATGATTGGTTGCCTTGGCGCTTGTTGATTTAAGAGCTTGAAGGTACTGTTTGATAAGAAATTTGAAGGGTCTCGCTCGAATTCAAATAAAATCGACAAATAAAGAAAGAAGGAACCACGTATGATATTATGATAAAAAATGTTATCGCTTCCTGTCGACTGCCTTAATAAAATTTTTTGCAACTTCTACCCCGTCTTCTATCGCTGGGCAGCAAAATTGACCGATGAACAAAGTTACAAGCAACGGAAACGGACAATGAACAAAACTCGATAAAACAACACCTACGTAGGGACGCAATTTTTATTAGGAATTACATTAGCATAACAAACCATTAACGAATTGTATTACGTAAGTTACGCGGGCCCGGCAATTTCATTCACTCTTCAACAATTCGCCGCAACCGCTCGCCATTGGCGAATTCGAATCAGTAAACAATTTCAATTTTGTTGAATGATGTCATAATAACCGTCCTGTGCACGTTGGAATCGTGAATGTTTAACTGGCAGATAACTACATAACAGAGCAGTTTTCTCCTAAAAACCTGGAAGCCACATGTCATACGGGAAAAAAACAATAAAATTATTGACAGCTCGACAACTAACAGGAAAGTTGGCGATGTAACGCGGAAACAAAACCCTATCGTGTTTCCGGATGGTTGTCAAAATTGCGTTTTTAGTTTGTTTTGTTGTTGTGCGTTGAGGAGGGTTGATGGCGCGCTCGCTCGCGCCATATTGTTTTGTGTGCGTTATAAGGGCGCGCTGTTCCTTCTGGGGGATCTCCTGGACGTTTGGTTGTCGGAAACGCGGATACTCTGCATTCTTGGCGATCGACCGGTTTCGTGAGACTAATTTGTGTGCTTTTTTGTAACGCGTACTGGAGGCTGGAACTTACATGTCAATCCCGTAGCTGTTGAAATATTGAGCCATATCCAGCAGGGAGCCCCGTAGGGCTGAAACACTCACGCAATATACACGCCGTGGTTAGCCAGTTTCACCCAATCTACGACTATCGCACACCACAATTCGACTGAAATAAAAATTTGTATGTATATGTATGGTGGTTGGTGGTTCACCTTTCACGATTTGACAGAGAAAGAGCATGCGCAGTAGAGGCTGCCAGGGCCGGATCAGTTCTTTCCCTAGACGGCGTCCAAGGGAAGAACCTAAACCGAATGTTAATATTATATTATAATAGTTTTAGAAAAATTATCCAACATCAAATAACTGGATTAAAGTCTTACAACACAACGCAAATAAAGTAAATTTAGTATTTTCAATTTTTATTTATTGAAACTGACCGAAAAAATAACGATTACGATCCTGTTAGGGGGATGGGCGCTAGATAGTAGAAACCCTACCAGGTGGAAACTACGGAATGCTTGTGGGGTGGCACTTTACCACTTTCCCAGGTTTGGCGGGAAATGAAAGGTCAACAATGTCTTGTACGTATGTACTCATAACACACATACATTATATAAACTACGTTTTGCTCTATGTAATGGAAGCTACGAGGGCAGATTACTATTAATGTTTAATTTAACATAGTCTTTATTAAAGGCTCCAAATTATCTTGTCTTTAGTTATTTGATAGTGCAGTGCTCAATTTTCTTGTTCCGGGTCCATAGATGACTCCGCTGCAACCCACCACTCAAATGATGATAGTATTCACTGTTTATGAATTTTGTGTTGCCTATCCTTTTGAACTCATTTTTCCCTATTTCTGGAAATTTATTAAAGAAGGACCTAAACTAAATAATTACCATTATATTTTTTGGTCATTGTTTACTTTACCCACTCTTCGATTTTCAAAAAACCAATTACACCAACGCATTCGTCACATACATTACGAAAATCAATTTCTTTTTTTGTGCAAACTACTTCTATTTTTACTCTTATTTTCCTTGCCCACATCTGTATCTATAAATTTTGCATAAAATTATTTACCATTTGCACAACATTTCATTGCTTAAAATGGCATTATAATGATGTTTCACGATGATTTCCAAAAAAAACACCGCAAAAAGCGAGAAGTGGACATTGTAAACCATTACTTATTTTTTATTTAGACATCAATAAATAAGCATTAAGAAAAGAATTTTTAAAAAAATAGTAAAATAAAACTTGTGAAATAGTGTGCTGCTGCTGCTGCTAATAATAGGAAAGATATTTGGCAACAGTGGCATTGCACCGCTGTTAACCTAAACCTAACAGGGATTTTTCTGCCGCATGTGTGGTACTGCTGCTCTCTGCTTTCAGATGTTATACGTCAAAATTGTCAATAGCATGGAGACGGAGCAGGCCCGTTAAGTTTTAGTCCAAATTTTAGATCTTTATCGTACATTTGACCGTTTGTGAAGAAGAAATCGCCTTAGAGCTGGCCCCATCGTTCGAGGTTAACGTGTGCACGCCCAAAATCGGCCATAATTCCCAGAATAGTCCAGTTGCCTGTCATCATGACATCCTACCTCCTTTCAGCATCATTGTTTTGAAATTGTAGAAGAAACATTTCGAGTTATTTCGATGGCTGATAGCAAGTTGACGGTACCCCGATCGGCGACGGTGAGCCCCCCGCCTAATTGCGCTATTTGTCTAGGAACGTGCACCAACAAATGCTATTCAGACTCCTGCATGCATGAATTCTGCTTCAAGTGCTTGTTGGAATGGTCCAAAGTAAGTAATAGGATTTTGATTAGACTTCTTGATTATCGAAGTTATGCAGATTAAGGCTGAATGTCCGCTATGTAAACAAACGTTCAAGTCCATCATTCACAACATCAAATCCAACAATGAATATGAGGAGCATGTGGTGGAAAATATTGCAGTTGAAGACAACCGATACCTCGACAACGCCTCCCTTATCTACCTGCCGCCAGCAACGCCGCCTCATCAATACCACTTTCGGTGTGTTTGGTTTTTGTCAATTTTTTTTGTTCCTTGTTTGACAACATTTTTTCTAGAACAACATTTACTGTGGACACCCATGGGGAACATGCCATTCAACAAATGTTACTTAGCCATCCT
Organism: Schizotus pectinicornis; assembly: GCA_951805265.1. NCBI lineage: Eukaryota > Metazoa > Arthropoda > Insecta > Coleoptera > Pyrochroidae > Schizotus > Schizotus pectinicornis. Next base: position 446,774 of record OX638204.1, on the reverse strand, counting down.
CTACTTACCATTGGCAGTTTTACCCCAGAAAGGTACTGGCTTGACTTTGTTAACAATAATGAAAAGTTTTAATAAGAATCATTTATAGATACACTCACAGAAGGCGCAGAGGTGATACTTCAACTACGTTCCGCAGATCGATTTATAGCCAGAACTTGTGGGTGTACGCCCCTCCAGATGTCACTGGTCGTTACAGAGAGGTCACTCCCTCATTTTATAGGTAAGTTTGTGGATACTCAAATCTACTTAGTTATGTAAGAGTAAGATTTTAGTTTTGACTAATTAATTTAGAAGAGACTGCTTATTTGCATGATTTGACTCAACCAAACTGATTAGACTAGATTTTTTGCAACTCATCATAGAGTTGGTGACGTCATTAATTAAAATACCGTTGTTATGACAATTTATTACAGTTTTTATTTTTTAGAATAGTTTATAAAGAAAAAATGGTGAATTACATGCCCACTATCACTCCAAAAAATTATGAATAATTTTGAGGCACCTATAAAGGGCGCTTTAGTGAGAAATAATACTATTACTTTCTCATAAAAAGGGCGTGATCACTGAAGACTTCTAAACAATTTTTTGCAACTGGAATAGAGTTCATTATTTTAAAAGAGCTCGTAGAAGTGAAGCCGAGTGATAGAGGTTGTTCTGTTAGTGCTTATTGATATTTAATCAGCTATTACATCAATTGAACTAATCCAACTCTTATGACTATTACATTTTTTTACACTTAAGTTACTTGAAATAATATGCATGTGTATAAAAGAGACAATGAAGGCATCTAACTAATTTACAAAGCCTTCAGACGGCACACGGATAGCTTCGACAGTCTATTTTAGTTATGTATAAAGTCGACTTCATAGTTATTAAAGTTATGTAAAGCTACATGAAGCACCAGCTAGAAAACTCTCAGAGATTTATTTGTATCTTATTCTAGAAACAATCCGGCCGCGAGGACACGTCTGGTCCCTTGGTTGAACCGCGAACTGAACGCCCTACTCTACGAAAATACCCAACACGTCATGTACCTGGTGGACGTGATAATGGACCATCTCCTGCGACATCACATCTGCAGCACCATGTTTCGTGCTCTCCTCACCGACTATTTAGGCACCAAAACTGATCATTTCATCCACGAGTTTTACAATTTTATGCGATCTCCCTTTGATATGATCGGCTACGATCGTCACGTGATCTATAGCGAGAGGCCCCCAACTCCAAGTCCTTACAACATAGACGTTTCGGATAACGATAGCGATGTAATTTTTGTTGCTCCTGCCGCCAGTCAACCGGAGCCCCCAAGAACCGAACCGGTAATAATCGATTTAGTTGATACCGATTCTGACGAGCCCATAATAGTTTCGGAAGAAATCAACGGAACCGCCAGCTCTCAAATTAACGAAGAAACTACAAGTAATCGTAAGCCGATATTGCCGTTGAAGTTGCGAATCAAAAACAAACATAAATCGAAACGTAAAAAAAGGCGTAGGTCGCGATTGTTAACGTCATCTAGTTCGTCGACGAGCAACAGCTCTTCCACTTCAACTAGTTCATCAGACTCGGACGGTAACGTGTACGAAATTTGTAAACCTAAGAAGCTTCACGGCAAATCGACGAAAAGTAGGAAAAGTAAACGTAGGGATTTAAGTAATTTACAAAGAGAATTGAGTAGCAGCGACAACGAAGACGAAATTCCGTTGTCGAATTTTGCTAGTAAAAAGAAAAGATCGAAACATTCAGAGAAAAGACATAAATCGCACACGGCCACTTCGAAAGAACCGAAAATTAGGTTCAGGGCAAGAGTTAGTAGTTCAGAATCACCTCCACGAATTTTATGTCCAAAACCGGAAGAAACTTATGAACCGTCGTCGAATCCATGCAATTTACTTTTGGATCCTCCAATTTTTCAATCGAGTTCTTGTCGTTTTGCCGATGGCTTCGTCAAAAGTGAAAGATTGGTGAAGAGCGAGGTGGTCGAAGAGAGCCCTCGATCGCCATCAGAGGGCGACACCAGCGATTGTGACTATAACCAGCCCAATGTCAAAAGCAAAATTAACGAAGTTAGACCAGAGGATAAGCCAAAGGCGGGGCCGAGTACCAGTAGGCTTAGAAGTATTTTGAGGAAAGAAGAATCAAGCAATTTGTGGTATTCAAGGCCTCTGCATTACGATTCTGACAGTTCTGATGGTTAAAATTAAAGTTTTATTGTACAGGAAGTGTTTAGGTCACCAGCTTGTACTATTTAAGTTATTTTACTCAGTGGCGCAACTAGCCTACGTGGACATAAAGCTGTAAAAATTTTAAAAAGGCGTCAACTATAGATGTGGATTTTTCTTACCATTTGTTTGCTAAAATTTTTAAGATATTGATAAGGGTAGTTAAATACTAAGAAATTGAAAGGCAATCCAGAAAAACACGACAATAGCAGATGAAAAAAGTTTACATTATTAAACTCGGTTTCTACCTATATTCAATAGAGCCAAATTTCTCAGTCTTTCTTCTGCGTTCAGCAGAAGCCACAGGAAGCGTTGAACCTAAATTAGTGTTCAGAAATACTTTCTAATTGTCAGTAATTAATATGAAGTATATACGTAATTACACCTCTTCTTTAAATGAGAAAACTAGTCAAGAAGTACTTCAATACGTAGAAGAAACCCCGTGAAAGTGTTAGGAACTCCATCTGGTAAAAACGTTGACTGCATACGTGCAGGTAAAAAAATGATTTAAAAGTGGTACACAATTTTCTGATTGCTGTGCAACAGTTTGTCCAAACTCTCGCCTCACATTTACCGACAAGAAATGGGAAAACAAGCCCTTCTCAGAAATAACGAACGCGCCTATTTCCATCGCCAAACCACGCGTTCTGGGACGCCGGCGTGAGGGAAATTAAAGATTCTGTCACAATTTGCAGTTTTCTTTATGGCCGTTACTATACTTGAAATTTAAAGTATACACCGTAAGATTTGGTTCTCAAGAAAAACACTTCCCAAGTCGGTTCTAAAGTATTCCCCTCAAAAAGACGCTGTAGCGTTCAAGAATTCCACAAAAATGGGTGACAGAACCACCTGTCCACCCCAGTTGCGCTACTGATTTTACTCTAATTATATTTGACTTATACATAGCCATTGTAAATAAACACTTCCAAATTGAGTCCTTATTAGGACCCTCTAGAGTGATTTACGCAGTTATTACGTTGTTTTATACAAAACTAAATTGATTTCATATCTTGTGTACGTAATTTTAATTGTTAATAAGAACGTGAATGCCCCAATTATGTAATTTAACAGCAGTGTACGTTAAAACCACACTGGCCTTTCCCTTCTCCTAGAATTTTTCCTTTGTAAAATAATTTAATAATATCAATTTTTCAAATTCAACAAAGAAAATGTAGAAACAGGTAAGTAAAATTTTTGCAACAGTTGATAGTTTTTTACAATCTATTCTAACTTAGCATATTTACAATGGGACTTGAAACAACAGAAATTTACAAGGAATGTTTATCCAGAAATACTGACAACTAGACTACATAAAAATTTATACACTCAATGACGAACGGTTGTTGGCCCAAAATTGGTGGGCAGAAAACGCCAATGTGACGATGTACAGCAAAGCAGCGATCCAACAGTTGTAGGCGTTCTAAAATGAACATTTCAGTCAGCAAATGAAGGTGCAGTATATCAGATGATTACCTGTGTATAACCTCTGTCCACAGCGTCGTAGAATTCATTGAGTGGTCCGTGCTCAGGAATCTCAACTTCAGGAAGATCCTCAGCTAAAGCTACGGCGTGGAAGTAGTAGAAAATTCCCATCAAGCCCTATATACAGGGGAGATAAATCAAAATATTTTAGAGGACTAGACAAAAACACCTACCAGCTGTATTATGCCCCAAACGCTCAAAATCATACCGCATAGCGATAATTTGGGGCCACACACTGCCATTTCGGAGAGTTAAGCAAAATTTCGGTCAAATTAAGGAGCACCCACAATCATGTGACATATGACACCTATTTCACTAGTTTATTTTGATTTGACCTTAGAGTCAAGCAGAAAAGCCAACTTAAGAGTAATATGTGTGTAAGGATATATCTACACTTTGATGAACACATGAATTTTTTATTGATTTTATTTTAACAGTTTTGTTCTTTCAGCCGTTGACTTAAGCCAAATTTTATTAGCCATAAATTTGCCACGTTTGTTAGCAGAAATTTATTAATGAAGGTTTATGTTTTATGTTGGCAATTCTGCGAGCTATTTGTCTTGTTTTGTCACTTTGACAGATGTCAGTTTGAGAAAGTGGGTTGTGGTGTTTTCCGAAAAGTTGCGGTTTCAGCTGAAATGGTCGACAAATTGGGTGAGTATTAAAAGAAACGCGTTCACAACAACATCCTGTCCCCTAATTTCCCCTTCTACGACCCGCCGTAACGTTTCGTTCGCCCCCCTTATAAGGTTAAATTAAGGCGATTATTGTAATTTTCATGGTCTGATTATCGTTCTTTTCCAAATCTTTCCGTTCATTATCGTCCTCGTTCTATCGCGATTCGGCCGCGTCGATGATTCATCTTGAATTCTGCAAGAGGAAGTTGCGATAATCCTGGAATATGGTGTCTGTTTTAGTAAACAGCGAGGCCAACACCAGGCGAATTAACATGGTTGAGAACTGTTTTGGCAGCTCGGGCCAGGTGAGTCTTTTCTCCGGATTTTGTCGAATTTAGTTACAAATTATTTAACAGCCCTTAGGGGTTCCCGGACGTGTCTTGGTAGGTGAGGGTGTCTTGACAAAAATGTGTCGAAAGAAGCCGAAAACTCGTCAGTTCTTTCTCTTCAATGACATTCTAGTTTATGGTAACATTGTAATCAACAAGAAAAAATACAACAAACAACATATCATTCCCTTAGAAGAAGTCAAATTAGAAATTTTAGAAGACGACAATCGTGAGTATCAATTAATCAACTATCTTCACATTAACAACGTGAATCTGCTTGCTTTTAGAATACAAGAACGGATGGTTGATCCGTACAGCTTCAAAATCCTTTGCGGTTTACGCCGCCACTGCCACTGAAAAACAAGAATGGATGGCGCACATAAATAAATGCATTGAAGATCTGTTAAGAAAAAGTAACTTAACCAATTGCCAAGATGTTTAATTAAAGTAAAATTTAATTTTAGGCGGCAAAAAGGCGGTTGCAGAACACGCTGCTGTCTGGGTTCCTGACGGCGAAGCCCCTGTGTGCATGCTTTGTAAAAAAACTCAGTTTACCCTCATCAACAGAAGAGTAAGTTTATTTCCAAAATCTATTAATAAAAATTAATTTTCCTTTTTTAGCACCACTGCCGTAAATGCGGAGCTGTGGTTTGTGGTCCCTGCTCAAGCAAGCGCTTCTTGTTGCCGAATCAGAGTTCAAAACCGTTGAGAGTTTGTCTGCAATGTTACGATAATCTCACAGTTGCAAAGAACCACAATTCCAGCATTGACAGCACTCAAAAGGGTCGGTGATTTTTATTTTAATTTTTAGTTTTTGTTAATGTTTGAGTTCCAGATGCTGATTCCTCGGGGGAAGATGATTCTGATGATGAAGAGGAAAGTAACAGGGGGCAACCGGAATCCCACGATTTGGTAAATATGACCTTTAACAAACAAACCAAAACGTTTGTTCAAACCTCTTTTATTGCTGTGAATCACAAACAAAAATATAAAACTATAGCTGCAACATGTATTCCGTAATTTTTTCAGTTAATATTGATTGAAAAGAAGCGTATAAGACTGGTTATCTGAACTGCATTTTACTGAAGTAGTTGATAAAACCATTATTTATTTGGTCTATAGATGGATTATAGGGCACATTAGTGTTGATTTTGGGGGAGGCTTATCTGTTGTTTGTTTTCGTTTGTCATGGTTTTTACTTCTACTGTTTAAATTGAATCTATTCTCAGAAAGATGGTACAACTTAACCGATGTATACATAGAAAACCCGATTATTATTATCTTTCAAACAAAATATAAAGAAAATCGTAAAGTTCGATTTAGTTTTGAAGATTTCTTTTACGCGCGAATGGATTTTCGTCGCGTTAATGTCCTGTGAGTGCGCTTTTTTTTACAAAATGAATTTTTTTTTTAATCCTTATGTGGTTACTTATATGATAAATTCATAGTTTCAGAGTCACTGCCTTGGTTACACGTATTGAAGTTGTAAGTGGCGTTTTGCCAGTTTTAGTTAATTTTCCACGCTTCCTGTTTAAAGATTTGCTTTTGGTATTTTCTTAAGTGATATTTCTTTTGTTGTTTTTTTGCTTGGTTTTTATTGATTTTTCATTTAGTTTCATCAATAAATTGATTTATTTTTCATCCCAACTAACCGAATTATATTCATGACTTGGAAACGCTTGTTACTTCAGCAATCCGCCAAGTTAAGCTGAGGTCGTAGGTTTCCAGTCAATAACAGCGATGTGCACCCAACATCTTTTAGATATTTGTTCAAAGAAATATTTGCGCTAAATGTTTTACAAGGTCTCTTTAAAATTTTTATTTTATAGCAGTAATGCAAACTAAGTCACTTATCATTTGGAAGATGTCACTATGCGTAGATAAATTAGTAACTTTTACTTTCTATGCGCATCAGATTTGAAAGGTGAAGGTCGCATATTTCTAGCATCTGCAGTGGTATTAAGTTGAAGGTTGCAGGATGGAGGACGCAACTATCCGTAACTGTTTCTTTCTAAAAAATGCTAATATCCATTTTAGAGCCGGTTTCTTAATCAACAAAAAATTAAATATGTGTTTCTTATATGAAAGATAAAAGTCTTACGGCAATATACAAAATTGAACGCAAATAAATATGAAAGCGATACAAAAGGAAGCTAAGAAAAACGGTAATAACGTTAATAATTTGCGATTTTGATGTGGCAAGTGATGCGAAAAATGACAAGAATCGATGATAGTACTGGGAATTGTTTTTTATATACACTTGCGAATCGTGGTTCTCGTTCTGACTTTACTGTTTTTCAGCCGAAATTCTATGGGGACAACGACAAGACCGACGACCTTCACTAAAACCATGCACTTCCATTTAATACTATTCTACAAGGTAAATAACGTTTAGAATAAAATAATTCTATTTTTAATATGAACTCATCGTAATTATGCATCTGTAGATGGTATGTAGGTAATGAGATTGAATGGCCAAGTTTTAGATCATTATAATATTGTTGTATAATTTCATTGGTTTAGAATTTAGTGTCAGAGGTTAATCAAATCGAAACGTTGTTGAGTTACGTTATTCTCTTGGTGTGTGAGAAAGGGAAGCCTTCTGTAAAGAAATCAAAACTGTTTGTAAGTAAATCTAGCAACTGTGATATAAGCTGGCCTCTGTAACGAACGTTTCTAAAAAATGTTATTTAATCGGGTTTTTTTCACCGAATATGTTCATTTTAAGTCAGTCATCATCACAATACATAACGTTGTTAATATCGCTATTATAATATATACAGTTTCTGTAAGTTGGTTCTAATACTTTTTACCCTAACACATTCCCGTTTTCATCCCTGAAAATAAATAAATTCGTGATAAATTTCAAGGTGTGAAGCTAGAATTGCGTAATTTTCATCTGATATTTAAGGTAAATATTGTCAGTTTGTATTTCAGATAATATTATAATGCATAATGAAATAATAATTATTATTATTATAATTAGCGTGATGGAAAGAAATATTTTTCTAATGAAGACGGGTGGGGATAATTGCCGCCAAATTCCTGTGAACAGTGGTAATCCAAACAAAAACGCACAGATTTTTCCGTAAACAAACACTTACAACATAATAATAAAACATGCTGCTAGGTATAATTAGCATATCAAGGTTTCATCCTTTAACAATTTGTATAATTTATCACATTTCCAATCTTGCCGCTAACATGATTCTGAAGAGCTCCGAACAGGTTTTTCGCGGGAACCTTTCAACAAACCGTGGCATTTTGTTAAAGAAACGTTTTGGCGTCAACAGTGCACGCTAGTGAAGTGTTTGAACGGGGTCCCGAAAATGGAGTCTACAACGGAACTGGTGACGGAATCCGTTATGGATCTATCGAAAGAGCCAGAAGGACCGCCGCCGGTAAAGACATTCCGAACTATGACGATGGGAGAGCGATGGCAAATGGTGAAAGATCATATCATCGTGGAGCCTCTTGTGATTCCGTATTTGATGGCATCGACGATAGCAGGACCGGCACTCAATAATTTGGAAATTGAGAAGGCGTGTAAATCGAATCTCGGTTTTAACGATACTGTTTGCGAAGCGGTCTTGAGAGGGGAACAACACAGTTATCCGCAAAATTTCAATGAAATTGTGACGGTTATTTTGGGAGTGCGGTCCTGGCTCTATACCGTTTATGAGATCGTTCCGATAATTTTGATACTTTTTCTCGGATCCTACAGTGATAGGTTGAAATGGAGAAAACCTTTTTTATTGATCCCTATTTGCGGGGAATTTTTCGCCGTGGCCGGATGCGTTTTGTGCGTCGTTTTCATGAGTGAATGGAGGCTGGAAGTACTGGGGGTACTTCAGGTGATAGTACCATCACTCGTCGGGGGACCACCGATGATGACAATGGCAGCGTTCGCCTATATTGCCGACGTAACTTCTGTAGAACAACGCACGACTCAAATTGCGATTCTCTCAATTTCCATGGGAGTAGTTGACGTTATCTTCAGTTCTTTTAGTGGAATTTTGTTCAGGGTCACCGATTACTACACAATTTTGGGTCTCGCTGTCATAATGTACATGATAGCCATTTGGTACGGAATTTTTTGCATTAAAGAAGAGAAGAGAGTTGAAGTTTCCGACACTAAAACCTTAATACTCGATGCTTTCAACCCCAAATACGCCATAGAAACCTTCAATGTGGTCCTACAGAAAAACCCGGGCACCAACAGAATTTTTTTGAACGCTATCTTGTTTCTACTTTTCATCATGAACGTCGTGGCCACAGGTTTGTTAGCAATTTTAAAAGCATAGTTTTAACCGATAACTTTTAGGCGAAAGTGGAGTTTGGGACTTGTACTTACAGAAAACGTTTGAATATACTGTAGTAGAAAACAGTTATTTGACAACAGTTAACATAATCGTCCACACCATAGGTAGGTACTTTTCGAAAAAGAGTTTAATGAAACAGCTATAAATAAACCAATTTTTAGGAGACATGGTCGGTGTGGCAGTACTTTCCAATCTTCTCCACTTGCACGACTTGCTGATTCTAGTAGCGGGAATGCTTGACAAAATCGCTGCTACGTTAATTTTGGCGATAGTAACCAACTTAACTGGACTGTATGCTGGTATTTTTTTTCTCACTTTGGTAAATAGTTAGTATGTAAGTACATCCGAAATTTTAGCTGTTGCCGTTGGTGCCTTCAAAGGAGTTACTCATATAGCTCTACGGTCATTAGCCACCAAAGTTGTGTCTGAAAACGATTTGGGGAAGGCGCAGTCGTTGTTTGGTCTCTGCACAGCTGTTGGAGGGGCCCTGGCTGCGCCTCTTTACAGCACCTTAATTTTTCCAAATACTTTAGAAACGATGCCCACGGCCTATATGTATGTTGGAATAATGATTTATGCAATTTGCATTATTCTCGTTATGTGAGTGTTTTGCTTTAGAAAGTGTTGAAGAATTTATCAATAATTTCTTTCAGGTGGATGTATTTCAGAGACAAACGAACGCTGAAACCTGAACAACCAACTGTTAATGAAAAGCCTGTACCGCTGGAGGATATGGTTACACGGATTTGAACAAGTCACCATAGTTCGAATAATTCAATTAAACAAAAGATAACTTTAACATCATAATTGGATTAGCCCAGTCCGAACAGCAAGAGCGCCTTAGAACTCTTATGCAAATGATATCGAAATTAAACAGTAGAGCCTCACACACAGTAAAAAGTTTGCTCGCGTGAGGATCGGTTTTTCATGCCCTCGTTAAGCTTTATAGATCTATGGCTGTAATTTTTTTACATTCTCTATTTTTATATGTTGTACATATTATGTAGTTTTCAAAAATACGATTATATAAATTCTTTGCTTTATATGTGTGTGTCATAACACTATAACGTTTGAACTATATCGTAAACTTCTTACCGCTTGGTGTCATTATATTAATAACTTTATGCTTTATTATGATATGTATATAATAATCATTATTTTATCATAGTTTTTTATTTTTTTAGACAGGTGGTCAGTTGCCGACTTTGGCAAAGAGGAACGTCACGCTTCAATTAAAATCTAATCATAACAAAAGTGTTGTTCTATTTAACACGTAATCATCAAACAAGAAATCACCTGCAACACAATTTTGACTTTAACTCCTTGGGACCCAATCCAAATTTTTGAAGTTTTTCTAATTCGTTATTTTTCCAGATTTTTTTATTCTAACTTGTAAAGATAAAAGTTAAATTATTAGACAAATCAGTTAAATATGTTTTGGCATAATATACCAATTCAGTTTTAACTGTCTAGCATGCAAAGACCAACTTGTTATTTCGAAATAATATTTTTCGCTACATGTTGCACTACTAGTACACAGCGATAAATTTGCCATGTTGTCACCTAGCGAAATGAGTCTTTAGGGGTTAAATATTTCCAGAAATTGTCATTGTCCAATCCCAAAAAATAGTTCCAATACATAGTTGGTTCACTATTTCATTCCACAAAACAATCGACAATCTGATAAAAGTTTAAAAGGTCACAATTATCGACATTTTAACGAAAATGCACCATCATCTTCATCATCATCATCAATAATTGTACTTTTTGTTCACATCTCCCACACAAGCTTGCAGCATCCTCTTGAGTATCGAAACGGGTTTTTCCGTTCCGTAAAACCCATGGCAGTAGTTTTAGTAAACCCACAATGAAATGAGTTTTATTACGTGAAGAAGTGCCTAGGTGTTGGGTGTCGAAATGTCGTCCACTGCCGATTTAGTCGAGGAGTCGGCGGAGAAAAAAACTTTCAAGTCAATGACGTTGAAAGAAAAGTGGCGGTATTCGCGAGATTTGGTAACGGTGGAACCTTTGCTGGCTGCTTATTTTATGGCTTCAGTTCTGGCGATTCCAGCTTTAACAACTTTAGAACTGGAAAAAGCTTGTAGGGTGAACTTGGATTATAACGATACAGTTTGCGATTTAATTCTGGAAGGCGAAAACGATAAGTACATAGAAGAAAACAACAAAATTCAAATAGCTATAGCGACGGTACATTCATGGCAGCAGCCCTTGCAGAGTGTCATGCCACTGATTCTCGTCCTTTTTCTTGGTTCATACAGCGACAGGCATCAATTACGAAAACCGTTTTTGTTGTTTCCGATTTTCGGTGAGTTTTTTGCTGTCGCCGGTTGTATCTTGTGCGTGGTCTTCATGAAATCTTGGTCGTTGGAAATGCAAGGAATTGCCCAAACTGTGGTTCCTTCCCTGTTCGGAGGGCCAACTATGCTGATTATGGCAGCTTTCGCGTATGTGGCTGATGTGAGTTCGTTGGAAATGAGGACGATTCGAGTAGGAATGGTCCAAATTGTTCTCAACGTTTGCCATCCCATCGTCCAATCGTTCAGTGGTATTTTGTTCACAAAAATAGGATATAACGGAATTTTGGGCATAGCGGCTGGATTATTTCTGTTCGCAATACTCTACGGGTACTTCTGCATCAAAGAACCCAAAGTTGCTCAAGTTACCGAAGGAAAGTCCTTCTTGACTGACGCTTTCAACCCCAAACACGCCCTTGACACCTTCAATTTGTTGCTGAAGGAAACTCCAGGCAATAATAGACTCTTCATTGTTTTGGTGCTGCTTCTACTGTTCATTTACAACGTTGTAGTTGTAGGTTGGTATATTGCTACGAATTTTGACCTTCCGGCATTCACTTTTGAACTCAACATATTTTTCTCTAACGACATAAGTACATTTTATGGTCCCGTTGGCAAGTTTTGTTAAAATACGTGTATCCTTTTTGTTTGTTTGAAAATGATACCACCACACTCTATTAACTTATTGAAGAATTAAACATATTTTTTTAATATTGTTGCTGTTGAAAAGAAGAAAGCCCGGAAGATCGATTGCTCGTCTTAAAAGCATCTCAATTTCAGGCGAGGGCAGCCTGATATTCCTTTACCTCCAAAAAAGTTTTCAGTTGACCGCCTTGGGCTTCAGTTATTTGGGAACCTTGGGTACAGTTATCCATATGATAGGCAAGTTTTTAGTATAATTAAATTTCGTTCTAGAATTTTTTGTTTTAGGAAACGTTCTAGGAATTTGGCTTTTCACCAAAGTATTGCAGATGCACGACTTAACTATTTTATTCCTGTCGATGTGTGATAAAATCTTGATCAATGCGATTTTGGGAATGGCCAGCACTATCTCGGTGATTTACATTGGTGAGCTCAATAGTTTTTCGGAATATTTCAATTAGGGTTGTTTCAGGTATTTGTTGCAGTGTTATAACAGGGATGTCTTCGATTGCTATAAGATCAATGGCTACCAAAATAGTTTCGGAAAACGATTTGGGAAAAGCTCAATCTCTCTTTGGCATTTGCGAAGCTTTAGCTCAAGCAGCGGCTGTTCCGTTTTATAATCAAGTAGTTTACGTCAATACCCTTGAAAGTTTTACGGCCATGTTCTTCTTTGTTGGCATAGTTTTATATATTGTTTCCATGGGAATCACCATGTAAGGATTGATTTTTAATTTTTGATAAATGTTTGGTCTTAACAATTTGGAATTTTCGTAGATGGATGTATTTCAAAGAGAAGAAGAAACACATTGAAGTTCATGAGAATGGTACTGGCGATAAACCGGTCCAAATGGAAGATATGGTCGCGCACATATGAGAAGCTTCCCGAATTTTTTATAAATAATATTATAGTTGCAATAGTAGCTTCTTGAATGGATTATAAAAAATAAGGTAATCATTGGATGTAAATAGTGTACAGTACATAAATCCGGTTTTAGAATAAAATTTCATCGATATTATTTAAAATATACTACGTATTTGTTTTTAAACACAATGAAACGGTTTCAATCCGGCGACTCACCTTGTATATACTTTCTGAGACTGTCAAAATAATTTATTTAGTTGTACTTATTCAAATTCTAATAAAATTACTAAAATTTCAAGTTGAACTTTGGCGTTTGTCTAAGTCGAGGTTTCAGAGTGGCGAAAGGCGTCTTCATCTTCTCATTAAGTAGCAAATTGACGAGCTTAAGGTGCTGTTCCTTAGGTAAATCAATTTGGTTATCTATGGCCCACCGGATAATTTCAGAGCAACTGTTCAAATCGCAGCATCGAACTGAAATCAAAGCTTAATTTAAAAAAAAGTAATGATGACCTAAAAAAACATACATTGGTAATCCAGGAGAGCAACCAAAACACTTGAATATTGAGCCTTCATTTCATATTTCAACAAAATCTCCAACAATCGGTACACAACTTCTGTTCTATGGCAACGTAAAGACATAAAAACCACGTAAGGTATTCTGTTGATAACTGACTTGCAAAGTCCGGTGTTTCGTTTTAGTAACTCAAGTGCTATGCACTGATCTGTGAACCACTCGCTTAAAAAACATGCCTGCCAAACGCAAGTTAGGGGAAAAATGTCTTTGTAATCCACTAATAAGCGTTCAGAAAAACTAACAAGGTTAAGTAACGCAGCTTCGCTGCGATTCGCCACTGAATCCACAATTAAATACTTTAACATCAGCCTAATTCGTCGTCGAATATAAACGTTTTCTCTATAAACTTCCTCAAAAATTTTCAACGAATTCAAAACGTCACCATTGATCCAAACAGCTTCAGCAATAAAGTGCCTAAATTGAGAGTTTGACTCAAGAATTTCAGGTTGGTATTTTTCGCATAGTTTCTTGACTTGAATCACGGTTTCTTTATCACCAAGTTGTGAGCAAACTGAAAGTGCGTGCATAATCACCGCTAATGACGGACATATTTCGTAAGTGACACATTGTTTAATTAGGAAGATAACTTGTTCGTTGTCACTCTGATCAATTGCATCCTGGAACAACCTGGTGACTTGGTCAATGGTTAAAAACTCAATTTCCGTCTTTTCTTTTGCGTTGCTCTTAGTGAATGTAGCAGGATTCTCTATCAGCGATTTAAGTCGAGATTTTTCCATCTCCCATTTGCTAACTTTTTTCTGCAGCAACTGCGAAGTGAAGTCATCAAGAACGTCCACTTCCAAATTGGCTATCTTGTCTTGACTGTAGAAACGAGGTAACGTCTTTAGTAACTTCAGGATTGAACTGCGTGATAAGTCCAAGTAAACTCGATTGAATTTTAGGTACAGAGCCATGGAGACTTCTAAAAACCCCAACAAGTAAGAAACATAACCACAAAATTGAAACGAAAGAAATACCTCGTCTCGGCCTAACTTGCGCCCGCTAACTCCAAAACGTAATCACTAATTTACCTGGGATATTTTTTTAAGGTTTTTTAGCCGATTTCAAACGTATTTTTGATTTTCATCTTGACTTTGACAGCTGTCAGTTGGCTATCAGCTGTTGCTGTCATCGTCACGCTGTCAAAAGTGTCAAAGTAGTATTCTCAGGAGTCAGGACCGTACTGTATTAATTTTATAATTTTATCAAGATCATTGTAAATTTCAGGGTACAGATTTTTTGTAAATTTTTATTCACAAGTGCCATGCACGCTTATCGTAAAATACACGATCGAAAAGTGATCAATAAATAATACTGTGTAAATATCCAAAAAGTGTTAAAATCGGAACTGCTACCGCATGCCGGCCGCCCTGAGTTCCATCAAGGTACTTTGGCTGATGACGCCATGAGTTTGGTGGTAGTTGTTGCAAGAAGAGTTATAAAGTTTGCTTTTTCCTTCTCCGAACCGCTTTTTGGGCCCGTCGCCCACCCCTTGCTTCGTTATTCCTCTAGGAAACTGTATGTTGTGTTTGGCAACTTTGGATTCAGACCTGATAGTCACCACGTCACTAGTTTTATTAGCATGACTGATTTTCGACTCGGATAACGTTAAACCCGATTTTTCTTTAGTCGACGGACTTTTGGTGTATTTTTCCAAATTCTTCGCGATTTTTTGGTGATGTAACTCAGGTGTTAGCAACTTTTTATTAGTCGGTTTAATAAAACGGTTATGATGCGTCGACATGATTTCGTATAACTTATTGCGGTAGTCCTCAACTGAAAGTCTGACGTCATCGTTGAACGGGATTGTGACGTCATGCTTTAACACAATTTCTTGATCGGGGTCATGAAAGGACGCCACATAGATATGTTCCAGGGCCTGCTCTGCTGTTAACCTTTTAACTGGATTGAAAATCAATAATTGGTTGATGAGAGATATGGCTTCTTTACAAACGTTACTTTTACCAAGAACTGTAACTAATGGGACCTTTTCGACAGCAGAAGCATTTTTTATCATCGAGGAACCCACCCCTGATACGCAAATAGTTGTTAGATCTAAAAGAGACAATTGTGAGAAAAGAAAGTTGAAAAAATATTAGGCATTACCTTCTTGTGAAGGGGTCGGGATTGTAGCCATGATTTTTTCGACTTGATTCACGGTCGAGGTACCAGGAAAAACGGGCTTTCCTGCCGAAATTTCGGCCAGGATACAACCTAAACTCCACATATCGATTCCTTTGGTGTATCTGAAATTATCACAAAAAACAAATTCAAAAACTTTTTTAGATCCTAGTCCATTTAAAAAGTTTTGCCCAAAACTAATTTATTTCATTACCGTTTGCTCGCTATTAGAATTTCTGGGGCACGGTACCATCTCGTCGCCACGTAATCAGTTAATGTTGGATCGGTGTCGCTAAAATTCCCTTCATGTGCTTGCGTCAGGGACCTAGCGAGTCCAAAATCGGCTATTTTACATCTTAAACTCAATATGAAAATTTTTGTACAATTTTTTTTTCCTAAGAAACCTGCACATGATGTCCAACAAAATGTTACTGGGTTTTAGGTCTCTATGGATAACGTTGCCTGAATGGATGTACTTGACCGCTTTGAAGAGCTGATACATTATGTATTTTTTGTGTATATCTTTCAAGATTCCTCGTTTGATGACGTTGTGAAGATCCGTTTCCATATATTCGAAGCCGAGGTAGATGTCACTATCGTTCGCTGCCCTGAAACGAAAGAAACAACATTAGGAAAATCGAAGTAGGAGGAGCAATATTTAAAGCTATTTTCCATTGTCACGTGTTGTCAACAGCAATTGATGATTGGCTTGTCTACCATCAATTTTTTTTATTACTAAAATTTATTATTTCTGTGGCATGTCCTTAGGCTATAAATGCACTGAACCTTAATTTATTGATTAATATGTTAAACTATTATATTTATAATGTTGCCATAACTTTAATGTACAATAAGAGATAATGAAAAAGTAATTTGAAAAAAAATAATTATTTTTAACTTGCCTGTGAATGCTGTGCAATTTGACAATGTTGGGATGGTGCTTCAGTGATTGTAAGAACATAATCTCCCTGAATGTCCTCTGGGCGTCAGTCTGGTTCCTGAAGGCGTCGAAAATCTTCTTAACAGCCACCACCTCTTTGGTCTTCCTGTCGATGGCCTTCCAGACAATCCCGTACGCCCCCTTCCCCAGTCTCTTCTGAACATCGAATCTTTTAGCAATATGTTCATCAATCTCGAACAACTTTTCTTTTGGCGGTGGCATCTTCTCTAACCCAGATTTCCTTCCCAACTGGATCAAAACGTTTAGGTGGAACTTAACATTTTCGAAATCGATATGAATAAAAATGTCACAGGGTGACGCAGATATCCCGATGAAATGAACATCAACTCGATGACACCGTGATCTACTTTCAGAACCAGTTTAAATTATTACCTGCCGAAAAAAATCACAAAAAAAGATACATGTTTTTGAAGTTTTTTTAAGAAGAGATCGGAATGAGAACGCGTCGAGGAAAATCACGAAATGTTTTATCAATTAAATTGAAATCATAAAATACGAATCGGTTTGTTTATTAGTCACATTTTATGAGGATCTGTTGGCATAGCAACAATCAATTGACGTGAGTCGGGAATTTATTGGACACGTGTCGGTCAAATTTGAAAAAAAATGGAGTGCAGCACCGCCATCTAGAGGTCGGCAAATACGTAATCCACCTTAGAGAAAACGACTCACCTTTGAACAGGACGTAGTTGTAGTTGTTAGTTAAACTACTATAACGCAGGTGGCGCTTTAATCCCGAATAGGGGTGAATAGGAGTAACTTGATGTCAGCATCTGAAAATTATTTAGAAACCAATTATTATTATTTTAAAGTGAAAAAATAAAAATAAAAATGGGTACTCATCAAGAAACTGTCCACTGTTGTAATGTTAATGTTAAAGATTGTCATTACTCTTTAGTTAGTTAAAATTATTTTTTTCCTCCTATAAACAGAGATTGGTTACAGTAGCCACTAGTTCAGACCCTGCATGATGCCATCTATTTATTATAGGTAATATTAAACTTATGGCATCTTGGGGAGAGAAAATTCCTACTTTAGCAAAACTGATCCTAAAAGCTGGACACCTTAAGGGTCGTTCAAGGTTATTATCGCTAAATCGTGCCGACAGGTTTACAGCTGGGACAACTTCCCAATAATGGCGGTAAAACTGAAACGATTTTGTGACAAAACACAAATTATTCTGTGACCGTCACGGTTCCCGAACGCGTCAATAAACGTCAAAATAGTTAAATATCAAATTTGCTTCAGTAGGTAGCTGGGGTAGCGAGACATTAGAATTTGACGGTTTCGGACAAAAAACTGAAATAGAAAAACAAAAATATTAATAGATATTTAATTAAAAAAGATTTTCGAACTTTGCTTTTCAATACAATTTTTTTGTATCAAATATTTTTCTAAATCCAACGATGAATAATCTCATTTTACTCATTTTCTTAAAAAACTGAGTAATAAACGTTGACTTAAGTCACATTACCATATTAGTAACT
The DNA here is from genome assembly GCA_951805265.1 of Schizotus pectinicornis. Lineage (NCBI taxonomy): Eukaryota > Metazoa > Arthropoda > Insecta > Coleoptera > Pyrochroidae > Schizotus > Schizotus pectinicornis. The sequence goes on along the minus strand of OX638204.1, from coordinate 428,777 downwards.
CTTTCTACCACTGAGACCCCATTGCCCTCATAATGTTTTTACACCATACGAAACTACTTACTTCATGACTAGTTCCTCATTTAAAATTACGTGTTCCATAGAAGATAATTGGTGAGAATTATACGTAAGAACTTACGGTCTTCTTTCAAGAAATAACTTGGAGACGACAAGAAATGAACTATCGCCGAGTGCTTGTTTTTTTGTATTATCTGTCAGTATTAGGTGATTGCGCTTGCACAGCAGTGACATTGTTTGTTTATAAGATCCAAATTTTGGTAAGAATTTTTTAATGAGTGGCAGTTAACAGTGAGTGACCAAGTTGTGATCCGGTGGTTGTTATCAATAGACGTTGTTGATGATGGGTCCACGCGTTTATGCATCAGGTATGCATCAGAACTCTCACTTCGTTAAAATAATAAAATTCATTCATACAGGTGTGTAGGTTGTACCTATAAGTAATGAGCTGAATAGATATCTACTAATAAATTTTAAGAATGAGCGTGCTCTATTGATTAGATTTTTACTATGTATGATCAGCATCATACTTATCGATAACTGATCATCAATTATTTTACTCTCTTATTTTAATGTCTATTCAGAAAGCTTGTTCATAAAGTCCAAAGGCAATGAATAAATCTCTGGTAATTAAAAGATTGACATTACTTCCGTTAGTTTTGTGGTTGTTGTCAACTTTCAAACAAAAAACAACAGAGTGAAAAAAAATAAGTAAGAATCTAGTTTAAGATCGTCAGAAATTCAAACTTAAACTGCGAATTTTTGGTTAAGAATTTGAACTCGGTAAAGTGCAATTTTGTTTTTTATCATGTCAATGGTCGCGCCTCAGCGTCGGCCCGCTTCATGAATAAATCGACGCCAAAGGGGCCCCATCAATAAAATTATGCTTGTATTACAATATGATATTATTTACATCCCCATTATTTCTTTTATTGCGACAAGGGCAGCCGGCTCCGTATAATACGGTAATCGTGATATGTTAACCCCATTACACAAATAGGGGTAGCATCCAAATGACCCCGGGTTATCTCTCTTTATTGCACCGAACATCCAGTCCGCTCATTTTATCGCTGTTCAGGGATGATAAGAACAGCATTGCTTTTTGGAATTTAACAACAAAAGCGACAAACAACCATTATAACGTTAAACGGCGGCACACGTCCTCCCCCATGCTGGCATTATATGCGGCATTGTCACAAAATATTGTGACACAAACGACACTAAATCAAGCCTCATTTCCAAACTGCCCTTATAAAGGTTTCTTGAAAAAGTTACTTTCAAACGAAAGTGAGTCAAGGACTAGTTTCATACAATGTCAGCCCATAAACGGTAGCAAAAGCTTCCATAATTTACAAATTTGGATCATTACGCATCTGGAACGAGGCCGTGACCGAAAGGGGATGGTCCACAAAAAATTCAATCTTTGTTTTGCGTCGATGTCGGGTAGCTTGTCATGTACGGAGTTTAGTGGTGTCAGTCTGGATATAAAGCAGGTCGGATAAGAGTTATTTACAGCTTAATAAGAGAGAGGCCGCTACCGCCGAGGCTAAATTAACTGATCGCCTCAATTTATTGGGGGTAAATAACGGCCAATAAGTCTATCAGGCTAAACCATTAACTGAACGGCGCAACTCGTGCAATAAACCACCTTTATTAAACGCGACAACGTTAATTAAGTTCTTTGTGACATCGAGTAAAATGTTGCTAGGAAAAAAATGGCAATTTGGCAAAAGGAAACCAAAAAAATGAAGTGGAAGCAAAATATGATTCATCTATAATCAGCTGGGCTGAAAGTTGAATAAGTATTTTAAAGCGGCGAATTCCGGGATATCTATACAAAGGGCTTTATGGCGGCACGGTAGCATTCATATTATGAGGTAATAGAACGAAAGTGCCTCATAAAAATATAAAATCATTTATACTTTCTTGCTGCAGCACTGGTTGTTAGGCAGAACTAATTGCACTTATTGGCCGGTTTGACGGAATAATTTACGGACTTGCTTATAGAGCAACAATACCTGAGGACCGTCGTTCCCTGAAGAAGGGTAGCGATACGAAATTTTACTACCTAACAATAATTATAAGGATTTATTGAAATTTGTTAAAAACTTAAAATTTGCTCCAATTTATCAAATCTTATGATTTGGCCTATACATATACCTATAGGCAAGTTTTTTTTTAACATAAACTCAGTCATAGTTTGGCGTCATGCCATGTATCATAAAAGTTATTATCAAATAACAAAAGTACTTCCTATAGGGCGGTCTTTTGACAATGATTGCTTTATTAAAGTATAATCTTTTCTTCCCAATTAAAGACTCTTGTTGCTCGCAAAAGTTGTATTTTTGCTTTATTATGTTTATTAATTTGTATAAAATATGTTTATTTTTTATGTCTATTGAGTCTAAAATTATTATTTTATTTTAATTTTTTGAAGTCTTTCTCTCCTCATCGGTTTCCATAACTCACTCCGAGTATCTATATTCTATAACTCATTCTCAGTCTCGAATTTATTCCCAGTCTCATATTCACCCGGCGCATTCACCATTTCTGAACGGTGAGACTAGCGTTTTACATCGATCCGCCGCCATTGAACCGTATTTGTTTAGAAATTTGTAGCCCAGCTTACGTTTGATTACTATCACGACAATTCAATAAAACGATTTAAATTTTAAACTTGACAGATAAATGCCTGGTTAACCATGCGACTCTATATTTTCTCCCTCGTCGTAATTTTAATAACTTAAACTTATTGTTTGAGCAACTTATCACATTTTTTAAACTTAAACAGGTTTAAAATTTAAACCTTTTAGTAACTCAAATCCTCATCGAAAAATTTAATTAGGAGACCTTTTATGAAGTTGTATGTATTCCTCTGTTCACACCTCGTAAGGTTCAAAATGTGCCTGTGTGTTTGTGCTCAAGAAAAAGCTCGGCAAGTGGAGTTACGATCGTTATTAATGCCTCAATTAAGTCGATCCGGATCCGGGTCCGGGCTCCGGCGAAGCAATGAGAGCGCTTATTAATAACTGACAGCGCTCCGGGCGCATATCAGACGGATTTATGAAACGAATCAGTCTGAGCGAGGCAGCCCCGCTATCATGGCTGATAATGGAGCCGGAGTATTTTTATCGTTCCATCCTGCCATCTCATTGGCCGCTATAACATGTAGCACGATCCGTGATTGGCCGACGTAAATTGCTAGGGGAAAAACCGACATAAAACAACAGACAATTTCGCTTCAACCCCCTGCAACTTTTTTGTCTTCTTGATAATGAGGAACGCCAAGTCGATCAATTAACGATGTATTTGCAATGTTGCAACAATAACTATTTTTGTTCGTTTTGGAAATTCTCGAAACAATTTCGATAGCGAGATGGAGAAGAAGGGAAATGAAATTTATCGCAGCTATTTATTCCGTGAACCAGATTACATGCATATAAACGGTGCTGGCTGGTGGGGGGCACCCTCGGGTTGCTCTACTCCATCTCTACTCGTGAAAGGCCTCGCTGCTTTATGTTTCTTTTGATGGAATTCGCCGATTTTGTTGCGTTTCGGTGCTATAAACCGTAAATTTGATACTATTTGGATATTACGGCGCATAAGTGACAGTCGTAACTGCTCAGATGCCATCGAATGGATATGGTAATTTGGAGTTAAAACGAATATTAGGGACACAAACATGTTTTTTTGTCGTTACAAAGACGTTTTAAGAAATGACGAAACTAAACAGTATTATTGCTACATTTTACTGGCACAACAAGATATACAATTGTAAATAAATAAAGGACCATTCAGCTCAGTTCTAAATGATGGTAGATGCATGAGCGGTTAAAATAATAAATTGTTATCTAAACAGAGTCTATGTAGGGATTCAAATTTTAATTGTAAAAAAATTGTGGATGGCGTTTGGTCCAAAATTTCTAAGATTCTAAGCGATCGGGGCAGGTAGGTACCTGAAAATTTTTAGTCATGATGCATGTTCGCTTCAGAAAATTGTTAAAATTTGAAAAAGCACCTGTTAGATAAACTCAAGTTAGTACACAAACTGCTAAAATTATGAATTAGTGGTGACGGATCTATTATTCATTCAGTTGTGCATCTCGGTGCACAAATGGCGGATGCGCCGGGTGAATACGTACTTATATTTTATCACAATTTTCAATTTTTTAGCGGATCGTTGGTAGACTTAAACCAATAACCAATAAAAACCAATAAAACCAATAAAACCAATAAAAAGGTTATTTGTAGAGGTTCAGATTTAGATTGTAAGAAATTTAAAGTAATTTTTGTAAACTTTTAAATAAAAGTCTAAAGTTTTAATTTCCACACAAACTCAATTTCTTGTGTAGGTAGATTTATCTTGGAGAATCGGCAACAAAATTTTAGCAAAAATAATTCGGGTCTGAAAGGACAAATCTACATTCCACCCCGATCAAACTTTAACGTCACGAAACGTCCAGAAGATCGTGAAATAATTATGGCTTGTCAAGGATAAAAAGATAGTGATTGTGTTCACTTTACGTCGGTCGGCACCGAAATTCGATTTTAAATTTTTATCTATCCCGAGTTGTCGCGTACACTGTCCACCAAAACTAACACCTATCTCTTCTCAATTTCCACCAAAAATCGTGATAATTTCGCTTTCAATCAGAATTGTTTTTTCAATTTTTTGCAACAAAGTCAAAGTGGCACGTTCGGTCAAAATTTTCGGTTGAATTTTTAACGAGCTCAGGGTCCGAAAACTTTTGTTTGCAGTGAACAGGGCGGTGACACGGTCCTCGATACGTTTTTAAATCGAACTTTATACAGCCTCTGGGAAATCAGGAAGGGTATGACATCGCAGGCCGGAGAGAGCGGAGCTATCACGTTGCCTGATTCTTATTCGCGACCAAACGGAAATATTTATTATGGGAGAGGAACCCATCCGATTTTTTACATAATGGCGTAAATCGGAGATGCGACCCCGATTTAGATTAAAAACAAAACCCCGAGAATCTGAGAGAGATCAAGTTTCCTTCAAGTTTCGCAGAATTAACATATCGATGTTAACACAGTGTATCTAAATATTCTAAATTAATGGCAGTTTATCAAAGTGAGCTTTGAAGATCTAGTTTTTTGAAATAGAGTTAAAAGAAATTAAACGAATGAAAAGTGGTGATGGATTTTTTTTCTTGCCGCCGAGAATTCCAAGTGCATTTCTGAAAGATCAGTCAGATCAGTAACTGCGCCGCAAAGTTATGTCACAGATGGTTATGTTGCCAAAAATGATGCTTTTATTGCATTCTGGTCCCTAATTCTATTGAAAAGGGGCAATATAACAGCAATGCTAATATTCTGTTAAATGGTTGCGGCTAATAAAAATTTTAAAAGACCGAACCTCTTTTCAACCCACCCAAAGAAAACTTTAGCTCAGAGACTTACGTTTCTAAACGGCGATCCTATTTAGTAGACAAGAAGGAAGACGGCAACATGAGACGTAAGAAGTTTGATGTGGAAAGTGTACGGCAGGAACCAGTTTTATATTGGGGCAATTCTTAAGGGTTTAAAGGAATGGAATTTTAGCAACGTTTGTTGGAAGGACCGCTAAACATCGGTTTACAGAACCTAAATAGTTGGTTCATCACAGCATTACAAGAATTTACCTAACATTTAATTGGCACTGGCAATAATAATTGGAAAGTTATGGGGCGATTTCTGCAATAACGTATTTATTCAAAAATCAAAGCCTTGTGGTTGTGCACGGTAAACTTTTCAGTAGTTAAGTAATCTTAATGACGTCGATAATGGCCATTAACATCTGCCTGTAGCAATAAACTTGTTGCATATTTTTATTACTGCAATAAACCGTTTAAATAAATAAGCAAACAATTAATAGCGTTAAGCAAATAGGTGCCATTTTAGTCGGCACCTGCTCACATACACTTTTTCTACCGATAAACAACTGTCGGACCACGATTCACGGGAAATCCACTCAAAAAATTGTTATCGAAAGAAATCTCAATAATAATTAAAATTTATTGTGGTATATGTACTTATTGCCTAAAGATTTGTTTTTCAAGCTATAGCGCTTGAAGTTTTATTTTGTTTCTTGGATTTTATGTTCCCCTCATTCTATTCAAGGTGTGATCTGTTCAGTTTGGTGATTGAAAGAATCGCGTTGTTCAACTTTGGCCCGATGGTCACCTTACAATTATCCTTAATGTCCGATGACAGATGCGGTCGAATTCCCATCCAACCACCCACTACTCACCGCAATAAATTGGTCCCATTACACCCGGACCAGATTCGTGTTACTCACGCTCTATTAAATCCATTTGACAGCCGTTTAGTCAATCCGCCTTTATTTACAACGGCTAATTGCCTTTATCTGGCTTTATTGGTTTTGGGGTGCAATTTCGAGCCTGAAAACCGACGCGTTTCCGTTACTTTCCGGAATTTGCCCCAACAAACGCTTTGCGGAATTATGCAAAAACCGAACGGTTTTTTTCCCGTACCTACCTAACGGTACCATTGTGCAAAATTGCGGCACGTTTTTTTATTGCTGAAATTTAACGGACCCCTCAATAAATCGAACACGGAGAACGCGTTATTGCCGTAATCTTTACGATTTTCTTGCAAAATTGCCAGCAATTTGCTGATGGCGGTGTTTATTAAGGGTTGGTTTGTAATTTTTCGAGCGACGACCCTCGACGGTCTTTTTGAGAAACGTCGATGACCGGGCATAATGGCTTTATGGCCTGAATAAACCGCATTTCTGGTCAGTTACTGGGGACACTATCGACCATGGAACCGATCGGTTCGTCACAACCCGTTTTTGTCTAAGAACCATAATTTTAAACTAATAAATTCGAACCTTGTTGTGTTTTGCTAAAACAGATGTCGTAGTGTCCGAGGGGGTGCGTGTGGGTAATTCGGATAAATGTATTATCGCTTTTGGAGGGGCGCAACAATGGGACGCGTGACAAATTGTTTGTATTCCCTATCGTATTAATCCGTTGCAGTCAACATTGTAATAGATATAAGATTAGATGGGATTACCCGGAGCTCGTGTCTTCGCCTCGCCCCATCCGCACTCTGTTATGTTGGATAATAGAAAATCGATGCCAATTATTCGTGATATATTGCTGATTTATTAATGATTGCTACTGCTGCGAGACGGGCCGATAGCGAAATATTCCCCGATATTTCATCTGTTATCTGGCAAACATGAAAAATGTTGAGAGAGAATCGCACTTGGGCGATTTGTTTTGCCGCTGCGAATTATTGTCGGTCGGTACTAATCTTGCCAATTTTGATTACCCATCGGAAAGTTGATATCACTGCAAGCCAGCTCAAAGACAAAAAGATTAACTTTTTTGCCTGCAAAAATAATTTACTCGTTGATAATAGCATAATATATTTATATTGACATAAACCAAAAAAAAAGTTGCCATTCGACTTTCATTCTTGCTCTATCATCAGTTCTTTGCCGTGATGGTTGCGATAACCTTTTTCTAATTTATTTTCTTTTTCATCCCAGTTCTAAACTTGTTCGAGTTCTCAATACTCTTTAATGTTCTGGTCCTGGTTCTTCCTTCTTCCTTTCTTTCAAGCGTGGAATAAAGCCAACAAGTGCTAAACAACGCTCAGAATAAATAACAACCGAACACCTTGAAAAAAAAAACACAACCAGGCCCCACTTCCGCATCCGCCCCTAAAGCGCTAAAGTGTTAAAATCCTCTCTAAAACCACCAAAGTTTTAAAATTGTTACTTACTAGAGTTATTCCGGCGACGATAAATCGGTTGCAGTAGCAGAAAATGTGACGTGTCTCTCCAGTTATAAACCATGGCCAATTTCACAAAAACTGCAGGTTCCAACGCTCCATCTATCATTCCAAACAATAGCCGATAGTCCTCTTTGAATCTGTCAAAGTTTGGTTAGCGTGCAGACGTTTGCACAATGACCACGTCTGTGTTTACACATAACATATCTCCTGTGACAAATTTCTTCAACCACTTATCTCAAACCAGAAGCAATTCGTGACGTTTTCATCAATTTCGATTTTGTTTCTTGGCAAAATTTCGAACCTTATTTTCGCGTTTCTCGGTAAAATGGGACGTTCAACGAACCCACCACCGATCGTTTATGGGGCTAATAAAATCTTTAACGGGCTGGGTCCGTCCTAATGATTTGCTACCGTGACGTCGATGTAGAAAAGACGTCGGCACCCCGCGTCTTGAGCGGTGTCTTTTGCAAACGAAACCGACCGTCTATTGGTTTTTAACAAACTAATAAGCTTTGTTATTACTGTTAACTGTATCTACTTACTTCACTTTCAGAGGTGTCTCAGTTATCATTTAAAAATGAAGATAATGTTCATTATTGGTCATTACCTACTTAGTAGGACCTAAGTGGGTCTACAAGATGTTTAAAAATTAAATTTCATTAACTACATATATATCTTTGCATTGATAACATATACCTATACCTGAGCTGAGACGCTTAAGAACCAATTACATAATTATCAATATTATACTTATTCTATTCACATTCCCTTAAACATATCTAGGTATGGTTAGTTAGTTATATAAAATTCTACTATCAACATACTACCTAAATAAGTTCTAACTAAGGTACTTACCTACATAAAGATAAAGTTTTTTCTCCAAACATCAGGTAAAGAAACATAACCAGAGGAAACTTTTCTATCCTATTTCGATTTTCCATTAAAAGTTTTGTTGCAGCGGATTAATTAAAGAAAGGTCGTAAACGTATAAAATTCTTTTAAACTTGTGATTGTCTTAAAGAGAAAAGCATGAAAGTGTTGCTTTATTAATTAACCTCGACCGAACATCCCAGTTGATCGCCCATTACCGGCCTCTTTTCTCTTATTGTTCTCCAATTTCCCTATGCGCCCCTTAATTTCGTTGTAAATTTCCACATTTTAAATCAAGCAATCTCGCTGTGCCGCATAAAATTAAGCTACTAAAGCATCTTTATAGGACCATAAAAATATAATCAATACCGAATAAGCAGTATAGCGCGCAGCATCTCTTATTAAGGTTGAGCGCAGTAATAGTCTGTATACATACGCCTTAATCCATACGGACATCTACTTAGAGTCAATAAGGACTGTTTCGTAGGATTCTCGACTGCAAAAGCTTGCAGCATAGAGACCTGGAGGCGGAGGAACCAATCACCGCCGTTGCCACAGCCAACCAACCAGCTTTCAGACGAGCTCCGCCTGGCCGCCCCCGGAATTTAAGCTCCCTGTAAGGTGCACAGCATCCTCATTCTCATTCCGTGATCTATATCGGTTCATAGCGGCTGATTTCCGGGTGTTTAATGCATTTCTACGAGAGTGCCAAGATGTTCAATCAAGAACCCAACAACAACAATCAAGTGGTGCTGGACGTGATTCCTCCGCATTACAACCTCCACCACCAAACCAGTCCTCCGGAATCGCCCAACAACCAACAATTTAAATCAGGTAAACAAAAAAGTTATTGCTTAACAAAAAAAAAAGTACGGGGAAAGCGGAAGTGGCGCGACGCCGGATTTCTGTGACGTCTTGTCTGATGCCGTGCATATGTTTGTTAATTCGTGCCACTTGAGACTGAGTAGATAGCTCTTATGTGGGGTAAGGGTGCGGTAACTAATTGATTGTTAAGTAGAGGCACTCGAGGCTTTAATAGTGGATTTCCGTAATTTGGCAGATTGTACGAGTCCGGTTCCTTCCGACATGAAACTCAACGGCAACCCCAATTCCGCCAACAGCAACGACCCCAGCATCCGGCGGTATCGCACAGCTTTTACCAGAGAACAACTCGCCAGACTGGAAAAGGAGTTTTTTAAGGAGAATTACGTTTCCAGGCCGAGAAGATGCGAATTGGCGGCACAATTAAACTTGCCTGAAAGTACCATCAAGGTAAGCAGAATTTTTAATTGTTATGTAATTATCTATGATAGCTACTTACATCCAATATCCCACAATTTTACCTTTTTGCGGATTACGTGAGCTAAGAGTTTTTATCAATATCTAAATAAAATAATCGTCGGTTGATTATTGTCCTGAGATTATCGCATATTTCGTATTGCGTTATTAGTTACTTGGTCAAAAAAATGGACTTTGCAAGATTTTTAATTTTTTCAAAATTTGGCCTTTGCTTTAAAATTTTTGTAGTTTTAGGTAGATTTTTTTCAGATTTTGTCTTTAGTTATAACATAACGTGTAGTAAATTCTTTCATTGGATGTTTTTTGGTGGTCAAAAAATGTTTTTCCTGACTCTTGAATGTGATGAAGACACTGCAAAAATACATTAAGAAAGAGAAAAAAAATGTGATATATCTTTCAGATAATTTGCTTCAATATTATTCAGAAGAAATTCCATACAAGCTAAAAGGGGCGAAGTCTAGCAAAGCTATTCAACTTCGCCTCTTTTAGCCAGTATGGAATTTCTGTGGGCTATAATAAAGACCATTTATTATTATATTATTATTATTATTATTTCGGAAATGTCTGATGGTATATTATAAGGATAATAGGGCGTAAAAGTGTAACACAAAAATATTTATCATTTTTAAAAATTTCTTCTGAATAATACCTATTGAAGCAAATTATCTGAAAGATAGGTATATCACTTTTTTTTTTCTTTCTTAATGTATTTTTGCTGTGTCTTCATCACTTTCAAGAGTCAGGAAAAACATTTTTAATAATAAATAGGTAAGCGCCCACTCATCCGCGATAAAATAAAAATTTTAAATCTGTTTTACTCAAAAACGGTGCAACCGAAATTTAACAAGAGAATCTTTTTCATTCTATAAACCATGAAATTTTGCGAAAAAAGGACATACACCAAAGTTAGGGAAAAAATTATCTCCACCCTCTAGTCTTTTCTTCGTCCTTTATTATAGCTTATCACATCCAATATTATTAAGAAAACTTTCGCAAAATTGCTTCATTCTGCATTTTTTAAAATAATGCAACTGGATTTAATAAATTTTTATATAATTATAATGATTTTGCACCATAAATTCGCAGAAGCAATAATTTCAAAATTTGCAGATATTAAAAATTGAATTAGTAAGTTATGCGGATAATAATTGCTCAACGCTGATTTTTAAAATCCGGTAGGTCCTATTAGAAAAGTTTAAGACATTTATAGGCCAAGAATCAAACGATTTTCTTACTTTATCCAAACATTTATGTTTAAGAAGTTTTTCATTAGTTTGTTCGATGGTCTATGAAAAATTAAACCCTTGTTTTACAAGACTTTAGTTTTGAACTTTTTTAAAATTTATTCTTTAGTGTATAAGTAATTTTTCGATTTCTTACAATCTTTCAAGGTTTTGAGCATTGTGTCGGAGTAACTTGCGGCATTCAACTGGGTCTCGTCGACTATATAATATGCACACACCATCATCAATTGCGGCGTTGGTACTTCCAAAGTCCCACCAATTAACACATTGCTTGCTCAAATAAAACGCTAATACAGCTTTTAACAGATGAAAAGAGCCGCTTTTACAAACCCACGCCGCTTTATGCTAATTTCGTCTCTACATCACCAGTTTTTAGATCTCCAAACACCATCGGTAGCCTAATGGCCAGATAAGCTGCGGAATCATATGTTTTATGACGTGTTAACTACTCGAGATCAAGGCGGCGACTCACAATTCCTCCTATTCATCTCCTCACTTCCACCAATTACCACATAATTTTTTGTAATCAACCGTTTTTTTTTTCTTCGATTCCAGGTTTGGTTCCAGAACAGACGGATGAAAGACAAAAGACAAAGAATGGCGATCGCGTGGCCGTACGCGGCCGTTTACACGGATCCGGCATTCGCAGCTTCGATTTTCCACGCCGCCGCCACCACTTTACCGCTGCATTATCCGCCACCACCCCCGGTTTACCCTTACGCCAGATACCATTCGTATCCGAATTTCGGAATGACAGCACCTAACGGGATGCCGCTTCAAACACCATCAACGGCTCTCAATCTCAATCCGAACATGGCAGCGATGCCTGGAAGTTTGCCCCAAAATATGAATCTTAATTTGGGTTTGGGAGATTTCTCGTATCACGCCAAGTTTGAGGGGGCGAAAATTTCGCCAGCCAGTTCACCCGTTCATTCCGACGTTAGTATGAGTCCTGTCCATGAACCGCTCTTGATTTCGGCGACGAAAATGTCACCGACACAAACTGAAATCGAGCAGAAGCCAAAACTGTTCAAACCGTACAAGTCGGAGGCGTAAAGGGATTGAGGTCGTTTGGATTTCGTTGCTTCTTAATCTCTTTATGTCCAGTTTCTGGAAGGATTGATTTCCGTGCGTGGGCTATAGATTTCTTGTGCAGGCAGGCAGGACGATGCTACAAGAACTAAAGCGAACCGTGATAGATAACTGTTGTATAGGGAGGGTAAAGAGATAAAGATCGTTCCAGAAATTGTACATTAGTCTTCTGGTAAGATCTCAATGTGTTTGTATGTGTCTTTATGAGTCTTTATTTCGAGCTTTTGTAATATATTTATAAATATTAAGTTGTTGAGTTTGTACATAGTTGTTAAAAGTTATTAGTGTTTATACGTAGAGATATATTATTTATATTTATTTTAAGCCCGCCCCTGAGATATCCATTTTTGAGTTTGGAGATTTGCGCTTTTTTAAGAAGTATACTCCAAACTCTAAAATTGGAGATCTAAAACCATGAAAAAATAAATAATTTTTTTAACCCTATTTGTATTGCTTTCCTTTTCTAAGTAATTATATATTTTTAACCACCTGCTATTTCAATTAGGTGAGGAGCTCACAACAATAATTATTATATGATATCTAGATACATACTTACTTCTGGTAAGACTAATATGAAATTAACAGTAGGTAATATGTTTGTTTCAAGAAATTTGAAAAAATAATTAGATAAAAAATAGACAAAACCCCGTTAATAGAATTTAATCGCTTTTAATGCTTTCACTTGAAGCTGCAGAATCGCATACGCAACTACTTCTCGCCGAGATTAAAGAAGCTGAGCTGCCCTTTTTTGTTTCTGTACTTCCCTTGCTCTCCTTACTTCTTTTTCTGCAATTATCTTGATCTTCACATGACGTAGTGTTGATGTACTTCGGAAATTCCTCACAAACGCACTCCTCGTCTTCATCGGTGTATGAAGAGAAACACATTTTATGTATTGCCACATTGATCAATGCTAAAGGGTAAATAAGGAAAAACACCACGTTAAGACAAAATTGAGCAACAACCGAAAGTTTGGCATCCTCTCGAAACTCGCAATTTTCATTGGAACAAATCGAATCGTTTTCGTCACTTCCCAAAATAATGTCAAAACCCCAAACCGCGATTTCTTTGCAGCACAACCCCAAAAGTGCTTTGATCAACCCCATCACCAACAGAGTGATTGCGAGAATCAAAAACATGTGAAATAAATTAGCAAACAACTCGTCGAGATAAGAAGGTTCGACCATTGTCGAAACAACCGGAAGACTTCCTTGAAATCCGGCTTCTTGATAACTTTGAGGTGTCATCGGATTGCATTTAAGCCCGTTATCTGCCACATAACAAGCGCATTCGCAATGCCAAATGCAAATGCATCTGTCGGTTTTTTGGAATCGAACTCTGCGCATTGCCAAAAGGTCTTGACTGGGATTGTGAACGAAGATCGTGCAATAAAAAGTATCCGAAGGCAAAAGACATTCGATTTGTAAGTGGAAAACGTGTTGGTGTTGAGGGCCGATCAAAACAGATTTCGAGGCTAAATTGCTAAAACTAGCGGGAACACTTAAAGGACATGCGCCCAATCTAACGTAAAACACACCGTAAACTAGACCGGAATTGAAAATTTTGACCGTAATTTTGGTTTTGTCTTCACTAGTCGAATCTGTGTAAACTTCGGTGATTGTAGCCATAGCGCTGGGTTGGAGTAAAGTGACGTAATCAGCGCGAATTTCGAAAAACAAATTACTGACGTGCTTTTTCGTGTAGTAAAGTTTGACGTTTTTCTCGTGACCAGTGGCGTTTCGTCCCACGCAATTTTCCGGGAGTAGTCCGAAAAATTTCAACAAATATCGTCCTCTTTTGCCTTGCTTCATTGCTTCCTTATCGTCCAAGTACAGATGTTTCGGCTGGTTGAATAAACAAGAATTTTTAGGATTCGAACAACGTTTCGCTTGTTTGTAGAAAGCTTCGTAACCCACGCCGGCGGTGTTGCAAGTTTTCCCATCACCCCCGATCATATTTTTGGGAATTATCATAAACTCTTCGGGATCGACGACGCGCTTTTCCGGAACTAGAAGCTTCTGGGTTTTGTAGTTTAAAGCCAAAAGGTTACAACTGTCGATTTCTTCAGCTGAGTACTTGACGATTATATTGGCAAGTTCCCGAGAGCTGCTGGGGTTGTCGTTTCCTAGAATGAGAGGTTTTCCTTGGGTCAAGTCTTTCCAGTGGGTATCGCCGCGACAGTCTTCGTATTTCTGGAAGATCTGAACGTGAATCGTGTGTTCGATTCGAGGTGGCTCAAGATTGTAAACGGAGTACCAAAGATTGGAGAATTTGAGACAATGAGTGCTTTCGTGAAAGGACGCCGGGAGAGTCCGAAGAAAAGTGGCGTCGTCTTCGCAAGACTGACCGCCGCGGCGCTGCATTTTCGATGTCTCGTCTCGTCGTTCACCTACGATAAATTGGATTTTTTAGTGTTTGCTTATCGAAAAACCATTGTGGCCTTGAGGACGTGTTGATGATGGTGCAACCCAAACGTCGTGGTAATTTACACTTTTGTCGGCGCTCTTTTGAGCCCGATCATAAACCACTTTACTGCCATAAGCATCGACCTCGCCAATAAATTCATAATGCTCATAATTACTTCTAACATCCCGACTTTTACTGGCCCCAGGTACAGGTCCTTTTTGGGGCCGTTGACCGTCGTAGGGTTCCAATTCCGATTGCATCCTCGAGTTCTTCGCTTCATCGCAAGAACAGCAAAATCCTGAACTGTACGGAATGATTCTGGCTTCGTGCTTTACGAGACCACAAGTCGGGGTTTTGGGACCTAAATCACAACCTCGGTAATTAGGTTGGCTGTGTTTGTTGTGAACCACTTCTTTGGCTTCCGAATTTACTAATCGTTCAAAATCCAAATCGTAAACTTGGACGAGAGGCTCTTGCCTCAACTTGATCACGTAAGGGTTTAAAATTCGAATTTTCTTGCTGGTTTGAGGATCGACGATGTGATCAACGACTATGTATTGAGTTTTCTTCGTAAGAACTCCATGATTCGTTATTTTTATAGTTAACAGAAGTTTTTGCAAGCAATTTACGAGACTTCCAATTAAAGGACAGGAGTTCTTCTTGACTATCACTTGATAGTTGGATGAATTAGCGCAAACGGATGGAGGACAGTCCACGAGAAGCACGCGCACTTCGAAATTGGAGAAAATTTGATTGGACTTGCAACATTTCTTGTTTCGGAAGCAACACAACGCGTTCTTTTCGACAGCGGTTAGTTTTTCGCGTACAGACTCGCTAACAAACGAGAGAAACACTGGATGAGTCAAGATTGTCAGAAAAACTAAGCAGTCAATGTACATTAATATAATATACTCAGATTATCTACTGATAGAAAAAAAAATGAAACGTCATTTAGTGACGTTAAGCTTTTGGGTCCATATTCTTGATTACGGTGTCAAAAATGTTTTAGGTACTTACGTTTTATAAACAGTAAGAAGCGATCTTTATTTCTTCATTTTGTTGAAAGTTTTTCTTTAGTTAGGTATATTTTCTCACACTCATAAGATACGGACATACGGACCCTGAAATTATGCAAATTTACAATCAATTATCGAAAATTGCGGACTGCTAAAATAAAGTGAGCTCACTAGAAACCTTTTAGGTGATGAGTCGCATTTCGAAACAAAGTGGTGTTAATTGTGTTAAATAGCCGTTTGTTGTCCTGATCCGTGATTCGTTATTGATGGCGATTATCGGGATTTCTCGGTGGATTAGCAAACGTTTCATTTCGCTGAGCGGGATAAAGAAATGATGCAAGATTCCGGAATCGTTCGTTTGCGTTTTCAGCAGATCCCAGGACTCAACGAGTACTGAAGGACGGTGATGCAGGACGCCGGGTCGATAAACAGCACATCTTACACCGGAAAATTTGCGCGCGGGTTCGATAAAAAGAGAAGAAACGGAAGAATCAGAGGCGTAGGTTGACCATGTCACTTTTGTGTTGCATGAAATACCTACCAGGTAGATATCATATTCCTGAATTCTACAAAGAATTAATTTTCTAAACTATTGTCATTGTTATCTAATAATTTCAGTAACGTAATCGTATTTTACTTTTTACCGGCCTTTATTGCTGTTTGAATTAATAAAATCCGTCCAGGCGTTTCGAAACTCCGTGGCGATAATTGTGTTTATAAAATTCAATGAGCCTCCAACCTCCAACCCTGCGAAGTTCATCGTAAACAGGGGTCGCGCTCTCTAATAGCACATCAGGGAATATACCCCAATAAAACTGTAAATCCCTGCACGACAGAAAGTGTTCGCAAAAAATAAACAATTTGTCATCCCGACTTTAATTGACGAAAATTATTCTAAAGCTCCAGTCAACTCGTCGCAGATGCGCCCAGATAAATCGCTTTTTCACCAACCTGCATCACGCACCACCCCCATAAAATCGGATTTCTGCATCAATCAAATTTTTGCCATAATAACAATTATATAACAAAATCTTTGTTTACTGTATTTGATTAGTTTATTGTTTAATGAGTTGTTGTAGGTAAATCAATTGTTTCAATAACGACATCAAAGTGCTTCTGGCGACGCCTCTAAATGGCTCCATTAACCGAGATAATTTTTAAAGCGCCACTTAAGTCGGTACATTACAAGTGCATAAGAAGTTTTTTAGTGTCGAATTATAAACGGATTTAAACGGTAGCCAAAACAAGGGGGAGCGTCTGTACGGAACCGAGAGCGCGTGATTTTATCTCCTTTATTTAGGGGGTTGTTTTTAGATGTGTGTTTATTATGACTTTATAGCGGAAGGTTTTAGCTTGTTTTGTCGTTTAGCTAAATTGGATTTTTATTTCTCGGGATACTGAGCGTAAAGAAGTGGGAAATGAGAGTAGCGGAGCTGAAAATTGGACCAATATATTACTGGTCGTAACAGGGAGGGTGCGAGATAAATATTTTTAACGGACCACCCGACCGAATTAGCGCCCATTACAGGGGCGGTTCGGCGGCGACAAATAGAGCCCTCAACACCGGATACAAATTTGCTATTCTACAAAAGTTCCAATCGGTTGCTAGCATAGATTCGTAAAACGGCAATATAAAAATATAATTACTTTTTATTTAAAAACTCTTTTGCCAACCTTGCCGTTTAAATTTCTTCAGAAATTAATTGAATAAAATCATATCCATGTAAAGATGAAGTTGGGTAAAAGTGTTTCAGGCGATTAAATTGTCAACGAAATTTCAAAGCGTAATTGCGGCATTAAAATTGCCGCGGCTCTTGTAAAATTTTGATTACAGTGTAAACCGTGCTGAGCGAGCGCCTAGATTATACTCAATAATTAAACAATTATGCAACGTTTACTTGTCTCGGGGGAGGCGAGCAGAAAATTGCCTTGGGCTGCGCAATAACAGCAGCTTATTCCCTTATGATATTAATAACGAGTGTTCAACACACCGGAGGACGACGCACGACAAAAATCGATAGGGTACAATTTAAGCGCCTCCCAGCGGACGATAGCTGTAGATACATACAAGTCAAATAAGGGTGCAATTATCGCAGAGGGTTGTGCAAACAGTTTTCTACTTTTAACTCATTCCATCCACAATTAGGTTTCTACAGAAGCGTTTTGTCACTAGGTACCTTCTAGGTATAAACATATAATGGTATAAACATTATCATTGTGGACTACATCACGGGTGAGTGAACATTGAATTGAGTGGTGGTGTGAATAAAGAAAAGCATTTTCAAGCGGGATTTATTCTCAACAATAAAAAATAAATTATAGTATTATCGTCATGTCACTAACCATGAAAATCTATCATTATAAAAGGATTACAAGAGATATAGATATAATTTGACTTGTTTCCTACGCATCAGGCATACATCAGTTGATATGCAATAGCTTTTAGCTTAAACCCCTCTCCGGTCATTGAAACAAAGACGATGTTAAAATAAAGCTTGAAATTAATTGACGCATTCTACCAAGAAGAACGAATAAACCTTTAAGCAACACAAACCAAAAAACCATATCACAGATACACTATACGAGAAATAAAAAAAAATATTACAAAAGAACTTTGCTGTTGTCCTGTATTCTTGTTGCTAATAGCGCTGCAAAAACGGTTAAAGAAATCGTGATGACAGCAGGAAACAGAAGAATGGTGTGCACCAAGAGACTGTAAATGGGAATTGCGCAAAGGGACGCTAAATGGAATAAACTTCGCATCATACCATGTGCGGTACACCTGAAACCCATTTAATAAAATCAACAATTAATACAATAAAACAAATATTTACCTCAAGTGGCAAGGGTATCCTTCAATTACTACCATGGTGATGGCGTTAACGGCGCACATTAAAGAAACTTTCATGATAAGTTCGACGGTGGTAACTGTGAACGGCGTTGTCAAGAAGAAAATACCAAAGGCCGCCATACTGGCCATTAGAGTTACGGAAACGATGATGGGGGGACGGGATACGGTTTCCAGAAGGAACCCCATAAAGAGGAGGGCGGGAAACATGGTTCCGGCCCAGGCCAAAGTGTTTTCGTACAGATCATCCAGGTAGATGTTATAGTCGAAATCCACGACGCAATCCGAAATTAGAGACATAAAAGTGTTGTTGATCAAATTGCAACTGATGAAATGATGGTCGTTCAGGTCTGTATCGATGAATCTGTAAGAACATTCAGAATTCTACTTATTCGTAAAATTGGAAAAGAAAAAAAATTGAAAGATTCTACGTTTAAAGAGATACAAGAAAATTAATACTTAAGGGGAGAGAAGATTATAAATACCTCGAATCCTTGATGGTGGAATTTTCGAAGTAGGTGATGGACGACTTGACGTTGATAAACTCGGACTCGTCGATGACGCAATTGTAGAACTCGATATGGTTCAGATTGATATGTGTAAAAGTTACGTTTTTGAACAATGAGTTCTTGTACTGGATATTATCAAGGGTGCGATTGAAGATGATCCCGGAAAAGTTGGTATTTTTCACGTAAACCCTCTCAGAGAAATAGTCGCGATCTTTAATTTCCTTCGCCATGGACGCAGAGAATGTCGAAATACCCATGTAAGTAAATCCTAAAAGCAGGTGGAGCGTAGCCAGAAGAAGAGTGGTGCGAAAGTGAGTAGGTGAAGAGATCCGCTGGAGAGTTTCACGAAACTGCAAAAAACCATTTTATATTTTAAACTATCATTTCATCTTGTTAGTATTTCGGTGGAATGGATAAAAACCATATTGCGCTATTTAGAAGAGTAAACGAATCGATAATGAACTTACTGAATCAAAACCGTGACCAAAAACATTTCTGGACGGACTCATCGGTCTGTCTCTATACGCGCTTCTTCCTGGCAACTCTAGTTCCGTCAGCCCATATTGAGTTCTGGCCTTGTTGAGTCTGTGCAAACGTTGGTAGACGGCTAAAGCTTCCACTTCCCTAGAGGCTTCTAAAAGATATCTGGGAGATTCGGATGCCCAAATCAAGCCGATTATACAAACGATAGTCGGGAGGATGCTTAATATAAGAAATCGATGCCAAGAGCTCCAGTGTTCCCGATTATCTTCGACGATATCGGCCCCATGTGTGGGCATAGTTAGATGGGCTAAAAGAGAAGTAAAACCAGCTCCCAAAGGCCAAAAGGAATGCAATAAACCCGTGTAGCGGGTCCTAGTAGCGCGGGAGCAAGTTTCGGAAAGGTAACTGAAGGTTAAAGGAAAAGCTCCGGCTACACCCAAACCCGAGCAGAATCTAAAAAAAATAAACAAAGTATTAACGTTAAACATATGAAAGAAAGCAGCCATCAACCTCGCTGTCATGAAAGTTCCGTAAGTTGGCATCACAGTAGCTACCGCTGAAAACAAGGCGGCCACAGAGAGGGCGCTGATGAGAGCTCTTCGTCTTCCCAAATGGTCTCCTAAGATTCCCCACGCTAAAGAACCACCAGACAAAGCCAGTAACGTTATCGAAACTGAAATAAAGCAACCATTAGAAACCATTAACTTTAAAGAAGAAATTTTACCTAGCCAGCCTTTTCGATGTTCGTCTATACATAAATGGAGTTCGGCAGCTGGCAGGATGTAACCGAGGATTGTCAATTCTGAACAGTCAGCTGCTAGACCTAAACCAAGGACTAGGGCTAGGAGTAGTTGGGCTTTTCCAACCGCGGCTTGGGAGAGAGCATCCTCGTGGAAGCCAACTAACGCTTCGCCATTATGGGTCACCACTCCATTGCTGCTCGCGGATACTTAAATTGAACAAGAAAATGTTAAAAAAACTAAAACATAGAAAAATAATTACACCGTCATTATTTGGTGCTTGCAAATTTTAATGTTGTTAACTATTCGCCATAGGTAACTGTATCGTCATAAATCGCTATCGTTCAAATCTACTCTATAGTAAACTGTAGAGTTTTCTATAAATTCCGTGAGTTTTCTCATTACTGGAAACACACTAGGCAATCAGTAACTGTGCAACAACTGCATGCAAAAGGTTCATGCACATCATCGGGATTAAGAAGTAAGAAGGAACATACGTCGAGGTTCGGATGGCCCATTCTGGTTTTGCTCCAACGGAGGTACCAAACATGCGGATTCCTCACACATCCTTACCCCCGGTCTGTCGTTGGTTTATTTCAGTGTCATCATTGCTACTGGCATCAACCATCTACAATTAAGCATGAAATTTATTAATCTGGAAAGTAATAATTGCTTTCAATAACAAAAGAATTAGAAAGTAAAACACGTAGGAAAGATAACGAGTCCGATAACAAGTAGGCAATTAGGCATACATTGAAAGGGTCGATGTATATTTGATTCATGATCAAGTTACGTGAAACCTACGACAGGGCACGCACATCTAGATCTTCTGCTTGCTTTTAAGTAATTAGCTTAATTTGGTTTAGTGGTAAATCATTTGATGAGTTTTTGTTAAATTGGTGGACTCTGAGTTTTGAGGTAGGTCGACACAATAAAGTTTTTACCACCGACGCCGCCTTATATCGACCCACATTATAACACCTTTCTACAAATTTAACCAAAGTCTATTAAAAAAAGATAATAAGTTAGTTATATTTTTGGATTCTCGGTTGCCTTTTGAGTTTTAATAGGTTGGGAAAATGACTGAACGCGCATTAAAATAGAAATAAATGGTAAGATTTACAAAATAATGTCTTTCTGAAATGTATGCCAACTTTTATAGTCCCACCTAAACCATCTTAATAAATTTAATAAAATTTTAAACTGTAAAATAAGAACTTTTTAATCAACCGGCAAATTCCTATCTAGTACTTCGTCTTACTTTGTTGCATCAATCTAATGCATAAATAGTCCCAAACTATCAACAGTCGCATTACCAACACATGGCATCGAGTAATAAGTAGTGAGTGATATAAAGAGTAAGAATTAAGAAAGTCGCGTCCCTTTGCTATTCTTCTTTTTTTCACAATTGTACAAAATAAAGCCACAATTGTGAATTCTAAACCAACCTCAGAAATTTCTTTCTTTGCCAAGCACCAATATCTAAGCGGTTACAATGGCCGGATTTCACAATGTTGGATGCAAAAGATGAAGCAATTTCGCCCAAAAACGTTGTAAACATCCAATAAACCTCTCGAGATCTTTTTTACCAACCCTTTCTCATTCCCAATCTACTTACGCACTAACAAAAATATTCAAAATCACAGTAATGGCAAACAACACACGTTAGACTCACCTGTGGTAGGTTTAGTGAACCAGTAACGGATATTTATTGCAAAAGCTCCAAGTATCACGCTACTGGTCACGATATCGATTTAAAGACGAGACCCACGATCAATAATGTAAACCTGGCATCTCTCTCGCACCCCCCATGTCAACCGACAACCCCTAACATAGGATGGAAAGAAAAAAGTGACGCTTAGTTAAATCGCGCTATTTGCCATTAATGATTGCAGTCGGAAAACTGTTGCTGCCTTAATAATGAAAGAGGAGGGTAGGTAGGTGTAATTTAACCTTTGTGCTTCTGCACGATTCACGACGAAGGCTATGTAAACTTTAAATTTTAAGGGAGGAAGTGTTATTTATAACAGCACAGTAGCCCCGTCGTGGATCACAGAGCATTGGAGTTATACTATCATGGAGTTATACATATATCTTTACCCCTTACCTCAAAACATACATTGAACCACTATAATAAAAGATACCTACCACGGAACTCGAAGTATCAAATGCAATTATTATTCAGATATAGAAATTACAAAGAGTTAACGTTACAACAAATAATAGAAAATAAAGCAGTTTTATCAGCAGAATAATTTTAAGGGTTATCGAGCTTTTTTGGCTATGGCAATGCTATGGCTATGCTTTTCCTTCGTTAGATCGCGTAGTGGCGCCATCACACGAGAAGAGGCAACACTAAAATGCTGGACATACTAGATCCAGTGGCGTAACAAGTAAGAAAATGAAAATGTGTTCTTAAGTAGAAATAAATAGAACAAAAAAGGAAAGATTAAATTTGTTCATATATTGCTGGATAAAATTCTTGTTTTTATGTTTCTGTAAGTTATGAATGTAACTAACAGTAGTAGGTACTTGGTAGATGTAGTGTTTTATAAAGCGTGCCGCCAATGTGCTGGAAACCAATGGTCCGCTGGAATGGAAACCAGCTGTTGTGAGCACGTGATGATAACTCTGGTTTACTTGTTGATCCCGATAAGAATTGCAAAACTTGTTTCTAATTGTGGCAGTATATGTAAAAATGGTGTTAAAGTTCAACCTAATTGCGGCAGCCTGCGAGAATATGGGCATAGGAAAAGACAGAAACCTGCCTTGGCGCCTTAAGTATGTATTGTTTTTTTTTTTGTTTTCACACAATCATTTGTTCTCAAACCCGCCATTTTCAGTGGCGTACGTGCTAATTTCACTAATACGGGGCTTCGAAAAAATATGTTTAAAAAACTTTAGTCTATTTGTAAGCTCTAGTCACAAGTGCATATGTTGAATTTTAACTAGTAATTAGGAATGCACTGAACATTTATAGCCTCCACTATGAAGCAACAATTTTTAAAAACATTTCAAATTAATGTCTTTATCTGCAAAAAGAAAGTACTGTTGTATATGAATTCTTACTCTAAAAATTCTCTTCCAGAACCGAAATGGAGTATTTCACTAAACTGACCTCTGAAACGATTGCGGCAAACAAAAAGAACGTTGTAGTTATGGGTCGCAAAACTTGGGATTCCATTCCGGCGAAATTTAAGCCTTTAAATAACAGAATCAATATTGTTTTATCGAGAACTGAAATGGACTTGTCAAAATACAATGACGTATACAGCTGTAAAAGCTTTCATGACCTAATCGAAAAACTGGAAGGAAACTTCTTTCAAGATCAATACGAAACCATATGGGTGATTGGAGGAAGTCACATCTATGAGGTTACTTTCATATTTTGACAAATCATTTGTTATAATTTACATTTCACAGGAAGCAATGAAATCGCCATATTTTCATCGGTTGTACTTGACGAAAATCCAAAAACACTTTGACTGTGACACTTTTTTTCCGAAATTTGACGAAAATTTACCGAAAATAAGGTAATCACAGGTTTCGCTTGGGGGCGCCACTATCACTACATCTGTTAATGTTATTAAAACAGGTGACAAGTACACTTTACATACTTAATTTTTTCGAAAAATAGTTTGAAACAATTGAATTTTTCGCGCGGAGCTAAACTAATGTGTCAGATTACCAGAAATCCTAACTTTAACAACAGTGGCGCCCTTGTGCATTAGAAAAAAAAGCTGCGTTCTCTCCTGTCAATGGATGCCGCAAATTCTTACTGTTTCAGGGATCCTAGGGTGCCTGAAGAGGTCCAAGAAGAAAACGGTATTCAGTTTACTTACAATGTTTATGAGAATAAGTAATAACTTTGTTGCAAATTTCCCAAATTTTTCTAATAGAGGTTTCTAAGAAAGTTTAGACTTTCCGTGTTGCTGATCAGTGATTTGCTGATTTTCTACCAAAACTATGACAAGAAAGGAACATCTTTTATTTACCCATCAAAAATGATATTTTCCAATGGCAATAAGCAAAACTTAAGACTCGTTAAAATCACCTCTTCATCTCACTATGTACATTTTTACAGTCTTATGACTACCAGAAGTTATTTACATTAAAATTCCTATTTACATGATATTTTTTGGCTCTCCATAAACTTTAAAGACTCAACAAATTTTAGATCAATACAAACAGCCACTCTCACTTTTAACGTAAAATTGCAAATGCATAATTTTGCGCAAACGATTAGAAACGACGATATACACAACAGTAAAGGTTAATTTCGTACCGACATAATCGCCTGCCCATAAAAAAGAAATAATTAAATTATAAATTAATCATCTAGTTATACGGCGCCAGTGCCCGTCATCGATTCCTGACAGGAATTGGGTAGTTGGTGGTGTTTTTTTATGTTGACGATGCCTTTGCCACCAATGGTGGCTTGGTTCGACCAATCGCCAGTTTGGACGGTGGTTCGGTAGAATTTCGAGGTAGTCTTGTTGAAAATGGGTAACAGCTCATTAGCTTCATTTGACAGCGCCTGAAAACAGCGGCACTTTTGAATCGAAGATTCAGCTTTGGCACTACCATTACAGATAAACTATTCTTAAGTTCAGGAGAATAAATTTCCTAAAAGAATGCAGAATGCTTCCATAGAAACAATGTAATAAATCCATTTCAGCGATTTCTGAAAACGTAGCCCATTTTTAGTGGAAAGTATATTCTCTTGAACTTAAAAATACAGATGGAATTTCGTTCATCAGTTGTTTTGCTTGCATAAGTACCTTCAAATAAATGACGGCGTCAGTGCCGTGACCTTGACAAGACAACAGCACCAGGTCACCATGGAAATATCTGGCGTATAGCCTGGAAATGGGCAAACCATATCCGTACCCGGCCAAAGGTACTGTATGGGCGTCCGATTTGCTCGGTTGAGGTGCAGTCGAATACATATACTTAAATAAATGGTCCATCGTAGATCTGGGAATACCACCCCCCCGGTCTGACATCTGTAATTCTTAATTGTTAATCAAAAGGAACAATTTAAAAGACTTGAAAACCTTGAGACAAATATCTTCTTTCCCTTTTGCTATTGTTACAGTTATAGGAGGATAGAGATCAACTGATCCATGGTACTCCATCACAGCCCTCATTGAATTTTTGAACAACTCAAACAACATGTGGTACAAATGAGAGGGGACGTACACGATTCTGATGTTGTGTTCCTGTTCTAGCTCTAAAAATTGTTATAAAGTTTTTCGAGAATTTTAAAATGGCGATTGTACCATTGTGCTGTGCCTGTTCGATAATCAACTCTGGCGATGAAAGGTAGTACTGGTCGCATAGGAACCTTGCGTTTTCGTAGGCGTCTTTGATGACGCTGACTATATCACAATTGGGATCAATACAGCCTATGTACTTGCTCTGATTAGGGCCCGGAGCGTTCTCCAATTGACCCCCAAATAGCAAAGCTGCAAGAAAGAAAGTTCATCAAACTCCACGTCGTCTGACTACGATTTGAGTTTTTCTATTTAGTTAAACTATCTTTCACTCATTATATTGAATAGATAGAAGTCTTTAACACTCACTATGTTGGTTGATCAACATCCGAATCGATATCCTGGACATATAGAACCTGTCTAGAAAATATTGAATACTGTGCTCAGTGTGATGGTCGACGTCATGTGATTCTTTGAGTTCAAGAACCCCTTGGGCCATAGTTTCAACAACGTCAGCGTGCCGATTGCGGATCTTCACCAAGCTATCGCAGAAGTAGCTCAGGTTCTTTTCACTGAATTCGTTTTTTTCGAATTCGATAATCTCTTGGAAGCTGCGGACGTACCAGTCGTTGACGGCCACCACCGAAGGCATCCTCAAGAGATTCTCGGGCAACAAAGCGATTTCTTTCATGATGTTAGCCAATCGAACCGGTAACTCTTTACGTAAGAAGATAAAAGATTTCTGTTCGGAGGCGTTTAAACCTGCAACGGAAGAAAGTTTTTTTTAACAAAAAAATATGTAATTATCATCTATCGTAGACTGCTTCGAAATGTTTTAAAATATTCCATTGCGAGTTGGGTGCAAAAAGGTATCTAATTACATTTGTTATCAAACTGTTAAAAAACACTTAAACACGTTAATTCTTCTAGAAAAAGCATTGGCTAACAGAAGACGCGAAATAAATATTTACATATTTGAGAAGTAGCAATGAAGATTAAACAAAAATAATTTGGCAAATTATTGAGGACAAAGTGTTTAGAAGCTTGGAGGCGTCAGATTCGCATCAAAGTCCGTTTTTTACATAGGACTGACCATTATTGAACTTTTGCAAATACTATAATTCAGTAATTTAAATTCCTACCTAAAATTAAGTGCATTTTACTTAAAAATAAAAATGTGATGTCGTTCCTTTTTTTGGCCGCATATTTTTATTGGTCGAGCTGATGGCAAATTACCAAATTTAAGTGCGCAACCACCGCTTATTACTGAACTTTTTTCGCCCTTTGGACCCATTCAGTGCCCTGACGAAATAATTTGGCCCCGTTCCTGGACGTTTGACGTTGCATTTACGTTCACACTTCCGTGCAATGTCCACCTCAATGAGCTGGCCTCAAACATTTCGGCATGCAAAACTCAAAACATGTTTCCATTCAAAAAGCAACAAATCGCCGAGCATTTTTGCTGTAAAAGGTATATCTCTCAAAAGTTTTTATCAAAGTACACTAGCGAGATTAGAAAAAATCAGCAGGTTTCGTTAAAAATTGCCAAAATTCTAGTTCTTTCAACCAAAGAAGAGACAGCTAACTAACATCCATCTCTTCGTCTCACATATAACGATACTTGACTTTTTAGTTTTTATCGAAATGGTTTAGCTATAAGTAGGTAAGTAATCTTGAAATTTGAAAACAGCACTCAGCTTTTTTTTATCTTGATGAGAACCGACGAGTTAATTTGTCGGTAAAAACGAATCGTAATAGCACAAAATTGTTCTGTAGGTTTATGTCCCAACCAAACACGCAAGAACTTTTGATAATTCCGGTTTCAACTGCTATCATTCAGTTGCTGTTTTAATAATTCCAACAACTGTCGGAGTTAAATAAGTAATATTGAATTAAGTATGATAACAACACTTTTGTATCATTAACATTCAAAATAAAACATTGTAGTTGTTGTGGCTTCCGCTTTACGTATCTAGTTAACCTCAACTTCTTCAACGAAGGCGTTAACCTCGTTCCAATTAAAAAAAAAAATTTCGCCAGGTCGTCCTTTCCTTGAAAATCACATGTCGTACCAGCCTTCTCGTTTTATCTAAACACACACAATAATAATTGTTTATTTTCATTATCGCAAAAAATAAAAAACCGAAAACAACGTAAAGTATACAGGGCAAAGTTCACTTATGACGGGATTTCCTGCGCCTCCTTCTATTTGTATTGTATTTGTCGTTGCCGAGTTTACGTGTTCGTCCAAAGTCCGGCGAGAATCCAAGCCAATTTTTTACTGTGCCCCCCCCACGACTCCTCATTAAACAATCAAGTATAAACAAAATAGATGTTTGTTGTCAACAACACAAAACCATGAACTGATGCAAGTTTATAACGTTGGTTTTCGAGTTGTACCAAAAAAAAAAAACACCTAAGTGATAATTTCGGAAAAAAGTCATAATTCACGTTGCACGTGGACACCGACTATTTGGACGTGCAAAATTATTTTTGTCAGCTAGTTCGCTACAGTGGTTCGCGGTCAAGTACCTATACCTATACCAACCTATACCATCATTATTGTGCCTGCCTCAATCGACATTCTTGCTTCATCCTAAAAGCGTAGTTTATCCATTTTAATATAAATTTATTTATTGGTCGCGGTAAAGTATCTAGATTACTGCGAAATAAGGAAAGAGAAATGGCGCAGACGAACGTAAATAGAGCTACTTGCCCTAATAATTGTTTACAAACTGCGTGATTAATAGAATCAAGGTATGTTCATCAACATTGTTGTTTGGAACAAATGAAAGTGCTGATAACATTATCAATAAGCGTCGTGATATAAAAGTCAGAAGAACTTGGCGCGGCGGTTTACTTACGCCTATTTAGTTGAAATCGCTATTTGCCAATTTAAAATAAAAAGATTTTACAGCTAAAAAGTACTTTCTTTAGTTCGTTAATTAAGAACAAAATGTGGAACATCAATCACTTTTTTGGTTACTAAAAAAGAGTGGATACACGAAATATGATGATATTTGGTGAGAAAAAATATTTGCGTCATTCCTTACAATATTCAAGTAACATAAACAATTCCAACTAAATCAATAAGTATTTTCTGGAAATTACGACATTACTTGCAACACAACTAACAACAAAACAAAACAACAAAACAAAACAACAAAACAACAAAACTGTTGAATCATTCTGGTCATACGTAACCTCTTCGTGATAACAGCGAGGTCGTTGCATGATCCTATTGTGGAAGTTGTTAAATGGCAAAGGCAATAGGCAATTGACAGTCATAATCGGCAGAAGTTACGGCGTTACTATAATTGGCTTCAACTGTGAAAAATTGAAAAGAATCGCTTTGCTGCTACAATCGTAGTCTAGTTGTATAACAACGTGATAATAAATTCTGATTCTTGATAAGCTCTTATGGAAGTTCAATCAAATGCAAATCGCAATTATTGAGTTGTGGTCATGTCGGTCAATAAATTGACGTTATTTTGTTTCACCGTCACAGATTTCATTCGATCTATCAATGTTTCTTTCGATTTTATGTATGCACATAGATAGTACCTACTAAACAAAACTATGGGTCATTGTTTACTTTATCCACTCTTCGATTTTCAAAAAACTAATTACACCAACACATTCGTCACCATGTATGTTGTAGTCATCGGGCGTAAGACGTCATTTCATGAAATGCCGGCAATCGCTGTAATTAAGATCGTTAAAGTAGCTGTTCTAGGGCAAGGAAAAGGACAGGGAAAGGTAAGGAGGATAAGCAACACCAAATTCATAAATTGCCTAGTCTCCTCACCTTTTCCTTGCCCTAAAACAGCTTAACAGTTTAACGATCTTAATTACAGCGATTGCCGGCGTTTCATGGAATGACGCATTACGCCCAATGACTACGACATATACATTACGAAAATCAATATCTTTTTTTGTGCAAACTACTTTTATTTTTACTCATTTTTCTTGCCCTAGCACATCTTTTTTTCCCTATAAATTTTGCATAAAATTATTTATCATTTGCACCACATTTCATTGCTCAAAATGGCATTATAATGATGTTTTACGATGGTTTCCAAAAAAAAGCACAAAAAGCGAAAAGTGGACATTGTAAACAATTACCAAACTATGCGTAGATAGCTTTCATGTAATCACAGAAAGAAAGTAATTATTTTGGTAGACAAATTATCTCTGTCTTATAAGATGTGGGCATAATACAAAATACACAATAATCACTTGCAAAATATAACATGGTTGAATTTTAGTTGGGAAAACAGTCAGGTAGATATTTTAATGTTGCAAACATCCTGTAAATATTTTTTTTTTGTTTACTGCTTGTATACAGTATACCGCATAATGAATAATACCACAGAGGAATATATGAATAGATTGTGATAATACTCATAATTTCACAACAAATGCTGCTAGAAATCATCACTACAGAAACAAGAAACGCAAATTGAGGGCCAAAGATGCAAAGAAAATTAATTACACATGCTGTCAATAATGAAAATTGTGGAACTAATAAAAATACATGGTTGGAAGTCCAATTAACAGTTAAATTTGGCCCAAAGTTCGATGACCCAAATCGCCTAGGTCCTCTTTTTAAACGTCACTTTGACCCGAGTCACGTAGCACGTAGGCAAGATTCCAGAATACGATCGATAGCACCAAGAAAATTCCTGTTAATCCTAAAGGAGGAACTCCCTCTCCTAATTTTTTCCAAGAAACGAAAACGTAATTGGTAATGATAGATCTGACAGCTAATATCGATCCTACCCCCGCGAAAACAGCTGACGATCATCGTTCCAGTGCCACCCCAGCTCTAACTGGTTTAAAAATAGGCCCTCGGCCTATGGAAATAGCCTCGAAATCGTCCAGACCTACCGAAATCGATGAATTTTTTTATTGACAACGGCGACGGGTTGAACTGGGAATAAAAATCCAACATCTTAGCGATGCTTTGGCAATGCCTTGGCGATATCTTCATTGTGACAGTCTTTATTCAAACTGATTCACAGAACGTCTTTACCACAAACACTCTCAACGATAAACATAACAAAACTGAGATGACCTTGTCGGTAACTCGTGTATACCCAATTTCAATCGCGTAACATCAAAGATGTGTGACACGATTAATTTTGATCAAAAACAACATAACGATGCGCCATCTCTCGGCAGTCAAACGTGATAAATACCGTTTTCTTTGCTTCAGTCAAAAGTTAAAGATTTAACGCTAAAATTGTTGTTAATAACGTTGCCTGTGACGTTAATAAGCCCTCAGTGAAATTCCAGGAATGTATCAGTAACAATTTTTGAATGCTTACAGAATCATTGCTTTTTAGACCGATAATATAGGGAGCGCCACGTATTTTAGTTCGAGTGATTGCCGTCGTCCTTGGTTTGGCCACTTACTGTTAGGTTAGGATAGGGCACCGCAAGTAGAAATTACCTATTAATTTTGTTTATGTGATATTAGCTAGTAATAATTATAGAATTGGGTAGGTTAGAGTGCCCCGGCAACATGGATCACGAGTTGACTGGCGCTAAAGAAGAGAAAGCGTACTTCCTTTCTGTTCTCTCCACCTTCAAAAGTTACAGGTGAGACAAAGAAATTTTTGTGTCCCCTCAATTGAGTGTTTACCCAAGATAAAGCAGACTATACGTGGGCAACGTCGAGTAAACTGTGATCTCGTCTCGCCCACGCTGCCGTCAACAAGGTCAAACTGTTTTTATTCGTTAATTAACAAGACCCCCATTTGCAGAGAACAATCGCTGTTGAGGGTAGAACACAAGGAAAACTGTTTAGCTACACTGCCGTCATATCACAAGAAATGGTTGTCAAAGTACAAAGAAGACTTGCAAAAGTTCAAGGAGTGCATTAAGAAGAACGCCGAATTTATTCCCATTGTACTACAACATGCCCATACCATATTTGATAACGTATACACCAATGACGGTCTCACTCATTCTGAGATCGAGGTTGGCACACTTTCAGAGGGTTTAGATAAGGTCCAGTCGGTTTTCAAGCAACTGATGAGGGATTGGAGCTCATTGGGGGCTTCAGAACGTAACCAGTGTTATCAACCGATAATCGATGAGATAATTTCGCAGTTTCCTGATGGCAAGTTCAAAAGGTCGGACATTAACGTGTTAGTTCCGGGGGCGGGACTGGGCAGATTAGCGTTTGAAATCGCAACAAGGGGCTTTGCTTGTCAAGGCAACGAGTTCAACTTGTTTATGCTCATAGTTTCCTATTACGTGCTCAACCACTGTAAGAAGGTCGACGAGTATGAAATTTACCCCTGGATTCATCAGTATTGCAACAACTTGACTGCAGAGCATCAAATGATTAGCGTCAGGTAAACCAGTGTCTTTTTAATGGTGAAAGTCTTTTAATAATAGGAAATAGGAGATTCTTGTTGTTTTCTTACGATCTATATCAGATAATCGTCAACCTTGGATCACGTTATGCTTCAAGTCTGCTAATTTGAATTACATATTTCCATTTTATTTTACGCATAAAAAAAATTGAGAAAAAGCGCGGCGGGCTGTAAAATAGACAAAAAGCTCACTTGTGCTATATGTGAAATAAATAGATGGAGTAACTAACGCATTAGTTCTGCCACAGGGCACCTAAGTCTAATGTGTGATTATTAAAACGTGATTTAAGAATTGAGACAAACAACGCATGTTGACTCAGTGGTGTATAAAAATTTGTACATACTTTGGGCCGAAAGTAAATTACGCCCTTGGATGAATAAATGCCCTCCATTGAGCGGGTGTAAACTTTTGCTTTTGGCCCCCTATACGTAAATGACTATTAATTACACTTTTCACGTTATATGTGTAGGTTTCCTGATGTGACTCCAATGCCGACCCCCGATAGCAAATTTTCTATGACCGCCGGTGATTTCCTTGAAGTGTATACTGACAGCGACGAATGGCACTGCGTGGCCACATGTTTCTTCATCGATTGCGCCCCCAACGTGGTTCAATTTATTGAAACTATTCACCAAATTTTGAAACCAGGAGGTGTTTGGATCAATTTGGGGCCTCTTCTTTACCACTATTCTGATATGAAAAACGAAAAAAGTGTCGAGCCGAGTTTCGAGGTTCTTTGTGAAGTCATAAAAAACGTCGGTTTTGAAATGGAGAAGTGTGAAACCGGGATCAAGACGAAATACTGTCAAAATCCTAAGTGGATGCTTCAGTATGAATATGACAGTGTGTATTTTGTTTGCAGGAAGCCTTTTGAGGTGGTTAATGGTAACGATGGATCAGAAGGTGATCCGGAATTGTAATAATTCTTAGCACGACTGAAATAAGTACAATATTGATACCTGGAAATATATCTATAATGTTAGCAATGTAACTTTTTGAAGATTTTAGGTTGTTCGTTTACATTTTTTGTTTAAGTACCGCGGAACATATTGAATATGTGGACATTCTGCTTGCGCCCTTGATGAGGCATGGCGTTTAGTTATTGTTCACACTATGTTTGTCCACGTGTATAATATGGTTGTATTCAACAGCTAAATATTCATTCACGCTTGTACTGGTGCCCTTCCGTTTGAGATCTGACCGAAATATTTAATTATGGAGTTACTTTTGCTAGAATTCAAATAATTTGAGTTAAGTTGATTTTCTTATATTTTAAACCATGTATGATTACTTTGCTCTAATAAATGTTTCTCGGAAAGAGATTTTGTCTCTTCTTAAAGCTACGGATCTATAACCCAACCCGCATACAGAGTGTCCCAAAAGTACCGCACCACCTTGAAGGTAAAAGGTGCTAGAATTGTTTAAAAAATTCTGTCGTTTAGTTTTCAAGTAATGGCTCTTTATGGAAAGCACAATTATGGTTTAAATTTAAACGGTTTTTAGAGAATCAATATTGCACGAGTTTTCTGAGTATGGGCAAAAGTTCGGTTTCATACAACAGTGTTGGCTTTTTCCAAATTTTAAATTGTTTATAGTTTCTAAATTGAGAGAGAAACTTTTTTTTAGCAATTTTCCAGTACTCTATAATAATCCTAGATAAAGCATATTCAAGGCTCGGGGAGACGGAGCTTCTATGGCACCTTTACTATTTGCAAAAGTTCGAATTTTCGTAACATTTCGATGTAATGAGAATTCTATGCTATGTCAATTTTACAAATTTCGATCCAACGGTAAATATTAACTGTCACGTTTTTTCTCGGACATTTTGCATTGTTGCAAATACATTAACTAATAAATATTATTAGGTAAGTCGCATTTGTTGAATTAACGACCCATAATACTAAAAAAATTATGTTTACCGAATGATTTGTTCACATGTATTTTGATACACAAGTAATTTTGAGGTTATGAGATTCACCAAAATACAACCTTGTCAAGCTGAAATGTATTTTACTAACAACTTCTAGTTTTGATTTCTTTCTCTTTCTAGAATGTCTGGTCGTGAAGGTGGCAAGAAGAAACCTCTAAAGCAGCCGAAAAAAGACCAGAAGGAGATGGATGATGATGAGGCTGCACATAAGCAGAAGATGAAGGAGCAGCAAAAGGCACTGCAGGAGGCCAAAGCGAAGGCGTCGCAAAAGGGGCCTATGGTTGGGGGTGGGATTAAGAAATCAGGGAAGAAGTAGTATTAGTTTTATTGTAGCACTGCCAAATGTGTTATTTATTTCTTATAATTTTGCAAAGAAGGTTTGATAATGACTGTATTTTAGTGAAATAAAGCCCATTTGTACAATAGTGACTGTCTTGTATTTGTTTAATTATACTTAATTATCAGTATTCAGCTATTGTATCAGGTTTTGTCATATAAATGTGTAAATATCAATAACTTTGCCAAAAAATAAAATAAAGAAGTTAACCTCATGTTTTCATCTGTAACTAACGTTTTGAATAATATGATGCTACACGATTTACTTTAACCCATTACTCTTGTTTTTTTTTTTAATATTAAATTAATGTAAAAATTTCAAAATATTTCTTTGAGAAATTGAGTAATCTTTTTGTTGTGTAACGCATTTCAAATTTGGCGCCTGTTGCGCGCACGTTTTCCTGCTGCTTGCCCCCCTGCCAAGGATAACTTGACTTGACAAACAGCTGACTAGTTACAGGAGAACCTGCGAGCTGTCAGCATACAATAACAAAGTAGGCTCTGCCAGTGCATTGTGTGTGGAACTCGAGGAAAAACCTTCGAAAATGTGTGCTAAACGGATGAAAAACTTTCGTGAAAGTGCGGTTATATAGCATAAGAGGTTGTCGTGAAGAAATTGGGGCCCAACACAAAGGTAACTGCTCTTATTTTCATTTCGACTTGTTCAGTATCTCGCGATCCGTTGGTGGTCTCGGTTGCCATTTTGTCCAATGGGACTTATAAATAAATTTACAAGTTTAATGCCCTTTTGGTGATCGTACAATGATACCGCTTCCTGTCGTAGCGGATTAGAACGATTTCCATCGCCTCTGTGCCCTAATTAAGGCATATGTTCGGTGCGGTACTGTTAGATTATTGTCGGCCACTGTTACCTGCTCGCAATGCTCGCATATGGTCGAGTGCGAATTGCGCAATGTACAATTGCAATTTGCAACAAACCGAGAACCGAGGGTTTTTGACATTTTTGCGACGTATCGCAGCCGTAGCAAACCACGCTTTTTTGGCTTTTAGCAGCGTGTCATCGAATCCAGAGAGAGCATTGACAGCAACAACAGTAACGCGACTCCAATTTTTACATATTTTAGATTTTTTTTTGTAATTGTGATTTTTGACTATCCGGCAAAAGACCGTAGGTTTTACAACTATTGACAGCTGTCGTAATTTTTTTCTTGCTATTAATTTTAATAGCGAAAGTACCTTTATTTTCCACCTAATTACCGATTCCCCGGTAATTATGAAACAAATAATTTAATAAAATAACCCAACACGTGAACACTTTTATTGCAACTTTCATTTTTCGTCTAGCAGCGCCATCGTTATTATTAGTCATTGCACAACGTTGCATTAATTAATCACAGGTTTCTGCGAAATCCGTGCAAGTTACTTAAAAGCATTGTTCCCATCAGTGGCGTAGTCTAAAATTGTCGTAGGTACCTATAAAATGACTCACCTATGTCGCCAACTTGATTTTTGCGGAACCGGGAAATTGCCCAGATAATCAATAGCACAGCCCCAAATGCCAGGAACAAGGAAGTTCGTGCTGGCAATCTATTTTCAACCCTGATCACATCCCCATCCTAAATTAAACAATAATGGAGACCCTACAATAACAATTGCTTGCGCGGGCTCGACTTATCGCACCACCCCTCTCTATAGAAGTGGCCCGAAACTCGTTATCGGGCAGTTCACCTAAAACTCTAGA
Organism: Schizotus pectinicornis; assembly: GCA_951805265.1. Lineage (NCBI taxonomy): Eukaryota > Metazoa > Arthropoda > Insecta > Coleoptera > Pyrochroidae > Schizotus > Schizotus pectinicornis. The sequence goes on along the minus strand of OX638204.1, from coordinate 392,914 downwards.
GTTAAACCGCGGTTGTCCGACAAGATCAAGTGAAGCAACATCCATTGGTCAGAAATATAATTTTATAGATTGCCGCGTCTGAAAAATACAACAATTCAGTTCTATGGAATATTTATTAATGTTTACGTGGTTTCAACTTGATAGTAACAGATAAATTGTAATTGTATTAAATTATGTTAAAAATTTCAATATGGCGTTTCTATACGGATAATGCCTTTGCGTGAAGTTCTCTCATAATTTGGCTTTTACCCGGAAGCTGGTCTTATTTGTTTTCGCTCGAGTCATTTGGTTGTAATTATTCCTGAATCATCACAGCCTACTTTGGCATCATCTCTCTATACAGGGTGATTTACGTAGCCTGTGCATTAGAAGTTTTTCAACTTCCAGTTGGATTAGAAATTTGAAACTTAGAAGGCAGTCATAATCAGTTATGCTCATTCTATATAAAATATTTTGAGCTCTCTAGCTATACAGAATGTGCCAAAAGCCGGTATCAACTTTCTTATTTTAAATGGAAACGTATCATTTTTTCTACATGGTTTAATTGGTTTTCCAACTCTGAGTTTTTATAACACTTGTTATGTGAACTCATTTGACAATTTTTGACATTATGTTAATTTATGTGGAAAAAATGGTCGATGTGGTAGCTTACGAAAAAATTCGTATCTGGCAGACGGTTTTGAATTTATGAAAACCAACTTGTAAAGTACTTAGTTCGAAGTCCAGACTAACTTCTGATATCTTAATGGTAGTTCCATTTTGTACCATATGGGCGCAGACAATTTTCAAAAGTTGCAACTAAAAATGGTCAAAAAGTCATTTTTTTCAAATGGCATCTACAGATTTTTTTACGCCATTCGATAGAAAATTGTATTTTGGGATGAGTTACTTAAGCATTTCCTATACCTAACTTCGTTCCCTATCAAATTAAAAATTAAAATCCAGAAATTTCATCAATCTTGCCGAGAGATTTTTTTAGTTTTTCAAGTATGCCATGGAAACAAAAGACAATTGTAACAATTTAATTATGAAATAAATATCTTACTAATTTTATAAAACAACAACAACAAAAACTACCAAGAACCATCTTAACAAAATTGTAATGTAAATGTTTAATGTGAGCACCATTTTGATTACTACATTCCATTGATCCATTTTTAACAGATTGTGTACTTCTTCTAATTTTGTTGGGACCAAGACTTGTCGAATGCTCTTATTATCTCCAGACCTTACCCCATTAGATTTTTATGTTTGGGGTCGAATAAAAGATTTAGTTTATACTTCACCACTTCGCAACATAGACGAATTGAGAGGGAGAATAATAAGAGCATTTGACAGTCTTGACACTAACGAAATAAGAAGAGCTACACAATGATATAAAATGATAATCAAAATGATGCTCACATTGAACATTGAACATATCCTAAATTCGGAACTGAAACTGCCGAAAAGCTGCGCGCGTAGATTCAGTACTGAAATCAGTACTAAAATCAGTATCGTGTCATACGGCTCTTAGATAGAATTAGCATGACTGCCTTCCAAGTTTCAAATTTCTAATCCAACTGGAAGTTGAAAAACTTCTAATGCACGGGCTACGTGAATCACCCTGTATTTTCGCTTCTCGCATCTTCCCCTCTTCCTTCAACCCGGGTTCTTTGTGTTCTAGTACTAGAGATTAATCATGCTCAGGGCCGGCGCGACCCAATGTGCAAACGGTGCATTTGCACAGGGCGGCAAAATTCTGGGGCGGCAAATCGTTGGCTTGGCGCAGAAAATTTTAGTTTTATAAAAAAAATGGTTCTTTAAGATTCCCACAGCTAGGCATACACGTAGGGGATTTTTGAGAGTTTTGTCCCCTCACGGACCAAATCCGTTGCTCCGTACCTTGCATTAATGGGTGACTGAGGTCTTGGACTCTCAAGGGACAAATCTGCCATACCAGATCTTGAGAGTTTTTTTTGCGAGTCCTTTCCCGCTAATTAGTGGTCGTTGCACGATTTATCCTTTCGGCGACAAATCCGACAGGATAAGTTGCAAATTTACGTCCGTTCACCACTAACGTGCATTCCAGTCACTCAGACTTAGTGATGGGCAGTAGGGGTGGGCGATAATAGAATTGGATTATCGATAATCGGGGACCAAGAAATATCGATATTTTAAAAGATATGAGTCGAAATACTTGGAATACTGCAATAAATAAATAAATAAACGCGGCGTCCCGAGAATCCGATGGTGTCTCGGTATCTTAGGTTCTCGGGACGCGGCGTTCCGAGAATCCATGATACCGAACCACCATGAGAATAGCAGACAGCTTTTGAGAGTTCGTCTGTTCGTATACGGTTCGTGAATTAAAGCTAATCCGAAATTTTGTTTATTAATTTTTGTGCAGTGTGTGAAAATTTTTAATTATGCCGAAAGATAATCGTAAACGGTTGTCAGGTGCCGAGTATCGTAAAAAAAGGGCGGAAAAGGAGTCGAAATTAAAAAAACAGAGCGGCTCTTTGGTTAATTTTTTAAAAACTTCTAACATTCCTAGTGGTACTGTTAGTGTTAGTGATGACGCAGAAACTGCAATGCCATCGACTTCGACTTGTCAAGACAATAAATTGGAAAGTGGAGTGCCTCATGATGGTGGCGCATCTTTATCAATAATAAAGATTGCGAAAGAGCGAACCGAAGAAGCTACCTTAATTCCAGATTTCAAGACGGAAATTTCTACCGATCCTGCGGAATGGCCACCGGTCCTTACTGATGATATAAGGTTACTCATAATCAAAAAAGGGCCTGTACGTGAAAGAGAAATAGAAGGAAAATTTCCGAAAGATAATAGTGGACGTCGTTTCAAGGAATCCTATTATCAAAGGCGTATGTGCAATGGAGAAGTAATTTTAAGAACATGGCTTATTTACTCAAAAGCCAAAAATGCGGTGTTTTGTTTTTGTTGCAAACTTTTTACACAAAATGAAAATGCTCTAACTTCAGGAGGTTGCAACGATTGGACTCATATCGGTGAAAGGCTCAGCACACACGAAAAAGGTAAATCACATTTAACTGCACATAAACAATGGACTGAATTAGCAGTGAGACTGAAGACAAATAAGACTATAGACTCTACTCATCAAAGAGTGTTAGATGTTGAAACCCGACACTGGCAAAATGTTTTAGAGCGGCTTTTAGCAATAATACATTTTTTGGCCCAGCAGTGCTTGCCTTTCAGAGGGACCTCAGATAAATTATTCGTCCACAATAATGGAAACTTTTTGAAATTAGTTGAACTTATTTCTAAATTCGATACTGTCATGTCTGAACATATTTTAAGAATTAAAGATGGCCGCACTCAACAACATTATCTTGGAAAAGATATCCAAAATGAAATTATACATTTATTGGCAAATAAAATCCAACAAAACATACTTGCTACAATAAAAGATTCAAAATATTTTAGCATTATTGTTGATTGCACTCCAGATGTCAGTCATGTTGAACAAACCACGATCATAATACGTTGCGTAAAGCTAACAGACACTCTTGTGGAAATTCGGGAACATTTTCTGGGATATGTACCAGTCACTAGCACTACAGGTGCAGCGCTTACGCAAGTAATATTGGATAAACTAGAACAACATGGTTTGTCAATTGAGAATTTGAGAGGGCAAGGATACGACAATGGTTCTAATATGAGAGGAAAGCATTCTGGAGTTCAGCAACGCATCAGCCAGATAAATCCTCGTGCTTTCTTTGTTCCATGTAGTTGTCATTCACTTAATTTGGTAGTTAACGACGCAGCAAAGTCAACAAGAGATGCGGTTGCCTGCTTTGACATTGTTCAAAAACTCTACGTGTTTTTTTCGGCTTCAACTTTGCGATGGGATATTTTAAAGAAGCATGTAACTTCGTTAACTGTTAAACCCTTAAGTACAACCCGATGGGAAAGTAGAATTGATGCAGTTCGCCCTATAAGATACCAGATAGGCGAAATATATGATGCCCTATTCGAGATTTCAAGCGATTTATTAATTGATCCCATGGTTCGGCACGAAGCCGAGTGCTTAGCATGCAGTATTTGCGATTTTAAATTTTTGTGCTCTTTGATCGCTTGGCATAATATCTTGAACCATATAAATGTTGCCAGCAAACTGCTTCAAGGTGTGGATATGGACTTGTCAAATGCCATCACTGAATTGAAAGGAGTTTTAAATTATTTACAACAATATAGAAGTGACAGTGGGTTTGAAGGAACAGTAACTGATGCTAAAGAACTTGCAGAAGTATTAAGTGTTGAGCCCAATTTCAAGAACCTTCAAAATATCCGACCACGGCGACAGAAACGACAATTTGATTATGAGTCAGAAGATCAAGCAATACAAGATCCAAAAACAAAATTTAAAATCGACTTTTTTTTCCAAACACTAGACGTGGCAATAAATTCTATAAAGGAACGCTTTGACCAACTGGAATCCCACAACACTTATTTCTCTTTTCTTTACAACATCAATGCATTACAAGATATGCCAGCAACTACACTTTTAGAGAAATGTAAAAATTTGGAAACTATTTTAACATACGAAGATTCGAAGGACATTGATGCTTTGCAGTTGTCTGATGAGTTGCAGGTTTTATCACATTCCATAGAAAATAATACTTCACCATTCAATGTGTTAAAACGGTTGGTGGAAATTGGAATTGATTGCTACCCCAACATTGTAATTGCCCTTCGAATATTACTCACACTTCCAATCAGTGTCGCCAGTGGCGAACGAAGTTTTTCTAAATTAAAATTAATTAAAACTTATTTAAGATCTACAATGACTGAAATGCGTTTAGTGGACTTGGCAATCATTTCGATTGAACACAAAGTTGGTGAAAGTATTAGTTCGAACTACAAGGACCTTGTGCGTGAGTTTGCTGCAATCAAAGCTCGTAAAGTAACTTTCTGTTAACAAATACCTTCCGACATTTTCTCGGATCCACAAAAAGCTCGGACGTTACAAAATCATCAATTTTACCAGGTATGTAGATAGGTATACCTATTTGCCTTAATCTAAATTGCAGGTATTTGTCATTTGTCGCTGTTATAATAATGATTAATAAAATAGAATGGAAAAATAAATGGTAGGGGTAATTTTTATGTAAATTCATTAATTTACTTCTCTTGAATATAAAGTGCAAATACATAATGGGCGGCATAACTTAAATTTGCACAGGGCGGCAAACTGAGTCGCGCCGGCCCTGATCATGCTAGTAACGAGAAGAGTGCGTGCACTTATCGTTTCAATATGCAAATTTCGATATCGTGTTAACATGAGGTCGTATAAGTTGTAAAAAAAAACGAATAATAATAAAGCGCGATCCATCGTCTGGAATCGAGCAAAGCAAGGCGATACAAATAATCCCGATGTAGTTTCACTACTTTCTGAAGTTTATCCAGCTCCCTGTCCTGAAGGTCTCTTTAGAACCAAACATTGTCACCGAACTGCACAGGGTCTCTTGAATTAAACGTCTAGCCAAAATTTTAAGTGAAAATATTGTAACTTAATCAAATTCCCACTTATCGGCTTTCTCCAACGCAATATTTTCTTTCATCTATTGTCCCAAAGATCAGCGACTTCCCAATTTAGAATTTACTTTCATTAGCGGCTCGTTGGTCGGATCCGGATGGAAATTATAAAGACTCCACCAGTTTTCGCACTGTCCTCGACGATTACAATCTTTAATTCGATGATTAACAGTTTCCTTCTGCGTTTTCGCAACACGACTCTCAACGACCGCGACCCATTCTTGAGGAGGCGTATTCTTGCTTGTACAATTCGATGTAGGAGTAGAACAAGAGAAGTCAGCAATAAAGCGCTTGATAGAAAAGTTTTATTAAATCGCAGGTCGGACGTTATTCGTAGAGTTCAGTAACGAACCTCTGAAATAGTTGGCAGTTACGAAATGGTTTTAACACGAGTCGCTAATTGAAGTCGGTTCAAACATGCACAGTTTTATGTTATTGTCGTATACAACATGCAAAGAAAACCCTGTTGAGTTGGTTTATTAATAACGTATTTGGCTTGGGAAGGGAAAGGTCTGGCGGATTGAAAGTCAATCTCGAGTAACGGTGCCAGGTCGCTGGGAGCTATAGGTGTTTTAGGTCAAAGAGAAAAAATGCGATTACTGTGCAAAGAAAGCTGATGTAGTCTCGTGCCACAACCAGTTATCGAATAGACAAGTTCAAAGCTTTGAAAGCGTCGAATTTGTCGGTTGTACTGATTGTGTATATTTACAGGTAAATTTGAATGGCCATATGGTAACAGTAATAACTTTCGGTAATTGTTTACAATGTCCACTTTTCGCTTTTTGTGCTGTTTTTTTTGGGAACCATCGTAAAACATCATTAGAATGCCATTTTTAGCAATGAAATGTTGTGCAAATGATAAATAATTTTATGCAAAATTTATAAAAAAAAAAAGATTTGCTAGGGCAAGGAAAATGAGTAAAAATAAAAGTAATTTGCACAAGAAAAGATATTGATTTTCGTAATGTATACATGGTGACGAATGCGTTGGTGTAATTAGTTTTTTGAAAATCGAAGAGTGGGTAAAGTAAACAATGACCTAACTTTCTAGTAAGCTGTCCATTTTTACTTCTACAATGCATAATTGTGTAATAATATCAATATCAATTGATAGAAATTCGAAAAAATCCTAAGATCAGAAATTTATCCGTATTTCAGAGGCTATCGAATGCTACATGAATTAAAAGCCCAAGGCTTATAATAAAAAATCTGAAGTTTGTGATTTTCGAATCGTCATACGAGCTCTATGAGACTACCGCCAGATTCGTGTTAAACGGTTCGAAATCTACAAGAATAAGTCATAAAATCCATGTCAAAAATTTTAATATTTTGGACTTTTTCTTCTACCCCAATCGATAGATATTCGAAAATTCGACATCGTTGTACCGAAAGACTGGAAATTGGCGTTTTCTTATGTAATCGACTTTCCTGAATTAAAATCTGAACTCAATTTTGTTCTAGAATCGTTAGATTTCTTGTAGAACCTACATTTCCAAAAACCATAAAATTTTAATTTTTTTCTCGATTTTTTCCAATTTTTAAACTCTTGTAACTTTTGAACGGAAACCCTTATATCGCATCAAGATACATTTATGAAGTTACATAGAATAGTTGTTGAACGTTAGAACGTTAACTATCTTGTCGTTCTTTTATTAATGGGAGGGGTTGTTGTTAATCTTTGCAATGTATAGAGTTTTCCATAGCAAGGGTCATTCACTCAACCTCGCCACTGCTTCGCCAATAGCCAACAAGTGTTTCAAACAATGTAAAATTTTCGAGACAACTTGAAATATAAATAGCGAACAAGGGAAACGACCTGCCATTGCGTTTTCACCTATCGACGCTCGAAATACATTTCCATCCTCTTTGTCGTGCGACCCCTAAACCGGCGCTTTTCCTTTTGGACCCCTGCCACCACGTATAAAATAGACTTTTCAAAGAAAACGAAACTCACCTTCATTATTAACGTCGTGCAAGCAGGCGTGAACTTTGATAATGCGTGTTACTTATTATTCAAATTTGACCCTGTATAATAAAACTAGTTATTACTCAACTGGTGAAACGTGCGTCTAATTGTACGTAAATCACTGCCTTCTTTTTATTTTTATCAGTTAATTTTCCGCAGTTTTCGATGTTAATAGATTTTTTTTTTTTTGATGCGAAATTGCAGCGAAAGTTCAACTGACCTTGAAATGCGCACTGGCAGTTTCTTGGGGTTGGAGGAGGGATGATGGAGAATACTACCATTGCAAATTTACCCCTTGTGTCGCTTACAACGGTTGTTTTGAGTCAAAAGTTGGGGTTCCCGGTGAATTGACGGATTTCGGGGACAAATCGTCGAGGACTTCTTCGATTGAAATAAGGTGAGGAAAAGTTTTTTTTACTGCTTGAACGTATTCCTGATTCCTTGTGTTGGTTGTAACTTCAGTCTCGATGGATGCATTAATAACATAGGTAGTAATTATTATAAATAATTAATTTGTAAAACTGGTTCTCTGTTCCCCAAGTCAAGTTTTCAACTTTTTTCTAGTAAATAGAGATTTGGAAATATTTACATCCTAGTGTCAATTTTTTTAATTTGAATAGCCAACAAATAATTTAAGTTACATTGCAGTTTGATGCACACCAAACTTGTCGTTTTCCAAAATGTACCTATGTATGTTCTGCATAGACATAGAACATAAGAAGTTAAAAATGTTCCAAATTCGGTTTATTTCGCCATAAGGCATCGCGAAAACTCCGATTTCCCCCTTCTCTTCGTTTTCTAAACGGGCCATCAACGTCATCACGTCGGTGTTGTTTTTGCGTCGCAATAGACTAATAATTACGCGTCAACGTGAGCGTCTTGAGGTAGGCCCATCTCCTTGTCGTGAAGTCAATGACACCTTATAGGTGATTTTTGGTTCGGAAAGAGACCCGTTGTCCTGGGTGCAAATCGAAACAGCGTCGTCTGGTCGTTCCCCTTGGTGGTGGATTTGTTGAACCCGCCAGACCAGACGGCCGGGTCAAAATCCGGAGGGCAATTCACGACGACTTTTTACTTAGAATTATTCACGATCACCTGTCCGACTATTCCATGTGCAATTTCTAACGGATCGTGCCAAAAGAAAAACCCAAACAACGGACAAAAGACTGGTCGATGCCACAATGCAAAATTTACAATTCTTCGGGACGGGGTAGTGTAAGGGAGAAAAAAAAATGTTGAAGTTGATTTTGCAACGTTCTAACAATAAGTTTCGATAAAATGGTAAATGAGAACCTTAAATACCTTATTAAAATTTCCGTAAAATTTGCCATTTTATACATGATTATTAAACATGCAATCTTGACGCTATCAGGTTAAATTTATAATGTCAACATTACTAGTTATGCAAATGTCGTTGCCGTTTCATTAGTAGGTATCTACCTATAGTTCGGACCAGATTGCGACTGTATAATTTTGCTGAGTTTATCCACGTTGCACGTGGTAACTTTTTGTTGCTGCTGGTTGAATAACAAAATCTTTGTCAGCAAAAATAAAACCGAAATTCGGCGTCTCAAGGACAGAAATAGTGATACGGTAATATCAGAGAGTTACTTTGATCATTAAATAATGTTAATAATCTTCTCTAAAATGTGAACTGAAGAAAGGTGTGGAGTGTGGAGTGTAGCATTGCATAAAATGCTCTGATTTAATATAACAATGCGGAAAATACGTTTGGCAAAATTTCCAAATAGGTACATTTGACAAATAGTTTATTGGCATAAATCGTTATTTCAAAACTTATTAAGTTACGTAACGGCGAGTAACGAGTAATTCGTTAAACTTTAACTATACTTGATGGTCTACTTGAAATCTCGTTTTTACATTACCGGCCTCAAGGCACTAAATTCTCAATTTTTTTTTCTCCACCAATTACTCATTCCATACCACAATTAGCCGTTATGGTACCCAACCTAGACAACTCGAAACATTAATTTTTATTTTGCCCTCGAGTTAATCTATTTTTTAAGCCATCACCTTGTAATTAACTGATCTCAGTTATCATTAAAACTCCAGTTATGTCAAATTTTCTTGGATCACACCGGCGTGAAATTGATAACCGGATGCAAAACTTAGCCTGTATCAAGGATATTATTCCTATTGTTCTCTCCAAAACGCTAATTGATCTCGATCCGATACCGACAAACTGGTTGAAGTTCTATCTTCTACTCTACAGTTCGTTTAATGCCGGCTTTAATCGACAAGTCGATTCAATCATGTGGTTGTTATCAATTGAAACGGGGACGTACCCGACCTAACGAAATGAGATTTTTTTCGCTATGGCCTCGTTTGTGTCATTGCACCTAGATTGAGATGATTGCACGTCATTGAAAACGTTCCATAACTCTATTTCAACGATCTTTTTATATTTTACACAAATTCAATACTTAATTGTAGGTGAAGTTAAGTGAGTCGGCCAAATGCCTCGTCTCATTAGTACGAAAATTGCGTTGTCATTAGTTTCTCTTCTTCGCTGGTAAATCTGGGACATTTTTTATTTTTCGCTGGTTGCTAGGTACTTTTTAGATTTAGATACCTACTGACGTCTTCAATACAGTTGCGAGTTTAGCATGTAATTTAATAATTTCTGCTTATATTTATTTCTGTTGTCAGTCGGCTCGTTATGTGCCGTTATGTGCTCTTTCATGGATTTTTGTGGAGACAAAAAAAAAAATTAACCGGGACACACGTGGAGGGAAAAATAAATTATTTTTTTCCCAATCGGGAATAAAGTGGTACTTTATTCCCTCATAATGAGGGAATAAAGTGCCACTTTATTACCGGGGAATAAAGTAAAAAAATGCCGATATAACATAAAGAAACTTGTTTCCATAATAACCGTCAGCCAACTTTATTTAGGTATCTGTCAAATATAACAATTATTTCTTCTCTAATTTATTATTATTATTAACTTAAACGGTTGGGAAGAAAGTTTTGTATGTCTGGAATAAACATCGTTAATCCCTCGAATGAAAATGCCCTCGGCTTCGCCTCGTGCATTACTTACATTCTCGGGATTAAAATCGGTGTTTATTCCCTTGATACATAAATAACTATTTCGTCCCGTTTCGATAACTGACCGTGGACAAGAAAACTAAATAGATATAGAGAGAAGGTGTTGACCCCATCACTTTGCAGATTATCGGTCAACAAGACGGATTAACACGCCGAAAAAAGATGACAACCTGGAAGTCATTGTTTCATTGCTATATTGAACGTTTTGACCGGTTTATCTTTTTCGAGCACAAATCGAAAGGCGAAAAATCTAAAATCGTTGTACCTACAGTATTTATGATCAATTTATCTGCTTCATTGTTCTTGCCAGAACATTCTTAGCGTTTAATCGAGATACCGATAGACTTAGATTTAGCTTCATCACTTTCAGTAAATGGTTAAAAACTTGTTAACATTTTAAATCCTTATGGTAATGTTAAGTGTTTAATTGAAGTCTTCTCTCTCGCTTGCTGTTAGAATACCTCGCACCATATCCTACATAATGTAGTTAAAAGTCCGGAGCTCAGTTGCCAACGACCTTACAGGTGTCAAATTCGAACTAAATTCGTTGTAGTACATGCGGTCAGTTTTCCGACAAAGAAAGAAAAACTTGCAATACATATAACTTTTATCTAGACCAGCCAGAAATTGCAGAACTAGACATTGCTCGGTTTTGTTTCTCTCTAGTATTCGCTAGCACTATCACAAAAATGTTTTGTTCAAGCCAACTAATAATTCAAATATATTACGATCAAATTGGATTGAAACGTTTTATCTATTTTTTGCTTTACTGTTTTAGAGAAAACCATACCTACTTAGTTAGTATGTAGGTATACTAGTATATTTTTGGTTAGCATGGAACGAAATAATGTCAGCCATAGCTACTAATTTTTTTTTATTGTAGAATTACAAAGTGTTTATTTTACGAAACACACTGTATATTAGTTTACTTTATTTTCGGACGGGGTCAAGGACTGTGGTGAGGTCAACAGCTCGTTGCATTTTCCTCGGTCACCTTGATCAATCCCGGCGTCCTCAGCGCGGTTTCCCGGAACTACCCCTGCGCGCTCGCCGTCGCACAAACACACACACATATCCCAAGCCAAACGCAAAGGATGATCGTGCGGCACGTGCCATCGCAACCTTGATTGCGCGACGCCCGTCAGCTGGTGCTGTAGCTGTCCGGATCAGCTGTACGTGTGGCAACGTGTGTTTATTTATAAACAGGAGCGGTTGCGACCAATCACGCGACGAGTTGCGGTATTGACGTCATCAAACGGGGTTGGGGAGGGGATGAGAGTCAGCTGTGTTGCCACGCGGACCCTTCGCCCTTTGCGACGCTTGGAGCGCTCTCTGCCGGAAATCTGACCGCATAACGAGATAAATGTTTTGTTATTTTGTAAATAAAGGCGGGTTGGGTGTGTTGTTCTCGTGATATTTGGAACAAAAACACAAAAACGATTTTGATGGTTGAGGAGTTGTTGAAAAAAACAAGACGCCTGGTGATAACGACCAGTTTTTTAATCATTGGATTAAATGGCAGTTATGTAATGCTGGATAAGTGAAATTCGTGTTCGGATAATGCGAATTAACACTTGAGTAGAGAAACCGTGACATTGAATGGGTTCCAACTTTTGGTGTTGCGTCAATATGATCTTTAATTGGAGCAATTTGGCAATTTTAGGCTAAAGTTTTACGTGGCGGTCCGGTCTAAAGACATAGAAGATGTTATTTACATTCCAGTATTTCTTAAAAAAAAACTTTTGTTGTTCTTTACGATTAAAGTGAAGAAGAATTACAAGGAGCTCAGCTATTTTAGAACGAATTTCATTAACATAATCAATTTTATTCATTGACAGATCACCCTGTAGCTTAAGTAATTACAGTTTTCCGCACTTTCTCTAACCTTTTTTCTGTTCTTCCGCATTGATTACGCGTGTTCCACGTGCCGGAAGCGCCTAACAGTGCCGTAAATATCAGGAGAGAGATATTTTTTTTCTTTTCTTATCCACCTGCCTTTTATACTGTTATCAGAGAATTTTTTGCTATTTTGGCTGCTAGTCGAATCGAGATTGCGTAATCTTATTACAACCTATTATCGCAAAATGTATGCTCCAACGCTCGTTAAGTAAGTACAATTTAACGATAGCACTGTATTTTTTTTTTAATAGTACTTGACCTTTCTTGACTCTATTGTTAACTGTATAATGAATGGTTTTGGAAAAGTGTGGAAATATTTTACAATTATTACCAATTACGTCGAGGGTTATGTGATTTTTTAAAATAAATCCAATGGTAACGAGTAATTTGGAAGTTTCAAACAATAGAAGTATGTAGTTAGGTAGTGAAAATGGGTCAAACTGTCTAAGTACTAGGAGACCACTCTTGAGTGCTAAGTCGACTTTTCTTAGCCCTGTTGTTCGTCATATTTTCGAAACTGGGAACGAGCTAGTTTGGCCGTTAGTAATTTTTCTGTACTTTTTGTTTCTAATTTGACAATTTTTGTTGCAGATGCATAGTTCAAGTTTTGACACAGAAGTGAGTGGTAAAGACGGGGGCGAAGTTCTCGTCGCCATCGCAGCTTTGGTGACGGAAAGCCGCATTCCTGGAAAGTTGAGTCCGAAAACCAAGGGGTTCTACGAAGGACCGCATAGCCCTCTGAACAAGACATCCCGCAACCACAAGTGCGATCTGAAAGATATTTTGGTGAGGATCGAAGAAGAAGAGAAATCTAAAGAGAAATTTTGACCGAAACAACCTCTTTCCGAGGCAATCGTGTATGACAGGCTTTACTGTGCGAGATTTGTTATCGTAAAACTGCAATTACATAAATTTTAGATTTTTTGAACATAAACATAGAAATAAATCATTAACTGCTGCTTCCTTACTAGTTTTTACAAACGTAACCACTTGTAATAATTGATACCTTTGCACTAAAGGCGAAATAATATTAAAAGTTAGTCATAGTCCTGTGCACACGTGTAGAAACTTTAAAAATTAGTAGATTTAGCGGTAGTGTCAGATATTCGTGAAGATTTAAGAGTTTTACCCCTTGTAGCTTATATTACAAATTTAGAACAACCAAGAGAAGACTTTCAACACTCCCTGTATTTGAGAGAACGAATGTTTTTTGTTCTAATTATTAGATAAACTCATGTTAATATCTGAGCTATTTTAGGCCGCAACACCGATAATAAATAACGACATAACAATTGAGTTCACTTGATAAAAACAACTTTATCGTTCATTTATGCAGTTTTTTCGCAACCAATTAACAAATCAAAGCAAGGAGAATTATTGCACATAAATGGCAACAAAGGTTGACATCCCAAGCAAACATTTGAAGTTAAACAAAATAATTGTTGCACCATGTATTAATGCTTAACCACGTCTGCAAATATTAGAATGGCATGGCAAGATTGTTTGTTTTTCATTTCAAACCCGATTCAACATATAGGTATTCAAGTTCTTCCATTATTAGTGATTTGACAGTAATTATAGGTAAGTACATAACTCAATTTTGTCGGTTGTCTTTATTTGAAAAAAATAAATCAATTTTTCTCGGGTTTCATGAAATACGACTGTGACCGATTGAGAAAGGATAGTTAGAATTTAAGTTGCGAATTAAACTAAGAATATGCCAATTAATCCTTTCACTTACATTTTGCATGAAAGGGATCCGCCAAAATACCATGTAAAGGAATCGTCTTTTGCAGTGCTCCAATTTCGAGAGTGTTCGCTGCCAAGTCTTGGATTTCTGGAAGAGAAACATCCCTGTTTGCGTCGAAGTTTTGCTAACTTGCTCTTGCAAAAAGGAAACGTACGACAAAGATTTACTTCTGGAAAAATGGTTTTTTAATATAACCCAACGAAGGTGAGACAAGTTGTATCCATCATCAGAGTGTAAAACTTGAAAATTTTCAGAAATGCCGAACCGCTTCATTTTAATTTAATCCAGTTGACCACCGCTATCCGTTCCCAGTTGTATTTCTCACAATTAACCGCCTGGTTAACAATCGAGGACGACAACTCGCCGTTCAAAATTACCAACAAAAATTTGCGTTATCGTTTGTCGATACCGGGCGAGACATATTATTCGACGAAATTTTCTTTGTCCGCTGTCAAGCACGAATTTCCAATAACCGACGGCGGCAACGGTTACACCGTTCATGTTTCCTTTTTGAGTTTGCCTCGAATGGCGTCGATGCCCAACGTAAACTGCCGTAATTGCAACAATCAATCGTCATTGCTGACTAAAATGGAAGAAGCGCCGAAGGCCGATGGATTGGTCGATGACAGAATGCACACTTCTTGCAAGTTGAAGGGCAAACATCGATGTGAGGATTTCGAGGATGTCGACAACGTCAAAAGCAATAAATCGCCGAATATCAAACGAGTTTGCCACAATAAAAAAGAGAATTGTTTGAATTGTTGCAACGGAGCCGAAGGAGCCTCGACGTCTAATTACAAGCCGCAATTGACTGTCGATATCGAAAAAGCGAAGTCGTACTCAAACCAGCAGTTTTCGAAACAGCGCAGCCATAAAATTGATCTCAAAGTAGAGGATAAGGGCAAGCTTTTATTAGACGCCATCGAACGAGGTGGCCGGAAGAGTACAAAAGATAAACGAATGCGAGAAGGTGATAGAAGATGTGATGATAAATGTGTTCAACAAAATCGAGGCGATCGCAAGAGTGAAAGTAGTGATAATGGTTCTTGTGATATGAGCGAAAGTGATAATTCTAGCTTTAAGGGTAAAAGCAAATATAGCGTATCCATAAGTTATTGTGATAGTCCTATTGTGAGATTGGTATTGGAGAAGAAGGGAGCCAAACAGAAGTTGACGTTTGACGATGATAGGGGTAGCGACAAGATCGACAACGGATTGGAGTGGGATGAATGTGATAGTAATAGATTGTTGGAGAATAAGGAACACGTTTTGGTCGATATCCCTACTGCTTCGGAACAAGCCAAGTTCCGGAAGGAGTTGGATAATGCCGCCTCTATGGTGTTTCATTCGAGAACTGGACTGCCGCTGACCAGCAGTCCGGCACCGGTGAGGAGAGGCAAGTCATGCTTCGATTTCGATTCCTCCATCAATTCAGTTTCAGCTATAAAAAGGTAGGCAGCTTGACTTCAGGTCAAACTGATAAGCGCTATAGTTTATAGATTCAGCTATTGTACAAACGTTTAAACTTGTTTACGAGGTTAGACAGTTTATTAGTATTACTCTATCAATGAGAAGTAAGTACGAAGTTGTAGAAACCTAAGCAAAACTTGGTGTTGCAGCGCCTTATTTCCGACCAGTTTCTCTGCCGATGAGGAAAGCGAAAGTGATGGCAGCATAGTGTCGCCTTGCAGTCCAGAGATATGCGCCGTTCCGAAACGGGACTTATCCCCAGTGAAGTACTACAGGAAGGGGCACGCAGCTAATCTGCTAGGTAAGCCGCTTCTGGAATTTTGCAAACGAACCGCCATTTCATCCCGGAAATAAGTTTGCAGCGTCTTTGCTAAGTACTTCCTTAACGCCCATTATTTTAATTTCTATTACAGTCTTTCATGTTTTTTTCTAGTCTACTTTTGCTGTTGTTAATCAAAATATCAATAAGTGCGCCGTATCACCATCACTTGAGACTTACTAAGTATTTGAACTGAAACTCTAAAAACGTCGACTAGTGTGTTAATTACTGTTTCTGTGTTTACAGGAAGTTTCGAAGAGTCCGTTTTGAATGGTCGCCTCGAGCCAGTTTCAACCGTCCATGGCTTCACAGCTGAATTAGGGGCCAGTGGTTCTTTCGTTCCTAAACATTTAGTTGTTCCAGTTACCGTGTTTTTTTACACTTTGGGTGATAATGACAAGGTTTCATCTCCGTACCTTGTAAGCGACACTCAAAAATTCACTCCTAGAATTTATAATTTGAGTTGTTTCAGGGGCATATCAATCTCGGAAAGAAGGGTTACAACGTTCCAAAATCTGGAACTGTACAAGTGACGCTCTTCAATCCCTTGGGTACAGTGGTGAAAATGTTTGTGATCATGTACGATCTCAGCGACATGCCGCCCAATTCACAAACCTTCATCAGGCAACGCACTCTCTACATGCCCATCAACTGCAAGGATGAGAACGCCGAATGGGGACCCAAGTGGCTGCGGTACCTTATCCACCTGAGGTAACTTTATTTATATTGATAACAGAAATAAAAAAAATTATTTGAAATCTTGCAGATTCATCAGTTCAAAGTCCGGCAAGGTTTATTTGCACAGCGACATCCGGATGATAATATTTCGGAAGAGCGACATGGACACTGCCACCGCTCTTGGGAACGGCATTGATATGAGCTACGAGCTCCGCAGTTTCACCCGCATGCCGGCTAATCCCAGGTTCTCCCCAAGGAAGTAACTAGCAGTTAATCATAAAGAGCCACGGGAATCTCGCGACACGTTCAGTCTGCGCTATTACATTTGCTGCTCGTTACTCGGCTGTTTCTTGCAGAAGTGATTTCCGTTTAAAGCAGTTTTCTTTAGGAAAATAGCTCACAACTGCCATTTGTTGTATATAATTGTACATATTTATGTTCTTTCGATTTTTTAAATGACAATACTGGTAAATTTTTGTTTATTGGACGGATACGTAGAAATTAGACTTTGATTTTAACTGTTGTGGAATTGGCGATTCTCGAAATTAGATTAGCACCAGTATCTATGTTATATTGACAACATAATATAAAGTTATATAGTTATATGAGAGATATTTATTATATACATATAGATCATATTATACTAATTTTGTATTAGTACTTGCAAATAAATGTGTCGAAAAATTACATTTTTATCTAAGTTATTATCAAAAATAAAGAGCACAATTACTTCAAATCACTAAAACGCATTCGGTTTATTTTTGATTTCTTCATACAATCGTTTTTCTATTAAAGGCAATAACATTTGATCATCTTCCACGTTACAACTAACGAAAACCGTTTTGTTTAATCGTTTGGTGACTCTGCAAGCAATGTTCTTAGAAGCTTCATCAGTAAAACTCCCCAACAGCCGCGTTCCAATAGGTGAATTGTCGTATCGGTTGCTCAAAGCTAGGGCTAAACTCGTCATTTGTAAGTTCTTCTTGTCGTTGATGAAAATAAGAATCGAATCCGTCATTCTCAACACTTGAAGCACTAGTTTTCTTTCACCTATTTCAGCGGTGAATTTGTGAAGTTGAAAATTTGAAGTTATGTATTCGACTTTTCCTCCCGATTCCGCAGGTAGACAATTGCCATCAGTTGAGCTCGACATTTTGCTGTAGACTTATTTAAGTTCGAATAAGAAGACGCTAAAAATTACTGTTATTTTAGGTAATTTAAGAAAGTTTGGTTAGGACTTCAATTCAAGTAACATGTCAATGTAAAAACACTTTCATAGATAGATAACCAACAATACAGCATCATGAGATGCGGGCTGTCGCGACCTGTCATTTTGCTTCTGGTGTTCTTCAAACCCTTCCTAAATTGTTGCTTCTCAACAAATCAACACATCAACACCAAATATCTACAACGGCACTCAAGGACTCAATAGCACTGCAAACGCTGAAGCATTCGGTCTCATCTTAATGTTTCAAGTAGATAATGAATGCTCGAGTTGACATCAAAGAGTTCAGTTCAGTAACGAACTAATAGACCTAAGTTGGACGAGTCTCTTGGAAAGAGTTTAGCGAGAACTTTGGACAAAATTTGGGCCGACAAAAAGGCGTTATTACTCGCATCAACAATAGAATATTCTTCAATGCGAAATTTACGAAGAAAGCGATGTTTGTTACGGTTTGGTTTCAAAAAAAATTGAGGAGGCTAAAGAAAATGCCATTGATACTATATGTTGATGTTGCATTTAAGGGCAGGTTTTCTTAATAAACTTCAAGCCTTTAGGCTGCCTTGCATGAATAGGTATATAATTTCCAACCTGTAATTAAATTTTTGGCAAATAGATTTATTTTTGTTGTAGAAATAGTGAGTAGGTAAGTATATGTCTATGTAACTTGACGAAGGTCGGGTTTTGGCTTACCTAGACTAACTGGGCCCGGGCCTAAGACGGCAAATTTTTAGGGGCGACAACATTTTTCAAAAGTAGATTCTCAACATCTAGGTAGCTCTAATGCATTAACAATTTTCAAATTTACCCATGAAAAAATATCTATAAATACATAAGGCCCGGTTCAAAGTAATCAAAGTATTAGGACTAGGTGCAGGTCGTGCGACCTGTAGGTACCTATAGGTAGGTAAGCGACCAAAATCCCGAAGTTGGTCAGCAATATTTTTATCACCGAGAAAGATCTCGTCTTGTTAGTCACTTATGTGGACAGTAAACAGCAGATCTACACCGCCACCCACGCCGGCAGGCCTTGCGCCAAAACTGCGAATCTCAAAATTATATTATTGTGCCATTATTAATATTTGAAGTTATTTTTTTTCCTTGCTGATAGAACTAAAGCTGTTTTGATGTTTCACTTCTGCTCAGCTGCGCTAATCCCAAAAAATTTGTTGCACCTCTTCATTTCGACGCAGTTGGAATAGTTAATCCGAGCAGGTGATGGTTTGTTGAAAACACTAAAATGGGGGCAAACGCAACCATTCTGCACACGGTTAGAATATCAATGAAAGCTTCAAATTGGTATAAAAGGTTTCTCAAATAAACGATCACCATCATTTCTTTTGTGGTTTCAATGACGGCAACAATGCAGTTTTTAATAGTGACGCTGTTATTTTACGTTTTGTTTGATTCTACAAATGGCCAACCCCAAGGCAACTTTTTCTTGAAAGCTGCGAAAAGCGTTCCGAGAATCGGTAGAAGTAATGCCAAAAACAACAACAATATAGACGAAATGGGAAAGTTTTTCATGAAAGCCTCGAAATCTGTTCCAAGAATCGGCAGAAGAAATCAGGTATTTATTTGTTGGCTAATTGACCATCACGATTTGAAGAGATTTTTGATTTTTTTCTTAGCATAGTCACGAGTATAAACCATCACCTTCATACGTTTACGATTACGACCAACCCCAAGGTGAAATGATCGAGAAGAGAGCCCATTGTAAGTAAATTTCTATGCCTACTTTTAGTTTTCTCTTATAACTTTATTGTTATACTGTTTAGATCCAATATGGTCTGAGTTGGCGGACCGGTTTGAGTACGAGCCTGAACTTTTTGCTTCTCCTGACGTTCTATCACTCTTAGAACAAGAAATGGGCGATGATCCATCGGTTTATGAATGGGACAAGGTGCGAGTTAAACGAGCCACGGGAATACAGAAATTTGGTCCAGGCGATGATAGCAGGAGTCCCAACCACAAGAATGCACCAAAAATGTAAATTAAGCTTTCCTCTTATTATAATCTTATTTTTAACGCTTTCGCTGTTAGCTTGATGTAGTATCGCGCTTATATAAACAATATTTATTTTATAAATAACAAAAACACTAACAACTGAAGATAAATGATAATTATTATTTACTACTAATAATAAGAAACTAAATCAGATCCTTTACCAAACAGTAAGTATTTATTTAACGAAACCTATAGAAAAATTAAGTATACATACCTAGGTTTCTAGGTAATCTAGGTGGTACTCACAATATCATATAGAAGAAATTGATAAGTTATAAAAAGCAGAAAATAAATAAGAGTCCAACAGAGACATGAATTGTAGATCAATGTAGGTGTGTAAGATAAGATGTAGGATGTAGGTAAGTAACTGTAACTTAATTGTTAAGCCTGAATACTTAGTAAAAGAGTACCGCCCCAAGCCCTCTGAAGTAGTTTCTCTCCACAAATTTACGAGTTGCATAAGGAAATTGAAAAGACTTGTTGCAAATTAAGAACCATTCTCTAATGCTAGGGTGCCATACTCTGAAACGATGCTACTCACGGTACTACTTTCCGACAACCAATCGTAAATGTGTCATTAATAATTGTAACCATGACAACAGGTGTGGAGGGAGTAAAAAAGGCAGCAACAGGAGACGCAAGCGCAGTTTGTTTATTGCAGCCACAAACCACGTTTATTATCTGAACTTTTGAGTAGAGGTTCTAAAATTGACTCAACCAAAAAGTTTGGCTACTGACGGCTAGATGTCGCGGCTAGCACACAAATAACGGCCAGTGAAGCGAATATTTGCTTAGCTTTTTTCTCATTGCAGAGATAGAGATGGGTGAAGGAAAAAATTGGATTTTTTCTTGTCAAAGATCTTGGTAATTGTTGTTTAGTAATGTTATTAAAAAGATTGGTTAGCGCTTAAGGTGAATTATCGGCGTCCAACAGGTGCTTTAAGTGAATTGTCCTCACCAATCGATAATTTGGGTTATTGCTGTCGTTTTTCGTGATGTGGGTCGTTTGGAGCAGCAGGGGGCAGCATCGTCCTTGTTATACTTACCTGCTCCGGACATTTCACCGTCTCTAATTTACATCGTCCGATTTACTCCCACTTTCGGTTCGATTCTCTTTGTCTTTGCACCGTTTCGCCGACACCAGTTTACTTCTACGACTTGTTTTACGATTTTGCTCTAACTAATTATAGATATTTGTACGAGGCGACCGTAAAAATGCGCTAACTGACGGCCGAGACTCGGATCTACCTCACTGTAAGCTGACTTTTTCTTTTTTTCTCTTGGTCAATCTGCAATAGTCATTAGTGACCAATAGCGCCACAACCGATGCTTATATGCTTTTTCCGATGAAATAGTCAAGAGATGGAGTGTGAAGTGGTATTTTTACTATCTCGTTAAAGTGCATGCATGCAATCATAATTGTGGCGTCTTTTCCGTTAACTGGCGGTCGTCAAGAAAAAGGATTAATGCTGTGCTTGTTAACACGGATGGTATAGTAATAGTACATACATATACCAGATTGGAATGATGGTAGATACTCTATTTTTCGTTGTAATAACGACTTTGCGAATTGAATGTTTCAATCATTGACGCCTTCTATTAACCTATGACCCATGTTTCTTACTTCAATTAGCAGCTTCTCATCCTATATAGGTACTTATTTGAGTAATACTAACATCACCCCTTTGAGCACCCGTTGCTTTCGTTCCATTTAAAAGAGTCATCTGATTATCATAGATCATTAGAGATACTTAAAGACACTTTGGGGTTGGAGGGTTAGAGAGGCGGAAAAGAGGGAAAAAAAGTGGTAGAAGGGGAAGAAGGAGCAGAAGGGGGAGTTGAGGAAGGAATAAGAAAAAATTTGGTACAAGAGAGAAGAGTGAAAAAGTTGAAGGTTTGGCAAGAGGGGTAAGACAAGAGAGGAGGTGGGTTTCTACCTTCTCTCCTGTCCCACCATCAAGGCAATTTTTTTTTTCCTTTTTTAGTCTTTTAAACCATCAATTTTATATGAAACCGTACTCCTCTTTTCAAGAATCTTCGTAGAGTTTTTCGTTTTACACACCAAATAGAAGTTCACAGAAATCAGACACAAATCTCAACATAGGTATGGGATAAGCTTAAACATCTAACTTTTAAAACGTCAGATTGTTTTGTCTGGTTTTAATACTTTGACAGTTTGACAGTTGAAAGTATAGTTCAGTTTGAAATAGTTGGACGGAAATAGAGGATCTGATGCAGTGACGTCACTGCCGGAATCGCATCCAACTAATCGGATGGAAAATTGAATACGAATTGGATGATATGACACGACGCTTTGAGGTACGATTTTATAGTTACTATACTGTAGATATGTATATTATATAATAAGACTAAACTACCTACAAAAACAATATTTACTTAACCCAATTTATTCTTGAAAATAGTACGCCCAACATACAAAAATTAGCTCGGAGTAGGAAACTAACGAAATAGAGATGAAGTACATAACTATCAAATAGTGAAATTCAAATTATTGGTTCCAGACACAAAAGACCGCCGCTGCGTTAGTGTTGGTTTGGTTCAAAGGAAGACTCGGCTGAAAATGCTAATTGAGTCTGATTTCGATAATTAAAACACCAGAAGCAACTGAGTGGGCATAAATATGTATTTCTTTAAATGCTTAATAATAACCTTAACGATGATTAATGACAGTTTTAATTAGGTCTATGCCCTTCCTATTCCTCGCAACCTTGGAGTTTATCTGCAATTTCCTCCTGCATCTTACATTATGAAACTAAATTTCTTATGACATTAAGACATTTCAATTTCAGGAATCGTCTCATTTCTTCAAGAAAACTTACAAAAAACAACTTGAGATAAATAATGCATAGTTACACAATGGTCGTAGGTTAGGTACGGCTTACCAAATTCATCACACCAACCCACCTAAAAACACGAGTTTCGGCAGTGCGGCGATTTCTTCTTGTATAACTGCAGCGTAAAAGCTCTCCAGGTCAACAAACCACTCATTTATCTCCCCTTCGCCAAGATCCGACCTCGATTTCCACCGCAGACTCATACACCCAGAAAGGCGTTGATGCCTTTAAGGATCCTGTTAAAAATGTATGATTTTTTCTTTCAGAAACGCCGACTGGCGCCGTCAAAAGAACTAATTTATTAATTAACTCCACTACAAATACTCGACAGACCGTTTCCTTTCCTTTTTAAACACTCCATTTAGCTGCACTGACCCCAAACAATTGCGACGCTGACTCTAAACCCGGCAATTAATCAGGACAGACACAATCCATTTAGGCGGTTTACTTAATGTCGGTCACTAACAACGAAAGGGATTCGAAACCAGGTACTCGAATAAAATTTATATACAAGTCCACAGAATAATCACATTTGTAATTGAACGTCAGGTAGCTACTATATAACACATATCCAGATATCGCTCCTATTATTTTCGTACTACCCAGAAAAAAGTACTTTATAGAGTCAGTGGGCCGTTTGTTCAAATAACACGTTATTATATTTTCTACCCAAGTACTTGGAAGTGGTACGTAAATTTAACGCAGAACATCTACCAATAACAACTAAGTTTCTGCTACGTGTAAAACACGACTTTTGTCGGCAGTTCTTAAGTGGAAGAAATTAGATGTGTTTCGACTTTACAACATTCTCGTTGACTTTTATGCATCCGTTGTTCCACAATTACATTTCTCCAATCTTCATCCTTTCGGTTCTTCTGCCGCCAGGTTCCGTCACTGATTTCAGATGGTGCAACTGGGTCCAGGTAGAGCGAGGCGTTAACGATATATTGTCGTACATAAATAATTCTGTCGGTTCGTCGGTTAGTTCAGGGTAGTTTTCTGTGCAAACACTCAAAGAAAGTTAATTTATCAAGCCGGGCGCGATCATAACGAAAGCTACCGGTTTGTCAGTTGAATCATCTGGATTGATCACACACGATACAGTTATATCATTATATGATACCTATAGAAAACAGGAGGATCGTCTTGTGCTTAAAATTAATTTTGTTGCAGGAAAGTGATTTACGCGGTTTTCAGTTGTTGCAAATTTGTAGGTAGTTAAGATGGGTTCCTCCCCGATGGACGGGCGGTAAAGACCACACAAAACCTAGACGGATATGGCCCGGAGACAAGGACGTTTGGCGTCTCGAACCGCTGCACAGAACGCATTTTTTTTACGAAACACCATTATTAGGGAAAGAAAAATAAGCGAAAGCACGCGAGACGAGCTTTGTTCGAGGGTGCTAGCTACCATTTCAGGACAGGCATCAAAATAAAATTTTATTAACAAACCTGACTCTCATAAAGGGTAGCAACCTTTTTAGAAATTATCCCTTATACCAACAATGCCCCTTAATTGGGGTCACCATAGTAACTAAAATTTGAAAAATAAAATATTGATACCTGCTAAAACTGCATGTAACCACCGCGGTACTACGCGTAGTAGTAGCAAGAAATTATATTATTAGGCACTCTTGTATCAATAGAAACAAATCCAAGTTATCTAAAGTCTATACCTTTAAAAGTACTCGATATTTTTTTGAACTTAATAGATTTGTCGTTCATCTTAGCATATAAACTTTTCGTCTCTTAATACCTATGCTTGATATTTGGATATATGTACCTGCCAATTACGTTCCATTTCTTCATTTAAATGGATATTTCGCATGCGGTCGGTCGGTGCGGTGAAAGAAGGCCTCCTCGCCGCCCGATACAATCGGTACGGTACAAATACTTGTGGTCTATCGGCGGTCGTATCTCTCGCTACTTACACATGCCATCTCGATAAGAACAAAAAGCGAAACCGGGAGGGTTTTCGGGTTATATTTCGACCCGGTTTAGTCTACCTCTTTGTCGGATACGTGGGTTGACGATTCGACTTGTTCTTTCTACCTGCGTTCGCCACGGCGCCACTTAAACACACCTCTGCATCCTTTAGCGGTACCGACAACACACGTCCTTCTCATCATCACCTCAATATTTCTGACAACTTTGGAGGAGAGCGTTGCTGCGTCACGGCCGGGTTATGCACATCCGGACGCCGCGGACTCCACCGTTCCTCTCTTAATTATTGTCCTCGATGTGGTTTTAATTCTTGATAAAGACAATTTCGGGGTTATTCGGAAAAAATTAATTGTGAACGAAAATACGACTCGGTGCTTGGTAGTCATCGGTTAATTTATTAACTGCGAGTTATTGATAATTACTTTCTCCTCAAGAACTGCAATGGTTTAGTAGATTGCGACGATTACACCTAACGTGAGTATACCTAGTAAGTACTGGTGAAGTAGGTACGTTTACGAACCACTGTTATTTTTTTCTTTTATCCAGCATTTAGTAGCAAATTCAAATGATAATTACAAGAACGGCAGTCTTCGGTATTCACCTTATTACTTATTCATTAGATAATTTAATTATTGGCCACGTAGGTATATGCTTGAACTTAGATGCACTGGCGTTTTAAGAATTCCATAAATTATATTGAATTAATGGCTAGATTTAACGTCATTTGCTCGAGCCTCAGCCGTATTATGTTTAATGTTTCTTTGGCAGTTCCCGGATAACTCGTCCAATAAAAGAAACAATGCATAGGTAAAAATGCTCTTAAAGTGGCTTTGATGACATAATATTGTCGTAATGATAGGGATAACTTTCAAAGGTGGCATAATTGCATTCGTATAGTTCTCAATAAAGGTGCAGGCTCAAGTTTACTTATCGCAAAACCTGGTTTACACTATATAATTTTTGTTATTGCAACACGCAATTTTAACTGCAAGCACGCAACGATTTTTTTTACGCTTTAGTTTTCATAGCACAATTTTTTTAATATCTAATCTATTTCACTATTCTGTTTAAACATTAACACAATTTGGAAATAAGTGTCGTTAAAAATTTTGTGTTTTTATTTAAAAAACTGATGTCATCAAAAAGTCAGTATACCTAAAGTACGGTGTCTTGTCGTGCTTCTTTAATCGTTACCACTTGCCTAAACAAACACTAGAAAAGCTCAAGTCACTCTTCTGACGACTTTATTAAATAAATCCTTTAACACAACAAACAAGGAACATACAAGGCTACTAGACCAGAACTGTTGGTCCAACCCTCGACGTTGTACGGATTATCGTTGATAAATTGCCCGAGAGTGACTTTACTTTTTCGGCGGGACATCGAGACCGTTTTACGGCTATCACAACAACAAACGGTCATTATACGCCAATTACGTTTGTTAAATAATGATTTATCACGGGAGTAAAGGGATGTCATGTTATACTCAAGCAAGCAAACCAGCAAGGCTCGGCTCTAATACCGATACTATTTTACAACTTTTTCAAATCTTATCTATTGTGGTAACATTTTTTTTTTTAAATATTTTTGAGGGTTGAATTTGAGTTGTTAATATTTGGTCTGCTAACAAGATTTTCATAAACTGAATTGAGACGGTAGAAGTGGTTTGCTTGATTCGGTGTCTTAAAAAATATTTCGAATACGAGTTAAAGGTTATTATTAATATTAAGGGTGTCAAGATTCTAGCAACTAATTCAGAAGAAAAGTCGCGATTGCCGTTCTTGTTCTCCTGCGATTATTACACGGCGGCATATCGAAAAGATGAAATCATCTCGCTACGTTTCTGCATCCTATGACTTTCAAGATCTGGACAGGTCGCTGTGATGCCTGGCGTCGGATCTATTATATTAAATAGATAAGTAAAGTAGCTACCGGGCTTACTGCCGCGTCATGTTCAGATGGAGGATCATTAAACACCATGACGGTGTAACAACTTGAGTTCTTGTCACCCCTCCGTCTGCCTGTCGACACCATCATCGAAGAAGTTGTTCTCTCTCCCCGTCGATATTTCGGCAGTGGCAGGTGATTAATGAATAAAAAAGCCTTCTTCTATCGGATTGCGATCGCTTTTTGCCATCGCCTTGGCCAAGACAAAGACAAACATTGACAATTGGCGCGGATTGTGCCATTAGGCCGGCGGAAAAGGGGCGCCTAATTGGTAGGCTGCGATCGCTGATACAATTTTCGTTGGTTACTTGCACGTTGTGGCGCCGCCATTCAACTGCAAACGGGATTGGATTTTTTACTAATCGCTTCAGAAGATTGACGAAGACGCCGCATATTTCGCAAACACCACAACGTTTGGTGTTTGGATCGGTACCACTCAAACCCCTCTTCATGTGGTATAGATAGGTACAGATATTGAGAAATTGAGAAATAAGAAAATAACGAGACTAAAAAGAATCGCATATTGCCAAGAAGCAATTCTTGCTGCTAACATCAAAAAGGGTTAAAAGTTCTTGTTTTTAAACCGTCGATTCATCATGTAGTCGGCATTGAGGTTCCTTGTATAGATAGTCATCACACTACTTGTCGACGAAAACCTTTATTTAAGCGCAGAGATGGTAATGAAACGAAAGCACTTAATCAAAAAAATAAATAGTGAAACCAAGGAACCGAGAAACTAGATTAAAATTCTAAATAATCAAGAGAAGTTAATCTCATCAAAGCCGATTGTACTGTTAGAGAGAGCTAAGTACTTTGAATACAAGCCCAGGTCTTTAATTTCTTCATCAAGCTTCTTTCTTGTTAATTCCAACTTTTTTCTTTTAGTCCTACCCAATTGTTTTTCATCTGACGTGTTTCCGCTTTTTCACGGTTAACAAGACCATAAAGCTAACCTGTTGGCGGCCTGATGGTAAAAACCGTAAACAGCACAGGACTAGCGGTCAATAGCGATTGACAGGTGTCAAAAGTTGCGCTTTTGGAAACGCTTTCAGGTCCTTTATTAGTCCGACCCGAAATTTGCGAGATTTTGCTGGCCGGACGATAACCGTGAAAATTAGCGTATTTAGGATAATGATGCGTGTGGGCCATAGAGACGAGAACAATGCTAATTTACTGTTAAGTGGCGCTAACTCTCTGCTTTAGTCTCGATTTATTAGTTTGATGCGAATAGACGATCGATGCTTTTTCAGCACAGAGACGACGGTGTGGCCTCAGATGAAAGAGCCTGTCTTGTGGTGGCGACCCTTATGGCGCCACGGGCGTGCTGCTCCCTTGGTCGTCACGCGACCACAACACGCTACCCCTTGGCCCAACCCCGGTCGCCCTACGGCACCGTCGGCCACTAGAAAAGAAAACCGCAGCATTGCCGGCTGGAATTCCTTCACATAGTCGTTGCCGCCACCCCTTGTGCGCAAACGGGGACCGATAAATAAATTCCAAGTGTCACTTGGAGTTAAAGCACGTGTCGATTTTGCTAACAATAAAAACAAGTATTGACAAAAAAAAATTGATTTTTTCCCTAGCAAGTGATAATTGCGAAAGTCCCACCCTGTGGTTGATCGTTGGCAATAACTATAAAGTGTCGATTCTGTGTAGATTTTCATTAAATTACTACTCTCCATCGTCTTCTCTTGTCTTGTGCTGTGGCTAATATTTGCATGTCAAAGTGGCATGCATGATGCACCCTATTAAAATAAGGCAATCAAAAAGATGACAATAACAACATTGTTACAATCGCTGATTGTTCGGCGTAACAATAAACGAAGCGACTGTCAATTTCGTCATATTATCCTTGGATGGTCGAGTGAAACGATCCGTTCTTTGTTAACGCAACGGGAACGGCGCCGTGAAAATCATCCACTATACCTTCCAAAACTTTGATTGCTGTTGGGATCAGATCTTTACGTCTGAAAAAGTCCCGCTTATAACAACGCTCAAGTGTCAATTAGTAATTAGTGTCTAATCACTTAAGTTATTATAAAACAAAATATTTTCATTTGAGTTTGTTTTAAAAAGTTATGGTGATTGGTTAAATCGTGTTGTTGTTACCATAGAAGTTTCTACTTATTATTTTTGCGCTAACTTTTTCCGTACTTTTGTTGGGGGCGAATTTGCAACCAGATTATCCGTTCGCATACTAGTCTTTTTTTTATCTCCTATGTTTTTTTCATTTTTCTATTATTGTTGTTTTGCTATTTTTACAAGTTTTTTTACATTGAGTGTTACCATGGCTGATAAGACAAAAACGAACTTGCGTTTGAACTCAAGGCTAGAGGAATAACACAGGTATATCGACACGGTGAAAATTATACTGAGAAAATTGTGTGATATTTTGCGCTGATATCAGTCAAATTGACTGCATTGCAACTGTTTACAAAGACTTTTGCAAACGACACCATTAGCTTTTTGAAATACCAAACCACACTTTCATTTATCGTGTTCTGTCTTCTAACAAATAGGCAATAGAAGCTCCAGTGAGTTGGTTGCCAGAAAAAAAATATTTTTTTTATTCCATAGTTTCTCTTAAAAGGTACCACTCTTTTTATCATTTTATTTATTTCATATTATATCATTTTTCTTTTATTTGCAGTAGGTAGGTATAAACGTTTGTTTTCTACGTTTTTGTGGTAACTTAAGTAGATCAGTGTAGGTAACCCAAGCAAAAAATCTACAAATTTAAGTAAGTAGGCTTCAAAGCATCAGAATAAAATCAAATTTTTGGAAATTAGGTAATGTCATTCAAAATTGTTCAATTGCACTGGGTAAGGTCACAAATGTTTACGCGCAACTTAACAATTCTCCAATCCTCATGGTATAATTGGGTATCGAGAGCTATAAGTACCGAGTTCATTAGACATTCTAAAAAAATCCTAATATAGTTTAGTAACTGCTTCCAATTATGTCTTTAAGCCTAAACCTCTTAATTCGAAAATTACAACTTAACTAACAGAAGAATACAAAATCATCTAATAAATATTAAAAACAAATAACATGGTCCAAATTACTTGAACAACAACAAGCTCGACCCGGTGTTCGGGTATTCATTCTAACAGAAGGATTATTTAAATAATTACCCACCATTATTGTTTCTTCCGAAAATATATTAATAATAAAGCAAGCGAAGTAATTATTGTTAATTCGTGGTAATCGCTCTCGGGCCCGCCTCTGTATGTATATGTAAATAACACAAATCAATCTAATAAAGCCATTAATTTGTCAAATTACGCTCGATTTTAGGCAATAAGTTAATGATCAGTTGGCTAATAAACTGCCGAATAAAGAGTTATGATGAAGCCGTTTAAATCGCGGTTTAAGGAAAACGGCGCCTATCAATTATGCAACAACAATTGATTACAACGACGACGTGGTGATAATTAGCATGAAACTTTGCTTATTAGCAAAGTTTAGGTTGGCCAAAAAACTTATTATTACCGAACTACACAGGAATTTATTAAACAAAAACTATATTAATTTGTTCCTCGCATATAAGTTAAGTGTAGAGTAAGTTCCGATGAGTGGTTGGTTAGTCGATCAATTAGTCGCCGTAATTAAATTTTTGATACGTCGTCGCGTGTAAGGTATACAGGGGATGGTATAAGTAATTAGCGGTTTAGTTGATAAAGGGTGATCGCAAAGTTTCGTTATTACAGGGTGTTACGGATAATGGGGGACATTACGACGAATTGTCACCTGTATAGCCCCAATATTTAGAGAATCGGACCGTAATAAAACGGCTCCGATATGCTAACTACACCTTAACCTAACCTAAAAATGAAGCGCCTCCAAGTCTAGGAGGGCGTGGAGTCATATGGAAACCTCCGGATTCTCCGCCTCGAAAAGCTCGATTCCGGGCAAAAACTGGTTTAAGTCCCTCCCGGATCCGGGACCGCGCCAATCCGGTATGTCGAAGGCGGGATTCCGGAGGCGTCACGCTGAATGGTAGCGAAACCTGACGGTTGAAAGGCGCAACTAACGGCCTAAGCCCACTATTATATGATTATTCTTCATTATAGTCTCTACAGTCGTAGGAAGTAGATGGTTGGGTTAGAAGAGAGTAATTTTCGACGTAAAAAAACGACATCTGCGCTCAATTTTGTGTAATTTGGTTTCGGGTTAATCTTCAAATAGTTTTTACTCAATTATAGTGTGAATTACACGTATTATCACAGTTGGCGCGGCAAATTGCCCCCGTGGTTTGATTAACGTCATTAACTATTTAAACGGTTTTCGGAGTTTTGCCGGGATAATTTCGGGATTCTCGGGAATAATTTCAGTGCGTCAGTGCTTCGGTATTTAAAAATAGTGAAAGTGTATCGGTAACAACTGTGATTGATTTTACATAACTTTCTTGCTACTTGATTCTCAAAGTGTTATTCAACTGAACGTGTGATTGTAAAAACACTGCCGTTGGTTCTAGTTTTTTTTTTCTTTGGTGATCGACAGCGCGATTATTTTTCGCTACTTTGTTCCGCCGCCCGGATGTGGTGATCTTGGCGTCGCGACGCCGCTGCATTTTGCCACGACGCCACCGCACTTCACCAAAGTGGACAACAAACCGTTCACGACGCTGAATTTCACGGATCTGGGGTCCCCATTCGGGGGGCCTAACGACGATCCGCCGGGCACCCCCAACAACACCATGTCGGGCGAGGGTCACATAGGACCGCCGACGCCCCATCACGATTCGAACAATTCCACACCTGTGTCCAAAAGTGCTTTCATAGAGTTACAGCAACACGGCTACGGCCCTTTGAGGACGTCGTACCAGCACCATTTCAATTCGCCGGCGGGAAACGCGCATACGGGGCCGACGGGGGCGCACGACGCGGGTTTTCCGAGTCCGAGGGGAGCGTTAGGTGCTTACCCGTTCCCGCCGATGCACCAGAACTCTTACACGGGATACCATTTAGGATCGTACGCGAGCAACTGCCCGCCTTCGCCCAAAGACGACGGTAAGTCTAACGAATCCGCCGGAGTCCTGTGCTTTTCAAAGTGAACGACTAATGGAGAAAATTTCGCGCACATTATTTCCTTCTCGAAATTAAAGAAACAAGGGCTGGTTCTGAAGGTAAACTGTCAAAGGAGTGGTTGCAAAGTGTGCATGCACAAATCTGTTATGAAAAATTTTATCAGTGTCAGGTTGTTTTTTACAAATTGCGTACAAAGTGGCAAGCGAGTTTACTACATCATAGTATATTACTGAAACTGTTTCGACTTTATCGCTGTTAGGTATACCTACTGACCATGGCTCATAAAAGTGATGCCAATATTTGAAACTTATTGTCTCCGTCGCAACAGTTGGAATTGGCAAAGTATCAGCATGATCGACTTGGGCAATTGTTAATAAATAAAAGCTATAGGTATAGGTAGAGTAGATACCTATTGCAATTTCAAAAAAGCTCAAACAAAGACAAAACTGCGAAAAATTGGTTATTTTTGGTTAATATTAATGATAACTTATTTAGAATTTAGATATTGCTTCAATAAATGGCTAAAAATTATTAATATGTATAGACTCTGGCGCGTTGATTGACTTTGTGGTTTGGTTAAAGAAAAAGTGGAGTACCTTAATAAATAAATGTGCGGTAAATCTTATTTCCATACCTTATTTAAAAAAAAATAACTTACTGCAATAAACTGCATAGAAAGAAATGGGAAGTCTGAGGGGTATGTTATGTACCAGCCATGATACCTTAAAATTAAATAAGCTGGGTGCCTTTAGGTAAGTATATCTAATATCAATTAATCATGAAGAAACAGAAAATTGGAAAATTAGCAGGAAAACTGAGAATTGTAGAAATTTGATGCGTCTTAACCACGGTGTTATCTTAACTAATTTAAGATTTGACATTATTGGCATATATTTTAGAGTATTATTTTAGAGAAGAAAATTGGAACGCATTTGATCACTCTTATTGACACGTAGTATAGAAATTAAAAAAAATTTCAAAATCTATAGGTACTAGTCATAAATTTCATGAAAATAATAAAAATCATATCAAATCCATGAAACGTTAAATGTTCAGTTTTTTCAATACTTTATTGACATCCAAAATCAAATTTAAACTTGAGGCT
This sequence comes from Schizotus pectinicornis, assembly GCA_951805265.1. NCBI lineage: Eukaryota > Metazoa > Arthropoda > Insecta > Coleoptera > Pyrochroidae > Schizotus > Schizotus pectinicornis. Next base: position 360,093 of record OX638204.1, on the reverse strand, counting down.
TGAGTTTTGACTTGAACGTTACCGCTTTCATGTAGTCACTTTACTTAATTAAGGGCCGATCTTTTGAACTTCTAATAAGGTTTGTAATAAAATTTATTTACCAAATGTCTGCACTGAATGTCTTTCGATTGCCACTTAGGTACTTGTACTTACTTAGCAGAAATTTGTCAAATATAACTTTCTAATAAATATATTTGCCAAATAGTCATTTAGCACTTTATTAAAACCAGGAGAAACCAGGTCTAAAATGAAATATTTTACTTAGGTTTTTTTAAATAGATTATATTTAAACTTATTTTCTTATACTGAAGAAATTTTAAAATTTCTACTTTGGTTTTATAATAAAGCTAGTACGACACCCAAAGAAGTACCATACCTACCTAATAGCTTTTTGGTTTTCGGAATAGCTCTAATACAATTTACATTTTTAGGTTGGTAGTTGTGATTGTAAATGTCATTTAAATGTCAACTAGCATCAAAGCAAAACACTAGTAAATTTGAATCTGACATTTATCGAACCGAGACAAAATTCTCCAAGTTTTAAAATTCCGAATTTTTATTTAAAAAAAGTTTCAAATTAGAAAAAAAGTATTAAGAACTTATTTATAAGCCAATTATTAACTATTCCTTTAAAAATTAAAATAAACTTGGACTTGTCCCATAAAATGTGTCTTATATCACTATCGTTCTTTAATATACGTTAATATTTGTTAGGTTATAAGAAAAGAACTATAATAATAGTTGATATTTTGCTTAATATATGTAGGTAGGTATGTACTATACTTTGGTTTAAGAACAAATTATTCTAATAATTTTACTTGAGATACATAAATCACTTATTTGCAATTTTTTCACATCAAAATCTTTAGAAACGAACATCAGCAAGCGTAAACGTAAACGTAAATAAAACTGAGAAAGCCTTCATCATAGAGAAAAACGGTTACGAGAGTAGGATGGAACAAATATCATTCGAAATATGAAATAAATTTTGCATACCTACCTATAAGTAACTCTCCGTACTATCTTTCGCTCGTATGTAGGTTGTATAAGCTTCGTGTTAAAAGATAAATTATTTGCTGGAATTTTGAACATCTATTTTGATCTCGCTTTTATTAAATTCTTGAAATCAGTTACATTATTCTTAGGGTACTTAGGCCTACTCGATCTTGGTGGAAATTGAGTCCTGTTTGGTGAAATTTAATACGTTACTGCCTCGTAATGGTTTGAAAACCGTAGTAACCAACTGAGACTTACTCTAGTTTCTAATGTTAGTGATGGCTGCTTAAAATCCATTTACTGAAGGTTGTAGAACGAACGAAATTTATTTCCAGTACACACACAAAAGAAAGAAAACTTGTACAAAGAGATATTTATATATCTTACATAAGTAGGTATGCCTATATTATAAAATTTTGTCTCTTTCGTTACTTTAGAGACAGCCCTGTAATGTCCGGGTCAGGTGAGATCTGGTATAAAATTTGCGTATTAATTTAACTTCACTTCAATACAGAAACTGGGATAACTTTCATTCTGTATTTTTCTGCAAATATCTACAATATTGAACTCCTTTATAAGAATTATTGTAATTAAAATTATGATGAGTAACATTACTAAATAGAAGTTGAGTTAACTTTATCACTGCCTGAAGTTAATTTACAAAGATCTAATCGCTTACCTACTTATTGTAAGGTTTACACATATTTCTTGTTTGACGGTAGCTTAAAGCTTAAATCAGTTCTCAAATTAGGAAAATTAAATTTAGGTACCTATAATAAATGATAGAGAGTAGAGGAAACATTTCTCCAAATTTTGCAGTGTGGCTTATATTTTTACGATCATATAAAGCATAATAATAATTATTGCTACAATACTTTTTACCATTGACTTCAAGTAATTATAAAGCGTGTTAATTAAATATTTCTCGCAGCTTAATCCAAAGGGTGAAAGTGTCAGTATCAAACATGCAAATTTTACTGGAATTATCAATTAAACTATTTTGATTGGAGTAACGTGAAATTGATTTAAAACCACTTAAGGGGAATCGATCTGACCCAAATGTCGAACACTAATTAATCATGCAATTTCATTAATTTTTCCATCGCAAGTGATAAAAAGAAAATTTATTGGGAAATTGTGAAGAAATTACTACTAACACAACGTATGTATAGGTCTGATAATATGGTAGAAAGTGCTCCAGCAGTAAACAAACCCTCATATTTGCTAGTCGAGAGTCGAGACTCGAGATGTAAGTCGAGACGCCTTTGCATTATTCGATACAGCTTATTTCTCATCATTATTTGGGCCCTGGGGAGTGTTTCTGAAAATTTACAACAGAAAGGAGTCCAGGGAATTAAATTGAACAAGTAGTTGGTTTAGTCATTTCGATCGCGTAACAGCGAGCAAACAAAAAACTACTTCAAAACCGCCAATTAAACAACGAAAAAATTCACCGGCCAAGTTATGCGTTTCTTTGTTTTTCTCAGGCTTCTTGTGCGTTTTGGCCTCTCTCCCCGGGGGCGTCCTTACGACGTTACAAATCCCGAACAGTAGTTCGACCCAGTAATTAAAGCTTCTTCCAACCAATTTTTTCCGCAGCCGTTTTATTTCCATGACTATTAATTAATTTCCTATCGCGCTATTCAACATCACGCATCAGCCGAGAGAAAAATCAAAAAATCTTAACTGATGACATGACTTAGATCGAGTTTGGAGCAAAATTGTTGAGCGCAATTCGAAAATTAACCAATTAACTGCTAACCGATTAATTAATCTAAGTATTTGTGTCGAATTTTACGTATTTTCTTAAGAAAACGACTGTGTAAGGACAAATTGACTCGTTTCGCCTTAGACGTGACGAGGCAATTAAGACGGTTTTGGACAAAAATTTCCTCTTTCTCTGCACAATAACGAGATCTAACAAGCCGATGCTTAATTAAACGATTTTTTTCCTGTTAACAACGTTGATTTTACTTAGAAGCAAATTATCCAGGAATTTCAGGGATTCGTTCTCGGTTCGACCACCAACAAGTGAACAAAAATTTTGTTACGATTCGAGCGCAAATAATTCTATACATGAATTATTGATAACAACTTAATGGGTGTTTACAGCAAACTTAGGGTTATCGTTATCATTACAGTTTGATATCTACGAGAACTTAATTGGCGAAAACGAAGGACGCTTTTTCTAAATTTTCTGAAAAAACTACGAAAATTAATAATTCATTTCGTGTCTACAGAAGTTTCGACGTTTTTGTGACACATATTCATTATTTTTAGAAGTGTTTGACACGTTCCTTCCAATATTGATCCAGTCCATGTAGTACCTACACCTGAAAACTTATTCGTAATTTTCAAGCATGCAAATCTACGTCGCAAACGAGAGACTCCTTCTTTGAAAACTGACAACTAAGTATAAGAATAAAGTGCTTTATAAATGATGCAATAACTGTAGAAAAACTACTAATCGTTTCACGAGTCAGAAAATGTCATTAGAGCAGACGTACGTTAAGGTGTACTCATGTTAATGGCGCACCAGTTGGTTTCTTACGTGAACTGCTTTAATGCATTATTTTTGCGGGATGCCGCCATTAATCATTTGTCGTTTAACGTTTAGAACTTTGAGATGGATGCTTCGTTGGGCTGAATCTAGTTTGTTCAGGTAGATGTTATATAGCGGTATTTGTAGTAGGGAAGATGTGCTCGGGTCATTTGTCAGGAAAAAGTATCCAGTTTCGGATCGGATACCTAACTAGTTAAATAGATTTCCTGACAGTGAGTTAGGGGGCTTACGTGAACTTGGATGAACTACCGACGATGTAAAAATTGTTGCAATAATGATTTGTCTTAAACAAATTGATCATATTATTTTGTCATCTCTATGCTGCACTTTCTAGAAGATTCCGAAAATTTGCATCATCAAAATTATTATCTAAATGTTGTTTTACATATTATATAACAATAAGTTTCTACCTCAAATAGCGATGTGTAAATTCTTGTTATTCTTACTGTTGTTGTATTTTCACATAAATTCTTTATACCTATATAGCATTATTAATAATCTCACAGAAAATTAACCAGAAAACTCGAATTTACAAATTTAACTAGTTTCAATTTTAATCCATTCTTCTTCTATCTACTTATTTGATATTAAATGTCATTTTTTTGGGAAGTCTTGTCTTAGTCTTCTTTATTTCTATAAGTATAAGATTAATAATAATTTTGCATGCAGTAATAAGGTTATCCCAAAAAAATTGTAATTGACACTCATTTAGATTATTGTTGAAGTTTACATAAATGGTATAACCAAATACCAATTTGGTTGCAGTCAATTGTGTATAATTAACGAAATGTTCACAGGACTTATCGATTGCTTTTTTTCTCTTTTATTATCAATTTGCTTTTCTTATCAATTTTTAACTAGACGTTTTTTAAGCAGTTTCTAATGATTATTTTCCATTACGAGACGTTAATTATAATTATTGACATAAAATTTTAACTCATCAGTTTTTCGCAGAAGTTGTCTTACGTTATACCCTCGGTTACACGTAACTCACTCAAAGATTATACTTTCATACCCCAATGGGAATTGACTTCTGGATCTGTCTTATAATTTTGATTAGTTCGTGTCTTTATTGAGCCGGTTTCCTTTGGTGTTACGTTTGTGGGTATGTTGAAATTATAAGATAATTTCCCATTAGAGGAAACACAAGAAATCTCACAAAGTATTTATTATGGTAAAATCTTCTTACAGCCATTTAAGTAATAAATAGCAAAGTTACTGAACCACTCTAATTGCTAATTAAAATTGCCTTTCATTATTTTTTCCCTTTGATTATTTTATTGTGTCGGATTAACTTTTCTCGGCTTTTTAACATTTTCAAGTCTATATACATTACAGTAGCTGATTAACCAGGACTTTTTGATTAATTTTCTCAATTTTATATAATTTAAAAATAACGGTTTTTAATAGTTATTTATGTATCAAGGGAATAAACACCGATTTTAATCCCGAGAATGTAAGTAATGCACGAGGCGAAGCCGAGGGCATTTTCATTCGAGGAATTAACGATGTTTATTCTAGAGATGCATACAAAACTTTCTTCCCAACCGTTTAACTTAATAATAATAATAAATTAAAGAAGAAATAATTGTTATAATTGACAGATATACCTAAATAAAGTTGGCTGACGGTTATTATGGAAACGAGTTTCTTTATGTTAAGATCGGCATTTTTTTTTACTTTATTCCCCGGTAATAAAGTGGCGCTTTATTCCCTCATTATGAGGGAATAAAGTACCACTTTGTTCCCGGTTGAAAAGAAAAACTATTAATATCTAATATATAAATTTGCGTCGCTGATAAATTATTTTGGTCGCTTATTTTCGTCTTTGGAAACAACTGTAGCTAAGCCTTTGAAACTATCTCAATTGCAACGGTTTCATGGCAAGCTTAACTTTTCTGGCAATCTGTTTAGAATCATAATCTGGTGGTAAGTTTGGCGAGACGCCTTCCCATTTCGGCGCCCGACGCCATAAATCACGACTCGCCTTATTAGCCGTCATAGAACCAATTTGAATTAAAATTTACACGATAACAGTAATTAGAACACGAGCAATTACGCATTTTGTAAACATGTGTAAACGACACGCCGCCAATAATTAATCTGAAATTAATCATCGAGATAGGTACTCAAATTGCACTTTCTATATCTACCTATAAGGTACTTGATGACTAAGTAATAGGCTATTGGATAGTTTATTCCAAACAAATCTTCTTCTTAAATCGGCGCCATCACCGATTTCGGTTTCGCCTGATGTCCTTAAATTATAAATCGCTTCTCCCTCAAAATTCTCGAAATAAATCAAGCGCTTCCAACGCGTCCGTTCTTATTAAATATTCAAGTTTTCCCACACATTGGGGGGAAAATTAGTTGATACGTCAAAAATTGAATTTACCGAATACATCAATCAAAAGTGCGGGGGCGATAAAGCGACTGAAATAAATTGCGTTATCGGTAAGTCGGAATACTCGATGAGTCTACTGAACGATATAAGGCGATAAGATCGTCGAATGGAAGTAAAATATAATGGGCTGGTGCCATTAACAAGGTGTTTATTGATGGATATCTTGTGACAATTGTTCGGACGCAACGTTACGGCCAATTTAGAGTCCGCGGCAATATCGTCGGAAAATCACCAATTTCAGGACTAACAAAATACCAACAATCTAATGTCTTTATATGAGACGTTTTAATCAGACGCTTTTAAGTCGAAAGAAGACTACTTGAGCGTACAGTTTTTTTTTTTTTTTTGGTAATTGTTTAAAGTTATAAGTAGATAATGTATTTCTTTTGTGGTGGTTTCTGCTGTTTGTTGTTTATGTTTTGGTGTTTGTTCCAGACAAATGTTTGTCGTTGGAGAGGCCGTCGGGCGGCGGTAAAGGCAAGAAGATGCGGAAACCGCGGACGATATACTCCAGTCTTCAGCTGCAACAGTTGAACCGGCGGTTTCAGAGGACGCAGTACCTGGCGTTGCCCGAAAGGGCCGAATTGGCCGCCAGTTTAGGTTTAACGCAAACCCAGGTCAGTTCAGTTGATTCGTTTACCTAGATGTAGGTCTGTGCTCGAAATAGGTCGCAATTTCGACTAATTAAGGCCTTATACCTAGTATCGGCTCCAAAGTTTTAGTTAATTCACCCGAATTGATTGAAATTAAATACTCATTTTAATATTTGGCAGCTATTATACTTAGTCAGCTGCAATTTCATTAAATCTACCTAGTATACATAGGTAGGTATTATGTGCCGTGCCTAAAAAAGTGCTGCCAAAATCGGACTTTTCACCCTTATCAACTGTAAATAAAAAGTTAAAATTTAAAGACGTATTTGACTACTTATAAATTTTCAAAGTTAGACAACGAGTCATTCGATCGAGTCGATTTTTGTCCCCAATTATGAGATCGAAATGATTGATCGTCTTCCCCTGTGATGGGAAGCTCGCTTTTTTTAATCTTGACATTTCCACGTTTCTCGCACCGCCAACCTAAGGAACCAGGACCGTAATAACATGTATCGAATCAATAATTGCGGGCATGAAATTCGAAATTGCGCCCGTCCCGTCCGTCCAGCAGATTAATTGCTGCCACACTCCCGTAGGGGATAATCCGAAACGTGGCTGGTCCGCTGGATTTCACAGCGTGTACCGCCAGGTTGAATTAATGATCGCAAGAACAGTAGCTGCGAGTTTAATAAAAGAATAAGGCCTCTGCGCGGATGAATGGAATCTCGAGACTTCATTTGTTTTCGATTTCCTCTTTTTTTTTTTCTTTCTTCGGAGCTTTTGTTGTGTACGTGGCGCGACCGACGAGGAGAGCGGTAACAAGTGGGAACAGCGGGCATTATTGACCGTTTGACACCAATCTAAATTTTTTTCGAATTAGGGTTAAGGAACCGAAATTGCAGCAGCCACTTTCTTAGCTTGAAGATATATCTATGTGGCGGCGGCGGTGATGGAGAACAAAAAAAAAATCACCCGCGGAATTAATCAACGACACGCTTGCCCTTATACTGAGGCAATTTCCTCAACCTGCATCCGCGTTTTTGTTTAATGATGATTGCCTTACTTCATACCTGGTTTTATGAACGGCATAAAGACGACTTATTGGCGAATTTTAATAGCATCAAAGTTGAGAAAAATTGTTATGGCAGTAGGTTTCGCTGTGCGAGTGTTCATGTGAATGTTGCAGAATTTTTTTCCCGTCTGTCGCTCAATCTACCGTTGAAGTCTTTATGCAGATCGGAAATTCCGAAATTCGGTTTCGTAACAGTGATAGTCGTGTTTGGAGAGGTCATTATTCAATAAAACGCGGTCGATTTGTTTAAAAAAATGCGTTATTCATTAACTCGAGCGCGGCGTTATCTCCGGCCGAAGAAAATTGCAAAAAGCATTTTTATCAAAAATTTCGTTATAAGCACACACACACACACACCGGTAGTTGTAAAATTCGTTATCTGTCGTAAAACCGCTAATTATAATTCGATAAGAGTCCGATTTTATTATGGCCGCTATCTTTACTGTCTCCTTAATTACGCTCGAAATTCAGGCGGGACCGGCGAAATTCAAAGAAGCGGCTGCCTGAAAATAATTTGTCTCAACATGGCTTTCAACACTAACAATTAAAAAAACAATCTGACTTTATACAGGTATAACGTAGGTATTGTATAGAGAAAGAAACGCGACTAATTAATTTAAATAATAATCTTGCCGCATTATTATGAGCTTAAGTAAATTACGGCGGGTAGCAGCAACGCGGCCTATAAATATTTTATACGTTATTAAAACTTCAAAGCAACATTAGTCTGGTATTACTTCGCGCTTTGTTCTTCATTAAAAGTAAATAAATTAAAACGGAGCTGCGATAGGAAATCAGTCTCGGGCGTTGCAAATTGATTATGAGGAAGAAATTTATTAAGACAAAACAATTAAAAAGAAATTAAAAGTTGGCAATTACTAATTTAGATCGTGCAAATCAGGAAAAGAAATGCGTAACGTATGCATACTTCTACTTATGTCTTCTACCTATTACAGTATTTCTTACGGTGCTTCTAAAATAATTGAAATATGTATTTACCTACTTAACTGTCTTCTTCACAAATATGATAAAGAAGATTCATAGTTCCTACCTATATGTTATCAGAAATGTAGGTTGATCGGTATCAAAATTGATTTGGCGCATTTTGCGGAAAAGTAGCCAAAAGTGGTTGTTCGAAGTTTAGAGAATTTTGAGTAATATTAGTTGAGAATTATTAAATAAGTATAGATGCAAAGATGTCATATGGTAAAGAAAACCAAAATAATAAAAAAAAACGTAGAATAAAAAAGTACCTACGTAGGACCTATGCCTATCTAGCAATACAAATACATAAGACCGAATGTTCTATAGTAGAATTGACGAAGAAATATCGATACGGCGCTCATCATCAATATTGCGGAACAAAAACTACATAACGTTCAAAATTAAAAATTTGGAAGTCTTCTAGGCAACGCTGTCAGTTTCTTTGGTTTTCACAAATTTAAACATTTTGCTTTTAGATAAAAAACCCAAACACTTGAACAAGTTCGCGAAAAAAATTGTTAGGTTAAGTTTCAAATGATGAGCAGTTACGATAATTAAAAAAATTGATGTTCAGTTTTTCAAGATTCAGTGAACAGTCTTCAATGAAGTGTGTGATCCGATCAGTTTTGGGTAACCAGTTAAGCTGATGACGGAAATGGCGATTTCATCGATGGCATAATTAAAAAGAAATCAGACCAACTAGCCAACAAAAAGTTCAAGTTGGCTTAATTTTTATGTAGGAATAGCAAATTTGTTTACACTTAAAACCCTGAAATTTGTCACAGTAGGTATAATAGAGGGTATTTTAGATCAATTTGGATTTAATTACGACTACCTATAGTAGTTTCATAATTCTTCATGCAGTTATGAGGAACCTGCGACTGGTGAAAATTGTAGAGAAATGACCTGGGCAAATTACTACAGATAAATATTCATTAAAGTGATAAATCGCGAAGTACATTCAGGGCCAAACACGTTGTGTAGATACAATTTCGTTGACATTAAAATAAATCAATCACCTCGCTAATTGGTTACGACTAATGACGCTTTCAGCGGCGTGATTTACGTAATTTGAGTAACGACACGAGATTCTTTAAGAAATTAGTCGAGTAAATCACCGGCCATTTCGGTTTCAAAGTGTTTAAAACTCCAGAGAACAGGTACCCACGATCTATTAGCCGCCTATAAAGTTGTCATAATCAATTATTTAATTACTCGAATTACGAAGATAAAACGACCAGTCGTCGTTCAGCTTTATTAACAATCGTTTATTCAAACGCTCCTGCCATCAAAAACAGATTATCGATGTAATATTTCTTGTAGTCTCTCAATCACACGATGAGCCTGCTTCTTTTTTTTTTCGTCTGTGTTGAAGGAGAAAAACGGTAATTTGGCGCCGCCTAATTAATTTGGCGTCGCCTCTTTCAGTAACGAGCCGCAATTAGTTTATGTAGTTGAATTAATTTAGAAGTGGCGCAATTAGGTGGTAATTGAGCTAAACGACTCGACAGGTATCTGCGTATTTTTATGGCGATGCGTTGTCGCCTAACGCGACTTCTGCGCCTGCCTGTACTAATTAGAAGCACAATTTATGAAGCATGGAGCTCCAGTTAGTGTAATGGTCAATTAGGAGAGCGCTAATCCCGCTGCTTTACTGCCACCCCTTAACCCATAAATAAAAACAACTATTTCGGGGGATTTTCATTTTTGCCGGCTTGCGACGTCGAAATAATAATTATTGAATTACGCCCTTGTTCTCGAGGGACGTTGTGTTCCTCCTCCTGGCTTTTTCAATTTTATATTTGTCGAAACGAAACGTGCATTTCTGGCGGACAGTCGTGAATTACGATGTGATCGATAGAGTCGCCGGACGTTCCGGGGGGGTTGAGAGTGAAATGTGAATTATTTAAGGGCGGAATATGATAAATTCGATGTTTTCTTGTGGTTGTTCCCCGGCTTTGTTCCTGGTTGCCGTGTAATTACCGATGTTAAGATTTTCGGGTTAGATACGGGTGGACGTCGCGACGGCTGAATTTTTCATCGCTGCGTGATGAACCGGTTAACCCTTTTTCAGGAGAAGCCTCTAAATATTGTTTACGATGAATGATTGTTCGTTTCCGGTTTTTACCAGTGGCGGCGGAATAGCGACGATAAAATTTTAATAATAATAGATATCTATGTTAAAAAGAGCACGATAAGGTATACAGAGAATTGGAAACAAATTTTGAAATAAAAGCATAATTATGGTTTAATACGTTAGAAGGAAAACGTTGACATCATCGGATTATGTAACTCTTCTTTGAAAAATAAATAATATTTATAAGTTGGAAACAAGCATTATTGATTGATAAGATGAGACTTTCGACAACAATAAGCGTGAAGAAGCAGAACACCGAATATTCAAAGATTGCAACCTGTAAGGTAAAGTGAAAGAAAAAAAACTAAACATTTTCAGAATTACCTAGGTATATCTATAAAATTAATTTTAGTTTTATTAGTTAGTAGGTAGGTACCTAATTTTATTCTCGAATCACCTTCATTTTAGTTTCGGTAGGTAATTTAGTCCTCAATGTCGTCATTGTTTGTTCTTCATCTCCACCGAGTGTCCTGACTGACACTTTGTCTTTACCACCGCGTTGTGTACCTAACTAGCAATAATGGCGACGCTCCCTCGAATACGCATACACATACAAACTCACATACATACATTTCTCCACATCCACGTACGCACTCGCAGTTAAGCTATTCGGGTAACAAAACGCCCGTCGATAGCTCGTTAGCGGATCAGGTCAGATGTCAAAGGTTTTCAGTTCCCTATAATTAGTACAACGCGTTGCCACGAGCGCCGCTGTTGACGGGGGCCTGAATTCCCGACCCGCGTTCCCAACGTGCCCGGAGGTTTCGCTCACCACCCCCTGTGACGCAATAATTCATGGAAGAAGCCGTCCCCGTGGCGACGGTTAGTTTTAATTGATGGGATCCGTTCGGGAAATTCATATTAAGTATACAAAACTAGAGGAAATATTCCGCAATAGACGGACTGAAGCAGAAAGAGTTCACGTGTTTCAGATGGGAAATGGGAGAAGGTTCTTTTCAGGGGCCACGTGTCAGACAATGTCTGTATTCCAGCTTCCATTTCGATAATTTGTTAAAACGCGCCTATAGCTTAGGTAAATGTGGATTAAAGTTGTAAATTTTCTTGTTTCCACTGCCTATATTATCTTGATAGGTACTGCTTGTAGGAGTTGTAGGTATTATTGCTTATTAGTCAACTTGTTGATTTTAGTACTTTTCTCTCTTGATCGGCCAATATTGGTTAGTTGCTTGGGGCCGGTTGTAAAATGATTTGTTTAAACATAGGTATGGGTAATGAGCAGTCGAGTCCAGTTGCAGCATTTTGCTGGTCCGTTACACCAAATTTTAGATAAAACCGTCGTTTTATTGCCCCAAAAAGAAAAACCGCTTTTATGTCTTTTTAATTGCAACAAAACAAGTTTCCAGTGGACCAAGGTGCATCGTTCTCATGGTGTCTTGTCGAATGTCGAACGGGTCGGACGCCCTCCCGATCCGGATCAGATACGTCCCAGAACAAATTACACGTTGCCAAAGAAAATATAATAATAATAATAACCGCGATAATTATCGTTATTAAACGCTGAAAATGCGTTTTATTATGTTTGTTCGTAATTTTTCAACGTTGGTGAGAATATGCAATTTTCCAGTAGTCGATACTGTCATGACGTATTAATCAAACGCCGCCACGCATGATGCAAAAACCTCGGCGGTGCTCTTCAGCCACAATCGCCGCGATATCGGAGTCACCGAAACAGGACGGGTTTGCGGAGAAAATCGTGCTAGAGCCCCCAATCACCTTAAGGGGCCACACACCTCTCAGAAAGATCGGGCGAATCTAATTTTTGAGCTTGACTTTCGCAACGAATTCACGAATTACTCATAGTCGTTCCAGGGGGTTGCAAAAATCTTTTATTCTGAGAATAATAGTTACGACAAAAGCTTGATGGGCTCGTCTAAATTGCCACGCTATTAAACAAACCAAATTCTTAACCATTTGTCAAGAGTCTAGTTAAGATTTGTATCTATGAATATCTACTAGAAATCGGATTCACATTTGATGCCAAATTTGAAGTAGTCTTTCTGTACAACCGAAAAAAAATTGTTGATTAGGTACTTTTTCTTTTCGAAAAATTCAGGAAAAAATCTATTGTTAATTGTCGCCGTCCATCGCAAAATTCCTCATTTCCATTGTCGGCCGTAATTGGCCAGAACGGCCGTCTTCTCTCATGTTTCTCGATTAATAACTCTGCAATTTTATCGAGTCTTTCCTCGATGAAACGACGGAAGTATGGCGCGGTTTTATTGTTTTATGGGACAGGTGAACGGGAATTTCCAGGGTAATTTATGGTGCTTTTTACAGTTTTCCATAAAACCTCGATCACTATAAAGGAGTAAAAGTCACGCCGTATCCTCCGCAGTCCGATCGAAAAAACGAATCAACTGAAATTAATGAGAAGATAATATAAAACCATTACGAGGGTTTGTCCGCCTTCCAGTTAATCACGTTACCAACTTAGCAAGTTTCCCATCACCATCGATTGAAATATTTGTAGTCCAAATGAGCGGCCCTAATTATTGTCCACCAACATGAACAAAACCGCAGAGAAAATTGGAGTTTTAATCATAAGTTTTTAGCCGAAATATGAAAACTTTGACAATTATTTTCGTGGTTTCCCTCTGGCCATGTCGTGATGGCCTACTTGTTAACGAAAAACCAATTCGAAACTGTTTGGTGAGGCAAAAATTGATGCAATGATAAGATAGAGGTTGGTAAAAAAAGTCCAAATTTCTTCCAGATTTCTTAATCAAAATCAGTAAATATTCACCTGACCAGATAAATTCGTGGATCTGATAAAAAAAACTTCGATTGCATGTGGCAATGGGTGTTTTTTCTGGGTCCTATTTCCACACTCCTCCCAGCGCCATTAAATACGCATCCATGTTCAGCAAAGTGTGTCACTTAATTACGTACCGACTAACAAATCATTTCATTTTTTCCGGTGGACGGTGAAGCGACGACAATAAAATGTTTTTTCAATCACAAGGAAGTGACGACAACAAAGCTGGTAACGTTTTGAAATTTCCCATTATGCTTTTTCAAGGATCGCTTTTTATGCACAGCCGGTTGCACATTGAAAAAAAAAAACAACAAGACAATAAGAGTCGCCTTGGTCAAGGGGATCACGGAACCGGGGCAAAAAATGCAAATGTTTTCATAGAAATCCCGGAAACTCGTAAAATCCGGGGAGTGGGTTTCCCAGAACCCGAAACCAACATCGTCTTATCTTAGCGTCCGGAAAACCGAATAATATTATCAAGCACGAAAGAGAGAATCGGCACAAGAAACGAGGCTCGTAATTTTCCCTCGAGACTGTAGTTACCGGTGAAATTCGTCCAGTGACTGTACTTCACCGCCCATATTGCTTGCATAACCTCACGAGTTGGAAGAGAAAAGAATAATTCAGGAACGCCCATTGGACATGTATACCTCGCGTCGATTTCTAACAGGCGAAAAGCGACTTTACAATGTCGAGAGATTGAGGCCGGTTTCGGTGGCGACGACGTGGTTCTGGTCGCGTTCGGATTTTGAGGTTTGGAAATTGCTTTTGGGCAAACACTGCCTACAAGTCTGGGGAAGGATGTTGAACGCCCGAAAACGAGATAGCGGCCGCGGGACGAGACGCAGGACCGGCTCCGGATGCATTCCTGGAAACCGCGACTTTCAACCGTCCATCTAACCCAAGCGAACTTGGCCTCCCGAATTTGACGGAAATGTGATGATGTTGCCAATTTCAAGATTCCATAAGTTCATTATTAGTCTTTCTATGTGATGGAGAGAGCAGCTAAAGTCCAGACCAAGTGTGACTGACGAGTCTCGACAATGGGGAGAATTTCCCGATGGAAATCGAAGTGTCTGTGATAATACAGAACCATTTTCTTTTGCGTCCTATTCGTGGATTGAGATGTTGCGATCGGGAATAATTTATATTGACAAATGAGGTGTCAGTGCTGCCACTACAAACGTCGAATACAAATGTTACCGGGAGCTCATTTGCAATTCGGGCGACGTCAACGTATCTGGACTAGTTTTTCAGGCGGCGAGCTCGCTCGTAATTTTCAGCAGGACAAAAAGCGACACCGACCCAACATATCGTTTGTTATAGGAGCCAGAAGAACCGCGAACCACCGTTACGTACGCAAACTTGATACGATTTCTTTTAACTGAAGTTGAAATTCGAAAGAAACTCAACAACTGTTATTTTTGATATTTTTTAACGCTGCTGAAACTGGTGGTAGGTAGAAGCGTCGGAACCGATCGCAACCGGAATCGTTGTCGTCTCTATCTCCACCTGAATCCACCGGTGGCCGCAATAAAAACCCGTGTGGTCACTATTAAATGCAGCAACAACGTGTCACAAACGTAGTTAATTCGATTGAAACAAATAAAACCATAAAGCTGAGAAATTTCTCAAACTCTACTCATCCGTTGTTGTAATATACGTAAAACGCATAAAGCTCGTCCAGCTGTCAGCTGTACGTTTTTACACATACATATTTGCCAAATCACCCCTAATTAGCCGAAGAAAGCGTTCGAAAATCTGCATTATGTTGTTGTGTGCGTCACAGAACCTGTTTTAATTACCTTGAACGTTTAAAGCACTTTCTGCCTTTTGATTAATATGCGATTTTATGTTAATCGCGCGTGCCGTGAAAAATATGTTACCTAGATAGTACCTTGAATACCCTACAGCCAAGTGCAGCGGAACTGACGAAGAACGATCGGCCCGTTTTTTTTAAATCAAGTTCCGAAACGAGTTTCAATATTAAGAAATTAAGCTTGTCACCGCGGTCCCAATATTAACGCCATCGGATTTGCGTTAACATTAAACATATCTCTTTGAGAGAGTTTGATAGTGATGGGATGATAACCATCGTCCAGGTAGCACGGCTTAATGACACTTTTTGCTGGAAACAAATTAATGTTAGGAATCAAGGAGTGTGACCAAGGCTGGAAACGAACCGGAAGTCGATGCACATCCATCTTGAGTTGTCATTCGTGTGAGAAACCATAAAAACATAATAAAATATTTTACGTCATGTTCGTAATTATCAAGAAAACTTACGTTGGTTATGTAAGTCTGTTCGGTAGGTAGGTATGTTATGTACCGACAGGCGTCTACCGCCGTAAAGAGGACGCTTCGAAAATTTCGATCCGAGGACCGGGATTATGTTTTATGCAGAGCCGGAGGCGTAAACAAACAAGCCCGCCGAGACAGAACTCTGGTCGTTTTTAATACAACCTAATCTCTTTATAATGGATTCTCGTATTAATAATTAACAAAGTGATGTCATATCGTTAATGTTTTATTTATCAGTTTTATGCTTTTTGTTGTTGCTGCGTTCCCGCCACGATAACCCGAAACAAAAATTTATCGCCGGCAATATAAGGACAAGGTGTTTCTAATTAACAATTACCAGTTACTGGCAAGGATTAATTGTTCCAAGAAGTTATTTCTTTCTAGTGTTTTATTTATATATAACTACAACAAAACTTTCTTGTCCACGTAGTTGAATATTTAGCAAAAACCGCGATCGAATCGTTTGACGGCCGGCACCGATCTTCTTCTCTTCCGGCTGTCTCAAAGAACCAGCTGTTTGGCAGCAGGAGGACGTGTGATTCGTGGCGTTATTGGGTGTGATGGCAGATATTGAATTTGACATGCTCGTCAAGCAAATGCTCGCGTTGTTGATTGGGTTCCTTTGGATTTACCCGGTTACGACGCGGTCCTTGAGGTTCTCCGTTCCTCGATGGACTCAATTAATTAAATGGTAATAAAATGAATGCATTAGTTGGAGGCCAGAATAATCCAAGTCACGGAGTGAATGAAAAAAAGCTGAATGAAATTAGAATTGAAGAAGCGACATTTCAGGTCTTTACTTCTTCGATAAAAACCACCAACTATAATATGTATCAAAGTTTTGCATCAGAGACACCACCTACTTACGCTAATTTATTTACGAAGTGAGGATTAATGAAAAAATTATTATTATATTTATATATTTATTTATATTGCTCGAGGTTCAAGAAATAATCGGAACAAAATCTGTAGAAACATTCTTCAGTTATAGGTATATGGAATGAAAACTATAAAAAATGCAAACTTGTAAAATTCTGAACAAATTCTTAAATAAATAATAACAAAATAACATGTAAGTAGATAGATATACAAAACTTTTTGTATTTTACAAGACAAAATAAAATTTGTTATTTAAGAAGAGATCTGTAGAATTCCTCACAATCAAGGATCTACTTCTTGAAAAGTATTCTTTTTGCACAATCTGAACAACTGCTTATAGGCATTGACCTGAATGTAGCTAAAATGTAGTTAATTAAACTATTTTTTTAATAAATAAAGGGAACCCAACAAACACATTAAATTATAAAACTTTTATTAATCTACGATTACTGTTTTAAATAACTTGTACAGGTCCTGTACCTACCGTCAGTTTGTCAATTAAGTTAATTAGAGTTGGAAAAATGTAAATACATTTTACCCGTATTAAAAAAAAATGTTTTATACTGCTTGTAACAGAGGCATCTAATAAGTATATTAAAATTAATTATAGGTAGGTACTTGCACCTATATTGGTAGGTACATTTACAAAATTTTATAAATTTAAACAATTTTGAGTTTGAATGAAAACGACGGTCCACGGAAAAGAAATTCCGCGCACCGTTTTATGCATTACTGCACACTGCACGCATAAATATCGCAATTATTGTGGAAACCCAAAGGCAGAAAATAGAATTTCAAACAGGGACAACACACAGGAAACCCATTTCTGACTGCTCAGTCGCGTTGATACGCATCAGGAATGCCATTTCAAAATTTATCGCGACCATAAAAACGTAGGTACCATTCATAATTTTTTTTAAATAAATCTCCCAACCATCAGCAACGAAACGAAATAGTTCTGTAGTTTGAAGCAAGTCATAAGCATCACGTATATAGAGGAAGTTGCCGTGGAAACCTTGAAGCTCGTTAATTATAAGACTTCAATTTTGCGTACAACACAATTAACGTTTCATAAATATCAGCAACTGGGTGATTACGTTTTGTGTTTGCGCACCGTTGTATCGCCGCGATAAGTGTAACAGCCTTAAAGCCTTCCCATGGGAACCCCTCAAATGAATCATGTCGTCGTTTGTAAAACAATTGAATTAATTTTCGTTACATGGGTGTAGGCCTGACGGGTCCCATTCGGTTCCGCTCCGGGAATCGTCTGGATTATTTACGACCCAGATCCTCCAAATTCGTTTGGACAAAACGACCGATATTTCAACGACCAGAAGAGTTTCCTAGTATTTAACTTTATTGTTTTACAACAACAGTTGCGTATTTAACGAAAAGAACGGTCGGAAGGTAGCGGCGCGTGGTGCGTTGCATAACGGCGGCCGTGGGAGCCGTTTTGCCGCTCCCTATCGACGGCGACACGACGCAACATTTGTAATGTGTGTTCTGCCATGTGTAAAGCGGAAACGGAATAAGGCCTAAGGCGTAGCTGTACACTCGAATGAAAATTCTTTTTGTCGCTGCCGGCGGTTTTTTCGTATTTTTGTACCTACATAGATCCGTGGCGCTTTCAACGGTGGATACGGCGCGAAAATCTAGGACATATACATTTACTCGCGTCGGCATTCAAATTAGAAGAAATCATACCAAAAAAAGCGCATAATTTCAAACACTGATTGCTTTTTAATTGACTGGGTTACGTTACCGAACTCTACCACTACTATTGTTTTCTATAAAAAAAAAATCGGAAAATTCTTTTGATGTTGGAATGTCTTTTTTCCTTTTTGTTAATAATGCTCGCCGACACGGTCCACGTATTATCGCGGTTTGCAGAACGGCCGATAGTTTTCTAACATGTGTTGGACGCACGTAGATATGGAATACTACAGTTTCACTCGGATAAAGAGTTACCTGGTAAAATAATGATAGTGCGCGACCGACACGCCTCTGGTGGACGAAAACCGCAACTGTTAGATGTGGGACGAGGGGGAAAATTGATGCGGGGGCAATTGCGGAAACGAAATGACGGCCTTAATTGCGGACGACAGACGAGGGAACAGGTGTTAGCGGTTTGAGGCGCTATCGAGTCGAGGAAGCGCGAGCATTCTTTGAATTTGTTTACCAGGTGATTGATAACTGTTTCCATGGGAATTCGCGGACGAGCCAAAGAAAACGCCGCTTAACTTTCAAAAGATGACCTGGCAACCAGCAACTTTTTTCGAATCTTACTTAGATTGGTGACAAAACATTTCGACAATTTGGGGTCCAACGGGGAAAGCAGGTTAATTCCCTGAACCTATTTCAAAGTTCTTCTGTTTTTTTCACACAATTCGAAGTCGAACTGCAAATATTTTTTGGTCTGGTTTAACTAACATAGTTTCAAGCACACCACGAACAATAATAAGTTTAAATGACGTTTTCCAAATTTTTTTCTAAAAGCTTGGAGATTTGGAGGCAAAATTCAAGGCTAATAATTAGTTAACTCGACGTATTCATCACGCAATTCAAGTAGGTACCTACAACCTTCAGCTGTAGCAGGCCGCCGCTGTGATGAAATCACATTACCGCGATGGAAAACGCAACCAAATTTTCTAATTTTACTTATTTGTTAATAAATTAGGACTGTAGATAAATTGAGCAGCCCTTATTCCTGCACCAATTAAAATTTAATTTTAACGGCGGAGGTCATTGACCTCTTTACAAATCTCTCGATCCATCGATTATTATTGATTACTAAACTTAGAAAATTTGCTTATTCTATTAATAAATTTTTTATTGACGGAGAAGCACTTTCCTGTGTTGGAACATTTAACTCTGACTCCCGCATGATGGATGTCACAAGGAATCTTTTCACTTAGAGTAGAGTCAACATGAATCGCCACAATAACACCGAAATTTTGCCGGTATTTGACAAACTTGCCATATTTCACGGAATTGGCCACATTTCGCATTACGTACCTATATTTAAGTATGTATCTACCTACCTACTGCTTAATACCAGCACAAGAAGTGCAGAAAAGACATAATTTTAAATGTTTCCTACATAATACGTATATCTGGGGACTAGTAGAGCTAAAAAATATAATTTTTAAGAAAAAATTCCTCCTTGTTTAAGACTGCTGAAAACATTTCACCATTTCTCTCTAATCATTTTTTCTATCAAATAACAGGGTCAGCCCATTGCATATTTGATCAAATAAATCATAGTTTGCTCTTCAATTATTCCGTCATCATTGAATAATTTATAAACATTGTTGATTTATGGCCTATTAACATCCACTAATTGATACAGCATGGTACAAACTAGCAATACCTCTCCATTCATGGTGAAGACGCTTTAATCATTACTCCAGTTCTCGATTTACGTATAGACATGTTTTTTTTTTTGAGAAACCTCAAAGTTATTTCCGCTTTCCAGTACCTAGCATCAATAGTCAACAAGCATGTTGACATTCTACCTGAGTTTTGGCAATGGCGAGTTGTGCCACCATTACATATTTGTTATAGGACTTACGTAGTAAAAAAAGACGGAATTTTTGTACATTTGATGAATTTTTTCGAAAATTTGTCGGAAATTCTAGGCGACGCTCTTTCTTTAAAAATATTTTTTTACATTAGCCGACGTTGCTTGTGATGACTAACGATTGCATAATTCGAGTTTGTAATAAATGCATTTATGCAGTTTTTTCATATCTTTGATCTTGGTGGTGACCTTCGCAGCCGGTAGCCGGAGTTAATGTTGTTTTGTCCATTGTTTGCAAGGAAAAAATCGTTGCTTCAACATTTCCAGAATAAGGACTGGCACGGGGACACTTGAGCTGTTTACCTATTATTTCTCTCGTAGAGGAAAATATTATAAAAATCAAGAATAAACTTGTAAAATATTTAGTTGGGCAAATAATTAATAGTAAATAAACGAGTTTCTAATTTATTAAATTAAAGCTAAGTTTGATAATATATTAAATAATAATTAGGCTAAGCAAGACGATAACTTGAGTCTTGAGTTGTTGTTTTAAAGTCAAAATAGGAATGGATCGAGACAAAAGCAAATCTGTGAAGATGTTGAAACGTTTGCCGGTTGTAACTGTCGGAGGGTCTGGCGAGGATTGCAGGAATGCCGCTTGAATCCTTCGGATGCACCCGACATCCCGATCCGGGGCCTCGGCGTTTTAGGAAGTGCATCGTCGCGCGGAAAACGCCGCTAACTTCGCTTCGACTGTTTCTTTCGCGTAAAACTAGTTGCTGGGTTTTCTGTGAATCCAAAGATCGCCGTGTACAAAACAAAACTCTACACATGTCCGTATACAGTCGTCCAAGAAACTTTTCACCTGCTCCACCATGAAAAACTTCTTTCAGCCGTACCGCCGCCGCGTCTTCATCCGGTTACCGGCGAAATATCTTCTGCCGGTCGTTTTGTTTTTTTCATTTTCGTGCAAACGCCCAAGAAGACGCGTTCTCTCTTCGACAACGACGCGGCGAGATTACTATTGTTGTTCGATAACTTCGAAACAATTCGTGATGTTTTATTAATTTTTATGGTCGACATAAAAACGTAATTAACAGCTAAAAGTGATAATTTCAGCGTTCGCGATTTGTTTATTTAACGTTTTCCATTAACAACGCCATCAATTACGCGGGGGCCATCAATCTTTCCCGCCCCGGCTAACGGACGACGAGTTACTCGACTTGTTTTGCATGGAAGTTCTAATGGTTTATGAAAATTTTAATAGAATTAGGTCGAACGTTGTCAGGATCGACGAGATTTGAGTCAATGACAGAACGAGTCGAGGATTTATTTTCGTAATTATACGAAGCAGCGCAAAGAAAACAAGAAAGAGCGGCAGTAACAACAACAAACTTGTTTAAGTGGTGTTCAAGGTTTGAGATAGCACTTCCTTCGTCCTTTCGATTACACAAGCAAAAGTCGTGTTTCGTTGCAAAATTTTCTTTATATTTCTTTATACTTATTGCGCGTCATACTGGAGGGTTGATGAATTGTTGGGTCCCCGAGCACGTGTTGATCCATTTGCTCGCTCGACGGTCTCGGTGTTAACCCACTGAGAAAATGGCCTTATTACAATCATAGCGGGTGATTATGCGGCCCCCGCTCGTCAGCTAACTATCCTTATTCAATCAAGACTTGCATTGTGCTCGAGTACGGGCCTGTATGATTATTATTGCGACATTGTGTCTGACGGGAGCAAGGACGACGTCGCAAGGGGTTTTCAGCAAAAAGACGCGCTGAAGCAGAATGAAAATTAAAGGGAATTTTAATAATTCGTGTACCTATGTATAATAAGCTGCTCTATTTTAGTGAAAAGTTGTTATTGGTGATGGCTTTCCCGGTGTCAACAACAACTTTTTGCGACGTACCTGGAAAAATGCAGCTTTTAACAATGTGTTTACGTCGCTGCAACGGTTATTGATTTTTTTGAATTATTGATCCCCCAGGCCTCCCCCCACCGGCTTGGCTAGCCTTAGTTCGTTATTGGCCTCCATGTGCGTCAACGAAAGCTCGCCTGTAAAATTGACTAATTACCGGCGACGTCTCTTTTTCGGGTCTCCCCGCTCTGCATTCCGTGTTTTATTTCTTGCTTTATCAAAAACAATAAAAACGAGATTACGATCTTCATTGTTTTCTGAAATACTCCGTGAAACAGGAACATTCTTCGATTGAAACAATAATAAACGGATTCGGGGAAAAAACGATTTTCTTTGAACGGGGGAACAGACGCGGCAAAGGCGGCGGTGGCAAAAAAAAACACGGTCGTTAATTAAAAATTATGATCGAATCGCTCGGGGCGGCGAACGGCTAACAAAATACGAACGACGGCGCTGCTGGGTCCAGCGTCGTACATACTTACGTCGAACGGTGACGGAAATGATTTATGACACAAGAAATGCTGAGGTCCCGCAGTCTTCTCCTGACAATATCTCCAAGATAACCTCCATTTTAATACAATATTATTATGTAATAGGTAATAAGGAGAAGCGCAAGCGATTACCTCCGGAATGGACGAAAGTGACACGGAAACAGACAAGACGAAAAGAATAATGAAAAGAAAAAATTAATATACGGAGATACTGTACAGAGAAAAACGGTAGAAATGCATGAGTGAAATAAAGGAAGGACGATTAATAAATGGCGGCGCTTTGACCACGATTTCGTACGGGTAACGGCGAGCACGTAACGGTACTAGTGGCGGATACGAACTTATCTTAATTCAATCGACAGATGATCTAATTTATTAAAGATTTCTCACATTACAAGAGTCGGAATTAAGTCGAGGCTATATCACCTAGTCAGATCGGGCATCTTCACACATATCAATTCGGCCGTGGAACCCGCCGAAGAAGAGGGCCCGCACCCAACCTCGGTTCAGCGAATGCAGTATACGGGCATGACCGACCGGAAGAGCCTGCTGCCGCCTATATCCTGCTTAATAAAGCGGAAACGGCGACAGATTGCAACGCGGTCATTTAATAAACGTTGGCATTTTTTCAATTCAACCGTCGCAGCGACGATCCAACCCGTTTCCACCTTTCTCCCGAATCCAAAAAACATTCGTAGACATTAGACAACCAAAAATAAGCAGTAGTCATTGTTGGTAATACAAATCACCACCGTCGAGTTAGCAATAGGTATAGAATAATATATAGAGAGCAAAGCGAGTGCATTGCGTGTCGTCCTTGCGGTCTATTCCGCGAAGTTCCTTTAAGCGAAACAAAGCCCGGCGATTAATCAGCATGTGTCCCGCGGGTACAGTCACTAATTTTCGCTGCACATTTTTTTCCGTACAGGTGTGTGCTGTTATTATTGTTCTCAATCTGATGGTCAGCAAAGCGCTGCGTTCTGCATAGTGACGTCGCACGACGATAAAACAAACCATGTGTGCAACACAAAGTAGGAGTGAGTGCAGCTCCGGCTAATGCTACGACTTTTGAAATTTCCTGTTACTGTCATAAAACGTCAATTCACGCTACGCGACTCTCTTCGGTTTAACGGAAAAGAAATAAACCACACTTCACTTCGCGTTATGGACAAGCGCTATGACTTTAATTAAGTGCTTACTGTAAACGTTCCCAGTCCGGTCCTGCGGCCAACTCGCCACCGCCAAAACCAAAATCAGAAAGTCCTTTCTCTTACTATTTTTGCTACCTTGTTCTGATGCCAGTAGTTTTTTATTTTCAATTTTAATTTGCTGCCAAATTTTTAAATATTTTTGCGTCAGCAATTCTCAAATCGAACGCTGATTCTTTACTGCCGCATGCTGGCTATTAAGCCATAAAGCGTTATAGCTACTTGTTACAAGAAATGACCCTCTAAAATCAATTTGTCACTGCTAGATCGTCGTCTATAATAAACATATCGCGACTGGTCTGCAATAACGTCATGTACTTCAATGTCACGGTGGTTTTGTTGGCCACCCGGTATGTGAGGAGGACGCGCCAGGTGCCGGTGATCGACAACAATCGAGCGCCTCGCTGCTCCCTTGTTGACGGATTAAAAACAAATTATGATCATACTTTTACAATTGTGAATTAACAATAATAGTAGTAATTTGTAGTAGTGTTAAAAATCCAGTTTAGACCTAAATGGTGCGGCTAATGGCTAATGATGACAACTAGCCGGCGATCATTATATGCGTTTTATTGAATTACTTGGATTGGATATAGATAAACAGTATTTTCTAGCAATCTTTGATAATTAACACTCTAGTTTTTAAATCGATGATAACATAGAATCTAAATTATGTTATAAAAATGGCAAGAAAAAACTTGCAACAAAATCTTTTCTCGTTATAGCGTCGGAACGTCGCGTTTGCAATAACTTTCTCATTGACCTCTCTTCATTTGAATGTTGAAAGTTGGATCTTCGGAAGCTGCTTTCGTTAACATTTGAGGTGATTTATGTGCCGATCAGCAAATATCGTCTCAGAATTCCGGCACTACTGTGCGCAGTATGCGAAAAAACGTGTTGTAAACCAGAATCGTAATTAGAAACGAACGGTTAATTATTTGCTTTGCTCGTCGATTGCCGTTTTACCATGATTTATCGCGGCAATTATTTGTCGATATTCAAATGACCGCAATTACTAAAACGCAACCATCAAATGAGTCGAGTTTATTAGCGCCAAAAAAAACTCCGTTTTACGTTCGACATTTCCTCAAAAGGCAGACGAGAGAGGCGCAGATAAGATCTGTAACAGTGTTTTAATATCAGATAACTATCGGTTTTATTCATAACGTTGTCCTATTGTGTTCTTGTTAATGTTTAAAACACGGGATTATTCAACTCTCGAAAAGAAGCCACGAGGTTCCTACGATTCCTACGATTGAAAACTGCTTCGCATCATGCACTCTTTCAACGATTCTTTGCTATGACAAGAAATGCCATCCAAGAATCAAATTGGATTCTTTGATTTCTTAATTATATGAAACTGTTACCGACACAATTGAAAAAAAACTTTATTAGTTTTTCTCACAAATATTTTATGGAGTGAACTGATTGCATAAAATACTTACATAATTAAGCACCTGTTTCGCTGTTATCGACACGACAGTGTTGTGGGGCCGAAAAAGCCGTTTTCGTTAAGTATTTTTCAGTTAAACGCAGTGTGTTTTTATTGCGGCCGAAATCGAGATTTTGTACAAATTTCAAGAGATTTTTACAGAGTCGTGAGCGTACACACCGTGTGCCCTCGGGCGCTCCAAAGGTTGAACCAAAGGAAATGTTACAAGGTCTTCAAGATTATCGCGGAGATTGTGGCGTTTTGTAATCGCCGTCTCACTCGCGTTTGCTGCTTTTTTAATTATTATTTATAATGAGTAAAAATAAACGTGAGTTGAAGACTTCATGTGAGTGACAGTCGGCTGCTGCGGGCCCCCTTAAACACCGCAACAGGTCATGAATAAGTAAGCGGCCGTTATAATAATTGTGCAACTTGGACAAAAATCGCTCCCTGCCTGTTATCACGCCCGCATGCTGATTAAATCAGTTGGCGGTTTGTTGGAAAATTTGACAAAAATCGCGTCTTAAACGAATGTTGTATACCTGCCGATGATAATGCTTGATTATCCCTAACCGGGGGATCCGTTTCGACGAAACTAATTAAATTAATTACACGTCTTAAGTCCAGATAAACCGGGTTTTATAGCAGTCGGCAGTTCAACAAGAGCTTTTTATGTTTTTGCTAATTATTGGAAACAGAGGTCTTAATTAATGACATGACATGCGGGACGACTTACAGAACGTTGTCTTTCACGTGCTTTCCATGTGCGTGTCGGAAAACACAGGAAACCTATATACCAATACCTATTTAAACTAATTTTTTTAATATTTGGGGAAAAAAATATTTAGAGTTGTTTGTTTTGTTGCAGGTGAAAATATGGTTTCAAAATAGAAGAAGCAAATACAAGAAAATGATGAAGGCCGCACAAGTCACCGGAGGCACAAACAACAATGGGACGCCCGGTGGACACGCAGGACTCTTGGGACCCAACTCTAACATGCCGGCGTCGAGTCCGGGACCACAAAGCCAAAATATGATGCAAGGTATGGAATTTTAAAGACGTCATCAAGGATGTTTTTTTATAACGAGACAGCAACGTACGGTTTTCTCTAATTCGTTGATGATTTGTGGCGTCGAGAAACCCGTTACACTGTTACACTCTTTCACACATGCAAGTAATAAAGCAATTTCGAATTAATTCGACAGTAATTTAGAATGACGGTTGTCCACGGAATCTGGCCATTTTGATGAGCGTATAAACTCTTGCCTAATTCTTTACACCTTAATAAAGTTGTTATCTTAAGAAGTAATTTCAAAGTCAATCAACAAGAGAAGTGTTAAAATTGAATTAAAAATAGAAAAAAATTTACCGAGTTGTTCAACAATTCCGTTTACCAAATTTCAAATAAAAGTTTAAAAAATCATTTAGTAGGTATAAATAAATTTTGATATTTTGTTACAATAATATTTTTGTTACCTACTTTATCTTTCAGTCCTATCAAGTTATATTTCTATTAGTTGAAACTAAGAAACTTGCAGCCATCAGATTGATAGATTCATGGAAACTTTAAATATACATTTGTAATTTTTGCTATACTCTTGCTGACATAACAAACGAAATTAATGTCTTTCTAAACGTGGTCGAGGAATTTTGATTGTTAGCTTAATTAACTTAAACATATCATTGTAACTTTATTAATCTTATTACATACATGGAATTTTGTTGTAAAAGTCATTCTTCAACAAGCATCCCATAAATAATGTATAAGAAATAGTTTAGCGAAGGCCATAAATAATGCATAGATTTAATGGTATGAACGAAGGGAATGCATTAAAAATTTTCCAACAAAAAATTTTCGTGTGCATGTGCAAAAAAATAGCAGAGCAAATGCTAATTTGTTTCTGCCAGTCATTAATGTTAGAGATAATAGATAGAATTATTGGTATCTAATTACGCTCTCTAGGCGGGGTAACGGAGAAAATGAGATAATTGAATTAACCAGTTGGATTTAACGGACAAATTAGCCCAACAGATGTCAAATGCAGCTTTGTCGACTTTAATAAAACCAGAGACTGCTTTTATGAAAACTGATTTTGCAACAGATTTAATCTATGGTAGGTACATACCTAACCTTGATATAATAAAGAAATGCATCAGTTGCAAAAAAAAAAATATCCTAAAAAACGTGTCTGACGGCGAACGACATTTGAAGTGTTTTGGTAGGCGTCTCGAAGTTAGTGGTTCGACTATTGCCATAAGACATGATTATTGACGCTTGTATGTTGCAGGAGGCGGATCGTCGAGCGGTTCCCCAGCGACGGGGTACATGCAGCATTCATCTCCTGCCCCCAGTTCGACCCCCGGCTCGGACATGTCTGGTCAGCCGGCAGCTAGTCCCGGTTGGGACGTGAAACCCCAGCAGCCTATACACCCGCCGCCCCATCCAGCGCCTCACCCGCACCCGCCTCATAACTACCTCCCGCAGTACTCGTGGTATCCTACGGACAACCCCGGCCTCCTCACGTAAGTTTACAAATTAACAACAATCGAAGCGCCACGATTATAATTGCAGTTTTTTAATTCAAGGTATAATGATAGCTAAAAAAAAGTTTGATATCTTATTAAAAGAGTTGCAATTGATAGTTGTCGTACTGTACAGTACACGGAATAAAGGCTGTCATTATCGTTTATTTAAATAGGAGTCGCGTTTCTGATAATCGCTGTAAATATTTTGTCCTTTTGGCGTGAGCCGCCATCTAATGCATGTTTGTCCTCGTTCACTATTTACCTACACTATACGCTTTTTGAAAAGTTTATCTTTCCACATTCAAGTACGAATGTGACAATCGACATGTCAATGGAAGTGCACGCATGGCATGGGGGTAATTTACCCGTGCAGAAAAAGAAAGGGGCAGTTCTCTTCGACACGTTATTTCACGTTTGACGAGAGGGAGTTTTTCAGATTTCACGTCAACGTAGATGTCGCTGCTCTATTTTCCATCTTATGAGAATAATAATAATAATAATATGAAAAATAGAGCAGCGACAGCTGAAAGAGCTTACATGACAGACACACTATAGACATCTGACTGGCCGGTTCAAGCAAAAAAAAAAAAATTGAAAGTAGTACGATATTCTAAAAATAAAATAAATGTAAACAGAACGAGGAAAAAAAAATTGATACAGCTTATTAAAGAGCTATAAGTCGATGTAGAGAACAACAACGAAAACCTTTTCTTAAACTGCATGCGGAATTTTATCGTAAACGATCTGACGTCAAACCAAAAACAATAAATTTGAACAACTTTTGGTAAATTCCAGTTCCATTACATCCAATTTTCCCATTACACCGTCACAAACGCTTGTTAACTAGACCTAATTGACAAAATCTCGACCAATCATCGAAAATTTCCAAGTAAAGCGATCAACGAACTCTTGTGCGACAACGTCACCTCGTTTCGAACCAGGAAAGCGACCACCTTCATCATCATCAGTCCACCCCCTTAGCGAATTCATTACATCAGCATTAAACCCAGTAATTAACGTCACAGCAAACGTCACGATCTTCCAACGGTTCACATTTTATTATTTCGCATTTCATTAAAAGCGCAATCATTTTTCCCGTTCCCGTTGAAAAATATAAGTCCGGTTAACTAGAGGAGAGCGCAATTAAAATTGTTAGCGACGCTAATTTGTTTACGTCGCTGTCTGAGGTGGTAATCATTTTTTAAATTTACTACTTTTATTTTTTTTTTTAACTAATCTTGATTTTTTGTTGCAGGGTGTGGCCAGCTGTTTAATAAAGAAGAAAGTGATTAGTTACTAATTAAGTGTATGAAATTTTAATAACAAAGACGACCCGCAACCAGTGACTGTGTGACGTTGTTAGACATTTTTCTGTTTTTTTCTTTGGTTTGTTGTGTACAGTGCGGATATTAATATAACGTCGGTTACGTCAAGTAAATTTTAGTAAAAAAAATGTACGAAACTTTCTTGACGTCGGCTTGTTATTTGGCTATTCCGGCACTAGACGTGTAGATACCTCGGTAGATACCTAACTTGTCGATAAATTTGGAATAGTAGAATCCATGAAAATCTTTACCTTTATATTTTTGAGAAAAGTTATTTTTGTCTCAAGTGCCGGAAGCGAGTTCGGTTGGATCTCAAAAGTACCGGCCGCTTCTGCTAACGACCGCTGTAATGAAAATCTGATTACAACAATCAAATATTTATGGATTTGGTGCAATATAACTGTTTGATTTCTTTTCGAGTTAATTTGCGGTCAAGTAAGATAACGACAGGACAATTAAAACCGCATTATTCGATTTCGTTTCGATTTTTCCAGATCGCGGTCATCATTGGACTTTAACGTTATAGGCAACGAAAAATTGTGAAAAACCGAGGTTTCATTCACGGTACGAGAGTGATTGGCGTTTTGAGGTTTCAGTCATGTTTACGATTATATTGTTCGAAACCTTTCACGGATTCACTTGTGAAACACTCGCTTTTATACCGTGTGTTGTTTTAATTTTCGTTGTTTCGCGATGTTAGTGCGTCTCTCTTTTTTTGGATAATGTAACAAAAAAACATGTAGAGGGACACGAGAGTGATTGGTAAGACGGAAGAAACTGTAAGAACTTGACAACTTATCCGCACGCCGACTTGTCACTGTCGGCGTTCACGAGGTTTTAGTGATTCCTGTATAGAATTCTGTAAACTACTAGCTGTTGATGATTGTGGTGAGTGTAAGACAGAAGATGTACCTTATTATGTAAAGTAGTGTTTATTAAAAAACTGTCTATAATTTAGGACAAAATTATTATAATTATTAAATGAAAAAATATTTCTAAATGTGTAAAATATATATAAATAACGACCTTTAACACTGGTTTCATTCACCACCCGTCCACGCTACCAGCAAAAAACCGTCGTATTTTGCATAAACAAATGAGTTATTTACCCGAAATAATTAACTACCTATCCCGCAATATTTCATTCAAGACCGTCAATGATGGATTAGAAGAGAAAGCAATAAACGGGCGACCTTGCTCTCCTCGCTTACGTTTAAACGTTACTCGCTAAAAACATATTTTTTAGTCATTGCGAAAAAAATATTTTCCAAATAAAAATACCGTGCAGTCTGCCGAAATACTAAACGTTGCCACAAATCCGGTGTCCTTGTCGGTTTGACACACGCGAGCCACGTTTCTTTGTCGGCAATTAATTGAGCAATATTCCCAAGTCTCGAATGTGTGATCTTGTCCTTGCCGTTGCTAAAATAATAAAAAAAATTCAATTTTTAATTAAGCAACAAGCATTGACGACATTTGTTGTGACGCAATCCAGCGCTTGGCCCTTGATGAAGACATTTTTGACTAACGTACCGGAGAAATTCAGACTTGCTGGTCTCTATTGTTAGAAAGTGCATTCTACAAGTTAGTTGTGTTTATGAGTGTGTTAATATTGACTTCTTGCACATGCAAATGGTTATGGCCTTCACCATCAATTAAAAATGCTGAAAAGACTTGTTGTGCTTCAAGTGTTTTTAAGGCATTGCCACTAAAATGGAAAATCTTAATAAAATGTTTACTTATTATCTCATACAAAGCAAATAGGTCATTATGGTTTATAGCAACTTAAGACCTGCATATTTCTGGAACTGCTGTAGTACTTTTACTAGCTTGAGAGCAATATCTAATAACTATACATCCGTCACAATTTAAATTTTACTAGTGGTATGTACATACATACAAAGTACAAGCAGATAAATACTTTTTGACAAAACAACATGCATCACGTTACCAATCGGCATCGATCTCTCTAATTATTATAATCCTGATATGGCCAAAATTTGTTATTCCCCGACTTTTGCTAACGTTAAAGTTGTTCTAGAAAAAGTGAATTCGGGAAATAGAAAGTAGCTTAGAAATTGTCTGCATTGATGGGGATGCACTTGATTTCTTCTTATACAAGTAGCATATAAGCTCTGATGTAGTTTTTGGATAGACCTCGTTATAGTAAACGCAACAATTATTTCTATCCATATAGAAGTCGAGGCAATAATAGACGTATTGTAACTGTGACTTTTTTCTGAAAATGTGGAATCTGTTGTTCGGTGAAATTGAGGGTGAATAACAAAACTCTTTTGGAAAAATTTCCGAAAAGCTGCCATAATTACGTCGTCATTAACAGAACTTACTTGTAATGGGAATATATCGGCCACCTTAGTAATCTGTCATTATAAACTGGGAGCAGTGTTTTCTTCTTATACACCTATCGGAAGACCTTGTAATATATCAACTTTTTGCACCAATTATGTCATCTCATTGCTTTTTAATCGCGATGCCACTACACTACGGACCTCCGTGCGGCATAAATTTTCGTAACAACGTAAAGGTTGCAAATGTCTAAAAATAAATACTGAAGCTCGTGTAGCAATAAAATTCCTGCATTTTTTCGTAGTTAATAAATCTAGTAATAAAATCATCAACGCCGATATAATCAACCGAGTTACAAACCAGCGTTGTTCAAAGGTCATGAATATTTAATCAAGATCCGTGAAATTACAGAAAGGCATTCACTGCACAGAAGCAATTAATAACGTTAAATATTAAAATTATTCAAACTAATTTCCTACATCCTAGCAGAAATAAGAAAAGAAGAAAATAATTAATTCGTTAGATCGTATCCAGCTATACCATGCAGAACACTAGATTTTCTTTTACCAATTTAAAAAACAATATCACTCACAGTTTTTCTTATTGTAAATTGAAAAAAAAATGCCTAAAATGTGGACAATAATTATGACAAAGTTATTAATTATTGTAGTTACTCTCAATTAAATAACTATCAGCTACTCTGTTTAAGATTAAAGTGAGAACACTTAGTAGTTTCTTTTCTCATGACGTTTTATCGAAAAGCGACGTCGTTTTAAAATTTTAATGCAACGTTTTACAATATGGAACTGTTGATGTTTGTGAACGTTGCACACCGGTCTGCCTTTATTCTTTATTGCGTTGCTGCTTTCGGAACGCGCGTGGTGGTTGAAAATTTATTGATACTATAAAATAGACGAATGTCCTATTTAGCACCTTAACTGGTTTTATGGATGTCGAAAGTAACGAGGTTTCGGCGGTTTTCGGATGCGTTAGGTCGGCTTGATTACAAGATTTCTATATTCACTCACTATTATTTATTCCGCTGGTTTATTGCGGACGTTTTAATGGGAGAACTCGTAAAAGAGTGTCTGTTGAAAAATTGGACGCAAAGACCGCTTTGGAATTAATTCTAAACCATGCATGGATAGCTTTCAAGAGATCATAAATGTGCAGGTAACGTAAGAAGGCTACAAAATAAAGATAAAGACAAAAAGAGGTACCTATTCAACATGTATGGATTTATATAGTTTATCAAGTGGACACGATTTATTCTTTGAATATTTACGAAAGTTGACAAATATTGTGATATTATTGCATTAATATTAATACAGATACTCACTTTATAAGTTTCAGATTTTTATTGCAGGTATTAATAATAATTATTATTAAACATGCGCATTAAAAAAATTTTGAAAATACTTAGATATCTTAGCTATGTCATCTATTCAATCTAATTATTTTGTGATGGTCAAATGGAAACATATAGCATCAATTTTCCAAGTAATGCAACTCGAACAATAAATGCATAATTAAATACATAAATTTTTAAAAGAGGATTCCATAAACCCAGCAATTTTAATGCTCTATTGACGCAAAAACCTATATTACCCACAATTCTTGAATAACAATTTCATCTTCTCCGATAACTTTTCACAGAAGCCATAAACGCCACAATTACTCCCCCATTGCCCATGCAAATTGCCTTAATTCGGCAATCATTTACTTTTCTACAGTTCCCGACAATCAATTATTGTTAGCCAAAGACAATAACCGGTCATCGCGTGGGTTTAAACGATGCAATTCTGGGTGCAGCTAGAAATTAACGACCAAAAAATTTTGAAATTTTCTTAGATGGCTCGAAAAAAAAAGATTCTCTTGACAGTTCTTTATTAATTGTTATATCGTTGAAAAATTACGCAAGCATCATCGAACAATGCGAGGAGTCGAGGCCCTCTTCCAGAGACGGTGGTCACACTTGATTATTTGATGGGTGCCGGGACAGGAGCAATCAAACGGAAGCCGGCGGCCTCCTCGGGCGGTGTCATTAATCTTCAGACAATGCAGATAATTATATCACACTTCACACCTTACTCGTCGGGTTCGTCTGATGCGTGTGAAAGAACGTCCTATGATGGGTGATGCGTTCTTGGCGAAGAAGCTGCGGTTCTCGACGAGGGGGCGAGGGACCTGATTTAAATTGGAAGCCCGCTGAAAAAGCAATTATTTAGAACAGTAGTATGCAAGCCTCGGAGAACGAAGAGATAATTATTATTAAGACAAGAAGTGAAGTTTCGTTCAAGTGGAGAGTTTTCTGATCCTATAAACAATTGTCACCAGCAACAAAGAGAGAATTTGGTGTAGAACGAAGGATATAATTTGATATAAATAATAAATTTAATATGCAAGTATTCAAGTTGATTTGGCTAAAAATCCAATTAGGTATACTTCTTCAGAAAGGTTGCTAATATTTAGAATATCTAGGTAGGTTAAGAATTATTTTATATTTGTAGAAGGAGAATGATAACCATTTACCAATAAATCGGTTTAAGTATCTGGCCGAGTATCTGGCTAAAGAAATTCACTCGTCTCTATCACAATTCGGACTGTGAACTCTAAAACTTTTCCCATTTCGTCCGTATTTGGGGATCCCCTTCGATCTCCCAGTTGTCATTATTTACCACCACCCCACCATTTATTTGACAATTGGCGTGCGCTAGAGCGAGGGCACGCGCCAAAAATTAAAATATCTCCGCACAAATCGACAAATTACAGCAATCATAGGTGATTACACGTTGGGCACAAACGACGTGCCGTATGCAGAAGGCAACATAACGGTTTTCAGTCCACAAAAAAAACGCGATTTGAAAAGATGCGGGGCGGTGAATGAGAACGATTCAATGCCTTCCTTGGCCCAGTATCGGATGACAATCTGGTGAATGCGCGATTTTTTAGCCGCTTTTTGTTAGGGACAGAGTGGGTGTGCCCGGGCCCTTCCGGACACCGTGCTTGCGCACCCCCCGGTCCCCGAATAGGGCGCAACCTTTGAACCGCTTCTTGGAAATCTACTTTACATCAAACTCTTTCTTACAGATATGTAATAGGTATGATAAAACAGAAGAAATTTTTGAAAATCGAGACTTTTCTAAAATTTTACTAAAGCGATTCCTTCGTGGGCGCTTTTCGCCCCCTGGCCCCGATGATTAGCCATTGTTTCAGGCTGCCCACGCAATTAATGAATTCAGCGTGGAAGAGTAGGACACACACATATAATGCAATCAGCTGACTGCAGATTAACTCTGATTGCTCCTAATTCGAACTTCCGGCCGCCGAACGTAGTTGAATCTGTAGATATACGTGTCGGAATCAACACAGACTTTTCCATTGCGCGAGTCCCATCGCTAAAAACGCAGTTGCCATCAGAGACCCTTTAACGTTGACATATGTTGATGTTGTCGCGTCCTAGCATCCACAAAGGGCGATTAGGTATTATGCCATTATCCCCATTTTCCTGTTTGCGATCGAGGGCCTCTGGCCGCCGGTAATCCCTCTATGATGCGTGTTTAGAGATGTATTCAAAGAGGCATAACGAAATCTGGTTGACATTTTGGGCGGACTGGCCAGACACAATAGAAGAGACAGCCGCATCCAGTTACTTTTACACGCCGAAAGGTTGCAAAGGGTATCCATCCTTCCGCATTTCGCACACTCATAACCCGAAGGAATCCCCGCCATCTCCAAACTGGCGTTATAACCACAATTATTAACAATAGAAAAATTACAAATTCAGAATCTCGAACGATTCAGGAAATGGATGCGAGACTCAATTTGCGCTCAAGAGTTAATTAGCGGAAAATCGTTAATTCTCCATGAAGCCACAATCGCATCGTCAATAAGCAACGAAACGATATTTTGCGGTGTCGACAAGACTTCTTGATGTTAAGAATCGAGATTATGGCTTGCACAATGGCAACGAATTGGTGCGTTGGATAGAGACAAAGTGTGAAAACAACAGACAATATCGGTGTGAGGCTGTGGTAATTTCGCTACCGGAATACAAAGTCCATAACTAATTTCTTTATTAGCTTACATGACGTGAATGGTACCCCGCCGAGGCCGACCAAGCCGCCAGATCAAATCTCCTTCTTTCATTCCCATTGACGAAAGGATCCGCCATCGATGACTGCAGGAGGTCATTAATTACACCATTCAGCAGCAAAAGTGCAACAAATACAATTTTTCATCTACATCTGTAGATGTAGCACATACCTACATACCTACCTATACCTATACCTATACCTATACGTATATAATATACTATTCTTGTCGCAAAAGACATCATGCATCTGGGTGTTATTAATTACCCGTATGACGTATTTTATGGTCTGCAATTTATGCAACAACTGACCGCCAATATCATTACCAGCCGATGAAGAATAAAAATGAAGATGGATCTCTTGAGACCAGATGCAACGACGATATTGCTTATAATTTCTCGTCTTGGATTGAGGCGTTTCAAGTCGATATTACGTGATTTATTAAGTTGGAGCTTGTGACGTATCCATTAAGATGCACCCTCATGGTGGCAACTCCGCCGGCTGATGTTATAAACTAAAACGTTAATTACCGGGATATACCTCACTTGGAACAGGTGTCTGCATTTCAATTGAGTAATGCCTGACTTGAAAAATTAAAATAACAAAAAAAGACGAAATTTTAAAAAGTAGCTCATCAGCATTATTTGAAGCTTTGCGGGCGAACGCTAAGTAGTAAGGACGTTATGTATGATGCGGCAAATTGGTTGTGCATATAACTCAACGGCAGTCGCGTGTTAAAGATGCTACAGCTTTTTAGAGATGATGAACATACATTAATGACTCACTTTTTAAATTTCTGTACCAGAGTATAGTTGCAACATTTGTTTGTTAAATGTTGTTGATTTTTTGACATATTACCTATATAGACGTATTTTAGTAGCTACTTGAAATAACTTAAACTCATTATCAAGAATTTCTGACGGGTACAAGGAAATTAAAAGATAAGAGCAAAAATATGAGCAGACAATGAATAGAGACAAAGACAAGAAGCAGGTATAAAAAGATCTTCAGTAAAAAATCTTACAAAATTTACACTTATTTCATAAAGGTTATACAAATAATTTACAAAATAATAAAACAAAAAATATCATCAAAATACCTTAATCTTAATAAGAGTAAAAGTGAGAATGCAATAAGAGAAGGAAAAAACCAAGAATTTCTTATTAAAAAAATCGTGATAGAGTTTAAAAAAAATGCAGAAAAACTTATGAAGAAAATTGTAAAACCAAAGGTCAAAACAGTTTCTTGTAACAAAGTCTCTGCACTGACCAATGTCGCAGCTGAATACCAAGAGTCAAGCATCAAACGTTCTATTAATAAAAAGACAAAAAGTTTCTTAGGCAAATAATTTGTCCAAAATTGTGTTACTGGCCCAGTCGCTGATGCTACTTTTTGTTTTTAGTCAGTCTTCTCGGAATCGTCTCCACCTGGTTTTCCGGTTTTTTGCAGAAAAAGCGTTACCTAAGTGACCATTACGAGTTCGACAAAAAACACGCAAACACCCGACCAATTACATCGAAGAAAAACGGTTAACATTGAGATTTTTGCACGCAATTGCAAATTCCAGCATCCGCGACTTCGTATTTCATCACCTGTAATTTCCATTAAACCAATTGAAGATTAATTCACAAACTCTTGATTTGATATTTATTATAAAATATTAGCGTCGTCACAATTGAGGACCAAACTCATAAATCGCTTCTATAATAATCGAACAATTTATTTACGCCAACACTTTAGTTGATTGTTTTTTTTTTTTTTGTTAGTAATTTGAGAGATTATTGCGTTCCCTTGAACGGGATGATGGTTGTTCCTTTCTAATCCCACTGTGATGGCGAAATGACCGCCGGTTCCGCCCTGGCCTACTTCGGATGCAACACAAGAAACCATTGGTGTCGCTTTGGCGAACATCACCAAACTAAATAACATTATTCCACTACGGCGGACAACACTGACTGTTTGTGAAGTGGG
Organism: Schizotus pectinicornis; assembly: GCA_951805265.1. Classification (NCBI taxonomy): domain Eukaryota; kingdom Metazoa; phylum Arthropoda; class Insecta; order Coleoptera; family Pyrochroidae; genus Schizotus; species Schizotus pectinicornis. The sequence continues at coordinate 322,594 of OX638204.1, read as the reverse complement.
CCCGATTCAGACGGGTCAAAACAGTCCATTGTCGTGAGGAAAGGTTGTGCGGCTCCGTCAGAAGGTAAAATAGAATTAGGTCCATCAGCCAGAAATACAAGAGGCTGAAGTGATAGAGAGACGAAGAATACTAGTCAGCAACAAAAATTAGTTCTCGGTTTACCTCCGATAACCCAACAAAAATTCTCTAGCGATCCAATGGGTGTTAGCTCGTTGTTTGATCGACATTAACGGTTTCAATGCCTCTAATGAGTGTCGCATGCTGTCCCAATCCTTCAGGGGTGTCGCTACCTCCAGTAGCGCACACGTGACCGTGAATGAGTCTAGATTACGGTGCGTCTGTTGTAGATCAGATCAAAAGAACGCACAATGCCCAGATTACAGCGATAAGATCACTGTTAACAATAATACCTCGTTACTTTCGGATCCAATAAACGCGTCAGTCGACGCGGAATAATCAACACTGCATGTTCCGGTTGAGGTCGAAGATAATTTGACCATGTTATAGTTTCAGTCTGCTTTTATGGTAAAGGAGTAGATGCGACAGCTGGTGGAAGAATCAGCAATGTTGAAGATAAGCGGCTGATTATCGAGTTTAAACGAAATTACGCGCTAGGACAAATACAGATTGCAGAAAATATCGAACAAGAAGTTTAATGAAATTCAATTAATTCGCCATCTGCATTCTCGCTGCTCCCATTCCCTTCCAAATTGTGTCCATTATTATCAATCTCAGCATCGAGCAAAGCTTCGGTCTTCGGTGAAGGCTTCTCTGATTGTAAACTTATAGGTATACTATAGTCGATTCACTGAATCTCGAGAATAATAAAAACACGTGGACTTTGAAGTCGCAGTTTTAAGCTGGACAACTGTCTGTTTTCCGTTAACATTTCATACTTGTTACGGTGGCGCGGTTTACTGACTAGGTATCGTGTGATATATATCTTGTGCACGCGATGTTAGTCTTGAGACTGGGCGAATCGAGTATAGGTAAATTTGCCAAATGCTATCTTCTGTTGCTTAATTATTATCCTTTTTGGTAAAATAAGTTGATTTTGAAAACTTGCAACTTCTGACTGAGACCTTAGTCTTTTCAACTGATGCAATAAATTGACATTCAAAAACTTGCAAGTAGAACTGATCTTCTATTACCAACTCTACTCAGCAACTAAGTAGACATAAGTACCTACTAAGAAACAGTTATTTGGTTGAATCCCAAAAGTGTTGCTTCATTTATTTCATTTTTCGAAAATCCTCTCCCGTCTATCCAGATGACGCTTTCGGTTACCTAATCGAGTTTGTGTTGCGTTTTTCCACACGCAAATGGTAGCGACAACTAACAAGCGAGTAATATTTGGAATTTCGCGCGATTTTTAACGCGGCACTTCAAAGACATGGCGGCAGTCTGAAAAAACCGCTCCAGTTGCATATCGATCCGGACTCGTATAGCAAAAAATGCAAGCGGCGAATGCCACAAGTGCATGCGTACGTGTATGAGAAGCTTTTTGCCAAAAGGAATGAAGCGTATGAAGCGTTCAGGAACGTACGAGTATGCAGCCGGACCGGGAACTATCCCAAGGTGGATGGCGCAAACCAGAACGTAGGGAACAATCGCGTCATCAAACGGGTCACGCCCGTGATGACCAACGCAAAGCAACAGAAAGGTCAGCGGGGAGGAAATCACCGACAACAATAAAACCAACGAAGCTATGAGTGATGGTTTGCAATAAATAGAGAATTTAGAAAATTTATTTATCTCACTTGTGACAAAATGATTGAATGAATATACCGTACAGCCTCAACTCGATCGTCTCTTCTCAATTAAAAGCGGTCCAGGATGTTTTAATAATTAAGCACTCAACGCACAGATTCTGGACGAATTATTTTGTTTGCTTTATTTAGTTGAAAAATGTGACAAGTTTGGAAGATATAATAAAGCATCGATACGAGTCGTGACCGGAATTAAATTTAATTGTGTTCGTTTTGGAATATCTCGTTTTGTGGCGGGTGTCGTCGTAAGAACCCAGAAACAGTTACCTACGTTTTATTACACGCGGAAGCCTCTCCACCGGTAATTAACATTTTTGGAAACAAGCATCAGTGATGACGCCGCAGCAATTTCTCGTAATCACTTAAGTGTTAAGTGATCCAGCAAACCGCGTGCAATTAAATGAGATGTAAATCGCCTAATAGAATCACTAGTGATAACTCGATTTTACTTATTGACCCCTTGAACCCGGTATTTAAATGCCATCCCAATATTACGGCGTCTTCCCCATCCCAACCGTTTTCGTCCTCACGTCCCCAGTTGGTGTTTCCCCGTTCGCGCCGCCGCTTTTAATTGAGAACAAGAGAGTTTTATTTACATGGAAGGATGTTGGAGGAAGGCTTTTACGAGAGAGCTACTTAAGACCTATTTTGGTCCGGAGTGTGCAGACAATGTAATTGTATTCAATAAACGGTGAACGAAGGCTTAATGTGACTTAGCAGGTCAGTCTAATTGTTGCAGAGGTCATATCATTTGTAATGTTTAATCTTTGTTTAAATGATAACGTTGTTTGGAGTGCATGCACGTCGGCCAACTCGGACAAATTAGGGCCAGCGAAGGACGGACACTTGTTTTTCAAACTCGCAATTAATCAAGCCGTCACACACTCTCGAAACGGAAGACTTGGAAATCGCGCATAGGTACTTACTAGACACTTTCCTCACGAAAACAGATTTTGTTTAAAGCTTGCCCAAATTTGCGATATCGACTGGAGATTGCTCCCTCCAAATCTTTATTTTAAAGTAATAACGATTTTTGCTATGTGAATTCCGCTCACGGCTTCGACTTGTTCCGCATGAATAAACTCAGAGACGTAGTAGCGCTGTTCTAATTCAAAAATGTCTGGGGGGTCTATAATTTCTGTCGCTACGCCCCTCTTGCGCGGGTGCATCCTGGCCGTTTTGAATATTTACAAAGTCGAGAGTGTACCTGGCATTAAACGTAGCGTAAATGGAAACTCGTGATGGTTCTTTTAATTTGCAAAAATTCTCATCCAGTCGGAGATATGAATTTCAAATTTCTACCCGGACAACCTGTAATCAGAGAAACTTGAAATGCAACCTGCTAGTTGTATCAACAATTCACAAAAAACCTTATGCAAAAGTTACAAGATATAATGCTAATGGAGAAGGCTTTCATGATGAAAAATGATAAGAACGAAGCGAGAAGCGAAATTCTAATGCCTTTGAGATGATTCAATTAATAGTAATAGATAAGATACCTAGTTAAGAAAGCGTTAATATATACTATATTGATTTTATATTTTTACTGAATGCTAAAAACAAGTGGCACCTATAAAAGCTGAGCACCAAAATGACACAGTACGTTTTTCTAAAGGCGCACTTAGCTGTTCGATTCTTCGAAATGCCGCAATTACAAATTGATACGACCGCCCCGTCCCCGTTTCGAATTATTTCCGAATCCAACTGCTCATTTCACCCTTCAACCCATTAATTTATTTAAAGTAAAGGTAATGTCCGCTAATACTTTCATCGGAGAATTAGGCAAATAACACGAATTACCCAAGACAGTAATTTTTAAATTGCGTACTTACGACAACTGTATTCGATTCGAGAGCTTTTAATACGACAAATTACCCGGGCATTAGGCTGCCGCCGCTGTATTTGCCTACTTCATCGAGCTTTCTTATCTTATTGGATGGGAAATTATCCGTCATCGAGCAGGTAGCAGGGAGCTATTGAATTCGCCACACTAATGCAAATAAATGATCGATGGCCATTTACTTGCCGGCGATTAACCAAAATTATTAACAAAATTAGAGTCCTTCGGGCTTTCGAATGCAACTGAAATTTGGAAGTTTTGTCGGAGCTTCTATAAAAAAAAATTCCTGCGTTACGTAATAATAATGGGCCCGATCGAGAGTCGCGTTGAGCTGATTGCGTGTTCACCTTGGGCGTACAGAACACCAGGTAACTGTCGTGGTAGGCAACCAAAAATACATCACCAACCAAAAACTTCAAACTAAACTTTTCATCTTCTTACAGCCACGTTTCTTGATTTTTTTTAACTAGTTATAGTTTACTCGATACAATTTTATAGATTAGATAAACGAGCCGTTTTTTTTCAAAATTTTTATTTTGTATTTTTGCGGATCTGTCATCAATAGCCCAAGTCGAATCGTGTCCTTTAACCACATTGGAGGGTGCCTCAAGGGCCCCTATTAACTTTGCAGACCACGTTTTTAATGCCAATGTGTAACAGTTGGTATGCTTGTAATTTCGAGTGCCATTCACTCGCACTTGCCGCAGCCTTTGTTCAATTCATTACCGCTGCAACTGCGGCGATCATTTCGCAACATGTCAGGTTGCATGTTCACTTACGCCATTCTTGTATATGATTTAGAACTGCCACTAGCCGTCAGTCGGCGCTTTAATTGAAGTAAAACAATACTAGCAGTTTTTTATCGGGTCAGATCCTAATCGAGACAGTTCTTATCGATAGAGAAATCCGAGTGCTTTACGATATCTGGAGAGGTGGTTTCTGATTCGAATATACTTGAAGATTTGATCAAGTGGCATTAGAGTAGGATCGTAATTTGAAAATATTAAACAGAGTCGGTTTCTATAGGTACAGCCGACAGCAGGAGTAATGTCCACCTGTTAAATTTTAAATTTGTTTATTTTCCACATAAAACCAGCACAGGTATTAAAATTCATATTTATGCCAGGCATATGATACAATGGAACAGATGCATTGAGTTTTGTTTACCTAGCAAGAACCTACATCATCTATAGAAAAACTTTAAATTTTAAAAGTGTGAGATACACATTGTATTTAGTGTCGGCTATAGGTACTTCCTAAGACCTATTGCGTTATCTAAATTAATTTTGAAGGTGCATTTATTAGGGTAAAGTCGGGTGAGATGGCCAGCCGGGAGAGATGACCAAGAGCTAAAACTCAATAATGCGTCGTTCAATGGTGCTGCTGGTCCTCCCCGGCGACAAACATTAGTATGCAAGCACTGCTAATGAGTTTTCGTCCACGTCAAAGTTACATTAAATCATTCGAAAAATAAAAACACTATCGAGTCCTTGTAAAATTATATTATAGTCTTTTACTACCTACTACTGTGAATGTGTGGAAGTAAATTTACCGGTGATTTCAACATATTAGGTGAGTACAAAGTTCATTCGATAATTCTAACCTATAAAAACCATTAAAAGCACGCGGTGGATTTTGTTGGACACCTTGGCCATCTCTCCCTAGCGATCGGGAGAGATGGCCACCAAATTGTGGGGATAGATGGCCATTTATATTTTGCGTCTATTTCTTTACAGTTTGGCGTCCATTCGAGTTTACTGCGGAAAAATGCCAACGAGGTATAACAGAAAGAACTCAAATCGTGGAAACTATACTCAAGAAAATTTAAGGCTAGCCATTGAAGCTGTCAAAAACGGTTCTTCTGTAAACGGAGCCTCAAAAACTTATGGCATCCCTAGGAAGACCCTTGAAAGGAAAGTAAAGAATAATGTTTCCACGACTGGTAAAATGGGGCCCGACAGCATGTTGGGAGAGGCAAATGAAAATAAATTAGTGCTACATATTAAGAAGGCACAAAAATACGGTTTTCCTCTGACGGTACCAGATGTTCGAAAGCTTGCCTATAATTTTGCTGAAAGTCTACAACTCAATCATAAATTCAATAAAGAAAAGGAAACTGCCGGTTCCGATTGGTTTAGGTCCTTCTTTAGAAGACATCCTGACTTGTCTATTCGAAAAGCTGAGGGTGTATCTCTAGGGCGAGGTGAAGGCATGAACCGTATAGATGTGGGAAAATATTTTACACTTCTGCAAGATATACTGGAAAGCAATGAGCTTTTCGACAAACCTGGGAGCATCTATAATGTCGATGAAACAGGCCTTCAATTAAATAATCGACCTGGGCATGTTATAGCCGAAAAAGGAGCAAAAGATGTTGTTACAGTGACATCCGGGGAAAAGGGGGAGACAATCTCGTGCATAGCTTGCTGTAATGCCGAGGGTTTTTTTCTACCGCCAGTCTGTATATTTAAGGGAAAGAATTTAAAGGCCGAGTGGATTGATTCGATGCCGCCTGGTTCATATATTGTGATGTCTCAAAAATCAGCTTATGTTACTGCAACAATTTTCCTAAATTGGTTTAAAAACCACTTTCTACCACGTAAAGGGGAAGGGAAAACCTTACTAATTCTTGACGGGCATGCATCTCATTGTTCTTGCGTTGAACTTCTAGAAACAGCTGAAGCTAATAATGTCGTTTTGTTGTGCCTTCCTCCGCACACCACTCATTATTTGCAACCCCTTGATAGGGCTTTTTTTAAGTCTCTTAAAACGTTTTACTATCAAGCTTGCAGAGAATGGATGCATAGTCACCCCGGAAGAAAAATAGGGCGACTTCAATTTGGTGAAGTTTTGACGAAGAGCTGGGGAAAGTCAGCCAGTGTTGGAAATGCAATGTCCGGCTTCAGGGCCACCGGAATATTTCCCTGGAACCCTGATTCCGTACCCGATCATGCCTACACTGTTTCCGATAGAATCGTAAACAACGAAAGAGAAGGCCAGGAAACATCTGCGCATGTAACAAACATTCAACATTCGACCACACAAGTGAATAACACTGAAGCAATACAAGAAGTAAGACGCCCGATCAATATGATGGATGATCCAGTGCCATCCTGTAGCCATGCACATCCAGAACCTCGATGTACAACTCCAGTCGAAAGAACATCTGTCCCAGATTTGACACCTGGGAAACTTTTAGACCAGATTAATCCCACACCCAAACTAGTCGCTTCTGCAAAAAAACGAGCCAAGTCCGTTGCTACCCTATTAACTTCTCCTGAACACATTGCGGTTGTAAAAGATAGATCCGCAAAGAAAGCCAAACAAACAAAAAAGAAGACCCTAGAAAAGAGAGTTCCAGAAAAAACAATGGTTCGAAAAAGAAGACGCTCACCTTCGTCAAGGTCCAATATGAAGAGGAAAGTGATAACCTTTCCGAGATCGATGAAACCGAATGCACAGGATGTGGAGAAAACTACAACACCACCCGAAAAAGAGAAGATTGGTTACAATGCATAATATGCGAGATGTGGTTTCATGAAAATTGCTCTTCTTTTTCGGACACCTGTCAAAATTGTGGCAGAACCGCGTTTAAAAAGAAGAGAAATTAATATTAAGAAAGAATATTTTCGTTTGTTCTTATAAAAAGTTTGTTATTTTGACGTTTTTTATTTCATTTCTATTTTTATTTTGTGGCCATCTTTTTCTTACTGTATTGGCCAACTAACCCCACTGAACAGGGATAGATGGCCACATGCAACTTATTTTTATAAATAATAAAACAAAAATTCTAAAAGTATTTTGACCCTATTTATTTACCTATCTGTTCGGATGATGGTTAAGGCTGTTACAAAAAAATATGTCTTAATCCTAACCCTCATAAAAAAATTACAGGCACCTACTATTCAAAACGGTGGCCATCTCACCCGACTTTACCCTATAGTTCAAGAGTTATACAAGATGTCCCGTAATTTTAGAGATACTTTGGATGGTTATGAAAAGCCGCAAAAACATGTAATTTTTATCAACGTCTTTGTCATGCACCAAAATCAGACGCTTTGGTTATACAGACAGAATACTTAATGCATCAGTCATCTAATTCAAAAAAACGTTTGAAATGCTTTCTTGACATGAACAGTGAGTTAGTTAGAGTTTGACGTGTTATTGACTTAGATAACTAATAGATAACCGATTACCTATTTGAAAAATATCGAATGATGGATTAATAGAATTATCGATTAATTAAACGATCAAATGTCTTCCCGACTAACATAGCATACCTATTAAAATACAAAATTTCTTTATTAAAATGTTACCTGCAAATTTTTTTTCTACCGAGCGCTAAGCTCTTTTAGAATCTAACTTTTTAGACCAACTTTTTAATTTTAGAGTCGACTGTAGTTTGTTGATTCTATCAAGGAGACACCTATTCGGCGTCAAATCCAGCAACCGGTCAATTTGTCAACAAATGTGTTTCTAGCGGCTAGCTAATAAGAAGGTAATTAAAGAGTCGCGTCATAATAATAGTGCATAATTGTCATATTTTGGTTATGACTTTTTTATGGGCGGTTTTGCAAAAGTCTGCGCTCACAGTCTCGAGCGTCTGGAAAGTTGAAAATTCCGTCACACTAGCGATTCGGATCCATATTCAGCGGCGATCGCACCAGCTCGCCAAACAACAGAGAAACGTACCACCGACGGACCGTAATAAAAATCATAGCGTGCCTCGTTACTGCCGTAACATTGCCAACAAAATAGTTATTATCATTTGTACACGTAATGATAGAGTTTCGAAAGAGAAGCTAAACCGCTGAAAGAGACCTAAGGAGAACAACTGCTGTTTTAACATGTAAATATTTGATGCTTTGCCTGCATCAACCATTGTTATAAGAAGAAACTGCAATCGGAACATTTAATAGTCTTAATAGCAAAGCGGGTCTAATTTCAGTTTGCGTTGGCGACTGTATGATATATTTAAGCAGACGCCACCGACAATTGGGGCATACAAAATGAACAAAATTAATTGGTGCAATTGACTTGTAGAAATTTTAGACAAGGCCGTTTTCATTTCGCTAAAGAACATAATTTTTGAAAATGTTAGGGGATTTTTGTAAACTATAATACGTAACAGAGGTTTCTTCGGACAATATCCAATCAGTGGTAATAACTTGATAACTGAATCTGTCATTGTGAAATAGCTATTTATGTAGTAAGTTGCAAAATAAAAGTGTTTTTTGCACCAAGAAGTGAATATTACCAAACTAGCGAAGCGAGTTTGGTAACACGTCGCGTGCGAAAAATACGAATTTTGCAACGTACTACATACAAGATTTTTTATACAATCGTGGCCAGAATTGTTAAAAATGTAAAAAAAAGAATAAAATTGCACATACTTACTGCATAATCTAGTTACACAATTTTTCGTTTCCTAGGAAATGCGACATAACAAAATCAACATTTTATTGATAATTGAGTGTTTGTCTGTTAGTTTTACATTTTGTATCTAGTGCAAAAAAGTGACAGTATAGTAAAAAAAACACGTCATTTCAACATGAAAATGACATTTAAAATGGTACTATTTCGATAGGTTTATTGCTTATTTTATTTGGGGATTGCCAACCGACGTTGCTCTGGAACTATTTGGTCGCCTCCGATACGCAGTAGCATGAAGAGCATTGCATTATTTACTATGAGGGGAAAGATGACTCACAAACTGCATTGCATCAATCATAAAAGGTATAAGTTAGTATAGTCAAATCCATCAAAAAATTATAGCGGCACTACTTATCATAGTTGCTAATTAATTCTCGTTAATTAGAATGGCGGTGGCGGGGGGAAATCAGAAACTGTTGAGAGCCGCTGCCTCACAAGCTGAAAATTTGAAATTATCGTTCGATAGTCACTAATAGCTACTTGCTACTGGCTCATAAATTTCTTGATGACAGATAAAACGATAACCGTCCTAATTAAACAATTTTATTATTTAAAAGTTGACTTACCTATCGCGAATCTATCTTTAAAGAGAATTTCTCATAGGAAGTAATCACTTGCTTCAACAATTTCATTCAGACGCTCATATGTGAAGAATAAAAACGATGTGGTCATGGGAAGCTAAAATGCACAAATATCACAAGAGGATATAATGATGAGGTGTCAATAAGATCAGGCACAATAAAAATTTCTTAATAAACCCATACTTACATATGTAGAGTAGGTATAATGGAAATTACATAAAAGAATTGCTTTTGGTCACAGAGGCGTAACATACCCAACATCTCGTGCAAGGAATCGTTGACAGCTTCTCCAGTTTGTGGCTTCACCTCAGTCTTTTATTCAAAACCCTGTGAAACCAGGGGCGTCACTCTTGCGGTTTTTTAAATATTACGTTAGTTCTGAAAATGAGCATAGAAACATATGAAGGATAGAGCAAAAAAGATAATATTAAGTAAAATATGCCAATAAATAAATATTCGCTTTTCGTAAAAAATAACAAAATTTCAGTGGTTAGCACCTCACGACTGGGCCCATTCAATGATTCAATATCAAAATTCTGTAGAGATTTGAATTGATTCCTCAGATAACGGCAAGAACAAGCCAAGAACGTTAATTTGTTTCACAACTTTTTTGAGGCGTCAGATTCGTTGATAACACTCACAAGTAGAAATACCTACCAGAATTTTTTTAGGCTTTATTTCATGGGATTCCCGTGGATTTTATTTAAGTACGAGTTCAAAGTCATTCCGTCAACATTGAAAACTTTAGGGGTGAGTTTGTCGATTTAGGATATGATCAAAAACCTTGTATTTAGTTGTTAGTAAAAACTTTCGTGGCACGCTATAAGCGGATTTGCAATTGGCGACCTAACTGTTTTAAGTTATAACGTTTGATTAATTAGTGCTTTAGAGAAATTTTTGTGAGATTATCGATGGATACCTGAAAACGAAAGAGTTTAGTCAAGTATTATGCTTACTGTTTACTGTTTATTGTTGATTATGTCTCAAAGCCTACCGCAATTGACTTTACGAAACATTAACTCATAACCGCTTTATAGCGCCATCTTTAATACCTAGTAGGTAGATAATCAGAAGTTTTTAGTGGCTAAAATTCAAGACACATCACGGTATTTACGCATAAACGTCACCGAGTTATGTACGGTACGTTATCCAAATACACGGTTAGTCGATGTCAAAGTACCTATACATATAGCAAAGCACATGCAGTAATTGTAATTTGAATCTTGCGTGCAAGACCGACACGATGATTGATATATGCGGTGTTGTTTTAATTTATTAATGATTAACTAATGCCACAGGTTTCCGTAACCTTTGTTATATTTTACAAACAAACGTATATCTGCATATTAACGCTCTTTACTGTTATCATCGCTCTTACCAGATTAAAAGTAAATTTTTCAGATTCGTGAAAACCGTCTGCTCAGACCTTAAATTTTACATTATCCGATACGATTAAAAAGTTATAAACTTTGAAATAGTCAGCTGCATTCATTTTATTGCGTTTTAATGCATTCAACAAGATGCAAGCTGCTTATACATATAGGCAAAGTGCTGCCGACTTGCCATCCCATTTTTTAGCTATAAATTTATAAATTTTATGCAGATTCTTTATCGTTTTCTGTTTTTTTGATACTAGGTGTACACCTAGACACACCTAGGTGTGCACAATTTTTATTATGTTCAAGACTGCAGCTTATTTTTCGGTTAGTCTACGAAGCAAAACGACATTGTTTACATGAAACAATGATTACGTAAAACATTGACACGAAGTGTCGTGTAGCGGCATGCAAAAGGAACAAAGAAAAAAAACTACATCTTACGAGACAATCTGTCGTTTAATGATAGCCTTCCGCTGACGCAACCATGAAAATTAAAAAAGATTTAGTCTGTGAAGGTCTCGTTCTTAGAAATGTTGCAAGAAGACTCACAATTTTCAATCGACACGTCTCGATAGCAATGATAGCATCACGACGAAAAAAAAAGGATATAAAATTTGGAACTGAGAGGTTTAATTTTGATATTTGTGCATTATAGGTACCTAATAGAGTTTTTTACTTTTAAAATTAAAAAAAACATTGCGTAAGAATGTAAAAACTTTGAATTTATAATTTCTTTAATTTTTGGTCTATCAAATTGAACCAAGTTATGAAGTTATTTTTATCTTCTTTTATTTCTTTTTGATTTTATTATTTTCATTGTCATCTTCTAAACTAAACGTATCAAATATTTACAAAATTTTGAAAAAGGTAATTGCTTTCTTTGGAGTAGTGGGTCGTAGGTGGTGAAACTCGATAGCTTCATATTATTATAGTAGTGTATAGGCAGCAGTTAAACCTGAAAGTGATGAGCCATTATCTTATTGGGAGTAGTATCAAAAATCTTTATACAGAGCTTTATCATGTGAATCAGCAAGTTCAACAAAGATCAGATTTTTACCAAATTCTCAAAAGCCGAAAAGAAATTTTAATGCATTGCTCTAAACATTTTCAGCTTGTTCTCCAATTTTTGTTGATACTTTTAGGCACTTTTGCAGTATTTTGAATAGCACTTTCTACATATGTATAATCGAAGTTTGGCATAAGAACTTCCGGCTAGGTAAGTAATTTTATTGTTTTAGCTTAGACCACGGTGCTTAGACCTTGTTAACTATAACTATTATAGCACTTATTGGCATCGTGATGAAGAAGTCTAGCATTTCGCATCGTTTTTATTATATTATTATTATTATTATTTTATCCTTATACCCCATTAATTTTTTTGTGATTCACAAACTCACAATTACGTAGGGATGAAGATAAAATCATGTAGATATGCATAGCTGGCTAAGAAGCTCTCTATCATCAATAATTCCAGTTCTCCTTTTTATATCTAATTCACTTCATCAAGTTGTAAACTTCGAAATAAACAAACGCTGATACCTACAGATCCTATCTGAAATTATTATATCGGCGAGGGTTTTCCGACCGTTGCTAAAATTTTGTCATAGTCCAAATTGCCGTTTCTATTCAATCGCTAATAATCGTGTCCTGAGCTCCGATCATAACAGCAATTTCAGCATTTGCCATGTGCTCGATCCACCTCAAGCAATTTTTTTTCAAACCGAGCTTTTCGCGTGCCACAAATTACAAAGAGACACAGGACACGTGTAATGCGTAAATGTCACCTGGATGGCGGATGCTTAATAGTACCTGCAAAAAGAACAAAAACGAATAAGGAGTTGACAATGGTCCTTGAGTCTCAACCCCTGAATTTGGCAGCAGTAGCCACTGCGGGTGTTTCCGGTGGTTGCTGAAATTTACTTTGCTCATGTCATTACTACTAGGTAGTACAGGTATTATTAGAAGAGTGGATATTTGTTTTATTTTTTTGTGATTCTTTTTGGACTTGAGGTAGTTTTGGTTGCCATCATAAAGGCGCATGAATTACGTTATTGATTAGGTAAACTGCGATAGGGTGGTCGGACCCTCGGGGTTGAGGCGCGTGCGTGGAATGCATCCAATGGGGCTGCTGTCGACAAGGGTGGAAAAGCTCGGGCCGGAAGTCCTGTGAGCTTTCAGACTTTAGTGCTTCCGCCAAAATGGAAGAAGATTCGTCGGGGTGAGCTTTTTTGCTTTATTGTCGGAAGGCTGCTGCGTGGCGCCGGGAATATTTAAGGGGGATAGTCGAAGGGACGAGAACCAACGTTCCGGATCCTTATTTCTTAGAGACAGATATTTAGAGAAAAACGGGAATAAAAAGGCATAAGCCGATTGAACCAAATATCGGAGTTTGTATAGAGTTTGAGTAGTATTATTGACTGGTTCAAGTGGCAAAACAATTAGTAAACCTTGAACGCATAAATTGTCAAACTTTTTTAACTTCAAACTCTTTAAAGGAATGATTTACTCGAAAATATTTTTTTTTGTTTTGACCCTAAATTTAAATTTAATTGTGCGTTCTTTAAAAAGCCATAACTTAAAAGCTAAATGACATAAAAGTTTTTAAACCATTTTCCAGCATTCTACTACAATTCTAGATTATACGCACCGTCAAGGTGGTGCAGACCTTTTGGGACACCTGTATATCAAAGTTAAAGTCCACACTCAAAAACCACCACCCGATATGCAGTAAATTGAGAAAAAAAGGCAAGATGAAGTATTAAGTCGTAAAAGCGATATCGATCGCAAACTCTAATATTTTCGATTTTTTCTCCTATCAATAAAAATTCTTAAAAGTTCTAAAATAGATAGGTATTATTCCACTAGATGCAGTGTAATAGTACAGCAGAGTTCAAAAGTAATGTCCACCTGTTAAACTTTAAATTCATTTATTTTCCACATAAAACCAGCACAGGTATTAAAATTCATATTTATGCTAAACTTGTGAAATGATGGAACAGATGCATTGGGTTTCTTTGAGCTAGTAGGTAGACATCATCTGTAGAAGAAATTTAAACTTTAAAAGTGTGATATGGACACTACTTTTGAAACTGACTGTGCATACATTAAAGAACGAGTGACATAAGACACATTTTATGGCACAAGTCCAAGTTTACAAAACGATCCGCGTTTGTTTAGAGATTTGTAAAACTTAACCGTGGATTGACGCGCCTATAGCGCCCAGAGTGAACGACAAGAACGCAACATCAAATAAATGGCAACTTTAAATAAAGGTTTTTGCGTAGGTATAGTTGAAATCAACGAAATGACGCATTATATTTAATATTTCTATTAGATACCCGCAATCACCTACCACATCAGTCTGTATAGCATTTATTATAATACCATATAAGTCCGGTATAATAACCGTTCATTTCCGAGGATTAGTACGTTATACGATTGTTCTAATTCCTTTAATGAGAGAATACCTAAAGGATTTATCTTGTAATTGCCACACCGCAATGATGAATATGAACAAAAATCACTCGATTTCTCTTTAATGCGGAGCGTATGGCTGCTAATCGTGTCGAATTCAATAAAATTCAATTAGGTAAATAACCGAATGTTTAGCCGTATGTCTTATAGAAAATCGGTGATGAGCCCTTTCGTCAACGTAGGTAATTAATTTGCATCTCATCAAAATTCGATGAGGCAAGTTCGTAGTTGTCGGCGTTGTAATTGGTGGACTTTGTCTATTAAATTAAAGTTTCATGACAAAACTACCGAAAAGTCGAACTTCGGGAGCGCTTTAATGATAGGGAAAGCGCGCTTCGGTCCGAAAAAACCAGCGTTCAAAGTATGATAATGAATGCAAATGATCGGACCGGAGGACGAAAATATATTATTTTAATAAACATGAGCAAAGCTAAGTAGCATGTTCAAAAGTTTATTTTATTTTTGAATAATTTAATAATGATATGGCGCCGCCGACGCCGCAATACCGACTGACTCATTGTCTAGACCCGACAAAACGCAGCTTTCGAGCTTTCTTTACAGAGATAGGCTAAAAATATTGGCAGAAAAAATTTGAAAAAAAGAAATTAAAAAGTTGGGAGTGAACAAATAAGAAATACAACATCCCTAGTATACCTACCTATTTGTTTTAGCAACAACAATTTTGTCACCAGACATGATAGAGCTTCCTTGGGAGAGCATGGTTCGTCTCATTGTGCAGAACTAATTCCTCAGTCCGAGTGCATGAATGCTGTTCAAGGCTGCAAGAGCAAAAATCGTGTCAATGTTAAACTTTGTCGTGCACAACATAGAAAGAACAATCGGCCAAAGTCCGCGAGGCGAAGGCACAATCGAAACTAATGACGGGTTCGGCCCTCTGCTCAATCGACAAGAGTTATCGTTATGAAATGCAGATATCGCTGAATAATCGTTAATCGCTTCATTGTACCACACAATTGCGATAACTGACCACATTTTTAGTCACGGCAATTTGTAGGTTTAACGACTGTAAACTAACTGGTGGTCCAGCAGAAATCGACTGAGAAAAATTGACAACTTGTTTGCGGTATTAAATGGATGGAACAAACGGCTATGGCAGAAGTAAAGTTCTTTGATTCTATAAGTTAGAATTTTAGAGTTGCTAAAGAAGAGTAATTATTCAGGGGTCTTATAACATTAAAACTGCTTTTCTCTTGGGCTTGCATTTTGGGAGAATATAAGTAAAACTTTGAATGATATTCCAGATACTCTTCTCTGGTTGTGTTCTTCGAAAAACCTCCACCTAAGAACAAATAAGGTACTGAGGTAGGTATAACGTTCTGAAGCACTTACGTGAAAGGCAAGCCAATTTAAAAGTAAGAAATCAAAATGACAGAGTCGCATGCATTAATGACGAGATCCGGGAAACGTTTTCTGATAAAAGTTTAATTACGAAGCGGCAACACTGATGGACGTGCGTGATTGGACAGTTTAATCCGCAGCGCCTTTCCTCACTTAATTATTAATTGCAATTACATCGATGCCCTTTTTCATCAGACAATCCCACCGGCGGAACCGTATTTATGTAGCCGCCATACCGCCATATAAGCCAGACTGCTCCAACCAATCGAGCTATAACAAAAAGTTTAACAAAAATTTTCGTAAAAGTACAAACCAAATTTTAAACAAAAACGCCACAAATTAAAATTTTTTCAAGGAACCGTCTATAAATTCAAGACCCATTTCTCACTTTTTCCCGAATTACTGTTCCTGCTCTTTTATGGCATAAGGATCCTTAACATCAAAAACCTAATACTTTCTTCATCACTTTTGCAACACATTTACAGGTAGGTATGTAAAGATATTTATATTTTACACCATTCTTTTCTGCAGACTTTAGTCTAATTTGTTAATTGTGCTAATATCCCGTTCAAAACTGCCATGAATCTCCCCCGCCTACGAGCATTAACAATAAAACTTAACGACGGACCACTGCCACCATTCCGTGTACTATATGCGTCCCTCGGCCAATTTGCGTTCATTCAAAATCATCGACAAGGGCTCCGACAAAGGCCCCATTGAGAAAGCGCGCCGCTGATGCGACACTCATCGGTATTCGGGGGGGCACGCGGCGCCATAGGCGGGCGTCTGTCCAACTCGGGTAGCGTTAATTATAATCATTTGACGAGTGCATCACTGACGAGCCGCACTGATATAAGGGATACATTTTTTTTTATTTCGGTTCGACTTCGTCCACTGTTTCTAATGACACTGTCCGCCGCCGACAAAACATTATCATTAGAAAGTCTTCGTTTCCGAAATTGGGGGCCAGCACGACATCTTAAGAGAGGAAATGCAGCAATTTATTTCCAAGTTGCTTGAACGTCGATAACTAGATATAATATACCCGCAATTATTCAATAACTTATTTGAGGATGACGGAGTTTGAATAATTTCTTGTGTATGCAAAATATTGGCGCGCATCGCATGATCGTGTTGTACCTAGTTGCAGTTGGTCGTGTAATTTTCAGGATACCAGCCCTGCAGGAATAACTCCCTTGGTGCACATTTATCTTGATAATGGAGCCTTGCACAACTGCGATTCATTCGAATCGTAATGGCTTCGTGTCAAATGAACATTTGGAGACTTGGCACATCCAAGAACCTATTGCAACCTGTCTCGAAGCCGGGAGAAAAATAACAATCATCAGACAAAACAAACGCGGAATAATTACAGAGGCCTGGCGATCGTTTCGTCAAAAAATACTAATGATATACCTTGTCGTTTAATTGCCAATTTCGTGTAGAAAAAGCGCCGATGTTTATCGAGCAATATCGTCTCTCCGAATTAATCCTGTTTAAGGACCCCAATCCGTTGCATAATTTTCAAAACACTGTCTTCAACCGCAATTTTCTTCAAAGAAATTTATTTAAAAATATCATAATTAGCTCGGGATCGCTTCGTAGCAATGGCGGCACAAGTTGTTCGCTTGTGAATTTAAAAAGAAAAATTCAAAGCGCCAACGCACGTCATTTCCAAAATTACCATAATTTTATCAAAATCGATTACAAAGCATGGTGTTTAATATCAACTGTACAATTAATTTAAAACGTGTGTTTAACGTTATACAATGGCGGAGTATGAAATTACTTGTTGTTTATAACTTTTTGCCAACGGGGTTCTGTTCTGATCGTAATTGTGGTGCCACATTTTTCAACTAAGGTCGTGCTTTGCAGACCGGAAATTTCTAGGGATTATGCGGACCAAATTGGGAAAATAAACAAACGAACCGAAATTAGTTTGGTTTCGTCTCAAATGTGGTCAAAAAAAAGAAAAGAATCAACTTGATTTTTTAAGCTCAATTATGCTGAGACGGCAAACTAACATGTAGGTATCTACCTAATGAGTGTCTGTGAGTACTAAACATGAGACATAATGTACTATGTATAGGTATGTTCCTAGGTACTATACATAGATATAAAAACAAAGATGTACTACGTATATGAAAAAAAAACTACATCAACATAATATAGGTATCTCGCATAGAAAAGTGACGAGCTAGCCGTTTTTGTGGCCCTTTGGCTTTAGTTTATGAAATGTGGCGTGCTTGTTCCCGTGTAAACAATTCTAGGGAACGTTTGAATTTGTTGACTGAGCTTAGCGCACGCCATTAATTCCGAAATTTCCATTAAAAATAGCGGCGATCGGCGACCAATGGAACGGCTCGGTTAAATTAAGTGAAGAAAACGTCCAGTCATACCACGCCAGTTTTATCAACTTACTCGTTGGGGCAATAACAACGGTCCGGATCGTTGTATGATCGTGTTCTAATGTTAGACCCATTTCCAACGGTGTGCTGGTCGACTGTGTGCATGGTTCAAGCTATATAATTTCCTATATATACACACCCACAAAACTCTGATACACCTCACCTTGCCTCTGCAGCCACCACTTGCTCATTTATATTGCACCAAAATGGACGGCTGTACGAAAAAATTACTGGGAAACTTCCCCCAACTTTCTTATATGTATTTTTCATACGAGATAATTGACTGAAATAAGTTAAATATTTAAAGAATTGCCGCCCCCGTTCTCGGTCATCCTTTTTAATAACTTATACCTATAGAAATTACGATATAAAATTTTATTGTTAGAAAGCACAATGGACAGTAATGAAATAAGTTTTTCCGCCGAACGTTGCTCTCAAAAGAATTTTGAGCAGAACAACATCAATTGAAAGTAGGTTCTAATATGCATATCAGAGTTTCAAAATAAAAAGTTCAAATCATATACCTACCTACTAGTTAAAGTTTTGACAAATTTAGAAGCGTGAGCATCATATAGAATACCTACTGGAGAAACAGCCATTTTAATTTGTTAATTTTTCTAGAACCTTGTAATTGCAACACTTACGACTTTATTTAATTTTTTAAACTTTTCTTTATCTCTGAATATTTTTTGCATTAGTTAGGAATAGTTGTTAATTTTATATTCTTTTAACACCTATGTAGGTATACCTAACTATCTACAACATACAATGATATAATATAAAATATATGTAGGTAAGTGATGTTAACATAAGATTCATTAGGTACCATTGCTTTTAGTTAGGTATATGTATAGATTCTATTAGGTACAAATTTTTGCAATGGTTACACTTATTCTATGCTGAGATCTCAATTAGGAGTTACAGTATAATAAATCAAAATGTGTTTCTTCTTTAATTAATGGTAAATATCTAAAATGAGTCAAGTTTAAGTGCGTAATAACAGCTAAATAAAAATAAGAAACGTTGGCATCATTACATGGCTTGGCTGCGTTCCTATTAATTTTTCAGTAGCATGGCTTCTCGGAATTAGTATGATTTCGGATGGAAATTGTAGTTTTATAATAATTGTTGCTTCTGCACAGTTTCCAGTGAAGACTCATTGCTGCGTTAATAATGCAGGTAACCAAGTATTGCCACCATATATTATGTAAATATTCATATGTATTGTTATAAGTAGGTACATATAAACAATTTTATTTACTTTAAAATAATTAGGTTTTACTGAACGGTTTTACGCTTTTTCAATTATTAGATAGGTATAATAAGAAACCCGCAAATAATGTCGGAGAACTGGAGTATTGAAAAAATCGTCTATGAGAAAATTACTGAAAATATTTTTATTTTTAGCTCACAATTTTTTTGAGGGAAGCACAATTGACTAAGATGGATTGATTACATAAGTTCAAAGAACCTCACGGTCAACTGTTGACTACATTTCAAGAATAAAAATAGTAGTAGGTATTTTTGTTTTGTAAAGCGTTTAAAAAAAGTCGCTAGTTCTATAAAGCTGATAAATGCCAAAAATAAATATCTACAAATATTTCCTTCAAAGTTTCCCACCTCTTTGGAAGATAGAAGCGTCTGCTAAGGACCGCATTACAATATTTTGGAAATAACGATAAATAGTTGTTTATATGTATGTAGGTACTGTCAAAAAAAATTCTCTTTCTACTAACATAATTGAGCTGAAAAAGTTAGCAAAAGCACGTAACCGATTGTTTGAAATGTAAATTTACAAACCCACAACCGTCAAAAAAATCTTAATAACAGAACAATAAGAGAGGTGAGTTTTTGGTGACAAATTTAATTTACATAAAAATTGCTAGGCTCATTACCCGAATTTCTAAACTAATAAAGCTATTTTCTAGTTTTCCGGAAAATTTCAATCCAAATCCCGTAAATAGCGCAACAAACTCACCTGTAACACCTGTCCGCCATGCACCTTACACAATCACTTTAGTAACATTGTGACACTTACGCCAAACCAACCTGAATTAATTTCGTAAGTGAAGGGTCATTCTGTAGGCGTCATTTATTCGGCGAGAATTTCCAAGTTTTTGTGCAAATTTATCTAAATTACCGAGCTTTGGTGATGATTTCTATCTCTACCTGCTCAGTGAAAGTGAGTGACAACGATTATTTTGAGGTTGATGAATAATTCTAAGTAATTTGAGATTAGTAAAAATTTTAAAATGCTATTGACAAAGATTTTCAAGCACTCAAAAGGCACAACGGAATCTGCCAGTGAACATTATAGCTATGCAGTAAATTATAAATCTCTGCAAGAAGTTTAATTTATTACAAGAAGCAAATGTTATTTTTTTTCGAAGCACCCTACCTGCAATTATAGCGCCGAAAACAAAACAAGCCGAGTTAGGTTCAAGGAGAAAAACTTACAATTTACTTAAAAATTTTGATTCCCGTTACTCGAACTTTCAATCAATAAAGCCATTCAACAATTTTTTTAAAAATCTAGACAAAAATTCAATTAAAATCCGATAATTAGCGCAACGAATTCGTTCAACCTAACGTGAATTAATTTCTTTAATAATAGGTGTCATCTTAAATAGATGTGATAAATTGATTATGCACTAATAGCGCAACTGTTCTTTAATTAATATTGATTAATTTGTGATGCATCAAGTTTTAGTGTTTACCTTGTCAAAAGAGTCAATGACCTTCGTGATTTTGAGTATCCGCTATTTGTCACCAACAATAATGCCAAGATTTTAATTGATAATGTGCAAGGAATGTTTTATATCACAACTTTCTTAATATTAATTGCCGCCGCTTGTATTTTACCAATAATTATGTTAAATTATGACTTAACTTTGGATTCCTTGATGTTTCATTGATTCAGCTGCAATATGACAGCTACCTACTTGATTTAGGTAATAGCATTATTTATACATAAACAATGGTAATAAGGTAGAAATTATTCGTCACTTATCTTTTGCTTCCAAACGTTACTTTTAAGCCAAACAAAATGATGAATAGGACCCAATCAAACAATAAAAACTAAAATGCAAAGCCTAAAAATTTCTCAATACTGAACTATCAGTTTCAGCCAAAACTTAAAACTTGTAAAACTTTTATTATAGAACTTAGAGCTCAGTTAAACATAATATATTATATAGGCAGTATCTTTGCATGTGATTTTGCATTCATGGCGTTTTTTCAATAGTCTTATCGCAATAGTAAAATAGAGAAAAACGAACAATAATAAGGAAGTGGTAATAATACACATTTGGTTAATATTTCCAACTATTGACCGATCGACCATCTTTAACACGACAAACGGAAACAACCTCCTTCCCTAAGCTTGGAATCACCCCATGAATAATCGTCAGTAATTTTCAAGTCTGTGGGTTGCATCGTAACCTCGTCGAAAACGAAAATTAACAAACAGTTCACGTCTCTTCACATAATGCCGCAATGTATGTGCAACTAAGTGTATGTCGTACTGGGGACCCGACACGAGGTTGGTGTAGCGTGTTCTTTGCGAGATCATACATATTTATAGACCGATTCTAACCTATAATAATAGCCGTCTGAGCTTGCCTGATAATCTGTGCTTTTACACGATATTCTCATTGGTTCATGCACCGGAGGAAGGTGGGGCATCTGCATTTTTATGCATTAAATTTGATTTAATTTTTGTTTTTAAGTTGGCGGCACGGTACCGCCAGCAAATTGATAGGTTGGTAGTGGTCGGGTGCTAATTCATTAGGTGGCTCGTTTTAATTAGGATTGCGCGACGCAAGAAGCGCCTCGCACATCCGTCTGATGGATCCTTGAAAAAAGCGCGGAAACACGCATCGATGTTAATTGGAGTCTACAGACAGGTCTCGGTTTTTATACTTAAAGTGATATAATGAGAAGAAAATAGCAGAAGAGAATAAGTTTAACAAGAACGTCATTGTACTTTTGGAATACTTGTACATACGTAGGTATGTATGTATGTACTTACATTATAGCAATACCATGCAAGATCATTATTTGTGAATAAGATTTAGCAACTTTCAACATTCTTTTTCTTCTAAATTGTCTAATTGTCTTTTGTCGACTACATTTGTTAACTCTTATAATGGTTTTTTTTTCTGGCTTTATACATGCGTGCTTATACAATAGGAGTTTATATGTTAAAGTGGCTAAAATTGACAGATAATATGTCAATCAAACAAGTTATCAAAATCAACTACGATTGTCAAAACTGTGTTAACTTTTAATCTGTCAGTTTGTTAGATACGTTTCAAATCTAAACTTCTTTGGTGAATTCTGCTGACCTATGTCGGAGCATTTTACTTTTTTTTGTTATAAATCTATTTGGCTAATGAACGACTAATGGTAGATGCCCAGTGTAATACGTATAATAACCAGATGCTATATCAGTACAGTGTAAATAAAGGAAACCTTGCTTGGTTTAAAATTACTATATGTAGGTATACCTAGGTAGTTTTGTTTTTCATGTTGTACTCAGAAAAGTTGCCAACAACAATAAAAATTTACATCTAATTAAAGTATGTAGGTAATATTATCCCGTGTTTTCCATTCGCTCATTTTATATGTAACTACTATTATCCGGTCGCCACCATAAAATTAATTAAGTATTATATGAATGATAATAATATGGAAATTTCTTCAACATGAAAATTAATTTAAAATGTTTTAAGAAATTAAACTTTGCAATGCAGTCATAAAGTTGAATGCAGCCAAAAATGTAATCGTTGCAAGTATTACGTTAAAATGTTAGAAAACGTTAGATACTGTTACTTATACCATAAAATTTCATCTTTAAATGCTTACGCAAAACCAAGAATACGAAATTTTAACGTTCTGCAAAGCTTCAGTGTATGAATTTTTAAAATTAAATTTTAATTTTTAAGTTAAGGTCGCTAAAAATAAGTTAGCAAACTACATTCTACTTGCAAAGAGTTTTTGAGATTATTCTTAAAAAAGTTTTACAATTTGCTGCAACTTCATAATTTTAACTATACATTTGCACCCAATTTTTAATAGCTCTTATAAGATTAAGCCTTCAACTCGTCTCAAAGATAATTTTTACAAAGTTTTTAACAATATACCTATGCGTATGTACCATATCTACCTAATATAGGTAATTTTGGTCTTGATTTTTCCTACCAATCAGTCAATACCAACAACTTATATTTTACTTATTTCCTGCAATAAATTGAGTAGGTACCTACTCGCAAACGTAGCTTGGCCCGCAAAATGCGCAGAGACGGGACAAAAAGGAGCCGTGTCTGACGTAGACAGGCAAGCGGATTTTTGAGGAAAGTATAATCAAAGGCAAAACGTTTAGGCAGTCTAGACACCACTCTTGATAAACTTTTATCAGCTTTTGAAAAGTTGTGGGAGAACCTTTGTCCACTGCACATTCAAATCTTAGAAGTCAAGTCAACTTTGCCAACTAGTACCTACCTATGTTAAGAATCGGTTGGCTTTATTTGCGCGTAGGTGAGAAATGACTAGCTTTTGTGTGTTGTATTTTGCATTATCACCATTTCGGCATTTTCTCCACCTATGCTCTTTATTTTGCCATAGGAACTCCTCGAAGCGCCACCGTAGTCACTCCTCATCTCATCCTTTCTTTACGCTTTACGACCAACAACGAGTCTCATGTCTTTGTGGTTCCTTTATAGGTAACGGACTTGTAATTTCTCGGGAATCTGTGTCAATAAACCCGACGGCTCGATTTATAAATTTTGGTCGCATTGTGCGTGTGCACGGGGGCTGGAAGTCGTCGTCGTCGACGTGCACGGGCTTGGCGCAATCTTCCTCGCACCGATGCGTCCGCGATTGTTCCACAGACCGGAAGCGCACTCTTTCAAGTGTCACAGGAGGACGGCGACGAGGCTGCGTCGAAGAGGCTACGTTTCGATCAAAGGACGAGCACAAAGATTCTCTCCCCTCGATTTGACCCTAATTTGCGGTCGAACAAAACGAGAAACATTTGCAACGACACAGAGACACAACAGTTATTATCTGCTGAGAGGGTTTGATTGGAGGAGGTACAGCTAGCTCCCTGCAGAAGTCGCTAACGACAGCTGGTGAGCTTCCAACAAGTTGCGTTTCAATCAAACCCGCTGTTATTGTTGAGGTGATTCAAGAAAACGTTAAAAGTTTTGTGTTTTGTTATGCAAAAAAAATTTACGGAGGGTTTCGCATATTTTTATGATATGACTCATTATTGATGCTCAAGTAATTTGGGGATGGGAACTAAAAATTTTGCGCCATCTCATTGTCTGTCTTCGGATTCTTCGGAACAAACGTAGACCTGACAAATAACAATGATTATATGTAGCAAACTTTTCATTATCCCTCTCAACAATGTGGGTATGTTGAATAACATATACCTGCCGCGCCGTATCATCGTTCTCTCGCTGTATATGTCACAGCACAGTGTGCACATTTCACCAACAATTTAACCTCTTAAGTATACGGTGCAGCGGTCGAGTTAAACACTGAAAAATTCCATCTCTTGGCTTTCGTTATCAAAACTCGCTTTGTCGTCTGTAGATTGATTTCAGCCAATTTAACGACTAAAGTGTCTTAAAGCGGCCGTAATTGTTTTTGGCGTTCCTTCCCCACACCTATTCCTCAAATTTTCACGAAAATTCTCACAATTAGTACGGCGCCGAGAAGCGCTGATGATGCCGTCCGAAAAGAATTACTGTTTCGGTTGATTTAAAAGACGTCGCCGGTGTTTCTCTACGTGTAATACTTATAATTAAACAGTAGTTCGCGACGGGGAGTCGCAGCTTATTGACGGACCGCCCGTTGAGGAACACAATGAGGCATCGGGCCCCCCGACGATTAACTTATTAGGATCTACCTGCAAACTAATCAGACAGCGGCGGTGCAATGCTGTCTAAATTGTCCGGAAATCTAGCTCTATACCTACCTACGTTAAATTTTTATCTTGATAACGACTTCTGACATTTCTATAACAGTTTAGGGCTGCAACCAGAGCTAGTCGTTACTTTTTGATGTGCAAAAATCGAAATGGGCAAGTAAACAAGCAACTTGCCCGAGGTCCCATAGATCTCTAATGACGGTCATTAGTCGGTACGGTAGCTACCTGTAATTGCAGAGAAGCAAAAGCGTAAAAACTGGACTTTTCGCAAAAAAAAAAAACTATTTCTACTAGTCTTTTCGGTCTCTGGCTAGTGATTGGCAGCCGGGTCCACCGGCAATCGTTACGATGAATGACGCATCAAGATAATAGACAAAAGAATGTTAAAACACGACGTAGCGCCCGTATTTTCCCATGCTCACCGCTTCAACTACTGTGTACCTATACGCCGTTTTTGTTCTTCCATGCCAGAGCCTCTTCACTCAATCCTCTTCATATCTCGGGATCGCTATGGCCATTTTCTCCGCCTTTTGTTTCGAAGTGAAGGAGTTTCTTTAATTGTGGCTCTTTTTCGAACGACAGGGAAAGAAAAAATTGATGACTGGCGACAACAAAGAAGCGAGTCACGCGGCTAACTGTTTCTGTTAGGAATGAAATGGCAATTGTATGTGGTGTATATGGATGTTTGCGTATGTGTGTGTGTGTGTGTGTGTGTGTGTAGGTGGGATTTTGCAAAGAAGTCCCGGCGAGAGTAGCCGTTGTGAAAATAAAAAAGGACAAATGTACGCTCGAGGGGCTATCGAAACATTTTGTGTAGTTCAATTGTACTGATGATGGTAACAACGACTGACAAGTGTTCTTAAACAGTTACAAAGTTGACTAGAAATGCGATAGGTATGTATGTAGGTACATATACTAGCAAACACTGTACAAGACAAAAATAGTCTCTAAAAAATTTTAATATAAGTAGATACATACGTACACAATTTTTTACCAAACATTGGTTTTTCTTTACTCACTATATTAATTTTTTGAACCAGAAGCGCTTTGTTTACCTGGCAATAAGTCTGTCGGTATCTTGTCAACGCATCAGGAAGGGAGAGTCGACGACTATTTTGTTGTCTCTAAGTTGGCGGAAGTGTCGGTCACCGGTTAAAAGACAGCGTGAGAGACGCCATAAATCAGGACCTATGCCGTGCACATAAAAAAATTAAACTCATAATTGCCCGATGACGCCCAAAAGAATTTTCGGGCGCCATTCAAAATCAAAAATGAACAATAAGAGAATTTTGTTTATAAATGTGCTCATTACTTTCAATGTTTGCATAGGCTGTTAACGTTCTAATTGGCTTTACACGATAGAATCTAGGCATTAGACGATTTATATGTTAAAGCTATGCAAGTAGGTATAGTTCTTAATTATGTTTGTTATCATAAACAGTAAACAGTAGCGCCGTCAGCAATTCCGTGTCTTCACACAATTTGCTTTAGATTTCTTCTAATAGACCACTGTCGGAATGGCACATTCATGAATTTTTCTTCAACACGATAGATGGATGATGAATCTCTTTCAGAATCGTGCAATTAATCTGTAAAATATAAATAAATACAGACAAGACGTGTTAGATAAGAAGTTATCATTTTCTCAAATAGTCCACATAAATAATTCTAATTAGTGCGTCCACCAGTAACGAACGAATTCATCAATAATTCTTCCGCCATCAGGATAATAGCTCACTTCTCTCGAAGGATGCGGTGTAACAAGAGTTAAGGAGCGATACTCGTTTGTCTGATGGCCTAACGAAACGACAATCGCAATGCGAATCAAAGAGTGCGCTGGCCACTGCCGCCCTTGTTTTTGCGATGAGCCAGTGTGTGAAAACAATGGCACATCGCAGAGACCGCATTCTGGCTTTGTAGGGGCCGCCGTCTCCGCTGTTGGCTGTTCTCTCTCTTGAGTAGGTATGCGACGTTGCTGGTATTGAGTGAAAATCGCGACCCGTTCGTTGTTCCACGGAGGAGACGGACCTGGTGGTATTTTAATTGTCACATGGATCGTTAGAAGGTATTTTGAAAACGAAGAATCGGAAGGGTTGTATACACGGTGTTGGGCTAATAATTCGCCCGAAACACGTGTAGAATGTTAAGAGGCGAGAGTGTGTTGATCCGGATGGAGAGGGCGCTACCGCGTCGGAGCTATCCTCTTTGTCAGGGTGGCAGGTAGCAGCACTCATAACGTATACCTATGTGTAAAAAGTTTCCGTATTTTTTGTAAAAGAAATTCAATCATCGCTACAGATAAAAGATTGTAAAACTATCTTTGTTGTTTTTTTCTCAATTTAAAACTGCCACTGACAGTAGAAGTGCGATATGAGAAATATTTACAGATGAAACATTTATGAGATCTAAGAAAATTTTAATTTTGAATTTAGTTGCAACATTCAAAATACAAAATATTGGAAAAACTTATTATGTAGGTAATCTACTATCTACAACTTTTACTTTGTGAGCTAAAACTAGCTTAACGTTATGGATTCAAATGTTGAATAAAGAATTTAGAATTTTAGTAATTTAGGATAATTATGGATTGGTTATATCAAATTGCGTAATCTCTACACCAATAACTTAAAAAGTTTTCATATGTTAGCAGTTAGCACCCACAATTACAGCTCCCCAATATTCCCCGTTATATAATTCTACAAATGGCAATTACGTACTCTCGTCAATTATATTTATTACTAAGTTAAAACCATTTTTTTTTTATATACGAATATTATAAATACAGCAACAACATGCGTGACAGTCACCTACTGATACTGGACATGCAACAGATAAGTACGTAATAAATAAAAGAAAAATGAGTTGAAATTTCTATTAGTGCGCTTATCGTAACTGTAAATTTCGTGCGTTCCAAAACTCAATTCAAAAAATATTGAACTTTCTCTATCGCCTTATCCAAAAAAATTGTTTTGGTGCTTGTTATTCGAGAATCAAGTTAACGTTATTAGAGGTTCCATCTCACCGTGAAAAGCCGAACTTCTCTCCTGATTCTGCTGCCGGTATTGCAGGTTGCGCGCGGGCCGTTTAAATATAATGGCGGTAATTGATTAAAATTACAGCAATTTGTAAGTTTAATTATATACGAATAGTATCGGTGTGCATTATATCATATTTAAGCGCCGTCGACGAAATTAGGCGTGCCAATCAACGAGACATTGACTTTTTTGTGTTGATGTTGATATCATTATGCCATTATGTGCTTAAATCGTTTCTCAGCTTGCTTGTTAAACGTTCGGAATGCGTTAATTTCGTAATTATTGTGTTAAAATCGCATTAGCGCCCAGTCGCTGATTTATTAAATATTACATTGGGTAAATAATAGTTTTAGTGACGGAAAATTACACGCAATTAGCGTGATGGTAAATTGCGACGCGATGATGGGGGCAATTTATTTTGTCAATCGGATACGAATCTATAGCTGTTGGAGTGAATCAATATTTAAATCATTTACCTTTCGATCGATAAGAACTAATCATTAAACTTTTTGACATTATCGCCCGGCCGGAATCTGGCGAAATGATGGTTGACTTACCTAATATTACTAACATTAGGTACTTACTTACCTATATTAAAAGTAATGGTTTTATATACTTATAATTAATAAAGATCCTATATGTTTAATATTATAAATATACACTTTTAAATATTAACCAATGATCGGTAATAAAGTTGCTTTGGGCAGGCACACCTAAGTTTCTTCAGGAAACAACAAACATTAATACCGAAAAATCCTCATAAAACCTAAAAATGCTAAAAAAATTATTGCAATTTGTAGTCCCGCTGGTATCTTTTTATGTTTAATTATTTTTTGTTGCCCTTAGTTAAAACATGTAAAGAATTTTTATATCTACCTTATTATAAACAAAAAAACCTCATTAAATTTTCATTGATTCTGATGTTTGAAATCATGAAAAGTAGTAGTAAACAAACAAATATCTGCCTGTTTGTTTCTCGCCGTCGGAATTCGGTGAAAGAAAATATGGAAATTCTATTTCAAAAATGACTCAATAAATTGATCTTAAATTTAGCTCCGCAAAATTTTAAAAATTATCTATATGAACCATGTCCATAATATTAGTTTGAAAGCGTACTTTCATACACGGACAACTAAGCTTCTACTTATCAGAGTATAATTCAGAATTAAATATGTAAGCCATGTACCTACATAGCAAAAACCATTTTTATACATATCTACGTTTATCAACTTTATATGAAAATCTCAACAAATTATTTATTATTATTTTAGGCACAAACTCAAGTTAACTACATTTTAACAGAAAATTAATAAATTTAACCTATCTAACCCCATAACTTATAATTAAAGCCGAGTTTGAAAATTATTTCGATTCTTGAATACATTTCTAATGTCGAGAAATGAAACAGTAGGTATTTGTTGGAGTGATATTCCAAAGCCTAATAAAAAGCTGCTGGAATAGTTCTAAGAGTCTGAACGGTAAAATTAATATTATTTGTGCATAATTTTGATTTTTACCAATTTGAACATCTTCTTTATTAGCTATTTCAAATATAGTAGTTCCTTTAGTTAGACTATACCAACTTTTTCCTGAATTGACAAAGAGTTTGATATGTTGCATCAGCACCTCTCTTATCTATAAAATAGATAAAGAGCTTAATTTGGAGGGAAAAAAGAAACATTTTTTTATAATAGAATATGTTGAAAATGTAATTTTGGTCGCCATTGAAATTCGGCGAAAAAAACGAAAACTTAATAATAATTCCATTCAACAGATAGCTCAAGAAGTTGATTTTTACACTTTGTTACAACATTACCTACTTACATCTGGAGAGCCATCACTTTTGGATGAGATTCTTCTTTCTCCCTAAGTATTATATCTTATAACATTTAATAGCGGCCTTTTTTAAACTTTTTTTTTAGAAAAATGTCTTACTCGCTCACTACAATTTTTGAACTTTAAATAAAATTGTATATGTAAGTATACGTGTGTGCGTAATGACTTCCAATTTTGAAGTGTAATCATTGGGCTTAATCGCGCGATAATACCAGGTTCATAGAGGTGTCGCCGATGTTAAAAGATTAGAGAAACGCTGGCTTACTTACGTACGTAGGACCTATTGCGAGACTAAATAATAAAATCAGTTACTTTCATATCTATAACAAGGTAGAACCACTGAAAAAAATATAGTAGGTATCTTGTATATTGACTATATTGTTTGTATGTATCTACTTAATACAGTACCTAAGGATTCAGAAAAGAAAAATACTTAATTTTTCCTTGTTTATAAGTATACCTACATCTATGATAATCTTGGTTTAATTTAAACCTGTATCAGTCGTTCATTTTACGCGTTGCGCATATGGGTAAGTATACCTCTTTTGACAATGACAGTGATTAAGTCAATTAATCTTCGGATGCAGATGAGCGCATGCTGGTCTCTTTTATTAATTGCCAGCCGTCTAATTAACCGCCGCCGATGTTGGTGAGCATGCATGATGTTGTTTCATATCACGTATTATACATGTTTTTTTCCATTTGTCTAAATCTCGCTTGTACCCTTATTCTGGGAGAAGCAGCCGAATATATCACCCTGCCTCGAGCACAGTGATTACTCTGTCTTGGAGATACATTACAAAAATCAAAACGTATAATCAAGACAAGCCTTATAATCGGCATCCCAGTCCGGACCCGTCGAGCAACGTGGCGCACGGTTTGATCTTTATTCGCTCGATAAACGCCTAACCTGTATCATTCATCACGGCTATGTACCTACAACGAGTATGAATGCGAATTTTCAAGTAATGAATATCATCCGAGTATAGCGGAAAGGCATCCATCACGAAATCCGTGGTTGAAGCGAGAAAATCGTGATAGCGATCGCCAAAGTATCTACCACTTGATAATAACATTCAGAAAATACCGCAGTTTGACTAAAACTTTAGATAATATGGTACCTACATATAGGTATATATAGGTATGTATAATATGTATATATGTACCTATAGGTGTAAGTACGTTTGAGCAACACCTAAAAATTGTTACCGTCATAACTGGTCTTTGATTCGTAGATATTGAATTTTTTTTATTGCAAGACAAGACAAAAGTTGTCTTTCCTCTCTTCTTTTTTCCGCAATTGACAAATGTTTCTTTGTTTGGTGTAAAAATTTATGACAGCTCGTAACTCAATTTTGTAGGAAAAACATTAGTGACTCGACTAGAGTGTTAGACATTTAAACTATTTAACTAAATTTCACACAAAATTACCGGAGTATGTCTATACTTATTACATTAAACTATATAGAGTTATAGACAACTAGAAATGTTTAGAAAATAGTTACCAAAATCAAAGAAAAGCTTTTCAATTGGGTCTTCTATTATGTAAATTTCATCTTTTCTCAGTCGTGTTTTCTTCGATTTTTGTTGTCAATGTCCGATTTACTTCGGACCCAATTAACACGGTTACAATCCACGACATTGTGATTACGGTAATGGAAATAGCTTGTACGAAATAATTTTCAAACGCGATAAATTCGTCCGCTGTTCCAGCAGCAACACCTTCCGATAAATTGATCAATTACTTATTACTAACGCATTATAGCCGTGTCGCCTTTGACACATGTCATACGCCAAACACGAACACTATTTGACCATATGCCCTTCTTTCGTTTGTTTGGTCAAGACCACGTCCCATTGGTCAGACCACGACCACGCCTACCACCCACGCACCATGGATGGCCCTTGGGACGTTACACCAACACAATAATGGAGAGAAGGAGATTTCGTTTCTATAATTAGTTTTGTGAAATCGGCAATATTAATTTTTTTACTGTCTTTTAATCTGAATTTATTGCCTTATACCTACCATCGGAGTCAAATTCGGTTATAATTTCGTGGTTGATGGTCGTAATAACGCGATATAATAACGATCAGAATTTCAATCAAAAAACAACATAAATCTATCGACATCAGAGAGGCTTCAAAAGTTCGGGCGGATGAATAACGTTTCGGACCGAAATGGCCCAGGACTGGCTAACAGGAGAGCCAGGCAAACAGACAGGGCTGGGCCCGCGGGCTATAATTATAGTAATAACAGATTCACTCGCCATAAAAGCCGATATTACTATTTCCATACTCCTTGCGGAGTCGGTTATATTTTTCTATAGCTAGGATTCGGGTTTGATTCCTCAAAGTATCTGATCGGTGCATCTGCGGATGGTTCACCTCCGGGCCTTTGGACGCGGTTTCTCGCGTGATTATTGTCGGCGGGATTGTGGAAAATAAAGAAAAAACATCACAAAAAATTGCTTTATTAAGAGGTCCTTGATAGAAATACAGTTACACCTAAAATTGTTCAAAAATGTACAGTTATAATAGTTCTTATTGTTAGCGGGTGTTGCAAAGGTTTCGTTTTTAGTTGGCTATTAGGTTGTACACCCGGTCAATTCAGTAATGCACAAAGGGGTGCACAAATAATCTACGTTTACCACATTATCATCCAGTATAAGTAGAAAAAGTTGACAGTTTGTGATCTTCTGTGCTTTTCTAATGTCTCCCACAAGTTTTTGTGTGTTACACTTGATGATAACGCGAGAAAAGTAAATTATTTGCGCACTTTCTGTGCATTACTTAATTGCCGGGTGTACATGCATATCTACTATCTACCTGTAAAAATTAAGGAAATGGAAAATTATTACCATTCCATGAAATCCTTTATACAAGTATGTATTCAAGATGTGGGAAGAATAACATACGAATTAAAATTTAGACTTAATAACAACTCAATAAAATAAAACCTCAGCTCTTTATTTAGTGAAGACTATATAAATGCATGTTAATAAAATATATACATATTCTCTGCTGAAATATTAATTTCCTTCTTACGTAGGTAGGCAAAACTAAAAATGCCTACTTATAAGGTAAATTTACTCTAAACATTTATTTTTGTTTAGTACAAAAGTGATATCTTTTTTGGCGTGGAAGTGTTTTAATTTAATTTTAATCAAGGGATAGTAAAATAGTCAATGTTTTTACATTAATTTTAAAAGAAAGAACCGGTGCTTCAGAATCAGATATAAGTTTAGGCGAAAATTAAAAAAAAATTGTCCATCATTATATATTCTAACCACTTCTGAGATTATCTTTAGTCTCTAACAGTGGAATAAACTAAAATTTACAAATTAATAACCAACAAGAAGTTCACAGCTACCAATCGAAATACTTTGGTAAGTATTAGTAATGGTGTCGAACGGTGAGAGACATACGATTTTTACCATTTAACGGCTCTATAAATTAAAAGTCGTAAATGCGGTCTCCGCATTGTCTCAATACGTTTGCGTTCGGTAATATTTCAAATTTAAACAGCACTGATGCCGACCCAATAATTTCCCTGTATGCAAACGCAATAATTTTCCGGACAATTCCAAACGTTACGTGATAGCCGGCCGAGTAGGTAATTTATTAGGAGGCATAAACAGAATGTGATAAATTGTTGCATTCGACATTAGGCGAAGTCTATCTAACCTAATTTATAAACCATCAAATAAAATTCATGGTAAATATTAGCATACGTGTTACGTAGTTTGCGACCAGAACCATATATAACGATCGATTCTCGACCGGATCATCAAAAATTCCCAATTAAAAAACTGTCAAAGGAATAAGAATTTTAATCGAAATAACGACTTTAATCACGTATCTGCAGTTAAATTATATGAAAATTTACACCTAATCCACAATAAATAATCATCCGCCAGCATGACGGTTTGGCTGATAAAAAAATTTTGTGTTGTTGTCTTTATCGTCGAAACCTAGTTGGTTTCGAGGAGGAAAAAGATGAGGTGCGCAATCGTGTGTTTGGATTATAACGAAAAAAAGTAATTACGATAACTTGATATAACACTACATCATACGTGATGCGCTAACTACAGGCTCTGGGTTGTGATGATGAATGATTTATTGTGCTTTAGAAGGTGCACCAGAGTAATTTTGTTGCGGGCCCAACAAAAGCTCGACGCGCCTCCATCACGAAATCGAAATGGAGGATAAAAGCGTTTTCTTGTTGTTCTTGGTGTTTTTTTTTTTTTAACAGGGGTTCGTGCGAAATCTAAATACTGAAAAATTATTAATCACGTTAATAGCATGAACGTTTTCGATTAATTAAAAGCGACGAGGAGTGCCATGAATATTATATTAAGTTTTTCACTTGCATGATCTACTGGGACGTTATCATAAATTTACCGAATTTAATTAATTGGTTATTAATGCTGTTTTTGCCGTCTGCCTGCTACAATTTTAATTTCAAATTTGAAACCGATTTACAAACGAATCCAGAAGAAGTGGTGAAATAGGTATTATCGGGACGCACAATCAATGGTCAGAATCCCCAACAGCATCACGGTACGCAATCACTCGCTGGCTGATTTCATTTTCTAACAATTCCAACAAAAACCGCTTTTCTTCTTCGTCTTTCTGCCTTTGAATGTACGCTTCCGATGTGTCGTGACTGACATGGTTATTTTCGTGCATTTCAGCGCAATGGAGTGTACATCGCGTGTTTCGTATGCGAGTTTGACCATTTTTCTTGGCTCACTGTGTCAGGTTTCTAGGAATCATGGAGCTCTGTGAGAAAGTCCGATTTTTTACTCCGATGTTATAAACATATACGTCATGGCCTTCTGCGCCTAGCTGCTGTTTGTCGTTTTCCATTCGTCTCGTGTATGCCATACCGCAATTAGACTTCCACTGTCTTTTGTACACCGCCGGACATGCAATTAAAGATGTTTTTAGCTTTTTCTTGCGATTTTTACCAGTCTACCCCAACCCAGCGACGCCCTCATGTCATACAATCCATCATGGCAGTCATATCTTTCAGAATACATAAGTAATTTTTTCGAAGTTTGAATCCAAAAACCATACAAATTTTTGCTACCATAAATTAATTTTTATTTATTTATTTTGGGAATTAAAGTTTTAATAACCGTCATTGTTTAGTTGTTTTTATTTTTGCTCTTTATTGTGGTAGATGCATTCACTTATCTCAACAAGTAGGTACTGCTTATAAAGTACCTATAGTATACATTATGTTTGTTTGGTTTAGTAGGTATCAAAATAACAGCGTTTTGCCCATAGTACATACATAGCTACATACCATTGGTTCTGTCTAATTTTTTTTCTGTCGTCTATTAAACGTATAATCAAAACCAAATTAAAACGTCTTGATTTAAGGAGCAAAGAATTGTTGAGGTTTCAGACGGCGTTCTGGCCGTCGTCGTAGGTTTCACATGCAAATTGTTCCCGGCATGTAAATCTCTGATCCGGACCTGGTGATTGGGTGCTCCAGGCACGTTAGTACTCCGACCAATGACTTAAGACACAGACATAAGTCGAAACGTTCACAGACCCACCCATATCGATGGTCGTGAAAAAAATGATCATTAAAAATACATCAAGTCTGGCCTGTCTGTGCGGGTCTTCCATGTAATTAGTGATGGGTTCGTTTTGGTTCCATTGCGTTCTGTGGCATTGTTTTAAGGTGGTGAAGCTAGCCCTCGTGCTTGCATGCGGCGTGCTTTGAAAAATCGAAAAAAATGTTAATTAGAAACCCAAGAACGCTTTAAATTATTATTTGAAGAACAGAAATTTATTTTCAAAAGTTAAATCTTTTAAGCATGTAAAGCTGTAAAGAAATTGCTTCTTTGGCTCATTAAACAGAGAGCATTAAATTTTTGAAAAGTATATACAAGATCATACTAAAGTTGCTAGCTACCTACATTAAATTTGTCAAGTCAACTTCGTGAAAGAAAAATTGTCCTAAAATGCCAACAAAAGTGTACCTATGTATGTACCTACAACCTCTCTATCAAAATCATTTTTTGGTTGCCAATGTACATACATAGGTACAGCTTGCCGAGAAATTAATATCGCATCGATAGCCGTTGCGGACTGCACACTGCACGATTACTTTGAGCGACTGTCCGGATTGTCCTGTTGGCTTATTTTGAACCCTTGGAGGGAGGCTAGCCCGAAATTATTTGCTTGAGTCTGCACAAGGAGATTTCCGGCTAGCCTTCTTCCAAGGGTGTAATATAAGCAACACGACAGTCGACCAATCTAGTCGTGCAGCTCGCAGCGACTCTCGATACGACATTAATTTCTCGGCAAGCTGTAGATGCATACCTACATACGTCAATGTAGCTTTAAATTGGCAATATATTTTTCCGTAAACTTCGAGCTCAATGAGACATCAAATTTCTACTAATTTTGAAAGTTTGCAAGTTTTATACCTATTAGTAATAAGCTAAATGTGTAACTTTTATGTGTATCTAGTAAGTGTAGGTACTATATGTAACATACTTACATACCTACTTACCTTCCTAATATGACTAATGCATCAATTTCAGCTCGAGTTGCGCCAGGAATAAAATATCGGTGTAAAAGTTACGCTGCTCCGGTCAGTTGCGCCGGCTTTGCTCCGTTCCTTTACTGTTAATTTTACCTCTTTATTTCAGTACTCCGCCGGATTTACATCGATATAAGTCAAAGAGGACCAATGCCCACGTAACTTGACGTTTTTGTCAAATGTCAAATTCGTTTCAATTTCGTAAATATTGGCGCTAAAGTTAATCCGCGGCAACGAGCTAAAATTAAGCACAACCAGTTGCGCCGTTCCGCCGATTTATACCTGGCGCAAAGTCGAGTTGAAATTGATGCATTAATTCTTAAACTTGTGTACTTAGGTATACCTACCTATAACAAAGCAACCAACTAAATATTAGGCAAATCAAAATTAATTTTTAGTTCAACAGGTATGTTTTTGGCAATAATTAAATTAAGTAAAAAGTAAGACTAGGAAATATGTAGGTAGGTATTATGTAGAGCATGATCGGTCACTGAATGGTTTTACTTACTTTCAGCTTTGTGTATAAAGAGCAAAATGAAAATTACGCAGAAATTGGAAAATATCGTTCGATTTAAGGAATGCAGGTGCGGGCAGCGTTAACTATCTACAAGTGGTAAAGTTCTTGTATATACCTATATCCTTGAAGCCAAACCATTATTTAGCCATAATTTCGCGCAACTATAGTAACTTTGTATAAAGTATCCATTACGGATCGATGCAAATTGCGCACTCACTTTGCTTATAAAAAGGCCTTCATCAACCGTGCAATTTTCCGTCTACCAACATCGACAAGACTCCCAGGAATCGACACATTTTATAATCCGGGAGTTCGATTCCGTATTAAGCACACCAGAAGTGCCCCGTGATGGCAGAATGTCGTGCCGTGCCTTACTTAATTCTCGGGGGTTCGCTAAACCGGAAACCATGACTCCTCCAGTTCCTTTTCCTGCCGCAGGAGCGTGCAGCTATAGCCGGAACGCGATCCTACAACCCGGGCCGCCAGAAAAGCTCTACGGAGCCACCCCAGTTTTTCACGTCAAAAATCGTTAACTTCTCTTATTTTTACTATAATTTCTTTTGGTTATACGTAATACCTCGATTTCTTTTATAAATTGATAAACTGACTTATGCACTATGAGATCGTGAAAAATTATCTAAATGTTGAGTTTTTGGTGGAACGCCCTGTATATGTGTTGGGAAGAAGTTCTCTAGAATATCGCTGTCAGGCTTCATTGTTTTAGACTGACTGGGAGAAATACGATCTTGTACTTTACGTATATTATTATTAAAACGAACGAAACGTGATAAGCTAATAAATTTGGATTGAGAGTAAGATTTATTGCGTCGCATTTCAACAAACTTAACTCGGTTGATGAGATTCCGCCCCTATCGAAATCTGGAATTTCGAACAGACACATAAAACATAATCTGAAATGATAAAAAGAATAAAATTGCACGGGTTCAGGTGGAAACGCTCGGGGGATCTTAATGAATGCTAAATTATTCTGGCGGTAAAAATTTTATTACATGCATATTATCAACGCACATGTGCCGGGACATAATTAAAAGGAACCAAAATGGCAACCTTTCTATAACATTTTCTATATCGATATAGAGAGGCGAAAAGGAAAATTCCGTTTGCGTATAAATTACCACAAAATTTGACACATGCCTAATAAATCTTCTTCAGAAAACTCCTCATACCTTATTCATAAATATGATACGAAATCTATGGTCAGCCGAATCGTTCGTGGGTGCCGCTACCATCGGATGGTGACGACGCCGGGTTCGAGCGACTGTAATAAAATGTGGGTGTGGCAGAAATGTATTAAGAAAATTTATTGTCTGTCCGAACTTACCGGATACTCGCACGGAGAAAAATAAAAAACATAAAAGTCGAACAAAAAGATTGCAAATATGTCGAAAATAACATGCTTGAGTCCTGTTATCAACGATAAGTATAGCAATTTGTACTTAGTTTATAAAATAATAACGCCACTGAAAAATGTCCGCGTTTACATAACATTACGGGACTAGTTAGCTATAGCAGTTAGCGGGCATTAGAAACAGGGAGGGTTTCTTTCGCAATCTGGAAAACAGTTGACTACCTATACTTCACCCAATCCTCAACTATTCGAAAAGTTTTAATTGCTATCAAACAAATCTAGTTCTTGGTCGTTGATGGGATTGGAATCGCCTGACATTATCGTTACCGACGGCAAAACTGACAGATTCTTCAATGGGCAACTGAAAACTGAATTTCTGTCGGAATTAAATCACTTGTGTTATTATGTTTAATTTTCAAATACTATTATTACCACAACAATGACTATTAAAAGAAAAAAAAAGACTCGGCACTATTACTTTCTAAGATAAAACTTCCAGTTAAAGAAAATGTTTTTTTTTTTAATTTGGCGGATTAGACACTTATACAACTACCAAGTAAACCTTTACTGTTATACAAGGGTTGTTTTATAATTAAGGTGGTGTTTTTTATGTCGACACATTATATAAGTTAGTCCAAAACACTTGCAGCACTATTATGTAGATATATGTCATTTTTATGCGC
This sequence comes from Schizotus pectinicornis, assembly GCA_951805265.1. Lineage (NCBI taxonomy): Eukaryota > Metazoa > Arthropoda > Insecta > Coleoptera > Pyrochroidae > Schizotus > Schizotus pectinicornis. Next base: position 283,408 of record OX638204.1, on the reverse strand, counting down.
CCAACAGTTTATCAACTTTTTCAAACTACCGTTTGCAATGATTTCCCCTCAATATAATAATTTTTTTTACACTATTATACGTATTTATTTTAAATGCTACAAATTGAAGAACATTGCGTTATCGAGTAATATATCTACTTGTTTGAAGAACATATTTATGGAAATATGTTTGAAATCTATATTATAGCGTTATACGATTCTGATGACATTTACATAAATTGTCAAGGAATCCGGGTAGTTTATTATATTTACTTATTTATTATATAAAATATAAAAATGCGATTAAGTAATTATAGATACTTTTTGTTGATAATTTTGTAAATACGTACCTATTATGTCTCTCTTTACCCGCCGAGTAGGTTCCGTTGTTGTTACAGGTATAAACAATTGCGTAAATCTGATCCTAGACCCGTTTGATTATATAGCTTTATTGGAGGTATAATATATGTAGATATAAAGATTTTAATCGTGCTAGTTCGATAATATTTATCCGGTATAGGTAAACTAAAATTTAATAAATTGCTTCAAAAACTCGTCGTATATCTATGTTTAAAGTGAAAAGTACTACTCGAGTATTTATGATGAGAATTTTGTATATTTATTTTATTTGTTTGTCTTTGGTCGAACTTTTGTGCGTGGTGCGCCATCTGACCGCGGCCGTCTGAATTCGTCAAGTGACCGCAACGCATGAAAAATTTACATATTTTTCAGGTTTGTGATGTACAAACGTGATTATAAGCTTTCATTAAATATTCAGAAATAGGAGAACCCGGTGAATATTTAGGTTCGGACGGGTAATTGCGACGGCAAGATGTGCTTGCTCTACCTGGTAGTTATTTTGTTATGAAGCAAAATTACCTTGCCTCGAATTTTATCGTATCGTGAAATCACGACCATTTTGACAAGTTATTGTTGTGTGTATGGAGCAGCAGAAAGATTCACGATGAAAATTTTATCATATAATTCGAATGTCGTGTATTTAGTTGGAAATGTTGCTTTTACATTATGGAAACGACAATTTCGCATTTATTCCATATTTGGTTCACTCAAATTTATTTTTGGAGTGGTCAATAAAATAAAAATAAAAAATATAATTCTTAAATTTTTAATTAAGTAGGTACCTAGGTACCTATTATAAGTAGGTACAGTCGCCGTCATTGAAGAAGCCCAGGGTGAAGCAAAATTCATTCTAACTTATGTTACATTTGCAACCAGGCTAAACCACGGGGTACAGTTTGTTTGAGAACCGCACAGGTGAACTAAGATTAGTCGAAATAGAGCGGCACATTTCAGTTTTGAATTATAAACAGCTTCAATCACACCGTAAGTTGGAATGAATTTCACTTCACCATGGGCTTCTTCAATGACGGCGACTGTACATACTACGTAAAAATTATGCGTAGTGGAGATGGTCACAGCTATAGGTACTAATAGGTAAACCGAAGTTTTGGATGGACATAATAAACATTTAATAGGACATTCTTTTAGAATATGTTGCTTATTGATCAAACTAGACAGTAAAGATTGTTGACTGAAGTAATATAAGAACAATTTCAGTAGTAACTTCACACAAAATACCTTCGCTCCTTTTAAAATTATTGTAGTCGCTGCTTTTGCATCGAGCTTAAGCTTAGCTCAAGCTTAGCTGGAGTTCTGAAGTGGTGTTGAAATATTTGAATCCTAGTTATCTTGTTTTACCCGAAGTCGTGTGAGTAGTGATTAGCACACAGCGATAATATAAAATTTCATTGAATTAAAAAATTATGATAACGGAATTATCTGATATAAACATAAAAATCTTTATAAAATCAAAAATATGTTATCAGAGAGTAGACCGGTCATTTTAGATTTATATAATACGTTTTGTTTAAGCGCTTAGTTTACTTTGTATTGTTTTTGGTTTTTATAAGGGTCGGCAATTTTGAGCCTCAAAGACCTTCGGGTCCCGACGACACCGATTAGAACCTATCATCAAAATTGTTGTTGCAGTTCCTTCACGATGACGAGAAATCGTAAAGCAACAGCGGCGCCCGGCCGGCCGTCGGTAGAAAACCCAAATTCGGGCCCAAAATGATAGAGCGCAACTGACCGCGGCCCCTCAGGCCCCGAGGCAGACCAGCCAACTCAACAGACGTATAATTATGACTTGTGTTCCGACGTCTGCAGACGTACATGTGTTATTATATATTTTTTATGCCGGAAACGATGGGCATTCGGTTTTTCTAAATGTGACTGAAATTTCATTGTTTTAGAGACTTTTCGGAACGGACTCGTGGATAGGATGTCATGTCGTGGTGGTGGCCAAATTGGCAGATGGGGTTCTTTGATGGTAGAGTTGGAGGGTGAAGAGAGAAGGTATTTAATGAGACAGTGAAGCAAGAGATACCTACACCTGCAGCCACGGCTGGACAACAACTGCATGCAGGCGTTATGTTGATAAATAATATTAATAATGATAATCACTCAAAATTAACACCCAGAGCAACTTTCTTTAGTTTTCTTCAATTATTACTGTCTTTGTTAGCACAACCAGAAAAATGCGAAAAAAAGCGATTTGCAAATTGAATTTGAGTTAAGTAACAAGTATTTTCCATTAATCACGAATCGATAGTTTATTCGGGGTGTTTATCTCCTATTCGATCAAATTAATTGCCCGAACCGAAAACAATAATTTATTAGTCAGAATCTAATGAACCCTTCTGATGCATGCCCGAATCACCCTGTTTCCCAAAATCTATCAATTCAGACCCGGACTCCGACAGCTATTCCAATTAAAACCTTTCGGTAGGTGCCAATTAAAAATTACCCTAAAACATATTTCAGCATCGCCAGCGACAAACACCCCCGGCTCAGCAGTAGCCTACCATATAGCCAATAATTAAACACTACGTTCAACATTAAGTTAACCATTAGTTCACTGTGCACACCACCAGAGGGCCGTTTCGGTATAAAGCGTCGTTGTTGTTCTCTTTTGTTTTCTTGTTTTTTGGCGCCATCTTGCTGCGGGCGCGTTTGGTAACCGACAATTATAGTCTCGGTGCTTAGATATATTACTACTTCTTTAGCTTTGCCGTATCGCCTTTCTGCTGACGCGATGTCGTTTTTCTTCTTTGGAACGGTGATTAAAAGCGAATTAAGAAATTCACAATAGGTACCGAATCTCCCGGTATGCACGATGGTAGATTGTTGACAAACGCACTCTTGGAGGGTTCTCTTGATTTTTCCAGAGTTGTTTCGCGGGAGTTGCACAGACGAAATTCATTCGGATTTCGTGTACGGGACATTGTTGTCGCCACAGCCGCCACGATCGAACTAAAGTAGGCTGCTAAACATGCTCCCAGAGTAATTTGTGACGAAATAAGGGGAAAATTATAAAATTACATTGCTCGCTTAAACTACACTCTTTATTTGTGGCTGTGTGCCAACTCTCCAATCCTCTAACGTCGCCGCCACAGTCCGCTCTCCATGCTTCGATGAGTTTTACCTCGCTGACCGCTTCACAAGTCACTGGAGTCAGGACTCACAAGCAACGGATCTCAAAACGCGTCAGGATCAAAATAGTACGAAAAAGCAGTAATTATTCGGATTGAATTTGTAGACCATGCGGATTTTGTAAAATGACTCGTATGACCAATAACAGTCTGCAATGATCCTGAAGGTATACTGTAGGTACGCACGGGTAATTCTGATGTCCCTTCTGACAATACGCGATCTTGATGATGATGATATGCATTGCATGTGATAAAATAGCCCATAGGACATATAAACAATGACTCAAGTTGGTCAGAACTGACTGTGATCGTATGATACTGCCACTAACAATATTATTATCTTTCTATAAGTATTTCTTATAATACTTTAAGTTGTTATAATTATTTTAATTTTTTTTTCAAAGGAGAATAATTAATCTTGTCATTTTTTACTCATTCGAGAAAGATGTCGAATATTAAGTAGGTATGTAAGTACAGTCAGTTTCAAAAGTAATGTGAATCTCACACTTTTAAAATTTAAATTTATTTTGCAGATGATGTTTTAGCCAGGTTGTTCCATTATTTCATATACTTAGAAGTTAGAATAAACGTGAATTTTAATGTTTGTGTTAGTTTTATGTTAAAAATAAACAACCTGTTTAAAGTTTAATAAGTGGACATTACTTTTGAACTTAGCTGTACCTATGCCATACCTAGATAGAAAAGTATATATGTACTTACTTAGATAGATAAAGAATCGCAAAGAACAAATTTTTTGATAAATACTTGTGAATTAATAATAAATAATTGTAACCCACAGTCATATTTGTTGTTCTACTAAATGGACTCGCGTGAAGGAGGCGGTGGTGCCTTATAATTTTTGTGTTAAGTCCGAGGAGTCGTAGAAAAGAAGTGCAGGAATGGACGCTTACGTTCCAGTCATTTCCTCTTCATTTAAAAATTGATGCACCAGCCACAAATTCAAACATACCTTTCACAGAAACCGTAAATAATTAAGCAAAGTGAAACCATTCTGCCGCTTGTTCATTATTGATAAATCTACAGACACGCCATCCGTGTGTGGGTGGACACACAAGCATTCGTCTGCGGGTGATAACAAAAAAAAATTCATAAACTTTCTTAAAAATATAGGTATTATTACAACTAAAAGTCCAAAAATCTCTAAACCTAGTTACAAATTTTTGAGGAAAAGAACGAGAAGAAAGTTCAATAGTAAATTGTTGGCACACAGCCGCGCCTGAATTAACTTTTTTCATGCGGTCGGGATAATTTGAGTCAATTACGCCATTATAATAATCGTATATTGTACGTATATAGAAGGGGTATGAACAAAGTATCACCTATTTTCCTCGAACTGCCGCGTTACAAGAGGAAAACGTGAATTAACCGCTCTCTTTTATTGTCGGCTTGGTAAAGGAGCAATTGAAAAAAAGGACAACCCCATCAAGCGCATCATCAACTCTTTCGTTTCGTTTGCAATTCTATAGAAATTACTATGTTCGTTTTTTTGGCTTGAAATTAGCAGGGATAATTAATCGTCATGGTTTCCTCTTTGTCGTTTTTTCGATTTTTTCTATAAATAAGAGGTAACGCGGTTTTCAACGCAACCAACACTTATTAGGCACTTGGAAAAATTACAGCGGCTTTGTGGTGAACGCACAAATCGAAATTCTCTATTTAATTATTTTCTTTGATACTTTATTCGCTAAGTGACCGGGATAAGTAGCACTTACCCAATACCAACTGGTAATTTTAAAAATACAATTAGAGATAAGAATACTTAAGTTCATAATTTTTTTATGGGCGAGCATAAGGTATACAATACTTCATACTTATTGATATGAACTCTGGCGCCACCTAAGTCTCGCTTTAATAAACTTCTTTATGATGGAAATTTAAGTAATATTATACCTATAGTATGTGATGTTATATTACATAATATGGTATGCTTCCATAACCACATCTACAACTCAGTGTATAGAAGATTATCTGGATTCTTTGTTTCTCTCTCGTAGCTCTTACTATATTATTTGATGCCATTGACTTATATATAGATATAGCAAGCAAACAATCAGAGTCTGCAATAATATGTAGCGTGCATCCTTTTCGTGGTGACAAATTTTCTATACTTATCCACTTGCTGATGTTTTCTTTTTCTCCTCCTAACTTGCGTATATTTTTAGTTTGAACCGTTTGAGATGCAAAGCTGGTGTACAATTACCGCCATTCTGCTCTTCACTGAGAAATATACCGCAAAATTTTAATATGGTTCCCATAAATATTTAGTTATATGAAAGGCAAAACCGTCTCACGATTCTAAGGTAGATTCTCGGCCGGCTGCGGGATATCATTTAAAATGGTAACTACGGCCCGGAGCAGATTCATATTTTACATGTTAAGCCCTATTCTGCCGAGCAGCCCATAAAACAGAAACCGTAGCACCGGAGGCGAAGCGCAAACGGCCACGACTATACATGATTAATGCACCACCACCGACTTGGTTCATTGTTAATGCATATCTCCACACAGTAGCATGTATAATATAAGAAATATTCAGGAGACTTATATATAATTATATATTTGAAATTACAATGATTAATACCGGGAATAAAAACACCAACAACCGCACATTCGGACCGTACCTGGTGTGTGTTATTCATGAATCCATTGACAGTTGAATTATTGAGCGCCTTTGGTGTGGGTAGATAACATTTCGATTGTATCGCCCCGCGTACCTGCCTCTAATAAATCGTAATAGATTTATTACGCGTATTGTTCAATAAACAAAACATGAACGAGTTGTTGGCGGAAAATTTTTGAGAATTTTTTGAATTCGTCAACCATAATGGATCACGCAGAGATCTATGAAGAAGTAATCTCGTTGTCGAATCGGTAATAATGGCAGGCTTCCAAGTATCGGCCGCGCACTCACTAATTAGCGCGGGTAATTAGACGGCAGCGGTGTTTGTGGCTATTTGCATCTCTGTGATTTTTAATAGAAACGGCAACACCTTCGCCGGCTCTGATCCCATCTTTCGCAGGAGCAATTAGCATATTGATGATTAACGGGCGAGATAAAAGCGTGAAAAGACCCCATTTTTGAGCGAGGCACCATGATATGAAACATGCTTTTGCTACCTGATATACGTATACTAGCGTTCGGCGTAAAAACTGAACCATCATCATCCATCATACAACTCGTAATATGAATATAGAATGTCATAAGTCGGTACCACATATGCATAAGCGCTATTCACCGAATAGCCAATAAATCGTCGTTTGACGAACATTTCCCTACTTCCAGCTCGGCAAGACAAGAGCACACTGCTCTACATAGATAAGTTTTTATCTGTTTCTCGTACTTTACTGTCGAGCACTAAGATAAAATGGAAAAAGACTAATTGTCGACGAACATTAAGTATCATTAATATTTGGGACGACTTGAATGCAAGATAAGTTATTTCTAAATTTATGCAGCTGTTTTACATTTTTAATAAATATGAGTAGTACATATAATTATAATTATACAAAAAAAAAAGTTTAAAAAGCTAAAAATTATAACACTAGCTTATTGTTCAACTTGGAAGTTTTACTTATTTTGTATCTACTTCAGCATGGGCACTACGTATACAAACTCTTCATATTGATATTAAAAGATCACCATTGGACGAATGAGATTTGCGATAAGGCGAGTACCTATGTGTCTCTTTTGGCTGGTGTCATTTTATTTGTCTCCTTTGGCTGGTGTCATTTTATCAACATTAAATGGAAAATATTCACTGCTCGTAGAATTTCATTGTTTATTAAACATTTGGTACAAATTTTCCATCGGCAATACAAGGTATTCGCTGAATAACGAATAATCATCAGTGTTCTCGATTCGACTAATTCCGCATGTGGAGTCCCTTTTAAAGTAAAAACATCATTAAAAAGTAGTAAGTTAAAAAACAATGTAGGTAACTATAAATAAAAATAAGAGTAAAATTTTATAAAAGAATCTATATACATTATTCCATAGCACCTTATACTTAGAAAAAAAGTTTAATTGATAAAAATCTGTATAAATGTTGCAATTATCCGTTTCTAGCTATAATTTAAATCTTGTTATGTGTTCAATAACCATCATCAAAAATTTTTTTCCATTATATAACGTAATATTTCTTTGCGTCTTATAAGTAAGTACATAAAGAAAATCGAAATATAGAGCCACTTTTTGTATCGACAGCTTCTACGCGCCGGCAAGCGAACAACAGTTGCTGTTTACGATGCAAAAGTAAATGTAAGACCGGTTGGGGCCCCTACGGCTCCGATAACATGGCCGTCTCCGCCGTACTGCCGGAGGTATGGGCGGAACCAGCCCGGTACCCACTCGCTGACGTTGGTAGTACCAGTTCTTTGGACGGCTCGTATGTTCTGAAAATTGGAAACTCGTGCATACCTCAAACCTTATAGGCAGGCATAGGTACTTATAGCGTTGATTCTTATAGGTACCCAGCTTTACCTAACTTGCGTTTAAGATCCAAATAAAAACCAAAGAGCGTATACCATTTACAGTCATCAGTTGCAGGTTGCAGGAACAAAATCTCTGTCGTTGCATCAAGCATGCAGAGCAGTTTGAGTAAATTTTAACTTATACCTGCGGTATTAACTAGATATACCTACCTAAAAGGTAAAAAACATGTCTTCTCAACATATTATTTAATTGGTGATGGGGAAAGTAGGGGAAGTTGGCGGAATTGTGGCCGTGACCGTCTAAGCAATTTTGACCTTCCTATATACCTAATTTCTAATTTTGAATCAATTCTTATTAAATGAAATAATATTGATTAAAGCTTACAGCTACTTCTTCGAGAATGCGATTATGTAGGTTGTCGTTGTATATGTATGTAAGTTGTACATAGATATACCTACACCTAAAATGTAATCAACCTAATAGAACTGAGAACTGTTCATTTTCAGAAAACTGTCAAGTTATGACGCACTTTTATTTCGGGCCAGGTCAAAGTTTATTGATCAATTTTTCTTGATAATATTAAGTTGGAACCGACAAAAGAGCGGGAAAGAAAGGAGAAATGCTCTGGGAAATGGGTATCTAATATGATCCAACAAAGAAGAAAAAAATCTATTAATTTTTGTCATAATTATTGTGTTCTGCTCTGCTGACTTTGAATAACATCATATTCCGTTTTATTTACACTTTTTCAAATTAGCACATTTTTTGTATAACCCTACATTATAATATTTTTTGCAAAAAAGCTTTAACAAATATACTTCTGCCATCTCGTGGGCACTAATAGAACTTTTGTAAGAAATCTATTAGACTTTACCCTCAAAAATTTTAACTTCTTCTAAATACTAGATGTCACTAGTAACTGTGTTTCCATGTTTGTTGTAGTGACAAATGTCAATGTGACGATTAAAATTAATCTAACCTCACTTTTTCGTTTGTTGTAAGAATTAGAAATTGGAGTTTCGCTGTTAATACTGTAGTAAGATGTTTTCAACTAGCACGCAAAGCAAATTTTGGATGTTTGCTAGCGAAGAGGAGTTAAACAAGCTGAGGGAAGCGGCTAATTCCAAACATATTCAGGCGTACGTTACTGACGCTGTTGATGTAAGTTTTGAATTCTTTACCTGTTTTGAAACTTAGTTGAAAAGCGCGTTTAATTCCAGGAGGCGTCAAAGTACGAATTCTTCTTAACAGCCGAAGAAGAAAAAACCATGGTAAAACGGTACGAAATTAGGCTACGAGATTTTTGCAAGCGTTTCCAACCTCCAATGCCTCGCTCTGTTGTTGGCACCGCTTTCCACTATTTCAAACGTTTTTACATTCACAATTCAGTAATGAACCATCATCCGAAAGAAATAATGTTGGTAACAATTTTTGAATAATTACATGAAATGATAACAGAAAGTTGTAGGGCAACTTGCATTTATCTCGCCTGTAAAGTGGAAGAATTTAATATTTCAATCCAACAATTTGTGGCTAACGTGAGAGGTGATCGAGAGAAAGCCACTGATATAATTTTAAACAATGAACTTCGATTGATGGAACAACTAAATTTCCACCTTTCAATACACAACCCATATCGACCAGTAGAAGGTCTTCTTATAGACATTAAAGTAGGTGATTTATATAATTAACTTAAGTGTGATTAAAAGCAGCAGTTTTAGACAAGATGTTCGTTGAATGATCCGGAACGATTGCGACCTGGAATTGAACATTTTATTGAGAGGGCTTTCTTGACTGATGTTGTTTTGTTGTATTCTCCTAGTCAAGTAGCATTAGCTGCCGTTTTACATGCCGCCTCAAAACTACAAGAAAATCTCGATTCTTATGTTACTGATACTTTATTTGGCATCGATGGTCGTGGCAAACTTGAAGAATTAATTGAAGCAGTGAGAGGTTAGTCTTTTGAGAATTTGAAGGAAAAAAACTGATTTATTTTATTAGCCATTAGGTCTGTGGTGAAGATGATTGATTCAGTTCCTGATAAAAACCAGCAAAAAGTTCTTGATAAAAAATTGGAACAGTGTAGGAATCCCGATAATAACCCAGATAGTGACATGTTAGTTTGAAATTTTTATGATTTCTTTTTTAATGCTACCATTTTAGTTATAAACGGAAGATGCAAGCTTTGCTGGATGAAGATGATGATATTTACCAAGCTATTACTTCCAGAACCGATTTGCTTGATGAATCCGCTCTGGGTATGACAATGGGACTATCTCCAGAAATGTCGTAGTTTGTATAGGTAGTACGTTTTTTATGCAAGTTTTTTAATTTTCGGGTATAAAAGTATATTTGCAAGAGGTTAAGCGAGAAGTGTTAAATTTGCGCTCTCACATGGTGCCTGTAAATTTAATTGAAATATGTTTCATTTAATTGCTAGTCTCTGTAGCCAATTAAGGCCATCATTGTCTTTAAATACAGGTTTTAATTACCTTCACAAGATGAAAATTGATTTCTATTTTGGTTATCTTTCTATAGCTTTGATTGAAAATAATTGTGAATGACGTAATCTAAACACAAGAACTTGCAGAGATATTATTAATTGTATTTGATTGAAACTCGCTCATGACAAATAAAAATTCTAAAGATTTGTCTTCTTTTAGGATAATTTCTTGATCACCTTTCAACTTTCAACAATGATCGATAGTACATATACAAATTAACCAGTTGACTGTTCAAAAACTACTCAAAAGTAATAAACTTTATTAACACCACATATCTAAAATAAAATGTGTATCAAATGCAATAAGAATAGTTGGACATTGCTGGAAGTATTTGCCTATATCAGGCCATGGACGGTAGAAAAGCGCAACAAATGGCAGTTGTGTGACTAATGCTTATGTTTTTACCTCGAGAGTATTTTCCTTCTTTTATTTTGAGTCTTTTGGCAATGCCCGATTATTGCTATTAACAAATGCACACATTTGATTGTCGTTGGTTGAATAAATAAATAGTCACAATTACGATCTTAATTTTAGGACACTTAAGTTTCTTTGGTAAAATGAGCAAAATTGTTGGAAAACGCTAGGAATTTTCGAAATGTCTCCCGAAATTCTGCAACTGCATAATGGGCGAACTCTCGTTCTGTTGTTCCGGAAAATCCACGTAACTGGGAACGCATTGTCTTCCCAGATGAGGCATCATGGGAGCATTGGGGTTAACTGGTAAAATGTTGGGAACCACCGACGGCACACTAGACAGTCCAGGTTGACCGGGATAATTAAAAAACCTGCAAATTTGCATTAACTCGTTTCCCAAAACGTTGACGAAACCTCACCAGAGTCGATCACCTAAAAAAATTGGACGGGGCGTCAAAATTCCCATCGACGTGTAGTACTGTTGGGCTAGTAATTCGACATCATTGGTATATTTTCGTTTCCATTTGGTACGTCGGTTTTGAAACCAAATTTTTATCTGTGAAGACAAGCCGATTGATGAACAAAAATTTACCAAGTTCTTAGGACTATAATTTACTTGAGTTTCTGTGAGTTTTAGAGTTTTCGATAGTTGGCATCTCTTGGCCACTGACAAATACTTGTTGCGTTCGAATTCCGCTTCAAGAGATTTGATTTGGGAAGCTGTGAAGGCGGTGCGAGGTCTTTTCTTCCTCTCGTCATCAGATCTACTTTCGGAGAACGACGTGTCTGTAATTAGAAAATAGTATTTAATCAAAAAAGTTAATGTTGATTTTAAATGTAGTTCAGTTGAGCGGATCTCGGTACAGACAATGTGGAAATGTGCGCTAATTAGCCCGCTGTAAATACTGCGACCTCTGTCATAAATTTATTTAAAACGTTCCCGAGCCGCCGTGGATTTAATTTAGCACCGAAGAATTCTTAAACGTCGTTTATAACTGAAATTAATGTCACTTACACGCCTCTAATCGTCGCAACCGAAACTGTTCTTAAACCGAGCCGGATCTAAGGCGAAACGGTCATGTTAGTGGGTAATATATTGTCGAGAGATAGCGGCGTTTTGGGTTTTTTGTTGTCATTTTTCAACGCTCGTCGGATCGTTAGCTGTTTAAAATCTAATTCTGTCTCTGGCGCAAATTAGCGTCTTCTTAACGTGTCTGCACTTCCCACCCGACATCGACCACATAAATTTCGCCACGGCAAATTAAAAACAACTGCTCGGTGTCGGATTAAGTCGGTTTTGTGAGGAGATTCCCGGATAAGTGGGGAAATGAGATGAATGGAACCCGTCTACCATGTATAAAGGAGTCTGCTGGGAAAATATCGGATTTTGAATAATATCATTTTTATGGTAGGTATATATGGGAAAACATTTATTGGGAATTGAGAGGAAGAGATACTAACTCGAACCCCTAACCCGAACGCCAGACATGAGCGCCCCATTTCTAATTAGATTTTTTTTGGAAAAATTGGATTGCAGTAGTGAGTAGATGTTTTATTCGGCCACAAGAGCATGGTTTACCAGAATTTCGCTCCGAGATTTCAAAGGGTGAATAAGAAGTAAATATAAATAGGTAATCTTAAATTTCTTTCTATTTTATGCTGCAAGCTGTAAGAAAGAAAATTTCGAGCCAGACTTGCACTGCGTATCTGTAAGAATATGTTTGACTTTTACTATTGGTTTTTATCATTGATTCATCATGTGTGGGTATATTAATATGTCCTACTTATATGAAATTAGTAGAATAATAATAAGTATATCATTTTTTCATTTCGATTTCCTTGTAGATCTAGTTCTAGTTGATTCACCTGAAACCCTCCACTCTTGCCACGAAACACCCGAACGCTATAAAAAGCACGTTTGAATTATCTCCTGAAAGATTTCCTGCCGACTAATTGCCGCTACATGACACCGCTGTCTAAACAGAGATTAATATATTTACTCCCGAAATAATCACCCTGTAAAACCCAACTTGTCGCACTGACTGAGGATCCAATCGTCAATATAGTGAAAACGTTTCGGGCAATTTTTTTTTTCATTGTAGACCGATGTCATCACTTCTCAAAGACAAAACGCTCCTGTTCTAAGTGCGATGGATCTTTGACTCACATTTCAATCGTCGCAGGATTAATGCCAGAACTGCCCATCTTGTAGATTGCAAATAGTATTTAAATAGCTGCGGAAGCGAGGTTACGGACGCGGGGCGACGAGCGGTGTTTAGTAATTAGACAGCGTTTAGTGTCACTTTGTCTTCTGAAACAGTCTCTGTCAATTAGGCGTTGATGTATGGCCGCACATACACATGTATAAGTTGGGTTCGGGTGTAGGTATACTGAAGACTGAAAAAGTTGGTGTGCTTGCATGTATGCGTATGCGTGGAAGTTATGCCAAGAGGCGAGTCTGGCATTTTCGAATTTGTCTAACGGATATTTTTAATTTGGGACGTTTGTTGTATGGCGGGTTGGAATTTAAGTGAAAGTATTTAGTAGGTATAAACTAATGTGCTTGGCCAGGTCTTCTTGACTTGTTTTAAATGTTGAAGCTTGTTTTTGCACAAAAGTTAAACTTGTTAAAGTCATAAATGACAATTCATTTATTCAACTGACCTCATAAAAATATTGGCGTGATTAGATCTGTTCTCTCTAGACGGTATCACAGAAAAATTGTTTCCAATTTGCGGAAACACAAAAATTACCATAGCTACATTTTTCATGATCACAAATGGTGGATGCGCCCACTGAACAAAATCAATATTGTTGGTTATTTAACTAGATTAACGTCTCCTAAATTACGTAAAATATTTAGGTATACGTAAGTACAGGGTGTTTCCTAAAAACCGCCCCAAGCAGTATCTTCATTATTTATTATCCGATTTGACTAAACAAAAAACTTTCGCAAGTTATTCTTTAACCACTACAAAGTGGCCTTAATAGTGATTTTTTTATTATTAACTTTAATGTCAAATTAACGATGCTCAACTTTCTTTTTAAATGGAAACGTATTTTTTATGGTTTTAGTTAAAGAACAATATTTTTCTGAATACAATGATGCCTATTGTTTAAAAAGTTGACTTTGGTACGATATTCATTCAATGAAATAATGAAAATGTTTATCGAGAATGTTGGATTTCTCTTAAAATTTTCAAGTGTGCCGTGAAGAACAAAAACGATACCTAAATGTCACTAATCCGTGAGTGTCTGTCATTTTTGGCTTTGTAAAGATATAAATAAATAATGGATACTGACACATTATAATCCATAATATGAGTTACATTTGAGAACGTGTAGAACACAATGAATAAATAAGTGAATCCTAATCTTAATAAGGCAAACAATAAAAGTGTTCCGTCAGCCGTTTGGTTAATTTTCAAAAAACAATAAGTTTAGATATATTATTTCCCACTGCAATGTTCCCTTCCAAACAACAAACAATAAGTAAGATAAAATTAGTTAACGGTAGCTCCCGGCAACTTAGTAACAGATAATATAACTCGTAAAACCCACCTCGCTTCGACATATTTATTGCTGTATCTGATATCAAAAGATTTCGAGAATGCTTTGATGTTGTTAGCGCTTGTAAATTTTCAATTATACGGTGATTTTTTACATTGCTAAACTGTCCGAGACATGTGCGAAAACACTAATGAGAAATATTTATCGCAGCCAGAACAATAATTCAACAAATAATAGATTTAGCGACGTTCGCTATACCGCCTATAACATTTAAAAAAACACAGTTAATAGAAGTTGCTTTGTCAGATTGTAAATCGTCGAAAATTATTTTACCTTCGTTGCAGTTTCTTTGACAGCAATCTTCTGACGTTGACACTATATCTTCGGCTTCTCTTTTAATATCGTCACAATCCAACTCATTTCTAGTTTGGTTGCAAGTCGAACTCACTTTATTCACTCCCTTTTTACCACTAATTTTCACATTACTGAAGGAATTATCATTAAAGCTCGAAAAGGAAGAAGAAGGAAAAACGGATTTCGTAGAACTTCTTGCTTCCGGCGGCGACGATAACAGAGAGTCTATAGAAAAACTGATGGATTTTTCTGATGATTTCTTTTCGATTTCGGAACTATCGATTTCACTACAGACGGTTGAATTTTCAGTCATTTTCGCCGCATAATAATTATGCTGATCAGTTTTTGTGTGACACTTCAGGATTTGTCTGAAATCCTGAAAGCTGGGACTTTGAGCTACTTAAGTCAGTTGTGGTTATAAGCCAATGGTAGTCCAGAGGCGGGGTCTCATTAGAGGGAGGGATAATTAAGATATATTTAGTTGGCGGCATCTGGTTTAGATGCAATAGCGGGAACATCATTTAAATTAGCTTATTGGAGACCGTTTATTTTTATGGATTGCCCAATTATAATAATTATCTGGGACATAAAGTCACCTATTTATTTATAGTTATGAGACGCTTAGAAAACTGAAGATGAACGATAAATGCTATCGCGTGTTACTGCAAAAATGAAAGACCTATAAAGCTTATAATAAAAAAGTTGAAATTTTCGATTTTGGCGCATTTTACGAAAATTTTGAAATAAAACCTTCAAATTGCCATATTTTCGATAGATAGAAATCGATAGAAATCCAAAAAAAAAAATCAAAATTGGAATCGTTGCTATACAATTGCAAATTTTCAAAGTCCACAATATTCCAATTCTTTCCAATGTTCAAACTCTTGTATCTTTTGAACGGAGCAACGGAGAGAGGAGACACTTAAGTATATCAAATGACGATATGTACATCGAATTTATTCGCATTTCATTTCAGAGGTCATCGAATGATGCAAGAATGAGAAACCTGGGGCTCATACATAACAAAAAGTTAAAAAAAATTATTTTGGCTATTTTGACGGAAATTTTGAACTAATAACTTTACATCGTCATATCTTTAAAATATACGACTTGTGCAAATTTCAATATACATACACATATTCGATTTTTCTATTACGTGTACATAACCTAGCCTTTCCAAATTAAACCTGTCCCGGTTGATACCTAACACCCCAATTAACAAAACCCCAAGGAATGATCATTTATTTAAAGTTATAATGACCGCGTGCACTTGATATTTTAAAAGTATTTTCTCCATTTACCTTGGTATCTGTCATTGATCGCTCATTCTTTACCAGTAACCCCTTATGACTAGTGTATGATCCCATCGTTAAAAATAAAAGTCTAATAAGTATAAGCAATAGTGCAACAATCATTAGCGCGTTGTGACATTCAGTTGAACGATGATAGATGGTCTTAGTTTCAACATACTGACAGTCCCATTCAGCGCCCTAAAAGCATTCAGAAAGGAAGCGCCACGTTAAAGGGATGCGGACGATTGACTCCAGTCGACGGTTTCAGGCACAAGTGGAGCAGATGTCGAGTTCGAGTTGTGGGGGTGTTAAAATTTAAACTGGCGCCAGGAATTACCTTCGGAACAATCATTATCATTACAATAAATCTAAATAAGTTCTTTTGTGGAATAGCTTTTCCAATTCCCAATGTTTATTCAAATGTACAGTCTCTAAAAAAAGAAAGTTGCACTTTTTCTGGGTATTACTTTTAAAATAGTTGGGTTTAATTTTTTGCTAAATTTAACTTAATATTATAATAATCAAAGAAATTGGGATGTGCAATGTAGTCTTTAATAATTAGGCATGCGTAATAGGTCAAAGTTTCCAGTAGTAAATCAACATGTTGCAGCTTCTCGGTAAATGGAGCCAAATTGTCTAGGAATGTGTGAAATTTTAGAGAACCGCGTGGAATCCCTACTTTAATGCGATGCGTAAGAAAAAAGTGGCGCCAGGACATCCGGATCGGCACTCAAATTTCTCTGTATTATCATGAATAATAAATAACAATTCATTTAAAAACTGAATCAAATAACACTTTATTCAATCTTTTCGGGCTAGTACATTCTACCGTATAAAATTACAAAATTCAGGAGAGGCAAATCCTGAGTAAATGTAAAAAAATGGTAAACCGTGATTTATATATGTAGACTCTTATGTAACGAACACAGTTGTGAAGGTAATACTGGCACTTTTTCTATTAAGAGTCTTGGTAACACATTTTCAGTCTATAGGTAAAATCCACCAAAATTCTTAAAAATATAATAATCATAAAATAATAATAATTGTAACTTACTCAATACTAATAATATAATTTACAATATAACAAAGAGTAGTTATCCAAATTTATAGGTAAGTCTCAACAACAATTCGGTTTCACCGAACTGCCGTGTGCAATACTGCGGATGCTTATGTTAACAGTTTCTTCGTTGCCTGTATCAGTGGCTTCCAGCTCACTAGATCTAGCCATGATATCGTCGATGTTTTCACTGTCGTACACTTTCAGATTGTTTGTCATGTTATTGCCGGATAATCTAAACAAACCCCGCGCTATATCCTCGAAAACCAGCGCTACTCCCTAGTATGAAAAATAAAATTATTTAATAGTATCAACCCACCTTAATTACGTACTTGATCTTGCATGGCAGAACATTCGTGGTATGTCGCACCTATGCTTTTGGAATATTGAGTGGCTTCGTCTCTCGAAACCTTATGGATTAAAAAAATATGCAATAAAATTAAGGAATTTATTAAGTAACGAAAAGTTGGTTTCTTACTTTCCGGTCTTTGGCCAAATCTATTTTATTTCCTACTACGCACAAAACCATGGGCCCGTCCACGTTCTTTTTCAATTCCCAAACCCAACCTTTCATGCTTTCGAAACTTGTTGGGGAGGTGATGTCGAAAACTATGAGGGCGGCGTTGGCATTGCGGTAAAACATTGGCGCCATAGCTTTGAAACGTTCTTGGCCCGCCGTGTCCCATATCTATATTAACAAAAGAAAATCAATAGCATAGATTTTTTTGTCACAGCCAAAATAATTAAAGTAGAGAAAGTAACAACTTGAGGATTTGCAACCTCGATTGGGTACCGTCAACATTGTCCTTATGTAGGTATGTGTCTTGTAGGTATGTATATGTAGTAGCCATTGGACGTAATGCGTCATTTCATGAAACGCCGGCAATCGCTGTAATTAAGATCGTTAAATTAGCTGTTTTAGGGCAAGGAAAAGGTGAGGAGACTTACTAGGCAATTTATAAATCTGGTGTTGCTTACCCTCCTCACCTTTCTCTGTGCTTTTCCTTGCCCTAAAACAGCTAGTTTAACAATCTTCATTACAGCGATTGCCGGCATTTCATGAAATAACGCATTACGCCCAATGACTACGACATATATACGGCCAACAGCAAGAGTAATGGCCACTTGTTAAACATTAAACTCGTTTATTTTCCTCACGAAACAAACACAGACATTAAAATTCATAAATTTTAAATGTGTGATATGGACATTACTCTTGCTGTTGGCTGTACATATTTATACCTATAACCTTAGGTATTAATTGGGCTTTGGGCCACAGCCTATATCAACTATGAATGTTTTATTGTTAATACTTAGTTACCTGTAGCTTAACGGTTACGTCTTCTACCAATAATTTACAGGTGAAAAACGAGGCTCCTACTGTTGGAGAAATGTGTTGACTGAAGGAATTTTCTACGTAACGAAGAATAGTGCTGGTTTTTCCTACCCCTGAAAATTTTTGAGAGTGCCAACATTAGTGGGCTGACGCCGACCAAAGTAAAACGGAGGAACAAAATGAGACCATATCATAAGCCAAACACGAAATTAAAATAAAATTGACGTAAAATTTAAATAAACGAACATTGCAAAGATCTGCTATACAGTGTAGTCTCTATCCCAACACGTGAACGACCAGTTTCAAATCGGGCGTATTCCAAAATGTGAACAACCAAATATTTAAGTTTTCTAAAACGTGAACATGCGGCGTTGCATGCAGCAAAAACCAATCTATCTGATATTACAAAAAAAGCTGAGGTTTTATCAGACAAGAAATAGCCACTGCTTCATGGGGCAGATCCTTAATAGACAGTAGTTTCTTTGAGAAGTATTTGAAGGAAAAACTGTATCTAAATTTTCGTTCTCATTAAACGTGCTCTAAATGTTAAAAGTATTTGTGAGACGAATTTCAAAGAAAAGTTGGGATATTTCATTTCATTGAGCCTGTAATGATCTTTTCAAATACTTAAGTTTTACTAGAAAAAGGTGCAACCTATCGAAATGTAATATAAGGATGTTTTTCGTTTAAAGTATGTACCATAAAATTTCATATTTTAATATCAAAAAGTGCAAAAAAGACATACAAAAAAGTTAGGAGAAAAATTATTCCACACGCCCTCAGTTTAACTGAATTGTAATAAAATTCAAATTTCATATTTTAAGCTTAAAAGTGGTAGAAAATCCACCTATTTCGGAAACACCTTGTTCATGAACTCCTCGAAAACGTGAATAACCCTGTCCTTAATTAGTTCACGTTATAAAGACTACACTGTATGCTGTATTTTATGAGGTTTCTGAAAAGTAAATTCCTAAGTTAGTCATAAACAATAAAAGTACGTAGCTGGCTCAAATTAATGCTGTGAAATTCATTGAAAGTGGACTTTTCCACTGAACTAGCCCTTATCTTTATGACCCCTGTCTCAAAATACCCGTGCTATCTTATCGTACCTAAGTACCTATTGATATTCACTGACAATCAAGAGAATCAAAGAACCATTAGATTAGGACTATTAGGAGAGGTAAAAGTTGATACCTACGTTCCTAAACAAAATGAGTTGTCATTTCTAGTGAGAGCCAGAATTTTTTACAAAATTTCAACTTGGTAAGAAAAAGAAACTACAAATTATTGTTGTTTTTATCGTTCACACTGAACTGATAAAACAAGCTTGAAGACTGAATGTGCAATAAAATTTCAATTACCTTGGTGGCCCAATACAACTACTTTTCCAACTATAGTCTTCATCGTCAATCACATTAACTACAACAACCATTCACCACCGCTGTAGAATCACGTTATCGTATCGTTGAAAATATAGGGAAAATCCGGTTTAATAGCATGAGCAAACTATGTTCCTTGAAACGAATTTGCAACTCAAAACTCAACCCACCAGTCAGCAGGATTTTGACAATGACAGCATAACAATAATAAACTTACGTCGGTATTGCAGTGATCATTTACTGTTGATTTGCTGGCGTTAGCTAGTTGCCAGTAGAGAGCAGCACCAATAAATTTAGCGGAGCGATTCAAATTTTGACTTCTATGTAGTATTGTGTTCAGTCAATGTATTTAACAAACTTAATTGATTTCTTCTAATTGATTGAGTAAAAGTTTTTGTTTGTAGATAACTCAAAAATTAACATATATTAATTGTCGGTTAATACCGATTCTTAGAATGATTGTAGGCAGGAAAATTTTCTTGGTTTCGATAATATATTTTGTTCAGCGCCTTTTTTCCTACTTTAGGTACATTTTTTTGTGTTTTTAGTATTAAATAATATTTGTAATTTTGGTCGTTAGTGATCTTAATGTTACAACATTAAACTTATTTTATTTCTGTTTAGTAAAAATTGTCGTGTCTAATTTTCTAACAAATTCCTTATTGATCCATACCGCCAGCGTCCATCGGGAAGAGCGACGACAAAAACTTTAATCTCCCAACGTTCTAATCCATTTAGAAGCCATCTAGATTGTTTCCGATCCCAGCTATCAAAGTATCAAGTTGCCATCGGCCAGCACATTTCGCTACTCTATGCCATATCCCAGTTGGCGGCGTCGGCAACGGTCCATTGTTATTCCGAAGGAGTAGATCTGGAGTGCCGTTTTCCGCACCACTACTCTCGCTCGTTGATTGGGCGTCGGGAGCTGCGGGGAAACAATTACCAATCAACATCCGCCACGGGCACTTCCGTTTCTGTGGAAATGTTGCCGCGCCGTCTCGCTTGGTTCCTGATGCCGGGCTTCGGAGGCCTCCTTGCAATTTGTTTCATCGTATTAGGGAAATGTGCTCAGCGATCCCTACTTAGATTCCGATGATGCCATTTATACCAGACGAAAAAGGAATTACGATAGGGCGGTGAGGAAAATCGCGTTATGGACACGATTCGTACCGGAATCAGACCGACATCACCCCAACATGGGTATATACAGGGTGGCGTATGGAAGGCGGCTCTGTACATGAAAGATGAAGGCACATCAATCAACAGTGAAGCTCAGAGTGTAAACCATTTTTGAGCTTTCACATTGAATAGGTACCATACCACCAGAACCCAAATTCAGTCTTTTCTATCGATCTTTGATAGCAGAAGTAATGAGTAGATTCATATAATTTTTTTAAGCAATACGCAACAATTAAAAGTAGTGGAGGTGCTAACCGAATTCTTATACCTACGTTTATACATTTTTCACAAGTCATTCAAATCTCTGGTTATAGCAAAATATTTGGTGAATAGAATAACTTTGTCTTCTTCACAAATCTAGAAACAAAAGTTATGAAGAAGAGCAAGAGCGACTTGAAAACAAGATAAATCTACGGAAATAAGATGTAGCGTAGACCATCAACGATCTTGATGATTCAAAGTATTTTTTATTAAACTTTAGATGGTAGGTAGATGTGTCTATACTTTTTGTTAAATAGAAATATTCAGCATTTACAATAATTTGTAAAACTTGAGTATATAAAAACTAAATTCTATCAACATGCGAAATGCAAGGCCTATGACAAGATCAGATTCTAAGCTAGTAGGTCGTTAACTTGTCTTCCCTTGTTGGAGTATTTTCTGCTAACTTTATATTGTTTAGAACTTTTTATTATGACCCTGCTTTTATTTAAAATAGGTCACTAATTTAAAAATTATGAACGTGCCAAGTGAATGTTATATCCGGTTTTTCTTTGATAATTTTCTTACCTCTTGAAATCGGCCATGTGTTTTAATCACAAAATTCGGCCGGATTGTCTCACTCTTTCCTCCAGCTCTCCTTTGAATTACTTAAAAGTTTCCTCGGTCTTTAAACAAGTGTGTCTTCCCTTAAATATACATTTAAACGAATCGTGAAAGAACCGCAATTGGAACGAAAGCACCCCCGAATTATAAAACCCATCCACCATTGTCTCAATCTTAGTATACCTTTCTCTCTCTTTCCCATACTACGTTTACCCGATCTTTTGTTTCAACCTCCCCGAACGAATCGCATGTATTACAAGTCCATATCGTTCTTGATGTAATTTGCTAAAAGGTTTTGTCTAAAGTGGAGTTCGCGCTTAACTTAACAACTGATTCGATATCATGTATATATGTATGAGGTATAGTCTGGGGAGCAAATTTTCGTGATCTGGTGTTTTTAAAGTTGATGTATTGAGCTAATCTGGCGGTAAGCAATTGAACAAGACAGATCGGTTTCGGATTGTTCTTTGGCGAACGAAGAATTTGGAAAGCTCTGGAGATAGAACAACGTCAGGAGGCTCATTGCCGTTGATAGGTAGTTGTCGGCGGTAGACGGTACGGCGAATTATTTATGGAAATGACGAGATAATTTTCAATTTAAAATTTAGATGAATAACGTCATTTACTTTGGTAATGAAAATGGCGGAAAGGGAATGGCACCAAATCTTCAGCGGAATACTAATGGGGTGATACGCCAACAGTGATGATGGAGACTAAACGTAACGAGGGAGCCATCACACTTTTGAATCAGCAATGGCTAATCTTATATAACTTTAATTACTAATTCCTTGATAATTTTGTTACCTTAGGCATAGACATGCATTTTTTAATGGTAGTCGACATTAAAAATATTTATTCGAATTCCTACTTAGGTACTGTTTAGTGTTGTTAATAACTCTGAAAATCTCTTTATATTTTCTGCCTAACCGGTCGAGGCTTTCTCCCTTTCTCCTGCCAGTGTACTCGGAAACAAGGCAATAAATTATGAGTTTTCCGACCAAAATTACTAAGATTGGAACCAATCTAAAAGTTTTCAACCAATCCCCGAACGTCATTACCCCTTCCATGGGGACTGCGATCAGATCACCCTCACGCCTCAATTGTTTTACGTATGTTTTATTTGTTTGCCTCCGGCGGCGCCACCGCATTGAATGATGGAAATACTTGACAGCGTCGCATCTGACGCGAGAGCGTCGAAAGGGGACGGAATGAAGCAGACGACTCGGAGAAGGGTCGGATAAATCAAATCAGCTAATCTGCTAATTGGGACTGTTTAGAGCCGGATTTTACCTCTCCCGCTTTCATTACAGTTTTTGATTGTGCTCTCGCGTTATCGATTCGTTTGCCTGACTAATTAACACTTTTCTGGCAATTCGGAGCTTTCAGTAGACAATCACTAATATTATAGCGGTTTATAGAGGTGGACTATAGAGCATGAGAGTTAGAGAATATGTCAAATCAAGCTAATAAAAAGATGTTACTTTTGGTCTTGAGCAGCTAACTAAAAATATTCTTATTGGTAGGTAATATTGAACTTGGATGTCATACGATGTTAAATTATTGTTTTCTCGAATTCCATGAAACTCTTGTCTCGGCTAAGAATTTCGCTATTGTCTTATTCAATATTTTTTAAAATAGGAAATTTATCGCAAGCAAAACTTATGTCAGCCACCAAGTTAATTTTCTGACTTTATAGACTTGCTTTTGTAGTTCTTTTGTAAACTTTTATTTAAACATTTAGAATGAAAACAGCCAAGATACCGGAGGAATATTAAATATTCAATCTGAACGATATTTGCACCCGGCGCATCTACCATCCATCACGATCCCATGCATTTATTTAGAGCGGAACCCAATAAGTACCTAAACATTTTAATTATTTATAATTTTAGTTAGTTAGTTAGTGACAAATCTATAATACAAATTTGGGCAGCTTTATGTTGATGTCGCAAAATATATAACATATTCGAAAACTATACTAATAAATCATCCGTCAGCAAGTCTTTCTTTTCATTCATATTGAGGGGATACCTATAAAAGATAAGTGGAAAAATTACGATACTTATACACTGTGCATTCATCACTACTAGGTACTTTACAATAATTAAGACAAGTCCTACTTTCGTCAAATTTGTTGTTTTGTATCCCAAAGTTGCATTTATGTGACCATACCGTTGACCGTCCTTATAGCTCTCAAAGGTGCGCAATGGTCGTAAAATCAGTTGATCATGCATGACACTTCAATCCCGCCGCTATTTACAATAGATAGGTACTTCGAACTTCTTACAAATACTACCATAACCTCTTCTCACGATTTCGGCCAGCATGCAACTTTTTTATATTTTTTTTTAGTGTTACGGCGTTTTGTGGATCATTGTAATGTTAGTGTTAGTAAGCTTTTCTTTATATTTCCAATATGAACATAATTAATAATTATGTTATTATATTAATTAAATAATAATTACCTACTACTAATTATAAAGTACCTATACTTATATGTATGTTATATTACATGATTATATTTTAATAATTATAAGGTGAGTTGGCTTTAAAATTTGGCAAGCTAATGCAATGAAAAATTTTAGGGTTTGGCTACGATTCTTGCTAATTCAAACTTGTGCAGCTGTTGTTGTCCAAGCGGAAGGAACTTCGACCATTGGTTTTGTATGGGTTAAGTTTAATTGCAAGTTGGATAAAAATTACAAATTGAAAGAAAATTTGGTTTTGGTAACACAACAATAGCTAAATTGCAAGAAGACTTAAATACATTTGCAGCCTGCAGCCAGATTTCTTACGGTAGATTTCACACTGACTAGGTTTATGATAGGAAGCGTTACTTCTTATGTCATGTAATTTGTAAAATAACTTGTTATGTTGGTGGGTAAGAATCAACTTCTTACCTACCTTAATAAAAAATATATCTTTATTAAAAGCAATACTAGTCTCAGTATTCACCCGGCGCATCCACCATTTATGATTGCAGTAAGTTCAATTGAAGGTCAATAAATCAATAACTAATAAAAACTTATTTTTAATTCTATAAATTTATTTCAGTTTAACTACTCACATATCACCACAAGAGATAGTTAGCATCGCTTTAGTTGTTTTTTGCTACAGCATATACGTAATCACTATTTTTTAGAAATATGTAGCATATAGTTTGTTTTACTAGATTTTACGTTAGTTTTTGATTTGCCGGCCATGAATCAAAGTCTTCAAAAAATTACTAATAAAACGGGGAAATTAATTCGGGTCCATTAAGGTAAGTTATCCTTTATTTCCTGTCGTCCATTTACATAATAACTTAGCTATAATTAGGAACTTTAAAATATGTACAAGTCTAGTGTCAGATATTAACTGATTGAGGTAGCGTCACAAAACTGAAAAATTCGAAACTACTGTACAATAATCAAAAGATCATACGTCACAGTACACTTTATTTATCAATACTTATTTACAACGATACAAAACCGTGTCGCTTCTACTCCGGCAAATTTACAAAAAAAAAAACTATCACTTCTTTATACGACGTAGGGCCTGTAGAGAGATTCGCCATCTTGTATTTTCCTGTCGCCATCTTCCGTCTGCTCGAGATTTTCCTGCACCGCAACCGGCTGAGTTGCTTTCGTTGTGACTGGCGCTTTCGTGACTACACTTTCGGTTTCCTTGGAGCTTTTTGCTTCTTGTTGAGCTTTTTTGCTGCGTTTCCACTTCATCCGCCTATTCTGGAACCAAATCTTCACCTGCAACAATAATTTTCGTCATTCCAAGACCGGTGCTGAATCAAAACCGTTGTGTCCCTCTCGCGAGATTTATCACCGACCTAAGTCTAACTTCAAACAAACAGACAGAAGTGATATTTTAGGATTGCGATGACTAACTGCCCGAGATGTGACACGGAATTTGTCACCGCAACACGACACGCGTTACATGAGCATTCAAGAAAATCGCGTTAAATTTTTTTCTAAAAATTACGTGTAAGTACCTATTAGGTACTTACATATACTTACTTGTGTTTCTGTTAGCATCAGACTTGTAGCTACTTCGAATCGTTTCGGCCTGGAAAGGTACTTGTTTTGTCGAAATTGTTTTTCTAGTTCTAGCAGTTGTTGGGAGGTGAAGGCGGTGCGGGGTCGGCGTGTTTTGCCTAAAAGTGCGTGACCGGGACCGCAGCCTGCAAAAAGCAAGACAGAAAAAATCGATGAAACATAGATAGGTACTTATTCAAGATTAATTTTTGTGTTTGGGAAATATAAATAGTTGGCGGCTAAGCTGGATGGTGATTGCCGGGACATGCGGGAGGTCGATTCGGTTAATTGCATCAAACATTTCCCCTCCTTTATTGCCGGTCGAGTGGAAAACTAATCGGCCGGAAAAATTGTTGTTGAATTCAATAATTGGCCGTAGATTTACGCAGCTATAAAAGTTGGCCTGTTGTCGTAAATCAGGAGGACCGGGTAGTGTTTTAGTTTGAATAGGCTGAAGATCAAATTTCTATATACATACGAGGTCTTTTGGAAAACTATTAGTCGACTAAAAGACGACTGATTATTCTGAATCAATTATGTCTTTATACCTAATGCCATATACATAAAAAAATTCTTTCTGAGGAGTTACACACTTATCTAATCTTAAATTAATATGAGTAAAATTAAAAATCCCATCACGTTCATAAATTTATTGGCTCACGCTAATTTGTACCGATGTCGATAGGCGGCTTTAGGACCATTTCGGCTAAGATTAGCTGACAACGACCACATTGCTTTTAGCTTTCGTTATGGGAATTTTTGCATGTTGAATAGCAATAATTTTAAATTTAAAAATATTTTTGCGTCACTTTTTATCTTCATTCCGAGAAGTGGTTTGTTTCTTATAAGGTCACAGTGCAGAGCAAAAGCAGGTTGCATCTAATCCTGACTGCTCTTTGCTTTATTAAATAAAAACAACATTGTGACTAAATGCGCTTGGCTCGACTAAAGCACCGTAAAATCTCCACCGCACCACCAACCATCCCTCCGTAACAGTCTTAACACCGAGGGGAAAATTAGGGTGTCGTTAAATGTATTACGATATTAAATTATCATGACAATGGCACAATCAGGGGTCCCAGTGATAAATACACTGCAAACATACGGCCCTTCTGGCCACAGGTTTTATACACAATATGCTGACAAATTAGAGGAGGCCAGCACTATGAATAATTAAATAAACACCGCGACCCGGACCCCTGGAACAAGTGACTGTCGCATAAATTTTGACATACGACAATACAATAATATACGATGCCCAAAGCGCGCACCATGGGCCATGACCATTCGAATCGCTAAAATATTCCGACAATAAATGGTAGGTTATATTACATACCTAGTGGTATAATAAAAAATTAATTAGACCGCCTCAACCGATGGTCCAACGTAATTGGCGTTATCCGAATGGCCGCAAATCCCGCTCTGTCAATCTAAATATGTATTTATAATCCAAATCCGGGATATTATGGCGACTATTAGGGTCGTAATTTTATATTAAAATTTGAATCATGTTGCCATATGTCTTGGATCGAGATAATAATTCAGAAATAGTGTGTCATTATCTTCAAACGAGCTCCAGTTATCGCCATAATTGAACTGAGGGGCTTAATAACCGGGTTTAATTATGATAACTTCACAATAAAATCGGATTAATTACAGATAAGCAGAATCAATTGTTATATTTTTATTAATTTTGATTTCATGCGTTTAATTATTTGTTTTGGCAACACCGCCTGCTAGGATAATAAATTAATTGTTCCAAATTGGGCGCTTTATCGTCCTGTATAAGTTCGAGCGATTAACCCGCATTTTTGTCCGGACGAATTGAAAAATGGGTTTCAGCACCGTAAACCGCCAATTGAAGCTTGTCATAACAAAACCAACTCTATAAAGCAGCAAATTCAATTAATCACGATGAAAGTGTTGAAAATTCAACGGTGACAACAAATTGGCGGTGCAAGTTGAAAATAAACAGGCGGGGTACCGACAACGGCGCGACAGATGGCCACCTGCTAATATAACTTGTATAAATACAGGGTGATTCCAAACAGAACTGAATATCAACAATCCATTGAATTATAATAGCTCGACCGTGAAATATATGACACCTAATGGGATCAATTGGGGAGGAGGGGGCGCTCCATTATCATTAAACTTTGTTTGCAGTCATCTCAGTCCTGAATAGGAGAATTATCGTGTCCATTCGCCCCAACAATTTTGTCGCTAATTGTCCTGCAAAGACTACAATTATACGCATAAGGACTGTTTTCCTCGGACTCTTTGGAAATCAAAGTATAATTATGTATTATAATAGATATGTAGGTACCTAATACTATTAAATTTAGGTAGGACTAAGCTTCCGTCCGTGAGACAGTTCTTTTTTTTCGAGTTTTTTTTTTTATAAATCAGGTAGATATCTGACGACTAATTTACATTTTTTGCTCAAATACACGTCTGAAATCGTCTCGCAAGTCCGATTGAGCGCCCTAATGCCGGCAATTTATAAGCATTGAGCGCTCCCATATCGTCATATATCAGGAAGCAATCGGCCAAATCGCAGGAGGGCTTTAAAACATTCTGATGATCGTTTTGGTCTGATTTACAGCTGAAATTTCACGTTTTAGGGCCATTATCCCAGGCATTACTTTACTTGTTTTATGTTTGTTGCAAGAAAATGTTTTTCACAAATTATGGGCTCGCCGCAATCAACGCTACGCTTTATTGCGTATAGGTATGTACTTACTACTCGACTATTCCAGCCAGAAATATTCCGGTGGCAATCGGGTTAATTGGGCGCCACTGAAATCGGCTGGATTTCAACCGCCCACATGCAGAAATTCCCAAAAACTTCATATTTACTATTTTTTTTTATCTTAGTTGTATGTTGTAGGTACTTAAGGCGCTGTTTTAATTTTAATTTCAAATTATTCTAAATAATAATTGTAATAATTGTTATTGTTAACCGTATTTATGCACAAGAATCTCACTTGCTCAATCTCCGCCGTGATTACAGCAAGGCTATAGTGACGTAAGATACTTAGGTATAACAAAACAAATACAATATTTCTAATTGAATTTCTCATCAAAGTGGGCTTTGGCACCTTTTATAAAAGTACGTCGTAACTTAGATCTCCCCCCAACTGATATTTTGAGGTTAGAATCATAAAAGTTTGCGGTTGATCAGTTAACATCATCTTTGTCAATTTTGGTAATTGTTTTTGCTTTTTGTGCTGTTTTTTTGGAAACCATCGTAAAACATCATTATAATGCCATTTTGAGCAATAAAATGTTGTGCAAATGATAAATAATTTTATGCAAAATTTATAGGGAAAAAAAGATGTGCTAGGGCAAGGAAAATGAGTAAAAATAAAAGTAGTTTGCACAAAAAGATATTGATTTTCGTAATGTATATGTCGGCTACACTTAGTGAAATTGTGCATTTCATGAAAAGGATGTGCACTTCATGAAACGCAATAGGGCAAGGAAAATTTTTTTCACGAAATGGATATGCTTTTCGTGAAGTGAACATTCTTTTTCATGAAACGCACAATTTCACTAAGTGAGCACGACATATACCTACATGGTGACAAATGCGTTGGTGTAATTAGTTTTTTGAAAATCGAAGAGTGGGTAAAGTAAACAATGACCTCAATTTTTGTCACTGTAGGTAAGTGAGGAATAAATATGCAGAGCTCTGAAAACAAAAAACAACGGTTTGCTAAAATTGCGAATTGTTGAAGTCGTTGGTTGAGATCGTGAAGACGATGGGGAGAGGGAAGAAGGAAACCGTCCGGCGTACGCTCAGACATGACTAATTTTTTCCAGAACCCGCTAGATGAGAAATTCAATTTATTCCATTAGACACACTGTAAGTACAATAAATCGTGTATGCTTTAGAATAAAAAAATGCCACGTAACCAAGTGCAGGATGGCTTTCCTTGTAGGTATAGTTCTTTTACGATACCTACCTAAGTTTAGAACGACATCATAGAAAATGATGCGATGTTGACAGGTTGTTTGTTGTTTGTCATTAGGCGCCATTAACGTACAAAACAATGCATAATTCGAACGGCAGCTAATGTAGTAAAAAACTTGGAGAAAAGTTAAAGAAGAATCAAACAACCGCCAATGTTTCTTGGTTTTATACATTTCGCAAATAACATTTTGAATTGCAGTTTGGTCGAAATTGTCAATATCTAGGTACAAAGGATTTTGTGCGTATCTTCTTTTTCGGCAATGGCATTCACTGGCTGCTACTCTGTCTCTTATAACAGGAGATGGAAGCATTTTCAATAAATCAATCTTGGTCGATAGGTTATAGGTCAGCAACACCGCATTACATTGCCATATTAAAAGCAACCAAGAGCTAACGCGACACTTGCTTGCAAAATGGTGACATAGAGTTGTTGTAGTGGTGGGACAGATATTTAAGTAATAACTCAAAAATTATTTTCTTTAAAAAAAAAAGATTTTAATCAGTGTTAGATATTGAAAAATTCTTCTTCTTTTGGGTATTTTTACATTGATTAGAAACTTTTTTATCTAAAGAGAATACATCTTGAGTTTTTATGACTTTTGGGACCTTTTCTAGTGAGACAGTCTGTTAGATATAAACGCTTTGAGAATAAGAGATTTTAATCGTTAACATAACCAGCATTAGTATTTCTTGTAAAAATGTTTTTTTTTCTGAATGATAAATAAAAAGAAAAATACACATAGCAATTATTTGCCATCTTGAAACAAAAACTAAAATTTATTCGTTAGTTAAGTATACATGGTGGTTTAAAGTTGAAAGTTGCTTTGGTTTGACCATTCAGGCCTCAAAACGTCCTCTTTCTCACTTCTTTGAAGTTTTATCTTTCATGCACCTTCTAAATCTAAAACAAACACCATTATTTTCCCTTAGGGCATTTCTCTATTCGCGCTGCAAAAGGCCGGGTAACTCCCCCGCAATTAACTATTTCCTATCAGAAATCGACGTAGCGTCGCGTTCTGCGTTGATGTCAGGGGGCTTTATCGTTAATTTGTAAAACAAACATGGTGGTTCCAAACGTAAAACTCGACCAGTCTGTGACATTTCGTTGGGGTAAATAACACATGTGGCGTTACGGTATAAATTAAGCGGAGAAAATCCCAGTTAACCACATGGGTTGAGGCCGTGGAATGAGGCGTTAAACCCCGACCCCATCAGCCCCCACGTTCAATTTGCAGTGTCGACGCCGAGTACTCCCGATAAATTACTTTAATTGCCGTCATTAACTTCCCTAATGCTCTACGGATAAACAGGCGAAAAATCGAGACGGTTTTGCATGAGCTTCCGAATCAGTTACCTTTAACCGGAACTTTGTTAGTTTGTTCCATTCAACGTGTACCTACCTACTTATACTATAGGGTCGAGAACAGCTATCAACATTATTAAATCGTTACAGGATTAATGTTTTCTAACATGTTCGAAAACAACAAATAGATAGATATTCTACTCTGAGTTGAGTTGGTTGAGATAATAATTACTGTTCTAAATCTACAAAAATATCAAGTCATCTTTGTTCGATAGCTTTAAAAACGTAGGAAGTTTATAGAGGCGGCTAATCTGCTGATAACGAAAATCGGCGCTGATTGCTTGTTCAAAACAAAATTTATACTATTCCTCCATGAAATTGTGAGGAAATATATATTTTTTGTTAAAACTCTTTTTGTTACTTGAGGGCGTCGTAGTGACCTTGCAGCTTTCACCATTTCCATCCTCCCGACGCCCAGCCTCAGAGTGTGCGTCACCTTATTGGTAAGATAAACAAACCCGCTGACGAGCCGTCGCAAGGCGAGGACGACGATTGTAAATTGGGCTTGTAAACACATTCTAACATGATCAGCACTACATTAGGTCCGGGCGTCTCTGTTACGCTGCTAAACTAACCGGAAAACTCCGGGATCCACCCCCCTCTTGCCCCACCTACCGCATAACCTCCCCGTCACGCCGCTTTTCCAGCAACTCCGCCGGATTCTGCAAAAGTTTCTTTCTTGGACAGTTGAACTTAATTTTGTATAAATAATACTTGATAATTGTCGCGCCCAAGCATTTACGGAATAATTTTCGTTATATTACGGGAAGATATTTCTCCTGGCGTCCAATCCGTCTTTCCCCCGTTTTAGCGTCGCACCGTTTTGCTCTACCCCTGCAATTAGCTAACTTGATTTGGGAGATCCCTTTCCGGGGATCTGTTCACAATGTGTTGTCAATGTTTTGTTCCTCCGCGTCTTTATTCCTTTAGTTTCGGAACTAACTTGATTACTCGACGGAATTTTGCGCTTTGTTTTCGACGCGACGCGATTTGAATTAAAGATTAGCGACAATTAACGAGATCGATACCGAATCTTTTGACTAAAATTTGAGAATTTCTTAATTTCTTGTAACACAATTAGGTGCTTATTATAAAAAAAGTGGGCTATGGAGCGGATTGCGATGGACGGCCAGGTTGATTTTCCGGATTTCGTCGAGAACTCTGTTTGGGTGCAAAAAGGAAATTTTGTATGACCGTATAACGACGGGCATTACAAATTCAAATCCCCGGCGAGGTCCGATTTCACGGTTACGTGAACTGCTAGCACACGGGCCGTTTAATGCGCATTATATGTGATAATTAAATGCAAATTGCAGCTCATCTAAGCGGCATTGCTGAAAACAGCGCACTCTTGATGAAGTGTAATCAAATTACAGCTAACAATGAACGCGACGCTCGCTCCGACTCCGGATCAGCGCTGCTCTTCCGGCACTAAGGTTCGTTCACAAGACGTTTTTTGATTGAACAAAATTCGCTGTGATGATTGCTGTTGTATTTCAAAAAGCATCTATTGTCAACTTAATAATTGTTCATTTCGATAATTTTAAAGGATAATTTACTAAAATGTAATGGATGCCAATTTTTTAATGTAACTATCTATATACCTATATCTAGGTATATATTTTTCGGGAAACTGGAAAATGTACCATTTGAGAGCAATAAAGCATGTTGTTATTCTCAGTTTATTTCTTTATTACTCTCTTACTTTATTTTATCTGTGTAGGGTACGGCTTTTATTAATATCTAACATAAATTTTTTTTTAATTTTTGTATCTGGAACATTCTTGAACATTTTAATGCAAAGAAACGTCATATACCTACCTGTGACAAAAATTATAATTGGTGAATCTATTTTTTAATCCTAAAATAAAGTTGTTGGTAATTAGATAATATTAACGATTTACGTCAAAGTATAAGAGGGAGTTCCAAAAATCGACCCAAAGTAGAAACTAAACCAAAGACATTTCTTGTATCTTTTTCAACTGATTGTTTCCTTCTCGGCATAAAAATTAATATTAAAAATAATTTGAGTAGCAAGCATGTCTCTGTTCTTGCAGTTCATTTTTACATAACAATATGATTTTGAACTTTGAACACCATATTAATAATATGGTTTTGGAAAAATTTCTTGAATTCTAATGTCAAATTTTTTTATTATACTCTCTATTTAACATTAAAAAAAATTATTTTACGTAGAGCATTACAAAATTCTTAAAAGACCACAGGACATAATTATGTACTTACCTATGTATATCTAACTTATGGGTAAATAAATCAAATTATTAGAAATCCCCTTTTTTATAGCTTGAAGGTGTTTTCCATTAGATATTCTTAAAAAATGTCATTATGTATAACGAAGATAATTAATTGACCTTTTGCAGACGCTTGCTCTTCTTTTTTTACGTTCAAAGTAGGTACTCAGTTAACCACAAACGTTTAGTTAAGGAAATCAAACCCTAATATAAGCTGATAGCAATAACATCAATAATAATTAACTTTTCACCACCACCTCATCGCTTGGACTCACCTGTCAAATCTGGCAATCTCGGATAGAACATCCCCGTTCTCGCCAGCCATTCCAGTTGCATCTGGTGCAACTGGTTGTGGTTATGGTGGTTGACCGGCAGTTGCACCTTTTGCATCATCCCGCTGTCTAAACTGTGAAACGCCGAAGCCTGGGGTTGCGTCGGATACCCGTAGAAATTGCCTCCGTTGGGATAGATGTGGTTGAGGAGTCCCGGTCTGGGCACGAAGGCGGCCTGGGGCACCTCTTCGCTGCCGGGGGAGATGGGAGGGCTGCGACTCCTCGAAGACGTCGGCGAAATACTTCGTGACGTATCGGGGGTGGTCGGACGGTCGTCGTTGCGCAACAAAGCATCTATGCAGAACGAACCCTTATTTTCTTGAATCTTCGTGTCCATGTTGAGAGGCTTCGACTGGTAGCGGTCGGGATGGTGCACCAGGTGGTGAGATTCCTCCACATACTGCGCCATGGCGCCAGAAATGCACTCAAATCACTTAAAAGTTTATTTTTATTTTTTATATATAAATATGTATATTAATCCGTTAAAGGTTTCAAGAGTTGATCAACATTTTTGTTGATAGTTGGTTGCATCGAGTGACGTGATGGCGCCGAAATCGCCAGCTCCAACTCGCTCGAAAAGGCGACCCAACAGCGACTGAGCTGTACATAGACTAACCGATTTGAAATGTATTATCCTAATAATATCATGCATTACAGCGACATTAGACGATACATTACACACACTCGAGCT
Source organism: Schizotus pectinicornis (assembly GCA_951805265.1). Taxonomy (NCBI): domain Eukaryota; kingdom Metazoa; phylum Arthropoda; class Insecta; order Coleoptera; family Pyrochroidae; genus Schizotus; species Schizotus pectinicornis. The sequence continues at coordinate 248,972 of OX638204.1, read as the reverse complement.
GTGCGCGGAAAAGCTCATCGACCATTGGCCTGAAAGCTGAAAGCTCCGCCTTGTACCCTAGCTGAAGTTTGTTGCATGGCAACGGTGGTGGTCGTTTCAAGGGAATTTCGACTGTTTGATGGGGACAATTTGCGTTTGAATCGCGGAGGAGACGTGGTGGAATCGGGATGCTACGTTTCCGTGCAAAAGCGAGCTCGCTGATAATTTATTTTTGTGGTTTTTGCAAGTTGTTTCGATTTGGGTTAATTGCAGCTTGTTTTTACTCCCTCAGCGATGAGGGTGAACGTGTTGGAAAGTTATCTTCGGTGGCGATAAATTGCGTTTGGGGTGAGTTATGGATTGAATACGCACACGGATGCCGATGCTGGAAAAACGACGAGCAGATCGTGATGCGGCTTCTGGAGCAGAAGCTTTCCGAAGAAGCGCGCGAAGACTACAACACTCAACGGATCGCTTCATATGATCACTTTATTTTCTTTTAAATTCAGAAATGTGTAAGATATTTTATTATGGATTTATACAATATTTACACAAGTCAACTCTCGTATATTGCTTTACTAAAGTGTTATGGGAGACAAATAGTTGACAAAATTATTTCTAGTCAAAAAATTTAAATTTCTTTTAAACTCCCAAATATGAATGATCTTTCTGGTATATGCAAACTAAGCCTTTACATTTTTTTATTAAGTTTATTTTATTTTTTACTTTTTAGCTAAAAGTAGGCAAGATCTTTAGAGTGAACTGGAAGATTAAGTGGTAAAATAAACTTTTATTGAAACTTATTTTGCACATCTTTCTCAATTATACCATTAAAACTGCAAAACAAATCCAATTCTTGGATGTTCTTTAATCAAGTCAAAATGCTTTATATCTTTGAAATTCGTTTTCATATCATTCCGTAACTTCATCTTTTACATTATATACTGATGGCCGATAGTCAATAAGATTTAGGCAAGTTTTATTCCTAACCATTAAATTTGAAGTACTCCATCACAGTGTAGGTAATTTTATAAAAGAAACCATTCGAGTAGTAATTGTTCTGACAAAATCTCGTTAACTCGCAATTAGAGATGAGATTTTCGTCATTCACAAGCAAAAATCTGATTCTATTCAGATACATACATATATTACTCATTGGGAAATCACGATAAAATTATATCAGTGCTTTGATCATAATTCATAATACCTACGTCGCAATAGCGTAGGGCGTCATTCGTAGAATCTTGTCACATCGTCGTCAAAATTCCGACTATCCCTTTTAATTGTAGGTAAACAAAAGTCACCTGAAAAAATTGTTGTTTGAAGATCTTCCAAATCGAATCAATTAAGCGGCGTATTTACTTTCAACAAGCCTCTAATAGCTGCTCAAACCCATCTTTCTGTTTGTGTACGTGTCGAAGTGGCCGTATCCGCACAAAACTCGAATTTTCTCAACGACCCATCTCGAAATTTACGTCGCGGACGGTGCAGAACCATGATGCGCACTATACATCAGGTATAAGTAGGTAGGACTCTTTTATGATGTAGTGGATGATGGTATAGTGGTCTCTAAATAACATAACAGTTTTTTTTATTGTTCTCGTTCGAAATCTCTTATAAAGTTTCAATCAAATTTAATCCTCAAACCGCAGTTATCTCATTACCTTCATTATTTTACAATCAAATCGTAAATACCACATAAGCTTCTTATCTGATGGTTAGAGGATTTAAGTTTATCGCGGAAGCATTGTGGACGGGGTCATTTATCAATTTCACTAATCTTTAGAATTACAAGAGGCAGATAGGTTTCGGAGGCACTTAAGAAGCGACCGGTATCTGACAATTAATCGTGTAATTACAAGGCGTAATTGGCAAATAAACACTTCGCGATACCCGCAAGTGATTGGCAAATAAAAAGACGAATACGAGTAATTTGACACGAATTATAAGCAAAAGACATGCTATAAGAAGACTTGAGAGGTAAAGATTAAATGAAAAACGGAGTAACATCTTTCGACCAGAAGTCGACCAAAATCAAAGTTTACTCAGCTTTTAACTTTTCCTTAATGACCGCTAATTATTTCAATTACTCGCGTTTTTATCGACGATAAGCTATTTTTAAGAAACGAAAACAATTAATCATTTTGACATAATCATGTACATCGCCTTGTTTATTTTTTGCGTCATTGATTTGTGTACCTACTTTAGATTTTTGCCTCTGTCGTTTCTGGTTGCAACCATCATAATTGATTTTCCTAATGTGACTTTTTTCTACCAATTTTTGTCAGTAATGCTAATGTTTAAGATTTTCGACTCCGTGATGTTGTTGGCGACTGAGGATGGTAATGATGCGCACACTTGAAACAAAAGCAAGTAATGCTTCGGTACATTTTCTACACAAGAAGTCCATTAGCGAAAACGTTTAAACAACAGTGGTAATTTGTTTGCGGGGCTCGTGTCGTACCGGTGGTTCGATAATTATGGATGGATTAGTTAAGTAATTAGCGTCGGCAGAGAGGTTGATGAAATGCAAACAACAGATGCATTGTACAACTGTACAACTTATTTTAGGCTACCGTTCCATTCACTACCTATACGCAAACATTAGAGCAGTTATTTCCATTAGTAGATTTTTATACTTCACCAAATTTTTTCTAAACTAACTGATGCAACTGATGAGGACGCAATTAATATTAATTGTATAAATTGCAAAAACGCTTAAAACCATAAAAACCAAATCTAGTAAAAAACTAATTTAAAGTGTAAATTAGAAATTTTGTCTTATTTACACAAATATCAGCTGTTGATCAAGATATAGACGATAACAGATGGCTGGCATGGTACGTTCTAGTAGATAAATTTAACTCCTTTATATAGGTAGGAAGTAGGTAGTTGTTTTTCTGGATAAATTTTGAGCTTTTCAAAAATGAATTATATCTAATGAATTTAAACCATCAAAACTATTTCCATGGAAAAGCCCATGCACATTTCGTAGATATCCGTTTGTTACTTTATTTTTATTTTGCCAAAAACACTAGATACTAACGCGGTGCAGTTACAATTGCGAAACAGTCACTAGTCACTAAGTTAGAATAACAACAGAAACCTTTACAAGGATCTAAAAACGGTTTATTTAAATCCATAAAAAATAATTGATGCGTTTTTAATGTTGATGCCTTTATATGTACCTACCTACTAAAGCATAAAGTTTTCAATCTATACCACCCTGGATGAAGATAACAGGTATAGTAATATTTGATAAAGAATTAGAAAATTGCGGGCTATTGTTTCTTCACATGTATATCATTTTCAAACACCTATGTACCTACATCAAATTTGTCTATACTGAAAAGTGTTGATCGGAAAATTACTAATGTTCCCACAAACGATCACCGTGTGAAACACATTTCATAAATGCCTCCGAAAATATTGACACGGCATAATCAGTAATATGGCTATATTAAAACATAAGTGTTATTTAACTGCACTTTATCAATTATCGATAGGGCCATCAGCCCAAACACACCCTTCCATTTGGTGCTCCCTGCCTCGTCGACGTTTCCATCGACGTGCCACTTTGTTGGCACAGTAGCATATGATGTACTGTTGACAGTCAGTTCGCATCCATCTGTCACATTAAAATTATTTTAATAGAATAATTTACGGCCACTTCAGACCCGTAATGCTGGCGCAAATCGGTGTTTATTGATCACCGCCCACTACCGTATACCTATTATGATGTCGATTCATTATAATATCGAATTTCGAATCTTCCTCTGCCCTACAAATTTGACGATATGAACCAATTAAGTGGTTCACTTTCAGATGACGTCAAGTCGTTAAGAGCTTTTCACTTGTGTAAAATTGCCGGGTTCAATCAACAAGTTTGTGACACCTCTCAGACGTCAGATCGACGATAAGCACGATTGAAAATTGTAAATTGCCCTATTTATTGTCTTAGTTCTGTAAGAAACTTTTACATTTTCTCCTGGTTCTTTGCAAATAAAAATACTAACACACAGTATATTGTTGACACAAAATCAAGTTAGGCACTGGATTAGAATGATGTTCTAATCTTTCAAAAATCATTTATTTCTTTCGGATTGGGTGTCAGCAACAAATCTAAAGATTAACCGGATTAAAAAGTGATCAATTTATTAAATTTAGATTTTTTATCAGCATAGGAACTTTTTAGTAATATTCTTCAAGTACTGTTTGAACAGATTAAGTTACCTACTTTAAAAGCATTTGCTATTAATTTTTTTTTGTTTAGTTCACTTTCTTACTTACCTACTTACATTATTACCATAAAGTCTCAGTTCTTTAGAGCTTTCTTGATGTGTTAGGTATTTAGTTATTTTCTTAAATTTTTTTTTGTCTTTTCAGGCAGAGTAGGTATCTCAAATTTGTAAACATCTGTATCCGATAAAAATAATTTTGCCATACGGCATAACGGTTACCTTTTCATTACGTAAGAAGTTATTCATCTCTCTCTGACAAAACTTTTATGGTTTGCTCGTTTTGGGTTTCTTATCCTCATTTTGCCAAATATCATTGTAAATTTACTCTCTTTCACTGAAACCCCTTTGGATTTTTCCAAACCATTCGAACCCTGTTACCTGGAAATTAAGAATTTTCTTTTTTTACTTCAACATAAGCTTTATTTGAAATGTTTCTAAATTTCCTCTTTGTTTTATTTGGACCGGTGTGGGGTTTTTTATGTTCAGTAATATTTCTTTCCTAAAAAATTAAAAAAAGAATATTCCTTATTTATTTTTTTCTTTTTTTATCTTTATTTTAATTGATTTTTATCAGAGTTGCGTCTCATGTTTATTTTTTTCTCATACATTTGTGTTTTCTCAATTTTTTACGTTGGCAGACGGTTTATCAATAATCTCATAGACAAATTCATAATTATTTCAGAACTGTGTGTATATACGAACAAAGGCTCGCTCAACGATCCAGCGGGCGTCGCGGGGAACGCTGTGGAAGGGATGTTATAATTAGCACCAGATTAAAGTAATGTCTGGGGACACATTAAACGATTTAGCTCTGTTAATTAAAAGTGTAGCACGGAGTGGGGCAGTTAGACAAATGGCCGCCTGGGGCGCCTTCGTTCTCCCACTCCTACCCGAGATGGCTGCCGCCACTGAAAATTAAATAATCAGAAATCGGGAATTACTCTCACAAAAATTATTCAAAAAATAATTTGCATTCTTAAAAAAATCATATTTTTAACGGTAATTATATATTTTTCTTAATGAAAGGTCCATCGCAGTAACATTAAATAGGTATCCAAAATCTTAATCTCCGTGATGGATCAACATTTTGTTACTAACTATAGGTATTCCAAAGTTTCATTAAACTGTTGTAGGTCTTCAAGTTGGTTTCAAAAGAAATATTGTGTGGCCATTGAACGAAAGTTTAAATTGCTTTCGAGAGAGTCGAGGAAAAAGGAAAGGAGTATACAAGAGAGCTGGTTAATTGTCGCTTTCCGAAGGGAGTGTACCCTTAATGGCCGTAGGGGGACATTGCAGTTTTAATCTGGGACTAATTTGGCTCACAGCACCGTTGCGGACAGGCTACGCACTAAGTACTCTGTTGGGTAGAGTAGCTTGCGCCGCACATCACACAAAAGTGACCTCATCCCGTTCCTATTAATTTTCCAAATTAATTATTTATTCAAGTAACAAGTCTGCATTGTATGTAATACTTAAAGCAATATGTAAAAAAATCGTCAATTTGTTAGTTAATTTAAGAAATATGGTGTCAAAGCTGTTGGAAATTTTCGGCTTCGGCGCCGCATTAAAGCTGACTGTGGACGTCGAGTTCTCCCTTTTCAACGCCATGCGCCACCTCCGAGGATATAAAAATGATTTCACTGCCTGCTAATTAAGCTTAAATGAACAATCAGCAGTTTTTACGACGCCATCTTGCTCGAGTTACTTCTAGATTAATGATCCGATGCAGTTCGCCGGTCTTTATCTTCTTTTTATGTCAGTTTAAGGATAATTTGTTTGGATTTTATCCTTCGTCCAGTAAACATTTTATTAAGAGGACCGCTCCACCGCGATAAAACCAAACTTTTTCCATCGTCCCGAAAACAACCATCAAGATACTAATCGACCTTGAGGCTCAATTTATGTTTTTGTTGTTATCGCTTCTGGTTTCTCGAGAATATTCTTTCAGTCTCATGTTTTCTAACCAAAAAGAGCAGTTGAAAATTTGGTAAAAAATTTTTTTTGGTAAGTCTTCACAAACGTGGTTTCTCCTGAGGGTGGAAATCTGTAGCGTCGAGACGCAGATGAAAACTGGTGAGGAACGGGATATAATTTCCGACGACAAGCTTGCAACTCGAGCGTCGTTAGTTTTAACGATGTCGCTAATGAAACAATCCAAGAAGGCAATTATGAGAGATGACACATTTAACTTCAAGTGTTTCCCTTTACACCCATATCTTGGCGAAAATGGACCCAGTGCATTTATCTCGTCGACAATTTGAAGGAGATGAATGCGGACTCCTTACTATGGAAATTAACTTCGCCAACACTACGTTCCAATTATAAACTGTGGTGGAGTTGAAACGTTTACGTTTTTGCCCACAGCTCCACAGCGGAAATTTTACTTTTTCAACAATTTTAGTGTTTTTTAACAATTCCTATTTCTTGACTTTTATATAATTAGGTATTTATTCTATCATTAGCATGCAAAAATTATAATTTGTAACTATTTTATTAATGGCTTTTATTGTAACACAATTTATTATTATTATTATTATTGTCTATTAATTTGTATTATTTACTTCTACATAATTATACGTTATGTACAACGATGTTCTATTATTTTACAAACTGTAATATAACAATAACATAGGAAGTTACACTTCCAATTATGAATCCAACAATAGTAAAATCGACAGTGAAGAATCCAGCAGCATTAAACTTGGGTCTTCTGGCGTTAGTTTGTTGAGCCAGCAACAGCACTTGGGTCTTCATTCCACAATTTCGCTCTTCTTTCACCATACCATCCACTAACTCGTTAGACCAAACAAAGCAGATATTTGAAGTTTTCCCGGCCTCTTCAGTAGCTGCTTGGCAAGCGAGAGCCAGAAGAGCCGCCGACATCTAAAATTTCCGAATAAAACTACCAATTTTTTTCCTAAATTAACTTACCAGAAGTGTGCAAACCCATATAATACATAGAATTAGCAACGGTGTTCCCAATTTCGATCCATCAATGGCCTTACCCCGATCTAACGAGTACACTACAAGTATGGAGACTTGATTCAATGAATCCATAATTATAACAATAATCGTCAACAAAATCACCAAACCAAAGAGTTTATTGTAAATTTCAACTATTTCGCAAATGTTATGATAAAGTCTAGCAAATTTCGCCAAATCAAAGTTTTGACGTGACGTAGGGTCATCTTGCGCTAATTTCTTTAAAGTAATTTCCAATGATGTGTTCAAGTGTCGGAAAAATTGTTTTATTAAAAAAGCCGAATTCGACATAAAGAACGTTGTTAAAACTGATATGTATTTAAAGAATACTTGGCCGATAAAGTATTGTTCCAATTTTATACCTACAGAACTAGACCAGAACCAAATGTCGTAACTCATTAAGCAACAAAGGATGAAGTTAAAGAAAATGAAGATAAATTGGAAATAGTGGTCGCCGTGAAAAATTTTAATATCATTTTTCTGTGCGACCCTTTGCGCATTGTTAAAGAAAGTCTTCATTGTATTTCCATGTGAAAAGATCAAAATTACTCTTAAAATCACATTAAAGAAGCACAAAGAATAATTTACTAATGCATCCACGATTATTAAGGTCTTATCGTAAGTGCCGTAAAGGTACGTTTTTCTTCCATAATCTGCATAAGCTGTTATTACTAAAGTTGCAGCCACCCAAAAACTCGCGTAACATCGATAGACACACGTAACGGAATTGAGAGTTTCTCCAAAATTGTGGGGGGGTGCTATCGCTAAAACGTTGCACCATCTATAGAGAGGTCTAAAATAATGCAGCGTGTAAGATTCACGCGACATAATTCCCGAAAATTCTGTAGGAAACTGACTGAAAATAACTATCGACAACAATAAAGCAAATAATGGACTTCCAACCCTTAATAATGCAAAACTAGATGGTTGCGTGATAGTAACGATTGACCCTAAAACGATAGATAAAGCTACGATTTCGAGGTAGCTTTCGCAGCCAAAGACCACACCTTTCACCCGATGAACGGTAGGTATGTCCTATTCTTTTTATTATTATTTTTTAAATGTATTAAACATCAATAGCCTGGATAATCAATAGTGGATGATTACAAGATTCTTTATGGATTCATAACTAATAAACAGAAACAAGAAACATATTGATTAATTATTTCACTTAGAGGTTCATAGTCACGTGCCCTTATTACCTGATTAAGGATTAAGTACGCTACCTGAGCATTTTTGTTTGTTTAATCTTATTTGGGTTATACAATATTATAAGCCAATATCCACTTTGTGCTCTCCTTTTTTTGTACTTGTGTTATTAAGTTAATATTTTAAGTAGCAGTAGCTCGTGTGTATGAATGGAAATGATAAAGTGATTAGATAATGTCTAAATTTATTGACCGATACTTGATTTGGTGTGCTATTGTCAATTAAAATTTCAGGACCAGAAGAAAAATCAAATTGCAACCATGTGGTAATTTTAGAATTTGCGTTCCTGTTGTGATGTAATTGTTTCAACTGCCAACATAAAGGGTTGTAATTAATTCGGAGAAATAGTGGAGGATAATGTTGCAGTCTAAATTCAGATCGCTGTTCTAACGTTATAGTGATAATTAACGTTGTGGTTACCGGTAATCAGTCTCAAGCCGCTTCATAACGGTTCTTTCGCCCTAGGGAGTTGCATTAGTGAGCAACTATACCACAGACGATGGCACAACACACCTACAGTCTGTTCCCCCAGTTTAAACTGGGGTTTATATGGGGCGTATATCGCAATGAAGTAGTAACGTTTTGCTTTCTTAGCGTAAGCTGGTTTTTCCACGGAAAGAGATAACTTTTTAAATCAAGTTCAGTTCAATGCGAGTAGGTATCTACAAAAAAAAAATTAATATAAAGTTGCAAAAATTGCTTAAATTATCTCATCTCCTTAAGTTTAGCAGCAAATATTGGGGACCTATTTAAATTTATTGAAAGTTTGGGGGTATTTCTTCTTTGAAATCTATCTTTCGCTTTAGTAGTCTTGAAATGTTAAAAACGCAAGACAAGTAGACTTCACTTGATAATCAGGCAAGTGATTAATATAATGAATGAATAAGAATTAAAATGACAGTCCACGTCATCCTGCAAGCGTCAATAAAACCATAAACAGGTTCCCCTAATCTAAATACATTGTTATATTTTTACTTTCACTTAGCAATAAATTGAACCTGTCAAAAAACAACAGTTCTGAAATAATTTACATTGTGTAATTTTTGAATACAAGAAAATTAAGTGCCATAAAATATTTACAAATTTTTCGAATAACAATTTCATATTAGAAGATAATTAAAAACGGCAACTAAATAAAATTTGCCAAAACACTTTACATCTGCTGCGTGGAATTTCCATTCCATGTGTTGTTGTCCTCATCACTGTCGCTGTTGTTAGACAAACGATGAACGTTTCCTTGCTTTCGAACAACTGTAGTGTCCCCCGCCTTTCTCTTTGGCTGCAACCTGTAACATCGTGTTTATGAAATAACAAAATAAAAATAAATTTGACGAAATTACCTAGACGCCTCGTTTGGAGAATCCATTTTCTTGTTAATATCAGAATCTGGATTATTTGTAGCATTGGAAGGAGTTCCAAACATAAAATTTCTTAGATATCCCAAAATATTTAGAATAGGTGTAAGTACCGACCACAGCATTCCAGTAAAACCCCCACTCGGATTAGTCGATACAGCACCCCGATTCAAAGGCAAAACCAATATGACGGCAGTCGGCACAAGTTCTAAATTGGCCAAAGTTTGTGATCTATCATTTTGACCAAAATCACGTCGCGGAAACGTTGTGGACAACGTATATTGATTAAAAGGCAACTGCAAATGGTTTCTAACATGAGCATGAACCGCCTCTAATGTATCCTGACTTGAAAAGTCTTGAGTGGCGATTCTACCGTCGGGCATGCGAAATTGCAATCTCGCCACGTTGGTGGTAAACGGCCTATGAACGGCGTTTTGGGGAGTTAACGATTGAGGTTGTGGTGGACTGGCTCCTGAAAATCTCGCTGCTCTCTCTGCTTTATCTTGGGCGATCTGGTCGAGAACTCTTTGACGCGCCATTTGACTTTCGCGTTTTTCTCTTTCACGCTCCTCTAACAAATTCTTCATTTCTTGCTCGTCTTGCCAACGTTTCAGTTGTTGCACGTTTTGGCCCATTTTACGGCGTTCAATTTCTTTTAGACGTTGCTTCTGCAAAATGTGGAAAAGAATCATTGCCAAAAGGAAATGAGAACATGAGAAATTTAGGCCATTTCCGTAAAACTAACACTGGAAGATAATAACGTCAAAATGTCAATGAAGACAAATGACAAAACATTTCGATTTAAAACAATGCTTCAAGTGTCATTTCTTAATGTTATATCAATCTTCCTGAACTAATAAAAACTGTTTTCTTTTCATAAAAAGAGATAAAATAAAGAAGTAATATTACCAGTTAGCCACTTATTATAGAAATGCGTAACAACTGCAAAGAAACCAAGAAAGAGTCGTGGATCTAAGTTGTTTCAATTTTCATACTGTGCCACCAGGGAAAGAAAGCCCGCGCGGAAAGGGAGGATATTGCGATAAAGTCGCCAGCCTTCTACAAAACCATAGGCGGAGCACCTTCTTTCCTCCGGTCTTCTTTCCCCGAACAGACAGTATAAAGATGTCTACAGTTACCATTTCTGTAGAACTAATCTTGTTTCAAACGTATTTTTAATTTTAACAAACAAATTGATAGTTATTATAATCGTAATGGATGAAAGGAATAACGATTTAACACAAAGAAAAGAGGTGGGTCGGTGGCGCGAGGAGAGAGGGTCCCAGGTCCTGGTAACGCATGGCTCGAGGTGGATGATTCAATCCCGGCTGAGGGTGTATGAAAATTGCGATTTAAATACTACTAGAATATTTCGTACTTTTGTCGTTAGTTATCATGAGTGGCATTTTTGTCTACTTTACAATCTGCCGGGCTTCTTGTCAGTTTTACGGCCCGCTAATTGTTAAGTTATGGTTTCGGCGTGAGTAATAAAGTTGTAAAAAAATTGTTTTCATCTAGTTGTGGGTAAAAAGCTTTTACAAAAATGTAAAGGCAATCAAAAATTTAATCTTTGCAGGTTGTCAGCTTGATGTTTTATAGCAGTTTTGTTTCAACATTATTGAATATATGAAAGCAACAAACCCTAGTAAGAGACAACAGTTTTATTTAAATCTAGCAGAACTGAAAATCCGTCCTCCTGGATAGAATGCCTGGAGTGATGCATTGCCTAATATTGTTTTCATCAACTTTGAACCGTTTTGTTATGCTAACACATGCAAAGCAGTTGTTACCTCCTCCTCCTCCCTTTGTTTCTCCAGTCTCTGGATCTCCACTAACTGTTTTGCTCTCTCCACCTTCTCTTCTGGTGTCAGTTCCACCATTTTCTCGTTCTCTTTTGCGTCAGTGCCACTTTGCTTTTGTTGGCTAGTTGATGGATCTTCCTTTCTGATGGTGCAAACCCCATTTTCGCATTCTACATTAGCTGGCATAGTCAACTTTTCACTATTGATCAAATCTTGAGACTGCTTTGCTGTAAATAAATAAAATAACTTCAACTACAACTAGAACAAATAAACGTACCAACTATTTGACTGGCACTAACAGGCAATCCTGCTTTTTCTACAACAGAGTCCAATTTGAGGCACAGGGAACTGACGTCTTTTGTGTCTGTCACAATCTCAAGAGGACTTCCTTGTTTACCAATAAAATAAATTGATGGCACTGGAGTCTCCTTAACTGTTAAAGAGTTAAGGTCTAGATGGTTTAAATTGGCAATTTGTATGATTTTGTTTTAATAAGGATACAAATTTGAGTAAACTGTTGGTGAGGCACTGTACCCGCTTCGATTTTGATTGCGACAAAGTTAACGCCCCCCAGTCTTCCGGAAACCTTCTCATCATCGATGAAACGAGAGATTTCAGTGGATTTTTCATCTTTTCCTGAAAAAAAGATTAAGTACCAAAGTTCATAAAGTAGATTTAGTTCAGTTTACCTTCAATGTAAACGACAAAAATGGCACCTCTACTTTTAGAAGTGGCGATTGCCTCTGCTATTCCGCCTTTGTACCAATTCATTTTGGACTAAATTTTATAATTTTAACACAAAAAAACTCTGTATTTTGACTGAAAATGACGTTGCAAATGACAAATCAGCTTGACATTTCTATCAACTACTTGCTTCGTTCCTTCATTCGTCTCTACCGTCTTTTACAGAACGCAGTAAACTGGTTTGTCGTTACACAGAAGTTTATGCTATTGGCCGGTAGAGACCGCTATAAAGTATTTATACTTAGTGACCTTATTTGTACCATTTTGAACCAATTTTAAATGGTTTGAGTTGTATAATCTTTATTTTCAACGAACAATCCATTAGGTGTTATCGTAACGGTTACAACAAATTGAAATAAAGCATTGAAGTTGACTAATTTACCGATTACGAAATGAAATTCGACTGACCCATGACGTTCACGGCACATGTCGACTGCGCCTAAACAAACGGGAGCGCCGCGACGGCCGACGACGAAACCGGTACGTAAAGTGTTTTGCTCGGCCTAATGTGTATTTTGGTTGTGTATTAAAGACGTGGTTCAATATTAAAGAAAAGGTACCCGAAGTGGAGAAAATCGGTAACAATCAACTAATTTAATTTAACATACATGTAAGTAAGTAACATTTAATTGATCAGCCATCCATGGTAGATAATAAAATAATTAGAAACTAGCGTTATTTTTTAAAGCTTTTTTTACCCATTGCTAATGGGTATTTTTAGAAGAATTCAAGAAAAGTATTTTTTATTAGCTTTGGCACAATTCTGTTAATTATGTTTCCGTGGTTACAAGAGATGTTAGAAATAAAGAGAGACGCAGTCGGTTTGTAGATCAATACGGGGCGCATGATTCTATGGGATAAGGTTACCACATTGCAGCCCTCTCGTAATAGGGCAAAGAAACAAAATTTGAAGCAACTTTATTGTTAGTGTCAAGAAAATAAAATTGTTTAAAAAAGAAAGTCCAGTTTATCAATGTAACACAGCAGAAATTATACTGATGGAAGTTTGTAAACGGCAACTCTACAAAATACCTAGTAAAATTACCAACTCGCCTATTATTATCTATAGATAACCCTACAAACTGTATGAGCAGGAATTTAAAGAAATAAATCAGTTATTAAATTGTCGGTGTCTAGTTAACAATCAAGATAAAAAATATTACTTCCATTTTTTTTTTTGATAGAGCTTTGCGGTCGAATCCTTTGTATGTGTCTGTCATTTTAACCCTTGGAGATAGGTTTTTTCGTGCATGCTACCTCCTGTATAATTGACGTTTTTTATTATTGCATAGCGTTATATTTTCTGCTCAATTCACCTTACTGGTCGATACATAGGAAAAACTAATAAGTACGCACCTTTTATCTTCCAATCGCCACACACTCCATTTTGCTTCAAATTGTCTTATTGTGGATATTTCCAGTCCCAATCGAACTGCGACCGCTCGTAAATATATTTGATGGCATTGAATTATTCAATACCACTAGCCGTCGTCTCGCTCGTCGTACCCGCATCTCAGGGTAAACAGAAGATGATGGGGAAAAATCCGAGAACTTAGAAAGTTGGAGCAACAACTTGGACTCAAAACTAATAAAAGTGGCGCCGTTCAAATTGAAATTTAGCAGGATGTCGAAGTCGAATTCTTCCACGAGGAGCAATTCGATGGAGACTCCTGCCGAATGCGAGAGCGAAACGTGCAGTCCTCAAAACAACGTGCCTGCTATTCTGGAAGCCGCCGAAGGACAGGAAGTGGTACCCTCCAGTCCGCCACCTTCGTACGAGTACGTTTTAGAAGAGGTAAGTAGTCTTACCTTAGGTACCTACATTGAAAATTTTTCCGGAAACAAAATCGATATTAATCAAAATTTCAACCTAATCAACTGAGCGTTTCAATTACTTAATCTAATTAATTACTTACTTATCTGATGCTAATAATCAAGTTGCCTGAATGTAGGACAATTACGAAAGTTTAGCCTCAATTATTTTAATCCACTTTACGAGTGGAGAACAAAATAAGTAGATGGGTTGCAGGGCCTTTAAAGCATATCATGCCATTTTAAAATTCATCTTTCCAATCATTTTATTTAGCTAAATTTGATGACAGCTACTTTTGATTGAAATCGGTTTTAACAGAAACTGAACCAAATTGACGACACTTATTTACCTATAAACCTTATTTCCATGAATCTGAAATTAATTCTTTAGCGAAGCGGTTAATTTGGATATCTTTAAATATTTGCAATAATATTTTGTATATCTTCTATTATAATCGACATTTTTTATCGGCTGTTTTTATTTTAAATCTGTTCTTCTTTATCTTTTTCATAAATATGCATTCATGACATCATGGTTTTAGTATAGTTTGACAGTTTGCCGCTTTATTTGGTCAAATTACATGAAAGGAAATTTGAGAGAAGCTTGTTGGTTGAATCAGGTTTTGTATAGAAAATATGAATAAATACAGATTATCTTAAAGGCTTTTGTTTAATATGATTAATTTTCTTCTAAGATTTGGTAAAAGATTTTCGAACGTCTTTCGCTAACAAGAGCGTTTTCTGCGTTTTCTTGAGATTTCTCTTTATTTCCAGCGCGATTCCAACTGAATATACACTGATTTTGAACCATCTATGTTTTTAATAATTAAGCAATTTCTACTAAAGTTGTTTTTTTGCAACTTGAGCCGATCCATCATTTTAACTGTCGCCTTAACGCACGACTACTTTCCATATTTTTTCTTTTGCCTTAAGTTTTTTATGGTGTAAAGTTTAATGTTGGGTGTTTTTTGCAGACAAGACTTAAAGCCCAGGCGGACGCTTCGTCCCCAGTGAACCCCCTCAAAGGACCTGAAATAATGCACAAGAGCAGCAAGGAATTATATAAGGCGGTTGCCAAACAATTTGGGATCACGTGCAAAATGTCGGATCAATGCCGATGTTTCGACTGCCAAAGCCACTATTTCGATTGCGAATACGAGCAGAACGAACAGGAAAAAACGGACGGCGGGTTGGGGGCGGGCACACCCATGTTCATATCCGAAGTTATGCACGGCACTGCCTGCAGTATATTGTAAACAACTGTACCTACCTATTTTCATTGTTTTTTCTATGATCAAAAAAACTCGAGTGGTCTAAGAGCAAACGCACATTTTATCATTTTATCATTACAAAAAAGTACATATTATATCGTAAACTGTATGATAGTTGTTATAGATTTAAAAAATTTCATGTTGTAAATACTATTGAAGACAATTTGTAACATAGTCTGGAAATAGGTGCTTTCGGAAGATCTCAATTGGTCGTTGCAAAAAATTTAATAGAACGAGAAATGTTTGGAAAGTTCGTGGAATTAAAGATAAAATTCCCTAAATGATTGCATATTATCGAATTATTTGCTTTCGTATGATAATTATAGGCTTTTACACGCATGTCTTTAGACCTTGCACACAATACGCCTTCTATACGAAATGACTAGGCAAGCGGCGACTCAAGCAAATAAGGCGGATGTAACTGAGAAATTAACTTCTAGATCATCTTATCAATAATTTTGGGATTTTTGTTTTCGATTACTTATGAGCGGAATGCTCTACTTATAGCAAATCTGATACTTGCTTAACACAAGGTCCCTTAAGTCTCTCTAAATTTCTTAGATTGTCAATTTTTAGACTTTATTTTGGTTAAAAATAGCACAGGCAAAAGTAAAACGATGGTCTTAACGAAATCCTATCGATTTATGTGCTTAAATGATGCTTCTTAGCATCTATTGCTCGTTTTTGTTACCTGAACGCCGCACCTGACTCAAGTGCTGATCGAACTATTGTAGGAAAACTTTTCTAACTCTAGATGTTCAACTAATTAACTAAATCAATTTATGAATCGATGTAACGTGTCCAGATAATTAACTATTTTCATACTATATCATGAATGTGGATGTTAGTAATTAGAAGTAGCAGTGGATGTGCTAAATAACTAACCAACCACCCGATCGATGACTGTATACAATTTCATGAAAAAGAAATTCATTGTTGAAACCTGTTTATCTGTTTAGTATAATAATTGTACAAAATTTGGATGAAACCATTTTATGTAATAACCTGACGTTAAGGGGAACAATTAGGGATTATGCACGAGTTATAATTGCATGAAAGCTGTTGACGCGCGTCGTTCTTGAACGGCGATACCAGTATAACAACTAAAATCCATGAGACAGGGTGTCTTCGAACTGATTAAAATAATTGTAGACTATAAGGCCTTAAACATAAGTTTGTAAAGTCCTCAATTTTTCATTTTTTTTTAAATAAAATAAAATGAGTCCCTGTTATTTTAGACTGTCTCGCTGAAAGTAACAATCATGCTTGTAATGTATGACAGAAGCGAAAAAAATATCTAACTGCAGGCGTGTTCGGATTAATTGTGTCAGGTAAACTGGAAAACTCATCCCCCCGGTTTAATGTTTAATATGACACATAGGCCTATCTCGTATAATGTAAGTGTAATGGAAATCGCACCAAAAATATCTTGCGCACTTATATTTTGTATAATAATATCGGAATTGCAAGTACTCGTGTGATATTTGTTTACCTGTTATTGTGAATGTAATTTAATTTCTATTGATAAATAAAATAGTGATTGGAAAGGGGTTTAAAGTTTGAGATGTTTTCACCTTTGACTTTCAACGGTTATATACAATTCTAGTTAGATACAATGTAAATACATAGGTAGGTATATAAAAAAAAACAAAATATTTAGATTAAATTATCTAAATTTTCCAACCCAATATAGAACTCTAGCAGATGGACAGCTGGACAAGAGCAAACCACTAAGTTTCGATTTTTTATAATATTTAAACTCTTGTAACTTTTGAACGGACTTACATCAAATCCAAATACATCAAATTTCTCCATTTCACAAAAGCTATCGAATGCTATATGAACAAAAATCTAATAATAAAGAAGTTGAAATTTGCAAGTTAGATCGATTTTGACGAAAATTTTGAATTAAAACATTCGAACGGTCATATCTTAAAAAGTACGACTTGTACAGGGAAACTACGGTCAGATTCGTGTTAAGCTGTTCGAAATCTATAAGATTAAGTCATAAAATTGATGTAAAAACTTTCAATATTTTTGACTTTTTTTTTCTACCTCAATCGATAGAAATTCGAAAAATTTCTAAAATCGACATCGTTGCACCTAAAAGCTGGAAATAAGCGTTTTCTTATGTAATCGGCTTTCCTGAATTCAAATCCGTAATCAATTCGCCGCTAGAACAAATAGATTTCTTATAAAATTAGAAAAATCCCTAAGTTTCGATTTCTTATAATATTCAAACTTTTGTAAGTTTTGAACGAACAGACTTTACATCAAATACAAATACATCAAAATTCTCCATTTCACAAAAACTACCAAATGCTATATGAACAAAAATCGTAAGTCTGATAATAAAAAAGTTGAAATTTGCAATTTAGGTCGAATTTGACGAAAATTTTGAATTAAAGCATTCGATCGGTTATATCTTAAAAAGTACGACTTGTACAGGACGTAACAAGATCCAAAGTTGATAACAAAATTGAAATTTAAAGAGAAAATAAAAGAAAATGCCATTAGTTTGAGCTTGGTTAGCCCGATATCGCGTCCAATTCTAATTGTGCAGACGTAATGCGACGATGAGTCGTTGAGTCTAATGTATTCGGACCGGCAAATTTGATCGTTACGAACAATCTAATTACTTTGAATTACAAATGAATCGACGTTCAATAATGGCTTGTTTCTATTGTTGGCAATTTTACTGCAACTCACTTTGATGGTATCTCAACATATTTACAAGAGGAGCAGGCAATAGTAAGAAATTAAACAAAATAAACAATCAAAATAAGCTTTATTAAAAACAATCAGAGCGTCAATATTAATGGTTTTAGAATAATTATTACGATAGATACAAATGATGTAGTTATGTACAGATGGCGTCGGTCACTTATTTATTCAGTTGAGATTTCGATAATTCGAACAACCCCGCGTTATTATTTACAGTACAAGAATATTTTTCGCTCAGAATTAAAAAAAGAAAAACTTAAAAAACGTGAAAGACATCGAGAGTCCATGCTTGAAAAGTGGTAACATCAGCTTTCGTCGACTCGTTCGTTACTGAATGGTGCAGGATGTGTTGTGATCAACGTCTCCTGTCGCGTAATCAATGTCGTCCTCGAAGTCGAAATAATGGCACTGCAAAAAAAGACAGAGATTCAATCTGAATCTGAAAACATGACGAAATCCAGATACAAAGAAAGTAAGAATTTACCCACAAGCTTCTTTATATTGTGAATTGTGACTCATTCCTTCTCCAAATAGGACGTTTCTTTCACGTTACCTCGCATTTAATTTAAAAGGCAATTCACCATTATACTCCTAGTGAGGTCAACCCTAAAATTCATACTTAAGGCGACACCGCCCTCCGCAGTTTGCCTCAATAAAATAGCGTGAGTGACAAGAAGCTACCGCCATATATTCCAAGAAGTCAGACTTGATATATGATATCGCGTCGGAAAAGTATAAGGCAATTACGCTTGTAAACGGGATATACCTACGTCTGGAAGCGTCGCGACTCCCTCTCTCAATGTAAATAATAAAAATTTACCAGCGTCACGCAAAACATTCGAAACGACGCCCGATGGTGTGCAATGAGATTAAAAGCTCAACGTTACATTTGTTTTTGTGTTGTTTTGAGAGTGCCGATATCACAAATTTAGCGGCGGCGTGAATGTGACACGATCGCGATAATTTGTGAATAAGCTCGACGGTATCACTTGACGCGCTATTGTTGGAAAGCTCGGTTGTCTTTGAAGCCGTGCACGTAGATACCTACATTTCGAGCTTGAAGTAATTTATGCGTATATGGTCGAATGCGCTCAAGAGTTATTTGATTAATGTAGCAGCGACAATTTCGTGAATTCCTAGATACGTTTAATTACATAGGCACTTGACGTTGCCTAACTAAAAACTTTAAGGCAACGCAAAACGGGCTCAATTTGCGTTCTTATCTAAGCAAAAATCATTCGTAGTGCATAAATGGCCAAACATTTTTAGTCTTTAGTTCTTCATCGTTCAAAATACAAGACTAAGTTTATGTTTGAAATGGATAACTCTATGTGTTACGAAGATATTCACGATTCGGCTTCTTTGGAATGGCGGATGCGCCGGGTAAAAATATCACCATTAAATTTATCGCAATTACCTGGCATTCTATGCATTTGCAGTTATCAGTCTGTGAACAAGTGAGTCCTAAAATGGAAGCGGCTTCCTCATAGAGATCTATACTATTTCTTCTACTTCTGCAGCCCTCCGCAATGCTCCCGACGTTCGAACTGCCCGAACATCGGTTATCCGTTCCGCCCGTCTGCTTATGACCTCCATCGCCAATCGACGAACTCGCAGACTTGTTTTGGATGAAAAACTGCAAAACACGAAAATTTCAACTAAGAAATGCTTTATATCTCTTTGCATTCAAGTATACCAACGCGATTATTGGCAACGCAGCACAATATCGTTTGTCGCCAACAAATTGATGAAATATTTTCCTGATACATTTAAGAAACGGCGCCAAATAAATAAACGAGAAGAGAAAACAAATCAAATTCTGGATGGTAAATAAACAAGTGACGCAAAAGGTGGAACTGATCTGGAACACGGTGAAAGAGACATTTTTATTCATAAACGTCTTCGAGTGAAGCAAAATTAGGTCAAAATTAGTGTGGGGATTTCCATAAATTAGATAATTCCTAAGAAAGCCGCAAAGACAAGCTGTGATAGGGCGATATAAATGCAAACGCCCATAATTATTGAAAACGTACGTACCTAACATAATCTCGTTGTGTCAGTCGGAGGGCTAAACTGAAAGACTTCCAACTGGCTCTAAAGATGTCAATCGTTGAAGTTGGAAAGCAAAAAGTCAAGACAAGAAAGAGACAAAACTAGAAAACCAAAACGTCCAAAACAGCCCTAAATAATAAATAAAGAAAAAGAATTTCGTTAAGTGTGTTAATATTTAAGGATCACTAAATCTGTCCAGCCTCCTTTATCACTTGTCTGACTGTTTAGTAACAGTTGCGATTTGTTTTGACATCTTATTCTGAACCAATGAATGTTCAATAGTTATTTGGTTTATTTGAGCAATTTTAAATTGCTTTAAAAAAATCGAAACACTTAGGTATACTTGTTGGAAACAGAAAAGTTCCGATAACCCGAGGACATCAGCGAATAAAAAATTTCTATTTGAAAATTTCGAAAGGGTGGATAAAGCTGCAAACTGTCCCCAAAGTTTTCAGGGCCTATATCTCAGGTATAAATATTAAAAAGTTCAAAACCTTTGTCCCTCTCCACAAAACTTTGTTGTGTTATTCAAGAGTTTATTCAATACTTTTTCCGGTAGTCCGCGGCAATGTTAACAAGCGATTCGTGTTTGCGCAAATTTTTTTTTTCTTTTAGTTTTCCCGTGTCGTTTCCGGTTCGCTTACGGCTGCCAGCTACACCGGAGAGAGATTTTTCCAGGTTATGACAGTGCGCCTTAAGTATTTGTTAACCTGAACCTGATAAAATTACACAACATATGTAAGTACAAGAGAAAGAATATATTTATTAATTCCCACCTTTGCTAGTGATTATTATTAAGTTCGTCATAATTTTTTTTGTTTCTAAAAACGGTTGTGTGAAGTTTGGGGAAAGGGGTGATAGAAATTGCAAGGAGCAATGTTTTTAGGAAGGGTCGCGGTTAGGTTCAAAATAATTTAGCATTAAACCTGAGCTGTGTGCCCATAACGGCGGTACGTGACGAAACTTTTTAGTACAGGAGTTGGCTTCGGAAACGTGGTGAAAAGCTATACGATTGTCCTCGTATCTTTGTTATGCGCAATTATTTATCTAGAAATGAGAGCTTTCTATCGGTAGTTTTGCAAAAATTAATAACACGAAAAAGGCTACAATTTCTTTATTTATTAATTAACAGCCATAAAATTAATCACTGAAACAATATTATACTGGCTGTTCCAGCGCAACGGAAACATAGCGAAATAGCATGGGAAATTATAAGTCCTACTTTTATATATTAGGTATATATATCTTCCCTGATAAAATTCGGTAAAAACGAAAAACGTCACATGGATTCTGAAAAGGAGAGATAAGCTTTCCTGTAAAATTGATGGTGAGAAAGGCCTTAATCAATTGTCAAAATCTAAGAAACTAGAAGTGATCGAATCAGAACGTTTCTTCCAAATATGAGATCATAGGTGCAAATTCCAATTGAGGCATTTTTTTTATCTTTTTTTAGCTTTTTTGACCATCAATTTTACATAAAACCGTGCTCTTCCCTTTAAGAATCCACGTGGAATTTTTCGTTCTTACCAAATTTTATCTGGGAAGATATAATTTAAGAAAATATACATTTCCATGCAATTTCCTTATGTTTCAGTAGCGCTAGAACACCCGGTAGGTATACACAAAAAAATGTTTAAACAAATAAATTCAAAAATATAAATAAATTGCATGGGAGAGCAAAAAGCCAACTTCTTTTGTACAAACTTAATCCGTCGAGGTTCCTGCACTTCAAAGAAACCACGTATGCTTTTAATGTCGCGTCACACGCTAGAGCAACTTTCGCTTTGCCTTAATGCTTTTCATTAAAACGTATTGTTGTATTCTTTTATCCTTGGTCTCGATGAATGAGAGTAATTTTTATACAAATGAATTGTTTTGTTTCCAACCCCTCTTGTTACAGTAATTACGTGCAGAGACCAAACGCTACACAGAAGACTTTCTCGAATTAAACGCGCGTCCAATTATTCAGTCAGAACATGAAAGAAACGAGCCCAATTTAGTTGATTTTAAATTGTAATAAAAAAAATTATTTAAATTAAAGATAGCAATGTTATGCGTACAGAAAGAAAAAAACTCCTGCGTGTTTAGTCCTGAATTCAAAGATATTATGCACATCTGAGATCAGTGACGTTGTTAACGGGATCAACCTACCTCTAACGCAGGATTCAGTTTTTGTTTAAGTTTGGGCCGCGGTTTATATTTGAACATTTCTCTTCCTGCTGGCGAGGCAAATAGATTGGCTAAGTTGGTATTCTAAAAAAAATATTACAGTAAAAATCTCAACAGTAGTAGAAAAATGCGATCCTCACCTCTGGCTTTGTATTGGTCTCCAAATAGTAAATATCTTTATGGGTCGAGCAGTTGATTATTTCACCCTTCATTGCTGAAACAAACAATAACGTAAATGCTTCGTTGTTGCAGGAGTCACATGCAGCGATAACATGAATGAATCAACAAATTTGGACTATCGTAACAATCACAGTCATGTAGTTGCTGATTCTAATTGCAGTGATGATGTATTTGGCAAAGACAATGCTCTAACTGAATCATTCTTCTTTTAGAACACATAACAGATTCAATTGCATATTATGGTACATACAAAGTAACCTCAGATGGATCATTATGAAAAAATAATGGTGTTGAAAAGTTTTATTAAGTTTTGGCAGATACCTTACATCAAATCAAAAAAAGTTAAGGTATAATAGAAAGGTGTTTGAAGAAACGCAAACTAGTGCAGTCCTAGAGGTTGTTATCAACGTTGCATTGTTTGACGCTTTGTCCCATCGCCCACCTGACGCACCTAATCCTGTTATAATCCAAACTCAAGTAATTTATGTGGCAATTAGCAAACGCGTGGTCGTTAACGTTCGCTATGGCGTTGTGGTCCAGATGCAAATTACTAATTTTCATGTCATCAAAAGCGTTATCTTCCACAATTTCGATTCTATTATGGCTCAAATCCACGTTGATTCTGCACATCCATCGTGCCGGATTTTTCCGAAAACGCGACCAGGAACCGCAATGATTTTGTTATGCTCGAAATGAACGTCGCACAATTGAGGGTTGTTAACGAACCAATTTGTGCTAATTTTATCAATGTTGTTGTGGTCCAGTTTGATTTTATTCAATGCCATCATATCTTTAAAAGCACCGTCGTCGATTGTTTGAATTTGATTGTGACTCAAGTTAAGTTCTTCGATTGCATACTATGCAAAACGTTTGCTCATAACGTGCTTTATTTTGTTATTCTTAAGGCTCAACTTCTTCAAGGCAATATCTCGAAAGCAGTTATCCTCAATGGTTTCGACATTGCAAGAATCGATTTCCTAACTTCCTAACGCTGAAGAAATCTAGCAGCATAAAACGTCGTAACATTGATAAGTTCTTATGCTTAACTTCGGCGCACTCGAACTGATTCTTGCAAAGTTCTTCGTGAAAAACGCTGTTGTAATGGTTCAAAATTTGATAGTCATTGTAGAACGTTGTAGCACAATGCAAAACAGGCGCAACTCAATAGCTGGACGAAATAACGCTACATGTTGCTTCTCGCGACTGACGAGATCTTCTAACGAAGAACTCTTTGCTGGAACTAACTACAATAACTATTTTTATAAGCGACTTTATCTAGATTTTGCTGTTGCAATTATTGTGAGACCAATAGCTTCTTTATCAGGTGACTATTATTGAAACAACATAATGTTTGCTTCAAAGGCAACCATTGTTGAGATCGACACTATAACAAATTATGAAAAACTAGATATATTTGTCACTATGTATAGTATTGTGTTGTATCAAAATTTCAGAATAGAATCAAATTTGATGCATCAGTCACGAACTTGAGAAGACAATGTTTTCTTGCTGCGTTCGTTCATGGTGAACAAATCAGGAGTGATGAACGCTGGAGTTGCTAGGAAAGTAAGAGACACGCTTTCGTCTATAATATATGAGGCACTCAAACTTTCGCCAAACTTTAATGGAACAAAACAATTTTTTAATCTTATTAAAAATTTAAGTGGCGTATAACACAAAAGTTTTTGTCAGTTCCGGCAGCTTTGTAAAAATTAAAGGTTTAAAAGGGTCGATTTTGAAGCGATGAAGTGTCGGCCGATTTACAACTTGTTCAAAGCTGCTGCTGCTTAGCGAAGAAATAAGCTAACTGAAGTCGGAGAATATAACATAATATGAACTATGGAAAGTAGAACAATGCTCTGGAAAATAATGGAAGATATGCATTACCGCTGAATTGTTTGCAAGTTGACAAAATTAATAATTTTTGCTTTATCTGGCAAACAATATGCACCTCACCTAGTATGCGCTTCACTTATAATTTTTAAGTCGCTTGCCATGGCACCTTGCAATAGCAATTATTAGAAAGGTATGCAGATTGAAATCTTCGTTCGTCTGATATAAATATGTATAATATGTAGATGGAACACGTGTTGCCAAATAATTTTTTGTTTGCTTGAATGAACTATTGTTAGAGTCTTTCCACTAATCTTCCAACCAGTGCAGACCTTCCAGTAAATTCCGATTAAAATTTGTATCAACTCGTGTGCGTTCTCGTTAAGTAAAATGAGCCGGAAAAATCTTTGGAAACTCGCGTTTCGTGGAAGGTAGCTGCGGAAGGTAGTTATTTTTCCAGCGGCCGCCTATTAGCCTCTTCATGCATCACTTCGGATAACGTCGGGCTGCTCATGACATCGCTGCTATTAATTAAGGAGAGTGGTGCAAGATCCGGAGAGCCGTGGCAGAGGAGAGACCTGCCCTAATCGATTCCCAACAGTGCCTGTTCGTTAACAGGGGTCGCAGCTTTACGCTCATTTTCATCACCCAATGCATGAAATACAGAAACCTAAAACCAGCAGCGCATTGTCGCATCGAGACACAATAGGCCGTCCGAGTTTTTCACCGGGAAAATCCGGGTTTATGACGCTCCGGGGGCGGACGGTCCTCAATATTTCCTGGAAAGCGGACAAGAAACCGTGTTTAAAATGCACTTTTGTTTTTTTTCTCTGCCGAGTTGCAGTTTGAATCGTTAACTGCAAATTGCAGTTAACGATTCAAAAACCACAAAAGAGCAATTACATAACTTACTTTATCGTCCTATTTCTCAATTAATGATTTTACATTTTACCGAAAACGGAGGCAATTAAAGCAATTATTATAGAGCGTTCCTAACATCCCCCGTTCTATCTGTTGTGGATTCTTTCATTGTCATTTCCTAATATGAAATAAATCTCCATTTCCAAAGTGGCGCAGAAGATGGCCAGGATTGCTATAAAATATGCACCTATTCCATTACCTACGAGCTCTTTACGCGTATCCATATCCTATTATGGTCGGTACTATCTCGCGGTCACCATGCGGGAATAATAACCCGAAAGAGTCATGAGTAGGAGGTCTACTCGAACAACCTACACCTACAATAAGTGAGCCATTAGTTCGAGAACTTCGACCCTGGTAATTAAAAAAAAAAAAACATTCGGAACGTATAACCATCAGACTTCTCGAAGGGGGGAACCCGATGGGTGCATGATGTCGAAAAGCATTGCGGCCCGTGGTATTAATCACGACTGGTGGAGAAGGCGAACGATAAGAGGATGATGGAGGATGGAGGACGCCGGACCCTGAAAGTAACGAAGCGCAACGACGACGTCCGATTAATTGGGACATTGTTGCTGCTCCCCCGAAATGTTCACCTTTAAATTGGTAAACTTTGCAGGTTCAACGTTAATAAACTTGTTTGTTTTCTCATTCATGAAATAACGTTCAGGAAATGTGTGATAAAGACGGAGAGCAGATAAAGGTGATAGCGTGGTTATTGCCGCATTAAATTGACCTGACAATTAGTCGCACCACGTTCATAAGGATACCTACCACTTGACGTTCAGAAGTAAGGTAGACGGCAAAGGATCAAATTAATTAATTATGATCCAGATAGGGTAAGCAGGAGATTATTAGATGAACACGCAAATAACGCATTATAATTATCGTAACATTAACATTCTTTTAAAACAGTGCCATTGATTCGTAAAAAGAATTAATGAAGGTTTGACCGATTATTGTATAATTTACTTAACTTTTCAGAAGCGACATGAAAAAGAAATCTACTTAAACTTACCTAATTGTTCTAATGGTAGTTCTAGTCAGCTTGGGCGAATTTCATTGTCCGGGCTTGCCGTACAGGATCGCCTAGAAAGATAGGTCGGTATTACGAGTAGTTATGGGAAACAAATAGCAAATTATGAAGTTAAAACACATTAGGTACAAGTTATAGGGGCAGAGTTGGTTTTCTTTGTAAAGAGCAGTAGTAAAGAAAGAACTTTTTCGCAATAAACAAAATAAAATAATGTACAAAACTAGAAAGTTTATTTCGCAAAAAAAACAGTAATAAAGACATATAAACAATAACGTTACGTGGTATTAAAAAAACTTACAATAAAACCCCACAAAACCAATCACATAGCTCTTCGGTATTTGTCTCATTTCTTTTGACGATATATAATATGTATATGTACGGAGAAGACATCTGGCCACAAAACGACGCCGGGCATCGTTTCTATGTTCATACAATACGACGATAAATCTGCAAACATTAGCCAAGGCTGAGAACTGCGTCAGGGCAATATGTAAAGTCTCTTAATTACTTCTAATGGCGGTCTAAATACGACCCTTAATCAGGAACCGTGTTATATAAATTAACACCGTCTTGTTATAGGGAATGATTGCTAGAGGTCCGGGATGACGTCGCGACGTTTCTCCTCAGTATGAGACCGATTTATTTACGAGATGTCTGTGTCTCCTAAGCCGTTGTCGCTGATTATTAGACGAACGCAGATGCTTGTTTACTTAATTATGGCGAATTAATCCGGCATACACAAATTACGTGAGATTTAGAGAATAACTTGAGCTGAACATTGACAAGCCGTAGGTGCTAGGTCTGTCGGCGATAAGAGTCATAACCAGAGAATGACTGAGCTTTATTACATTGCAGGGTGTTCAGTTTATTCATTCATTGCGAACGCTTGCAAGGATTATCCAAAAATAACTATATAAGATGCGACCGGGATTAGACTGAAAACGTTTTTCCAGAACAAAAAACTTATTTATTTTATGTTCTAGCTTCGATTTATTAAACTGGCTTATAAGTTTTGAATTAAATTTTAATAAAATTGATGTTGTTTAGTAAAGGGTGTGATGCAAATTATTGTCTCATAATTTTAATGATTGCTATATCTTCTATGACTACAATTGTATCAGTCACATTTTTAGTAGGTACCTCTGTACGTAAATCTTTAAAAATTACACAATTTTCTTCACGTTTGCAGCATAGTATAATTTTATACGGTTCCTTCAGCAGAAGATTTTAGTTTTGCCATGTCTGATCAAAATATCACGTTTTGCCCATCATCCCGTGCTTTGTACGGATCGCAACAGACCGGCGATTATGTAGGTACCTATATAAAGTCGCTCTTTGCAGTCGCGCACGCCGGAAAGCTCTTTGCGCTTTAATAAATTCTCCTTTTAAAGCGCAACATGTAAAGCTTCAAATATTGATTCTGGTTTGGGGCCGTTTCAGTAAAAAGCAGCATTGCTTTATTGCATTGTTGTATCTTAGATGCAGGTCGAGTTTCCAGTGGGGACTCAACTGCGCTCATTCGCTTTGTTTGCCATTCAGACGACAAAAAGACCGTTTGGAACCGCTGGTAAGCCTTTGACTCGAGTGACCAAAAAAAAATTTTATTTTTTGGCGGTTATTGGCTCAAGAATTGATAAACACGAGCCAGTTTTCTTTTTGGTGGAGTAAACTTTTCACATGGTACGTAAACATGAGACGATAAATTACAAAAATAATAAATGAGCGCTATCAAAATTTTATCAGTGAGAAGGTTCTGGAAAGAATACATCTTTTATCTGTTGCTTTTGTTATTTATAGACAGGTAATAAATTTGGATCTTTTACTGAAACGGTTTTTTAATCACTCGTAATTTATCGGTAAGTTACTGGGGGAGAAATATCTTAAATACAGCATATATGAACAAACTCCATCAAAAAGTGTTCAATGCAAGTTTTCTGTCTTCCGGGACGCGTTTCTTTATCGCTTTAACAAATTTAAGTATAAGTCATCGCTTATTCAGTTTTTGTTATTTTACTCGTTTCGCATATTCAGAGATCTGCCGCTTTGGCTTTTAAATAACTTTAAAATAACGCCGCTTCTAAATCCACACTTATAAACAAAAGCCGAGAAAACCGATACCTACTGCAGATGACAATAGTAGAGAAGTGTGCGTGCAGTGTGCGAAAATCTGATCTCGAAGGAAGCGCGTCGACCCGATGACAACGAATAAATTTCGGAACCGCTCGAAATTAAAAAGCGAGCAGGGATTAGATGCCCGAAGAAGGTGGCAAAGGACGAGACGGAAAAACAATGGCGACGCGATAAATTCAATGCGGCAGGATCCAGAGGAAATCAATTAAGAAGAGGGCGGCGTGTTTTATTTCCAAAATAACCCAGAGACGCAGAAAGCTCGAGGCGGGGATCTAAAATAACACTAGGGTCGAGACTAAACTAACGACGGCGTCAGCTATCTTTTGACTTTTTACAGCGATTTTTCTCGAAAAAAAGATTAATTACGAAAATTGGAAATTCATGCAGAAAATTTTTTCGAATATGTAAAAAATTAATTTTGCCATAAAGATTCTTAATTTTGCCCTTTTTTCCGGTTTCAGCAAACGATAAATCGTCAAGAAACAGCAAATAACTCGCCGCCCCGAACGCAACCCGGAGATATTTAAAGTGAATAAATAACATTTAGAGGGGTCGAAAGTAGTCCGATGTGGGCTAAACCCTTCATTCTTGATTTGTCTTGTATCGCTCGCTATTAACCTCAATTTTACTTATTTCCTGTAGTCGCCCGAAATAACGTCAACTCGATTCCTGTAACTGATCCTGATCAAGGTGAAAACGCACCTTCGTAAATTGGAGTTGGTGAAAAGCTTTCATAGTTAATAATGTTCCGGATCGATATTAAAGCGCAAGTTGAATGATTTCGATAAAAATCCACACCATTTTTTCGGTATAATTGAATTAAAGAGAAATAGGCCTGGTTGATCGATCATTGCGAGTATCGGAACGGGAACTTTATTAATCCATCTAAACTTAATTACGTTGAAATATCGACACCGGACGGGCTAGACAATTGGTGTTTGTGTCCTACAAAGAGCTCGTTAAGAAGAAAGTTTTAACCGTATTTTACATAAGGTAAACAACTGTACGCGGGCTTATTTTGTCGCAAAACCAAATCCATACTTCTGGTGGTCTGCGACTTTCGTTTGTTTTATTATCGTAGAATCTGTGCTTTATCGTCGTTTTTTGTTTTTGTGATCAGTTATCTTCTCTCTTCCTCCCGCTAACCGCCATCTAGGTCAGAGATGACTATAATTTATTTCATTATTGTCGAGGTAAATTTTTCACATCAGACATCTTTAATTCTTTGCCGCGGATTTGATAAATCGACAGTAAATGTTTAATCGTCGTATTACAATTTCAATAAAATTTGCAACTGTACCTATATGTCGCTCGGAAAGTAAGTGGTAAAGATATTAAGAATTCAAACAAGAAAGTTAATCCTTTCAACATAAAACACAAATGGTAAACTAAAATCCCTCTGTGTTTTCGATATTAACGAAGCGATACGTGTCTTCGGTAAAGCCGTCTTGAAGGTGGATTTCGATAATCAATTTGTAGACGACAATTTTAGAAACAAGAACAGAGGAAGTATGTACATACTATCTGCCACATTACGCTCTCTTACCATTTTAAGATCCAATGGAGTATTATGCAAAGTATTATCCAAGTGTTGAAGTGGCGGCGTCGCATCGCGATGCCGCCCACCTCTAAATCATACAATACAGCGCTTTAGAGGTGTTTAAGTTCTCTTCTGTCGTTTCAAGTAGGCTCATGAAAACCGTGAAATACCGCCAGGCTTCAGATATGTCCTGAAGCACTATTTTTATATGCAACCAGACGTTGGATATAAAAATACATTGTAGGTAGGTATGCAATTTGAAAACGGTCTTTGGTTAGAAAATAACAGTTACTCTAGTTTCTTCAAAAAAATGGAGAACTTGTGGCTTCTCTCAATATGTTTTCTTTCGTGAAATGGTCCGGTATTTTTGCTTGCCTTCCAATTACTGGAAGCTTTTCCGGTCGTGGACCCGTCGCCCCTTTCTGACGCGATCCCGGCTTTTTGATGCAGAAATGGGGCAAATTGATTGTGAACGGGCCACGTCGTTTCGGAGCGTTCGATGTAATTTCCGGTTTTCGAATCGACAACGCTCACCTTTACCGTTTTCGAATGTCAGGTTATGATTATGAATAAACAGCGACGACAGCGAGAATTGCCAGACGGCAAAGTTTTTCCCGTTTCCTGCTTGGAGCGTTGCTACGGGAAAAGAAAAAACGGAAATAGACGGGCGCGCGCAAGGTGAACGCACTTGGACAGGACTCGAAAATCAGCAGGGTGCTTTTCTGCCATAAACTCAATGATTGTGGAATGAATAATTTGGTGCTGAAGTACCTACCTATACTTCAATTTTGCTCGAGTTGTTCGGATTTAAAATAGTATTATCCACTTAATTTCAAAATTTCTATTGCAAAGGGCTTGTTGTTAAATTTATAGCAACGCAATTAATGATGGGCAAACAACATTAACGTAACAATGCAGTTGATTGAAAGGAAAATTGATCTAATGTTAATGGATAACGATGTCATTTATGTCGTCAAGAAAAGAAAAGCAATAAGTATCACCTATATAAGTATAAGTACTTATATCATAAAAATGATACGAAAAACAAATGGAGTGTAGATGATATTATTAACAAAAATATCTACATTTCCGACAAAGAGGAAAAGCAAAAAAGATGTGAAAATAGTCGTTTTCTGGATATTATTGCTTCTGCTAAAAGGGCGGTTATTCGAGCAAAGATCTGGCTATAAAAAGTATCTTTCTTTTTGTGCGATCAACCATCTAGTGACTACTTCTTTGGGCGCTGCTTGGTTTTTGTGAGCACATGCCGGGATTATACATCAGGTGTTCCCTGCTCCTGCTGCCACTCAGTAATTTTACAGTTAATCGACAGGCGACTGTATCTGAAAAGCACATGAAAAATGTCGGCTTTCAAACTTAATCCCGCAGTAGGTGTGATCCGCTTTTCTCCACTCCGACTGACACGAGCTTTTCGTTTTTAATGCTCTCTCGGGTTAAAAAGGTTTTAAAAATAATAAAATTTTCCGGTTTTAAATAAAATATTGATTCGAGCAATTAGCCATAAAACCTAATTTATAAATAATAAATTAAACTTATAAGCGATAAATAATTAGTTTAGGCATATTAGGCATTGTCACCATTGTTTGACGCAATCTGGGCCGAATATAAAATTTATGAAGAAATTTCCAGTTAATTTGAAATGAACCCTATAAATAGGAGAATTTAGTTCAAATAATTTTTATTGCAAATCTCACATTTGGCGTGGAACTACCTCGTGTAATAAAACTATTTTAATAAAGCCCAACACAAGCTCTTATCTCGTCAGTATAAATGATCCGCAATAAAATAATTTCGATAAAAATGCAATTTTTAAGAACTGTCTTCATTCTAGTGGCAATTGCAATTTATAATAATAGCATTTTGGTGCTTAATGTGTCATTAACTAAAATTGAAATGTTGAACTTTAAAAAGTTGCGCTACTGCGGAACGTGCATTTATCATTGAGATGCTCATAAATTTGTAGCCAAATGTAGATTAGACAAGGCAAACATCCAAGTTGCGGCAAACATGTTGACCACAGTTTGTTTTGCTATCCGGCCAACACTTTAAATACATATTTGTCTATCGTCTATCGCGTGAGATAACGAAACAAACTTGCAGTTTCCAAATGTAAATCCGAGAATAAACTTTGTTTAGTCTTTCAACTTTAAATCATAATTAGGACAATAAAATTTTCCATCACATTTGTTTTATTATAAAACGAGCCATCTGGAACAAAGTTCTAAGAGCCCATATATGATTGGCTTACCGACTTGGAACGTCCTCTTCTTGCAGCTGGTGTCTGTCAAACGGAAGGGGCTAAATAAATCACTGGTCAGCGCGACCCCGCCAAAAGTCAACACGAAATAAAGTTTGTTGCCGCTGATACTATAAAATATATACGAGTTTTACCGGGTAACTATGCGGTAATAGTAACAATAATGATAACGACAAATGACGCTTACTAATTAAACTCGAAAAATGTGTAAGTAAATGTGAACGACAAATGCTCTTGTGTCAAATGTTCATTTAATTGCAATAATCAAAATATTATGACCCGAGGTCGAGGCCCACTTGTTATGCGGTCGGTTATGATGCAGATTCATCGATCGATATGCAAATTAATTGTGAACTTCAGTATGGTTAGCAGAATATATTATATAATTGTATTCATGAAGTTATCAAAATGAATCTGCAATCGGCTAATCAAAATGCTAACATCTGAATACAAAGAATTTATGCTTGCAATAGTGCGAATTTGGCTTACGTCGTACGTATACATAATATACCAACAACTTAAGGAAACTTATGGCCTTTTTTTTCTATACCTAAAGTTTGGAACCTTTGAAGAGCAGCACTCAAAATTTATGGCCCGATTCACTTATATTATAAATAAACCGTTATACTTGGTCCATTCACCAATTTTATTCTCCCGAATTGAACATGGTTCTTGCTATACAATTATAAACGCTTTCTGAATTTTTTTTATAGAAGTACATAAGCATTTTCTGGCTTAATTTTAGTTCTTTGAAGAAGTTCGCCTGATGCATTCATCAATTACCTCATTTTGGTAATATTTGGGAAGAGTCCCGTCTTCTCTCTCTATTTTCTAAGGTTTTAATTCAAGAAAGCATTGTGCTGGGAGATGACGCAGCCTTTACCTTTTCGAGTTACGCGAAAGTCCTACGCAGTTTATTACAAATCAGCCATACTTCTGTGTCTTGATTGTGGAAAAAAATCCCGATATCGGCGATCGACCGGAACAAATTGCCGCCGCCGCCACAATTCCTAATTTTAACGTTGGCATAAAATTGGCAATTGGCAAGACGTCGAAGGATAGCGCGGGACGTGCCGATAGACTCGAGCGGTTTTTCATTCGATCCAGACAATTCTACTTGCCAGTCCTAAACTAATTTTTTTTTCTTCTTCTTATTCACCAAGAAAAGTACAGATTTCGTAAAACTTCGATAATCAATAGCAGAATCGACTGCTAAAAGTTACCTTTCGTAACCGCAAGACATCACTAATCACTCCGTTAAACAAAGTAATGTAGTTTTATAAACTGAAACGCTTTTGTTGTAACAAAACAAGGATCTTTGTCAATAAACTGTTGCCCACCAATAAGCCCTTAGTATTAGTTTTGTTTCGGACAAATACAGGTTTTTGAAGCTCAATCACCCTTTGTGCTCAATTCTACATGCGGAGACTTTAAAAGAGAATAAACATTCCTCCTATACCTACCAACTCCCGGCAATCAGTTTCGATAAGATCAAAGTATAATCGTAAAACATAACAGCTTTAATTGCAATTGTGAGTTTGAAACAACAAGACCATTTAAACCCAAATTTCTAAAGTTTTAATCAATAGCGGCAATCCTCTTGTTTAGTTCCCTCTCTTAGCCATCATCGGCTGTTTTCGTATCGCAACCACAGTTCTTGTTAGTTTGATCATCTAGAGACCCTATAGCCTTGCAAATTTTCTAATGATTCTTGTACCCAAGTTAACTCTATTCCAGCAAAAGCAAAGTTACTAACGGAAAATGTAGATTACTGACAATATAGATTGTTTTATTTAGGATTAGTTCGCAATTTATGCCGATTTCACGGGGACAATTGAAATCAAAGTATTTTCCTATTATATCCTGACAAATGATTTGGTTTCCTGATCAATATGGTCGTAGTTACTAACAATTATTACTGTTCAAAATAACGGCCAGTCTTATGCTGAAATTAACCTAGCTTCATGCGTTTTACGTTATAATCGTCACCAATCATAATCTTATCAATTAATAGGTATCTCTTTGGTCTTAGCAAAAGAATTAAGCAGTAAAGTCGCTTCATTTCCGCGTGAGCCATTGTCTGAAATTAAATTAAATTCTAACACCACTCAAGTAATTTTGGCGTGAAGAAGGCAGCGGTCGAGACACAATTTACCGCCCTCTGCGGTTTTGGGGATTTTCAGGTTTTCATGTCAGGAATTTCAGACGAAGCAAAAAGTCGGGACTTCCTTCGCCTCACAGCATTTCCTCGCATTCCTCTTTTACATACAGGTAGGTAAAGAAATACATTTTATGCTTTATTGTACGATTTACGAGTTATTTGCCTTATAAACATGATAATATGAAGTGATTACGAGGTGTTTCCTGCGCAACAATATTGCAGACATACAATTTCGACTGTTCTTCGAACCGGTTCAGACTTCACGTTGTTGCTCTTTAACGAAAATACAAACGTCGAAGGAAATCCAATGAGAAACTAGCGCTTTAGCAGTGAAGTTTGTGAAAAATAACGTTCCACTATTTAATTCGGTTAACACCGGCAAAACAGATGATAAAAACACTTAATTGAATTTCTAGGATCGGCAAGTTTTAATTATCCCTTTTCCAGCAACGTCGAGTTTGAATTAAACGTTTTAAATTTTGCAATTAGAAACTCAGTTGATGGAATATGGCGTGGGGTTTGTTCAAATTTTGGTGCAATAAAAGAAATTACCAACTTTGCTTCGGCCTTCCATTACCGGGGGTAATTCCGGTTGCCAGGAGACGGAATTCGTCGTAAGCATAAGAAATATTATAGCTGTTTTATCGAGGTTCTAGAAGAGCCAGACATAATAACAGTACCTCCGAGAAATCGAATTATGGTCAATTTTTTCTTAAAAAGCAATAATTTTCTAAATAGATCTAATTCCCTTATTTCTATGATTGTACGTAGGTATGTAGGCTATGCACATGAGAATTGTTTCCACTCGAAAAGAAAATGGTAATAGTAATAAGATTTTGATAGTAGCTGTCCGGAAATTTATCAATGGCACTTTTCAGTGGATCACCGTATTAAATAAAAGGTTATAAAAGTGGTCTCTCGTCGTTGCATCTCTCTTTATTACCTCTCAGCAGGACTGGCGCTTCGATATTCGATAACTCAAATATGGGCTAGCGTAGAATCCTATTGTCTAATTGTCGTCGCTTTATCGAAGTTAAATAGACCAATAAAGCAGCCGTACTAAAAAATTGACGATTTCTAATTCTTGTTTTTGCCGTCAGAACGACGATTTCCCGTTTCCCGGTACACATAAAAACATCTTGAAAAGAACAATAAAGATAAGGTGTGGGTGTGAGTGTGTGGGCGAGGCGTCGTTGTGCGTTTAGATAATAGTCTCGGCCGTCTCTTGCGCGCCGCGACCCTCACGGTCTCGCAAGTTTTTACTGACAAAAGAAAATGATTGATGAGGTAAAAAACCAAAATTAATATGTTGTGAACTTGTTTGACCTAGAAATAAATGTTGATTTCCCCGAGTTTTTCCGACAAATTAACAAGAAACCTTCAGCAGTTGCGACCATGCATGTTTACCGTTTAAGAGATCAGAATTTATTAGTATTGTAGGCATCATGTATGCCTGTATCACTCAAGTATGTATACTCACAATTCGGAATGTGATTTCTAAATGTGATAGTATACGAAGTTGGATCCGAAACGTTGAATTTTCCCCCCTATGAACTCAAACCTTTTCTTTTTTCAGCTATCTTAATGTTTTTGCGTCGCCAGAGATAAAAACTCCTAAAAGCCCTCCGCATTGTTCGGTTCAGCAATTTATTATTTCCACCTAATAATTCTAGACAAAGTTTTTCACTTAATTGCAAAATAACAGCTTTACACCGTTTTTATTTGGACTGACAGAGCCTGTGTTAATGACAATAGATCAAGTCTGCAAGTAGGTACTAACTACCAAAGTTCGCAGACGCGGATCTTTGTGCATGAAGAACGGCCCGATTGTGTTTAGGAGTTATCTAACCACTAAAAACCACGATACAAACTGCTCAAATGGTCAAAATCAAAATCGCGACACAACCTTTAATTTCCTGGACGACTTTTGTTGAAGCTCGTTAGCGAATTTCTTAGATAAGTTCGTTCAATTTGCGTCAATAATTGCTTTTGACCCCGACAATCGGGGTTTATTTTTTTAGCTATTACTTTATTACTACTTTAGTGGTTTATTGTCCGCCACCTCGAGCGGAAAGCTCTACGAAAGATTCGATTATTATGTGTGCGGAAAGAATCGTTGAAATACATAGAGGAAGATAAAACCCTGACACCGATTAACGTGATAAATCTCGCCGTAAGCGCTGCCACCAGGAAAAATAAAATAGTCGCGGAACAAATTTAATATCGTCCAAGAAGAGGAACACGCCAATAATTTCACCTTTCGCGTCTTATTCTAGAACAGGACCGGCGAAACGGAAATGAGGTTTGCATGCACTCTCCCGCTCTTTCTAAAATTTTGCTTTCACAACTCGGAATTCTTATCACTGTGGAGTAATTTTCGCGTTAAATTGGGTGCCGTCTCCATTAAACAATCTCGCCAGTGACATGTAATCAGACGTCACCCTTCTCGTCCAACACTTGCGTTAAGCCTTGTACACACTACAGGTGCAACGTGTAATGCAACGTGTAATGCAACGTGCAATGCAACGTGTGTGGACGTGTGTTGCGCGCGTGTTGCATGTTGCACCTCGTGTTGCACTGACTGCGCGCCAGCGATCCGCCGGTTGTCGGTTTTTGGTGCGAACACAAAGGGATGTTGCATTGCAGTGTGGATGTACAATTTGTTGGAACAGTAGCGAATAAATACACCGTCCATGTTGCATTGCACGTTGCATTACACGTTGCATTGCACGTTGCGCTTGTAGTGTGTACAAGGCTTTAGCGGCGAGGATCTTGTTGAGGGGAAAAACTGAGAGGGCACAGCTGAAGATGAACGAACCAATTCAAAGTCCCGCAACACTATTCTACGTCTGACCATGCGATTTTCTACGGAGAAGCTTAAAATTTCTAAAATGGTCCTCATAAACGCACTTTATTAATTATTAAAAATATAGTTTATAAGGGCGGAGAGCGACTGATACAGTAAATAGGACATGTGGCACCAACCACACGATGAAGTGGAACCTTATACTTATTTTAATCATTTCGTCGGTCAAAAGGATCGATTAGTCCCGTGGTCCATTGTCTTAATTTAGACGTTTTAAACTATTTTTTACCAATTGGGGATTGAACCGCCATCCAAAAGCGTAATCCGGCTTAGATGGTGGAACGTGTATTTCCGCTAAATTTAACAATCGCAAAGTAATTGGCTCCGTTAGGAAGCGCGTTTGCTTCTCTTTGTACTTCTGTTGCATATGGCAAAATTAACTCACAGTTGTTATGGGACCGAGTAAATAACACAAGTAGTTTGTTTGGTATTAACGCCGCCAACTCACAACATTATTAAAATAACAAAGCTGCAACTGAGCGGAAACCAGTAAGTATAAAGAGACAAATAATGTTCGTCTCCATCATCGCCTCTCGAATTACTTTTCCTTTACGAATTGATGTTCTCGAAATTAGAGAAATATTTATCGTTGCAAGAGTGGTTCGAGGGCCATGTTGATACTACGCTTTATATGTATACAGTTCTCATAAAACACGGCAAACAAGAGCTTCACCTGACGTACGAGCTTCATATTTACCCAGGCATCTTCCATTTCTCCTCGGGCTTATTTATATTAAGTGCTTTTGCACTTACGCAAATAAAACAACCAAAACGTCCGAGTATAGAAGTGGCCGAAAATAACGGTTTTTCGACTTAAATTTTAATTGCCGATGCGCCTTTACGATTCGCTGGAGGACACCTTTAGTCCTGCTATATATTATTGAACTCTTCAAGGAATTTGAAGGTAGATTTCTAAAAGCATTCCGCTTGACGGTGATTAAAACTGGGTTTTATTCCGCATTTCCGTTGCTCCCGTCGTGATAAGAGAAGCAATTGAGGAAGGACCGTTAAAATTAAATGGATTTGTTCAATTATTAATACCTCAGCGTTAATTGGGTGGAGTACGTTGAGTTTTCGTTGTTATTACCCGGATACGAGTCCTCGGCCGGCACTTTTTTTAAAGAGTTATGCAGGGTTGTATTTTCTCTATTATATTCGCCCTTCGCCCTTAATGATTAAATATTGCTTTTTCCCTGCTCGGTGGTGTTACAAGTTTAAGGCAGGTTGTTAGCCTACTCATGCGATGCGCAGGCCCGGTGACGTGGAGTCGCCATTGTACTTTAAAGCTAATTTGTTCATCTCGAGCTAAGGGCTTCATATAATCAAGAT
Organism: Schizotus pectinicornis; assembly: GCA_951805265.1. Lineage (NCBI taxonomy): Eukaryota > Metazoa > Arthropoda > Insecta > Coleoptera > Pyrochroidae > Schizotus > Schizotus pectinicornis. Next base: position 210,358 of record OX638204.1, on the reverse strand, counting down.
CGAACTTCACTAGGTAGGTAAGTTCGTTTGATCTTGTGATTATGGTTGCTTGTAGGCCAACAACCAACCATTGACCGTGTTGCGTCCCATATTCCTCCTGCGCAGTGTATTGTATATTAGTCAATGGTTATAAAAGTATACCTTCCACACGCTTCCACGCTGACAATGTCGTTCCTATGTAACTTAGGTACTTTCACAATACAAGTATCGGCGAGTAACTCGTTCAACTTGACCGACGTCAGGCGGGAAAACTTCGAGCACAAGCCCAAGGATGTACACGATGTATGTACAAGCAGATTTTTTGAAAATAAGACTCTTGAATCGTTGGTTTGACTGATTTGGCAATATTGTAGACTGGTCTAGTAAGATCGAAGGCACCGAACCGACTTTGCCCGGCGTTCGCGGGTCGATCCGAACGCCGGGCAAAGTCGGTTCGGTGTCTTCGATCTTACTAGACCGGTCTACAACGTTGCCAAATTAGTCAAACCAGCGATTCAAGAGTCTCATTTTCAAAAAATCTGCTTGTACATACCTATGTACGATTGTACATACCGGCCCACACTGCTCGCGAATGTGTAGGTACATATATTTGAGAATATTCACAATGTGTGTAGGGCCGACAAAAACATGGTAACACCCTAAAAACGTAATGCGCAACAAACGAGTTCTCAAAAGAACATATTTTTGGTAAAACTCCAAATAATGAGATAGAGTTAGCTTAACTACTTGAAAGATTAGAAAAAAATTTAAATGGTGAATTTTTAAGAATGACTGCCGCCATTCATAGCAAACTTTTGGAAGGTACCAAGTTACCCAGGACTTGATTTGTTATAAGTATTATTTAAATTTAAGTAAAATTAGAGTAAAAAATAAGTCATAGTTAGATCTTCTGGTATTTAATTACTATAACGAATTTGATCTAGAAATTGGTAATGGTATGTCCTACTATGTGAACGATAGTAGTTGGGTCGTTTAGACAAGCCCGCATTTGAAACATTTTCGAAAGTCGTCGGGAATGTAATGAAAAGCAACTCGTCCGAAGGGGTGTGGACGCCGGTTTGGCCCTAATAAAACGATGATGAGCTTAGCAACGACCCACAAAAAGTTTAATTATATAGGGACGTAATCAATGAGGCCCCGCCTAATTTACTTGATAAAGTTCTCATGAAACTGCCAAAACATAAAAAAATTGATGTCAAAGAAAATCTTTCTAAGCGAAAACAAACGCCAGCAGCCAATAAAGACGTCCAAAAAACCTCTTAACATGAGTTGAGTGTTCATCAGTTATTGTTACCCTTATACATCCGATATACTTAATTAAGTACCTGCTTATGTGTTACAGTTCAATCAATAAAGAGAGAACATAACTTTTCAATTTGGTTATTAAATGTCATGGTTTACTTTTCTCATTCCACTGATTTATCTGCATACCTATACATACTTATTAAGAAATAAAACGCAAATCGGACAAAGTTATTGCCGCCCTTAAATTTTGATACCACACCAATCCGAACTTAGCAACCGGAAGAGATCTTACTGGTCTCCGGAATGGGCGTGTGTCAATGCTTCGATATGTGCATCCGATTGATGGAGCTATTGTGCGTCAAAATTGCACCATGACGTCGAGAATTTCCACGTATAAAGTCGCTCAAAGTCAGCAGCATGCACCCCCTCGCCGAGTCAACAATGAAAATCATTCACAGTTTCTGTACATGCAATGTTCGAAACGTAAACTTTATAAACGTAAAGTAATTGTCACAACTTGCCATTGCTGATTCGACAACAATAATCATTCTCATCGTCCACACACCTGAAGATATTGCAGAGAAAAAAAGAGATAAAAAATAACTAATTTCCACTGTTTTCTTATCACTCGCAATCAGACAAGCCTCTTATTCTTCTAATTATTTGTGCCGCGCCTTATAATTTGAATTTTAAGATCTACAGGTTCAGAGAGAACAACGAAAACGGTTCTGTTTGTGAAACTCAATTTATAATTTTTCACGTTTCGAAACGATGGCATTTTCGACCTAATTAATCGGTCATCTATTGGAATGTTAGTGTGAGAGTGGCATAAGTAAAATAGGTTCTTATATCCCGTTTGGATATGTTTATGTGATTCCGGAAAAAAATAGGAGTCACATAAATTGCGACGCGCTTCGCCTCTACAAAACGGTTAACAAATCGCCCGGATTATAGGCTAGTGCCTGTCTAATCTATTTTTCTTGCCCCCGAAATCCGGACAATTCCCCTCTCAAAATACATCACTCTGATCCAAAGCGACAGTACAATCAATTTTCGATATACAGGGTGATTCACGTAGACCGAGCATTAGAAGTTATTCAACTTGCAGATGGATTAGAAATTTGAAATTTATTACGCAAGCTGCCGCAAGCATAATTATTCACCATGACAGATTGTCATGAAATAAATGAAAATATAGTTGAATTGGGTGACGATGTTGCGAAAGTAGTAGAATGTAAAATTTTACTTTTAGACTAGGAGATTTGGCGTCCTAAAAATTTTGCTGTTTTCCTGAAAGTAAACAACCGAAAAAGACCTAAGATCCTTCAGAAAACACTAATTTTTATGCACCCTAAAAGTATTCATGTATCTGTAGACCTCCAAAAATTGGGCATACAAAAAAACTGTTGAAAATCACCCAAAATCATGCAAGATTACTTCCAGAGCACCCTAAAAAAACTTACAAAATAAACACTCCAAAATGGCTTTTTATTTCTGGGCCAAGCCATTTAGCGCATGCAAAAAAGCAAAAACCGCACCAAATTAAAGAAGAATGGTACCAGAGGATGTTTGGTGCCTTAAAATTTATATGTTGTTCCAAAGGTAAACAATCAAAGAAGACTTAAAATCCGTCAAAAATCAATAATTCTTATTTACGCCAAACATACCCAAATATTATGTCGTGCTCACTTAGTGAAATTGTGCATTTCATGAAAAGAATGTTCACTTTATGAAAAGGATATCCACTTCATGATAAGAATTTTCCTTGCCCTCATCCTTTTCATGAAGTGCACATCCTTTTCATGAAATGGTCAATTTCACTAAGTGAGTATGACATACAGACTGTTTCACCAAAAACGGACGGATTTCTAGCCGAGTTATTTGAAGACGTAGAGAAAAAATTTAAATTCTTCTTGAATTGAAGAAGAATACCTATGATCTATGTGTAAGAAACTAATACTGGCACTTCCGGTTTGGACCAAAAGTGGGCCAACTTTTGATTTTTAAACGCAAACATACCATTTTATTGCCCCATCTGATAGAAAGAGTTCACTTGATTACAAAAATGTATTAACCTTATCGATTTTCTGGTCAAAATTAGTTCAGGTCTTCATTTTCACAGCAACTGTTTCACCAAAACGGACAGATTTCTAGCCGAGTTATTTGAAGACTAGAGAAGAAATTCTAAATTCTTCTTGAATTGAGGAAGAATCTCTATGATCAACTGGTACGAAATTATTTTTGGCACTTCCGGTTTGGACCGGAAGTAGACCAACTTTTGATTTTTAAATACAAACATATCTTTTTTATTGCTCTATCTGATAAAAGGAGTTCTCCTGATTACAAAGATGTATTGACCTTATCGATTTTATGGTCAAAATTAGTTCAGGTCTTCATTTCTAATGCAACTGTTTCACCAAAACGGACGGATTTCTGGCCAAGTTATTTGAAGACGTAGAGAAAAAACTCCAAATGCTTCTTAAATTGAGGAAAAATCTCTATGATCGACATAAAGAAACTAATTCTGGCATAGAGATTCTTCCTCAATTCAAGAAGTATTTAGAGTTTTTTCTCTACGTTTTCAAATAACTCGGGCAGAAATTCGTCCGTTTTTGGTGAAACAGTCTGTATAATACCAACAAAAATTGGGCACCCAAAAATGGCTAAAAGTCAGCTAAAATTAATCATAATTACCTTAAAGACGTTTAAAAAAGATGCGCACGTTTCAAGCCTTTTCAACGCCATCCTTAAATTTAATTATTGTAAAGCTAACTTTTATCGTCAAATTTACTCCTATATATTATCGTTATGGCAAAATTTTCATTCCGAGCTTTCGATTTATGTAAACGTCCAAGCCCGGCCTGTTTTAATTAAGCTCCAGTTAGATCATCCAAGAACAAAAGTCGAATTGTTTAATTACGTCTCTGTGGAATTGCGTATTCGAGAAATTTCGACGCCGTTATTTTGTCGACACAATGTTAGTAAAATTGGAATCGTATATGGACAAGGTTTTCATTAATGTTCAAGTTTTACGCATTTGCCTATTATTCTCTTTTATGGTATATAGTTTTGGACGTCATATACGTGCAAAATGTTAGCGTTTAACGATGGCTCGTGGAATAAGAGCATCTGCGGATTTAAATATCGACAAATTTACTGTTTTTTCTGTTTCATGAAGCACAATATTTTGATATGGCTACACTGAAATAAGTCTTTTGTATGTACGCATTTGGCAGCATTAATTAATTTATAAAATGTTAAAAGGTTCAATTACCTATTACAAAGTAGTTACCTCAATTTTTATGCTTATATTAAATTAGTTCGGGCTTAACAAGGACATGAAATAATTAAACTCTTAATTATTCAAAGGATATTGGGGTTAAAAAACCTCTTTACTTCATAATCTGAAAATTTTTATAAGAAAACCTTGTTGTTAGATACCTTTTTATGTGTAGCTATACAATACAATTGAATATCGAAAGCATTTTGGACTTGGACTAAATTTATAATTGGCTTTCAAATACAAAAATGCACCTAAATAAAGTGCAAATACCTACAGTCTAATATTAAGCCTCCTGTTATTGGCATGTTTTACATGGCAAAAAAGAAAGTTAATCGGTAATTTCTTACCAAGTTTTGATTTTCTGTACCTAGTAGCTTTGCCAGGTAGGTACGTTTTTCTCAAACCAACCGCAAATTGAGAGCACAATATTTACCCAAAACCAAAAACTTTGCTTAATTACGTTCATATCGACTCACTGTTAAATTTTCAAAAATAACAGATTATCAACTCACCGCCTCCAATCAGCTACGTTTTCATCATCGATAGTTGAGGTTAGAAAGCTCTACGATCTTCTTCATCTAATCCTGGGCGGCTTTTTGGAAACTCCGTGAATTGTTTAATGAAGTTGTCGCGCCACGTTTTTAGAATCGCGTGCTTGTTCTCTGTTGACCCTGTTACGATCTAAACTCTCAATCATGACACTGCGTCCCAGATGAGACTGAGCTTAGAGATGCAGCGTGCGAGCTTTTGCGTTCGTCGACGTTTTCGGATGTTTCCGGTCACGGCCGGTTGCCAAATTTACAAGTCGACAGGCTGCAGGAGTGGCCGACAGGAACGTGCCCGTGACGTTTGGAGAATAAGCTTTCGTTAGCCACGTTAATACCTAATATGCAACTTGTTTATCTGCAACTTTAAAAATTTTATTTTTGGAGCAGCTTTTCGACATTGAAACGAGCCATTGATTAGTTTTTATCCCTGAAAGGTAAGGGATGGAGTAATAAAAAGCATATAAAAACATTACGAGTTTTAATCAAAATACAGACTAGTTGAATAATTAATTTAAAATTATTACATTTTAGTGTTCATAAAGCTCGTTATATTTGACGCTCAGGGCTCAGTAAAAAATAGAATGTTTTAATATTGTTTTTAATAGCGCGCTTCCGATTGAAGCTCGATGCAACGAGCGAATTTGATTTAAGTTCGGCAAAAAAAATCGCGTCAGTTGCAGGCGGCGTTCGATCCGGAATTAAACCCATTAAGTTCCAATTTGAAATATTTATCGCTAAAATTAATGGCCACCGTGTTAATTAAGCCGGCAGTAATTAAATTAAATTAGTATTGCAATCACGACGTTTACGTAACTTTAGTGCGAGTCAGCACTAAGCTTAAGTAGCTCAAAATTGATTCACTGGTTGCGTAATTAGTGCAGAAACTTTCCAGGGGGGATGATGACGTCCTTTTCGAAACGGTTTATCACAGACTTATTTACAGCATTTCCCTTTTTTTCTCGTGAATTTCTTATTCTTACTATTCCGGTGTTTTTCTAATAGTTCTGCACGCTTCCACGATATTTACAAAAACAACTTGCTAAAGACTAGCAACGAGATCGTTAATGGTGAGAAAGCTCGAGTTGTTGATGGTGCAGAACTTTCTGCCAGTATAGACGTGTAGGAGCGTTCTTCATTTGTTTCTAACTTTCTTAAGTTGTTGTCATCGACGGTTTTGTAAAACCTCTTATTGTCGGTCATTTGGTTGCCGACGATCAATTTTTTGTTGTTGTAAATGCGGGTTTGGTTCTTGATCACTTCCTCGAAGTTCTCGGCGCCGTCCTCATAATCCACTTTGATGAAGGAAGTGATGGTTATTTCGAATAAGTCGTTAGGGTTGTTGGGCGATGTGTGAATGGCGCGGCGTCTACGACCGAAGCCAATCTGACCGTCACTGCACTCGATCTGGAAGAATACAGTTAAAGTAAATTTGTAGGTTAGATAAAAATACAAAAAAATTTGATTTACCGTAACAGTTAAGCAATTGTAAACAATGTCTGCACCCAAATTTTACACTCTGAAAACATTTTAAAAAAAGAACTTTACCGATCTTTGCAACTTTTTTTACCCGTACTTGTACTACAATAATTTTAAACTTTATTTAGCACGAGTGAATGAATTGGACTTGTCGCAAAAAGTAGCTTGACTACCAATATTATTGCCAAAAAATCTTGTAAATAAGTAATTTTGCTCCATAGACACTCACTTCATAAGCCTTCACCACCTAACAAAATTTCGAGCCAAATGTCAGCACTGTTTGAACGTTGCTGCCGCATTTTAATGAAATCGTTTGAAAGAGAACGTTTTTTGGATTACAATTCTGAATTAGTTTTTGAGTCGTCGCGACACACTCTATCTTTGCGAGATCTTAATTGCCACTCGACGGACGCCCTGAATCCAGTGCGATATCAAAATTTGTTGGCTTTTGAGCCACAATAATCACATCTCGCATACTCGACGTAACCGTGTTTAGTTCTAATTGAAAGAGGTTTCCATTGAAAAGTTTAATTAAAACGACCCGGAATTAAGCCCCTCGCGCCTCCTTTGTTAGCTGCACTGTAACAACCTCGACCTATACATTGAAATAAGGGTCTCTAAAAGTTTCCAGGGTATGAATATTCATAAATGTCTTTTATAAACGACAATTAAGTAACCAACGGGTTGTTTCTCAAAATAATAATATTATAAACCATGAATATTTACTAGATTCAAGATTCAAGTCTTCAATTAAATTTTACCCCTTTGCATTTGTCCAGACACACGTTGACTGTTCCCTTGAACTGAACGTATGTAGACTCAGGAAACTTGAAGGCTCGGAATTTGGCGGCCAGGAAATCACCATCCACCGTGTTGAAGTTTTCGAACAAATATGGATCCACGGAACATCTGAAAAATTGTAATTGCTAAAGTTGGAAAAAAGTTGGTAATTAATTGCCCGAGTTCGTGAATCGGTGTTATCTCAAATTGTAATTAATTAGACAAAGATGCGGGTCTGAACGCTGCACGAAAACAAAGTTTTCTTCGAGGCTGGAACGCAATTCTTTATCCAAAATTATTTCTTTTCTTACTTTTCATAATAATCATAGTCATGAAGACAGCATCTTATAACCTCATCGAGAATCAACAGCACATCAATGACATTAACAACGTATTAAAGTATATTTATGTATATTACATTTATGAGAGGTTAGCTTAGCAAAACTGAAAATATGAAAACTAAGAGCAGCTTTCTAAAAATATCATTGACGCAGACTACTTTTTAGTTAATTTTTTCTACTTCTCATTTATTCTTTGAACTCAACAATATATGAATTATGAAACTACAAAAATGACCGAAACTTTTAGGTAATTATCATGAGGAAACCCTCTTTAGCCTATATGGAAAATTTAATTTTAGTCGGAAAAGTCCGGAAGTCTTTCATAGAATATACATATGTGGGAACTTTACGCATTGTTTTTCTAAAACTTCTAGACGAAACGCCGCTAAATAAATGACCATTAAAAGAAGTTAAGCGTTCAACTCTTTCCAAAAGATTGCAAGAATGGTAACGATTAAATTGTTTGAAGAAATTATTTGCTACATTTGTCAAAGAGGTTCAATAATTATAAACTTATGCATCTTGCTCAGTAATTAAAACATTACCATGTTACAGGTAAATTAATCTGAGCTCAAAACTTCCAGACACTTTGTTTGATATCATCACGAAGTGCGGTCTGATTAAAAGGTGTTAAATAAAATTTCTAAATTTCAATTAACTTGAGCAAATATATTGTCCACCTACGCTCGTTCTTTTAACTTCTATGGTCCATATAAGGCCACCTACCCGTTATAAATGATGGTTTCCTCCTGGGTGTTGGTGTCGGTGACTTGCATGTGCGTCACCAGAAGCCCGTAAATGGGTGCCGACGTTTTGTCCAGGAATATTTCCATTTGCAGCGGCGTCCCGGGAGAAACGTTTAGTTCGCCAGTTACCAGCTTTCCGGCTTGACGAACTCCCACGCCCAGGATGGGTTCCGGTGCATGGTTGGTCAAAATCGTGGTAATCTCAAGTTCTCTGAAAACAGCCACATCGTCATATTATAATCACCCATCAAAATAAAGTTGTGATTAGCGTCCAACTGTCTTGTTTGTTGTTCAGGTTGGGCAACTCGCGGAAACTTGCCCATAGCCGGAACGAATTGCCCCTCCGATGGGCGGACAATCTTATAAAATTATGACAAGCTACGTGAAAAAAACCGTTAAGTAGTAGGTTTTATCATATTTTTTTAAGAATGGTATGTTAGGCTTTAGTTTTAGTAAAAGGTACCTGCGTATATTATTCGAACCTCTTTAAAAACTAATAGATAATTTTAAATATTTTTATTTTCATCTGTAAAGAACAAATTATTGAAAGTAATAAAACTATACCTAGCAAATTTCACTTTCATTTGTCTTTTATGATTAAGATATGAGAAACCTTCCCAACTTTTTTAATGCTCCTGGAAATAACTAAAAACAGGAGCAACTTATCTAAAATAAAGACATTGTTAAGAATTTACTGAATTGCCTTCTAATCGGATTGTTGTTTTTTGTTCCGACATTTTCCGGTTAATAAGCAAAACTGAAAAAAATTCCAAAGGAAATTCAATCATGTATCAACTCCGCCAGTTTGTAATGTAACAGCCGAACTTACTCCGGTTCCTCGAAGCCCGCCGGCAAAACGTTCCGTTTCGTAATTGTGTGATTCCTTAAGGATAATATGGAGCACTTAACGTGTAGCGTTTCTCGAGTTTCTTTCGGAGCGCCGCCTCTCTCTGCCTCTTCTTCGTTTTCTATCACCAACGTTTGGTAATAAATTTGCTTTCCCTGCAAAAAAAAAGAAATTAGACATGACTTTAATCCACAATATATTAAAGCATTCATAAATTTAAAATCAATGATTAACAAAAAGAAGTTGAACCGTAGGATTTGAGCTTTTAAACTTGAAAGTCTCTACTCGTAATATCTGGGGATGATCTAGAAAACAAATCATACATTTTAATGTAACAAGACAAACTGCTGTAATAATAGATTGTTAATCTGGCAAACAATGGAAATATTTTCTAACAATTGCACGTGATGTCTTTAATTATCAATCGACTTTTATCAATCGACAATAAAAGCATTTTATTTCAAAAGTGAAAAGTTCTTTAGGCGCACCGTGCACATTTTATTCCTGGATATTGAATGAGGCTGAGCCGTCACTTTCGGCTATGTAACGCTTATTTGAGTAAACTCGGCTTCAATCGACTGCAACCAAGCGAGGTTGGTGAATATAAATATAAAAATACTAGGCGGTATTTAATTAATTTGTCGTTTGGTCTTGCTAACTTTGTTTCGATAAAAAAATTATCCTTATAGACCCCAAAGAGACCCAAGTCGGAGAGCAGCTCAGCTGCCATCACCCGATTTACGGCCCATAGGGGGACCCAACGCGGGGAACATTGTAGCTGCGACCTGACTTGAAGCATAAAAGGGCCAAAGGAGCCTAATGACTTAAAATTATAGATGCCGTATAACTTTCCGCTTCTGTCATGTGATCTCATTAAGCACACACTTTGGTTTTTTATCTAATAAATAAAGTCATCTTTTATATCAAATTAATTGGTTTTGTATCGTCAATCCTTAAATAATTTATCTTTATGTTGAAACTACTTATCTCTATTCTTAATTTATCAACATCCATCTTTTCTGAAATATTTTAATTAATAGTTAACTTAACCATAATTATAATCTATTTCCCTTCATTTAATACATTACATTAAGTTTGAAAGTAAGTTATATTCGGAAAAACCGTCGTCGATATTGATTAATTGAAAAAGTTGGCGTACCGTCTGTTTGTTGACGACTCTAGTGACGGCACACCGATATACGTCCCGTAAATCAAGCTCCAGGACGGCAAGAGTTCCCGTGGGATCCGTGTGGGGTCGGCATGCCGGATCCGGATAGTCCCTAAGGCTGTCCAAGTACACTCTTTTGGTCGAAGCCGAGATCGGCACCTCCACCCGCATGTGTTCCGGTGTGCACTTCACTTTAGGTGCCACTGCAACAAGAGAAACGTAAATATTTTTGCTTTTATTAAAATAACATCATTTAGAAGACGTCCCTTAAAGGTCTTTTGTTGAAACTTTCAAAATGTGTCGTTATTTAAGTCTCAGGATTCGTTCAAGTGTTTCTTTTTAATGGTTCAATCGTTTCAACCCGCGATTAAATCACAGTCCACCGGGCTGTTACCTACAACCTTGAATTCGATCCTGAAAGGGCTTGGAGAAAGTGTTAAAATTTCCGGGCCGCTGAAACGAGACCTTTACGATATGTTGAATCGCTGAATTTGGAAATTAGAGCATTGGCTCCGTCAAAGGAGGTAAGTAAGAGGTATAAGAAAAGTCAGCATCTCAAAAGACAGCAAGGTTACATTAACAGCTTTGACCCAGTTCGGAAACAACGAATAATTGACATCGTTAATAAGAATGATATCTCGATCAAGTAGGTACCTACATTATACAAAAATATTGTTTATTTGTCCTAAAACCTAGAAGGAACAAAATATGTACAAATGTGTACCTACATGTACATAATATTTAATAAAATCTAAGTATTCTCTATAAACATGATATATACTTTAAAAGCAATCACAAAGTTGGTTAGGTAGGTAGCTTTGTGTTGATAAAATGCAAAACCCAGAAATATACCTTAAGGTGGTTAATTCTATTTTAACTCAAGTGTGAATCAGCTTGTATAGTGACTTCTAGGCGGAAGAAGTCTTGAAGCCAAAATAAAGGAAGAGAACGTCTGGCAATTACTTAACATCATTATCGGAATATCGACAATACATGGGCGAAACCACCAATTGCAACGAGATCTTTGAATGGATGCAGCGGCTCTCCTCGATAAAGTTGTCGGAGATTTGTAATTATTGTCCATGCAAGAGCAGTAAACTTTTTTGCATAGTCGACATAATTATATCGATATCTTTTTGGCATTCGCGAATAAGTCCTGTTAACTGTAATTCGGAACATTATTTGCCATAACCGATAAACTGAAGCCCGATGGTAATGGCAAAGGTACCTACACATAGTTCTGCCGTCATGGTGCAATTTATCTATTTTTTTTTTTAATTTACATGGACTTGTCTGAGGTAGTTGCTACCCTTAAGATATGTGTACTCCAGATTCCAGATGCCGGATCTATTAATCTTCGTCTATCATGATTACCATGAAAATTGTACAATACACCAAAGGACGAACCCTCCAACGTAATTTGATTTAGCAAGAAGAAAATTCTGATAAATTCACGCAGCGTTCAACAAAAAATTGTCAACAGATAAGCAACGCTGGAAGTAAAGAACCGTTAAGAAATGACAAGAAATATGAATATCTATAGTAAATTCAACTCGTGCCATTTAGATACCTAGGTGTGTTGATTTTATTGTAAATTATTAATTTTCTCTGGTTGCGGCTTTCAAATTTTTTGACGTGGGTGACTCGCCCGTAAGTAAATAGCATCAAAGCGGAGGCTGTAACCTTCTACGGTTTGGGTGTTACTTTCATCTTCAACACTCTCTGACATTTACCACTGCACTGTCTCGACAACGACGTCACGTCTTAACGAACCTTCGGCAATTCCAAAGCCGCATGTCTTTTAATTACGCAAACTAGTCGGATATCTTATCGATCTTCGAGATTCACCAACGAATTTAACATGTGCTGTTAAGAAACGATATCGGCTCGTTTACTTTAGTATTTATTTCCCTGAGACACAAAAGTCTATTGTCCGACTTGGAAATCTGGTAAACTGCAGCATGAATACGATATTCCGCCCAGCGCCATGGCAAGAGATTCTTTAATTCTAAATAGTCTTTCAGACTTTTCCGGTTTTACGCGATAATTTATTATTATTATTTATTCGTCTTTGTCTGAAGCCAAACGCTTTATCAGCAAAGTCTCAAGAAAAACCACAAGCCAAGATTATGGTAATGACAAAAATCAACACTTGGAAAAAACGCGACTGTTAGATTCTTTTGTAGGTCTTTTACGTTAGTGTGGTTCTGCTTATACAGACTCTTTAAAAAAAAACTTTTTAATCAATGTTGCATATTGTGAAATTTTCCCTCTCTTACTTATTTTTCTTATTTTTTATCGTTTCTGGTTTAGCCAAAAATTACACTCATTTTTGTTTTCTTTATAGAAACCTTGGCCAATTTTGCCTTTTTCAAAAGAGTTAAATTTTCTTAATGCGTCGGTTTAATTAGTTTTTCATTAATGCAAAGAAAACTTAGATAAACAATATGCAGTGCATGGTAAACTAAAACTAATAATAATACATAAAAAGCAGACCGATTGGCTACTTTTTCCAAGTCAAGTTTAGTTGTATTTGAGTCCAGTACTGAGTGGTAGTATCAATAATTATCCCTTCCAGTTTTGGCTGTTTTGGCTGTTTTGATATGATCTTGGTTATATCATAATATATGACCCAACCATAGTTGTGTTGCCTTATTTAATAAACGCTCGTGTCCTAAAATATCTTACATTGTCGCATTGTAAATAATTTAACTGATGTTAGTGACAAGACATTGTTATAAAATGATAATGACCTAGGTGACGTAGAAATAAAAAGCGAACATTATGAGCATAAAGCGGATAAAGAAATTGAAAGTAACGATGACAAAATACCAGACAACAGAAAAGAGAACCTTCTATTTTTTGTATGACATCGAAGAAAATCACATATACACAACATTTGCATCAAAAAAATGTTGGGGGTAAATTTAACAAACTTGAATAGGTGTCTTCCTTTCAAGATTTACTTTAACCAAAAGCCCCTGTAAGATTTTTTATTCATAGAGCCAATGCTGTTCGTTCTCATTTATATGTAACATTATTATTTTCGTTTGTTACATAAAAGTTTGAAGTAGAGGAAATAGTTTATTTTTACCATAGAAGTTATGACAGTATTTTTATGCTGCCTTTAAATTTTATTAACTTTAAATCTACCTGTACAAAACCAATTTAGTGACTCTAGATAGAAAAAAGTCTTTCCTTTCTATCAAGACAAAAGTTAGGAAATTGCTTTTCATATCTTTTAATTGAAGTAGCTGATCGAAGTAGTTGCAAAAAATTTTTGTAAACCTTATAACGTAATTGACATCACGTCGATAAACCATTTTTAAATTTTGCACAATGGTAGTACAGTTTGAACAATAATAATACTTAATACATTAAAATTTCTTAAGAATTTGGAGTTTGATATTCGGAGAATAAGTAGTTCGAAACTTGATTCAGATAAATAACGCTGATGGCTACGAGACAAGTTACCAACTCTAAAATCGTTGAAGATCAGTGAATCCGGATATAGTTGAGTAGCTCACTTCAATTAGGGTTCTAAACGCATTCAGAGCCAAATTTTACTTTATTCAATTCAAAACGCCTAAAAAGTTTTACGTCAAACTTTAAACAAATTTAAAAATCATGACCTTCAAACTATTTATTATTACTATAGAAAAAAAACAATTAGCAACAATTATACTATGTACATTAATGTGTCTAACTATATTTTAATAGCAAAATCGAAGTAAAAAATGCAGCATTTTTATAGAAATATGCACTTAAAACAATAAAACTACCCAAAAATAGGGGTTGCGCTGCAACAAAAAAATCGAAACCTATTGTCATATTTGTTGGCTTAAATATTTCAGTAATGGTTCTGATTATGCAAATCGCTAATGAAACGTGAATAATTAACGGTAACGCGCTTGCTCTACATCCATTTCATAAAATAATAATAGAGTTAATTATTCTGCGCTACAAGTTAAACATTTGCGTATGTTGCATAACGACGGTTTAAATTAACCAGATCCAAGATAATTCGGATTAGTGCACAGCAGCCACTCACTCGGTGTTTTCATTAAAGTTTTAATTATTTTCATCGAGATTTCTGACAACGCTAATTTTCAGAAATTATATAAATGTAGGCATATTCTGTGCGACTAAAGAAACTGTGGGTACAAAGCGAAATTTCTAAGTTCAATGATGTGCTCTGCAGTGGCTGGCACAAAGGCAGACAGATGATTTGGTTGCCGACAAGAAGTACCTTCTTGTCTTATTACATTCTTACAGAACAAAGTTTTTACAACATAGTAAAATTTGCATAATCTTTGATTCTCTTACTGCTCTTTAAATTAGAGATAGCAAAACCAAATCGTGAAGCTAGAAAATAATTGAAACTTTGCTGCGCCAACTCATTCATGGCAGTCGAAAATGTTTCATGATACAGCTAAATATGTTTTAGAAATTCTTTTCTTTGGTCTCAAATAAAATAAAGCTCTTTTAGATTACGATATACTAGTAGGTACTATTTTACATATAACATATTCCCTCTAGGTTCTGGTAAGAATACATACACTATACATGGTATTTTCTAGCGCAACTAATTCAAGTTAAAGCAATGACTTTTTTGTAGTAACTTAGAAAGTGTTAGCAAGACTTCTAACAATAATTTTGCTGCACCGCAGACAACCCATTTGGAAAAATAATTATTGCAACTTTTATAGAGGATGGTTAAAACTCATTACTTTCGTTTTGTCGATCGATTACGTGGAGCAGTGACGCAGGTATACAGGTGGGAGCGTGTAGTTTTACCTTTTGTAGAAGTCGTTCTTCCCACTATGAAGGCTGGGGAATTAGCATATATTTGGGGCCGGAGAAAAACAGCAGTCGTGACTTTTGTTCAGAATTCACAATCAGATGTACAAGAATTCTAATAAAATTGGCATGGAACGTTTGCAAACATTAATAATTAGCTATTCTTCTATTTAATTTTGGGAGTACCAAAGGATTTGACTTTCACAAATAACTATATTGTAGATATCTACCTACACATATTATAGATTTTAAGCGATTTCAGCAATATATTAGATAATATAATAATTATGTAGTAGAACCAGATGCCAATTGGAAAATATTAATGTTTTAGTGTGATTCGTAGATGATACAGGAAACAACGCACCCTTGAAATGTCTTAATTAGCGCCAAGCAGAATTTTAATTATAATAGTTGCCTAAATACTCCATTCTCACGTTTTCACTTTTGAGCAGCCTGTATCTTTTGACATACATTTCGTTGCTCATAAGACTCGTCAAAAGTGGCTTAAAAATGGAAATATGTACTATTATACCTAAGACCATCCACTTCTAATGTTTTTCGCAGTCATTGTCCTCCTCTCTTATATCCATCATTACCTATCCACTTCCCACATGCTCGTAAAATACCAAATAATCGTCTCTCGTTCTCGCAATTTCTTGCCATCACCCGAAACCTTCTATCTTCCATCACGTAATTGATATCATCCACCAACACAATTTGAAGCTTCAACGGGAATTAATAAGTTAAAAAAACAATTTTTACATCACCCATGTGAGTCGAGGGCGTCGTGATTTAGGAAAAGCTCCCGATTTCGGTTAACGCAAAGCACTCGACATCGGAATTTAGTGCAAAAATAATTGCCAGTCGCTCTCATTAATCAATTTCTTAACCGAAGAACGCGCAATAACTTGCAAGAATTTTATTGGAGGGGTAAAGTTCAAAATCAGAGGAACGATGGTACTGGTTGTCTTCGGAATAGAATCATTTTTTGCTAACCTAGCCCTTTCATTTTCGTGTTATTAGAATTTACAAATGTTTTTACGAGACATTTAACTCTAAAGAGTACATTTCTTATTATTTATACCCTGTAGGTATGCCATCATTCTACTTGCATATTATGATTTTAAAATCGGTGTTGGATTATTAATTGAATCCTTGCGGCATTAAGCTGCCTGCATGTAGTTCTTTGCATCAGCGATTTAATAAAGCGTATTGCCCTCGTTGTCCAAACAACAAGTTTTCTTCTGCGTTTTTCGAATACCTTAATTCTATACAATCGTGAATTAGTAGGATTGTCGACACGTCTCAGCTGCGCTCGGTATATATTTCCTGTGTAAACGTGACGTGTACAAACCGAGTCCTTGAAATGCATACAAATTAAATGTTTTTAACTCATACGGTGTGTTTCCTGTTGCGAACAACGCGAGAACCGTCTTGCGTAAAGCGTCCATTGTTCATTGTTGCTTTGGTCTACCAGACGAGCAGACGAGGAACGAACGATTTGGAATTAGTAGGTATCTCCTTGCATCGACATCATTTTATGCAACTTCAACGGCTGGTTAAGCAGCGACATTTGGAATTGTATTATTTTACAATGTTTAAGGGGCATTGTTCATTATGTTTCGTATTTCTAGAGAAGCGAGTAGCACGCCGGGTATTTACCTTGGCGGTAATAAACTCATTTGACATTCTTTCAAATAACAAGAAGTCACAAATTTTGACAATATGACAGAAGTAACGTGCACCACATTTCATCTACAATTTTACGACGATAATTTTTATTTAAAAAATGTGTGAACGTTAATTTTCAGTTCAATCTTGAAAACTGTTGAAATTTCAGGATTAACTCAGAACAACGCTCCAGACCACCTGTCGTAGTAGCAGGTTTGGACATTTGCATCTGCTTTGAATAAACACCGCTCCCCAGGTCCGCTATTAATCAGAATTTCGAAGGAATATTCATGCGATACCGGATTCAGCCACGTGACCGTTTTTTCATCATCACCTGTAACCTTGCGTCCGTTTGTCAGATTGCTGCGAGAACCGTTATTAAATGGTTTCATAAATAAAGATTTGGTTTTATTTGTAAACAATTTGCGCTAAATTATTAGTTTAACAATCCGTGTTCTGCGGCTAATTATTGGTTTCAGGTTTCAGGCGTTCATTGCCAATGAACTTTACGAATATTTGACGAATTGAGGTCTGAGACGTAAGCGCCTTCGTTGACTTGAAATGCACAATGTGCAGAACAGCCGCTTGGTAAATTTGAAGTTGGGAGTGAATTGTTATCCGAAATACCGATTAATGAACGAACCCTTTACCAACAAGTCCACCTTTCCACGACCTTCTTATATGTATATGTCGTAGTCATTGGGCGTAATGCGTCATTTCAGGGAATGCCCGGCAATCGCTGTAATTAAGATCGTTAAACTCTCTATTTTAAGGCAAGGAAAACACCGGGAAAGGTGAAGAGGATAAGCAACACCAAATTCATAAATTGCCTATTCTCCTCACCTTTTCCTTGCCTTAAAACAAAGAGTTTAACGATCTTAATTACAGCAATTGGCGGGCATTCCCTGAAATGACGCATTACGCCCAATGACTACGACATATACAAACTAGATTAAATTCCTAACTTCATCGTGTTCAAGCATATTTTTTGAAATTGTTAAATGTTATTAACTTTTATTTCTGTTACTCAAATATGTTGATCCAAATCATATCCGATTGACCAAAATCTAATGTAAGTTATACATACCCGAATTTGCGGGATCTAATTTTGCCATCATTTTTGGCTATACAGTTACGTCTCGACCCGAGGCGCAATTTGGTTGATGTCTGTTAATTATTGGGTCGTCTGTTTTTTCGTTACACAAGTTCAAGTTCAAGTTTCCCCTCGATGCTAATTAGAAAATCTAGAAAGAAACACGCCCGATTTTGGTTTTTACGTTGTTGTGGATCGGGTTTGAATCTATTCATCCACCAAATCCGCGTTGCATAACCGCAATAATTAGGAACTGGGGCACCGAGCTTGAGAATCATGTTGCTTAGCCGATTGTGTGGCAAGTTTAATTGTTTATCGTGTTATCGCCTGTTTAGGTCGCATTCGAATGGAAAAGACGGCGAGAAAAATAAGTAGCAGCGTTGGTACATACATACAGACCATACAATCCAGGATAATGCAGAAGAGAACCGTCCATTTAAAAATAAAAAGTTGAGCATCGTTTGACATTGAAGTTAACAACTAAAAAAATCACTATCAAGGTCACTCTGTAATGGCAAAATAGTAACGGAGTTACAGCTTGGGGCGTTTTTTAGAAAACACTCTGTATTCGACCGTAAAAATCTTGGCATGATGTTAATTAAATTCTAACTTAGCAGATGACTACAATGATGATGAAACGACGAAGAATTGTTGATATCATATCTGGCGAATTGCAACCTTCGATTTTCATCTGATGAACAAATGTTATGATGCAACTCACCTACAAAAAGGTCATATGGAGGTAACAGTTCTATTTTTAGCCAATATTTGCTATTAATTTGTATTTACTTCAAATAAAAAGTAATCTTCTATTTTTCTTGTTCCTATACAATCTTTTCAGATGACATCACAACTTTCTTGCAACTATGACTCAATTAAAATTCGCAATTAATCAAGAAACCTGTAAAATTTGCTACCTAACCAACCACAAAAGACATTGCCGACAGTAATTGTAATTTGATTGAGCGTAGCAAATCAATAAGTCACCAAAATCCTCTGAAATAAAGCCCATCAAATTCGGCAAAGTTTTACCCGGACATTTTCTAACGAAAATAAATAAACCTAAAACCGGAAACCAAGAAAAAATGTGTCTGAGGGGGACTGCTTATCCATGTATGTACCTAGGAATGAATCAATACTGAATAATATATGAGAAAGGTCTTACTGGCAAATATAAGACCAGCATCAAAGATTGAATTAATAATTTAACGTAAGGAAGGATCTAAATACTGAATCTCAAAGGTATAGATCCATCCCTGATTGATTAACCGCCCTTTCGTTATTAACTTTAGGTTTGCGATGAACCTCGAAGGTAAGTAAGTATATCTTTATTTTCCGCTATAATTATAATAATTATTGATATTTTAAAATCGAGAGCGCCAACTGTAGAAACATAATAAATAAAATTTCCAATCATACTTTTTATTTAAAATAATGTTTTAATTTCATTGGGAGCGTTTGTTACGCGAAACATGTTAATGTCTGTCTTTTTTCATGTTTATTAAAAAGATTCGATCAGACTTAAAAATTCGAGTATCGTTAGTAAGGTAGGTATTAATTATTCCCAGGACGTAACCAGCTATGGCAAAATGAACATTGCGTCGGAAAATTGCCGTGATTATCAATATATCATACGCAACCGACTAGCCGTAGAGAAGAATATTGCAACAGTCTTTCAAAGAAAGACAAATACCGAGTTTTACGACCCGCTGTTGAGAAAAAATGAAATTGTTGCGTCAATATGTAGTTTTTGGTCAAAACTCTTTTATTATTTTTAGATAAATTTTCAGCTTGGTAATTGTTTACAATTTCCACTCTTCGCTTTTTGTGTTGTTTTTTTTTTGGAAACCATCGTAAAACATCATTAGAATGCCATTTTGAGCAATGAAATGTTGTGCAAATGATAAATAATTTTGCCTTCAGCTTTAGCTTCTATTAAATTATTGGTCCTATCGTTATTTAATTTTTATATTTAATCAAAATCTTTTAATTATATCAACGTTAACAGACATTAGAGGGGCCATTTTATAGGTCTGGTAGGTATAGTACACCGCAAATTCACGGTAACCACTGTTGAATAATTTCCAGTCAATTCGCTAATAGGCACCGCGTCGAAATAATGTTGGCAACATCAGTTAGTAAGGTCATTAGTCCGCCATCTCCCTCTCGAATGTATATGTATTCCAAAACTCAGCATTGATCTGAAATACGTTACTGGAAGTGGTCCTATGATTAATAATACAAAGGGTATAACGCCAACGGGATCATAAATATGCTTTGAGGCAACAATTTCCAACTTGATGACAATTGAACCGAATTACCGAAATTAGATTCTCTATAAATTCCTGCATTGACTTTTACTAACCAAATAACTTCTCCAGACAGAACTAAATGCTACTTTTGTCATTTAGCAGTCTATGCAATACCTACATGTATATACATGCATGACACTAGAACACACATTCGGGTTTTCACAAAAAAATAAAGTTAAACGATCCATTTTTAACAGCATCAATGAATTTTTTTAAAGTTATGTATATGTACCAGGTCTACTTGAGAATTATTTGACCTCATTATACATGTGGGTACCTAGATATATCAAAGGAAAAGCACAACCACCAGATTTCTTAATGGGGTAAATCTGCAAATGTAGATAGATGTAGTTTTAATAAACTATCAAGGACGTGCGGGCAATTAAATTGCATAATTAATCAATGTTCAATTAATTCATCCATTAGCATCAAAAGAAACCTCGGAAGAAACCATGAAATTTATTCATTTATTCCTTATTTAACTGATGTCTAATCAAGTAGATTAGGCAAAAGTAAGCTTCTAAATAAGCGTCACCAATCCAGCAAAGTGATTTTAAGGACTTAGTTTAATTGAATTTTACAAAATTCATACGTAGAATCTATTTAATAGTGACCGTTTAAAAATAAAGCTTTGTAATCGTTTTGCTGCAAATTGCACTTTTTTCTAAATATTTGAATAAGCAAAAAGTGCATTGTCGCTTGAGCGTTGATTTCTCACCTAAAATACCCAAATTAAGAAATTGTACCTTTTCCATCTTAGCGTTTACAAGAAAATTTACGAAAATAAACTTCATGGGAGACATCTTAAAATCTTTCTTTAGTTTTATTATCTACAGTTTATTTGAACCCGGCGTTGATCTATACATATAAACAGGTAATATTGATAAAATGCAGAAATGATGATGAGTGATGGAAATGGGTGAATAAATTTGGAGGTCTGTTATCTTTTCCATCGCCCGTTTGAAAATTATGGCATTGCTTCATAAAATTGTGATAGACCTAAATATGTTTAATTGATAGTAAAACAAAAATTGTTTACGGCACTGCCTAACCTCAAATGGACTTCATGAACATTGGACGCCAAAATGATGGTTATTAACAAATAATAGATGTCAATTTAATAAAATTAATAATGTCAATAAATACAAACATTACCATTGTTAAATTAAATTACGTTATAATAATTATTAATCTGAATGCAACTTGTTGTTATCATCCCTGCAAAATTTTGTGTAATTTGTTTACCATAGAGAGCTGGTAGAAACGTTCATAAGTGTTTATGTAATGTAAATCGCCTACGTTTACCTCAATGCCTTTTCACCCAGTACAATCTACATTTAAAATTTTTCCATTACTATTGTGTAACTCAAGAGTTTTAGAATATCAAAAAGTTCTTTCTTTCTGCTTTTGTCAGTAAGAGGTGGCGGTGTAACGATTAGAGTACAATTACTTCTTCGGCACCTAGACTAATGCAAAGAAAAACGCTTTCCTTTAAGAGCCAACAATCAATCACACCTCTGCGTAACAATATATAATCTTAAAGTGGAATCTAGACGAAGGTTCATTGTATGATATCTGTTCATCGATAAACAATTAAATCCCAAAGCTGTAATCGCAATACTACTGTTAAACAATAATTTTATGTAACCGGTTACGACGTAACCCTAACTATTTTAACAGTTTTCAGTTGAATACGAGTTTGAAGGCACTTTTGAACTACAATTAGGAGTACTTTTTTATCCAAATGAATTAAAATGTTAATAAACTTTTATTTATTTTGCTTATGACCTTTTTATTTCACATCAAATGTGATTGTGACGTATTTTCGTTGTGGTGTAGTCAAAAATTAAGCAATAACAGTCCGACCCCGACTAATGATTTAAGTGCAAATATGGAAAAGATGCCATCATCATAAGAGAAGTAACTCAAACACTTTCTCTCAGGATCAATCTGCCATATGTGTACATAGCTGAATAGCATTGAAGCACTTTCCATTCGAGTTCCGGAAACACCGTCATCACACTTCAAATTGAATGAATTGAAGAATGACAAGTTTTAGTTCAACGATCGACTTCCCAGAAATGATCTTAATTGTCACTTCAAATTACATACATCTGCTTATTATTTATTTTCAATAACCGCGGTATTTTCAAATGCGCTATTGACCTTTAACGATTCAGTCTATAAATTGATTTGCGAAAGCATGTTATCTAGTAATACAAGAAATTTAAGAGCGGGAAACGGTTGGTTAGGTTTCGTATTTTTTTGCCAAAGTTATGCAGGATGGGCACTAAAGATTCCCAGAATTGTCGAAATTGTCAACTGATTCTTTCAACCGCGAGCAAATAACTTTTTACGTCGATATCCACAGTTTTGATAATCGTTCCCTGGTTATGGTTGCCTCTCCCATCCAGTCGTTACAAATTGAGGAAGCTTAAAACACCCGCCAGCAATACTTAAAAAACCCGGAAGCCCAACTTGTTTCATTGAAACTAAAATTACATTTACTACTATAAAGATGCTTTTAATAGCTTCTTGGAATTTGTTAAAATAACGTCAACTGTTGTTTTAACGTTGCTTTTTGTTATTTGCGGGATGATATATAACTTATGATTCTTTCAGTTTCAAGAAACTTGTTAATTAAAATTTTACATTAATAACCTCATATCGTATCGAAGGAAAATTCGCTTATACTATACTTCCCGCCGGAAATTTTATATTATGTTAACATTTAACAAAGCTTCTTCGTTGCTCTAGGCTAAGGCGGATCGAACCGAGACGGAGCTTGTGAATACAGACGTTTAGACGTCGAAGATCTTATATTGGTTCAGGTTTTTCAAGTTTTACTCATATGTCAGCAACGCGAACAACAAAACTGAAGTTGGGTTGTCTGCCCACTCTACAGTTATGCACTTGAAAATGGTACGACCTTAATCAAAGTCTTAGTCATTCAATTACGTAAAGATAAAAGCTGGCAATTGGTGGAAAATTGATGAAATTTTAAGTTTCTCAAGGGAGCCATGAACTAGTGTTCTGGATCTCATTAGAAATGCGATGAATTATTACGAGATAACAGCGAGGGGAAAACTAGTTTGATTGGGGGTGATGGTGATGTATGGCTTTGGTTTGGCCCTTGTTCAGTTGGGTTCACCTCGTTATGTAAACTATGATTTATGTTGACCAGAAACAGAGTCTGTGACGATTTGATCCCGGCCGATGATATGTGCAGGTCGCTGAATTTTTCGGGAAGACCATCAACGCAGTTAGTTAACAGGGCAGCAGGAACAAGACGGGAGCGAATTTGAAAGAAAAGAAGGATTTAAAAGGAAATTTTACCAAAAAATAACTATGCATCTAGTCAAACCACCCTTCTCCATATCACACAGTTTTGCTAAATGCTACTCTTTCTAAGTTTTAGCTTTATATCTCTGATAAGGATAATAATAGTTAGTCAGCTCGACAAGCTATTTTTTAGAAAGATGTGAAATAAATCAAAAGGATTAATTATTTCAGTTTGTAGACTTTCGTTAGTGATTGTCTTGTAAAATAAAATTATGAATTAATTTGATTTTCCTTGACGTTTCAGCAGAACTGATGTCGTTGCATTCTTCCTAAGAGAAGAAATGGTCTCAATTTGAGAATATAATGTATTAAATTTATATTTCTCATAATCTTCAAAACTTCAAATGTAATAACGTAAATCGTGTTTTCGGCCTTACAAAACCACTTAGGACACCTTTTATTATTTTGACGTGTAAGTAGTTTATGTAAGTAAATAAGGTTTACTTATTACTAAACAACCTAACAGTACTTCGAGTTCAAGAAAACGACATTTATTCAGGAATGCGTTTGCTCGAAATTGATGAAAGTAGAGTAATGTTATTTCTTATAGAACACATTGGTGGAGGATGCACAAAGACACAAAACCGTCTTGGACCGGTTCATTATGCTGGGAAGGGGTGTAATGGCTAATGACACAGTACCGAAGTCCCTTTGTGTTTTTCGGAGCTCGTTTCGATTGTACTCCATTTGTGATAAGATGAGTCGCATCGAACCTTTATCCGACAACGAGTAATAACTACTCGCTGTGATAACACCTTAATCAAATTAAAATTCATTTAAAAAAAGGCAAATACTGCTTTTTAATATACAGGGTGTTTCATAATTAAATGTCAACATTGAAGAGGGTCAATCTGTGTATAATTTTAAAAGACAAAAAGCTCCTATAAAATTAGATCCGTTTTCGCGTTACTTTTTATGCCCAAGGCGACAAAGTTTTTTTTTTTTTTGTTTTTTAATAACTCCAAAACTTGGTGGGTGTAAAGTAGGTGTAGAGATACATCTTTTGTGGAAAAATTAATTTTTAGTTTTAACATCGGTTTTAACCAATGACGTCCCAATTAATGTCACCCTGATTATTTTGAATGCAAAAATAATACTCTACTGGCTTTTCTACAAACCAAAATTGAATAACTAATACCCATTTCTAATTAAATTAGTTAATATAACTGTAATTGACTGTTAACAAATTAATAACAATTTTGTGAAAAAAAAATCTAATGTAGTTTTAGAGTTAAAACAAAAACAAAAAATCTTTAACTCACCGTACCTATATCGAAAATAACGCGAAAACGGCTCTATGTATATAAATTTTTTTTATCTTAAAATCATGCACAGATTTAACCCCTTTAATATTGACGTTCAATTATGAAACACCTTGTATAAAACTAATTGAAGAAATCGCGATTTAATTGACTATACAATTGGTTCAAATTTACCCGGATGGAAACTGCAATAATTGATTTACCTCTATTTTACGTGATCCGCGCTATTTTACAATTCTGTTTGTATATAAGTCGGTAGGTACTTGACGTGTTGAATTAGTTACAAAAACAGTAGACGGGTGTGATGATGGTAAAAGTGTATCATACATACTCAGCTCTTGCTCATACCGCATAGTTGTGATTTATTTTCTGAATAAATCAGATAGAACCGGAGAAAATTGCAGGTTGATGATGGAAATTAGTTTTCCAGCGAAAGTACGAAACATCATGGGTCTTTACTAACTCAATTTCAGACGTTAAAGTATAGGCCCCACGGATCATTGCCGTATATAATTGTAGAAGAATCCTCAAGTTTCTTGTGCTGGCCATTAACATTCGCGACATCAGTGATAATTATCTAAATCGGTGATGAAAAGGAAACAAACCAGTTTGCCAATTAGAACTAATCAGCCCTGTCCTGTAATGGGCTGCATTAGACACGTTGAATTATAGTAATTTGTTGGCAAGTTGAGCAATACTTGAATTTGAATTCATTTAGGTATAAGCATTGTGTAGGTATAAATGAACATAGAAATCAGATATTGAAGAAAAAAACAAGTTATTGCAATTTCTAAATTGGTCACCTTATTCAACTGCTCAGCATGTTTTCGTTATTTTTCATTTTCAGTTAGGTTTGCGAGTTTTGAGAGTTGGTTTGAGAAAACCTGAAAAGATGCCCGAATTAGCGTTTTTTTTTTTTAAATCCGAACCCGTTTCATCTTATGCATCAACATTAACTTGTTACATGTCGTCTTATCATTCGTTTCGTTTATGAGACAACCCATGCTAGTTGTCTATTAAATGTTTTATCCACTTATTTATTGAAAAAAAAAACTTTCACTAATTATACTTAATTATTTCTTAATATACTTAACGGGACAAATTAGTTGGCTGCCAACGGTGATGGCTTCAAATTAAAACAGATGTTGACACCGGATGGTACAGAATTTTTTGTGGTATTGCAAACAAGTGAAGAAAATAATTTGGTGGTTCACGTTCTTGGGGTTAAGTGTTTGGCAATCCAAAGTGAACAATATTCGTGCTCTTGCCGAAGATTGATGGTTCCATTATCCTCCAAGACTGATTAAAAGGCTAAAGTTCATCTTGCTGGTAATTACAGGTAATCGACAACTATTAGCTCACCTTTCGCAGAGCAAGTCGCTAAAATTGTGAAGATTCCGAGCACTTTCACTATTTGAACCGTCATGGTTATTTCTAGTTAAATAATAGTGCACAATTTAACGAACGGACACTAAAAGAATAACACCGTCACCTTGTCGATTCTGAAAGTGAAATGGTCACAGTGTTTGTTGTGTCATTTCTTTGGCACAGTGAGTGGGTTACCTCTCCTAGGTGTCTTACATCAAACTATCAAACCAAACTGACTGACTGCTTGCTGTTATGCTGTTGCTGCTTGTAGCTGGTTTGAGTGGTTTGGCGGACTTGTTCCCTCTCCACTCAACTCACCTGGTCGGGCGACTTCACCTTGCCTCGCGGCTTCCATATCTTTGCCTACCTGAATCGAAAAATTAGACCGACTGTTATGTCGGCTGAGCGCGATTTTTTACACAAACTTCTCTATAAATTTCCATTACAAGCAAAATAATCAAGAATGACAGAAAAGCTTTACCTTTTGGCAACTTCAAACTCAAACGGAGTCATTCGTCCAGTCTGACAAAGATTAAATAGAATGTTAGTGATTGATTAGACACACAAATGGTGCAAATTTTTGTCAAAAAGAAAAAATGTTTCACTTAAAAATTATGACAATGTTGTCAAGTTCGAGTTTCAGGAACTTTACTCATAATAATAATAATCGATAATTTATAGCTTTATGGTATAGTTAAATACAGGACAAGAATCAAATTCGTATCTGCACACTATTAAATGCAGGCTTTCGGTTTAATGAAAAGTATAAAATAATTTATTTAGAAATTTTGTAACAATCTTATGTTAACGACATGTTGTGCCTGTTTCATAACAATTATTGTTTGGCTTACAGCATTTTTTAATATGTACATATAATAACAAAGTTCGTCCTTTACGTCCATAATTGTTGGGGTCAATTAACGCCACATTTTTACTTCGCCTATTCGCCGTGTTCCTAAAGTTGATTGTTAAATCAAGCATCTTGACGTTTTGCTCACGCCATAAAATTTCTAATTGTCTATTTGCTCGAAAACAATTGCAATTTACCTGCCAATTTAGACTCTAATTACAATAATCTAATTTCGTACAGCAAAAGAAAGAAAACTTAGATACCTACATAACTTTTCAAGTTTGTATAATTGTTGTGATTTTTTATGCACGTCAATTTACTTGCTTTGCTATTGATAAACGTAGTTAGGTATAGATACCGGTCGACATAACGTAATTACCTCTTAACTGTAGTATGTCAGATTTGTAAATAACGAATAAAAATGAGATGCAAAATTGAAATCAATAACATCAATTAGCACCATTGGGATATTGACCCGCGCACTATGTACTAATTGGGCGCTATAACTGTAAATCCGATAATTATTTTTTTAGTTGTGAATAGCCCGGACAATTAAGTTTTTCCAGCATATTTAAATCGAATAGATAAATTCAACTTTTTATTGACGGACAAGATTCTATTTATTACCAGCGACAATTTCAGAACGTAGCGAAATTTAAAGGATTGCTTTTAATCTCACCACATCCGAAAAACTATCCTTGAATGGATAGACAAAAAATCCGTTTTTTAACTACAAGAACTACACGTGTGATGCAAGATTTATGCGTTCCACAAATAAGGACGTAGCCCGGCCATTTTTCAGAGACTAAACTGAATTTTTCCTCTCTAAAGCTGCGAGTGAAACAAAGGAGTTTTTCAGGGGGATTTAAATTATTAGATAGGTACATATTACATAAGTGGGTACTGAGCATCATAGAGATATCGAAGATCAATGACGCCAGACGTCAATATTATCTTTTATAGGTTCTATAAATTATTATAAAGCACAAGCCAGTTTTTTGTTCAGAGATTTTCGACAACTTCCGATTGAGCGAGTTTTGTGACTTTTTATTTTTATTGACACGCTCCAATTGCAGATGTAACATGAGAAAATTCATTCTTTTCCGATAATTATTTCAATGTTTAATAGTTATTTAAGTGAACATTACGCCGTCTCGCAATTAGTGTCTAAAAATTACATAGCACTCTTAATATCTATTGTTTTATGGTGCTTATCCAAAATCCAAAATTAGATACGTCAAATACCGCCATGGTTTTCTAAGTGTACATAATTAGATTAAAATACAACTTCGATTTTTTCCCGGAGATTTTCATCGACTTTTGTTAGCACGTAAAACGGACTGTCGTGTGTTGCAAGCGGCTCCTTCCGAGCGCAGGCTCGCCGCCCAGCCGCAGTCATGGATCGCATGGATCTTATATCGAACAAGATCTTGGAAGGAGATATTATTGACTAACCACTATAGGTATAAGACGTAGATATAAGTTGATTTTATACAACCTACAACTATGTATGTCACGGTTTTTCAAAAAGCATCCACCATCTGCATCACGTTTGTCCAAAACTCACAATTTCACTCACTGTCAACAATGAATGATTAACACGATACGCGGAATAGTTTGTGAAAAGCTTTGTGTAAAATTACGCTACTTTTCTGACAATTTGTCTGCAGATCTCGATTGCCACCGAGAAATGCAAATTGGATCCGTCGCCATTAATAACTTATTATTATCTAGGTTTCTTAATTTACATATAATAAAAGTTTATTCTTAAAATGTGCATGCCATCCAATATAGCTCTTGGCTAAAAATTAAAGAAATTTCAGGTTTTAGGTGTAAGTATGTATGTAAAATTTGTCGTCATATAAATAATTAATTAATTAATTAATTCACTCTGCTAATTAACTTAATTATTGGGATAACCAGCGACGGCCTTATGAGACGTGACCGTTCCGTCTCTCCGGCCAATTATTAATTATCATAACTTGCATATACGCGAAAACAATTGCTATGTAAGTAATTAAAATGATGGAGATGTGTTATCGCGAGTAACTGTACGTAGAAAAAAATTACGATTATTATGGTTACGATGCCACTTTTGTTAATATCTTGGGAAAATGTATTTGTTTGTGGTTGGTTGTTGGACTATGATATGCGTGACAAATATTAATTGACACTTTTTCGAAATTGGAACGTCCTTAGAAGAGTTCAACTCGACGGAATAAGGAGAACAATGAAAAGACTAATTTCAGCAAGTATAGGTAGGTACTTTGGCGGAATGTTCATCAAGACCCTCTCGAATCTAAAGCGTAATCTATCATTATTACCTACAGTAAGTAGGTGAGTGGTTCGCATAGAGAGAAAACTAGCGAATTATGCCACGGATCTGATTCAACATATTCCACGCCGCAAATGAACAATAACAGTTGACTCAATTAAATCAACGGTGCTGGCGGACCTGCGGCACTTTCTGGTAAAAGACAGGAGAAAAAAAAAATGACTTTTTGATTGTGTTTCACGCTCGCGATCCAGTCCCATAATTAAGAGATGAAGTGGAAGATACGCGAAAAGATGAGAGAAAATAATTAATTCCGTAATGACTTGACATTATTAAGGAAAACAATGAGAAATGATTGGCATTTAGACGTAATTATCTAAACATCGCTACGGCGCAATTATCAGAGCGCACGGAAATTGTGCGTGAGAGCTGCGTGAAATTCGCGGCCATAATAAAGATGTTAATGAAACCGCATGGAAAATAAGTTATTGCTCATTATGTTTAGTGGTTTCTATATTCTTGATTATGTCCTGTTTCTGTAGAAGAAAACAAAATCCATCAGTTCAAAGTTCAATAATGTCAGGTTATTGACAAAAATTAAATTTGGTAGAAAACGGTATTCATATAGGTATCATCTTTATTTACATAAGATTAGAAAACAACTTGAGACAAAATATAGATTACTAAGACTAGTTTCATCGCAAAACTACCGTACATGACCCGATTACCGGTGGCTGAATTTCCGGACACCTTCCTACACTGTTCCCTATGAAAACCTCGTACAAAAGTTTTGCTGTCCCTCGCCAACAAGCAAATTTGGTATTCAGTATCGTTTCCCGACTGGCGCTTCAGGTTAGCAGCGATGTCGATCTCCAAACTTCGCTTAAAATACGGCAAAGTTATTTCATACACGATATTCTGCAGACCATGTGCGTCCCTCACGACCACATAAGCGTCGGCGATGTCATCATTTCTCATAACCCGCCATTTCACTTTTAACACGTCGTTCTTTCTGCAACATAATATAGAGAACAAAATCATAAAAACTGACATGTCAAGAATGTTTTTTCTCACAGCGTCAATTCTCTGAATTTTAAATCGGGGATGATGTCGTAATCACCCGGATTTCTTTCCATTATTCGCGTTGTGTTAACGTTAGAGGGACAATTCAGTCTATCTTCGGGAAGATCGAATAAAGTCCGGTTTGACAGGTAAAGAGGCCCGGAACACTTTATTGACTTGTAGAAGGGCTTTGGGGAAAGTTGCGTGTCCAAATAACGTTTGAGAGGGCGGAGGAAACAGTCACAGTTCAGGGGATTTCCTTTAAACACATAACGGTGCGGAGTTACATTAATGAAAAGTGAACCTGAAAATAAATATTAGTGACAATATAGATACCTTCTAAGTAGACATCCGTATTCTTTGCCACGATATCAGTCAAGTTTGGCCCCACTGTCTCTACAAAGTTGTTGCGAATGTCCAACACTGCCAGTCGCGTTACATTTTTCAGGTGATCCCAAGGCAAATCATGAATGGAATTATCTGACAAATAAACTTCTGTCGTGGTTTTCGGCAACCTGAAAAACTCAGAATCGCTCGTCAAATCTTCGATTTTGTTATGGGACAAATCCAGTGACACCAAACTACTCAAATTTCCAACAACGCCTAAAACGATAATTTGCTTACTTACAAACATTTTACATGTCTACAACAAATGCTTACTTTTGCGTATGTCGGTGATAAAGTTGTGCGACAAATTCAACTTTTGCACCTTGGCTGTTCCAAAGACAAGATCGAACGTGACCACTGGCATAGAGTTGTAAGACAAATCGATGTCTCTAAGTTTGTAGGGAACGTATGGATTGCTCGGGAACGTCTTTCTTGTTATAAAGGTAATCTTATTGTGGCTGAGATTGAGCTAAAAAGAACACGGTCCGATGAAGTCGGTGGTGGCAAATTTTGTTTCCTCACCCTTTCCAAGGACAAGCAATCGTCGAAAAGCCCGTGAGTCTTGTTGTCCAGTTTCTCGATTTTATTGTGGGACAGATCCAGAGTTTGTAACGCTACCAATCCTGAAACAAGAAGCCACCCGTGCAAGAGGGACGAACGTCAACTTTTTTTTCCGTATGACAATTTAATTTGCTACTTTTTTTCGGCATAAATTTATTGTCCCTGTCCCCCTGTCAAAAAACTCGTATCTTTTACAAATTAATCATAAAAAAAATTCCATAAATCCAAGAAAGGTGCTACTAAAACTTTATTATTTGAACTGAAATTACCACTAAATGCTCCGTTGGGAATGTGGCTAATATTGTTATGAGTCAAATTGAGGGCGAGTAGCTGGAGGAGTCCATCGAACGCTCTTGCACTCACGTTCTGGATGTTGTTCTTGGCCAAGTTCACTTCGAACACGACAGGCAGCCTGCCGAAAGCACTCTTTTTGAGTTTCGTCAGGCGATTCCCCTGAAACCAGGATCATCATCAATTTGTCGTGTCTCTCCCTTCCCTATTGCTTACTTCTAAAAACAAGTATTGCAGCGAA
This sequence comes from Schizotus pectinicornis, assembly GCA_951805265.1. Classification (NCBI taxonomy): domain Eukaryota; kingdom Metazoa; phylum Arthropoda; class Insecta; order Coleoptera; family Pyrochroidae; genus Schizotus; species Schizotus pectinicornis. The sequence continues at coordinate 178,409 of OX638204.1, read as the reverse complement.
GTAAGTTCGCTGATCGCCGCCCATGGCGGCTGCTCCATCCCGTTGTAATTAAGATTGAGTCTTTGAAGCGTCAGGAGATTGGTAAAACTACCAAGCACCAAGTTGTCTCGGATGAGATTATGGCTCAGATCCAGGCTTAACAGAGAATTCATGCTGGGCCAGAGTTTTGCCGGAATCTCTTCAAAATCGTTATGAGACAAATCTAGATGCGACACGGATATCGGCAATTGGAAGAGTTTTTTCAACCGGTTACCTTTAAGGGTAAGCTGACGGGTGCTAGCTAGCCGGACGAGAGCACTGCGAGCGATGTCGCGTAATTGATTGTGGCTCATGTCTAGCTCGAGGAGGGTAGGAAGAGGACCAAACGTGCTTGGTTTTATGGTTTCGAGGCGATTATTGCTGAGATCTAGCGATCGTAATGAGAAAAGAGATTGAAAAACGGAATTGAATATTTCGGACAAATTATTATGTGACAAATCGATTGTGTGAAGTTCGTAGAGTTTGGGAAAGGTGCCCTTGGGGACGGTGGCGATAGCGTTGTGAGAAACGTTGATAATCTTCAAGCCGGACATGTTCTGAAGGGGGACCTGAATAAACGATATACACATAAATCACATCGAGAATCCCAAAATGGTTTCCTTTTTTTAATGAGAATAAAAATATTCCATAACATCTTTTATCTATTTTTTTATAAATGAAAACTATAGACCACAGAAAACACAACGTGTCCGACGTTATTTTCTAACAAACAAAAAGTGGCATCACATTAAGACATATTATCGTTAACGCACTAAAGTTTTATTAATAAAAAAAGGAAACTAATATTCTTTATCCGTTCATTAACGACAGAATTAGTTTATCTAAAAAGTAATCTTGTTTTCCCACCTGGTTCATTGCAGTAAGTAGATTGTAAGATAGCTGAAATTCAGTAGCATACGTGTTTTCATCAAAAGCTTTCCTGGGAAACGAACTTATGCTATTATGAGACAAATCCAATTTGGTAATGTTAGCGCAATTTTCGAAAGCTCCACTTTCCACTGTACTGATATTATTCATTGATAAATTAATATGAGTGAGGTAAATATCCTTAAAAGCTAATTTGGAGATTTCGGTCACTGCATTCTCAGAGACGTCGATTGCCTGCAACATATAGAGTAAAATTGACAATCTTCTCAATTTCAACAATACCTCAATAAACTTGAGTTCGAAAAACATTTGATAATCAATTTTTTTAATTTTGTTCCTAGCCAAGTCGATGGTACCAATTTTGGAAAGCGCTCCAAAAGTCCCTCGACCTACATCAGAAATGATGTTATCAGCCAAAAAGAGTCTTCTTAGAAACCGCATGCCTCGAAAACTACTAGAATCGAGACGTTTGATTCGATTCGATGACATATTAAGAAGCTTTAGCACGGTGTTCCTGGCGAAGGCGCCTCTAAAACATAACGTTGATTACGTCGTGACTTCTTTTTTGATGTTTTACCTGTTACCTAGTCAATTCGGTCAAATTATTGTGAGAAATGTTAAAAAATCCTAATTTGGTTAGATCAACGAGATGACTCGAATCGACTTTAGGGATTGCGTTATGACTCAAATCGACAAACTCGCAATCTCTTAATCCCTTGAACTGGTTTTTTCTTAAAGTTGTTATATGGTTTCCATGCAAATCAAGATACTTTAAACGCCTTAGAGGTTGTAAGCTTTCAATTGGGAGCGTTGATAGCTTTCCATTTGTTAAGTACAACTTCAGAAGCTTTCCGGCTATATCGCTGCCTATAAATGCATCTTTAGGCAAAGCTGATAATTGATGGCCGTCAATGTTGAGAATTGTGAGGTTCCCAAGGGTCTAAAAATAAAAGTTACTACATAATTTCAATTTCAGTTGCGGAATTTTACCTTCAAAGCCTCAGAAGGAAACTCTTTCAAACTGGAATTGATTAAATAGAGCTCGTTTAAAGTATTGTTAACACCTAAGAAAGAATGGATATCGATAGTTTCTATAGGCGTGTCTTTAATGTATAGAACCCTCAACTGCAACTTGTAGAGCAAACTTCCAAAAAGTCTTCCTAAAATTAACCGATGTGAATGGATGAATTTTATAAAACATGGCAGTTTTTATTGATCGATTTAAAAGAATATTTCTTACCGATATGACACCTGTAGATGGTGAATTTTTCAATGGGTAGTCTGAACGTTGCCAAATTGTTTATTCCTACACTCATGCTGGCGAGGTTGGTGTTATTACAGCTCACGTAGATCCCTTGGTCTGATTCGAAGTCGCACGTGCAGGGGTGCAGCAGCAAATGCTCTTTAGGGCACCTGTAGCGAGGTCCCGGAGGGATGTAGCCACCACTTGCCAGACTGCATAATCCGGCCGTTACTAATGCCACTCTTATTATCCTATTCATGTTTTATGTTCTGCAAAGGGAGCGTGAGTAACATTTTAACAGGTGCTTCACGAAAGTTTATATAAATATGTACAATAACAAATAATCTTTTGTATTCTCTTAATTACTTACTTTTTGGTTCAACTTTTTCAAAATTTAGTTCACTAGCACGATTCATCTGTTTAAAACTGTCAAAAATGTTAGAAATTGTACTACCTACGTTAAATTATTTAAATATTATTTTACTGGAACAAATTACGTTGCACTTCTTAGTTCTTAAGTCAATGGTTTGAGAAACTAACTTTTACATTCCTTCCAAGGTAAGCAAGTGGAACTCAATTTTGAGTCCGCTACCTTCCTGTTAATAAACTTTCACGACGTATCAAAACTGTATTCTTTTTAGCGCCAGGTTTACGATTCAATAACTTCAAATAACTTTTAACCCTTCGAATTGAGAAAAATTTTATTTTTAAATAGTGAATTTTAAGAACGAATCATGAGTAGCTACTTAATACCATTGAGTAATACTCATCAAATCGTTGATTAATTTTTAATACGTTTTTTTCTTTGCATAAATTTGGTCATATAGATGATGCAACGTAATCAGTTCGATGAGGATTGCCATCAATTAACAGTATGTACTAACAATCGGATATTGGGGGTGAATTAGAGAAACCGTTTATTAGACTCATGATTAGACCATATTATTATTTGACTTATTTATATAAAGAAATGTGTGGCGACCTCTATGGGAAATAGAGGCAAGTTTAAATTCCCGCCAATGTCCGGAAGATGTCACAACAGCAAAGAAATAATTTTCAAATAATTTAAATCGTATTTGATTTCATTTCATCATATAATTATTAGTTATTGATGAGTAGTGTAGAAAAGTGTTATTCATCTAACCAATTATTCATTCAACTCTAGTCAACATAGGTAATTTAAAATTTCCAGAAATTTACTTAAAAAGTTTCAATAATAATAACATTTAGGATTAGGTAATTAGGTGTCTGTTGTTTTTTGTGAAATCTGAAACTTATGATCGTCTCAATCAGCGATATTCTGTGTGTAGACCGTGAGTAAGTGGCTGTATGCCACTCAATTCAGCATAAAAAGAATACCCTTAATTACCATCTCTTCTTCATTAGCTGTCGTCTTTTCAACCGAAACACAAATCATCTTTTGCATATTGTTATTTAAAGAATTCTTCTCCTCTTGTTCCGAAGATGATTTATTCGAATTTCGAGTAGCGGAAAGCACTTTTGTTAACATTCTACCGGTCGTTGCCAGAAATGCCAGATGAGATACGATCCAAATGCTATGCAGTTTTTTAGTTTCCTTGCGTTTGAAAAGATACATTTCGGCGCCGTTCCCCCGGACCAAACGTTGGCGCCGCCCCATCCCTCGGCGCCGCCATCAACCGGCGACTGCAACCCCAACTATATCCGACAGTAAAATAACAAATTGTTATAACTTCACAAAAACACCCCAAACTTTTTTCGGCATTCCACAGTACAAGCGAGGCGGCCAATCGCAATCATAACTACCTAATACAGTCAACACAGTTACATTGAATGATTTATTGATACCCTCTTGCGGGCTACCAATGTAATTTAAGAAATTTGGGTTTAAGCATGTTTAGTTTAGACAATGGTTTAGTCTATACATTTTTTCCACAACAACTTGAAACGACAAGAGAAAAAGTGACGAGAAGCTTTTTAATTTTCTTTTCTTTTCAACTCAAGAAGAGTAAAAACTCCAGTATAAGTCTTATACTAGAGTTTTTTATCTTCTTGTAACGAAATATTACTAGGCAAAGACAACGTCTACTATGTAAGTATATGTGTATGTATGTAGATGTAGGTAAAAACGTGAAATATGAGAAGTATTATTGTATTTTGTATTTATATCAAATTCTAATGTTTGTCAGAGTACATTTAATTTGTCAATTTTGAAACATTTATTTAAAAAAAATCTTGTCTGTATAGGTATAAGTATTATTTAAATGACGTTTTCTTATTTTTGTTTCAAAATATCCATCTTAAAAATCTTTATTAGTTTAAATAAATACATGGAATAACAATATCATGCGCATGTCAGTCAATTAAAATTTTGATTTTTTTTACTAAATCGTTTTAGTATTTTAATTAATAAAATCAGAGCAAACCGGACGTAAATTAAAAAAGTTATTAAATCATAATAAAAGCATATTATAACACGCAATTCACACATCACCAGCATTACTACAATTACGACAAAATTTCTTCTTTTACTCTTTTATAATTTCAACTTCAATTTTAAATTTTTGATTATGAAAGTAGTGTAGCAAGATCGGATACGGTATAAACAATTCACGGGCGCTATTACTATTTTCTAACCTACCCTCCTCATCCCACACGGATTTGCAAGATCCAATGAAATTAATATTCGGTAGCTTTTTGTACAAACTTTTAACTGTAAGACAATACTTAAATTTTTTTGATTTTGCGGTAGACCCTACGTAATAAACACAAAATTTTGCTCCCCCATTGCATGCAGCCTGCGTGCCAGTAAATCTAAAGATGTATCCTTTAACCGTATGAAAGAAGAAAACGTCAGAGCTTATATCGTTTTCGCTCTTAATCGAGTGTTGATTGACAAGATGATTAAACAAATTCTTTTCAGTACCGAACCATTTGCAAGACATAAACTGAAACGGACACTCTTGTAATCCGTACATGCAAGAGTTCTCGTGATTTTCAATGTCGTTTATCGTCAAAAGAGTAGTACAACCTATTTTTTGGTAGCGACATTTGTAATAGGTAACAGACAAGTTGTAAAACTTTTTCTGGTTGGAAGTGCGGAGGTTGTAAAGGTTTTCGTGGCAAATGGCACAAACAGTCAAAATTTTCACACAAGAATTGCACAATATGTGGTCGTTGATGCAGGCGACTACGGGGTGAGACAGAAGGCGGAGGCAGTGGGAGCAACTCCGCACCATGGAGTAGTATGGTGGAATCGTAAGTGTAAATATTAGCGGAGTTTGTGACTCGACTTTGCAATATAACGAAACGCTATCTGGAAATTTATGGGAAAATAGAAAATTTGTTGTAATTGAAAATGCAGCTTACCCATTTCTGACCGGAATAAGGACGCTATATGATTACTTAGTTGATAGCTAAACATTGACTGTGCGATCACTAAAAAATTATCGCTTGAATTGAAGGGGTTTTTGTTTAAGTTTTTTTTGGGCAGGCAATGCAGGCAAATCTGAAAAAGGTGTCGATTTAACTATTAACTCCGGCAGCGACAATACTGAAAAAATTGAAGTTGATATAAATGGTGGTCTCTCTAATTCGAAACGATGTCTCCTCCTAACGACTCTATAATCATAATGAGTCGAGTCGCTAATCCAATAAACCGACCCCAGCAATATCGTTAAGTAGTAACCCTTATGTAAAACCTCCCCCGCGCTCATATAGAAACACCCTACTAGGGTCGTTTTGCAGTATTGTTATTTATAATTTCCCATTCGGTTGAGACATCATCACTTTTATAAACAAATGTATGATCTGTTATTTTCGAGACTATTAGAAACAATACTAAATCCTATAAACATACAAAAATCTGAATTCTTATATTAAAAATCCTATTTGTAGGTACATTTTTTTAACTTTTTATTTTGAGATTTTTTTGAGGTATTATTTTAAATTTTTTGCAATGCTTGCCAACGTACTAACTTTCTGTAGAGAAAAGGTTTGGCGAATAGCTCCTCGGCGCCGTTACCAGTGGTAAACAAGTCAATAAAAGAAATTGCTGAATATTATTTGGCGAGGGAAACGCAGACATAAGGGGCTACTCTCTCTTGTTTCTGCAGCATTTCCGCTGCTGACGCACTTCCGGGGAGCGCATTTGTGTCGTGGACCTTAATCCGCCAAATGCTTCTATACTCTTCAAATAATTATATATGATTCGAAAAGATTTCAAAAATACTCTTAGGGCCAATTGTACAATCACGAGTTAACCCAGAGTCAGCTGACTCTGGGTCAGTTGCTAAGGTACAGCCAATCAAATCGCTTATACCTTAGCAACTGACCCAGAGTCAGCTAACTCTGGGTTAACTCGTGATTGTACAACTGGGTCTTAAAGGGCTATAAATTTTTCTGTTTGCATGTTACTTTTTGACTCTTGCAGTCGTCAAAAGCGGGCACGCCAAAAATTTAAAATGAATAGCAGCATTATTTGAATGTTGAATCGGACAAGACGCGGATGATAAAAATTGAAGGTACCTATAGAACTGAATTGAAAGTACTTCTAACGATTATTATGTGGGTAGGTAATTTTGAAGCGTTTTAACCTCGATTTTAACACTAAACATAACTGTGACCAACAAGATTGATTTTCTAATTTGGAATACCTATTTCCTATTTAATCTGTGCTTGTCTTTATCCGAGCGCCAGATAAACAATTGATTGGTGCTCTACTACCCCGTCATCCTGAATGAATGTCAAATCATTCATAACCATAACGTCACAGAAGATATTGCGCAAGCATGAATTGGATGGAGAAAGTACTTTGCAGATTGATATGTACATAGATACGCACATCCGACGATTGTAACCCCTAGCAATACCAGATTTTAGTGCCATACTTTTTGATAGAAACACTCGCAATTCGAGATATTGCATTGCGGGACGTTTCCGAGCGACAAATTTGACCGATGATAAGAGTTATTTATGAGAATTGGCCCGATAAATCTGACGCACTTTAATAAATTGGGGTTGTTTTTATATATTTATGTTGTGTCTTACGTCTTTTATCTCGTATTCGGAAACTTCTTCTATACAGAGTGCCGCGAAGACAAAACTTTATTACGGAAACTCTCAGAGAATTTTTTTTAAAAGCTGTTCACCTAACAAAACAACAAACTATGGGTTGTTTTATTATTGAACCAACTCGTGGAGGGAATTGCGATTTGCATTGTAGCGACATAAATAAATTTTAACGCGCAGTCATCCGACCCATAACACATCATGACAATTTATCAGTAACGCGAATCTCTTTTACGATCCACGCTGACAAGAAGACATCGCGAGGGCAGAAGCGGAGTTTCCGCATGAGTGGTCCCGGAGGGCCACGGTTTGTCATAGTACAAGAGAGGGTCGCGACACATCCCTAATGGGTTATTTATGGTCGCCCATTCACTCCACACTACTACATGCTACTTTATTGCTCGCCCGCCGATGTGCATTTAACATTGCAATATACTGGGACAGGCCGACCCTAAATCCTTTTTCTCTTCTTTAATCGATACAGAGACTCAATTGTGTCGGAAACGTATTTATGGGGGGTTCTTCGACCATCCAGACAAATCGTTAACTTTGTTATTTATCAATAACACGCCGAAAAAGACGTTCACCCGAATTGGTTCTTCCAACAAAAATGTTGTTAATATTCTGTCAACAGACGACTGTTCAAGTTCTCGGTTAAACTCACGTTGTCATTTATCTACATTCTAATTTTGTACCACATTAATTATTAATTTTTGTTCAAACTGCTTCCCGCATACCTGCCGACGTTCCTCTGCTCTTAAAACATAGCGGTTCCGACTAGGGCGTCGCGGCGCCTCGGTCCGGCGCCAGCAAACTTCCGACTGTTCGGTGTATCCCGATTCGCGAATGTGTATCCATCCGATCCTCAAAATGGGATAGGACCAACTGCATTCAACTATCCCCAATCCCTCTCCCGCCCGAAACGACTTTCATCTCGCGATAATAGTTTTATTTACTTTATTTATGGATGTTTTCGACTGCTCCGCGAAAACGGCATTTGTCAAAATAACAAAGCGGACGAGGCGTGGGAACAGCCCTTGTTTTACAGCTCATTTGGATGATGCGATGGTGCACTCAAAAAGGATATATAAGCATCTTTTCAAGTATAATCCGAATAAAATTAATTTAATATCAAACAATCCGAATTAACTAGGAGGCAACAAAATTTGAAAAGCTCTGCTAAACTGATAAATTCTTGGTCATGACGTCTGTCAATAATAGTCTAATGGGGGCAATAGTCCTAGATACCTAATATTGGCGCTTTTATGTAATTATTTCTTGATAAAAAAACGACTCGGCTACTCAAACTCTTCATTTGTTAATTATGAAATGACCCTCATAGGTATGTAGGACATGTAGAAATCGTTAATTTTAAATTTTAATCTAGTTCTTGCTCCTAATAAAATGTAGTAAAAATTAATAAATTCAGAAGTTGTTTGAGTTCTCCATTATTCCTTGTGGGGAATGTGGGGACGAGTTCGATACTTTATAAACAAAAAATTCGAAATAAATTGTATTGAGTTTGTCAATGTTTTATTGTAGAAACCCTGTTATGGAAATTTCGAGTGTCCTCAATGCCATAAGTGCACATCCCGAGTAGGTGTAAAATACCATTCATTTCACTACCGCTATCTGCCCACGACAATCGAAAGTTGTAATCTTGTGTCGGTGACGTGAAATAAGGAGGGCATAGAAATTGCGTTTAAGATCACTATAACTGCTACAGTAATTGTAATCGTCAGACTCTAAATTAGTGAATTGGAATTAAGGCCTGAAATTGCAAGGCTCGGAAAGACCAACAACTACTACAACCTTCCGGTGTTTCATAAGCGCTAATTCTTATGCAACTACAACTAGTCGCAAGTCGACCGCGCCATATTTGGCGACAGATAGATCTTTAAAGACCACAAACAGTGAAGTGAATAGCGAACTCATGCATGGGTAGGGTAGCCAATTACTACGAAATCGACACTTCTCGCAACGGTTTAACGTCATTACTCCCATGAATTGATCTTTTTTTGTAGAAGTAATAAAACTCTTTTTTTAAGTTGGAAATTTCTTATTTAACTAATTCTATTAAAATTAATTAATTTTTGTTATTAAAAATGGCATTCATTATTATTACGGTTCAGAACGCGTTAGTAGTCAATAAAAAGTGAAAATAAGAAACTACTCCCGTTGCTATCTCCGCCACTGGCAAAACTCTGCCGCGAGGAGGCGCCACCTTTGTAACCAGTCGAAATCTATCTAAGTGAGCTGGGCGTGTTTTGCAAATCGGCTAAATAAGTGTGTGTTTTCCAGAAATGTAACTGTTGGATAATTACCGAAGGTTAGTACATTAATTCTAATTACCCAGATCTCTTCTAAATGTGACCCCCAACCTCGCCCAACGCCGCCATCCCAAGTTATTCTCGATCGAAATTGCATCTGTTTTGGTGGTTTGGTGTATCCATTTCGAATAACGATAACACCAACATAACATCTTTTATCAGATTCGTGTTGATACTGGACGATTATCGATCTTTATCCGAAACGCCCAGCAATCAATCAGAGCAAGCCTTGTTTGGCTTTATAAACGAAAATATCACTGGCGGGTGGCTGTGACTTTGACAGCTGCACCAAACATTGATTTTCCTTCTTGATAAAGAATAGCCACCCAAACTAAAGGTGATTTGGCAGTTCTTAGGCGACGAATTTCTGGAATACGCAAAATGATGGCGTGGTGGCGAAATTTTGGATATTTCTTCGCTAATCAATAGTTCTGACGTTCGCTTTATTTATATTCGGGTACACCAAGGCCTGCTACATTGCGATATAATAAGGGCAGTGGCGGCGTCGTGGGTGTTGGCGATGTCGCAATTCTGTAGTTTCACGCCGTTTTTTTCCGCATTCGTAATCACGGTTTCCGCTTGAGGAGGAACGCGAAACACGATAATAACCCCGCGGAATCTCAATAAACCATTTGCTGATTAGCTAAAACACGGTGAATGGTGGGAAAAAAATCAGTAGTTGATATTTGAAAATCGCCTACGTCCATATGATATGTACATACAGCTTGGATAATATGTTTTGTCGTATTGGGCGTCATTGCGGGCCGCACGACTAGATTGGGCGACTGTCCGGATTGTCCTGTTCGCTTATTTTGAACCCTCGGAGGGAGGCTAGCCCGAAATTATTTGCTTGAGTCTGCACAAGGAGATTCCCGGCTAGCCTCTCTCCAAGGGTTTATAATAAACAACACGACAGTCGCCCAGTCTAGTCGTGCGGCCCGCAATAACGCCCGATACGACCAAACATATTCTCCAAGCTGTACAACATGGGACCGTCATGGGACCACTATTGTTAGTCTGAACTTCCAGCAAACTGTTTCAAAAATTTGGATTCATGCTTCTGTACGGTCTGCTAGGTATAAGTACTCATAAAATAAAAATAGTATCCATCGTCATTGACTGCGATTATCTCAACAGCGATTTATTTTAACGATTTCACAGAAGTTTATCTTTTTTACGTAGAAAAGGTTAACCATTTTGAAAATGATTCTAAAAATGGCAAAATATTCTCTTTTTTTTAGTAGATCTAGTAAGTTAAGGATGCTCTGTCCCCGAGTCCCCCAGGGCGCCATTCAAAAGTCGAATACATTGTCCTGCGAAGCTTGAAATACCTAGTATCACATGGGCCGAAGAATGATGAAAATCGATTCAGCATTCAAAAGTTACCGCGGACATTTTATTTTTAACGCTCAACTTAAAGAGTGAATATCTTCGTATGACTGTATTGGAGGATTTTTTTAGATAAACTTATTATGTTATTTTTACTAGATCCATTCAGACCGAGACCTTTTTCTATCATTTCTGAGACACTCTGTATATTTTAAAGATTCTTTTACATGAAAACTACCGCGATTTGTGGTAAACGGTCTGAAATGTACAAGAATAATTTCCTTGAAACAAGTATTACGTTTGAAGTGAACCCGTTAAGGTAAAAAAGCGATTATGCAATTATCGTATTATTGAATGACTCGGCCGATAATGGGATGCTTGCATTTGATTTTTATGACTTTGATACGTGTGTTGGTACAAGTGGTAAGGATAGAACCCGATTTGCGCAAATTTTAAATGCTCTTTGTACTAATTTGAAACTTTCCTCTGACGTCATAAGATAGACATGCTCAGCGCAACCTGTATTACCGACCGCATTGGCACGATTCTGTCCTTCCATCATAGACAAATGTTTGTATATGCCTTTCACGAAGACTGTCAACAATCTCACCATGGAAAGTGCTGTCAACTGTCATATGCATATGCAACGACGTCCGTCACATGTGATTTAGTTTTGTTAATTGTTGATCCATCTAACATTTAATTCGTTTTTTGAGGAATCCTTACTGTTATTATGTATACAAAAGAACAAACCTAAAACTACAAAAAAATGCAACAGAAATGCAATTGCCGCGTCTAAGTACGAAACGGGTTGGACGAGGAGTGACGAGGGCAGCTATACTCCGACCGCCCAACAGATAGAGTAATAAAAAAATTAAATTATTAAAAATACATATAAATTTCAAAATATTTGGACTTCAATTGTGACAAATTACTAAAACTCTGTCCAGTTTTTAGTTATTTTTTACAATTAAAGTGCAAATATTTTGGAACTTAGAGCCGTATGATACGATACTGATTTTAGTACTGATTTCAGTACTGAACCTGCGCGCACAGTTTCTCGGCAGTTTCAGTTCCGAATTTAGGACAAGTTTGAGAAGTTTAACAAAAACAAAATGCATCAATAAGCGTCTATTTAGTCAACTTGCATACAAGAAAATAGAACAGGTTTAAATTTCTTGGATTTAATATTGCTAAAATTGCGCGCGCATTTTCAGTACTGAAATCAGTACTAAAATAAGTATCGTGTCATACGGCTCTAACATGTATTTTTACGAATTTGATTTTTTTATTACCTTATCCTTACCTGTAAGCTCACTTTACCTGAGTGACCTGACTTACCTGGTGTGATCGACGCCCTCTTACACACATCGTTGCAACTACGTCACAGGTTTTAATTTATTTTTATTTTAAGGTAAACATGAAGATTTGAAAATAAAAAAATACGGGTAAAATATATTTTTTACAGCTGTCATATGCATTGCTCAGCTGAAGTCATGCAAGCACCCCATTCCGTCATCTTACCACGACTTTCTCGCGGAGTCATCGATTACAAATGATCCAGCCAGATTTTACATAACGCTTCCAAAAACTGGCAAACGCTCACAACCTGTCACCAACACCGAAAATAAACATGCCTAAACTTCCGGTGTCACAGATACGAACGGACAACGAAAACATGCGTGTAGTATCTGGAGCAGAGTGTAAACAAAACAAGACTGTCATTATTTATTCGTGCGTTGATTCGATCAATTTTTGGTATCAAATTGACTTACACCTCAACTTCTAAAATAGCAACTGCCTATAATTTTGTATTAATGTTTGCAGAAAAGGTTTGTCAAAAAGTTTGCCGGTTTTTCCTGCACCCGGATGTTGATCTAGTGATTAATCGAATGCCCTTCCTCCGAGCTCTCAGCTTATTTTGTTTGTTTCGTTTCCGGGGCGGAATTGAATTATCGGGCTCCGATTTTTAGATCTGAATCTGAATTGGTGTTTTGAATAAGTGCCAATGGATGCACCTACGAGTCAGAAAAGTAAATACCTAACTTGCCGGATACAGTAAAAAGATGTTTTGATGGTAGCAAAGACGTCGAGCGTGCGGGTTGAATTGATGTGCATGATGATCGGAGACGACCATACAAGATGTTGAAATTTAAAAAAAATCTTATAACAATAGACCGTTAATTCCCTGCGTTTTGTCGGGGAAGCAAGCAGTCGTTAGTTTTCCCGACCCACTGCATTAAAATGAAAAAAATTATCCGGGAAAACACAAGTAAACAATGGGGCGGTGGGGCGGCGTTTTTTCTCAACCTTGTAACTCAAGTTAGCGTTTTTAATTTTTTCTATTCGCTTATTTGGTAATTGTGCTTTTAATATCTTCAGTTACCGGAAAAAGTGCAAAATTGCTGCAGCTTATACATAGGTATATGTATAAATTCGAAGCGACTTCCTGCTAATTTAATGGCACGTTCATTCTGATTCAGCGATAAAATCAGAGGTTGGTTGCGGTGTCGATAAATGTCGGCCAACCACTTCCACGTCGGTCTTTGCACTTATTTGCTTTACCATCACGAAAACGCCCAAAAAAGTAAACGGCCATTGCAGGAATAAAAACGGGAGAGCTGGAAGCTGCAAGACGGCCCGGCTAGGAAGCCGCCAGGCGGGCGCCGGACGCCTCAGCCCCTACCACATTCGAGCATAACAACCCCCCACAGACTCCCCAACAACGCCCCGATACTCCTGCTGATTCTACCCCAGCCTGCAGCTTATCTTGATTATCTTAACAACTTTATTCAAAACTATCGATACTGAGCCACCAGATTACAAGCGGGATGGGACTCAAACCCCAAAAAAAATAAAAACTAGATGTGACGAAGTACGATCTTTAACTCCAAACCATAATAATCAACAGAGTAATGTAAAAATAAAACTGTTAGAAGTAAATAGGTACTTAGGTGAACAAAAATAGATTAAATTTTCGGACTGTTCACCTGAAAAAAGATGGGATCGGTTTCAAGACACTAAACGAATTTTTTGACAGAATTTCTTTTAAGTAACTACGCGCGGGTAGCTGCTCCATTTTTGTTCTAAAAACCGTCGGATGATATATTAGGTATAGCATGATGAGAGAGCGGTTGTGAAAACCGGCAAGCTAATCATGTCACACGTTTATGTTGGAATAACGTTGTTCAAGTGCATAAGGCTCATGAGGACACGTATTGTGCTCTTTTAACAAGATAGAGGGAGTTCGTTGAGCTTAAAAGTGTTTAATTTTTTAAAAACTTATAAATCAGCATCAAATTTTGTAAGTCACCGTAACAGTAGAGAATTTTGGGAACTTGCTGTTTCTTGCAAATTGCTACATAGTAAAAATATAGACAAGGATCAGATTATAGATAGTCTTTACAGGGATGTGACATATAAGCCTTCGTTTTTGGTCATCATTTAATAATATCTTATGTGTGCCTTTGCGATTTAAATATGCGGGCTTCTTCGTTTTAACAATCAGTCCATACCCTCCTTTTAATTCCATAAAACGTAGTATTTTTCTATCATTTACATAGAGCTTAGTGTACTGTAACGCTAATCTTAGTGTGGAATTTTAGACTCGAAATTTTGATTTTTACATTCCGTTCAAGCTGTTTACAACGAAATTTTTATCGGCAACGGTAGTGAGGTTTGGTGTTTGCAAGGTATAAGCTTTATAAGAAAAATGGTTAATTATTATTGTACTTATTTTTTTGTAATCTCTCTTTCTTTATCTTCTCCATTGGATATGTAAGTTTATCGTCTCCATTTTGTTTTCTTTCGTTTCTTCATATGGAACAAAGCATAAAATAGTATTTCAAAAAAACATTTTTCTCTCTTCTGACTAGAACTGAATGTTCAGAATAAAAATAGATTGCTGTCTGGTTCTCTGTTTAAAAATAGGCAACGAGTAACGATTCACGGCGTTTATGTTCGATATTGCAAACATTATTGATGTCATTTGATTTAAAGATAAAAGGAATAGCAAATCCAGTTTTTGATTTGAAGATGCGTTCATTACGATGACAGAAGTTTGTTTCGAATATTAACTTCAGATGTAAAGATCTGGTCCTTTTATAAATTTTTTTCTATCTATTACCTGCTAGTTTTCACTAATGATTTTTATACATTGTTGTAATTTTGATATCTGCGACAGATTGGTAATCATTGTCGTTTTGCAGGAAAAGACTAAGCCGCAGGAGCCCCCACACCAGTACCGAAGGTTAGTGAAAACCTCGGGTCGTTCTCGTTGGGACCACGAGGAATGAAATTCGGTAGCCGCACCCATAAACCCCTTATATTTCCTTCCCTGACCCCCCAGTCGTCGTGTTCACTTCTCTAAATCAAATTAAACCCATCCTAGTTTGTAATGGATAGTTTGAGGAACATTTAACTGACGCGACAGTTTGGCGCCGATTTTCCGGCTTTTCCGTTGGCTGAAAAGCCCCAATCCCACCAACCATACGCAACCCCTACGGTCGCTGTCGACCAATCCGAACGCTTCTAGGTCGTTACGAAACGTCAGGGGTTGCGAATATACAGATATTCTTGTGTTACTTCTAAGTTGCATCATTCCGCCATCGAAACCCGGCCTGTTCGGTTTGTTCCATCAAGTAGTCACTATTTGGACCACACAGTCCTTCAACTTCAAGTGTTAGATTGTTAGCAAAAGAAAAAAATGTTGACTGTTGGTTGGGACGAGTCGTAAGTAGAAGTTTTCAGATTTTACTTAGCGCCCGGATTTTTCCGGGTTTCTGTGTTTTTAGCACGTGTTCGCGGTCTATCGATTGACGTCGTAGAGCGACGTTCGAGAAGCGCCCCGACGCCGGCTAGTCGGACGCTACGGTTGCTTGGCAACTCAGCATCCCCACTTTAAAGCCACCCCATTCTCCCTGTCGTGCATGATTCAATTATGTGACATGTTCTACTTCTCTACCAGTTTATTGACTTATTTCTTAACTTGTGTACGGATTGATTGGTGTTTCACGCGTTGCACTGTGCTCATGTTTGTGAATCCGGTTGGTCCCGTATCAAATCCGGGTCTTTCTCGTACTATCCTTGCCAAAATATGCTTTATCTAATAAGATGCGAATTTTTTCTTCACGCATTCCAGTTTTATTTCTTAATTTTCTCATTACTTTACCCTCGAATTCTTACAGTGTCATTTCGATTTTCAGCGAGACATCACCATGTCTTTGTCGCTACGAATCAACATCGTCGACAGCAATGTCATCAAAACCATCGTTTTCGACCCTTCGACGGTCGTGTACGATGCTTGCAAGATCATTAGGGAGAAGTGTACGGAAGAAAATCTCGGTCAACGTAAGTGATATGGATTTCTACTCTTTTCGTTCATTTTATAACGTTTAATTTATGCCGACAGCCAAGGACTACGGACTTTTCCTCACTGACGACGAAAACAGGACGGGAGTCTGGCTGGAACCGGCGAGACATCTAGAATATTACATATTAAGAAACAGCGATATGCTGGAGTACAGGAAAAAATTCAGGACTTTGAGGGTCAAAATGCTGGACGGCAAGTATTGATTTTATTTAATTTTTTCATTAGAAGCATAAAACAGTAATATAGAAAGTTGAAACTGTATTTTTGTTCAATATTTACTTGATGTTTGCTCAAAATTAGTTTTGTACTAACTTGCGCCTAAACAGTTTTAGGAAATTTATCCGACCTCACGTTTTCAATTCGGTTTCTATTCTTCTTAAATCATCCCTAATATTGTATGTTTAGACTTCAAAAGTTTTGTTTCTCATCACAACCATTCAAACGTGACGGTAAAGTGTATCGTTTTATGTTTGATGTATGTATCTATTACATTATCTGGACTTTTAGATTCTGAAATTTGATAGAATTAATTTTTTAAAGAACTTGGGCGGTTTCGGAGAAATAAGCTCTCAGTTTGCGAGTCTTGGATACCGATTATCTAGCTTGCATGAATATATTCTTGAGACAATTGCACTCTTCGCCGATTCTCATCAAAAGCGCTGCCTGCCGAACTTAGAAATTGCAGTTTTCAAAGATCGTTGGCGTATTTACTTTCTAAAATAAATAAATTGGTTTCTATTTCTATACCTATCACAAGATAAATAAATAATAGCATTTTAATCATTATTACTCATTTTGTTAACTCGAGGATAGGCGCTCGGATAAACGTGGAGTCGTTTTTTAGAAAGAAAACTTATTTTCAAACCCAATACATAATAAAAGTTTATTATTTAAATTCTCATTAAGTCAACCTAAATTACTAATTCTCTGTTAATAGTTACATAATGTAGTTCTAAACAATTGTAAATTTAAGGAAAATTATTATTTTAAAATACTTAAAAAATTAACCTGCATTGAAGACAATAAATATCTTGATATTGCTCATCAAATGCTTTTAAAAGTCCAAATTTTAAATTAAAAATATAATTTGCATATTTACATATTAAAATGCCAGTATTGGTCGCTACGATTATGACACCTATCTAAATGATCTACACTGATCTAAATGAAATAGAATAAAATTATAATAACTGCTACAATTCGTATAGTATAGATCGTAAACTAACTGCCTTCGCCTCTTCCTTCTTTGTTTTTCTTGAATAGTGACCCCCCCCCCCTCTTCGTTATTGCGTTACACTAGCTGTACTCTTGACCACTTACCGTGCACACAAATCCAGTATCCAAATTATAGTCCTACGTTGTTAATGACCTTTAATAACGTTATAAACGTAATCCTCGACGTACGCTTGAATTTAGGCGCACGTAAAGCTAAATTTTGTATTTTTTTTATAAATTATTGTCTCAAAATAAGATGATGAAATGACCTTAAATGGTGAGATATCTAAAGTATGTGCGTACTTCGAATTTCAGGGTCGGTAAAAACGATGCTTGTGGACGATTCTCAGATTGTGGCCAATCTGATGGTTGTAATTTGCACCAAACTGGGTATAACCAACCACGACGAGTACTCTTTGGTACTCGAGGAGCCGGAAAACCAGGAGAATATCGACAACCGGAACTACGGCACATTGACTCTTAAAAGAAAACGAGAAGAAAAAGAACGCGATCAAAAAATGGAACAACTCCGCCGGAAACTGCACACCGACGACGAAGTCAATTGGTTAGATCCTTCGAAGACCCTTCGCGAACAGGGCATCGACGAGAACGAAACGGTGTTGTTGAGACGCAAGTTTTTCTTTTCTGATCAAAATATCGATTCGCACGATCCCGTCCAACTTAATTTGCTGTACGTTCAGGCTAGAGACGCCATCATCAATGGAACTCACCCCATTACCCAGGAGAAGGCTTGTGATTTTGCAGGCATTCAATGTCAAATTCAATTTGGTGACTACGTCGAAAACAAACACAAAACTGGATTTTTAGAGTAAGTTTCACTAAAATGTAAAACTATCTCATAAATAGTTACAAATTGTAGCTTGAAGGAATTTCTACCGCAATCGTACACGAAAGCAAAAGGGATTGAAAAGAAAATCTTTGCCGAACATAAAAAGTACATGGGATTGAGCGAGCTTGAAGCTAAAGTTCGCTATACCAAAAACGCGAGAGCGTTGAAAACTTATGGCGTGACTTTCTTTTTGGTTAAAGAAAAAATGAAGGGAAAAAACAAGTTGGTGCCGCGACTTTTGGGAGTTACCAAAGATTCTGTGTTGAGACTGGACGAGAAAACTAAAGAAATTTTGCAAACTTGGCCTTTGACGACAGTGAGAAGGTGGGGAGCAAGTCCCAACACTTTTACTCTAGATTTCGGTGATTACTCTGACCAGTACTACTCAGTTCAAACCACGGAAGCTGAACAAATTCAGCAAATTATCGCAGGATACATTGACATTATACTAAAAAAAGTAAGTAATTTAGAGACGTAAATTGCTCACTCAGTCGAAAGCGATTCTGAAACTTGATGGCAATTCGTCAACGGTGATCTCGTGTTTCAGAAACAAGCCAAGGACCACTTTGGCATTGAAGGCGATGAAGGATCAACTATGTTTGAAGAGAGCGTTTCCCCACACAAGTAAGGTTTTTACATGTATTGCGATTGTGTAACAACAACTGTTTTCAGAGCTACAATTCTTCAACACGAATCGAGCAAGATCGGAAAAATCAACACTGAATCGCTGGCGAAACCGGCGATTATGAGAGCTGGCAGCGATGGTAAGTTTTTTGTTACACAATTTTTTCTTTTTTTAATTTTTATTTTTTTGGACTCGTTTTTGTATAGGTGAGAAAACATTTGTTACTGGTATTATGAGCGGTGCTCAATATACTACTGTAAGTGGACAGGTGAATTTGGGTCATGCTCCTCCTACGGTAAGAACATAATTTGTTTGATTAATTTCTAGCTGGTAATATTGTCTTTAATAGAAACAAATTGTTCAATTTCATTTGTCCTACTAACTTAAAATATTGATATCGTAATTGAAGATTGTCCGTATAGTATTAACAACCGTTATGATTGAGTATAATAATAAATTTTACATCTTTGTTTCATGCTTGATAACTTGGATAGCAGCCAGAGTAGGTACATATAGTTTTGTAAATAAGTATCTTGTACATACATAAGTGTTTTGGTAAATATCCAGAGTGCTTCCTATGCTTTATGGCTTACAGCATTATTACTGGCTACCTAGTCCATAAAATTTGAATTAAGATCATGTTCAATTATATCTTTTATCTAAAACAAGAGCTTGATCGACAAGCCAAAGCAATCCTTCAACGCTCCATGGACTCAATGACTGAACACTTCCAAATTGATTGGGCGATTCTTGAATCCTCTTTTGACGTAATTTTTGAAAATTGTGTTAAAGAACTTGACATATTGAAAATATTTGTTAAATAAAGGGACGGCCGCCTAGATAAAAAAAAAAAAACATTTTACTGATACTTTTGAATTGTTAAAACTAGTTGAAGAATTTAACAGTAGACGATATTTTAAGGAGCTGCTTTTCTGCAACTGTGTTAAAATTGATTCATGGAGTTTTTATGGAATGAATTTTAACCGGCGAAATGCAACATCTGCCGTTTCCTTCATTTTTAGCACAACCGTGTGTATTTGTAGATTCAGCAAACGAAAATCACATCAGTGCTGACTGAACCACAGAAAGCGCTCCTGTCCACCATATCCACCACTCAAAGCAAGATAAAACAATCAGAAATCGAACTAGAAGGTAGAGCTAACATCCCCGAACTAGGCACTGATCCGGCCGCCAAAAAATGGAAGCAAGTAACATTAGACACACGCAAACAAAACGTCGGCTCCCAAATAGCCGCGATGAACGCCGCCACTGCTCAAGTGGTCACATTAACTTCAGGATCTCAAGACGAAGTCGATCACAATGCCGTAGGCGCCGCCATCACAACAATAGGAAGTAACCTACCGGAAATGACTAAAGACGTAAAAATGATCGCGGCCCTAATGGATGATTCCAATATGGGAGAGAAGTTGTTGGATGCGACCAGAAAACTTTGCAGTGCTTTTAGCGATTTGTTGAAAGCTGCTGAGCCAGAATCTAAAGAAGTAATAATTGTTTATGTTTTAATTTATACAAAGGGTTAATGGAAGTGTTTTCAGCCCCGACAAAGTCTTCTTAATGCCGCTTCGAGAGTTGGGGAGGCTAGCACTACAGTACTTGCGACAATTGGAGAGGATACAGCTGAAAACAAGGAGCTACAAGATATGTTGCTATCGTTGGCGAAAGCTGTAGCTAACACCACCGCGGCTTTGGTATTGAGGGCCAAAAATATCGCTTCGACTTGTGAAGACCAACAAACACAGAACAAGGTTATCGGAGCTGCCACCCAATGCGCTTTGGCCACTTCTCAATTAGTTGCTTGTGCTAAGGTACAATATTTCAGAAAGTTTTGTTAGAAAAACAACAGTATTTTCGTTTTACAGGTGATTGCACCGACTTTATCGTCGCCGGCATGTCAAGAGCAATTAACAGCTGCCGTTAGAGAAGTAGCCAAAGCCGTCGAGAATCTAGTTTCAGTTTGCAATGAGGCTTCCGGTAACGAGGAGCTAATGAATCAACTAAAAAATGCAGCTGCCGAAGTTACTCGAACTCTCAACGATCTTCTCAATCACATCAAATTTGGTAAGTTTTGGTTGTTTAATCGTTTTTACATGAATTTTAACATAAGAAACGTGAAGCTTCTCGCCAGAGAGCTCAAGAGACCATTCAAGAACACAGCGTCGAAGAGATCTACACTGCCACCGACAAACTTTCGGCAGCTTCCGGTGACGCCAACGAAATGGTGAGACAAGCCAGACGATTGGGACAGGCCACCGCGCAGTTGATTCAAAGTATCAAAGGTGAAGCTGAAAAGTTGCCTGATTCCGATATACAGCGCCGTCTATTAGCCGCTGCTAAAACCCTAGCGGACGCAACTGCGCGAATGGTTGAAGCGGCAAGACAATGTGCTAGTAATCCGCACGATATTCATTACCAAAGCGTTTTGAGAAAAACAGCCGAGGAATTGAGAGATGTTACTACGGTTGCTGCTACTACTCCAGCTTTGAGGGCCAAACTGGTGGACAGAGTGCAGTTGTGCGCTAGAAAGGCAGTGTCTTCAGCTACTCAGTGTATTACTGCGGCCCAGGCGAGCCATTCTCATAATACCAACGCTGCGACTCGGGAAACTTTCATCATGGAGACGCAGGAATTGGCCAAACAAATTCCGCCTTTGATTGGTTCTATTAAAGCGAACACTGCCAATCCTGAAGACACAAACGGGCAAACCGAGCTCATTTATGTGGCCGAAGTCTTCTTACATGTAAGTACTTTGATTTATTCTGATAAAAAATTTATTAGACAATGTTACGCTTTATTATTTATTTACGTTTTGGCAATTGTGGTTTTGTGCAAACAACAGTTGATACTTTATTTTCTTTGGTTCAGTTGCAGAATCGTTTTTTAAGAATTATTAAGACAGTCTCTTCTTGCGGATTTTAAAGATATTAAACATTGAGACAAGCGGTTGTTGTTGTTTTACATAAAGAGTTTGAAGTCATCAAGGTAGAAGTACTGAGACTAACACGGGATTTAATACAGTTGTCTAAAATTGTCCGAAATCAACAACTTGCATTGAAAATTAATTTAATGCTTTGCAGCCGGCCACTCAATTCGTACAAACTTCTCAACAAGTCCTACCAACCATTGACGAACACAACATCACCGAACAACTTTCAATGACCAGTCAAAAATTCAACACTGATTTGAGCGAATTACGTGGCGCCCTCAGTCGCGCTAAACCGGTATGTCAAGGTATGGGCTTGGGAGCGGCAGCACAGTTGATCGCAGATTTGCAAGACGAATTGAGCGAGTTCGAACGTGCCGTGAATGCGAATAGTCTTAAACCCTTGCCGGGAGACAGTCCCGAACGAGGCTCCGAAGAATTAATTTCATGCAGCAAAGCTGTCAATCAAAATGTGGCTCAATTGCTTAGCGCCACCGCTCAAGGAAACGAAATTTACACTGACAAAGCCGCTAGAGACACCGCCCAGAACTTGGGGGCGTTAATGGGAGCCGTCAGAACAGTAGCAGCTACTACCGACAACAAAGACGTCAAGTTAAAACTGATCAAATCCGGTCAGTCAGTCCTGGGACATTCCGCAAAGCTGGTGGACGAAGCTCATAAAAGTTTACAAACCGTCGGGGTGACTCCGGGATTACAAAAATCTGCCAAAGATATCACTGCGGCACTCAATCAAACCGTTGGATGTCTTCCTGGACAAAAAGATTTGGATTCCGCCATTAGCAGCATTATCGATTGGTCCTCAACTATTAATTCCGGACGTTTCCCACATACTAATAAAAGTTACGGGGAGTTGCAACAAGAATTGAATACGGCCGCCGCAAATTTGAACGAGGCCAGTTCCGTTGTTGTTGGCTCTGTAAAGAGTCCAACACACTTGGCGTCGTCTTCCAAAGATTTCGCTTCAGCTTACCATGAGTTACTCGATGTTTCCATGGAAATGGCTGGGCAAACTAAAGATACTGATATCAGGGGACAAATGGTTCATTCATTGAAGAATGTTTCAACAACTTCGAGCACGTTGTTGACCACTGCTAAATCTTTTTCCGTCGATCCCTATTTACCTAACGGCAAGAATCAATTAGCTACGGCGGCACGCGCTGTCACTGATAGCATAAATCATTTGGTTAACGTTTGTACTTCCGCCGCTCCCGGTCAAACTGAATGCGATAACGCTATTAGGAAGATACAAGCGATGAAACATCAATTGGAAAATCCCAGCGAACCAATTAACGAATTCAGTTACTACGAAGCTCTAGATTCAGTCATCGAAAAGAGTAAAGTTTTGGGTAAAGTTGCGGATGTTTAAAATTTCAAATTTTGTAACATGCTGAAATTGTAGGTGACTGCATGACTGGCATTAAAAGCAGCGCTAAACAGTCACAACCTGAACAGTTTTCTGAACACGTCAAGACGTTCAGTTCGACCATTTGTCATTTTATTGAAGTCGGCGCCCAAACTGCTTATCTGGTGAGTTTTTCTTTGTATTTAATAGGCGTAATATCATTTACAATGTGCGTGCATTTGTCAAAAGGCATTTTGATAAATACGGGTAGATGAAAATTATTAATAAATACGTAATCATTTAGGTAGGGGTGTCTGACTCTTCAAGTACTGCGGGTCGTCCGGGCCTTGTCGATCAGGCCCAATTTGCCCGTGCTTCTCAGGCAATCCAACAAGGCTGTGCCGCCCTCTCTTCCCCTTCGAGTCCTCAGAAACACGTCTTGGAGGCAGCCACTCTAATTGCCAAACATACCAGCGCCCTCTGCAACTCGTGCAGGGTTGCCAGTTCAAAGACCACCAATCCAGTGGCCAAGCGCCAATTCGTGCAGAGCGCCAAAGCTGTTGCCAATTCCACAGCGGCTCTAGTCAAAGAAATTAAAACTCTCGACTCGAACTATTCAGATGAAAACAGACAGAAATGCGGTCAAGCTACTGTACCGCTGTTAGGTAATAATTATTCTTATTAATTTAGCTGTTAATTGAGGAATCCGTTGTATGTACAGATGCCGTTGAAAATCTTTGCGTTTACGCCAATTCGCACGAGTTTATTTCAATTCCTGCGAAAATTTCATCGCAAGCCAGAGAAGCGCAACAACCCATTATTGAAGCAGGACGGAAACTTATCGATACTTCTTGCACTGTTGTGCGTGCCGCCAAAGGTTTGATGGTTATGAACAAAGATCCATCCACTTGGCAGAACTTTGCTAGCACTTCTAAAGATGTGTCCGAATCAATCAAACAGTTGGTGGTCAACATACGGTAAGGTTTTTAGGTTCCTACCACTATAAGTAACTCTATTTTCAATTATAATTAATCTTATACAACAGCAACGGTGCTCCGGGCAAAAACGAGTGTGAAGAAGCTGCGTCCATCTTGTCCAGTCATTTGAGAACCCTAGACGCCGCCTCCATGGATGCCGTGTCGCAATCGCTAGCTCCAAGAAAGGGATCTACTTTACCGGCCTACAGCCAACAAGTCGAAAGGGCCGCCGCCGGACTTTTCGATACCATTGAACCATTGAGACAGGCGGCGAAATTCGAAGCAGAAAACATCGGTCACACCGTCTACCAAATGGTTTATTGTTGCCTTTCAAGCGATCGACAATACTAAGCCGTCATTTTCAGATACAATTTTTCGAACCTCTTGTACAAAGCACAATCGGTGCCGCGTCTAACATGAAAAACTCAAAACAACAGGAACAGTTGCTCGACCAGGCCAAATCAGTGACAGAATCGGCACTGCAGTTGATTTATTCCGCGAAAGATTGCGGCGGAAATCCGAAGAGCATAAATATTCATTCAGACATCGACGATTGCGCCGGTTCTACTCGTGATGCTCTTCAAGACTTAGTGGGTAGTTTGGAAACTATTTCGACTCAAAGCGGGATAGTTTCAGGAGTTGTCGATAATCTAACCAGAGCTATGACGCGCTTGTCCGACCATAGAGCGTCGTTGATTATTTCAGACAGCGATAGTTATGTTGATTACCAAACTCGCATGGTAGAGTGCTCTAAGGATATTGCAAAAATCGCTGGAGAAATGGTAGGTAAATTTTAGCATTATTTATAAGTGATTAATAAGAATTAAAAAAACAGGCCTCCAAAGCTCCAAGTGACACTCAAAAATTGGCTCCTCTCTCTGTCGATTTATCGCACAAATACACACAATTGGCCAATGACAGCGTGGGGGCCGCTGCTGCTGCCACCAATGCAGAAGTCGCGATGCGTCTTCGAGAAGTCGTTCAACAATTAGGTGGCGCTTGCGTTGAGCTGGTGCAAGCCGGCGGTCAATGTTTGATCAGAAAAGACGATATTATTTTGAGGGAAATAGGAGATTGCTCCAGGAATGTTACCGAGAAAGTTTCTCGAGTATTGGCCACTCTCCAGTCAGGCTCCAGGGGCACTCAGGCTTGTATCAATGCCGCCTCGACCGTTTCGGGAATCATTGGCGATTTAGAAACGACCATCATGTTTGCCACGGCTGGTAACCTCAACGCGGAAAACGAACACGAATCATTCGCTGATCACAGAGAGAACATTTTGAAAACGGCCAAAGCATTAGTGGAAGACACTAAAACGTTGGTAGCCGGAGCCGCTTCGACTCAAGAACAATTGGCAGTGGCCGCTCAAAATTCTGTATCCACAATTGGTGAGTTTTTTTTTTAAACTCATCGTATTTTAGAATGGTGTCAGTTCTTTAATTTTTTCGAATTTTACAGTTCAATTGGCTGAGGTGGTCAAATTTGGGGCAGCCAGTTTGGGATCTGACAATCCGGATTCTCAAGTAATGTTGATTAATGCCGTCAAAGATGTCGCTAGTGCTCTTGGCGATTTGATTCACGCCACCAAAGCAGCCAGTGGGAAGCCAATCAACGATCCAGCCATGGCTCATTTGAAGGAAAGCGCCAAGGTACAGTTAATAAAGGCGGTATAGTGAGTGTTGGAATTAGTGGCACTGATCCTGGCGCTTTGTTTTTGAACTTTTTACGTTGTGTTTTACACCTATAGAAACTTTGTGTTTTTTTTCCGCTTATTTAAAACGTTTCGCATGTCTGTGTGATGTACTAATCAATTTTTTATTTGTATTAATTTGGGGTGGACTTTAAATAAGCAATAATAATTAATAATTATCGTAAAACAGTACGTAACACACAGACATACTAAAACTTCCAAAAATACATTGTACCTTAAATTAAGCGAAATTTTTGTAAACGGTCTATTATGATTAACACCATCAAAACATGTGATACTGTTTAAAGTCCACCTGTCGAATTTTGATGTTGTAAAAACTAAAGCTTGACCCGTATTAACGATGATAAATGTTTGATAAAGGTGGTGGGTTTTAACACATGTTTTGATCACGACAGGTGCCCGATTCAGATACTGATTGGTGGATTTCTGATCAAGAAGAGGAATTGATTCGCTTGTTAAGCGACAGCAAAGAGAACATAGCTACTGAAGCGTTGCAATCTGATATTATCCCTTGTCTCCTCATAACCTAAATGTAGCGAAAATTACGCGCTTTACTCTACGTTTCTATTTCTAGTCCTCCATAGTGTTGTCCTCAAATTTATTTTTTGACGATGTATACTAAGCGGCGATCGAGAAAGACCACTGGAGTGGGAATGAACACTAACAGGCGCAGTAGCTCCGCCTTCAGTGGTCCTTCTCGATCGTCGCTTAGTTTACTTTACTATTTTATTTTTAACTTTATATATTTATCGAAATTATTTTCCTATTTATTTATTTACCCAATAAATGGTGTGGCAATTGCGTTTTTGTTTACAATCGATAATACAATTCCCAATTTTTGACGGTTTTTGTAACTTATTGGTACGTAT
Source organism: Schizotus pectinicornis (assembly GCA_951805265.1). Classification (NCBI taxonomy): domain Eukaryota; kingdom Metazoa; phylum Arthropoda; class Insecta; order Coleoptera; family Pyrochroidae; genus Schizotus; species Schizotus pectinicornis. The sequence continues at coordinate 151,630 of OX638204.1, read as the reverse complement.
CAATTTGTGTATATTCAATGGGTGGTGGCCTCATTCTTTCCTTTTTCGTTTTTATTATTTCTACACTAACATTTTTCAGCTTATGTGAATTTGACCTAAACGCATGCAGTTTCATTTGGAACACAACAAACAACTAAATCGGTCTTAATTCGTTGTAGGTGATGGTGACCAACGTGACATCTTTGCTGAAGACCGTCAAAGCTGTTGAAGATGAACACACAAGAGGAACTAGAGCGCTCGAATCGACAATTGAAGCGATCGGACAAGAAATGAAGGCACGTTTTTCCTTCTAGCAAACTAATTTTTATAACATTATTGACACATTTTAGACCCTATACTCCAGCGAAGGATGCAAACAAGGAGTAACCGCTGAAGACTTGATCCGTTGCACGAAATCCATCACAAGAGCAACAGCAAAATCGGTCTCAGCCGGAATTAGCAACAAACAGGACGATATTATCTCCGCTGCTAATTTGGCAAGGCGTTCAATATCAGACATGTTAATAATATGCAAAGTGATTACACAACTAATTAACACCTACTTTGTTACTTAAAGATTTCTTTTAAGAGTGCCGCGTTTAATTTAGCGGAAACGGCGGAATTGAGGGAGAGAACTTTAAATGCAGGTTACGAATGTGCCAATCAATTTCGACAACTTCTTCTGATCATCTTGCAACAAGGCAATACTGCAGATACCAAACACACCTTGCCGATAATTTCCAGGAAAATAGCTCAAGCCGCTACAGAATTAGTTAGCGTTGCCGGACTACTTAAAGGTACTCTTTCTTTGTAAGTTTGCAATAATACTCTAATGATTACTTGCAGGTTCCGATTGGGTTGACCCTGATGATCCTACGGTGATTGCAGAAAATGAGCTTTTGGGAGCTGCCGCTTCCATTGATGCTGCCGCTAAAAAACTAGCGAGTTTGAGACCTAGAAAATCAATTAAGGTAAATTTCGTTTTGTGCTTTTTAAGTTTATTAATTTTACAAGCAACTTCAATAGTAATGTGGTCCGCTATAAGATATGTTTGATATTCTTGGTTGTAACTTTAATTCACCCAGGAGTCAAACATATTATTATAGAGGGCGCATGCAACTTCTGTTATGAGATTGAGGTTTAGGGGTGAGTGGTTGCCGTTTGTTTTTTAATATTTCGGAATCGAGTCGTTAGGTAATTATTACTGTTGGGTTTTTAGACGCAAGATTTAGACGAATCATTAAATTTTGACGAAATGATTCTGGAAGCCGCCAAGTCAATCACGTCGGCCACTTCAGCGCTTGTTAAAGCCGCCAGCGCCGCCCAACGCGAGTTAATCGATAGCGGTAAAGTTTCGAGGTCTCCAAATTCATCTTCAGATGACGGCCAATGGTCTGAAGGTCTTATTTCTGCAGCTAGATTGGTGGCAGCGGCCACTCACAGCTTAGTGGAAAGCGCTAATGCTCTCGTTCAAGGTAATCTTTAATTGAATTATTTTACTATATTTTCCTGTTGTTATGGATTACAGGTCTTGGAAGCGAAGACAAGTTGATTTCGGCCGCCAAACAAGTGGCGAGTTCTACCGCTCAACTTTTGGTTGCATGTAAGGTTAAAGCAGAAGGAGACACTGACGCGACCAGACGTCTGCACCAAGCCGGTACTGCCGTCATCCGTTCAACCGACAATCTAGTGAGAGCGGCTCAACAAGCTAAGAGCGTGGAGGAAGACAGATGTTTGATTCTCAATAAAAAAATGGTTGGAGGAATCGCGCAAGAAATCGATGCGAGATCTGAAGTTTTCCGAATCGAGCGCGAATTGGAGGAAGCGCGCAGCAAACTCAGTGCTATTCGACAAGCTAAATATAAATTGAAAGGATACGATACATCTGGTGATGACACGGACGGGTACATTAGTTCAGCGCAAGATGGCGAAACGTCGCGGTGAGTAAAAGGTGTGTGTCTAACCTGATTAACTCTCTGCTGGGATTTGTAGCTTCTACTTTGAGTCGATAATTTACGACTTTTTGCATAGCTTTCGCTTGTCTGTAAAGATTTGGTTTGATATTAGCACAATTTCTTTTCATAATTAATTTTTCAAAGCAACTTTCCTCAAAAATGACAACGCTTAAGGCGATAAGACTATCATCATCCATCTTAATCATATAAACGACTTCATACAGTTCTTTGCGGTGATTGATGGTGTGTTTTTTCCGTAAACCATCTCAAATTGCAAAATTCTGTTATCAAAACAAATGTTTAGGAAGTTAATAATATTAGATTTGACTAACTTAGATTAGATAGACGATTTTCATTTTCAGTCTTTTAGACTAACGGGCTGTTTTGTTTGCATGTGTTTGCAGAGTGAAAGTAATATACTTTTAGAACATAACGAAGCGAGTAAGGTAAGGTCATTATTCGTTGGTGGTGTATTAAAAAAAAGTTAACTCACGAAAATTTCAAGTTTTGATCTGTTCACAAAACGAAGTTGTTGACAAAAAGCATCTCGATTTTTGAAAAAATTTTGGAAATAATTTTTGACATTTTGAATATTACTCGAACAGTGACCATTCGTTTTCAGTCAACACACACTCAAATGGCCACAGTATTAAATTTTATGCCTTTCGCTTTTTGAACATTTAACCTGCACTTATGTTTCAAAGAAGAAATATCTTTTTAAACTTTTTGTTTCTCAATTTTAGATATGGTCATTGTCAGTACGACAGTTCTCCCACTTCGTATTTATCCATGAAACCTTCGAGCACTCAAAACATCCAATACAACGATACATATAGCCACTTAGAAAGTCCTGAAAAAGTCAATTCATTGGAACGCAACAAGAAGAACGCCAACATGTTGCAATCGCAAATAAACGCCTTAGACAACGCGGTCTACAGCGGAAGCAACAATTACGACAACCAAAACTACAATTCTTTCAGTAGAAATGCACCTAGGTTCGCACCGTTACCAACCAGCACTAGCGATTACAATTCGGAGTGCCTGAAGTATAGTTCTCCAACAAGTAGAATCCACGTAGGTGGCGTCACTCCTAACCAACCCCCGGCTTCCCTCAGTATCAACAAACAATTTTCTCCGACAACCAACACTTCACCTCGACCGTTCGGCAGTACTTTCGATTACACCCCAAGCGGTTTGGCGACTTTCGGAAAAATAGATCAAAACGATTTCACTAAGCCATCAAGTGACGGTTATTCAAGTTCTGAATGTACTACAAATACCACAAAAATTCCCGGAGGTTACAAAACTGACACTTACAAGTACGAATCGTACAAGTCTTCCTCGCAACCGGTTTACTCGGTTAGTTCTGAAAAATACATAACTAGCGGAGCAGTTCCGCATCTGTATTCGACTCCATTGGATATGAAGAATTTCGAAACTTTCAAAAACGGTTCCGATAGCCAATATCAATCGTCCTTTTCATCCAATACAGAATATATTAATCAACCGCCAGTACTGAAGGATACCGATACTTTAGAACAGAAAATGTTGAAAAAGTCTGTGACGCAACAAATTATCGAAAAGAAAACTGTCTCGACAACAAAATCTAGCAAGCAGGAATCATCAACAAAAAGTTTTAGGCTCGAATAAGTTTTGTCAAGATTAATCTTTTCTAAGTGTCTTTATTTATTGATGGTGCTAATTTCGCTTGATTAACCAAATGTTATATTAATTTCTTGTGCCAATAATATTTTTAGCTTCCAGGTTAGTTTGTAAGTAATAGGGCATAACTAGAGTTTGTTGTTCATGTAATTTTATTATTTTTAAGTGCCAAATTTGTTTACTTGTGTATAATTTCGCCTAATTTACATAATAAGTGCCTCTCTTCCTTACAAGTGTCTACTTAATCTTTAGGGTAAGACTTAACCAGTGCCTCCAACTGTTGTATTAATTACATTTTAACGAGTTATACATGTTTGCATATTGTTCTTTACAGGTTTCGCGTAAGGACTGTTTTATACTATTACTTTTACTTATTGTGTTTGTAATATACACTAATTTAAAAGAAATCCGTCTTTTTTTCATCTTTTCGAGGTGTTTAATCATAAACTTGGTAATTTGCAAGATATTTATTTACCAGCCAACAGGAACATTGTTTAATCGCACATAATTTTCAAGCCATTGATATACTGGATGGTAGTACTCTAAAAGTGGCTTTGTCGAAATTTCTTCAGACCCGCTAATCAACAATAGAGCGTCAAACCACTTTATACTAGCTCCATTTTCCATCATGGACCTATAATAATCTTTAGAAGGATATATCGTTAAAATTAAAAACTTACAAAAGTTTTTTTCCTGCATTTTTAGAACCGTAAATGTCGCATCTGTGCAAAGGTAAATAGCGCGGTGAGTAACTGTCATTGATATTTGAACCATACAGCGAAACTTCGCATAAACTTTTGAAAATTTGCATTTGTATTATGCTACTCAAAAAATATCTAAAACAAAGTGAGGATTATTAACACACACATTTAGACATTGTCGTTGATTGAGATATTTACTGGAAGATACCCAACCCCGTGCTAATAGTCGACCGAGTTTCCCTTCTTTGCCCTGCGTCCCCTCACCCACATTGTCTGCACTGTACGGTGGCGCCACAGACGGCCAACGTTGGTTTTCGGTTTTATGAATCAGGTACCGGCTCCAGAAGGCTCACTTTACGCATTTGTACGTGTGCGACATTGCCAAATTGTCTATGGTGTGGAATGTGGACACAGGACCACGGGACCATAGCTGCACGGGACGGGACGAGATATGTTTGCGGTATATTTATTCCGTTCATGGTTCATGGTTCAGGTCGCACGTCTCGATGATTAAAGTCGCCTTTCAGGCAATATTATATTTTTATAAACCAAATCAAAGTAAACAAAGTTTTAATTAAATAAAAAAACAATTTACAAAAAGTTCAAAAATTATACAAAAAAAGATCCTTACGCCTATCTATTGAAAACTAATTTGGGACAAAATTTTTATTTTCCTGTGTGGTTTGACAGTTGTTCGTTTGTTTTTCAAGATTTAATCACATAAACCAAATCAATGTAAAAAAAATTTTAATTAAATAAAAAAAATTCAAGAATTATTATACAGGGTGAGGCAATAGTGCGTCCGACTTTGATAGCTTGAGTTTTATGACAGCTACAAATTTGCTTTAAAAACACAAAGTCTATAACCGGAAATTATTTCTGAACATACAAGATGAGCCAAGACAATTTATACAGAGGCTAATAACATTTTTTTAAATGGAATGTTGTGTGTAAAACAAGATTTTAATACGTGCCCTTGCTAATACAGAAAATCACGTTAATGCATTTTGCTGACGTTCTACAATCACAGATGATAAAGCGGAGACGTTCCTCTTAATAAACACTTAAATTAAAATCGAAATAACACAAGCTCTATATCAATAGCTAAGTATGTAGTTCGTCTTCGAGTGTAAATTTGAGAAAGTCGGCAAATTAAATTTCTCTGGCCGGAACGTCTAATCGGTTTTATCATTCATTCCATCCGCCCCTGACGTAAGTGTAGCACCATCATTATTGATTGGCACCATGTTATAGTGTTCGGCAAGGTACTGTTCATTTCAGCCGTTTAGTCCTCTAAAATCGTAAAAGCCCAGACCGCACAAATGAGCTCGGACCTGCCGTGTGCTAACCGTGATGGCCAAAGAAACCGTACATTTGCACCACAACCTTTACGGTTCTGTGTGCTTTGATATTTATCTTTAATTTTTTGCAAAATGTTTTCTACTTTTTACTACACATTATCGAAATATGTATAAATATTTAATGAGAAAATCTAAGCACATTTTCTGTGGTTAACAAATTTCTTAACAAATAAAAAAAAATTCTTTCATATTTTGTTTACAGCATTTGGACACTGAAGCCGTGGTGCAAAAGATATTTACCCGCACCACTTCTTGTCTATCGCGTACAATAAGCTCGCCTCCCGCTCGTTTGTTCCATCTCTGTTAGTGTCATGAATTGAAAAGAGATCGAGAAAACGGCTGAAATGAACTATACTACGTGGCAACATCGCTTCATCTTGTTGTCGTAATATTACAGCTATCTGTAATTTCTGAACCCGACTAAACTGCATTTAATAATGATGCTGGCGGACAGATGGACCGATTCTGAACCCCTATCCGCCAGCATCATTTTTAGGCACGATTCTGGCGGTAAGGCTGGGCATCTTCCAGTAAATATCTCAATCAACGACATTGTGTAGAAACTACTATACCTAATGTAGGGAGTGTTATCTGGAACATGAAATTTGCCCCCTGCATCAAATCCTTTGCCGTCACGTTGTTGCGGAGGAGCGACTCCTCTAAATTTTTCATTGAGTTTCCAATAAAAATGATTCCAAGAATCGTACGCCACGTTTTCCTTAAATATTTCCCAACGATACTTGTCTATTATTAGGGCAAACGGTATTTCCGGTATTTTTGCAAGTGCCTGTTCGAGAAGCAGTAGAAATTCAGTATCTTTGTCTAGCAGTTGATCGTCGGTTAATAGTCCTAGACGGTGTAAATGTTGAGGCGTCATGACGCCGTGCATAATGGCGTCTCCGATGCTTTCATGGAACGCCGTGTTTGTGCCATCCTGAAAATTGAAGATCTAATTAATACGAGTGTACAATTTATCTCATCTGTGGCTACAAAACAATTGTTAACAATTACCAATTTGTTTATGAGGAGTTACTGGGTCTACCACCATTCCTTAAAAGATTTAAACATGATTTCCGTGATATAATTGGTAATTCTTTACTTTAGTGACCTCTGCAATTTTAACACAAATTTTAGTGCAATGACGTTGAAATGACCTCCTTAGTCAATTATAGCAAAGGAAACTTTGTGCAAATGCCCCATTAACCGTCTATCCAACGGGATGGTGGAGTAAATAGGGGTGCTGGGTGGGTAAGAAGGTTAAAATAATCGGATAATATGAAAAGAGCTGAAATTAGTAAAATTGACGTAATTTAGGGCAAGGAAAAATAATTGGCAATGAATGAATGGATGATTTTTTGGTAAGTCTAGACGGTAGATGAAGTGTTAGTGCGAGAAACATTGAAATTTCCGCGTACAAGGTCACGCACTGCAACCTGTGGCCCAGCGTAAGAATAACTCTTAATTAATTGGGGGGTAAATAGGCATTTGCACAACAAAATTCGTGTGGTAGTGGATTCAGTAAAGCTTGTAGAATCATGTAAATGCAAAATGGTGGTGGTCGGCGAGAGGTCACTAAACTAAAGATTGACCAAATTAACTTCTGACGTAAGTATATACATGTACATAATATTTTGCATTATTTTAACTGTTTGTTTTTGGACTTTGGTTTTCTATCACAATGTTGTCTTGAATCAGGCAAGGAATACAGTTTTGTATGGATATTAAATAAAATTTATTAATTTAACTTAAGCATAGACGACAATAATATCAAAATAGGTATAGATTTACCTGAAAAATTGATGGTTGTTCTGCGTAGGCCATATAATATTCAATGTGTCCCATCTCGTGGTGAATAATATAAAAGTCGTCCATAGTAGTTTGTCCGCACATCAACATCCTACAAGACAAATCAAAATTTTGGCATTTTGTCTTTGCACCTGGAGCACCAACCTAAAATCATCTTTGCTGTAGAGATTTGCCGCACTTCCATGACACAATGTAGCGTTTTCATTCTGCTCAAAGACAGAAAACTTCCAAAACTTGCGAGTCATTTTCGGAAGACTTAAAGACGTATAGAAGTCTTCAGCTTCGTAAACCTTGAAATTATATGAATTAAGTGCTTTCTTTTCAATTTGTTATCACATACCTACCATATCTTTAACCGAAACGTTTTTTCTTTTCAGATGTTCGTCTAAATTCAACTTTTTATTTGTAAATAATTCTGACAAAGTTGACCAATCCTGACCCCACATATTACCTAGAAAGAACTGCAGTATAATGATATTACGACTATTGTAATTTACCTAACAAATGTATAGGCAGAAGACCGGCTGGATCAATTTCCAGCGGACCATATTTTTTATACAGCAAATCTCTAACGACTGCATGCAATAGAACGTAAAGCGGCCGCACTTCTTCGTATAGTTTAAAAACTACTTGTTCAAGATCGGGAATTTCGAGTTCTTCTCGCCACGTTTCTCCAATATCCTGGTATCCTGAGAATGAAAAATGAACGTGGCACACCTGTTATTTTGTTACATATCTACCATTGTTTCTTGCAGCTTCGTTTTGGTATTCGTTGAAAATTTGGAAAAGTGGCTTCACCCTCTCCCCAACGGAATCATGCCAATTCAACCAAATCCATTTCAACTCGTCAGGATTCAAATCGTTTCTTTTCAACAGCCTTTCTAAATCCGGCTCGCCATAAAAGCAATCTCCAGGTTTTGGAAAATTAACAGCAGTACTTCTTTGTGTTAAATTGTTATTGAGGCAAATTTGTGAGTTATACTCATTGGCTAGTTCGCCCAGAACTCTCAAGTATTTTCTGAAATCAATGATTGATGAATTGGAAGTTGAAAGCACGTTAATGTAGTTGCTTACAAGGCAGCCTCATCGTCGAACTTTGGACCACGACACAATAAATACATTTTGCGTTGTTGTTCGGGCGTCATCCAGTTGCTTTTGACGGTCGATTCACATACCTTGTTCTTCCACCTATTTCGAGCTTTGCCAAGTTCTCGGGCTTGTCGTTCAGTTTTCTCGTTGGGATCTGTCGAAAGCTTCCAGGTTATTTGGGCGGCCAACAAATTGAACTGAGATAAATTAGAGTCGATGTTGTTCAACCAGTCTTCTATCTTGTATTGGTACTCCACTGAAATTAAATAATTTATTATCTACCATAAAAGCAGCTTAATTATTGTATTAATTTACTATAGCTTCAGTTAGCGTTCAGGAAAATAATATTGAAGCTATAATATAGCTTTGTTTGCTATTTACTAGGTTCTTCAACTTTTTTTGGTTTATCAATTACAAAACATTTTATAATCTTTCTTGAAGACTACTCAAAAATTTTGTCATCTTATCACAGAAATTGTTACGAATATTCTTCTTTTGCATCACTTTTTAACAAATAAACGGATGGGCCAAATTACCGTCATCAAATTTAATCTCCAAACCCGCTGCGCTGACGGAAAAATAATATTGCAGATTCCAGAGTAATGTAACTAAGTGAATGCTTCATTTTTATTCTACGTTCATTATTAAAAAGATAATTGAAGCAAAATTTGATTTAAAAATAAGTAATGTTTAAAGAAATCCTTATACGTAAGTAGGTATTGACAGCGACAAACAGTTAACCGCAACCGCTGTAGGTCGTACATACATACAAATATATATCTCGCATACTTCTCGTAATTAATTGAAAAAAATGGCAACGCATTAAGTTAATTACCTACGTTAATATTGATATCCATTAAAGGTATCAATCTTTGATTTGCGCCGTAAAATACGAAAACTTCACATCAAAAGTGATGACGTAAATCAAAGCCTTTCATATAAGTACACCTGTATTTAACACCCGTCGACATTAACGAAAACTGAACGCAACTGTGTAAACATGATCCATTCAGCTTATCGCGACATTATTTTTTGTCATAGGATCCAAATAATCAACCCTAATCTCCAATTACCGCTAAAACCTTCCATTTTAGATAAAAGAAATTAGCTTGAAATTACGATATTATATAAACTTATAAAATGATCTCACTTTTCTTTGTAGAGTTCTTTTGGAAAACATGAACAAATAATAATAAAATTGCAATAATCTTACTTTATTTCATATTTGTTTCCTGATACAAATTCAACATAAAGATGTGTGAAAAAGTAAAAGTTCTCTACTTATCGTCTTTAAAAATTCTAACATTTCTGATATTTGTTTTTTTTTTTTCGAAAATCGCACGACACTGAAAAGTAGCCAATAGAAAAACAGAATTTGGTGTCGTTTCTACGACAATATAAAAATTTCCTTGAAATTTTTTGCATCTAGCTAACCCTACATGAAATTAATAAGTGGAAATTATTTCAGCCAATTAAAATCATTTATTTATTAAAAATGACATCATAATGACATAATGGACTGATGTCCGTGTCGTTGCGATTTTTTTACCGAATATGCCCTCGTGCATTGATAAATATCCGGAAATTTTTTCGAATGCATTTCCAAAACGTAATTACCCCTCGTGTTCCACTCGGGCTAATTAATACGTTTTGGAAATGCATTCGAAAAAATTTCCGGAAATAACCAATGCACTAGGGATATTATAAGTAAAATTTTTTATACGCATTTAACTAAAAATTTTAATTAAATAATGTAGATAATTTGAAATCTGACAGAGCATAATAAAAAAATAAAAAACATAAGTATTAGCATATAGGTCATTCATTACTTTTAACGTTTTCTGTTAATAAATAAATATAAGCATAATACTTTTAAGTATTATAGAATTTTGGCTTTACCTACTCATAAAACTTTGTTCGGCTTAGAGTTAGAGTGATATATTAAAAATATAATAGAAATGTTTGTTACTATGAAAATAAAACTGATTCAAATTATTTACCTTTTCTTATATCATCGTCAATAATACCGGCACTGCTAACTGTTAACATGTTGATCAAAATACACGCAATTCTCCACATTTGAAGAAATTTTACATGGAACTGAAACGGAATTAACATTCACCGGGATACTTTCGCAGTAACTAAATGAAATTTTCTAATTTTCCACCTTATACATGGGTCCGCCACTCATGCGCCGTTACAATTCAATCAGTTCTCAATATGGCGCAAGTTGAAACCGCAATTTTGAAGAGAAATACGAGACATATAGGTAGTCAACCCTACACATATTATGTTAAAATATACTCAATAATTGGGGCACCTTTTTTTTAATTTTTATGAAAGTTTTAAGCAGACGTAAAAAAATCTACGTTTCGTTTTATAATGAATTTCACATTTGAATTAAATTTGGCCATACAATGGATAGATTTCTTGTAATTATACAAAAATTGCAAACTTAAGTCATAATATTTTTATCAAAAATTCCAAAATTATGGATTTCATTTTCTACCTCAATCGATTGAAATTCAAAATATTTCAAAAATTGCCATCGCTTAATTAGTGTTAATTTTTCGGCTAAACGTATGAAAATTCATGCGTATTTATTATCTGATTACAAACATGTCTTAACGTGTTTTATCTGCAAGTATATTTGCTTAAACTGTCAGATTTATCTCCAGTCCATTATAATATGATAAACTTGCAAGTACACCGATGGCCCGCCTAATCAACAAAAGCGGTTTTTTAAATTTTTATTGGCACATATTTTTTTCGCACCACAGTAATTGCTTTATCGACGTCACGAAACATTAAACCGGACATAATAGGTAAAAGCGAACACGAGAAATCGAACGCAATTCGACACCATGCCTATATTCGAGCGAACAAATTTCACATTAAGAGAAGATTTTTCATATTAAACATTGACTGTAGTTCGTGTTCGTGATCGTAATTAATCTATATAATGCAAAGAATAAAATAAGGTGATTCTTACTAGGCGCCTTCACCAGCTACATTATTATTAAAAATCTCTTTGGACTTCATTTGGGTAGCTCGAGTTCTATGATAACTAGAAATTTGATTAAAAAACACAAATAAACTAGAAAAAAATCGATAATCGGAAATTATTTTTGAAACCAAAATTTTTTCTTAAAACTCGTAATTGTGACTCGGTTATAATTTTTTTATTTCTAGCTTATAGCTGTTTTTAAATTAAATTTCTAGCTGTCATAGAACTCGAGCTATCGAAGTCGGACGCACTATTGCCCCAGCCTGTATAAATAAAATTGATCGCTGCATTCTATTGGACAATGGCTATTCTTTTTAACGTTTATATCTGCCCGACTGTGTTATGTAAAGTAGGTATCATGACTTATTAAAAACTTTGCAAAAAAACTTCCAGTTGAATCAGTCAGCAAAGGCCGACCGAAAAAGGTAATTGTGTCACGTGTAATTTTGTTTTTAATTGAAAACAAATTGCTTTACCGATCACAAAGAGCGAAGAGCAATTAGACTTGATGCGAATTTAGCGTTTTTAATCTTTTGCAGGAAGACCGTGAAGAGGTCGGTGTGTGGGTTCGAGTTCATCCATCTGAAATTCATTTGTCACTGGCTCCAGGTGCTCCGAGGGGATCAAAGAAATTAGCTGTGCAGTTACGTGCTTCCCGAGTTGGAGCCGCTCCGGGAGGATCACCGCTAATGAAAACAAAAGGCATTCGAGATAATAAAATTGTTTTCGCTTTTTGTACTCGTAGATACGACGCCGAGACTTAATTCAGTGAACGTGAGGCCATCGATTTCGTTATTTTTACACGTCTAAAGAAGGTCCTTTATTAATTAAGCCAGAATTTATGTTTTATCTTTGAGACGCAACTACTGTGTGCTCTACACAAGTTATGTTTTATCTTAGAGAGAAAACTCTGTACTATGCAGGTACTTTTGAAATTTTCTTAACTATAGCTTTGGACACATTTTTGCAATTTATGCACAAAGCGAACGCATCAAACATCTTACAAAATCATGACAATATAATGTACCTACTGGTCTTTTCAAGGGGTTCTTTGGCTCATTTTGACTGTTACGCTCAATAGTCGAGTTCGGGCAATGCCCGAAAAAATGGCGCAAAACTAAGTTTAGACGGTTTAGAGCAAAGAATATTTCCCAAATCCTAAATTTGACATTTAAATGGTTATTGAGCATTACAAAATGAGTAGAACTAGTATTGTGCATTCTAATTGTACAAAACTAGTTAAGTGAGTCTTATGAAGTGCAATGTAGGTAAGCATGTGCTTAGATACCTTATTACAATCAAATAAAATACAACACAACTGGAATTTTTTTTAAATATAATTTACATCCATATTAATAAAAAGTACATATAAGGTGATATAAGTAACAACAAATAAAACTTTATTCTTAGACAAAAATATTAATTAGATAGTAGATACTATTTATTTGACGAACTTGAATGATGGCATTTAGAATTGCATAATAAACTTTACAAGAAATAAATCCTTGTGTAGATCTAGAACTATGGGAAGATGCAGTTCTAAGTGATATTTCCTTCTCGTCACCATTATTGTTGTCTATAAAAACATTATTATCAGCTAATTGAAACTCATTTCTACAAAAAATTTTTGTAAGGGCCAGTCTTTGTTGCTAATTTGTAAAATCCGTCATTAACCGATTCTACAACTGTCATCACCTTTCGTGGTGCTAATCTTCCACGATACTTTTTATCGGGTTTTCATGTTAGTTAAATAAAACAACCAGAACTAGTATTGGTAGTATATATGTCGTGCTCACTTAGTGAAATTGTGCATTTCATAAAAAGAATGTCCACTTCATGAAAAGAATTTTCCTTGCCCTCATCCTTTTCATGAAGTGCACATCCTTTTCATGAAATGCACAATTTCACTAAGTGAGCACGACATATACATTCTTTTTGTTGTCTAATAAGATGAAAGGTTCTTAAAAGTCCAAGAAAAATTTGAAAATGTTTCAAACAACGGGTTTTGGCATAATGGTAAACAATCACCCACTATCAGAAATTTCAGTGCGGCCAAATCTTTCGGACAAGTAAACGTGAATTTCCCTTTCATTTAGACAGTATAAGATAAATTGGTCAACAGTAGTTTGATTGAGAGAGATTTAGAAAAAGTAGCTAGATTGAGGCTTGTCCTAAAACTAAATGAATAACCTTTATTTTTCATTAGATCAACCTCCTCTAATCTGAGAGTATTTTACGTTGCAAGCTGCAAGTATCTGTTTATGTGCTTTTATGTACCAAAAAATGGAAAATAATTTAGCTTAGTAGGGTAAGTAACAATTTTAGTGCTCTAAAGTTTTCTGAGACAATCCTTAAAAAACTTGCCTCAAAGCGAGAAAGAGTCATTCTTACCTCCACCTCGCTAATCCAAATCTTCTTTGAGAAAGAGAGAGAGATGAGTAAAAATCAAGAAAAATTGGTCAAATTGTCGATTAATAAACTAAATAAAAATTAGTGACAATAACTATAATAGTACGTTAAAGAACGAGCGACGTAAGGAATATTTTATGGCAAGAGTCTAAGTTTAGAAAACGAGCGGCGCGGCAGCGAGCTTTGTAATGAACGGGTGCCATAATTGTTTCATAAACAATAAGTTCTTTATACCTACTATTTTTTCTACTTTAAACCTTTTTTAAATAAAGATTCGCAGTTTTAAAATTTAGAGAGTTTGGTCGTGGTTTGTACTGTCTAGGTTAATTAAATGTCGAAATTACTAGTGAATCGTTTTATTTTCACGTTTATTTAATGTTTTCATTACATTTAAAATCACAACCATCAATTTAAAAAAAGCAAATTGCACTAGCGCGAAACCCAAAAGCTATTACATCCATATATTATGTACTTATTACATCACTGTTTGGGTTGTTGTAATAGCTTTATTAAAGAACCAAAGTTAAAAAAAAATTGGTTTGTGATTACGTGTTTACGACCAAAAAATACTCTTGTCACGAAGAAGTAAGTTTTTACAAGTTACCTATATTTTTGCAGCTTTGTCAAAACCTGTACGCAAACGCTCCTAGGGCCAGCAACAAACAAATAATAAGGTGGTCGTTTGAAAAGTTAAAACCAGGCAATTTTGCGGGCAATTTTTTCGTATAAATTAACTGGATGTGATGAAGAAAATGTAAAAATACTGCAAAAAGAGCTAAGATGGGGAAAGTGCCTCAGATAGTTTGCTTCAATATATCTTTATATTATGGTTCCTGCATAAACAATTCTTAAAAATGGCCACATTTTTGTGTTATATTTTTGCGGCCCATTTTCCTTACTTTATTTTTCTTCATGCAAAAACGATAACTTATGCACTACACATTCATGTTTAAAATGTGTTTTTAAAATATTTTTGATTCCAATGATGTCGTTATTGAGATTTGTCCAAAATAAAATCATTGAAACATTCCTTGAATTAACAGTAAAAATAATATTAAAGCAACTATTTGAAGCATTTTTTTCCATCTTTTTTTCTTTCTGTATTTTTATATTTTCTTTATCACTTTCAATTTGTATGAACATCGCTTCGGCAATGCTTTTTTGCCATGATAATTTTTGTTTATTTGGCTAGAATTTCTAATTGGACTATTTCCCGGAAATGAGGAGCAACTCTGGAGTTTTTAATTTAGAACATGATTTTTGCAAATGATGCGTCCTGCCATTTAAGAGCATCAAAATCAAGTGGATGGGTGAATTGCATCCTCAGAATTATTTTACGGGTAATTGCAGTGTTTTCTATCAATGAACTTTTGGAACTTTGTGCTAAAAAAACTGTAGATTTAATAGAGGTAGTTCTTGATAAGGTAAAATTGGTTTTTATTTACAATTTTAAGTTTCAAAGTGCTTAACTAATAAGTTGGTTATTTCGGTAATTATCCCATTATTTTCTTGGATTCACTTGCATCATAAAACAGAGCTCGAATTTTCTTGAAATTTTGCTTTCACGATTTGTTGCAACAGTAAATTTAATTTTATTAAGTGCAATTTCCGAGAATTCAGACCATTTGATGAGTGGGTATCAATGTTATGGTTGGTTAGCACCTAACATATAAAAATAAAGATATACTTACTATGAAGTAAACTTAACTTACCTTAACAGTAGATACAATTGAGCTGAGTACATTCCTATTTGACCTGATGTCTAAAACTACCAAATACTTAAAATCAGGTAAGTACTTTGTATCAATTTGCTAATTACCAATAATTAGTACTTTTGTTGGATTCGACATAAAATGCATAAGATAACAGCATATGCACTAAGCAACACTACTAAAAGTATTTTCAATGGCTGTTTATTTTACGAATCAAACCAGTACGGTTGCATGACGTAAAGTTTTAATATTGAACATTTTGTGGAAAAGCCGCGTGGGAATAAACAGGTGCAGTTTTGGTGTTAAAATTTAAAATGTGAACGAGTAGTTACGTAACAATGATTTTAAAATATGAGTTACTTTAACACCTGCCTCTGAGAATTACGCGTTTTTGGATAACCGGAGAGACTCCAATTGAATTCTTTGTTCATTACTTATTTATTTCAAAACTTAATTTGTAATACTAGCGAGCATAAGTGATAGTATTAAACTAGGATTTTTACAAACTTGACTTACCTATTTGCAATGAAACAAATTGAAAATATAATAAGTTTATTTGGCGTAAAGCGCTCATGGCAAAGCAAATTAGCCAAAATGGATATAAAGATAACAAAATAATATACACACATGTTTAAATATAAAAATTTATTTACGGTTACGTTTTACAGAGTTTATCACATAATAAGATATTGAACATTTATGGGTTAAACTTGTTAAATGTTAAAGTGGGTCTGTAGGTTAGGTAGTACATATAAAATTATTACAAGTACAACGCATTTACGTGCACACAGTCAAATGCATACATACAGGAGATCTGCAATATAACATAATATTACCAACAAGTATTAATAATTTGAGTCACACAGATAGCTACTTAAACTAAGAGAAATAAAGTTTGATTTGTAATTTGTACTTCTGATCTTGGAGATGATCTGATGTAAATGTTCTGTAAATACATGATTATTATAAATTATTAATGGTAATTGCTCTTATAGCTTCACTAGTATTTAACGTGGTTAATGTTGATTTGTGAATTCTAAGCTCTAAAATTCTTCTGTCAACTGGTTTTAATTATTTCGTTTTTACATTGTAAGATTAGATAATTCTTGTTTTCTTATCTCAATATTTATCCTTTCACCGAGTGAAAACACTTTTTGTAGGTACACATTTAACAACAAAGTTTAAATATTCACAAATAACTTATAACATTACTACATTTTTAAACATTGTAAAGAAATTGCCCTCAAGCTTTCCAGTAACTATATTATCTACTTATTATAATTTTTCTTTTCTTTTGATTCATTTATCTATTTTAAAATGCCTAATTCCAAACGTATTGTTTCTTGTATTTAAATTACAGCAGCCCTCGCCTTTTATAAGGACGCGATCTCGTTGCCAACCTTAGGCAACCCAGGTCCCTAGTGAAGGCAATGCTCCCAACAGTTATTTAGTATGTATTATAATCTATAATCACCTCCAAATTTTTTGCACTGCCATCATTTTCAGGAAAATTTTCTAGTCTTTTCATTAACTACGGTTTTGCTACTTATTCTTTTGTGCATTTATCTTTAAGCTGTAAGCTGATACATAACTGGTTACATAATTTTTTTGGCCCGCCCTCCTCCACTTTCATCATTTTTACTTCACTTTTTATAACAATTTCTCTAAGCTTATCTTTAAAATAAGTGCTTTCACTCCAAAAGTATTGCTTTTTGTTTTTTAATTTATACCACATTATTATGATCGTCCATATAATATCTTCAAGCTATAACTTGCTACATAATTTGTTTGGCCCTCCTTCTTCCACTTTCATTATTGTTATTTGTATTTTTATAATAATATTTTGTCGTTTATCTTATTATAAATTAGGTTATTTGGCCCGCCCTCCTCCACTTTCTTCACATTTGTTCGTACCTGCATTTATTTATGTATCTTTAAAACGCTTATCTCCAATAGCATTCTTTTCTATTTTTAAATATACCTACTTATGCCAAGTAATAATTTTTGGCCCACCCACCTCCACTTTCATCATTTTTCTTTTAGTTATCATAATAATCTTATTTGTTACCACTATTTTTGCGCAAGATACCTTTTATTCATTGTAAGCGATTGTAAGTATTAACCTTATGTGTTTTGGTTCATTTTTCTTAATTTGTATGCTTTTCTTATCATACGTAGGTATCTATGAGATTAATACATTTCTAATTTTCGATATTTATTCAATATTAGCTATCTATAAGGGCTTTATTGCCTACCTATACCTCAACTTTTTGTTAAATTCAATTTTGCGTAGTGATGATGCTGCTATAGGTGTTTTTAGATCTAACCCCTACCCCTAGTTCCTTTATTAACTTCTTATATTATTATATACTAATCAGTCCTAACTAACACAAAAATTGGTGTGCAGATTTATTGTCTCATTATTAAATTGATTAATGCAAAGAATGTTAGATAGTTTTCATACAAGCAAATCAATTTAATAATAGTTTTTAAGAACTAGAAAAGAACTAGAAATGAATGTCATCTCATCAACAATTTAATAATTTTTATTAATATTATAATGTCGACAAATTAACATGATATAAAAAAACACCCAAAATTAACTTTGGCTTCATGTTATTGTATAATACCTCCCAAACGTCGGGGCAGAAAAACTGATAAACCGGACGAACCTAAGCTATAACCGATATTATAACGCCACTATTTAATATTACTTAGAACAACTAATAGAGCTTGTTGTTCAATTAATAGATTCGTTGATTGGTGCTGTTTATTTATTATTCATCATGGTTCTTGTAATTTTATTATGTTACGATGACCCCAATGCCGGTCGGTAAATATTTTAAAAAAGGTAATGAAAAAAAGGACAGCGTTATTGTTGAGTGTTTTTTAAAAATTAAACAAAATAAAGAAATTTACTGTAATTCCGTTTTTATAATACATTTTCGAAATTTTAACCCCGAGAGCGCTCTCAGCCCGAAATTATAAAGGTTGTACTACTTTAAACATATTATTCAGCTATGTTAAAAATTTAATTGCATAATTTAGTATATTATGTACCTAATTATGTAGATCAAAAAAGTTATCTACATTTATTTGTTAAAATAGATCTTCGGCATTTTGTGCCTGCTTATGTTAAAGTTGAATCGATAGAGCACTGTGCTTAGATTTGCATGGATTCAAGCAGAAAGCGAGTTATCGTGAAAACAATTTCACTATTATAGTAGTAGGCAACTCGGCTACTGTACAGCTGCCAATACTTACAATAATATTATTGTAACAATATTAAAACTAACTCTAGCAGAGCTTAAAAATCTATACACGAATATAAATCATCAATACTGCTACAAATCTATAAATATACCTTATTTTAGTTATTAATTAACTAAAGCATATCAAAATTAAAGCATACAATTTTCGCTTTTGCTTAAAGAATATGTATATGCGTTGCAAACTTTCAGTTTCTAGCTGGATGTGATATTAATTTTTAGTAAGCACTAGCAATACTAGTAGATCTTTGCATAATAATATTTCATGCAATGACAGTTGTTATCGAAGCGCAATCAAACAAGTTAACATACCTCATATATTTATAATCTACTTATGCATTTAACGTTTCAAGTCCCGTAAATTAGTTTAGAACAATCAAAACAGGCAGCTTTGTAAAACTCTTAAAATGATTAAGCAATAGTACTTAAATATTCCAAACTTTCTGTTATTCTAAACAACATTCCACTCAGTGTGCTCTATTGTTAAGAGTATACATACCTCTTGGATTAATCAGAAAAATGGAATTCTAGAGTGTAAGAATAGTTATGAGAAAAATCAATATAGTTGTAAAAACTCTAGGAAAGTCGAGGATTTCTAAGGGATAAAATACCTATGTAGTTTATGGGATTTTCGAATTATATACCGTCTTAATACTTCGTCAATAATTATACTAATTCTAGCAATTTAGATTAATTCATTCGTATTAGGTTACGTTAGATTAGAACTTTTGGAGAATATAAACGTATTTCTTAATTTTACACTTTCTTTTACCTGATCCTTTTAATTGTTTTTTTTTTTTAAATTAAATATTCGGTTACGATTTAGGATGTTGTAATATTCCGATATTTTTACGAGTCGTGTTTTAATAATAATATATTCAAAAATTCAATTATGTATTATAATAAAATAATAATTATCATATATTTTTAAGGCGTTATCTAGACGGTGATTGCTAGGGGTTAAATTTATTACCTTACACTTACTGTTAGTAGGTAGGTACATTTGATTGTACCTTTACAACATTTTTTTAAATAGTATATTCTACTTCCAGTTTTTTAAATACCTATTCTTATAGAATTTTTGAAAATAATCTAACTTGTCGCAGTAATAGTTTAAATAAATATTATTGTATCTATATTAATCGGAAATTATTTGCTTCAGACGGATAATGTTGTTTGAAACTTATATCTACGTTTATTAAAAGAATCATACCTTGCGAGTTACCTACATTCTTTTATTAGGTGCTCGATTTGCTGTTACCATCAAGTTATATTAATATTAGACTTAAGATGCGTTGATAAAAACTATTATCGAAATTTTATAATGTTGATCATTATATCAATATACATATGTAAGTATACATAAACAATAATTATTAATATTACGTACGCAAGATGAGTTGTATTTTTTGCATAGTTATTATAAACATTTCCGGTGCGGAATTATTATTTAACTTAAAGTCAATTGTTATTTCGCTTTATTGTTTTCGCTCTTTATTGTGTAATAAAATAAGATGTAATAAGTAAGTTCCACTGTTTAATACGTACTATTATCTAATCACCTCTGTTTCCAGTCCGCAAAACATTTTTATTGAAGAATCATCTTTATTTAATATTATAATATTATATCAGTATCTTGGACTATAAAATAATAATTCACTAAAATATGGATTTTTTTTTGAATTGCCATATCTAAACAAACATTATGACCACATTTTGGTTTCTGTGCTCTATTATTGCATCAAAAACCAAAACATTAATATTTTGTTGGTTTATATGAATACCTTTCACAATTAAGCAATAAAATTTGCGAGAATTACCTATAATGAACATTTAAAACTAAACACAAATTTCAAAACGTTCCCGGTGAATACTTACTATCTAACGTAACGTAAATATAACTGCAGAAAATAATGTATCATGGAACCTTAATGTATTTCTATTTCTTTTCTTATTTGATTGTGATTCCTACATTTGAAATTAATTATGTAGGTAAGTACTATTATTAATACATTACCTCATAGAGACCTTCTACATTTTTGTTTTTACCGCTTTCTACTTTTAAATTACTTCAGCCTTTTATAATTTACAATTGTACTTACGCTTTTTCTGTTTTAGTTTCCTAACTTAATTCTAACTTCTACACTAGCAGCCCTTATAGTTTTATACTTCACCGTAATACTATTTTTATGCAAAAACAATTTTTGTTTAATTTATTGGACGTCACTTAATAATATTGTCGGGATGTTAGAAACATTCATTTCAATTACGCAGTTATGCAATAGTGTTCATTAGAGGATAAATTTTTTCCTAGCTTTCAACAATAACCTAATTTTTACCCTCTTGTTCACCTGACTGGCTATAGTAACAAATCCTGCGATTTAAAGTTTTAATTTATCATCAATGGAAGTTGTTAATTGGTCCGAAAAAGCTAACCGCTCACAACTCACATTCTGACATTACTTTCACCTCGATTCATTTTAATAATGCAGATGCGCAATAATTTGTCTTTGGGTATCTGATTCATAATACAATCCACATAGTGCGTTCATTCTAGGAACATCACGTCTTCTCAATTTTCCAATATAAATTAAGTATCTAAGTATACACGCCATTTCTAGTGGCAAAGTTTCATATCTCGAATTCTTGAATTGATATTTCATAATTTATAAATTTTTACGACCAATTTATCTAGTGTTTCTATAATAACCCTACCTACGTGATAAATAACTAGTAATTGGGCGGTGCTTTGTTTCTTATAAAACTTTATCTTATAAATCTTGCATTTTCTTCAAGATTTTATTTAAATCTTATCATAAAAACGTCATCGGTTTATAATAAATTTTACTGCTAATCTTGACTTTTCATTTAGGAATAGTTACCAAATTAGAGATTTATTTACTCTCCGTAAGTCCTCTACAGTTTTATAACAATTCAAAATATACAAAAATATTTATATGTACATGTAATTTATTATTATAAGGAGGAAAAACCCGAAACTATATTATGCTGTCTCAAATATCAGTGCAAAATTACTGGAAGAAAGTTATTGAAAAGAATAATCGTCAAAGTTCTACTAACGACGTGGATATAGGTGTTCACCTATGATATTAGAAATTTCTTAAAATCCAATGCTCTAAACGAACAAGCATTCTGATACCATGCATCGAAACCAAATTATCCTCATTTTTACCGTTGACTTATCATGCAATGACTTCTACCATCATCTCCCTTTCCACCAACCGATTTAATAAATGTAATTAATGAAGCGTCTTCATCAAATCCACAGAATTCACGTCAAACCGAGAACACAAAAGATAATCGTTGTTTCTTGTAGTGTAGAATCGTTGATGCAAAACTAATCGCGATTTACGTGACGATCTATTATGACAACTAAAGCTAGTTTTCGGCGCATTTTCTTCTTAGATCTAATTGAAAGTTCTCGACCTTATATGAACCAGTGGATCGATCAATTTCTGAACCGCGATCATGTTAACGTTGGTGGTGAAGGAGAATCATCAGTTTTAAGTTCAAAAATTTTTGTTGCCGCGCTATAAAGCAAGCAACATTAATATTACCATGTTAGAAATAGTTAGACATAAATAAACTAAAAAAATTATTTCTTCATTTGTAACTCTACGGGAAGACCATTGAATCTAAAGACGGCAGCGGAATTAAAAAAACAATTCGCTATTTTTAAAAATGTTCACTTATTGCAGATTTTTAATTTTTGTGTTCAAGGTTAGTATTAATGTAAATAGGTCTTTTTCTAAGTGCTAATTGTGTTGTCTATCGCATAGTGCTTGAAGCCTTACACTGTGACCGTACATACAACCGTTCCCTCTAGAATACTTTAGATATTATCAGTGTGCGACATGTAGGTTACGTAACAATACGAAAAGTGAAACACTTACTACAAAAATCATGCAATGTGAAATTATTATATATCCAAATTACTGCAGCGCACGGTTTCATTTTTCCAAACACCAAAATACAACCATCATTACAAGCGAAGCGATACCGTAAAAGTTTGATAAAAGACAAATATATATAGATGCTGTTTTTTTAATACCTACCTACTCCTATAAAATTTACAAAATATCGTAAGCGACTATTACGTTCATGCTACTGCATTTACTAATAATTCATCAAACCTTTATACCAATTTGAAAGCTCTGTGTCTTTACATCAATAAATAATGTAGGTACGTGATTTGTTAATCTTTGTTTTTTCTTTGTGTTTTCTACATTTGGAAATTTTTAATATAACAACATAATTAGGAATCAGTCATATTATCGAGCCTACTTATTAATAATTTTAGGATCTCTGTGGCTTTCTCATGCATCGTTCTACATTATTATTTTCTGATTGCATGCCTACCTACTTATAATCTGCGATTATTACGTTTTTATTTCAGTTGTGTTTGAATCTATAATTTATTCTAGAATTTTTCAGTCTTTTGTAAAAAGTACTTTTTTTTAACTTTCCTATAACACAATTTTTCAATCTACATAGTTTGGAGTGTCTTATGCCCTTTTTTAAATTTTTGGAATTTTTGTAACTATTTCTTCTATCTCATAATAAAAATCCCCATTATTTTAAAAGCGCTTTCCTGTCTCCGTTTTAGAAATTATTCACCTGCGAGCCCACTTTTTCCTGGAAGTGAGTTCCAAAAATTATTTCCATGTCTACAACTATGGATACTTACATATTTAGATACCTAAAAACATTAAGAATACGCAAGCCTATCCGTAATTTTTCTTTTTGCATTTCTATTTAGTTTTTCTCGTAGTATACGCAAGGAAACTTTTTTAAAAATTTAAATCCCTCAAACAACCTATATGCGCACGTGTTTCCCTTCCTTATTCATTTCGCTCGAGATTTCGTTCCGCTAAATTCTTAAAAGTAACGTTAATTCTATCCTATAAAACATAAAAAAGCATTGGATAAAATTAATCTAAAGTACAGTACTTACTTTACACGAACGGCCCCGGTTTTATAGATGAATTCTTGGACAATAGATTGGACGACTTATTTCGAGTCGTCAAATTCCTTCATGATTATTGTAATTTTTTTAGTTTTTTTTTTCATTTTTTTTTTTTCAAGTAGCTTTAGGTAGGTACTACTTTTTAAACAATTTTTAAGCAAAAAGTAAAACGGGATGTTTGGTATATAAAACTTCGAAATGCCTGATTATGAAAATTTGTAAGTATACTTTATTGTATTCAAGTAGGGGTTAATATACAAACGCCATCAGTGAAATACGAGTTGTAGGTAAATAACCAGATATATTACCTAAATAAGTTATTAAAAAGGAAAAAGAATATGTCATTATTAAACGATTTTACATATATGCAGATAACGTCAAATAGAGATAATAAAATGTTAATAGTTATAATATAACAACGTCATTTCACAACAAAAACACGACAAATCACTATAATAGGGCAAAGAATAGTCCAGAATCATCGATAAAATTCACTAACCGAAAGGGGGGGGGGTCAAAATTCCGGTTTCTATCTCTAAACCACGGGATGAATCCTCGAGATAAAAAGCAACCGCTCCATTAACTCCGTTGTAGCAACTATCTAGAAAAATCTATTAATCGCAGCGGCTCACCAATCAAGGCTGATGGCCGTTAGTTAACGAAACCGATCTGACTCAAGCAAGGATATGCCTCAAGCCTCAACCACAGAACTTTACCCTCGTCAATTACGTAAGTCGTAGCAATGACGAGCAATGCCCTCTTTCGTAACGTAGCGTAACTCGATATTGTCTACTACGTGATTAATTAGCGAGACGGCGACCGCGCCCTAGGCGCCATATTGGATTACGAGCTCATTCGCTAACTGCGTGTATGGTGGTTTTCTCTGAAATTAATCAAGAAATTTCAACGGAAATTGGAGGCAACTCTAACTTGCTAATTTTGTGTTGTAAAATTCTGTTTGGAAGCCGTCTTGAGTCGATTTAGATTTGGCCATAATCCAAAGCGATCAATTCGGATTGTTACATAAATACGACAAAATTAGAGCAAGTAATAAAAATTGCTAAAGAAATTGCTAGAACTCTTGCAGACAATAATGAAAAATTGGGATTATTATTATACAAATCCTAAACCCTTCAGATGTCTTCTTGGCCATCAACTACTTGGAAGTCTTCTCACAAACACTATCGTACGTACGATTTCACTGGGAACTGCAAAATGGTTGCCATCCGGATCCGTTTATATAACGTTGCCCCCTCCATCATAACGTTCTAGAAAAATACCGCGCTATCCCGGCCTCCTACCAAGTATTGATTTTATACTGTTCTGAACAACTTGAAATTACTTACACGTTTCATTTTCTAGCTTTGTTGTACTCATCTAAATTTTAGTCTTGTTGCGTT
The DNA here is from genome assembly GCA_951805265.1 of Schizotus pectinicornis. Classification (NCBI taxonomy): domain Eukaryota; kingdom Metazoa; phylum Arthropoda; class Insecta; order Coleoptera; family Pyrochroidae; genus Schizotus; species Schizotus pectinicornis. The sequence continues at coordinate 126,293 of OX638204.1, read as the reverse complement.
GGTGTGCAGTTCAAATACTTGTAAACTAAATTACTGCGACGCAACGTAGATTCTGATGGAATTTTCCACACCGTGTCGTTATTGTGGGTTAAAAAAACAGTAATGGCAATGATTTGACACCACCTAAATTGCAAGTGCATCCTGGAAATATTATTATCTTTAAGAAATCGATAGTTCAATAAGTACTTATATGACTATTTCATTTATTAACAAACATTAATTAATTATTAAACGTTAATTAACTAAGTTTCAAATTTTGAGAAGTAGCTAATACGTAGGTATCTACTTACCAATAGGTACAAGGTGATTTGCATAAAAACCGACACAGAGCAGGGGCATGTAGGGAAACCTAAAATATGATAATTTAAGGCAACTTATTGCATTTTTTTCGAAATTTTAAACCCCACTTTGAAGACCTAAGTATAACTTTTCAGGGGTGCAACCGAGGTGCAACTTAGTCCTAAGGGTAAGTTTGCGTCAAATCACCATATTTAAATTTCCCTACATGCCCCTACTCGGTGTCGGTTTTTATGCAAATCACCCTGTATAAAGACAAATAATATAAAATTTGTACCTACTCGATAAATTTCAGGACTCATTTTCGGTTCTACGAGATAGGTACATACATAATTACATACTTGCTTACATGCAAAATCACAATCATTGGTTATTACATTAGTCGAGTATTACCTATCTCTCGAGACTGATTTGGAACTGTTATACATATATTCCAAACACGCAACCGAACTGATTTATAGTTTCTGCTGAATGGTTTCCAATTCAGTAGATATTTTCGTTAATAATGGCAACATCGAAAAAAAACTTGTACGACTACATTTCAATTACAGTTTACTCATCTTTGTGCCTTGGTCTTTTTCCTGTTTACGTATCACAAAGAGATGAATGTAAAATCGCAAAGACCAACAATCTGTGCAATATACCCATCTTCATCTATACTGTCCTATACACGGTAGTTGTTATTTCAGCAGTTCAGTTACCGAATCCTCTCATTGAAAGCAAAATTTATAACTTTAATACGTTAGCGAAAATGTTAATTCTAATGGCCTATCTTCTGTGCATTACCTCAACTTATATAATTTACTACTACAGTTATAAGTTTCACAAGTCTGGAATAAACGTATTGAACGATTTAGCTTCATTAGAAAAAGTATTGTGTCGATTCGGGCATAAATTCAGTTACAAGTCTAATTTTATCATTAATTTTTGGACAAGTGCCACTGGTGTGTTATTCATTATCTTCACGATTTGTTTGGAAATTTGGAATATACCTAATGAAAAATTAGTATCATTTCACTGGATTATTGTGCTTATTGGAGCTTTTCCTTTCATTCTTATTCACCACGGTGAGAGTCAATTCGTGTTATTCAATATACTTTGTTATACTAGATTCGACGCTATTAATGTTTTGCTTAGAAAGTTGAAAGACAAATTAGTATTATTAAATCAAAACAAATTTGTGAAGAAAGACTCAATACTGCTTAACAAAGGTTTGTTTTACCTCCTGAGTTTGCTTTCAATTATGCATGCTAGGCAGATTTTTTTCATTTCAGAAATATGCAAAGCTGAAAAAGAATGTGTAAAATTGCTAATCGCGTGCATGCGATCTCACCACAAAATGTTTTATTTATGTAGAACTCTGAATGCGATGTATGGGTATATTCTTATCGCAGGATCCGTAGTTCAGTTTAACACCACTTCATTCGCCTTCTGCTACATTTATTATAACGTAAGTAATAATACTATTTAGAACATGGAAATGTAAAAATATAAAAGTACTTATAATACTTATAGGTACTTATTTTTGGTCAGTAATAATTTTTAAATTGGCAACATCGAAAGCAGATTTGACCTCCTATACGTAGGTATCTATACGATATTTTTTAGGTAACCACTCGCCCTGTCTCTTCGTTTGGATGGGGCCTATGGATAATTTTACGTACTTACGAGGTTATTAGAAAATCATTTTTTGCACACGTGAATGTTAAACAGGCAAAAAGTTTGATCCATTCCACTTGTTTACTACTTTTAACTTATTTTTCCTAGGCTGAATTGACGTTGAAATATGTCAATAATCTGTTTTTACATTTAATTTCTAATGAATTTGAAGAACAGGTAAACCTACATCTACTAATATAAATAATTATTGCGTTTAACATTTTTAGTTAAAGATGTTTCATCTTCAATTGGTTCATCACAAGTTTAATTTTACAGCCCTTGGGCTGTTTCCAATAAATGGCACGTTTGCCTTTTCGGTAATTATGATTCTTTGCTAAATCAGCAGTTATCACTAATAAATTACAGTTTGTGAGCGCTGTCGCGATTTACATCACAATTATTTATCAATTCCAATACAACAAAGCTACGTACTAACGTCTGGTTATGTTAACGGTTATTTAAGCCTTCGTTAACAAACCGTTAAAATTTTATTAATTATTAATATTAGGTAGGTACAAGGCTATCTATTCTACTCAAAGAGTTTAAAGGATTGCAAATTGCAACGTTAAATGTACATCAGATAGGGGAGAGTGGGGCACAGAGGACCATCTAAGCTAAAAAAAATTGAATCTTTTTTATTCTAATTGATAATGAAGTGCTTTCATGATATGATGAGCAATAACTATCTGGTTATCGACTGAACTTGGCAGTTTTAGTCAAATCAATTTTTTTCAAATTCTATTACTAAAAGTGTGCACTATTGCACTCGGTCCTATATACTCCATACCTCGGGGCACATCGAACCACCATGCTCAACATTATTGGAAAAAATGTTGACAAGCTTAAATGGAAAAATAAACTATGTATTTTATTGAAAGTAATAAACTTTAAACAATATAAAAATAATTGAAAATATTATATAAACTTTGTAAGTAATACAAAAATAGTTGACAAACATTACTATTTAGAATTTTATTTGTAATACAGATTTTCAGTCTTTTCAGATGCAATCAAAATTGAAAAATATTGCAAGACTTGCCATTAAAATCACTTTTCTTCCCGACTCTGTCACAGCTGTGATCTAAATGGCAAAATTTCACTAACGAGCGATGCAGGTCTTTTCTGAGTTGCAAATGTAATATACGTCATACAGATGGCAGCGTATATACTACCATAATTCACGAAAACCTCTGTGCCCCGCCGGGCCCGTGTGCCCCACGCTCCCCTACCTTCTTTAATGTAACAAAAAGGACTAATGGTATCAGTCGATCTAATAAGTAAGAATTTTAGCAATTTTTTAACGAACCGTTAGGTATCGATTCGTTCGCTTTTTACCGGGCATAAACGATACAAGCAGATTTCTATGAACTCTTTGATTCAGAAAATTATAATTATCTATATAAAAACGATAAGGCGACCAAGACAGACAAACAAAAAGAAATAGTGGCGTAATTGTTGAGAAGTATTAGGATATTTCCTTATTAACACGTCTAAAATGGTCTTGTAACCTAATCCGTTCCAGTTTAACATTTGGTCTCCTTCGGAGGTCCAAAAATCAGTTTTGGCTGATGATTTATACCAAGAAGACAAACCTGCTTCACTGTTAACGTCACGCTCGAAAAAGTCTATTGCGGCTTCCCCGACTTCTATTTTATCAGGATCTTCTTTAAATCTCTCATAAATAGTTTTGAAATGTAACATAGAAGTGATGAGTCGGCCAACTTTTTTATGCAATATTCCCCAATAGTTTCGCTTTCTTTGACATCGCTATATTTCGCTGATTTGTAAGTTCTTTTCATAATTTCGAAGAGATTTTTCAAAAACTGTTTCACTACTTTCATTTCAAGTTTTGATACATTATAGCAGGTATTTTGGTCGATTTTAAAATATCGTAATCTTTAACTAAATCGTAGACGATATTATCTCTTTCACCATGATACCATTTAGCTCCCAAATCAACAAATGCATTGCCGAAGAACACACTCTAGGTTCTCCACCAATTCAATTTTCCGCCTCCAACACTACAATGTTGTCGATATTGGCTTTAAGGAGTTTTGTAGTTGCGGCCACTCCGGAAGCACCAGCTTCAACTGCAATTACTGACAGCTCTTCAGAAAATGCGGCAGAAAGAAAAGAAAGTATCTATTTTGAACCAAACAACCAAACATTTTTCATGGTTTAAAATAAATACGACTTATTATACGTAGATATGAAAAATTTGTAATTACACCAATTTGTTGATTTTTTGTAGTGTTACTGTTTTTATTATCGTATTACCAATGAAAAACGGAAGCAAATAATTGCCGTGAAAAAGAAACAATCTTATCTATTGTATAGGTAAGTAGTGCATGCTAATTATTCATAAATTAAAAATAGACGCGCACAAAAATAATTTAGATATTATAAAAATTGTTCGAAAAATTGTGAACAAAATTTCAATGCAAAACGAAGATCGATAATGAATGTTGAACGGGCCTAATATAATTAGGGTTTTAGTTTTTGCAAAGACTTATGACTAAAATGGAAACCACTCAAGTTGCATTAAAAAAACAACGCTTTACTAAGATACTAGATACTGCAACCATTTTTCTAGCTTTAGCTTATAAAAATTCAAACATAAAATATTATTTGCAATTTGCAACGCAAAGTAAATCTTTTACCCGTGGTAACCTATACGTGTTACCGCACTAATAAAATAATGGGCAATTTTAGACCGGCCGTGAAGGGACCGGGCTCTCTTCTGAAGCCCGATATTTTGCTTACACTAGAAAAATGTCAGCGGTAACCGAGGTGGTGGTAACTTTTACGTGACTCTCAGTGTACCTCCTTATTATTTCTGTACTGCAGTTATTCAAACAATAATATGGTGAATACGTGTTACGTTAAGGCTGCCGTAAGAAACGGGCGAAAAAACGGCAAAACACGCTTTCGTAGTTCATGGTTTTAGAGCAACCTAATGATACAATCAAGTTCTCCTTTGACCTATGTAATGACAAAACATCAAAGATTATGCTAAAGACATTTTTAATCGAATTTTTTTTTTCGTTATAAAGTAACAACCCTTCAAAGTTCGGCAACTTTGAAGCCACGTATTACGTAGGAATATTTTTTTTACTGCTTTTATATTTCTTTTAGCAGAAAGGTCAATTCTTCAGCTTTATAATCCTGAAAACACAAATGAGTTAGGCCTTCCCGTTTTTCGTAAAACCAAGAACTCGTGGAGGGCTACCAAATGGATCCTCTCGACGATTCCGCCCGATCGCGGCAGTCAACAATACGTAAAACCATTATATATTTGAGGGGTTTTCCCGTGTGAGGGTTTTGGCGCTGTTCTACAAGAATTTTGCGATTCCAGCGTGCATCGTGTTGTTTATATTTGAGATTTTGAAATCGGTCTCGGGTTTTATTTCCGATCCGGTGATAAAGAGCTAAATATAACTAAGTAGTTCTGGCGTTGCCCTAGTCATCACGTATTTATTCCTTCTCGTTCCACGTCTTTGTACATGGAGAAAAGTGTGGAATGTGATAAGGCCGACCATATAATTAATTAATTAATTATTATGCCTAATTCATAAGTTTCTGCAAATTTCGCTGTATATTTTGAATATTGTAATGAAAACTCTATCGAGTTTGCAACGATGTTACATTTTTTCTCGTCGAGATATCGCTTAATTTAAATTTTTTCGATTTTTACAATAATGCCGACCTTTAATCAAGTTGCAAAATTTTATAGTTCCGTTTCGATTCGTTACCCATTACACGGCAAAGTTTAAAAAATGTTAGAATTTTTGTTAAATTTTTTAGTTATCATGCCTCTATTCACTGGCCTAAATTAGGTCAAAGTTGGGCATTTTCATACTGAATATTAATGTAAATGAAAATTTTTCTCACCATTGAAAATTTTAAAAATTAGGCATAAATGTAAAAAAGTATTGTGTTGCAATCAGAAAATAAAAGTCAATAAATAAATGCTCAAATCCAATATGACGCCCATAAGAAAAATCAAAGTTGGATGAATGGCAGATGGGTCATTGTTTTTGTAATATTTTGTATAGGTAGGTATACCTATCTAATGAAATAATAATAATAGCTACTTCTGTTTAAAATTTATTTACATGAGCACTTTTCGCACTTTCAAGAAAACTCACTAATTATTTCCTCTACGTCTAACCTGTCTGCGATATCAGTTTCAATGGGAATAATGGCGAACACCGACAATCTTTCCTCTTACATTGTTGAGAGCAATTTATTTTTTTTAATTTTTGGTTTCGAAAAACTACGTTTTCTAGATGCAGGTAAAGTTTATAATATTCGTAGAGTAGGTAATAAACAAATTTGAGCTCGGGGCGTATAAAAGAAGTTGTAAATGATCCGTTCCTTTCAATAAAAAAAAATTGCCACTATCGAAACAACTATAGTGCGGTGGAAAGAGCTCGAAAGTCGCTTAGTTTAGAAGAAAAATTGTAGAAGTAGAAAAATATGAGATCTTGTCTATCTTTTTGAAGAATCTTGGGGCTACCAAAATCTCGTTTTACGACTTTTTTGGTAGTACCGAAAAAATTTGTGGCCCTTTGAATCTGGAAAATCGCTATTTTCAAAGAACTCAGTGTGGATTTGTATTTTCCTTGAAAAAGCGATAGTTGCAGAATTAATAGCACAGTCAATAGCATGCACCGAAGAATATCGCTATTAAAATTATCAAAACGTTGCTATTACGAGTGGGAAGGCGGTAGATAAAGACAAAGAAGGCAAGTTATTTTTCATTTAGATCGTAATTTTTTTATTTTATAACCATAAAATAGAAGACAACAATATAAATGTGATGAAATAAAATAATAGTAATTTTTCATAACCTACTATAAATACGAAATTTTGACGAATTTATTTGATCACTTGTTATCAGCTCTTTATGATATTGATTTGAAAAAAAATTATTTATGATAATTTGACCATTTTTTCTTCTTACTGAAATTTTTCCGGTCATTAAAAATGCTACGTTGCTCTCTTTGTTCAGTGCCTACGTTTACCGTATACGCTATCTCCGTCGCGTTCACACAACCTGCCGAACCGTAATTAACCGCGTCTTGCATTTCTTGTCCTAGAAACTTTATTTTTGAAACGCGATTAGGGGTTATGCGAAATTATATCACCTTAATACTTGAGGCTATCGATCTACATAAAAAAGAATAAAATCCATATCGTGAAAAAGGAAATGAGACCTATTTGAACATGAAACTTTACTGATTTTAATAGATGTAACTAACAAAATAGTGAATATAAGATTTAATTGTGTATATTCTCTTGTATCATAAAAATAGTATTGATTCTCCAATTATTGCTTTTTCGAACAAAATGAAAATCCACGTTGTGCGTTACTTGAGGCCCGAGAAAAAAAATATTGTTTCTGAAGCCGCGCGCTCTTTGGAAATAGCGATTTTTCAGATTCAAGAACCCACAAATTTTTTTGGTACTACCAAAAAGTCATAAAACGAGCTTCTGGTAGTTCAAAATCTTTTTCATACTTTTCTACTACAGAAAATTTTTGGCGACTTATCGAGCTCTTTCGCCACATATCGAAACCGCTACACACATCTGTTAGTTAGGAGAAGTCGGAATTTGTATATTATCGTTGATATTATGGTTTCGGTCACGTCTCGGGCAAGTTAATGGGCTATAAAATTTTGTTTTCGGTTTCAAATGTTCGTTAGGCTGTGGTTCACCCAGACATTGAGGCGCCAATTTCCTGTATGTTTGGTGATCTAACTAATTTAAAATGTGGGCGGAAACTGACCTAGTCAACTCTTTACGGCAGCCTTAATATGGTGTTGTGTTGATTACGCCGTGGCTGTGCATCCGAACCCATTCAAAGTCCAACAGAAAGCCACCCAATTTGCATCCGATTATTAGGTATACCTAAATCAAGATTGAATAGTTTATTTATTACGTTGATCATTATAGAGATAATTAAACTGAGTAACTTAAATAGTTAAACAAACTGAGTTCATGCAGACTTAGTTTTGAACGTGTCCAATTACATTATAGTAAATATCAATCGTATTTATAAAGCTCTATACGACACTTTTAATACATTATTATCTTTTATATAAATGAATAATTCTGTCAGCTTCCCTATAGCCAGTTTCTATGGCACCGTGAACGGTTGAGTAGAAATGTGGATGAGTGGCTTCCCCTGCGAATTGAACAATAGGACGGCCTTCTATGTTGAGGAGCGGCTTGCTCAATTCAATTTCAGCGGAAACTCCACCTTTGCGTGCTTCGACTGTTTGGTAAGAGTACGTTCCTCTGAAGTGGGGGTTAGTATACCACGACGACCTGAAAGCCAAAAGTCACTAATCAGCTAGTTATACTATAACACGTTACGTGCTATATTAAAAAAATTTAAAAGATCATATTATTATGTTTTGGATAATAGTAGGTACTATACTTGAAGCATGATAGTAAGCTGTGCTCTCGGGTAATATCTGGAAATATTGCATATTATTTTAGACAACCACGTAAGTATACCTGATTATGACATTAGGTTCTGACGTATTAAAATGATGCCCTACGAACTTATTTAGAACAAATCCTAAGCCATGTATCATAGTTTCATTAGAAACTAATTCAATTTCTGGAATCATCCCTCCAGTGATCCAGGCTACCAAAACGTTAGGATTATTTTCCACTGGGATGACGGAAAATATTTCAGTTAGCCATGATCGGCCATCCTAAACCATTTCAATAATTGAATTAAAGTTAACGACATGATTCGGTTTGTTACCTTTATGGGACCTTCCGAAAATTCTTTCAAGACATGTGTCTTATCAACGTTACTCCAAACAAAGTTAAATCCTGTAAAATTTTTATCCGGCCACCACCTATCCTTGAAGTGCATTGCTATTTTCATTACAGCCCCAAAACCAATTTGCTTGATAGCCTCTTGCTTTGCCCTAGGTAGGTGCGGGAAAAACATGGCTTCGTGATGATCCTTTAATACACCTATTGAAGGAGTAAAGATAACGTGATCCGCTGTAAAAGATGATTTATCTGAGCATAAAACGGTAATAGCACTGCGAATGCTGCTTTCGTTCCATAAAACTTTGGTAACTTCTTTATTTAAAAATACTGTTTCATCGAAAGGCAACTGTTTCGAGGGATCTGGGAATTTTTTCATTAAGACCTCCAACACTGTTTTGTAGCCTAAACCGTTCCAGTTCAGATTTAAGTCACCCGCGCAGTCTCTATAATCGCTTTCAGCTGAAGGCTCAAACCACGAGAAAGCGCCCTCTGACCCCAAAACTGAATGATGAAACAGATCCAAGGACAATTTAGCAACTTGAAGTTTTTCGTTGTTTCTTTCATATTTTTCGTGAATGGTCTGATTAAATCTGAAAAATAAATATTTGGTAGTTAATTGCAGTCGAAGTTTACCTAATTTCATATACTTTTCGATGCAGTAGTCGCCGAGTATTTTGCCTTCATCCACGTGTCTACTACCATCCGGCATATAGATGCTATCCATGATGTCTATGAGCTCATCTGCAAACTCCTGATCGATCGGTTTTCGGGACGAATGGTAAATGGTGGTGGGCGATTCTGTGTGACCCAAAATGTGCAAGTCCTTTACCAAATCGTGCACAATGTTGTCTTTTTCTCCGTGACACCACTCCGCTCCTAAATCAATAAATGCTTCGCCAAATAACACGCTGTTAATTCTTCCACCAATCCGATTTTCTGCTTCCAACACCACGATGTTTTTGAATTTATGCTCTAAAAGTCTGGTGGCGGCGGCTATTCCTGCTGGACCTGCACCCATAATTATCACTGAAGGACTGGAGGAACTCGTCGAAAACGTGACCAGAAATAACAACAGGAGCAGTGCGATAATTGTTGGTGTCATTTCGGGTGATATTACCTACTGTTTGTCGAATTTTTAAAAGACAGTCATTTGTGTGAAGCAGTCACCAAATATGAGTAAGAAATGTTGTTGTTGGTCTGTCGTATTGTAGAGTAATACAATTATTGCTTAAAACGTTTAATTAGGATAAAATCGAGGTCGGAGGTCGGATAAGAAATGAACATCTGTGAGAAATTCGTCATTCGTCATTATCTCGGTTTCATAATAATTTTATTAACCTTGGCCTAAAAGATGCACGTAGTTTTGAGCAATTGCTGTAACTTCTTTAGCGATAAAGGGGGCTGCTAGATAATTACAAGTTGTAAGAAAATTAATTAGTTCTATGCAGTATCCCAGATGTTTGGCCTACATGGATGTTTGCCGTTAGAATGTGACCGGTTGTGGCTACAGTTGAAGGGACGGTCACATTCTAATGGCAAACACCAAACATCTGAGATACAGCATAGGACTGATTGGCGGTTTTCTTTTGCACGCGAAAGTTTGCATATGATCATTCACCACATTTCTTCATCTCAATTTTCAAAGTATAGGTACCTTTGAAGAAAATGAAAATGTGGCTTCTCATGCAAATGTTATCGTTAAGTTGTTAAATGTAGCAATCTTATCGTTCTTGAAATTATAATAATTATAAGTTAATCTCATTTCATTGTGAAACTCTTTTAGGTACAGATTGCCTAATTTTTTTAGAGGGCAACAATTAGTGATAATACCTAACTTTTGTCTACAATTAATTTGATACTTAGACTTTTAATTGACAATTGTTTATAGTCTTTTCTAAAGTGTTATTTTAATAAAAAAAAAAATACAATTTGTGAAAACCAAATTTCATTGTGTTAACAAAATAAAAATTTAAATTATTTGAAATTCCCGCGCTATTGAAAATGATATAGAAATTTCTCTACAGATGGCGCGTGAAACAACAACAAATTTTTAACACAGACAGAGATAGAACACTCAGAACAGTTATTATGAGAACAGTCTCTCTCTCTAAAATTATAAAACGTGGTCAACTAGTAAACTTGTTAATTGCTATTTTTATAGAACAATATGAATAAAGGCAGTAAGGTTTTTGAGAGTGATGAGCATGAGGAGTCTAACGACAGCGATTATGGCGATGATATGCTGGAAATGGTAGAAGCAGACGACTTGGAGTTTATTAAAAACGCTATAACCTCAAAATCTTACAACATTTTGAACAGGGTAAAATATTCTGGGTTAGTATGCTGCAGTTTTTACTCTTGTCGTCCCTTATTATATCAATATTTCTAGTTCTACTGGTCCAAAGTCCAAGAAGCGCAAATTGAATAATGGAAAATTGGATGGTTTGGAAAGCGAGTATGAAGACAAAATGGTTCATGAATTACCGATGAAAAGCTTGTTGCCAATTAAAACTAAACAAGGAGTCGTTAGACAACAAATTGTAGATGAATCAGGTAAAATATTTGGCTCATTTTGATACTTTTGAATTACCTAATGGTTTTTATTAGGCAAAGATCTCTTTGCTGATGATGAAGAACAACAGCTGTCTGGTGAGGAAAGTACAGAAAAAGAGGACGACGGTGAAAAGTTTACCTATATTGAAAGTGGAATTGATCTTTCAAAACCAATTTCGGCCATGCAGTTGTTAATGGCAAGAAATGAAGTATTAAACCAGAAGAAACTTCATATTGGCACGTTGAGTTCAGGCGTTCTGGAAAATCCAGAGGATAAAATTACGAATTTGCGAACATTGTTGAAACTTATGGATGATGAGGCACCAGAAGTTTTTTATACTGTACGCAAGTTAGCTACAGTTTCACTTTTGGAAATTTTTAAAGATCTTCTACCATCATATGAAATCAAAAATACTATCAGTGAAGGAGTCAAGGGTTAGTTATTGCGTAAGCACTACTTTAAGACTAATTTTTTGTGTCATTTTAGTTAAAAAAGACACCTTGAAACTTCAAAAATATGAGGCAACTTTATTACAATACTATAAGAAATACTTAAAAAAGTTAGAGCAAAACTGTTCGGTTTTAATTAAGAAAAAGGGCGATTCTAGAAAGCTTGAAGAGGTAAGTTCAGAAATAGTCTTTAAATAACGCAACTTGGTGTTGTCATTTTCAGGAAAAAATTAAATTGGGAGAGTTGGCTGTTAAAGCGATGAGCGAACTCTTGGTAACCCATCCTTATTTTAATTATGCTCAAAATATCGCACAGGCTGTTGTGCCATTCTTGAATAGCTCAAGACAAGCTGTGCGTGAAGTAGTCAAATCAGCTGTAAGAACTGTGTTCACGGAAGATAAGAAAGAAGAAATTACGTTAAAGGTAAACAGAGTAATCCCGAACTTTAGTGCAACTTTGATGTGAATTTTTAGATTTTAAGAGTTATCAACAATTACTTAAAGAATCACGCACATAATGTCAACACCGATATGTTGGAGGTTCTGCTGGTACTGAATTTAAAAGATGTTAATTTGGACCAGGAAAAAGAGCATGACATGAAGCAGAAGAAGTTGTTGTCTCATAAGGCAAATTTGCTTCAACAGTCAAAGAAAGAGAGAAAGGTACAGGACAACACTGTCAGAAACTTGAATCACCACAAATTTTTTTCAGAGGAAAAAGAAGCTTCAATTGTTGGAGAAGGAACTATTGGAGACTAAAGCTGAAGAAAACAAGCAAACTAGACTACAAAATTTGACTGAGATTACAAAGATGGTCTTTGGAATCTACTTTAGAATTCTTAAAAGTTCAAATAACACGAAAGTTCTAGGAATTTCTTTAGAGGGATTAGCAAAGTAAGATAAAATAGAATAGAATATATATTTTTTTAATTCCCTATCTACTGTTTTTTGTGGATACAATTTAAGTAATACTAAGTTGCTGGACGATCACAATTAGTTTCCAAAACATCCTGGAGTAATAAAACAACAAGCTAAAGCCAATCTTCAACAAAATCTTACCTATGTTTTGGTTTGATGCGCTATGCTAAGAAGTAGCTAAAACCACGTGTCGAATTGAGAATTGTAAAAACATCAACCAAAATGTAGGCACGTCTTAAAAATTGGTTAGCAACAAGATCATTTTGTGAACAAACTGTCAATTGTGAAGTGCCAAAGATTCCAAATTACTCATTTTCGTTTTCTGCTCAGTTCAGTTGATTTAATTGGCTATACATACCTTAGTATTACTTAATAATCTATAGCTGAACCTAGGTGCTTAGTTCAGTTGCTAAGATACTAGCAATTTGATTGGGTGTACCTTAGCAAGTTAACTAGGTGCACCTGAACTAAAGTTTTGCCCTGTCTTAATTTTATTTAAAATACAAATGATAGTTTTACCGTTACTTTCACAATTACCCAATGTGAGCAATCAAATACACATTTACTTTGCAAAAGATGTAATTATCATCTAACTTATTTGCAGGTTTTCTCATTGCATCAACATGGATTTTTATATAGATCTTGTGAACTTGCTGGACAAACTGTTAAAAGAAGACTGGATAGGCTATCGTGAGCAGCTTCATTGTATTCAAACAGTTTTCTCGATCCTCAGTGGGCAAGGTGAAGCTCTTAACGTTGATCCGACGCGATTCTACAACAGTTTATATAAAGATTTATTAACAACTCACGCGGCACAACCTCATAATAACTTTCCAATTCTGCTTAGAACTCTAAACGACGCTTTAATCAAAAGGCGAAAGAAAATAACCAACAAAAGAACTATAGGTTTTTCAAAAAGACTAGCAACTTTCAGTTTACAATTGGAACATAATGGAGCTTTAAGCAGTTTAAGTTTGGTAAAAACCGCCATGCAGTTGAATAGGTCCTTAGATATCTTATTGGATTTAGATAGTTCAGTAGGTGATGGCAAGTTTCATTCTGATATTGATGATCCAGAATACGCTAATGCTACAAGTACAGCTCTTTATGAGGTGATACTGTTAAACAAGCATTATCATCCAATTGTTTGTAAGTACTCGAAAAATATTGCTTATGGTGTCCCAGCTACAGGTGAGGGAAGTTTACCATCTGAATATGGAAAATGGTAATAATGAGAAGAAAAATATACCTACCTGCTAATTATTGTCCTTATTTTAGCACGTCTGATCAGCTGTACCGTGATTATGATATGTCTGAAATGGGCTTTAATCCTCCTGTGCCTGTGCCTAAGCAAGTAACTTCAAGCGTTAAAGTTCAACGCCATCAATTTGCTGATGGTTCATTGGAAAAATACTGTAAAGTTACCTTAAAAGAACACATGAAGACAAGAGGGACGTTGTTGTTTTAACGTAAATTTAATATAATGTTGATTTACATCGTGACTCCACAATAAAGTTATCTTGGACACATTCTTGGATTTAATAATTTGAGTTTCCGCGCCACAGTTTTATCACCCTCGTCCGTAGAGCCGTCGACTACGGCGAGAATCCACCTTATCGATTAAAACGGCCAAAAATGGTTTTAAACGGGTAAAGGCACAGGCGGTTTTAGGTTTTAGCTGGTGGCAAAGGGGGTGCCGCCGCGACCGTTATGCATTGTTTTTATAGAAGATCGTTTCGGAAGAACTAGGCGCCCTCTGAATTTCTGAAAACTTGGGCTTTTTATTATACCGGGTGTTTCAACGAGAACCGCCGGTGCCAAATTGCGTATTTCTAATGGAGTTAAAAATTTGAACTTTGGCAGAAATAAACTATAATTCATGTCCTACAAGATGGCATTATCGTTGCTTTTTTTTTAAACGGTGTGAGTTTTTACTTTCGATCGCGATTTCATATTGAAATATTCATTTCATCTCTTTGATTTTCTTCAAGCTCATGATCACGACCTCCAAGATTGATAACGAGCAATTGAAATATTTTTATATCAAACCATTATTGAATTACATGGATTTTTAAATTTCAGCCCTCAGGGGATTTTTTGATTGACAGATGACACTTTTGGGGCGCCAGTTTTGCGGATAACCGCATTAGGTTTTATGTCTGCACTGCAAAGTTCTTTGAGTAGGTACCGCTTTTAAGTCATAAATAACCGAACCGTTTAGGCGGTCTTTCTCACAAAATTTGACTGCTTCAATAAAGCAGTCGTGTCATAAATTCGTCAAAATCCGTTGAACTTGTTAAAAACACAATTAGCGATACTTCAACTACAAATTTCAAATTTTTAACAACAGTAATGTATACCTGGCGGTATTACGAACATAATAATAATAAAAAAAATTATTGAAAATTTCTGAAAAAGCACATTATAGCGTCCCGACGGCGCATGGAATTAATTATGGACCAACCAACGACGCCACATTGTAGCGCATTTATTAAAGTTTATTTCTGCCAAATTTCAAATTTTTAACTCCATTGGAAATACACAATTGGGCACCGCCGGTTCTCGTTGAAACACCCGGTATTTTTAATTTTCATGGTCAACGGCAAGCAAACAACAAAATCTCTCTCCGACGCGACGCGACGTCATAACGAGGCGGGGTGCATACCTTCTAATGGCGCGAAATATTAATTTGAATCGCGAATTGTTAAGACAATTCTAGGAGCTAGACTAGACACTAGTTCAATCATGGAGTTCAATGGTAGGTATCCCTAAAATGGCCGCAAACAGAGATTTAGTAGCCCATATTACATATTACCATATTACTTTGCAACGCCCGTCTACCAATCGTTGAGTACGACTCATGTTATTGGTGAATTCTCTTAGGTTGGCAATAACTTTAACTAGAGTCTAGAGTGTTTACCGGTTTTTTCTTTCACTGCAACTGAAATTTGGAAAGAGTTGTCACTGTTGTTTTATTCTCCATTTGTTAAAACAGTTCTCACGTGCAAAGATCACAATATACTATCGCATATCCAATTAATACTGTCGGACTAAAAATATCAACACCATCAAGGCAAGATTGTTATTATTGCAATGGGGTTTTTTGAGAGAACTAATCAGTTCCCTCAAAACAAAATCATAATAACGCGGGTAATACATTGTTATCCTGTTTTAGATGCCACGGACCAGGGCACCAAGAAAAGAAAATCAAAAGGACGAGTTCACCATTCTTCTAACAAAGTGGTCGGACGCAAGTAAGTTTCGTTTCGTTAATCTATCCAATTATTATGTTTTATATTTCAAGAACTTGCCGAGATTAATAAATCGCGTCAAATATTGTTTGAAAGGTTGGACGCTCACAATAAAGAAGCCAGATTAGCAATTCCACTGGAAATTGTAATGAAAACAGCTACAGAAATGGTAAGTTATTGTTAAAGTAGATTATGTTTAATTTTACATGTTGTAGGAGGTACATTCTGAAGCATCCTCATTGGCAAGCTTTGCGAGTAACTTAAGTAAAGTTGCCATGAAAGTCAATAGCAATATCTCCAAGCAAAATTCAAAAAAACAGCTAATGAAGAGAAGCTCATCCTTGGTTGACGAAGGTTTGTATTTTAACCGCATGTACTACCTCAGTAAACTTGAACCATATTTCTCTGCTACTTGAATCATATCTGGGGGATCATTCATGTAGAGTTGGAGGGTGTCAAAACTTGGTACTGATAATGGAAAGACTCATTTAGCTATGTCATTACTTTGTATATCAGCTTATTTTTCTTTACTAATTAAATGACTGGTAATAAGCGGGGTCAATGTAATTGTTAGCATTAACCACATTTCGCCACTGCATAAAACTTCAGCTAATAATGGGGATTGGGGCGCGCTTAGGTTATCTTACAGCCGAGAGTAGTAACAGTGCCACTACAGGTGGACGAAAATCTCGAGCCCGAGAAAGACAACGGAAAACTCCTCGAGTTTCAAGATCACTAACACAAGGCCAAAGATCCAAGAAAGATACGTTAACAGCGAACAGTTTTAAGACTCCTCATAATCGAGCGCCGCCCGCCACTTATGCAACAGTCACGCCAAAAGTACGTTACTTTGACACAATTTAAAATATTCTTTGTTCACTTTGTAATTTTTAGGTAGCTCCAAATACGCCGCAAGTAGTATTACGGCGACCCAACATGGGCGAAATGGTTTTATCGCTTCAAGGCAGTCCCATATTTACTGGAAACGTGAACAGCGAAAACGCTGCCAACATCAATGTTCCCCTTGAAGGAGGCAAACTTTTGTCCATACAACCCCAACGAGGTCTTCGTTTATCCCAAATTCCAGACTTAAACCCAGAAATCAAACGCCAATTGGAAGTCTTACGTGATAATTTGAATAAGTTTTGCGCTAAACGGTAAACATGTGTTGCCCTAGTTTTAAAAAATGTTGACATTTATTTTATGTTTTGTGTCAGTATTGTATAATCATTTCTTTAATTTTAAATTTTTCTCAATTTCTTCTACGTAATATTCTGGAACTTTATCTTCACTATAACAATAAACTATTGATTATCTATAGATTATGCTTTAACGCGTCACTTACCGCAACTTTTTAATTTTTTCCCTCAAATATTCTTCAACATGACGATCTCTCATTTGTTCTTCCAACCGCTGCAATTTGCCATCTTCAAACTTTTGTTTTTGTGCCCTAATTCTTTCCCTTTCTTTTTCGTTGATTTGTTTCAACAATTCTGTATGATGCATCTGGATTTCTTTTTTAACTTTATTCTGCTTTTGCAGTTCTTTCTCATGTAATTTTCTTTGCACTTGAGTCACCTGAAAACGAACATTCAGTTTTTCAAATACAAACCAAATTCGTAACCTTTATGAAATCCTCTTCGTCTCGTGCAGTCTTAATAGCAGCCGCTTTTCTCAAATCATCAATCTGTTTTTCACGTTCTCGCTTCAAAGTTGCACCATTCTCTTTTCTTTTCTTTGCAGCAGCAAGTTCTTTATCCCTCCATTCCCTTTCTACTTCTTCCTGGATCCGCAGCGCATTCATTTCATCTACTGCAGCTTGAAGATCTTGTGATTTTTCCTGTTGAGCTCTCAACCTCGCGATTTCCCTCTCTTTCGCCATTTTTGTCACCGCTTGCTCTTCTTCTCTCGCTTTTTCTCTCTCAGCTTTTTGCTTCATAAACATTTGTATCTAGAAAACAATAAATTGACCAAGAAATTTGTTTTT
The DNA here is from genome assembly GCA_951805265.1 of Schizotus pectinicornis. Taxonomy (NCBI): domain Eukaryota; kingdom Metazoa; phylum Arthropoda; class Insecta; order Coleoptera; family Pyrochroidae; genus Schizotus; species Schizotus pectinicornis. The sequence goes on along the minus strand of OX638204.1, from coordinate 108,380 downwards.
GAGAACAAATTTTACCCTCAAATCCGCTATTCTTTGTTCTTCTTTCCTAATCTGCTTGTATTTATCCAATTCCACGTTGGCCTGGTTTAATTCTTCTCGAAGCTTTTGCTGTCGTTCCCGCTTTTGCTTAATCTTTTCCGCTTCTTCTTTCTGTACCGCTATCAATGCTTTATTTATTTGTCTGCTTTCTTCTTCAATTCGCTCTGCTTCAATTAATCGCTCGATTTCGTTGATTTTAATTTGATCCGACAATTCCCTCACATACCTTTGTTTTTTATTTCCCTCTTCTTCCCTATGCCGTTCATTCTCTTTCAAGGCTTTCTGACGTTGCTGTTCCATCATGAAATCTAATCTCCTCTCTTCTTCTTCTAGTTGCTTCGTTATTAACTGAAATATCGTAACCGTTTTGTTAAAAATTCCCAATTGTTCGTAAGTCCTTACTTCCTTTTCCATGATTTGAGCATTACGGATGGCCCGGCATTTTGTCGCTAAAATTAAACCGTTGGCCGCTTTCACTCTATCATCTTGTTCCCGAATCAGATTGTGAGACCTTTGAAGTAGATACAAATTTTTTGCTTTGGCTACATTTTCGACCTGAATTTTTTTAATAAGTTTTTTTTTAATTATTATTTATTTTTTAACATTACATCGTTGAGTTTGGTTCCAGTTTTGGCTATTTGCATTCGTTGAGCCTGTTGGAGAGCAATTTTCCTTTTTTCGCTTTCCACTTCGAGGTTACGTTTCTGACTTTCTGCTTCTTCCAGCACCATCATTCTATCTTTCAGTGTTACAATCTAATAACCAATGACACTAGATTACTGCTATAAGTACCAAGATTCGTATCTTTCACTTGTTTGCATTGTGAGAAAGTAAGTTAAGCAACATGATGGACAATATTAAGACCATGTTCTTTGTAAGTAGAATGTAAAATATCCGTGTACCCTCGCAGATGTCTCATTCTTCTCAAGTTGCAAACAAAAATGTTTATGTTGTTTTTATACTATGTGATGTGGTTTAGTAATGCTGATGTAAAACATTGCCATGTTTCACCACAACAGTAAAATCAATCACAGGGACTTTAATTTTGCTTTACAATCTTGCCACGCCACGAGATAAGACGTATAATGGAAGCGGATAAGAAAAATGTAGAACCCAACTGCGACAGATTTGAACCGCTGACTTATTATTGCCCCGAATTCAAAATGTGTAGCGTGGCGATTTATCGGGAAAAGATTTTCAGATGGTGACTAATAATCGACAATATCATTGTTAGGTTTCAAACTTACGTGTGCTTGATCATCAAGTCGACTTAATTCACACTTTGGCAAAATTCCAGGCAAATCAATAGGTTTCCTGCTAGGCACCATTAACCTCCTCATCCCGTCTAAATCATTGACTGTTATGATCTCTTGCGGAGGTCGAGAACCCAAACCTTTCACACATTGCTCGGTTTTCAATCTGACTTTTTGAGATCTACAAATGTACTTTGATAAACCAACCGATCAGCAAAATCGCACAATATTATACTTTTTTGATGTCTTATGGCTGGACATGTCGACGACGCTTTTACTAACACCTTTCGATCAAACAAAACTTACTATGACGACGAGTGTCAGGTCGCATCGCTGGCAACAGAAAAACGAAACGGCCAGATTAACGTGAGGAATGTGGATGTACAATAAAAAAATTGAGATTTTGAATTTTATTATAAGACGAGGTAAAAACAGTTGATACAAAAAGTATTTATTTTAAAGTATTCTTCGCGGCAAGTTTTTTATGACTACTTCTACAAGATGAAGTCCCACTGACGTCATCGGGTAGATTGTAGAACTGCATTGTCATTATCATTTATTATTATGAACGCAAAATGATCCGATGACGCCTATGAGAGTGATTCTAGGTATATTGAATGAATATTTTAACTTGTGTACGACGTTTTACCGGCTCACATTTACTTAAAAACATAACAGATGTATGGTTATAATCATTTGAGCCAACTTTACGATATAGTTGCAAACATAATGTAGATGAAATAAGATAACTTGAAATACGCAACTTTAGGTCTTCAACACGTGTAAGTGCAATAAATAAAATACTTATTAAGATGCTTCATCTGGGTTCATAAATTAATTACTTTAAAATTTAAAAGATAATAAAATTGCAGTTTTAATAAACAAAGATGACATATTAAGGGGGACAAGCGTGAAAAATTGTTAACATCAGCTTACCAAAACGTTTAATGTTCATTTTAGAGAAAAAGTTGCGTTCGGTCACAGCCCGTATCACAGTATAGCTGTAAATCAAAAACACAAATTTGATCAAATTGCTCAAACTTAGTCAACAGATGACGGCCACGTCTCTAAACTAGAACCACTTCTAGCCATCACGCACAGTCAATGCAATAGAAAATAAAACAAACAAAAATATGTTTTGTTGGATCTGAAAAATAATCAAATACATGCAAAATACTCAATCTAGAAGCAAGCAGAACCCAAGTGCTAAACAAAAGATGATGCTGTCTGGACCTGAAACAAGTAATCAGAGGTGAGATTACTCGTTCAAATCAACGTACGGTAATGGATAATAGAAATAGAGCAATATAAAAATTAGCATTGTCGGTAATCAAAACATAGATACAGAATTATTGTCTTACCTACGACCACGCTATTCGAAAATATCACATCAACATCAATCACGCTTAGTTTGACATACAGAATTTCGCCGCTACTGTTCCTACTGAAATAGTACCCTAGGTAGGAAGCGACAAGCTATTGATATTAACAGCATACAATATAAAATATGAAGGATAATTATCTAGTCGACTTTCACGATCATCAAAATAACGGTTACGGAAAATGTTTTATTATCTAGCATCCCAATTTCACGGATATTTGTCGATATAGTTAGCCACTGAACATCAACTTTCCTCGCAAACGTTTTAGATCTGCGATATAAATTCCCATAACTGTCATGATTCAATATACCACCACCATTATTTAATTATTATAATATGAACTATTAACGACCAAACTCAATAAATCATTACTTTCGAGCTTATGGCATGCCGAGTGCTGTATATGTAGAATGAATCCATTAGCCTCTTTATAAACTTTGACAATGAATAGTGAATTCTGCAATTTGAATCTAATAATGACAACTGACACGACCTACTATACAGGTGTCCCGTACAGATGTGGACGTATACTAACCACAGACTCCTATTGTTAGGTAATTTACACAATCTCCAAAGTTATGAAGATACCCTCAAAAAATGTCCCTACATGCTTAAACTTATGAAGCAAATCTCAATCAAATTAGTCCACACGTTTTAAAGAATAAAAAAAATGACTTAATAAAAAAACAATTTTTGTCTGAGGCCCTATGCCCTATACTACTTTAATGAAGCATATTTGGAAATAGGTAAACTGCGTCAAGAATCATCTCATTTTGACCTAAGGAGCCCGTGGTTAGTATATGTCTACACTTTTACGGGACACTCTATATACTATAAATATACAATATCAATACACTAGATAACAATAAGAAATTGTATTTTACACCTTGCAAAAGGTACAAGGCCATATCACACGCTACTCGGTAAACCGCGCCACCGCTAATCAGCATCAGAGATAAGATGTTGTCCAGCTTAAAACTGCGGCTTTAAAGTGCACATGCTCATCACGTGCTTTTATTATTCTCGGGATTCAGTGATCAAGCATAGGGCATATCTTTTAGTTCCAGTTTCTGAAACAATGCGAGAACTGTTTTAACAGAAATCTTGACAAATACAACAGAACATCATCTAACATGGCACGTCAAATTTACATCGCCAGGGACCATCTCAATTTTAATATGACTTTAACAACAACAAAAATAATAATTATCTGTTACACATTAATTTCTTTTGTATTTTTTTTTTTGCATATGTTGTCTTGTATACTCATAAGCTGAATTCCAATGACATCATCGGCTCAATTTCGTTAAATTTGCTTTCACTTTAAACAAGTAGATGGTATCAGGTGAAAAGTTTTTGTCATGAAGGAGAGTTGAAAGGTGATATATTTAATGTGCAAATGTGTAACGTTAAGGGTATCTTAATTAAACAATAATTATAAGACATCTTCTATATCTAGAGATCTGTTAAAAATCTTTGAAAGTTAATCGGGAATGAATGACTTATTCCAGTAAGAACGGTTTAGCGATATACTGTATGCGAACATCCAGGTACATAACATTATATAAATATGTGTTACGGGCATTGGTGTACACACATAAAACCATACGGTGATGTACGATTATTTCATTAGAAGACTCACTTTGCCATCGTCGCAAATTAAAGACAAAAAAAATAATAAGAAAAATACCAACCTAGAAAGACAGTTCACAACAAATAATAACACCATTGAAAACAATAAAAAAACATATGTAGGACAATATGGCATCATTAAATGTAGAAATAGCAATATAAAAATGACAGTGTACCAAAACGCAGTGACTGTAATACAATAATTGAAATGCAATAATTATTTTCCACATAAATAATACGGAATGTTATACTATACCTTAAATTGGTCGCAAAGATCTGAAAATATAACAAAAACAACAGACACGAGTGGTAATAGGTTATGTTTAATTAATGTAAATTAATACAACTGCAGTCTAACTGCTGTACATAGTGGGTTACAATATTATCAAAACTAAAAACGAAGTGAATACAACATCTCTGGAAAGTTATTTGACGAACGCTTGAGATTTTTCCACACAAAACTTGTTTATTAACTCTGATTTGATTGATTTGTTAATCAGTCGGACGATTGATGATTTTAACAAATTTTGTTCGCTGCATGTACTCAAAGAAACGGCCATATCATTCGACAATTAGGAGTGACGCTCAATTTTTTTTTATTATTGCACTGAACAAAAATGGAGGGACAAGTGCGGGTTCCTTTGAGCACAGAACGGGGAACAGGCGCTATATAGATTTCGTTTTAACAGTGAGCGTTGTATACAAATCATACATCGGCATTTAAAACAATAGCCTTACCACACTGTAGCTCCAACTTCCTGGAAATCCGCCCGCATTTATCCTGACATACCCTATAAATAACAAGCTAACACACAGGTAATTACCCTATTCATTACTAAAATTATGGTATCGACTGGAAGCTAGACAAGTCACTAACGATAATTTGGAACAAAAACAATCCAAGACATTTGCAAATTTTAAAAAATATTGTTATATCGTTCGTGTTTTTTATGAATGAAAAAATTACATGTGATGGATGTTTTAAAAATCTTAGAAATACTGCGTTACGGAAAAAAAAACTGAAACGTTCGAGAAAGAGGGGGGAAGGGGGGGACACAAAAAATCTTATTCTATATGTTTAACTAAATTATAGGTTCCTCCATCGACTTGTTTCTATTGACGAGGCTCATGATAAAAATTAGTTGCTTATAACTAAAGCAGATGAAAAAAGGTTCTTAATGCTAAGAAAAATGTTTCCTGTAGACGTAGTTTGACCAAATTTGGGGACCACACGTGACACTTAAACCTGTAAATGATACAAGAAAACTCATATGTCGCTGCATCACACCACCTGCAAGAGGGCCGATGTGCTGTCGATACGCAGGATGTATCGACAACACACTCGTTTATATATTTATTAATTTATTGAACACTACAACGAAAACAAGTAGTAATCAAGTAATAATGGGATTTCTCAGACAATACTTTACTGTCCTGCAATATAAAAACAAGAAACGACAGAAATGAACAAATAAAACATACGTAATACCTATGTAGACATACGTAAAAGAAATTATTAAAGTAAAAACGAGATTTACATGTGGAACATTTGTTTTCGAAAGTAGATGAAGAAAAAGCACGTTACACCGCTGGGTTTGGAAAAGAAAATGTGCAATACTCACAAACTAAGTCTTCAGTTGTCGGGGTTGTTCGGAGGAGCGGCGGGCGCCGGACCGCCATAACCGTACGCGGGGAAGCCGTAGTTACTTTGAGGAACGCCACCAGGAACGCCACTTTGCGGTTGACCACCATAGTAACCTGCACCGAAGGACAAAATTGCAAAGTTAAGAAGTTTTCACACATTACTCGATTCTTAAATTTAAAATTATTACAAGTATTTTTGAGTTATTGTCATATTGCATTAGAAAATCACTAATCTCTATTTGAGGTAAGCAACAAGGCCTATTTTAAAGTTAGAGTAACTACATTTTAATCACAAGAATATGTTAGGGCATTAATCGCCATGGGGACGTTTGTAATTTATAGTACCTAGCAAACAGGTGCCCAACCTGTAAGTAATTAACATCAAAGTACTATGCCAAATAAATCTGCGAATATATCCGCCGTTTTCGCCAGTCACTGCATTGCAGCAGTTTACTACGAACAAATACGCACATATCTGTGACCAGGATATCCCTGCGTTTATGTCAAGCTACTGAGCAAGAAAATCAAAACGTGAAAATTTCCCAAAACAAACAGACTCGATATTACTCGGAATGTTACCAAATCAAGTTGTTATAAATTACCCAGTTCTTCAGCGAACGATTGGCGGCAATCTCACCTTAAAATGTTTGTATTAATGTACAAGCAGATTTTTTGAAAATGAGACTCTTGAATCGCTGGTTTGACTGATTTGGTAAGATCAATATTCGTTTTTAAATGGCATCGTAACCCCACAATCTATTTTCCTTATTATCAAACATAACGCGATGTACTTTCGTGACAATGTCATGTAAGCAGAACTTAAAATATACGGAACTGGAAGCAACTCCCGATGTTATCAGTATGAAGTCATCACGACCCGTGATTACGTAATTCCCGTTCCAGTTACGTATATTTTTAAATTTGGCTGTGTAACATAAATGTACAACATAAATGCCACAAAAAAAAAAAAACAGGCGGAACAACTTAAAAAAACGCACCACTAGGAGCTTGATATGCACCGTAAGGTTGTTGCTGGTAACTACCTGCAGGCGCTTGCCCTGGACCTGCACCCGGACCTCCTGGACCTCCCGGAACCGACTGGACACCACTTTGTGTCTGCAACAAAACGTTCCAATCATGATACTTTTATCAGCATAATTTATACAAAAATCTATGTATTTATTACAAATCACACGCTTGCTCTGTAGCTTCCTTCAGATTCAACCAACCTTGTTTTTCATTTGCGCTTCAATGGCCTCTGCTTCTTTATGTTTCCCTATGCTTCGGTAATATTCGGCCCATTGCGCACTGTAATCAGGTTGGCCGCCATTTGAGGCCGCTGTGTTGGGCGTCGCCGCCGGAGCCGCTCCCGGTCCTCCGGCAGTGGCGCCCGCTTGAGGCTGACCAGGCGCTGTTGACGTTACACCCTTCGATTTAGCCTGTACAACACCATTAAATAACACCCGAAAATAAATATGACGGAAGCAATTCAATACCTGTTGTTCTATCATTTCTGCCTCCCGATGCATCCCGAGAGATCTATAATATTCCGCCCATTGAAGCGAATAGTCCGGTTGGCCTGTGCTAGGATTGACTTGCATTGGACCCGATTGGGAAGGGGCATCAGCTCCCGGAGTGGGCGCCGACCATTGCTGTTGATAAGCCGGCATGCCCCAGTTTTGCGGATTGTAACCTTGAGGTGCCATTCCTGGATACGCCTGAAAATTCAAAGTTGGAATATATCTTCAAATAGAAGGAATAAAATGGCACACTAAAGTGACAATTTTTAGATAAAACTAACAGTAGGCATGCTGTTGGTCATGGGCGGTCCACCCACAGGTACAAAGTTAAGTGGCATCTGTACTTTATCGCTGATTATCCTCTTGGCAGCCTCTATTTGATCAGATTCTCCTCGGATTATAAACGTTTTTTCATTGGAATTCTGATTATTTTGTGATCGTCTGTCCAATTCGCAGTGGGCGCCAGACTGTTGATTAATTTGTTTAATAGTCTCGCCACCTGAAAATAGGTTTGTGGTAGAAAATCAGCACAGACACATCCACACAGTAAATATTACCTCTCCCTATGATAACACCGCATTTCGAGCTAGGAACAACAAATGTGACTTCTTGAGGAGCCTGTTGCTGCCGTCTGTCGTCCCAGCCACCGTAATCTTGACCACCGCCGTTTCGATTGCCGCTCCCCCTGCTGTCGTATCGATCGCCACGACCTCGACCACCGCCCCGGCCGCCCCCAGGCCCGTCACCTCCGTCTCTTCGATGCACACTGTCAATAAGTTCTTCTATTCGTTGCCTAGCCTAGTTCAATAAATTTGACCATTACTACAAATTGTTTTACAAATAGCAAGTGTTCAAGGAATGATAATTTATTACTAGAAGCGCACAATAAAACACACTTCTGCTTCACCTTACCTGTTCTACTTGTTTTGGGTTTCCCGAGAGGTAGCAGCGTCTCTCGCCAGGACCTTCTTCCCTGGCTTGTTGAAACTGAACTCTGGCACCTGTTTCAGCTTGAATCTTTTTGATCATATCCCCTCCTTTCCCAATAACAACGCCAACAGCTTGCCTTGGTACCAAAACCTTAACCAAAACAGATAAATGTATAACTGTTTTTTTTTTTTAAATAAATAGAACTGACCTCAGCTTCGTTACCGCCACCGCCGCCTCCGTAATCATTGTACTGTTGTCTGTCGTCACTTCGGCCACCGCCTCGTCCACCGCCACGACTATAATTCTGCATTTCTTTTTCGGCAATCAGGTCATAGACTAACTGTTTGGCGTACTCTACTTTGGAAGGATCGCCGCTGATTCGTAGAGGTTTTTCTTGCTCTTGGTTGGGACCATCTTGAATTACCACCATTTTCGCCCCGCTTTTCTCTTGCAGCTGCTTGATGGTTTCGCCGCCTTTACCAATAATCAAGCCAACTTTCGGGCCCGGTATCATGATTTCAACGAAATTGCGACCGCCGCCGCCACCTGCGCCTCCACCACCACCGCCGGTACCATTGCCGCCGCTTCCCATGTTCTGGTTCATGTTATTCATCCCTATGACATGATAAAATTTAGTAGAGAATGACAATAAAACAAAACATAAGTACAAGATTATAAACGAATTGAAAACATCAACGATATTAAAGCCATTAGAGTGCCTTATGTTTGTTTACTTTATAAAGAAAAATAACTTTAAAAAAACAACAACTAGAAAGGAAAGTGTTAATGTAGAAAAAAAGTGTTACACAACATGCACATGCAAAAAGGAATTGGTTGCAACCTGAATAGTTATTGTGGCCCATGCCGGGGCCCATATCGAGCCCGCCCAAGCCTTCTGTGCGGCCCCTTTGATGAACGATATTCATAATGAGCTCCTTGGCTCTTGTGATGGCCTCTTTCGTACCCGATAACGAACAAACACGGTCAGGCATTCCCTGTGAATCGGGTGCCATTTGGATTTTACAACCCGATTCGGATTGGAGTCTCGTGATCTGTTCACCTCCACGGCCGATTACTGCAATACAACACCATTATTTAAAAACACTAGAAAGTCGTGAATATCTAGAAAAAATCAACTACCCTGATCAAATTTGTGAGTAAAAAAAAATGTTAACACATTTATTTGCACATTTGTTAGGTGCTCATTTTTATTTTCATTAAAGAAATTAACTTGCAATATTTTACCAGCGTCTTCTATGACCAAAAATAAAAAAAAGGTCGTATAAACTAGGGTTGCAAAATGCTTTCCAAGAGCCGTATGACACGATACTTATTTTAGTACTGATTTCAGTACTGAATCTGCGCGCGCAGCTTTTCGGCAGTTTCAGTTCCGAATTTAGGACAAGTTTGGGAATTTTAACAAAAACAAAATGCATCACTAAGCGCCAATTAAAGTCAACTTGCATACAAGAAAATAGAACAGGTTCAAATTTCTTGGATGTAGTAGCACTAAAGTTTCAGTACTGAAATCAGTACTAAAATAAGTATCGTGTCATACGGCTCTAAGAGACCTCATTGGATTTGCTTTTTATGAATATGTAGTTCCAAAACCATTCAAGAAAATGCGCTAAAATTTAGTAACGTTGATAAATAGATGACTATGAAAAGAATTTGAAAACTATATTCACAGGTAGAAACCTTGCCAGGTCTCTTGATCAATGACCTTGACAAAACCTGCGCGAAGACGGGGTTTCAGGGACGTCAGAACTCTTAAATAAAATAAAACTTAAAAACATTGACTGCTCTTCATGACAAGTTGAAAGAGACTGATTTTGTAATGAAGTACAATAAAACATAGATTAACACGTGGAAATGGCGTAATAGCAAACGGCTAAGCACTTCGACAACGACACGAGAAATTACATATTGGGTCGATGTTTTCAGACCAGTTGGTACGTATTCTGGACTTCTGCGCAAATCAAGATCAGTGATCATGAGAGTTGGCAAGATCTTTAGAGATTCAGAGAAGAATGTCTACGTCATCGATTCTCAGAGACCAAATTGCGTTCAGCTAGGCCAGTGGTCGGCAAACTTATTAGTCAAAGAGCCAAATATGAACATTACAACAATTTAAAAGAAAATTGAGAGCCAAATCTGCTTGTTTAGTAAATAACAATATAAAATTTTAATTACTTATTTATCTTTTAACTTAAGCAAAAAATTATACATGTTCTCGGTTTATCGAAAAATTTTAATTTATCAAAATAAGATGTAATTTTTTTCTTCCCATTTTTTTTTTTTAATGAAAATATTATTGCGCCTTCCGTGGATATTTGTGCCAGAGCCGCACTTAAAGAGCCAAAGAGCCACATGCGGCTCTGGAGCCGCACTTTGCCGACCACTGAGCTAGTCTATTGTTAAACTCGGTTTAAACACATTATAGGAGGTTACAAGTTCTTTAATTGGGTGGTTGACGAGTTTATAATGACCACACAAAAGTCGAGAAAAATCGGTAAATCGCGCATAAAGTTGCTAGCTTATGTGCTCTTCTCTAATGAATAACCTCTACCTTAAACAAGATGAGGGGAGGGACGTTCTAATACTGTCTCAACTGTTTTGTATGTAGAGTGTCTCACTTTACGACTTGAAATTATAATTTAAAAATTATGTGACAAAATTTATTAAATCAATAGTTGGCCGTTGAAAACAAAAGCATATTTTATCTCAATTTATTCAGAATCTGTTGTCAGATAGATCAAATTAATAATGATTGTGTGTGAAAATTTTCGATTATATTTCCTTTTAGCCGTGTCATTCTAAAATCCATACAAAAGATCTGAAAATTTCAATTTGGTAAATGACTGAATGACAATCCAATATTTCTAACAAATGCTTGGCCTCTCGGCCATAAAAAAACTTTTGCATCCCATAGCACAGCATTAATACAATTTTTATGCCACATAACAATGTTTTTCTACTTTGGTTCTATAATAAAGCCATTACGACACCCTAAGCAGTGTTCTTTTGGGTTTCGTAAAAATATCAAAAATAAACAACAAAACGATTTACGAGTAATTTCGAATCTGCCATTTAACTAACCTTGGTAGTACCAACCACGACCAAATTCCAGAAATTTTAAAATTGAGATATTTTACTTAAAATTGGTCCAAAGTAGAAAAAATAGTATAAAGAACTTGTTTATAAGGCAATTATTATGGCACTCGTCCATTACAAAACTCGCCGCTGTGCGGCCCGTTTTCTAAACTAGGGCTCGTGCCATAAAAAGTGCCTTAATGTCACTCGTTCTTTAATGTACTATTACTAAATTTATAAATTTTATGATTTTTTCTTGAACGGCTTCGAATTATTCATACCTTAGAACAAATAGGAGCTCACATTTAAGGAATGGTAGCTTTTCTACGAAACATTTCCTAACCCTAGTTTATATAAACGTTTCTTATTTTTGAGTATATAAATTCCTGGCAAAATATTGCAGGGTCATCTCACTTCTATACTCTTGTGCTGTTATAGTTTTAAAACTAAGAATGTCTTGTTGACAATTTAATTGATAGTTTAGAGAAAGGCTGTGCAATTTAGATTATTTATGATGATATGCGGATGAAAGTGTGTAAAAACCACATCCCCAGAATTTGCAAATGGCACCAACAGCGCCCAACAACAAAAGTTCAACCAAAAATTTAAAAAAAATCGAACGCGTAAATATATTTTCTTTTTAGCAGACTTGCAAATCGTGGGGAATGCAATTTTTGACTCCGTCCTATTGGTGTCACTGAAAAATTCTGGAGAATTCGCTTTATCATAAAGTTATTCTTGAGTAAGTAGAGAACCCATGCAATTCCAATAAAATGTGTTTTTTCTTTGGATAGTCCAAACTATAGAATATGTATGGCCGGTTGCACAAACGATTTAATTCAATCTTAACGCTGCCTCAAGATTTTAAAATAGAACCGTATTGACAAACACTTCATAGATATATCTTGAATGAGCACGCTTACACCTGCTGTATCTCTGTCCCTGGTTTTGAAATCAGGCAGACAATGAATTAAAAAAAAAGTTCCTGGAACTGACCATCAAATTGCCAAGGACGTGAACGTAAAATTAGGGAATCAGCATCAAAGCTAATTGCTTTTGTAAGTAAAGAAAACAGGCATTGTGAGTACATCCTGAAATCGATGTTCCTCAATTCGTTTATGAAAAAAGTAAAATTTTCTTACAAATTCGCGGCGCCGCCATCAGTCACATCTGGATTTAAAAAAATCCCATTTGATGATACTTACTTAACCCAACCATTTTATCAGGCACTTTGATGTCTTCACTGAGATGGGGCCCACCCACCATGGCGGGTCCACCCATGCCGCTTTGACTAGGTGGCGGCCGGCCACTCGGTGGAGGAATTTGTGGTGGAGGTCCGCTAGTCGCTGGTCCCTTTTTCGCATCCGGCTCTGAAAAATTTTCGGGTAGGTAAAACAAAAGTTACCACTTAAAAAAAAAAAAAATTGGCGGCATCTCAATTTAGGCTTAGATACATACCTGGGCCGTCTTCCAGGGGCCGTTTCTGCCTGCTGTCCGTCGGGTTGGTGGCGTTAGGGTTGATTTTAGCAGCGATCTGCAAATCACGAGACGCGGTCTTAGTTCGTTGAGGTTGTGCGGATAGGTTTCCAAGCGCTATTGTTGTTTACTTGCGGCGGCTTCGGCGTTGATCCACTCACCTGTTTAGCACGTTGGAGGGCCGCCGCGAAGGCTGAAGACTGATTGAAATTCTGTTGAGGTGGCGGAGCTACCGCTGAATAATCACTCATTTTTTATCACCATTAACGAAATTTTGTCGACATGCAACATAAAATGGTGTCGCCCGCGTACAAACGTGAAACGACAGCGTTGAAACCACAGAGCTTCTAGGCTAGGGAAAAACACGTTGCCAACAGAACAGAACACAGAACAGACACTATCAGTATGACCATCAACGACAATATTGACTCGGCATCGGGGTATAAACGCTAAACAGAATAGTTTGTTTAATCAACGGTCGATAGTAAATAAATATACAATGGCTTTCACTTTTATGAATTTATCAATTCAACCCAATTCAACTGTTGATTGATTCAACCATCATTTTTGGCTTCCATCCTTGTCACTCATGCATTTGTCGCGCATTGTTTGTGGCGTTTGGTAACGTTGGTCAATGGTCTAGTTACTCTAGTTTATAGATAAACTTATCGTTGCTGTAGAAACAATACCTAGTAACCCAAAACAACGCAAAGGCAAAAATATTATTTATTCGCAATCATATAGGTAATATGTCGATTCCTAACCTCATCATTTCTGACAATCCATTCCTGACCTTACTTTCCCTCCCTAGGTGAGTATGAAAATCGCTCGGTAGATGGCGCAGAGTGAAATTTTAGAAATTAATTTTGGTTTATTTGCCAAAAATGAATGATTGCGAATAAAATAGGGTCATTGTTTACTTTACCCACTCTTCGATTTTCAAAAAACTAATTACACCAACGCATTCTTCACCATGTATACACTACGAAGGTAGTAATAATAAGTACTACAAGAAAAAATAAAAAAAAATGTTTCTTTGACCGAGACGCTTCTTCCGAACATGAGAGCCGAGGTTGAAATCCCAATCAAGGCCACACTTTTTTTTAGTATTAGCGGTATTAGGGCCTTTTCAACCATCAATTTTACATGAAAACGTGCCCCTCCTTCTAAGAATCCGCTTGGAGTTTTTATGTTTTTACCGAATTTAATCTGAGAAGATATAATTTAAGAAATTATAATTTGCTGCGCGATTTTCCTTTGACCCGGTAGCGCTGGGACACGCTGGTATAGTTGGTAGAATAATAAAGGGTAAAGAAAGAAGCTGCCGTTTCGTTCCAGTCTTCGTGTTCCAGTGCACTGATGCCAGTGCAGTGCTGCCACTCTGCCGGAATTAATAGGCCAGTGAATAGAAACATGATAACTAAAAAATTTAACATTAATTCTAACATTTTTTAAACTTTGCCGTGTAATGTGTAAAGAATCGAAACGGAACTATAAAATTTTGTAACTCGATGAACGGTCGGCATCATTGTGAAAATCGGAAAAATTTAAATTAAGCGATATCTCGACGAGAAAAAAAGTAACATCGTTGCAAACTCGATAGAGTTTTCATTACAATATTCAAAACGCACAGCGAAATTTGCAGGAACTTATAAATTAGGCATGATAATTAATTATCGTAAATGTTTATTAATGATAATTAATTATTATGCCTAATTCATAAGTTCCTGCAAATTTCGCTGTGCGTTTTGAATATTGTAATGAAAACTCTATCGAGTTTGCAACGATGTTACTTTTTTTCTCGTCGAGATATCGCTTAATTTAAATTTTTCCGATTTTCACAATGATGCCGACCGTTCATCGAGTTGCAAAGTTTTATAGTTCCGTTTCGATTCGTTAAACATTACACGGCAAATGTTAAATTTTTTACCTACTCACTGGCCTATAATGGCTAGGCTAGATCCTAAATCACCATCTCACGCACACACACAAACCACACACGCACATCACATCAAACGATCGCAGATAGGGTGATAGCGGGAGCGGGTACAGTACATTTGTATTGTAATTGTACAATTACAATACAAATGTATTGTACTTACAAGTAGCAGGTAGGTTCAATGAGTTTTCATCTCTCAGTTCTCTTACGAGTTCCGAGCGGTGGACTTCTTCTACATATAAGAATTTAATACTACATACCTTCATATCAATAAATGCGCAGGTAATATCTGCGAAACAATCTCAATGTAAAGTAAACGTAAGGTTCAAGAAAAGTTAAGAAAAAAAATACATACCTCATAAGTATAAAGTATAATGCTAAAGTTTTAAATAGCTTTATTACGTTTGTAAATATAATGTAACAATAAGATAAGTCTAGAATACTACTACAACAAACAAAAAAGGCATCATCCAACAAATCGTAAACAATATGCACGCCATAACACAGAATATATATATATATACCTATATCAGTTATATCTCTATTTAACTATATAATAATGTAAAACAACAAACATTTAGACAAACAAGAGTAAAAATTAATAAGTTTGTAATAATATTAATGCGTCAAAGTTCGACGTAACAGGCGCCGATAAAGCAGGTAACTGGTATCCACCATGGGCTTAATTATCTACTATTTAGGAAACAAACATCTAAAATAGAAATTAAGACTTAAAAACATAATTAACATGTGATAAATTACAGCTGAAATAATATGTGCAAGTGTCATCACATCTAGTGTATTAAACTAAAAGTAATTAATAAGAAAACAATGCTATCACATTCGTTTTTATACAGGATAGGACTAGAACTAATCAACTGTGAGTTTCTTGAAGCTACCTTCGAGTCCCACGCCGAGCTCTTCATTCATTTCCGAAACTAACGGCGACGTTTTTTCATCGATTTCAATGTACATGTCGTCCAAGGCCAATACTTGTGCTCGTTTTTCCTTTAAAAGAGTCTTGAATTTACTTAGCATTTCTTCCATGGGAACGTCTCCGCCGTATTCTTTGGGTAAAATTTTTTTGTCGATTTTTTCGTACAGCTCCGCAATGGATTTGTGAATCTGTGAAAAATAACTTTAAAAACTAGAAACTAAACTATCACGAAGCTAATTACGAAAATTCTACTGCGAAGTTTCTCATTTAGAAGAGAAATTGCGAATTCAATGAGTTTGATGGCGCTGGAAGAAATGTTCAAGAAATGATTCGCTTTATGTCTCATGGGAGTAGTATTCTACAAAAAGAAGAAATAATAATTTCATTGTCGTTATTTCTTTCCGAGCTTACTTGAATACATCTTAAGATATTCCGAACATCAGTTAAGGACCACAATGAAATGTGCGCCATTTGGAAGCCAGATTCGTCATTAATGTAATTGTAGCCATTAATCTGGTTAATTTCGTCGTCCATAAGCGTTTCAGTGATCAAACTGTGAACCCTAACCATATGGGCCGACGTGAACTTGTGGGGATCGAATTTACCAGCGCAACTGAACAAAACCAATTTTCCATTATCTCTTTCGAGCAGAGGCACCAAATATCCAGCATTAATAATTTCAGCCAGATCAGGATCTTCACAGTCCAAATTGCGGAACCAATGAGGATATAGTTGGCGAATGCTCAAATATCGCTCAAGCATCTCGCAGGCTTGAGGAACGCTAAACTTTCTGGTACGTAGAAATCGAAGGAGAAAGGTCGCATCTAAAATTTAATTTTTAGAACAACATTCGTTATTTTACTATTTTTGGAATACCTGTTCTGCATTTTTTGATATTGGGGTGTTTGTTGATCCAGTCTCTCATTTTATCGAGTGATTGCTCTCGAATGTTGTCATCCTCTCTGAGTTCTCCTAAAGCCTTGTTTCGTTCAGATTCTGGTAGTATGCAAACGTAATCTTGAACGGACGAGTCACCTCCTAAGCCCATGTTTGTTTCTGAAGGAAACTCAATTATGCTTAAGTAAACGTTAAAAAGTAATTATTATTGTGTTTGAAATCAATAATTATTCAAAATTACCCCATATTGTAAACTACGTGTCGTCAGCTATAACGCACGGCGTTTATCTATTATAATTTATTTACTAATTGTTATTTTCATTCCTATAACATTACAATGCTTACTTTCATTTCAATTTTTATTGCATATTAGAAAGCGCTTGCAATTTGGTATCTATTTATTTGTAATGTTACTGTAAAAAAACGACTGTATTATGAATTGAAGACTTTTTCGTTGTCGCGCCACTGGTTCAATGTTAAGGTTGCACTAGAGAAAGTGACAAGGAAATAAAGAAAGTAAAACGCTTTCTTTAACACATAAATGACGAGTAGTTGACCCAAATTCAACGATGATCATTATTATCCACTTTTCAATATAAATAGAACAGATCAGTTCAAGTTAACTGGTGTTTTACTGTACGCGAAAAAAAAGGATAAAAATATTGATGTAAAAATTGAAAAAATTAACACTTTTACTGAAATTTAATAACGTCAAGCGCACGACGTACCTGCAAGCGACATGGCAACCAATAATCTAATATTACCGCGGTGATAACAAACAATAATAATGCTCTACCAGAATACAAAATGCGATATTAAACGATCAAGGATTGTTGTCACAATAAAGGAAGCTCCTAATTTCGAGGGAAATTACCAAACATTAAAAAACAACAATGAGTCGGTGATAAAACAGTGAGTGGGTTAAATTATGATAAAATCCAAAAATCGCTGCGATAACATTTTTATTTCAGCGGGTTCGTCGTTTGATCGCGATGGTTCACCTGAGAATTTAAACAGGAATTTAGTCGATTGCAAAAGTCGGTGTAGAAGGTACTATTATTATAATAGGCTTGAGGAAAGAACTCACCTATTGTTCGTTGCGAAATACCGTGCACTACAGCTGCCAATGTTATACTAACCCGTTGCACTGTTTGTTGTAAAAAGTTAACTTTCTCCTAACCTACATTACGCTGGAAGAAATTTTTAATGAGATTCTGCAAAAATACGCGATGGTACGATGACTAACTTTTGAACACGCGCTGAGCGTCTTGCGGAACAACTAGAAAGTAATATATCACGTAAATTCAACCACAAATTGATTGAAATGACAACTGCAAACAATAACATTTAACTACTGTTGAATCCTATCATACCAAATCCAATAATAGCATGGGCTCAGTAGGTTTCGTTCGAGCAGTTGTCAATGTTACAGAATTAATCATTAAAGTTGCTTCAGTTACTTTTCTCAGAATTCGGAGGACACGAAAACACTATTATCCATAATACACAATTTTTGGAGTACATAATTCAGTAATTTCATTTAAATGTGTGCAGAAAGAAACAGTGCGTGAAAAACAAGAACATGCTGTTAGAACTATCGACAATTAACTCAACAGAACTTTCCCAAATACTAAAGTCAATAATTAATATATCATGGATTTTAAGAAGAAAAATTTTTCAGTTTTTAATTTGTCCACAATATTCCTATCTTCTGTCTACCAAAATTAAACAAGGCTGCCATTTCTTCATGAGCCTGAAGGGGCATAACTGATATAATGTTTTCACCAACATGTAACCCTTGGATTAACATTCTTGGGATGTCACCATAACACAATAAAACAATAGAGATCGTTAAAAACATTTTATTTTTATAACAACTGAAGTGAAATGATTGTTTTAAGAATTGTTAGTTTCGGCACCATAGAATAAATACAATAATGTAATTATTACAATAGTTGCATTGCTCAAAAATTTTGCTGTGCAATTATACTTATTATTTAAAATACAGCGCAATCGAATAAAGTTTGTAGAAAAATAAACGAACAATTCTATACAATTACACAAATTTAAGATTTTTGGTATGGAAAAATAATTTGCATAGATGGACAGCTGTTACTATTTACACTCCCAACACTAAAATAATTTGGCTCAATGGTTCCTAATTAACGATCCCTGTTTCGTTACAAATACAAATACTTAGGAATATCCGCCTCATCCTCTAATTACGAATTAGCTCATCACCATTACCCCAAAACGCACTCAAACTAAGAAACGATAATAATCGTTGGTTATTAAAAATGTAAAAATCGCGTTTTAATTGCATAACGTCGAGATTAGTTAATTTTTCACATCACCGTAATTGGAAATGTAGAATTTCTAATAAACAATTCAAAAAATATTGGGTACATACATTTTAATGATTTCAATGAAAAAATTATCACAGGTACAGATAATTTTTAATTTATTTTAAACGCGGTTATTTATTTGGCGTTGCAAAATATCATAAAAATTTAATTGAACGCAACAAAAAAGCTATAAATTTACAATTCATGTCGGTTCTGTGAGAATTCCGACCCTGTCAAAGTACCCAGACGCTGAGTCAAGGTGAGCGCGCACTTTTAGGTATGTACCTTACGCAACGGTGAGACGCATTAGACGGATTTTAGGATCCCATTTTAAATAAAATAATGGAAATGCTTATTTCCGTCCGATGCGTCCGCCCGTTACGTGCAAGTGCGCACTTACCTTTAATGAATATATTTAGATGGACCTAAAACCTGAAAAAAACGAATGTGAAGAATACCAAATGTCAACGACAATAGCTACTGGCCATAAGTTGGAGGAAAAAGTAACAAGAATTTCCGAAAATGCCGCTTATAGTAAAGAATTCAATATAACGCAAAATATAAGTTTATGTGATTTCACAGTACAAAAACAAGATTACTAAGATACCTACTACTTTAATTTTTGGTCAATTACCCAAACATTACCATATTAACATAAACATAAAATATGTTAGGGATGGTTCGAACTTCCGGAAAAAAACTCATACCATCAAAACAGCAAACCCACAAACATTGACGGTCATCTGTCATTTTACATGTTTTTGTAATAATAACCATGGTATGGACACGGTCCACACAAATAACATAGTCTGTGAGAATTTTTACTGGCGGGCCCTTTGGATTTTAGCCAATGTAAAAGAAATGCTACTTGGTGATTATGGATATAATTTTATTTCCATGGATGCCATTTAGTTTGAACTGTAAAATCTGCCTATAGGTATCATCACAAATTGAAATGTATCTTAATCAACATTGTAACATTTATGAGAACTATTCTCCGACATGCAAAATTGGAAGCAAAAGTTACGACAAAAAAAATGTACTTGGCACTTTGCATTGGTTGTTTCATGTGTAGTGTTACCTGTTACCTTTTTCCTCTGCTGTAACTTGATACAAGTTTGCCATTTAGACCCTTCAAAACTAGTCAACAATAAATCAAATTAGTATAGATTGAAAAATCGGAAATACCCAACATTTATTACTTTAACGAAGACTATGTACAAAAAACATAATAAATTACGCACTAGACAAAGCTTTCCTTCGCCTTCGATGTCGCTTGCTGTTTTTGATTTCTACATTACATACGTCATCGTCACTAATGTCATTGTCGATGTCCGCGCCATTCGACAATTTGGAATGATTTGGAACGTAAAACCCGTTAATTAAATTTTCGCTACTCACGCAGTCCCCGGTGTTTTTTCTTTCGTTGTCACCGACGTACTCAGCTTCACTATCTATCTGTTCAACATCCATCGGTTCTCCAGAGCAATAAGTTTTTCTGTCAACAGTATCAGTCCTTTCATGACGTTTCAATATCGGAATCACAAACTGAGCTGATTCTTCGCCTTCACTGTGCAAACTCGATCCGCTTTCCGTTCTTTGTAAATTCCTCTGTATTATTCTGATTTCAGGACCGCCTCCGTAGATGCTGTAAAAGAAATTCCAGATATTCTCTGGAATTTCGGCGCATTCGTTCAAATCGATTTGATTCACGTTAATTTTGAAATTGTCGATAGGTCCTGGCGGTTCCGCCGCTCGTTTCTGTACGAACTGGTGCCAGTGAGTGTACCAATTTGTTGAAATTAAATGGGTCATTGGCATATCGTGATTTTGGGCTTCTCGGTTGAGTTGGACAAAACTTTCCATTTCTAAGAGTAGCCGTTTGTTGAAAGCCAAACAGGCTGGACAGACGTGGATGCTAGTGACAGGAGGACATCCTCCAAACATTTTTTGTAAGTAATCGTAAACCACTAAAGGTACCGCAATTGCGAGCTGTTCCAAAACTATTTCTCGATCAGGATGAATGGAACCGTGTTGACAAAGGAAATCCGAATTGTCGATAGCGCCCGGTTCAGCGCACGTATTGAACCTGTAATACAAATAATATGTACCATTCAACATAGGTTAATTTTGTCATGTAATACTTGACAACCTAACAACCTACCTGCTTATCCACTGTTTTGATATATAAGCAATTTCATTGTTGGTGCTCGACCAGAATTTGGACATTTTGCTTGCCTTTTTCCTTATCTCATCGACAGACAGCGTGACTTTGCGATAGAAAAGCACATAGGCCTCACACGATTGTACCTTCTCTGGGGTAACACGGGTCACATACTGATCGTCGAACTCGTACCACTGACCGCCGTTGAGGGCATAACAGATGTAATGGCCGCCACCGGCGGTGCCGTAATGACAAATGACGGAAAACAGCTCGTAGGTGCTCACTTTGGACACACATTCAGAATGGAGGTAAGGCCGCATGTCCAAGCCTACTAGAGGAAAACTGACTGCTGATGATATTTTACTGCTGAACATCAACTCGTGCCGAAACCTCTTTAAGTGTATACAAAGAACTTCGGGAAGTTGCAAGACCTGCAAAATACGAAGTTTTATTAAATAATTACAAAATCGTATTAGTTTTTTTGCAACACATTTGGTAAACCGTAAAATACTAAATGCTATAGGTTGTTGTAAAAAATAAGATTTTATAGGTCGCATTTAAATGCTCGAGGCCCAATTTCAAGTAGAGTTGCGACGATCGCTTGTCGCAATGTATGCTTTGACTTGATGGAGCAGTTTCTTTTTTATACAACATCATTATTCATACAAATACAAGTTGAATAGCGACAAACTTTTATTTTCTTGAGCAAAGTCAACTTGTTACACATAGTCCATCAAACTAAAGTATAAACATAATGTTTCTATTTCAAACCAAGTTAAATATCGCTTGACGTTGAAGTTAATATTTTAGAATATCACGATTAGGATCACTTTGTAGTATTCAAAGGATAATTTCCAAATTGAAATCGAATAATAATTAACGAAGTTACAGTTAGAAACGTTTTTTAAGAAATACCCTGCATTATACAGGGTGGGGCAATAGTGCGCCCGAGTTCGATGGCTCGAGTTCTATGATAGGTAGAAATTTAATTTAAAAACACAGATAAACTAGAGAAAGAAGTCTATAACCGGAAATTATTTTTGAACATACAGGGTGAGCCAAGACAATTATACAGGGGCAAGTGACATTTTTTTAAATGGAATGTGGTGTGCAAAAGAACATTTTTCGGAGCCTTTTTCTAGACTCTTTTCAATCCAATATTATTTCTGACTTATTCCAAACCACTTGGATGTAGCAATTTTTTTTCTTCAAATAATGGCATCTGCAGATGCATGTTAAAAAAATCACTACAGTCACAACTATGAGTTCTAAGAAAAAATTATGTAAAGTTTAGTTATGAAACATTTGTGGAATGTCTTTGAATCGTTTTAACTTTTAAAAAATTATACAGGTTGGCTAAATTTAATTTTTCAATTTCGAACTTTTTGAATTTAATTTTCTCCATTTTTCCAAATGGAACACCCTGTATATTTTTTATCGGTATGATGTAGAAACTAAATACACACATTTTTTGTATGTACACCCCTATGGCTATTTGTAACCATTTTCGATTTATCGCCCAATAATTACAAAAATCAAGAATAATCCTAAATAATTAGATTGTTTTTTAAATTACTCGACAGATAAAATTGTAATAAGTGCTCCAGATGTTTTGTTTATAAAAACAGCATAAGTTTTTTTAGTAACTTCACTTTATGTTTGTATCTTGATCATTTTTTGCATTTCATATTATCCGACAAAAAATACACATTTATCGCAGCTACCTGTTGTCAGTTGTCATTGTTGTGTCAATTTTAAAACATTTAAAGTTTTTTATCGAGTTACATATTTGGAAAACGATCAAATTTTTTAGGATTATTCTTGAATTTTGTAATTATTTGGCAATATTTCGAAAATGGTTACAAATAGCCATAGGGGTGTGCATACAAAAAACGTTTGTTTTTAGTTTCCACATCATATCGTTAAAAAATATACAGGTGTTCCATTTGAAAAAATGGAGAAAATTAAATTCAAAAAGTTCGAAATTGAAAAATTAAATTTAGCCACCCTGTATAATTTCTCAAAAGTTAAAACGAATCAAAGACATTCCACAGATATTTCCTAACTACCTAGTCTTTACAGAATTTTTTCTTAGAACTCATAATTGTGATGGTAGTGATTTTTCTAACATGCATCTGCAGATGCCATTATTTGAACAAAAAAAATCGCTACATCCAAGTGGTTTGGAAATAGTCAGCAATAATATTGGATTGAAAAGAGTCTAGGAAAAGGTTTCGAAAAATCTTCTTTTACACACCACATTCCATTTAAAAAACTCTCACTTGCCCCTGTATAATTGTCTTGGCTCACCCTGTATGTTCAAAAATAATTTCCGGTTATAGACTTCTTTCTCTAGTTTATCTGTGTTTTTAAATCAAATTTCTACCTATCATAGAACTAGAGCTATCGAAGTCGGACGCACTATTGCCCCACCCTGTATACAAGATTAATATAACGGACAGAAAACACCCACCTTACTGAACTTGATACCATTCCTCAGTTTGTTGCATTTCTCGCAGCTGTACATGTTGTCGCCTTTCAGTTCGTCAGTGCTGAAAAACGCTGCCAGACAGTCATGTAATGTCACCACAGGGCCGTAAAACCAGGACTTGAGCCAGGCCAATATCCAGGACATCCAACCGTCGTTAATTGGAATAACGGCTTCTGAACACGTCGATCCCGGTCCTGCAGTTCGACCGTGTAGGACCACCAGATGATCACGTGACGGTATCGGTAGGGACAAATCTTGGAATGTCTCTACGCGACTGGAAACCCTGTCGCATGTCAAACATTGGACCGACGACAGCAGTTTGCCATCAAAGACGTCAGAAATTATGGATCTAAACTTTTGCTGTTTCTTGTTTGAACTAACGACGGTGCCCGAAAGACTGGAACTGGGCTGCGAATCTGTAAAAGAACCCCCCGTAAATTACGTGCAGTCAGCGAACAGTTTGGCTCAAAGAATCGATCCAATTTGACTTCCAAAATCATCATCGCATATAAATTTATTGTATTGAGAGTGCGCCATATAAGCTGTGCTGTGCCACGCTGAAATAAAATATTATAATAAAACCAATGACAAATGTATGCCTTTTTCACAATGTGCATGTTTATCAATTTGTATGTAGTGCTATTTCGGGTTAACATTAGTTAACAAGATATGGTAGTTAATTTCTGTCTAGTTATATTGTACTACGTTGCATCTGTGTGAAAGATTTTAACTCGAGTTTGCATACAATATTAATGATAATGTGACTTGTTTGATCACAGCATTTTCTAAGATCGTTAAACAAATATCCACACAATTAATCAAAACCAACTGGTTTCATGTGAGTGAAACAGAAACAAACTTTTCAATTAACTAGGCAAATATTTCAAGCTAAGTTGTAGTAAGCAGTGCTTTTTACAGTCTAATTTAGTCAACCTGATGCTTGAAGTGTATTTTTTTAATTAATTAAAAAAAAAAAAAACAGAAAGCATTTTCTTAATCAGGTTAGCTTGTTGACAGCTTCAAAAATTTCAAATTAAACTTCCATACAAACATACATTTTTAAACAACCTTTAGATCATATTCTGCTTTTTAGATGGAGCTGCTAACAAAATAATGTCCGTGTGGACAATATGACCATTGGTTATATTTCCACAAAATAATAGAAAAAAACTTAGTGACATAACACAGCTTATGTGACGCATGTTGGTTATATTATTACAAAAAATAAAACATTTTTGTGGCAAAATGCAGATATTATGCTCACCTATCACCATGGTACTGCTTTGCAGTCTAGTCTTTATCCGTCGTCCGGGACTTGATGACCGGCTCAGTCTTCTTTTGGAACTGCTGGAAGGCCTCTCAGTGTCGTCGCTAAGACTAGATCTCTCACTAACACCCGAATCGCACGTTTCATACTCTCCTTCGCTGGAATCGTAACTGGAACTGAGGGTAGGTTCGTCCATGGCTAAACTAAATGTGTCAGAATCAGCTATGGGCGACGATTCAGGCGGCGCCGGCTGTTTCAGTTCTTCATGCAACTGATCCATGAAGTTGCGTAGGAACTCTTGTGTGTCGTGTTGGTAGTAGCCTCTAAACATGGCGTGCACGTTTCTGATTCCATACAGGATTCCTAATAAGAAAAAAAAAACACAATTATTTCGTTTCATAGTTACATAAAAATCAATTACGTTAATCTACCGACCTGACGGCGTCACGTAACCCCCGTTCTTCTTCCAAATCTCCTTCATCAACGCCTGGTACGTCCTGCTCAATCCCGGCTTTTTTCCTTCGGATAAGATCTGTACTGTGGTCGTGCAATCAAGAAAAAACCTAGTCAGAGGTGAAGCATTGCTCAACGCTTGCAACGCTGCATTCATGTAACACGTGTTGCCGATATTCTGTAAACCTACGAGTCCCATAGGTCTGTCTGATGTGCAATTGGCCTCGTCAGCATCGCTGTTTTCTGATGCGTCACCGCTCATGCCCACGTTCAAGCCAACGGTTTTCTCGAAGGCGAAAACGTTGGAGCGATCCGGAGTGCCGGTACGCAACGTACTGTAACTACCGTGGCCAGAATCATGTGACTTGTACGTGCACGATTCCATCTCCTGATCGCTGTCATAAGGGACGTTAGTCGAGGGGTCCATGAACACTTCACACTTGCACTCGTAACACCATATTCGTTTCGTCATTAGGTTCATGTGGATGCAATGAGAAGGATTGGTCTGTAAAGAAACAGATGATTGTATGCTAGTTACAGTGAGAGCTCGAGCTACAAGTGTATGATTTTTTAATTTTCTAATTTCCGCTATTTTCGCCTTTATTTTTACTTGTGTTACATCTGGTTTTATCTATCATCATCCCAAATTATGATCAGGTCTTTCCCAAGTCTATTAATTAGTCGTCGTACAGACTCCTATGTGTATGTGTTGATATTTTATCCCAAAATACGAGACCTCCTCAAGCTTTCTCAAGTTCAATTAAAATTACTAAAGATAATAATTACAAATAATTGTTATGCATTGCGGCATCTGAGCGGCCAATATAATGAAAACAGTATCGCAAATTGAGTATTTTGCAATATTGATTGAATCACGATATATGTAATTATAAATTACCCTGCTTATTGTCCATATTTGGAGACCTTTACACTCAAAAATTAACATTTTCTTGTCATCTTTGACATTCTCCGCAAAACTCCTTTTTTTTTTGCTAAACTTATAGTAAATAAATGTCCGTTCCACAATAGACAAGATTTTTACAATCAGGGTCTTACAGGTTCCAACCGCGTTACTTACGGCATTATGAATGGTGCTGTGGTCATTTGAGTTCTCCGAGCAACCAATCTGATGACAGTTTCGGAACAAGCATATCCACAAATTGGGGCCCAGACATCCGCAATCTGCACAAAGAGGCCTCTGCAACCACCAAAAACAATCATAAACGCCAATAGTTAAATATTAACGAATCGAGAACTGACAGTACCTAGGTACTTACAAGTTTATACCAGCGGATAAAGATTTATTTGTCCAAAAGTGTAATATGCTTTACGTACATCTGTAGATCTTTAAGATTAAAGTATGCAAAAAAACTCGCTACTTGTAAAGTCCTGGTTACGTGACTGGTAACTAAAGACTGAAGTGCAAACAATTTTCATGTAGGTAAAAAAAGTCATTACCTCTTTAAGTGCTGGAATGTTTGTGACGGAGGATGTCAAATGACTGCAACTGTATCGATACATGTCTGAAAAAGGATTTTTTTTTTAACTTGGTCCGTACATTGTTGTTGCATCATGTGGATAGAAAAGTTAGATATGGTTTTGTTACTAATTTTTTGTATAAACAATGGTTTGGTACAGGAATTGGAAATTAATGGTAAAACGAACCAAAGCCATATAAATACCGATGTACCATTTGATCAATCAAAATCGCATGTTTTCTGTCGATACTAATAATAATTAATTCTGGCGCTGTTAAACAGTATGGACAATTCTACGGAATTGATTATTAGCATAACAGCAATTAGGTTATGTTGCTTTCCTGGAAACTTTGACCACTTTCCGTTTGGACTTCCAATCCAACATCCCCCTGGACAGCAAAGCGTTGGTGTTATTAGAGACATTTATGTAAAATTGGCGTTAAGATAAAAATTATAAAGGGATGAAAAGGAGGGTTCAATTACCTTTATGATCGAGATGGGCTGGTCTTTCGTGGACAACACATAGAATACTGGTTGGGTTGGACTAAAATGTGAAAATAATAAATGACAAACGTGCTGAGGTCCAGATTACATGGTAATTTAGATTTATTTTAACTAGAAGAATGACACTGATATTTCATGTTTCTTGCAAATGTCAAAACTGACAAAACTTTTGTTTTAAGAATCAAACGCTCGTAGCGCAGCCGCAGACGCGTAGGCAAACGTCACTAACGGCTAGCCGCTGCCGGTCATAATTATTTCCAATAACTTTTTAGCGTTCAATCATTTCTCTATAGATGGCGCACAAAGCAGCCAACAAGTAAGGTCACTAGATTATCTGCTACGCTTCTAAAGGTAGCGCCAGTCAAGTTTAACTTTTGTAATAGATAGCATAAAAAACCCATAACAGGGAAAAGTACAGCTCCTTGGTTTGGCGTTATCATAGTTCTTACCGTTCAAATTATTTTGAGTTTTGTTTTAAAAGTTTAACTTTTGTAAAAAACAGACATATCCGTCGCATCTCGTGGCGCTACCTTTACAAGCGTAGCGGATAATCTAGTGACTTTACCAACAAGTTTTTAACACAGACTCGCATGTATGAAATGTATAAAGTATATACATAGGTAGTATTTATCTATGGAAATGTCGAGAGCGGAGTCGAACCGTCATCACGAACATATACCTACAACTCACATTTTCAAAATTTTGATGAATGCTAATTGTATTACTTGTTTTTCTTACTTATTGTAAGAAGATGTTTCTTTTCGTGTTTCTTCAAGTTATAAACAGCATTGAACTGTTTAGGTACCTAATTGTCTAGTTTAGCGCTTTCTTCAGTTATCGAGAATTATTTGGTCGAAATATATTTAGGATATGCTGTAAAAATCAAGATGCGGAAATACTTTTTTTTTACAATTATCTGTACAGCCAACAGCAAGAGTACAGTCTAATTCTTAAAAAAAGCTAATGACGTCACAAAGTTATGATCGAGTTACGCGCAACGTTATAACGCGATTGTCCGCCCTGTCTCTTTTCAACATAATGACGCACGGTTATAACGTAGCGCGTAACTCGACCATAATTTTACGACGTCATTAGCTTCCTTTAAGAATTAGACTGTACCTAATGTCCGTCTAATACTTTTAAAATTTACATTTCTTTTGCACACAGATGATGCACTATCTAAACGAAACCCAATGCATCTGTTCCATATGCTTGGCATACATATGTATGAAATTTAATGTCTGTGTTTGTTTTATGTTTAAAATAAACCAAGTAACGAAGAAGTCGGAAAAGTAAACAATGACCCGAATTTCTTGCCCCTTTCACGATGACAACAATTCGCAATTTTTCCGCTAATTTAATTTCAACCAACCGGCTTTTTTTTGTTTTTGCCGCTCTGCATAGTTACTCCCCATTTACATTAACAATAATTGACAAAGATCAAAGATGGTGTTTCATGGTGTTTACCTACTGATCAACACCATTCTAACATAACCCTAAAATATCAGTTACAGTTGGGTATGGGTTGGAATCTCAGTTACGACGTATGTACTTTTATGATGACAAAATGTGCCAAAGCCAATTTTGATAAAAAATTCAATCAAACATACTGTATAATACTAGCTTTTTTAAATCTATCGAAGGCTTCTAACAAAAAAGTATTTTCGAAGCCATTTTACTGGCGCTGGTGCTACCCTTTACCCCTTCCACTTATCAGAAGCACCGGACGTCGGCGTCTATATTATCTCCTTTCCGTTGGAGATCACGCCGTCTCTGACGCCGCGCCGCTGAACAGAATAGAGAACAGATTCACTCAGTATTGCTCAGATGCTGTTCGGTCAAAGACGGATGCGGAAGTGTGTTCGTGAATGTTTACAATATTTACATACTAATATCACCATTAATAGCGTGCGCATTCTAGTCGAATTTGAAATTTTTACTTACGTACGTTCTTCAAGTTTTACGACATAATTTTTTTGTCTGCAACAAAATACTACGTTTTTAACATTCAGAGATGGGAGTTGAATTTGTAATAATGTAGAGTGACTGTTTACAAAATAATAAACAAAACAAAGTGATGTAAAATAAATCGAGGTGTTTTTGACCAATTTCGCATTGCAAATATGTCTAAATTCTGGTGTTTGTTAGTACTATGGGTTATTTTAAACCAAGGTAAGAAGCTTTCGTTGTTATCGCTGGCTGAAATTTTGTCCGCACGGCTTAGGAAAGCGGTAAAATTTCCTGAAATATCGAATAAAAGTGAATACGTAAAAAATTGATTTTACTGTGACCTATGATCGTGAGAGATTTGAAAGGAACGCGCGTTTGGTGAAATTGGTTCGAGTTTTACGATCACACACACATTACAATTTGTCAGAGGGTAGCGGTGATTTACTAGAGATTTACCCCACTCACATCCCAATAATTACTAATTAGGAGAGATACATTATCGTTAAGCTAAGCGCCGGAGAGCTGCTAGACATAATCATGCACATAGGGGAATTTATTTATAATAATAAAATAACACTCAAGAGCCTCGGAAGCACGTAGTGGTAAAGTTCATTTCAGCATTTTAGTCCTCTAAATCGTAAAAGCCCAGACCGCACAAATGAGCTTCGACCTACCGTGTGCCAACCGTGATGGCCAAAGGAACCGTACATTTGCACCACAACCATTACGATTCCGTGTGCTTTGACAGTTTTTTTTTATTTTTTGCAAAATATTTTCTACCTTTTACTTCACTTTATCGAAATATAATTATTTAATGAGAAAAGTTAAGCACATTTTCTGTGGTTAACAAATTTCTTTACAAATAAAAAAAAATTCTTTCATATTTTGTTTTACAGCATTTGGGTAGGTACTAAAGCCGTGGTGCAAAAGATATTTACCTGCACCACTTCTTGTCTAGCGTGAGCAATAAGCTCGCCTCCCGCTCGTTTATTCCATCTCTGTTAGTGCCATGAATTGAAAAGAGATCGAGAAACGACACAACTTGACACTCTACGGTCTGGAAATTTACGTGCCTGCTTGCTGCGTTGGAGGGAAACGGTAGTGCAGCCGTTTGTCTTTACTTATTTTTTTGCTTTACGACTTAGAGGACTAAACGGCTGAAATGAACTGTATGTAGTATGTATGTAGTGGAAGGTAGTGTAACATACTTATATTTTCTTTCTAGAGATGTAGGTAAGTAGGTATAGGTACCTAATATTTATTTATACTTATAATCAATAATTATAGTCCTCTCGCCAATCACACTTGGAGGTAACAAAATATGGACTAACACCGAGTGTTAGGCAAGAAATTGTTGAATCACTAGCGATAACCTATTACCCTGGAATAAAGAGTGCACGGTGCTCCTAAAAAAGTTTTCTATTCAAAAACTAATGAGAGGCAGGGCCAGATCGCTATAAAGATGCTTGCCGTGTAAACGGGTTCCACCCCGGTTCTACCCCGGGTTGGTTTGATCTTCTTTTGGCTAGATGGGGCGGAACCTGGTTTCTATATTCCGTGATTTGAAATACATAGATGGATGGATCTCGTTGGGTGTTGGATGTGTTGCGGGACTGGTCATTTACCCGTTTAAAACCATTTTTGGCTATTTTAGTCTGTATGGAGACCCCTCGCCATAATTGACGGTTTTGAAGAGTATAGGAAATAATTTTTTTGGTCAAATTTATTAGAAAGTAAGTCTTTCGACTTTCATTTTAGAGTAGAACCTTGTCAGTTGTTTCAGTGAGAAATACAAAGTTATTTTCTCTCTCTCTCTCTCTCTCTCTCATTTATATTTTAAACGCTTTCTGCAAATGTCATTTAGTATAAGTTTGTTATAAAGTAGACACCTCGGTAGACACAGACTTTGCGATTTTTGTTGGTTTTATAGTAATGTTGATGCGGGTGGAGCGTACGGTAGTTCCCAGCACCACTCCAACTTCAGAAGACGACGATGACGATGACTGGGATGATGAGGATTCAACAGAGATAGACGATGACGGCAGGATTTATAAAAATCCCAGAAATTCACCATCTACTTTGTGCCCCAGAGACGAAGAGCAAGCTACGCTTTTGGTTAGCTTTTTTGATTATTATTAGGTAGATATAGTTAAATGGACTGTCCATGTATTTTTTCAAAAATATGCACGCTTAGATACAGAAAATATTTATCTAATTTTGAAATAAATAATAATTAAAGAAATGATTGCCAGAACGAAGGAGATTTGCTTAAATTATTGATCCGTTTTCCAGGGTCAGAAATGTTTGCGAAAGTGCTCCTCAGACGAGGACTGTAAGAGCAAGAAGAAAAAGTGCCTTTGTGACGGAGCCTGCGGCATGTCTTGCATTAAGCCAGGTAAGCAAATTACGTATTATGTAGACGATCTGAGCATACTTGATCCGATTTTATTTCAGATAGAGAATGTCCTGAGCCTGAGCAAATTACTTTCGGTGGCGTAACAGCCACCGGAAAGCTTTTTGGAGCCAGAGCCACCTATTCCTGTCAACACGGTTATCACGTTGTCGGTTTACAGAGCCGAACCTGCCAGGCGGACGGTCAGTGGGCAGGGTCACCGCCTGCATGCAAACAGAACAGTAAGTTATCTCAGTATAAGAAAGAAATCAGAATACGAAATTAAAATTCTATTCTAAAACGCTTCAAATGTCTTTTCAAAAGAACTGGGGACTACTATTATTAGTTCTGTGAATTTTTCTTTTTATAACATGAATTTGATGTAGATACTGAGTGAAATTTTAAATTAGTTGTGATTTTATTAGGTTGCGGTCTAGTTTTGGTCATTGTTTACTTTAATCATTTCTGGATTTTCAAAAAGCCAATTACAGCAAACCATTCCTTTACATTTATATATTACGGAAATCAATATATTTTTTTGTGTACCTAAACCACTTTTATTTTTACTCTTATTTTCCTTGCCCTACCACATATACATTTATAAATTTTGCACAAAATTATTTATCATTTGCATAACATTTCATTGCTTAAAATGGCATTATAATGATGTTTTACGATGGTTTCCAAAAAAAATCACCGCAAAAAGCGAAAAGTGGGCTTTGTAAACAATTACCCTAGTTTTAAATGGGAAATTATAATTGCACTTTCCAAAAAATTTTCTAACTTTGTGCCAATAAACTTTAAAATAGCAAAATCACACTTTGCATTAGACACTTTAACAAGTGTGACTTGAAGCTTACTCACTCCAAATCGCACTTTGAATTGGGTACACTTAAGCTTTAACTCTACCCCCTATAAAATGAGAGAATGACACTTTGCACTGAGCACAATTAAACTTTAAGTCTAACTACTATAAAGTGACAAGATTGCACTTTGATAGGGAACATTTTATTAGTAAAGTATAAACGGGGGAATAAATTATTGCACTTTGGAAAATTATACTAATCTGCGGCCATTCCCGCTGATGGAATATAGCGTCATTGTGGTTAAAGTGCCGTTAATGCGCGCGCAACGCGGAAGTGGTGTCATCACAGGAGACGAGACTGTACAAAGATCGAACACGCTTCGACTTGCGAGGTCGATAGAGCCGTGGAAAACCGGTTGCGCACCAATGGACAGCCTTCGGGTTCAAATACTTGTTCAAACGATACTTTTTCTTGGGAAAAAGAAGTTCTACGTAAGGTTAGTTCAGGGCCCTATATTTTTTTTTAAAAGCACGATTAAAAATTACTACTTGAAAAGAACTTTTCTAATCTTTTTTCTTGCCCTAACACACTGAAGTGCCGTCATATGGATTAACGGCACTTTAACAGGCGCCGTTTGACGGTACTTTAACGCCAGCGATATAGCGTTGGTTGGATATTTTTTTGGGA
The DNA here is from genome assembly GCA_951805265.1 of Schizotus pectinicornis. Taxonomy (NCBI): domain Eukaryota; kingdom Metazoa; phylum Arthropoda; class Insecta; order Coleoptera; family Pyrochroidae; genus Schizotus; species Schizotus pectinicornis. The sequence goes on along the minus strand of OX638204.1, from coordinate 75,101 downwards.
AAAAGAAGTTCTACGTAAGGTTAGTTCAGGGCCCTGTATTTTTTTTAAAGCACGATTAAAAATTACTACTTGAAAAGAACTTTTCTAATCTTTTTCCTTGTATCATTTTATAGCGAGTAAGCTTCAAGTTACACTTTACCTACCTAATGCAGAGTGTGATTTTGCCATTTTATAGTTTATTGGCACAAAGTTAGAAGAATTTTCCAAAGTGCAATAATATATTTTTAACGTTATTTTGGTTTATTTTAAAGTGTATAAAATTCTACCCCGTTTATATTTACGTTTCAAAGTAATATGTATCGGTTTTTTGTGCAAACCGTATTTTTAAAATACTTTAAAGTGCATTTTCTTTCTTCAAAGTGGAAGACTATTACTCTAAATTATTGCTATTATTTTCATGTTGTAACAGATTTTATACTGAGCTAACGCTATTTTTTCAAAGTGCGTTTTCTTTATCAAAAGTGACATATATTATTTTTCTGTGTTTTACTTTTTATAAAAGTTTGAAATAGTTTTTTAATGCTTATTCATTTCATTTAACGTTATTTTGGTCTATTTTGAAGTGCGAAAAATTCCAACCCGTTTTAAATGTTCCAAATTGTTTATTACGTGATCAATTAAATTTTACAGTTTACTGCCTTTCACCGCCGACCATCGATCACGCTCGACACAACGCCCTCCCTGAACAAAGCACGTTCGACTTGGACTCGACCCTACAATATTACTGTCACACTGGTTACGTGACCAACGGGTTTCCCAGGGCTAAATGTTTGGCTATTGACGGCCAAGCATCCTGGTACGGTCCTGACATCTCCTGCGAACGTACGTTGCGTTACCGCTTTGTATTTTATCACTGTCACTTTGTAATTCCTGCAGCAAGATCTTGCGGTGCTCCGACAGACATTTCTCACGGATGGCACGCGGGCGAATGCTATACATACGGCTGTCGTATAACTTATCACTGTGCGGAAGGATATGAGCTCGTCGGAAGAAACGAACGCTTTTGTCAGGCCGACGGGAGTTGGACGCCCAAGGAATTACCCACTTGCGTTCGTAAGTTACCAAATAAATAAAATATAGTATTTCTGAGTTGTTATTATACAGGAAGTCCCAAAAGTACCACACCACCTTGAAGGTGCGTTATCTAGGATTAGTGTAGAGTTATGGAAATTGTTAAAAAAATTCTTTTCTTTCAATTTAGAAACTAAAAGCAATTTAAAATTAGAGAAAAGATGTGAAATTGAGCTTTCACCTATACGCAGAACAACTGTGCAATATTGATCCCTAGAAACCGTGTGTTATCTTTATTAGGTGAATTGCCCATGTTGCCATATTTTCCTTGTTGTTATAATTATGTATTAAAGATCGTATTTTATGATTTTAAACCTTGGACGCAAGAGTTTACCGACTTTTCAACCTCTAACTCTTTAAAGAAGGAATAAACTAAACTCCAAAATATATTTTTTTTCTTGAAATAACCGTGTGTACAAGTAAATTTTACTTTAATTGTGCCTTCCTGAAAAAACCATAACTTGAAAACTAAATGACATAAAAAATTTTATACAATTTTTTGGAATCTTACTACATATCTACATAACGCACCTTTTAAAGTGGTGCTGTACTTTTGGGACACGTGTATTTTCCCCAAATTTAATAATATACCTAGGCAGGAGAAACTTGGTTGTTGTACACTCTTTTAGAAGTCATCTGTGATTTGTATTTAATCGGTTGAGCTTTTCACCGAACATTCTTGCATTCTGTGAGTCGAATTTGAAATTTTTGTCGTATTTTGAATCTGTTGGTTCAGATCTACAGTTTATTGACCGATACACAAGTCGTGCTGGTTTAATCTACAGATTAAATTCTAATAGATGGTAGTGGTCCTGTTTTGTTGGTGGTTGTGTGCGATGTTGTTACAGCGGTACAATGCGCCCCGCCCGAGAGTCCTCGTCACGGAAAGGCAATCTACACCTCTTGTAGTTACAACTCCGTAGTCAGTTACGAATGCAAATATGGCTACACTCTGCAGGGCGAAAGCACCAGACGTTGCGGTGCCGATAGAAAATGGTCTGGGACACAACCCATTTGCAAAGGTAAGTTTTATTTGCATGAGATTTACGATTTACATTTTAAATCATCGAACCATTTTGTATTTTCTTTTGCGCATGAGTAGAAATTAACTGTGGACATCCTGGACGCCTCTGGAATGGTTGGCTGGAAAATATTGAAAGCGGGACTGGACTTGGGGCTTCTATTATTTTTCGATGTCACGAAGGAATGCTTTTGGAAGGAAACACTTCAACGGTGTGCCAGATCGACGGAAAATGGAGATATCCTCTTCCCAGATGTCTCGGTAAGTTTTCGCGGTCGCGAGATGCTTGTTTTATTGGTTTCTCACCCCCATAGCGCCCCGTCTATGACTGAGGTGACGTGGAAAGGCTTACGGTTAAGAATAAGCTCTCTTGATAATAATAATAAATTAATGTTTTTCTTGGCCACTCACAATTTTGCTTCTTTTATGGCTACAAGTAAAAATATGGAATGTAATCACAGATATTACGATTATATTCATTATTTTTACTTGTAGTCATAGGAGAACTATAGTAGATGTACCTGCTATATTTCTCCGCGTCTTAATTATATAAAAATTGTACGTAATTATTTTGCTTAATCACGTTTTGTTCGTTTTTAAACCGTTCCGCAATCTATTTTATTGATAAAAATTGTAGCTCCATGCGTAGTTCCACATGTTACTCAAGGCAAGGTAATTTTGGTGTCGAAAAACGATACAGCGCCTACATCAACTGTTGTTCAACATGGTGAAGAATTGACAGTGAACTGCGAACCACAATACGAGTTTCTAGCGAGCTTATCGCCAGTCAGTTGCAATAATGGTACTTGGACTAATATTCCCAAATGTGAACCAGCCAGGTAAAATAATTTCAAATTATAAGTAATAAAATCAATTTGTACCTTTCCGAAAAGATGCAAACGTTTACCGAAATCTCCCAAGAACGGCATGGTGATTGCTCCAAAAATGGAACACAGCATGAAAGCCAGATTTAAGTGTAAAGACGGTTTCCAAATTAAAGGTCATCCTCTGGTAGAATGTTCTTTCGGAAATTGGACCGGAGAAGTGCCCAAGTGCGAAGAAGGTATTGTAAACGCACACACATATTCAGCCATCGGTTATTGAAAAATGATGAAACTGTTATTTTTGTTTCAGTGTACTGTCCGTACCCGGGCAGCGTTTTAAACGGCAAAATTTTGTTAGTTGGTAATATGGGTCTTTACGATTACAGACCGTATGTGCGCAAAGTTATGAATAACAAGCAAATAATGTACGATTGTGACAAAGGCTACGTGTTAGCGGAAGGACCCCCTGGAGCTACGTGCATTGGAGGTAACTGGAGTCCGAGACAACTGCCGAAGTACGCTTTCATAAGCTTTGGGTGTTGTGTGAAATTGTTGTCTTTAATTTCTAGGTGTCTCTTGGGACAACATCCTCGTCTGAGAGTATACAGACGGCGACGTTCAATCTCAGTGGAACGTTACAAGAAAGCTTTTGTTCGCTACCACAGATTTATTTATGAAAACCGAGAAAAAAGCCAAATTCAGAACTTTATCAACTTGAAAAATGGAGAACAGGAATCTCTATCGAGACGAATTAAACGAGCTTTAAACGTGTACGAGACAAATCGACGTAAACGCGCTCTGAAAGGCGGTAGTACCAGTCGAGCGTTCGGTTCAAGTCATAAAAGCTCCAATTCTGCACAGAGTGTGAGAAGAGGACACAAGAAGATGAATCATGTGGTTGAAGAGAAGGGAATACCGTACGAAAAGAAGCCCAAACATAAGCTTCGAAGTCCTTGCGAACCGTTATCTGGAGAACCCTACGTGAACGTAGAAATCGTAAAATACGGAAGAGATCCTAACGTTTCTTTCAGTTCCGGAACGATCGTGAAAATGGCATGTGGCAAAGGATACGGTTTGAATATGGCTGAGAATAAGACAGCCAAATGTGTACGGGGTAGATGGAGACCGTTAAAACCCGAATGTTCTATATGTCTGCTAATTTGAGCTTAATATTTTGTTGTTATTTTATATTGTGTGCTTTTAGTGCCCTGTTTCGTACCTATGACGGATAACGGAATTTACAAATTATCGAACACTGAGTTGACTACAAATTCAAGCTTTGATCCAGACGTGCCTCTGAACGAGACCATGGAAGTATTCAACGGACAGGTTGTAGAATTTAGTTGTGATAATGGATACAGTGTGCAGGGACCAAGTAATTTGAAATGCTGGCATGGTGACTGGACTGTTACGAGTTTGCCTGAGTGTACTCCAGGTAATTAAAGTTACTTATAACAAAAAACTTTATAACCAGTTTAAATTTCGTTTGTGCAGCACCTTGTCAACTGCCTTCAATAACAAATGGACAGTACTTGCAGGGTTACAGAGCTGGACTAACCATCGCTAATGCATCTAGCGTTACTTTTCAATGCGACAACGACTATAGTCAATCGACAGCGCAGCCTATTCAATGCGTATTGGGTGAACTGTTTCCCCGGATTCCGTCTTGCATGCCAAAATCTGGGGTGAAGCCCTCAGTTACGAACCAGGTGGTTGACTCCCCGCATTATCTAGGAGGTACCGACATTATTAGAGGAGGAGATATCACCGTTTTACAATACGGATCTCCTTCTAAAGCTTGCGGACCCCCGGCAAAGTAAGTGTTTTATTTTGAAAATTGTGTATAAAAAAAAAAAAATTTAAATTTTTTGTAGAGTTCGCGGCTCTTTAGTATACAAGAACGGTGAACCAATTGTTGATGATGAGCACAATTTTCCTGACGGTACGGAAGTTACGTTTAATTGCATTGAAAATATAATGGGAGAGAGGACTACATGGAAAATAGTCTGCGAAGATGGCAGCTGGATTGGAAGATCTCTTAACTGCGGTGAAGTTTGTTCTATTGATCGAAATTGATCATTGACATTAAAATTGCAGATGCCGATGAGCTGATGATGTCGCAGATTCTTTACAACAACAGCACTTGTATCTTCAGAAATCAGGAACAGAATGTTATTTCGTTCTATAATGATCAGAGGATTCGAGAAGATGTTGTGGAATTTCCAGCTGGAGCAATTATTGTCAGTCGATGCATAGATATAGGAAAATACGCCATGATTGGTGAGGAGAAAGAACTTGATGAAATTGTCAATGTTATCTTTCAGGAGAATGCAAATTGGGCCCTCAAAATAAAATAATAAAAAACGTTTGGCAATATTGTTTGGCAAATACAAATCTGTTAGACATGATGAGCTGAAAGTGGTTCAGGTTCAATAACAAAATCTACTCTTGGCAAGCTATATTAAACAAAAAAAAAAAAAAAACATAATTATAAAGCGATAAAAAATGAATCATTCTGACAATGATAGACGTCTAACCTAGAAGTCACTGGTCTATCTAAAAACCTAACTGCTACTAACTGAAAGTCTTTTAATAATAAAGTAACAACTAGGTTCTTCATTAATCCTTGAAAATTTAATTTACAATTAATATGCCACGAGGCCCAAGTCTCCATCTGGTTATTTCAGATGTGTCCATTTGACCACCAAACTATTGTTATTTACATTAGAAACCTTGCAAAAAGTGATAAAAATTACTGTAATCAAGGATCGAACAAAAGAAGATGCATGGGAGGGGAATGGGACGGAACAAAGGCTGCATGTTTTGGCCTCAACCAGGAAAACGATTATTCAATGGAGAAACCACCGACAATACTTTTCCGTCATCAGTTGGGTCCAATTGCACAATCAAACGATGGAAAGCTCGTAGTTTATCCAGGGACGATTCTTCACATGGAATGCCTTTGGATAAGACGTTTTGGAAATCCAAAATGGACCATCAGTCACGACTACAGGTACTGGTCAAAATTATTTACACGCCTCAGTTTCTATGATATGCCGGTTTTCAGAAAGTATCCAGAAGGATGGAGCACTGATCCTGGTCGCGACTCGCAGCTGGAATACAGATTGTCAATTTTTCATGCTTCCAAAGACGATTCCGGCCTTTTTACATGTGTCACCCCTGCCAGATACACCCATTCTGTCGAAATTGAAGTCAAAGGTACGTACACTAGATACTGATAAAATATTGATGATATCTAAGTTGGAATTTTACAGCGGTGCATTGTCCTGTCGTCCCTCAACGACGGGGCCTAACCGTAAACACCCAAAGTACTAAAATGAACGCTCGCTTAAAATTTTCTTGTATTAACGGAAATGCTCTTATTGGAACGCCGGAGGTTATATGTCTACCTTCTGGCAATTGGAGTGCACCGTTTCCGGTTTGCGAAAGTGAGCGATAGTATTTAATAGGATAAACTAGCACGCCACAAAATTGTTTTTTGGTCCATTACACACAAATTGGTTGATTGGTCTTTTATTAGCGCTTTAGCTTGACATTTTAGTTGAATTAGTTTAGGAGCAGGATCGTTATCAGAAATAATGGCAGTTAGAAAGAAAAATGTTTATTTGTTATAAAGTTGCATTACATTACGTTGTGGTCTTTGACGCAATGTAAGCAAAATTATTCATACTTGAGTTTAATATAAAACCTTTTGCTTCTGAAAACGGCCCTAGCTGATTTCGTGCATGTATAGGTATCGAGTGTGGCGAGGTCGGGGGTTTGCTGCCTCCCCACCTGCACGTGCTGGTGGTGTCTAGGGAGGTCGGGGGCCGCGCCGTGTTTAGCTGCGAGTCCGGATTTGGGCTCAGGGGTCCCCCTGAGACGATGTGTCAGCCTAGTGGAGATTGGGCAACACCGTTTCCCACTTGCGAAGGTTTGTGTGTACCGCTCAGCAACATTTACATATTATGATTCTATTTTAACGCTATACTGTAATTACGTTACTAGATTGGAATAATCGCAGTACATAGTTAAGGTACTAAAGTTGAATTTCTTATCATCATGAATAGTTGAGGCCAATAATCACGTGAGTGATAACGAATAACTTTAGAAACGACTTATCCATTAATTTGCGAAAGTTGAAGAAATAATAGGTAATTGAAACTTGATGGTTATTCGCAAAATGTATGCCTAGTTATTCAAAATTTCTCAGAGCCTGCTTTCGTCATTTAGCGAATGTTAAGGTTTGTAATAGGCAAATAGGTAAATAATATTTTTTTTAACCGAGAGTAATGTGCACGGTAATGTGTGAATGTTTAAAGTTTCAAACAAAAATTTGTCAAATAATATGTATACAATAACAATATTAAAAACATTTTTGTAACTTTACACAAATTGAGTATCTACTGCAAAGAACAATAGTCTTTTCTAAAATTTATTGATTTTTTTTATGATGGTCAATCACAACAAAACTCATCTTCAATAAACCCATAAAAAATAAATATATATATTTCTCTTATAAAAAGTAAAAACATTGAGTTTTGCTTGGCTTACATTGGCATCTATGTAGGTAGGTATAATAAAAACCGTGACCGTTGAATGCAGATTGATCAGTCATAACTGGTCGCGGAAAAAATAATACTTTTATCTGGAATACTGTTTTTATTTGGGCATTTGATAAATGACAAAAATAAGCTCAGACCATTGTTACATGACTAGGCAAAGAGCTAAGACGTATAATATTTATATTTGAAATTGTCTTGCTATTTACTTGAATAGCTGTTTATACCACGTTTGTTAGAATCCGAACGATAACACCCATGCATATTCATATTCTGCTTGCGTTAGCATGTTTCTGGTTCAGTCTCACTTTGCTGAATCTAAAAAGAATGAAAATCATTTTATAATATTTATGAGAAGAATTAAGCCATTAATCTTTAGTTTCGTACCATAAGTATATTTGAACCGTGACTCTTGTGGGCGCTTGCCTACAATATGTATGTACAACTGCAAATAAGTGAAATGTTTTCTTATTCGTTTTCTTTTATTAGAAGTTCATTGCGACAATCCTGGTTCGCCGGAAAACGGATATGCTCAAGGCAGCGGTCCTTACAAAGCTGGCGACGTCGTCCAATTTAATTGCAATCCAGATTTTATGATGGAAGGTCAACCGATCGTTGCATGTCAAGACAACTCGAGGTGGTCTGGCAAACTTCCAAAATGTGCTTGATTCAAAATCTCTGGAATTCGCTGTAATTGAATTTCTTGTAGGTGTGCAAGCTTGCTCGTATCCAGGAACCACTATCAGCGGCCGCATGTCTTCAGTTAAATTCTATTATAAAATTGGGGAGAATATCACATTTACTTGTGACGAAGGATTGGCGTTGAAGGGTGCCGCTATGCTAAAGTGCTTAAAAAATGGAAAATGGTCGAATGCTATACCGACGTGCATTTTGGACAATGCGGGAAAATGAGTTGGCTATTTATCGTTCATCATGCAACGTTTCTTTGTCATACCACATATCAATACAACACAAGAGGAAGCCACTTTGTGATACAGTAGCGATGTTCTGAAGCAAATCTTGGCAGATTATAATAAATTGCATATAAATATAACAATAATTGTTAGACATATAGCTGTGAATAATGTTTTGTACTTGAGTCGTATCCATTGAAATATATATTGTATTTATTCAGTTATAGAAAAAATAATTCTTTACATCTTATGTTGCTTACTAGAATTAAAATTTATCTTACTATATACCACGATGAGCTACTATCCATTTTAATAATAAAGCTAATCATTTTCAAGGTTTCTAGTTGATGAATTAGCAATAATTAAGATATTAACGGAAAAAAATATTATTCATCGATAATAATAACACCTACATACTTAATAGGAATTTAAGAATATGAAAGATAGTTAAAAATGTACATTTACGGTAGAGAATAATTATTATTTATTACAATTAAAATGTGTTACTAAAATAGCTTGTTAGCGATCATCAAATAAAAGTACTATCAGATTGTTGTATTTTCTGCAATCCTGTCAACTAATTTGACCCATATTATCAGTAACCGCTAATAAATTAAAGTATCAAATGAAACATTCGAATGGTCATATCAAGTACGACTTGCACAGAAAAACTACGGCAAGATTCGTGTTGAGCGGTTCGAAATCTACAAAAATACGTCATAAAATCGATGTAAAAAATTTCAATACTTTGGACATTTTTCTTTACATCAATCGATAGAAAATCGAAAATTTTTTAAAATCGACATCGTTGCACATAAAGGCTGGAAATAAGCGTTTTCTAATGTAGTCGGCCTTTCTAAATCCGTAATCAAATTGACGCTGGAATAAATGGATTTCTTATAAAATCAAAAAAATCACTAAGTTGTGATATCTTTTAATATTCAAACTCTTGCAACGTTTCAACGGACAGACTTACATCAAATCCAAATACATCAAACTTCTCCATCTTGCAAAGACTATCGAATGCTGTATGAACAAAAATCGTAAGTTTAATTATAAAGAAGTTGAAATTTGCAATTTAGGTCGATATTGACGAAAATTTTGAATTGAAACATTCGAATGGTCATATCTTAAAAAGTACGGCTTGTACAAGAAAACTACGGTCAGATTTGTGATAAGCAGCTCGAAATCTAAAAGATTAAGTCATATAATCGATGCAAAAAATTTTAATATTTTCGACTTTTTCTTTCTAGCCCAATCAATACACATTCGAAAAATTTCTAAAATTGACACGTTTATTAAAAGACTGGAAATTGATGTTTTCTTATATAATCGGCCTTTCTGAGCTCAAGTTCGTTATCAATTCGACGCTAGAATAGACTGGCAACGAACAAGGAAGATAGATTTTTACATACGCAGGGACCGGAGAACCCTTTCACACCAAGAGCGAACCTAGCAAGAAGTCCAAGGCCGGAAAGGCGGGGAGCGAAGGAGTGTAGCGAAGAGTTAGACGACATCATCCTCGTAAGTGAGGGCGAGGTTGACCGGGTCCCCCGACAAAGGGCGTTCTCAGTGCCTTCGATCCGGGAGGCTGAGGTGACAAAGGGGATTGGCAGCTTTATAGCACAGTTGTCGGAAAAGAGAAAGAGAGAGGAAGCGCCTCTTTCTCCGATGACCGAGCTAAAAAAGAGGAAGGAAAGATGAACAAGACGGTAGTCAGGCAGAAAGGCAGTACGAGGGAGCTGTCAACACTGTAAAGCAGAAACTGGGGGAAGTGAAAGCGTTCATAAAAGAGAACCGAAACGTGCATGTCCCCATAAAGAGGGGGGTCGACGCGATAGAGGCGGGCTTTCAAAAGGTGGTAAGCTCCTACGAAACCATCCTCCAAGAAATTAAAGCTCAGCTGCGGGAACAGAAAAAAGAGATTAGGGAGCTCCAAGCGGAGGTGACGTCAATGAGAAACCCGGCAAGACGGGAAGACCAAGAAGAGGAAAAGGCGGTGCCCGGGGAAAGTTCCGACGCCGGAGGTCAGGAGGAGACCTTCGTGAAAGTGGTGAGGAGACGGCGCCAGAGAGGAGCAGCGACACCCAAAAGGGAGGACCAAAAGGCAACGACCGGCGCCAATAAGCAAAAAACCACGGCCGTGGACAAACCGAGAAGGCGTCAACTAGGGGAGGCGCTTATCGTGAAACTGGGAGGAGCCACCTATACCGAGACCCTTCAAAAGATAAAAGGAGCGGTGACGAAAAAATCGGCGGACCAAGTGCAGGCTCTTAGAATGACGAGAGGGGGGGAACTTCTGATCGTAATGAAAAAGAAGGCAGAGGGAGAAGCGGAAGTACTCAGGAAGGAAATGCAAGAAAAACTACAGGGGATCGATATACAATCCCCGAAAGAAATAAAAGCGGTCCTCCACCTAAAGGGGATGGACGCGACCACGACGGTGGAAGAGGTTAGAGAAGCCGTGATCGAAACGCTTGGTCAAGAAATCGGGGAAAGCCTGAAGGTGTCGGCGATGAGGCCGGCATTCGGAAGCACACAGAATGCGACGCTAACATTAAAGGAAAAAGACGCCGCCCGACTGCTGGAGAAGCGATCTGTCCGCATCGGGTGGGTGTCGTGCAAGGTTGAACGGCGAACAGAAACAGAAAAGTGTTTTAGGTGTTGGCAGTCCGGCCACATCGCCGCCAACTGCAAGGGCCCGGACAGAAAGGCGGACTGTCTAAATTGCGGCAAACCGGGGCACCAAGCGAAGGTGTGCAAGGAGGATTCGTTCTGCCCCCTATGCAAGCGTGAGGGCCACAGAGCCTGGAGAGGGTCATGCGACCAACGCATGAGCCGCCGGACGCTGGGGGCTCGTCAGGAGGGACAAGTAAATGTAAAAAATGCCTAATATGGGCGTTGCAAAACAAGGGAGGGGGGGAAGCGTAAAGACACAGGCCCCACTCCAAGATCGAAGAAAGCGAAAAGAAATGTCCGCTGTGTTATCGTTTCTACAGCTTAACGTAAATCGAAGTAGAAGAGCGCACGATCTGCTCTACTCCACAGCAACGGAATTAAGGAAAGACGTCTTACTGGTGACCGAACCTAATAAAGGCCTGGTTGAGAAAGCGGGGTGGTATGTGGCTACCAGAGAAGATGCGGCAATTTTCCTAATGTCTCGTAAGACAGCGGTTGACGCCAGTGGCAAGGGCGATGGTTTTGTATGGGTAAAGATCGACGAAGTGACGGTGTATAGTTGCTATATATCGCCGAATAGTACCAGAGAAGAATTCTCTTCGTTTTTGGAGGGGATTACGACCTCGATACAACACCAGAAGTGTAAGAAGAAAATTATCGTTACCGGAGATTTTAACGCCAAATCATCGGAGTGGGGAATGACAAAAACTGACGCGCGTGGATCTATCCTTGCCGATTGGATGGCCCAGCATGACCTAACCACAACAAACCTGTCTGGACACCATACTTTTGAGAGAGAGGCGTACAAGTCAACGTTAGACCTAACGATAGTGCCCATGATAGCGAGAAACCAAATCAAGGAATGGAAAACCCACGAATTAGAAACACTGAGTGACCACAAATATGTGTCCTTTATGTGGAACAGAAGCAGACAAGAAATCACAACACCTACAGGCCCGAGTTTCGACGAATGGAATATCAAACGCCTTAACCACGCAAAACTAATAGAGGAGTGGAAAGACGGGAAGGGGGTTCAAACCCCGGAAGATATAGTCAAGCTTCTGAAGATAGTCTGCGACGCTGCGATGCCAAAGAAAAGAGCGCCGAGCGGCAAGAAAGCCGTGTACTGGTGGAATGAAAAAATCGCGACTCTAAGATCCAACGCAATGGCAGCAAGAAGGGCAGTGACTAGAGCCAGAGTCAAAAGAACGGTCACAGAGGCAGAGCTGCAAGCAAAGATAGAGTCTATGCAGAACGCCAAGAACTTGCTTCGGTTAGAAATAGGCGCGTCCAAAAAACGGAAATGGAGGGAACTGTGTGAGTCTGTCGAGGACGACACGTGGGGCGACGGATACCAAATTGTGATAAAAAGAACGAAACAGCTACCCCCGCGTCGGAAGCTTTCCGATAGCGTGCTGCAAAGCTGCATCGAATCACTATTTCCGCGACACCCCGAAGTAATATGGACAAACGAGAGCGATGACCCGGCCAAGGTGTTTTCGGTGGAAGAACTGCAGGACGCCTGCGCCCGCTTAAAGCCAAGAAAGGCAGTCGGACCGGATGGTGTCCCCGCGGAAGTAGTTAAGATCCTTATGCGGGAAAGCCCTGAAAGATTTATGGATGTCTTAAACCGAATAATAACGGAGGGAGTTTTTCCAAAAGAGTGGAAAAAAGCCCGGCTGATTCTGCTTCAAAAACCCGGTAAGCCACCCGGGCTCCCGAGCTCGTACAGGCCAATATGCATACTGGACAGCATGGCAAAACTCCTGGAATACGCGATTTATGAAAGACTGTGTGCCGAGCTGGAAACTCGGGAAGAAATATCTCCGCAACAATATGGGTTTAGAAGAGGGCGGTCAACAATAGATGCGGTCCAAAAAGTGTTAGAGATAGCCGAAAGTACTCGATTGGTCACTTACAGACATAGGAAAACTTGCGTCATGATCACCGTGGACGTGAGTAATGCTTTCAACTCGCTCTCGTGGCAAACTATTCTAGACGAACTTAAGAGAAGACAAATATCGCCATACCTGTTGACAATCCTGAGAAGCTATCTAAAAGATAGAGAGATCATAGACGAGAATGGAATATCAACAAACATAAACAGCGGAGTTCCTCAGGGGTCTGTCTTGGCTTCGCTCCTGTGGAACGTGGTATACGATGGGGTCCTCGGACTTCCGTACCCAGCCGGGGTAGAGACGGTCGCTTATGCGGACGACCTGGCCGTAATCGTGACCTCAAGAAACGTAGAATGTATCCAGGAGAGGGCCGAAGAAGCGGTCCAAATGATAGGGGTTTGGATGAGTGAGAGAAGCCTGCGGTTGGCGCCAGAAAAGACGGAAATGGTGATCTTGGCCGGAAAGAGAAAGACCCCGGATATAAAGATTAACGTCCAAGGTGTCGAAATTGACGCAAAAAAAGCAATCAAATACCTGGGTATCTGGATAAGCCAAAACAAAGACTTCAGACAACATATTTCCGAAACCGTAATTAAAGCGGAAAGAGTCTTTTCGGCCCTATCGACGTTAATGCCAAATATTGGCGGCCCAAGATCTTGTAAGAGACGTTTACTTGCGTCGGTGGCACATTCCGTATTGCTCTACGGAGCACCGGTGTGGAAAACAACGCTTCGTTTTTCTTCCCACCTGAAGAAGTTTACCTCACTGCAAAGACGCATGGCGATTAGGGTAGCAGCGGCGTACCGCACGGTCCCGCTAGATGGAATATTGGTCATCGCCGGTATACCACCTTTCGACCTCCTAACGAGAGAGAGAGTCCTAACCCGTGAGGGTATCCCCCGATCGGAAGCACGCGACAAAATTTTGGAAGAGTGGCAAATCAGATGGGATAGTGCTCCGCCGTCCTGGACAAGGAGGATGTTACCGCAGATCAAAAAATGGGTTCAAAGAAGGCACGGGGAAGTTGACTACTACTTGACCCAACTCCTGACCGGGCATGGCTGCTTCAGGCAGTACCTATGCGAGAGACAGCGGAGACCAGACGACGAATGTACCTACTGCGGAGAGAAGGACTCCGCTCAGCATACCTTCTTTTTCTGCCCAAATTGGAAAGAGCTAAGAACCTTTGCCGAAAATTCAATCGGAAAAAAATTAGAACCTGAGACAATTATGGACACCGTTCTGGAGTGCGAGAGCAGCTGGCAGACGGTGGCGAGCTGGGCTAAGAACGTTCTCACAACCAAGGAACTAGAAGACGAGGAAGGCTAGGAAGGCCAGTAGAGGAGCACCAACCACCCCCCTGAAGTAATGCTCGCGCGGTTCCGGGGGGGTTTGGATGAACAGAAGGTGCCGGAGGGGTTTTAGCCGGTAAAAGTCCGGCACTACCCTGAGCGCTCGAACCATGCTCAGGGTGTCCATGAGGATTTCCCCTCCCCAGAAAAAAAAAAAAAGGTCAGGTCAGGTCAGGTCAGGTCAGGTCAGGTCAGGTCCCCCTCAGGGGCTCACTTCTTGTGAGTACGGGTCCGGCACACCCGAGGTACCCTAGCTGGATATGGCCCGCCTTCAACTAGTCTTGGGTCATATCCCTCTTCTCTCTGTCTTTGAACTGTCGGTCCCTCTCGACTAACTTTTGCCCTTTTAGACCCCGACGCTATTAGAGCAACTCGAGGGCTAGGGGTCGCCTCTTTCTCTTTTTCTTCTTGTTCTCCACAGGGGCCTTTCACGCTGAGAGGTACGGGTATTGGCGATCCCGGGGTGCCCTAGCTATCGGGTGGACGGACGCGGTTCAACCCGATTATAAACCGCAACCGAAGCCTGTGCTCCAGCAACCTCCGGAAAGCGTGCCGGGGGTACGTTGCACAGGGACCTGAGGCCGGGGGGCTTGCCTTAATTGGCCGGCTCGGGAGGAGAACGCCTCTATAAAAAACCGACAGCGAAGTCGTGAAAACCTGCAGGGCACCAGGCGCACCCTGCAGTATAAATGCCTTCTCCGGGGGATGGGCGTCACCCTCGGAGTGACTTTCCTTTCGTCCCATTATCGTGGGAATAAAGATGGATAAAGAAACACAACAAAAAACCGAACTGGCAACGAACAAGGAAGATAGATTTTTACATACGCAGGGACCGGAGAACCCTTTCACACCAAGGGCGAACCTAGCAAGAAGTCCAAGGCCGGAGAGGCGGGGAGCGAAGGAGTGTAGCGAAGAGTTAGACGACGTCATCCTCGTAAGTGAGGGCGAGGTTGACCGGGTCCCCCGACAAAGGGCGTTCTCAGTGCCTTCGATCCGGGAGGCTGAGGTGACAAAGGGGATTGGCAGCTTTATAGCACAGCTGTCGGAAAAGAGAAAGAGAGAGGAAGCGTCTCTTTCTCCGATGACCGAGCTAAAAAAAGGAAGGAAAGATGAACAAGACGGTAGTCAGGCAGAAAGGCAGCACGAGGGAGCTGTCAACACTGTAAAGCAGAAACTGGGGGAAGTGAAAGCGTTCATAAAAGAGAACCGAAACGTGCATGTCCCCATAAAGAGGGGGGTCGACGCGATAGAGGCGGGCTTTCAAAAGGTGGTAAGCTCCTACGAAACCATCCTCCAAGAAATTAAAGCCCAGCTGCAGGAACAGAAAAAAGAGATTAGGGAGCTCCAAGCGGAGGTGACGTCAATGAGAAACCCGGCAAGACGGGAAGACCGAGAAGAGGAAGAGGCTGTGCCCGGGGAAAGGTCCGAGGCCGGAGGTCAGGAGGAGACCTTCGCTGAAGTGGTGAGGAGACGGCGCCAGAGAGGAGCAGCGACACCCAAAAGGGAGGACCAAAAGGCAACGACCGGCGCCAATAAGCAAAAAACCACGGCCGTGGACAAACCGAGAAGGCGTCAACTAGGGGAGGCGCTCATCGTGAAACTGGGAGGAGCTACCTATACCGAGACCCTTCAAAAGATAAAAGGAGCGGTGACGAAAAAATCGGCGGACCAAGTGCAGGCTCTTAGAATGACGAGAGGGGGGGAACTTCTGATCGTAATGAAAAAGAAGGCAGAGGGAGAAGCGGAAGTACTCAGGAAGGAAATGCAAGAAAAACTACAGGGGATCGATATACGGTCCCCGAAAGAAATAAAAGCGGTCCTCCACCTAAAGGGGATGGACGCGACCACGACGGTGGAAGAGGTTAGGGAAGCCGTGACCGAAACGCTTGGTCGAGAAATCGGGGAAAGCCTAAAGGTGTCGGCGATGAGGCCGGCATTCGGAAGCACACAGAATGCGACGCTAACATTAAAGGAAAAAGACGCCGCCCGACTGCTGGAGAAGCGATCTGTCCGCATCGGGTGGGTGTTGTGCAAGGTTGAACGACGAACAGAAACAGAAAAGTGTTTTAGGTGTTGGCAGTCCGGCCACATCGCCGCTAACTGCAAGGGCCCGGACAGAAAGGCGGACTGTCTAAATTGCGGCAAACCGGGGCACCAAGCGAAGGTATGCAAGGAGGATCCGTTCTGCCCCCTATGCAAGCGTGAGGGCCACAGAGCCTGGGGAGGGTCATGCGACCAACGCATGAGCCGCCGGACGCTGGTGGCTCGTCAGGAGGGACAAGTAAATGTAAAAAATGCCTAATATGGGCGTTGCAAAACAAGGGAGGGGGGGAAGCGTAAAGACACAGGCCCCACTCCAAGATACGGAATTAAGGAAAGACGTCTTACTGGTAACCGAACCTAACAAAAATATAGCAAAAGAAGTCCAGATGGGCTGCCTGCAGATAAACCTCAATAGAAGCAGACAGGCCCACGACTTGTTAATGGCAGTTGCCTTGAAAAGCGGAAATGATGTCCTTCTGGTGACAGAGCCGAACGTCGCGGTGGTAAATGGTGGCCAGTGGATCGTGGATCAAAGGTCAGACGCGGCTATTAGAATTATGAATGCAACCTTCGAGGTAGGCAAAACAAGCCGAGAACCGGGTTTTGTGTGGGCGTACGTGAATGATGTAGCTATCTATAGCTGCTACATATCGCCAAACTCTACGCTAGAAGAATTTACCACGTTTCTGGAACGAATAGGGACATCGCTGAGCCGTCATCGCGGAGAGATTCTAATCACGGGAGATTTCAACGCTAAAGCCATTGAATGGGGTAATATTAGAACGGACCATCGAGGGGAAGTTTTATCCGAATGGATGGCCCAAAACGCTCTAATAACAGCCAATAAAGAGCAACAATGGACTTTGGTGAGAGGAGTACACACCTCCGTGATAGATCTCACACTTACACGCGTCGAAAGAGTACACAAGATCAAGGAGTGGCGGACTTTGGAAGAGGAGTCGTTAAGTGACCACCGGTATATAGAGTTTAAATGGGCAGATAAAGAAACTAACACGGCGGGAGAGAACCGGACAAAGGCCAAACAACTAGGCTGGAACATACGGAAACTAAATCCCGAAAAACTCAAGAAGACGATAGACAGATAAAGAAAAGACAAAAACACCAGAAGGTTTTATACAGCTGCTGACAAAAGCATGCGATGCCGCAATGCCTCGCAAGAGAGAGGGGACAAGAAGAAAGGCCACATATTGGTGGAACACAAAAATAGAACAGCTAAGAAAAGAAGCGGTAGCATGCAGAAGAAGGATGACGAGACAGAGAGGAAGACAAAACGAGAGACTGGAAGATATAGCAGGAAACGAAGAAGAGTATAAGGATGCAAAGGCGAAATTACGGAAAGAAATAAAACGAGCAAAAGAAACAAAATGGAAGGAAGTGCTTGAGGAAATAGATTCCGACATATGGGGAATTGGATTCAAGATTGCCACAAAAAAGATTGGAGGCCAGAATACCCACCAAGCTCTTCCCAAACAGCTAGTTCAAACTGTACTGGAAAATTTATTTCCCCAACATGAAGGCATTGTACATAGAAAAACAGGAGAGAAACCTATGGAAAATTTCACTGCACAGGAGCTTCAAACCGCATGCGAGAAGATGAAACCGGGGAAGGCGCCAGGTCCCGACGGAATACCAGCGGAGATCGTTAAGCTGTACGTACGGGAACGACCCGAGATGGTGTTAGAGGTATATAACGAAGTAGTCGGGTCTGGAAGGTTTCCGAGCAAGTGGAAGCTAGCCAGGCTGATACTGCTAAGGAAGCCGGGAAAACCTGCGGGAGAATACGCATCCTACCGCCCCATTTGTATTCTTGACGCAGCGGGTAAACTTCTGGAGTATCTAATATACGCAAGACTGGAAAAGGAAATTGAAAAAAATGGAGGGCTATCTGATAACCAGTTCGGCTTCCGAAAGGGAAGGTCGACAATAGATGCCATCGCTAAAGTTTTAGAAGAAGCGGAGAAGGCCAAAAATGCAGCGTATAAAAATAGGAAAATGTGCCTAATGACCGCGCTGGACGTGCAAAACGCGTTCAATTCGGCGTCGTGGCAACAGATTTTAGAGGAACTTCAAAGGAGGAAGGTGTCCGCGTCCATGCAACAAATAATAGGGAGCTACCTACATCAGAGGAAAATAAAGACGAACGAGGGTCAAGAAATCGAAGTTAACAGTGGAGTCCCGCAGGGCTCGGTGTTGGCGGCTCTGCTCTGGAATATCCTCTACGACGGGGTTCTGCGGCTTCCCGTCCCCGAGGGAGTAAAGATGGTGGCTTACGCGGACGACCTAGCGGTTATTGCAGTAAACAAAAAACCAAATATAGTGCAAGAAATGACAAACATAGTAGTGAGACAGATAGCAGATTGGATGGAGGGGAAAATGTTGCACCTGGCACCAGAGAAATCAGAGGCAGTCATTCTCGCTGGAAAAAGAAAGCCGGCCACGATCCAAATTAATATTATGGAAACGATGATTACACCTGGGGAGGCCATAAAATACCTCGGCGTTTGGCTGGGAAGAAATGGAAGTTATGCAAGACACGTCAAGGAAACCGCCGCAAAGGCGGAAAAGACAGTGGCCGCTCTGACAAGGCTGATGCCAAATGTCGGCGGCCCAAGGATGGAAGTTAGAAAGATGTATGCTGCAGTGTCACACTCAGTAATGCTGTATGCGGCTCCCATTTGGGCAACCGCCATACAAGTTAAGTCAAATAGAAAGAAACTAGAAACGCTACAAAGGAGGCTTGCCATAGGGGTCACGTCCATGTACCGAACGGTATCGACAGACGCGGCCCTGGTGATAGCCGGCGTGCCGCCCATCGAATTACTGGTGAGGGAAAGAGTGGAAAAGTGGAAGAGAAATAAAAATCAAGCAGGGGAAGCAAGAGATAGACTTCTCGAACGATGGCAAGAGACCTGGGAACAGTCGCCAAATAGGTGGACAAAGAAACTTATCCCGAACATCAAGGAATGGACAGCGAGGAAACACGGAAGAATTAACTATTACTTGGCGCAATTATTAACGGGCCACGGACCATATAGGGATTTCCTATGTGATAGAATGAGGCGAGAAGACGGGGAATGTATCTACTGCGGGGAGAAGGACGATGTAGAACATACATTCTACTTCTGCCCAAGGTGGAAAGGAAAGAGGGACAAACTGACTAACTTTCTGGGCCGGGCTATTACACCGGAGAGCACGGTCGCAGAAATATTGAGGAGCGAGAGAAACTGGGAGGCGATCGAAGAGTGGACAAGAGATGTGATAAGGGAGAAAGAGGAAGAGGACTTAGATGGACGAAGGAAATAATTTGGAAAGAAACAAGGCAAGGATGACAAGATTGAAAGAACAAGAGACATAAGGAGGAAAAACGGCTCTGAGTGATCACTCAGGGCCGTGCTGCACCAACCACCCCCCTGAAGTAATGCTCGCGCGGTTCCGGGGGGGATGGATTAACAGAAGGTGCTGGAGGGGTTTTAGCCGGTAAAAGTCCGGCACTACCCTGAGCGCTCGAACCATGCTCAGGGTGTCCATGAGGATTTCCCCTCCCCGGAAAAAAAAAAAAAAAGGGCAGGTCAGGTCAGGTCAGGTCAGGTCAGGTCGGGTCAGGTCGGGTCAGGTCGGGTCAGGTCGGGTCAGGTCGGGTCAGGTCGGGTCAGGTCGGGTCAGGTCGGGTCAGGTCGGGTCAGGTCGGGTCAGGTCGGGTCAGGTCCTCAGGGGAGAAGCCAAACTCCTACTGGGCGCGTCTCCCACGTGGCGGATAGGGGAATGCCCTCACCGGCGTGCCGGCGGGTAGTGGTGAAGTAATATAGCCACCGCGGACCAAATAGAGCAAGGAGGAGACAACCTCCATGAATAAAAAACACCTCCGATGACGACACGGCAACGAAATAGGCTAACGAACAGGGAACGGAAGGCAGGTAATCATAGATAATTATGACGACAGGGCAGGGAAACGGAAGTCTGGTGGGACTATAAACCACCAAAGTTAGGATGATGGCGAATCTGAAAATAGATATACCCCAGGGAGGTACCGGCGAAGCCGGAAAATCCTCCCCCGCCGCTCAGGCGGGCTGCCCCTCGGATTCTGGGGGGGGGCAAAGTTTCGCAAATTAACCTGGTTGAGGCTGGTAACCCATTTGCTAGAAGGGATAGTATTGGGAGATCCCCAATCCGTGGTCAAGACACGAGTAGCCAAGACACGGAAGTACAGATGGAACTCACTAGTATAACCCCGGAAAAGATACGAATAGCACGAGGAAGGGCTTCGTCCTTGACCGAGAGCGTGATTAATCTGACAGGGATGGAATCAAGCGATCAGAGTGAAAACGAGGGTCTAAATACTCCGGAACAGGCGTCAAAAAGAAAAAGGAAAGATAGAGAGGCTGGGATGAGCGAACAAAGTGGCAAACGCCTGGTGGGGAAAAATGTCTTCGGAGTAACACAGCGGAGTAACACAACGGCGGAAATTAAGCAGATGGAGAAGCACTTAGATGACGCGGCCAGGTTCGTTAAAGAGAACAGAAATGTTCACGGCGGAGTCAAAGAAATACTTAGGAAACTGCAGGTGACCTCCATGAAAATTAAGAAGGAGCACGAAAAGGAAAAGAAGCAGATGGCAGCAAACGAGAAAGAAGCCCGCGAGAGAATAGAGGAACTTAAAAGAAGGGTAAAGCTGCTAGAAGATCCTGAGGCTAGTGGGGTGGAGAAGGGGGGTAAGAGGTATAGGCTGCAAGATGAGGAATTGAAACTGCTAAAGCTAGCACAGGAATATCAAGGAGAATGTCCGAAGCTTACGGAGGTGTACGGGGACATGCTCGCTCAGGGACGAGGCTCGCTGGCTTTGTTCGTTACACCGGACTTTACGGCGGAGCACGGGGTTGCAAAACAGATGGAGCAGAGATATGGATGTTCGGAGCGGCTTAGAGAGAAGGGAGCAAAATGCGGGGAAGTACTGTACTTGAAAGGAGAGGAATCAGTTACGATAGGGGAGGAAATCCCAGAAAGGGATATACGGTATGTTTACTACTTGGTGGGGAAGGAGGAGGGGGAGGACAGTGCTACGCTGGAGGCAATGATTAAATGCCTCCTGCAGCTAAAGCACCTGCTGGTGAAGCACAAACAAAAAAAGCTAGCTATTCCAAATAATCTTACTGGGAAAAGTAGGGAAACGTGGGAGCTGGCTAGGAAAGTCTTACACCTGCTGTTTGTAGACACCGAGGTGGAAGTGGAAGTATACAGGAGAGCACAAGACGGGGTAAAGGAAGCAGCTAGAAACGGGATAGAAGAAGGAAATAAGTGGGTAGAAGTTGTTAGGAAAAAAGCAGCGAGAGGGAAAATTGATGGCATTTGCCCGGACAGGCAAGGGAAACCCGGAATAACGAAGGAAAGATGCCAGGCGGTGATAATAAAGGCTACGGAGCAGACGTATGCCGGCATTATAGGGACTATAAGAAAAGGGGTGGATATTGAAGCGACAGGGGCAAAGGTTGGACGGGTGCGGAAGACAAGGCAAGGGGATGTTCTTATAGAGATGGAGAAAGGAGACAATGGGGTAGAAAAATTGGTGCAAGCTATTAGAGGGGCCGTGCCAAAGGAAGAAATTAGGGTGGCCCAAGACAGGGTGTCCCTGATAATTTCAGACCTGGATCCGGCCAGTGGGGAAGAGGAAATTAAGATAGCAGTGCAGAAGCTGCTAGGTGGCAATAAGGAGATAGAGGTAAAAGGGTTGAGACCGGCAAGGGAGGGAACGCAAAACGCAACCCTGTTGGTAACGGTATCCCAGGCGGAGGTGCTATTGAATGAGCGCAGAATACGAGTGGGTTGGAGCAAGTGCAGAGTCAAACAATGGGTGGCCCCGGACAAGTGCTACAGATGCTGGGAGATGGGACACCGGAGCTGGGAGTGCAGAGGACCGGACAGGACTGGCTGCTGCCTCAACTGTGGGAAGGAGGGCCACAAAGCGGAGGGCTGTAAAGAGCCGGCAAGTTGTCCTATCTGTGAACAGGATGGGCATAGGGCAGGCGGTTTTGGCTGCAGACCAGGCGGCAAAGACAAGGAAAGAGGGAGCAGGGAACGGAGGCGAGGAGGAGAACCTCCGGGCTCTTCAGAGTGATACAAGTGAACTTGAATAGAGCGAAAGCGGCGCAAGATCTGCTGTTTGCGACCGCCCGAAAGAAGGCAGCGGACGTTCTCCTCGTCAGTGAGTATAACAGGACGGGACAGGACTGGATAGTAGATACAACAAGGTCGGCAGCGGTGGTGCTGCTAGGAAAGAACTTCTACGCTGAGGAACAGGGAGCGGGAAAGGGGGTTGTATGGGTCAAGGCTCAGGGAGTGGTGTGGGTGAGCTGTTATTACTCACCCAACCAGAAGATTGAGGAATTTGAAGAAAACATAGAGGAGCTGACGGAAATAGTCAAGGCATGGAGGGGCAAAAAGATTATAGTCGGGGGAGACTTTAATGCAAAGTCCTTGGACTGGGGATCGCCATATGAGGATCGCAGGGGTGTCAAACTAGCAGAGGCTGTGGCATCAATGGGACTGATTGTGCTGAACCAAGGGGGAGAGCCGACCTTTGTGAGAAATCGTTCGGAGTCATACATTGATGTCACAGCCTGCTCGGCGGAGCTGGGGAGGGGTATTAGAAGCTGGAACGTCCTAGGGATAGAGACATTGAGCGACCATAGGTACATTTTTGTAGATGTAGCTGTAGAAAGGCAAGAAAGGAAGAGGAAACCGGAAATGGGATGGTCGGCGGGCACGCTCAATGAGGGAAAGTTGGAGGAAATATTGGAAAAGGAATATAAGAACCGGGATGGTCGAATGACAGCAGAAAAACTGACGGCGATGCTGAAGAGGATAGCAAACTACTCTATGAAGAAGAGAACTGGCACGACGGCAAAGAAAGAAGTATACTGGTGGAACGAGAACATAGCCCAGCTAAGAACAGAAAGCATTGCTTCCCGTCGTAAATTCACCAGGATGAGGAAAAAGAATAATGAGGTGGGGTGCAGCGTCACATTAGCGGCATACAAGGAAACCAAGAAGAAATTAAAAGAAGCCATTGCCAGAAGCCAAAGAGAATGTTGGCGGAAGTTGTGCCGAGAGGTGGACCACGATATATGGGGAAAGGGCTACGGGATCGTAACTAAAAGACTAGGGGGTAGCGGCGTTCCAAGGCTGTCAATGGAGCAGAAAGTGAGGATTGGGAAAGTGCTCTTTACTCAGAGGGAGAAGCAGCGAACCGAAAGGGAAACAATAGAAGGGGAAGCCCCACTCTTTACTCGGGCTGAGTTAGAGAAAGCGGCGCAAAGAATAAAAGCCAACAAAGCCCCGGGAGAAGATTTAATTCCGGCGATTCTGGTAAAAGCGATCGTGCGGCTGAAACCGGAAATAATGCTAGATGCAATCAACGCACAGTTGGAGGAAGGGATATTCCCAAAAGAATGGAAGGCGGCTCTACTAGTGCTGGTGAGAAAGAGAGAGAAGCAAGGATATGAACCGGAGGCATTCAGACCAATCTGTCTGCTTAGCCACGTTGCAAAACTGTATGAGAGGATGTTAGACTGTAGGCTCAGAGCAGAAATCTCTAGGACCGGTGGCCTGGCCATGAACCAGTATGGATTCAGGGAGGGGAAATCCACTGTCAACGCGTTGAAGGCAATTGTGCGAGAATTTGAAGAAGAAAAAAGTAAGCTTGCTAAGATACGCAAAAGTGTCTTAGTAATAACTTTAGATATAAAAAATGCCTTCAATACGGCGAATTGGCAGTGGATACTTCAGGAGCTTAAGAATAGGGGAGTGGCGGGGTATCTGCGAAGGATTATACAGGACTATTTGAAGGACAGGAGAGTAATCATACAGCACGAGGCAGAGCGACGGGAGTTGGAATTGAATAGAGGAGTGCCGCAAGGGTCGGTGCTTGGCCCTACTCTGTGGAATACGATGTACGATGGGATCCTCAGGCTGAAACTGCCGGAAGGAGCAAAAGTGGTCGGGTTCGCGGACGACCTCACAGTCATTATCAAGGCTAAAGAACGAGAAGACCTCCAATGGATGGCGGATAGGACTGTGGAGAAGATCGGGGAGTGGATTGCAAGCAGGGGCCTAGAACTCGCACCGGCTAAGACAGAAGCGATATTGCAAGTAGGCTACAGAAGGATACAAGGACTGGAAATTCACGTAGAGGACCAAAGGATTGGGACTAAAGGGGAACTGGTATGTCTGGGGGTCACGTTGGATAGGGCAGGTAGTTACCAGAGCCACGTGAGAAAAGCGGCAGCCAAAGCTCTGGATAGGGCAGGGAGAATCGGGAGACTGCTTCCTAACATAGATGGACCCAGAGAGAGTAAGAGAAGAATTCTGGCAGCCACGGTCAATTCGATTATACTGTACGGGGCGGAGGTTTGGGCACCGGCAATTAAGGTGGGACGAGCAAGGAACACGTTGCTGAAAGCGCAGAGAAGGATTGCTCTGAGAGTTGCTGCGGCCTTTAGAACTGTCTCAAACGAGGCGCTGGCAGTAGTGGCAAGCATGTGCCCAATAGACTTGCTGGTGTGGGAGAGGACAAAAATGTTCGAAGTTGGGCAAAGCTGTACTCTGGACAAAAACGAGATAAGGGAGGAAAGGAAAAGAATTAAAGAGGAAACACTAACGGAGTGGCAAGAGAGGTGGGCAACGGGAAGCAAAGGAAGGTGGACTGCTAGGCTCATACCTGAGGTACAGACTTGGGCAGAAAGAAAGCATGGGGAGATTAACTTCCACCTGACGCAGTTCCTAACGGGGCACGGAGTCTTTGGTAGCTACTTGCATCGAATTGGGAAGGCTAGAAGTACAAAGTGCTGGTACTGCGACAGGATAGATACGCCGGAACACACGGTATTTGATTGCGGTAGATGGGATAATGAGAGGCAAGCAACGAATGGTAGGCTGAACCACAGCCTGACAGTCGATAATTGTATCAGCACTATGCTCGAAGGAGAGGAAGAATGGGAGTGTGTTTCACAGTTGATCGCAGGGATTATGGCAAAAAAGGAAGAAGATGAAAGGGAAAGGCAGGACGAGACAGTAGGGAGTTGAAACATCGGGAAACGGAGACACCAGCTACCGCTGCCCTGAAGTAATGCGCGAGCGGTTCCAGGGCAGGCGAGGATCAGGACATCGACGGGGGAGGAGTTTTAGTGGGTACACCGACTCAAGAGAGGCGGGAGCCCCACACTCTGTGCGTAACGCATTTCTCCTCCTCCTTAAAAAAAAAAAAAAAAAAAAAAAAAAAGGTCGGGTCAGGTCGGGTCAGGTCGGGTCAGGTCGGGTCAGGTCGGGTCAGGTCGGGTCAGGTCGGGTCAGGTCGGGTCCTCAGGGGAGAAGCCAAACTCCTACTGAGCGCGTCCCCCGCGTGGCGGATAGGGGAATGCCCTCACCGGCTTGCCGGCGGGTAGTGGTGAAGTAATATAGCCACCGTGGACCAAATAGAGCAAGGAGGAGACAACCTCCATTAATAAAAAACATTATGACAACAACTAGGCAGGGACACGGAAGTCGGGTGGGACTGAAAGCTACCAACAAACGATGAAATGGCAAATCCAAAAATAGATTTACCCCAGGGAGGTACCGGAAGTTCCGGAGAATCCTCCCTCGCCGTCAAGGCGAGCTGCTCCACGGATTCTGGGGGGAGAAAAGATTCGCTATGCAGTCGAGAAGAAAAAGAGGACCCGTTTAAGAGAAGGGACAGTATTGTAAGGTCCCCAGTGCAAAGGCAAGAGGCCGAGACAGGAAAAAAGGACAATGAACCTGCGGAAACACCGAGCCAAGACCGAACAAAGACGTGTTCATTACCGGAAATCCGAAAAAGAGCGCTTTCATTACCGGAAATAGAGTTTGTTCTTACTGACTTAAGAACGCCAGATCGAAACAAGCAAAAAGACGACGAAAATGCTAAATCTCCAGAGCAAGCCCCAAAAAGGAAAAGGAGGGGAGGAGGACTGGGAGGGAGTCAGCAAGTAAGTGAGGGATGGCACTCAAATAACTTCTTTTCGGGAACAACAAACGCTACGGAAGAATTCGGAGAGTTAGAGAAACATCTCGTGGAAGCATCTAATTTTGTCAAAGGTAACCGGAATATGCATGTGGGAATGAAAGACATCCTAAAAAAGATCCAGGTAACGTTCACGCGGCTTAAGAGGGAACAAGAGAAGGAACAAGAAAAGAAGACCAGAATAGAGGAAGAAGCTAAGAAAAAAGTAGAAATGCTGGAAGATAAGATAAGGAAACTGGAGGAAAAGTGCGAAGTCATAACTGCTTTGCAAAATAGCCGGGATAAAGTTGAAAGCGAGGAAACAACGCAATGGAACCAAGCTAAAAACTACGGGGGAGAATGTAAGGCGCTTACGGAATGCTACGGAGACATGTTCGGTTCATTAGAGAGCGCTGTAGCGCTATGTGTCTCGCCCGGACTCCCCAGTGAACATGGGGCAGCAAAACAAGTGGAGCAGCGATACGGATGCGCTCAACGACTTAGAGAAAAAGGGGCTCACTGTGGAGAAGTTCTTTACATTAAAAGCGAAGAAAAGGTCGCGATTGACGGAGAAGAAGCAGAAACTGCGACAAAATATGTTTATTACTTAATAAACAAAAAGGAGGATGAAGAAAGCTCGACGCCAGAAGCAACGGTTAAAAGCTTGCTAAAGCTTAGACACCTGCTCCTAGAACATCGGCAGGAAAGAGTAGCAATTCCGAATAACTGGACGGGACAAGATAAAGAAGTATGGGAAACGACTAGAAACCTGATGCACCTTATATTCGAGGATACGGGCATAGAGGTGAGGATATATCGGAGAGGACAGGAAGAAGCTAAAGGAAAACAAGAAACCGCAAAACGAAATGGAGAGGAATGGACTGAAGTAGTTAGAAATAAGAAGAAAAGCGAAAAAATAACCGGAGAACGGACAAGCAAGCAAGAGAAATTTGGGACAAGAAAAGAAAGAAACCAGGCTGTAATTATCCAGGCAACTGAAGAAACGTACGCCACAATGGTGGGCAAAATAAGGGAAAAAGTAGACGTAGAAGCAATAGGTGCAAAGGTAAACCGGGTACGAAAGACCAGAAAAGGGGATATTGTAATAGAAATGGAGAAAGGAAATGAAGGCATGGACAAATTGGTGCAAGCCATCAAAGAAATAATGCCGGAAGAAACCGTTAGAGTGACTCAAGACAAAGTCTCGGTGATAATATCGGACCTGGATGGAGCGACCAATGAAGAAGAAGTAAAAGCGGCAGTGGAAAAAGCACTAAAATTGGAGGGAGAAATAGAAATAAGGAAAATGAGATCAGGGCCCGAAGGAACACAAAATGTGACAGTCCTAGCTACAAAATCTCAGGCCAGAGAGCTATTAGAGATGGGAAGAATTCGGATAGGGTGGAGCAACTGCAGAATAAAAATGCAAAGGAAACCCGAAATGTGTTTTAAATGCTGGGAGCCGGGGCATAAAAAATGGGAATGCACAGGAACGGATAGAACCAACTGTTGCCTAAATTGTGGACTAGGAGGGCATAAGGCCGTGGAGTGTAGACAACCACCCAGCTGTCCAATCTGCGAACAAAAAGGGCACAGAGCGGGAGGAATAAAATGTGAAATGCTAAGAAGAGAAAGGCGAGAAGTGGACGGAGGAGACAAAACTCTTCAACGTCCAAGCACGACAGACTAGGGAAACACACAGGGGAAACACAACAAACTCGATGACTGCGACAGAATATATACACGTCATACAGACAAATCTGAATAGGAGTAGCACAGCACACGACCTGCTAGATAAGACGGCCCAGGAGCTGAAAATTGACTTAGTGATAATTGCAGAACCAAATATCAAAACAGTTAGAAAAGGGCCATGGTTCTATAGCAACGAAAAGAGTGCAGCCATAAGGAAATATAATCATGGGCATAAAAGCCTAAAAATCACTAAAGCTAATAGTGGAAATGGATATGTCTGCGTCGAGTTAGAGGATACCATCTACTATAGCTGTTATTGCTCACCAAATGTAAACGAGGACGTACTTGAAAACCTTCTGAACGAAATAAAAAGAAATATGCTAACGGACTGGAAAAACAAAAAAATAGTAATTGGGGGAGATTTAAATGCAAAATGCAAGTTGTGGGGATCTAAAGTAGAAGATCGACGAGGAAAAATGCTAGCGGAATGGGCAGCTGCAGAAGACCTTCAGGTCATAAATACAGCAAAAGCCCCAACTTTTGTAAGAGGGTACAGTACATCGTATATAGATGTCACACTTTGCACAGCGATCGGCAGTCAACAAATTGAAGAATGGAAAGTACTAGAAATGGAAAACCTTAGTGACCACCGGTACATCTACTACAAAAACAGGAGGGACAACAAGCGAAGAAATACAAATATAAAAGGTTCGGGGCAATTTAAGCAGACAGGATGGAAGGTAAAAACGGAAGCACTGACAAACTTTAATACGGAACTGGATAGAGTCGTAGAACAGGAAATAACAAAAGACAAAATAAGGCCAACAGATTACATAGACATGATCAGAAGGATAAGTGACAAAACACTGCCAAAAAAGATGAAGAAGACAGCCAATAAAGGAGTATATTGGTGGACAGAAGAAGTAGCGGCGGCAAGGAGAGAATGTATTGCCAAAAGAAGGAAAATGACGCGAGTAAAAGCAAGACAACGAGAAACGGAGGAAGAAAAAGGAAAAGCGGCTGAAGACTACCATAAACAAAGAACCATACTCAGGAAGACCATAAATATAGCAAAGAACGAAGCATGGAAAAAGGTATGTGAAGACATAGACGAAAATGTATGGGGTGATGGATACCGAATCGCCTGTAAGCGGCTCAGAATCCTACCTAAACTAGAGATAACAGAAGAACAAATGGTAAAAGAAGCAGAAAAGCTATTTCCAGTGCATCCTACTGTAAAATGGGAGGACGTATTAGGGGGACTAGAGGAAGAAAACGACATACCAGCTTTTACAGAACAAGAAATTATCACAGCAGCGGAGAAGCTAAAGACCCGGAAAGCGCCCGGACTTGATAATATACCAGCAGAGCTAATAAAAAATATAGTACACCGACACCCGCACTACTGCCTTAAAGTTTATAATGGGCTGTTAATGCGGAAAGAGTTTCCCAAACTTTGGAAAGAATCGAGGTTAGTCTTGCTTGAAAAACCAAAGAAGAAAGAAGACGATCCCCAAGCATACCGACCACTATGTATGCTGAACACAGCGGGAAAACTATTAGAAAAGATGATATGCCAGAGGCTAAATGAAGAAATAGACAATAAGGGAGGACTTTCTGAGATGCAATTTGGATTTAGGACTGGACGTTCAACAATACACGCCATGGAAACAGTAAAGCAGATAGCTAAAAAAGCCAACACTGGAAATTATCGGACTAGAGACCTATGTGTTATGGTAACGCTGGATGTGCAAAATGCGTTTAATAGTGCTCCATGGATGGAAATTATTAGTGACATGAGGGAAAAAAAATTCTCTCCGTACCTTATTAAAATAGTGAGTAGCTACTTATCAGAAAGAACGATGAAGATAGGAATAGAACATGAAATGGAAGTAACCTGCGGTGTCCCCCAGGGCTCAATCCTAGGGCCACTACTATGGAATTTGTACTATGAAAGTGTGTTAAGATTAAAGATGCCCAGAGGAGTGGTACTAGTGGGGTATGCCGACGACTTGGCGGTAATAGCGTGTGGACGGACAAGGGAAATCATAGAGACCAAAATAAACGCAGCAGTGGCTGCGGTGGAAGAAGAAATGCAAAGAAAGAAACTAAAGATTGCACCACATAAAACGGAGGTGGTTATACTAGCAGGTAGAAGAGTAATTACGGAAGTCACAATAAAGGTAGGAGGTATAATACAAAAGAGCGGAAGGGCCCTCAAATACCTTGGGATAGTATATGACCACAACATGAAGATGACCAAACACATAGAGAAAATAACGGAAAAAGGAGAAAAAACTGCAAGACAATTAGACAGGTTGATGCCAAACGTAGGTGGAGCAAGAGCTAGCAAACGCAGAATACTTGCTTCAACGGTCCATTCTGTGTTGCTGTATGGGGCGCCAATATGGGGTGAAGCAATGAAGTTTAAAAAACATAAGAAAATGATGGAATCTGTTCAAAGAAGGCTTCTGCTGAGAATATGTAGTGCATATAGAACGACATCTACAGAGGCGCTTCAGGTAATAGCTGGGGTGGTGCCAATAGACCTAATGGTGGATGAAAGATGCCGGATGCATAGTAAGGATCCGCAAACAATAAAGACAGAAATTACTCAGAAAACTATAAGGAAATGGCAAGAGAGATGGGGGAAAGCAGGAGATAAAGCAAAATGGACCAAGCAGCTTATACCGGATTTAAATGCCTGGCTTAGCAGACGACACGGACAGGTTGATTATTACATAACACAGGCACTGGGTGGACACGGATGCTTTGCAGAGTATCTGGCGAGATTTAAAAGACAGGATACAGAAGAGTGCGTATACTGCAGGGAGGTAGATAATGCAGAACACACCCTGTACAAATGTCCCAGGTGGGCGGCAGAACGAAGAGAGGCGCAACAAGACGTCGACGAAACAATAAACAGCCAGACTATGATAGAATGTATGCTGCGAAGCCAAAAGGACTGGGACGTGATTGCAAAAATGATCAGAAAAATAATAAAGAAAAAGGAGGAAGAGGAAACGGATAGACAGAAACAAGAGACATAAGGAGGAAAAACGGCTCTGAGTGATCACTCAGGGCCGTGCTGCACCAACCACCCCCCTGAAGTAATGCTCTCGCGGTTCCGGGGGGGATGGATTAACAGAAGGTGCTGGAGGGGTTTTAGCCGGTAAAAGTCCGGCACTACCCTGAGCGCTCGAACCATGCTCAGGGTGTCCATGAGGATTTCCCCTCCCCAGAAAAAAAAAAAAAAGGGTCAGGTCGGGTCAGGTCGGGTCAGGTCGGGTCAGGTCGGGTCAGGTCGGGTCAGGTCGGGTCAGGTCGGGTCAGGTCGGGTCAGGTCAGGTCAGGTCAGGTCAGGTCAGGTCAGGTCAGGTCAGGTCAGGTCAGGTCAGGTCAGGTCAGGTCAGGTCAGGTCAGGTCAGGTCAGGTCAGGTCAGGTCAGGTCAGGTCAGGTCAGGTCAGGTCAGGTCAGGTCCTCAGGGGAGAAGCCAAACTCCTACTGAGCGCGTCCCCCGCGTGGCGGATAGGGGAATGCCCTCACCGGCTTGCCGGCGGGTAGTGGTGAAGTAATATAGCCACCGTGGACCAAATAGAGCAAGGAGGAGACAACCTCCATTAATAAAAAACATTATGACAACAACTAGGCAGGGACACGGAAGTCGGGTGGGACTGAAAGCTACCAACAAACGATGAAATGGCAAATCCAAAAATAGATTTACCCCAGGGAGGTACCGGAAGTTCCGGAGAATCCTCCCTCGCCGTCAAGGCGAGCTGCTCCACGGATTCTGGGGGGAGAAAAGATTCGCTATGCAGTCGAGAAGAAAAAGAGGACCCGTTTAAGAGAAGGGACAGTATTGTAAGGTCCCCAGTGCAAAGGCAAGAGGCCGAGACAGGAAAAAAGGACAATGAACCTGCGGAAACACCGAGCCAAGACCGAACAAAGACGTGTTCATTACCGGAAATCCGAAAAAGAGCGCTTTCATTACCGGAAATAGAGTTTGTTCTTACTGACTTAAGAACGCCAGATCGAAACAAGCAAAAAGGCGACGAAAATGCTAAATCTCCAGAGCAAGCCCCAAAAAGGAAAAGGAGGGGAGGAGGACTGGGAGGGAGTCAGCAAGTAAGTGAGGGATGGCACTCAAATAACTTCTTTTCGGGAACAACAAACGCTACGGAAGAATTCGGAGAGTTAGAGAAACATCTCGTGGAAGCATCTAATTTTGTCAAAGGTAACCGGAATATGCATGTGGGAATGAAAGACATCCTAAAAAAGATCCAGGTAACGTTCACGCGGCTTAAGAGGGAACAAGAGAAGGAACAAGAAAAGAAGACCAGAATAGAGGAAGAAGCTAAGAAAAAAGTAGAAATGCTGGAAGATAAGATAAGGAAACTGGAGGAAAAGTGCGAAGTCATAACTGCTTTGCAAAATAGCCGGGATAAAGTTGAAAGCGAGGAAACAACGCAATGGAACCAAGCTAAAAACTACGGGGGAGAATGTAAGGCGCTTACGGAATGCTACGGAGACATGTTCGGTTCATTAGAGAGCGCTGTAGCGCTATGTGTCTCGCCCGGACTCCCCAGTGAACATGGGGCAGCAAAACAAGTGGAGCAGCGATACGGATGCGCTCAACGACTTAGAGAAAAAGGGGCTCACTGTGGAGAAGTTCTTTACATTAAAAGCGAAGAAAAGGTCGCGATTGACGGAGAAGAAGCAGAAACTGCGACAAAATATGTTTATTACTTAATAAACAAAAAGGAGGATGAAGAAAGCTCGACGCCAGAAGCAACGGTTAAAAGCTTGCTAAAGCTTAGACACCTGCTCCTAGAACATCGGCAGGAAAGAGTAGCAATTCCGAATAACTGGACGGGACAAGATAAAGAAGTATGGGAAACGACTAGAAACCTGATGCACCTTATATTCGAGGATACGGGCATAGAGGTGAGGATATATCGGAGAGGACAGGAAGAAGCTAAAGGAAAACAAGAAACCGCAAAACGAAATGGAGAGGAATGGACTGAAGTAGTTAGAAATAAGAAGAAAAGCGAAAAAATAACCGGAGAACGGACAAGCAAGCAAGAGAAATTTGGGACAAGAAAAGAAAGAAACCAGGCTGTAATTATCCAGGCAACTGAAGAAACGTACGCCACAATGGTGGGCAAAATAAGGGAAAAAGTAGACGTAGAAGCAATAGGTGCAAAGGTAAACCGGGTACGAAAGACCAGAAAAGGGGATATTGTAATAGAAATGGAGAAAGGAAATGAAGGCATGGACAAATTGGTGCAAGCCATCAAAGAAATAATGCCGGAAGAAACCGTTAGAGTGACTCAAGACAAAGTCTCGGTGATAATATCGGACCTGGATGGAGCGACCAATGAAGAAGAAGTAAAAGCGGCAGTGGAAAAAGCACTAAAATTGGAGGGAGAAATAGAAATAAGGAAAATGAGATCAGGGCCCGAAGGAACACAAAATGTGACAGTCCTAGCTACAAAATCTCAGGCCAGAGAGCTATTAGAGATGGGAAGAATTCGGATAGGGTGGAGCAACTGCAGAATAAAAATGCAAAGGAAACCCGAAATGTGTTTTAAATGCTGGGAGCCGGGGCATAAAAAATGGGAATGCACAGGAACGGATAGAACCAACTGTTGCCTAAATTGTGGACTAGGAGGGCATAAGGCCGTGGAGTGTAGACAACCACCCAGCTGTCCAATCTGCGAACAAAAAGGGCACAGAGCGGGAGGAATAAAATGTGAAATGCTAAGAAGAGAAAGGCGAGAAGTGGACGGAGGAGACAAAACTCTTCAACGTCCAAGCACGACAGACTAGGGAAACACACAGGGGAAACACAACAAACTCGATGACTGCGACAGAATATATACACGTCATACAGACAAATCTGAATAGGAGTAGCACAGCACACGACCTGCTAGATAAGACGGCCCAGGAGCTGAAAATTGACTTAGTGATAATTGCAGAACCAAATATCAAAACAGTTAGAAAAGGGCCATGGTTCTATAGCAACGAAAAGAGTGCAGCCATAAGGAAATATAATCATGGGCATAAAAGCCTAAAAATCACTAAAGCTAATAGTGGAAATGGATATGTCTGCGTCGAGTTAGAGGATACCATCTACTATAGCTGTTATTGCTCACCAAATGTAAACGAGGACGTACTTGAAAACCTTCTGAACGAAATAAAAAGAAATATGCTAACGGACTGGAAAAACAAAAAAATAGTAATTGGGGGAGATTTAAATGCAAAATGCAAGTTGTGGGGATCTAAAGTAGAAGATCGACGAGGAAAAATGCTAGCGGAATGGGCAGCTGCAGAAGACCTTCAGGTCATAAATACAGCAAAAGCCCCAACTTTTGTAAGAGGGTACAGTACATCGTATATAGATGTCACACTTTGCACAGCGATCGGCAGTCAACAAATTGAAGAATGGAAAGTACTAGAAATGGAAAACCTTAGTGACCACCGGTACATCTACTACAAAAACAGGAGGGACAACAAACGAAGAAATACAAATATAAAAGGTTCGGGGCAATTTAAGCAGACAGGATGGAAGGTAAAAACGGAAGCACTGACAAACTTTAATACGGAACTGGATAGAGTCGTAGAACAGGAAATAACAAAAGACAAAATAAGGCCAACAGATTACATAGACATGATCAGAAGGATAAGTGACAAAACACTGCCAAAAAAGATGAAGAAGACAGCCAATAAAGGAGTATATTGGTGGACAGAAGAAGTAGCGGCGGCAAGGAGAGAATGTATTGCCAAAAGAAGGAAAATGACGCGAGTAAAAGCAAGACAACGAGAAACGGAGGAAGAAAAAGGAAAAGCGGCTGAAGACTACCATAAACAAAGAACCATACTCAGGAAGACCATAAATATAGCAAAGAACGAAGCATGGAAAAAGGTATGTGAAGACATAGACGAAAATGTATGGGGTGATGGATACCGAATCGCCTGTAAGCGGCTCAGAATCCTACCTAAACTAGAGATAACAGAAGAACAAATGGTAAAAGAAGCAGAAAAGCTATTTCCAGTGCATCCTACTGTAAAATGGGAGGACGTATTAGGGGGACTAGAGGAAGAAAACGACATACCAGCTTTTACAGAACAAGAAATTATCACAGCAGCGGAGAAGCTAAAGACCCGGAAAGCGCCCGGACTTGATAATATACCAGCAGAGCTAATAAAAAATATAGTACACCGACACCCGCACTACTGCCTTAAAGTTTATAATGGGCTGTTAATGCGGAAAGAGTTTCCCAAACTTTGGAAAGAATCGAGGTTAGTCTTGCTTGAAAAACCAAAGAAGAAAGAAGACGATCCCCAAGCATACCGACCACTATGTATGCTGAACACAGCGGGAAAACTATTAGAAAAGATGATATGCCAGAGGCTAAATGAAGAAATAGACAATAAGGGAGGACTTTCTGAGATGCAATTTGGATTTAGGACTGGACGTTCAACAATACACGCCATGGAAACAGTAAAGCAGATAGCTAAAAAAGCCAACACTGGAAATTATCGGACTAGAGACCTATGTGTTATGGTAACGCTGGATGTGCAAAATGCGTTTAATAGTGCTCCATGGATGGAAATTATTAGTGACATGAGGGAAAAAAAATTCTCTCCGTACCTTATTAAAATAGTGAGTAGCTACTTATCAGAAAGAACGATGAAGATAGGAATAGAACATGAAATGGAAGTAACCTGCGGTGTCCCCCAGGGCTCAATCCTAGGGCCACTACTATGGAATTTGTACTATGAAAGTGTGTTAAGATTAAAGATGCCCAGAGGAGTGGTACTAGTGGGGTATGCCGACGACTTGGCGGTAATAGCGTGTGGACGGACAAGGGAAATCATAGAGACCAAAATAAACGCAGCAGTGGCTGCGGTGGAAGAAGAAATGCAAAGAAAGAAACTAAAGATTGCACCACATAAAACGGAGGTGGTTATACTAGCAGGTAGAAGAGTAATTACGGAAGTCACAATAAAGGTAGGAGGTATAATACAAAAGAGCGGAAGGGCCCTCAAATACCTTGGGATAGTATATGACCACAACATGAAGATGACCAAACACATAGAGAAAATAACGGAAAAAGGAGAAAAAACTGCAAGACAATTAGACAGGTTGATGCCAAACGTAGGTGGAGCAAGAGCTAGCAAACGCAGAATACTTGCTTCAACGGTCCATTCTGTGTTGCTGTATGGGGCGCCAATATGGGGTGAAGCAATGAAGTTTAAAAAACATAAGAAAATGATGGAATCTGTTCAAAGAAGGCTTCTGCTGAGAATATGTAGTGCATATAGAACGACATCTACAGAGGCGCTTCAGGTAATAGCTGGGGTGGTGCCAATAGACCTAATGGTGGATGAAAGATGCCGGATGCATAGTAAGGATCCGCAAACAATAAAGACAGAAATTACTCAGAAAACTATAAGGAAATGGCAAGAGAGATGGGGGAAAGCAGGAGATAAAGCAAAATGGACCAAACAGCTTATACCGGATTTAAATGCCTGGCTTAGCAGACGACACGGACAGGTTGATTATTACATAACACAGGCACTGGGTGGACACGGATGCTTTGCAGAGTATCTGGCGAGATTTAAAAGACAGGATACAGAAGAGTGCGTATACTGCAGGGAGGTAGATAATGCAGAACACACCCTGTACAAATGTCCCAGGTGGGCGGCAGAACGAAGAGAGGCGCAACAAGACGTCGACGAAACAATAAACAGCCAGACTATGATAGAATGTATGCTGCGAAGCCAAAAGGACTGGGACGTGATTGCAAAAATGATCAGAAAAATAATAAAGAAAAAGGAGGAAGAGGAAACGGATAGACAGAAACAAGAGACATAAGGAGGAAAAACGGCTCTGAGTGATCACTCAGGGCCGTGCTGCACCAACCACCCCCCTGAAGTA
Source organism: Schizotus pectinicornis (assembly GCA_951805265.1). Lineage (NCBI taxonomy): Eukaryota > Metazoa > Arthropoda > Insecta > Coleoptera > Pyrochroidae > Schizotus > Schizotus pectinicornis. The sequence continues at coordinate 38,070 of OX638204.1, read as the reverse complement.
ATGCTCTCGCGGTTCCGGGGGGGATGGATTAACAGAAGGTGCTGGAGGGGTTTTAGCCGGTAAAAGTCCGGCACTACCCTGAGCGCTCGAACCATGCTCAGGGTGTCCATGAGGATTTCCCCTCCCCAAAAAAAAAAAAAAAAAAAGGTCAGGTCAGGTCAGGTCAGGTCAGGTCAGGTCAGGTCAGGTCAGGTCAGGTCAGGTCAGGTCAGTCGGGCCGTGGATTTCATCGAGAGCGGACGTTTGATTCTCGAGCTCCGCTCGCCGAGGTGTGTTGTGCCGGTAAAAGTGACCGTACCGGGGTGTGGGTGGTGTCAAAGTGTGCGGAAGAAGACGAGGAGTTGAACGAGACCATCCCCGACGACATCAGACCGGGGTGAGTGGAGAAATTCGCGAAAAATCGGCGTAAACAACAATTTTTTCGGGGAAAAAAGCCCCTTATCTGCTGATAGCCGTTATCGTGCGCCGATTAGAGCTAAAGGGGGCTTTGTGTTTTTCGCCGAAAAATAAAGCGCGCTTCACCCGGTCTCGGCGGTCGCAAACCGCTGCCACCATTTCCTTTTCTGCGAACACCCGGCAAACCAACCGCCCCACATCAGACACCGCCGCCGCACCATCAGCGCACCACCCGGCCCGGCTCAGCCAGGGGAGAAGCCAAACTCCTACTGGGCGCGTCCCCCGCGTGGCGGATAGGGGAATGCCCTCACCGGCTTGCCGGCGAGTAGTGGTGAAGTAATATAGCCACCGCGGACCAAATAGAGCAAGGAGGAGACAACCTCCATTAATAAAAAACATTACGACAACCGCAATGGAAAGGACAGAGATGGAAAGAATGGGCTGGACTACAGAAAGCTGAAGACAAAACGCAATGGAAATGGACAACAACCAAAAAAAAAATGAAATGTCGACCATGGAAAACAATTTACCCCAGGAGGGTAGGGACGAGGTCCCGGAATCCCTCCCCGGCATTGAGCCGGGCTGCCCCTCGGATTCTGGGGGGGGCACAGAATCGATAACCACTGTTTTAGAACAGGCAACGGGGAGAGAAGCGGAGGAATCTATCTTCAAAAGAAGAGACTCTCTACGAAGATCTCCACCGAGATTGAGAGGAGAATCAACATCCTCATGGATAGATGGTAGCGAGGAGGACAGCGCTCCAGAAACCGGGCAGTACAAAAAGAAAAGAAAAATGGTACACTCGCCAAGACAACTAGAAACCACATCGGACAGAACAAAGAAGAGAAAAAATCAAGAAGGAATTAAACAAGGACAAACCTCTAAAGAGAATTCCCCTAAATCAAACCCCAAAACAGGAGGATTTACTCTGCAAAACATTATCGAAGACACTTGCAGAGCAGTGACAGAATTAGAAAAAATAATAAAAGAAACCTACAATCCAAAAAAAGAACTAAAAAAAGTAACAGACAGACTAGGACGAAGAGCAACAGAATTAAGAAGTAAAGCAACAAAGAACTGGTTAGAGGAAGCAATATATAAGCCAGAAAAAAACAGAGAAGAAGAAGAAAGTAGAGCCAAGGAAATACAAAATCTACGAAAACAGATAGAATTTTTGGAAGAAAGAAGCAAAAGATTGGAAGAACAATTAAAAGGAGAACGAGTCCTAAGAGAACAACAAAGAAGAGAGGGGGATAGTATTGAAGCCTTTAACTCTATTTCTGAAGAGGAGTGGGAAAAAGAAACTGAAAAAAGAATAAGAAACGAACAAGGAAATATATGGGAGGCGCCAAAGGAGTACGAGTTGGTACTGCCGTGCAATAAAAAAATCGAGACGAGACAGAAAGAAGTGGAAAGGGCTATAGCTAAATTTGGAGGAAAACACGGCCTATCCAGACAAAAGAAGGAAATAGGAGAGGTGGCAAAAATGGTTCATATACTCGCTTTTCCGGACAACGACGAAAACCTTATCCAGGAAGAAAGGATAATACATTACCCCATAATTGCCGACGAAGAGAAAGAGGAAGAAGTGGAAGCAGAAGATGCGATAGAAGCAATAAAAAAAATAAGAGAGAACATGGAAAAAAGGAAAAAACAAAAACTGGCATTCCCAGGAGGAAGAGGACCTACCGCCACAATGATAAAAAGAGCAATCGCTTTTGTTTTTAATAAAACAGACGTGGAAGTAATAGAATACAAAACGAAAGAGGGACCAACATACGCAGAAGCGGCAGAAACAAATAGCAAAAAAACCAGAACAAGGAGTGCAGTAGACGACAGGAATGATATGGAAAGGAAAGAAAGACGAAACAAATCCCAAGGAGCTATAATTATTAGAGCTAACGGAAAACCATACACCGAACTTCTAAGAGAATTGAAAAAAACAGTTAATCCCACCGACACTGGAACGGACATCAAAGAGGTAAGAAAAACCGAAAAAGGAGACCTGTTAATCACAATAAACAATGGCGCTACAAAAGCAAAGGCACTGAGCAGAGACATTGAGAATAAAATAAAAGGGGCGAAGACTACGGTATTAGCAAACACTAGAGTGCTACACGTAAGAGGGCTCGATGAAATAACGACAGAAGAAGAAATAAAAACAACAATAGAAAACATTCTTCCAGAAATTAAGGGAAACCTCGAAATCAAAGCACTTAGGCCAGCCTACGGGGGAAAACAGAAAGTAACAATAATCACCACGGATGAAGAAGCCCAAAAACTTATGAAAATGGCCAAAGTAAAAATTGGATGGAACACTTGCAGCATTACAGAACGGGAACAAGAAATTAAATGCTTTAGGTGCTGGCAAAGTGGACATACCAAGACACAGTGCACGGGAGCAAATAGGGAACACCTATGCTTGAAATGTGCACAAGAAGGACACAAGGCTGCTGAATGTGTAAATGAGGCTTTCTGTGTATTCTGCTGCCAAAAGGGCCACCAGACTGGAAACTACCTATGTAAAAAAGAACAGACACCGCAAAACAAAGCAAACGCCCAAATAGAAGCAACCCCAAAGAAGAAAGCCGAAGACACAGAAGACAACAAAACCGCTAGAACTCCCGAACATAAGGATAGCAGCAAGATTGAGATGAAAAATGACAATAAGAAAAACCAAAAAGAGCAAGATTATGATACAATAGAAACTGACAAGATAAACTTGGATACCGGAGAGTATGATAAAGAAGCATAAACTGTGATAGCCCCTGTGATATTATACTACAACTCTTTATGTATCATTTGTCTATTTATGTAACTTATAAAAGTATGCGTATATCTTCTTGGGAGATTGTCCCTGTAATTGTGAGAGTGTCGACATATAGGTTTTACATATCCGACGAGCCAGATACATGCCCGAAACGGGCACAATCTGTGATAACCCTAACTGTGATAGAAATAAGCAAATGTGATAGCCCTGGGATAGTAAACCCTGTGATCAGTTTGTATACATATCTATTAGAGTTTTATATATTTATACACCTAAATTATTGTTTTATCTATTTATGTGTCAAGAAATTGGTCTGTCTACAGGTGTGTGTTCCCGAATTTATATACTCCGTCTATATATGTACATATATATTCTATTTACATGTTAACTTATTAACCAATCTAGATGATAGAGTAATGGTCTACAATTTTGCGACTAACCAGCTTACATAGACGTCCCGATTAACTACACGCTATGCCCACAGTAAAAATATTGCAACTAAATATGAACAGGAGAGCCCCTGCACACGACATACTACGACAAACAATATTTGAAAAAAAAATAGACATTATTATTGGTCAAGAACAAAACTTAAAGAGAACCGAAAACTTACTCTGCGACACAAATTGCGATAGTTTTATTCAGGCAAGCAAAGGTATAAAAATAACGAGCTGCTACAGGGGGGAAGGTTTCGTTGGAGTCCATCTACCAGATATGAAAGCGGATATATATTCGGGATATTTCTCACCAAATAAGCCCAGAAAGGAATTCGAAAAATACCTATACAATTTAGGAAAAAAAATAAGGGAAAAGAACAACGAAACAATAGTGGCGGGGGACCTAAACGCCAAATCCCAAATTTTCGGATCCAACACCACCTGTCCAAAAGGAAAAATCTTGGAGGACTGGGTGGCTCAGCTGGGCCTAGTGGTTATAAATAGGGGAAATAGGCCGACGCTACGGAGAGCTAATGGAGAGTCAATAATCGACGTCACCCTGGCTACGGAGAGGATTGCAAACAAAATTCACAACTGGAAAGTAGAAGAAAACGAAGAAAACCTAAGCGACCATAACACCATCACCTTTGAAATAAAAAAAGAAACGGCACAAGAAACATGGGAAGAAAACCAAATAGCAAAAAAATGGAAAACTAAGGCTAAGGATGGGCGCAACTTTGCAGAAGAAACTAGGGATATGTTCACGAGAGAAGAGAAGAAAAAAGGATTGACAGCCGAAGAGATGACAAAGAAAATAACAGCAGCATGCAACAGATGCTTTGAAAGATGCAGACCTGGAAGGCGAGGACATCCACCAGCCTATTGGTAGACCGAAAAAATTGCGAAAGCAAGAAGAGAGGCAATAAAGAGCAGAAGAGCGGCTATAAGGTGCAAGCAGATAGACTCCAATCAGCAAACTAGAGAAAGACTATGGGCAAAATACAAAAGTAACAAAAAAACATTACAAATAGAAATAAAAAGGGAAAAGGAAAAAAGATGGAAAGAGGTGTGCGAGGAACTGGAGGAAGATGTCTGGGGCAGAGGCTACCAAATAGTAAGAGGGAAGCTCAAGAAAGAACAAAAGATCACACTGACAAAAGAAGAAATTTTAGAGCAGATACAAAAACTATTCCCCCAACACCCGGAAGAAATCTGGCACAACATAGTAGTGGAAGTCAATATGATCCCGACAATAGGACGAGAAGAATTGGCAAAAGCGATAGACCAAGTTAAGGGAAAAAAAGCTGCGGGGGTAGATGGCCTCCGACCGGAAATCATAAAAATGGTAGTTGGGGAAAATCTGGACACTATGGCCCGGAGTTTCAACAACTATTTGATAAAAGGAGAATTCCCTAAAGTATGGAAGCGAGCACGGCTTGTCCTAATAGAAAAGCCTAGCAAGAACCCGGAGGCGACAAGAGCATACAGGCCTATATGCCTTCTAAATGTCCTAGGAAAGCTCTTCGAGATAATAATTAAAAACAGAATCAACCTGGAACTAGAAGAAAAAAATATTTTAAACGACAACCAATCTGGATTTAGAGCGGGGCGCTCAACGGTGGACGCTCTAAATGCAGTCTTAAAAATAGCGGACCAAATTAGGGAAAAAGCCCATAAAAATAGGGGGTGGTGCATGCTCATCGCATTAGATATCGAAAACGCTTTCAACTCAGCCCCGTGGAATAAAGTAATACAAGCCGTGGAGCAAGCCGGCATTAGCCAGTACCTGTGTAGAATGATACATTCTTACCTGACGGATAGAAGCATAACAACACCAACGGGAGAACACAGGAGCATGACATGCGGCGTCCCGCAGGGATCGGTCCTGGGCCCAGTGCTGTGGAATATCTTCTACAATAAGGTGCTGGAAACAAAAATGGAAAAGGGAACTCGACTCATAGCATACGCGGACGATCTGGCGGTGGTGGTGGAGGCACGAAATAAGGAACTCCTGGAACAAAAATCAGGAAATGCAATAAAAAAGATAAATAATGTTTTAAAAGACCTAGGAATAAAATTGGCTGCAAAAAAAACGGAAATGGTCCTGATAAATGCACCACGGAAGGATGAGGAGGTCGAGGTGAGAATAGAAGGGGAGAAAATAAAAAACAAAAAAATAATTAAATACTTGGGCGTTTATTTAAACAAAAACACTACAATGACAGAACATATTAGAGAAACAGCAAGGAGAGCAAACACCATCATAGGGCAGCTGTCCCGGATCTTACCAAATGTGGGGGGACCACGGGCGCTGAGGAGAAGAATGCTGGCCGGAGTGGTGACGTCGATGGCGCTCTACGGGGCGCCGGTATGGCAAAGGGCCCTGAAATATAAACACTACAGAGACATACTAAACGGGCCTATGAGAAAAATAGCAATAAGAGTAGCGGCAGCATACAGGACCGTACCCACCGTGGCGGTACTGGCGCTGGCGAGAGTGCCGCCGATTGAACTGCAGGCTGAAGAGAGAAGCTATATATACAGGGAAGGGAAGGAAAGCCGAAGAACAGCGAGAGAAAGACTACTGGAAAGATGGCAGGAGACATGGGCAGGCTACGAGGGATGGACGAAAAACTTTGTCAGAGATGTGAAGGAGTGGTACGGAACAGGATGGGCACAGGCAGACTACTACCTGACGCAGGTCTTTACGGGCCACGGGGTGTTTGGGACATACCTGAAGAGAATAGGTAAACAGGAGGATAGCAGGTGCTGGTTTTGCAGCGAGGAGGAGGACGACGCGGGGCACACAATGTTCCATTGCAGGGAATGGGAAGATCCGAGGGCGGAAATGCACAGGAAGGTAGGACGGACGGTGACAGTAGAAAATATAGCAGAACTATTAATGAGAAATGAAGAGACGTGGGATACAATTACAAAGACAATGGAGAAGATCATGAAGGAAAAGGAACAGACCGAAAGGGAAAGAGAGGAAAACAGAGAGAGAGACGACAACTAAAAAACCCGGATAAGACAAGAGGCACCAACCACCCCCCCGAAGTAATGCTCGCGCGGTCCCGGGGGGGGCGGGCTGACACCAGGTGCCGGGAGGGGTTTTAGTGGGTGCAAGCCCCACACTACTCCGGGTTGGCAGAACTTTACCCGGAGTGCTCGTTAGGAGTTTCCCCTCCCACCGGAAGAGGTGCGGTGTGCTTCTTCCGGTAAAAAAAAAAAAAAAAAAAAAAAAAAAAAAGGTCAGGTCAGGTCAGGTCAGGTCAGGTCAGGTCAGGTCAGGTCAGGTCAGGTCAGGTCAGGTCAGGTCAGGTCAGGTCAGGTCAGGTCAGGTCAGGTCAGGTCAGGTCAGGTCAGGTCAGGTCAGGTCAGGTCAGGTCAGGTCAGGTCAGGTCAGGTCAGGTCAGGTCAGGTCAGGTCAGGTCAGGTCAGGTCAGGTCAGGTCAGGTCAGGTCAGGTCAGGTCAGGTCAGGTCAGGTCAGGTCAGGTCAGGTCAGGTCAGGTCAGGTCAGGTCAGGTCAGGTCAGGTCAGGTCAGGTCAGGTCAGGTCCTCAGGGGAGAAGCCAAACTCCTACTGAGCGCGTCCCCCGCGTGGCGGATAGGGGAATGCCCTCACCGGCTTGCCGGCGGGTAGTGGTGAAGTAATATAGCCACCGTGGACCAAATAGAGCAAGGAGGAGACAACCTCCATTAATAAAAAACATTATGACAACAACTAGGCAGGGACACGGAAGTCGGGTGGGACTGAAAGCTACCAACAAACGATGAAATGGCAAATCCAAAAATAGATTTACCCCAGGGAGGTACCGGAAGTTCCGGAGAATCCTCCCTCGCCGTCAAGGCGAGCTGCTCCACGGATTCTGGGGGGAGAAAAGATTCGCTATGCAGTCGAGAAGAAAAAGAGGACCCGTTTAAGAGAAGGGACAGTATTGTAAGGTCCCCAGTGCAAAGGCAAGAGGCCGAGACAGGAAAAAAGGACAATGAACCTGCGGAAACACCGAGCCAAGACCGAACAAAGACGTGTTCATTACCGGAAATCCGAAAAAGAGCGCTTTCATTACCGGAAATAGAGTTTGTTCTTACTGACTTAAGAACGCCAGATCGAAACAAGCAAAAAGACGACGAAAATGCTAAATCTCCAGAGCAAGCCCCAAAAAGGAAAAGGAGGGGAGGAGGACTGGGAGGGAGTCAGCAAGTAAGTGAGGGATGGCACTCAAATAACTTCTTTTCGGGAACAACAAACGCTACGGAAGAATTCGGAGAGTTAGAGAAACATCTCGTGGAAGCATCTAATTTTGTCAAAGGTAACCGGAATATGCATGTGGGAATGAAAGACATCCTAAAAAAGATCCAGGTAACGTTCACGCGGCTTAAGAGGGAACAAGAGAAGGAACAAGAAAAGAAGACCAGAATAGAGGAAGAAGCTAAGAAAAAAGTAGAAATGCTGGAAGATAAGATAAGGAAACTGGAGGAAAAGTGCGAAGTCATAACTGCTTTGCAAAATAGCCGGGATAAAGTTGAAAGCGAGGAAACAACGCAATGGAACCAAGCTAAAAACTACGGGGGAGAATGTAAGGCGCTTACGGAATGCTACGGAGACATGTTCGGTTCATTAGAGAGCGCTGTAGCGCTATGTGTCTCGCCCGGACTCCCCAGTGAACATGGGGCAGCAAAACAAGTGGAGCAGCGATACGGATGCGCTCAACGACTTAGAGAAAAAGGGGCTCACTGTGGAGAAGTTCTTTACATTAAAAGCGAAGAAAAGGTCGCGATTGACGGAGAAGAAGCAGAAACTGCGACAAAATATGTTTATTACTTAATAAACAAAAAGGAGGATGAAGAAAGCTCGACGCCAGAAGCAACGGTTAAAAGCTTGCTAAAGCTTAGACACCTGCTCCTAGAACATCGGCAGGAAAGAGTAGCAATTCCGAATAACTGGACGGGACAAGATAAAGAAGTATGGGAAACGACTAGAAACCTGATGCACCTTATATTCGAGGATACGGGCATAGAGGTGAGGATATATCGGAGAGGACAGGAAGAAGCTAAAGGAAGAAACCGCAAAACGAAATGGAGAGGAATGGACTGAAGTAGTTAGAAATAAGAAGAAAAGCGAAAAAATAACCGGAGAACGGACAAGCAAGCAAGAGAAATTTGGGACAAGAAAAGAAAGAAACCAGGCTGTAATTATCCAGGCAACTGAAGAAACGTACGCCACAATGGTGGGCAAAATAAGGGAAAAAGTAGACGTAGAAGCAATAGGTGCAAAGGTAAACCGGGTACGAAAGACCAGAAAAGGGGATATTGTAATAGAAATGGAGAAAGGAAATGAAGGCATGGACAAATTGGTGCAAGCCATCAAAGAAATAATGCCGGAAGAAACCGTTAGAGTGACTCAAGACAAAGTCTCGGTGATAATATCGGACCTGGATGGAGCGACCAATGAAGAAGAAGTAAAAGCGGCAGTGGAAAAAGCACTAAAATTGGAGGGAGAAATAGAAATAAGGAAAATGAGATCAGGGCCCGAAGGAACACAAAATGTGACAGTCCTAGCTACAAAATCTCAGGCCAGAGAGCTATTAGAGATGGGAAGAATTCGGATAGGGTGGAGCAACTGCAGAATAAAAATGCAAAGGAAACCCGAAATGTGTTTTAAATGCTGGGAGCCGGGGCATAAAAAATGGGAATGCACAGGAACGGATAGAACCAACTGTTGCCTAAATTGTGGACTAGGAGGGCATAAGGCCGTGGAGTGTAGACAACCACCCAGCTGTCCAATCTGCGAACAAAAAGGGCACAGAGCGGGAGGAATAAAATGTGAAATGCTAAGAAGAGAAAGGCGAGAAGTGGACGGAGGAGACAAAACTCTTCAACGTCCAAGCACGACAGACTAGGGAAACACACAGGGGAAACACAACAAACTCGATGACTGCGACAGAATATATACACGTCATACAGACAAATCTGAATAGGAGTAGCACAGCACACGACCTGCTAGATAAGACGGCCCAGGAGCTGAAAATTGACTTAGTGATAATTGCAGAACCAAATATCAAAACAGTTAGAAAAGGGCCATGGTTCTATAGCAACGAAAAGAGTGCAGCCATAAGGAAATATAATCATGGGCATAAAAGCCTAAAAATCACTAAAGCTAATAGTGGAAATGGATATGTCTGCGTCGAGTTAGAGGATACCATCTACTATAGCTGTTATTGCTCACCAAATGTAAACGAGGACGTACTTGAAAACCTTCTGAACGAAATAAAAAGAAATATGCTAACGGACTGGAAAAACAAAAAAATAGTAATTGGGGGAGATTTAAATGCAAAATGCAAGTTGTGGGGATCTAAAGTAGAAGATCGACGAGGAAAAATGCTAGCGGAATGGGCAGCTGCAGAAGACCTTCAGGTCATAAATACAGCAAAAGCCCCAACTTTTGTAAGAGGGTACAGTACATCGTATATAGATGTCACACTTTGCACAGCGATCGGCAGTCAACAAATTGAAGAATGGAAAGTACTAGAAATGGAAAACCTTAGTGACCACCGGTACATCTACTACAAAAACAGGAGGGACAACAAGCGAAGAAATACAAATATAAAAGGTTCGGGGCAATTTAAGCAGACAGGATGGAAGGTAAAAACGGAAGCACTGACAAACTTTAATACGGAACTGGATAGAGTCGTAGAACAGGAAATAACAAAAGACAAAATAAGGCCAACAGATTACATAGACATGATCAGAAGGATAAGTGACAAAACACTGCCAAAAAAGATGAAGAAGACAGCCAATAAAGGAGTATATTGGTGGACAGAAGAAGTAGCGGCGGCAAGGAGAGAATGTATTGCCAAAAGAAGGAAAATGACGCGAGTAAAAGCAAGACAACGAGAAACGGAGGAAGAAAAAGGAAAAGCGGCTGAAGACTACCATAAACAAAGAACCATACTCAGGAAGACCATAAATATAGCAAAGAACGAAGCATGGAAAAAGGTATGTGAAGACATAGACGAAAATGTATGGGGTGATGGATACCGAATCGCCTGTAAGCGGCTCAGAATCCTACCTAAACTAGAGATAACAGAAGAACAAATGGTAAAAGAAGCAGAAAAGCTATTTCCAGTGCATCCTACTGTAAAATGGGAGGACGTATTAGGGGGACTAGAGGAAGAAAACGACATACCAGCTTTTACAGAACAAGAAATTATCACAGCAGCGGAGAAGCTAAAGACCCGGAAAGCGCCCGGACTTGATAATATACCAGCAGAGCTAATAAAAAATATAGTACACCGACACCCGCACTACTGCCTTAAAGTTTATAATGGGCTGTTAATGCGGAAAGAGTTTCCCAAACTTTGGAAAGAATCGAGGTTAGTCTTGCTTGAAAAACCAAAGAAGAAAGAAGACGATCCCCAAGCATACCGACCACTATGTATGCTGAACACAGCGGGAAAACTATTAGAAAAGATGATATGCCAGAGGCTAAATGAAGAAATAGACAATAAGGGAGGACTTTCTGAGATGCAATTTGGATTTAGGACTGGACGTTCAACAATACACGCCATGGAAACAGTAAAGCAGATAGCTAAAAAAGCCAACACTGGAAATTATCGGACTAGAGACCTATGTGTTATGGTAACGCTGGATGTGCAAAATGCGTTTAATAGTGCTCCATGGATGGAAATTATTAGTGACATGAGGGAAAAAAAATTCTCTCCGTACCTTATTAAAATAGTGAGTAGCTACTTATCAGAAAGAACGATGAAGATAGGAATAGAACATGAAATGGAAGTAACCTGCGGTGTCCCCCAGGGCTCAATCCTAGGGCCACTACTATGGAATTTGTACTATGAAAGTGTGTTAAGATTAAAGATGCCCAGAGGAGTGGTACTAGTGGGGTATGCCGACGACTTGGCGGTAATAGCGTGTGGACGGACAAGGGAAATCATAGAGACCAAAATAAACGCAGCAGTGGCTGCGGTGGAAGAAGAAATGCAAAGAAAGAAACTAAAGATTGCACCACATAAAACGGAGGTGGTTATACTAGCAGGTAGAAGAGTAATTACGGAAGTCACAATAAAGGTAGGAGGTATAATACAAAAGAGCGGAAGGGCCCTCAAATACCTTGGGATAGTATATGACCACAACATGAAGATGACCAAACACATAGAGAAAATAACGGAAAAAGGAGAAAAAACTGCAAGACAATTAGACAGGTTGATGCCAAACGTAGGTGGAGCAAGAGCTAGCAAACGCAGAATACTTGCTTCAACGGTCCATTCTGTGTTGCTGTATGGGGCGCCAATATGGGGTGAAGCAATGAAGTTTAAAAAACATAAGAAAATGATGGAATCTGTTCAAAGAAGGCTTCTGCTGAGAATATGTAGTGCATATAGAACGACATCTACAGAGGCGCTTCAGGTAATAGCTGGGGTGGTGCCAATAGACCTAATGGTGGATGAAAGATGCCGGATGCATAGTAAGGATCCGCAAACAATAAAGACAGAAATTACTCAGAAAACTATAAGGAAATGGCAAGAGAGATGGGGGAAAGCAGGAGATAAAGCAAAATGGACCAAGCAGCTTATACCGGATTTAAATGCCTGGCTTAGCAGACGACACGGACAGGTTGATTATTACATAACACAGGCACTGGGTGGACACGGATGCTTTGCAGAGTATCTGGCGAGATTTAAAAGACAGGATACAGAAGAGTGCGTATACTGCAGGGAGGTAGATAATGCAGAACACACCCTGTACAAATGTCCCAGGTGGGCGGCAGAACGAAGAGAGGCGCAACAAGACGTCGACGAAACAATAAACAGCCAGACTATGATAGAATGTATGCTGCGAAGCCAAAAGGACTGGGACGTGATTGCAAAAATGATCAGAAAAATAATAAAGAAAAAGGAGGAAGAGGAAACGGATAGACAGAAACAAGAGACATAAGGAGGAAAAACGGCTCTGAGTGATCACTCAGGGCCGTGCTGCACCAACCACCCCCCTGAAGTAATGCTCTCGCGGTTCCGGGGGGGATGGATTAACAGAAGGTGCTGGAGGGGTTTTAGCCGGTAAAAGTCCGGCACTACCCTGAGCGCTCGAACCATGCTCAGGGTGTCCATGAGGATTTCCCCTCCCCAGAAAAAAAAAAAAAAAAAAAAAAAAAAAAAAGGTCAGGTCAGGTCAGGTCAGGTCAGGTCAGGTCAGGTCAGGTCAGGTCAGGTCAGGTCAGGTCAGGTCAGGTCAGGTCAGGTCAGGTCAGGTCAGGTCAGGTCAGGTCCTCAGGGGAGAAGCCAAACTCCTACTGAGCGCGTCCCCCGCGTGGCGGATAGGGGAATGCCCTCACCGGCTGGCCGGCGGGTAGTGGTGAAGTAATATAGCCACCGTGGACCAAATAGAGCAAGGAGGAGACAACCTCCATTAATAAAAAACATTATGACAACAACTAGGCAGGGACACGGAAGTCGGGTGGGACTGAAAGCTACCAACAAACGATGAAATGGCAAATCCAAAAATAGATTTACCCCAGGGAGGTACCGGAAGTTCCGGAGAATCCTCCCTCGCCGTCAAGGCGAGCTGCTCCACGGATTCTGGGGGGAGAAAAGATTCGCTATGCAGTCGAGAAGAAAAAGAGGACCCGTTTAAGAGAAGGGACAGTATTGTAAGGTCCCCAGTGCAAAGGCAAGAGGCCGAGACAGGAAAAAAGGACAATGAACCTGCGGAAACACCGAGCCAAGACCGAACAAAGACGTGTTCATTACCGGAAATCCGAAAAAGAGCGCTTTCATTACCGGAAATAGAGTTTGTTCTTACTGACTTAAGAACGCCAGATCGAAACAAGCAAAAAGACGACGAAAATGCTAAATCTCCAGAGCAAGCCCCAAAAAGGAAAAGGAGGGGAGGAGGACTGGGAGGGAGTCAGCAAGTAAGTGAGGGATGGCACTCAAATAACTTCTTTTCGGGAACAACAAACGCTACGGAAGAATTCGGAGAGTTAGAGAAACATCTCGTGGAAGCATCTAATTTTGTCAAAGGTAACCGGAATATGCATGTGGGAATGAAAGACATCCTAAAAAAGATCCAGGTAACGTTCACGCGGCTTAAGAGGGAACAAGAGAAGGAACAAGAAAAGAAGACCAGAATAGAGGAAGAAGCTAAGAAAAAAGTAGAAATGCTGGAAGATAAGATAAGGAAACTGGAGGAAAAGTGCGAAGTCATAACTGCTTTGCAAAATAGCCGGGATAAAGTTGAAAGCGAGGAAACAACGCAATGGAACCAAGCTAAAAACTACGGGGGAGAATGTAAGGCGCTTACGGAATGCTACGGAGACATGTTCGGTTCATTAGAGAGCGCTGTAGCGCTATGTGTCTCGCCCGGACTCCCCAGTGAACATGGGGCAGCAAAACAAGTGGAGCAGCGATACGGATGCGCTCAACGACTTAGAGAAAAAGGGGCTCACTGTGGAGAAGTTCTTTACATTAAAAGCGAAGAAAAGGTCGCGATTGACGGAGAAGAAGCAGAAACTGCGACAAAATATGTTTATTACTTAATAAACAAAAAGGAGGATGAAGAAAGCTCGACGCCAGAAGCAACGGTTAAAAGCTTGCTAAAGCTTAGACACCTGCTCCTAGAACATCGGCAGGAAAGAGTAGCAATTCCGAATAACTGGACGGGACAAGATAAAGAAGTATGGGAAACGACTAGAAACCTGATGCACCTTATATTCGAGGATACGGGCATAGAGGTGAGGATATATCGGAGAGGACAGGAAGAAGCTAAAGGAAAACAAGAAACCGCAAAACGAAATGGAGAGGAATGGACTGAAGTAGTTAGAAATAAGAAGAAAAGCGAAAAAATAACCGGAGAACGGACAAGCAAGCAAGAGAAATTTGGGACAAGAAAAGAAAGAAACCAGGCTGTAATTATCCAGGCAACTGAAGAAACGTACGCCACAATGGTGGGCAAAATAAGGGAAAAAGTAGACGTAGAAGCAATAGGTGCAAAGGTAAACCGGGTACGAAAGACCAGAAAAGGGGATATTGTAATAGAAATGGAGAAAGGAAATGAAGGCATGGACAAATTGGTGCAAGCCATCAAAGAAATAATGCCGGAAGAAACCGTTAGAGTGACTCAAGACAAAGTCTCGGTGATAATATCGGACCTGGATGGAGCGACCAATGAAGAAGAAGTAAAAGCGGCAGTGGAAAAAGCACTAAAATTGGAGGGAGAAATAGAAATAAGGAAAATGAGATCAGGGCCCGAAGGAACACAAAATGTGACAGTCCTAGCTACAAAATCTCAGGCCAGAGAGCTATTAGAGATGGGAAGAATTCGGATAGGGTGGAGCAACTGCAGAATAAAAATGCAAAGGAAACCCGAAATGTGTTTTAAATGCTGGGAGCCGGGGCATAAAAAATGGGAATGCACAGGAACGGATAGAACCAACTGTTGCCTAAATTGTGGACTAGGAGGGCATAAGGCCGTGGAGTGTAGACAACCACCCAGCTGTCCAATCTGCGAACAAAAAGGGCACAGAGCGGGAGGAATAAAATGTGAAATGCTAAGAAGAGAAAGGCGAGAAGTGGACGGAGGAGACAAAACTCTTCAACGTCCAAGCACGACAGACTAGGGAAACACACAGGGGAAACACAACAAACTCGATGACTGCGACAGAATATATACACGTCATACAGACAAATCTGAATAGGAGTAGCACAGCACACGACCTGCTAGATAAGACGGCCCAGGAGCTGAAAATTGACTTAGTGATAATTGCAGAACCAAATATCAAAACAGTTAGAAAAGGGCCATGGTTCTATAGCAACGAAAAGAGTGCAGCCATAAGGAAATATAATCATGGGCATAAAAGCCTAAAAATCACTAAAGCTAATAGTGGAAATGGATATGTCTGCGTCGAGTTAGAGGATACCATCTACTATAGCTGTTATTGCTCACCAAATGTAAACGAGGACGTACTTGAAAACCTTCTGAACGAAATAAAAAGAAATATGCTAACGGACTGGAAAAACAAAAAAATAGTAATTGGGGGAGATTTAAATGCAAAATGCAAGTTGTGGGGATCTAAAGTAGAAGATCGACGAGGAAAAATGCTAGCGGAATGGGCAGCTGCAGAAGACCTTCAGGTCATAAATACAGCAAAAGCCCCAACTTTTGTAAGAGGGTACAGTACATCGTATATAGATGTCACACTTTGCACAGCGATCGGCAGTCAACAAATTGAAGAATGGAAAGTACTAGAAATGGAAAACCTTAGTGACCACCGGTACATCTACTACAAAAACAGGAGGGACAACAAACGAAGAAATACAAATATAAAAGGTTCGGGGCAATTTAAGCAGACAGGATGGAAGGTAAAAACGGAAGCACTGACAAACTTTAATACGGAACTGGATAGAGTCGTAGAACAGGAAATAACAAAAGACAAAATAAGGCCAACAGATTACATAGACATGATCAGAAGGATAAGTGACAAAACACTGCCAAAAAAGATGAAGAAGACAGCCAATAAAGGAGTATATTGGTGGACAGAAGAAGTAGCGGCGGCAAGGAGAGAATGTATTGCCAAAAGAAGGAAAATGACGCGAGTAAAAGCAAGACAACGAGAAACGGAGGAAGAAAAAGGAAAAGCGGCTGAAGACTACCATAAACAAAGAACCATACTCAGGAAGACCATAAATATAGCAAAGAACGAAGCATGGAAAAAGGTATGTGAAGACATAGACGAAAATGTATGGGGTGATGGATACCGAATCGCCTGTAAGCGGCTCAGAATCCTACCTAAACTAGAGATAACAGAAGAACAAATGGTAAAAGAAGCAGAAAAGCTATTTCCAGTGCATCCTACTGTAAAATGGGAGGACGTATTAGGGGGACTAGAGGAAGAAAACGACATACCAGCTTTTACAGAACAAGAAATTATCACAGCAGCGGAGAAGCTAAAGACCCGGAAAGCGCCCGGACTTGATAATATACCAGCAGAGCTAATAAAAAATATAGTACACCGACACCCGCACTACTGCCTTAAAGTTTATAATGGGCTGTTAATGCGGAAAGAGTTTCCCAAACTTTGGAAAGAATCGAGGTTAGTCTTGCTTGAAAAACCAAAGAAGAAAGAAGACGATCCCCAAGCATACCGACCACTATGTATGCTGAACACAGCGGGAAAACTATTAGAAAAGATGATATGCCAGAGGCTAAATGAAGAAATAGACAATAAGGGAGGACTTTCTGAGATGCAATTTGGATTTAGGACTGGACGTTCAACAATACACGCCATGGAAACAGTAAAGCAGATAGCTAAAAAAGCCAACACTGGAAATTATCGGACTAGAGACCTATGTGTTATGGTAACGCTGGATGTGCAAAATGCGTTTAATAGTGCTCCATGGATGGAAATTATTAGTGACATGAGGGAAAAAAAATTCTCTCCGTACCTTATTAAAATAGTGAGTAGCTACTTATCAGAAAGAACGATGAAGATAGGAATAGAACATGAAATGGAAGTAACCTGCGGTGTCCCCCAGGGCTCAATCCTAGGGCCACTACTATGGAATTTGTACTATGAAAGTGTGTTAAGATTAAAGATGCCCAGAGGAGTGGTACTAGTGGGGTATGCCGACGACTTGGCGGTAATAGCGTGTGGACGGACAAGGGAAATCATAGAGACCAAAATAAACGCAGCAGTGGCTGCGGTGGAAGAAGAAATGCAAAGAAAGAAACTAAAGATTGCACCACATAAAACGGAGGTGGTTATACTAGCAGGTAGAAGAGTAATTACGGAAGTCACAATAAAGGTAGGAGGTATAATACAAAAGAGCGGAAGGGCCCTCAAATACCTTGGGATAGTATATGACCACAACATGAAGATGACCAAACACATAGAGAAAATAACGGAAAAAGGAGAAAAAACTGCAAGACAATTAGACAGGTTGATGCCAAACGTAGGTGGAGCAAGAGCTAGCAAACGCAGAATACTTGCTTCAACGGTCCATTCTGTGTTGCTGTATGGGGCGCCAATATGGGGTGAAGCAATGAAGTTTAAAAAACATAAGAAAATGATGGAATCTGTTCAAAGAAGGCTTCTGCTGAGAATATGTAGTGCATATAGAACGACATCTACAGAGGCGCTTCAGGTAATAGCTGGGGTGGTGCCAATAGACCTAATGGTGGATGAAAGATGCCGGATGCATAGTAAGGATCCGCAAACAATAAAGACAGAAATTACTCAGAAAACTATAAGGAAATGGCAAGAGAGATGGGGGAAAGCAGGAGATAAAGCAAAATGGACCAAACAGCTTATACCGGATTTAAATGCCTGGCTTAGCAGACGACACGGACAGGTTGATTATTACATAACACAGGCACTGGGTGGACACGGATGCTTTGCAGAGTATCTGGCGAGATTTAAAAGACAGGATACAGAAGAGTGCGTATACTGCAGGGAGGTAGATAATGCAGAACACACCCTGTACAAATGTCCCAGGTGGGCGGCAGAACGAAGAGAGGCGCAACAAGACGTCGACGAAACAATAAACAGCCAGACTATGATAGAATGTATGCTGCGAAGCCAAAAGGACTGGGACGTGATTGCAAAAATGATCAGAAAAATAATAAAGAAAAAGGAGGAAGAGGAAACGGATAGACAGAAACAAGAGACATAAGGAGGAAAAACGGCTCTGAGTGATCACTCAGGGCCGTGCTGCACCAACCACCCCCCTGAAGTAATGCTCTCGCGGTTCCGGGGGGGATGGATTAACAGAAGGTGCTGGAGGGGTTTTAGCCGGTAAAAGTCCGGCACTACCCTGAGCGCTCGAACCATGCGCAGGGTGTCCATGAGGATTTCCCCTCCCCAGAAAAAAAAAAAAAAAAAGGTCAGGTCAGGTCAGGTCAGGTCAGGTCAGGTCAGGTCAGGTCAGGTCAGGTCAGGTCAGGTCAGGTCAGGTCAGGTCAGGTCAGGTCAGGTCAGGTCAGGTCAGGTCAGGTCAGGTCAGGTCAGGTCAGGTCAGGTCAGGTCAGGTCAGGTCAGGTCAGGTCAGGTCAGGTCAGGTCAGGTCAGGTCAGGTCAGGTCAGGTCAGGTCAGGTCAGGTCAGGTCAGGTCAGGTCAGGTCAGGTCAGGTCAGGTCAGGTCAGGTCAGGTCAGGTCAGGTCAGGTCAGGTCAGGTCAGGTCAGGTCAGGTCAGGTCAGGTCAGGTCAGGTCAGGTCAGGTCAGGTCAGGTCAGGTCCTCAGGGGAGAAGCCAAACTCCTACTGAGCGCGTCCCCCGCGTGGCGGATAGGGGAATGCCCTCACCGGCTTGCCGGCGGGTAGTGGTGAAGTAATATAGCCACCGTGGACCAAATAGAGCAAGGAGGAGACAACCTCCATTAATAAAAAACATGATGACAACAACTAGGCAGGGACACGGAAGTCGGGTGGGACTGAAAGCTACCAACAAACGATGAAATGGCAAATCCAAAAATAGATTTACCCCAGGGAGGTACCGGAAGTTCCGGAGAATCCTCCCTCGCCGTCAAGGCGAGCTGCTCCACGGATTCTGGGGGGAGAAAAGATTCGCTATGCAGTCGAGAAGAAAAAGAGGACCCGTTTAAGAGAAGGGACAGTATTGTAAGGTCCCCAGTGCAAAGGCAAGAGGCCGAGACAGGAAAAAAGGACAATGAACCTGCGGAAACACCGAGCCAAGACCGAACAAAGACGTGTTCATTACCGGAAATCCGAAAAAGAGCGCTTTCATTACCGGAAATAGAGTTTGTTCTTACTGACTTAAGAACGCCAGATCGAAACAAGCAAAAAGACGACGAAAATGCTAAATCTCCAGAGCAAGCCCCAAAAAGGAAAAGGAGGGGAGGAGGACTGGGAGGGAGTCAGCAAGTAAGTGAGGGATGGCACTCAAATAACTTCTTTTCGGGAACAACAAACGCTACGGAAGAATTCGGAGAGTTAGAGAAACATCTCGTGGAAGCATCTAATTTTGTCAAAGGTAACCGGAATATGCATGTGGGAATGAAAGACATCCTAAAAAAGATCCAGGTAACGTTCACGCGGCTTAAGAGGGAACAAGAGAAGGAACAAGAAAAGAAGACCAGAATAGAGGAAGAAGCTAAGAAAAAAGTAGAAATGCTGGAAGATAAGATAAGGAAACTGGAGGAAAAGTGCGAAGTCATAACTGCTTTGCAAAATAGCCGGGATAAAGTTGAAAGCGAGGAAACAACGCAATGGAACCAAGCTAAAAACTACGGGGGAGAATGTAAGGCGCTTACGGAATGCTACGGAGACATGTTCGGTTCATTAGAGAGCGCTGTAGCGCTATGTGTCTCGCCCGGACTCCCCAGTGAACATGGGGCAGCAAAACAAGTGGAGCAGCGATACGGATGCGCTCAACGACTTAGAGAAAAAGGGGCTCACTGTGGAGAAGTTCTTTACATTAAAAGCGAAGAAAAGGTCGCGATTGACGGAGAAGAAGCAGAAACTGCGACAAAATATGTTTATTACTTAATAAACAAAAAGGAGGATGAAGAAAGCTCGACGCCAGAAGCAACGGTTAAAAGCTTGCTAAAGCTTAGACACCTGCTCCTAGAACATCGGCAGGAAAGAGTAGCAATTCCGAATAACTGGACGGGACAAGATAAAGAAGTATGGGAAACGACTAGAAACCTGATGCACCTTATATTCGAGGATACGGGCATAGAGGTGAGGATATATCGGAGAGGACAGGAAGAAGCTAAAGGAAAACAAGAAACCGCAAAACGAAATGGAGAGGAATGGACTGAAGTAGTTAGAAATAAGAAGAAAAGCGAAAAAATAACCGGAGAACGGACAAGCAAGCAAGAGAAATTTGGGACAAGAAAAGAAAGAAACCAGGCTGTAATTATCCAGGCAACTGAAGAAACGTACGCCACAATGGTGGGCAAAATAAGGGAAAAAGTAGACGTAGAAGCAATAGGTGCAAAGGTAAACCGGGTACGAAAGACCAGAAAAGGGGATATTGTAATAGAAATGGAGAAAGGAAATGAAGGCATGGACAAATTGGTGCAAGCCATCAAAGAAATAATGCCGGAAGAAACCGTTAGAGTGACTCAAGACAAAGTCTCGGTGATAATATCGGACCTGGATGGAGCGACCAATGAAGAAGAAGTAAAAGCGGCAGTGGAAAAAGCACTAAAATTGGAGGGAGAAATAGAAATAAGGAAAATGAGATCAGGGCCCGAAGGAACACAAAATGTGACAGTCCTAGCTACAAAATCTCAGGCCAGAGAGCTATTAGAGATGGGAAGAATTCGGATAGGGTGGAGCAACTGCAGAATAAAAATGCAAAGGAAACCCGAAATGTGTTTTAAATGCTGGGAGCCGGGGCATAAAAAATGGGAATGCACAGGAACGGATAGAACCAACTGTTGCCTAAATTGTGGACTAGGAGGGCATAAGGCCGTGGAGTGTAGACAACCACCCAGCTGTCCAATCTGCGAACAAAAAGGGCACAGAGCGGGAGGAATAAAATGTGAAATGCTAAGAAGAGAAAGGCGAGAAGTGGACGGAGGAGATAAAACTCTTCAACGTCCAAGCACGACAGACTAGGGAAACACACAGGGGAAACACAACAAACTCGATGACTGCGACAGAATATATACACGTCATACAGACAAATCTGAATAGGAGTAGCACAGCACACGACCTGCTAGATAAGACGGCCCAGGAGCTGAAAATTGACTTAGTGATAATTGCAGAACCAAATATCAAAACAGTTAGAAAAGGGCCATGGTTCTATAGCAACGAAAAGAGTGCAGCCATAAGGAAATATAATCATGGGCATAAAAGCCTAAAAATCACTAAAGCTAATAGTGGAAATGGATATGTCTGCGTCGAGTTAGAGGATACCATCTACTATAGCTGTTATTGCTCACCAAATGTAAACGAGGACGTACTTGAAAACCTTCTGAACGAAATAAAAAGAAATATGCTAACGGACTGGAAAAACAAAAAAATAGTAATTGGGGGAGATTTAAATGCAAAATGCAAGTTGTGGGGATCTAAAGTAGAAGATCGACGAGGAAAAATGCTAGCGGAATGGGCAGCTGCAGAAGACCTTCAGGTCATAAATACAGCAAAAGCCCCAACTTTTGTAAGAGGGTACAGTACATCGTATATAGATGTCACACTTTGCACAGCGATCGGCAGTCAACAAATTGAAGAATGGAAAGTACTAGAAATGGAAAACCTTAGTGACCACCGGTACATCTACTACAAAAACAGGAGGGACAACAAACGAAGAAATACAAATATAAAAGGTTCGGGGCAATTTAAGCAGACAGGATGGAAGGTAAAAACGGAAGCACTGACAAACTTTAATACGGAACTGGATAGAGTCGTAGAACAGGAAATAACAAAAGACAAAATAAGGCCAACAGATTACATAGACATGATCAGAAGGATAAGTGACAAAACACTGCCAAAAAAGATGAAGAAGACAGCCAATAAAGGAGTATATTGGTGGACAGAAGAAGTAGCGGCGGCAAGGAGAGAATGTATTGCCAAAAGAAGGAAAATGACGCGAGTAAAAGCAAGACAACGAGAAACGGAGGAAAAAAAAGGAAAAGCGGCTGAAGACTACCATAAACAAAGAACCATACTCAGGAAGACCATAAATATAGCAAAGAACGAAGCATGGAAAAAGGTATGTGAAGACATAGACGAAAATGTATGGGGTGATGGATACCGAATCGCCTGTAAGCGGCTCAGAATCCTACCTAAACTAGAGATAACAGAAGAACAAATGGTAAAAGAAGCAGAAAAGCTATTTCCAGTGCATCCTACTGTAAAATGGGAGGACGTATTAGGGGGACTAGAGGAAGAAAACGACATACCAGCTTTTACAGAACAAGAAATTATCACAGCAGCGGAGAAGCTAAAGACCCGGAAAGCGCCCGGACTTGATAATATACCAGCAGAGCTAATAAAAAATATAGTACACCGACACCCGCACTACTGCCTTAAAGTTTATAATGGGCTGTTAATGCGGAAAGAGTTTCCCAAACTTTGGAAAGAATCGAGGTTAGTCTTGCTTGAAAAACCAAAGAAGAAAGAAGACGATCCCCAAGCATACCGACCACTATGTATGCTGAACACAGCGGGAAAACTATTAGAAAAGATGATATGCCAGAGGCTAAATGAAGAAATAGACAATAAGGGAGGACTTTCTGAGATGCAATTTGGATTTAGGACTGGACGTTCAACAATACACGCCATGGAAACAGTAAAGCAGATAGCTAAAAAAGCCAACACTGGGAATTATCGGACTAGAGACCTATGTGTTATGGTAACGCTGGATGTGCAAAATGCGTTTAATAGTGCTCCATGGATGGAAATTATTAGTGACATGAGGGAAAAAAAATTCTCTCCGTACCTTATTAAAATAGTGAGTAGCTACTTATCAGAAAGAACGATGAAGATAGGAATAGAACATGAAATGGAAGTAACCTGCGGTGTCCCCCAGGGCTCAATCCTAGGGCCACTACTATGGAATTTGTACTATGAAAGTGTGTTAAGATTAAAGATGCCCAGAGGAGTGGTACTAGTGGGGTATGCCGACGACTTGGCGGTAATAGCGTGTGGACGGACAAGGGAAATCATAGAGACCAAAATAAACGCAGCAGTGGCTGCGGTGGAAGAAGAAATGCAAAGAAAGAAACTAAAGATTGCACCACATAAAACGGAGGTGGTTATACTAGCAGGTAGAAGAGTAATTACGGAAGTCACAATAAAGGTAGGAGGTATAATACAAAAGAGCGGAAGGGCCCTCAAATACCTTGGGATAGTATATGACCACAACATGAAGATGACCAAACACATAGAGAAAATAACGGAAAAAGGAGAAAAAACTGCAAGACAATTAGACAGGTTGATGCCAAACGTAGGTGGAGCAAGAGCTAGCAAACGCAGAATACTTGCTTCAACGGTCCATTCTGTGTTGCTGTATGGGGCGCCAATATGGGGTGAAGCAATGAAGTTTAAAAAACATAAGAAAATGATGGAATCTGTTCAAAGAAGGCTTCTGCTGAGAATATGTAGTGCATATAGAACGACATCTACAGAGGCGCTTCAGGTAATAGCTGGGGTGGTGCCAATAGACCTAATGGTGGATGAAAGATGCCGGATGCATAGTAAGGATCCGCAAACAATAAAGACAGAAATTACTCAGAAAACTATAAGGAAATGGCAAGAGAGATGGGGGAAAGCAGGAGATAAAGCAAAATGGACCAAACAGCTTATACCGGATTTAAATGCCTGGCTTAGCAGACGACACGGACAGGTTGATTATTACATAACACAGGCACTGGGTGGACACGGATGCTTTGCAGAGTATCTGGCGAGATTTAAAAGACAGGATACAGAAGAGTGCGTATACTGCAGGGAGGTAGATAATGCAGAACACACCCTGTACAAATGTCCCAGGTGGGCGGCAGAACGAAGAGAGGCGCAACAAGACGTCGACGAAACAATAAACAGCCAGACTATGATAGAATGTATGCTGCGAAGCCAAAAGGACTGGGACGTGATTGCAAAAATGATCAGAAAAATAATAAAGAAAAAGGAGGAAGAGGAAACGGATAGACAGAAACAAGAGACATAAGGAGGAAAAACGGCTCTGAGTGATCACTCAGGGCCGTGCTGCACCAACCACCCCCCTGAAGTAATGCTCTCGCGGTTCCGGGGGGGATGGATTAACAGAAGGTGCTGGAGGGGTTTTAGCCGGTAAAAGTCCGGCACTACCCTGAGCGCTCGAACCATGCTCAGGGTGTCCATGAGGATTTCCCCTCCCCAGAAAAAAAAAAAAAAAAAAAAGGTCAGGTCAGGTCAGGTCAGGTCAGGTCAGGTCAGGTCAGGTCAGGTCAGGTCAGGTCAGGTCAGGTCAGGTCAGGTCAGGTCAGGTCAGGTCAGGTCAGGTCAGGTCAGGTCAGGTCAGGTCAGGTCAGGTCAGGTCAGGTCAGGTCAGGTCAGGTCAGGTCAGGTCAGGTCAGGTCAGGTCAGGTCAGGTCAGGTCAGGTCAGGTCAGGTCAGGTCAGGTCAGGTCAGGTCAGGTCAGGTCAGGTCAGGTCAGGTCAGGTCAGGTCAGGTCAGGTCAGGTCAGGTCAGGTCAGGTCAGGTCAGGTCAGGTCAGGTCAGGTCAGGTCAGGTCAGGTCAGGTCAGGTCAGGTCAGGTCAGGTCAGGTCAGGTCAGGTCAGGTCAGGTCAGGTCAGGTCAGGTCAGGTCAGGTCAGGTCAGGTCAGGTCAGGTCAGGTCAGGTCAGGTCAGGTCAGGTCAGGTCAGGTCAGGTCAGGTCAGGTCAGGTCAGGTCAGGTCAGGTCAGGTCAGGTCAGGTCAGGTCAGGTCAGGTCAGGTCAGGTCAGGTCAGGTCAGGTCAGGTCAGGTCAGGTCAGGTCAGGTCAGGTCAGGTCAGGTCAGGTCAGGTCAGGTCAGGTCAGGTCAGGTCAGGTCAGGTCAGGTCAGGTCAGGTCAGGTCAGGTCAGGTCAGGTCAGGTCAGGTCAGGTCAGGTCAGGTCAGGTCAGGTCAGGTCAGGTCAGGTCAGGTCAGGTCAGGTCAGGTCAGGTCAGGTCAGGTCAGGTCAGGTCAGGTCAGGTCGAGTCGGGCCGTGGATTTCATCGAGAGCGGACGTTTGATTCTCGAGCTCCGCTCGCCGAGGTGTGTTGTGCCGGTAAAAGTGACCGTACCGGGGTGTGGGTGGTGTCAAAATGTGCGGAAGAAGACGAGGAGTTGAACGAGACCATCCCCGACGACATCAGACCGGGGTGAGTGGAGAAATTCGCGAAAAATCGGCGTAAACAACAATTTTTTCGGGGAAAAAAGCCCCTTATCTGCTGATAGCCGTTATCGTGCGCCGATTAGAGCTAAAGGGGGCTTTGTGTTTTTCGCCAAAAAATAAAGCGCGCTTCACCCGGTCTCGGCGGTCGCAAACCGCTGCCACCATTTCCTTTTCTGCGAACACCCGGCAAACCAACCGCCCCACATCAGACACCGCCGCCGCACCATCAGCGCACCACCCGGCCCGGCTCAGCCAGGGGAGAAGCCAAACTCCTACTGGGCGCGTCCCCCGCGTGGCGGATAGGGGAATGCCCTCACCGGCTTGCCGGCGGGTAGTGGTGAAGTAATATAGCCACCGCGGACCAAATAGAGCAAGGAGGAGACAACCTCCATTAATAAAAAACATTACGACAACCGCAATGGAAAGGACAGAGATGGAAAGAATGGGCTGGACTACAGAAAGCTGAAGACAAAACGCAATGGAAATGGACAACAACCAAAAAAATGAAATGTCGACCATGGAAAACAATTTACCCCAGGAGGGTAGGGACGAGGTCCCGGAATCCCTCCCCGGCATTGAGCCGGGCTGCCCCTCGGATTCTGGGGGGGGCACAGAATCGATAACCACTGTTTTAGAACAGGCAACGGGGAGAAAAGCGGAGGAATCTATCTTCAAAAGAAGAGACTCTCTACGAAGATCTCCACCGAGATTGAGAGGAGAATCAACATCCTCATGGATAGATGGTAGCGAGGAGGACAGCGCTCCAGAAACCGGGCAGTACAAAAAGAAAAGAAAAATGGTACACTCGCCAAGACAACTAGAAACCACACCGGACAGAACAAAGAAGAGAAAAAATCAAGAAGGAATTAAACAAGGACAAACCTCTAAAGAGAATTCCCCTAAATCAAACCCCAAAACAGGAGGATTTACTCTGCAAAACATTATCGAAGACACTTGCAGAGCAGTGACAGAATTAGAAAAAATAATAAAAGAAACCTACAATCCAAAAAAAGAACTAAAAAAAGTAACAGACAGACTAGGACGAAGAGCAACAGAATTAAGAAGTAAAGCAACAAAGAACTGGTTAGAGGAAGCAATATATAAGCCAGAAAAAAACAGAGAAGAAGAAGAAAGTAGAGCCAAGGAAATACAAAATCTACGAAAACAGATAGAATTTTTGGAAGAAAGAAGCAAAAGATTGGAAGAACAATTAAAAGGAGAACGAGTCCTAAGAGAACAACAAAGAAGAGAGGGGGATAGTATTGAAGCCTTTAACTCTATTTCTGAAGAGGAGTGGGAAAAAGAAACTGAAAAAAGGAACAAGGAAATATATGGGAGGCGCCAAAGGAGTACGAGTTGGTACTGCCGTGCAATAAAAAAATCGAGACGAGACAGAAAGAAGTGGAAAGGGCTATAGCTAAATTTGGAGGAAAACACGGCCTATCCAGACAAAAGAAGGAAATAGGAGAGGTGGCAAAAATGGTTCATATACTCGCTTTTCCGGACAACGACGAAAACCTTATCCAGGAAGAAAGGATAATACATTACCCCATAATTGCCGACGAAGAGAAAGAGGAAGAAGTGGAAGCAGAAGATGCGATAGAAGCAATAAAAAAAATAAGAGAGAACATGGAAAAAAGGAAAAAACAAAAACTGGCATTCCCAGGAGGAAGAGGACCTACCGCCACAATGATAAAAAGAGCAATCGCTTTTGTTTTTAATAAAACAGACGTGGAAGTAATAGAATACAAAACGAAAGAGGGACCAACATACGCAGAAGCGGCAGAAACAAATAGCAAAAAAACCAGAACAAGGAGTGCAGTAGACGACAGGAATGATATGGAAAGGAAAGAAAGACGAAACAAATCCCAAGGAGCTATAATTATTAGAGCTAACGGAAAACCATACACCGAACTTCTAAGAGAATTGAAAAAAACAGTTAATCCCACCGACACTGGAACGGACATCAAAGAGGTAAGAAAAACCGAAAAAGGAGACCTGTTAATCACAATAAACAATGGCGCTACAAAAGCAAAGGCACTGAGCAGAGACATTGAGAATAAAATAAAAGGGGCGAAGACTACGGTATTAGCAAACACTAGAGTGCTACACGTAAGAGGGCTCGATGAAATAACGACAGAAGAAGAAATAAAAACAACAATAGAAAACATTCTTCCAGAAATTAAGGGAAACCTCGAAATCAAAGCACTTAGGCCAGCCTACGGGGGAAAACAGAAAGTAACAATAATCACCACGGATGAAGAAGCCCAAAAACTTATGAAAATGGCCAAAGTAAAAATTGGATGGAACACTTGCAGCATTACAGAACGGGAACAAGAAATTAAATGCTTTAGGTGCTGGCAAAGTGGACATACCAAGACACAGTGCACGGGAGCAAATAGGGAACACCTATGCTTGAAATGTGCACAAGAAGGACACAAGGCTGCTGAATGTGTAAATGAGGCTTTCTGTGTATTCTGCTGCCAAAAGGGCCACC
Organism: Schizotus pectinicornis; assembly: GCA_951805265.1. NCBI lineage: Eukaryota > Metazoa > Arthropoda > Insecta > Coleoptera > Pyrochroidae > Schizotus > Schizotus pectinicornis. The sequence goes on along the minus strand of OX638204.1, from coordinate 10,147 downwards.
AGACTGGAAACTACCTATGTAAAAAAGAACAGACACCGCAAAACAAAGCAAACGCCCAAATAGAAGCAACCCCAAAGAAGAAAGCCGAAGACACAGAAGACAACAAAACCGCTAGAACTCCCGAACATAAGGATAGCAGCAAGATTGAGATGAAAAATGACAATAAGAAAAACCAAAAAGAGCAAGATTATGATACAATAGAAACTGACAAGATAAACTTGGATACCGGAGAGTATGATAAAGAAGCATAAACTGTGATAGCCCCTGTGATATTATACTACAACTCTTTATGTATCATTTGTCTATTTATGTAACTTATAAAAGTATGCGTATATCTTCTTGGGAGATTGTCCCTGTAATTGTGAGAGTGTCGACATATAGGTTTTACATATCCGACGAGCCAGATACATGCCCGAAACGGGCACAATCTGTGATAACCCTAACTGTGATAGAAATAAGCAAATGTGATAGCCCTGGGATAGTAAACCCTGTGATCAGTTTGTATACATATCTATTAGAGTTTTATATATTTATACACCTAAATTATTGTTTTATCTATTTATGTGTCAAGAAATTGGTCTGTCTACAGGTGTGTGTTCCCGAATTTATATACTCCGTCTATATATGTACATATATATTCTATTTACATGTTAACTTATTAACCAATCTAGATGATAGAGTAATGGTCTACAATTTTGCGACTAACCAGCTTACATAGACGTCCCGATTAACTACACGCTATGCCCACAGTAAAAATATTGCAACTAAATATGAACAGGAGAGCCCCTGCACACGACATACTACGACAAACAATATTTGAAAAAAAAATAGACATTATTATTGGTCAAGAACAAAACTTAAAGAGAACCGAAAACTTACTCTGCGACACAAATTGCGATAGTTTTATTCAGGCAAGCAAAGGTATAAAAATAACGAGCTGCTACAGGGGGGAAGGTTTCGTTGGAGTCCATCTACCAGATATGAAAGCGGATATATATTCGGGATATTTCTCACCAAATAAGCCCAGAAAGGAATTCGAAAAATACCTATACAATTTAGGAAAAAAAATAAGGGAAAAGAACAACGAAACAATAGTGGCGGGGGACCTAAACGCCAAATCCCAAATTTTCGGATCCAACACCACCTGTCCAAAAGGAAAAATCTTGGAGGACTGGGTGGCTCAGCTGGGCCTAGTGGTTATAAATAGGGGAAATAGGCCGACGCTACGGAGAGCTAATGGAGAGTCAATAATCGACGTCACCCTGGCTACGGAGAGGATTGCAAACAAAATTCACAACTGGAAAGTAGAAGAAAACGAAGAAAACCTAAGCGACCATAACACCATCACCTTTGAAATAAAAAAAGAAACGGCACAAGAAACATGGGAAGAAAACCAAATAGCAAAAAAATGGAAAACTAAGGCTAAGGATGGGCGCAACTTTGCAGAAGAAACTAGGGATATGTTCACGAGAGAAGAGAAGGAAAAAGGATTGACAGCCGAAGAGATGACAAAGAAAATAACAGCAGCATGCAACAGATGCTTTGAAAGATGCAGACCTGGAAGGCGAGGACATCCACCAGCCTATTGGTGGACCGAAAAAATTGCGAAAGCAAGAAGAGAGGCAATAAAGAGCAGAAGAGCGGCTATAAGGTGCAAGCAGATAGACTCCAATCAGCAAACTAGAGAAAGACTATGGGCAAAATACAAAAGTAACAAAAAAACATTACAAATAGAAATAAAAAGGGAAAAGGAAAAAAGATGGAAAGAGGTGTGCGAGGAACTGGAGGAAGATGTCTGGGGCAGAGGCTACCAAATAGTAAGAGGGAAGCTCAAGAAAGAACAAAAGATCACACTGACAAAAGAAGAAATTTTAGAGCAGATACAAAAACTATTCCCCCAACACCCGGAAGAAATCTGGCACAACATAGTAGTGGAAGTCAATATGATCCCGACAATAGGACGAGAAGAATTGGCAAAAGCGATAGACCAAGTTAAGGGAAAAAAAGCTGCGGGGGTAGATGGCCTCCGACCGGAAATCATAAAAATGGTAGTTGGGGAAAATCTGGACACTATGGCCCGGAGTCTCAACAACTATTTGATAAAAGGAGAATTCCCTAAAGTATGGAAGCGAGCACGGCTTGTCCTAATAGAAAAGCCTAGCAAGAACCCGGAGGCGACAAGAGCATACAGGCCTATATGCCTTCTAAATGTCCTAGGAAAGCTCTTCGAGATAATAATTAAAAACAGAATCAACCTGGAACTAGAAGAAAAAAATATATTAAACGACAACCAATTTGGATTTAGAGCGGGGCGCTCAACGGTGGACGCTCTAAATGCAGTCTTAAAAATAGCGGACCAAATTAGGGAAAAAGCCCATAAAAATAGGGGGTGGTGCATGCTCATCGCATTAGATATCGAAAACGCTTTCAACTCAGCCCCGTGGAATAAAGTAATACAAGCCGTGGAGCAAGCCGGCATTAGCCAGTACCTGTGTAGAATGATACATTCTTACCTGACGGATAGAAGCATAACAACACCAACGGGAGAACACAGGAGCATGACATGCGGCGTCCCGCAGGGATCGGTCCTGGGCCCAGTGCTGTGGAATATCTTCTACAATAAGGTGCTGGAAACAAAAATGGAAAA